>OX493267.1:59211526-64011526 GCA_950370525.1 Bellardia bayeri | reverse complement strand
TATATGCAATTAAAAAAAACACCCTTTATATTTCAACTTAAAAGTAGAAGCATTTGTATATTTTGTTGTTCTCTAGAAGTTATTAAATAATAACTTTAATTTCGAAATGTCTCTCTGTATTTTACAAAATCTAAAGCTTAACTTGACAATAACAATTTTCAATTTTGTTTGTTGAAATACTTAGTGCAATTAACATTTCGCAGCTCTGGTCTGCTTACAGAACATGTACGAAAGCGTTATTAAATTGTTTAACAAAAATAAAAAAAAACTTGAACGAATTTTCCTTTTTAAGATGAATTAATAAAAATTCAAGTAAATTCAATTCATTCAATTGCACAATTCCAACGATCCATATACTCGTATTATGTGTGTGTGATTATGTATTTTCAATTTTATTTTAAAAGTTTTTACTTTTTCAGTTGTTTTTACATTTTCAATGACTTTTGATTTTGATTAAAAGGGAAAACGCCCGTTATTGGCGTCTAAGTAAGAAAAAAACAAGTAAGAATGCTATATTCGGCTATGCCGACTCTTATATACCATTCACCTATGTTGTGGATAAACACGCCATCTGTTGATGAATTTGTTCGTAACAATATAAATACACTTTGTGTGATCAACGCCATCTGTTGATGAAATTATTCGTAACAATATTAATACACTTAGTTTTTTTTTATGACATTTTCAGAGGTTGTCTCGAATTTTTGCTCATATCTCCGTTATTTATGGACGGATTTTGCTGATTTTAAATAGCAAACTTCTCGAAAGCATGTCTGACAGAATTATTAAAGATTTGGATCCCGACGATATCTGGGGGCTTCAGAAAATTGATTTCAACATCAAGACAGACATCTAGACAGACAGACGGACATGGCTTAATAGACTCCGCTATCTATAAGGATCCAGAATATATATAATTTATAGGGTCTTACTTAATGTCATGAAGGTGAAGGGTATAATAGAATTGAAAATATCTGTTCTAGTTGTTTGTTGTAAGCCAATGTTTGTTGGGGCAGCCTGTTGGTGCTAGTAGTGCGTTATTTTATTATTTTTTTTTTTGTTGATTTTAAAAACTTATATTGATTTAATCATTTCACATTGGAACCCCTTCACTTTTTTCTACGAAAACCACACAATATTTTAGCAAAAATATTGTTTGTATGCCTACAATTTTTGCTACAAAATTACTGCTTTTTTTCTGTCTTTTATTTAAAATTTTAACCAGATTTGTTGTTTTTGGTGTTATACAAAGTAGAGAGAAAAAAAGAAATAAATGTATAAAGTATTTTTTAAAATGTTTGACAGAATACAAACTAAAAAATACGTTTATAATTTATATTACTTTTTGTTTTGTTTGTAGCATTTTATTTTGTTTAAATTATAATTTAATGAAGTCATGATAGGTTTAAATGACTTTATTTGTAACGAAACAAACAAAAAAAAAAATTATGAATTTAATTTCATTTAATTAATTTTTATTCATTTATTGTTGCAAGTAAAATTTATACGAAAGAAATATATTTTTTTTTTTGTATTTGCCTGAAAAAGTAGTTTTCATTTTTTAAGCTACACAAAACAGGGGTAATTTTTAAATAATCATATAAAATTGGGGGAAAAATGTAACGCTAACATGTATCTAATTTACAAATATACCAGTTTGACCGGTGATACCTTTGATATATTTCAAAAATAATGAAAGTTACAATTTCGAGCAAAATAATTCTAAGCTTCGCGAAAATTAAGTTTCAGAGAACGCACATGGGATTACCGAAGAACAAATGTATCCACAAGGTGTCACTGTATGGTAAGGAATTTGGGTTGGATGCATCATTGGATCATACTTCTTCAAGAATGAAGCTGGTTAAGCAGTGAATAATACTGATGCTCGGTATTGCGACAGAGTACTTTGTGTAAAAATTTAATGATATTGCTGTCAAAATTTTTTGACATTGGCGTCGAAAAGTGTTTACAATAAAACGATGCCTTACGCCTTGTTGCATGAAGCATTTCCTAGTCATATACTCTCTCGTCGCAGTGATTAGTTATTTAAAGTAAAAGTTCTGAGCCAACAAACCCGCAATTGAAGGAGGAGCACAGCCGCATCTGTGCAACATGGTCATGGAAAATTCCAACACAAGACTGCGTATGTGCCAACAAAGCCGGTTGCGACAATTTACCCGATTTTCTTTTATATAAATAAGCCTTTCACTTAATACAAATCAGTCAATAAAAATTATTAATTTTAAGAAAAAACTTTGTGTTTAATTTAATAAAAATATTGCGTAAATTTTAACGAAACCAAATGTTTTAATTACAAAATTATTGTAATTAAATTATTTGCTTAAATATATGTCTAAGTAGATATGGGCATTTTCATGGTCAAGAACGCGACTTATAATCTAAAAAATTTTGTTTTCCTGTTTCCATTGTTCGATATCATTTTAATACCACCATATATGTATAATGAAAACAAGAACATTTTGACGGTAAAAAAGACGACAAAAAATTTTAATTTTTCTTTGTTTCCAATATTTAAAATGTAAGAAATAATTATTATAGAATAATTATTAATTTCATAATCGAACTGTTAATTTTTACTTCTAGATAAATTTTAGTTAGGCTCGAGTTCATTAAATTTAATTTTCATTAAATTATTTTTACTGAAGTTAGGAATTACAACTTGAAAAATTTTTATTATTAAAAATTTTTTGATAATTTTTCTTGACTAGGATTCGAACCTGGGTTGTTGAATTTACATATGTTTCGAGAAATCCCACTTTCTCTCATCAGAATTCTTTGCGTTCTACCACCTACACCACTGCGGTGCCGGTCAGCCAACAGACAAACATCAATCCTTTAACCAGTGTTAGTTCTGGTAGTTCGAAGTTTTTGCTGTAATTATCATTTGTTTATTAATTTCTATTCATAGTTGTTTTTTTCCTCCCTTTTCTTCAGTTTTTTTTTTTTTTTTTTTTTTTTTTTTTTCAGTAAAAATAATTTAATGAAAATTAAATTTAATGAACTCGAGCCTAACTAAATTTTAGTCAGAAACGCGACATAAAATCTTAAAAATTTTGTTTTTTATTTAAATTTTATGATATAATTTTAGTAGCAATATGTTTAATTCAAGCTAGTTATTGTGGTTTCAGTCTTTGCTAAATTATCTGCCTACCAAGCATTTTTAAGGTAAAAATGACGTCATTAAATTTTTTATAGTTTTCAATTTTAAATGGCATTTAAATTCTTGTAGAATGTGGGTTTCAGTTGATAGTTTGCATTCCTTTTTTTAATATCTTAAGAATGATTTAGCACGTGACATATTTTACCGCTACATTTTTAATAAGGATTAGTTTAAGCAATTTCAACAAAAGTTTCGTATTTATTATTAATTGGTTCGATATTCTTTATATGTATATCTATTAATAACATTTTAATAACTTTAATAACTTTTTTTTTAACAACATTTATCTATCTGTCGTGCAAGTTTTTGTGCCTAAAACAATATTTTTTCCTTTTAGCGTTTTGTCTTTTTTTTTTTTTTTTAATATAAAGGGTGATTTTTAAGCTATTATCCTTTTGGCAACACTGGTTTAAACAGCTGACGCACGTTTCGTGTTTTGTTTCACTGTCAAACATCTTCAGTTTGGTCTTAAATTTAACCATGAATCGTCTTACAAACGAACAACTCTTGCAAATTATTGAATTTTATTATCAAAATGTGTGCTCTGTTAAGAAAGTTCATTGCGCGCTTCTTTGTGTGCAGCGTGTAAATATCAGCCAGAACCATTGCAAGAGCTACCAATGCATCCAGAAAAAGTCACAGTTTGGTGCGGTTTATGGGCTGGTGGCATCATTGGACCGTACTTCTTCTGTGAATGGTGAGCGCTACCGTGAGATGATATCCAACTTTTTTTTGCCCAAAATGCAAGAGCTTGACTTGCATGACATGTGGTTTCAACAACACGGTTCCACATGCCACACAGCCGCGCAGCAATGGACTTTTTGAGAGGCGAGTTCGGTGAACATTTTATTTCACGTTCGGGACCGGTCAATTGGCCGCCTAGATCGTGCGATTTAACGCCTTTAGACTATTTTTTGTGGGGCTATGTTAAAGCTCATGTCTATACAGACAAGCCCGCTTCAATTGACGCATAAGAAGACAACATTAAAGCATTTATTCGTGAGATACCGGCCGAAATGTTGGAAAGAGTATGCCAAAATTTGACTAAGCGGATGGACCATTTGAGGCGCAGTCAAGGTCAAGAACATTAATTAACACAAAAAACATGAACATTGTTTTTAAAAGTTTGTTCTGGTTGTACAGAATATTTGTGGAAAATGTATCTCTCTAGGCTCTATCGAGACTTCGACATACTAGACTAGCAAGATAGTCTTAGAATTATTTAAGCATCTAGAGTATAGACCCACAAATAATTATTTCGATGTGTTATAAACGGAATGATAAAATCTTTATATTTGAAAAATATAAACTTAGCGAACCAGACGCACTTTGAAAGTCAAAATAGAATGTATAATATAGAATCTACACATATTAGAAGGTGTAAAATATACATCTCTGAAACATTGTTTCTAAATGTATGTAATTCAGAGCCTCCATACTATTGTAATAAACTATTAAACTAAGTCGCTTTCACAATATTTGTATATGTATAATCTAAACAGAAGTGTGTAGAAATTTCATCATACAGTTTTTTAGAAACTGATGTAATTTATGCTCTAAAAATGCAAATGATGCAAATTTAGCTGCAACATTTTAAATTCGTTTAATTACTCAAAATTCTTATTTAAATATTTCAAAAAAAAAACAACTATATGAAAAAGTAATTATAGTAATAAGTCTCTCTCTTTTTAGTTCAACAACCGGATTTGTCAATGACGGAAATAACATTAAAATAAAACAAGGATCAAGGTTACATTCAAATTTAATTATTTGCTTAATATTGAGGTTTTTGTTGCTCTTTCTTTCTGCAGTATTTCTTGTTGTAATTGTGGTGTTTTGAATGCAGTTGCAAGTGTATTTAGCATGCAAACGCTTGCATTAGCCTTTTTATACACTGTTGAGCGAGCGTTTCTTGCGATAATGCATTACAATTTGAATTATGCCAAAATGTTTTAACCAACAACTTAAAAAAAAAAAAATCAAATGTTTATTATATTTGGCAGGCATTCACATTTTGCTACCATTTTTTTTTTTTAATATTTTTTTGATTTTCTTTGTATTTTTTTCCTTAAATCAACTTTACAAATAACGAACAAATTAAAAGCTTGTTTTTGATTCTGAAATACATTTAGCGGATATTCGTCTAATGAAAAAGAAAACCAAATAAAACAAATCAAATCAAAATCAAACAACTACCAGTAGTACAGACACAAAAACACCAGCTATCAATCACAGCTACTACAACCAGAAAAAAGAATTTACAATACAAAATAAGAAAAAAATATTTTAAAAATATGTAACTACTATATGTAGAGTTTCGGATGATAGATATTACATCAGCGAAGCTAAAGCTGTAAAATATTATATGTTTAAGATTGATTTTGTTTTTTGTTTTTTTTTTTGTATTTTGGCCTAAAACTATTTTTATGTGATTGTTTGTGTTGCAGCCGAACAAAGTCTCCAAACAAATACTCTGCAAAAATTTGTTACACTAAAAGTGCGTTTTCTGAAACAGTTTCAAGTGTGATTCATTAAGTTTCTTTATAAATGGAAGTCACTGCAAGAATACAATTTGATATGAGCCTAAATTGTATGTATGTATGTACATATGTACGATTACATAAATTGTTTTTAAAGAGTGTCTGTACAGACAAAATTACAGTACAAAGAAGTACAGTACAGTGGTAGCTAAAATAAATTATTTATAAAGATTAGTTTTTAAACAAAGCAAATCAAAATGAATTATATAGATTTATCCCCATTTTTATAATCTTGGTCAATACCCTACATCGAGTATGCGAGTGAAAACAGTTTTTCAGAAATAGGAGCGCCCATAGAGCATGACTTCTGTACATATATACAAATTATTTGCATTAAATTTTACTCTTTATTTATTTGCATTAAATTGTAAAGGATTCATGCATGTTAAAGTGATTTTCGAAAGAGGGTCTTATATGGGAGCTATGAACTATGATCCGTTATAAAATTAGGTGTCATGGTTTCTGTATGTATGCAACTTATTTGTGTTGAATTTTATTTACATACCAACATTTTTAAGAGATATGCGGCCCTTAAATAGGAGCTATGATCTATTATGGACCGATTTGCACAAAACTTGTTGATGAGATTAAACTTATTTATGGATAAATTTGTTGGGATACGTATCAAACATTTTTGACCGATAAACCCCTGTTTCGGAAGGACATTTGTATGGGGGCTAGGTGAAATAATAATCCCATTCCCAGCCGTCCTTGGGCCAAAAAAAGATCATGTGCCAAATTTTATTCAAATATCTGCAAAATCGTGGCCTGCGCACAAGGCTTACATGGACAGCCTGACGGAAAATAATTCTGAGTTGATCTGTACACTTTAAGGTGGGTGTTGAAGTAATATTTTTGGGCGCTACAAACATCAGCACAAATTAAAGTTTAGGATTAGGAGCAGAGAGTAGAGCATTTTCGTTTTGACACGTTACAAGACTTGTTGTTAAGCTTCTTATTTTTTTTTCTTGAAAAGATAGACAGAAGTCACGCTAGTATGGGCGCGCCCATTTCTGAAAAAACTTTTTTACTCGCATACTCGGTGTAGGGTATTAAATTATTGGGCTTAACCGACTATACTTTCTTACTTGTTTTTGTTTGGCAACAGTTTCAAATTCAAACAATGCTTGTATTTTAAGACAATTCGGATGATTTTTATTAATGATGCATATACTGAAATCCCGGCATTTTTCAGGATTTATAAATCCTAGTATAATAACTAGTATTTGTTTACATTGTCATCAACTAAAATTTAAATTTTACAAAAGTATGTTAAAGAAATATATGAAAGAATTAAAATAAATTTTGGATTACCAAAATCGAAAGCACTATTTGATGTGTATACGATTTATGGAATTGTAAATTCCTATGAAAGAAGCTTCAAATTGATTTAAAAGCACAACAGATGAAGAATTTGTTTTACTTAAACAAATAGTTGTCATTTTAAATCCGGTTAAAGTAACAGATGTGTGAATCACTGCTGATGTAGCACTTTTGTTTATGCTCAAAGGGATATCAAGAAATGATTGCATATTAAGCGCTGGACTGGTAAAATCTCTTCTTAAAAGAAATCCAGGAAAAATGATGTTTTACATAATATTTTTAATTTTTTTTTTTTTGAAAAAAAAAACCCAAAATTTTAGAGTGAATTTGATAATGAGATAGAAATGTTTTTAGAAATTAATTAAAAACGGTGATGCCAAACGAATGAATGCAATTGAAATATGTAAAAGCACCCCACAACACTTAATAATGCCGGTTAAGATATGAAATCAAATAGGGAACAAGAAATATAATTAGTTATTTAGTTTGGACGGTGGGAAAGAATTGTTTATGCAATCAGCATACAACAATTTGCCAACAGTTTTGCCCACAAGCGATGTGAACGACAGTAACAAAATTAAATCAGATTATCTTTGCTTTCGATACCTTAATATTTTTAAGAAACCTTTTTAAGCGGAAACGATAATATTCTATTGCTTTTAAATTAATATAGTTATTAAGGGCAAAATGCCATATTGTTTTTGTAAATCTAACATTTCAATTTAATGTTTTTATGTTTTTAAATTCTTAGTAGATTATAAACTTCTAATAAATTGAAAAATTATAGCTATGAGGACAGAAAATTTTTATTTTCAAACATTTTTATATTAAACATAAAGGTACGGTCACACTTGGCAAATATTTGCCGAAAAAGACGTAACCACAAAATAAAATTTATATTTAAAAAAAAACTTAGTTTATTTAGACCAAATCACAACAAATATTTAGTTTTAATTTATTTGATACTGTTCAATCTTGCAAAACTCTTGTAAGAGTAAACAACGCCAAACAATTTAGTGCTAAAACAAGTAGTTACACTTTTTTAAATAAATATTTGCCAAATGCGACCGTACATTAACTAATACATTTACACGAAACAATTCTTTAAGCTAAGCTGATTACCTCTTACAGATTCATTTTACTCTTTTATTCGTATTGCATGTGTGTATACAAATGTATGTATACTCTCAAATAAAACCACGAGCGATTTAAGCAATAAGAATTTTGCTGTGTGAACATCGAAGAAATTTCAAATTAGTTTTAATATGAAACAAAAATCGAGAATGCCAGGATTTGAAAAAGCTAGTCTCGTTTGGAATGCCTAAAGGTGGATTTCGGAGAATGTTTTTTTACTGAGAGTTCTTTGCAACACGATTCATAATTTCGAACGATTTTTCTGGAAAATCAAAGATGCCATATGTAAACAAAATCTATTAGTTTCACAAATGGCAAAATTACCATTTGTCCATTGATTTATTTCGATTTGGTTTTTAAGTGTAAAAAAAAACAAATATTAAATTATTTTAGAATATTGTGTGTTCAAAATGAATGAAAAAAGAAAGTTGCTTTTTCTGATGGCCATGGAAATACATAAGACATTATTATTTGTATGAAAAAATGTAACCTATTGGCAATTTTTGTCCAGACAAAATATAAAATTAAATCAATTCAAGCTGAAAAAAACTTTGTCCGAACAAAATATTTGTTATTTGGGTGAATCCACCTTAAGCTTTATTAAGTTAAATCGTTGAGAACTAAAAAACCAAATTATTTTAAAACTAGAAGGAGTAATCAATTTTACATATAGTATCTTAAAAATGTTAAGATGTTATCACAGCCCAATACTAAAGATGGTGCCTCAATTTGTATACATCTTATATAGGGCTCCAATTCCTCTAACTTCCTTGGATCAGCTCTAGTTTTCGAGATACAACCTTTTTTTTAAATACATAGTAACACGATTTTGAGTAACATAACTGAAAACCAGTAGGTTAACTTAGTGAAAAGAAAAAAAAAGAAAAATTTAGGTACAATATTATCTTCATGCTGCCCTAACATATTATTTACTCCACTCAGTAATTTTGGAGATATAGCCGAATATATGATGAAAAATATTATTAAAAATCTTTTTAATTAATTAATTCGGCTTTTATTAAATATATAAAATATAGAGATAATAACAAAAGTTTTAATATTTTTCTATAGCCATATAGACAGGTATGTCCGGCATAAAATGCAATATTTCTTGTTTATATGGACGCAATAGTTTTGATTTTATTATTAATAGCCGAATTTAGATATTTTATTTTTACTGAATAGAATGAAACGTTTGTTAGTTACGTTACTATAAAACGCGTAACTACGTAGTTTTCTTAAAAAATTAATACATATCTCGAAAACTAGTGCTGATACAAATAAGTGAATTGAATTCGGCATTGAAGCCGAATACTAGATGCATACAAACTGACTAAGAAATCTAATCTGTGTTATCAATGAACTATTTGGTTTTAGGAATATACAAATGTTCCCGGTTTTCCGAATATAGAAGCTAATTTATTCACCCCTATCGTGAATAAAAATTACATATGAAATTTGTTCCCTTTTCACATTTTCCTATTAAAATTCAATTATAAAAAAATAAAAGGGAACAAATTTCATGTGGAATTTTTATTCACAATAGGGGTGATTGTAAAATGCACAGCAAAGAATTTATTTCAGAGCATTTGCTTACATTAAACAAAATACATACCACATTGGAAATCTCTGATTTAGACAATATATTTACTAAATATCTTATGTGTTTAACATTGAACTAAAAAAAACAAAGTTTCTGAGTTTTGGAAAAGTTTGCTACGTTGTTACAGTTGCTGTTTAGGGGCCTAACATTTACAGTTTTAAATTATTTGAAATGAATTAAAAGATTACAAATATTTTCAACTATAGTATGCAATCAATATGTATGTATTTTAAAAAGTTAAAATAAAATTCACAATGTTTGTTGTTTTAACCTTGTTATCTCAATGTATTTACTGATAATGAGGTTGATGTTGATGATGTTACACAAGTGCTACAGATTCCAATCAGTCCAAAAGTCTGAAATAAACAAAACCACAAAGACATTCTTGCAAAGCCCACTGTTGGTTTTTCCTAGCTGCAACTAAAACTAAACTAAACTGAGACTAAATTAAATTCAATTCAATTCAGTTCAGTTCGCAAGTACGATGAAGAAATCATCCGCATTTAAAGAAAACAAAATTGAACATTTTTAAAACCAGATCTTTTAAAGTGCGTTTTTTTCACATTTGAGAGCACCGGCCGGCCATTCTTGTGTTCATATCCAGTAGCAGTTGTTTTAATTTGTTGTTTTTTGTGGCTTCTCTAGCTTGTTGTTTTAAGACCATTTTTGACTGATAAAGAAAAACCATATTGACCGTTTAAAGTACAGAGCACAGCTTTTGTATTTTAGTATTTGTTGGGATTTTTTTGTTTGTTTGTTTGTGGCCATTGTTGTTTTATGAATGTAACATTTGTTGCCTGAGGTTTTAGTGGATGGCAACTTATGGCAGGCAGCATGGCTGTCGCACATTCCGTGGTATATAAAAGTCGAGACTTCTTAGAGAATGTATCTCAAACCAAAGTTAGATTTTTGCTAGCAAGCAACACAGATTCTTGTAACAAAGAAGCAAACGATCGAAACGATCCTATATATACAAATAATTATATTATTTTTATATTTTGTAATTGCAATACAAAACAGATTTTATTAAAACAAAATGTTTGCTAAGGTAAGGAAAGGATTACACAGCCAGTGGATGGATGTATTTTAAATAAACATATTTTATGTATTTGCAGGTGATTATATTAGTCAGTGCATCCTTGTCCATGGCCATGGCAGCGCCCGGCGGTTATGGTGGTCATGGTGGTGGTATTGCTTATGCTGCACCAGCTGTGTCTTACGCTGCCCCTGCTGTATCTTATGCTGCCCCTGCGATTTCTTATGCTGCACCAGCTGTGTCTTATGCTGCTCCCGCTAAAGTGGCTTATGCCGCAGCACCAGCTATAGTTGCTGCTCCCAAAGTGGTGGCTGCTGCTCCAGCTATTATCAAGGCAGTCGAACCAGAACCCTACGATCCCAATCCCAAGTACAGTTTTGCTTATGGTGTGTCCGATCATTCTACCGGTGATTCGAAATCGGCTGAAGAACATTTGGAAAATGGTGTCATCCACGGCAGCTACTCACTAACTGAAGCTGATGGCTCCATTCGTAAGGTAAAGAAACTGGATTATAAAAAACGTGACGAAAAAAATTGATTTTTTCATGTGAGCTCAAATAAAATGCATCAAAAACATTTGTGCTAATGTATGAAAATTTTAAAGAGTATTACTGGTGTGACAGTCATTATGAAGGCGAAAATGTTGCTCCACAACTTAAATAACTATTTAATTTATATTTATCCTTCTACAGGTCACCTACACTGCCGATAAAATCAATGGTTTTAATGCTGTTGTGGAAAAATCTGGTCAAGCCATCATTGCTAAACCCGTAGCTGTAGCTGCCGCCGTGCCCGTTGCCAAAGTAGCCTATGCAGCACCAGCTGTTGCTAAAGTAGCTTATGCTGCCGCCCCAGCCTACTATGGTGGCTATCATCACTAAATTATACCAAAGGAATTTTCATTCAGTCATAACAATTCTAGTGACAATTTCTAAGGAGAACTGCAAACATAACTGACCATTAAGCAATCGTTACTTGGACTTGTGATTTTGTAAATATGCTCTTTATTATAAGTATTATTCGGTCCTGATGACAATTAATAATACTTATAATAATGTTATTAACTTATTATTTAGTTTTAATCATCTCTATTCATATTCACCACCACCTACCACTCTTGTTATATTCACTCACTCAATCACTGACTCTCTCTCTCTCTCTCTTAAGCACTCACTCACTCACTTTTGTAAAAAGTACTTCTATTCGCTTCTCCATAAAATAGTATTTAAAACATCCGTTACAAAGTTGTTAGACATTGTGTGTCTAATGATTTTTAATATAATTTTTTGTTTTGTATTTTTGTTGTTAATTATTTTTGATTCTTTCTGCTCTCATTTGTTATTGTAAATATTCAATAATTAATTTATATATTGTCATCTTTGTGTTTGTGGCAATATAGAAATTTTATATTGTAGACTGTAAGTAACTCGAATTTTTCTCGTAGAAGAATCGTGACAATAACTTAAATAAAAAAAAAAACTATAAAAACATGAAGAAAGAAGAACGAAATGAGAATTATCGTGTGCATTTACTGAATAAAGAATTCAGTACAAAAATAAAATAACAAATGTGAGTTTTATTTAAAAAAAAAAAAATTATTCTTAATTCTTTTTTCAAAATCCAACTGTATTTTATCTTTTAATTATTCCCTTAGAAAATTTATTATGAATTAGTTCATAGGCTTAATTCATTAGTATTTCAAACGTTTGGAGAACTCATTTTCTAAGACTTAATTCTTTAAGAATTGCTTCAAATCTGTTGCACTGTACACTTCATACAATTTTATTAATTCAATTTGTAAATGAATTCAAACGAAACAAATCTAATGAAAAAAAAATATTATTTAGATTTGCTTTCAAAGAATGATTCGATTTAATTAAGAATTCATTACACTATGAATTCATTCATTGATGAACTAATTCATAATGTAATTAACTCATAATTGAGTTTAATTATCATTTGAATGGTTTAGTTCTTCACATGTGTATTATATTTGAATTGAAGAACATTTCAGCGATTATTGGACGAGTATTTCTTAAAGATTGAAATCTCAAAGTCATGAATTAGATACGTTTCAAAAACTAAAGGTACGGTCACATTTGGCAAATATTTGCCGAAAAAGACGTAACCACTAAATAAAATATTTTGGAATTCGTTTATTTATTAAAAAAAAAACTTTGTTTATTTAGAACAAGACACAACAAATATTTAGTCTTATTTTATTTGATGCTGTTTGCTCTTGCAAAACTCTTGTAAGAGTAAACGACGTCAAACAAATTTGTGTTAAAAAACAAGTGATTACGCTTTTTTGAGTAAATATTTGCCAAATGTGATCGTACCTTTAGACAAAAAGACTCAATTCCCTATATGCTGATATAAAATATGTCCATCGTTTATTTCCCACTTGACAAATAAAGAGACACACAAATTATCATGTAGTAATTTTAAAAGTATGGTCTTATATTCGTGTTCAGGGAATAATATAAATCTGAAAAAGCCGCAAATGAAATAAGAATATGAAGTTCATAATTTCCTTGATCATTAAGACTAGAGGATAAATTGAGATACACTCTTAGGGCTATTGAGGATTATCAGTAATTAATAAAAATAACCCTTCCGAATCCGAACAACTTCATAAATCTTGTGGTCTCTGCAGGCACCTTTCGGTTCTTCTGACAATTTTAATCTGTTTCTAACATATTTTTAGACATTCAAAATCATTAAAGGCGCTCATATAAATATATTTCTGTATGAACTCTTGGAGAACGGGTGCTGTTTGAACTTGCAAAACTCTTGTAAAAGTAAACAAATTTGTGCTAAAAACAAATGATTACGCTTTTTTGAGTAAATATTTGCCATGTGTGGCCATACCTTAAGAAATTAAAAATATGAATTAATTCGTAATAAATCCGAATAATAGATAATTGATTTATATGTTTGATAACTTCAATTTCATACTCTATAATAAAATAAAAAATATATGCCATGTAAATTAATTTATACACATATTATATTCCCCTGGAGAAGTCAACAAGAAATTGACGAAACGTTGGGAAAAAATTGTAATTAAATGCGTTTTGAATTTACAATAAAATAATTGATGACATTTTTAAATCTAAATTAAGATTTTAGTGAATTAAGTTTACATTCGATTAAGCTCTGGTTTCAATTATTTTTTCGTAGAAAGCAAAAATTTTAGGATAAATATAATATTTAAACATTTTAAACGCTGCATCAACGATATTTAGCTACCTTTACCACGACAAAAGGTTGGCCGATGTATTTGTTCATATATAAGTGTATTCTTTGCAGTTTATGATATGGTTACGATTGAGGGGATCCAAGGAGTTTATACTATAAACTTTAACCTACCTAAATTATCCCAAGACATTAAAATAACGACATTTTGTTATTTTTTTTTTTTTTGGCAAGTTATAAAAAAGTCACATCAAAACAGGAGAAAATGTAAAAAAAAGTGTTTTTCGGAAGCGCACCTTAAATGGAGCAGTGGGAAAATATGTCCACGGATTTTGTACAGCGAAAATTAAAAAGTTATCCACGAAAAAGTTTTAATGTTCTCTGTCCGGACGTTTAGAAATGATTTTTGTCATAACCGAACCTCCGACACCTAAAGCGGGGTTTGTATTTCATGTTTTAGCCCCTTGATATGGCTCGCCATATGTAAGATAACCTAAGCACCTAAGTGATCAGATTTTACATCTAAAGAGAATAAGTTTTCCGTGGATATATAGGTTAGCACCGTGTTTTCCAAAACAAGGCACCATTGACTCATCCATGGATAGATATTATTCACCGGTGAAATACTTAAGCCATCGTTCATTCATTTTGTCCCAGAGCATGTTATTTTTGCAAACTTGCCGTCAGTAGGAAGGTTGCTATTATCATAAGCATGAAAATAGCGAAGAAGTTTTTCAAATCGGTTACGACTCATACATGTTGCTACTCCTAGGTAATGTGTATCAGCACTCTGATCTCAATATAATCAGCAGACTAAGTACGCAGAAACTAATCTTGACTGATAGATTCAAGGTCAACACTTCTTGCCAAGGTGGTTTTAGCTAAATTTTTCGTAACCCTTTCGTCCCTCAACACTGGTGTAAACAGTGGCCAGAAAGTAGTATTTAACTGGTTGTATTTTGTGCTCAAGTACGCAAGTGTTTTCAAAATCAAGAAGATGAGAGGTAAAGGTGTGCAATTTTGCACAATGACAACAAGTAGGAAAGTATATTCAGTATATAGTGCAAAAGCAGTTTTCCGGAATTCATCACTATTAGGGAGCTATTACCTATTATGGAACGATCATTCAAAAATTTTGTGGCATGAATACTGAGCATATCAACATTGTCTGTATTAAATTTTATCTCGATTTATGCATGATTTTTAAAAGATTTATGCATGTTTTCAAAGTGAATCTTATATGGCAGATTTGACTAATTATTGACCGATCATCATAAAATTGGGTCGAATGAATTGTGAATATATGAATTCCGATTTTTATTTCGATAGCAACATTTTTAAGGCCTTATATGGGAGCTATGGTCAATTATGGAGTGATCTGTACAAATTTGTAGGTGTGTTTTGGTTTTATATACATATAACCCTTTAAACGTGACATTTGTTTGGATACGTTTATAAACCAAACATTAATGACCGATAAAGCCGTATTTGTATGGGGGTATGTTGCAATACTGCACCGACTTTAAGCATATTCTATCCCAATCATCATTGGGAAAAAATATTATGTTTGTTATTTGCGCACAAGTTGCCAGGTAGATGGACGGACGGACATCGTTAGTCGATTCAGAAAGTGATCATAAAGTAAGCCGATCGGCTTACTTTAAGGACCAACAGTTTTCTGTGTTACAAGCATCAGCACAAATCCAAAATACCCTACCCACTACAGTGGTGTAGGGCATTAAAAAGAGATTACTAAAGCTATGTACAGACGGTTGTCAGATATTACAACGTTGTCCGAAAAATGTTCAGAAAATGTCTAACAATCGTGTAAACACAAATTTTTGTCATTGTCATTGTTTTAAGACAATTGTCAAACACTTTTCATTGTCATATGTGCAAAGTTTATGTATCTGCCAATGGCAGCATTGTCATAAAAATTATTTCTAAATGCAACTCTGTATAAACATAAATAAACAAACAAGTGTGCATTAATAAAATTTTGGAAAAACAATTTCGGTTGACAGATAAATTCATTGTGTGACAATTGTGTGCCAATGAAATTTTTAGTTTTCTTACAGTCGTCTGAACTAACAATTTACCTTTAGCTAACAATTTTTCAATGTCAGTACATTGCTAGCACATTGCTAGATCTGACAATGTTGTAATATCTGACGACCGTCTATAGACAGCTTAAGGAATTTTAAAAATAATATGTTTCCTCAAACGGCCTAGCTGATATTTGTATTAAAAATTAAAATGAATTAACTTTACAGTAGACACTAAGTATAATAAATTACATAAAATTATTATTATTTAACAAAAACTTTGCTAGCCTATCGCAATATTTTAAAATTTATTAATCATATTAAAGTCATCTTAATGCAAAACACGTTTAATCGAAAAAAAAAAAAATATACAAACAATCAGTAGCAAGCAATTAAATAACATACTCACTGGTACATACATATGTACATATGTATCTGCAAACAACTGTTACAACGGTATGTAGTAACTTAACTACTCGTATGAGTAATAGATATTTAGTGGAACATAATCATGGTAACATTTATTCACAGTGTCATGTCAACAGACATCAAACATGTCATGTATTTGAAACTTACACTGATGATTAATGTGGTGATAAAAGACTCTTCAGAAATTCAAAAAGTCTTAATAGTCTAATGAACACAAGAAGTAAGGAAGAAGAAGAAAAAAAAAAGAATTACACCTGCTTAGGAAAACCTAACAATTAATGACGTCATATAAGGTAGGCAAACGAAATGGTTTTAAAGCGTTGTGCCAAACCGTTAGTAACTATGGAATATTTTTACTTTTCACATTTTGTTTACTTACGAAAACTTTGTATGTCATTGTATCATTGTAACAAGGTTGATTTGCTATCGCCAGCCAGTCTTTGGTTTTTGGCACGTCTTCTATGGCAATATATAATTTTACAATTTATGGTTACTTTTTTATTTATTATTATTTTTTGTTTTTTTTCAATATTTTTGCTTGAATCGTTCCCCTTTATGGCAAAAAGTGGGACTCGATTGTATAATACCTTTGCTGTTTAGCACTCAAATATTGTATATGTTGGGTTTATTGGAACACACAAATTTGGCAAGACTTTCGAATTATGTATATTGCAATCCCACATACCATAGTTTTTTGGAGGTACTTTAAGTGTAGTGTATTATGTTTCTGTTTTTGGGAAATTACAAATTATTTAGTTCGAGTGACAATTATTTTCTTTAAAAAGCTGGTCATTTTAATTGAAAATCATCAGTCAATTACTTTAATTACAGTGTTAAACACTTGACGTACAAACAAATCAACAAAAAATCAAACTTATTTAAAAAAATGGCTTTCCTTAAGGTGAGTTTTGAAAGGATAAGTACAGTGGAAATGGTTGATAAAACAAACAAAAAATGTGAAAATAATTTTGAAATTTTTCAGTTCAATTCAAAAAATTATTCGAAAAGTGTAACAATGTGATAAAAACATTGAAAGTTTCTTTTTTTTTTTTTGTAAAAGATAAATGGTTTGTGTACGTTAAAAGGTAACAAATTTTAAACAAGTGCTTTTTGGAGGATCAATTAATATCAGGAATAAAATTATTTAAACAATCACTTCTGTTCGCTTTTCACATTTTTCCTATTAATATTCAATGTTAAAAAAAATAAAAGGGAACAAATTTCATGTGGAATTTTTATTAACGATAGGAGTGATTAACACAATTTAGAGCACAAGAAACTAGGCCCAATGCTGATCGACTATTCAGAAGTTTACAGCACGAATGTGAGCGAAACACGTGAATATGTATTATCAAGAGGGCAACAATTGGAAGTTGTGCATCAAAAATATAACCAGAGAATGCGTTTAATGAAACATTCAAATACAGTTACGAATTTGCTATGTTTGGTCCTTAAAATTTTTAAATATATGACGTACTCACAATTCATCAGAAAGTATTTATAGAAGTAGAAAAACGAAAAACCAACAACGATGCATTTAGCTATCGGTACAGTAGAAATTGACTGCATTGAGCATTTTTTTTAGTTTTAATATATTAAAGTGGAAATTTTTGCAATAAATGTTTTTTGTTTGTTAAGGTACGAGGTCCACATGGCAAATATTTGACGGAAAAGACGCAACCACTAAGTAAATTATGTATATTTAAATTCTTTTATTAATTTCAAAAACTTATTTTATTAGGACAAGTCATACAAATAAACAAAACAATTGTAAGATCAAATAGCGCCCAAAAAAATGTGGTTACGTTGTTTTGAGTGAGAAATATTTTGCCATACTTTTAGACTATAACATTTTTAATTTTAAATGACACCAATTTCTTAATTACGGTTCTGTTAGTTTTTTTTCTGGAGCTTTGAAAAAAATACACTGCATAAAATAAGCTGTGAGGCACTGTATATTATAGAAAAACTTTAAAAATTCTATAATTAGATTATAGTTGTTGTGTGATTTTTACAGATTTTCTTGTTACAGCTCTCAAATTATTTAGTAGAAGCTTTTTAGCATTAAAATCAAGTCTACGACTGTAGATGTAAATAACAACAAATAACAAAATAACAAAATTATAGAGAGTTTTATGTTGTTTTATTATGATTCTAAAACAATTTAAATTAACGTTTCCAATACTTTTTATTTCTCATTATTAATTTTATAGTCTGTGGATATCAGTGATGTCAACTTGGGGCGTTTCGCACCAGTTTTTGGTGCTTTTTAAATTTTTTTTGTGCAAAAAATCCTTAGGGCGCGGTGTTGCACTTTTTTTTTGTTAATTTCAGTGCGTTTTTTATTTTTTTCGAAAATATGATGAAATCTTTATTTTTAGTAATTTTTAGTAATTTCAGTTTTTTTTATAATTCATTATCATGAAATCTATACGATGAAAAAGGACCCCATTAAATATATTTCAAGTACGAAAGTATGATAAATGAATACATATTACTAAATTCGTCACATGAAGGTTATTGCTAAAGGTGAATAGGGTGAAAATCTTTGTTTAAAAATAAAATTAACATTTTCAACATGGAAATAAAAATTCTTGTATAGCCTGATGGTTTGAACTGTAAACTAACTACCAGGATTAGACTCCTAGTGGAAGTACTTAAAATACAAAACAAACAAAATTAAAAAGAGTACCAAATATGTACTGAAATTAGCACTTTTTATCAATTAGTACTTCAGATCCGAATAGCATATTATGTGTAAAATTTTGAGTGGTTAATGCTTATTTTACCTTTATTAGGTCGTTGATCACTTTTTAAAAAGTTTTACATATATAGAATTTGTGAAAAAGAAATTGTAAACTTGGTGCGTTTTTTTTAAATGGCGCGTTTTTTTCTCCATTTTGGTGCGTTTTGAAATTTCAAAGTTGACAACGTTGGTGGATGTTACTTTATATAAACGTTTCAGTCAGATCTTTAAAATTCGATAAGATAAATTTATTATACCCTACACTATCATAGTGGGGAGGTTATATTGGATTTGTGCTGATGTTTGTAACGCCCAAAAATATTATTCCAACACCCAACTTGAAGTACACGAATCGACTCAGAATCATCATCACCAGATTTAACGATGCGAGAATTTTGTGAATTTTGTGCGAGAAGTGCAGGTATCAATTTTGAAGATGTTTCAATAAAATTTGCTATATGATATTTTTTGGCCCAATATTCTGGTTGAAAGCTGTCCATTATTTCACCTAGCCCCCATACAAATGTTCTCCCGAATAGTTTGATTTAGGCTCGTATCCCAACAAATTTCTCCAAAAATAAACTGTAGATGAAGCCTAATCTCATAAATAAATTTTGTGCAGATCGGTCAATAATTGACCATAGCTTCCATATAAGGTCCGCTGCCGAAAATCACTTTAGCAATCATCTTAAAATCTCTTAATAATGTTAGTAAATAAATAAAATCGAACAGAAATAAGTTTAATTTATTTTTAAAATTACTTTAACATTTATAAATCGTTTATAAGAGATACAATTTAACACAAAGAATATAGGGTATTATATGTTTGACCGACTATACTTTCTTACTTGTTATTATTTAATATTATATATTATGTTTAATCTAATTGGTTACATCCGTCGCAGAGTTTCCAAAAGAAGCCAAATTACTTTTTTGGTACCAGTTCTGTTTTCGCCAGTTTTCCCCCTAGGAAATCATCAAAACGATTAAAACAGTTTACATCAACAGACTCCATTATTTAGGAACTGTAAATGTATTTAAATATCTCAAAAATATAACATGTGTATATTAAAACCTTTTTACTTTCCTTCCTTCTTTACAGGTAACTATTGTTTGCTTGGCTCTCGTTGCTGCCATCGATTGTGCTCTCTTGCGTGCTCCATTGGCTGCTCCCGTTGCCGCTGTACCCATCAACACTGAAATCGATCCTCATCCCCAGTATGCCTTTGCGTACAATGTACAAGATGCTTTGACCGGTGACAGTAAGAGCCAACAAGAAGTTAGAGATGGTGATGTGGTTAAGGGTTCCTACTCAGTGGTAGATGCTGATGGTTCCCTACGTACTGTATTCTATACAGCTGATCCCATTAATGGTTTCAATGCCATAGTACAACGTGGTCCCGTACCTGCACCTGCCCCCATTGTTGCCCCCAGACCCATTCTAGCCCCCAGACCTGTAGCTGTGCCTGCACGTTTCTTTTAAAACTAAACGTAAAAACAGATCTGCTTAACTAGTCATTATAGATTTTCCAATGCTATCCATCTCTCCAAAACCTTTTTAATTTAATTTATCAATGTTATAGCTTTAGGAAATTGTCATTATTAATTAAAATATTATTTTGTTGTTTAGTTTGTATTTTACATATTTTTTTTTTAATTTTTTTTTTGCTTTTTTGTTAAACAATAAAAAATTTAAACGAAAATCGTTTGATCATATCGAAATGTTGGCACGCATGCAAATTTTATTTTGGTATGACAATGATTTAAGACTGTTGAAAAAACAAATGTGCCTGCCTGTTGGTTTTGTCTTTAACATTAATGGGAGTAAATCAAAATGTTGGTTTGTTGTTCAAAATTACATAAAAATTTCATTACATTGTAGTTGATTTTGTTTAAAGTATTGAAGGAATGAATTTGGTTTGAAAGTTTTAAGATTTACTTATGGGATTGTTTGGACAGTATTGTAACGATAATGTCCTAAAACCCACATAAATTTGTTTTAATACCTTGTTTTTCTAACTAACATGACATTAAAAGTTTGGACAAATCAAAATAATTATAACAAAACTTATATATAGGGTTTTCTAATAGCTACTTGACAACTCTGAATTTAAATTGTGAACGCACTATTTCACTGATCATCTAATTGTTGCTTTCTTTTTTTTCAGTAAACTTAACATTTTCGTTATGGTAAAGTACACGAAGGAACAACGTTTGGAAATTATAAAAATGTACTACCGAAATTCGGAGTCGGTGACCGCAACTTTAAGAGCGTTAACTCCAATTTTCGGTCGTAATTATCGCCCTAGTAGACAAGCAATAACAAGTTTAGTGCAAAAATTTGAGTCTACATATTCATTGTGTGATGCTGTCGTGCCAGTGAGACAACGGCCTGGTCGAAGTTCCGAAAATATCGCTGCCGTTCAGGCGTCCGTAGCAAACGATTCAAATCAGTCGATTCCGCGGCGTTCTCAAGAACTGGGCATCCCCAAGACCACTTTATGGCGAATTTTGCGTAAGGATCTGGGTTTACACCCATACAAGATTAAGCTGACTCAAGAATTGAAGCCGATGGACCATTTGAGTCGACGTACGTTCTCCGATTGGGCTCTGGAGAAGATGCACCAAGATGATGAATTTCATCGCAAAATCATCTTCAGTGACGAAGCTCATTTTTGGCTCAATGGGTTCGTCAATAAGCAAAATATGCGTTATTGGTCTGCTGAAAATCCACATGTGCTTCACGAATCACCACTTCATCCACAAAAAATTACTGTTTGGTGCGCTTTGCATGCCGGCGGCGTCATTGGGCCATATTTTTTCGTCGACAATAACGATCGTCACGTTACTGTGAATGGCGATCGTTATCGCGCAATGATTAGCGATTATTTTTGGCCCGAATTGGAACACATGGACTTGGATGACATGTGGTTTCAACAAGACGGTGCCACAAGCCACACAGCACACGTTACAATCGATTTACTGAAGAGTAAGTTTGAGTTGTCAAGTCCTTATTGGAAAACCCTATATAAAATATGAAAAACATCAAAAAAAAAAAAATTCACAAAGAAAAAGTGAAAACAAGGTGGGTTTTATTTGGATTCTCCAAATCTTTCAAAGGTAGACTAAGCTTATTTAACTGCTGAACAAAAGTTTGCAAAAGTATTTCTACTTCAACTCGTATTACCTTTAAATTTTTTTGCCATTTGTGGCTGTTTTTCCATTAAAGTTACCATGAACTCTTCCTGAGAAGTACATATTTGTATGCTTTCCCCTGAATTTTTTTTTTTTTTTGTTCAGATTATTTAAATATACATATATACATACATACATATGGATGTACATACATATTTTAAAGTGTTTACTTACATTTTCTTTTAAATATTTTCCAAATATTTGAAATTTGAGCTTAAATTTGCTTTTTTTTAAACGTGCACAATTATCTAATCGATTTAAAAACAGTTTAAACAGTGACTTTTAGTTTCTATAGAAATAAATGGAACATGAAATCGAATTCGTTTTTAAAAAGAAATAGAATTAAAAACTAGAATGAATGTATAGTCGGTCAAGCCCGACACCCAGTATATGTATAAAACAGTTTTTCAAAAATAAGCTCTATATGGTCATCCAAAAATTTAGTGCAATGACTTCTGTGAATATATATATAATGTGTGTTAAACTTTATCTCGATATAAATACTTTTAAAAGATTTATGCAGGTTAAAGTGAATTACGGAATTACGGTGGTGTTATATGGGAGTTTCGTCTAATTATGGATCGATCTTCATAAAATTGTACCATAATATTTGTATATACATATATGAAACATATTTGTGTTCAATATTATTTGGTTAAAGTTTAGTTGGTCATTCACATAGTGTTGCTTGAACTGGTCGGACGTGTTATTTTTAGTGCGGCTGAATTTTCGTAATAGGTGAAAAAAAAATAAAAAAAAAAAAAAAAAAAAAAAAAAAAAACTTGTAATAAGTGAAAAAAAAAAAATATATATATATATAAAAAAGATATATCGTAATAGGTAGAAAAATATCTATAGTGGTTTTTCGGTAATTTAAAAATCGCATAACAACTGCATGAGTGTCCCGCTCAGATGTAATTCTGAGAAAGAGCTAAGCTACAGTAGAAAAAATTTATGGATCTCTGAGGAAGAATCCTTAAGAAAATCCGTGGAGTCTCTTCTCACTACAAAGGCCGAAATACGGCGCCGTTCCTGTTCGCCCAATATAGTTATCTCATCCGATGAGAAATCATCATCTTCATCAAATAGTGCAGTCAAACCCAAAAAACAAGTAGGTATGGAGAAGTACATCACCGTTCTCAAGCGACAGAGGAGCCCGACATCTCCTCAAATGTCTTCCAATTCTAAAGTTCCTAAGACCGTCAGCAGTGATAAGCCAAATGATCAAAACAGATTTGCTCTACTTCAGACGGATGACCCAGAAATACCGAAAAAGACGTTTAAGCCCCCACCAATTTACCTGAGAGAGCCCACTTCCAATAAACTGGTACAAGGAATTGTTGCTGTAATAGGTGAGAACATGTTTAGCGTAACCTCAATTAAACATGGAAAAATCAGCGAGACAAAGATCCAAGTGAATAGGGAAGATGATTTTCGAAAATTGTCCAACCAGTTGGAGAGGGAGACCAGGGATTTCTATACCTATCAGCTCAAAAGCGCAAAAGGACTCCAAGTCGTTCTAAAGGGTATAGACCCATGTGTTGATCCTGCGGAGATAAAGAACGGATTAATGGACAAAGGGTTCAAAATCAAGAGCGTAGTGAATATTAGAAACCGTGAAAAGATTCCTCAGCCCATGTTCAGGGTAGAATTGGAACCTGGAGATGTTGCCTTAAAGAAAAACGAGTCCCATCCAATTTACAATCTTATTTATCTTCTGCATCGTAGAATTACCGTGGAGGAACCGCATAAGCGTGTTGGACCCGTCCAGTGTCTTAACTGTCAAGAATTTGGTCACACCAAAGCGTATTGTAAATTGCCGTCTGTTTGTGTTGCATGTGGGGAACTACATGCAACTGCTCAATGTAATAAGTCCAAAACGGACTTAAAAATAAAAAAATGCAGTAACTGTGGAGGAAATCATACCGCTAATTATAGAGGTTGTCCAGTTTATACTTATTTGAAGGGCATAAGGACCAATAAGTCGCCAGTATTACCTGACCATCCTCAACAACCTAATTTCACGTCGAGTAAGAATTTTCCTCAAATTGTACGACCAACTACTCACGTAAACGCTCCTAATTCTAGACAAGTTTCTTACGCAAACGTGGTCAAATCTAATATGCCAGGTCTGGAGCAGGAACCTATATCGCAATATTCTGAGCCACATATCAACAATCTAGAGACAACATTGCAGACACTTGTCCAAACTATGAACACTTTTACGACCACCATGACATCCATGATGCAGGAAATGCTGAAAATGCAATCCATTTTAAAGAAATGATTTATTTAAAAATTTGTTTTTGGAACGCGAACGGCCTCCGCCAACATAAAAACGAACTGGAATACTTCCTGATAGATAAGCAGATTGATGTTATGATGATTGCTGAAACTCACTTGACGTCGACAGGGTACTTCAAAATTAATGGCTACGTGTTGTACGATACTAAAGATCCCCGCGGAAGAGCTTGTGGAGGTTCGGCAATTCTTATAAAGAACAGAATAAAACATTATCTAATGAATAACATAAGTGAGGATTACCTCCAAGCAACAAACATTTGCATTGAATTCTGTCAATACAAATTTGTTTTATCATCGATTTATTCTCCGCCTCGATTCTCAATAAAAGAACACCAATACCATAACTTCTTTAATTCCCTTGGATCTAGATTTTTAGTTGCTGGCGACTTTAACGCCAAACACACATTTTGGGGTTCACGTCTTGTAACCCCAAAGGGTCGCGTACTCTTCAACACCATTGCTCAAATGGGCTTAGATGTACTCTCAAGCGGACATCCCACCTACTGGCCGACGGACCGACGGAAGATTCCCGATGTTATTGACTTTGGAGTAGTGAAAAATATCCCTGTAGAATGGATGCAAGTGGATCCTTCATTAGACTTGTCCTCAGATCACACTCCTACTATCATTTCAATGCATTTCCCTCAAGTGTGTGGCTCTCCATTTAGAAACATGACTAAGACCCGAGTAAGCTGGATAAAATACAAAAAGTATTTAAGTTCTCATTGCACGGAAAATATTGTGTTGAGAACTACCGACGATATCGATGAGTCGATTGGCAACTTTACCGAGGACCTTCGACGAGCTGTGCATCACGCTTCCACTTATCACGTTGAATGTAGAAATAGGACAAACAGAACTTATTTATCTGAACTCGAACATCTCCTATCAGAAAAAAGAAGAATGAGAAGAGAGTGGCAACTTCACAGGTCTCCTGAACTGAAAGCTAGGCTACGGGTATGCAGAGATATACTAAGACATTTCTTAGAAACCCAAAGAACGGCTTCACTTAGATCCTACTTGGAGGGTCTTGATAGTACCCCACAATCTGACTACTCGTTATGGAGGGCGGCAAGAGGTTTAAAAAGACCAGTGAGAGGAAAACCTCCTTTGCGAAATCCGACTGGTGACTGGGCTAGAAATGATTCCGAGAAAGGGACATTATTTGTTAACCATTTAAGAAATGTGTTTACTAAAAACAACTCAAATAACGTATCTGATTTGCCACCACTCGTTATTAGACCTCCTGTACCTCTAAGACTAAACTTTGGTGATGTCCAAAGCGCTATTGGTACTCTGAACCTTAGAAAGGCTCCAGGTATGGATAAAATCAGCAATAAAATGCTTGTGGAGTTACCTCGTGTAGCTAGAAGAATTATTCTCTTTATCTTCAATGCTATTTTACGCCTAGAATACTATCCTGCAGATTGGAAGGTATCTATGATTACCATGATTCCTAAGCCAGGGAAGGATCACACCAAAGTAGAGTCATATAGGCCAATTAGCCTACTGCCGACAATTTCTAAACTGTTCGAAAAATTGTTAATGACTAAGTTGATTCCAATTCTGAACGACACTGAATGCATTCCTAATCATCAATTCGGCTTCAGAGCTAAACACAGCACCATCGAACAAACACACAGATTGGTAAATGTGATAAGAGGGTCGTTTGAAGACAAAAAATACTGCTCTGCCCTTTTCATTGATGTGTCCCAAGCGTTCGACAAAGTTTGGCATGACGGTTTAATGCACAAAATAAAATTAACTCTGCCTGCTAACACCCATAAACTTATGGAAAGCTATTTATACGGTCGCAAATTTAAAATCAAAGAAGGCAATTTTTTAAGCCCCGCTCAGCCAATTGAAACAGGTGTGCCACAGGGTAGCATACTGGGTCCTACTTTATATTTGATTTATGCCTCCGACATGCCGTCAGACCCCAAAATCCACACGTCAACTTTTGCAGACGATACAGCCTTTATCAGCGTTCATAAGGACCACCAAGTAGCATCACAGAATTTGCAGAATTATGTTTATAAACTAGAGAATTGGCTAGAGCTTTGGAAAATCAGGGTTAATGAACAGAAATGTATTCATATCACTTTCACATTGCGAAAAGAAACTTGCTCGTTCATCAAAATAAATAATCAAATTATTCCTCAACATAATGAAGTCAAATACCTCGGCATTCACCTCGACCGCCGTTTAACTTGGAAGTCTCATATTGAAGCGAAACTTACACAGATGAGATTAAAAGCAGTGCAACTTAATTGGCTAATTGGCAGAAATTCTTCACTAAAGTTGGACTGCAAACTATTGTTGTACAATGCAATTCTAAAGCCAATCTGGTGCTATGGAATTCAATTATGGGGTACTGCCTCAGCATCAAACATTGAAAAAATTCAAAGGGGTCAAAATAAAATTCTACGTATAATTACTGCAGCTCCATGGTATGTTAAAAATTCTCGAATTCACAAAGATCTATGCGTGCCATTAGTAAAAGTAGAATTTACAAAACACGCGTCAAAGTATGTCAGCAAACTTGAACACCACCCAAACCCACTTGCACGAGACATCCTTAACTTTAGTGGCCATAATCGGTTGAGAAGGAGGGATACCCTTGCTTTAACTCAAGCGCAAAATAGATGACTGGATCAGTTGATGTGAAATTTTTTTAGTATCATAAAATTTTTGTCTAGCACTGGCTGGGCTTATTATTTTCTTTTTAGTATTAAGATTTGAATACTTATTGTCATTTCATTATATGAAGATTCAATAAATAAATAAAGGCTAAAAAAAAAAAAAAAAAAAAAAAAAAAAATATTATTTGGATACCGACATTTTTAAGAGAGTTACAATTTTTAAAGTGAATTTCGAAAGTGGACATTATATGGGAGCTATGATAAATTATGGACCGATCGGCACAAAATTTGTAGATGAGATTTGTCTTCACTTGCATAATTCAAATATTTATGATAGTTAAACCCCTATTTCGGGAGGAGATTTGTATGGGGGCCAGGTGAAATAATGGACCGATTTCCACCAGTTTTAATCCCATCCGTCCTTGAACCAAAAAAATATAATGTACCAAATTTTACCAAAATTCAATTATAAATTATAATTAGATTAGTTCAGTATAATTAGAGTAACTTTTTTTTAAAGGACTTAAATTTCCAAAAAAAAATATCACATGTTAATTAGCAAAACTTTCACAACTTTTTTCAAGGCCCCACTTCTTAGATGCCAATCCCATATTTATTTAGCTAATACAACACTAAAAAACTGTAAAATGAATAATTTAACCTAAATCAATTACAAAGTAGTAAGAAATATTTACACAAAATCCGTAGATTTCTCTCAATAATAAATAATTATCAATTTTCTTTTATCTTCATAATTTGCCTGTAATTTATTTGATTTCAATAATCTATAGAATTTTAATGGTTAACAGTTTTTTTTTTTCTTAAAAATTGCATTTGACACTCCTGTCAAATCTAAAAAGTATTCGTTAGTTTCGTTGCTCTTTAATTTCCTAAGTGTGTTTCAGTCAGCAATGAATGGCCCAGAGCTTATCTCTGTGTTATTATGTAAGAAATCAGTGATAAACTTTGAACAATCAAATGATAGATAATACAATGACTTTAACTATCATCTAACTAATAAAATAAAATTATTTATAGTAAATAAAGCAACAAAAATCACAAAAAAAAAACGAACAAAATCCATTCAATTTTCTTAACAACCAGCCAGCCAGCCCAAACGTTAAAACATTCTCGAAAAACTTGCGTGAATTAAAGCGGCATGTGCTATGCACAAGTTGCGTGTGTTTGATCACACGATCACTTTAATCAACCAGCGTTTGGAAACACAGCTGAATGGAGAGCAGACTCAACAGCATGCAGGAGAGGAGGTTGTGTTGAGAGGGACACATGAATAAAAACCGATTGAACCACACCTAGTCATTCAATTTAGTAACAATCATGCGTTTTAATGTTTGTGGTTCTCAAGACATTTTGTTACTTTTCAAAATGTAATTTTTTTTTTTATTAGTTGATTTTCAGCAATAAAAACATGCAGCAGCAATATGCGAGGTTTGCTGCAAAATTACAACGAAAAAGCTTTAAGTTATTCGTCAAATGTTAGAAGAAGACCAGTTGTCGGTAAAAGCTTTTAGATGGGTAGGGTTGGTTAATTCAATTGCATATCAATTAATCATGGTCAAGTTTTCTATAAAAAAAACACTGCACATCGACAAGTTTTCTATAAAAACTCTTCTCATCGTCTTCTTTTCTATAGAAAACTCTTCCCATCGACTCTATTTATATAGAAAACTATTCCTATCGACTGGTTTTCTATAGAAAACTATTCTAAAGAAAACTCTTCGATGGAAAACTCTTTTCATCGATCGTTTTCTATAGAAATCTCTTCCCATCGAGGTTTTCTTAAAAAAAACTCTTGTCAGCGACTGCTTTTCTATAGAAAACTCTTACTATCAACTCGTTTTATATACAAAACTCTACCTATCGACTGGTTTTCTATAAAAAAATATTCGAAAGAAAACTCTTCAATGGAAAACTCTTTTCATTGGCCGTTTTCTATAGAAAACTCTTCGCATCGACTGGTTTTCTATAGAAAGCTCTACTCATCGACTGGTTTTCTAGAGAAAACTATTCTATAGAAAACTCTTCTCTTTAACTCGCTTTCTACACTTACATAAAAAATAAACGAGGAAATGTAATTTCGCATTGAATGAGGAACGATATATTAGGCTCTAGCAGCAGTACAAAACTTTATTACTTTTTAAAACTGAGTGCCAACAACCCTCGTTAAGTAAATGTATTTAGAGCTGGGAAAACAAGGTCTGCATGGAAAGCAACATACTCATATGTACATATGTACTCTTTGAGACCGTGTCCATGACGGATCACATAGGCTTAATTATTTGAACTGTGGTTTTATTTATGTAGTTCTACATGCGAACGAACCACCTCTTTTCAAACTGAACAAAAACAAATGTTGGCCTTTTTTCTACACGAAATCTAAATAAAAAATCTAATTCTTACTCATGGCAAAAATATACACTTACAACAACCAACGACAGCAAAAACAACAACTAAAACTCAATTAAATAAATGGTTCGGCAAAAAACTAGTCCAGTTTTGTTTAAAAAAACAAAATCAATTTAAGTTTTTTTCACATATCTTTTGTTTTTCTTTTACTATTTGTCGTATTGGACGACGACGAAGACTACAATGTGTTTGTTGTATTCAGTTGGCAAGGTGCTTTAAGCATTCAAGATTGTTGTTTGAATAATGAATGGTGGTGCTGGCTGCACCACCTTAAATTCGGCAACAACACCACCACGAACAACAACAATAAATGACAGCAAACTAAATATATGCAGCATCAAAAAGTTTTTGGTGTTAATAGCCGACGCATGGGCGTTGATAACTCTAAAACGCACCATGTGAGTGTATCAGTTACGTGAGTGCGCGTGTGCTCGTGTGTGTGCGTCTGTGCAACATGTGTGTCTCACACACAAGCTTGACATGAATGATATAATAATATTTTAAGCAAATGCATTCTTTGCAATAACTCTTAGAAAGGGGAGAATGAATGTACTTAGTCTAACTCGGTTCTGGAGGGGAGCATACCATACATGTGTAAATAGTGTTTGCAGTTTTAATTTGTATTTATTTGAATTTTTCTTTAAAGATTTTTGTTTTATGTTATACATAGTTGTTGTTATTGTTTTTATTGTTGCTTTTTAATCAAAATCTATTTTCAATGAAAATTAATCTTAAACGCATTTTTTCGTGTCTAGAGGAGACACCTAAAAGAACAGTGGTTCATATTTGATAGTTTGTGGGACAAAACTAAACATAACAATACAAAACTATGAACAAAACACTTTGCAAATTCATTCCCATAGAAAACTTTCCCAGTGTCTGATTTTTTATAGAAAACTTCTCCCAGTGTGATTTTCTACTAATTACATTTCTTTGTGTCTGATTTTTTATAAAAAAACTCTTTACAGCATCTGATTTTCTATATAAAACTCTTCCCAGCGTCTGTTTTTCTATAGAAAACTCTTTACAACGCTTGATTTTCTATAGAACTTTTCCCAACGTCTGATTTTCTGTATAAAACTCTTACATTTCTTTGTGTCTGATTTTCTATAAAATACTCTTCACAGCGTCTGATTTTCTATTGCAAAAACTTCTCAGTGTCTGATATTTCATAGAAAACTCTTTACAACGTTTTCTATATAAAACTCTTTACAACGTTTTCTATAGAAAACTTTTCACAGTATCCAATTTTCTATAGAAATCTCTTTCCTGTGTGATTTTCTAGTGAAAACATTTCTTTGTGTCTGATTTCTACAAATAACTTTCCCCAACGTCAGATTTTCTATAGAATACTCTCCACTGCATCCGATTTTCTATAGAAAACTCTGATTTTTTGTAAAAACACTTCCCAGCTTCTGATTTTCTGTAAAAGCTTTTCCCAGCGTCTGATTTTCTGTAGAAAACTCTTCAGAGCGTACGATTTTCTATAAAATACTCTTCCCAGCGTCTGGTTTTCTATAGAAAACTCTTTACAACGTCTGGTTTTATGTAGAAACCCCTTTACAGTGTCTGATTTTCTGCAGAAAACTCTTTACAGCGGTTGATATTCTCTTTACAAAGTTTTGTTAAGAAAACTCTTTACAACGTTTTCTATAGAAAACTCTTCACCCAGACGCTTTGCTATAGAAAACACAGGTTTTCAATAAAAACTCCCATTGACTCTTTATCTATAGAAAACTCTTCCCAGCTACTCTTTTTCTAATAGATCAGGTCCAAATGCCCTTCGAAATTTCTCTAGCAAATCTTTAATTTTTAGACCAGTTCAAAGAGTTCTAATATCTTGTCATACTTGGAGTAATTGTGCACCACAAATAAGATCTTGAAAATCTACTGTACTCGTGCCAATGATTTTTGTTTGTTCGTTAAATGTAAAGTCTCAATAGCTAGAAGTAGCAATACAGTGCTGCTCCTAATTGTAGTTAACATTGCTGCTTTTAGGCCTACTTGCAGTGAGAACATGTTGCAGCAAATATGTATTGATGTTGTTATTGTTGCTGTTGGCTGCTATGGGCGACGACGATTTAAAGTACGATTACCAAGAAAACGTGTGTTTGTTGTACGTCTATTAAAAATGTTTAAACTATTTTTTTTTGTGTGTTACTGTTGTTTAGGTTGTTGTTTGTTTTTTTTTGTGTTTAGTTATAGGTGCCCCGTATTGTTGCAGTACATTTTCAATATTATTTTGTTTGTTGTTGCTGTTGTTTTGAATTTTGCATAAATATTTTTACCACTTTTGTGACAAGCGGGCGGTTATAGTTTTAGAGAAAAAAGCGATGTAAAAAAAAATCTCAAAATTCAACTTGGAAATAATTTTCGCATTTTGAGTTTTTAAGTTTGTGAATAAATTTTTTGGTATATAAGGAATTGTTGACACAATATAGAATCACACAAAACATTTTGCACTTAAACGGATTAAAAGCGCAAAGGTTTAGCTTTAACAACAGCGTAAAAGAACATCGTAATAGAACAAATTCTAAAACTAGAAACTATTGAAATAATTCAATTTAAAAACAAAAACAACATGGTTCAAAAGGCAAGTGTGAACATTTATAAATTAAAGCCATAATTTTTTTTAACGACGCAAGTGTTAAAGGATAATAATAATAATTGCATTTTTGTTTTTTGTTGTTGTTTGCTTTAATAGCTTGTAATACTTAGTGCTTTGTTGGCTGTTGCATCGGCGGTGGTGATTCCAGCACCAGCATATCCTGGTTTACATGGACCCTTTCTAGGACACGGACCCCTCCTAGCTCCTGCCGTTCATGGACCAGCACTTGCTGCTCCCATTTATCCCGCTATTGCTAAATATGCCGCACCTGTGGTAGCCAAGGTCGCCGCTCCAGAGCCATACGATCCTAATCCTCAATATAGTTTCAGCTACGATGTCCATGTAAGTACTAAAGTAAAGTGAACAATTTCTACGACAATTGTAATTGTCAGTGACCTAAGATGTTAATTTAAAAAACTGATGTTGTAGTACTGTTCGCTACTGTTAAAACGAGGCGAACATATTTCAACAGTTTCAACGAATTAAACAGCAGCTATACACAAAAACTAATGCTTTTCTAAAACCCCCTTTAGGATCACTCTACTGGTGATGTAAAGAGCCAACAAGAAACCCGTAACGGCGACAGCGTTCAAGGTGCTTACTCTTTGATTGAACCCGATGGCACCAGACGTTTGGTCGAATACACTGCCGATCCCGTCCATGGTTTCAATGCTGTTGTACACCGCGAACCTGCTGCCGTTAAAGTAGCACCCGTTGCTAAAGTTTTAGCTCCTGCTCCTCTGTTACATGCTGCTCCACTAATTGCTAAACCTCTATTGCCCGCTTATCCCGCTTTGGCTAAAATTGGTGCTCCTTTGGCTTATCCCGCCTACCACTAAGTCATTTAAAAGTTGAAGCAACTATGAAAACTTACCACCATCATCACCAACAACCACTACTAGCACTACCCAACTACCAACTACAACCACAGCAACTCTCACTCAAATGCAATAATTAAAACGTTGACGACTTTTTAGAACTCTGGATAAAATGCTTACGATAAATTTGTTATCACTCAATCAATCAAGCACTCACACTCTTACACACACTCCCTCTCTCTCTCCCTCTCACTCTTTGCTACTCATTTATTAAGGACATTTCCTTAATCCTTGCAGTTGTATGAATGAGTTCTTGAGTTTGCCTGTGTGTGTTTGTCTGTCTGTGTTTGTTGTAATTTAGTCATCACCCTCTTAAGGATAATACATACAATATACATTTTAAATATATTATTTCTTGTTCGTATTTATAACGAATTCCTTTTTTTTTCGTTTTTTTTTTCAATGTTCATCATCATAAATCAACCTTTTGTTTTATATACATATGTATTTGTATAAAACGATATTTCCTCCTCAAATAAATAAATAATAATTATTTTTTCTCTTATAGTTATTTTTAAGGCTGTTTGACCGCGATAAAGTTGTTTAATTTTTAATAATTATAAAAATAATAATGTAAATATGTTAATATTTTATTATGTTCATAAACAAAATATGTAAAAAAATAAAAATCGAGGGAGTTTTTAAATGTAAAATGAATGCAATGAAAAAAAATTTCAATGTAGTTTTTAATATTATTATATGGAATTATAAAATAGGCTCCAGATCCTTTAATACTCGTCTAAATTGAAAAAAGATAAGTTGTGATCACTTATATTTCCCAGCAGAAATAAATTTGTATATGGAATTATAAAACAGGCTGTAGATCCTTAATAGTGGTCCAATTTTAAATTAAAGGATAATCTGTGATCATTTATATTACAAATCAAAAATCGATTTTTTATATGGAACACACAAAAGTAGAATCATAAAGACTAATCAGCATATTGTCGAATATATCAAGGCTATTCGAGAAGATACTCATGAACAAGTTATACCCGGTTTTTATTGAAAATAATTGTATTCCGAAACATCAGTTTGGATTTAGAAGTAAACACAGAACTATCCAACAAGTCCATAGACTTGTCAATATCATCAAAAAATGTATTTGAAGAAAAAATTGTTCCGCTCTTTTTATTGGCATTTCTCAAGCGTTTGATAAAACGTGGCATGACGGTCCAATATACAAGTTGAAATTAAACTGAAATTAACGTGTCGAACACTTAAGCTTAAAGGAGATTTCTTAAGCTCCGCACAACCTATTGAAGCAGGAGTACCTTAAGGAAGTATTCTGGGAGCCTTCTTATATTTGATATATACATCTGATAAGCCAACAAACAATCGTACTCACATATCTACATTTGTTGACGATGTTGCTATTTTAAGCATTCATGAAAACCCTCAATAAGAAAACTGGTTAAAGCAATGGAGGTTAAAAGTTAAAGAGCAGAAATGCACACACATAACCTTTACATTGCGTAGAGAATCATGCTCACCTATTTATATCAATAATCAAGCAATAACACAACGATCCGAAGGAATCTTAGGGAACACTTCGATCGTCACCTTACTTGGAAATCTCCCATTTAAATGCAATATTGACTCAAATGAAATTGAAATTAATCCAAATTAATTGGCTCATTGGCAGAAACTAAAAGTTAAGTTTAGATTGTAAACTCCTACATTATAACTCGATCTTAAAAGATGTATGGTGTTATGGAATACATCTATGTGGAACAGCCTCAGCTTTAAATGTAGACAGAATTCAAAGACACCAAAATAACTCGTTGACAATTCCAGTTATTTTTTCTAAATCAATTTTTTAAAAAACTTTAATTACAGGTCTCTAGCAATAATTTGACTTTTACAGATTTAAAAAATATCAATTAGTCAACGAGTTATAGCCAAAACACCATATAAACAATATGTTGAAAATCGGTATTTGATTGTAAAGTTCGAAGGTCGATTAAAAAAAAATCGAACTAACATAAACAAACGACGCAATACGGGTCTTCTAATTTAGCCTCTATTTTTTCCCCCACTCTCAGAATCGACCTAACTTTTGCTAACCTGAATTTGTTCCACAGTATAATCTGCGATCATTTATATTTCCCATCAAAATTCGATTTTTAATATGAAGTTATAAAACAGCCTGTAAATATTTTAAAATTGATTTCAATTTAACACGCACTCACTCTTCTTTTAAGTATTTAGTTTTCATATTATTATACCCACCGCCAAAAAGATGGTGGGTATATTGCGTTTGTCATTCCGTTTGTAACGCATCGAAATAATGGTCGTTGAACCAAAAAGTCTATATATTTAGGGTCCTTATAAGATTTTAAGACGATTTATCCATGTCCGTGCGTCTGTTGTTGGCACGATAGAGCTTCGAAAAAAAAGACATAGAGCAATGTTTGGTATTGCAAATGGGAAAATCGGTCCATCGCATCTGAGTTATAGATCAAAGTTTCGAGTACCTCGATATTTTTAACTGTTTTCTTCAAATATAATACAGATAATATCATGAAATTTTGCACACTTTATTTTTATTAAAGAAGGACGAGTTCTGTTGAAATTGGTAGGAATCGGTCCATAATTTCTCATAGCCCCCATACAAATGTCTTCCCGGAAAATGGCTTTATGGTATATAAATGTCTATAGAAAAGCCGTATCTAAACAAAATTCTGCAATAATAAGTTTCATGCAAAGTGAAATTTCAAAACAATATTTTGTTTGCATCGGTCCATAATTTTGTCATAGCCCCATACAAAGACCGCTTCCGAAAATCACTTAAGTGAACATAAATCTTGACTATCAAGTTGAAATTCGATAAGCATAATCAGTTTTTAACATTTACGTTAATGGTCAAATAATATCAGAAACTGAGTCGGTTAAGTACCTAGGAATTATGTTACAAAGTAATCTGCATTGGAACTTTCAAATTTGTGAGGCAAAGAGAAAAATTGCACCAGCAGTTGGTATATTGTATAAAATTAAGGAAAAAAACTGAATAATAGAACAATGAGTTTACTGTATCATGCTTTAATACAATCCCATTTAAATTAGATGATTATGTTATATGGATATAAAAATACAACTGTCTTGAAATCTCTTCAAACTGTGCAAAATAGAGCCCTGAAAATCATATTCAAATTACCCGTTAGACATTCTACAAACCTACCTTTTCAAGGACATATGTTGGCCAATTATGCCTATTCATATATTACACATCTATCAAGTATTAGTACACATATAAAAAACTTTGAATCATATTGGTTACCATACAATCAGTTTTCAACAAAATCAAATATCATTTAACACAAGCAATCAGTTGAATTTTAGAATGCCAAGGTGCAGAACTGAAACATCAAAACGGCGTATTGAGTATATGGGAATTTCAAGATATAATCAACTGCCATCAACCTTAAAAACTCTGAATAGAATATCGAATTTTAAATCTAACTTAAAAGAATATTTACTTCAAAATCTTGAATTTCTTATGTAAACCATGCATTATATGTGTATATACTTATTATTTTTTGCTTCAAAGTTTTTATTTATATTATACATTCATAAAGGCTTAAAACTTGCCAGCGCAGCCTCAATAATGTCAATTGGCGCTGAGGCGATATATGTATATTAGAATAATTGTAAAATGAATTTATAAAATAAATATTACAAAAAAAATTATATATATATCTAAATTGTCGTACCAAATTTCATGATGATCGGTCCATATTAGACCGTAGCCCCCCCATAAAGTCAAGTTCCGCAAATCACTTAAGTACGCATAAATCCCTTATAAAACCAGTGTCAAATTAGAATTCGACACAAATAGTCCATACATATATAAAAATCGTCGATCTCAGATTTATGGTGATGGGTTTATATTTGACTGTAGCCCCCATATAAAGTCCACTTCTAGAAATAATTTAAATGCGCATACATCTCTTATAAATCTCCATAATAGGTTGAAAAAATGGCCATTTTTAGTGGAAATTAAGTCATCACAGATTAAGCTTAACTTCTTAAAAAAGCCAATAGGTATTTACAAAGTTACAAAGGTTTTTAGTTTTCATAGAATCTTTTATATAAAAAAAATTGGCTATTAATGAGAAAGTGTTGAACTTGTTTAAGAAATAAAAGTGATTACAGATCAAGCTTAGTTTCTCAAAGATACACAGTTTTTATTTTTCTAAAATTTTCAATATTCGCTGCATAATTTTTGTATCAAAGTCATTGAAATAAAATACCACATAAATATTATGTCTGTGCAAGGTAATTCATTTGTAATTGATTTAAATAGTTTTTTCCTTTTAAGACAACTTTTTTGCGTTTGTTGTTCAATCGTCTCAACCGTTTATTAGTAATTTTAATAAATATTTTTTTTTTTTGCAAAATTTTATGGGTTTTTAAGAATATTCGTAATGATTTGGTATTTGAGTTGGTATAAAAGTGTATGTATGCAAGTATGTATTGCGTTTGTTGTTTTAGTTAGAAGTTAAAAGAAGTATGACTAATTTGAAGCACACTTTGTAAAATTGTGTGGTTTTGCACACAGATACATAAAAACGCGGTAATACATTTGTATGTATTTTAAAGTTTAAACTCAGTAGTAGTATGTGGCTTGTTATTACAATGAAACAGTTTTTTAACAGTTGGTGTTTAGTTAATTGTAAAAACACTTTAAAACTGTTACTTTAGCCAATTCTCTTGAATTGCTACAATTTAAATATTCGTATATTTAATTTGTTTTTCCTTCTCTCTTCCCCTTCTGGCCTAAACAATTTTGTTGCAAATAAGTTTCTTTCTACCACCTTCAAATTCTGCTAATAAGCTGAATTTTATAACTTATTAAAATATTTATTTATTTTATAGATTTTTTTGTCACTCTTCATATTAAATTGTAGGTCTACAAGCTGTTCGAATGTAGTAACGCACCTTGAAGAAAATCAACAAATATTTAAAATTTATATCAAACACATGTCCGCAGCAACAGCAACAGCCTCCAATCACGGCGTAAGTGTCAAGTCAAAGACATACTTATCTGCTCGTACGAGTATGTTGGAAATCCGGACCTAGTTTTACTTTTTGTTTGGTGAAGGTTATAAAAGTGGTTTTAGTTGTAAAATTGTGTTTATAAGTAATTTAAGGCTTTATAAATGCATTAAATTTAATTAAGTCGAATAATTAGTTACAATAACTAATTTGAATTATAAGCAATGTAAGGCCCACTTAAATGGACGCATCCTCACAATATCTATTAACATAATATTATTAAACATGAATTATGTTTAAGTGATTTCCGAAAGTGGAGCTTACCGACACTCACAAAATTTGGTACCAATATTCAATTGAGTTCAAGTTAATTCCTATATGGGACCTATGACCAATTATGGAACGCCGTTTATAACATAATTTTATATGAGTGGGTGAGATGCAAAACTCGTTCGTTACAAAAATGAAAAAAAAAATCACTTTATCAGTTTAAAAAATCATATTTTTTTTTTCTAAAACTTTTAAAAATTAATGTTAATTACCGTTTTGCTACTATTACCAAAATTTTAAAGACGCTCATACAAATATATCTTTATATGCACTCTTTGAGAACGGGAAGGTTACATAATTACACTCCCATTCTTCTTCGTTCTGAACACGATTGTTATGTGGATAAGCCATACGTTTCGACGTATTTCCAAGTCCAGTAGAGCCTAACTGAAAGAAGTCTTATCGAGTTTTTACCAAGAGCCAAAAGAGAGTAATAGTACTTTACAGATAAAACAAGAGCATTGTAATTCTCATTCGTATTCTATAGTTTCGTCAAAGGATTATTCGTTGCCGGACTTTCGTCAGCATTTTTATTGCCACGAATGGTCTTATGTTCTGAAAATTTCCATCTGAAAAACGGTATTGTTAGTGGGCAACCTGAGACCAAACAGAAGTCAGAAAATATTCGAGCCAGAATCGCATCATTCCGGATGCCAAAGTTTGGATCCAAGTTATTCCTGTTTAGTACTGACCATATGATTTTGATTAAGATATAAAAGGAACGTTTTTTTAACTCCAGATTTACCTAGATAGTAGAACTCATGGATCCAGTGAACGTAAGCCAGACTAAAATCCTCTAAATTAGTTTGTACAGAACGAAAGGTAAGTCTTAGTACACACCACTCTACACTGTATAAGAGCACCATAGATCAGAAATATACAGTGCACAATATAAGCTGCTTTCTAATTGACGATTAAAGAAATTATTATTTGGCTTGAGTTAATTTTTAGACAATTGACAATTTGAAATGCATTTTCTACCCTGCTAAGGGCGTCATCAGCAATGTTCATTGTCCAAGATCTACTTCTAAATATCATCTATTTATTTCACCATTATTGAGAAATAGACTTCGAGAATTAATTATATTTCTTTTACATGTTATGGGTTAACGAAACTTACATACGTTTATAATGTGCGTTCATTCTTTTTATTGTTATTGCAAATTTGTATTGGTGCCTATTATGAGCAAAATTCGATTTTCGACTGTGGTCGAAAATGCTCATCGAACGAATTTTCATTTGGTATTATGGTGCACATTTGATGAAAAAATGCTATTGTGAAAATCACTCTTTTTGGGTTATTCACAATAGTACATTTCTATCAGCTGGCATATGGCGCTTTGTTTACAAATTTTGAAAGAAAAATAAATTAAATTTTAAATGACCACCACAGAATTATGGTTTAATGATTCGTCTGAATAATAGAATTAAGCTTCTGTGTAATGCCCTCCCATTTTTTGGCTGCCTGAACTTTAGAGCAAATACATTTTGCCAACAGTGGATCTTCTTCCATAAGAGAAACAAGCTTCTCCAATTGCAGGATATTAACAAAAGTAATTTACAAGTAGTATTTGGTTGGCCAAAACCAAAAAAAAAAAAACAAATTCTTACATTTTAAATAAATTTTTCACAGTTTTATACAACGTCGACAGCAAATTTGTGTTCGATAATAAATTCGTTGAACAAAGAAATTTTCGACAGCGATGCCAACTCATAATACAAATTTTATATTCAATAGTCGATTTTCGATGGCCAGCGAATATCGATTGTCGAATGCAGCTCATAATAGGGGCTATTATTTCAAATTTGTTGTTGTTTTTATTGCTGCGTCTACCACTGGTTGACCATTACTTTTTTCCGGATTAACATTCAGACTGATTTGCTGGACTTGCGATGGCATTATTTTTAATTTTCCCTTAATAAGAAGAACAACATCATCAAAAATTCAAAATTAATTTGAGAATATTAATTTTTAAAATGAGAATTCATATATTAAAATATTAGGAAAATTGAGTAGTTTATTATGAAATGGTAGTGCTTCATGTAAGTCTGTTTAGACTGACCTATGTATGTTAAAATAACTAGTATCCATCGATGCATTGCATGTAGTTTAAGAAATCTGTACAAAGGAACACAAATTCCCCGTTTAGTTTCTCTATATTTCAAAGCATCATAAGGCTACGGAATAACTGTCGATAAGAAGATGTTCTGTAAAGTTAGTCTCAACATTTGATATACAGCTAATGCTAATGGGTCTCATTTGTATGTTAGAACTAAAATTATTAATTTGGAAATATTCTTGAGATATACAACGTATTTCTGCGGTAATTTCTGTGGTAAACAGGGTTGTCAGATTTGTTTCACTTAAGTCGCCAAAACAGTTGCCAGAAATCGTCAAAAATTAAAAAATCGTAAAAAATGTCGGCAGAGTCAAATTTGTAAAATTAACATTTTATTTTCCATTTATGAAGATTATAAATAAAATTTCTTTTTACTTTTTGACAGTTATAATAAACATAAAATTGAGATCAATATGGATATTATGTCTACGTATGTATGTATGTACAATGTACTTTTAAAGTAAACCACTTTTTCATAAACTTGATCTGTATCATTTTCACCATTGCATTAGCATTAATGGCCGAATTCACAGTCTTTAGTTAGCTAATAACAAAGGTTTAAATAATGATTCTTTATTCGCAATGCTTAGTTTGCCATAAGAATAACAAGTAATAGTTAAACAATAGTTAGTATTTTAGTTTACCAATGGTTAACTAATGACTGAGAATTCGGCCATAAATCTTTTTAACATACATACATATCTTGTGTAGATACAAATTAGTTGCAACAAATTTGATTAACATTCATATATGTAGTTAATAATTCTATGTAAGGCATCCAGAAGTTTATATTGAATTTTACTGCGCAAACGATTTTTAGTACAACTCATAATTGGAAATACCCTCTCCACGTTAGTGTTGCTAGTCGTAATGATCAACATATTAAGAACGGCCAAAGCAATCTCTTTTAAATTAAATGTTCCCACTGCTTCGCTGTAGTTGTAAACTTTAGGCCAGAAGTCTAGTAAGTTTGTTGGCATTTTCTACTTTAAAATAATCTTTCCAATTAATATAAGTCAATTTTGACCACGCGAGTATGAACTCGCATTAAGACACTTTTGGATCTTGAAAAAGTTTTAAAGAATTTTGTATCAATGAATATTTAGCCTGTGTCAATGGATTTCCACATTTTAATATTGAAAAGTCTCCACATACTTTAAAGAGTCTCATATTTTCCGGCAATCGATTCAACATTTCTTTTAAAAGTCTCTTGAGATATATAAAACAATTTTGTTTTGAAATGTCTACGTGTTCCATATCCATGTATATTTTATTTAATTCAGTTTCAAACTCAGCTGCACAATCAATTCCATCTAATGAAGGAAAAGAATCGGCTAAATCAATAGCTGATTTTAAGGTGCACAAAATATTTTCAATGTTATTTAAAATTGTTGGTTTAAAGATTTTTGATGAAAAAATAATTATTACAAAAAGTATTTGTTCGTACATGCTTCCTGCATACATGTGATCCGATTGAAATTATAAATTTAAATGAATCATTTTATTTATAACTGGGTTGATAAATAATAGAAACAGTCGATTTTTTTCGTCACATAACTTGTTATAAATATTTTGGGCCATTGCTCCAAAATTCTTTTGACGGCGGCTCCATATGATAACCAACGAGTTCCAGAAACTTGAGCGAGCTTTCTAAAATTATTTGAATCAATTCCATAAAGTAGCGACACAACTTAAACAATGTTAATAGGATATATAAAAACGTTAAATGTTATATTGTTAAGAAAAAGTAGCCATAAATATCGTCATCTCATTCACCATAAGCACTAAAAAATCGGCACTTTTGGCGAAAAATCGCCATATCTGACAGCCCTGGTGATAAATGGAGATTATATTTGTAATTATTTGTGAATGAATCATCATCATTCACAAGAAAAGCAGAGCATGATAAAGTAGTTTACTTTCAAAAATAAAATTGTGTCATCAAATCAAAGCTTACAACTAAATATTTAAAGTTCCAATAAAAAATTTAAATTATTTGATTGAATATTAAAACTTGTAAATGACCAAACACTTTTCACATACATTTAACAAAAAAGAAGAAACAATTTATACAAAATCGATAGTCATTAATATTTCACAAGGACTTCGAAGACATGAGTGGCAAGATAAATATTTTTCTATTTTAATATTTAATGGCCATAAAACTTTCAACACATTGTTGCATGGCCAAGCCATGTGTAAATTAATTAATTTATGTATGTTTGTAATTAGTGTTAAATAAAATATTTATTTCATATGATATTATTATGTATTCACAAAGTACAACAAAATTGTGTGCACTTTCGCTTATGGTTATGTAAAATAAAGGTATGATTTAAACAGAAAATAGTCTCAACAATTGAAAGACATTAAAACAAACACATGCAATACAAAGTGTCTTTTTACAAAACCAAAAAAAAAAAATATTTTGTTAAAAACAAAACAAAAAAAAAACTGAAATTAAATCTTTTCCGCTATTTAAAACAAAACTTGTGATTACAATTTTAACACCTTTTTGCATAGTTTTTTGTGTTCCAACTATGTCTTAATTAAAGGCTTGTCAGGTAGCAGTAGTAGTATTAATTAGATACATGTTTTTTTTTAATAATTTCATTAATTTTAAAAATATTTAACAAAAATAACTTAAATTTCCGTTCACTTACCCCGTAAACCAGGGACCGCGAGGCCCGTACAGGAATCGCTTGGCACATTTCCATTTCTTCTTTATGTGACTGCATTTACGTTTATGCTGCAATGCAGCTGCATTCAAACGTGTCGTTTCTTCAACTTGACGCACCTTCCAAGGTATAACAATTTTTTTCTGCCAAAAGAAAAAAAAAACACAAAAATATTTTTAAAAACACATAATTATTTTCAATGTTAGACAATTATCTTGTTGTCTTCCTACTTACTTGAAATAATGTTCTGTTCTCTGTTTGGAATGTGCTGCGTTTTTTCGAAGCAATCTTACATGCTTCATAGCATTCAGCCCAATAGCGATTGATGGGTTCCCATAGATTTATTTCAACCTCACGTTGATATGAATCGTATAGAGGCTGTACCTTAAATTAAATTAAATAGTTTTTTCTTATTAGTTTATGGTTATTTTAAGGAATTCCGGAAACTAAACTATTTATTTAACAAATTTTCTTATTCAACAATTATTTTGCGTTGTTTGTTAACAAAATCTACACAAACCTTTCACTATAAAATGTGGTAATGCCTACATTGAATTCTTACTTGTAAAATACAAATTATATAATTTTATTTTGTAGCAACAATGGTCACGAACCCTCTACCAACCAACAAAAAAAAAATATAATAAAAAAAATGCAAGTAAAAGTGTTGTAGAGTCCAGCCGACTACAAGATACTTTATTTATTAAATATTTTAAATGTGTAAAGAGAAATGGCTTGAATAAATGAGGAGTGTCGCCACAACCACAAGTTCGCAATAAATTGATGGCACAGTCTTGCAAGAATAGCAGGGCCACAGGTTTACTGAGATCCTGTTTTTTATTCAAGATATATTCAAGATATATTTTATGGATATAATAAAATATATTAATTACTTCTAGCAAATTTGTTTTTAATGTGCTTTTAAAATAAGTAATAATGCATTTAATAAAGGTAGAATTAGCCAAACGTCCACGTCCCGTACTGTACATCTTACATCAGATTTCTTATTTTACTGCATAGTTTCTAGTCTTTTACATTATAGAGATTTGTTGGCCTTGCTTTAATCGAATTTTTGAATTGTTTTATGTAATTTATCAATGACATGGAAATAGAATTTATAGCTAAAAACTATTTATATACCCACTGCAACCTACCCACTGCCTTCTCTACGTCTACTAATATTTTTAAATGTAAAATAAGTCTGATCTTTTTTTATAGCGTTCTCTTGTTTAAAAAATGACTGAACCATCCCACCATTATTTTCCACGTAGTATGCAGACTTTCCTAAATTCTTTCTAATTCTGGAAAATTCAAGACAATATTTGATTTGATGGAATTCATGTATGTACATTGGGTGTTGTCTTAAAAATGCGTTACGCATGTCTTTAGTAGCTTAAGTATATGTGATTTTTAAAAATAAACAAGTTAGAGTGCAATATTCGGCTGTGCCGAACCTTTAATACCCTCCTAAACGCCTATAAACGCAATAAGAAATACAGAAACTACACTGGTTATAGGACTAGAATATCCTAATTCTGTGTTTTCTATTCAGTCTTAGTGCAAATTTTATTATTATTTTATATATTGTTTGAAAGACAATATTACCTCTTGGTCGTAATTCTCTAATGTGATTCTATTTTTTATTTTTTACGACCAACATAATTCCTTTCAAATTTTTTTACATTTTAATTTTGACCATTTAAAATTCATGTAATTTATAGAGCTTGTCTGATTTCTAAATATCTAAAGATCTTTCATAATAATCTAGAGTGTAATTTAACAATGTATAAAATTAAAAGAACATTTTTTCCATATGCGCAACAAGTTAAAAAAACAGTGTATAAAAAAGGATAAAATTATAAGGAGAGGCTTCTTTAATTGAATATGATCTCAATAACCTTATTTAGAAGAAATTTAAAGGTGGCATAGTAGAAGTGGACCAATTATGGACCGATATCTTCTAAATCCAGTATCCACTAATGTGATTTCTATGTATTTTAGGATTATATTGGTTGAATTTCATCTCAAAAGCGTTATTTACAAGAGTTGTATGGTTGGTTGTTATGCTAGGAAGTCGACTTAATTCAGGATCTATTATTGACTGACAGCTACAAAATCCAGTAACTTAATTGCCGTATAACCGATACTAATATGATTTCTGGATTAAAATTTCTGATCTATATAAAAGTTGGTTCGATATCGATATTTAGTAGACATTTTTGTGGGTTAATTTTTTTTCGGAAATGGTCGGACAAATTATGGGCCGATCTTCTTAAATTATGGAACACTTATTGTCATGCATATGAGGATATTTCACGCCAAATTTCAACATAATAACAGTATATAGATATATATATTAGTATTAAAGTTGATTTCGAGAGTGGAGGATATTGACAAATATGGACCGATATTATCAAAATCCAGCAGTTTGATTTAGGCATGTATGTAAATGATCCGTGTAAAATTTTGCATTGGTACCCTTATTTATAAGAGATTTATGAGTATTAAAGTGATTTTCGGAAGAGAGCTTTATATGGGGCACACGATTAAAAATAGACAGAAATTTACAAAATTTTGTGGGATGATTTTTGTATATATGTATGTAAATGATCTGTGCAAAGTTTTGAGTCGGTACCGATATTTATACAATATATATAGGGATAAATGTCTTTTTCAGATGTGGTCCTTGTATGGGAGCTCTGACCAATTCTGGGCCGACCACCATAACATTTAGTACAAAAATTTATTTGCCTATAAAGATTATTTATGTGAAATTTCAGCCGTTTAACATTATTTATATCTATTTTATACGTATTTAAGTGAATTTTGGAAGTGGACTTTATATGCGATTTCTTTTTGCATAAAACTTTTTTTGAATTTTGTCTTGATATTCCAATTTTATAGGCATTTATGAATAATTGAGCAATATTTCGGAAAGATTTTTGTATGGGGGCTATGAGAAATCATAGACTGATTCATACTATTTTCCGCACACTTTATCGTTTATCATAAAAACAACGTACACAAAATTGCATGGTATTATCTGCAATATATTTCAAAATATTGCATTAAAATGTGCGAAAAATATCAAATTTTTATGGAGGTTGTCTCACATATTGGTCCATAACTCTGGTTGACCTAAACCGATTTTGCTGATTTTAAATACCAAAGTTACCTGCAAAATAGGAAATATTTTTCTGGAAATTTCGTTTAGTTAAGTTGTATAGTTTGGACGTGAGAGTGTTTTACACAGACGGACAGGCAGACGGACATGGCTCAATTGACTTAGAATTTCATAAGGAACAAGAAATTAAATACTTTGTTGGGTCTCGTATGAATATTAAAAAAGTTCCACACGGAATGGCAAATGTTATATACCCTCATTCACCACTCTTGGTGGTGGAGGGTATAAAAAGTATCAGTCAGTTGAACAAAATTCTACTTTGCCGCGCGGCCGCTCCTCACAGCATTGCCGGATTAAGTAAATTGCGATACTTTAAAATTTTTGTATGAATAATTTTGTAAAGAAACAAAACTTTTATTCAGTGGTAATACTGTTGCCGCCCGTGGCCGCATGTCACTTACATTGGCCTTCCACTAAAATTATGTGCCAACAAAGCTTTTAATTTAAAAGAGTGGTGATGAAACTACACTGTGCTGGATTTTGACACCTTTTTTTACCGACAAACGGGGCACCTAGTGGGTGAAGCTGAATCGAGTACGCTGAATCCAGTGGTGCTAACCGTTTTTTAGGTTAGCTCTAGTTTTCGAGATATAGCGTTATTTAAATAATGGAGGAGGTTGCGCAATAAATATTCGCGCAACTCGAAAACTATTTATTGAATTAAATAAAAAAAAGTCGAAATTCGGAAACAATTATCTTTAAGTAAGATTAATTCAAATTGTTTTTTTGCAAAATTTTTTTTTGCAAAAAATTATTTTCACAACACTTTCCATTTTATTAATTTTTTTTTGCAAAAATTACTACATTAACATTATTGTCAAACTCAACAAGAGCTTGCAAAATCATTTCAAAATGCTTTCATTGAAAATATCTAGCCAGATATGAAATCGTAATATTCCATTATGACAACGATCGGCCAGATGCAATACATATTATAAACTATTTAGAAAGAAGTTTTTGGAAGTTCTTTTGGCGCGGAAAATGTTGCAAGAAAGATGGGAAATGGTCACATCTAACACTGGCCTATACTTTGAATAAATTTATCAGCCCAATCATGAATAAAAATTCAGCGGGATTGTTCTCCCTTTTCCCATTATTCCTATTCAAATTCAATGTTAAAAAAATAAAAAGGGAAAAAACTCGCTCGGAATTTTTATTCATGATTGGGCTGTACATTGCTCATGTGTTTCAAAATAAAAGCGAAAAATTTAGCAAAATAACAGTAGCAAATTAAAAAATATTTGATTGTTTATCAAAAATGTTAAGGTGAAAAAATACTTGTTCGGACAAAGTTTTTTTCATATGAAGTTCGCCGTCTCTCTTTTTAAGAGAGAGAAAATATTTTTTACTAACAACTCTCAGCTTGAATTGGTTTAATTTTATATTTTGTCTGGGCAAAAATGGATTGAGTTGCCAATAGGTTACATTTCTATCTGTGGTGTTTGTGAAATTAAATTATTCATTTTATATATTCATTAAAAATTTTGTAAATTGTGTTTTAAACATATACACAATATTTTAAAATAATTTAATATTTGTTTTTTACACTGAAAACCCAAAGCAAAATAAATCAATGGCAGCAGTGTTACCATTTGTAAAACTAATAGATTTTGTTTGCATATGGCAGCTTTGATGAGTGATTCAAGTAGAGATACTTTTTTCAATAGCCTTTTTTTGACAGATCACGTGTGTGTCGTGTCATGCTGTCTTGTTATTTTTGTTTAGTATTGTTTGGCATTTCATAATGGAGAGACTTACGCCTGAACAACGTTTACAAATTGTTAAATTTTATTACGAAAATTCACGTTCTCTGAGAAATGTAGTACTGAGCGTACAATTCACAACACCATGAGTCATTTTGAGACCCAGTATTCAGTATTGGATAATATTCGACAAAATAGAGTACGTCCATCACGCTGTGATGCCGGTGCGAACGTAACCGTCAATGGCGACCGTTATCGTGACATGATAATCGACTATTTGATGTCTGAAATTGAAGCTCGTGATCTCGGCGACATTTGGTTTCAGCAAAACGGCTTCACTTCCCACACATCGCATCAGGCAATGGATTTATTGGGTGAACACTTCGGTGAGCACATAACTTCACGTTTTGGGCCGGTCGATTGGCCACCAAGATCGTGTGATATCACACCGTTAGACTTTTTCCTGTAGGGATATGCAAAGTCTAAAGTTTATGCGGACAACCCCGTTTCGATTCAGGCCTCGGAGGAAAACATCACGCGTGTCATTCACCAGTTACCAGTCGAAATGCTCGAACGAGTCATCGAAAATTCTACTCAACGGATAGACCATCTGCGAAGTAGCAACGGCCAACATATGATAGACATAATCTTCAAAAAATAAATGTCTAAGGATTTTCTTTCAAATGATAGTAAACATTCCCCATTAAATTTGAATTTTCTGGGTGTTTTTTTTTTTTTTTAATTAGGAAACCTCGGAATGGATCACGCTTTATAACCAGTCTATTAAAAATGCTCTTAAAAATTCCCCTTAAACTGTCACTAACGATAATGAGAATGTCGTAAATCTTAGCCAGACAGATCCATGGTTCTAAAACTTCTAACAAAGCTTTCAAATAATTCCCTAATAAAGTGTATAGGGTGCACAAGGAACAACAAAAATATTATTAAAAAAAAAATTAAATTAAACACCAATAAAAACCTCATTAAACAAAACAACGTACAAAAAAACTAAAATAAATTTATCAAACACACAAATAAAAAAACGTTAATTTTACAACTGCATGCGCTTTTAAAAGTAATTTACAATAAATAAAATAATAAAATAAATCAGTAACAAAAAAATATAAATAAAAACGTTTTTGTAAAACGTTATTATAATAAAATAACACAAAAAAAAACGCATGAAATAAAAGGTAAATAAGAAAATCATGAAAAAAGTAATAAACCGGCAAATCAAGATTTTGTTCCCCCATTTTAGTTTTTCAAACACAATTCAGCGTGGATCTCAAAAGAAAGAAAAAAAGCAGCAACAACAGAAAAGTTATTGTGAACATGATCATTGTAACACGACCATCATCACGATCACCTTCAACTTCATTCGAATTTGTTAAATGAAGTAGTAAAATGATTGTTTTTCTTCATTTTCAGCTGAATGCCAACTTGCCGCCACAATATGGAATCCCAGCTAATGTTGCATTTTAGCAAAGCAAGTTCAAGTTCAATAAAAAAAAAAAAAGATATGACAAAGAAAATAAAAAACAGGAAATCCTATGAAACATGAATGAATTGAAGCAGAGAGAAGAATTGTGAATTATTGAAGCCTGTTTCGTAATACAATCTCTCAGTTAGAGATGTTACCAAATAATGATGCAGACTCAGATGATGTTCACCTACGATAAACAAATCTTAAGAGGCTCTTTAGGTTTACGTGGTTGACTGCTGCCAGCTGGATTCAAGTGAATTATTTTGATTCTCTCATGAAAAGGGTTCTTTAAAAACTCCTAGGAATTCTCTTATTTTTGTTATTTTCCACAAAAATCTTTTTATAACGCTGTCGGAAATTACCACCGGATTCTTTGAGGCGAAAGGTAAGGTCTCTGCAGTTTAGCTTCAATAGGAAGCTAAAGGTGTTAGAAATCTTGAGAGGACCTTTAAAAGGGTTCTTTTTAAAATTATAATCGGATTCTTTGAGGTAAAAGGTAAAGTCTCTGCAGTTATACAAATTGAATGAATATAAAGCTAAAGAAGTTCGAAACCTTAAGGAGCCCTTTAAAGAGGATTCTTTGAAGTCATAGCAATTCTGGACAAAGTTCTTTTTATAACGCTGTTGGAAATTAACACCGGATTCTTTAAGGCAAAAGGTAGATCTGTGCAATTATACAGATATAATCAGTAGGAAGTTGGAAGGGCCTTTAAAAGGGCTCTTTGAAAAGTACTAGGAATTCTTATATTTTTGGAGTATAGTCAGACAACGAGTCGGAAATTACAATCAAATTCTGAGAGGTAAATGTTAGGGTTTCTAGCAAACTCCAGGAATAAACGATCATACGATAAATTTACAAATTAGTATTTAGGTATTTACGAGGACTGCAAAATAAAAGCCCTGTTTTTAATTTATCTTTTTGTTCTAATTTTTTAGTCTTAATAATGGCAGCTATGGCTAATGTTATGGCTGCAGTTGTAGGTACAAAGTAGTAGAAGGATAATCGAAATTTATAACCAACAACGTTTAACGTTTTATTTACAATGTTGATTACAGGAAACTAATTAATACCCATGCAACAGTCTAAGACATAAATGCATTTTTTTGTTTATGCAATGATTATAAGCTTTATTTTAAAAAGCTAATAATCCATTCAAAATAATTTTAAAATCTATTGCTAATTTAATTAAACGTGGCTAATATGAGTGAGCGCTCATATAAATGACAAACAAATTACAGAAAAATTATTTTAAGCCTCTTAAAATGTTACATCTTGCTGCTTGCAATTTTAAATTGTTGGTAAGTATGTATTTTATAAATTTATTAAATTGTTGTTGCTACGAGTATATTTTTATAATGTTGCTGTTGTTGCTTTTGGTACTAAGTAAAAAGTTAGTAAATAAATGTCGGTTCTGCTTCAGCAATTCAAGTGACAATTTTTTGGTATCTGCCTGTTTTTGTCGTGTGTGTTTGATTTTTTTTTTCGTTTTTGTTTATTCCAAAACTACAAAGAGTGGATTGAACTTTTAGCAAAAAGACAACAGCATAGAGTTGAAATCAACAAAGTTGATTTACAAAAAAAATAAACGAAATATATTATAAAGACATACTATCGAAACAGTGGAACGAAATGGCTACATAGAAAATTTCTATTGTATATTATCGGTAATGAACATCCGATTCTTTAAGGGAAAAACCCTTATATTCAATAATAGGGCAATTTAAAGTTTTAAAAATATTTCTAACCCCCCTTTTTGACAAGACATCGATTTGTTTACTACACGAACAATTTCTTGTCTGAATATGTCTCGTATGGACAATTCTTGTCAATGTTATGTATTTGTTTACATATACGAGTATAAGTCTGCCATCAAATGTTGTCTTCACACAAAAAGATCCGCAATTTCAAAAAAATTACAATGAATATTATGAACATTAACATTGAACGTTTTTCCCACTTAGAAGAACATGAACACATTTGAGGTTAAAGAATCTGACATAAATTGTTGCACATTATTTTCCGTTTGTATGTTGGTTGCCAGTAGCCATTTTTAACGGTTCTGACTTTTACAAATCTTAATGTTTTATTTTTCATTGATTCATAATTTTGGGCAATTAGGTAAACTGACGTCTTCAACAAGCCACATTCCGATTCAACAACGATAAGTACCGCTATCGATGGCAATATATGTATGTGAACTTAATCACTATTGAGTCTTCCAAAGCTTCATTTATTAATGAAAACATTTGAACTACATTTATTAGCAACCCATTGCATATTTGAAAGTACCATATTAAAAAATTATTTGATATACTTTTCATACTTCGAAAATATATTCTGCCTGGCTTCTTTTACATGTGGCATAAAAATGTTATTTGTAGCACTGGAGCTATGTTTCGTCACCCTTAACAATCATTTCTAATGGTAATAAAAACGACTAGCAATTTAAACATATGTATACTTCAATTTCCAAGAGCAAAATATCTTTCTAAAATTTATATCTGAGTAGCCAAGGAAGTGCTCTAGTCTTATGAAAACTAGCTTACCCTCTCTGCTAAACAAACAGTCAACGCTTAAGTTCCCGTTACGACCCTCATGAGCAATGGACCAGCACAGTTTTACAACAAGTTCATTCAAACACTTAAAAACAATCCATGACGACCATTTGCTTTATTTTTAAAGCACGATAACTGCAACCTGCCATGAGGGATTACCAATGTCTGTCAATCACGCACAATCGTGGTATATACAACTGCTGGGAACCATCCGTAAAGCTAAATGCCCATGTGACCTAATCCGAAAAATTATTAAGGTTAGATTTGGCAGCCGCCTGAAGCGCACTAGGATTCATATCCGTCGTTCTCCAGTCAACCTTTTGTTTTAAAAAAAGTTGTGGGTCCTACACAAATCACACCTAGATACCAAGGTATTGTCAACAAGTATCTGTTCTGTCTTAGGTCCCCAAATGCCCGACAAATGCAAATCAGATGTTTAGTCTCCTCCACTACTCTACTAGATTTTCAGTCTCCTCTAAAATCTCGCCATAGCATTGAGAGTATGCACCTAGAAGTGCAGAGATTAGTAGTAGGTAGGGAGAATTAGTGGAAGTGGTCTCTTTTGATCTATCTTTCATCTTTATTTAACAATGAGATAAAGTTTAAATTAATACGTCTGAATTCCATCTAAAACCATTTTACTGTTTCAAGGGTAACCAATTAATGTCGCGCTGTATTCTCTAGATACCCCAGCAATAGTTGTAAAAAAATATTTTACTTTCTATTAATATAATGGCATATTCCTGTTCGATAATCCTTTATACTAAATTTGTTCCGTGGCTTCTGTTATAAAGGACAGTCTAAAACCCAACTTTTTCGAAAATATCTCCCATTCGATCTATTTGTGTGAGCTTAACCCGTCAGTCAATATCTGGGTGACGTTTTCCGAAAGTTGAAGGCCAATATCATAGTCTGATCTAGTTGAATGAATATCAGAACTCTAAGTTTACTAAATGACACAAGAATAGTAATTTCATCAACTTTTCTTTGCACCAATTTAATATCAGATCCAGAGCATAGGTGTAAGTATATGTAAGGAAGTTCAATTTATTAAGTTCTACCAGTAGTTTATCGCTGACCAAAGCCAAGAGGAGAGATAAGCTTAGAACAGTGCCTATTTGACCATTTTTGATGATCCTCTTAGTTCTAACTAATGCTAGTATATACAGTGTACAGTTTAGTATAATTTCAGGAAACCCCTTAACTTTTACATTCGTTGTAGAGTTTGTACGAATATTCAGTTTGGATTTAGCCAAAAATGCGATATCGGCCCATATTCGGTCAAAATTTTCAAATACTAGATATAATTGGACAAAACTTCGCTATATGCTTAAATCATTTTTTTTAATTTTGCAAATACATTAATCAATTACGGTTAGTTTTTATACATATAAGGGCGAAAAAATCCAAAACTCTAAATTTAAATTTGTAATGAAATTTGTTATGCTCGTTTATACACCCAACCAACGATTTGGAAAATAACTTTTGTAGAGAGAAATACTTGAATGACAAATTTATTCTTAATTTGACAATAACTTTATTTATCTGACAATGTATTGATCTAATTTTAATGCAATAGGCCCGATACTAGATCCGTCATTCTAGAACGTAATTTCGGCTAATGGTGGGAGTAACAGAGTGTTACGATTGTCGGTCTTGACTGGAAGAGTGCAATCCAGGAACATCAAATTTCCAGGTAAATTTTAATGCTTGATAGAGATTTCGGAAGCATGATTGCCGCTTTTTTGAAGGTGGAAAAATAAATCTACATAATTTGTTCTTATTTTGACAAGCTGACAATGTATTGTTCTCAGTTTAATCCCAATAGCTGCAATGCTAGAACATTAAAACGCAATTTGGGCTAACTTTGTGGCACGTTTTAAATCACCGATTTTAATCAAAAAAGTCCAATCAAGGAGCACGAATTTCTAGTCAAATTTTAATAATCGTTGATCATTTCGAAAGCTCAATTATATATGTATATATTATATACATATATACTTGGACTGACAATTTAAGTACGTTTGAAATTATTTTTTTTTTTAGAAAGATTGGGAATGTTTCTTCGAAATTGTCTAACAATCATCATATGGCGCCATTTCCAAAGTAATTTGAGGTTGATCCAAGAATTTTTCGTGTAGTAACGATTCAAATGGTACTTGATATTTTAGGGAACTATAATTGTTCAATTCACAAGTGTTGTTGTAGTGTCGTAGAAGTTATACGTCGTCTGAATTTTTAATAGCTGTAAAAATGTTGTTGGTCTAAACATTTAACAAATATTTTCTCAAAAAAAGCGTAACCACTTGTTTTAGCACAAATTTGTTTGACGTTGTGTACTCTTACAAGAGTTTTGCAAGATCAAACAGCATCAAATAAATTAAAATTAAATATTTGTTGTACTTTGGCCTAAATAAGAAAAGTTTTTTTAAATGAATAAACGAGTTCAAATATACATATATTATTTAGTGGTCACGTCTTTTTCGGCAAATAGATATTTGCCAAGTGTGACCGTACCTTAAGTGTTGCCAAAAACGGTAACACATAAATCCATTTTATGATGATTGGCAAATTTAAAACAAAAAATAAAATATATAAACAAAAATTTTTATTAATAAATATTGTTGAAAATTCTTTGGTATGCTTTATTTTGCAACATATTCATATTTTATCTTTTGTATATTTTTTTTTTGTAATTTTAAAGGTTTGACAACATAAACATACGACTTTGTTAACAATTGTGTTCAAAATCAGATAGTTGTACCAACATACAACAACACTTGTGAATTGAACAAATATGTTTACAACAAACTAAAAGGAACTGTTTATATTCTACATGTACCAACATTCAAGCCCACTGTGCACTTGCAATCGGTTTGTTTTGGTTAGTTTTTATAAATGAAAAAAAAAAAAAACATCCACAAACTCGCACACATACAATTTCCCATGGTGGCTTCTGCTCGTTGAAGGTGCTTCCATCTAACCATTTGCAGTAAATTTTATTTTATTTAATTTTTTTTTTATTTAATTTTTTTTTTTTTTAATTTTTCTACTATATTTAATAAAAAAATTTTGTTTCGGTTTATAGGTGTTTAGATGTGATTGTATTTGGTGGTGGTGCTGGTGCTGGTGCGCTTTCGTCGTAGCGTTATACAAGTTTTTAAAGAAATTTTCATAAAATAAGATCTCTTTCTTGGTAAACAGTTTAGTCGGCGAAAGAAAGTCCAACGAAATGTTTGTACAAGCAACACGCTACAAAAGCAGGGATTGCGGAAAATACTAATAATAAACGCAATAAAAGCAAATAAAACAACAAACAAATTTTTGTTGAAAAAATATAACAATTTGTATCATTAAGCGATCGCAATGATGGCCAACAAAGAAACTTATAGTAGAACAATAAAAAAATTGTGGTGGTTTAACTATTGCTATGTTGTAGTAAGTTTAAAAATTTAAAGTTGTTGTAACAATTACTAACTACTCTTATGTATTTACGAATAATAAAACTTTCCACGCGTGCAACAAACAGACAGACAGAAAGAAAGAAAGAAAAACAGACATTCAAGAAATACAGAAACGTGTAACGGTAACCCAAGATAATTAAATAATTTTCAAATTCAAATAAATATTAAAATACAGCAAACATAAATAATGTAATGTAACTAACAATCAGCCAGCTATTTAAAGTGATCATGTAACATGAAACTATTTGTAATTACGAGCGGCAAAGAAAATTAATACTGCACTTTTTATTGTTAGTGTCTTTAAAAATAATCCAAATATTACAACATTGTGGTGGGTGGAGCAATTGAACAAAAATAAACAAAATTTAATTTAAGTAAATTTCAATAATAAAAGAAACACGTATGAAAATAAGGAAATACTTTAACGAATGTGTAGGGGAACTTACAAAGTGAAAGTGATATAATAATGAAAACAATTGTGGCAGAACAAGTTTAAACATGTCCCGATCTATCAAATATGTTACAATAAAGTGAAAATTATATTTGCAATATTATTATACTTTTATACGAGTATGTATGTACCATACATATATATGTATATGCAAATAATAAAAATGCAGCCAAGAGAAAAAACTTTCAATTTAAAATAATAAACTCGACTGAATAATACATTTTAATGGCAAAATATGAAAGAAAATTAAATGAAATCGAAAAGATTGAAAGCTTTTTATTGAACATTATTAATTAAAACAAATATTTAAATATGCCAGCAAAAACTTCACTTACAAATTAAGTTAAAAAGTAATTTAAAATTTTCAACCAGACTACTTCAAATCTACTTGTTCGCAATGTCCCAAAAGTAATCCGTTATAATTTGGCCAATTTTAACCAAAAACAATAATAAATTATTTTTATATTTAAAAGTATTATAAAACATGTAAGAAAGTATAGTCGGCCAAGCCTGACCATATAATACCCTATACAGTTTTTCAGAAATCGGCGCTATATGGGAGACTAACTTCCGTGAATATAAATATTATTTATGTAATACTTTATCTGAATTACGAAGAGGGTCTTATATGGGAGTTTTGACTAATTATGAACCGACCATTAAAAATTAGGTGCCATTATTTCTGTACATACGAAACTCATTTTTGTTAAATTTTATTTTTAAGAAATTTATGGTCGTTAAAGTGTTTTTCGGAAGTGGGCCTAATATAAGAGCAACGACTATTTATGGACCGGTCATCATAAAATTTTACCATATTTATACGAAACATATTTGTGTTCAATATTATTTGGATACCAACATTTTTAAAAGAGTTGTGCTCTTTTAAGTGATTTTCGAAAGTGGAAAGTGGGAAAGAAAGCTACGACTAATTATGAACCGACCTTCACAAAATTTATAGATGTGATTTAGCATCATTTATTACTTATTTGTGGTGAAATTTGTTTGGATAGTTTTATAATTCAAACATATATGATCGTTAAACCCCTATTTCGGGAGGACATTTGTATGGGGTCCAGGTGAAATAATGGACCGATTTCCACCAGTTTCAATCCCATCCGAACTTGGGCCGAAAAATTAAGAATGTAAGTGAAGTTTTTGCAGGGATATTTTTGTATTTGCGTAAGAGATTTCAAATACTTTAATTTAAAATTTGGAAAATCTTATGAAAGTGTACATCAAGAGAAAGTAAAAAATACAAAATTTCAAGACAAGACAACTTTAGCGAGATGTAGATCATCCTTACTATATTATAAGAATTTAATACTCTTAACATCATTATTAAACGATATTTATAATTTACACCTATCAGCATAGTATCACGTTTAAGCTACTATTTGCAACATTAACTAATAGTCCTTGTCATTGTACTGTGCATGACCAGAATGTACCATCTGTGTCTTTATTTCCGATTATTTGTAGGCTGAAAATGAAGATATGAATTTGGATGATCTTTGGTCTCACAGGAATGGTTACCATGTTGCACAGCTAAACAACGATAGATATTTATGAAAAAAGTTGTTTTAACGAATTATAAGCCTTCAATTGACCCAGTTAAAACTTTTTTAAAATGAGATTTTTTGCTCTTCGTATAAGAAAAATTAAATTGAGATATTTTTATTTTATTTCATTTCATACACTCTAAATAAAACAAGTAAAAAAGTATAGTGGGTCAAGCCCGACCATATAAAACCCTACACCCAGTATGCGTATGTGTAAAAACAGATTTTCAGAAATGGTTGACCTATTATGGTCAGAGCTCAGTCAAAAATGTAGTGACATGACTTCTGTGCATATAAATATTCTTTGTTTTAAATTTTATCTCTTATAAAAGTTTTATAGATGTTAAAATTTTTTTTTCGAAAAAAAATTAAACTTATTTCTGTTCAATTTAATTTGGATACAAACATTACTAAGAGATTTATGATTGTTAAAGTGATTTTGGGAAGTGGGCCTTATAGCAAACGTGACTATTATGGACCGATCACCACAAAATTTGGTCAAATGATTTTTGTATATATGAAACAGGCTTATGTTAAATATCATTGGGATACCAACATTTTAAAGAAAGTTATGACCTTTTAACCGATCTGTACAAAATTTCTAGGTGTGATTAGGCTTCATGTGTAACTTATTTGTTGCTATTTCGGGAGGACATTTGTATCGGGGCTAGGTAAAATAATTTACCGATTGCAACTAAATTGACTTCCAACCGTGCTTGAGCCGAAAAAATATCATGTACCACATTTTATCGAAATATCTTTAAATTCAAAATGGACAGCCATGGCAGCCAGCCAGACGGACGGACGTCGTTAAATCGGCATTGTTAATTGTTTTCGCAAGAAGATGCTCTATGGGAGCTACGACTAATTATGGACCGATCTTTATCCTTAGCCCAAAAACAAATGCATATACATACTAAAATTTGTCAAAATAACTTGTTGGAAATAACTCTCAATTAATTTTTGTTTTTGTTAATATTTCATAATAATAATTTTAAATATGTCAAATTAAAGCCCTTCAATCCGGTAAATGAAAAACATAATCAATAAAATTACATTGCAACTTCTTCTACTGGCAAAAATAATTAGAACAATATATTTTCTTCAGAATTATTTCTAACATTCTACCAACCTATAGTATTGCACATCATAGTCTAAAGGTACGGTCACACTTGGCAAATATTTGCCGAAAAAGACGTAACCACTAAATAAAAGATATTTGAAGTCGTTTATTTACTTATAAAAAACTTCGTTTATTTAGGAGAAGACACAACAAATACTTAGTTTTATTTTATTTGATGCTGTTTAATATTGCAAAACTTTTGTAAGAGTAAACAACGTGAAACAAGTTTGTGCTAAAACAAGTGGTTACGTTTTTTTGAGTAAATATTTGCCAAGTGCGACCGTACCTTAACAAACAAAAAAACATTTATTGCAAAAATGTAATATATTAAAACTAAAAAAAAAAAACAACAAAAATTCTAGTTTTTCACGTCACAGCTAATTTTATAACATTTTGCTTTAAATGTCAAGTCAGGCTCAATGATTTTAATACGAAATTTAAAATGAAAGAGTGGACAAACAAAACTCATGAATGATTTTTTTTAAAGTTGGTTCCAATTTCTTTTTATTCCGATCTACACCATTCCAATTGTATTTAAGAATTTTCTAATTGTATTTCCGAATATTCCAATTATATTTCAGTAACTTGAGAAATTTCTAATAGAAATGCAGATTAAATTTTCTAAAATACTAATGGAAAATTCTGAAATACAATTGGAAATTACTGATATACAATTAGAAAGTTCTGAAATACAATTAGAAACTTCTGAAATTCAATTGGAAATTTCTGATATATAATTGGAAATTTCTGAAATACAATAAGAAACTTCTGAAATTCAATTGGAAATGGTGTAGTAGTACTACTCCATTGTCTACTATCTTCAGCGAAAATTGACAATTATGATAGAATATTAAAAAATATTAATTAACTGATTAGAGGATTTTAACGAATATATTACTGTAGTAATTTTGTTTTACATTAACTGTGAGCCAGACAGTAGTGGCCAAATATAATGAAATAATAAATATATTCTGACACTTGATATATGTATAAGAATAATTGCCGTATTTTAAACTTAAAATATTTTCAAATCTACTTACAAAATTTATGAATTTATAATACAATAATTGGAATAAATTAAGTGACAGCCAATATTAATGAATTAATTACATTTGATCAAGACTAGAATTTACTAGTTGTGGAAATATTGAAAAAAAAATATTTTTTTAAGCGAATTAAATGGGACAACTAATACACGCATAAATATTAAATTCGAACCAGTTCAGCTGGGAATTAAATTTTTTTATTGCAGTATCTACTTGAAATGTTTAAAGCAAAGTGGGCTGCAGTTACCGTTACCTCTTCAGCTTTATTGTCGTTGACGAAGTAACTTACAGCCATCCCTAAATACCGACGGAAAGCGGAACGTATTTTTACGCTGAGCATTAGCGCTGCTACCCCATTCCTAAACAAAAGCGGCAACGTTATGTCAAAACAATAAAAACAGGGTTATCAAACAAATAAATAAAACGAGCCTGTTTCTTGTAACTGCTGGATGGACATCGTTGTTTGTTTCTCTTTTTTTTTTTTCTTTAACTTCACTGAGAAACGCATTGTCAAAATTGGATTTTCCAATAGCAAAGCGTTGCCGCCGCGTTGTTTCGGTATGCTCCATACAAAACGTATGAGCATGAGAAATTTTGACATTTAAAAAACGCTTTCCGTCGGTATTTAGGGATGGCTGTTAATTAACATTACCGCTGAGCTAAAGTTACCTTTTACTTTTTAGTTCTATAAACGTTGCGAAAATAACCGTTAAACTATCGTAATAATAGAAAATATCGTAACCGTTGTGCTCTAATAATCATAAACTTTAATACTAAAGACTACAAAAGTTATAATGTAATATAAAACTATATTTTGTGGATAATTCTTAGTCAAATGTTTAAAGCAATGTGGAACCGTTACAGCTAAGCTACCGTTACCTCCTACTGTTTAAGCTCTATTAACGTTGCCGAAATAACTGCAATTATCATTACTGCTGAGCTAACAAGAGGAATCTCTCATTTTCTTTGTCATTGCACACCAATGTGTACCTCACGTAACACCTTTTTGGGACAATCATCCTTTAATAATCAATCTATCTGAGATATCAGACATGAAATTAGAGCGTATCAACGCCTTCATTAAGAATAGCAATTGGTTACCGTGATTTGGTACTCAATCCTTTCTTTTATAGTAGAACTATTGGTCGTTGAGCGGCTCGAAGTATTTTCTCCATATTTTCTCTTAAAACCTTCCAGACACTTCTCTCTGTCTCTCTGTTCTATCTCGTCTTACTCTTACTATTCAATAATTCTTAATTCGTTACCATTGTGCATTTATCTTTTTTAACTTTAATACTATTAAAAGTTTAAATTTAAATGTAATATGAAGCTATATTGTGTGAATAATTCTTATTAATTATTTAATCTAGATCAAAATTACGGTTTTCCCTAATATAACGTTATCGAAATAATTCAAAATATGGAGAAAATGTCGTTACCAAAATAATTCAAATTAGCAATACCGTTTCTTTTAAACGTTTAATTTTGTATCGGGTTTGTTAAAAACGTTTCTATTTAAATGAAGTAAAAAAGACGTTCGGTAAAAGAAACAAAACAAACCATGATTCTTTGGTGATAATCGAACTGGCAATCCTCAGATTGATAGTCCAACATACAGTCGTGTAGTCTATCTAGCATAAAAATGGCTGATTTTAAATTAAACAAAGTGTTAAAATTGTTTAATTATTGTAAAATAAACTAACAAAATTTAAACACGTTAAATTTTAGCTACAACAATGTATGAATAATCCTTTTCATCTAATTGCCTATATATTTTCAGCTTATACTCATCGTACATCTAAGCTTTGCCTTAGCCACCGACACCGATACCAATAACGATACACTGCCGCAAAATGTGACTTCAGTGGATACTAACTCAACATCTGAACAGCCCATAGCAGAGGCTCTCATACGATTTAGGCGGCAACCACCACGCACCATAGTTAAACATATAATAAGACCAAAACGTTTCAAAATGAAACGTGTTAAAAGGCCAAAAATAAAATACAGTTTCGCAGAACCACCACCAGCATTATACTATAGTCGCAAACCGATCAACATTAAGAAGCCCACATTTGATTCTTCTATTCTAGAAGAGTTTTCTCACATGAATGTGGAATCGGCTAATTTTGATTTGCCACCCTCTAGCTATGAGTCACAATCAATGAATTTGGATTTGTACAAGCATCATGAACCTGCAATAGAGTCCTCGTATAAGGAAATACATAAACCTACGTATGCGTATGCAGCTCCGGAAATCACATATAGGGAGCCAACTTACAAAGAGGTACAAAAAACGCCTACTTATAGCTATAGTGCCCCAGAAATCAGTTTCAAGGAAACCACCAAGCCCATAGTTACCTATTCCTTTGCGCCAACTAAGACACGAAAACCCCATACCGACTATGGAGTGCCTACAGAATTTGCTTATAGTACAGGCTACGACAATAAGCAAAATGATAATAAATACAAATATGAAGCACCAGCATCAAAACCAGTTTACACGGAAGTAGAAAAACCCTCCTATAATGCTCATGGAAAAAACGAATATTCATATAGTAAACCGGCTAAACAGCCACCTCGTATACCCGCCACTTCATATGGCGTACCAGATCTACATCTACCAGTTTCTACAAACTCAAATGATTACAATAAATATTCTGTAGTTGAGCAAAAACCACCTCATACAAGTTATGCACCCAGCAAAACAGAAACATATCATTTTGCGGAACCTCCACCACCGGAATCGAGTATAGAAATTACATATTCTCCTTCTTATGAAATCAATATACCCTCTTCGCAAGAAAACTCCTATTCCAGTGGCAAATATGCACCAAAACATCCGGCACCTTATCCTCCTAGTTATGAGGAACCCACTTACCAAGAACCTCCACAAGATTACCATCCACCCACTAACTATCAGCCATCAAACAGCTATGGCAGGCCGCCACAAGGTAATTATGAACATACTGGACCATCCTATCAAGAAGGTTCAGATAGCAACCAACCGGCTAGTTACCAACCAGCACCAACTAGACATGAATCTATAGATGAATATATACCAGCATCAGAGGATCTTCCTATAACTGTTAATCACAAACAACCGCCGTATGACTATCCGAAATCTAGTTATGAAGTTCCAATTTATGATCCCATACCTTTTGATGCCTCCAGCAATCAAGAACGAGAAATCTATCCACCACAGACATTGGATCATATCAACCGGCAACACTCAACATCTGCCACTGAACAAAGGCCGGAATTGCAGGAAGCCACCCCAAACGAAGTGCATTCATCTGCTACTCGGTCACAAACTCTTCACCAAAAGCCTCAGTCGCCCATAAATCATTTGGGCAGAAGCCGGAAGAGAAAACGTAATAAGGGATCCTCTACCGCCGTTTCGACTACAAAACACATACTAGATGTGCCTGAACTTGAAGAAGCTTTTGAAAAGGAAAACAGCAATAACTATGCAAACTCTCGAGAACCAGATGCCCATGAATCGCATCGTGTTGAAAATATCAATAACAATAATAAAGTCAATAACAATTTCAACAGCGGACCCTGGAACCCCATGAAAATTCGCACCTCATCCATCATGGTAACAACAGCACCCAGCACCACCTCAGCTGTTAATGAATTAAGTACGAAAAATCGACGTTATCATTATAAACAGCAAAGAACAACCAAGAGCACCAGCACCACCACTACAACCGAGGCTCCCGCTAAAGTCGAAATTATATCCATTGAAAAATCCAAATCAAAGACCTATTATGACGGCATTGTCTCCACACCCAAAATATTTAATGGCAATTTCTTTAGAAATCGCTTTAGGCTGGAGAGTACAAGCACCGAACAACCTCAAAGGAAGTCAACAAATGCAAATAAAATGTCGAAACGTACAACAAAGAATATTTTCGATACAACTATATTCAAGAGTCCCCTAAATGATAGAGATGTTTATCGCAATTTGCCGAAAAATCATAAATTATTTTGAGTCTATTTATTAATTAGATTTTAAGTTAAATTATGTAGTAATAAAAGAATGAGATTTTGTATAAAACAAAACTTGGTGCGATGTTTTAAATGATAACAGGGGAGTTACAGTGTATCGCAGAAGTATTTTACCTATTCATTTTTAGGAGAAATTTCATTTTCATTTAGACACAAAATTGTACAAATCAAGTAAAAATGTATTTAACTACATATATGTATGTAACTATAAAAAATATTAATTTGTATTTAGTTTGTATCATAATTTGAAGGTAAATATTTTGCTTTTTTAAATTCCTGTTAATTTGTTGAGTTTTTTTTAGTATTTTCTTTCATTTTTCATGGGTTTTTATACCCTTCACCTTCATGAGAAGGGTATATATAAGTTTGTCATTCCGTTTGTAATTTTTACAATATAATTTTCCGACCCTATAAAGTATATAGATATTCTGGATCCTTATAGATAGCGTAGTCTTTTAAGCCATGTCCGTCTGTCTGAATGTTGAAATCAATTTTTTGAAGTCCCCAAATATCTTCGGAATCCAAATCTTCAATAATTCTGTCAGACATGCCTTCGAGAAGTTTGCTATTTAAAATCAGCAAAGTCCGTCCATAACCTCTGAAAATTTCATCAAAAAACTAAGTGTATTAATATTGTTACGAATAATTTCATTAACAGATGGCGCTGATCAAACAAAGTGTTTAAATGTGTACCGTAATAAAAAGTGTTCGAAAACTTTAAGTGTGTAAAAAGAGAGTGTGTTAATTTTTTTAATTGTATTTGTGTACATTTTGCAATTAAAAAGAATCTGGTTTATTTAAAGGAAATAAACCACTCTTTTAAAAGGTAAAAACGTAACAACATAATATATATATGTATGTAATTATATAATGTAATTATGCATCCACAACAAAGGTGAAGGGTATATAAGATGCGGCATAGCCGAATATAGCACTCTTACTTGTTTTTATTTATTTTGTTAAAAAGAGACGTGTTATTTATATTTCAATTGTTATTTGTAAAATATGCCGAAAGCTAAATCTTAACATCTAAAACTGTGTGTTTCGGGTCATTAGTTGATGAAAATAAATAAAAAAAATATATTGGAATTACGATTTGCTTTCGGACTGGGCCAATAACTATGGTGGTCCATAAGATCATATATATATATGTATATATATATATATCATAGTATATATAAGATTGCCAACTCCATTGGCAGAAATGCAGCCCCATATCACCGTAGAACCGCCATCATAATTAATTCTTGTATTTCTCGTTGTGTAAACAGGCGGTCATAAAACCGAAACTATTTTACAGGATCTTGGTCTGGTCTTATGCACTTGACAAGGCTACAAGAACTACTCCGTCTAAAGAGAACTCCTCCGTCTAAGTCGCTTTTTACAATACTAAACTGGATTCTAGTTGGCCTAATGACAAGGAAACTGGCTTTAAACACTGCCATAAGGTTAAGCGCAATAGGCGCATGGACATGCAAGTATCATTGGAAGCGTACAATGTTTCCCCGAATACATTGATTATTGCACTCCTAGACCATTACTTTCGAGGAGCTTTGGCTTCTCTAATCCAAATGCTACGGTTTTAATGGATTGTCTAACCCTACGCACTACGAGTCTATCCATATATACGGAGACTCCAAAAAAGGGGAGAGAATTGGCAACGGCGTCCAAGAATTTGGAATTAAGATGTCTTTTAGGATTTCAAATAGGTGGATTATTCTTCAGTCTGAAATATCGGCTATAAAAAGAGCAGCTAACTGGCTCAGATGTAACGGAATATCGGGAAGTAAAGTATCTGACAGGTGTATATACATCAATCTTGGTCCAAGAATGCCGGGCATCCTTAAATAGTATGGCTAGACATTCAACTGCTTCACCCATATGAATGCGTGGACATAGTGAATTAATAAGCAACTGTGTTGCTGATAATCTGGGGAAGAAAGGTTCATGCTAACTGATGAAAACATGGACCACAGATATATACAAATTCGGCAAAACTGGCGTTTGCAAATGTGGTTATCAGCTGTACTTCAATTAACCCCATCGAAAGATAAGATATGTGTTGCCTCTTTGACACATTATAAAAGCAACTCTGTCCTTGTCGTATCTGGACATAGGTTGCATTCCGTTATCACTTTGCAAGCAACAAATCAGTAACATTAACTATGAGTTTGTTCAGACAATCACGAGATTAATATGGCCTAGGCTAAATAATAGGGAACGTACGTTGTACTTAATAAAACTACAGCGCTTCCAAATAAGTAACTTAGTGTCGGCGATAACTGGACACTGTAAATTCAGCAACAACGCAAGAAATCTACATTTATCCTACAACGACTTCTGCAGAAGCTTTCATAACGAAGAAGAGAAAGAAACCCTCTCTTATCTTCTATATCACTGACCAGCCATGGATGTTTTACGTAATATGTTTTGGAACAACGATCATTTAATAGTCTATCGGAAATTTTAGATATGAAGTGAGTTTTTTAATAATCTTATCTATTCAGGCAATACAAAAGCACCAGTAAAATGTACCCAAGTGAGCTGTTTATTGTTACGGCCGCCTGCTAACCTAACAACTATTAAATCGAAACTTCAAGGACATTTCAATGTTGATTACAGTGTTAAGTACTCTTCTTTCTTTGTTATGTTACTCTTTTCTTTAGGACAATCCTTGTCTTAAACCAATGTTTTTATTTAATTTTTTTTTTTGCAATTCTTTTTGAAGATTTACCTATACATAAACGTTTTAACATTAAAAGCTATATCGCATATCATATTTATTATATCCCTTAAAATAGTTTCTATCTTTTCAGGAAATATGAATTCTTTTCATAAATTTGCGATTGGAATTATAAAAAAACTTTCAATATATAAAATGTATTAATGTCAAATTCTACTTACAATTCTTTCCATAAAATTCTTCCACTTTTTACTCGTGCTATACATTTGGAAATCATTGAAAAACACGGGACCCGAAGAGGTCGGTGGTAAATCAGGTAACAAAGACTCCAAATTAAAAGCATTGCAGCATTTTTCTATTAAAGCTTTCATGACTGGCATGAGGAATGAATACTCTTCAGGGTTGCCTACTATAACAAAGATTAAACAAAAAAATTAACAAATTTGTTTAGACTTCAGCAACAATTTCCAAATGATATTTACCTTCAATAGCACTATCCAAAGCTTTATTTATAGAATATAGTAGATAAGCCAATTCACTGGGGTTCTCAGTGGTGCGACATTGTAGTATGGCATGGAGTTTAGCAGTGGCCATAGCCACTACGCCGGGATTTGGATGATGCGAACATTTTAAGAGTAAACCCAAACACAAACGTATCATATCAGACCAATCATCTGAAGAATCCGATTGGAATATCATTAAAGCATCGAGTAAAGCCAAAACACCGTCTAGCAATTTTGTGGAACATTTTTTGGACTCGTCTTCGTTGGAGCCCAAGACCACCAGGTCATAAATCATGCGTAAGATATGAGAAGCGTTCTGCAGAAATGTTAAATACATTTTTGAGATAATATTATTTAATTTTGACTAATTACCTCTTGATTAATTAACGTCTGATTGCCATGTTCCGCCAAATCGAACAAAGAAGCCTGCACGGCCATTTCCAAAATTCGCAATCTCAACGACAAATGAGAAGCCATCAATTCATTATTCAAAGCCAATAGATTAATGCAGCCCAACACTTGACCCCTTTCCTTCCAACACTCCGGATGATCGTTGGGGACACCACGCCAGAAAACCGTAAATAGAATATTTGATACTAAATATACCAACTGTTCTTCACTGTCTACATCCGACTCAGAGGAAAATTCTAAATTACTTTCAATTGAATCGCACTTTTTAGCACCAGCCCTAGCCGATTGTGAGGAACTATCAGAGCTTATGGAATCGGCTCGTTCCTTTAGAGAGCTAGTGTCTATGTTTTCAGTCGAGGAGCCCAGTGTCAGCGACTCTAGGGTGTCTTGTAGATCATGAGTTGTTTGTCTTATTACCGAAAACACTGAGGACACATTTTCCGCCACTACTCCCGAAACGGATTCTGCCAGTTCCTTAAATTCCGATTCCAAAACATTGGCTGCTTCCGAAACACTGGCGTGTATTTCATTTAGTATTAAGCCACCATCACTATGTTCGGGATGATCAATTTCCATTTGTTGTTCACAGAAATTGATGAGATCTCCCTGACTGTCAAATTTATTTTCATCCTCTAGCAAAACATCCAAATTAATGCCGAAACTTTTGCGCTTTTCCTCATCGGGTTTGACATTTTCAATGGGCCGACGTATAAGCAGTCGAGCAATAGATTCCTGCCAACCCGGCTGTTTAGCAATGGCCTGCGGCGAATTTTGTTTGGTAAAAGTGCATTGCAGTAAACGTTTGGCCACCTCTAGTTTAACAGGCAATTCGCAGGAGCTGACATGATGTACCAGAAATATTAAGCCACAATAGTCTACCTCGGTGTTTAGCATTTCGTCAAGCATGTGAAAGAGTATGGTGGAACTCAACTGCATGGGTATGGTGTAGGAAAATAGGCCGGGAAATAGTGAAACATCGGTGGCGGCATCATGTAAACGCATGATTTGTTTGTATTTGCCCTGGACACATGATGTGGATAAAAGACCGCTGATAAACTGCAAAGAAAGGGAGAGGTTTTTGTTAGAAATGTCAAAGTTTAAGTTTTATTTAATTTTACTTACCCTTATAGCAGCCTCCTGCAATTCACAACTATTTGTTTTATCCATAAAATAGTTATAAATCAAATTCGCAGTTTGAGGCTCATGCAGCAGTAAAATCAATTGATCGCGACAATTTTTACCCTTAATATGCATGGTCATCATGTCTAAAAACTCAATTAAAACATCTTCCTGCTTAACCGAAGCTAAGAATGTTATAATTGTAATTATTTCTTTGATATTAACATCCTTTTGCAAATAGAAACGTATTATGGCAAATATGGTGGAGCGTATAGTTTTGGCATCTTCGGGCGTTATGCTCTCAGGTGTGCCATAATGTTGGCGTATAACATCGAGGAAAAATTGTACGCCAAACTTTTTGCGGAAATATTTACGATCATTCTTAATCATGGCACCCAGATACTGGACATGACCCAAGGTGATTTGAAATGGCATATGAACCCATATATCAAAATTGAAAGCTATAGAGGTGTAGAGATCATTCAGTAGGGGAAGATTAGATTGTCCGGTAGAAGATTTGTGTCCTTGTATGGATTCCATAAACAAATGAGTGGCCATTAGGGCGTTGACATCAAAGATTTTGGCGGGACATTTCTGCAGCATCATACCGATTATGGATAGACATTCACTGTTAAGTAAATTCTCTTGATTGTTGTCATGTTCGTGGGTTAAATAGCGCAAGAAACACATAAAGCTGGCTATGGGAAACTGCACCATTTTCCATTCAGTATAGGAGTTTGAGGATAAAATCTCCCAGTCGGCAAATTCCTCGGTGACAGGGGTTTTCAAAGGTTCAGACGGTTCTTCTACGGAATCCGCAGCTGCCAGAGAGAATTCTGTATTATTCTCTTTTATAATACGATGTAATATGGGCAATATAGCTTGTACACCACCCACACTATTGATGGTATCGCGAATTTTCACTATATGACAATGTTGGGCCTGCACCAGACCCATATATCTGCCACTGGGTATTAAATCCAAACAGGTATTGTGTGTAAAAGCGGCTGGCGAGTAGCAGAAAACAAATCTTGAGGTCAACTCTAGAATGTCATTGTCTTCCGAAAATATAGAACTGAAATGTATGCCAGCATCGAATATCGTTTTTAGGTTGGTGGTAGGTTCAGCCAACAAAATGCCGCCAATTTGTCCATATAGACAGGTCTGTTCACCAAATACGGTCTCTTGCATGCCAACAGGAAAGTTTTTTACATTCGGATCAAATGAAGTGGAATGAGTTCTTAAAGGTCGAGTGAAAGTAATGGAGGCGACCTGTTGGAAATAATTATACAGAGTTAAAATAAATTTTGTTTTTTAAATTATATTAACAACTTACACTATTGGCCAAAGTTCTTTCAAATAAACTGGGCAGCATACCTTTGTAAGACTGATTAGTGTCTTGGGAAGATGAACGAGGCATTACAGAGGTATTAATATTGCCGGCATGCTCAGCATTAGAGGGTTTTATATCCTGCAAGGCTGAAGCCACAGAACAGTAAATAAATGGCTGTAAAATATACCAAAAGAAATTATTTTAGACGTTTATTGTTTTAAAAACCTAAAAAATTACCTCATTTATTGCTTGCACCTTCAAAGTGGCACTCATTTTCTGCATAAAGTCAATATAGACATTAATTTGACTATAGGAAAAAGGCCCCTTGGGTGGTGTTATGCCCACTGTAACATAATGCCAATGGCCGTCCAGTAAAGTGCTAGAGGCCACTGAAGATGTTAAGTATTCACGTCTTGTTAAGGCAGCCACCACTATGTTGCCATTATTTTGTATGAATATTTCGAAACCAGTATTGCTGCCAGTACGCAAACTAAAATAGTTTCAAAAATAATAAAACAATTTATAATTATACCAATTCTAATTCCCTTAGAACTTACTTTAGCAACATTCTTCTGCAATTCGTACGTTGTTCCTGTTCTCCACAGTCTGTTTTTGTTTTAGCTTTTTGTGGTTTCAGTTTGTTGTCCAAACGCAATAAAATATGGAAAATAAATCCGTAAGCACCAGACATAGACCAGTTTTTAATATCGGTAACAACTATACCATCGCCGGAGTCAGAAAAATTGAAATATTGCGTACACAAATTTGTGCTGGTCAAAGATTGCAAAGACACACTAACAAGGGTCTGGAAAAGAACAGTAATAAGTTATTAAGAAACAAATTGATATGTATTGCAATGACCCCAAAGAAAGTTGTTTGATGTTCCCAAGTAAAATTAAAAAAAGACACACATTATGACACTCGATATCGATCGTAAAATTAAATTAACACATTTTCAATTTTTTGAAATTAAGTTTGTATTTTCGAAGATGTAACAAATATTATGTATGAAACACACCAATTATTCGTGTCAACACCTCAGAGGATCATTTATTTAGAGATCTAGTTTCTATGTTTCAGTCGAAAAGTTTACTAAGGATATCTTATAGATCGAGTTAACTTTCGTATTACGGAGGACAATTTTTCAACCATTACAACCTAAATAGATTCCGCCAGTTCGTATTTGGAATTCAAATTCTAAAACAGCGGTCAAAAATTTAAAAAAATATAAATCTAAACATTTTGTAATAGTAATAATCTCCTTGATATTAACATCCTTTTGCAAATAGAAACGGATTATGGCAACTATATTCGAGCGTATATTATTGGCAACTGAATGTTTATACTCTCAGGTGTTCCATAATGTTGGCGTATAACATCCAGAAAAAATTGTATTCCAAACTTTTTGTGGAAATAATTACGATCATTCTTAAGCATGGCAGCCAGATACTGAACATGACCCAAGGAAATTTGAAAAAGAACCCCTATATCGAAATTGACAAATGAATAGACAAATTTTTAACTTTTTCTTATTTTTTCACAAAAATTTCAATATTTTACACTTTTTTATATTTTTGAAAATTTCGAAGTTAAGTTCGTATTTTCGAAGATGTATTAAGAGGTTTGAAATTCATGTGTAAGTTCAAATCACATTGTAGCAATTTCAAAACTTTGATTTGAATATTATTTATGAGCATATTTAAATTAAAATATTTGAATATTTTTTAACTAACTATAGATAAATTATATTTAAGCTCAAAATTTATTAAAATTCATTATTTTTTAACATAAATATTCAAGATGTTGAAATTTTTGAAGACATTCTAAAAAATAGGAATTTAGCATCGATTTTGAAAACAATATTAAAACTTTAATAAATAATAAAATTTTAAAAATTAAGAACAAAAATATTTAATTTTCAACATATTTGAGAATTTTCAAAAAATTTTTAATTAAGGTAAAAATTAGGAAAATATCTAGAAAAGCTTAAAATTATTATTTACGTACAAATTACAATATGGTAATTTGAAAATTTGAAAACTATATCAGATTTAAATTTTCATAATTAAATTTTTAAATATTTTGTAATAATTTCGAAGAATTTGAAATTAAATTCGAATATACGAAGATGTCTAAAATGTAAACTGCAAAACAGTAATATTTTTTAGTTATTTACATATGTAAGTTCGAAAACTAGAAATATTGAAAAATAAGTTGGTAAAATTATTTTAAAACATGTAATTTACTCAAATTATCATTATTAGAAACTTAAATTATTAAAATTTTAAATATTTCAATATTTTCGAAATTAAGTTCGAATTTTTGAAATTGTACTAGAAAGTATAAAAGTTGCATATATGCTAAATGATAACTTTAAAACTTATATATTCCATTATTTATATGGACTATTAGGTTGCAATATTCGACGATTTGAATATAACTTCTCCTATACAGAAATCTCGAAAAATTCTAAACTAAACTTTAAACAATTTGTATCTATGTATTTATAAACCGCAATATGCTAATCTCATATAATAATGTTTAAATATTCGAATATTTACAATCGCCTAGGTTCTATATTCCACTACGAAGTGAAACTAAATCGTTTTCAATTCCACATGGACAATTACACGGTGTTCTAGAAAACGAGGTGAAACTTTTAACTAAAATGAACGAAACTGAAAGTGATATTTTACTTTTCAAATCATTTTCACAAAATTTAGAACACAAAATTAATGAAAATTTCACTTCCACTTCATTTTACAAATGTAGAACCCAGGTGAATATCAAAATGTCATTTATCATGAATGTTATAACTGAAATTTGCAAGTTCAAGCACGTTCTAATATCTTTAATTTATCAATAAACTTTAATTTTATTTGGGAACATCTTGCCGTCCTTTAAGATAAGGCCATTTTAATATGTGTGTGTGTTTGTTAACTCTACTCACATGTAACAATTGTTTGGAATGTGGAAATTTACTTTCTTTTCTTAGGAGACTAAAAATACTTTTTAATTCTATGGGTATAATACTTAATTTACTAAGTTCTTCGATAAGTTTTATGTAATTTTGTATACATTGATCGGACAGTTTATCAAAACGATGCAAACACAAACATATAGATTTTATAATACGAGTTTCACAAGCAACAGATTTCCTAAAATAAGAAACGAAATACATTTAACAATTTCATATATTTTTAACAATAATAATAAAAAAAGGCAACTCACGTTCCATAATTGTCAGTACAGGCTTTCAAAATTCTCTCACTTAAATACGTCTGTTCTCTTACATCCATTTCGGGCAGCCACTCTATAAGTTTTGTCAAGACTTCGGGTAATACTATTAAGCCCATCGTTTCATTATATGCCAACTCTATGGCTGCCGCCAACAGACCAATGGATGGTAAACCCACCTCCATTAGACCATTCAACAGTTTGCCCACCTTATCATAGTAACGTATGTTTTCAGTTATCCTGGACGAGTTTCGGGTTATGGACGCCAATGCTTTAATAACTTTTATCAAAAGTTGTGCATAGTTAAGATTCCAGGCTTTAACGGATTTCGGTATTGAAATCAATATATCCACCAAATTGGTGTCCTCAATTGCTTCACAAATATATGAAGAACTTTGCATATCGGAAAGAAATACATTTATATTGTCTACAGTTGAGTCAAGAGCATTAACATCTAGGGTCTGATCATTGGGATCATTGTCATCGGAGCCTATATCAAAGTTGTCATCGGTAGTGCGGTGAAAGTGGTTGGTTTTCAAAAGTTCTTCCAAAACATCACAGTATAGTTTGATAAGGGTTATTAGATCTATTTGGCGCTGTAAGAAAAATTTTGTGTAAATTAATTTTTAAGAAGATATTTATAAATTAATGAAACTTAACTAATTATACTTACTTCTTCTGGACTAGATTTTTGTAAGACAATTATCATTAAAGCACAACATCTTAAGGTAACAATACGTAAATCATTTGAGGTTTCCCATTGCGACAAAATTTTAATTAAAACAGATACGGTGGCGGGACAAATAGCTCGCATGCCATTGCGCTATAAAAGTCAAACACACTCCATAAATATAAAAAATCTCATAAAAAGAAAGTTCCACCTTACAACACAATTACCAAAATCTTTGCACATGAAACAAAAACTAAGCTACAGTTTTAAATTATTTACTATATTGTTAACTTACCAAATTATCACAAGATTGAACACCATCACCAGAAGTTTTAAGATTTTTTAAATTAATTGCAGCTAAAGTTTTCTGCAACATTTAAATTACAGTTTACAAAGAATTATTTAATAACACAAATATATTTATAAAATAAACCATAACCAGAAACGATTAAAAGTTATTGACATGTTACAAAATGAAATGAAAATTTAAATTAAAATAAAGAGTTAAGAGAAAAAAAAGCACAGAAAGTATAAATTAAAGAGAAGAATTTTATAAAAATATAAACTATACCTGAGATCCACATATTATTGCGCCTAAGATGTGTATCAATGATTTACCAATATCTGGATATTTGGTGATATCATTGTGTTGAAAACAGTCTATGAATAAAATATTTAAATTAGACTTTGACTGTGAGGGTATTTAAATTTTTATTTAACTTACCATAAATAAATGGTATTATTTCCACATGAACGCTGTGTGGTTTGTAGGGTAATTTTTTATAATCAGCAAATGTTTTGCGTAGAAAACTACGCCATGTCAAGTAGGGGTCGTACATAACTTCTAAAAATTGTGAAAAACTACGAAATAGATGTGAAACCTCATTTGAAGTAGTTTTTTGTTGTATACTCTGAAATAAACAAGTAGTATTTATTTCAATTTAAATAAATAAGAGAATGTTATTATAATAATATTCATATTAAATGAATATCATTCAATTTTGAATTAGTTAAATCTTATTAATAACTTAGACAATCAATAATTAAAATTTCAAAGTCCTGTTTGAATTTTCGAACACTCCAAAAAAGAGTTAAATTACATTAATAAAAGTTCAAAATTATGTTGGAATATTTTATAATAACTGAAACTTTAAAATAAGCAACATTATTGTAACTATTAAAATATAAAATTTTCATTAATAATGAATAAAAAAATAATAACAATATCATCGAAAAATTAGACATTTCTAAAATACTTTTGATTTCAATGTTAACTATTACTTACTAATTTGAGATTTAAAGGAAAATTAAGTAATATTAATTTAAAAACTCAATAATTAGATCATTTCACTACTTTCGAAAAATTCAAAAATTAAGAATTAAATATTTATAGGGTTTTAATATAATATATGAGTTCGAATATTATAAATAATTTTAAAATTTTATTAAAACATTTTATTCATAATTAATTATAATAACTTAATTGGTCAACAATTAACAAATATCAATAATTTTGACAAGTTAACCTTTCCCAATTATTTTAGATTCCAACCCAACATGGTTTAAAATTATCGAAATATAACAATTTAATGTACATATACTATGTTAATTTTAAATATTTTAAATTTTATTATTGCAAACTTATGATAAAACATTATATTAAATGCAAAAATAAGTAATATTAATATAAAAATTCAATAATTAGCATATTTCATTATTTTGGAAAACTTCAATATTAAGTTCGAATTTTCGAACATATTTTAAATGATAAAAAATTGGTATTTACAATCAAATCGTAATACAACAGTTTAATATTGAGTGTATTTTAATAAAATATATAAGTTTGAATGTTTTTAAAAAATATGTAATTTTAAATATTTCATATTTGATCATTATATTACAAACATACGATAAAAACTTAAAAATAATTTAAAAAATATGCAAAATTAAATTTAAAAATTCAAAAATTAATACATCTAAATAATTTCGAAATTAAGTTCGAATTTCGAAGATGTCTTAAAATTTGTAACTAAATTCAAATCGCAATATGACAATCTGATATTGAGATAACTATAATTTAATATAAATGATTTCGAATATTTAATATTTAATAATAAAAAATACACAGATTTAAATATTTAAATATACGAAATATTAAAGAATAATGAAAATAAGAAACTTAAATTGTTAAATTGAAAGATATTGCGATAAAGGGATTAAAATTCAGGTTGAAGTTTAAGTCACATTATGTAAATTACAAAACATTGATTGTATTTATTATTATACAGCTGTTGACAAATAATTGGAAACGCTTTGCAACCCATAAAAGTAAAGCCCAAAACAATTTTGTTTTAAATATTTTTCCATTTATTTTATGTATCTAGTACACAACTGAATACACTCATTACGAATGTGTAGTTAATTAAACAACATTTATTTAGAAAAGTTAAAAGAAAACTTAAAATTCAATGCAAAGATGATTAAAATATTATTATACAAAATTTGAAAGTAAAAGTTTTAACAAGTAAATTTTAGATATTAAATATGTGTCCCCACATTATTCCCCTGTAGCTGATGCTTTTTCGACAATCGAATCAATATCTCTTCTTGATTATGATGAACTTTCAAAATTACAGAATAATGATACGGAGCTTCAAAATCTTTTGAATTCCAACACGTCTCTCAACTTGCAATTAGTTTCCATTCCTAGTACTAAAACAAAAATATTTTGTGATGTATACGTATTATGCAATGTGTACGTATTATATACGAAAACTTATTTGAAAACTCGAGTAGCTCTGCAAGGGAATAAAATGTGAGTGTATTGAGTTTTTCGAACTTGCACTTGCATGTGTAAATGCCGAGTTAATCTTATAAGTGAGTAGTAATCTAAAATTTGTTATTAATCATACCTACCTACAATATAATAAAAACATACATATCTAAGAATTTCTAATTAAATTATAATTTTGTTTCAAAAAAATGCAATTACCTGATGAAATACATTTGTCAAAATAGCAATTAAATTTGATTTATATTCATATTTGATAATAGCCAAAATATTATCAAAATGCCGGCAAACGATTATCAAACAATCTACGAGTATGGCAATTTGGCGTATAGTCTCATCAGAAATTTCACCCTGTTTAGAAAGAAAAAAGAGACACAAAAACAAACATAAACATTAAAAAAACGTAAACAATAAATAGTAAATGAAATATGAATAATTTAAGCTCACCCTCAAAGGGACAGCGAGAAACAAAGCATTAAATTACATATTATTGTGCTGTTACTTACATTTTGGCACGAATCGCTGGCGACTATGATAAATTTACCAATTGCCGGTAAAAGTTCATCGGGTAGACGACCCAAATGTGGGCCACTATCGGGTTTAACCTCATGCCAATAGGGACATTGTTCCGAGTTAAAATCCAATGATAATTGACTTTGCCAAATGCTAACGAAGCGTTCAATAAATTCTCGAAAATATGATTCTTCATTCTGTAATAGATAAATATTAACATATAAGTACATTAAAGACAGATTTGAAAGTAAAGAAAACCTTTTTAATAATAAAATATTTATATTAATAATACGAGGGCAGTCAGAAAAGTTGTTAAAAAGTAGAGAAAATTTAAAAACGGTTATAATATAATCTTATCTCAACGGCTTCTTCATTTTTAATAAAACAATTTTTTATGTTCCCTAATGTTTACAATTGGCTTTAGTTAGCCTTGCCAGAAAAGAGTTTTGCAAAGCACTGTACCTATTATACTTTATTTGGAAACAAGTAAGAAAGTATAATACCCTACACCCAGTATATGTATAAAACAGTTTTTCAGAAATGGGCGTTATATGGGAGATATAACCTATTGTTGACCGATCATCCAAAAATTTAGTGTCATGATGTCTCTGAATATTAATATTATATGTGTTACTCTTTATCTAGATACAAATACGTTTAAAAGATTTTGTGGGGGTTAAGTTTCGACTAATAATGGACCGACCATTACAAAATTAGGTGTCATCATTTCAGTATATGTATATGAAACTTATTTATGTTGAATTTTATTTTTAAGAAATTTATGGCCGTTAAAGTGTTTTTCTGAAGTGGGCCTAATATGGGAGCTACGAGTAATTATGGACCGATCTGCACAAAATTTGTAGATGTGATTTGGTTTCATTTACCACTCATTTGTGATGAAATTTGTTTGGATACTTGCATAATTCAAAAAATTTTTGAACGGTAAACCCCAATTTCGGGAGGACAATTTTATGGGGGCCAGGTGAAATAATGGACTGATTTACACCAGTTTCAATCCCATCTATCTTTGGGACGAAAAAAATATCACGTACCAAATTTTGTCGAAATATCTTCAAAATTGCGACCTGTACTCTGTGCACAAGCTTTACATGGACAGCCAGCCAGCCAGATGGACGGACGGACAGACAACGTTAAATCGACTTAGAAGGTGATTCTGAGTCGATCGGTGGATTAAGGTGGGGTATATGACCAATATTTCTGGGCATTACAAACATCAGCACAAATCCAATATACCCTCCCCACTATGGTGGTGTAAGGTATAAATAGGTATGTATGTAGATTGTTTTAAAGCTTCGTAAACAAGGAAACACTGATGAATTGTTCTAAAACAAAGGTTTTTCAAAAAACGACATAAAAGTAAAACTAGAGTAAAACATTGTGGTCATCTGAAGAGTATTTGCTATTTTTCCTTTGCCAGAATAAATATACATACATTGTATATTTATACATATGTACATTGTATATTGTTTATTATTGAAATATTAAAAAAAAATAATTAATTGCTTTAATTAAAATGTTGTTCATATTAGTTGTGGTGCCTTTAAGATTCGCCACAGATGGAAATAGCACTCTTAACTTTATTTTTTTACTGTTTCTAATAGAAATGACCTCGAGACTAAAACAATAAAATAGGTTTTGTTTCAAAGATTTTATACCTATTAACATTATAGGTAAATACACAGATATTCAAGCTATTTTGCTTGTATCTCCGCCATTTACTGAATGATTTTACTTAAATTCAAAATATATCAAAGCCTAAAAGTTATCTGGGACTTTTGGAAATTTACTTCATCAAAATACAGACAGAAGTCTAAGTAAAAATGTTTAAAGCCATACTGTATTGTATAAAGCGTTACATTCACCCACTATTAGATTTCTTATAGATTTTTCAAGTTACCCTCGTTAGACTGCATTTCTTCTTGTTTGTTGTCACAACTCAACAACCCCCAAATTCTCATTTTAACTACATATAAACATTATGTTTTTATCAGTTTGTTTGTGTTCTCATGTAAATCCAAGAATATATAGGGGTGGTTGTTTAACAATAAATCAATGCTGCTTCTTCGGTTGAATTTACAAACAAACTCACACCTATACACAAAGACCAAAAGTATTATATTGCAGATATCCATCCACTTTTTTTTCGTTATTTTTTCATTATATAATCTCAAGTGGAATTTATTATTATATGTAAAGTTATTTAAGGATTTTACACAAAAAAATATCATAATCACAATGGTTAGCACATATAAACACTTTTAAAAAAATGTTCTTCTCGTTATTGTTGTTGTACAAATTGATAATGTTTATTATTGTTTGCTGCGGAAAAAACTAACTACAAGAATTTTTATTTCTGTTTATGCTGATGATTAATACCTTTTAATATTTACAAATACACACAATTTAACTTCTTTTTTCTTAAAGGCCGCCACGCGTAGTTTTAGCTTACCTTTGTTGTATATTGCACCCATAGATTGTAAATATCTTTTTTATTATCCATTTTGCCTTAAGACATTTATAAGCTATTGCAGTGTATAAAAATCAATTATTTTTTTGCGTTTTTCTTTGGTATTTTTGTGTATTTTATTTGTTTACAATAACCAGAAATACTTTTGTCTGTGAAAAAATTCTAACCACTTTTGCCAGTAGTACACAAATATTAGCTCTCTCTTATCAGCTGTGCCTGAGTATGTGAAAGCTGTTTAAGGAAAAAAATGTACTAAAGACAGAGGTGTTATAATTTTTGCTAGATGTAATTCACCACAAGGCAGAGTTGTATTTCTGCGTAGTAAGATACATATTAATTAAATTAACGGTATGATGCATGGTGAAATTATATACTATATATCATGGTGAAATTATATTGTATTTAATTTCACCATGCTATATATACTATATAATTTCACCATGGTATGATGGGAATTAAATCCATTCCTGTACCTTGTCATTATGTTATGAATGTACGTCAGGGTATTTAGTGATTACTAAGTTATTAATAATCTATAACTTTTATTATTTACTAGATGTTGATTATAATAAAGTAACTTTTTATAAAAAATTGTTGTGTTACTCTAGAGTGTAGAGATAATGTATTGATATTGATAAAGCTAACTAAATTTTGTTTTAAAGAGTACTAATAATTGTATTCTAATACTACATTTACACCTACGCAAAATCTAGTACTTAAGGGATTTTGAGCAAAATCTTGTTCATATATACTATATTTCCAATACAAAACAAAATCTAGTTCGTCACCGTGATTTCAGAACATGCCTTTATATAATATAATTATGCATCCACAATAAAGGTGAAGGGTATATAAGATTCGGCATAGCCGAATATAGCACTCTTACTTGTTTTTAATTAATACTTTTATAGCCTTAAACAGGGTTGTAACGTTTCAATTGTTTTAAATTAATATGTTCAATAGGTGTTATTCAAGCTGTGACTGGTTAATATGAATACTTCACTGAAATGTCAGAAATGTGTTGAAATATTAACAATTTTGAAGTGAATTTTGAAAAAAAAAATTTAAAAATATCAATTAATTTTAATATAATTTGTGTAACCAGTATTATAATAATATTTAAATAGGTACTGTATAACTAGTTTTGTTTAGTTACTTTGATACCAGTTACACTGAGTTTAAAAGGTGTCATTTTCGCCCTTCTAAGACATTTCCATGTTGAAGTGAAGACTATTTCATATTAATTATTGCAACTAATCTCTATACCTTAAAAACCATTCACTTAACTATGTTCTGTGTCAGTTTTATTTACTCTAGGAGGTATATAGAATAAATTTAACATTACACAATATTAATTGTGATCATATTATATATATTCTCGAGCCTTAAGCTAGATTTACACGATTGAAATTTTCTTCAAAATGCTTCAAACTCGTGTAAACAGCAAAATTTCTTCAAAATTTATTTATTTAATAACTATTAAAACTATTAACTATTATTATAATAACTATTAAATAAATAAATTTTGAAGAATTTTTGCTGTTTACACGAGTTTGAAGCATTTTGAAGAGACATTTTGAAGAAAATTTCAATCGTGTAAATCTAGCTTTACGATTCGATTAACGATTTAATGACTATGACAATAACTGTAGAGATCAGAACTTTCTGAAATACTTTCTGGAGTAAATATTAGTCAAATCGGTTTAGAAAAATAAATATATGGATGAAAAGCGAATCAATATTAAAAAATTGACCTTGATTGGTGTCAAGGTAGGCGTTTCCCGATTGCAGTAAAATTTTGATTAGGTAAATATTTTCTACGGATTGCTTAACAATATTTTCAATTAATTTTAACAATACTGAGCACCAGCTTACAAAAAAATTGACGTATTGACGAAGTTATTGCTAAAAATAAAGTTTTTCGCAAAATGACTAAAGTTGAAATCACAGTATAGATATAGGACTAATTCCTTTAGGCTTTTATTTTCATATGTATCCTTAATAAAATTCTAAAAATAAAATTTTACATTTTTGGAATTTGTTTAACAAACTTTTAAAAAGTTGGAAATGCAAAGGGTTATCACAGACTAAGTGATTAACTGCATTATTAACTTAGTTAAAGTATATTTATAAGAATAATAACTCCTAACGATTAAACAGAAAATAGCAAAATTCAAAGTCTTTCAAATGCATAATTGTTTTTTATTTGATTTATTTAATTTTTCAATTCTATTAGCATGTTGTTTTGGATTTTATTTGTTTTAGTACATAATTTTTTAGTAGTATTTTTGTTTTATTGAAAAAAATTATTTGTTATTATTTGTTGTAATGTTTTGTTTTTTGCCTTGAAGCATGGTTTTCTTTATTTTTATTAAATAATTTATTTATTTATTTGTTTGTTTTAAATTTATTATGGTGCAAATTGTTTGTGTTTTTGTTTGTTTTATTTTATTAATTTGTTTGTTTGTTATAAAAATGCTTTCGATTTAAATTATTTATTAAAATAAATTGTTCTTATAATTATGAGCTAAATAAATGAATGAATGAATTAAGAGCCGTTTTTATTAAAAAATGTGTGTCCTTATTTTTCGAGAAAAAAATAATGCAACAACCAATTGTTTTTTTAAATGTGATTTATCTTTTTATTTACAATAACTAAATAACAATAACTATTTAATAGTAATAAATATATTTAATTTATATTTTTCTTCTTTGTTTTGTGTTTTACTTTAAATTATTTAGAATATTTTTTTGTAAAAATTTTGATTATAAATAAGAATTCGAATTAAAGTTACACAACATGTATAAATATTTTCAATTTATTTGGTTTTTTATTTTTAATTGGCTTTTAAATTACAACATACTTTGACAGCTCTGGTTGGGTGTAAAAGGAAATTTAAATGTTTAACAAAAATAAAACAAAATTATTAGAAATGTTACCCAACCAGATATTATCAAATATAAATAGAATTTAAAATGATTATTTGATTACAACTAAGAAACAGAAAAAGTAGTAATTTTTGGAAAAGTTAAGAATTTATTTTTAGAAATTAAATACTAAAACACTTTAGCTACAGCATAACACAGAGCCTGTCTTGCTATTATCCATGAGTTTAAGTTCCCTTGATATATGTACATACAAATCAATTACATCTATGTTAAGTCGGCTCCTAAACGGACTGTATTAGTGGCAGAATATTCCTACAAAATGTAGGTAGTCCAATCTTGTTGTAGTAGACGGTATATTTCATTCATACAGCGAACTTTACAATATTAAAGATCGAAATACCGACCAGAGATGTCTGGGCTGCAAACCTTGATTGCCGATGCCTGTATCTTTAGCGCCCGCTACATAGAAGTGCCAGAGAACTAAATCACAAAACTTCGACCATCGGTATGAATGTGTTAGACTCAATCAAGGTTCTCAACTCCAATGTAATACAACTAAAATTCGTTCTATAGACTAAGTTTGAGTTAAAAAATATGAAAGAAATGAAAATGCGCGAAAAACGGTCGTTTTTGGACGAAATTAAAAGAACCCATAACTTAAATCTGGAGTTGTCGACCATTGATATATACGTGGACAACTTTGGGTCAATCATGACTCCAACGTAATAAAATAGAAATATCTGCTCAATTGCATCAATTCTATTCATACTAAGAGTTCCAGAATATGTAGGAAAATTAATTAAACAAACGAATGTGTAATAAATGGGTTGTTCTTGAACGGAACTTTGGAGCATAGATATATTCACAACGTCTTGGTTGCAGTTTCGAATACAATTGATTTATTTAAATTTAAGCAACATAATAATTTCAACATTAGATCAGTATTGTGGTTTAAGTTTGAAAGTTGTTCTTGGACAGAACTGTGAAGCAAGATATATTTATATCTCCTAGTTTGCGGTATCAATTATAATTGATTTAAATTTAATATTAATCATTAATTTAGTTTAATTTAAGCAAACTAATTATCAGAATAATATCAGAATTTTGAGTTAAGTTTAAAAATTACATTTAAATAAAAGTATTGCCATTTTTTTACAATTGACCTAAGTATATTTCAATTAAGAATAGGGTAAATTTTATAAATGAAAATCCTTCTCTTCATACCAAATGCAGTATGTTGCATCACTTTAAAAAATAATGTAATATAAGTTAATAAAGAATCTGAGAATATCAGCTTCAGATTTTTTTATTTATTAATGGAATATAGCAATTAACAAATTATCAAAAGTTTTTCCCTAAGAACTGAGTCTGAATCGGACCATTTGAAAATTAATGAATATTGATATTTAACCAATTAAATGAAACTTTACCACATTAACTTTTAATTTAAGTCAATGATTTCCTATTGTTCGATATACAAAATCAGTTCCTGGGCTTATAATTGGAATTAAGTTTTACCCCCTGGCCCACGATGTCGAACTATATCGTTCGTTTAGATAAGACTTAAGACACAAACTTGATTGTGGAATAAACAAACTTGATTGAGTAAAATATAGATACGATAAAAAGTTTGTGTCTTATCTAAGCGAACGTTATCGTTCGACATCGTGGGCCAGGCGGTTAATTATATATCTATTGGAGATACGACATAAAGGGAAAAATTTATTTTCTGTTTATTTGAATAATTGTATAATAAGTACTGACAATGCGAAAAATAATTTCAACAATAGATCAGTTTAGAACAATAATCAAACTTTGTTGAACCGGTATAGTTTTGTATTAAAATATTGTTATAAACAAGATTTACTATAGAAAATACTGTTATACAAAAAAAAGTCGATAGAATATACTATTATACAAAAGATTTTTAATAGAAAATACTGTTATAAACCTGATTTTCTATAGAAAATTCTGTTGTAAACACGATTCTGTTAAATAGAATAGAAAATAAACAAGATTTTTATAGCAAATTCTGTTATAAACAAGATTTTTTATAGAAAATACTGTTATAAAGAACATACCTATATTATCGAATTAAGTACAATAGTATTAACTTTTCCAACCCTGGCATCACCAATTAAGTAATGCTGTCATTTCAACATGCAATTTACTATATTCACCATAGTAGATTGCATTAAAAAATCTTAAATAATTATCGCGGTTTTATATCTGATATTGTTATAAATGGCAATACTATTTAAAGTTTATTAAAAAATGGCTTATTTTATATATAATTTTATTTAAATGTTATTATGAAAGCCTGATTAAATGATTATGTTTTAATTAATTTCAGCTATTAAATAAATTGATGATAAAAAACGTACTATTATTTATTGAAAATATAAATTAAATTTATTAATTTGGTATTTTCATTTATTCGTTTTCCGAGTTGTTTTTTGTTAATTTAAATTACAATTATTTAAAGCTGTGAGTTTTGCAATACGCATTTAATTTGTTATTATTAAATATGTATGTTTGTTTTTTTGTTATGTATGTATGTATTATTTAATTATCATTTATTTGATGTATTATTTATTACATATACATATGTATATTGTAGCTTAATTTTTAGGTTCTTTATTATTATTAATTATAATGCTAATGTTTTACTTTTTCATTTTATAAGTATTAATTAATTTATTTATTTATATGTATGTTTATTAAATATTTTGTTTTTGTTTTATTTTTATTTAATATTTAATGCTATTTATTATCAGAAAGAGCTTGACAATTAATAAAAAAATATTTATATTATTAGTTAAGTGTATGTATAAATATTTTTTTGGTTTTATTTTTCAAAGATTTTTCTTGTAATTTGTACCAATTGAAGTAAATATATAATATTTTTAAGGTTTTTTTTTTGCCAGTTGTTGGTTTTTATTTTAAGTAGCTATTATTTTATAATTTATTGCAGTTATAAATATTATTTATTAAAGTGAACTATCACAGTTCATAAAACCAAAGCATAAAAGTATAATATTAATTTGAGGTTATCTTTAAGAAAAAAAAAATGTATGAGTGTATGCAAATGTAAAAAGTTATAATGTAAAGTAAAAAAGTAATCTGTAAATGTGTATTTGAAATTTATATTGTATAATTTTTAGTCTATTATATTCAGGCTCTACTATTGAATTTCAATTTATAGATTCCAACATTCAGGTTGGATATCAAATGTTTTGAAATCAAACACTCTTTCAAATCTCAAATGATTGAAAACGATTTGATAAACATTTGAAATTAATAGAAATCTCCACAAAAATTATAGTTTATTACAATTGAGAAATTATATTCTTTATTAATCAAATTTTAATTTCTGACAAATATTTTAAATGTTTAGAAAATTAATTCTTTATTAATTAAATATCAATTCAGATCAATGTTTGGGTTTGAGAAACTTGTTGAACTTACGTTTGATATCAAATGCAAATACGCAATTCTTTAAATGCTTGAAATGTTTGTTTGTTGTTTTATTTAAATATCAATAATCTTATCAATTGTGTTGATTATAACTATGTGGTTGAAAAGAAATTTAAAAATTTCATAATTATTACCATATATTAAATAATAAAGAAAAAATATTTACCCCTACTTCTACCCGTTTTTTGGGACAATATTGTGTTCAATAGACCAGTGATGTGTGGTTATCTATTATGTAATCAATTGACATTTTACTGTCACTTCAATGTGAAACGAGTGTTCGTTTGACTCGCTTTTTTAGATTAAATCTTTGATTGACCCCAAGTTATGTATTGTTGAGACAATTTACACTTCACTATGACTTGGTAGGTTAAAGAGTGGCCACTTATTATATATTCTTAGTTATTATATATACTATAGTTATGTGTCGCAAGTTCTATGTATAGTATGCTATATTTGTCACTTTCCAATTCTCTTTTTGGTGCAGGAAGATGTTGTTAGTAAATGAGGCAGACGCAGAAATATTAAACTGTCTATAGAAAATACTGTTACACAAACGATTTTCTATAGAAAATACTATTATAAAGAATATTTTCTTTAGAAAATACTGTTATGCACAAGTTTTTCTTTACAAAATACTGTTACACAAAATTTTTTTTAGAAAATATTGTTATACAAAAGATTTTCTATAGAAAATACAGTTATAAAAAAGATTTTTTTTAGAAAATACTGTTCTACAGAAGATTTTTTTTAGAAAATATTGTTCTACAAAAGATTTTCTATAGAAGATACTGTTATACAAAAGATTTTTTTTAGAAAATATTGTTGTACAAAAGATTTTCTATAGAAAATACTGTTATACAGAATATTTTCTTTAGAAGATACTGTTATACAAAAGATTTTTTTAGAAAATACTATTATACAAATGTGTTACTATAGAAAATACTGTTATACACAAGATTTTCTTTAGAAATTACTGTTATGCACAAGGTTTTCTTTAGAAAATACTGGTACAAAGAAGATTTTCTTTAGAAAATGTTGTAGACACAAGTTTTTATTTAGAAAATATTGTTATACAAAAGATTTTTTATAGAAAATACTGTTATGCACAAGGTTTTCTTTAGAAAATACTATTATACAGAATATTTTCTTTAGAAGTTTTCTTTAGAAAATACTGTTATACAAAAGATTTTCTTTAGAAAATACTGATAGACAGAAGTTTTTCTTTAGAAAAAACTGTTATACAGAATATTTTCTAGGGGGCAGAGCGCAACATTGACTCATTGATTTACATGTCTTTTGTTTTTGCAAGACTTAGGTTTTTGACAGCAGACTTAGGTTTTTTTTTGGTCTTACTTGCGCCTCTATTTACAGCCTAGGGTTTAGGGTTTGTTAAAAAAATATTCAGTTTTTGTTGATTATTAAAATGTTAGCAACATAAAAATTACCATAAAACAGGGCATCATTGACATGAGTAAGTAATTAAAACATTGTCCGCTCGCTTTCACACTCTTCAATTCTGACTCGTCAAGGCAATTATTTTTCAGTGAGAAAGGAAAAGAAAATTAAAACGGGTACAAACTTGACGGTAGCAGTCAATTTTCTTATTTGCTTTTGTTTTGTTTTTTCTTTCACGCATGTTCATTTGCATTAAAATGTACGAAAATTGAATTGATGTGTGTATGAAATGAATTTAACAAAAACTGGTCAGCTAAAGCTGAAGAGTGTGAAACAGGACATTGAGTCAAATGACATTAAAACAGTGAACTCACAAAACAATTTTAAAAACTCTCATATAGGAAAATTGACAATAAATATAAAAACAGTTTAACAAAGAGACTTTTCTTTCAAAGAACTCAAAAGTAAGAGAACAATGGACATGACACTTCCTTAATTGAGAGTTAAAGTAACTGCCCTTAAATTTAGAGCATTTTCGAAATATTTAAAATTATTTCAAATTTTTGTTAGTTCATGTAGATGATTTGCTAAAAAAATAATTAATTAAATCTTTATAAATGAATTTCTGGCAAAAATTATTAATGAATGTATGCAATGTATGTATGTATATGTAGTTTATTTATTAATTATTCTAATTGAATGTTTTGAATTCTTTTGTTGTTAATGTTTGTTAAATTGCATTGCATTTTTGTTAATTTTATTTTATTTTATTTTATTTTATTTTATTTATTTTATAAGATTATTGCATTTATTGCACTAATTATCTAAAGTAGAGTATTTTATTTTCTTAGTAAATAAAAATTTCTTTTTAATCTTTTTAATCCATTTAGGGATTTTGTTCCAAAAACTTGTTGTATTTGCTAAATTATGTTTACTCCAGTTCTTTAAGGGGATTCTATTTTATACAGCCGCCACAGGCCCAGGTGGAGTAGAAATACTCGTCGTCATGGTTTTACTCAGGTTTCTGGAAAATAAGTTTTTGTTTATGATTTATACTTTAGTTTATTTAAATGATTAATTTATATTTAACGCAGACACAGAGAGACAGAGAAAGAGTTAGTTAACTTAAGTTTAAACATTAACTGCTTTAAGACAAAATTTTCATACAAAATTTAGTTAAAAAAAAAAAAGCTGAAATAATTATGTTTTAACTTGGGGTTAACTAACTGTTCCTCTATTGATTTCTTTTTTGCACAAGCTTTAGAAATTTGAAACAAATAAAATGCCTTAATATAGCCAATCTCCAGCCCAGTTGTAGAAAAATTAGAGAATTATAGAAATTAGAGAAAAATTTGTAGGCAACGTTAACAATAATAGAGCAATATGAGCAATACACATTTAAGGATTTAGCCATAATATTATGAGCCCCGATGATTTAAGCAAAAATTTCCTTTTAACAAAACTTATTAGTTTAACAATTAGAGGCGCGTTTATATTTACGAAATATATGTACATATGTAAGTATGTAGATAGAATGCATGAAAGTCAATTGTTTAAATTATTTAAACCCAACCAAACAATTTCTACTCACCAGTTCCCGTTTTATTATCAGCAGCAATAAGTGGTGAGTTTCTAAATGAAGTGGGGTAGGGGAGGGGGGGGGGTTAAAGTTTAAAATCATTTGCTTAACCTACGTTTAGTGACGTTTATTTAAGCTAATACAAATAACTAGCTTTTATGTATGTATATATAAATCGTAATGAAGTCTAAAGCATGTGTGTGTTCTTTACTTGATTTCTCAATTATATAAAGCTATAAATATGTATGTAGATCACAGTAGAAATTAAGATTATTCCATTGTCCTGGAAACAAAATGTAGAGTGGTAGAATGTTAGAACAACAACTGAAACTAAAACCGTCACAGACGTTTGTTTGCATTTGTTGGTTTCTTTGTCATAATTACCCTCAGTAAGTAGTAAATCCAGTTAAATGTGCGTTACAAGAAGAAGTATGTAGTAGCTAGTATCACAGGTCAACAAGCGGGGTTTATACGAGTACAAATACATACATATGTATTAGTCTTTCCGTTGATGGCTACTTGGACAAATCCTTTACGGAACGATGATTTGGCAGTAGATCAGCATATATAGAGCAGCAATATTGATAGGCATGTCAGCAAATTCTATATTTTGTATATATACATGAAATATTAACCATAAATATTAAAACATACCAAGCTCAACAAATAACAGAATTAAACAAATTGGAAAGGAAAAAAAAAATAATGTTAGAGGTCATGCAGAAACTTTTTTTTAGTAAAAAATGATGTTAAGAAAATTTTATTACAAAATACAGTTGTTTAAAAGTTTTATTGTTGTAAACTAAATAATTATGATTATTTTATTTTTTACTGTTGTAGTTATTTAAAAATTAAACGATTCTAAGAAACTATAGATTGTAAAGATTTAAAGAATTTGTAATATGCTGATCGTATTGGAAGTGGGTGTTAGCTTTTATTGGGTGTATCACTTAAAAAGGCGGATTTTTTTCAAAAACAAACTGCTTATTTTTTGAGGCCAAGGACGAATTAAGCCAATTTCGCATACGCTGTTTTGTTCTACATCAATCGAAACAAATAGTATTCGGACGGGTCAAGGTCTGGTCTATAAAACGGGTGAGGCAAAACTTTCCAACCACTTCTTTCTAAATAAAAAAAGATTTTAACAGGTATTGTAACATGTGCGAGCAACGAGCGTTGTCATGATGGTATATTATTCTTGTCTGGCCGCATATTATAATTGTTTTTCAGCCATTTCACTCTTTAATTTCAGCATTTGGCCACACAATCACCTTTTGGTCCCACCAAATACAGAGCATTACTTTAACGCATGGATATTTTCCATTGGTACACAGAACAAAATTTTCGGGCATAAATCAGCCTATTAACCCAATGATCGTAATAATAAAAAAATTAAACAATTTGTTAGTTGATTCAATTCAGTTTTGTTTTGTTAACAAATTTAATTGAATCAACTAAAAAATTGTTTAATCATTTATGCCTCAAAATTTTTTCTGTGTATTGATACGTGCGGCTAGCCAGGCTTCACAAACGAGCTTTTACGCGTTTTTTTTTATCGCAAGTAATGATACGGTGCAAACATAATTTAGCATTTCAGCTGGTTGGCACAAAATTCGCCAGTTTCGAAGCAAAAAAAAAAAAAAAAACTTTGTTGTTTCCAATAACTAAGTGAGAATAAATGACAAATATATATCCTTCAAAATGACATAAAAGTTACTACAGACAAAAAACCTAAGTTATACATTCAATTAAATTACAAGGATTTAGTAATACCAAGCAATATATTCGAGCTAGAATAATTGCTGCCTAAAAATCGGTGACATTTTGTCCAGAGGATTCGCATCGACAGAAGAAACAAGTTTTTAAACAAAAACTTTTCAACGGTCTTTATTAGAAGAATATGAAAGTTTTCAATTTTAATTGTTGGCTTATCAGTAGTAGGAGAAGCATTGACAATTGTTACAAGGAATTCAATTAGAATCGCTGAAATCATTTAAGAACAACATTTTTTTATGAGGTCCATTCTCATTTGTCGCGATACTACAACAAGCAATATTGTCGCATTTGGGCATCTAAAAAACCAAGAGCAATTGTGGGGAAGTCTTTGCATGCTGAATGTGACACTGTTTGATGGGATATGTGGTCAAAAGACAAACACGCCACTCAAAGATTCTACTGGAATTTTGGAACATTGCATTCCATAGAGCAATGTTAGTCCCAATTTACACGAAACAATTTTTATTGAAAATATTAATACAATTTTGTCCTTGAAATTTCTTTAATATTCTAACAGCATAATTCTTATTGCTTAAATCGCTCGTATTTTTATTTGAGAGTACACACGTATGTAATACGAATAAGAGAGAAACACGAATTGCTAGTAAAATTAAGTGTTTACTCATCTTATCTTCCCCCGATGTCTAAAATGTAATCAGCTTAGCTAAATCATTGGGACTTAACAACAAGATTTTTCTCCTTTGACATGTGGTTGGCAACAGGGGGGCGCCAAATGTTACACAGTCTACGAAACAATGAATTGATTTTAAACCAAATTTCCCAATTGCATAATTTTACAAAATTTAGCTATTAATTGACAGCCACGATCAAGCGATTTACCACCATTGGATAACATTTTTTTGCGACTATAGCCTTTAAAATCAAAATCCGTGACGTGAACGAAATATAACAAAAATTTTGCCAAAATGGCGTTGACAAATTTTGTTTAAAGAATCGACATTTGATGCGTGATCGTGGTTCACAACTGTCCGAAATCATTTTTCATTTATAATCGTCAAACCTTACTCTATCGAATACAGTAGAATTTTTAAAGATTTTCATATAAATTTTTCGTTTTATTTTATTTTGATAAGCCTTGCGTCATATACGAGGTCTGATCAAAAAATAACCGTTATTTTAAAATTTCGTGAGTTACGTATGTTCGATTTTCGCATTTTTTCTGTTATGTTAGTACACATGTCTGTTATATATGTTGGTAATATCAGCCATTTTTGATTGTCTGTTTGTTTTTGACAGATAAAAAGGTTAGTTGGATCAAAGAAACTGTATTAAGTTTTGTGTAAAAAATTAAATTAAATGTGCAAGGACATTTGAAATGTTGACTGTGGCATTTGGCGAGTCTTGTGATCAGAACACAAGTTCAATTGTGGTGTAACCGGTTTAAGGAAGGCCGAGAAGATGTCAATGACTATCCCATGAAAACATTGAAGCAGTGAAGAAAATGATTTTGGATAATCGTCGAATCACTATCAGAGAGGTTGCTGATGATCATTCGGCTCATGCCATGCAATTTTTATGGATGTTTTAGGCATGAAACGTGCGACAGCGAAGATTGTTCCAAAATTGCTAACTTTTGAGCAAAAACAACATCGGCAATGACGATCCCGATTTCCTCAAAAAGGTCATAACTGGTGACGAATCATGGCATTGAAACCGAAGCCCAATCATCCCAATGTAAACGTGCCGTTTGCGCGAAGCAATTCGTCACGCACAGAATTGTGAAACCAATCATGGATTTTTCACCATGATAACGCACCAGCTCACACATCGATGCTTGTGCGTGAGTTTTTGGGCAGAAACAAAACAGTTATCATGCCTCAACCACCGTATTCACCAGACTTGGCCCCCGCTGCCAATTTCTTCTTCCCAAAACTGAAGACACCGATGAAAGGAAAGTGTTTTGCTACGATTGAGCAGATAAAAGAAAAATCGAAACAGGAGCTACTGGCGATACCCAAAAGCGCGTTTCAGAAGTGTTTCGAGGATTGGAAAAACGCTGGCATAAGTGTATTATATCTGAGGGGGATTACTTTGAAGGGGACAAGATATGCAGTTATTGATGAATAAATAAATACTTTTTGAAAAAATTTAAAATAACGGTTATTTTTTTATCAGATATATACGCGCTTGCGTATATATGACGTACATATATACATCATATAATGTGAGGAGTTTGAATTTACCTTTTAATGATTTATATAAAATTTGCCACGATGAGGGCGAGAAGAAAGTGAAAAGAAATATTTTTTGTCTTTGTTTTGTGACATTGGGCAGTGTGTTTTTGAACGAGCTACAGGATCTTTAGAAGGCGTAAACTCGAAAGATGGAGTAATATAGCCAAATTACTGATTATGGTAGCGAAATATGATATTTTTCCTAACTTACCGTCAAAATGATATTTGCTATCGAGACATTTCGGAAGATAATGTTTGGTTAGAATTGGATGGCACAGTATATTTTATGCAATGCATTGTGTTTTCAAAGCTCCATAAAGAGAAAACTAAGAGCAATTTGAAAAAGAATTTGGTGTCAGTTGATAAAAATAATTTATTGCAAAAATGTACATTTTAATACATTAAAACTAAACAAACAAAAATGCCCGTTTTTCACTTCACAGCTTATTTTATGCAGTCAATTTCTACTGTTTTTCTTTTTTTCTACTTTTGTTAATATTTTCTGTTGAATTGTGAGTCCGATTTTGTAACGTCAATTGTCAATTTTAAATAGTTCAACGATAGAATAACGAGAATTGGTTTTAAAGCATTTTCGGCTCCATAACAAAGGCAGTAAGTCATCAAATTAAATTTTCAATGAGCGACACATTTTAAGAAAAATAAGGGCCAATCTAAGGCTATCAGCTTCACAGCAGCTTGTTGGAAAGCGCAATTTCTGTTACGATCCTGTTATGTCCTCTGGCCAATGATTACCCTGCCAACTCAACGGCATCACCTCGTGGAAGGAGTTCTCAACCCTTTGGCCGGATCGCAACACGAAAAAAAATTCTTCAAGGGAATTTTAAACACAAAAAAAAACACTTACATTTCTTCGGCCATATCATCGAATAGGGAGGTAGATGTTGAACCGCAATCGCCCTTTTTGTGGTTTTAGTTTTAATATACATATGTTTATTTTTGCAATAAATTATTATTATTTTTCTTTTTTCTTTTAACTGACACCAATTGCTTTTTCAAGTTCCTGTAAGTTTTCTTTCTTTTAATGGAGCTTTACAAACATAAAATAAACTGTGTGGCTCACAACATGTGTTTCCAAAATGCAGCCAAATATCAAGTGATTGGACGTTCGGTAATGTTAATACCTCGATAAATTGTACCTACGAATAGCAAAATTCCCGCTCCATTTATTTTTATGGAGTTATTTTTATGCCAAGAACGTCAGTAAAAGATATCGAAAAAATTACAATAAAAAGTACAAACAGATTTAGGAAAATAAAAATATCGAATAAAAACGACTGAAAAAAGCGATCAAGAAAACAGAATCGCAAAAGATGACTTACATTAATTAACAAATTTGTTCAACAGTCGTTTACAAAATTATTTATTTATCATAATATTGTTGAATCTGAAAGCTCAACTTACAAAGCTTCCTGAATTTTTATGCCCAATAATATAATCAAGAAACACAGAAAAAAAAATTGGAATTATATTATAGAAGACTAAATATTTTTACACATCTGTAACAATTTACACAAATTTTTGAATCTACAAGAAGAATGTTTATTAACAAAGACAGCAAAATTTGTAACAAGCAAAGCATATCTAAAAGCAAAAGTCTAGCTAAAAATACTCCAACTAGCTGAACAAACTAGCTTCAAATTCATCAAACATACATACATATGAAAAGCAATATAAAATAAATTTCATAATAAAATTGAACTTAAAAAAAAGAAATGGAAATTAAAAAAAAAAAATTAAAAACAAAGTTTCCACTTACCCTTGCACTGAATTGGAAGTTGATATAACACCATTATCCAATGAATCCCTGGACAGTTCATCGGCCATCTGGACTTTTAGCTGATGGCCAAATGAGTTGATCTCTGAATTCGGAGTCAACTGAGAACCAGGCGTTTGAACACGATACTGGCCCGGTGTTGTTACCGAACCATGCTGTGATATGGAGGTGGTCATGCCGTGACCACCATTGGGTAGAACACCATCAACAATACAACTCTCACCGGTCGTCGAGTCGTGTATATTGATAATTTGACTGCCGGCGGCATTGTCAGCCAATGCGGCACCATCACTGTCGTCCACACCCTCGTCATCGATATCCATGTCTTCGGCGTTCTTGTCCAACGGCACCGTTTCCTCGTCCTCATTGTAGATTTTGAAGTAGGCATAGGTCAAGTAGATCACAGATATAATGAACGAGGGTATGGGAATGGCCATGGAATACACCAAATTCAGAGTATTCTGCCAATAGTCCAAATGACTAATGACCACACTAGGATCCACCTTCGAGTAGTAGCAGGGAAATTTAACGCCAACCTTAGTGTAACGATTCAGCCATATAGTGCAATTCAACATGGGCGGATAGCCACAACCCTTGACATTAGGATACAGATGGGCACCAACGAAGAAATACATGCCACTGTTATTTATAAGGCCTCTATTCAATTCCGATATTTCCTCGAACACATCATTGCCCTCGGCATTGATGAATGTATTGTCCGGATCTATAGCAGAATCTTCTATAAGATAACCATTCGAACCGTCTTCATCACCAAAATTCAAATGTTCCAAAACCATGCCGCCACCGCCGCCGCCTAATCCAGCGCCACCACCAACACCTCCACCCTCCAAAGAACTGATCAATGGGTCATTGCCACCCAAATCGTATTCATAGTCGTCACGTATGGCCCGCGTATAACGATCGGTACGCTTCACTGGTGGCACATACTTTTCCGCCTCCTTCAGATTTATGTGATACTCCGTCAGATTAAACTCATCCGTATAGTTGTACAGATTCAGGCGATAGTTCACCATGATCTGGGTACAATCATAGATTTCCTTGGTGCAGCCCTCGCGACACGAAGCCCAGCTGCAGTTGCGCGCTCCGTAGCGACGCACCATTGAAAAGGTTTCGCACAGGGCGGGCACCTCTTCGAATTCCATAAAGATGGTAGTAAAAGCTGGCTCTATGACGAATGGTACCAAAAACAAAAATGCAAACAGGCTAAATGTACCAAGCAATATGAAAAAGGCAGTTGTATAAAAGAGTAATTTCTCTCTGAGAGTACGTTCATCGATTTCATCACCCATGTTTTTTGCAGTATTTTAAAGTTACTTAAATTTTAATTATTTATGAATTAATTAAATAATTTTATTATATTAATAATATTAATATTATTACTAGTTTAAAGCGTGTGGGTTTTCGTTTTTTGTTTGTTTTTATTTTTATCTTAGGTTTTTCTTTTTGATAGTTATTATTAGCGAGCTGGTTAAAGAATGAGAGCACGTTAAAATTAAAGAAACTATTTTTTTTTTGTTTTTGGGGAGATTATTTAAAAATTATAGTTTTATTATATTGCGTTATATAGTTTGGTTTTCTGTTTGTGTTTGTAGTGTTGTGAGTTTTTTTTTTTTTTTTGGTTTCTATAAATATGACTTTTAGTGCAATTTTAAGTTATAGTTTTTTTTTATCACAGCGTGTTTTTTTCAAAACTTTTATATTTTTTTTATTAAATATTTTCTTTATTATTTGTTATGCTTTTACTTTTTTCAATATCAAAATTTGATTTATTGAACTTTTTTTTAGCGTTTTATTTATTTTATATCTTGAGTTTTGAGGTTAGGTTTGAGTTTTTGAGAGGCTTAACTTTTTCCGGTTTTATTTTGTTAATTTTTTACATTTTCTAGATTTTTTTTTATAAAATTTTAGTTTTTATTTTATTTTTGCAAAGTTTTTGTTGATTCTGATATTTTATTAACCAATTTCAAAGCTTGCCTTTAGCTTTATTTACATTTATTTTGTTTTACTATTTAAAGTTTTTATATATTTTAAATGAATTGATTTTAGGTTTTTAGTTTTTGTTAAATTTTTAACTTAAACTAGGTTTAACTGGTCTTTCCTCAAAATGATTTTATGTTTAAACTTAAACGTTTATCTAGGTTTTAAGCTTGTCTCAGTTTAGTTTTTATTTTTATTTGTTTATTCTCCGTCTAAGGTTTCATTGCTCTCTCTTTAGGTGCTGCTCTTAACGTTGACTCATTTGCTTTAAATTCGCTCTCAATAAGCTTAGGTTTTGTTATAAGCTGCTGTTGCGTAACTGTTAGTTGTTTTGCAATTTTGAGTTTAAGACTGGTTTAAATATAATATTCTATTGGTCTTATTTTTATAATATCTGTCAAAATATTTCAGTTTTAATTGAGATTTAAATTTATTTCACCATTTTCGTTGCAAATCTAGTTCCTTTAATGTTATAAATGTTTTTAGGGTTGCAGTTAATTTCAGCCGTTTTTCATAAATGTATTTATTAAGCCTTAAATGTTCAAGGCATTCTAAATGTTCTGCTTAATTTGTTAACTGTTGGTTGTTTTAAATGATTTGAGGATTGGCTGACGTTTTAATAAGCCCTTTATCCTTTTGAAAGATAAATTAACTCTTTACAAACATTAAATATTCATATTTTTGCTTAATTGAAATTCTTTAAAACGTTAGTGCCAGTGAGTTAGACAGCTGAGTCAACCATTTACCGGTGACTGGTGGCTGTTGTCGGGGGAGTGTGAGACTATGGATTATTACCAGCCGCCAAAATGTCAATAGTATGTTTTTTACTGTAGCCGTAGTTGTTTTCTTTTTTGTGCGTTTACGCATTTGGCAGTAAAGTAGCTTCTCACACCCGTCTCTTAATAATTAAGCCGTTTTATTTCAGCTTCTTTTTTATACCAGCACATGTCACACCTTCACTCACCGTCTTTGCAAGTTTGACAGCAAATGTATAGTAGTTGGTAATATGTTTTTTATTCTGCTCCAAAAACCTTTATGAGTCCACGGGGAATAGTTTAATTATTTCTGTTTTTTTTTTTTGTTCTTTTAAAACCTTTACGAAAAGTAATTTTAGAATAATGTGTAGCTTTTCATTTTAATTTAAAATATTAAACATGGATTCTTCTCTCTCCCTCCCTCTCTCTTTGTTAGCTTGTTGATGTTGATGTTATTGTTGTTTTTGTTTTTGCTTTAACTGTTAATATAACCTGAGTGTATGTAAATCATAGATGCCCAGTAGTGGCTGATATCAGCAAATTGAACTCACACGTATACTTACGCTCTTTTGTTTGATCGTCAATCAACCAATAAGAAATCAGCATGTTGAGTGGGAGAGACAAAATACACTTGCAGAACTTATGTGTCTTATTCATGATTCAAGATAATAGAAAATGAATATTATTCAAATATTTTTGGACCAAACAAGGGAAATCAAAAAGGAAATATATTTAATGATTACATTTTAATCGTCATCGAGACTGAATTATATTTGCTCAAAAACACGCAATAAGCTGAATTCTGCTAGTTGGAGAAATATACTTTTACTGCGTAATTGCAATAAGAGTATCAACATGGAAGATTTCATTTTAATTGCAAATAGGACAATGATTAATTGAAGGAAAATGTATAAACACTTCGAAGAATCTTTTTATTTCGAAATATGTATATCTAACTATCCAGATATCCGCACATATAAATAATATATGTATATTATATATATATATATGTGCATATATCTATCAATACATTCATCAAGAGTATTACTAAAATATGTACATACATTAATTTTACATTTCCCTTTTGGTAAATAAAGAAACAGAAAAAATAACAACAACCGCCACACATGTGTTTTCGTCGCAATCTCGCTGACGACTAAATAAAATGAATATCAAATTGTTTTCTTCCAGTGTTATTTTGTCACTCTCACAAATACTACTACCTTGGGCATCACTGATGTAAATAAGTGCTCACATAAATTTTGTTGTTCTTTTTTCTTTATATTGTTTTTGCTTTTTGGTAGTTTTTTTTCTCAAGTATTTATTGCTCTCCTTTCTTTTGTTTTCTATGTACTCGAGTATATAACGGTATAAATGACGTAGTCAACGTAATAGTTGACGTAGTTGTGTATGTGTTGTATCAATTTTCAATCTTTTTTAATTTATAGTTTCTTTAATTGTTTAATCTATATTTTTTCTACTTTTCTTTTCATTTATTTAAACATCTAAACAAAAATTGTTATTTACGAGTAATACACAGTAATAATAGCAAGAGCCCCACAATACAAGAGCGCGCGTGTTAAGGCTGGCAAAATAAAGAGAGAGAACAACAAAGAGGAAGAGTATAGTTACCCGAGTATAAAGTTAAATTTAAACTATTTTTATAGTACGTATCCTTTTTTCTGCTACTGCTTTACAATAACAATAATAATAATTATAAAAAAACGATGATGGTTTTTGTGTTGATGATGATATTTTGGGATTTAGTAATAGAATTAGTTTATTTGTTGTTGTTGTTGTTTTTTTTCCAAGGCTGTTCAAAGAATTGCTTATATGTTTATAATATAATAAGAGATTTTTGCTGCTTTTATTTGTTTAATTTAAATTTTTAATAATAATAATTTATATATGTAAAACATTTTTAAATCTTTTGTTAGCAAACACAAAATTTTAATTGTGGACGGATTTAATTTTAAACATTAATTAATTTTTTTTAAAGGGATTTTTGTTAAAGATGTGTTTTTTTTTTTAATAAAATGTGTTTTTTATATTTTTTACATGATTTTACCACTTTTATTTGTTAGCCATATACTTTACTCACTTTTATTGAAGCTGTTTTTTTTCTTCATCTAAATATTTACACTTTTTTGTAATTTTCTGTTTAATTCAGTAATGTTGTTGTTTTTAACGTTTTTTTAGAATTTCATTTTGCTTTTTAGGAATATTTTTTCTTGTTGTTTTGTTTTGTTTTTCTTTGCTTTGATTTAGTCTTTAGATTTTTATGCTATGTTGTTGTTATTGCTGAAATATTTGCTTAAATAAAAATGTGTTTGTTGTTCATAGTTTTAAGTTAAATTAAATATTAAACAAGTAAGAAATTTAATATTACAATAAATAGTTGAAAATAATTTCCAACACCTACAGTAATTCATTTCCACATAGCGAATGTTCACAAATAGGAATACTTCTAGAATTGGTGTACGGAAGATAAGAGTTTGAAAAAGGATTCATGTTTGATTAAAAAGTTTGATATTTTCAAAATTATAAAACTTTGACATAAAAACTACCATAAATACCTTAAAATACGACTCATTTACTTAAATTAAGGTAATTTAATTAAATTAACTAGTCCCATGACTTGTAAAGAAGAACACATAAATTCACTTGTCCAATTGTGGCATAAGTAATAAGACAACTACATAATTAATTAATTTTAAACAAGTATTTTTATCTGATATATTTAATGCTGTTGTGTGCCTACAACTAGGACGAACGAGGAATTTCCCTCAACACAACGAATTAGTTTTGTTTTTGCTTGGACCAGCACTCAGGAAAATAGGTTATGGAAGGGAGTAGTGTTTGTGAACATTTGATTTGAATTTTCCTATATTGAAAATGACAGGGAATACTTCTGCTGGTAGTTTATTCCACATACGGACAGTACGGCTAAAAAACTATTTTTTTTTTTGTAATTTGTTGTGTGATCCTCTGTCCAGTAGACCATGAATGGATGGAACGTGTGTTACGCAAAAAACTACGTGTTTCGGGAACAAGTTCCCAAATTTCAGCAGATCACATTCATCAATATGAATCAATAGAGTTGGCTACCCTACTCTCACCGATAAGCATCTTCGCCCTCTCTTGTACGCGGTCGAGTAACTCTAAAATAGACTTTGAAGCACCGGCCCATTCATGAGAGTTGCATTCCATTTTTGGTCGAATAGGGGTAGTGATGATCACATGGAGTGAAGTATTTCCTACAACGTTTCAAAAAACCAAGGCACTTGAACGCTTCTTTTGATACTTGAAAAATATTTTTGGTCCAGCGGATATCACAAAGAATTCTCATGCTTAGAACGTCAAGAGCGTCTGATTCCTTAATATTTACACTGCCCATTAAAACAGATGAAGCAACATAATCTGTCGTGCGTTTGTGTGTTAATATACAACATTATGTCTTACGTACCTTAAAATCGACTCTGTTCGCACAACCCCATTCTCAGATTGTCTTAAGAACTTGGCTAAGCGTATCATTCATGTTTTGTCTCATTTTTCCAATCTAGGTTTGGTCTATGGTTAAATGAGTATGAATGACAAATGTTGCTATCATCTGTAAAATAATAGATAGAATTGGAAGTTTATAAAGATATGAAATAAAGTAGGAGTTGGTTGGAGAAAATTCGCTGTGTAATTTCGCCATATAAACACAATAACGACGTAACAAATACAGCTGTATAATTGACAGCTGTGTTTGTACATATGTAAAACTTTTAAAATTCATTTATACCGGATAATGTTACCATCTCGCCAATTGTATCCCATATAATTATATAAGTATTATAATTATAAGCTCAAATTATTGTGTATATTTTACAAATGTGTTGTATTTTTAGCGACGAATATTCACGACTAAAAATTCGTCGTTCGTCCCAGTTGTGTTCCTAGCATAAAACTAATTGATTTATTGTATATTAATATAAGCAATTACTTTCTATTAAATTTTGCAACCAGCATTGACAGAACAAATGATTTTGGATTAGAATCTTAAATTGAGAAAATGAAACATGAAATTAAGAATTTCTATTTAAATGGAAAAATCCAACCAAAGAAAAACAAATTCCTATGCACCATTGCTTAACCCTGTTGACAGAATTTGTTGCAAAATCAAAAGTATTGTAAACTCCTCCTAATGTAGAAGCGCAGAGACTTTTAAATCTTTAAAAATAATTTAACTAATATCTATAAACTCTGTTTGCTAGAAACACTATTCCTGAATTCACAAGTGATGTTGTATGTTGTATATTGTATGATAAAACTATCTGATTGTAAACACAATTTTGAGCACAAGTAAAATATTAAAATTTAATAATACAAGTGAGAAAAACAAAATAATTTCAGCATTGTGTGACATTTTAAAAATTAAGTCAAGTAAGTAAAAATTAATGATCGTTTTTTATAAATTAAAAATATAAACAATTAAAATTCATTAGATATTTTAATTTGTTGCTTATTAATTTAAACATTGTCAATTTTCATGCTTTAAAAATGACAATGTTTATGATTTGAGTGTTACCGTTCGGTTATTTTTTAAATTAAAATAAGTAATTTTTTAACATTTATACAACATTCGAAAAACATATTTAAACATATGTCGTAGGTGTTGTACAAAATATTTATACAAAAGTTACCAACAACATTTGTACAACTATTGTAAATTCAGACGACCTACAACTCCTACGACACTACAACGTCACTTATGAATTGAACATATATTTTTTGTTTCCTATTTCTAACAATTGAAATTTTGCCTATTTCAAAGTGCAATTCCTAATTTAATTTGTTTTTTTTGTTTTTCAATTTCACATTGAAATTCTAAATTTATATAAGAAATTTCTTCAATTTTAGATGAAATTTCATTTAAGCACGATGGTCACCTATCAAACTGATTTGACAAATAATATGTATGTATTGGTAATATTTAGTTTGAAGTAGCGGCGGCAGTGAAATTTAAATTGTTTTGATTTTCGTCAAACTCACATCAACATATACGTGTGAGATTTTTTTCACTAACACAATCAACAAAAAACTGAGTTTGTCAAATCAGTTTGATACGTGGCCATCGTGCTTTAGATGAAAGAGAAAGCTAACAGCTTTTTCTATGCAGTGCATATTTTTGTTTCCAAAGCTCCATAAAAAGAAAACTAACGGGAACATAAAAATATGATGTTTGACTTTTTAAGAGAGAGAACATATTCATATGAAAAAAACGTTGTCCGAACAAATATTTTGTTCAGAACGAATAGGTGAATCCACCTTAAGAAACAAAAATAATTTATTGCAAAAATGTACATTTTAATATATTAAAACTAAAAAAAAAAAACAAAAATCCGCGTTTTTTAACGTCATAGCTTATTTTATGCAGGCACTTAATGGTTCCGAAAACTTGAAATTAAAACTTTCAATTACACGATTTAATATTTAGTTTGATCGCCTTTATTATTTACAACAGATTTAAGAAGATTTGCCAAAGATGCAACCATTTTTTGGGTAATACTTTCTTAAGATGTTTTCTAAAATTGTTCATACATGTTCCATAATATTAAGGTCAAATGCGGACAGTTCTATATTAGCGACGTTTGCACAATCCCGATTTGAGCTTTGAATCGTTATCCTGGTAAAATCGAAAATTTGATCTTATGCCCAGGTTCTTTGCGCTTTCCAACAAGCTGTTTCAACAAATGTTAAGTTCCCAGTACTAGCAGCTGGCATATATACCCAAAACATGACACTGTCACCAGCCTGTTTCACTGTTGCCCTTAGGTTTTCTTTGCGGAGTTCTGTATTTGATTTCCGCCAAACATACGACACGCCAAATGAACCGTATCGTTGAAACATAATTTTTGTTGTCTAGCATTGGCTAGCCTCAAATAAACTTTTTTTAGTATTAAGATTCGCATACTTATTGTTTATTCATATTTTGAAGATTCAATATATAAATAGATGTAATAAAAAAAAATCTGAACCAAATATGTTAAACTTTGATCCATAATTTCAAAATGCAGATTCCTTGCAAACGTGTTCTATTGCGAAATTTAGCATGCACAGTCTGTTTTTCGGGTTTTTAAACGGTTTCTTGCGTGCAACTCGGATCGACGAACAATTTGAACGCAACATTGTTTGCCCAGATCAGCTATAACCCTGTAGGCCAGTTGTGAAGCTGATAGCCTTAGATTTGCCCTAATTTTTCTCAAAATGTGTCGCTCATCATGCTCATTTGGTGTGTTTCTGCCTTTGCTATAGACCCGATTGTCAATGATAAAGCGCTCAATGATTTTTTGGACTGTGGAAGCTTTCTGTTATTTTTCGCAGAGTGGCCATTTTGGAAATGGTTTAAAACCAATTTTCGTTGTTCGCAGACCTATTTTAACTATTTTAAATTGACATTTGACGTTACAAATCGTATTCACAATTTAAAAGCAAATATTGATAAAAGTAGAAAAAAGGCAAACGAAAAACCAACAACGCTGCATTGAGCTATCAGTACAGTAGAAATTGACTGCATAAACTAAGCTGTGACGTGAGAGAACGAGCATTTTTTGTTTTTTTCTAGTTTTAATATATTAAAATGTACATTTTGACAATAAATGTTGTTTGTTTGTTAAGGTATGGTCACACTTGGCAAATATTTACTCAAAAAAGCAAAGTTTTAGCACAAATTTGTTTGACGTTGTTTACTCTTACAGGTGTTTTGCAAGATCAAACAACATCAAATAAAATAGAACTAAATATTTGTTGTGTGTTGTTCTAAATAAACGAAGATCTTTTTAATAAATAAACGAATTCAAATATATTTTATTTAATGGTTACGTGTTTTTTGGCAAATATTTGCCAAGTGTGACCGTACCTTTAGACTATAAAATTTTTTCTTTTAAATGACAACAATTTATTTTTTAAATTCCTGATATGGCGTTTTCTTTTCTGGCAAAAATTTTACACTTTTTTCCATTTTTATATGGGAAATGGGTAAAAAGTGTAACATATATGTAACATTTTTGCCAGAAAAGAAAACGCCATTAGTTTTCTTTTAGTGGAGCTTTGAAGAAAATGCACTGCATAAAATAAGCTGCCAGCCACCGTTTGTATGTATTTGTTTAGCAGCATCAGAATCTTGCTGTGTCATTTGTTTAAAAAATGAATCATTCAAGACAACTCAAAAGGATGTGGATATTAGGGTTGTTGAAATACGATACTTTTTTTTGGTTTTATATTTGAACAAATCTAATTTATTTTTAGTGATTTTTTTTTTGATTTGTAATACTGAACTTTGATATCAAATAATTAAGTCGATTTTTTTTTATTTATTTAGATAAAATATACAAATTTGGTTTCATTAAGATTTTCAATGAGAGAATTAACAAATTAGCAAGTTTAAAATGGCTTATTTTGGTGTTTTTTTTATTAGTTTTTCAATAGCACAATAAAAGCAAAGTTTAAAATGTTTTTATTTATTTGTCTTCAATTAAACTCGCCTAGTAAATAAACTTAAACATTATCTACAATTTCTTACTTGTTTGATATTTTTTAAATGAATTTTTTCGTTCTTAGTTATTTGAAAATAATTTAAAGATTTTTTTAAATTTTTTCAATCTTTCTCACTCACTCTGTTAATGAAATACATTTTCTATGAGTTTTATTAATTTTTGCATATAAACATATATAGAAATATGTATAATTTTTATGACTTTTTTTTCGTTGATTTTAATATAAAACCGGGGATATTATTTTAGTGGCGCCACGTTGCCAAACACGCACTTGTATAACGAAACGACAATTCGATGTCTTTTTTTCTCCGCTTTACTTTCATTGAAAAAATGTTCTTTATTAGAAAAAAAAAAAGAAATTGCAAAAAGCAGGATGGTTATTTTAAAAGCTATAGAAAATTTCTTTAAAAATAAAATAAACTTATTTTCAATAGTTTAAAAATAAATGTTTTATTAGAGTGCAAAAAGAGGAAAAGAAACTCTTAAAAAGGAATTTCAAAACACTTTATGTAATCCAGAGTGCTTGCTTAATGTCGAATTTATGTACAACTTCAGTTTTTATTTTTTCATTTTTCTTGAGTTTTTTTTCTGTTGTTGCTATTTTTGTTGCATTGTCAACATCCGTCAATAAAATATTAGCGTACACACTCACAGTGTTATCCACTTACTCATGCAGGGTACGTATGCATGCATGTATGTATGTACATATATATGTATATATACTCGCTTGTACGTATAGAGTGTGTGTAGGTCCGTATTTTTCAACTTAGAACCCCACACCCCAGCATATTACGAAACGAATAAAAACGAGTTATAAACGACTTTAAAGTTATTTATAAAATGAACATTTTTAAAGCAATTTGTTAAAATGAAAACCTAGCAATTATTACACAAACGAATTTCTGTTTACAACTAATAATAATTTTGAAAATTTATTTAAATAAATTAGTAAAATTTGCATTTTTTTTAAGAACACTTAAAAGTTTTCCTTTAAAACTCTTGGTATCAGAGCAGAAAATCAATTAAGTTTAAAATTTCTATAAATTATTTTTTTTTTTTTTTGGAACCTAAAACGTAGAACTTTTTTTTTGGAAGTTCATTTCATTTGTTTCTTAGGCTTTTATTTTCTGGCCTTTTTAAATTTTTAATTATTTTTTGTTCGCACTTGTCATTCAGTTTTAGTTTGTTGTTGTTGTTGTTGATTTTTTTGCTTTAATTTGGTTTCTTCCTTTTTATTTATATAAGTATGTGTTGCAACATACATACATACACCTTAAAGAATTTTTATATTTTTACATAAACTTCAAATAGCCTGTTTGTTACATTTTTTTTTTACTTTTAGAGACTACAAATTATTTACACTTTTAATAAATTTCTTTCTAATTGTTTAAAAAAAATACAAGAGAACATGTTTGTTGTTTTGCATTTTACAATAATTTCCCTGAACTTATTATTGTGTGTGTGTGTGTTTTTATTTTTTTCTTTTTTCTCCTTTTTTTAGTACTATTCTGACCTGATTGTTCAGGTCGTAAGTGCAAAAGAAGTCAAATTTCAAGTTGTCAAAACGAAAACGTCGTCATCACAATCATCGTCAACAACAACAGCAATAAAAAACACAACACAGTTGTTTGTGGAGGTGTTGTTGTTGTTGCTGTTGTTTACAACTACACTATTAATAATAATACGCACACAACAACAACGTTAATATCAGCGCGTCTAACATGAATGTTGCGCTCTACGTAATAACGGGCACTGACTCGTAAAGGTTCTTAAAACCCAACAAAGAGCTGTATCCTACAGTTTTATATGTAGTTAGTTATTCGTGAATTCTTTATTATCAGAAAGCTTTTTACAATAAACCGTTATTTCTATATGGCATTCGTGTCGGGAGAGAGTTTGTGTTCGTGCTCACTCGTTTACTATAGTATAAAATGCTCCTATAAATTATTTGTTGTAAAGATATCGTTACTCATAAAAAAGAAGTAACAAAAAAAGAATGGCTGAAATCTTTTAATAAAACATGTGATTGAATTAACCTGTTAAATGGGGATTGTTTTACTTGTGGACCTTATATGGCAGCCATAAACAATTTTATGTTATTAATAATATATATTTATAAGAGGCTTAAGATACGGTCGCACTTGGCAAATATTTGCCGAAAAATACGTAACCACTCAGTAACATATATTTGAACTCGTTTATTTATTTAAAAAAAGCCTTTCTTATTTTGGAAAAAGTACAACAAATATTTAGTTTTAATTTATTTGATGCTGTTTGATCTTGCTAAACTCTTGTAAGAGTAAACAACGTCAAACAAATTTGTGCTAAACAATTGGCTTTTTTGAGTAAATATTCACCAAACGTGACTGTACCTTTATTGTGAAATTATGGTTTGCTTATTAAGCAATTTAAAACAATTAAATTACATACAGTTTTTATTATTTTAAAATTCAAAAATCTTTCACATTTTTTAAAAAGTACCAACAAATGGTAAAATTTTTAAAAAGTATCACAAATAGTACTTTTTGCGAAAAATATGCAAAAAAAAAAAAAAGTCTTAACCATGGTGAAATTAAATACAAGGTGACAGCATAGCGCCAGCTGATTATTTTTTGCTCTGTTCATGGTGAAATTGAAAATGTCAAAAAGTTGTTTACAAATAGTCAAAGTTTATATAAAAACGTTACAAAATTATTTTGTTTTTGAAAAATTGAGTTTTTTCGCCGTTTTACCTGCGTAAAATAGCTTAAAAGTGTTAAAAAAAAACTATATTATATTAAATAGTGTGTTTGTTTTTTGAGTTGTTTTACTAAAAGTGTTAGTTTTTTTCTGTAAGATAAATGTTAAGATTCCTCTTTAAAAATGATTTTTTTTTGCTGCAGAAAAATGCGTTGTTGCATCTTATGCCGTAAAAAAGGAGTAGCTGGAAGTGGTACTTTCCGACATTATATCTGCGGGAATTCGTTGTTTGTTAATGCCCAACGCTATGCCAATAGTGTAGCAGCAAAACAAAACAACAATGCATAGTGTTGCGCCTTTAGGGCTATCATGCCCAACAGAATTTCGAATGTCATCCGAAGTTAATCCATCAGAGAAACCTTCACATGGCTTACATTTATTTTCCATGGAAGAATTTTCGAATACTGCAGCTCCAAAGTGTCATGGGCAAATTCAGAGAGAAAAAGAATCTCAAACTGAGAAGTGATTAAAATTATCAATAATTTCATTAATGTACTTATTTCTTTTTTGTGCCTTTTATATTTATACATAATTAAATTATATAATAATATAATTAATTATATTAATAAATTATCTATTTTATTATTTTTTGAAGAGCTTCTAATATTGCTTTTGCTGTTTCACTTTTAGTCCTTCAATTTTTGACACAGTATCAACAAATTCTCAAGAAAAAATTCGCCAATTGGAATCTGAAAATAAAGATTTAAAATGTAAGCTCCTTCAAGCAAATTTAGCGCTTGATTCTATGCGGAAAATATTTACAGAAGGTCAAATGCGAAGAAGGTCAACGTTGAACACTATTTTTATGTACCACCACATTTTCGCCCAGTGACACCTTGACCAAACTAGACGTAGGGCTTTTATAGATACATATTATTTTTGTGGAAGATATACATCTGTTTCAGTTCGACAATGCCCATATCAGGTACTAAGGGGTATGTCCAACGATTTATGATGTCATTGCTGACAATTTGATAAGTCAGCCAATTGTTCACCTTTCGAGCATACTGTTCGCGTGGCAAGAGGGAAACACAGATACGACTGTCTAGAATTTCCTCATTAATCAAAATGCCCCGAACAAAATCATCACAAGTTTCGAAATTGTTTAAGAAAATAAAATAAACAATTTTTCACTACTATTGTTTTCTGTTTTTATCCATGTTTGTATGTTTGTTTTCTTTATTTTATGCCAGATGTTTTTGACAGTAACGAAAGTATTACACAAACAAAAATGCCTGTTGTTCTTGCCTTGTTGTAATTGTTGTAGCAATGCTGTCACCTTGTATTTAATTTCACCATGGTCTTAACTAAATTTACATAATTTTAGCATTTTTTTTTTTAATAAAAATTTTTGGTAACTTTTCTTAATTTTTCTAAAGAATCCAAAAATAAATTTTTAAATACTAAAATTCTTATTAATATTTAAAAAAAAATTAATTTTTTACTATCGTAAATCGTAAATTTTAAATCGTAAAATCTTTGATTTACATACTTTTTCATATATCATCATTTATTAAAAAAAAACAAACATTTTTTAAATTTTAAAAAGTAACAGAAATAGTAACTTTTGTGAACAAAAAAGTTGCAAAAAATATGTTAACTAATTTTTTTTTAAATTTTGTTTAATTCACAAGTAATTTTGTGGTGTCTTAGGAGTTGTATTTACAATAGTTGTACAAATGTTGTTGGTAATTTGTATATAAATATTTTGTACAACACCTACGACATATGTTTACATATGTTTTTCGAAAGTTTTTTAAGTGTTGCCAAAAGTTCAAATATGTATTTCAATCAGAAAAATCACTCAAAAATAACCAAACGGTAAACTGATGGACAAATTTAAAACAAGATAAAAAAATTATTTAACAAATTAACTTTGGAAAATATTCATATATTATGTTTTGTATATTTTTTATCATTTTGAAGGTTTTACAACATAAAAAGACGACTTTGCTCATAATTGATAGTTGTATCATACAATGTACAACACAGTACACCACTTGTGAGTTGAAGAATAGTTTTAGTATCAATTTTGTTTTTAATAAAAACTTTAGACAATTTTTGTAAATTTTTCATAAAAGTTGTAATAACTATAAATAATTAAGTTCCTATGAATTACCAAATTATGTTCACTTTTAATAATTTTTTTTAAAAAAAGAATATTTTTTGGTACAATACATTTTTTAAATGTACCTGAAATAGTACTTTTTGAAAAAAGGTAGCAGAAATTTTTTTTGCATTAAATTGATCAACATTTTATTATACGAGTATTTACTAGACCGGAATAAAAACAACTTTGAGTTTTTTAAGTACCAAAAATAACTATGTATTTTTTTAAATTTCTTATTAAAATTGAATGCATTTCTAAAACCCATATTTTTTTTTTCAACAAAACTGAAAAAAAACATATTTTTAATGATTATGTCTATTTTTGATTTACGATTTGAAACGATTTGAAATTAGTTGAATACAAAATACTAAAATTCATCTAATTTCAGATTGTTTCTTTGGGTTTCTATGTAATTTCTAAATTCTTGTTACTCTTGGCTCACAGCTGTCTAACAATTGTTAAAAAATAGATACGTTTCACTTAACTTCAAATATAAAGTACCTACTCAAACATGCCCCAAACATGGTTTGGAAAGAAACAAAATTATTAAAATACCCAAAGATAAAAACACCAATACAGAAATTTCATTTTAAAACCCTATTAAAAATTCGTAACCAAAAACAAAAACAGGTACAAATCAAGCACAACTAATAATACAGCTCATTTTATCAAGTGTCCTTAAAAACAGACTACTTATGAGTCATAGCAGAGAACAAGAACAAGAAATAAATAACACAACAACGACAATGTTTATAAACAAAAAGTACAAAAAAACTCAAGCAAAAAGCTTAAACTCTCTTTCTCTCTGTATCTCTTTCACGCTATATAAAAGCTTTACTATAACGGTAATAATTAACACGCACATTTATAAAGAGAGCATATTTTCAGGATACTCTATCTCATGCTCTTTACATAAACGACTGGAAAATTTAGTTACAAGGGAAATATTCTAAAAACAAACAAATGTCACAACAAAACAAAATTTCCTTAAACACATGTCGCTTTTCAAGAGGAATATCAAAAGAATAAAACAATAAAGAGCAAAGAGAAAGCAAAACAAAAGAAAACTGAAAAAATAACATTAAGAAACCCCTATTCACTGGCCAACTGTCAAATGACATAATCAGCTGTCAGTTGTATCCCTTTTAAACACCAACGAATTCTTCTCGCTGTTTCTGTTTTTATAACAAATTCAAGGGACAAAAGAACGCAAGAACAAGCAAATTTTACTGAAAAAAAGAAGAAATATTTGTGAAATTAAATAGAAAAACTATTTTAAATTTCAACAAATTAAAAGTAACAACTAAATTAAAGTGCCAAAATTGTATTTAAATAAAATAAAACTATTGGAGTTGAATAAAGTTTTAACATTTGTAAGCATTAAAAGAATGACTCGTTATAGAGAGTGTGTTGGTGTTAATTATATTTAGTGCTACAACAACTACAATAAAGGAAATTACATAGTTTTGTGGTTTTGGGACTTACGGATGTCGTCATACCATTCTACTAACAAAGAACCTTAGTAAAACTTTCATAGTAAACTTAATAAATCGTTAATTCAATTGACTTATTGAAGAAAATTTTTATTTTATTTCTTGTTGTTGCTGTTGTTTTTGTATACCAGCCAAGCAGGCAGGCAGGCAGCCAGCCAGCCAGCCAAGAAGTTACAGAGTCCAGCAGGCAGGAGTGGTTGTGTTTTGTTTGTGTTGTGTTTTACTGCGTTTAATTTATGGGTAAATATGCATAATTCAATTACATGATGAAGTATTTTTTTTTTTATATAACCAACAAATATAATATAAATATTAAGAGGTTTTAAGTCAAAACAACTAAATGTTAAATATAAATGTATGTAATTTAATTGTTTTAAATTGCTTAATAAGCAAACCATAATTTCACAATGAAGGTACAGTCACATTTGGCAAATATTTACTCAAAAAAGCGGAACCAATTGTTTTAGTACAAATTTGTTTGACGTTGTTTACTCTTATAAGAGTTTGGCAAGATCAAACAACATCAAATAAAATAAAACTAAATATTTGCTGTATCTCGCTCTAAATAAACTAAGTTTTTTTTTTAATATAAATAAATTTTATTTTGTGGTTACGTCTTTTTCGGCAAATATTTGCCAAGCGTTAAATATAAAAATGTTTGAAAACAAACATTTTCTGTCCTTATAGCTATAATTTTTAAATTTATTAAAAGTTTATAATCGATTAATAATTTAGAAATATAATAACATTACATTGAAATGTTAGATTTAATTTAAAAGCAATAGAATATTATCGTTCGACCTTAAAAAAGCTTCCTAAAAACATTAAGATATCTGAAGAGCATCTTAATTTAGTTTTGTTACCAATATATAAAGCTGACGAAAAACATCCTTTACATGGTAGGTAAAATTGTTAGAAAATTGTTGTATTCTGATTACATTAATAATCCTTTCTCATTCTCTGCAACAAATATTCTATTTCTTATTCAATATTTGATTCCATATCACAACAGACATTAATTATTAGGTGTTGTGGGGTCCTTTTACATATTTCAATTGTATCATTATTTCATTCGTTTCAAATAACAAACATTTCTATCTCTGTATCAAACTCAATCTCCAATTGTTTTTATAAATTTAATAGTTTTGAGTAAATCATTCTGCTTTCTTGGTTTCTTTTAAGATCGCTTAATATGTAATAAATTTTTTGATAAATTTTTGAGCCTTAATAAAAGTGCAACATCACTTTAACCGTTGAGCTTTTAAATCAATTAAAGCTTCTTTTATAGAAATTTACAATTCCACAAACCGCAGACCCATCAAATAGTTACTTCGAGTTTGGCAATCCAAAAATTAATTTAAATTTTTTCACCTTCATTTCTTCGACATATTTTTGTAGAATTAAACTTTTTCGATTTTTATTTTATTTACCCAACATTTCGTTAGTTTTATTCTAACTTCTTCAGGGGTCTCGTTCTAAATAATCTAGTGATAAAATTTACTGTTTTATTACACAGCTTTAACTTATAGACTAAGTTTTACTTACAGCATTGATGTTTTTTTATTATTGGATATTAATTTTTTTTATTAATTAGTTACTAAAATACTAAAAAATTAGGATAATAATTATAAACATTGGTCACAAAAACAAATTAATTAAACTTTTTGTTGATGACATTGTGAACCAATACTAGTTTTCGGGATTTATTAATCTCAAAAAATTTGTCAAATCCCGCAATATCCGGATTTCGGGATTGGCATTCCTAATTCGGAGTAATTTTGTTTATGGGCTACTTTTTTGCCGGAGATGTTTGAATTAGGGTCCTAAAATTTAGTTTTCTTCAGCTCCAAGGTTTAATTTTGATAGTTTACTAGAAAAAGTATCGCTTTTAACACCTGCTCTTCTAGCAATTGTTTCATAAGTGTTTTCATTACTTGAGTTTGTTTGATTCTCATTTTTAGGCAGTAAAAAAAGAATTTTGCATTTCAGCGTTAAATCAAAATTGTTCAGATTTTTCGCCTACATTTTTATAATGATTTATTTAGAATTATTATTTAAGTTCATAGGTAACAAGAGTGGCAAAAACCATTACTTAGTTTTATTTGTAATCAGAAAAATGTGTTAAAATTATTTTCATATATAAAATATTATTATAACAAGTAAGAAAGCCCGACCATATAATACCCTACACCCAGTATATGTATAAAACAGTCTTTTGGAAATGGGCGCTATATGGGAGATATTAACTACATATTATGGACCGATCATCCAAAAATTTAGTGTCATGATTTCTGTGAATATAAATATTATATGTGTTAAACTTTATCTCGATATAAATACTTTTAAAAGATTTACGGAAAGGATCTTATATGGGAATTTCGACTAATTATGGACCGAACATTATAAAATTAGGTGTTATCATTTCTGTATATATAAAACATATTTTTGTTGAATTTTATTTGGATATTAACTACGAATAATTATAGACCGATCATCTTAAAATGTTACCATATTATTTCTATGTATACGAAACATATTTCCAATTAAATTTTTAATTGATTCCATAAATATTTTAATTGAAACTAATTTTTATTTTTTTCTGTGTATGGGTTCGTTTGTAAGTTCTTAAAAATCATTTTAATATTTAAAATTTTTTCCACGAATGTCAATTGTTGATAGTTTTTCTCAATTAATTATTTAAATAAGACCGAAAGTTTCATTATCGAAATAAAACCAAATAACGCTACCGTTACCATAACAATTCAAATTTGCGTTACCGCTATCTTTTAACCTTTTCAATTGGTAGCCGACATAAGATCTAAATTTAATTAAAATTTTTTCCTTAAATAATTGTATATTTTGCGTATTTTAACATATATAAATGTCAAATGTAATTTAACATTTTTTTGTTGGAAATTTATGTTATTAAAAAAAAAATTCCGTTTTTTTTTTGAGTTTTTCAGAATTTAAAACTGTTATGGCCGAATTCTCGGTCATTAGTTAACCATTGGTAACCATTGGTTATTCTTATGGCAAACTAAGCATTGCAAATAACTAAAGACTAACTAAAGACTGTGAATTCGGTCATTAAGGTAGTTTATAGTCGATTTGTTCGACAGTTGGTGACTTTGCGTTGCATTACTATAATTACACTTGATGCTTTGCTATTTGCTGTAAAGTTACAAACAGTTTTTTAAAACGCCTTAATTTTTAAAGAGACCATTTTATTAATATCAAAAGAAAATTTTGCATTAATATTTTGTTAGTGTTTCATAACTATAATTACATTTTATGATGAATAATACTAGAAAAACTGTAAAAAATTTATAACTGTTATTTATTCTTATTATGCAATTTTGAATAATTTGCTATAAAACGCCGCCTGGTTCGTTCCTTAGTGGTGTTTCGTATTCAGTTTATATAAAAACTAACTTAAGCTTTCGAGCAATTGTCAAAAAAATAAACCGGTAAAAATAAAAGTGTCGGCCCGACAAAAAGCTCTCTGAACGGGAAAATCACAGCATTTGAAATTGTGTCGGCAAGACAATAAAGAGTCTTGAACATCATATAAATGAATGTGAGGTAAATGTGTGCAATCAATCATAACTAGACTGCTAAAACAGTCAGACTCTTACTTGACAAAAAGCTATTGTCTGTGCAAAGGCTGCATGACTTGAATTCACTAAAAGAAACTTACAAACAAAGTGGAAACATATAAGCCGATAATCTTCGCTAATAGTTTCAATATTTAAATATATATACTTTTTAAGGTGATTTTTCAACAGCTATTAGAACGTCCTACGGAAGGAACTAAGATATTTCACAAACATAAATTTCGTGAACACAGTATGTTTGATTTGGTGTTTCCAAACAAATTACTAGTTAAGAAGTGCTGTTTTTATAAAATAACAATGAAGAACAATTTATTTTCCAACAAGACAACATACCTAAGCACACATGCAATACGTCAAACAAAGGGATGGTTTTGTCTTTGAAAAATATTGATGTACTTGAATGTTCTCCAGATCAGAAGCCTTTTGAGAACATTTTTGGAAATATTGCCTAAAAAAAACTGTTATAGATGTTTGGAGCTCTTCTAATATATTTGAAGATGTAAGATCGAATTTTTGAGTTGATTCACAAAAGAGGGGGCTTAACACATTGGGCCTTTTTGAAAATCTATCACTGTGCTGCATCTGATGTGCATTTGTGATTATTTTGCGATGCTGATACTCATTTATTGCATCAGATATATTTGTGATTTTTTTCTATTATAAACTTGGTTTGCGGAGAATTAATCCCTAAAATTGCCAGGTTATCCCACGATCGTTTTAAGTAAGTCCAAGGTCAACCTTCATATAAAAAGCTTCAAGAAAAGCTTTTACTAATGTAAAACTTCGAAAAACCGTAACGCGGTACAGTTAGTCAAGTATTAACCAATGCAAGAGTGAGACACAAATCTCAGCAAAAAAAAAACGGCCTGATTGCCCTTAAGCGATAATGACAAAAACGCGCGAGTTTTTTCCCACCCAGAGCTGAATTACGACTACTATTTTTGTTATGCTTCACTGTTGCATTTTAGACCGCAATACATTTGCAGTGATGCCAACTGATGCTTTTTCAAACTTACTGCGCATCAGTTGCAGCGCAGTGATGAATTTCCAAAAAGGTCCATTATTGAAGTCTGAATTTTGTGTGAATATTGTGTGAATATTTTAAGTTATTGTATTTTAAATGTACTTATAGTTATGAAACACTAATTAATTTCTTTATACATTTTTAACAGGTAAAATTAAAAATAATGATTTTTTTTTGTTAAACTTACATGTTTAACATTAACTTACAAAATTTAAAAAAGTTTTATGTTTTTTATGTGCAAATATTTAACTTTAACAGCTTGTTTCTATATGCAAAACAAACATGTCTGATAAAGCCATGGAATTAATTCCGTATTTTGCTTTTATAGAAAAAGTAAAACGAAAAATTTTTTCAGAATGAAACCTAGAAATGCTTAAAATTACAATTCCACATAGCAAATTAAAAGTGATTTCGTTCAAAAAAAATGTTTCATTTTGCTCTTTCTTCCTAACGGAATTAAATTCTGTTATATGGCTGTATATCTAGAAAACATTTTAAGAAGTCTGTCTAAAAATATTGAACATTTTTAAAAGTTAAAAATATTGAACATTTTTATAACATGTTTTTGTTTTCGTTTTAAATATAAACATAAACATTGAAAATTGCTGTTAAAAACACACACTTAAAAAAATTTATTTATAACTATTTCACTGATATTTTGCTACGAGTGTCATCACTACTTTCATCCACCTTGTAATTTAAAGTGTTTAGAAAAAACTGTTTAATTTGTGTTTATAATACGCCTTATTTATTTAATATATTATTATACATTTATAAGTTTCTTGTCATATTTGTTATTCACAAACAAAGTGATAGACAGACAAAAAAAAAAAAAAAAAAACTGATAACATTACTGATCCCAGAGTAATGAGTACGCTATAATAGTGTACACTCTAGTATTGTAAGCCAAGAATTATATTTTTACAAAGTCTCTATTAAAAAACAAAAAACCAAATTATAGAAAAACTTTTTCTAGAAAATACTTTCTTGAAATATTTTATTATATAAAAAAGCATTTTACCAGAAGAAATTTTTTTTGCCACCCCCTCCCTCCCTAGATTTTATCCTGGCTACGCCCATGTATTAGTGTATTGTCATCGGGAATATGTATGCCTGCAAAGTTTTATCCATTTACATTGAGTAAAAGGCGGTTAAATTAACGTTACAAGATTTCATTTTCCGAAGTGAAGGTAAAGAAAAGGTTTTAATAATTAATTAATAAATAAAAAGAATTTCTATTTTAAATTTTTTTTTTTTGTTACCTTTAAGTCCCAATTTACACGAAGCATTTCTTAAGCTAAGGTGACCTTTTAGACATCGGTGTGCGGGGAGGATAAGACGAGTGCACACTTGATTGTACTAGCAATTCGTGTTACTCTCTTATTCGTATTACATATATGTATGCAAATGTGTGTATACTCTCAAATAAAAATACGAGCGATTTAAGCAGTAAGAATTATGCTGTGTGAACATTAAAGAAATTTCAAGGAAAGAATTGTATCAATCTTTTTAATAAAAATTGATTCGCAATACCGAAATCTTTCTACAACTGACACATTCACTGAATTGAATTGAATGTATTTTTTAACATTAACAAGTGAATGAAGAATCTTTTCACCTTGATGAATGATTTAAATTATTAATAAAATGCGCTAGATTGAGCTAGAGAGATCATTGGAACAAATTTATTCGAAAAGGTGTCGATATCGCGGTCGACATAACGACAAGATAACAGAGTTTTTTTTACTGCTTAAATCTATAAGTGCGATGAGATATTATCTGGTTGTGTATTTTTTTATTGAACCAATACTTGTGTGATTAAAGGGCATTGAACATTTATAAGGGGTGTTTTTTTTAAATGTATAGAACTTTAAAATGGAATAAAACAAAGATGATTTATTTAAATTGACATGAAATTTACTTTATTCGAAAGATAATATTCTGACATTATAATTTAAATATGACTTCTCGCCATGGCTGGATCGAACGTAGTCTAATCAGGAGGTCCAATTTTCGATGAATTTTTTCAATATTCGTGTATATCGGAATTAAGGGTGCGAATGTTGTCCTCCAAGTGTCAATCGTTTCGGGCATATCGGCGTAGACTAGCGACTACACATATCCACACAGAAAATAGTCAAGCGGCGTTAAATCGCATGATCTTGGAGGCCAATTCAAAAAACATTTCCTTTAAAAAATCAATTGCGGCATGAGCTGTGTGATAAGTTGCTCCTGCATATCATGATTGTTCAATTGATGCACGAAAAAGTCAGTAATCATGACTCTACAGCGGTCACCATTGACCAGCTTCGTTTTTAAAGAAGTACGGACCAATTATTCCACCAGCCCACCAAACAGTCAGTTTTTCTGGATGTAACGGTGTCTCGATTGATTTATTGATGTATCCATTTAAGCAAAAGTGAGCTTCATCGCTAAACAAAATTCGCTTATGAAAACCGCGATACGTATTTCGAAGAGAACCATGATTTTCAAAAAAATTTCCACAATTTGGAAGCGTTGTTCTGGCGTCAGTCTGTTCATTTTGAAATGTCAAACCAAACTAAACATAAAACAGTTGACAGCTGACAAAATGGCCACCAATTAAAAAAAAGTTTTGACAATTTAAAGTTATATATCTACATCTAAAAAAAAACACCCTTTACTTTTTTAAGGTTGTTTAAAGGCAATGGAAAGATCCCTGAAAATCATGTTTTCCAACTGGGGCTTATTGGAATAAAATAAAAGCTATGTTAATTTTTTCTGAAGCAGCCCATTTTAATTTTCTGGATACGTCAACAAGCAACAATTGTTGAGAAGCCTTTGCAAGTTAAACGTGTCACTATATGATGCGCTTTGTGAATAACTAAATGTTGCCGTATTATTGACGTAGTTGCCGCAGAACGGTGACACATGTCATGCAGTCAAAGAAACATGGAATTTATTGGTAAACAAATATTGCGATAGCATAATTTCATGGCCTCCCCAACCATACGAATTTGCATCACTGGATTATTTTTTGAGAGGCTATTGTAGTAGCTAGAGTTTATACAGAGCCAAACGAATCGATTACAGCCTTAAAACACAAAATCCGTAAGGAATAACGGAATGCCAAAATGTGTTTGAAAATGTTAATAGAAATTTTGACATCTGTAAGCTTGGTGGACAACTGTCCGATATAATTTTTCGTTTATAATTGCCAAATCAAGTGTATAATAAAAATATTAATTATTTTTATATAAATTCTTTGATTTATTAATAATTTTAATCATTCATCAAGGTGAAAAGTTTCTTCATTCACTTGTTAATGTTAAAAAATACATTCAATTCAATTCAGTTTATGTGTCAATTGTAGAAAGATTCCGGTATTGCAAATCAATTTTTATATGATTATTCGAACTATTAGCCTGAATAAAAAACATAATAAACAAAAACAAATGTATTCAAGTTTTCGAGACAAAGTCTTGACATGAATACGAAAAAACTGAAGAAAAGGACAAAAAAAAACAAGGTATGAATAGAAATTAATAAAGAATGATAATTACAGCAAAAACTTCGAACTACCAGAACTAACACTGGTTAAAGGATTGATGTTTGTCTGTTGGCTGACCGGCACCGCAGTGGTGCAGGTGGTAGAACGCAAAGAATTCTGATGAGAGAAAGTGGGATTTCTCGAAACATATGTAAATTCAACAACCCAGGTTCGATCCCCAGTCAAGAAAAATTATCAAAAATTTTTAATAATAAATTTTTCAAGTTGTAATTCCTAACTTCAGTAAAAATAATTTAATGAAAATTAAATTAAATGAACTCGAGCCTAACTAAAATTATCAAAAAGTAAAAAACTTTTCTCTTTGATTTATGTTTCTAAAGATTAAGATTAGGAGTGAACAACATATGCGGCCAAGCTCTGCCTAATTTTAGTATAAACTGATAAGAAAAAAAAATCCATGTCTTAAACAAAACAAATTTAATTTGCTGGTTTAATAAACATTTTCAGTTTCTTACTCTCTGATTTGCAACGAGTCTAACGCAGGTTGGTTAAGCTATTTTAAATATATTTAATTAACTTGTATATATATATATTGCGAACAATTAGCTTAAGGAACTCAAATGCAACCAGTAATTAAGGCATTCCTATATTTATAAAAAGCAACTCATTAGAGGCAGAGCTGACAAAATACACAAAGTAAATGTTAGAAAACAAATAGTTGTAACAATTATTTGTGAGTTTTGTGAGTTTTGTGCTAAAATAAATTAAACACTAGAGTAATAAAATGACATGAAACAAAAAAAAAAAAACAAAAAAACAAACACATACGAGTAACATATGTAGTATTGATTTTTAAAGAATTTTTCACACTGCAATAAAACAGAAATAAATGTAGTAGTAGAGTAATGGATGATAGAGCTGTTGTGATGTTGAAAAAAGCGCTTGCGCTTTAACACAGTTTTTGGCAAAGAGTAAGAAACACGAACAGTACGAGAAACGAGAAAAATCACTACTTCCAATGATAAAACAATAAACGGTTTTATGCATTAAACACAGCCACATAGAAGAAGACTTTATAATAAATATTCGCAAAACCAAATGAAAAAAATAAAACAACAACGAGGACAACGACAACGTCGCTAACAAACCGACAAATGCCACAAGAAGAATCAACGTTTTTCTTTCTAACTACACAACACAACATCAAACGAGTTGGACACTTAGAGGCAGATAAAAGAACCAAGAAAAACAGAAAAAATTAACAATTTTGGGCAAAAAAGCACAACAATTATTAAACATTTAACATTAAACACTTGGAATTTTATAATTAGTGTGCAAATTTTCTAAACCATTTAGCAATAGCAACAAATTTCAATTGGAAAAGAAAATTCTTGTTTAAAGAAAATTGTGTTATTGGAATTTACAAAATTTTCGCAGTGATTCATTCACCATATTGCATTTGTGTATAAAGTTTTTTTTTATGTGTGTTTTGACATCTAGTAGTGGTGCATTCGAGTGGATGACAGTGTTTTTCTGTTTCTACAATTAACAGATGAAAAAAAGCACAAATTTTAAAATAAAAAATCAATAAAATTTAGTTTAAAAAAATTTTACTCCAAGATTTTAGGAAAATAGTATCAAAGAAAACCAACCGTAACGTAACGCAAAAAAGGAAATTAATTCATAAAATCAGCAAAATGTGTTCTTAAAGTTATATAATCTAAACGAAAAAACACCTTAGAAGTAAAAACGTAGAAAAACGTATGTGCTGCATACAGTAAAATTAACCTTACATGTACATAAATCTTCATTAAAATCCAAATAGAAAACAGAAAAAAAAAAAATACCAGCAGCAAAAAGGCCAGCACGAAAAGGAAAGGAAAAAGTCTTCACACATACATCTAGCAATCAGCCCACATTGTTCCCGAATTCTTACAGTCACAATCAACAAAAAATCGAGACAAAAGAAATTACTCCAAAATCCTCTAAAGAATTATGGAAATTTCTTAATAACCTCGAAATTAGTCCAACCAAACCAGAGCAGATAAAAAAAAATCCCATAAATAGCAGTCATGGAATTTTCATAATAGAACAAACCAATTAACAACATCAACTCAATTAAACAGTAACCAATACAAATAAATAACCAAACCACAAATCCAAAAAAAAAAAAAAAAAACCAACAAGTTCCAAGAAAAAATTTCACACACAACCCTTTAACGCTGCCTCTCGCACTCTCACCCCACCAACAACCTAGTTCATCACAAAAATCATCGAAAACAGCAAAAACAGAAAAGCAAAAGTAAAACAAATAATAATAAAGATAAAAATTTTAGAAAGGAAATTTGAAAACTCCCTTTAGAATGGGCAAGAAAAAAGTACCTAGTGAAGATTTAATTGTACCACCACAAGATCAAAGAATATGTGGCACTATTTGTGTATGTCAAATGACTTTGGTATTAAGTTCGGTAGCCTTAGTTTATCTTACGGTAGCCATTTATATGCCCTCCACACGAGCGTTTAAAAGTGGCATTGATCAGACGCCCGTCATGTGTACGACCACAAGAGCCGTGAACAAGGAGAATTGTGACTGGGGCTCCTGTGGTGAGTGGTGCCTGAGCAAGACCTCAGGTGCCTGTATACAGATCTTTGTTAATTTACGCAACAATGGCTCAAATCTATCCTTCCAGAATTGCACGAACTCGGCCAACAAGACGTGCTACGGCATTGATCAGGACAGTGCCGACAAGGCGCGCTGCATAAACGACGAGTGCAAGAACTTAACGGGCACGTTTAATTGCACCGCAGGCCAATGCCTTAATATAACGGATGCATTTGAATGTGTGTTCAAGAACAGCGATTCGCCCGTTAAATGTTCGGGACGCAGAGGGAAAATCAATTGCATGGATATATCGGGTCTGTTCTCCTGCAACCGGGGCACCTGTCGCAAGATCAGGACGCCCTACAACTGCGATCGCCGTTGCGTTGACATACCGACACGCAACAAGAACGTGGTCATACTCAGCGGTGACAAGGTCCATCTTTCTCAATGTCAAACTGCCATAAATGCTGACACCGATGAGGAAGTGTGGACCGACACCGAGGACAATGTGGTCATGGCCTCCTGCTACTTCATAAGAACCACCTCCGATCGTGTGGATGCCGTCGACTGTGTTAATGGGTCTACACTGGACCACAGTCTACTAACGGATCTTACGAATTTCACTTATCTCAGTCATTTGCATATATCTGTGGCCACTCTTGTGCCGGAGATCGCTCCGCCCGACATTGATCTAACCATATCAAACGAATCGAAACTCATGATCAATCTCGAGGGCTGTGTCAACACGCTCATGGACGAGTGCAAGGAATTCCTCAAGGATTTCGGACGCGACGGCAGCGATCACAATGCCCGCGCCCGTTTTCCTTGCTACTATTCGCCCAATAAAAAGGACATCGTGGTGGCCCGCTTCAATTTGGAAGTGACGTATCGTCAGTTTGTAGTTGCTTCGGTGGTGCCGTCCGTGTTGTTTGTGGTTTCGTGTCTGGTCCTGCTGCTCTGCCAGAAGACCGTCTACGTGGGCGATGATGCCAAGATGCGTTTCAAGGGTTGTGTCGACACCGATACGATACTCTCGAAGAATGCCCTCGACCAGGGTATGGAAGATAATGGTGGTGTTGGCGGTGGCGGGGATGAAGTTATGGCTCTATGAGATCCGTCACGTAAGATTGAAAATTGTTTATTACTCTCTCTCTCTCTATTTCTCTGTTGTAACTCTTAACTTACTCTTAATATGTACATTATTATTAACAATTTATACAACATTTATTAATAATATCATACCCCAGTGGTTTACTTTTACATTTATAGGATGAATACTATCTATTTACAATTACATACTACATGCACACTTACAAGCGTGTGTATAAGTACTAGGGTGGCCTGGTTGTTGTTTAAAAGTGTAACTCATTTTTGTTGCAAACATTTGATAAATATGTTTATATTTATTTTTAATTTGTGTTTAAGTTTTTCCAGCAATTTTTTTTTTTTTTTTATGTTTAATGTTTATTTATTTTTTTTTGGCGCTTTTGAGAAAATGTTTGCAACCCTTTAGAGCTTATTTACCACTTATCCTGGGTTAGCCTTCCTTAGCTTTTTGTATGAAATTAAAATACTATAGTTTGCTTGAGATTATAATAGTTTGCTTTTCATTTAAACACTTATATCACTTATTATTTTGTTAAAAAATATATTTTGTTAAAGAATTAATAAATATACCAAAACTAATTGAAATTTATATTGTAGATTTTCAGAAATTTTGCAATTAACTCGTTTTTTTTTGAATAGAAAAGAAAAGAATTTTATTCTGCGAAAGTTTTATTTGTTTAATCCTTAATATATAGTAGTACTTGTATAAAACCTGATCAGCAAGGATTTATTAGTATTCACCCCTATCGTGAATAAAAATTCCACATGAAATTTGTTCTCTTTTATTTTTTTAAGATTGAATTTGAATAGGAAAAATGTGAAAAGGGAACAAATTTCATGTGGAATTTTTATTCACGATAGGGGTGATTATAAATTTGTTTAATAAAACTAAGAGATTTCCTAAACTAGCAAAAGTCAAACAACACAACTACAATTATAATTCACTTCTCACAACTTCTCACACAACCTTCTTACACTGCCTTTACTCTTTCTTATTTAACTAGCTTATCTTGCAAAAATTTGTTTTGCCTCGTTATTAATTTCTGAAGTTTTGGAAAGTATGAAAGATATCTGGAGTCGAACAAGTTACTCAGCGACCGCCAATACGGCTTTCGTAGAAGACGCCATATGGTAGACTTACTAGCTTTTCCAATGGAAAACAGTTGTGTTCTATACATTGTTTTGGTGAAAGTAAAGTGGTGGCTTTAGATATTTCCAAGGCATTTTATAGAGTATGGTGCTCTTTTATCAAAACTTATTACTTTTGATGTCGATAATAACTTCTTTCGATTTGTAACGAGTTTCCTCAAAAATCGAATTATACGGACGAGTACAAGGTTGAATCTGGGGTACCGCAAGGGGCTGCATTCTTTCTTTATTTACTTTATTTCTTATCTTTCTAAATGACCATCTACATCAAACATACAAACCAAACCTATCTATTATTTTGCTAGATCATCAACATTTACCAGTTATATTCATTCAACCATAGACCAAGACCTTAGGAGATTTGGGCAATGAGACTAAACATGAATGATACACTTAAGCAAGATCTTGTGACAATCTCCGGGATTGTGTGAATAGATGCGATTTTAATGCATGTAATACTCAATGTAGTAAATTTATTTTATTGCCTTATTCTGTTGCCTTGTACTCAACTGGCAAAGGATTCCCTGAAATCTTTATGTCGGTAGCCGGCGCTAATAAACACCACTGTCCAAAGGATAAAGGCAGGTTGATATGCCTGAGTTCAAAGAATAATCAACGAAGTTCTGTATTGATCTGGGGCCAAATCACCGCATTCGTGATCGAATGTGCTATCGTATCGAAAAATGATTTCGATATCGAAATTATGATAAAATGTACTAAATGTCTTGCTTGATATCGAATGCCATAATCTCAAATAAGAAAATTACGATAATTTTTACTCGATATCGAATGCGGTGATTTGGCCCTGATTTTTTTTATATACGAACAATGAAAATCTTATCAAAACTAGAAATTCAGTAAGTCCTTACTTTTACTCAATCTATAAATTAATATGATATTCTTGCATACTGATTATTATTCAATATGTTTATAATCTAATGTATTGACACACTTATTATACCGACAGGTTATATATACATATATATTGACATACTTATTATGCTCTTAACTTTACTCAACTTACGAATTCATTCAATACAATAATATAATTCTTATTTTACAATTGACATCATAACAAAATCTATCAAGTAAACATACATTTCTGTAAGCTAAAAACTTCTGTAAAATATAAATTGAGTATTTTTAAGAAATTATTGCCGTTTCAGCAGAATTGCAACAAATGAACGTTGAAACATGCTCCATATCTGAAAATCTAAAATTGCTCATATTAATTGAAGTTTGCTGACTTATAGAAACGTGCAGCATAACTGACCTGTCGCAACAAAACACAATTCGATTGTTTAATTTATTTATAATTATTAATTTTTGTTTCTTAAAATACACTACAGAATAAATGAAATGAATAATTTAATTTCACAAACGCCACAGAAAGAAATGTAACCTATTGGCAAATTCAATTTATGTTTGTCCAGAAAAAATATTTTCTCTCTCTCTCAAAAAGAGAGACGTCAAACTTCATATGGAAAAAACTTTGTCCGAACAAATATTTTATTCAGAACGAATGGGCGTATACACCTTAACTTGGACATTTGACAACCGATTTATAGCAAAAGATGCTTAATAAATTTAGAATAAAACAAAATTTCTATAACATGTTTTAAAAGTTAGTGGCTTCAAACGAAATTATTAAATTAATTGATATCAATATTAATAACAAATTTAAAACATAATACAAAGAAATACATACATTATTATTAATACTCTAGAATTCAATCCATTTTCTATTCTCTTTATAAACAGAAAAAAAACAAACAATAACTTAATTCAACCTTGAATTATCTGTGATTATAATAAATCATATCATATAAATCACTAGTGACGTATACTTAATATTAAATTGAAAATTATATAAATTATAATATTAATCATACGCCTTGTAAATTTACATATAATTGAAATATGTAAATTTATCTATTTAAAACAGTCACATGCAAAGCATATAAGTAAAAATTTAAAAAAAAAAACAATAAAATAAAGTAAATTAAGGTCAACACCATTTGTGGCCAAGTTGAAAACAATAAAATTTTATAAATGACACACAAATCGCAAAAATGAAGAGAAATTTTAAGTTAAGCTAACAAACAAAATGGAGCAAATATTTAGTATATAAACTGTTTATAACTCTGACCTCTTGCTAAAGCAATTACAACAAACCAATGTAGTTCAACATTTCACATGGTCTATACAGTGTGTTGTTTTTTACGGTAAAGGGTGAGGCAGCCGGCCTACAAAAGAAAACGAAAACAGAAAATTGTCGCCACTTGTTATGAAAAAATAAATGAAAAAAAAAACAAATCTGTGTCTATTTTTATAATCAATAGAAAAAGCAAAAAGGGAGTTTAGTTTTAATAATTTAACATGTTGAAATATTTGATGTTTGGTTTTACGAATATTTATAATTTAAGCACTTTAGGAAAATTACAGGGGTTTTACTTGTTTACATAGAACTTATTGAGCAAACATTTTAAGAATTGGAGGCTACTTTTTAGTTTTTTTTTTTATATAAAACTGTTGTCAAAGCAATCAAAATTTTAAAAGATTATGTTTGCTTTCAGTGCAGAATTGTAGCGGCTCTAGTGGTGAGTAGGCGCATTAATGTTAAAGCTTGATTTTATAGCCTTTATTTAATTATTTTACTTCGGCGGCGTTTGAATGCTATACCACCGAAGGAGGGCGCTGTGATAAATATTAGTTATGATAGATAGAAGAAAACTAATAATTATCAGAAACTGATGTTGTTTGAGTGGCAGCGGCTGGGAATCGAACCCAGCCTATAACTACCAACTCATGCTTAATGATCAAATGCGCTAACCAATTAAGCTGCTGCACCCTTAATTCAAAGAAAGTACCTAAACATAGGTAATTTACCAGCGAATTAAATGAATAATAGTTGGTTTCATTCTAACTAAATAGCAGTTTTAAGATAACTATTCAAGTGAGATGGCTATTTTAAACATATTTAAAATATTATTTTATTTTAAAAACACCTAAACAATTACATATTGGAAAATTAATAAAAGAAGTCAAATAATATAATCGTAATATAAAATGTACTTTGTTTAGATTTTTCTGCATTTTATTAAACATTTAATACTTTTTGGTTTGCCAAAGCATACAAATATCAATCTATAACTAATTTTAAAATAAAAAAATAGGTTCAGTTACGCCCACTTAGTAACATTTTGTAAGTGGGCGTGGTAAAAATTTTTAAATGTTGTTTATTTTATTATCAAAGGACCACTAATGAGCTTTAAATTCAAATTATTGCAAAAAAAAAAATTTTAAAGTCCCTAGAGGTGAATTCACCCATTTGTTCCGAACAAAAATTTTGTCCGGAAAACTTTTTTTCCTGAGAGTTTTCTGCAGCACAATTCACCCATTTCGAATGATTTTTCCAGAAAATCAAATCTGCCATATGTAAACAAAATCTCTTAGTTTTTAGCCATTGATTTATTTTGCTTTGGAGACAATTAGGAATCAGTTTAGTTTGATTTTCCTTATTTCAATCTTGAGCCATTAGAAGTTTTATTAAAATCATACACTACCTTAGGAGGTGGCATTTTTATATGTGTATGTACATTTGCTGTAAATTATATACTGCGTATGATTGATAGATATACTCGTATAATGCAATTGAATAAAAATCCCTTATAATATTAATCATACGCCACATATGACCAGAATATTGAAATTTATACAACTAAATGAGTTCGTAACAAACTGGGGCCAAATTACCGCATTTGATATCGAGTAAAATTTAGCGTAGTTTTCTTATTTGAGATTATGGCATTAGACATCGAGCAAGAAATTTAGTACATTTTACCATAATTTCGATATCGAAATCCTTTTTCGATACGATAGCTCATTCGACCACGAATGCGGTAATTTGGCCCCTGGAATTCGTTATAATCGTATAAAATTGTATTTAAATCATTTTAAATTAGAATCATACAGTCTGTTATAAAGTGGCATTTTTGTATACATTTGCTATAAATTCTACACTGCGTATGATTGATATATATACCTACAGTGAACTCGCAGAAACATGAACATCCAGCAACACGAACTACCCAAAAACATGAAAATTTTTTTTTATTACATTGACTACTCCAAAACGTGAACATAGGCTGAAGGCTTTAAAACGTGAACTTTTTATCGAAAAAAAATTCAATTTCGTAAGCTTATTTAAACATTTTGGGATTCCCCGTAGAAGAAATTCGTTTGTTTGTTGTAAACAATTTTTGTTGCATGATAAGTAGCTTCTTTTGTAGTTGTAGTTGCTCCTTTTCAATAAAAACTAAATAAACAAATTTATAATTATCGTAGTTTAAATTCAGCTATTTTCTATTTTTGATGAATTCAATAACATACTAATTTAGAAATTAGTGTCTTAGAACCCCTTTTGCAAAACATAGTAGCTATGTACGAGTAGTACATTAAAATATGACAGGAACGTACAAAAAGTAGCATCAAAGCATGTTTCATAGGTGAAAAATAACGTACAAACTTTATTTTAAATTAAGTAAAAGATAAGTGACTAAAATATGTTATAGAAAAAAATGCAATCTAAAACGTGAACAATATCGAAAACGTGAACACGTTCGGTAAAAATTAGTTCACCTTGCTGCGAGTTCACTGTATATATAATGCAATTGAATAAAAATCACTTATAATAAATATTAATCATACGCCACATACTCGATGTGCAGAATATGGAAATTTATACAACTACATAAATGAGTTCGTAACAAACTGTAATTTGTTACAATTGTATATTTAAGTCTGCAATCTAGACCTAACTTGTCTTGTAATTCACAACTTATTCAAAAAGGCAATTTTGTGTTTTCTCTTCCATATAACAAAAACGCGTTTAATGCCCTACACTTGCTTGATCTCACACATTCAGAAATTTTGTTTTAAATATTAATGGACACATTACAGAATACTCGCACATATTTTTTTTTATACACCAATATATGTATATTTTACTAATTTATATGACAATCTACATCCTTAGCTACACGCGTATTTCGTAAAAAAAACAATAAAAGCAAAAATAAAAACAATCTTTCTATTACACATTTTCTTTTCAACAAATTTATGCGGTAATATTTATAATGCAAAATCAAGCAAGAAACACAAACTTGTCTGCATGTTTTTTTAAATAGCAGTAACAACGATAAAAAAACAGCAAATAGGACATTGAAATTGTTTTTTTTTTTCTTTTGTTACTAATATATTTCAAATACAATTCGTGGCAATTTTGGGTTTTTTGTTATTGTAGTTGTTAAATACCATGGCAAACTAAACAAAACAAAGAAATAACTTCATGTTGCATGTCTTCTAACAGAGAACAAACAGTGCGGGTTTTGGGATTTTTAATGTCAGTTATTGGCTGTGTAATTTATTTTTTTTTTAATCTTATTATTTAGAATTAATAGGTCTTTTAAACTGCATCATTAGTTTTTTTCATTTTCATATAAATTTTAAAAAGTTATAAAGCATTATTTACGAAATTTATGAAAAAAATTATGAAAAATTGTAATGTAGGGTACCAAAATGAGCAAATTCATTGACAAATTTTACAGTTTTTCAACACAAAAATAAAGCTTGGCATTTTTATTTTAAATTGTTTCATCAAAAGTGAAGAAAATTGTGGTTTTTGACAAAGCTATGAAGTAAACTTTTGCAAAAATTCGACAAGTGCGACCTTAAAACCTTTTCGAAAAATCTGAAAAAAATCTCAAAAATACTTTACCCTATAAGATTTCAAATTATGCTTGTGCCCCTTCAAAAAAAAAAAACAACCTAGTAAGCATAAGCATAGTTTATACCCAGCAACCATTTAGGTTGTAAAGGAAGACTATTGCCAATTTGAAATAGGGAAATGTTAGATTTAAATCTCTGTTTAGATTAGAGAAACTTCTATTTTAGTGTTGTTTGTTGGGTAGTTACTTCACTTATAAATTAATGAACACGGTATGACTGCATTATATTAGTTATTTATTTATAACTAAAAAAATATATTAGAAATAATAAAATAAAACTTGTCCTCACTATTTATACTTATCTAGTACATTATTATAACCAACGAAAAATATACACATGAGAAATTAAAGCAAAAATAGAGGCAAAAAATATATTATGTTGGTTTTTTAAGTAAACTTTTTTTTTTATATTAAATAAATTGAAAAAAGTAGAGAAAATTTACTTACCCACTCTAGTAGCTCTTTTAAGATGAGGTTTTTTTATTGCTGTCGTTGTCAGGATGTCAATGATGTGTCATTTATTTTATTTTATCTAATGCAAAAAAGGTGTGGCTGTAAAAATGACATAAAATAAATATTTAATGATTATTGCTTTATTTAAAAGGGGAATTTATAAAATATGTATGTATATATGAAAGAGCAATGAACTTAGAGGACCTAGAGGCTTTTGATTTAATGTTTGTTTTTACAAAATAGCGAGCTTTTATTAGTATAGGACTAGTTTTATATTAATACTTCTAGCTTATGATTTAAATAAGTTCTTAGATTCTTGCAATTAACACCATTTTTTTTAAATAATTAATTAATTTACACTTTTTATGCAAAACAATTAAACACTAAGATAAATTTCTGTAGCTTTTTTTGCAACATACAGCTTAAAATTTAAGTGATTTACACAATGAGTTTTTTGCTAAACATGGCAGATCATATTCTTGCAATAATCGTGCAAGCTTAATGAGAATTAAAAGAGAATTACTTAAAAACAGGATTGGAAGATCATGACTTTTTACACATTAAGCTTCTCTGATTATTGAAAGATCATGTCTTATTACATCTTAAAGCTTATAATTCAAATGATATACACCATGAGTTTATTTAGCTGGATATGACAAACCATGTTCTTGCTATGCTAGTTGAAAGAGCATTACTTTTGTTCACATTAAGCTCATATGATGTTTGGAAGATCATGACTTTTTCCATAATAAGGCTTAAAATTTGAAAGATTTATACCATGAGTTTTTTTTTCTGGAAACAACAAGTTATGATCTTCTCAAGATCGTATAAGTTTAATGTGAAACAATTTTTTTTATCAAAGTAATTTTCTTAAATTTTTTTTAAGACAAAAATTTAAGCAATAAATGAAAGTACTTTTAGCAAATGATCAAGCAAAAAATTCACTTAGTAAATTAGATTTTTTATTTCCAGCTTTTTTGAAATTAAGTTTGAGATCTTTTCTCAGCCTCGATAATAACAACTTAGCTTTTATTTTTACACATATAAATTAATAGTTTATTATTTTATTGGAATTTAACAAAATGGCTTAATAACTTAATAAATATGGTTTATAGCTATAGAAATGAATTTTAAGTTTTTGTTTTTAAGAAAATAAACAAAATTCAGCTTTTTTAAAATAAACAAATAAAACAAACCATAAAAAAACGTTTTGGGGCAAGCTAAAAATTCCCAGCCGTTACAAAATGAACTCTAAAATAAAGTGTAAAGTTGGTATGTTTTACTAAAAGAATTTTATATATAAAATATTATTTTATATACATACATATGTTTTACTGTTTCTTTTACTATTCAAAATTCAATTAATTAAACGTTTAAATAAATTTTGCAGGCATTCCTCTACTACAAGAAGACAGTCCAGTTCATCAGCCCGGCATATTTGCATTGCAATAAAAACTTTTGATTTTGTTTTAAATAAGTTACAAAAACAAACACACAACAACAAAAATAACAATATTATTGTAAAAAAACACACACACAAACACTCTAAGAAAAACACACACCAAACAAAAAAGTTTCTTTCCAACAAGCGTTTTTAACAAGAAAAAAAGAGAAATATTTTTTTATATAAAAAAGCAAAAACGAAAAAATGTTAAACATTTTGTCACAATAATTTAAAAAAAGCAACATAAAATAATAATTTTGGAAATCTTTTGATTTAAAAATTTTCGAAAACTAAATAAGCAAAAAAAAATATACGTTATTTTGAGAGATTTAAGAGTCTCTCTGACTCTTCCTATAACTCTTCTCACATTTCTACTTAAATTACATTGTTTACTGATGTTGTTATATTTATGTATTGAAAGAATTAAGCAAAAAACTACAAAAGCATTATAGAGCAAACAAAAAAAAAAACGTTAAAATAGTTTAAATATTGTTAATTAAGTGATTTATTTTGTATTACTGGGAGAAAATTTTAGATATAATTTCATAAGCTTAAATATATTGTTTGTTTTCTTGTTAAATTATTATTATTGTTATTATTGCTCAAAAAAGGCTAAAAGAATCATATTTATAATAATAAATTACACACTGAAAACATAAAACGCCAAAACGAATTAGCACAAACACTAATTAACAACACTTTTATAGGAAACTAAACTAAACAAAAAAAATAACAACACAAAACTTAATTTCTACTAAAACAATTACAGACACTACTCACCCACACTTACCACTTCTCAAAAATATAAACTAACTTACACCCAAACAATTACATTCTTCCCCTCATTCTCTCACTCACTTACTCACTTACTTAATTTCTCAACAAAAACAACTCACACAATCAAACGGTTTAGAGGGATGCGTGATCAAGGTCTTAGACAACAACAACAAGAATAAAAACTGAACAAAAACCAAAACAAAACCAAAATAATAATAAAAAAATTTAAATTTCAAGAGAAAATAAAATAAATCACTGAAGAATATTAAAAAAAGAATAATTAAACAAAATACTGGTATAAATAAACAAATTTAACTAATTTTTAGCAAGAAAACAAAAGAATACTAGAAATAATAATAAAATATAGAATTTTTAAACAAAATAATTAACAAATAACATAAATTAAACTATAAACAAAATATTTGGCTAACACTCAACCTTTTTAGTTAAACTAACATAATTACATCTTATAAACAAAAATTTGTTGTAAAATAATACCTTTCCAAAAAAAACCCCAATAAAAAGATTTAATTTCTAACAGAAAGGAAACAATTAAAAAATATAAAAAATACTGGATTACGCTTGGATTGCTTTTATTGAAAATAATAAAACAACAAACAAAATTTATTACAAAAAAAAACGCTTTTTTTTAACATTTAACAACAAATTTTTAATAGTTTTCCCCTCACAAAACATAAACACCTAAACACCCATTTAAACACACACCACACCCAACCATTATTAAAAAAAAGCTTTACAAAAGCAAAACTAGACTAGAATAAAAAAAAAACTAAGCAGTCATCATGAAAAAGAGTAATACCGCCAATACAATATTGTCTTCATTACCCACAAGTCCGACCATGTCAGCCCAAAGTTTTGCTGGCAGTAAATCCAGTCTAAATAGCAGCCGCTCCAGTCGCTCTTCAATTAATTTGCAAACGACCAATTCGAAAAGCAATAAGGTGGACCATGAAATTGAAACTATTTTAGAAAAGGCAAAATTTTATACTTCAGTATGCTTGGGTGAGTTTTATTTTGTACAATACTAATCAAGGACGAAATCATAATACGCATAAATTTTAACAAAAATGTAAAGTCTGAACTTGTTGCTCTGAACTTTTATGTGTAGTTCTATTCTATCACTATTAATGAAAATCCATTTCTGGAAATCCTTTCCATTAATAATTTTTAGTGATTTTAGTCAACTTTTTGACACATCATATTTGTGGCCTTCAGTTTACTTTTAACTAAGCGAATCAAAATCTATCCAGTGGCCTGATTTGTGTGCAGTTTCTTTTATGTGGAATGTTTTTCTCGTGTTAGAAAATAAATTCAAATAATGCTTTAAGAAAGGGTAAAAGAAAAACATGTGTTAAGATTTTTTCCTTCCCAGTCCTTCAATTTAAGTTAATAGCGCTATTCACAATCTTGTGCAAACGGTATTACATCATTGTATTTGCAAAAAGGTTTAGCATATTTTTGCTTTGTACTAACAAAATACGTTAAATCTTTTGCAAATGCAATGTTGCAATACCATTTGCACAAGATTGTGAATAGCGCTAATATTTTTGTTATTTACAATTAAATTTATTTTTATTTAAAGGTACCACGGCAATTTTATCGGTTTTTACATTTTTATTTTTAATACCGTTCGTTGTTGATCCTGCTATATCGACCATAATTGCTGATTATGATCCCGTGCCGGTTACCTGTATTGTTATCGATCATATTTATGCTGAGGGTATTAAAAATTGCACATGGAGCTCATGCCGGGAGGGTTGTACATCTTCACCAAACAAGTAAGTAAACTGATAAATTTGACACGTTTAAAACCAGTTGATTTTCAAGTGACTCTAAAATATTGTCACAGATTTGGTTAATATTGCTAAATAATAAGGTTACAACTTGGGTGAATGTGTTATAAAATACACCTTCTGGTAATTAAAAAAAAAAAACACCTTTTGGAAATGCAATTATTTTGGGGCTGTAATCGGCTGATTAAGCGAACTTCCATATGTGATATCTGCTTGCAAGAAACTTACTTGTGTAGAATCTTATTAATGACATCTAGAAGCTATTGATATCCGTTAAAGCGTGGGAACAAATTAGAATCGGGTTGATTCAATAACTTTCCTCAGGAAAGTCACTTGAAGCCCGATTTAGGTGTCGTTGTGATATCGAAAACTAAAGTGTAGGACATGTAACAATCTATTGAACAAATAAAGGCGTGAGTCTTTCCTAAATAACTAGTAGAAATCGAAATATTATAAGTGTGCTCGAGATGGTCAAACGAACCAAGAGGCATTAAAGTGCGGTTTTGTAACATTCTTCTTTATTTGCAATTTTATAAAGGGCTCGTTTATATATCTGACGTAAATATATTGATTTGCACAATAAATCTTTGTGACATAATAAAGTGCGGTTTTCTGTTAACCTTAAAATAGTTGTATTCCTGCTGAAAAACTTTGAATTCTAAGTATAAGATATTGGAATCTGGGGTCAGAAAAATAATTGCTTTGTATAAAATAAGAAAGTCAAAGACAAGCCTAAAGAACTTATATAGCAGAAAACGTAAGACCACGAATCTAGACAATGATCATATTGCAATTCTAGCAAAAAGAAAGTCTTTTACGACAGTCAAAGAAGACTAGCGGAACGTTCGCTAAGAAAAAGCCTCTTCTACGAGCTGCAAATATAAAAAAGCGGTTGCAAATAAGTACATAAATATTAGATAAAATAGCAAATGAATTAAAAATAAAACCATAATTTATAACTATTAGAAAATAATAAATACATGTTTTAATCAAAAAAAAAAAAAACAGGAAATATTTGACACGGCACTCTATTTTGGCCGACAGTGTATATACCCATGTGACAGCCCTTTTCAACAAAATTTTAAGTAGTTGCGGTATTCGTAAGTCTAGCATCAAGTTTTTTAGGTACCAATGCCGAGGTACGACATTGATTCACTCCGAAACATTGTTCATGATGAGTTATTAGATGCATTAGTTATTTTAAATGCACATTAAAAGAATTTCGCTAGACAAACTTAAAATAGTTTTTATTTTTATATAATATAATTTAATTTTTTTACTGACAAATGTTCTTAAAATGTGCCTCCATTTTAATATGTTGTTTTTCTTTAACAAGATGATACAATTTTATAAAATACTTGCTAATTTTAGCTTTTATTTAATTTCTGGAAATCTTTTTCATTTACGTTTCCCGGGGAAAAAATATAGTCCGGAAATCCTAAACACTAATTGAAATGTAGTTAGTATGATATTTATTGCATATTTTGTAAAGAGAATTAAAAAAAAAAGTTCTTTAAATGTGAGTGGAGGCTGTAAAGACCGCACGCAGAGAAAAAATATAGTTGCACATGTTTACCACAACAATGTCAACATTTTTACAAGTTTTACAAAAGTATTAAGATCGCTGTAATTATTTTTATGATAGCGGTAACCAAAATATGGTTAAGTTACGATTTAGATGATTACTATAAATGATTGTAGTAACTATGTATATATTTGTTGCAATCATGTTTATGATGAATATATTTATCATAATTTGTTGCTCTTTGATTATGATAGACACAACATACAACACAATAACTTAATATGGTATAATTTTTTAGCATAAAACTGATCACCATAAACATTACATAATTGCTATAATTTATATATGATTGCTATTACCATGTGAATGGTAACTTAACCATATTATGGCTGCTGAAATCATATAAATAATTACAGTATTTAAAAAAAATATTTAAAAATGTTGAAATAGTTGTGGTAAACATGCACAACTATATTTTTTCTATGCGTGCGGTTAAATTTTATGTTATTAAGTAAAATCACTGTAAAATTATGAAATGTTGAAAATTGAGTTGTCGTCAGTTGGCATTATAACCTTGGATTTATGAAACTTTTGTGAATTAGCTTTTTTTAAAAGAAAATGAACTAAGCGGACTTAGGTAAAGCAAATTATCAAAAAGAAAATTTTCACTTGTATGAAAGACAAATCAAATTGCCTTATCGCTTTTACAGATGTCATCAACTCTACGTCAATTATACCCGTATACCATTCACAGAATGGGAGAAAAATCCACGTGATTTGGAGACCGTTACATGGGATGTAAGTTATACGAAATTCTTAATCAATTCGGAAGGATGTGGTTATCCACCAACCACCAACTGTAGTGTATTTGCCAGAAAATATGGGTAATTAGAAAAAATTTAACCAAATATATGTTCATATATGTATTTATTTAAATGTTTCATTTAGGTATAATCACATTAATGAACCATTCGCTTGCTACTATAGTCGTGCCTATCCCGAGGTGGTTATTGGTCGTTACTCGTGGGAGAATAATCTATATCATCTGATATTGTCGCTTATAATACCAACAGTATTATTTGCCATATCGATTGGGGTCTTGAGCTATTGGTATTGTCCGTGTTGCGATAATGCTTGCAATAAATCGTCCAGGGTTTATGCTGAGAAATTCCCCACTAAGGAAGAGTGAGTGCACATTATTTGAAACTACTACTACCACTACTAAATACTACTACTACCACTACAATTACTTCAACAATACTTTTACATACACACAGTTGAAATGTTTCATTGTTCAATGGTTAAATTTATATTTACAAAAAAAATTATAATTAACTGTAGTTTTTGTTTTTTAAGTTTTTATTATACATATATTTATTAAATTTATATTTATTGTTATTATATATTTTGAGATTTTGTTATATGTTTTGAATGATTTATGTATTTTTTATTAAATTTAATTAACTCTATTGTTAAAGCTACGAACGACAATGTTAAATCGCATGCTTAATTAAATGTTTAATTGGAGCAGTTATACATATATATATATATATATTGGTTTAAAATATATGAAAATTGTTAGAGAAAATAAGCTGCGATGCTGCTGAGTTTGTTAGTTAAAGATGTAGTATAAAAGCTAATTATTATTATTTTCTTTAATATGTTTCTAATTGGTTTAAAATATTTAGTTCTATAAAACGCTGTAAATTTTAAAAGCATGTTAATTTTTTAGTTCTTAGAAAAATAAATTTGTTATATTTACTATTATTGGCTTTAATTATAAATAATATTATCTCTATATTACAATTAATGTTTGTTTTTTAATACATTTTCTTTATTTAGTTTGTTCTTGCAAGTGATTTTTAACTGAAAAATCATTTGCTTTTTTTTTTAAAATTTTATTCGAAGTTTTACTTCACGTTAAATACACAAATTGTTTGAAAACAATTATATACACTACAATTTATTTATAATTGTTTTCAAACAATTTGTATATTTAACGTGAAGTAAAACTTCGAATAAAATTTTTAAAAAATTTTACAAATTCTCGCAAGAGGAATAATTCTCAATTAAAAATCATTTGATTAATTCACAAGTGATGTAATGTCGCAGAAGTTGTACGTCGTCTGAATTTACAATAGTTGTATAAATGTTAATGATAATTTCTATATAAATATTTTGTACATATGTTTTTCGAATATGTTACAAAAGTTTAAAGGTGGATAAACCCATTTGTTCCCAACAAGAATTTTGTCCGAAGAAAAATATTTTTACTGAGAGTTGTTTGCAGCACGATTCACTCATTTCGAACGATTTTTCTGAAATATCAAAGCTGCTATATGTAAACAAAATCTATTAGTTTTACAAGTGCGGCCATTGATTTATTTTGAGTGTCAAAATACAAATATTAAATTATTTGAAAGTATTGTGTATTCAAAATCACAGATATAAATTCAAATGAATGAAAAAAGAAAGTTGCTTTTTCTGATGGCCATGGAAATACATAAGGCATTGTTATATGCAATCTATTGGCAACTCAATTCATTTTTGTCCAGAAAAAATATAGAATTAAACCAATTCAAGTTCGGTAAAAATATTTTCTCTTTTTCAAAAAGAGAGACGTCAAACTTCATATAAGAAAAAAATTGTTCGAAGAAATTTTTTGTTAAGAACGAATGGGTGAATCCACCATAATTCAAGCTGAGAATTGTTCTTAAGAAATATATTCTCTCTCTAAAAAAGAGAGACGTCAAACTTCATATGAAAAAAACTTTGTCCGAACAAATATTTTGTTCGGAACGAATAGGTGAATCCACCTTAAGTGTTGCCAAAAGTTCAAATATGTATCTCAATATAAAAATTACTCACTTTAAAAAATTAACCAAACGGTGCACACATTTTAAACAAGGAAATAAAATTAATGAACAAAAGATATTAATAATAGATATTGCAGAAATTACTACCACATGTTTTAAATTTGGAAAATATTCCTATTTTTTATTTTGTATATTTGTTTTAAAAATATTTTTCTTCTGTCATTTTAAAGGTTTGTCAACATAAACATACGACTTAGCTCAAAATTATGTTCACAATCAAATAGTTCTATCATGTTTACATATGTACAACATCACTAGTGACTTGAACCTTTTTTTTTTAAACTTACACTTTTTTCTTACTTGTTTATTTTAACATATAATTGTTATAGTCTATTATTATAAAACATATAACTATATTTCTTTAATACTATTTTTTATATAAACATATAAAACAAAAACCTAAATACCTATTTCTTACAGGATTGCAAACTGCATGAAATGTAATCCGGAAAAATCTATTTCCCTGAATAGTTATTGAATTGTTTTAAGAATATTTATAACCAAACCAAATCAAAACAATTATTTACATGAAAAAACTACACAAACAAAAAACACTAGAGAAAACTTTAAATGCCTGAAAAGTGCCTGAAAACCGTTTGAATTTAAGGGAAAAAACACAAAACAAAAACTGAAAATAACATGTTAACAAGTAAAAACCTTTTTCTTTCTACTTACCTAAAACTAAACAAATATATATGTAGGTATTTACATCATATATATAATTTATTTAATAAAACTATTATAAACTAAAAGCAGTACAATTGTTTTAAACTTTCAAAATTTTGTAACTAAAAGCACTTGAGCAAAACAAAAAAAAACCCCTTTGTAACAACTCCTCTAAAGGACTAACACGAATTTCTGTTTTATAAATTTTATTTAGAAAAATATAAACAAGAAAGCCAAGGCACAAACAAATTTTATTTTTTTGCCTTTAATGTAGCTAGAGTAAAACACTCTTATTTTCTCTCTCTCTCTCTCCCTCTCTCTCTTATCTTTGAATAAATATTTACAACCCGCTAGTTTCCTCAACACTTTAGTGTAGTTTTGAAATTTATACCAATTCTTGATTTTTACACAAAATTAATGAAATAGTTTTAGACTTGTTATTTTTATATTGAAATGTAGTTGGTAGTTAGTATATTTTATATTGAATATTTTTTAAAGACATTTTTAAAACAAAAGATCTTGTAATGAGAGTGTAAAGTTACAACAAATATTGAGTTTTTTTTTTATTTGATGCTGTTGGATTTTGCAAAACTCTTGTAGGAGCACACAACGTCAAACAATGTTTGTGTTAAAACAAGTGGTTACACGTTTTTAAGTAAATATTTGTCATGTGTGGCCATAACCTTAAGTTGTAAATGTTGTTAAAATTAAACGTTCTAAAGTAAATTGCTTCACAAATCATGAAATGTCAAGAATAGAGCTGTCAGTATTTGTTATTTATTTAGCACAAATTTGGGAAATTTTGAAACCATGAAACGTTTGTCATCTCACACTTAGTCCTGTTTCACAGACATCAGTTTTAGCTTGTTCAATTTCTTTTTGAACTTGGCATTTAATTCACACGCGTCAAATCGGTTTTCGTTTTTTTTTTTTTTGCAAATCAACATGCATGAAAGAAAAAACAAAATAGAAAATAAGAAACTTGACTCTTTTACCTTGAAGGGTGTGAAAGCAGACTTATTTAAATGAAGTATTGATGGAGTTGGACTAACCCTTTCGATAACTGACAAGGCAATGAATGCATTTATTTGGAAATTTTAAACAAATCTTATACCCAAATCTTAAAAAACTAGTTGCTCTCAATAAAGAGAGATATAATAAGCAAATGGGCCTTAGATTTATAGGGTGTGAAATCAGCTCTATGAAGCCTTTTTTCTATTTGAGTTGTAGTAAGAAATGTCGTAAGTGGATTCGAATAGTGTTGCAACTTAAATTTATATCTCTAACGAATTCATCTTTAATCAGTGGTACTTCTAAGTCTCTATAAATGTTTTCATTTCTTATATATATGGTGCTTCTGTCATGATCCTAATAATTTTGGATTGGCCCTCTGTATAAGATCAATACTGGTATTACTTGTAGTTCCCCATAATTGAATTGCATATGTCCAAATTGGTATAATGGTACTTCGAAGTCTCTATGAATGTTTTCATTTCTTATATACCATGGTGCTTCCATCATGATTCTAAGAATTTTGGATTGGCCCTCTGTATAAGACCAATACTGGTATTACTTGTAGTTCCCCATAATTCAATTACATATGTCCAAATTGGTTTCAAAACAGTCTTATGCAGAAAGACTTTACGATCAACTCTTAATTTATATTGGTCAATATTAGCCAGTAAAGATGAGAAGATTTTAGTCTCATATGAACCCTTTTGACTTCTATGTTGCGACGCCAGGTAAGGTCTATTCATATGTACGGCAATGTAAGTAACATGATCAGAATGTGGGATATTCACATGGTTTAGTGAAACAGGTGGCAAATTTCTTGTCTTAAGCGTAAACTTAACGTGTCTACTTTCGGTTTCATTTACACGAATTCTCCAGTTTTTCAACCACGTCTCCACAAGTCTGAGATAATTATCCAGTTCTTTAGATGCCACACTTGAATCCACACGTGAGATAAGAATGAAATGTAGAAATTGATTGTTCTACACGAAGAGCAAAAATATATTTGTACATGTTTACCACAACAGTGTTAACATTTTTACAGACTTTTAACCAATGTCATTAGATATATGATTGCGGTAACCATAATGTAGTTAAGTTACAATTCATATGATTACTGTATATATTTGTGGCAATCATATTTATGATGAATCCATTTAACATAATATGTTGCTCCTTGATTATGATACAGAACAGCATAATATGGTATAATCTTTCATCATAAAACTGATCATCACAAACATTACATAATTACTACAATCATGCATATAATTATTTTAATCATGTAAATCGGAACTGAACCATATTATGGTTGTCGCAATCATGTAAATAATTACAGTGACCATAATATTTGTATACAATTTTTAAAAATTTTAAATAGTCGTGGTAAACATGCACAACTATATTTTTTCTGGATGTATACTTAAATAAATTGTAACATATTTCAAGATATAGTAGTTTCAATGATGAAAATTAAATCTCACTTTACAAGATCTTTAATTAAAATGTCCTACTAAACTCCTTATAACTCTTACACATTTTAGATAATGGCATGTATTTTTTTCTTGACAATTAATAACAAAAACATTTTCGCTCTTATCTATCAGACACATCCTACATTTTACATACATAATCATTTAACAGTAGTTCGTATTGTTAGTTTCTTTTTTTGAATAAAACCTAAAGAAATGCATGTTTTGTAATACTAGCAAAATTTGATTGAATGATTTTCATATTTAAACTCGTAATTTTACTTTTATTCACAAAAACCTTATCATAAAAAAGCTTAGATTTGTTGAATTTAAACACTAAATTAAAAAAAAAATAAACAAACAACAAAAATCAAATTTTCGTCTTAATTTTGTTATTTTTTTTTCTCACCCTTCAACAAATATTTTTCGTAGAAAACTACTCTGTCACAGTGATGATGAGGATGAAATGGAATACTAGAATAAATAAAATATTTTTACAAAGCAAAAATTATATTGAAGAACACCCAAACAAAAAAAAAAGCACTCACAGAACTTACAAACTTACACAACTTTAAATTTAATTTTTATATGTTTAAAAACTCTTTCACACTCAAACACTAAATTTCACAAATTTGCATAAATTACAATTTTATTTGAAATAAATACATAAATAACATACATAATTCAAACATTAATAGAATTAATATATTTTTAACTAAAATTTTTATAATTTATAAAATTTTGTATAAATTTAGTTTTTTATAATTTTATTAGAGATTTGTAATATTTTTTAAACAAAATTTTTATAATTTAAAATCTTTATAATTTTTGTAAATTAGTTTTATTTCCATTTTAGTTTTAGAAGTAAATATTTAAGTTTTCTTTTACTAGATTTGTAAAAAATTATTAACTCAATAGTTTTAGTTGTTAATGATTTTTAACTTAGTTTATATATGGCGGTTATTTTTTAGACACTATGACAATCGATAATGAGATTTAGAAACAGAATTTTGTTTGGCAAAATATTGAAAAGCTGAGTGATTTTCTTAAAAATATTTGCAACAAATTGTCCGTGAGCTAAAGGGCTAATAAAAGATTAATTTGTGTTGAATAGTTATCAAAAAAGAAGCCTGTATTAAGTTTTTCTTAAACAGTTGCAATTTTTCCTGCACTTAAGTATTAAATAGTTTATTTTATTACTTTTTCGCTTCCTAGGAAGTTTTTTTTTGATTCCTTGGAAGTTCTCCATTTTTTTTTTAATTTTGCAGTGATACCGTAGATCGGCTTCTAAACAACGAGAACAGCTAGTAATAAGTTATTAATATTCTTTAGATGCTATTTAAAAGCATTAGCGTGTATAAGTTTGATTACTTTTTGTTTCCATAGAAGTTATTTTTTTGCCGATTCTTTTAAATGGCTTATGACTGTCACTCTTATTGTATTGTAGTATGAATACTATAACAGTTAATTTTCTCAAGTGATTTCTTACTTAATTTACCAGATGTTTTACAAATAGATAAAACACATTAAACTGCTTAGTTTGCTACAAATTAGGCAGACAAAATTTAATACGACATTGTAGTGTGTCTTCGATTAATTGTTTAATGTGTCTTAGCTAAAGTTCTTCGAAAACAAAATAGTATTTGATGATACCACTACCACAGCTGATTTCTTCTAAACTAAAGCCCTAATAAATGTTAAAAATGGCAACAATTGTCACAACAAACATTGACATGTCATGTCGTGCATCTTAAACATGGTTTGGCATGACATACGTAGACATGACATGCCGCAAACAATACAAGTAACTTGTTGTATATGTATTTATAATAATGGCATATATCACATAAATAAAGAGAAAATACATGTGACTTTTTTTATTAGTATCAAAGGATTTCTTTTTAACGCGATCTTTAGTGCGCTTAATATGCTAATATCTCTAAAATTTTAGCACACGAAGGACATAATGTCTTGGATAGATAATATCTATAAATATATCTAGTTATATAGGAATTCTTAAATAATTTTCAGATTTCCTTAAAAAAAAATCGGGCTAAAAATAGTTTTCTCACTATTATTGGCCCAATTATCGGAATTTCAATAATATTTGTTATATATACATAAATATTGTCTATATAATCAACTGCTCGTAAGTAGGCAGGTTTTTTAAACCAGGTTTCGCTTTTATTGCTAAACTAGATGATTCTTAAATCGGTGTCATTTCAGTATTATTTGTTAGAGCTTTGAGTTTTATACGTTATGTGGAATGTCTCCACAAACATTCCGCCATTGCCATTCACGAACACTTGTTATCAGTTGTCCGTGTTTGTAGTGTCCTGGCGAAAGCCCTCGCCATGTTCACCAAATGTTATAATATGTTAAAAAATTATTTCAAGAACATGTTACAATCCAAATTTAAAGCCACAAACACCCAAACGTTGTCAGGTTTTCAATATCAGGCAATTTAATACTATTTCTGGCAACAAGGTAGTCGTAGGCTGTTGCTAACATCTCAGCCATTTATGGTTTGATTATGCAGAATATGATGGCTCTATTTGATACAAAGATAGCATATGGAAGTCTAATAGTTTATCAGTGCAGAAATATTATTATAATTAGAACACGGATAGATGGGCTTATGGTTCTAGAGTATAAATCCTCTAGGCTACCCCAATAAAAATTTTGAAAATTAAATATTGCAACATTTTTTTTCGCAGCTCTCTTTTATTATGCTTCTGGAACATCTCGAAAAACATTTCAGCCATAATTAGCCACTTACCCTGATATCAGTTTTCCGTGTTTGCAATATATTGACGGAAGAGATCATCATGTTCAACACGTAATGGTCACACCGTTGTCCGGAAATTAATCCAAATGAGAATATTCAGGGACATGTAATTATCCACTTCTTTGATATAATGAGAATATATTTTCGATATAGCCGGTATAATTGTTATTTCGTTTATTTTCCAAGAATATTTGTGGCTTAAGGGGTAAATCAAATCTCAGTTTTTTTTCTTGTAACTTCTAAAACAGATGCTAAGATCCTGATATGTTATATATTTAAACAATTGTCTTATTCGGGCACCAATGTCTATATCTTCTTGATCTTAGTTTCAATTAAACTTGAACATTTCTGGCGAACATATTGCAATTTTGATTAAACTCATCAATTAAACTCATCTGTGCGAAAATGTAAAAAATATAAAATTTTTCTCATAAATACCGACTTTTTTCCATTATTTTTTAGCAAACACAAATTGCGTTCTGCAAAAATCAGCCAGAGTCTTAAGCAGGAATCGAACTCGCAATCCTCTAGCTGATAGTCCAGCACACTATCGCCTAGTCTATCAGTCAGGGTACTCAATTAATACAGTACAGTTCGCGCAATATATTAGAGCTTTCTTCTTATTAAAATTTCGCATTACAGTATTCAAGAAAAAAAAGATTTTAAAAAATTTAACAAGAAATGTTTAATAGGTTTCGTCAAATAACTAAAATATTATTTTGCATACTAGGCACCGTGATTGATATTAATAATATAATTTTTTAGAAAAGAGTTCATAATTTCCAAAATACTGTAAGGAGTTTTATAATTAAAGAAATAAATGAAAGCACAAGCTTTAAAGATGTCAATGGATATGCTGGAGTTTAAATAAATCAAGAAAAAATACCAACAAACTAATAGAAAAAACTAAAATTTAAATAAATTTAGTTTAACAAAATAGAGCAGCAAGTTTCAATATAATCAGCTAATTTGAGTAAAGCAATTATAAGATTTCTATTATTTTAAATTATTTTCTGAAAACTGAAAACTGAAAACGTAATTTCTCAACAACAATTGGTTCAGAATATCAATTGCATATTATTTATATTTGTAACTCTTCTTATAATTAGGAAAAACTTTTGTAAACTTCTCCTTATTTATTACAAATATACAGAGGTTTAAAAAGTTTTTAAACTAATATTTTTTTAGGCAAATACAAAAATTTTTAAAACTAACAAAAAAAAACTTTAAAGGTTTCGCAAAATAATAAAAACTTTACTTTGCGTACTACTGGGCGTATAATTGATATTAATTATGCAATTTTTAAGAAAAGAGTACATAATTTCCAAAATATTGCAAGGACTTTAATAATTTAAGAAATAAATAAAAGCACAAGCTTTAAAGAAGTCAGTAGAAATGCTGGAGTTTAAATAAAGTAAGAAAAAAGTCTAATAAACTGACGGAAAAAACTAAAATACAATTAGCTAATTTGAGTAAAGCTATTAAAAGATTTCTATTATTGCAAATTGTTTTCTGAAAATATTTCTTAAAAACAACATAATTTATCAACAACGATTGGTGTTTTTTTAAACCAAACTTCTAATCAAACGATTGTCATAGTATTCTAGAATAAACTTAAACATCTTTGTTAGACTTAACTCAAGTTTAGTTTGAAAATAAACTACTTATAAATTAAACTTTGTATTTAACAAATATTTATGTATTTTAATTTCATCATTATCCAAATCTAGTGTTTACGAAGTAGCGTTGTTTAATTACGAGTTGTTTAATTATAAAATCGTATAAATATTTAACAAAAGAAAAAAAATATAAAATTGTGATATCATTATTTTAGTTGTGTAATAATTTTATAAAAATTCTACTAAAGTAATAATTGTTAAAAATGGCTTCTAAAATTTAGCAAACAAAAACAAACCCTTAAAAATAAACTCAAATTATTGAAAAAAAAAATAAAACAAACAAAACTATAACTAATAAAAATTTGAGTTGTAGTAACTATAAAAAGCATTTTGAAAAATAACAACAATAACAATAATTAATATTGTATTAAATAATTAGAACAAATTAAATATACTATAAAGTAAAGTTACAATAAATCAATACAATTGTAATAATATACAAAACAATTATAATTAATAAACAAAAAATAAAAACCCCCCACAAAATTAGTTAAATTATATAATAAATAATTAATTAATTATTGAATTAGTTTTTAAATAAATATTACAAAGCAAGAAATTAAGAAAAAAAAAACAGAACAGCAACAACAACATTTTAATACAACAAAATTAAATTAAATAAATCCGCCTTGTGCTTAAAAATTTTTTTATAAATAAAAAACTAAAAACGTAAACAAACAAACAAACAAACAACTCTAACTCATGTCAAAACAATTAACTTTCAATTAAAAATTAATGCAAAAAATATTCAAAAAAATATTTTTATTTCTAAATCATTTTTATTACATCAAAGTTATTTAAAAACTATCTTAACATTCTTTTAAGAATTTATATTTGCACTTTGCTTTTTTTTAATTACAACAAAAAATATTCATTGAAATCTTTTCAAAATCAAAGAAAATCAAACCAAAACTTTTTTTCTGCTAACAAACAAATCAAAGAAAAAAAAACAACAACACACAAACAAATGAAAGAAACAAAAATCTCTTTTTTGAATATTTAAACAATCAATAAAACAACAACCGCAGCAACAACAAAAATGTTTCATGTTTTTAATAAAAGAAAACAAATTAATAAAAAAAATGGAAATTATTAAATAAAACTATTAAATTGTTAATGAAAGTTTTATTTCATGAACGTCTCAATTTACACGAAGCAACTCTTTAAGCTAAGCTGATTGCCTTTTAGACATCGGGAGAGTATTACTCTCTTATTCGTATTACATATGTGTCAAAAACCTGCGCTGAACGGCTATAAGCCGGCTGAACCGACCCTCCGATAAATTTGAAAAGCCGTCGCCGGCGAAAATTTATTCAACTTAAATTGGCTTAAAAATAGCCGCCGCTTTTGATATAAGTTCCTAGTAATTTTAATAAATTTCGGAATTTCAGTTTTAATTTTATCTTATTTTTTATAATTTTAGCAATTTGTCTTTAGCATACTGACAGCCGATTTTGAGACATCTTTAGAATCAGCCGCCGCCGCTGTCAAATTTGATCGGCGCAGGTTTCTGATATGTGTTTACAAATGTGTGTATACTCTCAAATAAAAATACGAACAATTTAAGCAATAAGAACTGTGCTGGGTGAACATCAAAGAAATTTCAAGGAATAAATTGTATTAATATTTTCAATAAAAATTGCTTCGTGTAAATTAGGTACATACATATAAGTAAATAAAGTAAGTATCAATTTCGCTAAAGAAAGTGGAATTTTCTAGAGTCTAACAGGAACCAGTTTTATTCTGAGTTTTGAAAGTGTACGAGTATTCAACCCAATATTCTAAAACAAAGTACTTATCGTTTATATCTCGGTAAATACTGTGTTTTTTGAGAAAATAAGTTCAATTTGAGATCATTTCTATCGTTTTTTTTTCATAGAAATTTAAATCAAAACTTAAATCGTTTATATCTCGATAAATATTGCGTTTTTATACCCAAAGTATTGAAGATATATGCAATTTTAAATATATTTTTATAAAACTTAGTAATGTGAATTTTTTTTTACGCAATGAAGATTGGGATTGAAATAGTTTAAAAACGGTCCTTTATTTCTCCTAGCCCCCATACAATTCTCCGCCCGCAACAGGACATTATCGGTCATAAATGTTTAATTAATAAAGATATCCAAACAAATTTTCCCAAAAATAAGTTATATACTAAACCTAATCACACCTGCAAATTTTGTGTAGAACGATTCAGAATTGACCAAACCTTCCATTTAAGATCCACTACAAAAAATCACTTTAACGATCTAAAATTTTGGTATTAAAAAAAATTTAAGAAAAATATATTTCATAAATACAAAAATCATTTCACCTGCATTTATAACGATCGATCTAAAATTAGTCATTGCTAATTTTTAAGACTCTCATCTAAAAATCACTTTTACAAGTGTAGATATCGAGATAAAATTTAATACAAATAATTTGTTTATAAACAGAATTCATGCTACCATTTTATGATGATCGGTCCATAATGGGCCATATAGGACTTATTTCTGAAAACCGTTGTTGCTCACATACTCGGTGTAGTGTATTAAATGGTTGGGCATATACGACTATACTTTTTTTTTTTTTTTTTAAGAGAAGTAACACTCAAGCAATTAATATGCTGCGCATTATGTTTGTTTTTTAGTGCAGAATTGCAGCGCCTCTGGTGGTGAGTAGGCGCATTAATGTTAAAGCTTGATGTTATAGCCTTTATTAGTTATTTTACTTCGGCGGCGTTTGAATGCTATACCACCGAAGGAGGGCGCTGTGATAAATATTAGTTATGATAGATAGAAGAAAACTAATAATTATCAGAAACTGATGTTGTTTGAGCGGCAGCGGCTGGGAATCGAACCCGGGCTACAAATACCAACTCATGCTTAATGATCAAATGCGCTAAACAATTAAGCTACAGCAGCCAAATCTTATTTTTTTTTTTAGTTTGAGCTTATTATTTTCTGAAAAAGCGCAGTAGCAAGTCCCAAGATACGACTTAAATTTTGATTTAAATTTCTATGAAAAATTTTTTACTTAAATTTCTATGAAAAATTTTAATCAAATCTTAGTTCGTTTATATCTCGATTAATACAACACTGAGTCTTATGTGCACTGAATACGACTCTATTCAAAAATTGTTTCAAGGTCTCGATTAAAAATTCAAAATTCAAGTTTCTCGTCTGATAATATCTCACATATAGATTGATTAATTTAAAGCGACTAAGCTGTGGTCCATACGGAAGGTCCAATTTTCGTTTACCCTTGCCAGCATTGCGACCGGTAACTCGCGAATTACGACTCTTTTCAGCAGGTATCTCAAGAATAACAATTCATGTTCATAGTTTTCGTTGTAATTGACAGTTTTTTTTTGTGTATGAAAATTTTATTTAATGACAGACATACATAGTTGTACGAACAAATATTCGTACAAGCACATAACTTCAAGGAGAGTTTTCCACCCGAAACCAGAATTATGCTCATTTTCAGTACCAAACAAATGATGATTTGGAAAAATGTCATTGCTCTAATTCTTTTTTTCAAACTCCATCGTAACTTCGACAGACGTACAGACCGACGGACATGGCTAGATCATCTTAAAATCTTAAAAGCACCCAGAATATATACATCCCTATCGTGAATAAAAATTCCACATGAAATATTTGTTCCCTTTTCACATTTTCCTATTAAAAATCAATGTTAAAAAATAAAAGCGAACAAAATTCATGTGGAATTTTTATTCACATAGGGTCGATAGATTTTTTGGTTCTACGACCAATATTTTGATGTGTTACAAACTTAATAAACCCCAAATCTTTTTGGTGGTGGGTATACAAATTAAGACTTGGCAGCACTACAGTTTTTCTTATCTGTGAATTATTGTGAATGACAGCTGATTTTGTTTGACCTGTTAGGTCGGTGTTTATCTGTTTTGTTAATTTAATTACGTTCTGTATTGTGTATTTTTAATATGTTGGCTTTTAAATGATTTAAATTAAAAAAAGAAAACACTTAGGATAGAAGAGTGAAATAAATGTACGTATTATTCAGATAAATTAATAATTTAACTATTGTTAGTTAATTAAGCTAATAAAGCAACAACTAAATTATTATTTTTATTTGCAACAACCTTGACTTTGAATAAATATTGTCAATAAAATAATTGTTCAATTCACAATTGATGTTGTAGTGTTGTAGGAGTTGTACATCGTTTGAAGTTACAATAGTTATACAAATTTCTGTATAAATAATTTGTACAAAAAGCTACGACATACATACGTATGTATGTTTTCCTAATGTTATATGAAAGTTTAATGGCCGAATTCTCGGTCATTAGTTAACCATTGGTAAACTAAAATACTAACGATTGTTTAACTATTACTTGGTATTCTTATGGCAAACTAAGCATTGCGAATAAAGAATCATTAGTTAAGGCCTTGCCATTAGCTAACTAAACCATAAGTGTTGCCAAAAGTTCAAATATGTCTGGCTGGCTGTCCATGTAAAGCTCGTGCGCATAGTACAGGTCGCAATTTTGAAGATATTTCGATAAAATTTGGTACATGATATTTTTCGGCCCAAGGATGGATGGGATTGAAACTGGTGGAAATCGGTCCATTATTTCACCTAGCCCCCATACAAATGTCTTCCCGAAATTGGAGTTTACCGGTCATAAATCTTGGAATTATGCAAGTATGCAAACAAAATTTACCACAGATGAGTAGTAAATGAAGCTAAAGCACATCTACAAATTTCGTGAAGATCGGTCAATAATTAGTCGTAGCTCCCATATAAGGCCCACTTCCAAAAATCACTTAAACGAGCATAACTCTCTTAAAAATGTTGGTATCCAAATAATATTGAACACAAATATGTTTCGTCTATATACATATAATATGGCAGAAGTTTATGATGATCGGTCCATAATTAGTCGTAGCTCCCATAAAAGGCCCACTTTCGAAAATCGCTTAAGAGAGCATAACTCTCTTAAAAATGTTGGTATCCAAATAATATTGAACACAAATATGTTTCGTACATATACGTATAACATGGTAGAATTTTATGACGATCGGTCCTTAATTTGTCGTAGCTCCCAAATAAGGTCCACTTCCGAAAACCACTTTAACGACCATAAATTTCTTAAAAATGTTGGTATCCAAATAAAATTCGACACAAATAAGTTTCTTGTATAAAGAAATGATGACAACTAATTTTATAATGGTCGGTCCATAATTAGTCGACACTCCCATATAAGACCCTCTTCGTAATTCACTTTAACCTCCATAAATCTTTTAAACGTATTTATATCGAAATAAAGTTTAACACATATAATATTTATATTCACAGACATCATGATACTAAATTTTTGGATGATACGTACATTTCTGAAAAACTGTTTTATACATATACTGGGTGTAGGGTATTATATGGTCGGGCTTGACCGACTATACTTTCTTACTTGTTTTAGTTTAAAAAAATAACCAAACGGTAACACTTAAATCATTAAATAATTGACAAATTTAAAACAAGAAAATAAAATTAATATTAAAAAATTTTTAATAATAAATATCGTTGAAAATTTTACGGTATGTTTTAGTTTTGGAAAATATTCATATTTTATGTTTTGTCATTTGGATGGTTTGACAACATAAACATAAAACGTTGTATTATACAATGTACAATATCGTCTGCTAACAAATATTTATTATAAATTTATTACAAATCGATTGAAAAATTTTTAACTTGTAAGTAGCACATTTTCTGAACAACGAAATTAAAATCTTACCAGCGAACCAATGTGGTTTGGTTAGAATTTATTTAATTGGTAGTATGTATTTAAAATAATTATTTGACACATACATATGTAACTTAAATATCAAATTTTGGAATATTAAAAATATTTCCTAAAAAATAAAAAAAGTATGTAGTTTGTAAATTTGCATAAAACTTGAAGACAAAATTGTCTGAAAGCTAAAAATTTTCATAATATGATTTAAACATTTGTTAACAAAAATCTAGCATAAATTAATTTTAATCTAACCTAAATTTCTTAAACCTAGTTAAAAAACACTGAAGTAACCTGAAATTATGAAAATTATTTGTTAAAAACTAAAATCACCTTATTAAAACAAAATGTCTTAAAAAGTTAGGAATTACAACTTGAAAAATTTTATTATTAAAAATTTTTGATAATTTTTCTTGACTGGGATTCGAACCTGGGTTGTTGAATTTACATATGTTTCGAGAAATCCCACTTTCATCAGAATTCTTTTCGTTCTAACCACATACACCACTTTTTATTATTAAAAAAAAATTTTTAATAATAAAATTTTTTAAGTTGTAATTCCTAACTTCAGTAAAAATAATTTAATGAAAATTAAATTTAATGAACTCAAGCCTGACTAAAATTATCAAGAAAGTAAAATTAACAGTTCAATTATGAAATAATAATTATTCTATAATTTTGAAACTTTAATGTAATATCCCGGAATAAAAGAATCTGAATTAATTTATGTTCTATTAAAAGCTAATATTGCACAATTTATCTACCTAAACATCGAACATATATTTAGTTATTATAAACTAATACTAACTGATAAGGCAAGCTACTTAATAATGCAAATCAATATTTAAATTATACATTCCGAAATGCCATTTTGTTTTTCAAAACCCCATCAACGAATTCTTGTTGGAGGCCTTCATCAGATCGGTGTGATAATTATAATTCTTTTGAAATTCAATTTTATTAATTTTTGCTAGAACCTTTTTATTTAAATTCTTAATATTCATATCATTAATGGGTTGAATAAATACGTTTGTAAAATGGAAAACTAATTTAAAATCTTCGGGTGTTTTCTTTTAATGGATTCAATAGTTTAATGTATAATTGATAATTTAATTCTTTTCTTTAATTTGCTTAGGAAACTATGACAGGAGAGGGTTACGAAGCAGTATCTCGAACAACATCATTTAGAGATACATATATTAGCATTAACATCTGTACATATTTTTCTTAATTTCAATATGACTAGATTTGGGGCAAAATTCTATTGTAATAATTAATCTAGTTAGCCCGGTCCTGACACCTTTATTCACACACAAAATATGGAGTCTATAACAAACATTTAGATAGGGAAGGACCGAACCACCCCAATCCGACTGTTGCTAGCAACTTAATGGCTCCCGCAGTCCTCTTTATGCTAAATTGCCCACACCTAATACGGTTTTATTTGTTTTTACAAATTAATTTTGATTGGAGGTTTTTCTCATGTGTTTGTGGTATTGCAACATTTTCTCATCGAGTTTTGAGTTTGCACATTACAAATACCTGTAAAGTATTTTACCTGCTTTGATAGAACTGTGTAACTTATTTGCAAAATTTCCAAAACATAAATTTGTTTTAGAATTTTTGTCTCTTAAAAACTGAGACAGAAATCTGCCATTTAGTAAAGCTAGATTTAGTTAGAAAAAATTTTGGTTTTGCCCCACTGTTGAAATCATGTGACTCGTTCTATATTGATTGGGATATATATTGTGTTTCTTAAAATGTTTTATGAATGCTTTGAACAGGTAATAACACTGATATAACACAGAAAGTTTCACAATTTGTTTTTTTTTTTCTTTTTTTCAAATAAAACAATTTCAATGTAACCCTCGTAACCTGGTACCGCCAAAAGGAAAACATATCGCAAAAAAATAATTACAAATTTGTTTTGTAAACATTTCTCTGACCTACAAACACATAAACGAGTTGTTCACACACATACATTAAGACGTTCAAAAGGATACAAATGCCGTATTTATAATTCTCTCATTAGTTTCCAATACCTTTTTCCCTTTTAACACTAGAAAATAAAGAATTTAACATAAAAAGATAAATAGCACATGCGCTTTTCCATTGCAATGACAGAAGTCCTGAACAAAGGATAACCTCATGGCAGGCCAAAACAAAATAAAAACATATGACATTGGAAAGTTAGAGAAAGCTTTTAAATGTTAGCTTTTACAAGCTACACGGCAAATGCCCTTTACTTGTTACTAAAAAAAAACGGGAAGAAAAATTTTCAAAGCATTCAGTTAGCCAGACCAACGCTCTCAAATTAGTAGTGAACGGGAAAGTGGACACAGTACACATCTACATTTATACATACATCTATACATACATATTTTTATTGAGTTAAATTTCTATCTTCATATAAAAATCATACAAAACAACAACGCATTTGAAGAAATACAAACAAGTTTAAATAAAATCATATAAAATTATTTTTATTCTCTAAAAAAAAAAACAACAAAAGTTTTATAAACAAATAAATTGCCTTAAATACACAACAAATAACAGCAAATAATTCCTACAAAACTACATGAAAATAACTGAAAGTGTAGAAAAAATAAAACGAATTTATTTCAAAATTTATTTCTAAAACTAAAAAATATATAAATATGGGAATCAATACAACAACCAGTGTTAAACTAAAATGAATTACTAAAACTTGGTAAACATTTTTAACAATTATTAACTAAAAAAATAGTAAACAATTAAGAAAATGTGTAAATTTTTTAAAACAATTCAAAACGATAAACTCAACAACTCATAAATATTTAGGGAAAACGAGTTAAGAAAAACTATATTACTCATCGACTATTTTACAAATAAAAAACAAAAAATAACGACTAATAAAACCCCCCAAAAAATGTCCTTACAACAACATAAGGAAAAACACAGGAATACCAGGCAGCAACTAAAACAACGACCACAACAAGAAATTATTACTGAAAACAAAAATACAAACAAACAAAAAAAATAAAATTTAAAAATTAAAGAATATACAAGAATTTTACACACCAAGCTGATATAAATAACTAAATAACTAACTAAATAACTAACTAAATACTCAAAGCGTGGAAACACACACTGCTGCTATTCCACCAAGGCACTCGCACCAGCTCCCCAAACCGCACCCTCAAACACTCACAGCGATTCTTAAATTCGTGATAACAAACGCCGCCATCTAAACAGCTTTGAAAATGGGACGCCGCAAAGATAAACCACGACTTATACCCGAGCAAGATAAACGCATATGTCGTGCCATTTGCCTCTGCCAACTGACCATGGTGTTATCCTGCGTTTCCATAGTGTATTTAAGTGTGGCCATTTATTCTCCTTCATTCAAGTAAGTCAAGCAAAACAAAAAAAAAAAAGAAAAGAAAAACAACCTAGTAAAACCTTTATTAAAATGTGTTTTTATTTTACTTTCTAACGTGTTTAAAGAGCTTTCAAATCCGGTTTTGAATTGGATCCGGTCATGTGCCAAACCATACAATCGGATATGCCTGACTTGCATTGTTCATGGGCTTCTTGCGGTGAATGGTGTTTAACACGTACCAGTGGCTTTTGTCCTCAAATTCATTCAATCGTGCGTCGCAATGGCACCGATATTCAGTTGAATAATTGTAGTCGTATTGCAAATACCTCATGTGCGATGGTAAGTTTTCTTTTTTGTGCAATTTCAATTCAAAACATTAAAAAGTAACATAATGTATTATGCAGTACAGGAACTAGTACAGTGTGACAACAAATTTATAAGACGTGATCAATAATACTAAAAACAAATCTTAAATGACTTTTCCAACAAGATGACAATTCATTCATTAATTTTAAAAAAAATCTTGTTTTTTACTATTGATAAAATATTGAGAAATGTATTTTAATATCAAAAAAAAAAAAAAAATGGTTGTAAAAGGTTGTAATTTTTTTTCAATAAGATTTATAAATTTATATTGTAAATGTAAAAACAAGACATATAATTAATTATTAATAGTTTAAGTCTACGATTTCTAATAGCCCCCATATAAATTTCTTCCCGGAATATAGATCTATGTTATACAAATGCCTTTAGAAAAGCAATATCCACACAAAATTCAGCGAACATTAGTTTCACGTAAAGATAATTCACAAAATATTATCTTGTTCGAATCTGTCTATATTTCCACTTTTTGATATCCTTTTCCAAAGTGAAGTGTATTCCAGAGAGGCTGCTCTGCTTCGATCGAAACAAATAGTAGTTGGGTGGGGCAAGGTCTGAACTATAAGACGGATTAGGCAAAATGTACCATCCATTTTTTTCTAAATAGTTTTTAACAGATATTGCAACATGTGGTCGAGCATTATCATAATGAAAACTTATTTATCAAAGAAATATGTATTCCAGGAGACATTTCTTTATAAGGAAAATAACGTTTAAAAAGAGCGATTTTTTATCTCAAAAGAGATTTCGCAAAATTTATAAAGATCGATTAGGTACAGCAATCAAACTGGAGTTGGGTTGTCAATAGGCAACGCAACTTACATGCAAGTTGTTATTATATAAGGAAACTTTCGTTTTTAATCTTTTTTAGAATTTTCGAGTAAAAAACAAACATTTATACTTATGTTAAAAATACAAATAATTTAACAACAAAATTACTAACATTTAAAATTTACCACTTAATATAAAATCAAAACAACCACATATTCATCATTTGCCGTCATTTGCCATTTGTAATATGTTTTGGGCAACTGTTAACTCCACTGAGGTTTTGTTGCCATCCTTAATAGACCCATTAAATTGTTTAATCAATCGTAATTCAACTCTGGGTGGGGAGAGAACTCGCGCGTCATCTTCATCTTAAGGGTAATCAGGCCATCATTTTATCACTCGTTAATGTTTGGCGTCGTATAACTGTACCGCGTTACAGTTTCTCGAAGTTTACATTGACCACATGCTATCGTTTTTTGGTTATAAAGGGTGATTTTTTAGCTATTATCTTTTTGGCAACACTGGTTTAAACAGCTGACGCACGTTTCGTGTTTTGTTTCACTGTCAAACATCTTCAGTTTGGTCTATAATTTAACCATGAATCGTCTGACAAACGAACAACGCTTGCAAATTATTGAATTTTAGTATCAAAATGCGTGCTCTGTTAAGAAAGTTCGTTGTGCTCTTTTTTACCGAAAAATTATGTTCAGCGACGAAGCTCATTTTTGGCTCAATGAGTACGTTAATAAGCAGAATTGTCGATTTTGGAGTAAATATCAGCCAGAACCAGCGCTACCAACTTTGACGATTTATCGTCATTTTGACGATTTTTTAAGTCAAATTTATTAAAATGACGATTGACGATTTTTTATTTTTCCCGCGAGCAAAAATGACGATTTTTTAAAAGCAAAACATATGGTAACCTTTTATCCTAAAATTCAAATTTTGTAAGTCCCCTTTTGCAATATAGAAATTGAAAGGCAGACAGACGAAGTTTGTTGGTGAGGGGTTGAAGAGGTAGAGTGTGTAGTACACGACTATCTGTACTGGACATTTTTTTGTAGAAGAGTTTTGGTTAATTTTGAAATTCAAAGTTTTAATAACGAAGACATATTTTTAAATAAAGATGAAGTGTATCTTGGCATTTACGTGGAGGAGAACCAATCTAATTGAATATAGTCAAAACGTATATAGTAAAACGTTTTGATTTTGGCGATAAACTTTTAGAAGGATTAAACTCCATTGAACCAAGCGTAGCTTTAAACAAAAAAATGATTCAATTTTACAATTGGCCAAACTTTTTCTAAATTTATTAAATGGAAAAGAATATCAAGAACTTGATAATGAAGTTCGAGAATTACGTAATATGAAATTCACCGAACTCGAAACATTGGCGTTTTGGAAAAATATTTCTAATTTAAAGAGAGCCAATAATGCAAAGGCCTTTCCAATTTTAACACAATTTGTTTCGAGTTTAATGGCACTACCACATTCGTCGGCCAACGTTAAAAAAATTTTTAATATTGTAAATTTAAATAAAACAAAAACCAGAAATGCTTTGGATTCTTCAACATTACACGGAATATTGTTTTCAAAACCATGGTAGACTTATTGTAAATATTACCGTTCAATGGTCTTTAATCACAGAATCTAGATGGTCAATTGTGACCCTCGAACCGAGGCAGTACACGAGCAGAAATTGTCTCATACAGTAATTGAATTGTTGCACGGGCTTTATTACATGTGACATTTATTAAAACCGCATCAATATCATATAATTTATTTAGTAATATTTCCATTATAATGTTGCGATATCAAGCACTAAGAGAAGATTGGTTCAATGATGACTTCAGCACAAACTCCGCTCCGAAAAGTGAACCCAAATTAGACAATTTTTTTAAGAGCAAAGGCGCAAATTTTCCTTGAAAAGCCAAGGTATTTATATTTAGTTTTCTTCTTGCAAATATAGGAACTTATATAATTTTTATTTTATATTATGCACGTTTTAAATACATATACATACATACTAAGGTTTATTGCCCTCAGTTTCCCAGTCTAGTCAGTATTATTTCATTATTCGTATGACATGATTCTGTGCAGACATAAAATATTTATGCATAAACCCACACTAAACTCAAACAAACTGACCAAAACAAAACGTAGGCGTAAGTAATCAAAGTTAAACCATATTTGATTATTTTCCAAGAATTTAACTACATGTATAAGCATTATTAAGTCATATTTTATGTATAAGGGACAGACAAACAACAAACCATTACATAAATAATATTTGCCATTTCCAGTTAAATGAGAATAGTAGGTTAATCAAATGAAACCCAGAAAACCTACATTAACATACTCGAATATGTATTTAGTTATCAATAAACAAATGCATACGATACGTCTAGGAATCAGAGTATAATCATCAACAATTCCATATTAAACAAGCAACTGACAAAACTATTTGTTTATGTACATGCATATGTACGAGTATGTATGTGAGTGCTCGTATTTCCAAGAAAACATGTCTTTCATGCATGTCAACATCCTCTCTGTATCCTTGTATCAGATTCTATGCTTCAACAATCAGCAAATTATATTAACACACTAATGTACATACATTGGTATTCATTTTCAGAATTACTCAAACATGCTACACACATGAATGGTAGTCTCAATATCAGCATTGTAAATGTGGAAAAGTTAGAGTGACCAAATTGGTTTTAATTATCCATAAGTGTAAATTATACACGAAGCAATTTTTATTGAAAAGATTCACAAATCACAATTCTTATTGCTTAAATCGCTGATAGTTTTATTTGAGAGTCTACACACATTTGTATACACATATGTATGTATGTAATAGTAACACGAATCTCATGTGGACACTCGTCGTTGGTATGTTCTTGTTTGAACAATGTTGTCACATTATTTGATCAACTAATTCAGCAATCGAATGTAATTTTCACACAAAAATAATGCCATTTTAAAAAGTTACGAATATGAAGAATAACACGTCTTCCCCACACAGAAGAACATGAACAAATTTATGTCTGTAATTTTCAATGAGTTGTTATAGTCCTTTCATGGAAGTGTGTAGTTAATTTTAGTATCTTCAACGTAATGACTTCTATAAATCGATTGTATTTAAGAACAATGATATCAGCTTTAAAATAATTATCTAAAATTTCAATAGAAATAGTAAAGGTACTGTCATACTTTGCAAATTTCTGCCGAAAAAGACGTAACCACTAAATAAAATATATTTCAACTCGTTTAAATATTAGAACAGGACACAACAAATATTTTGTTTTATTTTTTTTACGCTCTTTAATCTTGCAAAACTCTTGTAAGAGTAAACAACGTTAAACAAAATTATGCTAAAACAAGTGGTTACACTTTTTTGATTAATTATTTGCCATGTGTGACAATACCTTAAGGAGTGTTCCAAAACACACGATTTGAATTGATATGTGGTGTTGGTTATCAAAACAAAAACAAAACTATTCCAAAGTTGACAGATTAGAGGTACTAACAAGTAAGAGTGTATATGTATATACCCACCACATATACATACATATATATACAAGGTGGCGCAAAAGTAAACTTCCGATGTTTTTTGGCTGTAATTAAAAAAAAAAATTAAAAACTTTGATTCTTCTTGTGGATTATTTTTATTTGGTCTTTTAATTTTTTTTACATCAAGTCGAGAATGTGATGTCATGTAAACGGCCGCCGCAACAGTTGATTGTCATTTGAGCCATTTTTATGGCATTTTCCATCACTGTGGCCAAAACTTCCGGCGATAGGTCCTCATATTCTTGACGGATATTGTCTTTAAGAGCTGCAAGAGTCTGAGGCTTGTTGACATAAACCCGCGACTTCAAAAAGCCCCACAAAAAGAAGTCTGGAGCGGTCAAATCAGGCGATCTTGCTGGCCAATGCAAATCGCCAAAACGGGAGATTAGGCGCCCGGGAAATGCATGCTTCAGCATATCGGTTGTGGCACGTGCAGTGTGTTCCGTTGCACCGTCCTGTTGGAACCACATGTTTTCCAATCCCAATTCATCAAGTTGTGGCAAAAAGAACTCGTTGATCATTGCTCTGTAGCGCTTACCATTCAAAAAAGGTCCGATGACTCCTCCAGCGAAAACAGCACACCATACAGTGACTTTGAGCGGGTGTAATGGCTCTTCGTGGGTTACACACGGATTTTCAGTGCCCCAGAGCGTAAATTTTGCTTATTTACGTACCCGCTAAAATGGAAATGGGCCTCATCACTCATGGTGTAGCGTAACATTGTTTATTAACGTGTATTTCGCATGTGTTTACTACACAAATGTCAAAACAGAACTGACATTAGGGGCCAATCGCAAAATTTATAGCATTTTCTGATAGGAGGATTACTTTTGCGCCACCTTGTATATACTATATATCACTAGTGTGATCTATGGCATACGTGAAAGAAATTTGTGTAACATTTTGTATCGATAACGATGTTTATTTTTTTGGATCCAATATAAGGGATTGGATCTATTACATATTATGGAGTGGTTCAGTGATGGTCTGGGGCTCATTTTCTGCAGCAGGACCGGGATCGTTGCATTTTATTGATGGGATAATGCATCAAAAAGTATGTATATTTAAAAATCCTTGAGGAAAACATACCGAAAAGTGTTGATAAACTTGGTCTTAATGACGGCTGGTATTTTTAACAGGACAGTTGATAAATAACTGTTTTAGATGGAGTTTTTGTTTTATAAGCCACAAAATAAATGTTATAAAAGAACTTTTTTGATATCACTTATAACCGTTACGGTCCCTGAAATATACTCGTATGTTCACTTAAAATTTAGTTTAAAATTTTCTTTTTATTTTTGAGAACGCTAATTTAGTTTTCAAATAAATTTAATTTACAGTGATGTTCGAGTTTGACTTGAAGTGAGTGTATGTCAAAACTATTCCAATATGCTGCTGTTGAAAAACAAAGTTCTTGTTAGAAAAAACTCGAATGCATTGAAGGAGGGAATTCAAAGCTGCCATCAATGACATTAAGCCAAATTTATGCAAAATTATATTTAAAAAATGTCTACATATTTCGCATTTTTCATTTACGAGTAATTCAAATCTTGTATACATATATGTATGTAGATACTTATTGTAGAAAACCCTTTTAACTTTAAAACCATTATGAAATAATGAAAGTTTTACTGAAATGTAACACTACGTCTAAACTACCCATTGCTTAGTGGTCACAATACCAACAGATAAACAGACAGAAATACATATATTCATGTGATTTTGCGTGAGAAAAACTTTAGTGTTCATAATTTGTAGTGTAAGTTTTTTATATTTACAGTATGTACATGAATTTAAACAAACTTATAATATAGCAAAGAATGTTTCTCTTTATGTGCGCACAAGAATATTTTTAAGTGGGCAAAACTTGTGAATATTTATGTTCTTGTATTTTTTTTTTTTTTTTAATAGCAGCCTTTTTATACAGTCATGTCACAGAATTTAATTCCGTTCAGAAGTGGAATTAATTCCATATTTTGCTTCTATAGAAAAAGCAAAACGAACAATTTTTTCTTAATGAAACCTAGAAATATTCTATAAATTGTTTTTTCAAGCAATTAGGTCACTTTTATTATTTATATAAAAATGTTTTATATATTTATATATTTTAATATCCAATAGAAAATGTCACTAACGAGTCCTTCTGACAATCGTTGTTGTGTGAACAAATGTTCTGACAATGCTGTTTAAACAAGAACATAACATCGATAAGAGTGGTCCACATGAGACTTATTCCTGTAAGCACACGAAATTGTTCACTGGAGAGGTTTTTTAAATGCCATAAGCATGTTACTGTTATCAGTTAATAATAAAAGTAGCATATAGTATTTATTAAAGTATATCTTGTATCAATATAAAAAAATTGACTTTAAATGAAATGGTGACAAAATAAATAAATTTTCTAATAAATATCGCAAATATGCCTTCAAAAACCTGACCACCTCACAAATCTATTTTTTGTATTGACACATTAAAAAATTTTGTAATGTTCTAAGTATTTGTATCTATGTTTATTTTGTTGTTGCTCCGTTTTATTCGACCATTGTAGTTTTTGTTGCTGATGTCTTTTAATTTTACAAATTAGTTGTTTGTATCCGTTTTTGTGTCATTTTATATGGATGGCTACGAAAGACACATACTAATAACACAACAGCAACAAGAAACAAATATCTATTACAATAGATATGTACATATGTATGTATATGTAAATTGTTTAAAATTGACTATGTTTTGCAGGATTTCGTTACACTGTCTGACTGCCAGCCAAAACATACAAAATAGTTAGAACAACCACACACAACCTTTCTACTAAAAATCCAAAGAAAATGAGTCATTTGGACAAATGGTAAGGGTGATTATTACCAACGTACCTGTTATCAGCTCTAGTTACAGCCATCATGCTGTTTAATGTTTTATAAGCAATTGTGGACACACTCCTAGTTAGTTGTTGCTAAAGCTATTGCTGTTGCTGTCGTCTTTTAGTCATTTGAAGAACATTTATTTATTTGCAGAAGTGTAAATTCAAGTGAAATGGGAATTTAAATGTTTATCTTGTTGAACAGTTATTTTTAGCATGACAACAAATGTGTGTATGTATGTATGAGACAACACTTGTCACTCTGTATGTTTAAATGAGTGTGTGTGTGTTAGAGGACTTGTGAAAACTTGACAACCTGCATGCAAAAGGTGTTCTAAGGTAAAACAGCAGATTGACAGGAACTACAACAATAGAGGCAACAGCAACAACTTGTTGCAAAGGTATAAAATGTTCGCATATAATTAGTTTTATTGCCAGGAAAATAAAATGCTTAAAATAATACACATGCCACATAAAATTCAATTACTCTTTTTTATACCCTACACCACCATAGTGGGTGGGCTGATGTTTGTAATGCCCAGAAATATTGGTCCAACGCCCATCTTAAAGTATACCGATCGACTCAGAATCACTTCCTGGCTGGCTGTCCATGTTAAGCTTGTGCGCAAAGTACAGATCGCAATTTTGAAGATATGTATTTCGATAAACTTTGGTACGTGAAATTTTTTCGGCTGGGATTGAAACTGGGAATGGGAAACTGGATGGGATTGAAACTGGTGGAAATCAGTCCATTATTTCACCTGGCCCAATAGAAATGTCCTCCCGAAATTGGGGTTTACCGATCATTAATGTTTGAATTATGTAAGTATCCAAACAAATTTCATCACAAATGAGTGGTAAATGCATCCAAATCACATCAACAAATTTTGTGCAGATCGGTCCATAATTAGTCGTAGCTTCCATATAAGGCCCACTTCCGAAAATCACTTTAACGGTCATAAATTACTTAAAAATTTTGGTATCCAAATAATATTTAACATAAATATATTTCATATGTATGCATACAACACGATTCAATTTGATTGTGATCGGTCCATAATTAGTCGAAACTCTCATATAAGACTTCACTTTATTCACTTTAACCTTCATAAATCTTTTAAAAGTATTTATATCGGGATAAAGTTTAACACATTATATGGTCGGGCTTGACCGACTTTATTTTTTTACTTGTTTTTATATATATACATACATACACAATGCTATATAGTAAGTCGTAGACATTCAAACATTTAAAGGCGTTTTCTCTTTGCAAAGAAAAGGTTTCATGAACAAAGAGTTGAGGTTTTTGTTAATAAATTTTAAAGACTAAACAGTGGGACTATAAAGTATATTTAAAATTATGAAAAATATTTAATTTTGGAATTGGTTTATAAAACCACTAAATATAAACATTAGCAATTAAAAACGCAATCAAAAAGTTTTGCCACGTTAAATGAGGAGTCAATATTTTGGTAATTGCGAATACTGGTATTTAATAATTGACATTACAAGATATTATGTTCGGGGAGTAATTTGGTTGGTTCGGAAAGTAAGCCTAAATACCCTATTTAGGAAAAACTTTAAATATGTATAATATAAAGGGTTTTCAATGAGAACTTTATTTTGCTAAAAAATAATTTGTATTAAAATCATTAAAATTATTAAGTTGTTTGTATTGGAATAAAAACTGATATCAGAAAAGACCACCCAAACAAATGTAATTTCTTTACCAAATTTTAAATCACATTTTGATAAACGGCGTGGCTATTGTAATATGTGCTATTTATTGAAACTACATGTCATTGATATCCATATCATGAATAATAGGCCAAAATCTAGTTGTTAACATTTCTCGATAACGTGATCCTTTCACCGATATCTGATTTTCAGCCGAATGAAAAAAAGGACCAATCAGTGTTCAGCATTACGTTCAGCATGATGTTGAAGCGATTAAATTTTACAAAATGTAGCTTTTACAGATGCAAAGTTCTTGTTGGAAAACTCTGAAGCATGAAACTCATGCAATAAAATTTTCTATGTAGGTAGCCTAAATAATTATAAGTAATTAGTAAAATTAGTAAAAGTCTAAACATTTCGTAGATAACTCATTGACAAAATCACCACTAATCCCGCTTGAAGGTGGTGATTGTTAATAATCTTCACTACAGTTGTTCGCTGTGAATGGTAGTAATGTTGGCGTTTTCTGAAGCCTAATTCCGATTCGTTCACTTTCATCTTGGCAATTAGTTTTCAGATTGGTTGGGTGTCATCATTGGCAGATGAAAGAGCAGTTTCATCATCACAGCTCATTTCTAGTCTTTGTCACCACCTTTTGAACATAATTCTATATACATAAAACAACTTGCCCTGAGTCGTCTAATATGGCGACAGAGAGTCTCTGTTTATTATTGCAGATGCCTGTCTCAAACGCCTGGAACTTTCTACAGTTTCTGTTACCCTGATAGTTTTCTGGATCTGAAGATTTTCCAGGATCTCCTTGGTGTCGGATGGTAAGGCGGTAATCTTGGCCTTTATAGTATATGGTTGAGAGGCATTGTCTCAAGTTTCGTCAAAAGTCCCCAAGGGACTTGACGGCAGTTTTGTACAGCTGCGCTGAATACTTATGTGCACAAGTAATAAGTTTGATGGCAGCTAACATTTTTGCATTGGCGTAATGATTTTAAGTACTTCCAAACAAATTTCAGGAAAACCTTACTCAGACAGAAATTAACAACCAATTTCAGTTCCCTAAATAAATTATCGTTTCATTAGCCTTTTCAGACCTGACGCAAAACTACCAGGCATTTTTTTTAACTTTTGGAATATGTGATCTCTACAGCGTATGAAAATATAATCAATGATTAGGTTTTATCATTTTTATATCCTTCAAGGATTTTCAGGACACGCACACTTGATAAAACACATTTTTGTTGCAACGATTTCAATTAGTTTGAAATATTAAAATGTATCATGTTTTTGGAGCGTTTAGCTGCTGGATTTTTCGGATCGCTGCAATTTAGGTGGTGTATTAGATGACATTTTATCGGACATCCTGTAGAGGATGGCAAACTTAACGGCACTATGTAGATTTTTGATAAGAGTTCGAATGAATCCCTGATGAAATTATGAAATTGATAGTGTTGCGGTCAATAATTTCCCAAAAGATATGCTCCTTTGCTACCTGCTTGTGGAATCTTTTTTGTTGCCGTAAAGGCATGTTTTTGAAACGTTTAGTTTTTTCTCTGGACGCAGCCATCGATGAGGGTTTTTGCAAATTGGAGATCGTTTTTATCTTGATTCCTGAGCTCATCGACAGGTTTTTCACCAAACCGCCTAGTAGTATGGGCCTTCAAAAAGTCTTCAAAATACCCACAAAATATGTTTTATTTAATGAAAAGGAAATTCAATTTTTTAAAAACTACTTTTAATGATTATTGTGATATTTTAAACATTTTTTTTTTTTTTTTGTAAAAAACAATTTATTTTTCTCTTTATTTTCAGATCGATATGAATCGTTTAAATAAATTCAATTGTAACAATGGAACAGTCTGCAACAACATACATGGAGTATTCAATTGTTCAAATGGTAAGAAATTCTCCAGGAAGTAACATGAGCCACACAATAAATGAATTAATCTTTTAAGGTCACTGTAAAAATATGTCTGAGTTCTTTTTGTGTCATCACAAAGCCGATGGTCCCACAATAAATTCAGCCAAGGATAATACCAAATTGAATGGTTTCTTTGAGTGTCATGGTGTGCATTGTACGAAAATCAAGAAACCCTTTAGCTGTGACAGATATTGTTCGAAAATCACCACATCGCATATAAATGTGCTGGTAATGCATGTAAGTGTTAATTAAAATTGAATTAAAGTTTCATTTTAATGAATAATATGTTGTTTTCCCAGGAGGATAATGTTATAGCGGCAGATTGTGAGACCGCAGTAGCCTTTAATGAGGCGCGAGGCAATGAGCTGGGCGTTCGAATAAGTCCGACGGAATTTTGGAAAGAGGATGATGGGAATTTGCTGACGAATTGTGCTACTGTCACCAGAGATGGTGATAAAATAATGTAATAAAATAATTTTCTAAATATTTTTTAAGTTAAATTTATATGTAATTTATTTGCCTTCAGGGCCACGGATTGTTTAAATGGTACTTTGCTGCCGCACAATATTTTCCCGGAGCCTTTTATGAATTTTACTCAGTTTTGGAAAATTTACGAAGACAGCAAAATCGAAGTGGATCCCGATCAGAAATTTCTACCCAATCAACATAATCTGACTATTTATAAGTATAAGAAACTATTCATTAATTTAGAAGGTTGTGTCAATACGTTGAGAGGTGAATGTAAAGATTTTCATGCCCGCCATGGCAGTGATGGCGATAATAATACGGCCCAGTCGAGGTATCAGTGTTATTACAATAAGGTAAGTAATAAAGTTATTAAAATTCAGAAATTAATTAAGAAGTTTTGTTTTTTTTTAGCAATAATTGTATGTATCATTCGCCAAATTTACTAATATTAATAATATTTCTAATCTTTTAACAAACAATTATTTTTTATTTAAAAAAAACTTTTGGAAATTTTATAAAAGCTCTAAAATTAATTTTATCGGTTTTATTTCAGGATCCCTCCGTTGAATTTGTTACCTCCAGATATGATTTGAAGAAGGTCTACAATGAACTATTGTTCTCGTTAATAGTTCCTATAGTTTTGTTTATCATCTCATCAATATCACTTATAATTATAACCACATATGTCAAGGTGAGTCTTATTGATATGAAATGTAACATGAACTGATTAATTTTTTAAGTTTATTGGACATAAGTCCTTTTAAACAACAGATGTGTTCAAGTTTAACCTAAACCTCACGACGCACTCAAACGCAGGGTGAACTTGGCTTACCGCCGCATTGTATGTCCAGCAAGAAAATATAACTTGCAAAGAGCCTACATATTTAACCTTACCAGGAACATAAAATTAGCAATTTCTCGATACATGACTGTAACGACCAATATAAAGAGTACCTTGCTAAAGAACTTTGGCTATCTGGGTTGTCTACTAACAAGGACGAAGATCAGAATTTTCTACGTTTGCCATAGGCCATATATCTAACCTTGTCCAAAGGCGGATCGTCAACACAACAAATGCCACGAACATTTCCAGAGCACCGAGCTAAGTGTCACCACTACTTTCAATGGCTCTATTGTTGTTCACCAACACCACCTAGGATAATTTGGTGGACTGAAATTAGCTGCTCAAACAAAGTCCCAATTTACACGAAGCAATTTTTTAAGCTAAGCTGATTACCTTTTAGACATTGGTGTGCGGGGAGGATAAGACGAGTACACACTTGATTGTACTAGCAATTTGTGTTACTCTCTTATCCGTATTACATATGTGTATGCAAATGTGTGTATAAATAAATAAAAATACGAGCGATTTAGGCAGTAAGAATTATGCTGTGTGAACATTAAAGAAATTTCAAGGAAAAAATTTTATCAATCTTTTCAATAAAAATTTATTCGTTTTAATTGGGACAAACATCAGTCTTTTAACCAACTGTCATTCTCCCGGCTTTGAGTATCAACCACTGCTACTATGTAAACCCCGAAGGGACCTCAACCAATTATCAGTTAAGGAACAAGTCCCCGGATTTTTAAACGATCCCGTAGTACTACATACACAGCCCAATCATGAATAAAAATTCCGCGGAAGTTTTTTCCCTTTTCCCATTTTTCCTATTCAAAATTCAATGTTGAAAAATAAAAGGGGAAAAAACTCCCGCAGATTTTTTATTCATGATTGGGCCGATAGAGAATATAGTCAGCTTCTAGTTTCTTTGGGTGTAAATCAATGAGACTCTATTGAGTTTCGAATATATCTCTCCCCAGGATTAAAACAGCGTCCAGGTGAAAAAATTACACCAGGACATATATTCCCTGCGGGTACTTACTAACAACAATGAAACACTTGTGAATATATTGCAGTAAACAATAAAACTTAATGTTAAGATGCAGGATAATTAGAAACTTAACTCATGTACGGCATAATTCTCAGTTCGATGTTTGCTCACCAGCATATTAAAATAGTCTACCCTATACTATAAAAACATTGTAACAACTTCTTAACTCTTAAGGTTTACAAGAATAAAAAAATAGAATATGCTAATTTTGTGACCTTTGTTGTATTGCTATTTTAAACTGCTTATGTAGAACACCTGGTTTATGCCGCTTCGTATGTCACTAACCTACAGTACAGTGCTGTTCTCATGCAAGCATAAATTACAATTGCAGATTTAGGGTGACTTTTAATGCAGTCTTATTTGCCATATAAGAACTAAAGTCTATGTCAGTTTTCAATTATGTTGTCCTACGCTACAAGGTTGCGATATTATTTCACTCAATTTTGCTGATATAAAACTAATTACAACTAAATTACGATAATTAATCTTTGAACAGGTGGGAGATGATGCTAAAATGCGCTGTATTTGTGGCGATGATGAATCTGATGCCGATGAAATCTATTCGGCACGTAAGAGCAAAAGGAATCGCCAAGCACAGAATTTGGATACAATGGAAAATTTAAATCAATTGACTAATTTGGAAGTAAGTTCTAGTAGCTTAATTAATTATTCAATTTATTATTAAACAAAACTTTTTTTGTTTAAATACACATTTCATTCAGTATTTTTTTTAATTTTTTTTTTTTGCAATAAGTATTTGTAATGTAAAGCCTACATATATATCAGGGATAAGTCTAGATCTTGCCATATCGAAAACATAACAAAACAAATGAATAAACGTTTTCAAAAACAAATCAATTGCCATAAGAGTAACTCAAACAAATCGAATTCCACGAAAAATTCTAAGCATACAAAACAATATGTTAAAAAACAAAAAGTAATTTAGTGATAGAAACACATAAAAGGATATGGTTATGTCCATAATTAGGAGGAAATATAAAAATTTATATGTACATTTGGATCAAAATAAAAACTTCCAGTTTCCATTATAGCTTATTTATCACATCAGGGACCACAGAAGCCAGATTTTTTTATTAAAAATCTAAAAATTAAAAAAAAAACTATATCGTCATGATCGGCACTTTTATATACACATTTTAATTAACAACAATTTATTATGATATTTACATCAAAAAAGTTTAAAGTTTCTCAAATAAAATCTCTGCAAATTTCCAAATTAATTTGAATTTAGTTTCAACAATTTTGATCAAAACGACGCAAATCAAAAAATCATTTAAAAATTGTCTGTCAAAACATTTAATAAGTCATAATATACTGTGAACGTCAATATAATGTAAACACCTATACAAGGTGATTGCAGTAGCCCAGCTGACTGATTTTGTTTACAATTTACTTATGTCAAAAGTAACACTTTTTCAAGTTGTTGTTTCTGTATTGTGTTGTTGCCGATTTGCACTCACCTTGTATAGTTACACCATGCACCTACTATTTTTTCAAACATATTTTAATTTATACAGTGGCTCATAGCGTATTTTATGCAGTGAATTTTTTAGTTTTGTTTTCAAAAAAAGAAAACTAACAGGAATTAAAAAAAATAATTGAATAGAAAAAATTTTATAGTCTGACAAACAATAACCATTAATTGCAAAAATGTACATTTTAATATATTAAAACTAAAAAAACAAAAAAAAAGTCGTTTTTTCACGTCACAGCTTATTTTATGCAGCCAATTTCTACTGTACCGATAGCTCAATGCAGCGTTGTTGGTTTTTCGTTTTTTTTTTACTTCTATCCATATCTTCTGTTGAATAGTGAGTCCGATTTGTAACTTCAAGTGTCAATTTAAAATAGTTCAAATGAGACACCGCACAGCGAGGAAGAAAAATCATCAATGAAAATCGGGTCCATAATAGCAGCAAGACAACAAAAAATATTTGAAATGAGCATGATGGGTGGCACATTTTAAGAAAAAATAAGGGCAAATGCAAAGCTATCAGCTTCACAACTGGTTGAAGCCGGCCTGTGCAAATAATGTTGCTTTGAAACTGTTTGTCGAGTCTTGCACTAGCATGATTTTAATGGCCGAGTTGCACGCAAGAAACCTGAAAAACCTACGGTGCAGGCTAAATTTCGCCAAAGAACATGTTTGCAAGGAATCTGCATTTTCAAAATTCGGTCTTTTTCGCCGATGAATCTAAGTTTAACACATTCAGTTCAAATGACATGTCGTATGTTTGGCGGAAACCAAAAACATAACTCAACAAAGAAAATCTAAATGCAGCAGTGAAGCATGGTGGTGGCAGTGTCATGATGTGGCCCTGTATGTCAGATGCTAGTACTGGGAATTTAACATTTGTTGAAACAACCATGGGCAAGTTTAAGTATCTTCAGATTCTGAAGCACAACTTGTGGGAAAGCGTAGGCGCAGATTATCTGGGTATAAGATCCGATTTTCGATTTTAACTGGATAACGATAAATCGGGTATTGTGCAAACGCGCTTAAAATATAACTGCCCATGTTTGATGACACCGCCACCACAGTCGCCAGACCTTAATGTTATCGAAAATTTATGGTCAATTTTAGAAATCGGCATAAGAAATCACAAAATTTCTAATAAAAACGATTTACAAAAGGCGCTACTAAAGTAGTGGTCGAATATTTTGCCGAGTATAACCCATAAACTGGTCGCATCTATGCCATTTCGCCTTTAATCTGTTGCAGATCACACCAAATATTAAATCATGTAATTGTCAGTTTTAATTTCAAGTTTTCGAAACCTTTACGTGCCAGCATAAAATAAGCTGTGACGTGAAAAAACGAGCATTTTTAATTTTTTTAATTTTAATATATTAAAAAGTACATTTTTGCAATAAATTATTTTAATTATTAACATTTTTCTTTTAAATGACAGCAATTTCTGTTTTAAGATTCTGTTAGTTTTCTTTTAATGAAGCTTTGAAAGACATTTTTGTTAAAATATTTTGTTATTTCATTTTCTAGGACCATGACGTTAGTCCAGCCGATGCCAATGCCATGATTGGCAGTACTAAATCTTTATTGCCCTTAAGTCCCACCAACGACTCCGGTGCCACCGATAATACCTTTGAAGATGAAAAAGCATCCAAATGTGATATGCCGGAAAAACCTTTAGTGGTAATTTAAAGACAAACTAACTTAAAGAAAAAACTACTTGAAATTGCTAACAAATCTAACTTATTTACTTAAAACTTTATTTCTAAATGTGCAAGTGTAATTTTAAACAAAACGACAAATGAATATTTATATACATATACTTAAAATTTAAAGGAATGTGCAATCAAATCACAATTGTACCTTAATTAGTTTATTTCTTTTTCGACAAAAAACTTTTTTATATAATTTTTATTCTTTGTTTTTTAATAAAAAAGTTTTCTTGAAATTATAAAAGGGAATATAAAGAAAAAGAAAATTATTTAAAAGAAAACAAACTGAATATAACTGCCTTCAATGTTAACCACCAACAAACAAAAAACAAAGAAAACAAAAAATATTTAATAGAGAAAAATAACACTTTTTAGGAACAAAATAATTATGTGATTCAAATAAAAATATAAAAATCAAACCAAAAAAAATCGATTTGATAAACATATTCATACGAAAAACAAACAAACAAACGTACACGTAAATAACTGTTGCATTTTTAATTCTAATTTTTGTTTTCTTTTCAAATCATAGCTAAACATTTTCGAACATTAATTAATTACACTCACTAAACATATTTTCGATAAATATTTGTAAAATTTAAGTATTCATTAAGAAACAAACGCCTAAAAGCATCACATTAAATTAATTCTTTATAGCTGCCTACATATATACTGTATACTATATACATAAAACAAAGTTTTATTCATCAAAATCTATTATATATTATAACTATTATTATAAAACTACATACATTTAAAACTAAATAAATATTATGAACTACTAACTATTTCAATATGTACATATATACCAACGTTACGTATGTATGTATGTATGTAGTCAACTTATTACAAAACGTACCAATCTTACATTTAAACTGAGTTTTATTTTGAAAAGTTTTGAAAGGTAAAAAATAAAACTTCTTTTAATTTTTCAGTTTTCTTTAAAATATTCAATTTATTTCGTGTTTCATATATGCACCCTGTATTCTTTGAAATATATGTATTGCAATTTCTTTGCTTTTCTGCTTAGAGGTCTTTCTTTTTAGTTAAAATAAAAAATAAATATACTTAGTAACTAAAAACTTATTAGAGTGTATAAAAGATTAATATAATTATAATAATAATAAAAAACAATTAACAAAGTTACACAGTTCTAGATTTCATTTCTTTTCTTTTTTTTTTTCTTCTTTAATACATTAAATTTTTTTCTTTATAAAAAAAGGAAATTTAAATTACGCCAGCGTTGGGAGGGAAACCTTTAATTATTTATTACATTTACAATAGTAAATGAGTTGTTTGCTTTTTTGTTATTTAAATTTTTTTTTTTGTTTTGTTGTTTTTTTTTTATTAATTAATACAATATCAATAAAAGTGATTTATTAGAATTTGGAATTGTGGGCCGGAGTAGGGGGGATTATTGTACTAATGAAAATTTAAATAAATGTTATACAAACATTAAGTATACATTGCCTAAGGGGGCTGCTTTGTTTAATTAAACCATTTCGTAAAATCAAATTTAGTTTTATTATCTTAAGAATTTTCTAAAACTGTCCATTTCAAATATACTATTAGAGAGTCTGAAATGAGAAAAAAATATTTCATATTAATGCATAGATTAAAAAAAAAACTAAAATTAAAGAAAAATATTTTGGCAATACTCTCATTACTAACGGGTGATTCGAATAGAGATACTTTTTCCAATATCATTTTTTTGACAGAACACGTGTGAGTCGTGTCATGCTGTCATGTTATTTTTGTTTAGCATTTCATAATGGAAAGACTTACGCCTGAACAAGCGACATCGCTTCGCTCTATGAGCTCTTGAAAAGTTCCCAGAAGATTCGACGTTTTCGAGGCAAATTTTGTTCAGCGATGAGGCCCACTTCTGGCTCAATGGTTATGTAAACAAACAAAATTGCCGCATTTGGGACGAAGATTCAAAAACTGCCACATCATACAGAAAAAACAACGGTTTGGTGTGGTTCGTGGGCCGGTGGAATCACCGACTATTTGATGCCAGAAATTGAAGCTCGTGATCTCGGCGACATTTGGTTTCAGCAAGACGGCGCCACTTCCCACACATGCCATCAATCAATGGATTTATTGAGAGAACACTTCGGTGAGCACATAAATTTACGTTTTGGGCCGAACGATTGGCCACCAAGATCGTGTGATATCACACCGTTAGACTTTTTCCTGTGGGGATATGTAGTCTAAAGTTTGTGCGGACAAACCCGTTTCGATTCAGGCATTGGAGGAAAACATCACGCGTGTAATTCGCCAGTTACCAGTCGAAATGCTCGAACCAGTCATCGAAAATTGGACTCAATGGATAGACCATATGCGACGTAGCAACGGTCAACATTTAATAGACATAATCTTCAAAAAATAAATGTCAAAGAATGTTGTTTCAAATGATAATAAACATTCCCCATTAAATTTGAATTTTCTGTATTTTTTTTCTGTAAAAAAGTAGGGAAACTCGAAATGCATAACGCTTTATTAGTGATTTGAGTTATAGGCCGTTATATTTGTAGTAGTGTAAGCAAAACAGTTTACAATTTCCTTAACCATCCGGCAATGTCGAGTTCAAAGATTACAAGAAAGTTAAAGCTTCAAAAAGTACTGTAAATGATGTTACAAAACGTTATCAGTAAACCTTAATCACATATCCGAAACAAGCAAAACCGAAAATGTTATTAAAAGGAACCAGGAACTTGCAAAAATTAAATACTACGTTCAATACATCAAAATCCGAATGTTCAACTTTCAAAAAATAACTCTCAATCAAACTCGAACTCTACTCAGACATCAGCAACAAAAAGAAAGCAAAACGTTTCTTAATAGAAGGCCTAAACTAACAAAGAAAATACTACTTTCAATAAAGCACCACAGTAATATCGTCAGATATTAGAACGTTGTCAGATCTAGCAATATGCTAGCAATGTACTGACATTGAAAAATTGTTAGCAAATTTTTTTTCCAAAATGTTATAAATGCACACTTGTTTGTTTATACATATATAGAGTTTATATATATACAGAATTGCATTTAAAAATAATTTCTATGTCAATGCTGCAATTGGCAGATGCATAAACTTTGCACATAAGACAATGAAAAGAGTTTGACAATTGTCTTAAAACAATGACAATGACAAACTTGTGTGTTTACACGATTGTCTGGCAATCACCCCTATCGTGAATAAAAATTCCACATGAAATTTGTTCCCTTTTCACATTTGTCAATGTGTTAAAAAAATAAAAGGGAACAAATTTCATGTGGAATTTTTATTCACGATAGGGGTGAATATTTTTGTACTCCAATGTTCTGAAAATGCTTTTTCTTACAACGTTGGAAGTCAAAAATATTAAGTTCACACGGTTGTTAGACATATTTTGAACATTTTTCGTACAACGTTGTAATATCTGACGACCTCCTATACATAACTTAAGAGTATGATCACACATTTACTCAAAAAAGCGTAACGACTTTTTTTTAGCATAAATCTGTTTGACTATATTTAATTCTATAAGTGTATAAGAGCAAATCGCATCAAATGAAATAAATTTAGCTATAATTGTAATTTGTCCTAAGCAATAGAAGTTTTCCAAATAAACACAAGATTTTATACAAATTTAATTTAGTGATTACGTCTTTTTCATCAAATATTTGTCATATGTGACCATACCTTAAGTCATACGCTGAGTACGTGGTACGTGTTCTATTGCAGAAGTTTTTAGAAAAAAATTCAAAACATATTTTCCAAAAATATTGATAGAAAACAATATGTTTAAAAGTACTTTTCTAAATACGATTTCTTATTTCAAAATAGCTTATACCAAAAATACTTTTCTTTACTATTTACGATTTAAATTTGAATAATAAATAATATTAAACAAAAACCCATTTTATTTATACATACCTTCCAAATGCATTAAACAATGCCACAATCTCAGTACGCGATAATCTAAATATAGGATCAGCCTCGATGTATGGCTTATTCCACAAACCACTTTCCGTAGCCTGATTTAGTTTCTCAGAATATAAAATTTTCAAAGCAGTGCCCAAACCTTGGGTCTGTGATAATAAAAATAGTAAACATACATGTAATTAAATAGCGATATTATTATTGTTAATACATAATAAAAAACAAAACTCACCTGTAATTTGCCCCACAATTTACACTTATCACAACCAACACAATCCATGATTCTGGAAATGTTTCTAAATTTCTCTTTAAATTCATGCTTGAATTTAATGCCTTGAATGCTGTTCGAGAATAAAGCATTCTCATCAAAATGATTGGGAAAAGATCTACAAGAAAATTTATTTACAATATTTTTATAAAACTAACGATTTTATTATACGGTAGAAAACTCACTCTATTACAGACAACAAATCATTGATGGCCATTTTAGTCTCCTGATCTTCCTCCACTATACCCGTATAATATTCCTCTCTTCTTAGATAGGGAGCTGCCTTGGCCAGCGCCCTCAACTCTACCAGATAGATAAAATATAAATTCCTCAGCCAATGGGGACCCTCACCATTAGTGGTTTCGGGACTAAATCTTCTTTTGAATTCCTGCACATTTGCACCCCAAATACCCTGAGGATCTAGAAAATCTTTGGATTCCGACAGCAAATACTTTGAGCATAAATGTATATTGATGCTGGTGTGTAGGCCAGAGATGATGCGATAGAAAGCTCGCTGCTCCAGGCACATTTTATGCAAATCTATTTGAGCTAAATATTCGGTAAACGAATTGGATTTGTTTTGTGTCCCAAAACAATTCTCCAAATAAATGCTATTCCATACACGATGGGCTGAATCACCCTTGTAGCCGGTATAGCGTTCGGGATTGATAAGTAAGTCCACATATTGGGCACCCTCCTGATTGTCATCGACTATACAGAAATCCTCTTCGGCTTCATCATGTTTGGCCCACAGTTCGAATTCCTTGTGGGCCTGATCACTAATACTGGTGTCGAGGAAACCCAGTAAACTATTGAAATCACCAGCATCGGAACAATCGGCTGATTGGGCATCTTTGGTGTACTAAAAAGGTGTTGGTGTTGTAATTTCATTATTGTTATTATTAGTTTTTAAGGGTTTGAATTGTCTTTGTTAGGATAAGTTGAGATGAAAATGAGAGCCAGCACCATTTTAAAACACTTTTTCTTTATCTTTTTATAAATTTTAATTTACACTGTATTTTTTACACTTAAACCAATATTGTTTTATTTGTGGTTGATTTGCAATAGAACAAATTAAATATTATGAAACTTAAAATAAATATTTAAACAAATGTTTCATACAAAAAAATAAGCGTGCACGAAAACATGAATTTGAAATTAAAAATTAAACAAATAATTAAACTTAAGACCTTGTCAATGTTAAGCAATACAAGTGATGTTTGATATGTTTGTGTTAAATATAGTTGATTAATAATAAAATATATTCTGAAAGGTAGCGAAAATAAGTGTCTTAAAAAACTTTCTCTATATAATATTTATATAAAGATCTCAAAGGCTTAGATCAAAATTTGACCAAAGACCTTTTGATTTTTATTCTATAAGAAAAGTTTACGAATGATTTTTATTTGTGTATTATTTACAATAGAACAAATTAAATATTATAAAACTTAAAATAAATATTTAACCAAATGTTTCATAAAAAAAATAAGCGTACACGAAAACATGAATTTGAAATTAAAATTTAAACAAATAATTAAACTTAAGACCTTGTCAACGTTCGAGATATGATTTGTATGGTTTAGAAGTGGTTGTTTTTGACACGAAGACAAAAATCTACCAGGCCAGCCAAACAAGTTTCAAGACCAAGAATTGAAGGCATTACTCCATCAAGATTGTTGTCAAACTCAAAAAGATTTTGTAAAATCATTGGGAGCTACTTAAGCAGCAATTTGAAAATGTTTGCTAGCAGCAGCTTTCATCCAACCGTATGAATTTAAACCGAGATACCTTGAAAGTAGATTTTGCACATCCGAAATATTGCTTAAACACTACAAAAGGAAATCAATTTTGTACGGAATCATTGCTTGCGATGTAAAATGGATCCATTACGATAACTCGAAGCGTAAGAGATCGTATGTAAAGCCCGGCCAATCAGCTGAGTCGACACCAAAGCCAAATATCCATGGCGCTAAGGTAATGCTCTGTATATCGTGGGACCAAAAGTCCCTATCCTATATTACAAGCTGCTGAATTCTGGTCAGACCATCACAGGGAACCTGTAGCAAATGCAACTGATTCGATTACGAAAAGGGACCAAACACATGGCCCCAAGTGAGCTGTATTTATAATCGGCAGTCTGCTTAACTAAACTTAAGAGGATAAGCCGAAAAAGCCCGGACATTAACATTCCTTCATGGCAACGCTCTGCCACAAATTTTTTAGAAAGAAGTGGTTAGGAAGTTTTGCCTTACTCGCCTTATAGTCCACACAGACCTTGCGTCTTGTCCGACTATTTGTTTCATTCAATGCAGAACGCTCTTTCTGGGATACGCTTCACTTCCGAACCGGGTATCCGAAATTGTCTTGATTCGTTCCTTGACTCAAAATATAAGCAGTTCTTTTGGCGCCACAATTCATATGTTGCCAGATGGGGAAAGGTCATAGCTAATAATGGCCAATACTTTGAATTAATTTATATTGTTCAAATGTTTCAAAATAAAAGCAACAAATTTAAAAAATCTCTCATTTCTAAGTTATACAACCAATATTTGATCAGAAATATTTGGCGTCTCAAATGTATGCCCAGCATGTCATGACTTTTAAAAATAATATAAAATATTTAGCATTATTGTGGGTACGAACCGAGTTTTTTAAAGTCATGACTAGAATTTGACGTGGTAGTAAAAAATGATTAAAGACAGAAATGTAGCCCTTACAGAGCCATGAACACCGGTATATAAAATGTTATGATTTTATGACTTAAAATAGCGACACAGTGAACAAAATACTAGATGGGCGGTATTTGTAGGCGTGGCAAAAAATAAAAAGAATATTTCTGGATTTGTTATCTTTAATCCAAGGGGGTGACTGCCACAACTTCTTTTTTTTGTATGGAAGGCGAACCAGTCTATTGCCCAGCCAAAACTACTTCACTTAGTCCAATGACTTTAAAAACGAACCCAGAAGTAGCAGAATGTCTTGATTTGGTTTTGGTTGTTAAACCCACGGCTTAGAAATTTCAATATTTTAGCTTGTACAATAACAACAAAATGTTCAACATATACAGATGCTGTATTCGTTGAAATTTGCAAACCCCCCAAAATTGTTGAAATATTCTTACGTTACACAATATTTCATTATCAGTCTGTTAAAAAAAAAGAATATTTACAGATAAGTAAAAGACTTTGCAAATGATTTATTATTAATATATTGAACTGTAATATTTTGCTATATTTGTTCCTCAGTTCCTCATATTATGGTAAAGTAATAAATTATATAAATAAATATAGAAATGAATTTTCAAACTTCAGACATTAGCAATCAATATATTTAACAGTTTAGTTTATCTTAAGCATTAAACACTTTAAAATAGAAATGTACGCATCTAAGAAATTGGGAAAAAACTTTCAAATGATAACAAATTATCAATTGCAATTATTATCAATAAATACGAGTACCGTATGTGTATAAAAATAACTAAACAAAAACTAATTAACTCTTTAAGAACTGTAGCAGAAGTTACAGTAATTTATTCGTTTGTTGTAGCATTAAAATCACTGGAAGCTTTTGTTTAAAAATCTGATAGCAACACTTTCTCCTTCTTTTCAGTGATTTGTTTTTTTAAACATAACTAATGTCATTCTGCCAAAAAAAAAATTTCATCTATTTGTACGAGGAAAATCAATTGTGCACAAATTTTAATCAGGTTTAATAATTGCTAATAAGCTAAATAGGCAAAAAAGTACTGCAAAAGATGTTATAAAAAGATATCAAAACAAAAAATAAACAAAAAGAAAGCAAAGCTTTTCTTAAAAGAAACCAGGAACTTACAAAGAAAATACCACGTTCAATAAAGCAAAATCCGACAACGGACAATCACCGTTCAATAAAATACAATGCTAGTATAAGTACCGCAAGAAGAGTGCATGTAAATGCCGGTTATCAATCCTATCTTGCAACTAAACATCCAAATCGTAGTGAAAAAAAGAATGGTATTGCTATAAAATGGACACGTATTTTTTATGAAAAAGTTTTAACAAAATTCAACAATTATTTATTATGAATGGTGAAACAATATAGTACATATGTATATACATCTACCGAGATTACAATTTTATGTTGCAGTGTAACCAGAGAATGCCCACGCAAAATATAAATGAAATATAAATCAATTGGTTTGGCGAGCAATTTGCAATTGTGATCTCCATGTTCTAACTTTAATTATGACATAGGATATTTTTATAAAAAAAATTGTTTTTTGCAGAAACGTTTGCTGCCTCTTAATAGATGTCACCACTCCTCTGTAATTATTCCTCCTAATTGTCCAATTCTGCGGCTAATTGAACAATATTGGTCTATTGCCAAAGGAAAGTTTTAGCGGAGTATACATTAGTTCTTGATAGTTAAAAAAAATGTTAACCATTGGGAATAAGTATGCAATGTATGTGGATCAAAATCTCGTGCAAAAGTTAATGCGATCCGTCAAAACAAAAACACTAAAATGAATTTTAGTTTTGTTTAACATTTTATTTGAACAATGAAAATAATCGATCAATTATGCAGCGAACTTCACAAATTCAGAAATGACGAAGTGGTACTATAATTATTTACAATAATAAGTATCCTGCGCAAGTGGATCGAAATTGTGCTACAGTTAATGCGATACATTAAAACAAAATCAATAATTTTTGTAATAGGAAATTATATTTTGTTTAACTTGAACTTTAATAAATATGGTAAATGCGATGATACCATGAATCAATTTAGAATATTAAATTATTAATTATTATTATTAAATATTCAAAATTATTACTAAACAAGTAAGAAAGTATAGTCGACCGTATAATTCCCTACACCCACTATATAATACATATTATGTAAAAACAGTTTTGCAGAAATGGGCGCTATGACTTATTGTGGACCGATCATCCAAAAATCTAGTGGCTTAACTTCTGCACATATAAATATTGTTTTGATATATCTTATATCGTTATAAACACTTTTAAAAGATTTATTGATTGAGTGATTTTCGAACGGGATGCTTTGACTAATTATGCACCGACTGTTGAATTATTTCTGTTAAAATTTATTTGGATATTAATTAATTTTTGGTTGTGAACCTTATATAGGAGCTATGAATATCATCACAAAATTGGGCAGAATGATTTGTGTATATATGAAACATATTTGTGTTAAAAACTATATGGATAATAATATTTTTAAGAGTTGTGTTCTTTAAAGTGATTTTCGGAAGTGGGCTATAGTCAATTATGGACAATTTAGGCTGTACAACTTCTTTGTGGCGAAATTTGTCCTTAGACCGAAAAAATATCATGTACCAAATTTAATCGAAACATCTTTAAAATTGTGACCTGTACTTTGCTACATAATTTTGGGGATAATCAGATTAAAGTTCATAGATATGGGCGTTACAATCATCAGCACAAATCCAATATGGTGGAGTAGGGTATAAAAATGTGGTCGTAATCAAATTAAAATTGATCGACAGCTGTATCAACAGGAAGTTTTTACCAATTGAAAACATATGAATAAGCTTTAAAGGAGTCATTAAAAACATAAATCTCATAATTTTTAATGAAATATTTTCAAAAAATATAAATTCGTCTTTAAGAAACGTTGCAAGAATTAACGGCATAAATGTATGTACATAAAAAAGTTGTTGTTTTTTAAAATGTATAATTAAAAGTTCTTAAGTTTACTTTGCGAACAAGCTAAACTAAAACTCGAAATTTACCTCAGAGCATTTTAGTGAAAGAATTAAACATACATAGGTTGCCAAATTCGATTTGTGAACTATCTTGACATTCTGGAAAAACCAGCTACATTTTGTAAAAGTAATTTGACAAACTAAAAATGCAACCCTTTGTGAAAATGTTAATTTTGTATTAAATGAAATATTATCTAGGTACAAAATTTATTTGATTTTTTCAAAAGATATAAAGAAATCTTTTTTCTTTTTTTCCCAAATTTGGAAAATTTATTCTTATTACTGTTTTTCTAAGATTATTCTAAGCATTTATTTAGAAGATATAAACATTTCAAAACTTTTTTTAAAATCTTCTATAACATATTAAGTGTTTCATAAAATGTTTTCCAAAAAAAGTCAATTAGTTCTAAAATGGACAGCTTCAAGCTAAAAAAAAATAAATAACTATGTATTTCGGAAAGTTCCACCAAAAGGAGTATTGATTCCGTTGTAACTGTTTCGAACAGAAATCATTAGTGGTAAAGTTAAATTAAAACACATTTTCAACTTAACAAATATCATTTTAGCTTACAACTTGAAAAATCATTAAAATAACTTAACAATAAAGCTCAATCAAAGGGCTGTATCTCTACCCCAGTTAAACATGTCCGCGATTGATCAAGGCCCTAAGATATACAAATGTTTTTGCATGTATGTATGTCAGAATATTCTTTTGTTAAATTGCTTTATTGAAATTTATATATTTTTACTACAATTTTAGTGAGAAAATTGCATTTTTAAATATAATTTTAGACTAAAAAAATTATACACTTTCACTCGTCAGAAATAATTAGAAGAAAATTACTATTTTTTTACTTTATAAATAAAACCGACAATTATTACAGATTTATAAGGCGAATTTTACAAAATATTTATAAATTCAGAAATGGATTAAAAATTTTTTTATTTATTGCAAAGATTAAAAATAATCAATTGAAATAAACTGTAATGCCAGTTTCAATATAGGTATACGAATTAAACGTTATAAAAGTAAATCCTGATAAGGAAATAAATGATATGTACAATAAAAATGATTTGTGCCTGAAAGGGTTAATTTCAAAGAATTTCGCTAAAATCTGTAGTAAGAAAAATTAATTTAACAAACATTCAAAACTAATTAAAAAGTAACCAACTTCAATAATGATGTATGTGATCAGAGATAATGATGAAATTTATCAGTTAAAAAAAAAACACACAATATTTACAAAAACAACATCAACAAACACACACACACATACACTACATAAAGAACAACAAATAACTCTTACCTTAAATAAAGTAGGTTTCATGAAATGATTTTCACCATTTTCGATAAGACCCTTGGGTATACTTTTCTCCTCACAATTCTCCACCTGACAGAAACGCATGGAACACTTGCTGTCATCGGGCCAAAATGGGCAATCTCTGTGTAAATTAACGCTATAGAAACGAAAAAAGTTTTTCACCAGCAAACTGCTCAGGCGAGGAAAGATTTTTATATTATTAAAATGATCGACGGTGTCCACTTCACAGCTGCAATCATTAATGGAACCTTCCAGCTAGTAAATATAGTAAATTTGCAAGAAACCAGAAATAAAACCAATTGATAAAATTACATTTTTCTGCATTAAACTCACCTCACAAAAACAATTTTTATTGTTGTCTAAATTGTCGAAAGCGGTAAAGTAGCCCCAGGAAAATTGGCCACCATACAAACACAACACCAGCAGAAGACACACTAGAAAACTAGGCTTTTCGCGTATTTGTTGTATAAAACCCATATTTATTAGCAGGTTTAAACATTAATTTTATTCTCTTTTCTGTAACTTAAAATTAAGTGAAAGTTCGGTTTATTTCAACAGTTTGTTTTCTTATTTGTCCTTGATATAAATTACTTTCGTTCTTTTTTTTATGAATGAATACACCCCCTGCGGTTTTTTTCTTTGTAAATCAAAATTGTTGTTAAATTTCACACAAAAAAAATACACGTCACTTTTTAACTTGTTTATTTCAGACTTTTACCGTGTGTGTTTCTTGAATTTTATGCGTGTGAATTGTTTGTCTCAACTATATATACCGCCTCCTAAAGTTGTTTAATTTGGAGTTTAACAAATAATAACAATAATATTATTTATTTTTCTATTGTATTTCTATGTGTACGTGTTTATTTTCTTTTTGCAGTATTCTTGGAGTTGCCGTGTTATTTGTAAAACAGCTGTTTGGGAAAGGGATTTTATTTATCAAAATACAGTATGGCAGCTTTCTGTAGTACCAACAAATGCTACTTAGCACTAGGGGGCACTACGAACAGTTACATGTTGTTTTTATCGTTGAATTTTAATGAACTGTGAGAAATAACTACGGAGAAGCTAAATTCTGCTAATATGAAACGAATTTTAGGAATTTTAGGAATTACTAAACAGAATAATGGAAACATACTATAAAAAAGTTCAATTTAAATAGCTAAACACTTGACTGCTTCGCAACAATGGCATTAAAGATAAATCTGTCTCAAAGACAATATAATTTAACGACCTTAAAAAAACAATTTTAAAATATTTAATTTGTTATAATCTTTGGAATTACAAATTGTAAACTTTTTTAATAATTATTCAAACTTAAGGTCTATTTTATAAAATTTATCATATTACACAACAATAAGAACTTAAACAATTCAAAATATAATATTTAATAAAAAGTTACTGAATTGTTTTGATTTTGATTTTGAAACAGACATTGAAACTATCGTAATACGAAACTATTATGTAACAAGTAAGAAAGTATAGTCGGTCAAGACCGACCTAATACCCTACACCCGGTATATGTGTAAAAACTATTTTTTAGAAATGTCCGCTTTATGGGAGCTATGATCTATTTAAGACTGATCATCATAAAATTGGACTAAACGATTTGTGTATACATACATATATTGAATATAAAAATTTTTAAGAAATTTATGCTCTTTAAAATAATTTTCAAAAGTAGATCTTATATGGGAGCAATGGTCCTAACTGCCCTTGGACTGAACAAATAGTATGTACCAAATTTTATCGAAATATCTTGAAAATTCCGAACTGTTGCACAATTCCGACTTTGCACTCAAGCTTTACATAGATATTCAGCCAGCAAGACGGACGTACGGACATCATTAAATCGACTCAGGCTGTGATTCTGATATTTATTATATTTTCAGAGCAAATTGTTCATATTTTCCCTACCAAAATCGATTTTTTATAAATGATTTTAAAATAGGCTGTTGATCTTGTAAAAGTAGTTTAAACTGAAAATAACGATATATTCATCACTTGTATTTTATAGCAAAAATCTATATTTTAATATAGATTTATAAAATAGCCTCTATATCCTATAATAGTGCTCCAAATTTTAAATAAAATGAAGGATCATTTGTGATCGCTTATAATTTTCACCAAAAATCTATATTTCGGAAGGAATTATAAAATTGGCGAAGAATGTCAATAAAATGTTATCAGTTTGTTTTTCAACAAACGAAGTGGCTTTGGAATTTTTTAATAGTGGTATAAATTAAAGAAGGATGATAATTTCTGGTAATACACTTCTTAATGTTTTTCTGTGTAGAGGAAACGTGTCGACGTACAAATGAAATACAAAAATAACTGTATTTTTACATAAATAATTTTTGTGTGAAAATTATAAATATTCTGACAAGAACATAACATCAGCAGGAGTTGTTCACAACAGAAATATTGAGTCTCGACTTGGCAATGTCAATTGGTCGCCACGATCTTGTGATTTAACGATGTTGGAATATTTTTTGGTTTATGTGAATAAACTGATGCACTGAATGATTTTTGTAGAAAAAAAAAACGGTTGTCTGCTAACATGCTGGAGGACATTTGTCTGACATAATGTTACAGTGTGTTTTTAAGTCAAATTTGATTCAGGAGTCAATGTACTGATTAATTCATATTCAACAAGTAAGAAAGTATAGTCGGTAAAGCCCAACTATATAATACCCTACACCCAGTATATGTATAAAACAGGTATTCAGAAATGGGCGCTTTATGGGAGCTATGATCTATTTAAGACTGATCATCATAAAATTGGACTAAACGATTTGTGTATACATACATATATTGAATATAAACATTTTTAAGAAATTTATGCTCTTTAAAATAATTTTCAAAAGTAGATCTTATATGGGAGCAATGGTCCTAACTGCCCTTGGACTGAACAAATAGTATGTACCAAATTTTATCGAAATATCTTGAAAATTCCGACCTGTTGCACAATTCCGACTTTACACTCAAGCTTTACATAGATATTCAGCCAGTAAGACGGACGTACGGACATCATTAAATCGACTCAGGCTGTGATTCTGATATTTATTATATTTTCAGAGCAAATTGTTCATATTTTCCCTACCAAAATCGATTTTAAAATAGGCTGTTGATCTTGTAAAAGTAGTTTAAACTGAAAATAACGATATATTCATCACTTGTATTTTATAGCAAAAATCTATATTTTAATATAGATTTATAAAATAGCCTCTATATCCTATAATAGTGCTCCAAATTTTAAATAAAATGAGGGATCATTTGTGATCGCTTATAATTTTGACCAAAAATCTATATTTCGTAAGGAATTATAAAATTGGTGAAGAATGTCAATAAAATGTTATCAGTTTGTTTTTCAACAAACGAAGTGGCTTTGGAATTTTTTAATAGTGGTATAAATTAAAGAAGGATGATAATTTCTGGTAATACACTTCTTAATGTTTTTCTGTGTAGAGGAAACGTGTCGACGTACAAATAAAATACAAAAATAACTGTATTTTTACATAAATAATTTTTGTGTGAAAATTATAAATATTCTGACAAGAACATAACATCAGCAGGAGTTGTTCACAACAGAAATATTGAGTCTCGACTTGGCAATGTCAATTGGTCGCCACGATCTTGTGATTTAACGATGTTGGAATATTTTTTGGTTTATGTGAATAAACTGATGCACTGAATGATTTTTGTAGAAAAAAAAAACGGTTGTCTGCTAACATGCTGGAGGACATTTGTCTGACATAATGTTACAGTGTGTTTTTAAGCCAAATTTGATTCAGGAGTCAATGTACTGATTAATTCATATTCAACAAGTAAGAAAGTATAGTTGGTAAAGCCCAACTATATAATACCCTACACCCAGTATATGTATAAAACAGGTATTCAGAAATGGGCGCTATATGGGAGATATTACATATTATGGACCGATCATCCATCGATATAAATACTTTTAAAAGATTTATGGAGATAAGGGAATTACGGAAATTTATGGTAGTTTTTTACTAATTATGGGCCGACCATTATAAAATTAGATGTCATCATTTCTGTATATATGAAACTTAAGTTTGTTGAATTTTATGTGGATACCAATTTTTTTAAGAGATTTATGGTCGTTAATGTGATTTACGGCAGTGGACCTTATATCGGAACTACGTCTATTTATGGACCGATCACTATAAAATTGTACCATATTATTTATATATATATCTGAAACATATTTGTGTTCAACATTTTTAAGAGAGTTATGCAATTTAAGGTGATTTTCGGAATTGGGAGCTATGTTCGATATTCACAAAATTTGTAGATATGAATTGGTTTCATTTACTGCTCATTTGTTGTGAAATTTGTTTATATACTTGCATAATTCAAACATTTATGATCGTTAAACTCCTATTTTGGGAGGAAATTTGTATAGGGGCCAGGTGAAATAATGCACCGATTTCCACCAGTTTCAATCCCATCTGTCCTTGGGTCGAAAAACATCATGTACCAAATTTTTTGAAATACCTTCAAAATTGCGACCAGTACTCTGCACACAAGCTTTACATGAACAGCCAACCAGACGGACGGACGGACGGACGGACGGACATCGTTAAATCGACTCTGTGTCGATCGGTTTACTTTAAGGTGGGTGTTGGACCAATATTTCTGGGCATTACAAACATTAGCACAAATCCAATATACCTTCCCCACTATAGTGGTGTAGGATATAAAAATGGCATCAATCCATTCCCTGATTATTATGCATTTTGTTCTCCTAAATTTCACTTCTAGTTAATAATGGGAAAACACGATATATTGTAGTTCCTTTAAAACCAGTTTTTTATTATTCTTACTAAACCTTCATTATTTCAGCGTTTTGATCTTGTCCAAAAAATCGCAAATTTTTCAATACACACAAACAAACAAAAAACCATAAATCAATAAACAATAACTGACATTATCTTCTTATCATGGTGTACAAAACAAAAAGTATCTACCACAAAACACACTATAATATCAGTTCAAATTACAAGTACATATTTGAGAAAACAATTACAAGATCAATAATCAATAGAAAAATTTAAAAAAAAAAAAATGGCACACTCCAAATGCCTAACGACAGATCAATAGATTATTGCACAATGAATATAAATATTTGCAACACTTAACAACCCCTAATTTGAAAGGAATTTGCAAGGATATTAACAATTGGGTATCAAGCAAATTTCATAAGAGGATCGTGCAGATTATTTTTCATATATGTGAATATATTTGCAAAACAAGGGTGAATTGTGTGTGAATTAAGCAATTGTATTTTGGAAATAATAAAAGATTTATGTTTTTTTTTTGGTTGAGATGTTGTTAAACTAGAAAAGTGCTAATTTCTTTTGAGGCAGACAAAGCAAACTGTTTGAAAACAAAGTAGGTTCAATTGTGGATAAGGATCATATTGTAAATTTGCAAGAGAAAGGTGAAATTTACAGAGTACCTTAGAAATAAAATAAATGTTATCAGATGATCTTTAATAATTAAAAGAATTATAGCGAATTTATTGAGAATCTGGCACTAATTTAATGAATAAGAAATTTACATATGTAAACATTTGAAAATTCAGAATTCTCAACATATAAATTTGTTAAAGACTTACAAACTTATTTATGGTTTATAAAACCAATTTTGGAACTTCAAAGTAACGTAGGAATAAACGTAGGTACAGCTGGAATTGGATTTATTGCATAATTCTTTAAAATTTAAATTTTTTACACTTTAATCTCTGAAATTCTAGGTAAATTTTTCTCAAATTTTGATAAATGAACGTATGAAAAATAAAGATCATTAAGTAATAATGCAAATATGATAAAAAAAATTCAAATTCTTGTTAAAATAATGATTGATTAAAATTCTGACGGCATGAGTTCAAGTTTTACAATTCGTTAAACCGCTTAAGGTCATTTGGCTGCAACTTATTTGCATTTTTCTTTAATTATTTCTTCAAGGAACAAATTTACATAAGACTTTCTTTCTCTCTTACTTCCAAAAAACCCAACAACCCTTTTCTTCTCCAATGTTTTGTGGGTTAAACAATGATCCTTTCACCACTAAGCATTGTTTTGGTATGTAAGTCACGTTACAATTCTGGGGTAACATGCCCGGTTGTGTGTACTATGTGTCTGATCATTTTAGATCATCACTCAATCTGTGGGTAAGTCTTGTTACCTTGTAGATTTTCTTTTCAAACTAATTTACATAAAAGGAAAATTCAATTCATATATCTACATACGAGCCTGGGAACAATAGTTGTATTCTTTCTTTTCTTTACGATTTTTCTGTTATCATTGGTTAAACAATAATAAATTAAATCAATATTTGATCAGAAATATAAATATAATAAAGTTATTAATTGACACTTAGTAAACAATAAAAGAATGATTGAAATAAACAAAGCTATTCTTTTTGAAATAATTGGAAGAATAGAATAGTCAAATTATAAAAATTATTTGATATTGTTAAAATATAATGAAGCTAGCATGGTGCAACTAAACAAGGTGAGTGCAGTAGCCCAGCTGACTGACTTTGTTTACAATTTACTTATGTCAAAAGTAATACTTTTTCAAGTATTTTTGACAGTATTACATTATTTTACACAAACAAAATGCCTGTTGTTTCTGTTTTATGTTGTCGATTTGCACTCACCTTGTATAGTTGCACCATGGAAGCTAGATTAATTTCAGCAGATTTCTTTTAAAATTGTGTTTGAAGTTTAAAAGATAATTTTAAAGTCATCTATCTGAGTAACTCGGAGTCTAAATTTAATAGCTTTTAGACATTCAGATGACATTTTTAAAATTTTGAAATATTAAAAATTATTTTGTTTTGAGCTTGAGGTCAATTTATTCCAATATATTTAATAAATAAGTAAAAAAATAAATAAAAAGAAATTGTCCTTCAGCTCAAAACAAAATAATTTTTAATAAATATATAAAGGTCAAACAATAAGTAAAATAATTTTGAAATAATTATTATTTCATAATCGAACTGTTAATTTTTACTTCTTGATAATTTTAGTTAGGCTCGAGTTCAATAAATTTAATTTTCATTAAATTATTTTTACTGAAGTTAGGAATTACACCTTGAAAAATTTTATTATTAAAAATTTTGATAATTTTTCTTGACTGGGGATCGAACCTGGGTTGTTGAATTTACATATATTTCGAGAAATCCCACTTTCTCTCATCAGAATTCTTTGCGTTCTACCACCTGCACCACTGCGGTGCCGGCCAGCCAACAGACAAACATTTTGAAAAATTTCAATATAATTTCGTACACATTAGCAACAACTTTGTTAGCCACTGTGCCACAGATTAGATCCTCAATCTGTAATGGGTTTTATAATTAATTTCCTTTCATAACATTTATTTATAAATTGTAACTAGAGATCAATGGATTTTAAAACGTGGGACACAAAAAAAAATCAGAACGGGAGTATCACCAATGTTGCCAATTAATAGTGCTACAATACACGGTTAAAAAAATATATCTCGGCAATTATTTTATTAGCGTTTTTCTCATTGTTACGGAAACGAGAGTAAACCATCGAACAGTTCGAATAACAACACAAAAATGGAAAATTTTGAAATTCAATTGTAAGTTTCTAAAATATAATTGGAATATTCTATAAAAAACAATTAGAAACTTCGGTCTTATCGGCGTAGACTAGCGACTTAAAAATCTATGGTGTAGCCTTTATTGAATTTGAAAAAGGATTTGATTCATATAATCTCAAAAGTTATCCATTAGATGTACATATAACATAAACATATGGGGATTTTTAAAATGTTTAGCTTCTATCTTAAAACAATTGTACAATATAAATTTATTTTAAGTATCGGTTATTGTTTGTTATGACCTTTTCCTATCTTTGTGACAACATATGGATTTCGCTCCAAAAGAACTGAACAAGAACAAAAGAACTGAGCAAGAACTGCAAATATTTTGAGGGCAAAATCGAATCAAGTCAAATTCGGATACCCTGTTCTGAAGTGATGAGTATCCCAGAGAGAGAGAGAGAGAGAAAGTTTGGAACGAACGAATCAAATAGTAGGACAGAGCACGGTCTGGACTATAAGACGAGTGAGGCAAAACTTTCCAAGCACTTCTTACTAAATAGTTTTTAAACGGGTGTTGCAACATGTGGAATATGGATGGATATTACGCTGTTATATCTGGCCGCCTATTCAGGGGGCATTTTTTGCCAATGCTAGCTTTAAACGAAGCAGTTGCATTCTTTAGAGGTTCGCTGTGATATTCTGATCAGATTTCAGCAGCTCATAAAAGAAAGGGCACTTTTGGTCCCATCAAATACAAAGAATTATCTTTGCGCAATGGATCTGTTTTACAGCACAAGTAATGGTTCAGTGCAAAAATGATTTCGTATAGCAGCATTTTGGACATGCAAAATCATTTTGCAAGGTTTCTCAGTTTTAATTCATTACTGCTCGTAAACGTTTTCAAATCGCAGCTTAAGCAGCTCCCAATGATTTTGCAAGCTCTTGCTGTGTTGAACAACAATCATCATAAAGTTATGCAATTATTTAAACTTGTTTGGCTGGCTTGGGCGATTGTTGTCTTTCAATCGGTGTACTTTAGGGGAATTTTTTCAAATAAAATAAGTATTTAAATCGCAAATGACGCTTTGTTTGAACAAAATTTGTAGATGAGTTTCTGTGATTAACTAACGATCCCAGGAGTTTCTAAATGATCTTAGAGACATGGTGTAATTATACAAGGTGAGTGAAAATCGGCAACAAATACAACACAATACAGCATTTTGTTTGTGTAAAATAATGTACTACTGTCAGAAACACTTGAAAAAGTATTAGTTTTGACATAAGTAAATTGTAAGCAAAGTCAGTCAGCCCTCACTCCTTAAACTTTTTATAAAAAACCGGTCTTCAACGGAACAATGCAACAATTTTTTTCTTAAATTTATTTAAAAATTTAAAGTATTTAATTCCGTTTTTTGAACTAAATGTCAAATTTTTTTTTTAGTTTTGAATACTCTTTTGTTTTCTTATTAAGTTTGTCACTAACCCTTTTTTATTTCATTTTATTTTATTTTTATTGATTAATATTTTATTTTATTTAATTGTCAAATGAAACAAGTGCCAGACTATATTTTTGTCGCATAACACTCATAGCAAAACGTTAAGTAATTCTTGAAATTGTAAAAACTAACTACATTTGCGTTGATTCGATTTGCGTCATCAAAAAAAAGTTGCGTGGCTTCGAATTGCGTCGTTGATGTTTCGTTTTGCGTCGAAAAAATACATAATTGCGGCTTCGAATTGCGTCGTTAATGTTTCGTTTTGCGTCGTTTTCTATTACATTTTTTGCATAGAAAGGGGTTTTCCCTTTTTACTTGTTTTGGTCATTTTCGTTTTGCGTCGTTTTCTATTACATTTTTTGCATAGAAAGGGGATTTCCCTTTTTACTTGTTTTGGTCATTTTCGTTTTGCGTCGTTTTCTATTACATTTTTTGCATAGAAAGGGGATTTCCCTTTTTACTTGTTTTGGTCATTTTCGTTTTGCGTCGTTTTCTATTACATTTTTTGCATAGAAAGGGGATTTCCCTTTTTACTTGTTTTGGTCATTTTCGTTTTGCGTCGTTTTCTATTACATTTTGTGCATAGAAAGGGGATTTCCCTTTTTACTTATTTTGGTCAAACACAAGACATCTGCTTACCTCGTTTTAAAATTTTTGGTGTCAGTTTACAAGAAATATTAGTGCGATAAGATGTAAGAGAAATTTCTGTTCTAAACAAAATGAGTCAAAAGCGAAAACAAATTACATTAAAACAAAAAATAGACATTTTAAAACGTTTTAAATCAGGTGATAAACCTGCTGACATTGCAAGAACCATGGGTTTTTCTTCTGGAACGAATTAACGAAAAATCGATACAAAAATATGTAGAAAAGTGATTCGATTTGCGTTGTTTCGCATTGCGTCCCGTTTGGTCGGTCCCAATTAACGACGCAAGTCGGGGTATAAGTGTAGAATAACTAATAAAAAATAAATTAAAATAAAGGTGACGCTATTTTATTGTCTGTAACTGTATATGAGTCCAGCTTTGGTCGATTTAACAATATTGTGCTATTGACAAATGAAAATTAAAGCGGTATTGTACTGTATTTCTGGATGTATTTCTGATTCTGATCTTTTCACGAGTGTAGTAGTGCGGTGCATCATAATGTTGTGCAACCATAAATTCAAGGAACTTAAATTCTGTGTCTTTTTACAGCTTTTTTTAAATATTAATAAATCAGGAGGTGAAAGTATTTTGATATTTTCTGTTTTACCTAAAAATGTTTCATATTTACTCAATTCCATTAGGACAGCTGTTGTTTACAAAAAAATCTTTTAAATTTTTTTCTAATTTATCAAACCAAAACGAAAGTAAAACTTTTCACATCAAAACCAATTTAATTGTTTTAATGATTACGTTTTTCTTTTGCTTCCTTGAAATCCTTAAGAAAAAAATTCCTAAATTTTTTTTATAAAAAAAATCATTTTTTATGCCAAACATAATTCTCATGTGTGTAAACGAAGGTACTGCTCGTACATATATTTTTTTTTATCAAGCAAAGATAAATGGATTAAATCCTTTACTTTTTTTTTCTCCTAAAATTTTACTTCAAGGTGATGGTGATGGTGGTAGTTTTAGTTGGCGAGAGAAGCTGCTGCTGTCCTAAACGAAACTTTTTCTTATGCAAATGAGTTTAAGATGATTTGTCTTTTTTTAGAACGTTTATATTGTTGGGAATAAAAGGGATGCATTCATTGATCATTAGAATATTGAAGATGATTTTTTTTCTTATAGTTTAAGGATATTTATAAAAAATAGTGAATACCCTTTAGCTTTTTTTAAGGATTTTTTTTTACCAAAAAAAAGTTAAAAAAAAAAAAATAAAATGATCGTGAGAATGTTTGAAGAAATTTAAGTATTAAATTAAAAGAAAAAAAGTAAAATCTAAAAAGGAGACTTTATATACTTTACAGCAAGGAAAGATGTACTTGCATACATACATTGAAGAAATTTGTTTTGAAAAAAGTCAGTTTAGGGAGAAACGGTTGGAAATTTCCATTTAAATTCTATTAAAAGTTCAATATTTTAAAAATGCCAAATATTTAAACAAATAGACTTTTGCTTCGACTACTGCACAAAATCAACTGCTCCAACTCTTCGCTTCTTCATAAACCCATCAACCAAAAAAAAAAAAACAAGTTAAAGTGCAATATTCGGCTGTGCCGAATCTTAAATACCCTCCACATAAACATAATAAGAAATACAAAAACTGCACTGGCTATAGGACTAGAATATGCTTATTGCGTGTTTTTATGCAGTATTAGTGGAATTTTTTTAGTATTTTATATATTGTTTGAAAGACAATTTTATTACAAAGTTTGTCTTAGTTAAATCCATAATAATCTAACAATTAAAAAAACATTTTTCCATATTCAGCACAAGTTTAAAAGCAATAGCACAAGTTAAAATTATATGCTGAGGCTTCTTTTGGTTGAATTTGATCTCAAAAACATTATTTAAAAGAGTTGTATGGTTGGTTAATATACTCGGAAGTGGTCTTAATCCGGCAGCTATTGCCAATTATTGACTGACAGCTACAAAATCCAATGACACGATTGCCGTATAACTGATATTAGTATGAATTCTGGATTAAAATTTCTGATCTGTATAAAAATTGGTTCGATATAAATATTTATTAGACATTAAATTAAATTGTTTTTCGAAAATGGTTCTTATATGACAGCTATGGCAAATCATGGGCCGATCATCTTCAATTTTGGAATAGAGAATTTTATGTATATGAATTGAATTTCAACATATTAACGGTATATTTAAGATACATATTAGTATTAACGAGAATTTCGGAAGTGGACCTTATATGGTGGACATGGTCAAATATGGCCCGATATTCTCAAAATCTAGCAGGTTAATTTTGGCATGTATGTAAATGATAAGAGACCTATGACTATTGAAGTGATTTTCGGAAGAGGGCTTTATATGGGGGATATGGTCAAATATGGACCAAAATTCACAAAATTCTACAGTATGAATTGTGTGTATATGCAAATTATTTATATAAAATTTTGTGTCGGTACCGATATTTATAAGATATATACATATAAAGATTAATAACTTTTTCGGATGTGTTACTTATATGGGAGGCATGACCAATTATGGGCCGACCACTATAAAATGTAGTACAACAATTTATTAACCTATAAGGATTACTTATGTCAAATTTTAACATTATTTATACCAGTTTTATACGTATTTAAGTGAATTTTGGAAGTGGACTTTATATGGGGTCTGTGGTCAAACATGGACCGAACTAAAAAAAATTAGTTTTGCGATTTCTGTTTGCATGAAACTTATTTTTGCTGAATTTTGTATCAATATTCCAATTTTATAGGCATTTATATATTATTGAGTCATATTTGGGGAAGATATTTGTACTGGGGCTATGAGAAATCATGGACCGACTCATACTACTTTCCTCACACTTTCTTCTTTTATCATAAAAATAACGTGTACAAAATTTCATGGCAATATCTGCAATATATTTCAAAAAATTAGAAGAACAATTTTTAAAATTATCAAATTTTTATGGAGGTTATCTCACATTTTGGTCCACAACTCTGGGTATACTATACCGATTTTGCTGATTTTCAATATCAAACTGCTTAGGAGAATAATAGACGGGTTTTTGTAAACTCTGTTGATGACATAATGACTTTTTTGGATGTAGTCCTTGTGTCTTTTGAACGTGAGAGTGTTTTACAGAGACAGACAGACAATAAGACATAGCTCAATCGACTTAGAATTTCATAAGGATCAAGAATATATATACTTTGTTGGGTCTCAGATGAATATTAACAAAGTTTCACTTACTTATGGTGGTGGAGGGTATAAAAAGGAAAACAACGCTTAAACAACCGTCTGCTCTATACAATATCGTTAAAACTGCTAAAAATACAAGTTATTTGAGAACACTCCTCCTTTGGATATTCAACATCCATGATTTCTAGATTCCAGTAATTTTTTAAAAGTGTTTGAAAGCTTCAATAAAAGCAATACAAATCCATTTGTCTTTAAATCCTTATTTTTTGAAATGTACTGTGAATATAATTCCCAAGGCTGGCACTTCCTTTTTACAGACGGATCAAAGACCAAAACACACGTAGGTTTTGCCGTAACAGACCATAGTGCAAGCACAAAAAAAAAACGGAATATTACTATATTTGAAGCCGAAGCCATTGCAGTTATTGAGGCCCTACAGCTTAGCGATGACTCACAAGCATATAGTATATAATCTGCACAGACAGTCGTTCGGTGTTCGATGCCACTTTAAACCAATAGAATAAAAATGAATTAATTATTTTAATACAACAGCCACTGATAAAAAGAAGAGAAAATGTTAAGTTACTATGGGTTCCTAGTCACATTTACAATGACGGCAACTAGGCAGCAGACCTCGCGGCTAAGTCTGTGTACCTACATTCCACATACTTGTTCATTCCAAAATCAAAACAATTTGTAACCAGATGTGCCACCACAAAACCAAATGGAACGAATATGACCACCACTTCCATCAACCAATTGTTTGTTGCGATTAACACATACCCGTCTCACACATCAATATTTATTGAACAAAACTGCACAGCCAATATGTTCCTTTAGCAGCTCCTCGTCATTAACTGTCTTTCACATCTCAGTGGACTGCCCAGTACTCTTCAATCTACGTGCATCAATTTTTAAGTCCTCTAACATTGTTGAATTTTTAAAAACTTCAAATAGTAATAAGTCCAAAAATCAAAAGTCTTTGAATTCTTAAAAAAATTTTCTTTTCATAACCAAATTTAAATTTTATTATCATTATCTAACAAAAATAGTAATAAATACTTATTCAAGAAATATTAAGCCGATAGCCATTGTTGCTGGTGCTTTTTTAGCTTTTAGATTTATTGTAATTTTAATTATAATTTATTTATTAATAAATAAATAAATATTTAAACTCGATTATTTATTTAAAAAAAAACTTCGTTTATTTACGACAGGACACAGCAAATATTTAGTTTTATTATACCCTACACCACCATAGTGGGGAGGGTATATTGGATTTGTGCTGATGTTTGTAACCCCCAGAAATATTGGTTCAACACCCACCTTAAAGTATACCGATCGACTCAGAATCATTTTCTGAGTCGATTTAATGATGTCCGTCCGTCCGTCTGGCTGGCTGGCTGTCCATGTAAAGCTTGTGCGCAGAGTACAGGTGGCAATTTTGAAGATATTTCTATAAAATTTGGTACGTGATATTTTTCGGCATAAGGATGGATGGGATTGAAACTGGTATAAATCGGTCCATTATTTCACCTGGCCCCCATACAAATGTCCTCCCGAAATTGCGGTTTACTGAATATAAATGCAGATTTCATCAAAAATGAATGGTAAATGAAGACAAATCACATCACAAATTGTGTGCAGATCGGTCTATAATTACTCGTAGCTCCCATATAAGCCCCACTTCCGAAAATCACTTTAAAGAACACAACTCTCTCAAAAATGTTGGTATCCAAATCATATTGCACGAAAATATATTTCATATGTGTACAAATAATACGGTACAATTTTATTATGATCGGTCCATAATTAGTCGAAATTCCATATAAGACCCGTAATTTACTTTAAGCTCCATAAATCTTTCGAAAGTATTTACATCGAGATAAAGTTTAACACATATAATACTTATATTCACAGACATCATGACACTAAATTTTTGGATGATCGGTCCACAATAGGTTATATCTTCCATATAACACCCATTTCTGAAAAACTGTATTATACACATACTGGGTGAAGGGTATTATATGGTCGGGCTTGACCGACTATACTTTCTTACTTGTTTTATTTAAAGATTTTTGATCTTGCAAAACTCTTGTAAGAGTAAACAACGCCAAACAAATTTGTGCTAAAGCAAGTGGTAATGCTTTTTTGAGGAAATATTTGCCAAGTGTGACCATAATTTTACAATTATTGTTCAAATATTAAGTTCAAATAAATAGTTATCTGGTATCATCAAAATCTATAGAGATCGTTATATCCTTTATTTTATTGTTGATAGTCTTTGTTTGCTAAGTGTCAATTAATAACTTTATTATAATATTTTTATTATTTCTAATAAGCAAATATTGATTCTATTTAACAATTGTTTGCTTTTTGTTGTTTTCTTTTCTTTCCTTAGTTTTAACACAATCTTTTTGTTCCCATGACATTTAATAGTCCTTATTGATCATCTAAACAACCCAAAGAAAAACCTTTTAGTGATTTATACTTATACTTCGTTTCTTACGTGTCGTGTCGCAACAATATGCAAATGAGTTTAAATATGCTAAAGAGACTAAAGATATTCTGTGTTACCCACAGCCTTATGTCTGAGCGATGATGTGAAGCAATGGGTTGGGTTGTTGAAACTATTACCCTAGAATTTATAACGTGACTTACATAACAAAACAATGCTTATCACCAACAATATCAAAATGAAAGCCACTAAAAAAAGGATCATTGCAACTAACTCCGCTATCTGTGCCTCCTTAAAGAAAGGGGTGAGATATTCAAATTTCTGTCTGCAGCATCATCGGTTTTGCTTTTCGAACTTCCTTCGATAAAAATAAGTTTGTATAAAAATGCAAATGAGTTTTGTAGTAAATGACCTTAAGCGGTTTATGGTAAGAGTAAAATTTTAAATCTTTAAAATTATGTTTAAAGAATTTCAATCAATCATTAAAGAAATTATCCTTTAAAGGATTCTGGTTTAAAATGATGTCCATGATGTCAGTAAAACGTGATAATTTTTGAGTTGTGAAAAATAAGAAAAAAATGTAAGTAGAAAAAATTTACTACATTGAAAAGTCTTTTATATTTTTTAACTAAACATCATCTTTACATTGAGATTTGTTAATACACCCAGTAAAAACTTAGTTATTACTTGCAATTACTCAATGTCTTACCTTTCAATGACTACTACATACCCGATGCATTACTTTGAAGAGCTTTAAAACTGCTTACTCTAATAATTTGCCAGATTACATTACGGTTTTATGTTAACGGCTTGCGTGAGACCTAACTATCAATGTGTTAATCAAGTCGTTACTTGTAACTAGTTTGAAAGATAATAATGTAATGGCTTATTTATAAGCTGTTGTCGTAAGTATTTGCTTTCAATGCAATTTTGTAACTAGAAAAGTTTCAGAATTTAGTGTTTTAACTCATTACTTGGCAATGCAGATTTGGCTAGTTTAAATAGCATCAAATATAAATTTATGTTTTTTTAATTTAGCCATAATTTTATTGTTAAATGTTTGTCTGCTCTGTTTACCTAAATTAAAGATTTGCCAGTTTTGGGAATCCCAGCTAAATATGTCAACGACTTGTTGAGAAGTCTTTCAAAGAAATATAAAAAAAAACATTATAAGTTTCTTAAGAAACTTTGTTTAAATTTAAAATCAAATATTATTTTATTCATTTCACATCTAATGTTGTAGTGTCGTAGGTGTTGTAAGTCATTTGAATTTACAATAGTTGTACTAATAATGTTGATAATTTCTACATAAATATTTTATATTATACCTACCACATTTTTACATATGTCAGTAAAGGAAACTTAAGACATTAACAACGGACAACACTGTATTAAACATTAAATTATATTTCTTCCCTGAAGATGATCAACAAAGTTGGTCGAAATATTGGAAACGAGTAAAATATAATAAAAAATAAAAACCGATTAAGAGTTTTTATATTTTTAATAAAAGAGACCTCAAGTCAAATTAATAAAGTAAAAAAAAAAATTTACATATGTTTTTCAAAAGTTTTATGAAAATTCTAGTTTTCCTAAAAGTTCATATCATATCTTAATTAAAACTTAACTTATATTCTCTTATCGCCTCATAACGGACTATTTTCAAATGCATGTGAGTTGTATATTATATTCTATTAGATAAACGTAACATTTGAGCGATGAAATTTTTTATTCCATTTCCTAGATTTTGTCAATATTAGATTAGAAAATTAGAAAGTTTTTTTGAATTTCATCGTTCTTCATCAGACAGAAGAGAGATTTTTTATACAACGCTGATATTATTTAGTTTTTTTTTTACTTGTGTTATTAAGGCTTAATTTACACGAAGCAATTCTTTAAGCTAAGCTTATTATTGCCTTTTAGACATCGGATTTGAGGGGAAGATAAGACGAGTACACACTTGATTGTACTAGCAATTCGTGTAAAGCCGGCCATTCACGTACAGCTTTAAAGGTGGATTCACCCATTTGTTCTTAACGAAAATTTTTTGCTGGAAAAAATTTTTTTATTCAAAGTTTTTTGCAGCACGATTCACCCATTTCGAACGATTTTTCTGAAAAATCAAAGCTGCCATATGTAAACAAAATCTATTAGTTTTACAAGTGCGTCCATTGATTTATTTTGCGTTGGGTTTTAAATGTCAAAATACAAATATTAAATTATTTTAAAGTATTGCGTATTCAGAATCACAGATATAAATTCAAAATTAATGAAAAAAGAAAGTTGCTTTTGCTGATGGCCATGAAAATACATAAGGCATTGTTATTTGCAACCTATTGGAAACTAAATTCATTTTTGTCCAGAAAAAATATAAAATTAAACTAATTCAAGTTCGTAAAAAATATTTTCTCTCTCTCTCAAAAAGAGAGATGTCAAACTTCATATAAAAAAAATTGTTCGAACAAATTTTTTGTTAAGAACGAATTGGTGAATCCACCTTTACTGACAGTTTTAACTGAACAGTTGAAACTGAAAGTTCAAATTTAAAATTCTTATATTTTTAACTGACAGTTTTAACTAAAGTGAACGTGTCCCCTACACATCTGAATGCAATATATACTCGTAGATCTGGGAAGATAAATTTCGTTGTAATAACCACATAAGTCTGTCAGTTATAACAGAACAGTTGAAACTGACAGATAAAACTGTACCTGAGTGGCCGGCTTTACTCTCACATTCGTATTACATACACATGTGTATGCAAATGTGTGTATACCCTCAAATAAAAATACGAGCGATTTAAGCAATTATATTGTACTATGTGAACGCCGAAGAAATTTCAAGGAAAAAAATTGTATCAATATTTTCAATAAAAATTGGTTCTTGTAAATTGTTACTAATTTTATATATCTACGACTACTTTACATCATACGATGTACAACATACAACATCAATTGTGAAGTAAACAATTGTTTTAAAACTATTTGTAAAGGATGATTTTTTAGCAACTTTCTTTTTGGCAAGACTGTTTTTGGCCGTTCAGCTGTTTTCGTGCAACATGTTACTGTTAAACATGTTCAGTTTGGTCTATAATTTAACCATAAATCGACTTACAAACGAACAACGCTTGCAGATTATTGAATTTTATTAAAAAAAAATCATGCTGGGTTAAGAAATTGCATTGTGTTTTTCTTCTATTTTATGGTCAGAAGCTCATTGAATGGATACGAAATCAAGCTGTGAAGTGCAGCTAGAAGCATAGCAAGAACTACCAAAGCATACCTAAAAATGAACTGTTTGGTGTGGATTAAGGGCCAGTGGCCGATATGTTAGAGAGAGTATGCCAATTAAGGCGGAGCCGCGTTCAAATTTACATGAAATCATCTTTAAACATTGAATTATATATATAGATCGTTCTATTCACTCAAATAAAGATTTCATACATTTCTTTAAATTTAATATGTTTTTAAATCAAATCCCAAAGCTCTTAAAAAAATAATTCTTTATATTTAGGCTAGGTTAACTATTAAATTGACATTCATGGGTGCCGTTGTGAGAACTGGAATCAATGAGAAAATTACTTTCACATAGCTGACCAGTTTTAAGTATTATTAAGACAGCAAACTTCCTGACATGCACGAAAAACTCATCTTGACTTTCCATTCTCTGTTTTGTCAGAGAAGTAAATTCTTTTGCTTTTTCATGACAACTTCTCCAGAAGTCGTTATATTTGAGATGTGACATTTGATCACTGCAATCACGTCATGTAAAATGTTTACATGTTGTATTTCTGATTCAATCATAATTGGACCCGATGGCCCTGATCGTCTTACATAAGGCCTTATAGAACCATTATTAAAAATTGTTGTTGAAAAAAAAACAGACAAGTGTTGTTTAATCACACAATCTTGAAGAACAAATCTGAAACCAGCTTGTTGAAATCAAAATCGTTCATATCTATATCATCCAATTTATGTAGGAAGAACTCAAGTATCAGACTGGTGCCACCAGTAACAGTCATTGCTTGACCTAGCTCATTTACGAAGAAGTTTTGTCCAAAATTAACTTTAAAATTTATAATACACAGGGTTTATCAATGAGAACTGAGACAAAAATGAATCAAAATATTTATATGAAAATCATTCAAATTTGTATTGCAATGGAAAGGTATGACCATTATAAATAAAAAAACCCAAACCGATATCTGAAAGCAATTATTTTTTTATTTTTTATTTAGAATTATTTTTTATTTAGAATGCTTCAGCTACTTTAAGTAACATTCGTTATACAATTTTTTAGTTTTCCAAAAGCGATGTTATATCTACATACATATACACATAGGCTTTCTCATAATTTCCATTATAAATTGTTTAACAAACTATTCACAGCTGGAATTTCAATAAATTTCCAAAACTAATCATTATTTAAATTGATGTTTATGTGAAAATAATCAAACTCATTACAATTGTTTACAAACTTGTTAATGGAAATAAAGGGCATATGAAAATTTGCCTCAAACTCAAACTCTTTGTCTCAATTCTTGCAAACTTAGAGAATCCTCTGCTTAACCTTTTTTTTAGCATAAATTTGAGCAAAAATTAGCATATTTAAATACTTAAGCTGTCATTCTACATACAATATTAAATAAGCAAAATGCAACTAATCCGGGCCAACACTTTCAGTTTTCATTATGCAAAATTATTATATTCAAGAGCAAAAACGCAAAATCATTAATTTCTAATATTTTTGAAATAATATTGGCATCACAACATCTTAATTTCCATCAGTTTTCGTACAATCCTTTAGTTTTTTTTTGCAGAAAAGGGGTGACTTTGTCAACAACATGACTTCTTTTCTCTTTCGCAAGAAAAAAAAAGGTTTGCAAAATCTATTTTGGAGAATTGCTTAAGAATTGTCATACAAAATTAGGGTTGTTAATTTGTCATATTTAATCAGAATTGTTAAATATATTTTTATTGTTTTTATTGTTTTCTAATGATAATGTTAGAAAAGTACTTAAATAGTGCAAATCATTTGTTGATTTGCCAACATTTTTGAAAGTAGGGAATAAGGTGGATCTTTTGTCACCTGTTTCTGTCGTATCTAAATTACAGCAGTTTTTGAAATAATTCCTTTTTATTGTTAAATTCACATTACTTATCTGTCTAATTGTTCTTAAAGTTTATATTATTTATTAACAATTTTAGTTATAATACAAAAAGCATGAAACTTCTCATTCACAGAAGTCAATAAGAGCTTAAGTTACATTTTCCAAAAAAGCAAAAAATTTAAGAATCACGAATTTAGTTTTAAAACAATAGATTTAGATTTTTTCTCGGCTTTTGACTATTTCATTAAATAGTACGATAATATATAGTAGTAGAAAGAAACATTCCTCATATATGGCAAACTTGTAAATAAGTTGGTTATTTTCTTTATTAAAAGGAATTTAAGATTTTTTTGATTTTTTATGCGAAAATTCGATTTTTAGTCAGTGATCTCACAAATTGAAGCTCTTTTCTCATTTAAAGGCTCATTTACAGAGTTTTTAAGGATTTAAGATTTCTTTGGATTTTTATATAAAAACAAAAATAATCAAATATGGATTACAAGATTTCTCGTCTCCCATACCAAAGGCAGTTAGTGTTACTTCAGCTTAAACTATTAATACAATACAAATTAACAAGGGAATCAATTTTAACATCGATTTGAATTAACAGAATATTTTTTCTTGTACCTTTCTAAATCTCAGAACTGTGTCTTATATTCTTTTACTTGTTTCCGCAAATGGAAAATGTTTATTTTTAATGTTAATTAATGATAGACTAAAATTAGAAGAATCTGGAGAGTAAATCATCAGGTTCTAAAATCTTGTTACCTGCTGTTAGGCCCGTTTTAACCAAACAAATTAGTTTTTAAATTATAAAATCATAAAAAGCTTGTTTTTAAGTTTTTAAAAAAAAATTAAACACATTTGATGTTTAATTTTTTTTTGAAATTAGTTTAAAAAGAAAAAAACCAAGGTATAACTTTCGGACCTCGCTATTGGTTTTAAACTGCGGTTTATGTTTAACCGAAACCGAATATGAAGCTCTGGTTTAAGTGTCAATAAATTACATTTTAGTTATGTCACGTTCGTCATAAAAATTTTAATGATCAGGATTTGTTATAAAAACATTTTCTTTAATTGTTATTAAAGTAAAGTAAAACTGTGGAATTTGTAGTTACAATTTTATAATTTTTCTTACCCACTAAGTTAGTTTGATTTTAACCAGGTTTCCAAATTAATGGTTTCATTTATTCAAATGTAATATTGATACTTTAAATAAATTAGACAATTACAATCGATATTTATCTTTTATTTAAATCAAACTATAACACAATTAATTGATTATTGCATTAACAAATGATTTACTCTATTTATTTGGCATTATCAAATATCATCACATTAGAAAACAATAAATACCAGAATATGTTCAACAATTCGGTTTGAAGGAATCTTAACAACCCCTTTTTCTTAAAACAATTGTTAAGAAATCCGCAAAACATTGATTTTGCAAACCTTAAACAAACAATGTGTTTAACAAGGATGTTTTTCCGCAAAAAGGAAAAAAGTCATGTTGTTAACAAAAGGTCCTACACACTTACTTACCCTTTTAAGGAAAAACACAACACCAAAGGATCAATGTTAGATCAATGATTGTATAAAATTAAGATGTTGTGGAAAAAGTGCTTGAAAACACAAGCCAATAGCAACAATAATTAATGATTTTGCATTCTAGATGTTGAAAATATTTTGCATAAAGCAAAAAACACAATAAAAAAGTGTTTGTCAAGATTAGTTGCATTATGCAAATTGTAAATATTTGAATGCAAAATAAGGACTTGAGTATTTAAATATGCAAATTTGGAAGAAAGAGTTAGTTAGGAAAAGGCTTTACTTGAGACAAACACACCCAGCAAGCCATATGAGTCCGGAAAGAGTCTTTTCTGACACCTTTTTCGGAGCGTTAACGCTCTTTATGAGCCCAAAAAACAATCATAATTGCTCCGAAAACCTTCAATACTCAGGAGAGTAACAAGCAAAGTTTTCTTTCGCTCCGAAAATACTCTTTTGGTGGACTCTTTTCTGACTCTTTTTTCGGAGCGCTCCAAGAATGGTATGCTGGGAATATGCAAAATTGAAACTCAAGAAAAGAAATTTTTTTCTCAACTTCAAGTTTGTAAACAAATGTAATGAGTTCATTTATTTTCACATAAACATTAAATTGAAAAATGATTAATTTTCAATAACCAGCTGTGAACACTTTAATAAAACACTTTTCCTGCAGTTACTTAAATTAAGAACAAATTTTGGAATTTAGTAATAAAGAAATTGAAATTCCCAGGCTATTTTCTTACCCGTTGCTTATTATAACAGAAATTCATACCAACCGTAATCAAAATTTGAATATTTTTTCCAACATTTTTTTTGTTAAAACTAAAAGTTTGTAAAAAATCCTCAAAAAAAATCTATAAAAAATGCATTTTTTTTAGAAATAATTTCATGTTAAACAAATAGATAAATCCTTTCTATTTGTGTCTCTAGGCAAGTCCTTAGGCTATTTTTCTAAAAGGTAAAAAAGTGTCTGCACGTTTATGGTGGTGGTTGTTTGGGTGTCTAAACGAACATCTTTCCCTTAGAACTTACTAAGATCATCAGCATCTTCATATGCAAATGTGGAATCTTGTCAGCTTTTGTTTGTCAGCCTGTGTAGTTAAACAAAGGGTTTGTTGTGGATCATTATAAAAAATTGATTATTTTTTTCTTATAGTTTTTAGAAAAACCCTTGATTTAATTTCTAAAAAAAAAAAATAGAAAATATTCACTTTTTAGCGTGAGAATTTTTTAAAAGGATTTTTATTTCCAGCTAAAGAAGCAAGAGAAATATTTTGGCTTAAAATATTTAAGGTTTTTGGTTTATTTACTGGTATAAATTTTATAAATTTAATGGAAAAATTTCTTTGTGTTACAATAAATTCAATTTATTATGGTGATCTTTGAAAATACATACATTAAATAAAAGTAACTTTAAGAATTTTAACTAAAAAAACAGATTTTCTGGTCATCAGCATTCTTTTGTGGTTGTTACTAACATCATCTATCAAGTTAACTTTCCCTTTGGCCAAACAATCGTTTTGAAACATTTTATTAATACTTAATGTCCTTTTTAAATATTTGCTCAATATGTTTGGATTTTTTAATGATTTTTCACGAAAAATTATTATTCAGAAAAATAATTATAAAATGGAATTAGCATTCTTAATTTTACAAATAAATGAGGATTTGAAAATTTACTCTGTGATGCATAAATAATTATATTCTTTTACTCCAAACTTAAAAATCATACTGACTACAAATCAAATAGTTTCTACTAGTATCTCCATCATCTTATTCTTGTTTAAACATTACTTTAACTTGTCGTTTTCTTGCATAAAAATTACTATAGCTGAAAATAATGGTTTTGTCATTATGTCTGAACACTGATAGATACTAATCTATAAACTCTACAAAGTATAAGTAAACTTAGCAGTGATTGTCTGTAGATCTGTAGTCCCACGTCTAAAATCTTAAACCAAAATAAATGGGATTCATTTAAAGTATTTCTAATTGTAGTTTGGTATTGAAAATCTGCTAAATCTTTTACAAATAGAAATATTCATCTAACACCTCTACAAAGTATAAGTCAATTTAACAATGATTAACTGTGTGTTTAAAACCTTATCACGACTAAAATACCAAACTGAATTTAATGAAATCTATTTGAAGTATTTATTATTGTCCAAAGTAGTTTGGTATTGAAAACCTTTAAAAACGGTCAAGTCTGAAAAAAGTTATGAAAATGTTAGACAATTAAAAAAAATATAACCAATTGTCACTCTCTCAGCATTAAATAAAACATAAAATTCCAAATTGAAAATAATGAGATTCATTTCAAGTATTTATCATTGTTCTATAATAATTTGCTATTAAAAATCTGCTAACACGTTTAGAAATAGAATATTCATCCAAAACCCCTACAAAGTATAATCTAAATTGTCTGTATCTGTAAAAAAAGTCCCATGTCTAAAATATCAAACTTAAATTAGTGTGATTCATTTAAATTTTATTTATCTATTTTTATTTATTTATTAAAAAAATTATTATAATTAAAATTACAATAGATCTAAGTAGTTTGGTATTCAAAAACATTTCAATCGGTTAAGTATTAAAAAAGTTATGAACATTTTCGACAACTTTGAAAAAATGTGTTGCTTTGTAATAAACAATTGTGACTCTCTGCATTACTAATTTCACTTGTAACAATACAATACAATACTTAGCTGCATTAAAGAAAACAAAGTCAGTCATATGCTGCATCGTATTATACATTTAATTATATTTTAATGTTCTAAATCGTTGGCTTAGTGAGCAAACGTGGTCTTATTTTGAAAATCGTTATTTAAATACAAAACTTTAGAATAAGTAAAAATTACTTATTTGCTGTAAAAACGTTTACAACTATTAATTTTTTCTTTTTGTTATAATGTGTTTAGGTATGGTCACACATGGCAAATATTTACTCAAAAAAGCGTAACAATTTGTTTTACTACAAATTTGTTTGACGTTGTTTACTCTTACAAGAGTGTTGCAAGATCAATCAAAGAATCAAATCAAATAGAACAAAATATTTGTTGTGTCTTGTCCTAAATAAACAAAGTTTTTTTTTTATATAAATAAACAAGTTCAAAAATATTTTATTCAGTGGTTACGACTTTTTTGGCAAATATTTACCAAGTGTGGCCGTACCTTTAGACAAGTCTATTTTATGTTAGGCTAAAGTGTCGCTATGAAAATTCTGATTTGAATACAAAACGTTAGAATAAGTAACTTCAATAAATGGTTTTGCAATTATTTCATTATTTTGCTCGCTTTATTATACGAGTAATAATTTACAGTCTAATTCATACAAACTTATCAAGGGTTTATAACAGGCTTCTAAAGCAAATATCTATACAAAATTTGCTTTATAAGACAGTTATAAACCTTTGACAAATTTTATGAATAAGGGGGTTAGTCTTTTATGAAAGTTTGTGGTGTAAGGTACGCGTGAAGCAGTACTTTATATACATGTGATTTTTTAAATTAATTTAAAACCCTTCTTTAATTTAAAACCCCTTCGTTTACTTTCCTTATTTTCCGTAATTTAGCAGAGCTTTAATTAAGTTTTGTATGAGGCATTAGTTGGTAGACCTTCCAATTGCTCTTCTCAAGCAGGCATGTTACCAGTAGCGAGTAGACAAGGCCTTGACTAACAATGCAACGCCATGTAAAATTTAAACAATTTGGCCGCTACTGCCGAAGTAGGACTTCTAGACGGCCTCCTTACAGCATCTTTTTACCGCTGGGTACATATATATATATATAATAGTGCTAAACTTGTATTAATCATTAGTTTATTTATTAAATTTTAACCTAAATATATAATTCATAAATCATTTTAGATAATATTGGATTAAATGGAAATTGTTATGATTTCTACTGTCTAAACATGGTCTGAATACTAATATTTTTTATCGTAATTATAACATTTTGTATTAATTATATAATTGGTCTATTATTGCTATATTTGCATATATTTCTGAATTTTAATTTTAACGATTAAATGAATTTATTACCCGCTAACTTTGATTAAACGTCATGAATATCCCTTTGCTATAACTTGAAGTCAAAAAATAAAAAATATCATTTTGCTTTAACTTGAAGTACAACAAAACAAATAATTAGCATTGTGTTTTAGCTTTGACCAGCATGAAAATTCTAACTTCACTTGTTTTTTAACCATCAACCACAGCGGTGAGCATACACCTAAATAAATGATATTGTATTGAATTCCCACCAAACAATTCATTGTGTTTTTTTTTATTTCCCGCATATTTGGAATACCAACGCCTAATTCTGTGGAGCAATTGTTCTCTAAACAACCTAAACCAACCGTCAACTGCACACAATCTGCTGTAGCGGCAGCATTGTACACAAATGTCATAATTGGAAGGGTTAGTATTCCCTAACGACTACTGACATACGCCAATCCATGTCAGTTTTGTTTTAGCAAAACCCAAAGTGTTTTGTTCATCTACTAAAGGTAACAAATACATTGGTCGATGGCCTTTTGAATTTTTGCTACAAAACTTTAATGGCAATTAAATTACAGAGTTAAAACAATAAAAACAAAGAAACAACTTTATTAGCAAAGGTGTTTAGTCCATAAAATACAAAATAATTAATTGAAAATTACTTAGAATCTACTTTTTCTAAACTGTGTTCATTTATCATTATAAATCATATCGATTAAGTAAAAAAACTGCTTGAACAGATTTCAAAATTATACTCGTATAAAACCCAGCATTTTTAAACGTTTATTATGTCTTTTGTAAAATTTGTAAACAGCGACTTGGCACATTTGCGCAACAAGCTAATGATTTGCTAATGATCTCATTTCAATACTCATCTGTTTATATGTTTAGTAAACCAATAATTTACTTCTGTTAAAATTTTTGCTATTTAAAGAATCTAGAAAATAAATTTTTCGAGGAATCTCTTTAAAAATTCCCACGTTCGAAAGTGAAGTTTTTTTTCATTGTCCTCTAGTCGTCTAGCAGGAAAAAAGTCTGCATAAAAAAATCAAAGGATTTGTCTAAAATTTCAGTTTGATTTTTTTTCTATTAAATAATACAAAAACTATAAGAAAAAAATAATCAATTTTTTGCTCTGATAATTCAAAATAAACCCTTTATTTAAACAAAGACTGAAAGAATTGCCATGAAAAAGATGCTCAGTCATTTGCATATGGATAGAAAGATAAAACACAAGATGTTTAAGGAATAAAATATTCGATAAAATTTATAAACCAGAATAAACACCACCAAAATACAATATTCTTCATACAAACTACAAATAAATAGAGAAAAATTCTGACGATTTTTTATATGTACATCTAGGTATCTTAAAGAACTTTCGATTTCTTAGGCTGTCAAAATAAATTAAATTTGATGGAGCACAGTGAAATTGAATTTAAAAGATTTTTTTTTAAATTGTGATATTTTTGAAACTTTTTTTCCAGCATCTGCTTAAAGTTCTTCTTATTTCTTATTCAATATGTTCCCATTCCCAACCTTGTTATAAATAATTACATAGTGTTAATGGATTTCCTATAGAGATAAATTAATCATTTTCATTTTTCATTTCAAAATGCAAAACATATAAATTAACATATTGCAAATACTTAAAATCGCATTTTCTTTTCCAAAAATTTCCATAATACCACTAATAAGCCCCCTTGACATTTTGCACAACACGCACAAAGTTCATTAATATTTCTAATATTTGGCAAATGATCCTTGATCTTTGAAAAGAGTACACAAAACTAACATCCTAATACTTTTCTTTCGGCATTGTTAACTAGGGTGTTAACAGCCTAAAGGTACACGCGTCTTCTCTAACTCAATAATACAAAATTTAACAATTTTGTGCGGCCTGATCTTAATCGATCTTTTTCCATACAATATTGGCAATAATCTCTATTGTTGATCATTTTATGTTGAACTTTCTTGTAGGGGTTGCTAAAGAATATTAGTAAATTATACTTGTTGTAAAAGATTGTGGAAATGTTAAACTTATTATATAAAATTTACTTTAGTCAGATATACAGCAATTTTGACAAACAACAAATCAATTTAATTTCAATGAGCTCCATTAATTTATACTCGTACAATTTAGTTTATTTTGACAGCCCAAAAAATTTAAAGTTCTTTAATAAACCCTGAAACAATTTAAATACAAAAAACTTTAATGATCAAATTTTAAGATCAGTTAACAGATCCAGCCTCCAATATATCGCAAACAAAGGGGCGTGCTCCTCCCACTTTTCTTCTGGTACGTATTCATAATTATGCCAATACCATATGTACCAAATATCACCGACGTACTTCAAAAAATGCCCGAAATATGGCGATTTAAAATTTTTGGGTTATATGGGCGGTGCCACTCCCGTTTGTCCAATCAAGACTTCATATAGCCTATTATTCCTTCCAGAGTCAGAAAAGGGCGCTGAAAATTTCAGAAAGATCGGTCCAAGGGTTTGGCCTCTTATTAAGCACAAACATACAGACAGACATTCATTTATATATACATATAAAGATAGATTATGTCCTTTTTAAGTGATTTTCGCTGCTGATGCAAACAAAAGCATTATGCTCATTTAAGTGACTTCTAGAAGTGGACTTTATATGGGCGCTACGGTCATATATAAACTGATTATCATAAATCTGAGCTCGACGATTTTTTATATGTATGGACTATTTGTGTTAAATTCCAACTTGATGATGGTTTTATAAGGGACTTATTCGCATTTAAGTGATTTGCGGAACTCGACTTTATATTGGGGCTAATGTCAAATATGAACCGATTATTATGATTAGTTAAAGTAATGTTTAAACAAGTATTTTAACAAACAGAATAAGATGATGAAACTACTAGTAGAAACTATTTGATTTGTAGTCAGTATGATTTTTAAGTTTGGAGTAAAAGAATATAATTATTTATGCATCACAGAGTAAATTTTCAAATCCTCATTTATTTGTAAAATTAAGAATGCTAATTCCATTTTATAATTATTTTTCTGAATAATAATTTTTCGTGAAAAATCATTAAAAAATCCAAACATCTTGAGCAAATATTTGAAAAGGACATTAAGTATTAATAAAATGTTTCAAAACGATTGTTTGGCCAAAGGGAAAGTTAACTTGATAGATGATGTTAGTAACAACCACAAAAGAATGCTGATGACCAGAAAATCTGTTTTTTTAGTTAAAATTCTTAAAGTTACTTTTATTTAATGTATGTATTTTCAAAGATCATAATAATAAATTGAATTTATTGTAACACAAAGAAATTTTTCCATTAAATTTATAAAATTTATACCAGTAAATAAACCAAAAATCTTAAATATTTTAAGCCAAAATATTTCTCTTGCTTCTTTAGCTGAAAATAAAAATCCTTTTAAAAAATTCTCACGCTAAAAAGTGAATGTTTTCTATTTTTTTTTTTTTTTAGAAATTAAATCAAGCAAATTTATCTTGGGTTTTTCTAAAAACTATAAGAAAAAAATAATCAATTTTTCATAATGATCCACAACAAACCCTTTGTTTAACTACACAGGCTGACAAACAAAAGCTGACAAGATTCCACATTAGCATATGAAGATGCTGATGATCTTAGTAAGTTCTAAGGGAAAGATGTTCGTTTAGACACCCAAACAACCACCACCATAAACTGGCAGACACTTTTTTACCTTTTAGAAAAATAGCCTAAGGACTTGCCTAGAGACACAAATAGAAAGGATTTATCTATTTGTTTAACATGAAATTATTTATAAAAAAGTGCATTTTTTATAGATTTTTTTTTGAGGATTTTTTACAAACTTTTAGTTTTAACAAAAAAAATGTTGGAAAAAATATTCAAATTTTGATTACGGTTGGTATGAATTTCTGTTATAATAAGCAACGGGTAAGAAAATAGCCTGGGAATTTCAATTTCTTTATTACTAAATTCCAAAATTTGTTCTTAATTTAAGTAACTGCAGGAAAAGTGTTTTATTAAAGTGTTCACAGCTGGTTATTGAAAATTAATCATTTTTCAATTTAATGTTTATGTGAAAATAAATGAACTCATTACATTTGTTTACAAACTTGAAGTTGAGAAAAAAATTTCTTTTCTTGAGTTTCAATTTTGCATATTCCCAGCATACCATTCTTGGAGCGCTCCGAAAAAAGAGTCAGAAAAGAGTCCACCAAAAGAGTATTTTCGGAGCGAAAGAAAACTTTGCTTGTTACTCTCCTGAGTATTGAAGGTTTTCGGAGCAATTATGATTGTTTTTTGGGCTCATAAAGAGCGTTAACGCTCCGAAAAAGGTGTCAGAAAAGACTCTTTCCGGACTCATATGGCTTGCTGGGTGTGTTTGTCTCAAGTAAAGCCTTTTCCTAACTAACTCTTTCTTCCAAATTTGCATATTTAAATACTCAAGTCCTTATTTTGCATTCAAATATTTACAATTTGCATAATGCAACTAATCTTGACAAACACTTTCTTATTGTGTTTTTTGCTTTATGCAAAATATTTTCAAGATCTAGAATGCAAAATCATTAATTATTGTTGCTATTGGCTTGTGTTTTCAAGCACTTTTTCCACAACATCTTAATTTTATACAATCATTGATCTAACATTGATCCTTTGGTGTGTTTTTCCTTAAAAGGGTAAGTAAGTGTGTAGGACCTTTTGTTAACAACATGACTTTTTTCCTTTTTGCGGAAAAACATCCTTGTTAAACACATTGTTTGTTTAAGGTTTGCAAAATCAATGTTTTGCGGATTTCTTAACAATTGTTTTAAGAAAAAGGGGTTGTTAAGATTCCTTCAAACCGAATTGTTGAACATATTCTGGTATTTATTGTTTTCTAATGTGATGATATTTGATAATGCCAAATAAATAGAGTAAATCATTTGTTAATGCAATAATCAATTAATTGTGTTATAGTTTGATTTAAATAAAAGATAAATATCGATTGTAATTGTCTAATTTATTTAAAGTATCAATATTACATTTGAATAAATGAAACCATTAATTTGGAAACCTTTAACCAGGTCCAAACTAACTTAGTGGGTAAGAAAAATTATAAAATTGTAACTACAAATTCCACAGTTTTACTTTACTTTAATAACAATTAAAGAAAATGTTTTTATAACAAATCCTGATCATTAAAATTTTTATGACGAACGTGACATAACTAAAATGTAATTTATTGACACTTAAACCAGAGCTTCATATTCGGTTTCGGTTAAACATAAACCGCAGTTTAAAACCAATAGCGAGGTCCGCTATACCTTGGTTTTTTTCTTTTTAAACTAATTTCAATAAAAAATTAAACACATTTGAAACTTAAAAACAAGCTTTTTATGATTTTATAATTTAAAAACTAATTTGTTTGGTTAAAACGGGCCTAACAGCAGGTGACAAGAACCTGATGATTTATTCTCCAGATTCTTCTAATTTTAGTCTATCATTAATTAACATTAAAAATAAACATTTTCCATTTGCGGAAACAAGTAAAAGAATATAAGACACAGTCCTGAGATTTAGAAAGGCACAAGAAAAAATATTCTGTTAATTCAAATCGATGTTAAAATTGATTCCCTTGTTAATTTGTATTGTATTAATAGTTTAAGCTGAAGTAACACTAACTGCCTTTGGTATGGGAGACGAGAAATCTTGTAATCCATATTTGATTATTTTTGTTTTTATATAAAAATCCAAAGAAATCTTAAATCCTTAAAAACTCTGTAAATGATCCTTTAAATGAGAAAATAGCTTCAATTTGTGATCACTGACTAAAAATCGAATTTTCGCATAAAAAATCAAAAAAATCTTAAATTCCTTTTAATAAAGAAAATAACCAACTTATTTACAAGTTTGCCATATATGAGGAATGTTTCTTTCTACTACTATATATTATCGTACTATTTAATGAAATAGTCAAAAGCCGAGAAAAAATCTAAATCTATTGTTTTAAAACTAAATTCGTGATTCTTAAATTTTTTGCTTTTTTGGAAAATGTAACTTAAGCTCTTATTGACTTCTGTGAATGAGAAGTTTCATGGTTTTTGTATTATAACTAAAATTGTTAATAAATAATATAAACTTTAAGAACAATTAGACGGATAAGTAATGTGAATTTAACAATAAAAAGGAATTATTTAAAAAACTGCTGTAATTTAGATACGACAGAATTTTTAAAATAACAGGTGACAAAAGATCCACCTTATTCCCTACTTTCAAAAATGTTGGCAAATCAACAAATGATTTGCACTATTTAAGTACTTTTCTAACATTATCATTAGAAAATAATAAAAACAATAAAAATATATTTAACAATTCTGATTAAATATGACAAATTAACAACCCCAATCTTGTATGACAATTCTTAAGCAATTCTCCAAAATAGATTTTGCAAACCTTTTTTTTTCTTGCGAAAGAGAAAAGAAGTCATGTTGTTGACAAAGTCACCCCTTTTCTGCAAAAAAAACTAAAGGATTGTACGAAAACTGATGGAAATTAAGATGTTGTGATGCCAATATTATTTCAAAAATATTAGAAATTAATGATTTTGCGTTTTTGCTCTTGAATATAATAATTTTGCATAATGAAAACTGAAAGTGTTGGCCCGGATTAGTTGCATTTTGCTTATTTAATATTGTATGTAGAATTTAAGTATTTAAATATGCTAATTTTTGCTCAAATTTATGCTAAAAAAAAGGTTAAGCAGAGGATTCTGTAAGTTTGCAAGAATTGAGACAATGAGTTTGAGTTTCAGGCAAATTTTCATATGCCCTTTATTTCCATTAATAAGTTTGTAAACAATTGTAATGAGTTTGATTATTTTCACATAAACATCAATTTAAATAATGATTAGTTTTGGAAATTTATTGAACTTCCAGCTGTGAATAGTTTGTTACTCATTTTAAAAGGGTTCTCAAAAACGATATATTGGAATTACTTGAAAATTTTAAAATTTAGCTTGTTAAAATATCAATAGTAGAAGCCTTGATAATTGTTACAATGAATTTAGTTTTGCTCGAAAATTCACTGTTTAAAAGATAAATCTGTGCCCAATTCCACAAACGTTAAAAATTTTAATATATTTTTTGTAAAAAAAAATGTACAGTAGAGCCATTAAAATTTAAAGTAAAATTTATTAAATTGGTATGTAGTTATAAGATAAAGTATTCAAAATACTACTAAATAAATAAGTAATAATAATTGTTTACTCTTACAACAGTTTTGCAAAATCAAACAGCATGGAATAACTAAAAAAACGAAGTTTTTTTTTTTTAAATAAATAAACGAGTTCAAATATATTTTATTTAGTGGTTACGTCTTTTTCGGCAAATATTTGCTAAGCGTGACCGTACCTTAAGTTTTCTAGTTTTTGATTTGCACTATTAGAAATCACAATTGTATATTATTACTTATTTGTGAAATTTAGCCACTGTGCACTGGTTCGTGTATATTTTGCGCCTGAGGTTACACTTGTTCGACCAATGTTCGTGTCTTAAGTCTTTTGTTTTCATATCTAGCAATAGTTATTAATTAAATCATTCAACACAAATATCAATGTCACGGTTAGTTAATAACACTGCATAAGATTAAGATAAAGAGAAATTTCTTTTATTTTTAAGAGAAAAACCTTATATATTTATTACCTGCCGCAAAAGGCTTAAAATCCAATTTAATACATTTATACATAGTGAAAATCATACCTTTTGCCACACAAACTGCAGCAATTTGTGCTACCTATAAACTAAACATACAGGTGTGTCAGTTATTGCCATTAAGGCAGAATAAGTAATGCTGGCGCTTTCATAAGCCTTTGAAATGCTAAACAACATGCCTTTAATACCGGCTATTTATTAAAAGGTTGGGATTTCAGGCTTAACAAAAGCCAAAGAATTTTAAAATCTTATGCTTTCTTGTCTTGTTGTACAAGACAGCATTCTATAAATTTTTGTTCATACAAAGGCATTTAACTTAAGCTAAAGCCACATAAATTGAGGGAAGACAATAAATTTCATTGAGATTTTGAGACGCCAGATAAAGGAGCCGAAGAAGATGTTTGAGAAACAAGAATCAAAACACCAACAAGCACGAACAAGATTTTACAAATGACTTTAGCAATGTCGGTTTGACTTGACTGTCAAACTAACTGACTGGCGGCAGAGTCATTGGAGTTAAGTGGATTTAAAGTTGCTTTTAAGCTTTCTTTAAACTCTCGTACAAAGTAGCAGTTGGCATTAAGTGCGAGTAATAACAAATCATCAGCCAGAGAGCCAGCGAGTTTTAAAGAGCAACACACATAGACAGACAGACAGACTGACAGGTATGTGCCAGAATTGTTAAGGTAAAAGAAATTGAAAAAGAATTTCTTTTTTTTTATGTCTTGTGTATTCTATTATTCTGCTTGGCTGTTGGCTACAAGACATAAAGTGACGTTGTTTAACTACCTCAACTAAACCCACCTGCTGCTGCTGCTGCTTGCTGTCTTTAGTATTTGTTGTAACGAAACGTAAAATACAACAAATTAAACTGAAAAACACACAAGAAAAGCAAGAATACATAAAGATGATGTTGATGGCTAAACACACAAAACAAAAAATCGAAGAAATGGCCGCATTACTAGACCATTGGTAATCGTGTACATTTCAGTTTATTTAGAGCTTTCGTTTGTATAACACGGTTGCAAGGAATTCAGCGGTTAAAAAAAACCGTTTGAAAAAATGGAATAACTACAAAAAAACTACACCCTAAAAATAGCAAAGAAGCAAAAACAAACAAAAATCCTGTTGAAAAGTATTGCAAATAAAAAGTGAAGTGAAAAATTTTAAAACAAACAATACTTTTAAATTAAATAAATAAACAAAAAAGGTATTTTTCAAAACAAGTATAAGAAAAAGTGTAAATAAGACCAAAAAAAAAATATCCTGGAGAATTTCTAACTTAAAGAAAAGAAACAATAAGAAATTTGCCTAAAAAAAACAAGATTTCTTTTATAAGAAAAAACTGTGTTGATTTTTCAAGTGTTTTTTTTTTCGTTTTTCTTTTAAAGCGTTTTATTTATATCAATGTGTGTGTGTAGTTTTTGTGCTTTTGAAAGAAAAAAATTTACCGTTAGTTCTAATTTTATTGTAGTGGCTCAAGACTGGTCTGTAAAATCTACAAAAACTTTATTAATTTGTTTCTCAGGCGTTGAAGACGTGTGTGTGTGTCTGGTTTTATTTGTTTACTAAAGTAGTTGGGCTTTTGTTTCAGTTGCTAATTCCGGGCTAATTTTTTTTTAAATATATGCAGTGGTTTCAAAATTATTAAAAATCACAAAATTCTTAGTGGGTTTTTTATAAATTAAAAATTTGCCAATTATTTAAAATCACAATATTTCATTCAGCATTATATTTTGAAGACAATAAAACACTTAATGTTGTCTAAAACAGATTTCCAAAAAAAAATTATTAAACTTTTATTTTCTATTTTTTTATTACAGTTTATTTGACCTTTTTTTTATTATTTTCAATATTTTATTATATATATTATAATATTTTTTTAAATTTTAATTTTTATTTTCGATATTTCGCTACGTCTTTGTGTAGCTTCTTCAGGAAAAAATTTTTAATCTTATAAATGTCAAATTATTTGTCATAGGAAAAAGTATATGAAAATTTTGAACACAACAAAATATTAAAATAATTAGAAAATATTACTACTAAATGTCTGTAAATCTGTGCTACATCCCAGCAAAAACTTCAACTTCAATTCTTAATTTTAATGACTTCCAGAATTCTTTATTTCGTAGCATTATTCGCCTCTTTTTGTGTTACTAATTATATATTAAAGAATTACTTTCTACCTATATATCAAAAAATTTACTTCAAATAAATAGATTTAAATAAGTTAGTCCGCTTTCACACGTTTTAATTCTGACACTTCAAGGCAAGTACTTCCTGGTACTAGTCAATTTTCTTATTTCCTTTTGTTTTCTTCTTTTATTTTCTCTGTCTTATTCTGCGCGAAGTTTTTTGCATAAGCAAGTAAAAACTTAATGGTATAGAGTACGAAAATTTAAGATACGCGTGTGAATGAAATGTCAGGTTCAAAAAAAAAAAAAATTTAACAAAAACTTGTCAGCTAAAACTGAAACGTGTGAAACAGCACTGATTATATGAATATAAATCTTTAGTAATATCATTTTGCAATAAGTATCCTTTGTTTATTTATTTCATAACAATTTGTTTTAACCAGTCCACATACAACTACATATTTTATAATACTTTGAAGTATAAAAATAAATTATTAATTTTTTGGTTAAAAGTGGCAAAATTTTAACGGATTACTTGTTCGCAATGTCCCAAAATTATTTTTTAACTTAATTTGTAAGTGAAGTTTTTGCTGGGGTGTTCAGTATCTGCTTTGTAATTAATCCTTTTAGATGTAGGTACACATTAATTATCTGTAACATTTGTAACATATAACCACGTTTTCAAATCTTGGATAGTGATTTAATTTACTACAATGAAAAGATAACGCAGTTTTTTGTAAAGTAATATTGTCTCTATATCTTTGGTCTGATTTATGTCCAGCAATTCTGGTTTTTAGTTTATTTTTCATTGCACCTATATATACATTATTACAATTTTCTTTATCATTTCCGTCACAAGGTATTTTATATACAACATTTGACATGTTCCAATTTCCTATTTTATCTTTTGTTTTACTAAATAATTTATCTACTGTGTTATAAGTCTTGTAAGTCATTCTATATTTATCAGTATAGAAAATTTTTCATCTTCTCAATCGTTCTGATATTTCCGGAATATAAGTTATTGGTTTGTAAATTTTCGGTTCTATTATGTTTCTTTGTATTGTGTTTCTTTTGTCCTTATATCTAAATTAGCTAAAGTCTTCTAATATATTCCTTATCTTTTACTTGTTCTTCTAATGAAATTCCCTGTCGCTTACAGTTAATATTTAATCAATTCAATTCTTTTATATAATTTTTTTAAATTTACAAAAAAAAAACCTTAAGCTTGAACAATTACTAAAATATTGATAATAAATTTTATTTTCTGTTCACTTGAGAATTTTCATTTTCTAAACTGATTTTATTTTTTGCAGGAGCTTCATAAATAAATGACTAGTCATTAATTATGTTCTTTAAGTTAAACCCATTGGGGTTATGTTTATTAGCAAATATTTTTTATTAAAAAAGAATATTTATAATAAATTTTATTATTTTAGGACTTTGCGTGTTAAACAATCCTGAACGCAAACATACAAATTAGTTTGAATATTAGTATTCTATTAGTAGTCTTTAAAAAACTTTGATAAATAAAAAGGAGTTTTGCAGAGTTTTAAATAATATGCAACTTTAACAAATCTCCCTTAGTCCCAAAATTATGGTAATTTTAGTAAGAAGGCCAAACAGTGTGAATAATTTGGTTTTGCGTATTCAGCCCAACAAATCTAAATTTGAAGTTATTGCCTGCTAGTAATATCGTAATTTGAATGTGACTTTATACAAATGATTTTTAAGATTACTCCAACAGTCGTTCGTTTAGTCTGTAAAGGCAGAATTAGTCTTTACTTTCTGTTTCGTTCCGAATCAGCTGACTTGATTCTCTTAAATAAAAATTGTGTAGAAGTCGTTAGTTGTTTTGTAACTTTCCGTGCCATTGCGGACGAACCTGTTGAAATCAAAAATTTGCTAAATAATTGTAAGTGACAGCACAAAACAGCTGACATCCGCACAAAAAAAACAATTTTAGTTCATTACAAAAATTTTCAATTTCTTTGAATTTAATTAAGTTTTTGTAATGACATATTGTTCAATAAAAAAACTTTGATTTGTATTTTTTGATTTATTTTCGCGGTATGTGTTGTCTGTTTACCTAAAACAGCTGATACGTTTATACGGAAAAACTAACTACAAAAATTTAACAACAGAACGACACGGAACAGAACAGCAACAGAAAGTGAATACTAATGAAGCCTTAAGGATCAATAGCAGTAGTTTTGGTCTCCGTATTAGACAAGCTGTTTCAGTTTGTAAATTAATTTATTTACTAATTTTTTTTTTGCTTTAAATAGATGGATGTCACATATATACGTAGTTAATGAACAACAAATGCGTTTAAACAAACGAATATAAGAATAAACTTAATCATTTTTAAAATCATTTGTATAGAGCCATATTCAAATTGTGATATTACAAGAGGGCAACAGAACCATAACTTTAAAAATAAATTTGCACAATTTGAAAGCGTTGTTCAGATGTGTTGAATTGACAAATATCGTAGCAGCTGACAAAATGGCCGCCAGGTAAAAAAGTATTGCCAATTTAAAGTTCTATATCTAAATCTACATCTAAAAAAATCATATTATAAATACAAAAGGATAACAACAACAACGACAAACATTAAATGATATTTTAATAAAAAAAAAAACGCTAACAATAATTACTATTAACAGTTTTTTTATTTCACTATTATTTATAATAAAAATAATTCTAAAGAAATCTTTCTTTGCCATAATTTTATCAAACATAAAAACGTCTCATTCATAAAGCAATTTATTGTGCAAAAAAGAAATTCAACCAAAAACAAAAAAAAACAGTGCGACTATATACTCAATGTAACGGTATGATTAACGGTATGACAATGATGACACACACATACATACAGACAGTCATTATAAAGCCAGAAAAAAAATACACCAGCAACAGTAAAACTAAATCACAATATTAAAATAATGCTAATTTTCTTAATAAATTTATGTTAGTTTTTTCTGTGTTTTTTTTTTTTTTTGAAAACCCAGTTATTAGTGTCCTTACGTGTTTTTAATAAAGCTTATGGCACATTTAAAATTTTTTACATTTATAATAACTCATCTTGGCGAGCCAACGTTTTATGCGCATATGAACAAAAATGTCATCAGTGTTACAAACAGCAATCTGTTCATATTCTTCTATGTGGAGAAAACGTATTGTTGATATTTATGTTCATAGTTTTCGTTGATTTTTTTTTGTTTTGTTTTGTTTTTTTTGTGTGGAAATTACATTAGATGAAAAACAAGTGTTTTGACAATGACGACAAGAGTTGTTCACACGAGATAAATTCATGTGAAGACAAGAAATTGTTCGTTGAGTAAACAAATTGATAGTATATCAAGTCTTGGGATGAATTTCGGAAAAAAATGGTCAAAATGCCGATAAAATATAAAAAACTCTTTATTTCGAATTTTCAATATCGTCAAAAAAAAAATCGTAAAAAAATAAAAAGTGTGTTGATTTACTTAAAATAGCAATAATATTGCATAATATATTGTAAAAAGGAAAAACGGTAAGAATTATGTCGATAAGTTTGCGCAAGAACTATAAAAAAGCGCATAAAAACAGCAAAAAATTGGGAAAATCGATGAAAAATGGGCAAAAATCATGAAAATAGGTTAAAAATTTTGATTTTCTCAGTTGAAATGTGCATTTTAATGGTGGAAATAGTAATTGCGAGCCGTTTAAAGATAACAGAAGAAATTTTGAATATGAAAAGCGCCTTAAATGGTCAAAAATTGACAAATTGACCGCAGTTAAAACAAAACGCCATAAATTTTTCCCAATGAGCCAAATTGGCACTTTCATCGGTGGAGTAGTAGTCACGGGGGTTTCACATTAGTACCAGAAATTTCGTGTTAAAAACTTAAACAATGTTATTAATAACTAAAAATCGAATTGAATTACTATTTTTGGGAACAACAAGAATATGTTAGAGAAAAATTTATTTGTTTAACATTTTCAAAAATATTTTCCAGTAAGTGTTTTAAACTTTAAATTATGTAATTACACTTAAAATGTATAAGTTTGCAATATAGTCAATATAAATTATTGCCTTTACAATGGCGTAGCAAATAGTACCTTTTATAATATAGCATATACAGCTGCGGTAAAAAATATAGCATTGAAAACAGGCAGAATTCGACTGTACAGTTTTTATCGAGTTGAAATAAATATTTCGAATAAATAAATAAATAAAAATTTTTATATAAACAAAGATTTATTTTTATATTCATCTTCTTAAGCGGCTTTGAAAATGTTTCAAAAATGATCAAAATTGCACGATCTATAACGCCTAAACCGGCCTCTAAATAATATTTTCATAATAACTTAAAAAGTTTGAAGTTGTAGTAATTGCTACAAAAATTAGAGCATTAAATATTATTTTACTGTATATGGTATTATAAACTTTTACAATTAAAGTAAAATTACTTTTTAAAACAATTTCATTTAGTATTCATGTATTAACCACTGTTCAAAATTAAGTTCTAATTTCTATTTATGTCTCAAGTAAATATATTTGAACATTTAAGAGAAAAGCACATACAATCAAAAGTAAAAACGTCGTTGACAACGGTACGAACATAATCGTTGCGATTTAATTTAGAAATTCTTATATTTGTTTGGTATTTTTTTTTTCTTGGTTTTTGAATGTACATTCCTGAAATACTACAATGTTTCAGTTTAAAATATATTTGAGTTACTGCGTATGTCTTATGACTGGCTTTTTATTTTACTAATAAATTGTAGCTGCTGTATATTTTTTGTTGTTGCTTTCTTTCTTTCTTTGCGCTTCTTTTTTTATGCAGCTGACATACTTTTTCGTTTGGCTTAATGTGCCGCTTAAATAGTTTTTGTCGTTGTTGTCCAGCAACATTATTATTCTGGATTTTCTTTAATATTGTTTTTGTGTTTTGTATTAATGTTTTATTAAAGTTTCTTATTCACCACCAAATAAATACCTACTGCTGGTGCTGCTGTAGTGTTTTTTTCTGGCTTTATTTGCGTACTCAATAATGAATGTTCGCATGTATGTGTGTGTGTATTTGTTGTCAAGAAATATTTTGGTTTTTGTCATCGTTGTCATACCGTTAACTCACATACATTGAGTACATAGTCGCACTGTTTTTATACCCTACACCACCATAGTGGGCAGGGTATATTGGATTTGTGCTGATGTTTGTAACGCCCAGAAATAATGGTCCAACACACACCTTAAAGTATACCGATCGACTCAGAATCACTTTCTGAATCGATTTAACGATGCCCGTCCGTCAGTCCGTCCGTCCGTCTGGCTAGCTGGCTGTCCATGTAAAGCTTGTGCGCATAGTACAGGTCGCAATTTTGAAGATATTTCGATAAAATTTGATACGTGATATTTTTTCGGCCCAAGGACGGATGGGATTGAAACTGGTAGAAATCGGTCCATTATTTCACCTGGCCCCTATACAAATGTCCTCCTGAAATTGGGGTTTACACATCATAAATGTTTGAATTATGCAAGTATCCAAATAAATTTCATCACAAATGAATGGTAAATGAAGCCAAATCACATCTACAAATTTTGTGCAGATTGGTGCATAATTACTCGTAGCTCCCGAAAATCACTTTAAAGAGCATAACTCTCTCAAAAATGTCGGTATCCAAATAATATTGAACCCAAATATTTTTCATATGTATGCAAATAATACGGTAAAATTTTGTTATGATCGGTCTATAATTAGTCGTAGCTCCCATATAAGGCCCACTTTCAAAATTCACTTTAACAATCATAAATTTCTTAAAAATTTTGGTATTCAAATAAAATTTGACACAATTAAATTTCTTATATACAGAAATAATGACACCTAATTTTATAATGGTCGGTCCATAATTAGTCGAAACTCCCATATAAGACCCTCTCCGTAATGCAGTTTAAGCTCCATAAATCTTTTAAAAGCATTAATATCGAGAAAATTTATAACATACATAATATTTATATTCATAGACATCATGACACTAAATTTTTGGATGATCGGCACACAACAGGCTATATCTCCCATATAACGCCCATTTCTGAAAAACTGTTTTATACATGACCGACTATACTTTCTTACTTGTTTTTTTTGGTTAAATTACTTTTTTGCACAATAAATTGCTTTATGAATGAGACGTTTTTGTGTTTGATAAAATTATGGCAGGGAAAAATTTCTCTAGAATTATTTTTATTATTAATAATAATGGAAGGAAAAAGAGCTAATAGTAATTATGGTTAGCGTGGGGAGGGTATTTATGAACATATCATTTAATGCTTGTTGTTGTTGTTATTGTATATATTTACACTCAAATTAATGTTTGGTTCTTAAGTCTTTTTGCGTGGCTTTATTGACATGGCTGACCAAGTTTGTGTCTTAAGTTTTTTGTTTAATAGTTGGTTTTTATATGTTTTAAATTTGCATTTATTGTGTATTTTATCTATTTAGGCATAATATTGTTAAAATCTATGTCACTGGGATATTTGCAGAGAATAATTATTATTTTTTTTATATATTTAAAGATATGATATAGTATGTTGGGATTTATTAATATATTTTTTGTAAGTTATAGCTTATTTTTTCTGTTTCAGCATCACAATAAAATTCATAGTAATGTGAATTTATCAGGAGATTGTTTGTTTTTTTCAGGAACATTTTTTATAAAGTTTTGAACAATTAAAGTTCACAGCTTAAATTTGAGAAAAATACTATTTGATTTTTGTACTGATTTTTTTTGATTTTTTTTGATTTTTTTTGTATCATATTTGTGTGGAAGCTCAATTAAATAAGATATAAATTTTCTTTACAATCTACCCTTTAAAATCCAATAGTTTTTGGGTTATATTGTTGTAGTTTAAAGTTAATTTAGTTGTTTATATTTTAAAACTAAAATAAGATTCTTTAGATTATTGATATAGTTGTTCTACCTTAGTATCTTTATTAAAAATTATATTTTCTTCAAGCTTTAGGTCAAAATTTCTTTTATTTATTATTTCTTCCAATATGCCGCTACAACTATGTGTAGCATCTTCAGAGAATTAAGTTCAAGTTTAAGTTCATTATTCCAAAAAATTTTCTTTTTACAAGTTTGTATATATTCATATATACTATTGTATTTTTCAAGGCCTCAATAACTAGTTTTGAATGGTTATACCATTAAATCTAAAAAACCTAATATTTATATTGTCCATTCATATTTATTGAATCATATTCAAATGCTCAAATGATTTTTTTCAATTTAATCTAAATACCTTATAATAATACTTAAATTAATCTTAAAACTAATAAAACTAAAATATTTATAGAAGGGAGAAAATATTTCCAATAGAAAAGGCCATTGGCCTAGTGGGTAGTTTTGTACACTACATTATGCATATCCACTTTGTTATTCTCCTGCAATAAAATAGGAGCCCAGCACCCTTGTAGGTCTTCTCTAAGCTTCACTTAATGAATGTCAATCGACGCGCTCAAAACATCTTAAAACAAAATAAATTATTATATAATAAAGAGATTTAAAAAATAAAAGCCCTAAAAGGAATATTGCCTGAATGTTGGCAAAATAATAAATAAAATTGGATCAACTTCCAATAAATGGAAGAATACAAAAGTATATTGTTATTTCAGCTACAGAAGGAGCTCTGATCAGAAGTGTTCCAAATTATTAGTACTGGTCCTAATGCGTGCAGGTATTTTAGTTCCGTTTTAAAAAGAACCACACCACTTATTAAGATAAATGATAAGACTAGATTATCTTCAGATGCTATATAATATGATTTTCCTCAAATTTTTAGAGTTCGACTGATATATCAAGTGGAATAATAAACCTAACCGTATTCATAGAATACTCTTTAAATTACCAATGCTATCAATATTAATACTATGTGCAATATGTGATGGAGAACTAATTGATTAATTGACCAGTAGAAACAAGATTTGCTTTATTTAAAAAATTAAGCTTTGCATAAACACAACTTGAAAACAAAATTTAATAAAAATAGTTGTCAAACTTTTCAAAGTATTGCACGCCTTGCCACAAATACTTTTTTATAATAACCACTATAACAATTTAAGGGAACTTAATATGCAAAAGCTTAAACTCAGTTAAACAAAATTCATATAAAATTTAAAACTTATGTCATTAAATAACTTGTAACTATTTTGCAATAAAATGTGTATTTAATATATATTAAGTAAATTTTCTATGACGCCATCAATTATTTTCAACCTCTCACAAATGCAATTTTATTAAGCCACAATAAATTATTCAATTGAATTAAAATTAAATAAAAAAGCGACATTTAAGCATTTAAGGCCCGCCAAATACCACCAGACATACAAACGGTAATAAATGTTTTTTTTCACTTTTGGAATTGCATTTGTCTAGTTTCGTAGTTTATTTTATTTATTTGTATATTTCCGTTCCACAAGCTTAAAATAAAATGTGTAAAGTGAAAGTCTTTCCCTTTGCCAATAACTATTTAAGCAAGAAAACTAAACAGCCACCATAAAATCAATAAAAGCAAAATATTAACAACAGCCTGTATATGGCTGGGCTTAAAACAAAGTAGAAAAAGAATAAATAAAACACAAATTTGGAAAAGTAAAAGAAAGAAAATAATATTACGGTAAAGTGCAAAACCTGCTGAAAGACTCAAAATTTAGGTCAGTGTGATCATGTAATGTCATTTGTATACAAGATCTTTGTCAACAATGATCATCGTCATCATCACCATCATCATCTTCGTCATGATTACACTTAGTATTTATGTTAATAATAACGGTAGAACTGTTTCATTTTAAGAACAATTTTCATTCATAGAAACCTGCTTAAACCAGTTGTATTTTATTTGTTATCATCCTACAAAGACATACCAAAGTGACATAACAAGCTGCACGTTTTCTTTAACTGCTGTTTGTTTTTTTTTTTATTCTTTTGCTTTCAAAAAGAAAATAAAAACTTGTAAGAAATAATAATAAAAAAACAAATTACAAAGAATTCTGTTGATGATGAAAACAGTTTTCAGAAATGTATGTTTTTTTCAACTTGATTTATTTTCATTAGCTGCTTAAACAAACTGGTATTCAAATGTTAACTGGAGTTTTGTTTGCACAATAAATAAATTAATTATAAGAAATGAAGCAGAATTCATAAAAATTTGTTGCTTAATTAAATTAAATCGTTTCAGTTATTCAGAAGAGGAATACAGAATTGTGTCTAACTATTTTAAAGTTATAAAGGGTGTTTTTTAGAACTTTGTAATGGAATAAAACAATGATGATTTTTTCTAAATTGATACGAAATTTGCTTTATTTCTTCACATATTGACTTCACATATCCGAACAGTAAATAGTCAAAAGGCATTAACTATACGATACTATGCGTTTATCAAACGTTTCCTTCAATTAAGCAATTATGGCACGAATTCACAACTCCTGCACATAATGATTGTTCAATTGATTACCGCAAAAGTCAGTAACCATAGCTCTATAACGGTCACCATTGACCTTAACGTTTTGGCCAGCTTCGGTTTTAAAGAACTACATACCAAATATTCCACCAGCCCATAAAGCACACCAAACAGTCAGTTTTACTGGCAGTCTCAACATACACTTGAGGATTAAAATCACTCCAAATATTATTGACGTATTCATTCAACGAAAATTGATCTTCATCGCTAAACCATATTCTCTTGTGAAAATCTCGAATTCGTATTTCGAACAGAACCATGATTTTCAAAATAAAGTTGCACAATTTAGAAGCGTTGTTCAGGCATCAGCCTATTGAAATGCCAAATCATAACTTACAGTTCTATACATCTAAAAAAAACAACCTTTATAAATAAAGTTTTTAAAAATTTGTTATTTTTTATTCGGTCTTGAGATTTTCTTAGTTTTTGGCTAACAATGTCTTAGATACTTCCATATTTATTGAATTTTTATATTTATAAAGAGGCAATGAAGTTCAAATGTATACAATGAAGTTCAAATGTATATAAAGCTGGGTCGAAGCAGTAGTTGAGATTTTTTTAATAATACGAAAATGACTCAACCAATTTTTGACTTTTACATCATTTACAAAATGAATTTTGTATAGAGTAGAATTCCGTTAAAACTAATTAAGAATATTAACATTAGGTAACAAAGTTTTTAGAAGGACTAATAAAACTCTACCTTTTGAAAGCATTTCTAATTTCAGAGTCTCTGCGAAATGTATAAATTTGCCTCAAGTTTTCCGAGTTAAACCTAATGTGCTTAAACATGTTTCTATTTGTGAATGTTTGAACTTTTCTCGAACATGAAATAAAGATTAGTTCGAAAGTTACACAAACTACGCTTCTTTCTTGTCGTTACAATGATGCTCATTCTATCAACTCACGAGATAAATGAAATTCCGGCTGTTATTGAAGTTTTAGCCAAAAACTAGAAATTTAATAAAGATTGTCTAACAATTTGGTTAACAACTGTTTTTGTTCTACATATATCGAAATTTTCAATACCAAACTGCCTGGAATATAAATAAACATTTTGGGGGAATAATATTTATTTCAGTTGTGTATTCGTGTAAAGATAAATCGCCTTAATCTCGTCGTCTTATTGATGTTCATTCCATTTACTCACAAGTTTAATCAAAGACAGAGCATGTTATTGATCCTTTAATTACCCCAAGGGGTAAGATGCCCTGGTGTACTAATATGTTCATCATCTTGACTCTGTTACTACAGATATGGCTACACAGGTACTACTCTGTGCTCAGGAAATGTACGGGAATTATGGCTTTCGTGGCAGGTAGCTGGCGATCCGCCTTTAGACAGGATTAGATAGCGGCCTGTGGCAACCGTAGTAAATTCTACACACTGTTCCTATCAGTAGTGGTGGGTCATTGCGATGTTGCGATTGGTGCTTTTCTAGTAACAGTCTTGGGTCATGGCGCTCGTTACATTGATCGTTGCAGTCATATGTGAGAAATTGCTACTTGTATGTTTATGACAAGTTCAAACAAGTAGGCTTTTGGCAAGACATACATTAATATGTTCTAGCAGGACATAAAATGCGATGGTGAGCTGAGTTCACTCGCGGTCAGGTACCCTCGTTAATCTTGAACAAATCTGATTCTTTAGTTAAAAACATTAAATTTATTTGAGGTTGGTTGTCTAGCATTTTGATTCAAAACTATTTTTGTTACATCTTGATTTGGCTGATTTTCAATACCAAACTGCTTAGGACAATTGTAAACATATTGGTTGAATCTCTTTTATTGCAGTTGTGTGTTTTTAACATGATAATGGTTTACACAAATATACCAACGGACACAGAAATAAAGGCTTCATTAGTCTTTACTTTCTGTTGCTGTTCTGTTCCGTGTCGTTCTGTTGTTAAATTTTTGTAGTTAGTTTTTCCGTATAAACGTATCAGCTGTTTTAGGAAAACAGACAACACATACCGCGAAAATCAAAAAATACAAATCAAGGTTTTTTTATTGAACAATATGTCATTACAAAAACTTAATTAAATTCAAAGAAATTGAAAATGTTTGTAATAAACCAAATTTTTTTTTGTTGTGCGGATGTCAGCTGTTTTGTGCTGTCACAATTACATACTTAGAAAATTTTTGTTTTTAACAGGTTCTTCCGCAACGGCACGGAAAGTAACAGAACAACTAACGACTTCTACACATTTTCTATATAACAAGTCAGCTGATTTGGTTGGAATGGAACAAAAAGTAAAGACTAATTCTGCCTTAAATCTACTAAATATTGTGATCTCATTAATGCTCATTTCATTTACTTATGAGCTTAATCAAAATTAGTGCCTTTTAATTAAGCTTGTGTTACATTTGCATTCACAAATGTTTTTCCTCTAGACTGATTTTGCTGATATCAAATACCAAACTACTTAGATCAATGATAAATATTTTGCTTAAATCTCATTATTTTTGGTTTTGTATTTTGAGCATGAGAGGGATTTACACAGATCTATGCAGATGAACATAGAGATAAATCGACTAAATCATATGGTCTCAGTAATTCTAAACTTTCTAAACTTTTTTATATTCGTTGTATGTTTTTAATGCTTTAGTTAAAAATAGGAAATTTAATCAATACTACTTTTCCTGTAGATCGAGATTATTAATTTTGAATACCAAACTGTTTACGATAATGACAAATATTTTGGGAGAATCTCATTAATTTCGGTTTTGTAGTTTGAGCACGACAGTGTTTTACACACACGAAATTTTATATATAATTTATGAGTTACACATGTTAACAAATTTTCGGTAAAAATTCTTTCTTAACTTGTTTTATTTTTCTTTGTAAACTTGTTTTTAAAATTTAATGAATGCTTTCATTGTTTAGAAAAACGTATTTCTCAAACTCACATTGGAAATCAATCAATGGGCAAATTTGTCCAAAAAAACATTTAAAGTATAAGTTAAATAAAGTAAATAAACAATGGACAAACAAGCAAACAATCTAAAAAAAAAGCATTAAAATGGAAAGTTTAACAATTAAACAAAGAAGTTTAATAAGAAAGTTGACACGAACTTGTACTTATTACTAAAAAGCTTTAATTGCAACAAAATTAACAAAACCTGACAGTTTTAATTAAACACTGAAAGAAATTTCTAACTTAAAAGCAATATAACAAGCCAAATTATCTGCAAAAGATATATCTCTAAAGATAGCAAACTGTTTAAAAATCTAGAGTCAATATGAATTTCTTCAATTACTTTCGCTTGAAATGTTTAAAATAAACAAAAATTCACACTTACTACAACATAATAACATCTTCAAATACAACAATACCAATTAAAAAAAATTCATTGCTGTTGTTTTTTTTTTTCTAAATATTTTACATTTTAAAATTCTTGTAAAAGCACAATCAGTAAACGACAGTCACAGAATCTGTGACATATTTTAACCCAAATACATTAATTAGTAGGTCTGAATTTCAATTTGAATTTCTGTTCAAGCCATAAAACATGTTCCACAAAAACAAAACCAAAACCAAAAAAAAAAAAAATAAATGTGTGTTAAACCAAACCAAAACAAATCAAAGATTTTATTTATATTCTTAACACACATAAACTATTCTCACATGAGTATATCAACTATTTACACACGGTAGTTTTTTTTTTCAATAGTTATTTATGTATGTTGGCTTGTGTTTGACAATTACTGCTAAAGTTGAATTAGAATAATTGGTATGTCTTCGTTTTGTTGTTGTTGTTGCTGTTGGTTTTATTATTATTTATTCCCAAAGTGTTAAACATTCGTTCATTAACATTCTGTTTTCTTGCAACTTTCATTTTACCATTAAGAACCTAAAAATGTTTGAATTTTACAAATTTCGTGAAGCTATTAAAATGACACTAGCGTCAAATGAATAAAAAAAAACAGAGATTTTAAAGAATGAATTGAATATATTGAAAAAGCGAGCTAATTTATAAAAGCTCTTGTCAAGTCAGTGACAAAGTTATTGTCATGCAAATAAATTCACTTGAAACAAATGTATATTTATCCTTTTTAATGGCAAACAAAAACAAGTAAAAAAATATAGTCGGTCAAGCCCGACCATATAATACCCTTCACCCAGTATGTGTATAATACAGTTTTTCAGAAATTGGTGTTATATGGGAGATATAACCTATTATGGACCGATCATCCAAAAATTTAGACGTCATGTTGTCTGTGAATATAAATATTATATGTGTTAAACTTTATCTCGATATAAATACTTTTAAAAGATTTATGAAGGATAAAGTGAATTACAGAGAGGGTCTTATATGAGAGTTTCGACTAATTATGGACCGATCACAATCAAATAGCATCGTGTTTTATGAATACATATGAAATATATTTATGTTAAATATTATTTGGATTCCAAAGTTTTTGAGAGAGTTATGCTCCTTAAAGTAATTTTCGGAAGTGGGTCTTCTATGGGAGCTACGACTAATTATGGACCAATCTGCACAAAATTTGTAGATGTGATTTGGCTTCATTTACCACTTATTTGTGGTGAAATTTGTTCACATACTTGCATAATTCAAACATTTATGATCGGTAAACCCTAATTTTGGAAGGGCATTTGTGAAATAATGGACCGATTTCCACCAGTTTCAATCCCATCCGTCCTTGGGCCGAAAAAATATCACGTACCAAATTTTATCGAAATATCTTCAAAATTGCGTCCTGTAAAGTCAACCAACCAGCCAGACGGACGGACATCGTGAAATCGTCTCAGGAAGCGATTCTAAGTCGATCGGTATACTGGGCGTTACAAATACCAGCTCAAATCCAATATATCCAAATGACTGAATTAAAATAATCAAAAAAACACATAAGTGCTAATTAAATACAAAAAAAAACTTAAATACTTTTACTTATGCACAACAAAAACAACAAAAATTCAATATTTTTTTTTTACATTACTCTTTTTTTAGTGTATTTAAAGGTAAAAACCAAAATTTTTTAAGTTATGCCATCAAGGGAAAGTTTTTGAAACGAAAAAAAAAAAAAATAAACAAACCAAGAAATAAAACGGAAACAGAACGTGAATCTGATAACAAAAGTATTATAAAATAACTACAAAATTAGTGACAGCAACTAGATTAAAATGAATAAACATAAAATATCGAAATTAGTCTTAGGACTAACGTTATTAAGTGTATTCACACCCCAACTCGTACAGGGCCAAGATGAATCTTTAGCGGGCAGTTTCCTATCGGGTTTGCTGGATACCATCACAAGTACTGCCGATTCTAAGGACTGTCCGGGTGTTTGTGTGCATACACTGGCCACTTTAATATGTTATGAAGTTTTGGATGATATACCCTGTCCTTCGGCCAGCATGAAATGTTGCATAGAAAGTGCTCCCACGAAAAATGTTACGGTACATCAACGTCCTACCACAACCAGCACTACGACGACCACAACTACGACTACCACCTCGACTAGAAAACCCACAACCACTTCAGTTAAGCCTAAACCCAAGACTACAACTACTACTACACCGAAGCCCAAAACTACACAAAAGAAGCCTAGTACCACTACAAAGACTACGACTAAGAAACCGGTGACTACTTCAACTACAGCAACAGCCTCCAAGAAAACCGAGAAGCAAAAGGAGGCTGATGATAAGATAAGTAAGCATCCAGTTGAACCCAAATTGACAACTATGGAAAAAATGTTTTGAAATTCTTTTGAAAATTACCAATAAATATTTGGAACCATCCATCATTGCACTTTTCTCTGTAATTTCCATTTTTAATTTCCAGATGAAAACTGCAAAGGCGTTTGTGTAGCCGATAGAATTGCCGAATACTGTGAAGCCTATTTGACCAGCAGTGGTTTGTGTAAGGAAGGCACTAAATGTTGCGTCTCCTTAGATGACTATTCCAATAGTAAATTGCCCAAGGATATTTATATACCAGCTAGTATGTCGATTCTGAATTTTAGAAGTTAAAAAAATATTTAAAACATTTCCTTCTTACAGAACACATGGCCAATCTCAACACACAACAAAATAAAACTAAAACTATCTCCTCTATTAAGACAGCCAGTGGCACAAAAACCTCCAGCACTAGTACAACAACAACGACCACCACTACCACCACACCCGAACCGGCGCGCACCAAGATCATCAGCAGCAGTTCCAGTCAAAACAAGCCAGTAAAACATAAAAAGACACCCACGGCCCATACCACCACCACTACCACACCCGAGCCCATTGAAGAAGAGGATGAAAATGAAGAGCAACAGGACGAAGATGAGAATGAGAAGAATGACAACGACAAAACCGAAAACTCAAATGGCCAAGTATTAAAGGAGTGTGAGGGAGAATGTATGAATGGCATATTTTCCATTTTCTGTGACGATGTAGACTCCGAAGCGTTCTGCCCCAATGAAGGCAGTTGCTGTATAACTGGTCAACAACAGCAGTCAGTTACTTCACCTGCTATTAAGAATAATCCCACTAAAGCTCCTGTCAAGCATCATACCAAGCCTGCACACAAGCCAGTGCAAAAACAACCTGCTCCACCACCACCACCTTCATCCTCACAAACCGGTGGCAATGATTTGTTCTCACAAATTTTGTCATTTGCCGAGAATACCTTAAGTGGTGGTAATGGTCCTGCCCCACAGCAGGCTACTCAGGCCCCTCCCAAAATACCCAGATGTCCAGGATTTTGTCTGCTCAATATAATGGCTGCTTTCTGTGAAAGACCTTCAGTATTGCTTTCTGGACCCACCACCTGTGCCAAGGGTTCAGTTTGTTGTGACAACTCCAGAGCTGGTTCACCAAAGCCACCACCACAAAATAGACAACCACCCTCATCGCCTGCACCTCCAGTTACACAGCCACCTTATGTCTTTGCCAATACACCTTCTCCCGATCCTCGTGAGGAATGTCCTGGATCCTGCATAGTCAGCTTGTTAAGTTTTACTTGTTTCAAAAATGCCGAAATGACAGATCTTTTCAAATGTAAACGTTCCGGTCAGACCTGTTGTGCTCCTAAAAGCAAGATTTTGGAAAAACAACAATTCCAAACACGCAATGATACTTCCTATGCTCACTATCCACCACCACCTCCGCCACAATTGGGTGTGCAACAATATCCTCCACAATCAGCATATCCACCACCGCCCCCTCAAGCGTACATGCCCACCCAGCCACCACAATTGCATCATCACTATCCTCCACCTCCCATGCAAGTGCCCCAGCAACAACAACCTAATTATGATTATTCCATATATGGTCCCAGCATTGGTAAGTTATTTAAAAACCCTACAACCCTTCAACATAATACCATTTCTTTCTTACAGTGCCCCACCAACAAGGTCTACCGCCACCACCACCCCAATTGCAGCCTCAGCATTTGCCACCTCCTACCACAACACCACCAACTACAACCACGACATCGACCACCACCGCCAGAACTCATGTCTATTCCAAATATGTTTGCGGTGTCAAGGGCACCCTACGTTCTGGCCGTTCTCTAACCACTACTCCCGCTCTCTCTTTGGTATCCTATGTACGCGCCAAATATGGCGTCTACCGCCAATCCCGACAACTAAGTGAAACGTATGGTATACCCGTGGGCGTACAAAAGTCCGCAGAACGCTTAATTCTCGGTTCTGACATTGTACCCATACAAATACACAATGATAAATTGGGCGACTTAATACAAAACGATGTCACGAATTTCAATCAAGTGAGAGCCTATCAGGATGATGCCCCGTCAACAGTGGTTATGGCCAAGTCCTTTTATGACACCTTTAATGTGACGAGCAGGAGACGTGCTCGTGTGGTAGGCGGAGAAGATGGCGATAATGGTGAATGGTGCTGGCAAGTGGCATTGATTAATTCAATGAATCAGTATTTGTGTGGTGCAGCTTTAATTGGCACCCAGTGGGTGCTGACAGCGGCTCATTGTGTCACAAAGTAAGTGAAGAGTTTTAAATGTTTGAGTTTTACTTGCATCGATTTACGAATGAAATTATAGAATTTTAATGTTTCTTTTAATGCAAATATTCGTTGTTTTCCTATACATTAGACCAATTTACCCCTTTCAAAATAAACCTATTGATAATCGTCTGACCACTTTTGTCACTATATAGTGTCAATATCTGAAAATGTTGGTTATTTCGAATAAAGTTAATGCACTTATTTCGGGAAATTGTATGATGCAATCCTATTTCACCTTTCTTTAATTCACTATCATATCGTTTGTAATGCCCATGCATGTTAGTCCAACAATCTCTTTAAAGTATACGGATCGATTCAGAATAGCTTCATGAGTCGATTTAACGATGTCCGCCCGTCCGTCCGGCTGGCTGGCAATTTTGAAAATATTTCGATGAAATTTGGTACATGATAGTTTTCGGCTCAAGAACGGAATGGTTGGAAACTAATTGAAATTCGTCCATTATTTCACCTCGCCCTCTCGAAATAGGGGTTTATCTCTGATAAATGTTTGATTTCTGCACGTATCACAACAAATTTCGTTAAAAATAAATTGTTTATAAAGCCAAAACTAATCAACAAAATTTGTGCAGATCGGCTCATAGCTCCCATATAAGGCCCGCTGCCGAAAATCACTAATTCTCTGTAGGCTTTACAGCCCAGATCATTGTCAAATGATTGATTTTTATTAAAAATGTATTCAATTATTCCCTTGTCCATTCAAGTAAATTAAATTAATATTGTGGAAATTATAAAGAAATGATACATACACTTATTACAAATCTTGATAAAAATCTGAATTTGTAGGATTCTTTTTTAGTTAGACTAGCACTCAGGGGATGGCCGGTACTCAATAAATGCACAAAGGGAGTAGTATTTGTGAACATTTTATTTGAATTGTCCTATATTGAAAGTGACAAGGAATACTTCTGCAGTAAGTTTATCCCACAGACGGAAGATACGACTAAAGCTAAAGTACGAATTTTCTCTGTAATTTGTTGTTCCATTCACTGTTCAGTCTACCAGGAATGGATGAGTCCTGACTGAAGAACGTGTGTTACGCAAAAAACTACGGATTTCAATATCAGCAATATAGAATAGTGAAAGACAACCCACATTGCGGCGATGCTCCCGTGAATTAACAGAGTTGGATACCCTACTGTCTTTTCTGTATGCCGTTGAGTAACTTCAAAATGGACTTCGAAGCACCGGCCCATGCATGAGAGTTGTATTCCATTTTCGGTCGAATATAGGTGGTGTAAACAGTAAGGAGATCAGATGGAGTAAAGTATTTATTGTACCGTTTTAAAAAACCAAGGCACTTGAACACTTCTTTTGAGACTTGAAAAATGTGTCCAGTCCAGAGGACATCATACTGGATATTTATGCCCAGAACAAGAGCGCCTGATTTCTTAATTACCATAAAAACAGATGAAGTAAAATACAACATTGAGTCTTATGTGCATTAAAAGCGAATCTATTTGCACGAATCCATTCGGAGATTGTCACAAAATGTTGCTAAAGTGTATTAATCATATATTGCCTCATTTCCCCAATCTCCAAAGGGTTTGGCCTATGGTTGAATTAAAATATATGGCAAATGTTGCTTATCATCTGCCGAAGAATAGATAGGGTTGGATAAGCTGAGAACTAATACTATTGTTTGCCCAAGACATTCATCCTGGTACATGACTAGATCATTTGTGGTAAGAGTATCCCAAATTCGGAACCACTATATTCCCTATAAAGAATGTAACTTGAGGAGATCAGTTGCAGTATTTCTAAGAAATATTTCTAAAAAGAAAAACGTGCTGTTAAATAAAAGATATGTAACGTAATACAAAAATGTATTTAACTTTAATGTTTGTTTAGCAGTGGGGGGTTTAGTACGAAAGCTATTTTTTATATGAATAATTCTTATCATCTTTAGATGCACATTTTGGAGTTTTTCTTTCGCCATACGATTTCTAGATTAACTAGGCCTTTAGGCTTGTAACCTCTGAATTTAATAAATAAATAAATAAATAATAATATAATGATGTTTCGACACAAAATAGTGAAATTATTTGATCTCTGATACCGATTTTTTGCAACAAAATGTTTCAAGTTTATATTTGATTTTACTTGCAGCATTGTTCGTTCTGGTGATGCTATTTATGTGCGTGTTGGTGATTACGATTTGACCCGAAAGTATGGCAGTCCTGGAGCCCAGACTCTAAGAGTAGCCACCACTTATATACATCACAATCACAACAGTCAAACTTTGGACAATGATATTGCTCTGCTGAAATTGCATGGTCAAGCGGAATTAAGGGATGGCGTTTGTTTGGTAAGTAACAAAAATGAGTTGTTAACAATTAAACCACCATAAAAATTAACCCCTTTTTTATAATAAATAGGTCTGTTTGCCGGCACGAGGTGTTAATCATGCAGCTGGCAAACGTTGTACTGTAACAGGCTACGGTTACATGGGAGAAGGTAAGCAGCAGCAAGGATTTTTTATTCAAACTATCTATCTTATCTAAATTAATATAATATTTATTCTTTTAGCTGGCCCCATACCTTTACGTGTACGTGAGGCTGAAATTCCGATTGTCAGTGATACAGAGTGCATACGTAAGGTAAATGCGGTGACGGAGAAAATCTTTATATTGCCCGCTTCTAGTTTCTGTGCTGGCGGCGAAGAGGGCAATGACGCTTGTCAGGGTGATGGCGGCGGTCCTTTGGTTTGTCAAGACGATGGTTTCTATGAGTTGGCCGGTTTGGTTTCGTGGGGCTTTGGCTGTGGCCGTGTCGATGTGCCCGGTGTTTATGTCAAGGTTTCTTCGTTTATAGGCTGGATTAATCAAATCATAAGTGTCAATAATTTATAGTTGTCTTCTAGTAAATAATTATGATTTATGATTTATTCTTTAAGTTATTGTTTAATTCGTTTGATGACAAATTGCGAATTAGCTGTTAATAATAAGTTTTTTTTTTTATTGAAACAAAAATATTATTTATCTACAAATATTAAGTAAAATGAAATCGATGCACTCTTGCTGCTTTTTAATTGTTTAATTTTGTTTGCAAAATTCCAAAGCAGTTTTTATTTCTTAAGATTAAAGAGTTTTTTTTAAAATTTGTTTATTAATAATGAGTTTTTGAAAACTTCATTTTGAAAATATATTTCTAAAGAATATATTTTGTTTATATTTTAATATATGACTGTTATTTTTATATTTTAGTATTTTTAATATTATTCACCTTAAGACATTTAATTATTACTAAATTTATTTAAAATACGTTTAATATTAAGACATTTTAGTTTGGCGAACGAAAGTAATAAAGTTTTTGCTTATGAAGACAAGAAAATATAATAAATTTATAAGTTTTATAGAAATTGTATGCGTATCGTAAAATATTTAATTATGTATTTTGTATATAAGTCATTTAAATATTATAAATAAATAAATTTTTAACGAAAAATATTAAGTGACATTTTCTATTAATACCCTACACCACCATGGTGGGGAGGGTATATTGGATTTGTGCTGATGTTTGTAACGCCCAGAAATATTGTTCCAACACCCACCTTAAAGTATACCGATCGACTCAGAATCACTTTCTGAGTCGTTGTCCGTGCATCCGTCTGTCTGGCTGGCTGGCTGTCCATGTAAAGCTTGTGCGCAGAGTACAGGTCGCAAATTTGAAGATATTTCGTTAAAACTAGGTGCGTGATATTTTTCGGCCCAAGGATGGATGGGATTGAAACTGGTGGAAATCGGTCTATTAATTCACCTGGCCCCCATACAAATGTCCTCCCGAAATAATTATTTTACACAAACAAAATGCCTGTTGTTTCTGTATTGTGTTGTATTTTTTGAATGAAAAAAAAAACATCAAAATTGATTTTCATTTTTTCAACATAATAACTTTTTATTTTATTTACTGAAGTAAATAATTTTCCTTGAAAACTAATTATTAAACATTAACTTTTATAATAAAACTTATAATCGTTACTGACTCTGAAACTGGGTGTACCGCTGGATCAGTAGAACCTAATCTGCTGTTAGATTAGGCCCATTTGTTCCCACATTTTTTTTTTTGTAATCTCAATAACTTTTGAGGTTACGTGTTTTATTTTTGTAACAATATTATTTTGAAAAAACTGTACGGAATAAATTAAAAAGTTACTAATCTTGTATTAGGGACCATTTGGTCCAGTGAATATTTCAATTTAATTTAATACAAAACACGAAGCTTTTGTTGCCTTTATTTGTCAAAATAATATTATTTTATTGAAACTGTTTTTCCTTACATGCTACACAATATATTTTACGGTTTGTTTTGCAAATAAAACTTTTTGCCATTAAAACATTTTATATCAGATTTAGCCTTAAAGCCACTACAGATTCCCCGCTTTCTTGCCACTGCTTTAGAAGAACCAATTTTTGATGAGCTCACGGAAATTGAAGATGAGGTTTTTATATATATCAGTCAATAACTTAGCTGAAAACTGTTGTTGTGATAATCTATTTCGTTTCATCATATGGGCGTTTGCCAAACAAACTACTGCCCATGATCGCCCTCAGGAAAAAGTATCAAAGCAGATATATCCAGCATATTTGCGAATATAATATTTGGCCATCTATTTGTTTTACGCTTTGTTGTGTAGAAGCCAATCATTTGGTCAGCAGTATCTACCTCTCCTAGTTATAAGAAATAAAACATTAGAAACTGTAGACGACAATCGTCAAAGCATAATTTTTGTGGAATTGTAGTAGGAAATAATCTGCGGCTTCTTCTTAGCTCCACTGTCGTTAACTACAGCTGCTTTATGCATTGAGCTTATCAATATAGTTGCTTTGTTTTTGTGACTGATGTCTATGACACCAATGTTGCAATGTCACGGAAAGCAAACGCAGATTTGTATAATAGGAGTTGTTTTACATTCAGCAGCTTTGGGGGTATTAATGATTTATTTTGGCGCACTGTGCCTACATACGTAAGTTTCATTTCAAGTAATTTTTTCCATAAATCAAAAGAGGAAAAAAATTGTCGTCTTATATATTTTGCCTATTTAGTCCTTTCGTTAGTTACAACACAACTGCCCTTGGTTCTGTTTAGGCTTTGCATTATTAGATTTTGCAAGAAATGGCTGTATTTGCAATTGTGATATTACCCAGCAAGCCAATTGAGTCCGGAAAGAGTCTTTTCTGACACCTTTTTCGGAGCGTTAACGCTCTTTATGAGCCCAAAAAACAATCATAAATGCTCCGAAAACCTTCAGAAAAGAGGGTCATTACATTCGAAAATGATCCGTCAGAAAGAGCTCTTAGATAATGTCAGAAAAGAGTCTTTTATGAGGGGTTTTTTTTTTTTGGGGTTCTGTGTAATCTTGTTTTTATCATTCTTGTGTGGTACAGCTATGTTTTTTTTTTGTTCAAAGCACAAATAACAGGACAACAACGCTTTGGTACACACATAATTAAGTGGAATTTCTGAGTCATACTGCGTGCCGATTCAGGACAGTAACAAGCAAATTTTTCTTTCGCTCCGAAAATGCTCTGTTGTTGGACTCTTTTCTGACTCCTTTTTCGGAGCGCTTCTAGAATGGTATGCTGGGTATCTTTCGTCAATTGTGATATTCTCATGGCAATTATAAAACGTTTGGAGCTCCCACACCAAATAAATAGGAGCAAACTTGTCGTTAAGTATTTAATCATATTACATGCGAAATTATGATTAAATTTGTAGATATAAACATAATTTCGAGTAAATGGTCTCTTAATATAAGATTCGCATATTTTTTTAATATAACAACAGGGTTAACAAATAGTTTAAAGAAGCTTTACTAAGCTCATACGTCTGATTATAGCCCTAAACCCAGTTACGATATATGTATGTTAAAAGTCTTATTTGAACTTAGAGGTTTGAATTGTAAAGGTTTTTAGAAATGTTCTTTTCGTTTCAAGCCACAGGCAAACATACTTGCCAAATATAATTTTTATTGGCGCATCCGTAAAACTAGTTCCTTGAGTGGAAATTAATTAAATTAAATAGATAATGGCATCGTAATTAATCCGAAGAGTTTCAAACAAAAATCCATGTTCCCAAAAACAAACTAGAATGAGTACCGGGTATATTCATGAACTAGTTGTGGATCTCTTTTTTTTTCTCCAAATACACTTTATCCTGGGAATCTCTAATGAACAAATGTTTCCCTTTTTCTGATTTTAATTTACTTAAAGAAAAAAAAATTTTAATTAAATTAAAAATTATCAAGAAGTAAAATTATCAAGAAGTAAAATTATCAAGAAGTAAAACTTAAAGAAAAATTTTAAATATTTAATGAATTTCCAGTTTTTAAAGTATCTAAATATGTATGTATTTATAAATCTACAATACAGTTTTGAAATCAGCAGCAAACATTTAAAGTATGTATTACTAATACAAGATATCGTGTTGATAGCAATTGAGAATCACAAGATGATGCAGGCTTCAGGTGACAGTGTCAGTTTTTAAAAACGGTTTTTCTTAGAAATACTGAATAGAAATTTACATATTTAAAAAAAAAAAAAACAGCGAAAAAAAAATACAGCCAATTATTATATGCTGTGTAGCCTTTTCAACGGAAAAAGAACAACGCTTTGTTATTTCATTGAAAACAATAAATCTAATAATACTTTTCCGTTATAACTTTTAATACAAAAAAAAAACTATTGCATGCAACAGCTAGAAATCCGTTATTTTCTATTTAATCCTAAAAGAATGCGCCAAAATCTAGTAACAGCTTCCTGAAACTTAAGCTGTCTTGAAATAAAAAAAAATATTCTATAAAACAAACCAGTACAAACAATAGAAGTGTTGATATAAAATGTTAAAGAAATACTTAGGCTAACAAATTGAAATTAAAAAAAAAAAAATAGGAAAAGAAATAGGAAATGATATATAAGACAAATATGTATATACTCGTAAACAGCACCCAATACTAACATAAAACAGGATAGAGAAAAATACTATTATTATGCAAATTTACTAAAAAAAAAATCCTGTTACTCAGCAAATAACAAGGTTCGCATAAGGACCAAACAAATTCATAACAAACAAAAACTGAAAACTTGTTTAAGGTCATAAACGAAGTAAAGGCGGAGTTCGTATTAAAATGCAGAGAGTTTTTGATAAAATTAAAGAAAAAAAAAACTCTGAGAAAGTTATTGAGAGAGAAAGAGAGAGAATGAAATTCCAATTGGAAAATATTATTGTTTCGTTATTAAAAAAAAATCACCCTTTTGACAAATTTCGGTTGCCTTAAGATTTTTTAACCCTTTCACCTTTTCAATTTTTTCAATGTCTTGCAATGAGTGTGTTTTAGCTTGATCTTTACAGCGCGAGTGTGTTGCAAGGCTGTGTGTGAGTGTGTGTGTGTGTGTGTGTCTGTGCTGCAAACTTAAAGATTGTATAGGTAATGTTTCTTCCCTTAAAGTGAAAAAAGAAGATCTACAAGATTGTTTTTGCTTCCTTTCTTTGATTTCGCTGTAGAATCTAAGGTAGAATCTTTGTGTGTGTGCGTGTGTGTATTTGTTGTTATTGGTACCTTTTTTTCTTACGCTTTAATTACGAGCGTCGTGCAAGGGTTACGATAGTGTCCATCCAAGCTACGACTCAACAGAACATTGTCTGGCCTCAACAAGACAACATCTATAAGATTTTTTAAAACGAATTTACGCTAAACATGACAATATTCGTTACGAAAAAAAAGAAAGAAATTACTTCTCATTAAGAACAAATTTAACATTTTAGTAACTGTTTTTGTTGGTGTTCAACGTGAACTGTTTCAAAGAGAATAAAACGTGTTTGAAAAAATTACGCCTAATTTTATTTAAAAATAAACAATTAAATTTAATTAGTTTAAATTGAAATAATAATTGGTTTTGTGTTTGGTAGTTTTTGTCTAGTGCTGCATGGTTTCTTCCAAATAAATATACATTTTTTATTTAGTGGTTTTGTTAGTTAAGATTGTTTGTTTGTTTGTTTGTTTTGTTGTTGATGTGTTTGTAAATTTTAATTTTAAATCATGGATTCGGCGACCGGAAATTCTCAGTGTTTAACTACAGCCACCACATCCGCCCCTAACACAAATTCCTCCTCTACATCGTTGGCCATTTCTACCACATCTTCAACATCCTCATTATCACTCTCAACAACGCTACAAAACTCAACAGCGACTTGTTCTACCGTCAATGCTTCGCCGGCTTCTATTAGTAGCACCAGCAATTTGACCGCTACAGGAAATTTACCTTCTGCAACATCTGCCTTAGTTGCCGCACATCATCATCAACAGCAACAGCAACAACTCCAACCTCATCATACACCATTATTGCAAATTTTACCTCTGGATACTGGCCTCAAACAAGATGACAGCAATAATCTGTCTTTGGCCAGTGGCTTATCGGAGGGTCAACGTTCGTTGTCGGCCGCACCGTCGGCTTCTTCAAGTCCGATTTTAAGTCCACCTGGTAAAATTTTTGGACGGAATGCCAATGGTACAAGTAAGTACACATTTTTTTGTCTTTATTTATTTGTTTGATGTAAAGGTAAAAAGAATTTTAAGTGCAAAAGTATTAAATATGCCTAAAGTATGGTCACACTTGGCAAATATTTACTCAAAAAAGCGTAACCACTTGTTTTAGCTCAAATTTTTTGTTTACTCTTACAAGAGTTTTGCAAGCTCAAACAGCATCAAATAAATTAAAACTAAATATTTTTTTTTTTAATAAATTAAAGAGTTCAAATATATGTTACTTAGTGGTTACGTATTTTTCGGCAAATTTTTGCCAAGTGTGACCGTACCTTTAGGAATTTTAAATTTTCTTATAAATTTTGTTAGCAAGTTTCACTTTTGTAACAAATTTTTAAAATTGTTTTAAGGGTTAAAGCTCAAATAGAATTTGCTACTTTTGTAAAACAATTAGTAGATTAAAGCTCATTTTCTAAGTTTCCATTTAGAGAAAGAACTAACTTTAAATTTTTGTTTAAAGTTTTTAAATTTAATTTTTTTTTTTTGGGTTTTTAAAAATTTCAAAAAATTTAAAATAATTTGAAAATGATTTGCATATAAATATATTTAAAAATGCAATATAGTACGTTGTCTCACAAAGGGCTGATTATTGATTTTGACATTAATTAAAAATTGTAATCTTTAGGGAAACAACTTGTGCTCTGCGATCTTAAAAGTTAAAGGTTAAAAATTTTAATATTACTTTGACCTTTGACCTATAAAATGATTTTTAGACAGAAGAATTAAAATTATTGGAAAAAATTATTAACAGGAAAATAAATTTGTAAAGGTCAAAGGTCAAGTAATAATTTTATTAAAATTGGCTTCAGAAAAACAATTTTTTGTGACAATAAATTATGTAAAAATTAGAATATTACAGCCTTGAGATTTTAAAGGTCAAATGTTTAAGAAAATCATACATAGAAGTTATGATATCATTTCTATGATAGAACAAAATTACAATTGTCTTGTTACTTATTTTTTTCCCCTTTTTGAAAAAAACTTTACTTAAAACGAACTAATTTTATTCAAATATGTAAAAAAAAATTTAAAAATTTTTAAAAAATAATATTCTGTAATCTTAAAGGTCAAAGGTCAGATATATAACAATAATTTCTCGTTAATTCCTTAAATTAAATTGAAATATCTTTAAAAATTAAAAATATTTTAATTTAGAAAAACTTAAATAAATAAAATCAAACAAAACAAAAAATTAAACGTTTAAACAAATATTTGTTTAGTTTTTATAATCATTTTAAGCAAATTTTTGTTTTAAATTATTACTGTTTAAAAAAGTGATAGAGTAAAACTTTGTTCCAGTTTACACCAAGCAATTCTTTAAAGAAAGCTGATTAACATTTAGACATCGGGGTGAGGGGAAGATAAGACGAGTACACAATTGATTGTACTAGTAGTACGTTTTACTCTCTTATTCGTATGACATATGTGTATACAAATGTACATACATATGTATGTATATGTATTGTAAAATAAAAATACGAGCCATTTAAGCTATAATAATTGTGATGTGTGAACATCGAAAAAAATTTCAAGGAAAAAAATTGTATTAATTTTTTCAATAAAAATTCTTTTGTGTTAATTTGGGACTTAAAGAAAGTTTGTCTAGAACATTTATATGAAAAATCACTCAAAAAATATTAAAAAACTTAATAATTTTCATACAAATTCTCTAAACAAACTTTATAGCAATTTTAATGGTCCACACCTCGCTTTCAAGGCGTCAAGACGTTTTTAGTTTTTTAAACGTTTTTAGCATCAAGTATATCAAGTTACTTGTGCATATTATCGCGGAAATCGTTTTTGTTTTATATACTCGTATATGTAATTTTGGAGGTGATGTCGTAAGTTCAGCTGATTTTTTTTTATATGAAGTTTTTTTATCGGTTTGTTTGTCAATTTCATATAAAAAAATGTTTTTTCAGCTGTCATTTTTTCTAGTGACATTCACTTTAAAATAAATTTGCTGTTTACGTTGCTTTTCAACGTAAAAAGTTAACGAACTTTTTGCTTTTCAAGCGTCAACGTTTGCTACGCTTTTGATTCTACTTTTTGACAGTTGTTTAGAATGCGAGAAAAAAAAATAGTTACAATTTCATGTGAAACTTAACATGTGCTTATTTTCCTATAACTTTTTTTTCATTCCGCATAAGTTTTTATTGAAATTGCTACAGTTTACACAATGTTTCTTTTTATATTTTAATTTTTTATTTTCATTTAAACTTTAAATCCTTTGCCACCCAGGGTTTCAAAAAAAAAAAACTAACCAACATGGCCGCCATATCAAGGTCTTTTAATATATTTTGTTATTTAAGTTAAATAGCACACAACCGTTATTTATTATTTTTAATTTATTCTTTTGTATAAAAAAAAGGCTTTAAAATTTTTTCTTTGTTATTTTAAGAAAAAAAACTTTAGATCTGTTTAAAATTTCTGCTTACAAATTCACCCTTAAATTTCTTTCCTTTTTCAAATCAAGATCATTTGAACAAACTAACCAATCATATGTCTTTGAAAAAGAAAACTATTGTATTTTCTATTGTGTTAACTAAGAAGATTTGAAAAATGTTTGTGAAAAAAAATACTTTTAGTTCATAGGCTGTCATGTGGCAAAAAAAATATCGTACTTACCCTCAAAAAATAGTATTAAGGGAAAAAAAACTACCCTGCTAGAAAAAGATTTGTATTAGTGTGTATAGAAATTTTCAAAATCTTATAAGACTTTATTATAAAAACTCACTCAGTTTTCTTAAAAACTTTGAGTGATATTTTAAAATTGTAAGAATTTTAAACCTAAACTAGAGAGAGATTTTCATTTTTATTTACAAAAATTATAAATATTTAAGAATTTTCCAGCATAAGTATAAAAGTACACAGTTTTCATTTAAATAAATCTAATAAATTAGCTAAGCTAGATTTACACGATTGAAATTTTCTTCAAATGCTTTACACGAGTTTAAACAGCAAAAATTCTTCAAAATTTATTAATTTAATAGTTATTATAGTTATTAAATAAATAAATTTGGAAGAAATTTTGCTGCTGACACGAGTTTAAAGCATTTTGAAGAGCAATTTTGAAGAAAATTTCAATCGTGTAAATCTAGCTTTACAATTTGGAAAAATTTTAGAAAACTACCTAATTTTACATAAGTTCTGACTATTCCAGAAATTACTACTCTGTGCTTTTAAAGATCAAAGGTTAACAAAATGTCTATGCTTGGTTTTGTAATTTTTAAAGGACATCCACGGTTTTATCAGACTGAATATTTAATTTTCTATAAAAAATAATTATATAAAGAAGAAAGTAACAAGGGATGTGTTAAAGGTCAAAGTTCAAACAATAACTCAAGTACTTTTTATAATAATTTTAGAAACCTTTCAGTTTAAAAGACTGTTTCTAATAATGTTAGATTTGTAGGGTCAAAGGTTAAAAAAATTCTATTTTATTTTTACAACAAATTTAAGAAACAGACTATTTTTAATTAAATAAAAAAAACAATATAAAAAGTAAGAAACTATAGTCGGTTAAGCCCGACGATATAATACCCTGGGTGTAGGGTATATATATGATAAGCTATTTATTTAGACGTTGCTCAGAAGTAGACGCTATGTGAGAGTTATGGCCTATTATGAACCAATTTATAAAAAGAAAGTATAGTTGGTCAATCCCGACCATATAATACCCTACACCCAGTATATGTATAACCTATTATGGACCGATCATCCAAAAATTTAGTTTCATGATTTCTGTGAATATAAATATTATATGTGTTAAACTTTATCTCGATATAAATACTTTTAAAAGATTTATGAAGCTTAAATTTAATTACAGAGAGGGTCTTATATGGGTGTTTCGATTAATTATGGACCGACCATTATAAAATTAGGTGTCATTAATTCTGTATATAAGAAACTTATTTGTGTCAAATTTTATTTGAATACCAAAATTTTTAAGAAATTTATGATCGTTAAAGTGAATTTCGAAAGTGGGCCTTATATTGGAGCTACGACTAATTATGGACCGATCATAAAAAAATTTACCGTATTATTTGCATACATATGAAATATATTGTCTTCTGTGCAAATAAATATTGTTTGTGTGTAATTTTATATTGATATAAACAACTTTAAAAGATGTATACTGGTAACAAGGATTTTCTGAAGTGGGTCTTATTTGGAAGCTTTGACTAATTATGGACAGACTGTTATAAATTTAGGTGTCATTATTTCTAAATATACATATGTTTAGAATTTTATTTGGATGGAAAAATTTTTAGAAAGTTATGATTGTTAAAGTGATTTTCAGAAGCTGTGACTAATTATGGACCGATCATCAAAAAATTGAACCGAATGAGTTGTGTATATATGGAATGTATTTGTGTTGAATATTATTTGGTTACCAAAATGTTTGATAGAGTATATGATTTTCAGACCGTAATACAGCGATTGTGCTGGTGGGTTTAGATTTAAATATTTTTGCCTCTTTTAACCTAATTTGAAATAGACTGGCATGCATCGATTGTGCTGATTGTTTTTTATATTTGCTTCTAACATTTCTCTTCTGTTTGGTTTAGCGTTACTTGAATTATTGCGAAATTCTTCAGTCACATTTCAGTTTTAGCTAAATGAGCAGTGGAAGTAAGTAAGTGTCTTTAACTACAAATAATGAAGTGCACATATATTAACTAAAAACTTTATAAATTTCAATATTTCAAGCTATTTGAAATTGTTTCATGCAATAAAAATGTGTTTTATCAAGTGTGTGTGTCCTAAAAATCCTTGAAGGATATAAAAATGATAAAACCTAATCATTGATTATATTTTCAAATGCTGGTAGTTATGCGTCAGGTCTGAAAGGGTTATGGTCCGATCTGAACAAAATTTGTTAATATGATTAGGCTTCATGTACAACGTATTTTGAATACGTTAATAAATCAAATATTTATGATCGATGTAGTTATGTTTCGGAAAGACAATTGTGTGGGGGCTACGTGAAATAATGGACCGATTTCAATCAATTTTATTCTTCTATTCGTCCTTGTGCCGAAAGAATACCACGTACCAAATTTTATGGAAATATTTTCAAAATTGCGACCTGTTATACGCTCACAATGCTTACATGGACAGCCAGCTAGCCTGACGGAAGTACGGCCGGTCGAACATCGTTTAATCGTCAATCGATACTATGGATGGATACTCGGGGACCTTAGAAGTCAAAAGTTAGGCATAAACATTGTGAGAATTAGAAATATAAATACAAAATTTGGCTTCATTTCTTTTAAAACTTGAAATTAATTAATTCTCTTATTAAACTTTGTCAGTTGTCAAATGCAGAAACATTTAAATAAGTTCTAATTTTAAACTATTGGTAAATGGTGGAATATTCTTTATAAGAAACTAATCCCCTTATGCATTCAGAAACTTATACTTTATCAAATGTTTACAAAATAAATTTAATATGGAGGAAATTGATAAAATAACGTTTTTATTAGGAGAAAGAGTAGCAAATTGTTAAAATAGTTGAAATATTACAAAAAGTCTAACATTTATTTAAAATAAATCTCAAATTTGTGAAACTTGAAAATTTATTAACTGGTTAATTTCTAGCCTAGCAGAAACATTTAACTTAATTTAACTTAAACTCTACAATTTGTCTTTAAGACATACATACATTTTTCTTATTTTAACATATTTCTGAAAAGATAAAAAAGCTTGATGACTTTTTTAAACATATTTTTCATTAGCTTCCAAAGACATTAAAAAAGGTTTTGTATCATTTAGTTTTCATCTTTTTTTTTTCTTGGATTTTTTTCGCTGGCACAATGTTTGCCTTCAAAACTTTATACATTCCAAAGCATTTCTGAAAAACTGTCCTGTTCTTTGGCCATAAGTTTCTTTTTTTGTTGCTGCCAACTTTTTGTGAATACCACCCCAACTAAACACATACAGACACAGCAAGAAGCAAAAACAGTTTGCCACAACCATTAGCACCATATTGGTGAACAAGAAATAGCCAGGAAGGATACAATTTAGCACGCAGACTCAAATACACATAAACACACGCACGCACACACACAAAGGATGGTAGGCATGGTTGGTTTTTGTCTCAATTGCTGGCGTACTGTACAGGTTCTAAAGGAATTTTGATCGACAAGAATTTGGTCATTTAAGAAAAACATTTTCTTTTTTAATTTATCATTTGAGGTCTCATAAAAAAGCAGCTACAAACAACAACACAGCAGCAATGAAAATTTACACAAACGACATAAACATGCGTATATGAGAAAATAGTTGTTGCAAGTTGCGCACAAAAAAAAAAAACTTAAACAGCAGCAAGAAGGATTTTTTGTTTGTTTTGTGGTGGAGGAATGGTTGGCAATAATCAATTGTTTTAAATGACCAATCGTTGTGGTAATTCTTTTTTTTTTTTTTTTTTTGCTTATTGTTGTGTGTTGTTGTTCTTGTTGCCACATTTAATATTACACATGCAGAGCAGAGAGTCAGTCATCAGCACCATGGCCATAAACAGACAGACAGACATTCAATGAGTTTCTCATATAAAACAATGTTTAAACATACTAAATGTTTTTTTTTTCTTGTGTTTTCTTACACAATTTGTTTTTTTTTGTGCTCAATTGTAGTTGTTGTTATTTGTTTTTTTTTGTTTTTTGTGAGTTTGTTTTTATCATTTTAAATGTTGGCGGGTACTTAGGCATGTGGCGTCGTATGTCATTATAAATACTGATATTTGTTGTTGCTGTTATTGTTGTCAATGTTAGTTCAATATTTAACAGGGATGTCAAGGAGTGAATTAATGTTATTATGATGCAAGCCACTAAAGGTACGGTCACACATATGGCAAATGTTTGCTCAAAAAAGCGTAGCCACTTGTTTTAGCACAAATTTGTTTGACGTTGTTTGCTCTCGCAAGAGTTTTGCAAGATCAAACAGCATCAAATAAAAGAAAATTCAATATTTGTTGTGATTTGGCCTAAATAAAAAAAATTTTTGTTTTTTTTTTGCTAATAATTAAACGAGTTCAAATATATGTTATTTAGTGGTTATTTCAAATATTTGCCTTAAGCTAGATTTATACGATTGAAATTTTCTTCAAAATGCTTTAAACTCGTGTAAACAGCAAAAATTCTTCAAAATTTATTTATTAAAATTTTTGAAGAAAATTTCAATCGTGTAAATCTAGCTTTAATTGTTTCACTTTGAGTACAATTTCTTCCCTTTATATGAATTGGTCTCTTGTTTTTTGGCACAAAGTTGTCGGAATATTTCTGCTGTTTATTGTTTAACTTACAAAAGAGGTTGGCCCAAGCTGACGCATGTCTTTAATAACCTATTTTGAAATAATCAAATAATTCCTTTAAGCTTCTGTTACATGTTAACTTTTTAAGTGTTTAAGAAGCTGATTCTAGAGTGTTTGTAGTTTTTTTTTTGCGCTTCACTTTTTTTTAGTGTGTAGCTTTCTATATTGGGGCCTACCAGGTTTATTTACGCTCATTTTCACATTTTAGCAGCCGCAAGACGTTGCCACAAGCACAGAAAAAAAAACCCCCAGCCAGCATATTTAGTAAATGACAATGTTTGCAACAAAACAGCAAAACATTAAGTAGCTGTTGCTGTTTCTGCTGCAAGTATTATAAAATAATGAAGGTTCAACAAATAACAAAATAAACACACTAAAAGTAAAAAATCTTACTATATAGTAAATTTTAATGAAACCAATAATCATGATCATCATCATCATGATAAAAAAATAAATAAATAAATAAAAGTAGAAAAACTCCAGAGCAAAGGTACATGATAACGTTCTTTAATGCTTGAGATTTTCGCTGCAGTGTTGTATTTTTTTTCTCAGCTTTTTAAAAAACTATTTAAGTATTGAAATCACGTATCATTTATTTATTGCTGCTAAAATACATTCGGTTTTTTTTTTCTTTGCTTTTTTTTTTGGTTTGCAAAACAATTCATTTCATCACTCGGCAAGAGAAATGTTTTGTGTAGAGTAGAAAAATAAAATCGTTTTTTTTTTTTTTTTGGTTTGTTTGTAACTCTAAAATATTTAGAGGGTTGTTAGTTTTTATGGCAGGGCATTTAGTGTTTATTGGCTGGTAGGTGCCAGGGCAGCCTAATGAAATTTTCTTATGCTGGTTTTGGTTTGCAGTAGTTTTTAAATTTCCCCAGTGACAAGTGTTTGTTAAGATGATAAAGAAGTTTGGTATTTAAGACGTTATTTTTGAAAGCAAATGAGAAATATTTATTTTAGCTGATTTATAATATAACATTATGGTAATAAACATAAATATATATGTGTTGAGATATTCTTAGTTTAGAGTATTTTTTTAATAAAATATATAATTGTTAACTTTCTTAAGCCAGCCATTCGCGTACAGTTTCAACTAACAATATATTTATTCGGAAAAAGCTTTTTTTATATAAAGTTTGATGTCTCCCTTTTTAAGAGAAAGAAATATCTATTCATATGAAAAAACTTTGTTCGAACAAATATTTTGTTCGGAAGATATGGGTGAATCCACATTTACAGTTTCAACTGTTCAGTTATAACTGACAGACTTAACTGTGAACTGAGATGTACACACACTTGCAGTTCAATACTTGAGTTTTTAACATGGATTCGAACGAGAAGGACGGTTTGGCCGCTCTCAGCGACAGGTTCTACTTCTTGTAACTTCTTCGCCAACTTGTACTCGCTAGATTTAATTTGAGATAGGCATGGTTCAGATCTACATATATATTGCAATAAAATGCACTATCGCTTGGTTCTGTTTACGGGACATGATACGCACTCTCGCTCGACACTAATTGAACTGCGAATGGTCCAGTTGAATCCCCACACATGTTCACTTTAGTTAAAACTGTCAGTTAGAAATATAAAAATTTTAAATTTCTCAGTTAAAGGCTTCATTAGTCTTTACTTTGAAGATATTTCGATAAAACTTGGGATTGAAAATGGTTGAAATTGGTCCATTATTTCAGCTAGCCCCCATACAAATGTCCTCTCGAAATATGACTCGATAATATCGATAATAATCGATAACAAATGTTTGATTTATAAACGTATTCAAACAAATTTTGCCACAAATTAGTTTTACATGTCATGCCTAATTACATCTACAAATTTTGTGTAAATCGGTCCATAATTGACCATAGCTCCCATATAAGGCTCACTTCGGAAAATCAAAGTGTTGTTATCCAAATAAAATTCAACACAAATATGTTCCATATATATATATATATATATTAATCACATCTATAATTAGTCAAATCTTCCATAAAAGACCCCCTGCGAAAATTGGTTTAACATGTATAAATCTTTTAAAGGTATTTATATTAAGATAAAATTTTAAACAATAATATATTTATATGAACAGAAGACAAGCCCATCAATTGTTATTACTAATTTAATCATTTTTATAATCTTGGTACTTTTTGCAAACAATTTTATAATGGTACTTAAGTTAAAAAGGTACTTTGTGAGGAAAATTATGTTTGTGTTATTTGAAATTGTTTTGCCGACATATTTCATATAAATATTTAGAAAAATTAAAAACTTTTTTTCAAAAACTTTTAAGAACTTACTTAATTGGTACTTTTTCAGCTTAATTGTATTATTTTAATAATGTCAACATTATCGTTATTATTTACCAATTTTTTTGAAAAAAAAAATTATAATTATACTTTTTTAAAATTTAGTACTTTTTTTAAATCTACTACATTTGCAAAATATTAAGATATTTATTAAAAAAGAGGCTCTTTAGAAAGTAATTATTAAAATCTCAAATAGTATTTTCAGTATTTTCAAAATTTCCAAAATGTTTAAAATATTAACTTTTTCAATATTTTCCACTATTCCATTTCAAAACCACTTTAAGACTCCCTGGCTTCTCCAATTAATATGTTTACATACGTAAACTTAGACAAGTTTTGCTACAGCACGACGACAGGCAACATTGTAGGCCAGCTTAACAACTTTTTTCTCTTCGCAAAATCTAAAAGCGAAACATCCACAATCAAAACTTAACTAGAAATCTTCTCACATAATTACCACATTAACAGATACAAAAAAAAAAATAGATACTAACGAAGACCACCTAAGAACAAATAGAACTTAATAAAATCCTCAAAATCTAGGAGATAAAAACCAGCGTTCTCACGCTCAACAAATTTGAATAAACAATTAAATTTTTTATAAAAAAAAATCTCCCAAAAAACCAGGTTTTTAAAGAAAAAATTTGAAAGTGATAAAAAAAACCTTAAATTTCATAGCCATAACAAATGATAAACCTTTCTATAAAAAACTGATCATCATATAGCAAAAAAAAAAAAAAATAACTCAAACCTCCCCTAAAAATAAAAAAAAATATATTCCTAACAGGCACAAAAAAATTATTCAAATTTTAAACGGACGTTGGTAAAGAGTAAAAAAGGATCATGCAACATGTCCTTATGTAGATTAGTTTTTTTTTTACTTTTGTTTTTGTGTTTAAGGGTAGTGAGACGGCCAGTTTTTTATTGCAATAAAAGATTTTTTTGTTAAAGGATTTAAGTTGTTTGTTTCCAACTTGAATACAAGGGTTTAGTTCAAAAAAAGAAAAAAAAAATATGCTGGTTTTTTTTGTGAAAAAAATCCTTTATTTTTTATAACATAAAGCTTTTTACCCATAAATTTGATTTTCGTGAACCGGTTTTTAATGATTTTTTGTTTTTTTTTCATTTCCTTTTTAGTGGTGGCGACTTCCCGTCCTAGCAATGAAGCTGAAATACAATTATATCGTGTCTTGCAAAAAGCCAGTCTGTTGGCTTACTATGACACTTTATTGGAGATGGGTGGTGATGATGTACAGCAATTATATGAAGCCGGCGAAGAAGAGTTCCTAGAAATAATGGCTTTGGTAGGAATGGCCTCTAAGCCATTGCATGTGAGACGTTTACAAAAGGCTTTGCATGAATGGGCCTTAAATCCCTCACAATTTCAGAGTCTAGCTAGTAATTCCGGTAAGTATTTTTATTGAATTTGTCTAAAAAAAAAAATAGAAAATAAAACATATAACTAATAAATTACTGTTTCTCTTTATAGCTCAATATGATACACCTGCCAAAGCTACTACTATTTTCAATATAGAAGCCCCAGCAACAGCGGCCGCAGTACGTGCCAAATTTCCCGCCTTTAATGCCACATCCACTTTCCATCCCACCCCCTTAATTAATACCCATGTCCCAGTAGCTTCTGCTCATTTGTTGTCACAAATCTGTTCATTACCTTCTTTGCCCGCCCACAATCCCACACACATTTTAACTCCCACTCCTCATTTAGCCACACAAGAAAGACCTCTTGCTTTAGCTACTAATCCCGCCTTGACAGTTGTCTCTAACACAGCCCATCAAGTTACCTCCAGCTCACCTCAATTGACTCCCGTGTTAAGTGAAATGCAAGTGGCTCGCATCACTTCGGGAGCCGAGAAGATTGCCTCTCAATTGCCCCAGCGAGAGCCACGTGCCCACACCTCAAAGAAACGCACCAGCCGTGAATTGGAACAAGTTATTGCCATGAGTGAAAATGATCCCAGACGTATGGATGAAATTCGTAAGTACTCCGCCATTTATGGTCGTTTCGATTGCAAACGTCGTCCCGAAAAACCCTTGACTTTGCACGAGGTATGTGTCAATGAGGCAGCTGCCCAGCTGTGCCGTTTGGTACCCGCTCTGCTAACACGTCGTGACGAACTCTTTCCTTTGGCTCGTCAAATCGTTAAAGATGCTGGTTTCGGTCATTCGGCCACAATAGCACGTTATGGGAATTTACTGTCACAAATTTCCCAAACACAAACGTCTACACCCCAAACCCGCTCGGCTACCGCCATGTTGGACTGTGAGTCTAGCGAAACGAATTTGACACCGTCGAAAAGACAGCGTTTGTCTTCGTCTGATGCTTCGTTGAATAATTCCGACAGTAATCGGGTAAGAGCTAAAAAGTCTGATCAGTAAATAAGAAGAACTGAGCTTTTAAGCTTCGTATGCTTTTAATATGGTAATGGCTTTTTATATTAAAAAAAAACTTTAACTTTGCTTTGCAGCTTTGGGGTGTTCAAAGGGTATTTCTTTACAGCTGGGTTAATTGGTAAACGAATGGAGCTTTAATTGAAAGTTTTATTTGTATTTCTTCTTTATTGAACGCTTTTAGTTGGTTGTTGCTTTGAAGCTTTTACTTGTGAAGGGAGTTGTTTAACAGGATCAATTGGAAAAAATGTTTTCTGGTTATTGAATAAAGCTTTGCTTTTTATAAAATTTAGGCTTTGTAATATAAATTTGTTTTATGAAAATTGGTAACCTTTTAAACAAATGTTTTATTGTTTATATTTGATCATGCTTTGTTTAAAAGCATAATTGGACACAAGCTTTTTTGTTTGTTTATAGAGTAGCTTCTTGTTTTTATTATTTTTTAATTTTAAAGCTTAATATGGTCTGGAGTTAATAAAACTTTTTATTGCTTATACTTCAGCAAAATGATTGTTCAACAAAAATTGCTCAATTGGACAAGTGTATCTATAAAATTACTTAAATTTAATTCTTTAAAATTATCAGCTATGTCACAGAATTTAATTCCGTTCGGAATTGGAATTAATTCCGTTTTTGTTTTTATAGAAAAAGTAAAACGAAGCATTTTTTCGGAATAAAACCACTTTTAATTTGATATGTGGAATTGTTGTTTTAAGCATTTACAGGTTTTATTACGAAAAATTTGTTCGTTTTACATTTTCTATAAAAATAAAAACGGAATTAATTCCACTTCCGAACGGAATTAAACACTGTGACATGGCTGTATTTAAATTTCTTAGAAAAAACAGCTGAAAAAAGAAAGGAACTTCAGAGTAAATGGAAATGTTTTATAAATTATAATTTTTAAATCATTTTTGTACAATTCTTGACTAAGAAAAGAACTCCTGGGGGGTTATTGTATATTTTGATTTGAGAACAAAAATCGTTCGAGTTTGTATTCTTTTTATATTGTATTTCGAAAGCTTTGGCCTTCAAATCGAAATACACAATAACCCCCCCCGTATCCTGGTGGGCTTGAAAGTTTAATTTTAACTTAAGTGCCAATGGAATTTGTTCCGTGTCTCAATTATTTAAAGGAATACAACAACACAACAACTTGTTTAGTTTTGTTTGTTTACTTACTCTCATTATTTTCAAACTCTCTTCTTTCAATACAAAAGCCCAGCGTTGTAAATATTATACGTTTTTAATTGCGGCGTTGCAAAATATTGTAACTAAACAGCTGATTTAATGTTTTGTTAGCTTTTATATTTTTTAATATTAGATAAATATATTTTAGAAATAAAAAACTACTTAAGTTTTTAGTAAAATACTTAAATTTTAAAATTTATTCCTATTATTTTTAATATATTTTCATTATTTGTTAATGTTAATGCTTAAATATTTTTAAAATTAAAATTACAACTGCTTTTATTAACCAAACTTTAAACAATTAGTAAAGTTTTATTGTAATCCTCTTATGTAGTTAATTAGCTTTCCATTAAAATTTGCCATTTTCTTTTTTGTTGCTAGTATTCTTTTTAGTTTTGTAAATAATTTAAATAGTTTTGTTATTTATTTACATATTTGTTTGTTTAAGTCTTTTTTGTTGAATTATGTATTTAGAACACGTTATTTTAGTTGTTAGCTTTTTAGCTTTTTGAACTTATAACTATTAATTGTTTTAAGATTTTCTGTATTTGGCTTTTTATCTGTTGACAGTCTAAATAAAAATATACACTTTTGCTATACATAGAATGAAAACCAAAAAAAAAAAAACCGCTGCGTATTTATTTCAAAATTTTTTTTTCAAAAACCAACTAAGAATATTGAAATTGTAAAATACAATATATAAATAAACAAAAACCATTTAAAGGATTCCTTGGAAGATCCACGCTACAATCTATTTGCCATGTATCAGAAATTTGCGGCAAAACCACCATTTGAGCTGGTCGATATAGCAAAATTTACGTAAGTGTTGGTTTTACCGATCAAAAATTACTTGAAACTAAAAAAAAAACAATTCCCTAGATTAAACAAACCCACGGAATTTGAGGAACAAGATCAGGAATCTCGTTTTTCATTTAGCAATTCCAGTTCTCCTTCAATACCAGTGAGTATGTGTTTTTAAATTTATTATATTTCTCTGCATATTAGAAACATAGTCTAGCTTATCAACAACTATTTTTATAATTTATCTTCCAAGAACACGGCTGCGGAAGAGGAGGTTCCTAATACTTCCACTTTACTGGATAAATCGTTTGTGAAATCGGATAGCACCACTAATAACTCCATGGATTTATCATCCTCTTGCCAGAGTCCTTTAATAACTGAATCTAGTACCCCCTCCAAAAGCTCACAACTACCAATGTCCGGTGATGTTCATGTCATATCGGCTGCTGGCAATCACATTATAGCTGTTGCAAATCCTGCCCTGGTAATGAGTCCAACTCTAAATGAGAATCTTGCCCTGAAGAGGGAAAATCATACACCCGATTTGTAGTGTTTAAGGAGAATATTTATAACTATATATAATTGTGTATGTTGTTTGTTTAAACAAATTAAAAAGTGCAATACTTTTAAAAGAAAATTTTTTATAAAACTTTGTTAATACTTTGGTACAAAAAAAAATAGTTTAAAAAATTAATTTAAATAAATAAAAAATTAAATTAACTAAATAATTGATTCGTTATAAGTAATTATGAAATGAAAAAAATATAAAATATGGCACTGTGATCTAAATAAATATTGAAAAAAAAATTAAATTGTTAAACAAATTGGATTGCATGTATTTAAAAAAGCTTAATGGTTTTAGATTTAAATTAATAAGAAAATATTTGGACGGATTGAAAAAAATTAGCAAATCTCTTTGAGGGCTTACGGACTTAACATCCGAGATATTGACAAGAATTTAGAAAATCAGCGCAACTATTCGGAATTTGAGCACTTACAAATTTAGTATCCTAGATATTGCTAAAAAGTGTAAAAAGCAACAGGAAGTAGCTGTAATTTTGTGTCCATATCTTGGAATTTTCTAGATAGATTTTTGTTAATTTTTAAAACCCAAATTCTTCAAATTATTTCAAATATAATGATGTAATATGATATCCGCAATCTTTATAAAAGTGAGCTTAAGTCGGTTTTAGTGACTTTGTTCAAATCACTTTGAAAATTGTATCTCTTTAAATTCTGATAAAAATAAAAAAATATTTTGGCGGCCACGCCTATTTCAAGAGGGCGGGGCACCAAACTTTGTAATATATTTAGCTATATTTTGAAAACTACATTTCTTTATTGAACAATCTATATATGTATATATCAAATGTTAGGTATTTTAAAGACCATTCCAACGATATGTAACACGACCTATTTATATTGATCACCTATAGGTCAATGTCGGAAAATTATTTTTTGATGCAATATTTTTTTTAAGAATCTCAAAAATCCGGGAAAAAGGTCTTTCTGAGTAGGTATATAAATAAATTTTGTAATAAATTTTCAAGAAATTACCATGTAGGTAATATAGATCTGAAGATATTGAAGAAAGATTATGACATTTCACCATGAAAATACAATCTGTACTATGCGAAGCCGGTGTTCTGTATACCATAGAGGAGAAAAACCTTTTACCCAGCCGTATGCCGGCAATACAGGAAATCTGTACTATGCGACCATAGAGGAGAAAATCCTTTCCTGTATAGAAAATTATGAAAAAACATGTTTTTTTTTTAATTTCTGAAATCTTATAATTCTGTGATTATAGTACCTACACACATCATAACTTACATTAAAGCTTAATGTCTTGGCTATTTATATTAATAAACTAAAACAATACTTATAAAGACTTTTTAGATATAAAAAACAAATTGGGTAAAAAAATATATTTCTCGAATTTAACCCATAGTGGGTTCATATTTTATAATCATGGTATATTTCGTTGGAAAGATATTTATTTTATTTCGACGTATCATAAATTATCAGACACTGAATAGTTTCCGAAATATATGCTCATATATTTCCAACTTTGAAGACCCGCCCACTCTAAAATAAGCATGACGGACAAAGAAATCTTATATTATTTTTATCACCTCTAAAAGCCCTATTTGATGCAATTTTTTTTGAGCAATGTCACTAAAACCGTCACTAAATTGGAGTTAACTATGTAACTAGATATTTGAAAAAAAGTATTTTGCATATGAAACATATTGCCGCCAGAAAAACTAGAAGGCAGTTTATGATTTCCTATCGAAAATTCACTACCAATGATGGATGTATAAAAGACATATTTCTTAAAATTCGAAAGACTGCTATTAAATATTTGGTCGATAAAATTGCCGCATTTGGGATTCTGAAAGTCCCAGAGCACTTGTTGAAATGCCTTTGCATGTTGCTATGTGGTCTTGAGGTGTGAAATTTCAGCTGGATTTGCGTAGACCGTTAGTGAAACACGCTGTCGAGAAAGGTTAGTAACCACATTTTAAACTACTATTATTGGTGATATGGTTATCACTGGCATGTGGTTTCAACAAAACTGTGCCACATGTCACATAGCCATCCTTGCAATGAGTTTATTGCAAACCAAATATTCTGATCACATTATTTTACAAAAATCTGCTAAAAAAAAAAACAGAGTCTATACAGATCCGTTTGAATTTATTACAGCATTAAAACTCTAAATCTGTGGCGTGATTAACGAAATTTTGCAAAAATTTTATAGAGAATTTTGATTCTTCTCGCTTTAAATCAATGTTACATACGAGAGCGGTTCGGAATTTTTTTTTAGCCTAGAACAGAAAGCGCGGTATAAACAGAAAAAAAGTTTTGGAAACTTCTATCTGTGCTATGAACACATGTTAAATCATCTTTTTGATCTGTCAACTCCGCGATTTCTTTACAATGGAAAAATTAGAAATTCGTGGTGTCATTAAATATTTAAATAAAAAATATTTATCGGGACAAGAAATAATGATATGGTGAATATGTTAGGAGTAAGTGCTGCTTTATATGTAACAGTAACAAAAAGCATTGAGGACGAACCACGTAGTGGACGTCCAAAAACAGCAACAACAACAGCAATTGTTGCCAAAGTGCATGATGTGGTATTAAATGATCGACGAATAAAAGTGCGTGAAATAGCCAATATCATGGGCATCTCAAATGATCGAGTCCATTTAATTTTGCATGAAGAACTACAGATGATAATGCTTTCTGCAAGATGGGTGCCGCATTTGTTAACAAACGCAAAAGAATGGAAAATTCTCAAGCTTGTTTGCATCGTTTGAAAAAACATAAAATAGATTTTAAGCGTCGTTTCATAACTGTTGATGAGACATGGATCCACCACTATACTGCAGAGACAAAAGTACAAAACAAGCAATGGACTGAAGCTGGAGGAAGTGCCCACAAGAAGGCTAAAATAATTCAATCGGCAGGTAAGGTTATGGCAATGGTTTTTTTGGGACTTCAAAGGTACTTTATTGATCTGAAGAAGGGTAAAACAATAAATTCAGAGCAATATTGCAACAATTTGAAACAATTAAATGTAAAAATTCGAAAAAAACGTCCTGGCTTACAACACAAAGAAATACTTTTTCATCACGACAACACACCAACGCACAAGAGTGTTTTAAAAATGGCTAAAATCAACCTGTTCCCAAAGCTAAAAAAATCCTAGCTTTCAAGCGTTTTACTCAAATAAAGAAGAAATTACGGTTTTAAACCACTATTTTGGAGGTCTTGAGGAAAACTGTTTTAATCAAGGGATAGAATTGCTAGATAAGGATTGGACTAAGTGTATTGCAGTTTCGGGAGATTATATTGAAAAATAAATATGTTTTTGAAAAACTAACTATTCTCTTTCTGTACTAGGCTAAGAAGTTTCCAAACCGCCCTCGTATAATCAAATTACATGTCGAAATGTTGATTTGAAGCATAGAAAACAAAACGTAAATTTGAATTATAGAATAATTATTATTTCATAATTGAACTGTTAATTTTACTTCTTGATAATTTTAGTCAGGCTTGAGTTCATTAAATTTAATTTTCATTAAATTATTTTTACTGAAGTTAGGAATTACAACTTGAAAAATTTATTATTAAAAATTTTTGATAATTTTTCTTGACTGGGGATCGAACCTGGGTTGTTGAATTTACATATGTTTCGAGAAATCCCACTTTCTCTCATCAGAATTCTTTGCGTTCTACCACCTGCACCACTGCGGTGCCGGTCAGCCAACAGACAAACATCAATCCTTTAACCAGTGTTAGTTCTGGTAGTTCGAAGTTTTTGCTGTAATTATCATTCTTTATTAATTTCTATTCATAGTTGTTTTTTCCCCTTTTTTCTTCAGTTTTTTCGTATTCATGTCAAGACTTTGTCTCGAAAACTTCAATACATTTGTTTTTGTTTATTATGTTTTTTGTACACTTTTGACAACATGTAAACATTATGGCTTGTGCCCTAGCTATTTTATAGAATAATTATTATTTTATAATCGAACTGTTAAGTTTTACTTTTTGATAATTTTTTTAATAAATTCTTGGCATTTATCTAAAATTCCCACGTAATAACAATTTATTATTTTTTATTCGAACTGTTAATTCTAAATTTTTTAATGAAAATTAAATTTAATGAACTCGAGCCCGACTAAATAAATATCAAAAATTTAAATATCAAAAATTCCCACGTAATTTTAACATTTTTTGCTTCAATTATAAAATTAAAAAATTTTTGAATTTAAATTTTTTTTATAAAATAACAGGAATTATTAAGAGTTTTAATCATTTTTATAATTTACCAGTGAAACTAATACTTTTTGCTTAATTTCGAAAATTCGGCATCAAGTTCGTATTTTCGAACATAGCAATTTTAACGAAATATTGTTACATTTAATAAATTCTTGTAATTTTTCTTAAGTTTTTAAATTTCATAAGTAATTTTAACATTTTTTTTTATTCATTTCAAAACTTAAAAAAACGTAGTATTTTTGAATATAAAATTTTTTATTAAATAATGCAAATTATTTAGAGTTTTAATAATTCTAGTAATTCTTTTTTTCTTATTTAAAATTTTATAACAACAGGAATTATTATTACATATTCACTTTTTGCTTAGTTTCGAAAATTTGTAATTTCGAATTTTCAAACATATACAGTAGACGCTCGCAAATTAGAAATACTTCGTTTTTAAAGCAATTCGAATATTCGAATTTTTGTAATTTGTGGACTGTTTTATTTTTATACAAGAAAAAAAGTGAATCTGTCCATTAAAACTATCCTATTTTAAACTACTTTTTGGTTCTATTTGAATTGGTTTTATTAAAAACAATAACAAAACAAGTTAAAGTGGACTTAATTCGGGAGATATTACTGACTGACAGTTACAAAATCCAGTAGCATAATTGCCGTATAACTGATATTAGTATGATTTCTGGATTAAAATTACTGATCTATATAAAAGTTAGTGCGATATCGATATTTATTAGAAATCTGTGTGGGTTTATTTGTTTTTTGGAAATGGTTCTTATAATATGGCAAATTATGGGCCGATCTTCTTAAATTTTGGAACAGTGAATATAATGAATATGAGGATATTTTACGTCGAATTTCAACATAATAATAATATATTTAAGGTATATGTATATTAGTATTAACGTAGATTTCGGAAGTGGGCCTTATATGGGGTATATAGTCAAATATGAACCAGTATTCTCAAGACACAGCGGTTTGATTTTGGCATGTACGTAAATTATCCGTGTAAAATTTTAAATCGGTACCGTTAATTATAAGAGATTTATGAGTATTAAAGTGATTTTCGGAAGAAGGCTTTATAAGGAAATTCTCAACTTTGGCTACAAGCTCCAAATGAATTGAATATCAAAGACAGTTCTAAAATTCACAAATTTTCAAAAGCATTTAAAATCTAATGTTTAACAGTTGCTGCTACAGTTTTAAAATTTATATATACATACGAGGACTTTTCAAGTTTTTATAGACAAACACATGAATTTCAACATGCTTTAAATACTTCTTAATATTTATAAAAAGTTTTTTTTTAATTTTTACTATTTATTATAAATATGTATGTATATAAATTTACCTTGATATTTTAAATTACATTTTTATTTATTTCATAATTTTTATTACAGTTTTTAAAACCCGAACCGATTACCGTTTTATTTACACTATTTTGAATATGGGCAACTCTTTTATGTACTACATACTTGCTTGCAACTAAAAACAAAAACACTTGTTGTTTTGTTTGTGTAAACAAAACTTAAACACCACACTTTTCTTGCTCTGCTTTTATTACTGAGAAATTATTTTGCTTTTGCTTGCTCTTCCTTTTTCTTTATGCAAACAAATACTACAACACCAACAACAACAACCGACGTTGAAATGTAAGTCACGAGACACACTCGCGTATAAAGAAGCACTTTTAACTAGAGACACTAACAACAAACAAACACAACAACTACTAAACACCGCTAATAAAACAACAACAAATGAAATTTTTGCATACACTACACTTTATGTTCAAGAGTAATTCTTAATTTTATGAATTATATTAATAAAAAACTTTACTTTAACACATCGTTTATGTAATTTTTAATAGATTTCTTATTAAATTACTTTAATGTGTAAAATATTTTATAAATTTTCTTCTAAATAAAACACTCTTACTACATTAATAATGCATTTAAAGACGAACGACAAACAATTAACGACCGATTTATTTAAAGAACGTGTGAGTACTAAAATATGTGTGTTGGCCACGAGAACAGAGTTGCTTACAGCAATAGGATTTAGTTGTTGAAAGGGATTTTAGTAAAAGGCAGCAGGAAATCTTTGTTTTTTATACAATTTAAATTTAAAGAAATGTGTTTATTTAATTCTTTAGCAGCCAGAATCGTATAGAGAAGAAAAACTGGAAATATAAAATACAAAATTGGTAATTTTAATAAACAAACAGCAATTTGAGTCAATCAAATAACGAGAAATCGAAACGTTATAAATAAAATAAAATCGTTGTGAAGATGAACGAATTTATTTCCAAATTTGAAAGGAAGTGAGTAAAGCAATATAAAAATTTAAAGCTTTTTAAAAATATCATTTTTAAATTTGTCAGCACAAAGTTATCACCAAAAGAAAAAGGGACAGTCATAAAAAAGAGGAAGTTTTGTGGACCTGTTTATTTTTCAGTTTGTTTTTGTTATTGTTTTAATATTAGTTAGTTTTAGGAATCCAAGAATCCAAGAAAACAATAAAAATTTTTAAAAACATGATTTTTAAAATATGTACTACAAATAAAGATAAATATTTATACAAAAAAAAGTAGTGCATCATGAAAGAATGCATATTTTTTTTTTTAAATTCGAAGGTAATTTTACTTTATTTCGAAAATATAAAAAAAAGTATTCCAATTTTCGAATATGAAATTTCTTATTAAATAATAAGAAAACATTAACTGCTTTTTCGTCATTCTGCACTTTATTAAAAAAAAAACTGCTAAAGAAATGATAAAGAAAAGCGCTATCTACATTAATGTGTTTAATTTGAATGTACATACATTCGAATTGCTTGTAAATATTGTTCTTACAAGTATTTACATACATATAAAGTAAATATATATTACAACAGATGTTATAAAATGCTATATGTAAGTTACATCTGTCATAGAGATTCCCCCACCAGAATACTAAAAGTTTTCAAAATCTTTAAGAGATCACAACAAAGAGATTTATAAACCTACACAGCGCGGGTGATCATCTCTTGATGGTTTTAAATAAACAAAAGCATATAATGTTGTTTTTTTTTTTGCCACAAAACATTTATTTAATACAGATTTTCAACAAATGCCTTAAGAAATCTTTAAATGAAATCTTTCGCCAAGGAACTAAGGAAAACACATTTGCATAATTTCTTACAACATCTGTACGTATCTAAAGGTGAAAGGATTTAATTTGATTTGATTTGATTTACTACTTTCTAAATCTTAAACAAGAAAAGAAAAGTGTAATTTTTTAGATGTTAATCAACCACAACATGAAACAACCCTTTTTCCTTTTCTAAAAAAAAAATTATAAAACAATTATGCTGGCAACTTACCTATTAAAAGAATAATTTCATATAAGTATTTAGTTTTAAAATGTTTATTCAAAATAACACAAAAATTATAAAAGAAACTGAAACTTCAATCAAAACGTAAAGAAAAACATAAATCTGTATAAATAATCTCTCACTCACTCTATATTGTTGGTGCTACAATTAAGACTTAAAATTAACAATAAAAAAAAAACACAAACACATTTACATACATAAATATTGCTTAAAATAAAATGTTTGCTATCCATTAAGGAGTATCAGCTACTTTCTGATTAATCCAATCTATGAAATATTGTGTACTCGAATAGACACCGGGTATTTCGGGACGGGCACAACCAATACCATACGATACCACACCAATCAAATAGAACCGTACATTGTTGCCATAAGGCTAAAATTAAAAGAGACAATTAATTTTTGTTGGACTGTAAGAGTTAAGGAAAATGAACTTACCTCTGGTATCATGAGAGGGCCACCAGAATCACCTTGACAGGTATCCTTGCCACCAGATAGCACACCGGCACACAATACCGCCTTATCGAACTGATTGTCGGTAAAGAATCTATTTTGTTGTCTGTAACGGTCTCGACACACTTCATTCTCATAGATGGGAATCTGTAGTTCTTGCAACACATTGGAGGAGGTGCCACCTTCCATGGTCTTACCCCAGCCAATAACGAATGGTGTGTAGCTTATATAGGATTTTTGCCTTAAATCTGAGCTAGCGGGCATGCAAATGGGAGAAATGAATTCTGGCAAAGAAAGAGAGAAAATTTTTTTTAAAATACTTGTGGAATATTTGTGGTACAGGAATATTGAATGATTAGTTATAATCATTAGTAATCTGGGTTAATAATAATAATTTTGAAATGTAGCTGGATTAGAATAATGTTATACTGAATTTAACATTTTCATATTGCAGACATCAAAATCAAGGCGCATTAATATAAAGCGAATTCAATTATTTTTTTATATATGTATGTAGTTTGACACTTGCATTAACGACAAATTATTTCTTATTTAAGGAGTTTGACAATCAACTGTTCAATCAACTTGTATAAAATTCGCCTTGGAGCAAACTGTAAAATCAAAATCGCTTTAGATACTCTAATGACAGCCTTGGATACAGCCTTATAACAAAACATATAGTCATCTATAGTTTCATATGTATCATAATAAAAAGCCCCACCATCCAGCCAATTCGTACCGCGTACTCCACCCTCCCATACTTGCGCTATATTACGAGACAAATACAATCAGCTGGCTACATAGGGTGCGTCATCAACCATAGCAGAGTCAACAATTTAACCACGTCCAGAACGATAACGTTCCAGCAAACCTAAACAAATACCAAAGGCACACATTAAACTGCCACCAGCAAAGTCGGCCAGTAAAGGCTTTTCTCCTATACGACCCAACATAGACAGTACTCCCGAGATGGCAGCATAATTAATATCATGACCAGAGCGTGGTGCTAAACGTCCATTCTAACCAAAACCTGTTAAGCCGGCATAGATTAGTCTTGGATTATCTTTGCATAAAATTTCTGGTCTTTTTTCAATCTTTTAATATTTTAAATGTATTTTATGTAAGTTTAAGATCTTGCATAATGGACACAGCAAACAAAACAAGTAAGAAATAGTAGATATAGTCGGTCAAGCCCAGCCATATAAAACCCTACACCATGTATAAGTGTAAAAACAGTTTTTCAGAAATGGACCCTTTAAGGGGCTATGACCTATGAATCTCTGCTGATCCAAAAATTGTGTGTATTTCCTGTGTTAAATTTTATCTCGATGAAAACACTTTTAAGAGATTTATACATGTTGAAGTGATTTTCAGAAATAGGTCTTATATGAGAACTTTGACTAATTATGCACCGACTATTATATATGAAACATCTTTGTGTTAAATTTATTTGGTTACCAACATTTTTAAATGATTTATGGTCTATAAAATGATTTTCGCAAGTTAGTCTTATATCGGAGCTATGACTAATTACGGACCGATAATGTAATAATTATAAAAATAAAATAATAATAATAATAATAATGTATATATGAAACATATTTGCCATGAATATTATTTGGATACCAACATTTTTAAGAGAGTTATGCTCTTTAAAGTGATTTTCGGCAGTGGGCCTTAAATGGGAGTTATAATCAATTATGGACCGATCTGCACAAAATTTGTAGATGTTATTTTGACTTCATTTATCAACCATTTGTGATGAAATTTGTGTGGATACTTGTATAATTCAAACATTTATGATTGGTAAGCCCCAATTTCTGAAGGACATTTGTAATGGGGACCAGATGAATCCCATCCGTCCTTGACCCAAAAAAATATCATGTACCAAATTTTATCTAAATGGGTGTTGGACCAATATTTATCGGCGTTACAAACATCAGCACAAATCCAAATGGTGGTGTAGGGTATAACAATACAAATCCCTCATATATTTCGTGAAACTAGTTCTTTTTGCGACCTATGTCTGAACTATTTCTAGAACTCTTTCTAAAAATGTGTGTTTTCTGTGGTAAACTTCTTTAAAACAAGTTCCGAAAGTGATAATTTGAAACAAAAATCAGGTCATTTTAAGATCGAGAATGCTGCTGGTGGAATTTACGTATGTACATCGAAATTGTAATTTTTTAAACGAGTGTCAGCTACAGATCTGAGGTTATAGAATTTTAGTGAACTGAGATTGAAAACATGTTATCTACGGTTTCATCTAGATGAAGATACATCAAACAACCTATGTTTTCCATTTGTACATTACCATAACAAACAAATCTTCACTGCTATCTACCTGAGTCACACACGGCCAACAACATATCGGCTGTTTATTCAGCAGGGCAAAACTTCAGACCTTATACAACAAGAATTGATATTTTGCAGATAATCGGAAAACAAATTAGATCCTTAAGGCTAACATAACTTTAGTTATTTCAGAGAACTTCGTTAGACTTGTTTGTGATGCTATGCAGATAATCCATAGACGACTAATCACTTAAAGTGAAGATCCTAAAAATTAGAATAGACAGAATAAAATATGGTTCATGTGATGCTATGCAGATAATCCATAAACCATTCAGTCCCATAAAGTTCCTAGTAATATATATTAAAAACCCGTTAACAAGGTGTGTGATAAAAATTTATAAATGTAATACAAAGATCCAGACCCTTAAAAGCAAAAGCATTCTAATAATTCTTGAGATGTCTGTAATCGTTAACTATGTCTTAGAAAATTCAGTTGAGAGAATGACCTACTGCGAAGCTTGAATGTCGGGGTTACGTCGGTTTTCTTTCACAAAAAATTAGGCCAATATTTGCTAAACAGCATTTGTTTTTAACGTAAAAGCAATTGTCTCTATTACTAACACTAGCATTATTGTTGGATAATGCTTTATTTTTATTTCATCAAATAAGCTTTCTACTTTTGTCTAAAATACAATTTTACCTAAATGATATTCCCTGCGTACTTTATTTTCAATCCAAATAGAAAGCAAGGACTCCATTTCGATCATTAAAGACTTCTTGTACGGGTCATCGTTTTAGCATCTAATGATGTTGCAGATTTTGTAAAAATTAAAAAAAAATTAAAGATTCGAACACAAAACAACGCAACTTCGAAATCTAACGACACATAGTGAAAATTAGTACTAATTATGCTGCGACACAACTTGGAAAAAACGCAAAAAGAAACGACGCATAGCGAGGTATTGGTGTAATAAGAATATTAGTTGCTTCTAATAAAAGCATAGTAAATGAGAAGAAATTGAGTTTCGAGCATTTGGTTCAAAAATAAACTTCTTTCCAATAACAACGCAAAACTTCCAATTGTTCCAAACTTAGGAAATGTTGTCACGATATTGCTACAAAAAACGTACTACGCAGTGATGTAAGAATTCATTCAATTCAATCAAATTTAAATAGAGCGTTTTAAATTCAATTGATTTTCATTTTCCTTACATAATTCACAACTTTTTAAATATGTTAAAGATACTGCGATATCTTCTGAATCTATAGTGATGAAAAAAATAAAATATTTCAGAATCTGTTATACAGTACAGGTATGGTCACACACGATAAATATATTGACTCAGAAAAGCGTAACCACATTTGACAAATATTTGCCGAAAAAGACGTAACCACTAAATAAAATATATTTGAATTCCTTTATTTATTTAAAAAATAATACGTTTATTTAGGACAAGATACAACAAATTTTTAGTCTTATTTTATTTGATCTTGCAAAACTCTTGTATGAGTAAACAACGTCAAACGAATTTGTGCTAAAACAAGTGGTGACGCTTTTTTTTAGTAAATATTTGCCATTTAGAATTGTTTTGTAAGATTAAACAGTAGCAAATAAAATAAAAATAAATTTGAGTGACTTGTCATAAATAAAAACAAGTTTTTGAAATAAATAAAAGAATTTAAATATATTTTACTCAGTGGTTACGTCAAATACTTGCCATATGTGACTTTATTATGACTTTTATCTAAAAGCATGAAAAAAAACATAAATTTATACAGCCGAACATTGAATTTGAATCGGAAAATGGGAAAAGGAAAAAAACTCCCGCGGAATTTTTATTCATGATTGGGCTGATAATTAAAACGTTAAATTGTCTCCCAGTTTAGTTTTAAAACTTGTCTTAATAATCATTTTTGATTTAATTTTGAAAATTAATTTTAATAACAATTATAAAAAATTTAATTGACTTTGAACTTTAAACTGCAGACGTCTAATATAACTAGCTGTATTCTAGAGACAAGACAAAACCCTAATAGATGTTAAAGAAAAGTTAAACAAAATAAATAAACTTAGCAGAAAATTGATGAATTGACTACTCAAAATGTTAATATTTGCTGTTTAATTTCAAATTAGTTTTGGTTAAAAATTGCAAAACTGAATGCAATCAAATGAAGCTTAAAAATTATTTATCAGAATTTTCAAAATAATCTTGAATAATATTATAACTTCAATATTTTTCTTTTCATTTTAACTCACTAGTAAACTCGACATTACGTTCCAAATACAAAATAGCAATATCACTGTGACCATTACGTGTATTGTAATCAGGATGTTTTTCACTCTAAAAAAAAGAGAAATAAATACTATTTACTACAAATGACACATTTACCACAATTAAAAAACTTACTCTCACTACTTTTATATCCTCATGGCTAGCTTCCGTATCAGTGGTTAAATCATGCTCACCCAAACGCACAAAAGCTCTGCAATAAACAAACAATTCAAAATTATTTAATAAAACACAAATAATTTCTTCCTCTAAATATATTTGAGACTTACAAATCTCTTCTCAAACAATGAGCGGCGGTAATGACATGTCTGGCTGTTATTAAGGTACCACCACACTTAAACGGCGAGGCCGATATTTCATCATCGTAACCAATCAAAGCAATCCAGGGCCAAGCTCCCTTCCTACTTACCACACCGCCTACGATTTTCTTGTAGGAATTATTACTGAAACCACAACCCTCTTCAACGGTGGGCAAGCGTCTGGGAATTTCATTTGAGCTTCTAATTAAAGGTGCACTAGTGCTGGGTGGTTTCTGTTGATCTGTGCTAGGGCAACATACATTTGTGGCTCCACCGCCACAAATGGAATTTGAAGCTCTTAAGAATCTGGCAAATGTTGCATCGGCTTGTTTGATTTGCAGCTCATCAATTAAAGGTTGGCATTCTTTGATGGGTATACAGGTGCCTTCTCGTGCATCAGGACCACGACAATAGTTGGCCCTATTCTCCACTACACCCTCGGTAGTGGGACGTTCTGTAGGTGGTCTAGTGGGGGCAGTAGTGGGTGGTACGACTGGTACTGGAGCTATGGTAGGTGGATTAAGGAAGGGATTATTGGTGTTGACCTGTGTCGGTGGAAAGAAGTTATTGTTGGGTGTGGTTTGTCTTTGGGGACGCTGTGTGGTTTGTTGCACTGCGAGAGGTCGGGTACAGCAGACCTTTAAGTAGAGAGAAATTTTAATTTTTTATTTTAAATATAATTTAGTTGTTTTGTGTTAAAGTAATGAACTTACCACAGGATCTCCATTTACGTTTCTAGTGCCACAGGCTCTTTGTGATAGTATTATGTACTGTTGGGCTTGTCGTTGATTGGCTGTCTGAAAAACATTGGCAATTTGTGGACAATAGCTGAGTGTGACACAGGAGCCATAATAGTTTTCTGGTGTAACACAATATTGAGCTGGAAAAAGAAGAATAGACAAATGTTTTGAGATGCGTTTTTATAGAGTTTGTGTTATGTTCAATTTGTTAAGACAACTGAAAATTAAAAATATTTTGAAAGGCCTTTAAACATATTATTGGCTTAGTTGCTAAACATGATAATATTCTTTTTTCATAAAATTTGCAGGAGATAACTGAGAGAGATGTAATATTAATAAAACTAAAATTCAGGTTAATCAGTAATATATTCATCGTAATATTGTAGATCCGTGTTTAAACGATCCAAGTCTTATTTTCAAGATTCTTACTTATTCTTTTTTAAACTATCTTCGGCTTTCAAATAATGCAATTCTTATTGCTGAAGACATGTTTTTTATGTATATACTTAAAATTGCGAATGAGATAGCAAAACGTTAAGACAGTACAAAAAGCTGAGTACTAATTCCTTTTCCCCTCGTCTCTCTTGCCTATAAAGTAGCAATCTTAAAAATTAGTTTTAAACCCGTAAACAATTTGTGTATATCTACCAAGGCCCTCAAATAAAGAACTGCTTGGAAACACCTAATCTAAACTAAAAATTAAAATCTAAAGAGCATGATAAACATTAAAAAATCTCCTAACTACTTTTTCGAGTAGGATTGAAACCAGGTGATGTTAAACTAATGAAACGAGAAACACATCCAATTTATGATATGATGTATTTATTGCACCGAAGAACCACACAAACGATCTAACCCGTCGAATGATGATTCGAATATGAAAGAATGTAATAAATGTGGTGAAAATCACACTACTAACTATAGAGGTTACCCAGTATATTCTATAGTAAAGCGCTCTCTAACACTTAGAAATAAAGTACTCACCGAAACTTCGAAATGAAATTTTTTTTTAAAGAGAATATGCTAATGTTCTAAAAATCAACCGAATTCTACAAAACTCGTAACCCAATAAAAATGTCAATACGGAGCCGAACAATCAAACCCGCTCGAGAATACAGCATAAACCCTTGTTCAATCGGTTAATAATTTAACGAATTCTATGAGTAACATGATGCAGAAACTGCTTAAAATGCAATTCATGCTATTGACAGCTGTATCTAGTTAATAGACCATGAACTGTTTGAACTGTTGGCTATCGCCAACATAAAAACGAACACTAAAATTTTCTAAAAAAAAAAATCACCAAATAGATGTGATGTTAATTTCGGAAATACGGAAATACGGAAATAATGACGTCTAAAAGTTTTTTTAATAAAAACTTAAATTTACTACTAGTTAATGTGAGATCTTTGTGGAGATTATTTTCAAGCCACTATGATCTATATTAAAGATAGTTATCAAAGCACAGTGATTTCGTCTATATATTAATCCCTTAGATTTTCAATTACAGAAAGTCAATATAATAAGTTTTTTAAATTATTAGGACCCAGTAACCTGGCTGCTGGTGACTATAACGATAAGCACACATTCTGGGAATCAAGTCCGATTCTCTGAAAGTTCGTGTTTTGTTTGATACAATTCAATTTTTAAAATGGGTTTGAATGTGATTTCGGGCAGAAAACCTACTTTCTGGCCTACTGACCCACAGAAGATACCGGATGTTATTGATTTCGGAGTGATAAAAAATATCCCGAAAAAAATTCCGATCCCGAAATCATTCACACAGAATTGTTAGTATATCGAGCCCCCGAGAAATTGTATGCCCGATTTATAATTTAGCGATGACAGGCACAAGTACAAATTTGATTAAATATAGAAAATACCTAGTGAAAACATTTGTTTTATTGTTCTGAAAACATACCGCCAAGAACACAAGAAAATACCGATTACTCTCTTATAAATTATAATTTATTTATAATGTAATTAAAGTCAATTCGATTCGAGATAATAATTTGGATACTTATTTAAAATAATGAACTTATGACGTTTTATAATTAATACTAATTCTAGCGTTTTATATAATAATTTTTTCTTAATATAGTTTATTTGTGTAGCATTTGGTACGGGGAACGTTAGCTACAATGTCATATATCTTTATATGCTGTAAAACATTTTTTGGGACCACTTGAGCTATTCATCTTTGTAATCTTTTTGTTAAATTAAAAAATATTTTTTTTTTAATAAATCTCGTTAAGCAGTAATAAAGAAAGAGCACTTCCAATTAGTTGTCAACAGTTGTACATATGTACTATATAATAGCAGTTGATTTCTCTTATAAGTAAGTAAATAAAAGTGAGCTATTAATTTTAGCTATTGAAATTCTTTAATACTAATTACAAAGTATTATATAAACTGTAAAAAATTATTCCAAAAATAAATTGAAAACTACGTCATGTTTTTGTATCTATCAACATGAAATTGCCCAAAATTAAGCATGCTGTTTAGCAAATCTAACACAACCTTCAACAAGCACATGACCCTCTGTTTAGAGTTCAGTTCTTAAATATTTTGTTTTGTTTCCACTTAAAATAAGTAATAAATGAGCAGCGTTGCCATTTATCAAGCTTTCCCTTTTATGCAAGGTTTTCGAGAGGCAAAAAATGTTTTCTATGAAAAAAAGTTTTTTAGAATTCAAAAACTATAAATAATGTTCACAAACACAAAGGAAATGGCGTGATTTTGAGTTTTTGCAATTTTTATTATTGATTTCGATTGATAAAATAATAAATTATTAAATAAAATTGATAATTTTCTTTAAGGATAAAAATTTTTTTTGTTCAAAAATGTATATGGCAACGCTGTAAATGTATGTACATATTTACAAACATATTATTAAAGTAAACAAAGTATAGTTCTTAAGTCTTTTATAATGCTCTCTTGAGCATAATAAGTAGGGCACTCTCAAAAAAGTTTCTTTTGATAAGTTCATAAATAAAGTTTTCTGCTTAAGTCTTTTTATTTTGTTTTGCTTTGAATCAACACAACAGTTAACAAAGTTTGTTTCTTAAGTCTTTCATTTTGCTCTCAATATTTAAATGAGTGATAAATAAAACTGTGTCAAAAAAGGTTTGTTTGGTTGTTTAAATCAGTGATGGAAAATGGGTTTTTTGATTTTGTACCAACTTTATAAATAAAATGTACTTTTTAGATCTACACGGTACCATTTTATATTTGTTAAATAATAATAAAACTTTACCACAAACTTTAATGGCAAAATTTTATACTCGATTGCTATTGATTTATTGCCAGTAATAAAAAAACTCAAAGAATCATTATCTAACTTCTCGTGATATTATAAATGCTATAAAACTGGAAAATGCTACCAGATAAAGCGTTTGTTCACGATATGCAACTAGTGTTCCAGGAAGAAAGTTACCAAAGCATCTGGATCAAAGAAAATTAAACCTCTTTTTCTTAGAAAGACAAAGAAACAGAGCTCGTTTCGTAATAAAATGTTTCCTGTAAAATGTCTTCATTAGGTATTTGTCTTTAAATACTCTTATATAGTAAGACAGCTACTTCTGAATCTTTAAGAATATTATTTGCGTTAATTATCGCAATTATCTAAAATATTCTTATTTATAAAAATAAGTTAATCTTGTTAAATATATATGTATGTATATATATATATGTACTATATATCCTTCTATTAAATTTTTTAAGATATCTAGATTTATTATTTTAAGAATAGAAGAAATAGAAGGGTTAAATTCTAATGATTTTGAAATCCTGATTAACTACATTTTAAGCTTTAGTTTTTAAATTCAGCCTCAAAATCTTAAAAGTAAATTAATAAGTCAAAGCTTCCCATTTTTCGATAATTCAACCAAAAATTTCTTGTCTCTTTTGCTTGCAATTTTAAACAAATAGTAACTTAAATGATATACATATTTATCTGTTTGATCTGAAATACCAAATTTGATGCAACAGTATTTCGAAATTGTACCAAATGACTCGTAGTAGTACCACGGTACCAACTGTGTCTAAAATGTATCAAAGAAAGTACAATTGTTACATGTTTGCCATCACTGGTTTTCGCGTTTCGCACAATTTTTGGTTCTTTTTGTAAATTTTTTAATTTTTCCGAAAATGTGATGAAATCTTTTTTTTACTAATTAAAAATTGCAGTTTTTTAATAATTCATAATAATGAAATCTATACGATGAAAAAGGAACCTATTGAATGTATTTTAAAAAAGGAATGTATGATAAATGAATACATATTATCAAATTCGTTACATGAAAATTGGTGCTAAAGGTGAATAGGGTGAAAGTGAAATTTTAAACATGGAAATAAAAATGCTTGTATAGCCTGATGGTTTAAACTGTAGACGAACAACCAGGGTTAGAGTCCCAGCTGAGCTCTAACAAATTTTATTGAAAAAAATCAAATAGTACTTCTTAAAATACAAAACAAAAATAATTAAAAGAAGTAACAAACATATACTGAAATTAGCCCTTTTTAACAACTAGTACTTCAGTTCCGAATAGCATATTGTGAGTTAAATTTTGAGTGGTTAAATAGTTATTTTAGCTTTATTAACTCGTTTATTTAAAAAAAAGGCTTTTACTATTAATCATTGATCTCTTTTTAAAAAGTTTTATCTAGAATTTATAAAATTAAAAATATGTAAAATTAATTCAATAAACATTTTAAATAAAAAATTAATTCTTAATTTAGTGCGTTTTGAAATTTCAAAGTTGACAACGCTGGAAATGAGTGTTGCTTGTATTAAAACTCTCTGTTATCATTGATATTATTGAGTTTATTTTTTAATATTCTATCTCTTTTACTCTTACTTATTACATTAAGTTGACCACCTTGCATATTAATATGGCAACTGGCTTTTTATTATTGTATTAAATATGTTAAAATGCAAGAAGCACTTGTAAGTTATTTCATACATTAAATATTTTCAAGGTCAGTTGGTATTGAAAGTGTTCCGTGATATTAAAGAAATTTAAATGACTACTTTTTATGAATCTAAAAAACAGAAAACTAACAAAAAAAAATACTGTTATAAACAGCAGATGTTGTTTAGTTTTGATATTAATATAAATAAATATATGCATACTATATTTTTGAATTGTTAAATTAAATATTTAAGCAGCATATTAAGATTTTAATCCGAGAGTTCTAAGTATCAGAGTGATTAAAATCTAACCTTGGCAATGAATTTGTTTAAGTTTTTGTTAAATATTTGTAAAACAAGCTGTTATTTAATTTCTAATTTCATACACGTTTCGATAATGGATAATGGAGCAAAAAAAAACTACGTTCAAAGGGGAACAATTGTTAAAATTAGTTGTAATAAAGAAAAAATTGTTAACTAAAATTATGAACTGATAACTTGTCTATAGTTACTCATATTATAAACCATATTTCAATTTGTGTGATTTATTAATTAAACATAAATTTTAATTTCTACATCACTATTTTGTAGTAATTAATATTAATTTTTTTTTATAAAAACTCGGTTTACAAATTTAACAATTGTATGTACATATAATTTTAAATTAATTCATTGTAAAGTTATTTGCAATTTAATGTTTAACATTATGATAATTGTACAAACACTGCTAATCGCCATAGAGATCATTGATCTATGAAGATCGTACATAAAATGTGCGGAATATTAATTGCAAATAGCAAGTAAAAGTTTTACGTGTAAATACATATTAATTTCAGTTGATGGTCATCAAATCAAAAATAAAAATTTGCTATCATTAACACCAAGTAGAGTAAAATGTGTTCATTTTTTTCAGATCATTCATAATTAAGTGTTGAGAATATTAAATAAGTATTTAGTTATTTAATTGATTGCAATAAATATGAGTTTTTAGAATTGGCTAACATTTTATTTCAAATATCCAGTTGCTGGCAGAAAGAGCGAGAAAGTAAAAATAATCAAAACGTAATAAGTATTTAAAGAGAATGACTAAATAAGGTGAAATGTTAGAGGATTTAGAAAAATGTGGTTCCCACCCACCCAGTTGAAGCTAAAAGAATATATGGTTTCCATGAATTCATTCATGACTGCTGTGCTAGTATTAGGCACTAAAGAAACTTCGACTAATAGTGTATAGAGCCTCTGCAATAATAATCGGATATTTTAGGTTTTGTATAGATGGCTGTAATAATAAATTTCTATGCGAATTGGCAATATGAACAGATTCTTTAAAACAAACATTTGTAATTGACTATTAAAACCAGCACTATACCCAAACCTTCACTCAAATCAATATTAAAACCAGTTACAACAAATATAAATTTTTGTTTAAATAAGAATCGAAGCAATTAAAGACATTATTTTTAATTTTTTTTTCCAAAAATCAAATTGAAAAACAAATTTAAAGTTTGGTGCTCTGTTCATATTAAAAACAAGTAAATAAACAAACATTTGGCATGTGTTAGGTAGTTCCCCCTCTAAACTAATAAATAATTGACATGTCTTGCCTTAATTATTAAAAACTAGTTGAAAAACATTAACTTAGAACTGATATTTATAAAGTTAAATGGCGTCTGACTGAAAGTATGTAATTATCTTTAAATCTTTTAAAACAATTAGCTCTCCTACAAAACTCTCACTCTCTTGCCCCTTTTATTGTTATACAATTATTTTTTTTATTTTATTTTTTTTTTTGATAAAATTGTATAACATTTGCAATAAAGTTTTCAAAACAAAGCCATCATTAACTTACTAAACAACGACGTAAAAATTAACGTATTAGTTAGTTGTTATGTGTCATAACCTCATTAATTATGTTAAAAAAATATAACAAAAGACTTTGATATTAGAATAACAACAATAAATACCCGCTGTTAGTTTCAGTTTGTGGTGTCATTGTATAAAATTCACATTTAAATTTTAAATCAATTAATATTGTTTTTTTTTTGCAGTTTTTTCAATTGTGTCTATTTTAACAGAAATGTATCATAAAATATTATTACAATTTCAAAATAAATAGATTAAAGACACACAACTTTGTCTGTTAAAATTAAGGCTAGCATACGAGGGTTGTTAAAAGTCTTTGTTACTTCAACTAAAAACTTAATTAGTTTTGGCTCTAATATTACTGGGATGATTTATATATTTTTGTTTCTTTTTTCACATGTATTAAAATACAAGCAACTGCAGCAAACCATAATAAATTTAGTTGGAATATAGTCCAATAGTGCTAAGCAAAATCCAGAAGACTGCAACTGTGGCTAAAACCACAAACATTTTAAATACAAAAAACAACTGGTATTAAAAGCGTCGCAGAAAACTTAACAAAATTGCTGCTAAATATTAATTTAAATAAATTAACAGAATATAACATAAGAAAATGATTCATACAAATTTTGTTGAAAACAATATCACAACAAATGTTCATGATTTAAATTCGCAATTACGCTAGTCATGCTTTCTAAACAACTATTAAAATATTCTAAAAATAAAATGAAAATTTGGCAATATTAATAAAATCATGACTACACACTCAAGACAATTGTTACGCTGCCAACAAGAAGATTAAGAAAATTATTGCATTTCGAAATAAACACTTGCACGTTGGGACAGCTATAAGGGGAAGATTAGAGGAAATTTAAAAATTTAAACTCCAGTTTTTAGAGTCCTTTAGGGACGAAAGAAACAAATCTGAAATCTAATTGTTTAAATTTAGTTCATTTAAATATTTTAGCTTATCATTTTCAAATGGTCTGTCATAATTATTTATGTATGTATAAATATTAAAATTTATTAATATTTAAAAGGAAGATGTTGTCAAATTTATTATTACACAAAAACCTTAACAATAATAATAATTGTTGTTTTAGAATTTGAAGTTACAAAATAAAATTTGTTACACAGAACTATCTAGTTTAAAATTATTGTTCACTTAAACATATTATGGTCAATGTTAGAATTTTGCAATTATTAAGTCTAAAAGCTTATTGACAGAAGACATATATTAAATTTAAACACAGTTTTTAAAATTAAGCATTTGGCTATTTTGGCGAAAAATACGAAACTAAAATTCAACTAAATAGAATTGATTTTATATAGCGATTAATAAGTAATCTATTTTTTTACAAACATTTTCTTTATGTTTGAAGCCGAAGATTTTTTACAAACTGCAAAGCTTTTTGACTTATCTGCAGAAAACACCCACAGTCTTTGACAGGAATCGAAACCGAAACTCTCTGACTGATAGTCCGGCACACTAGCGCCTAGTCTACCGGGGCATCAAAATAAAAATAGGAACTAAATACCAAATATAAACTGGGACATATTTTTCTAACAGTCATTAAAACGAAAGTAAATTGAATTCTACAAAAATTTTATGTTGTTTTGGAATTCAAATTTGTTCAAGTCACAATTGATGTTGAATGTTGTACATTGTATGATTATGTTGTCCAGCCTTCAAAATGCCAAAAGTCAAGTATCCCTAAATATATAAAATTAATAATACAATTGAAAAAACTAAACAATTTCTGCATTGTATGAAAAATTATGAAATTCAGAAAAATATTCGAAAAATATGCTTTTCTTGTTCTTAAACCGTCATAATGTTCATATGTGATTGTCAAAATCTGCCAAATGGAATAAAAAAAGTTTTAAAAAAATTAAATGACCATCGCTCAAATGGTATGTTTATCTAATAGAATGCAGCCTCATCGTGTACATAACTCAAGACGATGAAATTTTTAGTACCACATGCTTTAGGATACAACTTCCAGCTCGACTGTAGTTAAAAATTCCTTTTAATATCAGACATGAACTTTTTGACCACACTTAAATGTTTATACAATTTAAAAAAAACATATTTAAAATAGTCGTCGGCATTATATAAAACATTTATATAGAAATTACCTACAACATTCGAACTATTGTAAACCTTCCAATAATGAATATTACCAATTAAATTCAAAGTATTGTTCATATCTCCTTAAAATTGAATATCAATTTTAATTATACTGCCACACAGTGGGGCAGAATCGAAGTTTTTGCGAAATAAATCTGGCGTTTCTAAATAATTGGTGAAAACGTGATGAAATTTTACATGGGCGCAGGAAGGGAGTATTTTATGGCGACTCAAATTGGGCACCTTTGACATGTAATTTATTTAAACGCGTGTTTGTCTTCTCGGCTAGACCATAAAAAGATATGCTTGCGTTTGCTATTTGTCTCTTAAAGTTTTCGCGATATGAAACTGAAATTTCACTATTCTTCCACACCCTGGTCCTGTTTTTTTTTTTTTTTTAAATATGGAGCAGAATTTTAAATCGATTTGTCTCAGGTTTATTTTGTTTATTAAACAATGAAATTTTCCATCAGACACGAATTATTTCAAAGTAATATATTTTCTAGGTCAAAAAATAAATGGTTTTCAATTTGAAAATTAAAAACATAAGTTTTTGCATTTTCTCAATTCTTAATTATTTTGTTATCAAAAAAAAAACTTTCTTTAAAAGCATATCAATTTATATTTGTCTGGAAGCTCTCTTAACAAGGATATTTTAAATGTAAAAAAAAACATGTAAAACTTTTGAAATTTGTTCCTTATACGCATTTCCTAATTTGACCTATTTTTTTTATAAAATTTCAACTTTAGGTCATGGGTCCTCAAAATCCAAGGCTGGAATTGCAAAATGGAAAGCAGTTTTGAAAATCTTTATGTATTCCTTATCTATTTGTAAAGTATTTTACTAGCCTTGATATAAATGAGGACCTTTCGCAAAATACAATAATTCTATTTTTCGGATTTTTGCCTTATTTCTTGGTAATTGCAGAATTCTTTTTGTACTTTTGTTACATTTTTTTAAATTTTTTTATTTATGAGAATACATTTAAACAACGTTGAAAATTTTTTTTTGCATTATGTTTATATATAAAGATTTTATTACATTACATATTAGTAGAATTTCTAAAAAAAACACTGCAACTTTTCAAGCTGAAATTGAGAAAATAGAATTTGAAATTCAGAAATCGTAAATATTGAAAAAAATACAAATTGAAATTCAGACAAGCAAATTGATATTGAGAAATAACAAATTGAATATGAGAAATACAAATTGATAATGAGTTAAAACAAATTGAAATTAAGAAATCGAATTTTATGTTGAGAAAACACATATTGAAATTGAGAAATAAAAATAGTTATTAAATTTGTTACTCAGAATCGTGTTATGTAAAAAAATATTTAAAAAATTGCATACAAATTTAAATTTCTCAACTACAATTTTCTTAATATCAATTTACATTTCTTAATTTCAATTTGTTTCTCAGTATAAATTTGCAATTTCTCAATTTTAACTTGATCTACATCTTCATTTATCAAAATTTTTATAAATTTTAAAATATCGGGAACAATTTGAGTTATGTATATTTTTCCTGAACTAAATTGTTTTATTTAAATAAAGTACTTTCAAATTCAAGTCAATATGCTACTCAGATTCAAAAATATACCGCTTTAACCCTCCGTTGGGTGAGAAGAACCCTAAGGACCTTTTTCATTTTCAAAAAAAATTATACCTTGATGGTCCATAGAAAGTATATCCGACCCCTACTTGTATTCCAAGGAAATTTTAGCAAGAATCGTCTAAAAAATTTAGCGGGGATCCAATAAATAATTTAGTGTCTATTCAGATTTAAAGTTGTTTAGTACGGGAACTGGTAAAAAGTTCCGCTGGGACCTTGTACTGAAATTTTAAGAAATCATTAATAATGCACTTTTTTTGGCTTGTTTTAGTGTTCTTTGAAATTTAGTTCCTTTCTGCTTTTTTTTAAATAAAAATTAAATTAAATAAATAATTAAAAATTAAATAAAAATATAATTTACATTCTTTATGCATATATAATTAGTCAATAACAATAATGCAAAACTAAGATGGCGTTTTCATATAACATTCCATACAAATAGAAATAGGTGGCTGTGGCAACGATTGAGTCACTCATCGTAGGGTTAAAGCTATAAAACTAATTCAAATTTTAATTTTTTAGTAGTCTAAATATTTATAAAAATGCTGTTAAAAGTGTTAAAATGGGAGATATTTTTTTAAATCAATTAGAAATTTGAAAAAAATAAAAATTATCTTTTCCCTGAGGATGACCAAAAATTAATCGAAATATTGGAAAGAAACAATAAAAATTAAAAAAAAAAAAACATTACAAGAGTTTTTATTAAAAATTATATTTTCTTGAAGAATTTCTTTTAATTTATATCTTATTTATTCCAATATTATGGTACAACAATGTGTAGCTTCTTTGGGAAAACAAAATGCTACACATTTTTGTAGCGAAATATTGGAATAAATAAGAGATAAATAAAAATAAGTTTTAACTTCAAGCTTGAAGAAAATACAATTTTTAATAAAGATAAAAAGGTCGAAAAATTAGTTGAATAATCTAAAAGAGTTTTTATAATCTTTTTAATATAAAATAAAAAAACAGACTTCAAGCCGAATTAATAAAATACACAAGTTTGTTACAATAAATAATAACCTTATTGGTTTGCTTTTTCAAACTTTAAAATCGTTCAGGTGAACAAATAATGCACATTATTTAAACCTTGGTGGACATGTTAATCAGACCTAAAACATAAGATATGTCAATTACCCAGTATATTCAAATGTTTTAATTAGTTTACAGGTTTACAAACAGCGTTTGAATACATTTTACATAAATTGTAACATGCTAAAATACCAGTTTATTAAATGGAAATTCTTTAAATTTGTATAATTAAAAAGTTTTTTCAGAAAATCTTACTTATTTCAGAATGAAATTACTTAAATTGAATTTATCTATAATAATATTTCTTAATATTCCAGCAATTAATTTTGTTCCCTTAATTAAAGGGAATTAATTTAAACAAGCTGAAAACGATTTACAATTGGTAAAATTAAAAAAAAGTCAAACTTGCTGACATACGAGTATAAAACAAAAGACTTAAGACACATGCCTTCGCAAGTAAAACCATAATTTTTGTTAAACAAACTGGATAAGAAGTCAAACCAAAGCAACAGCTACAACACAAAATTTGATATTTCAAGAAAGAAAAAAAAAACAATTTTAATTGCCATTAATTATCTATACAGATGATGAGTAGAAATTAAACCGGTTCTAGACTCTTAATTAATTAATTTAACTGATTTTTTTATTTGGTTTTTTTTAAGAATTTTTTTTTTTTTTTTGTTTTTTGATGTTATTTGTTTTATAATTTGAGAATAAACATGTGTATAATTTTGAAGCAAATTTAATATAATTTATGTATTTATTTACTGCTTATTTTTTTAAATAACAACGAGTTGTTATAGAGTTGTTAGAAAACAAGCGTTTCAAAGTTTGAATTCAAGTTGTTTGTTTTTAGATTATTACCTTGTTGCTGCCGCTGCTGCTGTCGTTGCCAGCGTTGTGGCAAAACTGGGGTTGTAATACACGCTACAACAATTACCGCTAAGCTTATGTATAAATTCATTTTGTTTTCTTTCTATGTTATTATCTTTTTAATTATCTTTGTAATTTTTCACTGCGAAGTGCTAATTTTGCTGAATTTCAATTTCAGTTTAAATTATTTTTCTTTTTTAAATTTCTTCACAATTTTCTTAAAGATCTTATGACACTTAAGTTTTTTTTTAAGCGCGAATATTTTTGTTTAAATATCACAATTCCCGAAAGTATGGGCTTTTTGGCAGAAATCCTTCCGTGTTTTTCAATTTACGTTGTAGTCATATACGCGTTTATTTCGAAACTGTTTTCAAATTTCTCACATTAGTTAAGAAGAAGCTTTTTTTGCGTTATGTGCCCAGCTGTAGACGGCCAAAATAAAACACGAATAGCTTATTAGTGTTTGTAGTACAAGTATTTATTAGTGGTAGTAGCGACTACTAGCGTTTGTTTTAAACTTAACACGTTTTGTTTTTGTTTTGTTTGATTTTGTGTATCGTTGTTAAATATAAATACGTACGTACGTTGTAGTGTCGTGCTACTACTAACGTTTATTTAAGTTCTGTAGCTTTTTATATGAACGTCTTAAATTGAACTGTTTGCTGGTTTTGTACTGTTCTCACTTCAAATGCTTTTTTTAATTAAGGGAAGTTTTTGCATACATTTTAGAATAATTTGCATATTGCGGCTACTGTAGGTTTTTGAGCACGTTTGTGGAAGGAGTAGCTACAGTTCACACGCACAGTGTAGGGGCTTTGTGGGAAAATAGTACAATATATACTCGTATATATATATATACATATATATATATACATATATATATGTATTGAAATATTTTATATTTGCGCTGTGGGAGGACTAATTTGCTTAAATATCTTTGGTGTAAAACGGCAATACAGCTATTTTTTTACAAGACACTTTATATTCTTAATTCTTTATATTCTATTTTGACCACAGTTTTTTTAATCAAGTATTATTTAGTTATTTTAATTATTTATATATTTATTGAATCACACTAATATGTTACAATTATTATTTGGAAATTTCAATCTCTTAACCTTTAACTTTGAAACGGAATTGTTATTTCAATACCAATTATTTTTGGCATTGTTACAACTTTTCAGAATTTGCAGTCATTTACTTGCAAACATTTCCTTGAAAATATTGCTTACAAAATGTATCAAATAACACTAATATAATATAACATAATATGCTTTAAATACAAATTTGTTTTATTTTTAATATTTGATTAAGTATAACTAAGTCTGTCATAAGCAATTTTTTTTAGCGCAAAGTATAGAGTGATTTAGTTAGAGGTTTTTTTAAATTTGTAGCACATCGAAATATTGGTAGTAAACTCAAAAAGTTTATATATTCAGCTGAAATCACGATAGAGCTTTGAAAAAAAAGACATATAACAATGAAATTTTTACCAAACATTCTTTGATCCACTAAAATGTTTGATATTGTAAATGGGCAAAATCGGTCCAGTAGGATCTGGGTTATATATCAAAGTTTCAGGCTACCTCGATATTTGTCAGATATTTTGTGCTGTTTTCTTTAAATATAATGAAGACAATATCATACAACTTTTCACACTTTCATTTTGTTATAGAGGGACAAGTTCTGTTGAAAATGATAGAAATCGGTCAACAATTTCTCATAGCTCTCATACAAATATCTAACCGGAATAAGATTTTATGGTATATAAATGTTTGTAGAAAAGCCGTCTCTGAACAAAATCCTGCAACAATAACTTCATGCAAAGTGAAGTCTTAAAACAATATTTTGTTTGCATCGGTCCATAATTTTGACCATAGCCCCATACAAAGACCACTTCCGTAAATCACTTAAATGAACATAAATATTTTGTAAAAATGACTATCCAGTTGAAAGCATAATCAAAATATACATTTAAATCGTGTTACCAAATTTCATGATGATCGGTCCATATTTGACCGTAGTCCCCATATAAAGTCCACTTCCGAAAATCAATTCAATATGCATAAATCAATTATCAAAATGACTATAAAGTTGAAATTTGACAAGCGTAATCAGAATATACCTTCAAATTGTTGTCCCAAATTTCATAATGATTGGTCTCTATTTTACCGTAGCCCCCATATAAGATCCATAAATTACTTAAATGCGCATTAACCTCTTATAAATCTTCATAATAGGTGATTTGGTGGTGGGTATATAAGATTCGGCACAGCCGAATATAAACTCTTACTTGTTTTAGTGTAACAACGTCTAAGAATTATTTAGCATTAGTAATGTAATCGAGCAACACATGATTTGTATCATCGACTTTCCGACCTTCTCAGTGTACGTTATTGGAAGATATACGATCAAATATATCACAACCAGCATTCAATAATTTCCAAGACTTGAAAGGCAACCTGTAAATCTCGAGATACCTTTGAAAGAGTGATCGAAAAGTTGACCTTCCGAATGAACCACTATGATGTTGATAATCGCTGCCAACATTTTAATGACATTATTTTCAAAACTGTAAAAGTGAATTATTCTTTAAAGCAAAAATAATGATTTTGATATCAAGTTATATTTTAAGTATTCTAATTAGGTCTAAATCATCTATTAAGCCTTTGTTTTTTATTTATTTTACTTAGACTCTTTATGAAAACTGCTGTCAAACTCAGCAAGATTTTGCAGCAATTTCAGAACGTTTGCGAGGAGCAGAATTCATTAAAAATCAAGGAAATTGGGTACATTATGCATTAAAGCTGAGAGATGTGAAAAACGATTTTTCATGTCCTAAATTTTATTCAAACGCTATAAAAAGAAACCATTTTTTTACCTAATCCTTTCTTGTGATGAAAAATCGATCCATTACGATAACCCAAAGTGATGCCCTTCTTCAGAAATTGTAGCCAAAATGCATGATATGGTATTAAATGATCGACGAATAAAAGTGCGTGAGATAGCTGCATAATATCATGAGCATCAAGTCCATTTAGTTTTGCATGAAGAACCACAGATGAAAAATCTTTCTGCAAAATGGGTGACGCATTTGTTAACATAAGAATGAAAATTGCTCAAGCTTATTTGGATCGCTTTAAGAAAAATAAAATGGATTTTAATCGTCGTTTCATAACTGTCGATGAGACATGAATCCACCACTATACTCCAGAGACAAAAGAACAATACAAGCACAGGGCTGAAGCTGGAGGAAGTGCCCCAAAGAAGGCAGCGTATATGATGTGCGGTCAACCAGTCGAATCTAAACCAAAGCCAAATATTTATGGGCTAAAGTAGTGCTCTTTATTTGGTGGAACCAAAAGACTCCTATCTACTATGAGCTGCTGAAATTTGACCATCACAGAGAGCCTGTACCGAATGCAACTGAAAGTATTGACCGAAAACATCAAGAATATGAGGCCAGACATGAAAGCGTAATTTTCCATCATGACAAATGTTTGCGTGTAGTAGGATTCATCCATAAGCAGGGAAATTGCGTGCCATATGAATTGAAGCCAGGAGACATTCAGCAACGAGTTTGCATTTTGGAAATGCTGCTTAAATACATTTTCGCACCTAGATATTACTTTACTGGATCCATAACGATAATTCAAAGAAAAGAGATCGTATGTGAAGCCCAGCTAACCAGCCGATGGCAATGATGTATATTTGGTGGTGACCAAAAGACTTCTACCCATTATGAGCTAAAAAATCTAGCCAGACCTGCTCCGCATGCAACTAATTCATTTGAAACGAGCATTGGTTAAAAACCGCCCAGACATGAAAGCGTAATACTACAATAATAAGGCTCTGTCACAAAACTATTTAGAAAAAAGTTATTGGGAAGTTTTGCCTTATAGTTTCCAACGAACATTTGTTTTAATTGATGCATAACGCTTACTCTCTGTTATATGCTTCATTTTAGGCTATCCGAAATTGGCTTGATTAGCTTTTGGCCTACAAAGCAAAGTAGTTCTTTTGGCGTGGAATCCATATAATTCCACAAATACGAGAAAATCTCATGCCTGACAATGATCCATACTTCAAGCAAATTTATATTGTAAAGATATTAGAAAATTAAAGCTAAAAGCATGAAAACAAAGCGTCATTTTTAAGTTATGCCCACAATAATTAAAAAAAAAACAGTTGTCTGACAGCAAAGATTTGTAATTTCATCATATAATTGAGACATTTAGCACATTCATTTAAATCAATTTCAGATTAAAGTCCGCATATTAACATTCGTCACTATTGTAAAATTTGAACTTATTTTCAATTAAAAGTTTTTCTAACTAACACACAATATTTTACAATTGCGTAGACTTGTAGTTGCTACTTTCTAATATTGTAAAGTACCTTTTCCCAATAAAAACAACAGCTACTCACCTTAAAAATTTCTTAACAGAAATAACTAATTCACACAAATTATTAAATGTATCATTTCTAAAGCCATTAATTGCATAAATCATTTAGACAAAATCCGGTCTGTTGAATAAAATACTCATAATTATTTCAGCTAAAATTAAAAATTAAGGGGTAAATGAAATATTTAACATACTCATTTGAATTGAAGCTAAACTGTTTCTTATTAGATTGTTTTGTTTTTTTATTTTTTGCATTTAATTATAGACCGCTTTATCAATAAAACAGTGTTATAGTTTCCATCTGTTTTTTTTTATTTCTAATAATAAATAAAAATGCACGATTTTTCATCGATTTATTTATAGAAAGCCCACACGTCCTTGTGTACGTCATTAAATTGAATTTGTATATAATTTAATTTAATTTTTAAACAATCAATTAATATGCTATAAATTAAGTTTGCAATTTGTAATATTTTCTTAACTGAATGCAAATAATGTTGATATTTACCAAGAAATTTAACTAAAATGGTTTTTTTTATTGTGTTATTTTATAATTTAACACATGTTTTGTAGAGCTTTTCTTAAGGTACGGTCATACTTGGCAAATATTTGCCGAAAAAGACATAACCACTAAATAAAATATATTTGAACTCGTTTATTTATTAAAACCAACTTTGTTTATTTATGACAAGACACTACAAATATTTTGTTTTATTTTATTTGATGCTGTTTGATCTTGCCAAACTCTTATAAGAGTAAACAACGTCAAACAAATTTGTGGTAAAACAAGTGGTTACGCTTTTTAAAGTAAATATTTGCCAAATGTGGCTGTACCTTTAGTTTTATAGAAAACGTAATGGAAACAAAAAAAAAATCATATAGAATGGAATTTTCGTTTAGTCATATCATAACCAACCAGTCCAGTTGTTATAGTTTTTTTTTCGCTGACGATGAAGCAAAGTTTTTTTTCTTTTTTAAATTTTGCCTTAAACATGTGTGTGTTTTTTTTTTTTTTTTGTTGTCTGTTATATCTATTATGTGTGTCACATACAATCCATTCCCCAAGTTGACGGATCTTCTACAGTCAGTCATTTGTTGATCACTCAATTTATAACAATTATGACCGTTTTTAAATAAATACAATACATTTTTTAGTATTGACTCAAAATTTCATTTGAAATCATATCTAAGAAAATAAACATGTTAAAACCATGAGAATTCTGCTAATTTTTAAATGATTATTAGTTCCAATTTACACGAAGCAATTCTTATTGAAACGATTGATACAATGTTTTCCTTGAAATTTCTTCGGCGTTCACATAGCCATAGCTGCCAGATTTGACGATTTATCGCCATTTTGACGATATTTGGTTTCAAAAATAGCAAGTGGCGATTTGACGATTTTTTGTTTCAAAAATATCAAATGGCGATTTGACAATTTTTTCTTTAAAAGAGACAATTTTCTAAATTATTATTAAAATTTTCCATCATAAGTTTTTATACCCTCCACCATTATACACGTAAGTGGTGAATAAGGGTACATATAAGTTTGTCATTCTCTATGTAACACAGAGAAATATTCATCTGATACCCAACAAAGTATATATTTTCTAGATCCTAATGGAATTCTAAGTCGACTGAGCCATTAGGCCTGGGGAAACCGGACGGACTGCCAAGTGTCACGGACGCTGTGGCCGGTGCTTAGGAAGTCCGATTCGAAGTCGCTGCTGGGCAGGAGTAGGGTCTACGTTAGGACCATGATAGGCATTATCACGGGCCACAGTATGATAGGCAGTGTGGCGGTGAGAATGGGATCCGAATTGTCGAATATGTGCAAGTTGTGTGAGGACCCGGATGAGCTGGAGACAGTTGAGCACATTCTGTGCCATTGTCCCAGGTTGCTGGGCAGTAGGCTGAGGTGGCTGGGTAATAGATTCTTGGGCGAATTAGGAGATATCTCGGGCTGTGGGCTAGAGAGTCTGATGGGATTCATAATGGGAATGGCCTGTCTACGCGGTAGTAGACTGGGTGCTGGTCGCACGCGTGGTAGACTTATGTCTGAGTAGGGTTTGGTCCGATCTCTTTCTTCTCTTCTCTTTATATTCTATTATTATTTTCTTGTCTTGGGCTTTCGCTTTTTATTTCACCTACTTTTTATACTTTTATTTCTATCCCTAACTAGGGCATCACAATGGACCGTATTAGTCTCTGGGTGAGGGTGTGAGGATGAATTTACACTAGTCTTTCTACCTAACCTAACATCTGTCTGTCTGTCTGTCTATCTATCCGTCTGTGTAAACACAACCAAAATTAACAGAGTTTACAAAAACCGTTTATAGTTCTCCTAAGCGGTTTGGTATAGAAAACTCGGTATTGTAAATAGACCAAAATGTGAAACAACCTTCATAAAATTTTGATATTTTTAAAAATTTTTTTTCCAATTATTTTTTTAAGTATATTGCAGATATTGCTATGAAATGTTGTGAGGAAATTAGTAAAAATCGGTCCACGATTTCTCATGGCCTCCATACAAATATCTTCCCGAAATATGGCTTAATGATAAATAAATGCCAGTAAAATTGGAATATCAATACAAAATTCGGCAAAAATAAGTGTCATGTAAAAAGAACGAACTTTTATTTTGTTCGGTTCATGTTTTACCATAAGACCCCATATAAAGTCCACATCTAAAATTCACTTAAATACGTATAAATCTGGTAAATATATGTATTTAACTGGTTAAAATTCGACACGAAAAATTCTTAGAGATATATAAATTGTTGTATTAATGTTTATGATGGTCGGTCCATAATTCCACATCCGACAAAGTCATTTATCTTTATATATATCTTATAAATATCGGTATCGACTCAAAACCTTACACAGATTATTTACATATACACAAGAATCATACTACAGAAATTTGTGTCCATATATGACCATAATCACCATATGAAGCGCTCTTTCGAAAAACACTTCAACACTCATAAATCTCGTATAAATAACGATACAGATCGAAAATTTTAAATGCATTTACATATATGCCGAAATCAAACTGCTGAATTTTGAAAATATCGATCCAAATTTAATCACTACAAAATTCATGTATCTTAAATGTACCAGTTTTATATTGAAATTCAATGTAATGTATAAAATTTTCCATTCCAAAATTAAAGAATATCGTCCCATGTTTTGTAATTGCTCACATACGAGTATGTCATCAATAATGTCTAATAAATATCGAATCACTATTTTATACAGATCAGAAATTGTAATCTAGAAATCACGACAATTATGCTACTGAATTTTGTAGCTGTTTGTTCATATTCGGCAATATCTCCCAAATTAAGTCCACTTCCGAGTATAACAATCAACCATACAACTCTTGTAAATAATAATAATAATTAATATAAAAAATTTATTTAATAGACTCGTATAATTAATTTACAACTGATGTTGTATGTTGTACATTGATGATAGAACTACATATCTGATATTGAGCAAAGTCTTGTTTGTCTTCAAAATCCCAAAGGTAAAGTATCAATAAATATATAAAATGAATAAGAGAAGCGAAAAAACTAAACAATTTTAGCATGATTTCAATAATCTGTTTTGTTCGTCACCTGTTTTATAAAGAAGTTTGAAATTCCAATTCTCAAACTAAATGTAAAAATTAAAAATTGTTTTTTTTTTATTTTTTCTAACATTAATCAATCTCTAGTAATAAATAAAAAAACAACATTACCTCTTATCGGGACAATGCAAGAATTTCTTTACTACTTTAAATTTTTTGGTTATTTAAATACCCAGTCGACTAAAATGGGTTAATTATTGTATTACAACCGAATTTTATTAAGCTATGAAAGCAATTTGATTTAATTAATTTTAAATAGTGCAAATTTCATTAGATTTTTTCGGTTTCTTTGACTAATCGATTTTATAAACGAATGTGGTAGATGTATATTTTTTTATTCACCCATATCGTGAAATTTGTTTCCTTTTCACATTTTTTCCTATTAAAATTCAATGTTAAAAAAATAAAAGGGAACAACTTTCATGTGGAATTTTTATTCACGATATTGGTGAATAAAAATTTATCATTTGCATCGATAGTTTTAGGTAAACAAATTTAAAAAAAGTTTTTTTCTTTTTATTCATTAACAAAGTGACTTTGAGTTGTACAAAAATCGTTACTTTGAGGACAAAAATCGTCAAATCGCACTTTATCATTTTTTTGATAAAAAAAAATCGGCAAAATCCCGACAAATTTGGCAACACTAATTGTACAAGAGACTATATAAACTTAAATTTTTATGTTGTCGTTTAAATAAAAATTGAAAAACATTATTAGAAATAGTGATTTATTTTAGCGATTTTTTTTTGACGATTTTTAAAATGCGCGATTTTAAAAATTTTTTCAGCACAGTTTTATTGCTTAAATCGAAATAAATTTAAGAGTTTACACATATTTGTATACACATACATATGTAATACGAATAAGAGAGTAACACGAATTGCTAGTACAATCAAGTGTCATGGATCAAATAATAAAGATTGCGGAAAGAATGCAAACAGAATTACCTCTTTCTGCGCTTGACGTCGCAGTTTATCTTTTCCGTATAATTAACAGTAAAATAGAACTTTTTCTAACAATTTTTAAAGAAAAATGAATTTTTCGTAAATTTTTTGATTCAAAATAAAACATTTGATTATTTATTATTTTATACATATTAAAATGTATTAAAAAAGTAAACTATATTTTACTATTTCCACAATTAAAAGCGGTACACTTTATTTTAAAACTTTTATTTACATTAAAATTTATATAGAAGTTAAGCAAACATAAAAATATTTTTGATTTGTGACGTTACAAGAAGAAATTTTGCTCTCATTTTTACCCTCACAGTTTTTGTAAAATATAACGGACCTGCGCATCACCACGATGTCTAAAAGATAATCAGCTTAGCTTAAAGAATTGCTTCGTGTAAATTGGGACTTAGTTTTAAATCGACTCTATATTTATTTATATTCAAGCATGAATGATTTCTTTTATTTTTTTTTATTTAATATTTATTTAATTTGTTGTTTTACTTTTAATATTTATACATACATATATTTTGTACGTGTGTGCTTGACTAACAACTTTGTAGTAATTTACACTGAATATAAACATACACTGTGTACAGCAAGTCTTGCAACAATTAATATATTAAATAGAATTTGTGACAAAACAAACGACTAAGAACATGCACTTCAATAAAGACAGTTAGCCGAAATAATACTTAAAATAGAAGAATTATACACAATATATAATTTAGAGACAAAAGCATTGTACACATAAAATCCGGCCTTACCGCAGAGGTTTTTTATTCAAATCTTTAGTTTTTTTCGATGATCCAGTTGAACAGTTAAACATAACTACCATTACTCAGTACAATAATATAATCAGACGGAATATATATCGACGTGTTCTGATTAAAAACTAATTGTTAAGAAATTCCTTAAAAATCTGACTTGGTCGAGTTCATTGTTTGCAAAAAGATAAAGCTTTATACAGTAAATTATGTTGTAAAACAATACAAGCAAACCTTAGTCCACGTCATGAAGAGTCATCACTTAACAATTTCTAACACTTTATCAAAAAAAGATCGTGCGATTAAACGTCTCTAGACTCTTTTTTATGGGGTTTTGTTAAATCAAATGTAGAAGAAGAAATGAAGAACAAACCCACACAGTGAAAGCTAATATTGAAAAATTAATTCTTGAGTTACCGGCCGATATGTTGCAGACTGTATGCAAAAATTTAACCCAGCCAATGAACCATTTGAGTCGTAACCGCGGACAACATTTACATGAAATCATCTTTAAACTTTGAATTATATACATAGATCGTTCTCAAATCTCAAGATCGGACTCAAATTTCTTACTATTCTCTAAATTTTATGTGTTTTTTTTTAATCAAAACCGAAAGCTTTTAAAAAATCAGTCTTTACTAGAGTACTTGAGTACTAGAAACTAAATTTGTATGTCTTTTTTATTTCTCTATAAATTTACTTCTTGTTTTTACCCCCTGCAAAACCTATTAAATAGTTTACAGCTTTTTAATTTTAATAATTTATAGGACTATCTGACTAGTTTTCTAAAATATTAAAAATTGATTCCGAATTAAACAACTTATGTATGTAAAATGCATTTTATTACAACTTTAGGTATATAAAAAAACTGGTATAAAATTTGTTTATAAATATTTACAATTAACTGTTTACATACAAATTATTAATAATTATTTTAATAGTGGACTTAAGGCACGGTCACATTTGGCAAATATTTAAACGTAACCACTTTTTTTAGTACAAATTTGTTTGACGGTTTACTCTCACAAGAGTTTTGCAAGATCAAACAGCATCAAATAAATTAAAACTAAATTTTCGTTGTGTTTTGGCCTAAATAAGAAAAATTTTTTTTTAAATAAATAAGCGATTTCAAATATGTGTTATCTAGTGGTTACATCTTTTTCGGCAAATATTTGCCAAATGTTACTGTATATTTAGTATTGTTTTTCAAATAAAATATAATTTTTTTTTTAAATAAACATTTTAATGGCATTATTTGCAAAATACTTACACTTTACGTCAATACAATTTAACAACAAATTATTAATATTTCTGTGTAAGTGCTTTGAATAATTTATGAAATAAGTTATTAAATATAATTGTTCAAATTCACAACTATTGTTGTATGAACTTACAATATACAACTTATTGTATGATCTTACAATATACAACTTATTAAGAATAATGTAATAATCCAAGTAAGTACAACTAACGAATTACAACTTCAGTGCAAAATTTAACAATTACATTTACATATAGATATTACATTTCCTTTATTTGCTCTAATATCCAATCCATTTTCTTTTGGGTATTAATATAAATGCCAGGAATTTTACCACAGCCATGACCATAAGAAACCACACCAATTAAATAGTAACGAGTAATGCCTTTATAAAGCTGTAAATATAAAATATCTAAATTGAAAATATCTTCAATGTTATTCTCCCAATATAAATAACTAACCTCCGGTATCATTAGAGGTCCTCCGGAATCTCCCTGGCACGTATCAGTGCCACCAATTGTATAGCCCACACAAAAGATCGAATCATCGAAATCTTCGGCTGGTATGCTGGGCAATATATTTCCATAAATGCGACGACAAACATCATTGTTTTGTATGGGCAGTTGAGCCTGTTTCAGCACATGTGAGGGATTGCCACCCTGCATGGTGTAACCCCAACCAGCCACATAAGGCATTGTGTCTACATAAGATCTGGCACGCAATTGCACAGAGTTGGGCATACAAATGGGAGCAATTAATTCTAATTAGTTAAGTGCAAAATAATTATAGAAAATATCAATGAATTTGAATCGAATGCAGACAGCAAACACACTCAACAAACCTGTAAATTGTACATTGTGTTCCAATAATAATATGGCCAGATCCGAACGACGATTTTTACCATATTGAGGATGTTTTGCATGCTAATTAAATAAATTATATAAAAAATAAGATAAAAAAAAAATTATAAACAAAATATTATATTCTCATTATTTGTGTTTATTAAGAATTTATTTAAAATGCATAAAACAGCGCCAATATAACACAACAACAAAATATAAAATAAATAAAATTATACCTCAATTGACATCATCACGGTTTGACAGATTGTTGTATTTTTTAATCATTAAACATTTATTTTGCACAAGTATTACTTTTCATAAAAGTCATTCATTATTTGTAATTTTCTAAAATTGTTGCTAATTATATTTAACATTAAATGTCTGTTTTAGGATTTATGACAAGAAAAATATGTGAAGTTCTTTGTTCTCATTTGTCTTTAAATGTTTAAAAAAAAAAAACATTTAAAGTAAATGGTTTCCCCCCAACATATTTTTAAAGTTAATTTGTAATAAATATACTTCAACATTGTTAAACCAAACAAGTATTTCTGCACATTGGGCTTTATTTTAAGTTAAAACATGTGAACAATACATTATATAGTTTAATTATAAATTGTTGCTAATTGTATTTAATACTAAATGTCTGTTTTAGGATTTATGACAAGGAAGATATGTGAAGTTCTTTGTTTTCATTTATAGTTTAATTTTAATGTATTGTTCACACAAAATTTAGTCGCTTGAATGTTATAATATTTACGAGGGCGGTTGGGAAACATCTTAGCCTAGTACAGAAAGAGAATAGCTAGTTTTTCAAAAACATTTTTATTTTTCAATATAATCTCCTGAAACTTCAATACACTTAGTCCAACGCTTATCTAGCAATTCTATTTCTTGATTAAAACAGTTTTCCTCGAGGCCTCCAAAATAGTGGTTTACAACTGTAATTGCATCTTCATTTGAGCTAAATCAGAAGAATAAGGTGGGTGGTCAAGCAAATCATACTTAAATTCGTTGATTTTAGCGATTGTTAAAACACTCTTGTGCGTTGGTGTGTTGTCGTGAGGAAAAATTATTTTTTTTTGTGTTGTAAGCCAGAACTTTTTTGTCGAATTTTTACATTTAAATTTTTCAAAATCTTGCAATAGTGCTTAGAATTTATTGTTTAACCCTTTTGCAGATAGTCAATCAATAAAATACCTTTGAAGTCCCAAAACACCGTTGCCATAACCTTACCAGACTATTGAATTGTTTTTGCCACTTCCTCCACATTCAGTTCATTGCTTGGATTTTTCTTTTGCCTGTAGAGTATAGTGGAGGATCCATGTCCCATCAACAGTTATGAAACGACCCACTTTATTTTTCTTAGAACGATCCAAACAAGTCGACTGTTAACAAATGTGGCACCCATCTTGCAGAAAGCATTATCATCTGTAGTTCTTCATGCAAAATTAAATGAACTCGATCATTTGAGACGACCATGATATTCGCTATTTCACGCACTTTTATTCGTCGACCATTTAACACCACATCATGCACTTTTTCTACAATTTCTGTTGTTGTTGCTGTTTTTGGTGCATCCTCAATGCTTGTACGACCACTTTTAAATTCTGCAACCCAAGTTTTTACTGTTGCATATGAAGGAGCACTTTCACCTAACACATTCACCACATCATTATGAATTTCTTGTCCCGATAAACCTTTTTTTTTTAATATTTAATGACACCACGAATCTCTAATTTTTCCATTGTAAAGAAATCGCGGATGCGTCTTTTTTGAACACCTGTTTCTATATGAAGGATTTGACAGATCGAAAAGAAATTTAACATGTGTTCATAGCACAGATGGAAGTTTCCAAAACACTTAACTTTTTTTGTCTATACCACGTATTCTGTTCTAGGCTAAGAAGTTTCTGAACTGCCCTCGTATGTAACAAAAAAAAAATCGATTGAATATTTTGCAATAAAAAATTGTTAGTGATTTATTAATATTGAAGAAAAGTCAGAAGAAAAAATTAAAATTCCTGTCCTTTTATAAAAATCTGTGTTTTTGTTTTGATTGATCAGGCAACATTTTTTCTTTAATTTTTATTGTCAAGAGCTAAAGTTACTCTACTATTCCGTTTTAAATTTCCAGTAAGAATAGCCCAATATTGTTCACTTAGCTGAAGCTGGTTTGTTAATGAGTTTAATTTGTTTTTCGTTTATTTCGACACCAAATCAAATTTTAATCGGTCCTAAACTTTGCAGAAAATTGGATATGTCCAATAAGAGACAGAATCACTTTCTGCGTCGATTAAACAATGTCCGTCCGTTTGTCTAGATCCATGTAAAACTTGTACGTAGAGTACAGATCGCAAGTTTGAAGAAAATTCCACAAAATTTGATAAATGATATTTCTTTAATCCAAGGATGGTTGGCATTGAAGTTGGTTGAAATCAGTGCATTATTTCATGCATCAATTCAACCAATTTCAATTCCAGCCTTCTTTGGGCCGAAAAAATATCATGTACCAAATTTTATCGAAATATGTGTCTTCAAAATCGAAATATTTTTGCTTACAAATTTATATGGACAGCCAGACGGACGGTGGGACGAACAACGTAAAATAGATGGGTGTTGAACAAATATTTATGAAGATTATAAACATCAGCACAAATCCAATAGACCTCTACAATATGGTGTTGTAGGGCATATTAAAATTAAAAGATGTTCCTTATAGACAAATATAAACAAATGAGTAGTTCGTGAACGCAATTATTAATGAAAACTATTGAGATCTCAAGGTAGTGGCAGTTGCCACAAAAACAGACATTTACTTGTTAATGTCTGCTTTTTCTGAACTTGCTATAAACCTGCCACAATCTTGTCTTTCTGAGCGACAGAATACAAAGCAAGACCCAACCAATTAAAAACTTAAATACTATAATCTAACAATTAATATAAACAAAACAATTTAACCACAAAGTTATTTTAAAAAAATAAATAAATTTGAACTCACTTTGATAACATTAACATCCACGTGCCGCGTTTCCGATTCAATAGATAAATCAAATTCGCCCAATCTCACAAACGACCTAAAAATAGAATGACAGACAACAAACAAAATCATATAAAACTAATTATAAGTATAATTTACAATCAATTATAATACTAAACGTTTTTACAAAGAATTCATTAAATATTCCATAATGACAGTATCACTATCATCTAGAGATTTCTAATGAAATAAAAACAAGAGAGATAACAATAATAGAAAAGTAACTTTTGAAAAAGATTTTTTTTTAGCAAGATGAGTGAAATTCTTAGCTGCTAATCAATAATGTCCCCTTAGTAGTTTATTATATTAAAAGTAAAAATAAATAGTTTTATTTTATTGATTTTATAGTATTTATATAGTAAATGTACTTACAAATCATGACGTATACAATGTGCCGCTGTAATGACATGGCTGGCTGAGACCAATGAGCCACCACACCTGAATGGCCTCACACTATAGGGATCATAGCCAATTAGAGCCATCCAGGGCCAAGCGCCAATTTGACTCTCCTCACCACCCACTATTTTCGGCAGTGTGATATTAACTAGACCACAACCTTCCTCCTCACTGGACAGCTGATGTATTGTTTGATCTGCCATTGCTACTGGATTTGCGTCGGGAGGACAGCAAACAATAGTACTTTGACCACCGCAAGCTGTATGAGAAGTTCTTAATTCGACTTTAATTTGTTCATTGTTGGGATCACGTTTGAGTTCATCATATAGAACGGAACAATTTTGTAGGGCTGCAAATGGTAATAGTTTTGTTTTTAAATAAAACTAATTATTAATTCATATTAATGGAAATATAAGCAAAGTAATATTCACATATTATCATGTCTACCTAGTGAAGCTTTTTTAAAAAACCTGCCAGCAAATGTTGGAGCTTAACTGGAAACAGTTTTGTAAGGGGAGAAGCTAAATTCGCGCTTAAAACCTGCTACCAGAAGGCATGATATTTATATATCCAATTTCCACTAAGAAGCATGTTCCTGCAATACATCCTACTTCAACGTAAGACATGAGATTAAATTCAATAATTCTTTAACTTGTTTCCCCTTACATCACCTTCCCCATTAAGATGGTGTGGGGAATATGTAGCCTTTAGCTGTTACATAAATATTAATTGTATAGGAACAATACTTCATATTATACTCTGCAAAATTTAATATATCCTTAATATTTATAAATATTTTTAAGCAAATCGCCAAAACCAAACATCAAAATATCCATAGTCATGCGAGTTGTATCAATACATCGGTATCGCTCACCAGTTATACTACCGGTGTTAATCAAGGCATTCTTAAACAAAATAAGAGTCAATGACAACTTAGGATGACAGTAAGACAGATCCCAGGCTTGGCAATTATGCTACAATTGTATTTGTTTTAATACATTTTAGACTCAATTGGTACCGTGGTACTACTCCGAGTCATTTGGTACAATTTCAAAATATTGCTGCACCTAAAACTGCTATTCCAGAAGAAACAAAATTAGCCTGTAAATTACTATTTCACATGATATTGAGACTAAATTAAAGAACGATAGCTTAAAGTTTAGCTAATTAAGTTTTCAAAAAATTTAGAAATTAAGTCTTCTAAGATAAACATACAATCAACAGTTGACTTTTGGGTGGAGGTATGCGAGTTAATTAAACCAATTCAAGCTGAGACTTGTTCACAATACTGCCAACTTTTTTTTGGAGAAATCATCAATTTAAAAAAAAATATCGTCAAAATCGTCAGGTCAAAAAGAAAAAAATCGTCAAGAAATCATCAAGACAAAAATACGTTTTATTAACTTTTTAAATATTTTTATTTTATTTACATGTAAATAAAGTTATTATTAAACAAAAAAAAAATAATTAATTTAATTTTGGTATTATGTGACTTTACTCTGGTACATTTCTGTGTGACATTTTTTTAATAAGTCATTTTTAATTGCTAATTTAAAACACTGAGAATTATTTAAAATACAAAAAAAAAACAAACTATTTAAAACAATATTCCTTGTAATGTTGAAGAATTCAAAGCATTTCTGGTTTTTGTTTTATTTAAATTCACAATATTAAAAATTCTTTCAACGCTGCCATCAAACTCGAAACAAATTGTGTTAATATTGGGAAGACCTTTGCATTATTGACTCTCTTTAAATTAGAAACATTTTTCAAACCCCCCCCAAGGTATCGAGTTCGCTGAATTTCATATTACGTAAATTCTCGAACTTCATTATCAAGTTCGTGATATTCTTTCCATTTAATAAATTTTGAAAAAGTTTGGCCAATTTTAAAATTGAATCATTTTTGTTTTTGTTTAAAGCTACGCTTGTTGGTTCAATGGAGTTTGCCTTCTAAAAGTTTATCGCCAAAATCAAAACGTTTTAAAATTTGTGAAACCAATTCAATATATTATATTGACTATATTCAATATTTAAACTAGATTGGTTCTCCTTCACGTAAATGCCAAGATACACTTCATCTTTATTTAAAAATATGTCTTCGTTAGTAAAACTTTTGATTTCAAAATTAACCAAATAATCTTCTACAAAAAAAATGTCCAGTATAGATAGTATATTGCAAAAGGGGACTTACAAAATTTGAATTTTAGGATAAAAGGTTACCATATGTTTTGCTTTTAAAAAATCGTCATTTTTGCTCGCGGGAAAAATAAAAAATCGTCAATCGTCATTTTAATAAATTTGACTTAAAAAATCGTCAAAATGACGAAAAATCGTCAAAGTTGGCAGCGCTGCTTATTCATATAAAATATTTTCTCTCTCTCTCTCTCTTTTTCATATGAAATTTTTCCGAACAAATATTTTATTCAAAACGAATGGGTGAATCCACTGTAAGGTAATATTAATTATTTTGTTTTGCCGTAAGTTTTATTACTATTCAATAAATATTATAAATGGTAACGTGGAGGTCTTAAAAGTACATTTTATGTACAATATCGAAAATGCTCTTTTCCAGATTCATGTTTGAAATGTTAACGTACGTATGCTCATGATAATTTAAAAGTTAGACAAATATTATTAAATTTGTCTCTTCTTTTTTTATTGTCTATTATAAACAAATAGTACTTACGTTTACAAGTGCCTGGTTTAAAGTCTTTTGTAAAGCAGCTAGATTTCTGAGTAGTTAAATTTCTATCAGAAACAACAGTTTCCACAGGATCCTCCCTCCTTCTTGATACTACAGTACAGCAAACCTGTTTTATTTTTTATATAAATAAAAATTTTAAATGCAAATGTTTTAACATTTAGCATGTGCCCTCTAAACCTACCACTGGATATTGATCAGGCGTTATTCGATTGCCACATATTCTCTGCAGACTCATGGAATATTGTTTGGCCGAATTCTGAGGTAATTTAGAGAACAAAGTCAAAATTTCCGGGCAAAACTTTAACGAAACACAAGAGCCCATTTCATCCAAAGGTGTGCGACAAAAATTCTGCTCAAAACCGCGTATAAAACCACGTTGGCCATTGGAATTAACCAAAACGACAGCAATTAGTATTAGCAAATTTATATTTAAAGTCTTTAATGACATTTTTTTTTTTTGGTTTTGTTTTCTAAACTGAATTTGTATTTTTATTATTTTTAATTAAATTACGTTTCACTATTTTAACACTGCACTTGCTTTGTAGGGAATGTTTGAATAACAACTGATAGTTGCTTTAAAATCTAAGTTCTTATAATTAATAATTATAATAAAAAATATTTGAATCTGGGGGGGCAAAACAAACAAACATACAAAAATCGTGTTCAAAACTTTGCATTTTTCATGCATCTCTCTCCCCGTTTTTATATTAATGATTCATTAATTTTTATAAAACATCTTCAACTAATAATATAGAATATATTTAGTTAATAATGCATTTTGTAAAAAATGTTAAAGTTTAAAAAAATGCAATACGAGCAGAGTTATGGTATTGTGAAATTTACGTCATTGTTAATAAATATGCTAGTGCCGGTTTATTTGCAAAATTCATACAGTTGGCACTGGCATAACCTGGTCAGTTATCAGTTAAAACTTAAGGTTTTAAGGAATGAATAAACAAACAGATTTCAATTATTCACAATTCAGTCTATCTCAAACATAAACTTTCATTACAAAAGTGCCTGGCAATGAACAAGAGTGTTCAATTTTTAAATAAATTATTTATTAAGTTTACAATAAATAACTTACTCTTTTCCATAAAGAAATCATCTACTTTTTTACCTGAAATTTAGACAACTTACACTAGTTACACTAGTGTCCACTGTATTTGAAATCAGTTGTGTTAATTTCTGTTATCACATAAAATATTTCATGTTGTGTGAATTATTAAATAATTAAATATGTATTATATTTGTTTTGTGGGAATTTGTAAATTTAATTTCATTACTCTCTCTGTTACTGTTAATGTTACTGTTACTGTTTACAAATTTTATAAATTGGAAAATCCCATTGAAAAAAATTTACATTTTTTTTAAGGATTCAAACATTTTAAATAATTTTCAAAAACATGCAGCAAAGTTATAATAGTAGTAGGCAATATTTATGAGTTATCCAAAAATAAGTAATCTGTTTGAATTGAGAAAAAAATATCACAAATATCAACAAATAACAAAGTGTATTTGGTCAAGTCTGAGCATATACCCTACACCCAGTATACATATGTGTAAATATAGTTTGTCAGAAATGGACGCTATGTGGGAGCTATGATTAATTATGGACAGATAATCAAAAATGTTGTTTCATAACTATTGAACATATAAATATTGCTGCTGTTTATTTTTATCTCGACATTTTTCAGGCACTTAATATGCCTATATATGGGGTATTTCAAATTTTTTGAGCACCTGCTGAAACCGACATACTATAGCTCTGATTCCGTTAAGTTTTATGAATTGAAAAAAACGTTGTACAGGATTTGGATGACTATACTTGAAGGATATGACGTGCAAAGTTTTACGTTGAAAAGTCTTCACCTTAAGAATTAATGGTCATCTAAAATTCGAAAAATTAAAAAAAACGACTTGAAACTTGCAAGAGTGACTATATTTTGTATTGGTTTGGATCTGGAAGCTAAAAACTATTACAAAGAAAACGGAATGTATGAGTTTCCTTTGTAATAGTTTTTAGCTTACAGATCCAAACCAATACAAAATATAGTCACTAGACTTGGACGATATATCCACAAAAAAAAAAAATTGAATATCGCTGCTGGGTGAAAAGCTGCATGTTGTTTATAAGTGAAACGAAAAATTTCCGACTTTTGAAATTTTTGAAGGGTTTTTGCGCCGTTTAATAAAAATTAGTTTTAAGCGCACAATTAAAAAAACTGCGTAATTTTATAAAGTTTGAGTTATATCAAGTTGGTGTCAGCGTTGGCGTTTAAATGCTATACCACCGAAGGAGGGCGCTGTGATAAATATTAGGACCGCAACTGGGTCGAACACTGAATTTCCCTCAACTTCACGAATTAGTTGGTGACAATTCGCTGTGTAAATTCAACATATGAAACACAATAACAACGAAACATATACAGCTGTTATAATTTACAGGATAGGATTTATGGACCGATTTCGACCAAGTTTAATTCCAATGTTCTTGGGCCGTAATGTAATGGATTTCATAAAAATATATTGAAAATTTCGACCTGTACTTTGCGCACAAGGTTTACACGGGCATCCAGCCAGAGGATGAACGGACATTGTTACACTTTAAGGTGGGTGTTGGACTAATAATTTTAGGCGTTACAAACATCAGCCTAAATCCAATAAACCCACCCCCACTATACAGGGTTGGGGTATAATTACATGCTTACATCATAAAAAAAAATAAATTAAAAGCCTACTGAATACACATTTATTAAAAACTAAAATCAACTGTTGTTAAGGATCTTCTGAATGATCTAAAAATTTTATTGTTTCGTTGCTGTAACCTTTTTAGAATTGTTTAATAATTTTGATGATTTGACAGGTAATTCAAAACATAACCGATGTTGTTTTGTTTTATCTGAAACGCTTACAATAAAACGACCATGGTGTAATTATACAAGGTGAGTGTAGTAGCACAGCTGGCTGACTTTGTTTACAATTTACTTATGTCAAAAGTAACACTTTTTCAAGTGTTTTTGACAGTATTACATTATTTCACACAATCAAAATGCCTGTTGTTTCTGTATTGTGTTGTATTTATTGCCGATTTGCACTCACCTTGTATAGTTACACCATGAAAACGACATAGTTTAATTTTTTTTAATATAGATTGATTGATTTATTTTTTTTTGTAATCTTAGTTCAATTTATGTCATTGACTTCTTAAAAATAATTTCTTTTAAATGTTTAATGCAACTACACTGTTGGTTGTCGATTCGAAAGGTTTAAATTTTTATCACTTTTTTTAAGGTAGGTTTATTTTTTATCACTCTTTTCAGCATTGCTACTAGTATCTCTGTCTATCTAGCATTGTTAGATATTAAATGCAGTGGTGGTCAGGTATTTAGGGACAACGACTGTTTGCATACTAAGATGACTATTTTTCATAAATTTTCAATTCTACTCAAAAGTATTCAGCTTATTAGTTGTGATTTGCGCAAAGCAGAATATTTAACAAATATTTTATAAAATCAGTTAAGGATTTAAGGTGTCAAATACATCAACTATCTTCAGATACGTTTAACTCCTTAAGAACGTTAGTTCAAAATACTGTAAGATTTCAAATTAACTACACAACACCTGAAGAGGTTCTCAATACTATACAAAACCTAAACTTACAGAAAATGGTCAGGTCATGATAAAGTTTCTTCTAAAATAATTAAAGAAAGTAAGAACACGCTTTTTCATTATCTGGTGAACATATTCAACAACATAATTAGCTTGAGATCATATCCAGACATATTGAAGATTCATAAAGTCATGCCTAGTCCAAAGATGATTCATGCTAATGCCGTAGATCAATTTTTATTTTTTTTTTAAACATTTGTATAACATAAATTTATTGCAAATGTTGGACATTGTAAGCTATAACCTTGTCACATCTTTCTGGCGCGACAAAAGAACTGTTCATGTTTAGAGGCCAAAAAGAATTTTTAACCGATATTGCAACAGATGGCCTAGCATTGTCATGATGGAATATTATGCATATTCTGGGCGTTTACGGCCAATTCTCGCTTCAAGCGAATCAGTTGCATTTGATTAGACCAGAATGCAGCAGCTTATAATAGATAGGACCCGTTTGGTCCCCCAGCGAACACAGAGTATTACCTTAGCGCCATAGATATTTGGCTTTGGAGTCGATTTGGCTGGTTGACCGGACTCACATACGATCTCAATTTTTCATTGCAAGAAATGATTTAATGGAAAAATTATTTGCTTTTAAGCTTTATTTTGGACATGAAAAATAGTCTTCACGCAGCTAACGCTTTGTTGATACAAAATTCTAAATTATCGAATCAAAACAAAAAACTATAATGTTCAATAACTAAATAAGAACAAATAACCGATATGAACCCTTTAAAACGCCTTACAATGTATCATACAATTAAATTGCCTGCTTATTTTCAAGAGACAATTGTTTTTCATTCAAACATAAAGTTGTAGAAATCACGTGAAAATATTTTTTCTTTTCTGTAAATTTGGAAAAAATCTCAAAAAAATTCTTTGCAGGTCATAAAAGTAATTCGCATTTTGATATTCCAGTAAATTTTGTTGAATTTTTGAGTGCTTTTCTTAATTGTTCATGAATTTTTTTTAAAGGATATATGTGACATGTATTTTTCCAGGATTTTTAAGTTATACACTTAATATAAATAAATATGTATTCAATATGTATTGTTTCAGTCCATATATGATGATCATTGAATACATATTTACATTCTTGAAATCTGTAGAAAACCTACAAAAAACTTATTTTTATCTGACCAATATTTTTTTAAACTCTCATACTCAAAAAAAAACTTGGATTTTATCCAATATTTTTCAGCAGAAAACCATACAAAGTTGTTCTTTTGCAAAACGTATGCGTAATAATATGTAAGTGTAATTTATAACATGTATTTACAATGTACAATAAATTTTACAACTTCAGCTAAACAAGGCCATTTAAAAATGTGTAAATCCCCTTGCAAACCTCTAACCAGCAGACACTTGCTTCTTGCGTTGAAAGCAAAGCAAAGCAAAACCAAGAAATCCGGACCACCTTCAACAATAAATATTTGTATCTTGATAATGATGAAGACGTTGAGAGCATGACGCAGCAAATATAAAACAAGTTTTTTTCATTTCATCAATGAGTAGTCGTAAACACTAAATTAAGTGAATCACTCAAATGCTGCAAAAATCAGCTACATAAATCTTTAAAACAGAAATTAATGTTTGGTAGTCGAAGTCAGGAATCCCCTTTCAAATATTTCGCATTTATTTAATGTGTGTTAATAAATGTAAACTTATATAAAATTAATGCGTTTAAATAAAAAGAGGAAGTAGATTTTCGAGGCATCAAAATTACATTGATTGTTATTTACAATTAATGGATGTTAATAGAAATCCCACAAGAAATTGAATAATAAATAGCCCAGTTCAAAATTGTGTTTTATCGAAAATATCACAGGTTTCTCTTTATTAAAATCAGAGTAAATTGAGTAAAAAATTGTCATGTTATCAATCTAAGCAAAACAAAAACAAAAGAATCGAGTCTTTCTGAGAATTTCTTTAGTTCCCGGTGAGCATTCTACACAAGATTTCTTTACCTCTAGGGTATCAGCATCGCTTTTGGCAGTTATTATTTTCTTTATCGGAAATGAAAACAGAAGTGATGTTAAGTAGAACCAAAATGGAATACATTCGTTTATTTTATTCAACTTTCTCTTATGAGCTTTCCAAGAACAGATTCCATAGCCAAACGAGTACTAAATTTACCCATAACATAAATGTTATTCATTTGATTTTCGATATTTGGAAAAGCTAAAGAATTAGATATTATTTTATTGTCATCGACTATGGCCAGTGCCATAATATCTAATATATTGCAGAAAAATACAAAAGTTCACCTCCACCGTTAGCCCACCAAATTTTTATATCGTATTTTGCAGGTTTTTTTTTTGGAATATATTGTGTAAATTGTAAGTTTTTCCCCGGTATCAATTAATTCTTCGCAAGATTCCCGTTAATAAAATTCCATATATCTCGAATAGATGCAGTCATCAGCTGATGGATTTTAATATTGAAAGATTCCTTGATGTTATAGAACTTTTTCTGCAACAATTATTCTTTGGGGAAATCTAAGCAAATATTTTAAAATGTCATAGGTTCTCCAGAAGTTTTTAGGAGAGTCAAAGACAAAGTTTTCTACTGGTCTTTATTTATTTTTAAGCCAATTAAAATACCCTGATGTTTGTAACGACCAAAAATAATAGTCCAACGCCCATCTTAACGTATATCGACTCATAATCACTTCTTGAGTCGATTTAACGATGTCCGTCTGGCTCACTGTCCCTGTAAAGTTGGGCACAAAGTACAGGTAGCAATGTTGAAGATATTTCGCTATAATTCTAAACATGACACTTCTTTGTCCAAGGACGTTTGGTATTAAAATTGATTGGAAACGGTTCATTATTTCACCTAGCCCCTATACAAATGTCTACCCGAAATAGGAGCTTATCGGTCATAAATGTTTGAATTATAATCATATATAATCAAATTTCGCTACAAATAAGTTGTACGCGAAGCCTAATCACATCTATAAATTTTGTGCAGTTCGGTTCATAATTGAACATATGTAGCTCTGATATAAGGTCCACTGCCGAAAATCACTTTAAAGAGTATTACTCTCTTTTAAAATTTTTGGTATCCAAATATGTTTTTTATGTAGACAAATATTCGGCCTAATTTTATGATAGTCGGTCAATAATTAGTAATAGTAATCTCTTAAAAATGTTATTATCCAAATCAAATTCAACACAAAATTTGTCTCATATCTCTCATATATATCATGACAAATAAGTTAATATTTATTGATCGGTCTATAATTAGTCAAAGCTGTCATATAACAACGGCTTCTGAAAATCCCTTTACCATGTATGTATAAGTTGTTTCTCGGATAAAATCCAACACAAAAAGTATTTATATGTACAGAAGACATGCCACTGAATGTTTGGATGATCGGTCCATAATATTTAGGTCATAGCTCTCAAATTTCTTAAGGTGGATTCACCCATTTGTTCCGAACAATATATTTGTTCGGACAAAGTTTTTTTAAATAATTAAGCTTAAGTAATTACTAAAATGTTTTTATTTTATTTTTTTAATTCATATTTTATTTACACTTTTACAGACTAGTTTTTTTTTTATTAAAAACACACAAACAGCAAAATTTTCGCCACTCAATTTGCCATATTCGTAACCTCACGTTTCCTGCGTTTCCTCCTCATCCTTTTCGTATTATCCAAATGGGAAAATATCAACATGTCCGTACCCATAACTGGCGATGGGTTAGCTGGAGCTAATCTTAATTGTAAACCATGTTGAATATTTTCTGATTTACCAGGTACTTCTTTAAAACTTTCCACAGTACTACTCGTAGTGGTAGTCGTCTGACCATTTTGCTGTCTAGGATCAATGCACGCACAATACGGTATGGGTCTTTCACCGCCCGCCAAACAAACCAAGGGATCAGCTGGGCAGGGTTCTAGAGTTGTGGGCGGTGTTGGCTGGAATGTTGGTATTGGCGATGTTGAGGTGATACCGTTATTTGGCGATATTGTGGTTAAGGGAAAGTAGCCGGGCGGATAAAATGGACACAATCCTTTCAAACTGGCCAGATACGATAAAAATGGCCAAAAATAGATTTTTAAACACAAATCATCAAATAGCATTTTCTTTTTCAATTCGTTCACTTTAATTTAATTTCCAAAATTATTCTAAATTCTAGAGCGCTTCAACATATTTTATTTTGTGTTGTGTTTTAAATTGCGTTACATATGAAACTGAATTATTGTTTGAACACAGTTTTGCAATTTAGCAGTTGAAATGTTATAAACACATTTTTAAAACTTTTTCTTTACAGACATTTAGAGGGTGCAAAACAGCGTAAAATGTTTAATTGTGGTTATGTGGGTCCAAATATTTAGATATTTCATTTTATATACATATGTATATAAATGCAGTTTTAAAAGGGTGTTTCAAAAGTTACATTATGTACATTTAATTTATATGCTTATTTGTTAAAATAAAGTTATCGTAGCTAATCCAGCAGCAACGGATTGTATATACCCTTCACCTTATACAAATATTGGGTGTATAACTTAAAAAGTTGAAATTTTTTTTTTAATTTTGAAACACATGTACAATATAAATTTATTAAAAATATATAAACATTGGTGAGGTAGCCGGGTCAAAACTCAATGACCAACTGAGATATCTCACAGTTACAGGTTGGGTCTAGCAAGACACGACTTTCTTGTACTCATCTTAGCTACAGCATGTCATTAAATCTGACGAGTGGTGTGGTTTTTTAAAACGGGGTCCCTTAGACTCTACTTAAGTGTTCGCACGTAGTGAACTACCACGAAAACCAACCAACCAAAATATTGGCCATTGAAGCCATCTGTCTGGCAACATAGGGATTCTGTTGTGGACTATAAGATGAGGCAAAACTTCCCAACCAGATTTTAACAGCTCATATTAGATAGCATACTTTTGGTTCCACCAAATATAAAGCATTATCTTAGCGCCATTAATATTTGTTTTTCGTTTCAAAATCAGTACTTCTGAACAACATAAACGATCTCTTGCACGTCAAAACTAATGGAACATAAACACCATAAGCTTCGGTGTATTTTAGTTTTACTTTTTGTACCCTACACCCTATACATTTTTTTATACTTTTATACTTTAAAGTATACCGATCGACTCATAATCTCTTTTTGAGTCGACTAAACGACGCACAGTGGCTCAGAATAGTTTTTCGTCGGCCAAAAATCTGTTACTTTTGAACTGATGAAGATATTTTAGTATTTTTTTTCTTGTGAAGAGAAGCCATCTTAAAAGTTGAACTTTTGATTTTTTGTAGCATGTAATATGAAAATGTGCGATTTTTATTGAATCTGATTTTATTATAAAAATACAAACATTTTAATAATAACCAGGATATTTTTCTAAACTTATAAATTTTTTAATCAATTCTACAATAGGACAATTCTTTATAGCTGAAGTTCTCTATTTTTTTTATAAATATTTAAAAATTCCATTGTTTCTACTAATACCACTGGCTTTTATCCTTATCTTACATAAATTATAAATTATATTCTGTGCACAGGTAGCAAAAACAGGTAAAATAAAAAATTTCTAAAAAACTAAAAAGGGCTAAAAATAGGTAAAAATTCCCTTAAATTCCTAAAAATGTTGAGAAATATATATACCTAGCATAACTTACATGAGTCATGGTGTATATACATATATTTGTCTTATGAAAAGGTAAAATAATTTAAGTAATTTCATTCAAATGAAAAAAGTGTTCTATAGGCGGGTCCAGGCAAATGCAAAAGTATGTAGGAAGTTAAAGAGGACACTTGCAGCTTTCTGCCGGTAGTAAATTAAATATCACTACAGGTACAATGGGTACAGTGATATGGTATAGTGTTTCTTGAAGACAAACCAATATTATACAAAAAATTTCAACCATTTTTTTTCTGATCAAATTTACAAAAATCATATTTTTTTCTAAAATAACATAAAATATTTATTTTTGACGGCATACCACGCACAAAATTGCCAATATTTTCACCTAATTTTTTGGCTATCCTAGTTTTAATATGTTTACTATTAAATGGAATTACAATTTTGGAAATCAGTGACAACAAAAAATTAGACCTAAATTCTGAGCCACCGTGCGACGCAACACAACCATTGCATTAGGACAAGTTCTCTCATCATTGATTTTTTGTTTAAAATTTTTACGCTCAGAACTAGTTCCAGAGAAGCAAACACACATTCTTACGAATAGTTCTAAAATTAGTTTAAAAAAAATAGCAGACCAGGACATTTTATTGTTTCATCATAAACATACTCGTACATAAAAGACAATTCCGCTGAAGAGATTTTGGAAATAGATTCGTTTTCCAAATATTGCTGCAGAAAGCTGTGTATGTTGTATCATTTTTATTATTTTCACTAAAATTAATAAACTTTTAAATTAATTTTTCAATGTTTTGAATTATTTGATGTCACATTTGTTTATTTCTTTTTTTTTTTTTTTTTTTTTTTTGTAACTTAAACCGCTTCCATAAAAAGTGGTTTCGGTGGTTTACATACCCATTGAGCCAGAAATAAGACTCATCGCTGATCCTCGAAAACGTCGGATAGAGCAAAGCGATGTCGCTTGGGAAGATCGAGTAGCTTTAGTTTTTCCACAAGCATCTCCATTGTAAAGTTCGCCAAGTCGTTCCACACGTCAGTCCGAGAATGACACAGCATGACACGACTCACACGTGGTCTTTCAGAAAAGGCTATTGAAAAAAGTATCGCTACTTGAATCACCCGTTATTAAGCAATAGTCTAGAAACAATTTATAACTAGTGTCAAAGAACTGTTTTAGAAACAAAATAGCATTTCACAGAACTGATTTCAGAATTAGTTGCAATATCACTAGTTCCCTTACAGTCATAAAATAATCTCAAATGATTGTGATTACATACATTCTTTCTACGTACTTGTTGTTTAAGAAGAAATTCTAAGCATTTAGCTGTAAGTTTTCAAATAAATTTTAAGTGTTTTTCCTATAAACGATTTGAAAATAGTTTTCCGCTGGTGTTTCTGAATTAGAGTTAAAAACTACTGGATAAAAATTAAAGGAGACCGAATGTTGTTCAGTTTAAGCCAGCTTGTAAATAGCCTCTGTAGTTTGTATTTAAAATTTTACAATGCAAATAATTTCCATTTCTGAAGAACTGCTTTTACTCACCTGGGGCCAAATTACCGCATTCGAAATCGAGTAAAATTGATCGTAATTTTCTTATTTGAGATTATGGCATTCGATATCGCGCAAGAAATTTAGTACATTTTATCATAATTTCGATATTGAAATCACTTTTCGATACGATAGCTCATTCGATCACGAATGCGGTAATTTGTCCCCTGATCGGTAAAGGGTATAATATGGTCGGGCTTGAACAACTATACTTTCGTAATTGTTTTAAATTAAAGCAGATACTCATCAAACAGCCTCTATAAAGATGTCAATTATATGAATATGTTTCTTAAATTATAAAACTCAAACACTATAGGGTATAAAATATTCGCCACAACTATTTTAATAGTCATTACCCTACACACAAAAGAACGTGAGAATTTTTTGTTTCTAAACTTTAGAACTTATTTTACGCTCCATGATTTTGGCCAAAAGCAAAAGCGTGCTGCATAATTCTTTTGTAGTGTAAAAAAAAACAATTAATTTCAATTAAAATAACTCGGCCACTAACTTTTATTTGTAATTATAGAAATTTATTGTTAAAATTTGTTGGACAACAAAGTGATTGTTCTAATATTGAAAACGACTAGTAGTTAAGTGTCAATGAATGTGTTTTTTTTTACAATTTTATAAAAACAAAGATTGCAGATGATTTTTTTGAGTTTATCCAACAAAGGTTTAAATGTTCTTGAACTCACAGCTGCAGCTTTGCAACAATATAAATTCTAAAGCAGTTTTTATCATGATAGGCGGAATAATTAATTAATTATTATTTTGAAAATAACCTCTAACGTTTTGTCTGAAATCAAAGGTTTTGCTGATAGAAAAATTAGACAACATTGTTTCGATTATGGTTTTTAGATTTTGAAGACCCGCTCATTTTCTAATATTTTAAGTATGTATATGTAAAGTTTTGCATAAAACATTAATTAACCTATCAATTAAATAATTGAATCATTTGTTTTACAAATCGAAAAATTTTGCGTCTTTATATTACTTTTATATATACGGAAAACGTCAGCATCAACATCATTAGTAATAAGAGCATATTCATATAATTTTGTCGTTTCAAATATAATTATCTGTTACTTAAGGATGTTTATTTAGACATTCGTTCTTCGCTGGCTGTTTATTTTTTATTTTCTATTTGACGCTCTATCCGCATAGAATGAATGATGAAATCATAGAAAATTGAAACACGTGCATCTTAGTTTTTTTCATGGTAGTACACAGCGCAGTTGGTTGGTTGGTTAACGTGGTAGTTCACTACGTGCGAACACTTAAGTAGAGTCGACCCCTTTTTAATAAGACCACACCACTCGTCAGATTTAATGTCATTTACATCATAATGTAACTAAAATGTGTACAAAAAGTCGTGCTTGCTAGACCTAACCTGTAGCTGGGAGATATCTCAGTAGGTGATTTAGTTTTGACACAGCTACCTCGCCAAGGTTGTTCAATGTATAGTTTCCCATGAATTTATGTCTCTTGACACTCAGGGCTGGGCATTCGCAGAGAAGGTGGAAAATCGTTACCTCTTTTTCCCTATCCTTACAGCTACGACAATGGTTGGTAAAATGGAGTCCCAGGCAATTTGCGTGCTTGCCTAACGTCCAGTGTCCCATTAATACTGCCAGCAACCTTGATATATCCTTCCTATTCCGGTTTATCAGTTGCATAATACGTTTCTCGTTAAAAGATGGCCACATCAACTTGGCTACCCTACATGTGTCGAAGTTACGCCATCTGTAAGAAAATGTCTGAAGATTATGCCTTTGATAGTCCCCAATGGAATAGCTACTGGGACCGCACTACTCACAGTACAGTTAGCTTTACATTGAAGATACTCTACAGACCTGCAATTTGTTTCATTAGCAAACAATTGTGTTTCAAAGAATATACATACTCGTATGTATAAAATGCTAAGCTATTAGTATAAAAAACACTGCATAAGGATATTCCAGTCCTAAACCCAGTGCAGTTTTTGTATTTCTTATATCGTTTAGGTGGAGGGTATTTAAGATTCGGAACAGCCGAATATTGCACTCTAACATATTTTATAAAAACTTTAATAAACTTGCAAATATCAGAGACAATTTGACAGAAATTTTAACAATTTTTCAAGGCATTTAGACAATTAGTCACTTTTGTCACTTTTTTAAACTCGAAACTTCAAACAAAAATTTGCAACCTCTAAGCATTTTATATTTTCTCCACTTGATTTAAGACTACACAGAACAATTGGCATTAAAATATGAAACATTTCAATATAAGCGCCACAATAATATCCATAAAATAAAAGTTGTGATCCACTGTGCATGTAAAATATTTAAATATTTTAGTATGTCATTGACAGCAACATGATAACACAGTGTAAATTACTTTCTTTGCAAGCCATATGAGTCCGAAAAGAGTCTTTTCTGACACCTTTTTCGGAGCGTTAACGCTCTTTATGAACCCAAAAAAACAATCATAATTGCTCCGAAAACCTTCAGAAAATAGGGTTATTACATTCGAAAACGGTCCGTCAGAAAGAGCTCTTAGATAATGTCAGATAAGAGTCTTTTATGAGTTTTTTTTTTGGGGGGCTCTGTGTAATCTTGCTTTTATCATTCTTGTGTGGTACAGCTATGTTTTTTTTGTTTGTTCAAAGTACAAATAACAGTGGAATTTCTGAGTCATACTGCGTGCCTACTCAGGACAGTAATAAACAAATTTTTTTCGCTCCGAAAATGCTCCTTAGTTGGACTCTTTTCTGACTCCTTTTTCGGAGCGCTCCGAAAATGCTCCTTAGTTGGGCTCTTTTCTGACTCCTTTTTCGAAGCGCTCCTAGAATGGTATGCTGGATATTATTTAAGTAACTATTGTGATAAAGCAGTTTGATTTACTTTATTATTAACATAATAATCCTTTATCCGTAAAAGAAAAGTGTTATATGTATAATTTCCATTAGTTTGGCTTAATCAAAGACACCAACCTTTAATTATAGACAAACACCTTTTCTTTAAGATTGCGTTATATGTTAACCGTTTATTTTATGAGTTCTCTCACTCTCTTTTTTTGCCTCTTTTGTTTAATGTTTAACAAGCCATGACCAGGAGCAAATTTATTAGTATACAAAAGCCTGTTGCATGACAAGAAAAACAGGGATGCTGGATGAAAAAAAATAATAAGATACAATACCATCAGTCGAAAAAATCTCTTGCAAGTAGACCCCAAATAAAGATTAGAAACGCTTATAAACTCTTCGGGTAAGGACACGTTTAACGGTAAAAAATACTGTGCATGTAGAGGAATTATTATTGTTTATGTTTTTCATAAATTCAATTGTGTGTATTTTGATTTTATATATGTGGAAATGTGTGATTATGTGCGCTCCTGGAACCCACAGACACGGGATAAGAAAAAAAAACAAAGCTGTCTGTGGTGTTTCATGTGGTGTATGTTTGTGCGTGCGTGCTGATTTTGTTTTATATCGCAACTTAATAACAAAATAGCAAGTGAAAATTTTTATATATGCGGGATGTTGTTTGTTTGTTAATGTACATAAAATCTTTAAAAGAAAATAAATAAAATAAAAAGTTAAGTGTTTTTAACAATAACAAAAAAAAAAAAAACAAATACATACAAAAACAAATAAAAATAAATAATTTAAACAGGAATGATATACAAAAATTCTTTATAGTTGTAATGAAGGATATCACACATATACAAAATATCTATGGCTGTGTATATGTGTATGTATATGTGTGTCAGTGAATCCTGTACATAGAATACATACTTAGCTTTAATGTTGCAAAACAAAAAACCCTTTTTTAATACAACAAAAGAGATCCATTTAATTTCTCTTCACTTGTATGAATGTAAAATAAAAATGTGAGAGTATGAGTGTCTTTTCGCAAAGTTTACACATTTACATGTCTTACTGTGTACGTGTTTATGTCTGATAACAAAAGAAAAATGCAAAATCAAAGGAAATATATAGATATATATATATATATGTATGTACACATAATGATAAAAAAAAAATGATAAAATAAAGTGTTTTGGAATATAAAAACTATATAAAAATAAATTGAAAAAATTTACTTTTGGATATTAAATAGATTTAAAAGAATTACACTCATTGCCAGGCACTTGTATGTACAAAATGAACTTTTTGCTTTTTATAAAAACGTTTATACATATCTCCACATATGTTGTATATTTTTATTTTATTTATTTGTAAATATCTGCTCATTAATCATCAAGAGATTAGTTTTGGCTTTTTTCTGTTCTTTTTTTTAAATCACAGAAAAAAAAATTCACAAACTCAAATAAATTCTTTACTAATCGTAAATAATTTATTGAAATACATGCATATGTTTAATTCACAATTTATGTTGTATATTGTACATTGTATGATACTTGTACATACATATGATATTTGCTTGTGAGCATAATTTTGAGCAAAGTCGTATGTTTATAATGTCCAAATTTTGCCCAATCCAGGTCCGATTGTTGTAAAATATTAGTCCGATATAAACTATTTAGAATTGTGGAAATGTAAAAAGTAATCCAGTCATACAGTTTTCAATTGAAAATAGTATGTATTAGTAGAAATATATTGCGACTAATAAGAAATTTTATTGTTCATGTAAAAAAAAACTTAATTTGAGAAAAACCGGTGCGCAATAGTTCGTTTAGATAACGTCAGGTTAAGTTTTTCTTGAATATCGCGTTAGATAACAGTGGATGATTCTTTTGGGTTGAATTTAGAAATTCGCCTTATCATGCGGTCGATGTGGGCTGTTTTTCTATGTCTGTGAAGATGCAGAACCTTAGCTAAAGTGTCATATGTCTTTGTACGCTGTAAAGTATTAAAAAATATTTGTTTAGAATACTTGAATTGTTCCCCTATATTTCTAAGACTTGCCAGCTTTATGAAGCTTAAAAAAAAGCTATGCTGGGTAGGAGTATAGCTTTTTTCGATTATTAATCTTAAAAATGATAATATTGAATTTCTTATACATTAAATTCAAAATAATATTTACCGAAAAGCAATGAAATTATTAGCAAAATAACGTTTAACTAAATATATTTTTTTAATAACAATTACACGTTTTCAATTAGTTGTCTCGTTTTCTTTGATTTCATTCATATCAGGAATTGTAGTCTCCATTGTAGTATTGAGAGAACACATAGAATACAAACCGCATTGCAAATCAATACAGTTGGACACTTTACCGGACAAGAATTTAAATGCTAGAGTTTGTAGCACAGGATCATACTAAAGAGTGATTTTTTAAGAGCTTTCGGTTTAGACTTAAAAAACAAATACATAAAATTTAGAAAAATGTATGAAATCTTTATTTAAGTCGATAGAACTATCTCTATAATTCAAAGTTTAAAGATAATTTCATGTAAAAGTTAACCGTGGCTACGCCTCAAATGGCTTATACACTGGCCGGTAATAATTTTGGCATAGTCTGTCCAACATTTTGACCGGTATCTCACAAATAAATTCTTTAATATTAGCATCCAATGGGTCTACCATTGCGGGCTTCTCCCTATAGATATGATCCTTAACATAGCCCCACAAAAAATAGTCTAAAGGCGTTAAATCGCACCACCTAGGCGGCCATTGACCGGCCCCAAATAAACTGTTCACCGAACTCGCCACTCAATTGAGCTATTATTTCGCGCAGTATGCCTTGTTGAAACCACATGTCAGCTTAGTCCAGCTCTTCTTTTTTGGGCAAACAAAAGTTTTAATCATCACATGGTAGCGCTCGCTATTAATTTCCTGTTTTCGTTGGCTTTGAAAAAGAACGGTCTGTGCATTTTCCGGATGAATTGGCAGATGCTGGAATGTTTCTAAATACTCCTATTATTACTATTAATAAAGAAGATAAAATTTAGTTAAAAACCGATTAATCAAACAAATCTCGATTGATCTGCTCAAAAGAAATGAAACCCGAATGAAAAAATGTTCACATACAAAATAGAAAATGAATAAAATGGTTGCTTTTTCATTAATGTATATGGGGTTTGGAGTTTATTCTGAACAATGAACAATGCAGAGATTGGACAGATAATAAAACTAGCAGAAGACCTGCAAGTAATTATTAAGGAATATAAATCACGTATCACAGTTTTGATTAGGTAAACCTCAGATATGTCGTCCTGCTGACATAAACGTTTGAACTTGGTGATGAAATCTTGTCTTGTTTATCTCTTTACCGAAGCTGTGCAAATAGTCTTTAACAGGGTGTATGAATCTACTTTAGTGTCTATCCATCGTCCAATGACCCTTTAACGCTCCAATCAGCTCTAGTATTTCTGTATGCAAAAGATTTAACCTTTATGTGACCTTTAGCAGAAGAGTAGAAATTGGCAATCATCAACTTCTTGAGAGCCCCCAACTTTTGCTATTTTATTGTATTGTATTGGGTTGATTTTCTTGTTGAATCTTCTTTACTTTATTGTTCGTATTAAAAAATGTTCTTTGTCTTTTAACAAATAATTTTAAATTATGGACACAATGTACGCACTAAAAAAATCACACATTAAATAAATAATTACAGAAGTCCAAACAAAATAATTATTTTTTATTTCGTTTACTAAAATATTCGCCTGATTTATTTATTTTATTTTTACTTATTGAATTTCTAAACGAACCTTTCAAATCAAAATAAGAAAAAGAATAAAACGAAACAACAGAAACAGAAATGAGAAATATGAAAAAAAACATGAAAACAGAAATTTTTCTACCCCGCTTGCTTCACTACACCGCTCGCCAACAAACCTAAAGCAACGTCTAAAATTAGACTTCATAAAAATCATCGTGTAAACCTACCCTTAGTTTAATTTGACAGCGACAAAAAAATTACCATGGACAACAACTCATAAAAACTGTGTATTTAATTTTTGACATATTGTAGTCGGTAGCCTGCTGTCTCGAATGTGTTTAATGCTTAATCCTTAAGATTTGTACGAAGGAGGTACCCGGGTACCTTATCGTACAAAGCATGGAGTTTTTTCCCCCCGCCAGACAAACTTTAAGCAATTAAAAATACATTTTTCATTATGAATGTGGCTTAAAAAATTTATTTGTGATTATACTTTTATTTTATTTTAAAGACTTCTTAATGGCGTGAAAAGTTATTAAATTACTGCTTTAATTAATTAAAATGTCTGTGTGTGTGGTATTAATAAATGCAAATCAATAAAGTACTATTGTAAAGCATAATTTTATTTACACAAGCAACAAACACTCAAGTTATCTGTCTTCTAAGTGTCTTCTAATGGTATGAGTAAAAATATATACAGTCAAAGTCAAAATTTAGTATACAACAAAAAATAATTTCTGTGAAAAATTATATTTTTAAAAGAAGTCTATATTTTTAAATATTATATAATAAATAAATAATAAATATAATATTTTAAATGTTTCGTATATGATAACTTTTATAAAACAGTCAACTTTTCTCTTACTGAAAAATATGTTATAAGTTTTATTTAACAAAAGAGAAAATGCTCTTAAAAATGCCGCCAATATTTAATATACAGAACATTGAAATAGAATAAAATAAGTACCATTATGACTAGATCGTACCTTAAGCACTTTTTTAATGCAATTATAAATAAAATTAGTAATAATTTTGTAAGTACAGAGTTAGACTGTTCAAAAAGTTATTCAAAAAAGTAAAAACCGAAACTGCAAAACATATCGGTCGACCACGCTTTCAACCTGTTAATAAGGCACGCAAAATAGAGAGTTCAAGGAAACTCCAAAGTCTAGTGCAGCCAAAATATGTAGCTGAAGACATTTCTAAGACACGCGGTAGCCTCCCGGTGAACTTCATGGAAGAGTATTTCAGAAGTAAACCGTACTAAAAGTTAAGAATTTGCAAAAGCTTACTCAGCCTCTCCGAAATCTTTCTCTAATAATGTAATATTTAGCAATGAGAGTAAATTTGAGATTTGTAGGTCAAAATCAAGAGGAAAGCTCTGGAGAACAAGAAATAGTGAAATGCTTCAACAGAACCTTAGTTCTCAGTAAAGCACGGCAGTGAGACTTTGATGGTTTGGGGTTGTAGATATATCAACCTTAGGACCAGGTAATTCTGTATTCATTAAAAGTACAATGAATAGCCATCTTTCAGCAAGACAAAAAACCAAAACACACCGCCAGAATTGTCAAGATGTGGCTATTGTAAAACGTGCGTAAGCAATTAAATTCACCTACGCAATCAAGATCTTAACCCCATAGAGCACCTGTGGGAAATTTTATACATTGACATCAGAAAAAGAAGCATTTCATGCAAAGACGAACTCCGAACCGCTTTAACGGAAGAGTGGGGCAAGATTATTTGAGATGTGACTGAACCTCTTGAAAATTCCATGAAAAGGCGTCTAAGGCTGTAAATAAGCTAAATGGAGGATCAACAAAACACTAATTGTTATTAATTTTTGAATTTTGGAAATATATCGGTAAAATAGAGTGTTATCTCTCAATTTTATACTAATTTTTGGTTGTTTCTCGCAGGTAATTATTTTTTCTTTTCACATAAGTTCAATTTTAATTTTAAAATTTTTTTTCAAATATGAATATTTTGCTTCATAGTTGAAAAAGCCTGCTGTATACTAAATTTTGACTCTGACTGTATCTATGTAATATTCCTCTTTGCACGATTATTTATATTTATACTTGTGCATATTGTAATCGTATTCGAAAGTATTTTTTTATTTGTGTTTGTTGGTATTGCCATTTAAATCCTTTTGCAATGTCATTTGAAATATGTTGCTTTTTATTGTTTGAGTTGTACAGTTTGCTTCTCTTTGCAATGCCATTTGAATTGAAGTGTTTACACCTTTTTTTGATACCCTGCTCCATGCCTATAACAGCATAAATATGCTGGGTCATTTGTAATTGTAAAAATTGGTCCACTTATAAAGTAATATATGTTGTGGATCTTTATAGTTAAGGAGATATACATATTTGAATTGTGCATATTTGTTTTTGAATGGTATATATGATTTCTTGCAGCCGAATGTGCTCTTTACCTATGTATAAATGTATTGTCTTTATGTATGAATGAGAGTATTAAGCAGACCTCTTACACTCATACTGAAAGAAAAAAACTACAACAACAAGTGAAGGTGTCAATTTTGTTTATAATTGCAGGGGTGGTATCTTTGCTTTCTTCTTATATTTATATCAGGAATGTATAAGTTGGTACAATTGTACTTTTTGGGCACAATTCAAGTCTGAAAAATACAATGCTACACCAATTCATAGTTTCTAATTTACCTACATACATACATATATATTTTAACTTTAAATACATATTAACATTTGTACAAGAGAAACTCGACCAAACACTTTAAAGTTAATAAACGCAACTACCCGACCTTCAATGAATATATCTCTGTAGTGGACTTTATATGAGATCTATAGGTAAATTGTAGGTACATTAGTTTTGAAGCTGTAAAGCAGTATATTTTTGAATCTAATACAGATATTGATTTTATTCTTTTTGGGTAATATTACTTTAACTAAATAAAGCTGTTTAGTGCAAAACACAAAAAAAAAACCTGAAGGTGCTACACAAAGACGTAGTGTAATAAAAAATAAAATTTAAAAAAATTAAAAAGTTTTTTCCGAGATCGAGGCCAAATAATTGTATAAATAATAATATAAATAATTATATATATATATAAATAATTATATATAAATAATTGTAAAAAATTATCTATATTATTTATTTATTAAATTAATTCTTCAAATATAATTTTTTTTCAAATAATTGGCCTCGAGCTTGAAAACACTTTTTTTATTTTATCAAAACAAAGGTCGAAGAAATCAAAATTTAATTTAAAATAAAATTTTATTAAAAAAAAAGACCTTAAGCTTGAACAATTAATAAAATAATAAAATTGTTCACGATATTTGCAAATCTATTAAAATGTTAATATTAAAGACTCACCAAAACTGTAATATGTAATATGTAATGCAATCAGGTTTTTTTAATATCTAGCCTAGAACTTTCTTAAAAATCTTAAAAATTTCAAGAAAAACAACAAATTTCACACTTTTAAGCAAATACCATGTCGAAGGCGCACCATTTTCAGTCCTCACAGCTCCGCCTTAAAGGGTTTGAGGGGTTCATCTTCAAACTTAAACCAGAATGCTCTTTAACTATCGTATAAAACTACTAAATTTATTTCGATTCTGCCCTACTGTGCGACAACATGTTTAATAAGTTTTTTTAATATATTGACCACATTTCAAGTGCAAAATAAATTTTGCCTGCTTCTTATTAATTTCTCTAAATTCAGACAATTTTACTACAATCAGAGCCGATATAGTATTATTTATAATGAGAGTTGTTACAATTTTGTAAAGTTCGTTTGCCATCCCTGATACATATTTATGCCTGTGTGGTTGTGTGTGAAAATGTTTGTGTTTGTGTTTGAGTTTTTGTTTTGTTTTATGTTGCTTTTATTATTTAAATATATTGTAGGTATTATTTAAATAATTCCTCTTGAGCGAGTGGGCGTTAAAATGTTTAAAATATGTTTCCGTTCAATGTATTTTACCCTACGTGAAAATTTAAATATTTTCAGTGTAGAATTGTAAATAAGAACTTCATTAAATTGTTAATTAAATGTGCAAAATTAGGATTAATTTAAAAACTTCAAATTAAATACGGGTACATATATGGTGAAAATTAAAAATGTTGGGGAATCGTTGATATTGACAAATTGAATTTATTTTGCATCAGGTTTGGTTTGCCATATAGCACCAGGAATGTAAGGGTTTTCCACAAGATCTATGTTTTACAACAGAGTAAAGTTTTTCAGAATCGAATTTTTTATGCAAATAAATTATGCATTTTTAAACGGCTGGTCCGAAGAGATAAAATAGTTCATAAGCACAGCCAAGGAGTATTTTTAGCCCTAATAGCTCCGCCGCTAGAAGGTTCCCCAGCACGGTCCAATGACGCAGCTAAAAATCACCGTTATCTAAGATTTTTATGTTTTCGGAAACTTTTTGACTAGATTCTTAAAAACATGCTTTCATGTGCTATTTATTTACAACTTATGGTGCTCAAGTTATAAACATTTCAAAATTTTAATTTCAAAATTAAAATTTTAGCAAACTCTTTTTAGGTTTCCCCAAATTTTCTCAAATAAATTTCGTTCGTTAAACAATAAAATTTATTTTTAAGAGAAAAGTTTTTTATTCAGGCTAATAGTTCGAATAATCAAGAATACTATTGTAAAGTACTGGAACAATTGGCAAATTGGAATGCATTTTCTACCCTGCCAAAGGCGTCATCAGCAATCTTCATTGTCCATGATCAATCTGTAAACATTATCTATTTAACTCACCGTTTTTTTGAGAAATAGAATACGAGAATTATCATATTACTTTTTTCTATACGTGTTGTGAGTTAGAACGAAATTTCTCATTATTTCGCATTAGACACAAAATATCTCAAAGCAATATGCATGACGTAAGTGCAGGAGCATAGCTGGCCGACTTTGTTTACAATTTACTTATGTCAAAAGTAATAGCTTTTCAAATGTTTTTGACAGTAGTACACTAATTTACACAAACAAAATGCCCGTTGTTTCTGTATTGTATTATATTTGTTGCCGATTTGCACTCACCTTGTAAACTTACACCAGGGCAATTAGCCATGTAACAGAGCTCAATTCCAATCGAAAGTTGATTCCGTAAATTGAGTCTTTAGAAAACGAAAAACGATTTCTTTTTCGGAATGAAAACACTTTAGAGAAATATGGGGGCTATGGGCAAAAGTGGAAAAAAATCCCATTTTATGGATTTTCGTTTATTTTTTTGGGAAATGTTTTTTAAACCTATATTAAATGGTTTTTTTTTTTTTTATTAAGAATGAAAAATTTTATATACGAGTATATTGAATATTGCACTGAATTGCGTTAATGAATAAAAATTTTATTACACATTTGTTGAATCTCAAAAGAACACAAATTTAATCAAAATTTTATAATATGTATTGCAAGATCTACTATATAACTAATATATGTACTATACAGTCGGCTACTGGAGCGTATGATTAATATTGACATTCAATAAAAATTTCATACGCCACCATTATCAACCGAATGTATTGAAATCTGTTGCTTAATAATACACTGCATATTCAAAAACTTTTCAAAAATATATTCCCTAGTTTTAAGCATTAACAGTTTCAATTTAACTTCAAAAAAAATAATCAAATAAATACAATGTTATTTTTATAGATTTCAATGAAATCCTCTTATTTACTTTACCTCAACCAATAGCAATTTAAAGTACAATATTTGCTACTCTATACTAACTATACGAGTATTTACATGCAAATATAAAATGAAAAGCAATAAAATGAAATGTACATTGAAAACATTTGCATACAAGCGCATCGCAAAAGATTTTTCTTAATGTTTTGGGTTTTCCATTTTAATACAAATTCCCTGCAATTTTGGTGTGTCAAGGTAAAATAGTTATATTGATACTTTGAGGCATACGGGCGGGCGTAAGAACTATAAATAACCAAAATAATGCACTTTATGCTACCTCTCTCACTCTCTTTTCTCCTCCTGCCCTACTACTACTTAGTTTACCAGCCATTCCCTTTATTCACTTACTATAAATTTCAATACTCTTATGCTCTTGTGAAATTGAATATTTATTATACTACAATAGTTTTTTTTTTATTCTCTTTTTTTTTTGTTTTGTTGTTGAACAATAATAAATGTAACAAAATGTATATTCATCGATAACATACAGAGTAAGAGGGTTTGTTAGTGGAAACTTTTTAATAAACAAAAGCCAGGAAGTACTCAACATCAATAATTGAAATGAAATCCAAGCACTTAAAAACCCATTTAATAAAGTTTAAATTGTTTAAAGTTTTTCCTGGTACTGTTGTTAATCGTTCGAAATGAAAAGTTTTTTTCTTTTGATTTGTGAGAATTTATTTCTTTCATTATTTTAACTCACATAACAAAAATGAGTTACAGTCAACACCTACAAATTAATATTTTCTAAATTAATAGATATAATACCGATATTTCTTATACCCTTTGATTAACTGGACCCACCAGGAACATTTTTGTATACCATTTATTAAATAGGCCAATGATTAATTCTGCTATGAGATTAGGGTCATTTGGTCCATGTTTGTTTTTGCAATCTCAATAAATTTTGAACGATGTAATATATTGTTTTGAGGTTACGACTCACGTATTTAATTTTTGTAACAATATTATTTTAAAAATATTAGGTATCTAATGTATAGCTGTACGGAAAAATTAAAAAGTTACTAATCTTGTATTAGGACACTGCTACACGTTCAATAATTGTCGTAATATTTGGATCGCGATCTATTTTAAAGTAGTAATGTATGATTCTTGTTCAATATTTATCGCGTCAGTATTTATGTTATTTTTTTGCTGTGCGGGGTCGTTTATCAATGTCGAGAGAAAACCAAAAGAAAGTCTGTTTAGCTATTTTGCTTGCTTTTGTCAATTGTTTTACTTTTCTTTGTTTCATTTTTTCCACTGCGTATTTTATATTATTTTATTTCTTTTATTTGTTACTTTTTACTGACGCATCATGATTTAATATCATGAAAATGCTACACGTTCAATATTTATCACGAGATCCACGATACGCGATCTGGATGATTTCATATTTTGGCCATTCTGCGATATGGATCGCATGATACTAAAAATATCACGATATTTATTGAACGTGTAGCAGTGCCCTTAGGGACCATTTGGTCCAATGAATATTTCAATTTAATTTAATACAAAACACAAAGCTTTTGTTGCCTTTATTTGTCAGAATAATACCTATTATTTTATCGAAACTGTTTTTCCTTACATACTACACATATATTTTGCATTTTGTTTTGCAAATAAAACTTTTTGCAATTGAAACATTTTATATCAGATTTAGCCTTAAAGCCACTACAGATTCCCTGCTTTCTTGCCACCGCTTTAGAAGAGGTTTTTATATATATCAGTCAATAACTTAGATGAAAACTGTTGTTGTGGAAATCTATTTCGTTTCATCATATGGGCGTTTGCCAAACAAACTACTGCCCATGGAAAAAGTATCAAAGCAGATATATCCAGCATATTTGCGAATATAATATTTGGCCATCTATTTGTTTTACACTTTGTTGTGTAGAAGCCAATCATTTGGTCAGCAGTATCTACCTCTCCTAGTTATAAGAAATAAAACATTAGAAACTGTAGACGACAATCGTCAAAGCATAATTTTTGTGGAATTATAGTAGGAAACAATCTGCGGCTTCTTCTTAGCTCCACTATCGTTAACTACAGCTGCTTTATGCATTGAGCTTATCAATATAGTTGTTTTGTTTTTGTGACTGATGTCTATGACACCAATGTTGCAATGTCACGGAAAGCAAACGTAGATTTGTATAATGCGAGTTGTTTTACATTCAGCAGCTTTGGGGGTATTAATGAATTATTTCGGCCCACTTTGCTTACATACGTAAGTTTCATTTAAAGTAATGTTTTTACTAAATCAAAAGAGGAAAATAAATTTTCGCCTGTTATATTTTGCCCATTTAGTCCTTTCGTTAGTTACAACACAACTCGCTGCCTTGGTTCTGTTTAAGCTTTGCAATTTTAACTTTTGCAAGATATGGCTGTATTTTCAATGATATTCAATTGTGTTATTCTCATGCCAATTGTAAAACGTCTGGAGAAGGACATGCCAACGCTCTCAGACCTATCAAATAAAATTGGGCGACCAAAATTTCCATCAAATAGGCCATGAATATCTTCGTTTCTTTTCACTGTCATGTACAAATGTTACGGACAATCAATTTATTGAAAAAATGAAATAAGAATGTACATTCCGATAAACTTTTTTAATTAATTATTTAATAATATTGCATGCGGAAATAGGATTTAATTTGTATGAATGTACCCTTTTTAATCTAACAACAGAGTTAAGATATAATTGTTTGCTTGCTGTTCCTAAATATTTATTCCAAGGAATCAAAATGAAATTGACGAATTGTTTTTAAAGTTTTGTACTTTATCGCAAAATTTCAATATTTTTAAAATATCTTTATGTATTTAGAATTTTGAACTTAATACAAACTTAGTTCTGAAATTACTCATGCTTAAAGATTTCTTATGTATTGACAATTTAAAGCTATTACTTTGTTATAATGCGAATAACTTTCTTATAAATTTAAATTTTTTCAACATTAACAGATTAATTCTGTGTCGAATTAATTTGATATCATATGTCAAGCCCAAGTTCCCAACATTTGTTTTCCATAATTATACCACGCAATACTGTTCAAATAGGAACAAACCGTAAAACCCAAGTTTTTGGATAAACTCATTTAAGTTTAAACAATGTTCAGGAGAACAGAAATTCACCCCCATTAATATTTTTAACTACAACACATTTTTATTACATGGAACAATTTCAAATAGTTTGAATTTAATTTTTTTCCTAAATATACATATGTGCACTTCATTATTTGTAAACGATTAATACTTTTGTAGTTAAAGACACTTACTTACTTGCACGGCTCATTTTGCTAAAACTGAAATGTGACTTCGCAATAGTTCAAGTAATGGTAAATCAAACAGAAGAGAAATGTGACAAGCAAATATAAAAAAATATCAGCACGATCGATGCATGTCAGTCTATTTTAAATTGGGTTAATAGAGGCAAAAATATTGAAACCGAAACCCACCCGCGCGGTCTAAAAGGGATATAGCTTGCTTCTCTTTAACTAAAGAGCTCTCCATATTTGTTACTTGTGCAAGTAGACTATTGTATTATTTTGAGGTGACCAAGCAGATTTTAGATCATAAAAGTAAAAATTAATCATTTCCGAAATCTGAGCGCATTTCGAGCAGAACATCTCGCACTGGTTTAAGAATATTGGAATAAGAATGTACGTGACGTCTTAGAGCTCAAAATAAATCCTCAAAAAATATAGGTGGCATACCCAACAAGATTCGGCACAGCTGAATATAAACTCTTACTTGTTTTACTTAAGATACGGTCAAACTTGGCAAATATCTGTTCAAAAGAGCGTAACCACTTATTTTAGCACAAATTTGTTTGACGTTGTTTACTCTTACAAGAGTTTTGCAAGATCAAATAGCATCAAATAAAATAAGACAAAATATTTGTTGTATCTCGTCCTAAATAAACGAGCTCAAATATATTTTATTTAGTGGTTACGTCTTTTTCAGCAAATATTCGCCAAGTGTAACCGTACCTTTAGTAAACTGTCAGTTAACAGCTGCAAGATTAAAATTTTTCTTCATTATCTTTTCTAATTTCATTTTAACATTAACTAATTTCATCCTAATACCCAGCACTGACATACGAATTCTAATTACATATAAAAAAAGGCAGCAAGGAACAACGACAACTAGAAACTGTAGCATTATTCATTAAATGTCAACTAGATTGAATTTCAATAAATTAGTTCTCAACATGATTCCATTAATTTAATGCATTACCTGACATTATTTTGCATTTTATGCACATTTATCCCACAACTTCTGGTTGTTTTTTTTTTTGTAATCTTTACTTTCTCTTGCAGCTCAAATACAAAACTGATTGATGTAAATGTAGACAAACGGACATAGAGTGGACAGTGGAAAAGTATTAAAATAAGAGTAAATTTCCTCGGTATATAAGCAGCCCAAGCACCGGCCAATGTAATGCCAGCTCGTCGAGCTGGTGGTGGTGTGAGCACCGTACGCCGCAAACATTCGTTGGGTAATTTGCGTCGAGCTCATCCGGCCTCGGGTGCAACATGGAATGTTCAGGTGGTGCGCGGCAAAATGACCTCAAAATGTCTGTGGCATGCATGTCGTGCCTTAATATTGGGTGTTACGCTGCTAGTGGTGGGCGCAGGAATGGCAACATTGGGTGAGTATTTAAATAATCTACATATTTAATTTAAATAAATAAAAGGTGTGGATATTTATAAGTGTTTGTATTTATTTGAATGCCGAAAAATTATTTTAAAATATAAATTTTTTCTTCATAAAAATTCACCAGTTTTAGTTATAATTAAACTATTACTTTAAACCTCAGTTAGCCTAATTTCATTTTCACTAAATTCAGCGAAAATTTAAGTGGTAAATAAAGCCAAATCACATCTACAAATTTTGTACAGATCGGTCAATAATTACTCGTAGCTCCCACATAAGGCCCACTTCCAAAATCACTTTAAAGAGCATAACTCACTCAAAAATAATATTGAAACCAAATATATTTCACATGTGTACATATAATACGGTACAATTTTATTATGATCGGTCCATAATTAGCCGTAGCTCCCATAAAAGATCCTCTTCGTAATTAACTTGAAGCTCCATAAATCGTTTAAAAGTATTTACATCGAGATAAAGTTGAACACATATAATACTTATATTCACAGACATCATGACAATAAATTTTTGCATGATCGGTCCACAATAGGTTATATCTTCCATATAATGCCCATTTCTGAAAAACTGTTTTATACATATACTGGATGTAGAGTATTATATGGACGAGCTTGATATACATATATGTAAGTAGTATGAATAAGAGAGTAAAATGAATCAAATGTGTACTCGTCTTCTTTTCCATCACCAATATACACGGTTTACGCTTAAAAAGAAACTCATCCAGGAAGATCCAGCGACCAATACCTTCGTATAGAAAATTGAACTTCTCAAACTCAACTTCTAAGTTTAATGGTCTCCACCTAGATCCATAATGAGTTTTATTTGGTACTCCACCATGACAAACTTATAGGGTTTATAAGTAAAAAACGATAGCATGTCATGGTCAATGCAACCTTCGAGAAACCGAAACGCGGTACCTTTAAACAAGACTCTCGAAGGCAGTGAAAAAACAATGGCCTGATTACCCTCAAGTAATATTGGTAATGACGCGCGACCTGGTTTTATATTTTTAAAATTTTTATAAATAATTATGTATGTATTTAAATTTTAATAAATAATTGAATGAAATGGAAAGAGCTCCGAACATAAACTAAGTCCACTTTCACACTCTTCAATTCTGACTCGTCAAGTCAAATATTTTTCGGTGAGAAGAAAAAAGAGAATAAAAGGGGTACAAACTTGACGGTACTAGTCAATTTTCTTTTGTTTTTTTTTTCTTTCATGCATGTTAATTTGCTTTTAAAAAGTACGAAAATTGAATTGACGTGTGTGAATGAAATGACAAGTTCAAAAGAGAACTGAACAAAAACTGGTCAGCTAAAACTGACGAGTGTGAAACAGGACTATTTTCTTTAAGTTATATAACCAAAAGATGATAAAAATCAATTTGTTAACTGGACGTTAGCCAAACTGGCAGTTGCTAAGCTCTTCAGTTAAACATAACATATTTATTTTGGCAAAAATGACCATTAATGTCTTAATTCTGTAATTTAATATTTTTTTTTTAATAATTCTGTTATGAATATTATTATTTTTAATGTTTCATGTAATTTAATATTTTCTTACTGCCTAATTAATTTAAATCCTTTCCTTTACGCTTATTCGTCTCCCTTCAACATCTTCTTTTTATTATGTCTTTTTTTAGGTTATTATGCCGACCACTTGTCAATTGGCTCTGAATTACGTGGCAATGCCACTGTGCGTGTTAAAAATGATCTTAAGGGTTTTCATCTCAATAATTTCTCGTATGTGGGGCCCATTGTGATGGGTTTTGGTGGTTTCATTGTGGTCGCTTCCTGTGTCATGACATTTGAGGCACGTGATTCGGCTGCCAAAGTTGTGCCGGCTCGTTTAAGAGCTGGTGCTGGCAGTAAAATGACAGTGCGCAGCAATCAAAGCAGTTCAGCATCACAAAGAAGAGCCATAGGTAAATTGGAGTTGCGAAACTTTAACCTATTTAAACAGAATTCTAATAAATATTATGTCAGCTAAAAAAACTGAAACTTTATCTTTATCTTTATAAATATGTACCTTCCTTTGGCAGGCATGCAATTTCAAAACACCCGCTGGGATCAACAGTTTGGTGTTTTTCGTTCATCACCAGCCGCAGAAGTACCTCAAGTCACAACTATGCCCTTTGATCGTGAAGCCTTAACTGCTGAATTAGTAAAATTTTCTAAGTCTCTCAGGTATGTGTCTAATTTGTTTAACCCTTCAACACTTAGCTTTCAAAATCCATAAATTTCTTTCAATTTCCAAAAAAAAAAAAAATTGAAAAAAAACTAAAATCTTTTTGCTTTAAACTTGCTTTTCATAAACATATAAAGAAAATGCATTTATGCTTGTTATAAAAAGTATCTCATTAACTTTGTAAATTATTTATGCATTTCTCTAAATAAAACTGTATATAAAACAAATGCATCTTGTGATAAAAACAAAACCTACTACTAAAACTCTGTCTATCAATCATGCTTGTAAAATATAAATTGAAATCAAAACAAAACATTTTAAAAATGAATTAGTGCATCTGCTCGCTTTTCACCACAACTACGACGTCTCACCTACACTGGTTCTGTGCCAAATCTCTCCACTCATCCCCTCGCATATTCCACTAATATATCACATTTACTTTCGCCGAATCACAAACCCCTGGTGTTGCTGGAACCCAAACGACATCGCAACCACCAACGACATCATCACCACCACCACAACCATCATCAACATCATCATCATCGTTCCTCAACAACAACTGTTGCAACCAAAACATCCACCACCATCATCAATAATGCCTCAATTACCGATATTAGTAATCGTCAGATCAAAAACCGTGGTACACGCATTAGTAATAGTTTAATTCAAAGAACCACACGGGAAAGTGGGACATCTGCCACATGTACCCTGCTGCAGCCACCAAGTAATAGCAATAAACTGTACTGGCATGCCGCCTCGTTCGATGAGAGTTGTCGTTTGGTGGCCGATAAGCAGCAGCAACACAGAGATCGCGTTGCGGAACGTACGAGACGTTCGGATACCGCCAAGCGACATATTTTGGCGCGTCAAAAGCCCATAGAACAAGAGGAAGAACGCGATAAAATGTCATCCAGTCCTTTGGGAAATCGAAGGTGAGATTTTTGTATAAAATCAATTTTATACAAATTAAAAATCAATTGGTGAACACAATTTACTCGTAATTACATGGAAGTAGTTACTCCTAAATTAACTCTAAATTGTTTAGTTGTTATTTCATACAAATAATTGTTTTTACTCTACATATGTATAAAACATTAACGATTTTGTAGTGAGAATATTTCTTTTACTTGACTTTCATTATAGATGTTCTACGATGTCGGATTCTTCGTATAGTGGCCGCTGGACGGCCCGTTGTGCTTCAATAGCCAGTCGAGCATCTAGTATAGACTCCAGACGTATACAAGTAGATTTACACAGTCCTGAAGTAATGCCCAAATCTATATTACGTTCACCGAAACGTTACAGCTCAGGTCCATCGACAACACCATCAGTCGAAAAGGAATTTCGGTAAGTTTTGGTTTGGTTTAAAGCTTAATATTTGGGCTATCTAGAAACTTCAAAAAGTCTGATTAGATTATAAAAGAGGATCCCTTAATTAGTGTGATTATTTTACCAGGTTATTATCTAGATTCGTATAAGAAACTAATCACGCCATTTAAGTCAATTAAGTAGTTATGCATGGAAGTGGAGGATATGCTTCTGTTTCACAATAATAACTACGAGTATATACATCCCCAGTTCAGTTTTTGTTTGGCTTTTTGGTGGTTTCCTGCTGCCTGCAAGCATTCAAGTGAAATATGTTGATTTCGTTTTAAAATAAGTGATAGGATAAGATCAGTCAAGGACGAAATTGAAAATTTACAGCTCATGTTCTTATTCTTATCGTACTTTTATTTGATAGTATGTCCCAATTTAGACGACGCAATTTTTGTCTGCTATTTTTACACATCACAAATTTCTTGCTTAAATCACTCGCATTTTTATTTGAGTGAGAATAGACACACATTTGTATACACATATGTTTTATCCTCTCATTCGTATGTTACATATGTAAGAATTAGAAGCTTATAGTAGACCATGCTTAGTGGAAGGCCAATGAATGCGGCATGCGGTCGCGGGTGGCAAACAGCTGTTTTTTTTTTTTGCCGCTTATACTTTTTGTAGGTAGGCAAATGTGCTGGGCATATTTAAAGCGGCAAATGTAAAAAAATTAAATTAATTTGTTACATGGTGTAAAAAGTATTGAAAAAATGGAAAAATAAATTTTTAACTAAACTCATATGTCACATCTTATATGCCAATATATTTTTAAGCGGCAAAGTTGAACAAAAGTCTACTTTGCGACGCTTCCGCTTCTCACAGCATTGCCAGATTAACCCCCTTATTCAAAAACGATTATTAAATTTAACAAACGTTTATTAAGCAAATTTTTATATGCAAAACTGTCTTAATAAACGTTTGTTAAATTTAATAATCGTTTTTGAATAAGGGGGTAAGTAAATTGCGATACTTCAAAATTATTGTATGAATAATTTTGTAAAAAACAAAACTTTTATTCACTGGTAATACTGTTGCCGCCCGCGGCTGCATGCCGCTTTCATTGGCCTTTCACTATAAGCATTTGTTTCTTGTTTGTTGTCAACTCAGAGATCGAACTTAAATTAGTTGGTGGTTAGCATTTGCGCAAGCAACGTCTTACTACACAATTTTTGAAATGTTTATGATTTTCTCTCTTAATACACAAAGCTCTCAGCTGCTTAACCAACACAAATATAAACATCATAATATGTATGTGCCCACCTCTGGATTGCGCAGATCCGTTATATTTTACAAAAACTGTAAGAGTAAAATTGAGAGCAAAATTTCTTCTTGTGACGTCACAAGTGAAAAATATTTTCAAGTTTGCTTAACTTCTATATAAATTTTAATGTAAATAAAAGTTTTAAAATAAAGTGTGCCGTTTTTAATTGTGGAAAAATAAAAAAAAAATTTAATGTTTTTCGATTTCCAAAAGAAAATAAATTAAAAAAACATGGGCACAATTTTGCCACCTTGATGAAAAAAATTAAAAGTGTCTGCTAGAGTTTGTATTGAATACTTTAAGGCAGATGATATAAACGGAGATATAAAATTAAAAATGGGTAACTGAAATGTTTTCCGTTTAAGATACTTTATGTTAGGTATGCCCACTGACAAATTTGTGTGTCAAATTAAAAATCTGGAAGCTGTATTCAAATCTTTGAATGGTGAAAATCTCTTGATTTGCAACTAGTATTTAAAAAAGCATGTACATATGTAAATGAGTCGAGTACTATTACTGCGGATATTAAAGCTAAACACTTTTTTCTATCGAGAATGTTTTTTCAAATAAAAAACTAAATCAACTAAATCAACATTTTAATATGTATAAAATAGTGAATAATTAAATGTTTTATTTTGAATCAAAAAATTGACGAAAAATTTATTTTTCTTTAAAAAAAAATTTAGAAAAAGTTCTATTTTACAAGTTATTTATACGGAAAAAAAATAACCTGTGACGTCATGCGCAGAGAGAGGCAATTTTGTTCACATTCTTTGCGCAGTCTTTATTATTCAGCCATGTCACAAAATTTAATTTCGTTCGGAAGTGGAATTAATTCCATTTTTTGCTTCTTTAGAAAAAGCAAAATGAAACATTTTTTCGGAATGAAACCACTTTTAATTTCTTATGTGAAGTTGTAATTTTAAGCATTTCTAGGTTTCATTCCGAAAAAAAATTGTTCGGAGCCACCATTATATAAGTTACCCCATTCTGAAAATAAAGCATAATTACGTCTGTCTATTATAGGCCACCACACAAGTGATCCATATATGAAGATTACCTTTATCCAACAAATTATTCCTTATTTTAAGACTATTATTATCCAATAGGAATACATTAACACACTCGCCTTTCCAGATTGCAATTTTGCACAGATTAGAAGCCCATTTTATTGAATATCTTCTTTTAACAGCATTATAAATTTCCTCCAAGTTTGAGGAACCAGAAGTTTGTCAGTCTGCTGCTTCTGAATGGAACTAAATGGGGTTTCTAACGTTTAAAACTAATACCACAACTATTTTTCAAGTCTTTAGGTTTAATTTTTCTCTGTAAAACAGGATAACATTATCAAATACATTTTGAAAGATACCAATTTCCCACAGACATACATTTAATATTATAATCTAAAATCATACCTAAAATAAACGTTGCTTCTCTTGACAGCCTTATAGATTTTTCCAAAGTTTAGGAAACCTGAGGTTTGCCATTCTTCTGCTTTTAAATTCTAAACTATCTCGGGTTTCTGAGGATTAACACCAACGACTTACTTATCTGAGACCACATGGCATTATTTAAGAGAGAGAGAGAGAGAGTATGTAAACATTAACAATAAACTAACAGAACATCAAGAGCAGCTAGTGCCACGACCCCTCCAATTCAAGTTAAGGTCCAGGAGGATTTAATTTAATACCATAATTCTTAAGATTATTGATATTACAACCACAACGGCAGTTCATTTAATTGCAATGTTCCAATTTCAATTTCAAAAACAAATCTCACAAAAGGGCTATATAAAAATTCAATTATTCTATTGCAAAACATTTTTTTAATTAAACTGCATAATTTAAATTATAACATGCCACTTTTAAACATTTTACCACACTTTACCTTCCACTCCCTGCACTTTTGATTTTTACAGCAGTCAACTCTCAGTCTGTTCTGAGCCTCCCGCCGCCATACGTCAACTATCTGGCCAGTCGAGCCTAGAACCCTGTCTACCCGAAGAAGCCATTGAGTTAATGGATGACAATTTTCCACAAGTCTCCCACACCACCGACTCCCCACGATCATTAACATCCGCCACCATTATAAATCCAGTTGATCCTCCACCACCACTAACACCGCCACTCATACAAACAGCCAATCCGAATATGAAATCACCCAGCCGGTCTGGTATATTGAAAAAACCCCGACCCGACTCTTTGTCACTCATAGAGAATTCTGCCATTATTGATTTCAACAAACCCACTACTACCACAAATACTTATCAGCATAATCACGAACGTTACAAAAATCTTCAACGCAGCAATTCCTCGCGTACTTACGATCGTCCCAAAAGCCATAAAACCTCACAGCATGATGATTCCATATTCTATATACGTTCCGAACATCGGGTACTACAGCACTGTAATGATTTCTATGATTCCGAACAGGTCATCAATGAAAGACGTACGACACTGCTGAAGGCAGACAGTGAAACGGCTCTAGCCGAGCGTAAATTGAGTTCGTTGTCAATACCAGAGAGAATACTGGAACAGACATCATCAGGGCCGAGTGCTGAAAATGAAGAGCCCAAGCCACCCGATGTCACAGTGTTGCAGATCGAGCCAGAGAGTGGGAAGCAAAATAAGGATTTAGTATAAAATGTGAAATAGAACTTAAGCCGCTTAAAGTTGTTGGATGTGTAGCAGTCAGAAAACAAAAAAAAAAACAAAGGAAAATATCTTAATGTTAAAATTAAATATTATTACAAGTATTTCAATTATCTTTGCATTCGTTTCAAATGATTTGTTAAATTTAACAAGTGTTTTCGTGGATTCAGTAGACCTATTTGTATATTTATGTAGCAAGTATTTGGGTGAAACGAAATTAATGTAAATTGTGTAATTTATTTATTTTTTTTTTCATTAGAGTTTGGCAGTTTGTTATAATTAATGTATTGTTTGCCTTAATTTTTTTAGCAGTGGTTATTAAAATGTGATCAATTATATTTAGTTTGTGGTTTACTTAATTATTAACTTGTTGCTTTAACTAAGTTTTTTAAATGATTAATAAAAAGGAGATTTAATAATTCTTGAAGATAATTTACTCATGCAAAATCTCATATTCAAACGTGCTTAATATTTAAGGATTTTAAAAGTAGAGATATCAAGAGATATAAAAACAAGAGATGTTTTCAATGTGCACAGTAGAGCAAAATCAAAATATTTCTAAATGGCTCATCCGATTGGCATGAAATTTCTCTTAAAAATAGCATAGGAAATTATTCGTGTTTAAGTTGTTAAAAGACATCCAGGAGCCATAGACCCACCAGAAGTGTCAAGGTGAAGTCTCAAAGTAGTGAAACTTTGGCATGCAAAATTTCTAAACGTTTGTGGAGTGTCAATGTATGGTCTCAAAGTAGGGCACCTTTGTTATGCAAAATTCATAAACGGTTGTGAAAAGATTTTAGTATATTCCCAAGCACCTTAAGCTGGCCTATTATCTGTAAAAGATAATAAGTTCAGACACAATTTGTAACCGATTTCATACAATTTTTTCCTGTTTGTTAAACAGTAAAACAAGAGTTCATATTTTCAAAGTAATATCTGTTACGAGTTCAAAAATAATAAACTTTATATAAAATAAGTTAAGACACCCTACATCCAGTAGATGTGCAAAAATTGTTTTTCAGAAACAATCGCTATACGGAAATTTGCGACCGATCGTTATAAAATAAGATGATTTCTGTGTATATGAAACTTATTTCTGTTGAATATAATTGAAATGCCAACATTTTTAAAATATATATATGTTCGTTGCAGATATTTTCAAAAGTAAACCTTATATTGAAGCTACTGACTAATTATGGAGCAATCATCACAAAATTGGGCCAAATTTGTGTTGAATATTATTTGGATACCAACATTTTTAAGGGAGTTGGTTATGCTTTTTAAAGTGGTTTTCGGAAGTACCCTTACATGGGAGCTTTGGTCAATAATGCAACAATACCAACGAATTTTAATCCCAACCGTCCTTGGGCTAAAAATTTATCAGTGATTCTGCGTCCGGTCGGTACTTTAAAGTGAATGTTGGACTTATATATATATATGTATATGAGCGTTACAAACATCAGCTTAAATCTATTCCTCCCCACAATGATGGTGTAGGGTATAAAAAATAAAAACTGAAAAACATATTTAGCCGCATAAACTGCAATTAATCTTTGCCAGAAAAAAAGTCTCTTAAGGAACTTATAATATTTTCCCATTAGTTTTTTTGGAAATTGTGGGATTTGCCTTTCTTAAAACTTATATTTGTTTACATACTTAAATCTTTTATCAAAAAATTTAGCAACATAACAAATTTCATTGAGATATGTTAACGAAGAAACCTTTTATTGAATACTAGCTAAAACCCGGTATGCTTCGCTACCCTCATCGTAATTAAATGCAAATTTAAGAGTTAAAAATTATACTTATTTTGTAATCTATATGTAATTAAATTGCAATGTACTCGTATGCTTATATGTAAAAGGCTTTCCTACGATTTACCATTCGATTGGAAATTTCTTTAGGTTGCACGTCTAATTGCACCTTATACCTTGATATTGTGGTTCGATATCGCTAAATTTAAAGGCGTTTTTTATGTTTATTTTTATGTTTCAACGGTGTCTTTATAACACATGTTCTAACGATGTTTCTGTAACTTTTGGTATTGTGGTACAATTGCTATGAACAGGTCCTTTCGGAGAGCTTCAAGGCATGTATCGGCAGCTCTTGATAATTAATATGCGTCAAGTTTATAAGCCAAAAAATATCGCTACAGCTAAACAAACTTGTATTTCATATAATTTTTTGAGAAAATTACTTTAATAAAAAAGTACCAAAAAAAAAGACCAAAATCCCTTAACAAGGAGCATTAATTTTTTTTAGTAGTTTTTTGAAATTCGAGTTCTTAAGGCCTAAATTAAGAATTCAAATTTTAAAAAAAGTAGCAAAGAAATTAGTTTCTCCTTATAGATTTAAGCTAGATGAGTATTAATTTGTATTTCTATGTTTATTTATTTAACAGATACAAAGGGTACCATAATGTACTACGGATACCATTATTACCCGTTTTCACCTCCAATTCGGTTTCAATTTTGTCCGTGGGGTAGAAAAATTTGGGAAAATTGTCATTGTAATTATTTGTAAGAACTGGAATTAGAGAATAATATTTTTAAAACTTTTTATTGAGCAAAATGGGTTTGACAAATAAGTACCATCCATTAAAGGATACAAATTTTAGGACTTTAAAATTCAAATTTCAAAAAAGTAGCGAAAAATGTCTGATTTTCATTGATTTTTGTCGGATGCATTTTAAATTGTATTTCAATGTTTATTTATTAAGAAGATACAGAGGGTTCTCGGGTATCGTTTTCAACCATTTTGATCATTTAGAATTTTGAATTACCAAAAAGCAATTTTTTTTAATTAACGGCAGATAAACTTTAAAATTTTATTATAGCTTTCGTTAGCTTTGAAATACACAGTTACCATTTTCAACCGCTATTGCCCGCATTATCCCTCTTATCGTTTGAATTTCCAAAAATTCCTTCTTAGTTGATTTAAAGGGAAATACCCGAATTTCAAGTTTCTAGCTTTTTGCTGTTTTTGGGGTATGAGCGATGCAATGAATCATTGAATAAGTCAGTCGCGTTACTCTTTTCTATATATAGATTATATATTTATGAATTTCACAATTTTTGTCTAAATTAGCAGTATTGTTTACAAATTGGGAACAAATTCAATTCGACTTCCCTTAACATTAACTGTTTTATTTAAAAAATTTTGCTTTTGTTCTGGCAAAATAAATTTCAAATCCATATTTTGTGACAGTCTAAAAGTAGGTGACTTTAAAGTTGAATTCGGGCAAAAATGTTGCCCTTTTTCTGTCCCCTTTTGAAAAACTAGTTATTAAACCAGCATATAATTAAAAGTATTTTACAGCTCCTATGGCAATGAATATGTTTCGCTCAATAAATAAAGAAAAGTTAAACAAAATTTCAAAAATTTGCTCGAACATATAATTTTAATTCAAATATTTTTTGATCTCTAAAAATATTGCTGTCTATCCACAAATTTTAGGTCTCTCAAATAACTTTAATCCGATAACAAATTTATCTGCTATACATAGTAATAAGTTAAACAACCAAAAAACGAGTTTGTTAGCAGAGGGCAGAAAAATGAAAAGCAACATTTTTTGCCTTATTTTTGCCATTGCGTGCACTTGATCACATTTAAAAAAAAAAACAGCTTAGCACAATTTTATAAAAACTTAATCATTTTAAAGAACCACACATAGAAATCATTCATAATTTATCTGTAAGTAAATATTGTTAGTTTATCTGTTTTTAGCATAAATGTTGTTAACTATTTTAAGACATTATAAATAAATTAAAAAGAAAAATAAATACAAAACAAAACAACAAATAACAACAATTATAAAATAAAAGCAATGTACTTATGAGTAACTACTTTGTAAATGTAAGAAATTAAAACCAAACAAACTATAAATACAAATAAAACAATTAAATTTAAAACCTAAAATGAAAACAATTTATTATAAATGTTTGTAAAGTATAAATGTGAAAATTTTATATGTGTTTATTTCTATACAATAACAAAACAAGACGAAAAACAATCAAAAAAATAATTATAATAAAGAAAGAATGAACTAAAAGCAAAAAATACCAACAATCAAAACCGCAAAAGAACTAAAAATATAAAAAATATAAAGCATAACAACAAATTGTTACAATTAAATAAAAAGAATAATTACTTGATACTTTAAAAAAATAAAGAAAAAAAAAACTGAAAAAAAATATTTGTGTGTTTTAAAACTGAAAATGTGAAAAAAAGAATAACAATAATTTACTTGTTTTATTCCACTTTTAGATCAAAGTATGTAAGTATAATGATTGTACTAAATTGCTATTTACCCAGCAAACATAAGTTCAAAGTTTTGTAATTTAAAGAAATTAAAAAAAAAACCATTTAAATTCTCCCACATTTACATTGCAAAAAGTATTTGATTTCCTATAATGTTTAAGGTTAATTCAACCATAGGTGTTTGCTGGGTAACGCCTGCTTTTTTAGGCCTTTTTAAGCTCTAACACTATTATTAATTAAGAGTATAGTTGAACATACATACAAAAGTATAATTTTCTTTATGAAACTACTACATTTCCAAGGAAAAATTGGCCTTTTTGTATCTGTAATGACTTGTATATTTATTCACTTGATGTATGGCATTATCGACATTATCCTGAATATCAAGACAATCTGCAAGAAAAAAAAACAAAAAATGTAAATTAAATTAAAAGAAATTATATTAAGGTATTTAAAAAGTAAAACAATTTAATTGAAGAACAACAGTGTCATGCACAGAGGAGCAGTATAAAAGAATAAAACAAGTAAACTTTTATATTCGGCTATGGCAAATCTTATATATAAACAAGTAAGAAAATATAGTCGGTCAAGCTCTACCATATAATACCCTACACCCAGTATATGTATAAAACAGTTTTTCAGAAATGGGCGTTATATGGGAGATATAACCTGTTGTGGACCGATCATCCAAAATTGTAGTGTCATGATGTCTATTAATATAAATATTATATGTGTTCAACTTTATCTCAATATAAATACTTTTACAGAATTTATGAAGCTTAAATTGAATTCGAATAATTATGGACCGACCATTATTAAATTAGGTGTCGTTATTTCTGTATGAAGGAAACTTATTTGTGTCAAATTTTATTTGGATACCAACATTTTTAAGAAATTTATGGTCGTTAAAATGATTTTCGGAAGTGATCCTTATATGGGAGCTATGATCAATTATGGATCGATCTACACAAAATTTATAAATCTGATTTGGCTTCATTTACTAATCATTTGTGGGGACATTTGTTTGGATACTTGCATAATTTAAACATTTATGATCGTTAAACTCCTATTTCGGGATGCCATTTGTATCGGGGCCAGGTGAAATAAAGGACCGATTTTTAACAGTTTCAATCACATCCGTCCTTGGGCCGAAAAAATATTACGTACTAAATTATATCGAAATATCTTCAAAATTGCGAACTGTACTCTGCGCACAAGCTTTACATGGACGGACAGCCAGCCAGCCAGCCAGACGGACGGACGGACATCGTTAAATCGATAGGTACACTTTAAGGTGGGTGTTGGATCAATATACCAATATACCCAAATCCAATATACCCTTCCCACTATGGTGGTGTAGGGTATACTTACCTATTATAGGGGGCTCTTCATAAAATATTGTACCGTAATTTTCATTTATTTTAGGTTTAATTTGGTTGAATTTCATCTTAATAACGATATTAACAAGAATTTTATGCAGTTCTAATAAAGAATTTATATTCGTGTCTTTCTTTCAGAACTTTACTTTAGCACACAATAAATTAGGTAACAAAAAGCTTAAGAAAACAGATTTTTAATTTTTGAAATGTCAAATTTGTCACCTCAACATACGCTATGGTTATGCTTGGAAGTGGAGCTTGTACGGGAGCAATGGCCAATTAAGGACCAACTTTCACGAAAGAAAATATTATAATTTTTATATACTATATACTATTCTGTGTAAAATTTCGGTTCGTTATTTATGTTTATGAGTTTTTGGGAGTAGTCCTCATAAGGGAGCTATGACCTATTATTGGCCGATCTTCCTGAAATTTTGTACAACGATTTGTATGTATATGTGAATTATTTGTATAGAATTTCAACTTGATAGTGATGTTCTGAAGTGGACTTTGTATGGGGTCTACGTTCAACTATGGACCGTTCATCACGAAATTTAGCACGACGACTTATATGTGCATGTGAATTATGTTTGTTTAATTTCAACTTGATAGTAATTTTTATAAAGAGATTTATGAACATTTAAGAGATTTATCGAAGCGTGCTTTATATGGGGTCTACAGACAAATATGGACTGATCGTCAGAAAATTGGGTATGCATATTTTTATATACATATGCATAAAGTATTTGTGTCAAACTTAAACTTGATGGACAATGCGTGTTAAATTTAAACTTTTATAAGAGATTTACGAGTATTTAAATGATTTCCAGGGCTACGATTAAACATGGACCGATCGTTATAAAATTGAGTATGACGATTTGTATATATATATATATGGACTATTTGTGTTAAATTTAAACTTTATAAGAGATTTATTCTCAATTAGGTCATTTCCGAAAGTCTACTTTGTATGAGGCTATTTTAAAATATGGACCCATACCAACAAAATGGCATTTTGAGATTTTACTTTGCATGAAACTTATTTTTGAAGATAAAGCCTTCTTCCGGGAAGACATATGTGTGTGGGCTATGAGAAATCGTGGACAGATTCTTACCCTTTTCAACAGGACTAATAAAAATAAAGTGTACATAATTTCATCTGCATTATATTTGAAGATAATAGCAAAAAATATTTGAAAAAAACCGAGGTTGTCTGATACTTTGATCTATAACTCGGAACATACTGGACCGATTTTTCCCATTTTCAATACCAAAGCAAACAATGCTTGGGAAATTTTTTATTGATTTAAGTGTTTTTTCGAAGCTCTATCGTGCCTTCAACATACCGACAGACGGACACACGGACGAACATGGCTACATCGTCTTGGTTCTACGTCCAATATTTTCATGTGTTACAAACGGAATGGCAAACTTAATATACCCCCCATGATATGAAATGTTGAAATGGTAGAATTAATCCATATAGGCAGAACTTGTTACAGTTTAGAGTTATAACCAATAATTTTTGTTGTTAATTTTCACATACAAAACTGGTTCGTAATGAGCAATTAAAGTCTGAAAAAACGATTTTTTTAGAAAACCGGTTTTCGAGTTATTCGAAAAGTTTTTTTTTTAAAAAACGGTTTCAACTACGGTTCTGCAGTAGCTTTATGAAACAAACGGAATTAATTTAATTTCGGAACGGAATTAAATTCTCTGACATGGCTTTCAATTTCGGTAATTTTTAATTGTATTTTAGAATTTTCTAATTGAATTCCGAAATTTATTATTGCATTTTCTATTTAGAAAATAAAAAGAATATGAAATAGAAAATTCAACAATAAGAAATTTCGAAAATATTTCTGAATTATATTGTCTTGTACTAAATTAGAAACATCTCAAATATTCTAAATTTCTAAAATAAATTTAGAAACTTCTGAAATATAATTGTTCAATTTACAACTAATGTTGTATGTTGTAAATTGTATGATACAACTACCTGATCGTGAAAACAATTCTAAGCGAAGTCGTATGTTTATTTTGTCAAGCCTTTTAAATGCCAAAAGTAAAGTATCAATATATAAAATGTATAATACAAATAAATAAAACTAAACAATTTCAGCATTGTATACAAATTTCTTCTTATGCATAAATGTTTGAATATAAATAAATCATTACTTGTTGTGAAACCGCCGTAATGTTCATATAGAATTGTCAAAATCTATGAAATTCAATAAAAAAGTTTTCAAAAATTTAGATTATTATCGCTCAAATAGTACGATTGCATGTATTCGAATGCAGCCATATCGTGTGCAAAGAAAAAAGATGCTTTAATTTAAGATTAAAGATGGCTGCATTTGGTGCCATTACAATCTGAATACTGTAATACAAAATTTCCGGCCGATTTATCTAATGTATAAAAGCCATGACAAATCCTTCCAGAGCGCAGTGGTTTAGCAACATTTTATATTTAAAAGAATTACAATCTGCCAAAAAAAAATATATAAATTTCAAGAGCAGGCAAGTTTATTGGGTTCCTTCTAGGGAAAAAAATTCAGGATTAATAAATGCCGAAAATTATTACAGCTAATTCTGTTTTTACACCGTAATTGGTTCCAGGAAACCCTGTATAAAAAAGACTTAGATCGTACAAAGACTAAAGATGCTTTAATTTAAGATTAAAGATGCTTTATGAAAGAGCATAGGCTGATCAGACAATGAAAACAATAAGTTAATTTTGGTTCAATATATTATTAACTTTTTGGCAAATAAGACAACTCTAATACAACTTTTGAAAAACATATGTAAAATGTCGTAGGGGTTGTAAAGAAACCTTTATATAGAAATTACCTACAACATTTGTACATATATTGTAAATTCACACGACTTACAACTCTTACGACACTACAACATTGCTTGTGAATTGAACAAATGCTTAAGCTAAAATACTAATTCATTATGAAACCAAATGTTAAATACATAATAAACATTACGACAACACTTTACCCAATTCAAAGCCACAAATCTTAATCCACCTTACTCGCCGGCAAAACTTTTCATTTAAAAACAACTCGTCTAAAAATATCTCATCCAGTAGTTCTTCGTGTTTGCCATAAATCGAATAACGCAAATTCTCATTCAAAAGCAATAAATCTATCCAATATGACTGACCCATTCTAAAAATCTTGAACGGTATAATTATCACACGCAATGTGGTTTTTATACCGCAGGCATTATATGGAATTACTTTATCAGCTGCTATGATTTCACTGGTCTGCATATTCAACCGTTCCAATTCCAGCAAATTTATCAATATCAAAAGGTAAGACCACGACAGTTGATGGCAGGAGGTGAATGTCAATTCTTTGAGAGACTTAAGATTGCAAACAATGCGTTTTAGTAATAATGGATCGGGTATATGTAGAGCTTTCAATTTGGGACATTTATGTAAAATCCAATCTTTATTTATGCCGCCGTTACGCCATATAAGAGTATGTAGGTTTTCAAAACTATTGAGAGTTTTTGTAAAAGCTTCCGATATTTCGCTAAAACGTATGGTATCAATGGTGATCTTTTCCAGAGAGCGTGAAGCATAACAACAAGTTATATTGCCATAAAGTCGTGTTTTAATCAAGGATAAGCTTTTCAGTTTTAAGTCTCCCATTAACTGCTGAAAATTCACAAACCTCAGACCAGCACAACTGATTAATGATAAATGTTTGAGAGTTTTCAAAACACCAAAATTCCGCACATACAAATCACACTCTTCTACACACAATGTTTCCAGTTGTGTACATTCAGTGGCCAAAATATTCATTATTTGTGTATCAAACTTGGTATTACAATCAATGACTTTGATATAGAGCTCTTTAAGTTTTGCAAAATTATTTAGATATGTCACAAAGGTGGGCCAAAAACTTGAAGATATAATGCCCATATGCAATGCTTCCATATTATGGTTAATGGCTAACGATGTATGGTTACTGTGACCATATACGGTGATGTTTTTTAAAATCAATTTCTTTAGCTTTGTATTTATTAGAATATCTTGCAGGTAATAAGATTTCATGGCAAACTTTGCTGTGACATCTGCTTGTATGACAAGTTCCTCTAACTGCTTAAATTTGTAAATATAGTATTTGAAATTGAAATTATCGCCTGGCATAAGAGGACTTAAATGATCTCTCTGCTCACAAAAGCATTCTAATAGATGCAGTTTTTGTAATTTTGTACATTCTGTTGTTAGCACTTGCATCTGTTCATCATTTAAAACCACATTCGAGTAGGTAAGCTCTGTTAAATTATAAAATATTTGCATATTCTTAAAGAAAATACCAATTCTTGTTTTTGGATATACCGAAAGCACCTTTAACGCTTTCACATATTTGCCATGTAAATGTAGAAAATTATTGAGTTGTCTAGTAGCCAAGACCTGTTTGGCTTGTTTCTCCTCATCAAACTGCTCATTGTGGTCGTCTTGCTGACTGTTATTAGAGGTAATGATGTTGATATCTGGCGTTATATACAGATTTATGCGAGAGTACGTTTGCGGCCAGAGATCGTTTGTTAAAATATATTTAAACCGTTTAGACACTGTCACCAATTTCAATTGTTCGCTTAAATTTAAATATTTTAAAATATTTTTCAGTATATTATCTGAATTGTAGATATTAAAGCACGCTTTTTCAGTGCGACAATTCATTATTATTATTTTTTTTTTCTTTTTTTAAATTATCTTTGTTCTATTATTAAATATACATATGTACGTATGTATGTATATGAGTGTTTACAGCTTGAGATGCTGTTTATAACTGCATAGAAAATGTCTTTAATATTTGTTATTATTTAGAAATATTATATATGTATGTATATGTATGTATGTATGTATTTGCTTAAAATATCTAGAATATTCATCATAATTTATTTATAAATGTAAAATATGCGGTTTTTATCTTTCTAATTGGGAATTTCGCTTGTATTTTATTCCTCTTAAGGCCACTTTATAATTGTTACTCAAGTAATATGATCCGTCTAAGTTTAACAGATAATCTAATTGTTATTTTAAAAGAATATGGCTGTATTTGGTGTCATTGGAGTCTGAATACTGTAATACAAAATTTCCGACCGATTTATCTAATTATAAAAGCCATGACAAATCCTCCCAGAGCGCAGTGGTTTAGCAACATTTTGTATTTAAAAGAATTACAATTTGCCAATCCCGAAATCCCGATTTCACAAATCCCGGGATTTTTTGGAATAAATTTATTCCGAATATTAGTATTTGTGTAAAAGATCCAGAGAAGTATAATTGTTATACGCACTATAGTGGGGAGGGTATATTGAATTTGTGCTGATGTTTGTAACGTCCATAAATATTGGCCCAACACCCACCTTAAAGTGTACCGATTGACTCAGAATCACGTCCTGAGTCGATTAAACAATGTCCGTCCGTTCGTCCATGTAAAACTTGTGTGCAGAGTACAGATCGCAATTTTGAAGATAATTCCACAAAATTTGATACATGATATTTTTTCGGTCATTATTTCACCTAGTCCCTGAAATAGCGGTTTAACTTTTATAAATGTTTGAATTATGCAAGTATTCAAACAAATTTCACTACAAATGATTGGTAAATTCCAAATCACATCAACAAATTTTGTGCAGATCGGTCCATAATTACTCGTAGCTACATATAAGGCCCACTTCCGAAAATCACTTTAAAGAGCATAACTCTCTCAAAAATATTGGTATCCAAATAATATTAAACCCAAATATATGTATTTCATATGTATGCAAATAATACCGTACAATTTTATTATGATCGGTCCATAATTTGTCGCAGCTCCCATATAAGGCCCACTTTCGAAATTCACTTTAACGATCATAAATTTCTTGAAAATGTTGGTATTCAAAGAAAATTTGACACAAATAAGTTTCTTATATATAGAATTAATGACACCTAATTTTATAATGGTCGGTCCATAATTATTCGCAACTCCCATATAAGACCCTCTCCGTAATTCACTTTCACCTCCATATATCTTTTAAAAATATTAATATCAAGAAAAATTATGTATATATATTCACTAAATTCTTGGATGGTCGCTCCATAATAGATTATATCTCCCATAGAACGACCATTTTTAAAAATTGTTATATATATATACTGGGTGGTCGGGCTTTCTTACTTACTTTTATCTGCAAAACATCTTCTCTTAACAAAACGTCTACTCTTGACATAAATCAATGCTTTTTTAACATTTTTAATAAAATAGAATAAAAGAAATCTAATGACAGATTCTACTTGAGATCACTAATTGAAAGTGTCAGAAACATTTCAAACTTTATTTATATTTGATTTATTTATATGTATGTATGTATGTATGTATGTATATCATTAGAAGATAATTAAAAATTGCAATCTAATGTTTCAAGGCACGGCCATGGCTACAGGGCCTTCGGCACTATATATCAGATAATTATTCTAACTTAAAAGAAATATGTACATATATTACATTTATTAGGCTTCTTTTAGAAAGGATATAATTTGTGTAATTGGATTCGAAATGAGCTGTATGCGTTGCCAATAGGTGAGTATGTGTTTGGGAATTTTGTTTAACGGGATGTTGCAAATCGGAGTGATTTGAATATTGATTATATGACCGTGTGAGAGTTACATAAGTGTGTCCCAGACGAATTCGTTCGAATTTGGTGGAGTCTCTTCTGTTCAGCGTGTTTTTTTGTATTTTGTCAGCAATTATCAATTGATAATTTTCTATTTTCTGTACCAATCAAATGTAAAGCTAAAAGTGTTATTTGCAGAAAAGTTAAATGTCTTGGTGAATTTGTTTTAAGTCACATATGTATGTAATAGTTACATGTTGATGAAAATTGATAAATGCTGCCTTTGCTCATTTCCCTCAATGCCACAAGATTTTAAAATTATTTACAGAGTCACCAAAAAAATTAAAAATTTTACAAAAGTATGTTGAAGAACTAAAGATGAAAGAAATAAATTTTTTTTTTTTTGGTTTGCAATGCTCTATTTGATGTATCTACGGTTTTTGGAATTGGAAATTCCTATAAGAAAGTTTCAATTTTATTTAAAGCTCAATAGATGACAGATGACAAATTTGTTTTATTTAAACAAATAGTTGCCATTTAAAATCCGGTTAAAGTGACAGTGAAGGCGTTTGACGCAGTGATACAAATTTCTGCTGATGTTGGACTTGACTTTGAAAACTGAAGAGTGAATTTCATAATGAAATAGAAATGTTTGTTAATAGAAATGAATGAAATTCGTTCATTGATTGCGAAACGAATAATTGAAACATGATATGGAATGTTCAAGTATTCGGTATTTTTATATAAAATATGATTTATTTTATTTTTATATAATTGTATTTTGTGATTTTTAGTACTTTCTTATCGTATCACGTCTATTTTCCCAAACTCAACCAAACAGATATGTCTATTGATAATTTAGGTATTCGTATTAATTTTTAAGCTTCCACCTTTTAAATTTTCAAAGATATACGAATTTATTTTGCATCGCCCAAGTTTCTAAACTGAACTATTTATAGTCCAAATATAGTTCTTACTTACACGAAATACGAATATTCCCCTATTGTATTTTTTTAGACAAATTATGCTTGGAATAATTAATATTAATATATTGTATGCGGGTTGATGCTCCTGCTCATATTTATATGGGCATCAAATTTGTTTTTACAAAATTTGAGAAGTCTTGCTGTTATAGATTCCCAGATAATCTAATTTAATTTAATTTAATTGATATCGGAGATGCCACGCCCATTATCCGACTATTTTCGTCCTAAATATTCATATTGTCACTAAAGTTAATAACTCAAAATTTAATAACTATAGATGTTATATTTTTCAAGATTTCTAGCATTTACTTTATGTTAGGGGGCCACGCCCACATTTCTTGACCGCCGATTTTTCGCCAGATGTTTATATGGATGTCGAAATTGTACAAAATTTTAAGACTCTAGTATTTTTTTCTAATTTTTTTTAAGAAAATTACTTTTATAAAAAAGTACCAAAAATGTACCAAGATCAGATTTTAGGCCTTAAGAATTCGAAATTTAAAAAAGTACTAAAACAATTTCTACTCTTATTGATTTAAGCAGTATTGAATTTCCGTGTTTATTTATTTAGAAGATAGAAAAGATACCGTAGGGTTCTAAGGATACCATTTTTACACGTTTTCACCCCTGTTCGGTCACAGTTTTGTTCTTTGGATAAAAGTAATGTTGAAAAATTGTCATTCTAATTATTTGTAATATCTGGAATGAGAAAACAATATTTCTAATATTTCCATTGAGAAAATCGGTTTTGTCCAAAAAGTACCAGAACGGCATACTATTTTTAGGCCTTTAGAATTCGAATTTCAAAAAAGAACCGAAAAAAATGTCGGTTCTCTATTGATTTTACCCGGATGCATTTAAAATTGTACAAGATACAAAGATATATGGTTCTCGGTTAACGTTTTTACCCTTTTTGATCGTCTTCAATTTGGAATTTCCAAAAAGTCCCAGACACATAATTATTAAAGATTGGGGGTATAATAAGTTTGTCCTTCCGTTTGTAAAACATCGAAATATTGGTCGTAGTATCAAAAAGTATCTCGTAAATTATATACGTTTGTACCTTTAACATAAACAAAAAATTAAATTCTAATGCAATACTTTACCCAATTTAAAGCCGCATATCTCAATTGACTTTACTCTCCGGCAAAACCTTTCACAGCAAAATAACTCATCCAAAAATATACCATCCAAGAGTTCTTCATGTTTGCCATAAATCAAATAACGCAATTTCTCATTCAGATACAGCAAGTCAAGCCAAAATGATTGAGCCATTTTAAAAATATTACACGGTATTATTATCATACGCAATGTGGTTTTTATATCACAAGCATTCGTAGGAATTTCTTTGCCATCATCAATGATATCGCTAGTCTGCAGGCATAAACGTTCCAAAGTTAAATTGCGTATTAAAATCACAATGAAACACCATGACAGACCCTTGCAGGAAGTGAATGTCAGTTCCTTCAGAGATTTCATGGTAAAGACAATACGTCTCAATAAATAAGGATTGGGTATGTGTAAATATTTCAATTTGGGGCACTTGTCTATAATCCAATTGTCATTTATGTCACCATTCAGCCATTCTAGGGTGTGTAGATTTTCAAAATTATTTAAGGACTTTTGAAAGGCATGTGAGATTTCAGCAAAACGTATAGTATCAATGGTGATCTTTTCCAGAGAGGGTGCAACATAAATATGATTTATGACACCATAAATCCGGGTATTAATCATGGAGAATGTTTTTAAGTTTAAGGCTCCCAGAATCTGTTGGAAATTGGCAAAGGTCAGGCCGCCACAAGAGGTCAGCTTTAAATGTTTGAGGTTCTTGAAAACACCAAAATCCTCCACAGACAGATCACACTTTTCCAAAGATAATTTCTGCAAATGTTTTAATTTCTTGGTCAAAATATCTACAATTTGAACATCAAAAGTCGTATTACAATCGCTGACATTGATATACAGCTCTTGGAGTTTTTGAAAATGATTGAGATAGTGCATGAAGCTAGGCCAAAAATGCTTAGATATCATGCCCATATCTAGCACCTCCAAGGTATCGCTAATGATCTTTACCGTATCCGCATCATTGTCATCTATGGTAAAATTTTTCAAAATCAATTTCTTCAACTTTAAATTTATAAAAATATTTTGCAGATGATAGGATTTCAAAACAGCCCCCACCGCTGGATCCGCTTGTATTACAAACTCCTGCAACTGCTTCATTTCGCAAATATAATCCAAATTTAAATGTTCGCCCGGTATAAGAGTTTCCATGTACTCATTGTAGCATTCCAGTAAATGTAATTTTTTCAATTTCTTACATTTCGTGGACACCATCAGCATTTGGTCATCATTTAGTATCAGACGATGATACGTTAGCTCTGTTAAATTGTGAAACAATTGTACATTTTTAAACGAAATGCCCAAATCTTTTTCGTGATAAAAAAACTCCGAATGAACTTCTAATACCGCAATATTTCGGACATTTAAATATAAAAAATCATTACATTGTTTATGATTTAAGGCCACTTTCGCTTGCTTAACCTCCTCCAATTCCGTTTTCTTAAACCGATTGTCATGTTCATTATTATGGGTTATAATATTGACATATGGAGTTTTATATAGTTTTATATTGCAGCAGGTTTTGGGCCAGAGAAACGCTGATAAAACATAACCAAAACGTTTAGACACATTCAATAATTTCACTTGTTCTTTTAAATCTAATTGTTTTAATATATATTCCAATATATAATCTGAATTATAGACATTGAAGCAGGCTATTTCAGTGCGAAAATCCATGTTCAATTAATTTTATGTCTGTTTTTGCAGTGTTTATTGTTTGAGATCTAGTTTATGACTGTCCCAAACAATTTAAATTCTTTTTATTAAAGAATTATTATTTATTTATAAAGGAATTGTGTATATTTTGCGGTTTTGGTTTTCAATATGCATACATACATACATACTACGTTGTTATGTATGTATATTATAGATGTGTAATAATTTAATTAAAACTATTGCCAATTGGGATTGAATTTAATTCTGAATAAAACCGCTTTTCAAAATATTTATTCAAATTCTGAGCATTTCCAATAAGATTTTAACATATAAATTGCACAGCCCAACACGAAATCTTATATAGGGCTGCAATTCCTCTAACCCTAACTATTTTTTGGATCAGCTCTAGTTTACGAGATATAATTTTTTTTTTTTAAATTACATAGTTACACGATTTTGTGTAACATAACTGAAGAACAGTTTAACCTACTTAGTGAAAAGGAAAAATCAAAATTTAGCTACAATATTACCTTTATTTTGCCCTAACATAATATTTACTGCAATCAGTAGTTTTGGAGATAAAGCCGAATATATGACACGAACAAAAATTATTTAAAAAAATTTTTCTTTTTCAAAAATTCATAAAAAAAATAGAGATAATAACAAAAGTTCCAATTTTTTCTGTAGCCATTTATACAGATATGTCCTGCATAAAACGCAATATTTCTTGTCAATATGGACGCAATAGTTTTGATTTTATTATTCATTTTGTGAAACTACATTGTGGTTTTTGCTTGTTCTTTGACAAAATTTTCAAAACAATTAATCAAAAGTACCAAATACTTCTTGTACTACTTGTACTATTGTTTACTTTATTACTTTACGAGTATTTCGAATAAAACCCACAATTGTGAAAGAATTTTAACAAGATATATGTAGCTTGCTATATGCGTAACATATTTTCCTATATGACTAAAGGAAAATGATGGAAAATTTGTCGTCTTCTCTATTTTTTATGAATTTTTGAAAAATAAAAAATTGTATAAAAAAAAATTTCCCATTAAATGTTGAGCGATATCTCCGAAAATACTCCATGGAATCCAAATATTGTTAACGCAGCATAAAGATAATATTTTAGCCGAATTGATATATTTATTTAGTTAAATTAACTGAAGGTAAGAATTGTTCTTACAACATGAAAAAATGTTTATTAAAATTTTTATTGATAATTTTCTTGGCTGAGCTGGGGATCGAACCTGGTTTGAATTTACATGTTTCGAGAATCACCACATTCTCTCATCAGAATATTTGCGTTCTAACCTCTGCACCACAACGGTGCCTGCTAGCCAACAGTCAAACATCAATCTTTAACCAGTGGTACTGGTGGTTCGAAGTTTTTGCTGTAATTATTTACAGCATATTTATTAGTTACATTACTATAAATCGTGTAACGACGTAGTTTTCTTAAAAGATTAATATCTTGAAAATTAAGCTGATACCATACAAGTGAATTTTAGGCATTGAAGCCCACTACAAGATGCATATGAACTGACTAAGAAATCTAAGGCACCAATAAAAAAAACTTTTCATTTTGTAGAGCTGTGTTGTTATTAAAAAAAAGGATTAGAACTGAATAGCCGAGACTGCTTACAAATTTCAAAGTACAATTTGAGAAGTCGTGCTGAAAATTAAGTGTGGTTGAAAGGCCATGGATCTTTCAGCAAAACAACGAACCAGAACACACCGCCAGAATTGTCAAGGTGTGTCTATTGTACAATGTGGCTAAGCAATTAAATTCACCTACGCAATCTTTAGACCTTTATGATGGGTGTATTATAATCTTTTCTATCTAGTTAACTTAGGTTTTAGTTTTATACGTATGTCCGGTTTGGCTTATATGAAGCGGCGGGCACGCCAATGATCTTATGGCCAAAAAGCCGCCGTTTTTTTGGAGAAAACAATTTATCTTTATTACAGCTAAACAGCCATTTTGATAGTCAAAGTGGTTCTTATTTTATTTTCAAAAAATGTTTCCTTATATACTAAATATTTTGAGTGACTTTTTGAAGTCGACTCATAATTTAACTCAATGTGTGAAAAACTGTGGGTCATGTAATTGGATCTTCATATACAAAATAACGTGTGTTGCCTATTGTTAAGTATTAGTTGCATTTCTGAATTATGGAATTCATATCCACACTAAACCTTAACCCCATAGAGCACCTGTGAAAATATTAGACAAAACATCAGAAAAAAACGAACGAGCTCCTGAAGAAGTCGAAAACCCACATCGACGAAACGTAGAGCAAATTGATGAAGTAAATTGTTTCATTTACATCATTTAAAGAAGAAAATATAATTGACCGAAATTAGCCCGTAGGGATAATATCCAAAACTTAATAGAAATCTGTAATTGGTCATAAATATAACCTAAGAACTCCGAACAGTTTTAACGGAAGATTGTGGCAAAGATTACTAGAGGTAAAACTGACTATCTTGTAAATTCCATGAAAAGGCATCTAAGACTGTAATGGAGGACCAATAAAACATTCACTTTTAATATAATATAATATAGGTAGGTAGGGTGTTATCTTTCAATTGTATACTAATTTTTGATTGTTTTGCTCAGGTACATATTTCTTCTTTCCACAAAATTATAATAAAATAAATTTTAATTTTAAAATTTTTTAAATAAGAAAACATTAATTAAATTTTAATTTGATTTAAACTTAAATATTTCTTATTATAATAAAACTATTTTCCTTCATAAATAACAAAAAGTCTGCTGTATACAAAATTTTGACACTGACTCTATGTGTATTATTTGTGTAGAATTTTAACTTGTTAATGATGTTTATAAAATTATTATTTAGTTGATTTTTGAAAGTGGACTATATTTAGGGGCTATGGGCAAATATGGAACTATCCTCATGAAATTTTGTATGAATACTACTTTTCTATAAGCATTTATGTAGCATAAAGCCATATTCCGGGAAGAGATTTGTATGGAGCTATGAGAAATCTTGGATAGATTCTTACTGTTTTCAACAGAACATGTATAAGAAAAATAAAATAAGCAAAATTTATATTATCTGCATTATGTTTGAAAAATAGTAAAATACGAGTATAACTATATCAAAAATATCAAGGATGTCTGCAACTTTAACTAGAATCCTATCAGACTGATTTGCAATACCCAACATTTCGGTGAAACATTTTGTTCTATGTCTTTTTTTGAAGCTCTATCGTGCCTTCTACATACGGACATGGCTAGATCATCTAAAAATCTTATAAGCATGCAAAGTATATAATTTTGGATTATACGACTAATATATCGACGTGTTACAAACGGAATGACCAACAATGGTAGTGGGTATGAAAATTACAGTAACACTTTTCTCAAACACTTAAGCAAATCACTGCTGAATTCTTGGGTCAACCCACAGTACATTATTGGACCACATTTACCTTTAAAACTACATATAGTTTTATAGCCAAATGCCGCTGAACCACAGTTTCAAGTTTATAATACATATTGCTACGTTGTTTTTACCTTTTAAAAACGGTGGCTTATTTCCTTAAATAAACCGGATTCCTTGTAATTGTAAAATAAAAACGTCAAGTAGTGTGAAGAAAATATAACAAATCTGTACTTATTCAAATATGTACACAAAACAATTGCAATAAACACTTTTAAATTACAGTTTAAGAACGGTTTGATGTTCACTCAACGATGATTCACAATAAACTAAGTTTGAATGGCCCCGTTTGTTCTATTTATGCAATAGCGCCATCTTCCGTCGGCATTTAGAGAAGACAATCGAAAGTCCCAATTTACACGAAGCAGTTCTTTAAGCTAAGCTGATTAACTTGTATAATCTGTATAATGTCAAGTAAACTTAGGGATGCCAATCCCAAAATCCCGATCGCAAAAAACCCGGGATTTACATTTATCAAATGCTCAATCCCGGGATTTAAAAAAGAACAGTCCCGTTTGGCATCCTTAATGTTGATAAACAAAGAGTTTTTGACAGTAGTACATTTGTTTACACAAACAAAATGCCTATTGTTTTTGTATTGTGTTGTATTTGTTGCCGATTTGCACTCACCTTGTATAATTACACCATGTAACAGCCGTTAAATTTAAATTTAAACTAAAATGCAATTCTTTAACAATATATTAATGCCCTTATTTATAAAACTTACAACAGGTTTATAGAGCAAATTATAAACCTGTATTATATTTTGTATGGAAATTTGTTTTATAAACCTGTTGTAAGTTTTTATGAAAAAGGGGTTAAAAGGGGTGGTAACCTTTCCAGTAATAAAAACAAAACACACTAACCCAACATTTTCGTTAACAAAATTTTACAATTAATTCATTTTATTGAATACTTTTTACAGCAGACATCACAACGTTTACGGATTTTATAGGGACTTTTGTCCTTTGAACATAACGCAGGCAGAGCCTGCGTTTTATTCTCCTTATTACTAGTCGTACTAAAGTACAGATCCGTATACGATTTTCTTATATTAAACGGTGAGCAGCGTGGTGTCGATAGAAATGATGAGGTATTCTTGATAGGTGGGTTTGTTGGCAGTGTTGTCACATCCAGAGTGGATGACGATGATGATTTAAACGCTGGCCCAGTATCCACATACGAGCTATTACTAAATAAAGAAGTGTTGGAAGATTGACGTGTTAGTGTGGACGTTTCATGGCGATAATAGAGGTCGCTTTGCAATGGCATACTACTGTCATTGTGGTCAAAGGTGGTAGGAGCATAATCATTTCTAAAGTGTTGGTGGTGAGAACGTGAGCTTGCTCGCTCTATGGCGTCCAAACGTGGCAAAGTTCCCGTATCGCTTCGAGAGTGATGTGATCTCATGTTTGCGGGAGATTTAACACTCTCAATTGAATGATGTAGGTAGTAGTTGGGTGCATAAGATATTTGTGAGGGTACGGTGGTGGTATGTAAAGAAGATGTTATAAGGGGAGTAGAACTTACGGTTGTGACGAGTTCATTGACACGCGAACGTGCTGGATTAAAGTCAAATTTGCGTCCCGTCATAGTGATATTATTGCTATTGCGACGTGCTTTGTTGGCATAGCGGCCGCCGGCATTTTGCACAGAGAATTCATGATGATTCATGCGACTACTACGACTATTGCCTGTATTGGGACGATTTGGTAAACGTTGCACTCTACCACCCGCGCGAGCACTGGAACGTTGTGAATTCGAGGGACTGCTGCGAAAGTTGGCGGCTGTATCACTGCTATCATCATCCAAACTACCACGCATATGATGACCGAAATGGAAGGGACGCTCCCTTAAAGGTTCAGTGCCGCCAGGTACACCAAATTTTGAGAAGGTGCCGACTCGTCTTAAGGCATCATGGGGATTGAATTTTTTTACCTGGGCCAACATATCGGCATATTTCTCCCATTCTGTGGTGCCCGGGCGTTTTTCTTCTGTTTCAAAATGGTTTCGGGCAAAAACTTTGCGATGTTTTATTTTCTTTACTTTCGTTGCAGCAGCATGTTGGGCCTGAACCGGGGCTGTTGGTGGCATTGGTTGCTGTATGGTTGCTGCTGTTGCTGTTGCTGCTACCTGTGGCAACTTGGTACTTTCTTTTTCCTCTGCAGCTGTAGGCTGAGAACTTGCTGCAGCAGTGGCCGTGGCAGTGGCTATAGCTGTTGTGGCTAAAGGCAACGGCAGCAGGGGTGGCGTATGTTGGGAGTGCAAAAATGCTGTTGGAATTTGAGGTGTTTTGCTAATTGTGCTATTTAGTGAAAAATCTGATTTATATTAAAATGACTTTTGGAGAATTATTTTTTTTTTTTTTTTCAAACTTTGAGCTAAGAATAATAAAACATATTGCTTTAATTTAGTTTTAATTGCTTTTTTGTGTCTAGTTACACTACTTTTGAATCTACAAAATTTACACTAAGAGTGCAGAACTCTTGGTTATTTGTTTGTTTTATTTTTTTATTTAAAACTTTTTGTTGCCCAAGACAATTTTGAATTGTTTGTAGTCAGGCAAAACTCGTTGGTTTTCTTTTTCCAAAGAGTTTTAGCCTAAACAAACGGCAACATTAAAAAGTATAAAGAAAAGTATGGTAGAAATGAATAACTAAATATTTACAGTTGATAAAGTTATAAAATATTGTTTTTTTTTTTTTGTTATTTATTAAAAGTTTCTTTTAAAATAATAAATTTTATTTACATGGTACTGTTTTATGTATTTACTTATACATTTAGATATGGACTGTTTGTTATTAGTTAAACTAAGTACTAGTATTTGTTAAAGGAATAAATATAAAAATATATATGTATATGTAGATAAATTTATTTTAGTATATTGTTTGTGTTATTAAATGGCATTAGTCATATGTACATATATATGTGTGTATGTATAAAACACAAATGAAGTTGATTTGAAAATAGAATAGAAATAGAGTTATTTTTAATTAAGTAAGTAATGAAAATGTTCTAAAATGTTTGTGAAGAGTTTTTGATATAATATTTATAGCATAGGTATTACACGTACAGTGGGTTAGAACAAAACATATTTTGGAAATAAATCTGTCATTGCGAACTGGCTGATTCGAATGACATGAATACTCACTCCTCTGCTATACAGACAAGTATTCGAGTTTATGCTTTGACAAGCTACTCGATAGACTCTCCAACACATTATAACACAGTTTTTTTTACAAACATCATTCAAGTGTTTATCGTGTTACGTTATTGAATAAAAACTTCTTAATGATTTACAAATATTTAATATCTTTATTTTCAATAACTACTGCAAACAGTCTGCATTATTTAAAAGTAGTCTAAATGTATGGTCACACTTGGCAAATATTTGCCGAAAAAAAAAACGCAAACCTCTAAATAAAATATTGTTTAACTCGTTTATTTATTTATTAAAAAAAAAAACTTTTCTTATTTAGGCCAAAGCACAACGAATATTTAGTCTTATTTTATTTGATGCTGTTTGATCTTGCAAAATTCTTGTAAGAGTAAACAACGTCAAACAAATTTGTGCTAAAACAGGTGGTTACGCCTTTTAAGTAAATATTTGTCATGTGTGGCCATACTGATAACATTTTCAGCTATTTTTACAGCACTATTTTACGCAAGGATTTATCTTCTTTTTTTTTGGGTAAGTCTATTATGATTTGCCGAGTCTCAATTGATATTTTTCTTCCCATTGTAAATTTTTCACTAATTAACGTCAAAACTTAATCTCTATTAATGACAAATTATGACACTTGAAATTACTTTGAACGGCACTTTACTGTCATATTTTCAAACAAAGAAAAATTAAAATAATTGCCACTATTTTTGCAATGGCAGGGGATTTTTTGCATAAGGATGATTCCACTGTTTACTTTATTTTAACGTGTAAAAATTGGTCTACTTTAACAATATATATAAAAATAAGTTCAATTTGTATTCGCTTTTGTTTTTGTGAATTGAATTCTATTGCAATAACTATAAAAAAGCGCAATATAATTGTATAATATAATATAATTATGCGTTTCTTTTAATATTAAGTGGTGTTGACCTTATTTTGACGCTCACAGTATATATAGGAGTGGAGTTTCAAGGTTGATGACCGACCGCACAAACACGTAAAGGCTCTTTTGGATATCAAATTCGCGAGTTACTGGTATCAATGCTAGAAGTAATCGATAATTTTACTTTACGAAAGAATAAAATTAATTTTAAAAAGTAATTGTCAAGGATTGTTCTTTAAGTGTTTCATTTAAAATTAAAAAAAGGTTTTAGTAAATCACAATATACTATCTGAAACACCTGTTTTCGAACTTTCGATCATAAATGCTCGATATTTATTGAAACCTGGTTTAAAAATTGGTTCTACTAAAGCCTATTAGCATTAGTACAAACTAATATAAAAAATGTATCTGGGACGCCTACTTTTCGGTGGGCGTGGCTTTAAATTTATCTATATTTTTGCTTCTATCTCGGATACAAAGAAGTCTTTTTAAAATTTAATCCAACTTAAAAATTTAGAACGAGGAATTAGTTCAAAAAATTGGTCTCACAAAAGCTTAATTTAAAAATACTGTTTTTAGGTGAACAACCGAATGCGCAACCGACTGAGGCACTCTAAATGTTTTATTACTAAAATAGTTTATTACTAATTAAGTAAATAATATGACATTAAAAAGAATAAATTAAGTAAAATACATTCGTCACAAGTTCAATAAACCCTAAATTTAAAAGCACTTACATACGATGATTGATTGACCAACAGTTTTTGAATGAATGATTGATTTTCAATTTATCAACAATTGTGTACATACATACATATAACAAATGCCAAGTAACATTTGTTATAATTAAAGCATATTTATGTTTGTATTTACAAAAGTTTCTTTTTGCTGAAATATACAATATAGCAATATAAGTATATAATTAATTACGTTGTATTTTAGTATTAATTTCATTAATAAATATTAGTAAAAATTGTTCTAAACAAATTATAACTAACTACAGCTACTGCTACATAAATAAAAGTACTTAGAAATATACATACATATGTATATGTATTGTTAACAACAAACTACTTTTGTTCATAATTGAATAGATAATAGTGCAATGACCATAAAACTAGGTTTTTATGTTTTTTTTAGATAAAATATTGTTAAGGAATTTTGTTTGTTTGGTAAACAAGCTACATAAGTATTGCATGTCTTGACATGTTTATGTTTGTTTATGTTTCTTTTTTTCTAAATACATATGCATGTAGGTATGATCTTCATTTAAAGCAGAAAATCTGTATTTTAGAAATAAGGTAAAACAAAAAAGAAAATATAGTCGGTCAAGCCCAACCATATAATACCCTACACCCAGTATATGTGTAAAAACAGTTTTTTTTAGGAACGGGCGCTATATGAGCGTTCATAGCCAATATGGACCAATTTTCCAAAAATTGTATCAAATGATTTGTATATATATATATGTAGTGATAGAACTCGACAAGGCTTTAGGGTCCCTGGAGCTGCCAACCCCTTCGACCCTCGATCGAACAGCACAAGCTTAAATGAAAATAATGAAAATGTTAACGTCCGTCGAGCCTCTGCTCGGCGGAACCTTTCGGACCAAGTGAGGTCAAACGATAATCTAGCCAACCACATGAACTGACGGCGAGCAATTAGGAGTTCTGTTAACACAATGGGAACCATGAATACTTCCTCCATTCCCGAAGAAAGTAGTGCAACTGGAAATGGAATCAATAATCCAAGGATGATTTCAAACCTACATCAAACCCATTGGCAGAACATTTATATAATACTAACCGTGTGTCATCCACCGCCCGGGATACACATAGTCCTAACCAGATGTCTCCATCCGCCCATGGAATATCTAATAGCAATTCTAACCTTATGACGTCCGTGCCCCCTTCCGACCAAGGTGTGATATTTGATAGGAATATAACTGAACAGGCAGTTATACAAAGTGCATTAGTAGAAGGAGGTAGCGGTCCAACTACTAATGCACATCCCTGTGTCGTTTGTGGATGCTCTTTCTCGACTAAATCGTGTCTGGGCGTTCATTTGAGACGTGCACATCCTGACGTATCTGATCAAAAGGGCGCGATGGAATGATGAGGATATGTCGCTATTGGCTTGTGCCGAAGCAGAGCTCATCCATAGATAGCTACTAACGTTTTAAAGAGTGTTGTGCTTTTTAGTGATTTTCGGCAGTGGACCTTATATGGGCGATATAGTCAATTATGTACCGATCTACACAAATTTTTCAAATATGATTACGCTTCCTGTACAACTTATTTGTGACAGATAAACTCCTATTTCCTTAAGACATTTGTATGGGAGCTATGTTAAATAATAAACCGATTTCAAGCAATTTCATCGCAACCATCCTTGCTCCGAAAAAATATCATGTACCAAATTTTCTAAAAACACCTTCAAAATTGCCCCCTGTACCCTGCGCGCAAGCTTTACATGCCAGCCAGACGGACGGACGGACATTGTTAAATAGACTCAGGAAGTGATTCCAAGTCGATTGGTATGCTTTAGGGAGGGTGTTGGACTAATATTTATTTTCCCTCCCCCCTATGGCGGTGTAGGGTATAATTTGCTAGAAAAACAGGAATAGAGCTAAAATACACACATCACATTTAATTAAAGATACTAAAAACGTACACACACACAATGGGAAAAAAAGTAGACACATTAATGAATTTAGAAGGACCTGCCTACTCACTGCATGTTAGTTGGCACTATTACAGCTGGCTCATCATTGTCCTTGGTGGTATGGTTGCTGTCAGCAATTAACGACGACATGTTGTTGCTATCAAGCGTTTTAATGTTTTCATGCATGGCTGCCGTTAGTGGCTCATTGCTCTTTGTAATGTCATTGACCAGCATTGTTGTGGCCTCTTGTGGCTGCTGTTGCTGCTGCTTTAGAACTTCTGCTTCTAGATTTTCCAATTCTGACAGAGTGGGCTTTGGTGTGGGCGGATTATCCTCATCATCATCCTGTGTATCATTATGACTTTTAGCTAATGCCTGTTCGATTTCCGGCTCCGGTGTTGAAGTTCTCAAACTATCCGTTTCAGTATCAGTACGCGTTAAAACTTTTTCCCTTAACACTTTCGTTGCTGCACTTTCCTCCAAACTACTGCTGATGGCAATGGCAGTATCATCACTGCCCTGGCTGTGTTTTAAACTTTCATCTAATTCAGTTTTTAATTCATCCGTTTCCGTTTTTCCAATATCTTCTTCGTTTTGGTTGGTTTTGCTGCTGCTGCTGCTGCTGCTGTCCTTATTCTCAGTTTGTTTTAAATGCAATTTTTCCATTAGTGTATTACTGGCCTCCTCCAACATTTCGGATTTTTCATTGACCACTTTCTCTACTTCATGTTTAACACTTTCGACCGTTGTAGCCACCGAATCTTTTGCGGTTTCCAGAGTTTTGCCAACGGAATCTTTTACGCCTGCAAATAAATGTTTTAAAATAAAACAAATAACAAAAATCAATAAATATGAAAGCAATATGAAAGAACTGTTTAGGTAATAGAGTGCAATATAAAGCATTTGGAAAATAAATGTTGTTGAATTCAATTCAAAACTACTAAAGCAAATGAACAGTAATGAATGTAAAACATGTACTAAACATGTCTAAGATTTAAGTTTTTATCAAACTTGTTTGTTAAGAAACTAAAATTAGCAAATTGTTTTAACAATCGTTTTAAATTATATGAATTAATTCCTTTCTAGCCAACTTTCTGTTTCGCTACTCAAATATCTGTCGGTGTTTAAACTTTAAAAATCATTAAATGCATGCAATTTGAAACAATAAATAAATTAATTGCTTATATTTAGTTTGTTAAAGTTCATGTACATAAAATATAAATTTGTTTAAATAAATTGTTATTATAATATAATAAATATAATAAAGGTTGACTGAATTACACGTGTATATATACACACATGCATACATACATATGTATGTATATATTGTACATAGTTTTTTTGTTTCATTTAAAATGTACATGAATCAATGTCAAATATGTCCAACCCTTAGGGCGGGTCGTAGTAGCAGCCAAGAGATCTTACATGCAAAGAAATTTAGGCACGAAACTTTTAGCATAGAAAAGAATTTAAGTTGAAAAATAATAAAACAAAGGTCTTGGCTTTGTTTAGAAGACAAACAGAAAGTCAACATATTTTGCATGCAATAAAAAGGATATTTTGTGTAAAAGGATTGTAAGAAACCAGCGTAGATTTTTAATTAAAAAATTAAATTAAATTAAAAACCAAAAACATAAATATTTTAATTATGTGCGTAACAAAACAAGTAAGAAGGAAAGTACCCAGTGTATGTGTAAAAACATTTTTTCAGAAATGGGCCATATATAGGAGCTATGACCTATTATGGACCGATTAAGCAAAAATTTCGTGCCATGACTTCTGTGCATATAAATATTTTGTTCTGTTAAATTGTATCTTGATGTAAACACTTTTAAAAGATTCATGCATGTTAAAGTGATTTTCAAAGGGAGCCTTATATGCGAGCATTGCCGAATTATAAATCGTTATAAAATTTGGTGTCATAATATCTGTATATATGAAACATATTAGTGTTAAATATTATTTGAAACCCAACATTTTTAAGAAAGTTACACACAGCTTCAAAAGTGTGTAAGCACCAGTGAATTATTTTATTTTTTTAAGATTATGAAAAGCATTATAGTTCAACTTAAGTTTTTTTTTTCATAACCGAATCTATTATTCAACCAAATAGCCAAAAAAACGAAACTTTTAAATTTCAATCGATGGATAGATTTTAGGATTTTCATTATTTAAAAAAAATTAAATAATTTGTTGTGTTTACTCACTTTTGAGGCTCATTGTATGTTTTTTTAAGTGATTTTCGGCACTTGGCCTTATATGGTAGCTATAATCTGTTATGAACTGATCTATACAAAATTTGTAGATGCTTGTAGTTGTAGCCTTCATGTAAAACGTATATGTGGCGAAATTTGTTTGGATATGTGCATAAATCATACATTTATTGCCGATGAAATAATAGAACGATGTTAAACAATTTCAATCTCAACCGTTATTGTCCCGAATTTCGAACAAGAATCACCTTAAACCTATGCTAATGAAGCAATGAGCAAAAATAACTCCTTAAACTACAAGTTAGTGGAATCTATGCCAAAAAAAAAGCAAAGAGGAGGCCATACTAAGTTTTAGAAATAAAAAATGATTTTTGCTGATTTAAATGTTTTTTTTTTGTAACTGGTTGTAAGTTTTTGTAAGTATTAAGCTTTATATAGACGGTTGTCAGATCTTACAACGTTGTTCGAAAAATGTTCAGAAAATGTCTAACAACCGTGTGAACTTCAAATGTTTATCTTCCAACGTTGTAGAAAAAGCATTGACAATTTATATTTTGCTAACAATTTTTCAATGTCAGTATATTGCTAGCACATTGCTAGATCTGACAACAGTGTATGATCTCACAACCGTCTATACATAGCTTAACTTGGAGACTGAATAAAACTCCTCTTTTTGATTTTAGAAAATATACTATAAGCCTTTATTTACACATGGTTAATATACCCAGTAAAAAAATTCGCGTTTTTTGAAGCACTTAAGAGAAAAAGCGCATAATCGAGCGCTTCAATTGAAGCAGTAATGCTTACGAATAAAATATACAAAAAAGATACTTTTTTAGTGCTGACAACGAAGAAGGTTTTAAAGCGAAAAACAAAAATGAAATTATAGCCTACAGATTTAAGTATGACAACGAAAGTCAATTACAAAACGAATATCGCGCTTCTCAGTTATTATGAATTTGTCTTAAGCAAAAACATTCAGATAGAATTAAAAAAATCATTTTAGGAAAGTGCTTTATTTGCATGTTTAATTAGGTTAAAAGAAGCGCTTATTGTCAGCAGAAAGTAGTCCTCCAAACCGGAAAAACCTCATACAAAAATCTTGCATCCCATCAGCAGGTTTGAAGCGATTTGAGGTATGAATTCATACACAAAACTTTCTCCTTTTGGAGCACATTTTTTACTGGGTAAGGTGTTTTATTTAGATGTATAGAACTTTAAGTTCGCAAAGAAATTTTCTGTCAAGTGATTTTTGTTAAGTTTGGTTTTACCATTTCAATATGAATAGACTAACGCCTGAACAACGCTTCCAAATTGTGAAAATTTATTTTGCAAATCATGCTTCTGTTTGAAATACGTATCGAGGTTGTTTTTTTTTTGATGTATCGTGTCAATCTCAAAAAATTATCTTTGTTTTCTTCAATTTCAAAGTTCTATACATCTAAAAAACAACCTATATCTATATTTTTTCAATTTAATTATACACACTTTCTTCTTAACAGAAGCTGGCTGAAATAACTTTATGAGCCACTTATTGTATAAATTATTAGTGTTCTGTTATTTTGAACAACAAAGACCCATTAAAACCCATTTCTATAATAAAAAATAAAGAGCTTTCATGTTTGTTAACCTGTTTATCAGTCATTAATACATGAAACTTGTGAAATTGTATAAATTATAGCCAATAAATATATATGTATATTCGTATAATTATTTTTGATAGATGTATCAGTTATTACTGAAACCCAGTGAGTAAGTAGTATAGTTTGGTCCCACTTGAGATGATAATCGAGCGTGAATATTGTCCCAAGTTGAAATATTTACTGTTGCTTTTTTTCATTATTATTTTTATATATAAACAACACAAAAGCATACAAATACAAACACTTGAACCTTTAACACGCAATGTTTTCATTTTAAGTACCGTTTTTTATTATACCCTACACCACAATAGTAGTGTAGGGTATATCGATTCAGAAAGTGATTCTGAGCCGATCGGTATACTTTAAGGTGGGTGTTGGACCAATATTTCTGGGCGTTACAAACATCAGCACAAATCCAATATACCCTCCCCACTATGATGGTGTAGGTTATAATTATGACACCTATTTTTATAATGGTCGGTCCATAATTAGTCAAAACTCCCATATAAGACCCTCTCCGTAATTCACTGTAACCTCCATAAATTGTTTAAAAGTATTTATATCGAGATAAAGTATAACATACACAATATTTATATTCACGGAAGTCATGGCACTAAATTTTTGAATTATTGGTCCACAATAGGTTATATCGCTAATATAACGTCCATTTCTGAAAAAGGGTTTAATTTATATACTGGGTGTAGGGTGTTATATGGTCGGGCTTGACCGACTATACTTTCTTACTTGTTTTTCTTTCTCTTTTTCTGTCTTCCTCTTTTATGAATCAATGAATGTTTGTTTGTTTGTTGTTGCGTATGTGTATGAGTGAATATGAGTTTGACTTTTATTTTCAGTTTGCCATGTTGTAGTTGTTGTTGTTTAATAATTTACCGTAAAATAATGCATATGAATATATGTTTATTTTTTATAAATACTTAAAAATGCACATATTTTACACACGTATGTACGAGTATGTATGTAAAAAGAAATAGGTTGCATATGTATGTTTGTGTAAAGTTTTGTTTGTGTTTGCCTTAAAAGTTCATGTACGAATTCATATGTTAATTTTTTGCTTCAATTTTCTTCTTATACATTTAAAAATATTAATTAAAATTACGCAAAAGTATGATCATTTTTTAAATGTCTAACTTTTTTTATAGTTATAAGAAATTTTGTGCATTTTTAACATTTTTTATTTACAATTATGTATATTAGTAAATTAAAAGTATTTATTTATTTAATCTGTATAGAATTTATTTTAGCAATAAACAGCATTTTTTGTACCAAGAAACATTCTAAACATTTTGGCATTTATTCAAATGTGAATGTGTGTTTAATTGAATTTAGATGAATTAGAACACTGAACCCTAACCTTTTAAAATAGGCCAAGATATTTATTACTCTACGGCAGGGTTTTTTAATATTCAGATGAAAATCATTCATATGTTTATTGTATTGAAAAAAAGCTAGAATTGACAATTATAAATGAGGAATGATATCGAGCCACCACGATTGATTGATTCCTTAATCAAATTTCATTTGTATTTCTTTCATCATGTCACAGATTGTATGTTTTAAGGCTTTGCTTAAGGCTTTATTTTTAACACAGTCTTTAAAAAAAAAATAGGATTTTAAGAAGAAAGAAAAACAGAAAAAAACAGTGGTTTCTGTTAAAACCGAACTCGAAATTCTATTACAAGTTTTATTTTTTCAAAGCTTTAATACTACTTTAAAACTATTATATACAATATTTTATAACAGAACCACAGTTTAACAGATACTGTGAATGTCAAAATAAAGTCAACACAACATATTATTAAAAGAAAAGCTTAATTATATTATATTAGGCAATTATATTTATTTAAATAGAATTGAATTCACAAAATAAGAAACCAAAACAAAAGTAAATACAAATTTAATTTATTTATATTTTTTATTGTTAAAGTAGACCAATGTTATACGTTACAATAAAGTAAACAATGGAATCATCGTTATGTAAAAAAAAACTCCTGTCATTCCAAAAGTAGCGGCAATTCTTTTAATTTTTCTTTGTTTGAAAGTATAACGGTAAAGTGGCTTTCAAAATAGTTGACAGTTTCATAATTAATCATTAAATGAAATTAAGTTGTCATGTTAGGTAATGAAAAATTTGCAATGGGCAAATCATAAAAGACTTATATAGAAAAGAATAATTCCTGCGTGAAATATGTAAAATCCTTGTACAATATAATAAATTATATAACAAACACAATACCATAGAAAATTTTCCTGTGCAAAATAACCAAAGCATCTTACAAAAACGGAAGTAAGAGCTATACTAAGAGAATTAAGAGCAAACCCAACATGTAGTGATGTAAAAATAACTAAAAATGTTATGAAAACTTCTGGAAAACCTGTGAGCATGAGTATACAAATGTTTGAACTTCGCAAAAAAAAAATATATAAACAAGCCTCATATGAGATATTTGGAGTCAAAAACCTCCCAAAAATATGGCGAACTACAAATGAAGCCTTAAATAATAATAAAGATATAGAAAAATGCGGCGGCTCAGTAATGGTCTAAGGGTTGTATAGCGGCATCAGGGGTGAGTAACTTTACATTTATAGAATTTACAATGAAAATGAAAGATTATCTCAAGAGTAAAAAAAATATAACCCCTAGTGTAGAGAAATTAGAACTAAGAATTTCCCAGCAGGACAGTGATCTTAACCCTTTATAACTCAAGAAGTTCAAATAACAAATTTTTTTATGAATTTAAATAGATTCTGATAAATAATAAAACATGTACTTTTTAAAACTTTAAAATTTGTTATTAAACAATAGGTTACAATTTCAAAACGAACTTCATAAAGATATAAAAAATTAACATCCAAATTTTTATATTTTTCCAACGTAATTTGAACTTTAGTGGAACATATTTGCTCACCTACACAAAGTCGTTGTTCGAGGGGAACTTTTGGATATTCTGCATAGAAAGTATCAACTACGGAACGAATTTTCAGGATTCTATCAGAGTCCGGATTGTTTCTTAGAGGACATTTGCTATTGTCATTGAAGTGTGTTGCTAGTGAAAGTGAGCTGCTGTGCATTGATGTTAAGGTTCATCTTTTTCCACTGCAATGTTCTTTTTCAAGCTTTTGTCGTTTTTCGGTTGGACTTATCGAATTTGAAATATTGGAATTGAAAGGTGTTGGTTCTTTTTCAGGGTAATAAATAATGTCGTATTTGTTTAACATCGAGAGATCGATTTCATCTTGCAAATACACTTCAAAAAACTCTTACAAATCCGAAGCTAAGTCAGGATCAGCCAAGCTGTCATCTCGAAATCAATACTAACTTCACCTTCTTCACCTGCTTGAAGTATTCGGGCGTTATCTTCGTCATTTAGCTTATATCGGCCAGTCATTCTAAAACAAAATAACACTAATATCAATTTTTCTATTATGTATATAAAGCGGGTCCCTTTTCGCATATTGTAGCTCATAAAACACAAACACTAAATTTCATGTTCTACAAAAATAAATATAAAATTCAAAAATTACTGGATTTGTAACTAATCCTTGAGCACTTGCCTTGCGTAGAAACGTAAAACAACAAAACAAATGTAAAAAAAACTATTTTTTATTAATTATTTACTTTTATAAAGTGTGAAATTCTCCAAAATAGTAATAAGAACGCAAAATTTCAAACAAGAACAGACAAAACAAAATGTTAACTACAGTTTACATAGTGTGATAGGCCATAGTAAATGTTACTGTGGCTGTTAATAAGAGATGACCAGTATGTTGTCTGCATTATTTCATACCTCCAAAATTGTGAAAGAATATTTGCTCAATCATTGTCCAAAAACTTTAGATCATCCTCTGCAGTCCCCAGAACTCAACCCAATTGAGCACCTGTAGATAATTTTTTTATTTATTTATTTATTATTATTGCAAGAATAACCTAAACGCAGTAATAATTCTATATCTGGAAACTTGTGATAAAATCAAAAGCATTACAAACAAAATATAATAATATCTTTATCTTTTTGATGCAGAAAATCTGGTAATTTCCCGTTAAAATTTAATTACATTTGATGTTGCTTATTTTTTTTTTTTTTTTTGGGTTTTTGTTAATGAATGATATTTTACTTAATTTACTTATGAATTAGTAAATATAATTTGTTTAAAATTTGTACTTGTAGCATATATGATAAAACATTTGTTTAAACAATATTAGCTGTTTACTTTATAATGACGCTCACAGTACATATTTATTTATTGACCGACAACGTATGAGTGATATTTTAATACCATATTCATTGGCTGATATAAATATTTTAATATATTTAAAAGCTATTTAGTTTGATAATGAAATGAAATCGATTTCTCAATATTGGCGAGTTAAATAGATGATGCTTACAAGTAGATCTTGAACAATAAACATTGCTGATGATGCAGAAAATGCGTTTCAATGTGTCAATTGTCTACTTTGGTATTCTTTAAATAAAATTTGTCTAATTTAAATAAACTTTGAGTTAACTTTTCTAAGTTTAATCATTTATTTTCGTTATTTATCTTATTTTTTAAGACATTTTGAAATGTCAAATCATGCATACATACATTTTGAAATCTTAAATAAGTAAATTTGTAGTTTAAATGACTTTGGTTTTAAATTAGCCTGATTGTCTGTTGAGTGTCATTGTTAAAGCAGTGACATATTTCTTTTTCAAAGCACTTGTCTTAAATACCAATTTAGTGATTTTTTTTCTCATTTTTGTTGTTTTGTTTACTTGTTTGTTTGGTTTTTGCATGTTTTTCTTATCAAAATGAACTGTCACATGAAAATTCAACAATAACAATGCGAGCACTCATACTGAAGCTATGAAAATTATATATTTCTGTTCGTACGAGTATGTATGCAGGTGTTGGAATGTGTGAGTCAAAGAGATGGTAAGAGAGAGAGAGAGAGAGCGAGTGTGTGTAATGCATGTAATACGTCTTTATAAAATACGGCTGCAGAAAATTGTATCTAAAAAAATAAAAATAAAAATAAAACAAGACAATAGAAAGTTTAAAAATAAATAATATTCTGTGTTTAAGTTGTGTTGCTCGACAGTCGTAAGTTGTTTGTAAGCTATCTTTTGGTAGCATATTCTAGTAAGATCACACTGTGCAATTGACTTGGTTTAATAGTACTTATATTAATATTTTAATTGTTTCAATCTTTGAAAATCAATAACATTTTCATATTTTGTAGACAAACTTCTCAAAAATGTCTACACACTCGTATATTACAGCAAATATTTTTCTAAATTTATCTATGGCATGAAAAATAATCATTTGTTAAAAAAAAAAGATTGATACTATTTAATTTAAATGGTTTTTCCCAAAATATGTCAAAGTTGAGTATTTGTATATGTATGTATCTTTCAGGATTGCACATTAAAAGGGACCTAAAAAAAAGTTGCATACTTTTAAGCGGTCATAAAATTTGTATGCATAAGATAAAGTGTTAGTTCATGGGACACATGAAGTTATAGAAGAGAACCACAGCAGGATGGCTAAATTCACTAACTAGAAAAACAAACTAATCTTGAGAAATCCAATTTAATCTTGAAAAAAAAACAATTTGAAGTTAAAACATGCAAATTATTAACGAGAAAATACTAATTTAAATACAGAACATCAATTTCATATTGAAAAAAAAATTTACTATTAAAATAGAGAATCTGTGAAAGCAAAATTGTTCATTTGTCTGGATACCTCAAAGCAATTTCGCCTGCGTTTGGAAACGTGTAAATTTTTTTTTCAAAAATTCAGCTGGTCTTGCGTTACTGTTATTGGATCATGCTATTGAGAGATATTAAATATTAAATTTTGGACTATAATTATATTTAACATTACTGGAATATTTTTTGTGGGCCTATGTTAAAGATATAGTCTACACATAGCAAATCAAATCGACTCAAAATCCGTGACAAGATTACAGAAATAGATTCGCCAATTTGTCAAAATATGTTTAAAAGAATCGACACCTGGATATCTGTCTGATATAATTTTCATTTTAATTGCCGAATCTTATTCTTTCCAAAACAATACAATTTTAATGATTTAATATATAAATACTTGATTTTATTTTGTTTTCGAAAACAAAGCTCTCGTTTACAACAAAGCTGTTTTAAAACTAAAAGAAATTTATTATGTATTTCTCAACGTCAAGCATTTTTTCTCTCTATTATAAAGCCAGTGTCTTTGAACTAAATGCACTGGTTTTATAATAAAGCTTATTATAATAAAGACACTGGTTTATTGTATCAAAGACACTGACTTTATAAAAAAGACGCTGGCATTATACTTAATACATTGTCCTTATTATACAGACACTGGTTATATAATAAAGGCACTGACTTTATACTAAAGACTGCCTTTATAATAAAGGCACTGGTCTTATACTAAAGACACATGGCATTTGTAATAAAGACACTAGCTTTGTACTTAATACACTGGCTATATACTAAAGTCACTAGTTTTATTATAAAAACACTGACTTTATACTAAAGACTGTCTTTATATTCAAGACACTGACTTTATACTATAGACAACGAATTAAAAAAAATATCTAGATATTTATTTCAGAATAAAATTCTCGATTTTTTTAATATACAAAAGTAAAATATAACTTGAGCTGGATTCAATTATTTCAATTATTATAAATAAATTAGTGATACTCGAACTTTGACGTTCTGTAGCTTATCTTATATTCCAATGTTAAGGTTAAGTTCTACTCTATGAATCTTTGTTAACTGTTTGCCAATCGGATCTAAAGTTTAAAAAACATATTTATAACCATGCTTTTTGGCGAACGGTCCCACTGTAAAATTTTGGAATATTTTTTAAATTTCATCATAAAACTTAACTTTAATTGGCAAAGTTGTCATAACTTTTGTAATATACAATAAACAAAATTATATAGGAAACTGTATAAAAAATTCGTCTTAAACTATTAAAAACTACACAAACTTATTTTCTGTTGTCTTATCAACCAAACACATTCCCATACACATACACAAACACCTAGATATATATATATATATATATATAGTACACATGTTGACAATGTTTGTCTGCCAGTGAAGGCTTGTTTGAGCAGGACATTTTTTATTTATTTTTTTTGTATTTTGTACTTGTTTCTTTTTTACCTTCCACAGCATCTTCAGCAGTTTTTGTTGCATCTGAGGCAACATGTGTGGCTGCTTTTAACATTTCACTTCCGGTTGTTTGTATCATCGGCGTACTACTAGCACAACCCATTATTTCCTTTTGCTTTTTTTTTGTATTTTTTATTTTTAGGCTTGACAATTTAAAAACAACTATAAAAATTAAAGCTTTAAATTAATACAGTGTTTTTTTTTTTTTTGTATAAAAATTTTAATTAAAATTAATAAGTATTTAGTGTTAAATTTATGTTTAAATAAGGCCAAGTATTATTTGGTTTTATATTTATTTTGTTTTTATATAAGACGTGTTTAAGCACGCTGCTGTTTAGTGACTAAATTCATTAAACGCATTTTACTTTGCATTTAGCCACTCATTACGTTTCGTTTGTGGCTAAATATTGTATTTTTCTATATATTGTTTCTATTATTTTTACCTGATGGTAGAGTTTTAGCTTAATTTTTTGTGATTTTCTGTGTTTTATTAGGTAGTAGTAAAACAAATGACCATTAGCTAGATGGAGACCGTTGGAAAAGTTCGTGTTCAGTTACGAGGTGTTTGCTTGGCATTTAACTAACGGTTCATTGTTTATTTTGTTATTTTCGTTCGTTGTTGTTTGATTGTTGTTTTTTTTTAATGCTAAACATGCAAAGTCAAATTTGTTCGACCATATGTGAGTTTAAAACAGTGGCGTTTTATATTTAACTTTAAGTTAAACGAGTTTTATCCTTAAAATGATTTGTTAACCACTTAACATAAAGACATGCCATATTTATGATCTCAACTGTAAATTGTAATTGTCAAATTTAGACAAATTGTTTGAAAACTACCTCCTCTAGGTAAATATTTAATTTCTCTCCCCTTGCAACCACTTTAAACCTACTCACCTGTTCAAAAAAAAGTATCAACAATCACTCCATTTCAAACATAATAAAATATACAGCGAAAATTGGTTGAACAACCCTTAAGTACATGTAACAGGACATTTAATATTATACTCGTATATGAGGTCATGAGTTCCCATCATAAAGCCATCGATTTGTGAATGCGAATCGAGAATATAATTGAATAGTTTCATTATTAATTGACGAGCATTGAAAGGCACACTCACACACCCAATCACAAATAATCAATTAAGTTTTATTTTTTCGTAAATTAACTCTTTAAATATTTATAAATGCTATTATTAATAAATATTTATGTTAGTCTTTATTTTTAATATCCTTTTTATGAATTTCATTACAAACATGTATGTATATGCATTAATGTTCAAAAATTTTAAATTTCATTTTATTACTGTATAAAAAAGCTCCCGTGAGTCAGTTACTCCTAGGACTATAAATCCTGGCACAGAAATTAATCTAGTTGAATTTGTATACATAGAGCAGAGTTTGCATACTTATACTTACTTACTTACTTATACATACTTACGGATAATAAAATACATATATACACTCATGTTAATCATTTTCCGGAAAACCGTCGTAACTTTTAAACTGAACTTTGAAGTAACAGGATAGTGCACTGACTTTATACTAAAGAAACTGGCTTTATACTAAAGACACTCTGACGTTATACTAAAGACCTGACTTTATACTAAAGAAACTGGATTTATACTAAAGATATATGTTAATATATTGACTTTATACTAAAGACGCTGGCTTTATATTAAAGACACTGATTTTATACTAAAGAAACTGGCTTTATACTAAAGACACTCTGACCTTATACTAAAGACACTGACTTTATACTAAAGAAACTGACTGTATACTATACTAAAGACACTCCCACATTTACTAAAGACACTGACTTTATACTAAAGAAACTGGCTTAATACTAAAGACACTCTGACTTTATAATAAATGCACTGAATTTATAATAAAAAAAACTGGCTTTATAGTAAAAGCATTTGTTATTACATTGGCTTTATACTAAAGACACTGGCTTTATACTAAAGAAACTGGCTTAATACTAAAGACACTCTGACTTTATAATAAATGCACTGAATTTATAATAAAGAAACTGGCTTTATAGTAAAAGCATTTGTTTTTACATTGGCTTTATACTAAAGACACTGGCTTTATACTAAAGACACTGACTTTATACTAAAGACATAGACTTTATAGTAAAGACATTTGTTTTATATATTGGCTTTATACTAAAGACATTTGTTTAATACATTGGCCTTGTTCTAAAAACATTGTTTTTCTACTAAAAAAAAACGTATTAATATTACAAAACATCTTATATATTAGACTATTACGGCTGTATACTTTTGACTACTACATCTCATTAGAGACACATGGAAATATTTCGAAATTTTCAAAAATCATGAATACTGAGTTATAATGTTCTTCTTTGAAATGAACATTATAATATCAACTAACTTAACTCTTTGCCTTTCTTTCCAGGCATTGTAGAAGTTTTAAATACTTATACGTACACACACATCAAACGCAAATATACATATATATAATAATGTATGTGTTAGTGTGTATATGTGTGTGTGTTTTTTAATATTAGTTTAGTAACATGTTGCTTTTGCTTCTTGTTGTTTTCATATGGTAGTTAATATTTTGATTGTAGCTTTTATGTTATGCCTGAGTTGAAGAGGAGGGAAGGAAAAATGAAAATAACAAAAAGCACACACACAGGAAACCAGTGTCTCACAGTGGAGTCAATTGGAAAATAAATGTTTATATACAAAAGTATTTCATATAGTTCTAACAGTAAGCATAAAGGAAGCTTTAGTATGACTTTGTTTTAAGATTGCTTGACTGTTGTATGAATTAGGAGCAATTGTAACTAATATTTTGTTATCTGTCCGTCACCACTGTTCCTGCGTTCAAAATATACTGAAGGACATTTCTGTCATCATGAGGGTTAAATATTGTTTTTTATTTTTTTTTTTTTTGTTCTTTATGAGACATTTGTTTATTTGAATAAATTGTTTAATGTTAATTTTTTTGCCTAGTTTACATTTGAGTAAATCATAAATGTTTTTGAAATTCACATTCAGTTTTTAAAAATGCACGAGACGTATTAGTAATATTTATTTACAAAATTCTGATTAAAATATAAGAAACACAAATATCGATATGAATTATGCACTACTTGTTGAGTTGATTTTGTAAACATTTGCATTTTGAAGTAATTTTTAGTAAGGCTAATAACAATACAATGTTTAATCACTTATAAAAATGTACTCATAATATTTATTTAAAATGTTTTTATAAATAACACTGTGTTACCAAATAAATAAACAAATTTATTAAAAACACATAGTGATTATGAGCACATTTTAAAAGAAATAAGTTATTTTCAACCCGTCTTGGAATTTTATATGTTAAGTTATGGCCAACAAATTTTTATTGGTGTGCTCATATCTCATTGAATTGATTTTCAAATTTTAAAATAATCCTGATATAAAAATAAAAAATTTTGCTTGAAATGGCCAATATTTGAATAAAACTTTTAAAACAAATGCTATTGAATACCACATGTATATTCATATATAATATTTATATATACATATATGTATATATACTACGGTAATTCTGTTTTTATACTAAAGACTATTACCACTTTATATTGTCATTATACTAATTTATACTAAAAACTATTACAACTTTATAATACAGACTGTTATTACTTAATACTAAATAATCTTAAGTCTTTATACTAAATACGTTTACATCATTGTACTAAATACTATTACATCCTAACACTATTACTTCTTTATACTACTGATTATTTCATCTTTATACTAAAGACTATTAGGTCTTTATAATAAATGCTATTAAGTCTTTATCCTAAAGAATATTAGATCTTTATACTAAAGAATATTAGGGTCTTTATAATAAAGGCTGTTATTTATTTATTCTAAAGACTATGAGTATTAAGTCTTTATACTAAAGATTAGTAAGTCTTTATAATACAGATTATTTGGTATTCCTACTAAGACTATTAAGTCTTTATACTAAAGACTATCAGGTCTTTATAATAAAAGCTATTTCATCTTTATACTAAAGACAATTAGGTCTTTATACTAAAAACTGTTACGTGTGTGCACTAAAGATTATTAGTTATATACACTGGAAACTATTTTAAAAAAATTGTAAACAATAGTAAAAAAAATACAAAGTATAATTAAATTTTCATTAAGGGAACAACATAAAAAAACAGCATATAATTTTAGCTTCTACATAATACACTTTGGCAAAATAACGAGTCTAATTCGATAAGCATAGACGTATGGATGGATTTGATTTGCATTACAATATTTAGGTAACAGTAGCAGAGTGTTTTGCTTTTTTACATTCTAGTTAATTTTTTTTTATTAATTATTCTTGGAATTTTTTCGGTTAAAATAGTATGTGTTATGTATTTTCCAATTGTTATTCATATTATGCTGATTGGAATTTCCTGTATAATAACATTTTTTATCATTTCACACAATTGAATCATAAAAAGTCATAAAACGCGCGGCAAAATTCTTAGAATCAGCTAAAGGAAACCCAATCTTAAAAAACTGTCGCAACCTTTCATTGTAATGTCATTGTATTTTTCTTAACAACTGAAACATCGTCATTATTTCCTGCTTATGCACTAGCTTGTAATACCGTTTAATGTTGCCTTTTATTTTTCCACACAGTTTCTTTTGGCATGTTTCTATTAAACATGTACTTGTTTTTTGGTAAATTCATGGTATGACACGATTTTTCCAATATTAAATTGTTTTCTTGACATCTTTCAAATATGCACTTTAAGCACCGTTTTACAAATAATAATAAACAACTGAACACACTTCTACTCAAAACAATATGAAAACTTCAATCCATACACATTCATTAATTTAAATAACATTAATGAGTACAATCTGATATGTGTAACAGTTATTTTTTTGTTTCTCACACATGTTATAAGATCAAAAAATGCAAACACTCATGTGTGATTGTTTGGTATTCGTTTATGAGTGTGAATAAAATTTAACATATATGTATGTATATAGGTGTGTTTTTTAGAGCTCACGCATGAACAAATTTGTAACCTGATATATTGCAACAATGGTACCAACTGTTAGGAAATAATTTCTTTAAATATAGAAAAATTTCCGGTAAACAAGAAATTTAAGTTTTTCCACCTAAAATGTTTCAAACGTTTATGATTTCATTTTATTCAATAAAGTCATATATGTATGTATTTCCATGTAAGTTCTAAATAACTTAATGTCTAGTAAGGATGCCGTAATTCAGGATTTCATAAATGAATCCCAGGATTTTGTTTTATATTAAATCAAATTGGTTTATAAATAATAACAGTTTATTTCAAAAAAGTTATGTTAGTAAATATAAATATGTTTGAAAACAAAAAATTTAAATCGATTAAAAGTTTGTAAACCGAAACAAATAATTCGTATTCAATATTTTATTCCATATTATTACAGACATTTTTAGGTGTTGTATTTATTATTTCATTTGTCTCGCAATCAACGTTGTCAATTCGTTTCTAATAACAAACATTTCTATCTCATTATCAAATTCACTCTTCAAATTAGGTTTTTTTTTTTAAATTTCAAAGTGTTGAGTAAAGCATCCTCTTTTTGGTTTCTTTTTAGAGAGATTTCACCAGATCACTTTTTGATATCTCTTTGAGCATAAATAAAAGGTCAACATCAACAGAGATTCATATCACTGCGACAAATTATTCATCTCTTGAGGTTTTAACCCTTCTTTGCATAATGATGGAAATTTCACTTATAACAATGAATACATTGTTTTATTTCTATTTAGTATTAAGCTAATGATGATGGAAATTTCCATAATATTGTTGTTTGCTAAATTTAAACTATAAATATACATTTTGAACATGATTATATCACCTTTACTTATTTCACTAATATAAAAATCGTGCAAATAAGGGTTAAATCAAATAAAGCTTTTTTTTTTATATAGGAATTTCCAAATTCCAAAAACTGTACACACAGCAAATAGCGCTTTCGAAGTTGGCAATTATAATTTAAAATTTAAATTTTTGTTGATGACTTTGTATCAAATACTAGTTTTCGGAATTTGTTAATCCCGAAAACTACCGGAATTTTTTTAAAATAAATCCCAGGATTCGGGATTTTTCAAATTTTTGCGGGATCGGGATTTCGGGATTGGCATCCCTAACGTCTACATATAACATAAAAAATAAAAATATATTTTGTTTTTTAACAAATTATAAAATAAGATTTATACTTAAAGACACTAAAGCGTATGAGTGTTGTCAGCAATTAATTAACACGTATACGCTGTGTAACACTATTTAATTGACACACACAATCGTTCTCACTCCCAAACACACACATATATAGTACATACACATTAACAGTCTTATTCAGAAAAAATTAAAGTATGAATACGGCACTTATACATTTGTATGATAAATTATAATTAAATATTTCACACGTGACAAACATTGAACTTGCACTCTATAAGTAAAGAAAAGAAAACAACAATAAAACGTACTGAAATTAATTTCTACACCCAATCAATCAATCAAACACTCTCTTGCTACTGCTCTCATGCTCTATTTACCTCACACACTCAGCCATACATACAGCCGTAATTACAAATTTAATTTAATAAATAAATCATTAAAACGTAATGACATTTAACTATATATTTACATATACAGACATATATGTATATGTATGTATATATGTATATATAAATACAATTAATTTAGTTGTTGTTGCTGTTATTTTGCTATTTATTCACTCACCGGAAGACATGAACAAAAATAAATATGAGAACAAGAAAAGAGCTGTACATACAACAAGGCGTTATATTTTCTTTTTCTTTCCACTACTTTAGTTTTGTTTTGATTTATCCGTTAACAAAACTATAAAACACTACAACAACAACAACAGTTAGTTTGGTTGAGCGAATAGTCAAAGTTTTTTCGCTCTTTTGATTTCGGTGCTTTTTTTTGCAGATACAAACCACATTAAAGTAAAATAAGACGCAGTTTTTAGCACAAACCGTGAACGAAGTGTATCATTGAAGCCTTTTCAATTGTTGTTATTAGTTAGAAAAACCAAGCAGCATGAAGTTAACAGCAAAAAACAAGAAACCAACTAATACAGAGGTCTTCTTAAAAGTGAAATTAATGTCAGAAATGGCAAAAATTATGAACAATTGTATTTATAATGTCATAAGGGTTTCCCTTAAATATATTTTTTATATAAACTATTCTTAATTAGTAGAATACCTCAGGTGACACCCTTTTATATTACTTAAAAACAACAAACCGTAGCGACGACGACGACGACTACTTGTGTGAGTTGTTTTATTTTTATTCCTTTTTCCTTCCTTTTGGTCGTATGTAAAGTGTGATAAAACTTAACTATAAAATTGTTTTATAAAATCCCATTTCTTGGTTGTGTGTTATTGTTGTTGTTGCTGGTGCTACCTCTTTCATGGATTTAGCTGATTAAAACTGACCTTGTGGTTTTTGCAAAACTAACATCAACACCAACAATATGAGCAACAGTATTAACAATTAAACTGAAACTAAATATTCTTTAATGTGTGTGCTATGTTTAGTTACAGCAGACATTTTTTTACTTTAACGCACGTCATGTGTTAGTAGAAAACATGTGAAAAGTATTTTGGCATTAATGAATGAACAAAAGAAATTATTATATTTATATTTTTTGTGAAACACATAATGAAGGGTTCACAGGTATGAAATTAACAGAAACAGTGGTTTATTTATATACAATTTCAAAACATTGTAAATCGATTAAATGTAAAAACTTAAAGTTAATTTATACGAGGGCGGTTCGGAAACTTTTTAGCCTAGCACAGAAAGAAAATAGTTAGTTTTTAAAAACATTTTTATTTTTCAACATAATCTCCTGAAACTTCAATACACTTAGTCGAACGCTTATCTAGCAATTCTATTTCTTGATTAAAACAGTTTTTCTCGAGGCCTCCAAAATAGTGGTTTACAACTGTAATTGCATCTTCATTTGAGGTAAAACGCTTGCCAACTAGGAGTTTTTTTAGATTTGGGAACAGGTAATAGTCACTGGGAGCTTAATCAAGAGAATAAGGTGGGTGGTCAAGCAATTCGTACTTTAATTCGTTGATTTTAGCCATTGTTAAAACACTCTTGTGCGCTGGTGTGTTGACTTGATAAAAAAATATTTTTTGTGTTGTAAACCAGGACTTTTTTGTCGAATTTTTACATTTAATTGTTCCAAAATGTTGCGATAGTGGTCAGAATTTATTGTTTAACCCTTTTGCAGATAGTCAATCAAGAAAATACCTTTGAAGTACCAAAAACCCGTTGCCATAACCTCACCAGCCGATTGTCTCTGGAGTGTAGTGATGGATTCATGTCTTATCAACAATTATAAAACGACGCTTAAAATCCATTTTATTTTTCTTAAAAAGATCCAAACAAGCTTGAGACATTTTTTATTCTTGTGCATTTTTGATCGACTGTTAACAAATGTGGCACCCATCTAACAGAAATCTCTTTCATCTCTAGTTCTTCATGCAAAATTAAATGGACTCAATCATTTGAGATGACCATGATATTAGTTTTTTACGCACTTTTATTCGTCGATCATTTAATACCACATCATGCACTTTTTCTATAATTTCTGTTGTTGTTGCTGTTTTTGGACGTCTACTACGTGGTTCATCATCAATGCTTGTACGACCACGTTTAAGTTCATCAACCCAATTTTTTACTGTTGCATATGAAGGAGCACTTTCACCTAACACATTCACCATATCATTATGAATTTCTTGTCCCAAAAAACCTTTTTATTTAAATGGGTCAATTTAAAAAAAACGCAATTTTTGTGTCCCCGCACAAGTAGTGTAAATACTATTTTAGGTAAAAAAAAAATAAAAATGTGAGAGTGATCAGCGAGGAATATCTAACAAAAAAAACAGCATTTAATAACAGTTTTCGAATTATTGCATTTCTTTCTTGTGTTTTGATTTGTTATAGCCGTCAAAACTTAATTAGTGTCAATTTGGCATTTCAAAGAAAGGTTGTCCCCACAATTTGCATTGAGCGTCACTTTTTGATAAATCTAGTAATATTACTAGTTTTCAATGTGCATTTAAATGAAGTAAATAACGTAAGGAAAGTACAAACTTTAATTATTACAAAAGTGAAAACCGAAAAAAATCTATTAAAAAATGTGTGCAATTGCGTAGTTTTTGTGAACACCATGGTAAGGGCGCGTTAAAATTTCATGAGCGTCACGCTAATTTTTTTAAAAGTGAATATATTAAATGTAAAAAATTTAAGTTGACAATCATTGTTTACGTGGTTTCAGCTCATTTTACTGACTGATTCTGTTTTTGCCACAAACTTAATTCGAAATTGGTAAAAATCAATGAGAATGAAAAAAAAACAAAGCCGCTTGTCATTTCATGAAGTTTATACAGATTCATAATAAGAATTCGAATGAAAATTTATAAATTGAATTAAGTTAAATTATTGTGTTGTGTCAAATATTTACATATGTGTATAAGTTTTTTCAAGAATTACTTCCTTTTTTCCATTTTTGTTAAAGACATCAAAGAATATGTACATGTTTAGTTTTGTATGAAAATGTTTGTTTTTTGAAGAATTTTTGCTTTTTTTTTATTTAGTTTTTGTAATCGTCACAAAATATCTTGAGCGTTACACTTAGTTTTTTTTTTCTTTAAACGCTTATAATTGCATTTTTTAAATACATTGTTACAAGCCTATTACTTTGCAAGTAACATCTAAGTTCAAGTCTTTTTTTAATAAAAATTTACATATTTTCATCTTAAAATTTTAAAATAACTAGTCACTTTAAAAAAAATAAAAACTCAAGTTGAATCGTGATTTTTTGTTTATAATCGAAAAGGTGATTTTCGCAAAAGTCAATCTTGAGAAACAAGTAGTAAGCTTGAATTTCAAATATTTTTGCATTTTTAGCTCTTTTTATACATATTTGGTGTGTGACGCTCAAGATAGAAATCATAGAAAACTTAAAGAAAAAATCCAAAAATATTGATATTTTTAAGAGGCTAAAAGTAGCACTGGATTCTTCATCAATTTCTACATAAATTGGCGAATTGAAAAAACTTTAAAAATTAGCAAAACAAAACTCGTTGTGTACGTTTTTTTTTAATTGACCCAAATATTTAATGACACCACGAATTTCTAATTTTTTCAGTGTAAAAAATTCGTAAGTTTCCAAAACACTTAACTTTTTTCTGTTTATACCGCGCTTTCTGTTCTAGGCTAAGAAGTTTCCGAACCGCCCTCGTATGGTCTAGTGTATTAAAATAACTAGAGTAGAGCAGTAGATGTTCATTAACAGTTTTTTTTATTATTTTCTAGTTGTGTTGTGACTGGCCATGAACCAATTGTCATGAAATTAAGATGTATGATTTTCGTCGGTCCTAACTTATTTCCTGTAGGCATTATTTTATATAAATATCCGATGTCATAGCTTTACAGAACAAAAAAATAAATAAATTGCTTGCCAAGCCATTGCGTTTATACCAAATTTAAACATTTTTATATATTTATTTTTTTGGGTCTGCAATGCCTGATTTCTTCACGTAAAGCGTGTTTTTCGTACATTTTATTCCTTTTTATACTACTGTGCAAGCCAGTAACACAGCCAGCAAATACCTCACGTATTTTCATCATAAATTCCCTGAATGAGTTTTTTCCCTAAGCTAAATTAGCAATAGCTCTACATAAAAAACAATTTTCTTAAAAATAGAAATTCCCCTGCGCAATAATTTAATATTAAAAGCCACTATATATTTTATAAAATAAATTTGTAAATTCTATAGAATTTAGTTTTTTACTACAACTTATTTAATAAAGCTTCCATTTGCGAGCAAACAAAATATATTCTAACAAAAGAAACACACACACAAATTGTTTTCAAATTGTTTATAAACACAAAAGCATTATTATGGCAATTATTTATTTATTGGTCTGCAACACGTGATTTCAATTTAGATTTTTTAAGCCAAAAAAATCCTAAAAAAGCAAAACAGAGCTGGTCTAAACATCTCAAATAATATATGTAAATTGTTTAACAAATCTTTAAAATTATACCTTTTGAAATGCATGTTTTGCTACGCTCCTGCTGATTGCTCAAATTACCATTATAAATGTCAAATGACTACCAGTTGTCTGCTGTGACAATAAGTTGTTGTCCATAATAGTTTTGGTCATTTTTTGTATAAATATATTTCGACAACAACAGAAAATAACAAAAAAAAATGTATGTAGATATGTATGTGTATAAAAAATAGTAAGAATTACTTGGTTTTCGTGCTTGTTGTTGATTGATGTATGTACCTTGAATAAAAGGACATTCAACTTTAACTCCTTGTATGAATATAATGGATTGTTTGCAATTTGTTGTTAATTTTTGTGTGTGTATTTTTTTGTACCTTTCCATGACATTTCATTTTGCGGGGTTTTATTTGATGTAACAATTGGCTGATTAATTCTTTAAGCTTTTTTTTACATTTACTTCTATTAAATAAAAAAAACTTTTCTTAAATTAAAAATTTTAAAATAATCTTCAATACTTAAATTCACCCATTCGTTCTAAACAAAATATTTGTTCGGACAAAGTCATGGTGCAACTATACAGTATAGTATAGTATATGTATAGTTGCACCATGGACAAAGTTTTCTTTATATGAAGTTTGACGTCTTTCTTTTTGAGAGAGAGAAAATATTTCTTACGAACAATTCTCAGCTTGAATTGGTTTAATTTTATATTTTATCTTGACAAAAATTAACTAAGTTGCAATAGGTTACATTTCTATCTATGGTGTTTGTGAAATTAAATTATTCATTTCATTTATTCATTAAAAATTTTGTAAATTGTTTTTGAAAAATATACAAAATATGTTAAAATAATTTAATATTTGTTTTTTGACACTTAAAAACTAAAACCAAACATATCAATGGCCGCAGTGTTCAACTAATAGATTTTGATTACAATGACAGCTTTGATTTTCTAGAAAAATCGTTCGAAATGGGTGAATCGTGCTGCAAAAAACTCTCAGAAAAACAATTTTTCTCCGGACAAAATTTTTGTTCGGAACAAATTGTTGAATCCACCTTAACTAAAAATAAATTAAATTATACATTTTTAAAATAATCATCATACTTAAGTACTTATGTGTAGAGAATTTCATGACAATTCTAGTTTAGATATACTGTGCGCTTCAAAATAAAAAATATTAAAATAAAAATTTAGTTATATCAATATGAATAATATTATATTAGAAAAATGAATTGCAGTTTGATGCAGTTTTTTAAATAGAATTGAATTCACAAAAACCAGTTGTTTTTATGAAAAATAATAATTTTATTCACTTTCCATTTTTCATTTGTTAAATAAAGAAGTTTATATAATAAATAGTCAATTTATTAAATCTTCAACAAAAAGCAACCCCAACATCTAGTGCTGTTAAAAATAGCTGAAAATTTAACGAAATCTTCTGGAAAATCTGTATGTACGATTAAAAGATTTTTGCATCAAAATGGCGTACATGGTAGAGTGCCAAGAAAGAAGCCCTTTACATTAAAAAACTACAAATCCAAACGTTTGAATTTCGCAAAAAATATATAAACGAGCCTCAAATTTCTTAAAATAATATTCTTTTCACCGATGAAACTAAGTTTGAGATATTGAGAGTCAAAAACCTTTCAAAAATGTGGCGAACCAAGAACAATGTCTTTAGTAATAAATATGTTAGCAAGTCGGTAAAACATGAAGGATTCTCAGTGTGTCAACAATCTCAACAGCAATCAAAGGCAACAGCTGTCAGTAATCTTACATTTATAGAATCTACAATGTAAAAGGAAGATTATCTCAACATTTTAAAAAACACTAGTGTAGCCACTAGTGTAGAAAAAATAGAACGAGCTCTGATCTGGATTTTCCAATAACTTTAGAACATCCTCCGCAGTAGGCAAAGTAATATTTCAAGTATATAACCTAAAGTTAAATATTTTTAAACAATGTTACGTGTTTACTTTATATTGACATTCATTGCTTTATGCTCGCATAAATGTTTAAATATTTTTTCACCGAAATAGCGATTGCATACTTTTGAATGACAAAGTGATACTCATTTTTTAACATTTAAGAAAATCTAGACGGAGAAATCACCATCAACGTCGGCAGAATTACAAACACAAATTTCAGTGGAGGTATTTTTGTGAGAAAATTACATTTGATGGCAGAGATAGTTCTGACAGCGTTGTTCGAACAATAACATACCATTGACAATAGTTGTCCACACAAGCCAAATTGTGCGCTGAAAGGACAAATTGTTGGCATGTCTAAAGAGAACGTTGTTCCAACATGAAGTTGTCCGCACAGGGCAAATTAGTGTGCGGACAAGAAGTTGTTCGCTGATTAAACAAATTGATGTCATATCAATAATATAATATCTTCAATAACAATCCACGGGTAGCTAAATCGGGACCAAACTTTACTTTAAGAGTGATGACGTCTATTAAAAGTTAGCAAAAGTTTACGCAGGCATTATTCTATGTAATTATCCGATGTTATAGTTGAAGAGTTGACAAAAGTGCTGGTATTTATACCACAACTACAAATTACTTTTTTTAAAATTTAAAAATTTTAAAATTTTTTATAAAATTTATCCATTTTCCATTTACATATACATACATACATACATATGTATATTGGTCGGTTTTCCTTTGCTTCGCAGTAACATAAAATTTTGGTTCCGGTTACTGTCAGAGTCCATTTTTTATTTAGTTCATTATTCATAGTAAGACAGTTGTTGAATTTTGTTAAAACTTTGTAATAAAGAATGCGTGCCCATTTTATAACATCACTAATCTGGATTTCATTACTTTTGAATACTTAATTACACGATAGCTTTGCATACCAAATGATGTCATCTTCTGTTTTTTTTTTTTCTTTTTAAGCAATCATTGTCGTTGGCCGAGATTTTGCTTTATTTATCTCAATATCTACTTTGTAAATTCCTGATTTCTTTTAATAAAATGTTTGCCCTTCTTTTTGTCTCATCACTCCCATCATCATTTACAGTACTTTTAGGAAACATTATTTACATCAATGAACTTAACAATGTCGCACTTTCAAGGAATTTAATACATACTTATTCGTAGGGTATCCCATGGCCATTCTTGGCCACACATATGTATATGTTATTCCGCATTAGATTCAATGTTTTATGATTATAACTCATATTCCGTTTACAACTACATACATACATAACTACTCGTACTTACGATTAATATTAGTATTATCGTTCTGCCATCATGGCGTGTGCGTGTAGTAATGAATGGATTAAATACACCATCATGTACTTGTAGATTTATTCCAAGGTATAGACGTCATAAATTATAATGGTGTATTTATTTAATAATATATAAGTTATTTTATTAAAATTAATATAAGGAAACTTAAAGGTTATTGAGTGCACACCATCTAACAGAGATTAGTTTTTGCCACCAAGGCACACTGAGGAAAATACTTGGTATATAATGGAAATAGTATGATAGTATCAATACAGATTATAGTGATTTATATGCGTTGTACAAGTTGTGATTAAAAGTTTCAAATCAATCCACAATAGGTACAACCTTTAAATTTTTAATCATTTCATTAAAAACGAAATTTTTACTCATTTTTTTAAAAACGAAATCTAAAATTTTTAAAATGTAAAATTTGAGATTTAAGTTATACAAGACATTTTATGATTTATTTGGAATTAAGTGACAATGGGTTAACGATGTCAAATAAAATGTCGATTCAGTTATAATAAAATATTCAATATTTGGATTTGTGATTTCGAAAGCTTTTGCTTTCGAATCGAAATACACAATAACCCCCCTGTTCGCAAAAATTTACTCTTTCCAATGCAGCATATTTTTTTTTAAAGAGAAGTAGCACTCAGGCAATTAATATAATATCGCTCCTTAAATACAAAAGCACCACAAGTCAAAATAAGCAAATTATGCAGGAGCGTCATTTTTAAAAATAATTTTAATTATTTTATGATTTTTACTACAAAACAAAACTAACGGTTTTGCGTTTACGGGTGTTTTCGATCATAAAATGACGGCTGTTTTAGCGAAACATGAAAGTTTCATCGTTTAAAAAGCATTTTATGCAAAATAATAATTTTTGATATTTTTTGAAATGTGTGACTTTTGTATTTAAGGAGCGATATAATCGTATATAATTGCGTTACTTTCTTTGGAAAGGGTGGAAGGAGTAAAGATGGTAAAAGAAGAAAGCATTGCAGCGTCTTTGCTGGTGAAAATATTATTTTTTTAAAAGCTTGATTTCACCTCGGTGGCGTTTCAATGCCATCGCAGAAACTGATGTTGTTTAAGTGGCAGCGGCTGGAAATCGATCCCGGACTACAAATACCAACTCATGCTTAATAATCAAATGCGCTAGGTTGGCGGAGAATTGATTTCTCAAATCGCCAAGTTATCCCACTTCGATTTAAGTCGCAAGTCGACCAAAACCTTCATATAGGAAGCTGGACGCTTAGGTAAATCTTTTATTAAAAAACGTATAGGTTATAAAACCAGCACGAAATCATGTGACCAATGCACAACATCGCCGTACAGTTAGACAACGCAAACAGTAACCAATGCAAGAGTGAGCTGCAAATTTCTCGAAGGCAGCCCGTAAGCGATAATGAATTACGACTGATCCAAAATGTTTGAATGTATTTCTTTAGAATTAAAATACGTCTCTTCAAGTAATACTAATTGTTTAGAGAACTGTTCTAATACTATATGCAAATCCCTTTAGAAGATCAAATATAAATATTTATTGTCATCTTAACTTACATCTGGCAACCTTAACCGAATATAACTGTTATAAATATGCAAAAAAATATCAAAACCAATAAACAGCTGCTATCACCTGTTTACATTGTACTTAAAGGCAGTTGGCATTACTTATTTTAACACACAAGGATTGTCTTGTCTTATAGATTTTTTTCTTGTCTACTCGTTGTTTAATATCCTTGTTGTGAAAATTCTGAAAAACTTGCTTTTAGGTCCACAAAAACAATAATCAAATGAAGATATATTAAAATAATTATGAGCAAAACAATAATAAACACGAATTGTCGTTGGTAAAAACAACAAACATAAATTCAGCTTGTAGAAAAGTTTCAAAAATCAAGTTGCTCAGTGAGACCCTTAAGACACTCTTGTTTTTGTCAGCTGAGTGTTTGGGGGTTAAAAAATGCCAAGCAGTTTATTGTTTGCCACCAGTAGTGAGGGTAGAGTTTATACTCTGTCCACAAGTTCGGCAGCATGGCGAGAATTTCCATACACCGGTTTGGAATTCAAGAAAATTTCTGCCATTTCTAATTTTATGTGGGCTATTGGTGGTGATCGTCAGGTGTACGTGCATGTTCATGGTCTCGATGTGCCTATACGGGTTAAAGAAGAGGCATATGAGAATGAAAGATGGCTGCCGATAGAGGGATTTTCCAAAAAATTATTACCCACTGACCGCTACAAGTTTTCTTCAGCTGATGGCCAGCAGGACAGGACAATTGAAAAGATTCGTCTACCTTCGATGGCCTGGCAGTGGGATGGTGATTGGCATTTGGATTTAGATTTGGAGGGACAACCTCTGCCAGAAGATGGTTGGATGTATGCCTTAGACTTTCCAGCCACATATTCGGTGAAAAAGTCTTGGAATTCCTATGTGAGACGTAGAAAATGGGTAAGATTTCGTCGTTACAGTGCTTTGAATTGTTGGTGCGCTGTGGCTCCCCTGCACAAGGATCCAACACAAGAGCCATTTATAGATGTGGCAGTGGGAGGAACAAATGTGCCAAATGCCCCAACAGGTACTCTAGTGGTTTGGGCCATAACTGCGCATGGAAGGGTAAGCAAACCTAACTGTTAGGCAGCAAATATTACCTGATTTTTAATCATAAAATGACGCTATATTGTTTAATTTTTTAGGCCATGTTCAGAGGAGGTGTTTCAATTAATGCGCCCGAAGGCTTACGTTGGACCACTATTACTACTCCAGTAGGCAGTGAATTGTCTCAGTTAAGTGTTGGGCCCACAGGATTGTTATGGGCAGTACTTTTCAATGGCCGTGTTATTGTACGTTCCGGAGTAACACGCGAAAACCTATCGGGCAATGCCTGGTTAGATGTCAAACCTCCCATTCACTCAAATGGCACTGATTCAACAATTGCTTTGAAAATTATACAAGTCTCGGTGGGTACAAATGCTGTTTGGTGTGTTTGTAATGATTGTAGTGTGTGGTTCAGACGTGGCATTAATGGTGAGGCGTCAGGTGTAAGCGAAGATTCTGCTATTGGCAGTGGGTGGGTGGAAATGATAGGCAACATATCAATGGTATCGGTGGCAGCTAATGACCAAGTAAGTTTTATAAAATAAATTTAGACAATATTAAATTTTGGTTTTCTGCAGGTTTTTGCTATTGGTTCAGCGGATCGTGCCCTCTACTACAGATCTGGTGTAACCTCCTCTGATCCCACTGGAAAAAAATGGCGGCAAATACAATTGCCTATGCAAATAAGTCGTACCTCTAGTTCAATGTCTATAGTTTCACGTAAAAGTGGCAGTTCCTCAACGCCGGGCTCAAAACACCAAAGCTTTTCAAATCTCTATAGTAAGGATAAGGAAAAGGGAGTGGTGGAAACTTGTGCTCCTATAGAGAATGTAGTAGCACCCAGTGGTGGTAGCAGCTCAAGTAACGGTGGTCATCCGCCACGTTTTAAATCGGAACTATTCCGTTATTACTCAGATTCACCACCCAATGTAGGCAGCTTAAATTTAAATGAACGTCACAAAAAACGTACAACTATTTTAAGAGAACCCACACATGCCTCTAGTGCCCCAGCCACTGAAGTCGCCGAAGTAACGGGTAAATCATATGAAGCTCAATTAAAAAATCCTAGAGCTTGGTCGCCAGTACGCAGTGTAGGTTCTATGGTAGGCACCGAAGCACATCCAGAAAGCGATTCAGCAGTATTTGAATCGGATTATATACATCATGGTTCAGATGCTTTCTTAGGAGAAGATGATGATCATGCGGGTAAATACTTTTTTATGGAGTTTGTATGTAATTAGTAATTCTCTGCTTTAAAAAAAAAGGTTCCCAATTTTGGACAGAATGTGAAGTTATGTGGTCTTATATAGCAGCTGGCGCTGTAACTGTAGATCCTAGCCACATACCCAACTGGTTTAATGAACAAAATTCGACGGATAGTCGCCTAGATATAAATGCCAATTGGCGCAAGGATATTTTAGAGAAGCTACAAAAACGTCAAGAGAAAATCAATATAATACCAAATCTTTCCAAATACGAAAAGGCTGTTGAACTTTCCTCCTGGATCAAATCGGCCGAGGCCCGTTATCAACGACCAAATAGTTTAGAATTTGAAGATTGTCTCATAGAGTTAGAGTGGGTCAGTGGCAATTCAGCTTCTACACCCACCACGCAAAATCCAACAACCCAAAAAGATTCAGATTCTGGTACATTCACTGTACTACACCCAGATGGTGTTACCACCAAAATACAATTTTCTCTATCGGCCATAACGTGTGTCCAGTGTTGCAGTGAACCAGCCTCACCACGTCTTGCCATACATGCCCCCCATTTGCCCTCGAATTGCTCACCTGTACGTCTGCAGTTCGGCAGTGATGCCGAAATGGAAGATTGGCTATCACATCTAACATCCGTTTGCTGTCAAATAAATGAGGTTATGGGCAGGCCAGCAAATAATTCCATATGGACTACTACCGATTTGGGCGATGTCTTCGTTTTTGATCCTTGCAATATGAAATCACAACAATTGGATACGGTGGGAAATTGCTATAAACACGAAATGGATGTTAGTACAATGGAAACACCCTACTATAATACTCTGTACAATGGGTAAGTAGTGAAGGAAAAATATTTCATTTTATTTAGAATTGAAATATGGTATGTTGTTGTTTTTTTATAGAATGCCTCGCGGTTCGGAATTAGAAATCTCTGGTTGCGTTTACGATGATGCCGACCAAATACGTTTTGATTTGCAATGTCATCCCACTATAAAAATGGTTGTTAAAGTGGAGAAATTTCGCGTCATTGCCATGCATATTAATCCAAGGTAATAAATAGTTGGTATATATTTTAAGAAAAAATTATTTTAATATAAAAACAATCGTTATTTTTTATAGATAGTATTTTCTTGTTTATCAATCAATAACTTTCAAAACTTTTAACTTAAAATTGTTATCAATAACATGCTTTTTACTAAAAACTGTTATCGAAAACACGCTTTTTAGTGAAAATTTATAAAATTCTCATTTATATTTTCTAGATTTAATGAAAAAGCCATCGTTCTTAATACCATGGAAAACTCCGAATGGCAAGACGAGACCCGCTACGATAAAATGGTGTTTGCTCCTGGTGAACGATTTAACCTTAAAATAAAGTAAGTGTCAAATATATAACCAATCAAAAATTTGTTTAAAAAGTAATTTATATTTCCTGCAGGGCTCTGGAAAACCATTACACTATCTTTGTAAATAATGTATATTTTGTAGACTATAAATATCGCGTAGATCCGGACTCCGTTACATGCCTTTATGTCAGTGGCCGTGTTAAGATATTTAATGTAGTCTATCGTTGTCCTTCGGTAATAGTTAATCTACAGCAAATGTTTTGGCGTCAAATTGGTGGTCACATTAAGAAGGTGTTCACTTGTTCGGCGGGTATTGTTTGGGGCATGACTTGTGACAATACAGCCTGGGTCTACAACAATGGTTGGGGTGGTAATTTCCTTAAAGGTTTGGAAGGTAGTACGGGTAAAATTAACAATATGGTTGATACCCACAACTATTATGTGTACGAAAATCAAAGATGGAATCCCATTAGTGGTTTTACTACGAAAAGTCTGCCTACTGATCGTTTCATGTGGAGTGATGCTACTGGCCGCCAGAAACGTAGCAAAGAACATACTAAACTCTTGTCTTCACACTATGAATGGATCTCGGATTGGGTTATTGACTATAATATACCGAATGGTTGTGATAAGGAGGGTTGGCAGTATGCCATAGATTTTCCCACGTCGTATCATGCTCAAAAACGTATAACCGACTGTGTACGTCGGCGAAGGTGGATGAAAAAATGCCGTCTGGTTACTAGTGGCCCCTGGCAGGAATTAAGTCATTCCAAAATACTCGATGCAGCTTTACAAGTTTTACAACATAAGAATAATGATGATAGTGTATTTGATGAAACAGATGAAATACCTATCAGTGCCTGGGCTATAGCTTCAAATGGTGATGTGCTCATAAGACATGGTGTAACTTTGCTCAATCCCAAAGGAGACAATTGGGAACACATTGCCAGTGAACAGCCGCTAATAGGCATTGGCGTGACACCCGCTGGTCAAGTGTGGGTGGTGGGTAAAAATGGTACAATATTTTATCGTTATGGCATAACACAACACAATCCTTTAGGTAAGTTCAATTTACTGCTTTAAACAAAACTCAGTTATTAACTATTTTGTTACTAAATTTAGGAGATGCCTGGCAAACTGTTGAGGCTCCTACAGGTGTTAAATTTAAGTCTATCTCTGTGGGCCAGGCTGGTATTTGGGCTCTGGACTACAGTAATCGCTTGGCAGTATGCAAAGAAATTACAAAAACCTTTCCCGAAGGATCTCATTGGCAGTTTTTAACAAATATGCCAAATATAGCACCACATACCGATACTCATATTGGTTTCAAATCTGTCTCGGTGGGCTCTGAAGTCTGGGCAGTAGCTATGAATGGTGTGGTATGCAAACGTTGTGGTATCAGCAAAGATAATCCAGCTGGTTCCGGCTGGAATATGGGTATTCCTGTAAGTATTTTTTTTTTGTTTTTAAAATTAAATATAAACCAATTTTAATGATTTTTTCATTTTGTATTACAGGGTCAATGGCAGCATTTAAGTGTAGCTAGTTTTTTTTAAGGCAAAAGTTTTTGTTTATTTTATTTTTATTTATTTATTCTAAATTTATTAAAAACATTTCCTGTTAGTTTTCTGTTATTTTTTACACATACATATATTTATTACATATTTATTATTTATTACTTATTACTTAGCTTTCTAAGATCTTACAGTTCTTATTATGGAATTATTTATTTGTATTTGCCATCATCATTCCATTTGCTTCTCTCTATTTCATTCAAATACATATACAAAAAAAAAAAACGAAATATATATATTAAAACAAATGAAAAATGTTATTCAAACTAAATTTAAGTTTTTTTAATAAGTGGTGGGTATAATTTTCTATAATATCTAAATGTAGTTTGAAATTTTTAATTTTATTGCAGAATTAATTAATAACCACCCTGGTTTGAATTTGCATTCGAGTCGAATTGCACAATAACCCCCCTGTTAGTTGGCTGCTCTATCACGCGGCTTATCACCACTGGATTATTTTTATTTGGGCTATGCTATAGATAAAGTACAATCGAATTGATTACAGCATAGGGTGGTCGTAGAGGACATCTGTCCATTATTATTTTTCAAACATTACTCCTTCCAATAGAATAAACATTTAAATGATTTTCGTATATTTATTTATTTATTTTGATATTATTACAATTAATCTTAAAATAAAATTAAAGCACTAGCAACATAGGATATCGGCTTAAGATGTTGAATATTGAGATGTTTAAGCAATTTGTTAGTTAAATTAATAATTTTCTCTGATGGGGTTGTTAATAAATTTATAATAGTATCTGTATTGCAAATACGTGAACGGGTATTGTAAAAGGAGGGACAGTCAGCTAAGAGGTGAATTGTGGCAGTAGGAACACACAGGTTGTGGATCCTCCGATAGTAGACGAAGCCTTGTAAAACACTTGTTTTTAAGGCAGCTTGTAGAAATTGGAAGCTAAATTGGTTATAATTTTTCCATTTCTGTTAATAGAGGAGTTCAATTTGTGTATGGCACTTCTTGTTATAAATGATCTTGATTGGGGAATAAAATTAATAGTTGGAAGCATATTAGTTTCCTTGGCTGCTTTCGTATATAATTCCGTTTTATTTTGTTTTGGATTCTACTTCTAAATACTACTAAATCATTCTTAATATGTTAACCATTCATAATTTGAGAGAATTAAGCTTATAAGCATTTGTAACGGTTCCAAAATCATTAACTAATTTTGATAAATGTATAACAGTTTATTGTTTTAATTTTTATACATGTCTAATTGCCAATATGGCATCACCGCCTACTTGACAACTGTCATGCTAACAGTTTCTCGTGAATGTTTTTACTTATAACAGAATCAATCAGAATTAATTTACTGCGGTACAGTAGGAATTTTATAATTATTTTTTTGCAAATACATTTGCTAGTTGTTTTATTAAAAATTAAAATAAAACAACCTTTTAAAAATGGGAGATAGTGAATTGGATGAAATTCGTGCACAACGCATGTCCCAAATGCATTCACAATTTGTAAGTATTTCAAAGAGTTTCCAATTCTTTAACTTAAGTCAACGACCGGTCAATATTTTCAGCTGCATGTATAGGTACCTTGTGTTTTGGTATGCTGTAGCTTATTATGAGACACATGTGATGGAAAATTGTTGTGAGGACAGAGAGAATGCTTATATTCATTACTTTATATGGTTAAAATGTGGGGGAACATGGAAAAGTTTTGAAATTGGAAAATCTATAATAAAATGTGAGTCATAGTTGTTGCTAATGAAGACTAGTGTTTGTTGTAGAGGGGTAAGGTGTGTAGAACAATTTGGATGAGGATGCAATTCAAAATTCATAAATTTTTAATATGGCAATTACACAGCATTGTGTTATCTGGATAATTATTTTTATAAATTCACTTTGTTAGTCTTCTATTAAGAGGAACAAGAGATCTAAATTAACCTTAACAAAACTGCTTTTAGAGAAGTTCTTTGATCCTATTTTTCTGAACTTTGTGGACTATTATTTGGACAATATACTTTAATGTTATTGATCTTAAACACTTGAGTAGGCATTGTTTGAAAGATTCAGTAACTATTAAAAATATTCTTTAAAAATAGGGTGGCGGCGGTGGTGGCAATTCAGCTGAAAAACAACAAGCTCAGGAGGAACAAATGCGGCAGCAAGAAGAAATGAAACACTCCATCTTATCTCAGGTATTGGACCAACAAGCTAGAGCTAGATGTAAGTGCTATAAACTCCTAATTCTTTGCCCAATTAAGCATTAAAACTAATTTATACTTTTTCGCAGTAAATACTTTAAAAATTAGCAAACCCGAAAAAGCCGCCATGTTCGAAAACATGGTCATACGAATGGCACAAACGGGACAGCTTAGAGGTAAACTCGATGATGCCCAATTTGTGAATATATTGGAGAGTATTAACGCTCAAATGCCACAAAGTAAAAGCACTGTTAAATACGATAGACGCCGTGCTGCCATCGATTCAGACGATGATGACTATGGTTGCTGATAAAGTTGTAACAACTCCATCCTTACACTCTACAAGGAAAATGATTTAGCTTCGTATTTTGTTTCTATAATTAAGAATGTTAAAAACCAATGATGTTCTTTTTTGTTTTTTAATTCTTTCTTTTTGCAAAACATTATTTTTATTATCTTATTAACTAAAGAAAATACATAAAACGAGATTTTTTGGAAACTCAAGCACTGAAACAAAATTGGTTATTTTTTAACGCAGAGATCGTTTTTAAAAATATGTGATCAATTTGAACATAAATTGGACTAGAAATTTGGCATTTACAAACAAGATATCAACAATTCTAACTACTTTTACTAACAGGTCGGCTATTGTAGCTCTTGTTGATCTATGTTTGGTATTAAGTAATTATTCTTTCTTCTCGTGATCATCTTCTTCGTCCTCTGCCACCAAACAATCACCACAGAACATGGAGTATACAATTAAAGACAGAAATCCTAAAGGTAAACCAAATATGACAGATGTCAACACCGGATTACCACGCCACATTTCGATAAGAGCCTTTTTGGCTTCGAATAAAGCACGATTAAGACGCACAAAATAAGTGTCACCACCCAAAGCCTGGGCGCTTTCATTATGTATGTTTTCCAGGAATATGTGCAAAGCCTGAGGAGTCATTTGCAAAGGATCATCATCGGGTAGATAGTGCTGCTGAGTGGTGGAGTTAATAACAATTAAATGGGGCGTAGGCAGCTCATCCATGATGATAGAATGTGTTATGCTGGGATCGCCAATCTGTTGAAATACATACAATTATGAAGAAATTAAAAGAAAAAAAGTTGTGTTTTCTGACATACCCAGCCAAATTGAAATTTATCATGATATCGTTCACGATGTTTGCGTATAACATTTTCCACCATATCGCGAAACTCCAGTTCATGGGTGGCCACCTGACTAAGTTTATCCTCAGACACCACAGCCACCACCAAATATTTGTTAGTTTTTAGTAGTTGATTTATGTTAAATCTAGTTATTTTGGGGAAGGCTATAAAACGTTCCTGATTCACCCACTGGTGTATGGTTTCATTTACCGCTAGCGGGTCCATTTCATGGGCCACATGAGCATGCGGATAGAAATGATGTTGCTCCTCCTTGTAGACTATAACAGCAGGTAGATTTTCAAATTCGAAATGTTGAGCGGCAACATCTTCAGATGTGGCATAAAAAAAGCCATGTTCCTGGTAATTTTCAGCTGCAGCATAAAATGTATCCCATACTACACTCTCCTGGGGTCCCACAAACATAAAGAATATGGTATGAGAGCCTTTAAGCATATCTACACTTTCTGCGCGTGTAACTAGTTGCACAGGGGGACCACTCATTCTTAGAGCATAATCTACCAATTCATCTTTGCTGCGGTCGCCACTATAAGTGTATTCCATGTTGCCTTTTATAAACATTATAGTGGGATAGGATCGTACTTTAAATTCTCTGCCAGCTGCTGGATATTTTGTACAATCCAAACGTCCTACCCTTACATTGGTGGCATGTAAGGCCTGAGCCACTAAAGCAAACACTGGTTCGGTACTTTTGCAGTAACCACACCAGGGAGCATAGAACATCACTAACCATTGACCCTCATGACGCACATCAATAAAACGATCGGAGAGCTCAAAAACTTTAGATGCTGCAGCTTCACCCCATGGCAAAAGGGAGGGTGTGGCAAAAATCAGCAAAAATACTACAAATATTCATAAATTTTATTCAGCATTGCTTAATTTTAGTAAATAACAACTTACATTTAACAAATTTTTGAAAACTTGAATAATCCATTTTTGGTCTTTTTTATTTGAAGAAACTTATTACTGCCGTGTAAAAATAGTGTTTTGGAAGTACTGTTTAAGACATTAAAGTCTACTCATAAGTATTTGTATATACCTAATTAATAATTAAATTTTCTAATGGGATTGAATTCCTTAATAATTTCTATTAATTGAATTAGTGTTATTTGATAAAACTTTAGGAAAAAAATGTATATTTTCTCTGCTTCTTTGTTGTATGCACTGTATAAATTTTATGAATGAATTGATAAAAATAAAAAAAATTGGGGTAGAAAACTCTGATGATAATTTGGCGATTTTTTTTCAGTTTCAAGGCTGTAATCCATTCGATTGGCTCTGTATGGAATATATGTATCTGTAATATACAAAATATATCATGATCCGGATATAGGTACATACATATGTATATATTTGCATACATACATATATATACTATCAAATAAAAATAAGAGCGATTTAATCAATAAGAATTGTGTTCTGTGAACACCGAAGAAATTTCAAGGAAAACATTTTAAAGATTGATACAATTTTTTCCTTGAAATTTCTTTGGTGTTCACAATGCACAATTCTTAAGCAATCGCTCGTATTTTTATTTGAGAGCATACACACATTTTTATACACATACATATGTACATACATACATATATACGAATGAGAGAGTAACACGAATTGCTAGTACAAACAAGTGTGTACTCGTCTTATCTTCCTTCATGCTGATGTCTAAAAGGATTAAAGAATTGCTTCCTATAAAGTCCCAGTTAAATAAATGTGTGTATACTTTCAAATAAAAATACGATCGATTTTAGCAATAAGAGTCGTGCTGTGAGAACACCGAAGAAATTTCAAGGAAAAATTGTATCGTTTTATGTTAATATAAATATACAAAATAGTTATACTATAACTATAAAAATTGTTTTTAGCTGTGTTTTTGTTAACGTTTATTTTTTGTATATTTTTTTAAATATGGTCACACTTTTTATCAGCTGTTCTGCTAGGAATACCACTGGGACGAACGTCGAATTTGTACACGTCGAATTAGTCGCTCACAATTCGGTGTGTGAATTCGTCGTAAATATCACAATAAGGACGAACAAATACACATACAAAAAACATATAATAGCTGCTAGACTATATTTAAAAAAATATGTAAAAATAAACATTGGCAAAAACACTAAAAACCATTTTTGTAGTTACTACTTTGTATATTTTTTTTAAAACATATACATATAAAGTAAAAAATAAAACAATAATTAAAGTAAATGTTAACATTCTTTACTAAAACTTTAAAAAATAAAACGAAACATGGTCACCCCGTATTGTTTGTTCGTTGTTCGCCGGCGTAAGAAATATAAAAATAAATATATTTTAGAATTCGACGCGTATGACGAATTCGGCCGACGCCATTATTGTGTATATTTTCGTATACACAAATATGTGTTATTTTTAGCGTGAAATATTCGCGACCAAAAATTCGTCGTTTAGCCCAGTTCTGTTCCTAGCCGTATATTCATTCAATTATTTTAGCACCGTGATAAAATGGATATAAATAAAACTATAATTAAAATGGTTAAAGAAAATGAATGCTTATATAATCTGGCATCAAAAAGCTATAAAAATGTCCAGAAAAAGTCAGAAATATGGGATACAATTGGCGACATGGTAAATTTATCCGGTAAGAATAAATTGAAAATTTTACTTGCATATGTATGTACTTATGTATCTTTATATATAAACCTCAATACTTAGGTGATGCATGCAGGAAACGATGGAAAGGACTCCGGGATACATATAAAAGGCGTAAACGTTTAGCTCAGCTTGCTTCCGGTAGTGGCGCACCAATTCCAACAAAAAAATGGAAATATATGGAGGCGCTGCAATTTCTAGACAATTACAAAGATGCACGAGCGTAAGTCTATATATAATTGCATATTTATGTATGTACATACATATGATATTTTTTATTTATTTATATTTGTATTTTATTAGAGCAATTAGAAGTGTTGAAGATACAACAAATAAACTTGAATGTTTGTTAGATTGCTCGTCGTCCACAGATTATAACGAACGCACAGATGACAGCACTACGCAACAACTAAATGAAGCCCGGCCAAAAAAATATACAAAAAAACACGCTGATGAGGAAGTAACCTCCGTTTTGAAGGAGGTTATGAAAGTGTGTGCCGATTCTGTCAAAGAACTGGCATCAGCAAGTTTTATTGATAAAGACCGCAACTCAACAACATTGCTTTTTGAAAGCTTAGCCAAAAAAATTTTGGAAGCAAATTTACCACAAAAGGTTGTGTCAAGAATTGAAACTAAGGTAATGAATTTGGTGTATGAGGAAGTTGCCCAAAACTTAACATCTTGATTGAGGTGGCTTCTCAAAAACTCTTTTATATTTTCAATTCGTTGATCTCGTATACATATGAATATGTTTCTGTTTTTTAATAAAATATTTTTTATTGAATAAAATAAATTAAATTTGAAAAAATGTGTACAGAATTTAATTTTCAAACAAGTACCTACTTTGCTAACTCCTCTCTTATAGCAAAATCATTTGTTCATGAGCGGTTGGCATGGTAAATGCAAAAGAAAGGCTGGTATTCAGATGGCTGCCTCCATATCCTGGGGTGGAGGATTATTGTGTATTTCGATTAAAAGGCAAAAAAAAGCTTTCGAAATGCAATGTAGAAGTTGAAAATATATAGGCCTATATCTCGGGAACTACTGGGTGTATGATAATTTGTAATACATTAAATAAGAGGTATTAAAAACACCTCTCCAACGATATACATATATCATGATTATAAAATATGGACCGAATATGGGTTAAATCCGAAAAGAATATTTTTTGACCCGAATTTATTTGTTTTTTTGGAAATGGTTCTTATATTGCAGCTATGACAAATTATGGGCCGATCTTCTTAAATTTTGGAACAGTTATTTTCATGCATATGAGGATATTTCACGTCGAATTTCAACACAATAACGGTATATTTAAGATATATATATTAGTATTAACGTTGATTTCGAGAGTAGACCTTAGTGAGGGATATTGACAAATATGGACCGATATTAAATTCCTGCAGTTTGATTTAGGCATGTATGTAAATGATCCGTGTAAAATTTTGGATTGGTACCCTTATTTATAGGAAATTTATGAGTATTAAAGTGATTTTCGGAAGAGGGCTTTATATGGGGCATACGGTTAAAAATAGACCGAAATTTACAAAATTTTGTAGGATGATTTGTGTATATATGTAAATGATCTGTGCAATGGTTTGAGTCGGTACCGATATTTATACAATATATACATATAGGTATAAATGCCTTTTTCAGATGTGGTCCTTGTATGGGAGCTATGATCAATTCTGGGCCGACCACCATACAATTTAGTACAACAATTTATTTGCCTATAAAGATTATTCATGTCAAATTTTAGCAGTTTAACATTATTTATATCTGTTTTATACGTATTGAAGTGAATTTTGAAAGTGGACTTTATATGGGGGCTATGGTCAAACATGGACCGAACTAAAAAAAATTTCGTTTTGCGATTTATTTGTGCATAAAACTATTTTTGCTGAATTTTGTCTTGGTATTCCAATTTTATAGGCATTTATTATTATAATTGAGCAATATTTCGGGAAGATTTTTGTATGGGGGCTATGAGAAATCATGGACCGATTCATACTATTTTCCGCACACTTTCTTCTTTTATCATAAAAACAACGTATACAAAATTTCATGGTATTTCTGCAATATATTTCAAAATATTGCAATAAAATGGACAAAAAATATCAAATTTTTATGGAAGTTGTCTCACACATTGGTCCATAACTCTGGTTGGCCTAAACCGATTTTGCTGATTTTAAATAGCAAACTTCTCGAAAGCATTTCTGACAGAATTATTGACGTGTAGCTAATGTAATGTAAAGAAGTTCTTTTAATTTTATGTTGTTTGTTTGTATATGATAAAAACACGACAGGATCTAAACAGTCCTTTTTGGTTTCTTTATTTTTAACTAATTCAGCAACCACATTGTAAAACTGTAAAAACCTACTTTTAGGATCACAAATTTTCAATGAATAGTTTCGAATAACGGTATATTTGTGGTGAATTTCTTATTTGTTAGCTAAAACTGTAACTGCACATCCATTGCCTGCTTCCTGCTTTTAGGATGACAAATTTTCAATGACCTTGAAAAATTTTGAAGAACGGTATTTGTGGTGAATTTATAAAAACTCACCACTATTTTATACTCACCACGATTTTTTTACCAATTTTTTTAATTCACCACCTCTTTTAAATTCACCACATGGCAGGAAAAAATTCTCAGGTCGTTCGACTTTTTTTTTCTTCCTCGTCAGACCGACGGACACGCCACCACCACCCTGTGAGTCGTCGTCTAATGTCGTCGTCACTGTCGTCCTTGCATTGTTTGTGCGTGTGTGTGTGTTGTTGCTGTTTTGTTGATTTGAATAACAATCCCGGATATTCTATTTATGCGAACTTTTTTAGAAAAAGAATATGGGAGTTTTTGTGGTTCTATTTTTAGACAATAAAGCATGCCATCTATTGTTCGTAATACCAAAATTCTTGGCACTACTTTTTAGATTGAATAAAGGTGATGCCATTTTGTTAAGACAACATATACAAAAACTTTATGCTGTGAAATTATAAAAAAATGGTTTGTTTTTGTTTGCTTTCTCTTATAAACGCTATTCTTTTCCTATCAACACGTGTGTTGTAGTAAATGTTCGCTGAATTTTTATTTTAAATTAATACAATTTTTATATTCGTGTTTAAAAAATAATGAAAATGAAAAATTCTGAACAATCAAAAGAGGCGCCTAGTGGTCGTACACAAATACATAACGTACGTTTTTACAATTTGGCACCACGTTCAATACAAACCATGGCCTATAATAACATTTGGAAGAAATTGGCTTTATCCAGGTAAGTTGAATGAAATGAACCTGGTTTTTTTTTTTAATATTTGCCTTTTAAATTTTTAAACAAGAAATGATGGTTCCATAGAAATTTGGGATATGGGTAATGCTCCCTGCTTGGAGCGCACTATATCAAAGACACCGGGTAAATCGGTGGAGGGTTTGGCTTGGTGCTCGGACCGTTTATTCAGTGCCGGTCTTAGTGGTGAGGTTATCGAATGGAATTTACAGACTTTGAAAGCCCGCAACAAACAACATATCACTGGCAATGCCATTTGGTGCTTAGATGTAAATCACTTGGGCACTGATATTGCCATAGGCACTGAGGAGGGTTACATCAACATCTTCGATATCTCAGACAATCAGTTCCAGTATAAAAGCCTATTTGACAAACAGGAAGGTCGTGTGCTCTGCTGTCGCTTTGATGCCAGCGGAAACTACTTAGTAACCGGCTCCATGGGAGCCATACGCATTTGGAATACACGCACCGGTCATGCTATACACAAAATGACGCTGACAGTAAAATTGAATAAAACCACTCCCCAAACAACTATTATATGGTCTTTACAAGTATTAAAGGATTTCACAATTATAGCAGGAGATTCTCGCGGCTGCATAACCATTTGGGATGGTAAAAACGCTACACAGATAGAATCGCACCAGGCCCTGAACGCTGATGTACTAGCTGTAGCTGTTGATGAGCAGGAGGAGAAATTATTCTGTGCTGGCATAGAGCCCACCATTCGAATTTATTCCAAAACGAATATTCATCGTGAGGACATGGTCTACACTAGATGGATTAAGTTTCTGCAACGTCGTGTACATGATCATGATGTCAAGGCTTTGCTGTGCGTACAGGATAGCATATACTCGGGTGGTATTGATGGCTATTTGGGCGTTTCCTCGGCCACTAAGACTCAATCGAAAATTGTTAAATACGGACCATTTTTAGAGGTGAGTTGGAAGTTTTAATAACGTATCATCTGTATATTAAAAAAACATTCACTAACATTTTCCATCGAAAATTTTTAAATGACACAATTAAAAAAAAATTTAAATATTCGAATTAGTATCTTAAAGTTAATATATTTTAAAAGTATTTACTCGAATCGATTAATTACTTATCTAGTTAAAATATTTAAAATTTTGAATTATGTTATTCAGCCAACAATTAATTTATAATAGCAAAAACAAGTAGCTACATATTTAAACCATCATTTGTAATTTTTAAACATTTTATGGTTCTGGAATCATAAACTACAGGTATATTTCGAGTCATTAACTATAGTTGAACAACCCAGCATTTCCTCTTAAACTTTTTTATTTTTCTCTCCAAAACTTGCGTTTAATTACTTCCATTGCTACCCCAGCCCCTTATTATCATGTCATCTTTATAAGTTATTGCTTTTTTTGTCACAAATCTAAATCCGCTTAATTGCATTAATTTTTGCATCAAAACATCAACCACTTTCTTCAAGCAAAAACCCAAATCACAAATACTCATTCCATAAAAAAATTTATTTTAGCCACCTTGTGTCACCGTCGCTCCCAAAAAACGTCTTCTACTGCTGCGTTATACCAACTATTTGGAAATCTGGTGTATGGGCTCCTCGTTACACAAACAAAAGAAAACTGATAAAAATCCAGTTATACCAGACGCTGAATCGAATATGCTTTCAATCGACAAAGTACCAGAAAAACTACTAGAATTTAAGAGTAAAAATGAAGAGCACATTGTATGTGCTGCTCTCTCGCCCAATGGTCATTGGTTGTGTTATTCGACACAAAAGGAAATACGTCTATTCCAATTTATACCCGGTAAAGGCAAACAGGTCACACAGTTAATACGTGTCAAAGATTTGCCCGAACAATTCGCCCCTGCTTCTCATGTTACCTTCATAGCCGATTCGATGCGTCTGATAATGGTGAATCGGGAAACAAAACAGATCTTAATTTTTTCCATACTTACGCCCAAAGATGATGCCTTGAATTTCAGTTCCTCGCCTCCTCTGGACTTTGTAGAGTGTATCGATACCAGCAAACACATAAAGGACAGCATTAAATTATTTTCTGTTTCGCTGTGTGGTTCTTATATTGTTGCCGCCAGTGCTGATCGTACAATTGCTGTATGGTCTGTGTACCAGGGTAAACATTTCAAGCATCTACTCAATTTGCCTCGTTATACAGCGGCTACCACAGCTTTGGCCATACATGCGAAGCAGCCGCGTATTGTGGCCGCCTTTGCCGATGGCAAAATCTTTGAATATGATATGGAAGAAATGTGTTTTACTTGCTCCGCTATAGATCGTTTCGTTTCAAATGCCGACAGCTTTTGTATTACCAGTATAGCTTTAGATTCACGTAATCCCAATATTTTCGTTATGCAAAATGATTCGAAAATGTTTGTGTTAGAGAAGTGTAAACAAGAGGATAAGTTGGAAGAGGCTGTTATGGAAAATTCAAATAAAAAGTCATTGAAAAAGTCCAGAATGGATAAATCGCACGATATGCAAGTGGATGATTTGAAATTGAAAATGGAAAAGACATTTGAGGTAATTATATGAACTTAAATTTTAATACTAAAGAAAGCGCCAAGCTAAGAATTTTCTATAAAAATCTATAGCAGGAGACCTACTGCCGTATTTATAAAAAATTAAAGTAGACTTCAAATGTACTTTAAGCAAATTTTGTATGAAAATTTTGTCTAAAAGCACACTTCAAGCCTACTTTATTTTTATAAATACGGCAGCTAAGCTAAGAATTTCCTTTAGAAATCTCTAGCATGAGAGCCAAGCTTAAAACTTCCTGCAGAAATCTCTAGCCTTAGTGTCATGCTTAAGACTTCATATAGAAATTTCTAGCATAAAAGTCAAGCTAAAGACTTCTTATAGAAATCTCCAGCATGAGAGCCAAGCCTAAGATTTCTTATAGAAATATCTAGCTAAAGATTTCCTGAAGAAATATCTAGCATGAGAGCCAAGCTTAAGATTTCTTATAGAAATCTCTAGCATGATTGTCAAGCTAAGACTGCCTATAGAAATCTCTAGCATGAGAGCTAAGCTAAAGATTTCCTTAAGAAATATCTAGCATGAGATCCAAGCTTAAGATTTCTTATAGAAATCTCTAGCATGATTGTCAAGCTAAAACTGCCTATAGAAATCTCTAGCATGAGAGCTAAGCTAACGATTTCCTATAGAAATCTCTAGCATGAGTGTCAAGCTTAAGACTTGCTATAGAAATATCTAGCATAAGAGCCATGCCAAAGATTTCCTATAAAAATCTCTATCATAAGAGCTAAGCTTTCCTGGCAGCTAAAGATTTCTAACAGAAATCTATACATTGAAAGTTAGAGATTACCTATAGAAATCTATTTTTGTAACACTATTATTTTTTTTTAGCACTTAATCACTTTATGCTGGTTAAACCCTAATGAACTGGTTGCGGTCAGTGTTAATCCTTTAACACTATTAGATGAATTACCAAATCCATTCAAGGAAAAACACTTTAGATCTACGTAATCTTATTAAATCTTAAAAATAAACTGTAGTTTTATTAATAAAATTATATACATACATAAATATTTTGTTTTTTAGAAATAAATAATTCTAAGACCAATAAAGAAATTTTATTGTAAATTTTCTAATTATGTTTTAATCAGAACTTCAAAGATTCCCACTAAAGTTTTGGAATATTAAATTGCTGCCAAACATGGCTTCAAATTGCCAAAATTATTTCCCTTTTAATTGTTAAATTTCTTATTCAGGTGTACATTCTGTTTTTCGTTGTTTTTTTGTCGATATTTTTTCTTATTTTAAGTAATTTTGTATTCTTGCAAATGTGTTTTATTTAATTTTACTTGTTGTGTCTATAAATAAAACCTGACAACACATTCGTCAAGAAAGTAGAACGTTTCGTTGTCATCGACGTCGTTGCTGCTGCTGTGGTTGGGGCTAAATATGTGGTACAATGAATTTAAATTCACATTATTTGTCTGTCCGTCTGTCTGTTTCTTTGCTGATCAACATCTTTTCAATTCGTACTACTTCTAAGTAATTTTTGTTTAATTTTATTGCATTTAAACAGCGTCAAGCTGTCTACTCTCATGATACTCGCACACAAAGCCAACATACGCCAAGCAAATACATAATACAACATATTTGTATATTTATTTAAATGTATTTGGTTTTTCTCATTTATATCTTTCCTTTTTTTGTTTTGTTTTTTTTTTTTTTTTAGCAAATAGTAAAATATTTGAAAGATTTTATAAAATTAAATTGCAAAATAAAGAAACAATTTCAAGAGAACGGTTGAGACAAACTAAGGCACAAACAGGGGGACCAAAAGTGGATTTTTTACATTATAATATTAGATAATTTAAATGAAACATTAATTCCCCATTTTCAACAATTTCAGTTACAGTTTTACTATTACTTTAACCCACAGTTAGCATTATTTCATTTCAACAAATCCAGTTAAAATTTAACTTACAAATTTAACAGAAAACTTGGAGGTAAATTTAACTGAAATAATTCTTCCGTTAGGCTCCTGATTAGAAGAAAGAGGTAAATAATTTTCAAAAGAAAATGTGAATAATATAAATGAAATTTATATGTTTGTATTTTGTTTGACTGTTTTGGACATGATTTAATCTCTGGCGACAAATAAAGAATTTTGATAAAAGTATTGGTTGGTTTACAACCACACCACTCGTTGAATAAATGATAGGACTAAACAGAAATTATCCAGCCTGTTGCGTTCAGGTATCCGATGAAATCGTATCATCTAATACCTAATGTCTCCGCTAGGTTGTTTAGTATATGGTTGTTGCAAAATTTTAGTCTAGAGTTTTGAAGAGCCGAAAATTTACAGAGAAAATGATACACTGTATCTGCTTTCTCCCGGACCTGGCAACTGCGGCAGTTAGCAACGCCGGTTAGCAAAGCTATGTTTATCGAGATGTCCACGAGCTGCGCTTTTTGTTGTATACTGGCCACATAAATATTTCTAGTGGTCCTGCAGTTATCCAGATTGCTCCACCTAATTTCAGCCTTACGAAAGAAGTATGTGAAGTAAACTTTTCAGTTAGACATAACATATTACTTTTAGTGAAAATGTCCGTAAGTTGCTAAATAAAGTCTGTTAGTATGTAAATAGTTGTGTTCCAAATTAATTGTTTGGGAAAATAAATTAAAGAAACTTCTATATATTTCTTTTACTATTTGCAATGTTTAAACATTCTGAAAATAAAGACTTAAGGTTATGACCACTTTTAACAACTGCTTTCTCCTAAGCTTAACATGCATATAATCCTAATGAGAAAACAGACTTTCCAAAAAAAATGCCATGTAACTTAAGGTACGGTCACATTTGGCAAATATTTACTAAAAAAAAACGTAACAAATTGTTTTAGCACCATTTGTTTGACGTTGTTTACTCTGACAAGAGTTTTGCAAGATCAAACAGCATCAAATTAATTAAAACTAAATATTTGTTGTGCTTTAGCCTAAATAAGAAATGTTTTATTTAATAAATAAACGGTTATTTAGTGGTTTCGCCTTTTTCGGCAAATATTTGCCAAAATCCAAAATGACGTATGATTAATATTAATGATTAATATAAATTGATGTTTTTTGAAAGAAAATTCATTATAATTTCTTTACTGTTTTATATCATTAAACATTTGAAATGGATTTTAAGTTCATTCATGAGGTGCAATTTTACAATACCATTCTGCTTCGAGACATCAGCTCTGCTAATCAGCCCAATCATGAATAAAAATTCCGCGGGAGTTTTTTCCCTTTTTATTTTTTTAACATTGAATTTGAATAGGAAAAATGGGGCTGAATATGTTTTATAACATAAACGGAAGTGCTTTCGATTATACTTATTTTAGAACTATTAATTAGAAACAATTTCTAAAAATTCTCTACGGTTATTGATTTGCCGTATAAAAATTATTATAAATTGCAAAATTATTTGTGTTTTGTTAAATAAACCAGTTTTTGTTTTCAATAATACATATGAAAATTCAGTTTTGGTGCATTAGCTCTCATTTAATATACTACAGATTGTACATGTAAATTAATGAACTTAGTATTCAAGTTGGAGGGAAAATTGTGGTTTTTACCTCACACATTTATAGACCGTTTTATGTAATTTTCAATATCAAAACTCTCGAATGTGTATATGGTATATTGACACAAGATTTTTGTTCGTACAATATCTGCAAACTACAGAGAGTTGATTTCAATTAACATACAGACAGACCTCTTAAAAACTCAAAATTCTATGCAAAAATTATTAAAATATAATTATACAAAATTTGAAATTAAAAGTTTTAACAAGTAAATTTTAGATATTAAATATGTGTCCCCACATATTCATAAAATGCGAAAACTCCAAAAGAAACCTTTGTTCTAAGCAAAGGTACGAAAGACCTAATTCTTAATATAATTCTCAAAAACAAATTATTTATATTATATTGCGAATTAAAACACAATTCCGTAGTACTTCAAATATTAATAAAATTTATTGAATGATTAAATTATTATTCAATTCAAAACTATTGCAAATATAGGGCCTGTTCGAAAATGCATCACTGCACTGCATTTGATGCGCAGTACGTTCGGAAAAGCAAAAGGTTGCATCACTGCAAATGCATTGTGTTCTAAAATGCATCACTGAAGCAGATGATGCGCAAAAAACAGCAAACAAGCATCACAAAAATGGCTGATGGCTGTATACATTTCTTTAATAAATTTATTTTAATTGATTTTGTATACTTTTTTTTAGAATAGAAAATGATGCAAAATTCTCCAAACTATTGGTGAGAGCCCGTTTGGACATGGAGGATATTGCTTTATAATATTACCATCAGCATAAGCTGATTCCTATCAGCATCGCAAACTAATCAAATATGCGCATCAAATGCAGTGCAGTGATGCATTTCCGAACAGGCCCATACATTAAAATTGTTTCCAGTAATTGTTGAAATACAAAAACAAATTTAATTATGAACAAATTAATTAAACAAATATTTTCATTCACTTAATCCAATCCAAGATTGAATTCAAGATTTTAATAAACATTCAAGAGAATTAACTTAATTGCGAATGAATTCTATTCAAGTAAAATTAATCTTAAGAATTCCTTTTTAGGAGAAATTGCTGACATTTTTCATTCTAAATTAAGATTTTAGTGATTTATGTTCAAATTTGTTTAGTTAATTAGAAATCTGTTTTGATATTGCAATATTTAGGTCTTTAAAAATTGTCATCTAGTTGTTGTTGAGAGTCTTGCGACAAATATGAATGATTTGCGCTAGAATTAATCAATAAGAGAACTGCTTATAATGGGAATGTCTAAAGTCCCAAACTAGTGCTATTACTCATCATTGGTTTCTCCACTGGATAAAGAAATAGCTGAGTAACAATTTATTTTAAAATATGCGTATCCTGAGCGGATTTCAATTAATCCTCCATAAACTGACAATTGACTCTAGACGTTTACACTGACTAAATCCTAGATTACTCATGGCTAAATTCACTGTCATTAGTTAGCTAATGGCAAAGGCTTTCTTCGCAATGCTTAGTTTGCCATAAGAATACCAAGTAATAGTTAAACAAAAGTTAGTATTTGAGTTTATAAATGGTTAACTAATGACCGAGAATTCGGCCATTAGAGACACTAAAATGAAGATTGATTACACGCCAAATTATCTACCTTCAACAATTTACCTTTTACCTTTTACTAATACGACCCTGTCTACGAGAATTACTATTTAAACATCATGTAATTGTACAAACAAATTCAGAATTAACATTTGCCGGTATTGGCATTAATCCCAGGATCACAGATCCAAACCAAGCAGTTAAACGCCCCTTAGTTTGTTATGGTCTTTTACTCAGTACTTTTTTCCACCTGGATATTATGGTGCATTACATATTAAGTCATATAAAGGAATATTACGAGGTAACCGATTCTATGCCACTAATGCCTCAAATGAGTATACTCGTATTTCTGAGTAGGATATTGTGCAATTAATAAACGAACTGCATCAACTGAATTTAAGGGGTGATTTGCAATATTTGAAAGTGTTAAATAAAATATTTTAATAATTCATTCCTTTAGCCGAACATAGTGCGCAGGGAAAACGCCAATGATGCACTTGTTTCTAATATTTATTTTAAAATCGTATTGGTTACTTGGAACGTTTGCCTTTACGCATCCAGTTATATATGGTGCATATGTTTACATCACAAGTGACAAATTGGTTTTAGTTGAGGCAAATAAAGCCACGTAAGTAGTGATACAAAACGTCAAAGACATTTCTAGGTCCAATGTATTAAGTGCAAGAACATGTTACCAATTTAGAAGGCATTTTTCATTAAATTCTCATTTTAAAGTTAAAAATTCAAAAGAAAATTTATGAATATTTAAAATATTTTTAATTTTACAATATTTTACCCCGAGGACCTGCTCATAAATGCTTTTAATTTCATAAACTCTTTTTTTAGTTTTATTAATTTTATATATGTTTTCATATTAACATACATAAACTCTAATATTTTCATTACCAAAACTTTATTGTTATTTAAAATTTCAAAAAAAAAAAAGTTGCTCGTTAAAATTTTGCATCCAACATTGATTGCAACAAATCACTGTCTGGACAGTGAAAAATATGTTTTGTGCGTTTGTGTTTGTGTTGCTGATGGGGTTTATTGTGTTGCTTAAGCTCAACAACAATTGTCTGTTTCCGTTTTAGTTGTTGCAACTGTTGTTGTAACAATATACAAAAAAGCAAAAAAAAAAAAAAAACACCAAAATTCAAATGCAAATACAAATATGCCATTCAAAATTTTCAAAACAGCATTCAAGCTAAAAAAATATATTGTATATATAAAAAATACAAATGAAAAACATGCAAATTTTTGCCCAATCATAGTCTGAAAGTTAACATTTATTGCTCATCCCTTACTTCCACAACTACCCATTCTCCCAGCCCGTGTCTGGCTTTACCTTTTTTAAGCGTAGTATATTTTTCAAAACACCTACACAAAGTAATAATGCCTGCAAGGATTTTAATGCTACTGCAAAAATTTATGCTTTACAAAAAGAAACAAAAATCATATACTCTTCTTATACAATACAGCAGTAGTCAACCATCCAGCCAACAACGAAAATATACTCGTACATTAAAAACCAAAGTCATCCCATAACAGTTGGTGAAATTAGATTAATGGCAATTTGTAATATTTGTAAATAAACACTAAAAATGTGTGACACTAAAACTAAGATTAAGAGCCCTGCTATTATCGTACTCATCCAACCAGAGCATTCGAAAATTATACTACTTATATCTATCGAACAAACATTATTTTAGGAAAATCTTCATTCTTCAATGAATCATTAGAATTATCGGTAGAGTTTTCTTTACTATTTTACAATTCAATATAATTTCTTGGATTTTCCTTAGAAACCCACTCGCGAAAAGTTCGAAAATGTTTTTCTATCACTCAGCTAGTGGCAGTAAAACCATCTATCTCACCTGTTTAATGGTTCGAAAACGATATTAATAACAAATTACATATTTAAAATATATAAAAATTTTTGGAAATAAATCTGGTCCGATTGATAGAAAGTTTAACATGTAGCCAAGGAGTGTTCGAGTTAAAGTTTTGAAGATGACCTTCACAAACGCTCCAGGGGCGGTACTGTGGTTATTTTTTGTTTTTCATCGCATTCCTTATATTTTTATATTTTCTGAAAATTATTGGCTGCTTCAATATAAATGTGATCCTTTTGAGCATAATTGTAAAATATCCCATTTCTGAGATTCTGGTTGAACTTCTGTTAATTGGCGGATTCCCTAAAAACAACGAACCTTTTTATCAGCACGTTCTAAAATCCAATCATTAGTTCTTTGGATACTTTGGTAGGCTTTAATTGAATACGATGATGAGTCATCAATTAATTATTATACCCTACACCTCGATAGTGGTTAGTTATATTAGATTTGTGCTGATGTCCAATAGCCATCTTAAAGTATACCGAATCACTTCCTGAGTCGATTTAATGATGTCCGTCCGTCCATCCGTCTGGCTGGCTATTCATGTAAATCTTATGCTCCGAATACAGGTCGCTATTATGAAGATATTTCGCTATAATTTGGTATATGATATTTTTCGGTCCATTTTTTTCCGAAATAGGGATTTATCTGTCATAAATGTTTAATTTTTTATGGCCAAATTTCGCAACAAATAAGTTGTACGTGAACCCTAATTATATTTACAAATTTAGTGCAGAGTGGTCCATAATTTACCTTAGCTCCCATATAAAGCCAGCTGCTGAAAATCACTTTAAAAAGCATAACTTTCATAGAAATGTTGGTATCCAAATCATTTGCAACATAAACATAAACCAGTTTCATATACAAACATCATTTGGTTGAAATTTAATATGATCGGTCCATAAATAGTGATAGCTCCCATATTAGGCCCACTTCCAAAGATCACTTTAACGACCAAAAATCACTTAATAATATTAGTATCCAAATAAAATTGAACGCAAATAAATTTCATATATACAGAAATCATTACAACTAATTTTATAATGGTCGGTCCATAATTAGTCAAAGCTCCCGTATAAGATCCTCTTCCAAAATCACCTTAACATCTATAAGTCTATTAAAAGTGTTTATATCGAGATAAAATTTAACAAAAACATTATTTATAACCACAAAAGTCATGCCACTAAATTTTTAAATGGTCAGTCCATAATAGGCCACATAGGTAGCTCCCGTATAGAGCCCATTTCTGAAAAACTGTTTTTTTACACATATACTGGGTTTAGGGTGTTCTTTCTTACTTGTTTTTTTTTTATTAAAAACAATGCCTTTCCTGCTAAGATCAAAATAGATGTTGAAACACAACAAAATACTCAAATAAGATTGAAACTCAGGCGCCCCTAATAAAATTTCCTTGAGTTTAAATTATACTCGTATTTGATATATGTTGTAGTAGCTGCTGTAGTAGTAGTTGTTGTTTTTATTGTTGTCAGCATTGTTGCAACATAACATACATACAGAACTTGCATACAGGAACACACAGATATTTAACTCCAAACATTTGTATATTCATTCAACCATCCATATGTACGGAAAGACAGACAGACAGACAGACATTCAGCCAAACATACTTCTACTTTCGACATTTGTTTTTCGTGGTATGCACTTGTCTAGACTTTGGCTAGACAGTGTTAAACCAAATATCAGACTACTTCTCGACGAGAACGAGTACGACGAGTATGCTTAACTTAACTAACTACAACTCATTCATACAGACAACAATAGATGGCTGTTGTTGTTGTTGTTATTTTTTTTTAATTTTTTTTTTTGAGAAGTTGTTATTTCTTTTTGTTTATTGTTGTTATTATTGTTAATATTTTGTTTTTCTTTTGCTTTTGTTGCAATTATCATTTAACATACTTCTTTAAGATATAAACATACAGAATCATTTTACAGATTATATTTTACTATTTTTAGTTCTTAAGTCTTATAACTCAAATTAAAACTAATGGCTCTCTGGCGATAGCATTGATGAACTACTGGATTTCATATTAGCCTTGATCGCGTTTGGAACTGTGCGATAAGTCTAGCAAGCGTGTTCGTGTGGCATTGTAATATTAATATTGTATGTATGTATGTATATTTGTCATATACTTTCTTGAACTCAGCCTTCATCAGCCTGGATCTTCACATTTCTTATGTACCAAAGTTCAACATCATTTGTTGGTTAGTTTGGTTAAAAGACTGTGTTTAAGTGATCTGCAAATTTATCTTAATATTTGTTCAAGCTTAAGGTCTTTTTTAATAAAATCTTTATATTTTATTTTCGATATTTCGCTACTTCGTTGTATAGCATTTTCAGAAATTTTTGTGCAACTATTAAGATATTAATAAAACAATAATAGTAAAGATCTGCTTTAATATCTTTGTCCCAAGAAACCAAATTTTGAAGATTTTTCATATCCAAAATCAAACTTTCTTAACTTCTTGTAAATATGCATTTAAATGCATGATCACACAATCTGTGATCACTTATATTTTTGACTCAAAATCTATTTTTCATAAAAAAAACTCTAAAAGGTTAAATCCTTAATATCTTTGTAAATACGAGGTTAACTGAGAAAAGGACATCGAACTGTGATCACGCATATTTCTGTCCTAAAATCGATTTTTTATATAAAAAGACACCATTTTTTAAATCCAGAAAAACTTTGTAAATAAACGTTTAAATGAGAAAAGTGCCTCGATCTGTGATCACTCATAGTTCTGACTCGAAATCATTTGTTATGTCAAAGAATCCAAAATCTTAAAGTTTTATATTCAACATGAATGATTACAGAATGTGTTCCGTTTCTCATTTAAATGCATGTTTACAGAGTTATTAAGGATTTAATAAATTATGTCCTTTTATATGAAAAATTGATTTTGAGACAGATATAGCGTGTTCACAGATCAAAGAAATTTTATCATTTTAATGAATATAAAACTTTAAGATTTTGTAATTGCATCTTTATTTGAGGTAAAACGCTTGCCAGCGTAGATTTGGGAACTGGTAAAAGTCACTGGAAGCTAAATCAGCAGAATGAGGTGGGTGGTCAAGCAACTCGTACTTAAATTCGTTGATTTTAGCGATTGTTAAAACACTCTTGTTTGCTGGTGTGTTGTCTTAATGAAAAATTATTATTTTGTGTTGTAAGCCAGGACGTTTTTGTCGAATTTTTTACATTTAATTGTTTCAAAATGTTGCAATAGAACTCTAAATTTATTGTTTTAATTTTTTTATGCGTTTTTGATCGACTATTAAAAAATGCGGCCCCCATCTTGCAAAAGGCGTTTTAATCTATAGTTCTTCATGCAAAATGAAACGGACTCGATCATTTGAGATGCCCATAATATTAGCAATTTCTGTTGTTGCTGTTTTTGGACGTCCACTATTTGGTTCATCCTCAATGCTTGTACAAGCACGTTTAAATTCAGCAACCCATTTTTTTTACTGTTGCATATGAAGGAGCACTTTCACCTAACACATTCATCATATCATCATCAATTTCTTGTCCCGATAAACCTTTTTATACCCTTCACCACCATAAGTGGTATAATAAGTTTGTCATTTCGTGTGTAACACTGAGATGAAGACCCACAAAGTATATATATTCTTGATCCTTATGAAATTCTAAGTCGATTGAGCTATGTCCGTCTGTCTGTCTGTGTAAAACACTCTCACGTCCAAAAAACATAAGGACCTCATTCGAAAAAGTCATTAAGTCACAGAGTTTACAAAAACCTGTCTATAATTCTCCTAAGCAGTTTGGCATTGAAAATCATCAAAATCGGTATAGTAGAACCAGAGTTATGGACCAAAATGTGAGACATCCTCCATAAAAATTTGATATTTTTAAAAATTCGTTTTCTTATTTTTTGAAATATATTGCAGATATTGCCATGAAATTTTGTACACGTTATTTTTATGATAAAAGAAGAAAGTGTGAGGAAATCGGCAAAAATAAGTGTCGTGTAAAAAGAAATCAAAACGAAATTTTGGTTTATTCGTTCCATGTTTGACCATATACCCCATATAAAGTCCACATCTAAAATTCACTTAAATACGTATAAATCTGGTTAAAATTTGACACGAATAATTCTTATAGATATATAAATGGTTGTATTAAATTTTATGATGGTCGGTCTATAATTGGTCATAGCTCCCATATAAGGACCACATCCGAAAAAGTTATTAATCTTTATACATATATATCTCATAAATATCGGCACCGACTCAAAATTTTGTATATACCATTTACATATAGACAAAAATCATTCCAAAATTTTGTGAATTTCGGTCCATATTTGATCGTTACCCCCATATAAGGTTCACTTTCCAAATTCAGTTTAATACTAATATGTACATATCGTAAATATATCGTTATTACGTTGAAATATGCATAAAATTCACTGTTCCAATATTTAAGAAGTTCGGTCAGATTTGTCAAAGCTGCATATTAAGGACCATTCCCGAAAAACAACTTAACCCACAAAAATGTCTAATAAATATCGATGTCGAACCAACTTTTCAATGAATCAGAAATTTTAATCCATAAATCATATTAATATGGACTTTGTAGCAGTCAGCCAATAATTGGCATTAGCTCCCGAACTAAGTTCACTTCCGAGTATAACAACCAACCATATAACTCTTGTAAATAACGGAATTGAGATGAACATTTTTTTAATATAATTAACAAACACAAACTGGATTTAGAAGCTATCAGTCCATAATTGGTCCACTTCTACTATGCCATCCATAAATCTCTTGTAAATAATGATATTGAAATTAAATTAAAAAAAAAGCCTCAGCTTTTTTATACTCTGTTTCTTAACTTGTTGTGAATATGGAAAAATATTCTTTCAATTTTATAAATTGTTAAAATACACTCGAAATTATTATGAAAATCTGACAAAATTTGTAAATTATGATGACAGACATTCATTGGTAATTACATCAGTTATAAATGTTCAATATTAGATAAAATTTCAAAGCATTTAAAATAAACTCACATTAGTGATTTACGACCAACAAGTAATATTGCCTTTCAAACAATATATAAAATACTAATAAAATTTGCACTAAGTCTGAATAGAAACCACATAATAAGGATATTCCAATCCTTTAACCAGTGTAGATTTTCTATTTCTTATTATGTTTAGGTAGAGGGTATTTATGATTCGGCACAGCCGATTATTGCACTCTAAGTTGTTTATTTAAATATTTAATGATACCGCAAATTTCTAATTTTTCTATTGTAAAAAAATCGCGGATGCGAAATTTAACATGTGTTCATAGCACAGATGTAAGTTTCTAAAACACTGAACTTTTTTCTGTTTATACCGCGCTTTCTGTTCTAGGCAAAGAAGTTTCCGAACCGCCCTCGTAAAGCACTCCCCAATCGGAGAAGATTGGAGAATTCATCTCCATTCGTCTTATGTTTGATGATGTTTATGCAAGTTATCGCTCTAAGTAGAATTAACCTTTGAACTACATAGACATATTTCTGCTATTATTCAAGTACTAAAGACCTAAAAACCATTTAACTTTTGAGTCGTGGGTTAATGGGTTACACATCAGAAATTCGGATAATGCAGTTAACATTCTTAAACTTTGCTTTAATCCTATCATTCCTCCAGGTGTTGATTCTCCTTGGTGAAACATTCTGCATATTGCCTACAAATGTCTAAGCGGTTTCATAAATCGGTTAGTATTCATACATTTTACTGGAATTTTATTACTTTTACTCGAAGTTTTGATTCTCCTTGGTAATACATATATTCTGTTAATTCTACTTTTCTATTATACGTCCAACGCTACAAGGCTAGTAAAAGAAATAGTATTGAGCAAGTATTTTCAATAGCCGCAGTTTTTATCCACCACAGGTGCTGCATAGTTATTGTATTTCTTAAAGTTGTTTTATGATCCCACCAGGTTTTTAAAACGTATGTCATATTTGCATTTATCTACCTTAATATCTTATTATTAGGTTTATGACCAAACTATTTAAACCCATTATCGCACCTACAAAAGGCAGATACTAGGAGCGTATTTTCAACTCTGCTTTCAATATAATCTTTTCAGAACAGCCTCCAGTTTCGTCCTACTCCAGCTATTTGACCTTTCTTGATAGATGTATTGTCTTGTCAAAATATGTATAATGAAGAATATTAGATTTGATAAAACAACTTCAGTGCATTGTTAATGAATATCCTGTTGATTTTATTTTCATTGAAATTTAAATCTCTTTGAAATCGAAGACTTAATGACACTTAATGCACCAACTCTCGTTGCTGTTTACGTAAATAAGTTTGAATTTGAATACATCTTCTTTATAATCCTTTCCTGTTACGATGCACTTCTCATTGCACATCCCAAACAGAGTAACACTGTTCGTTCCTTTTTGTGGTGTGCATGTGTACATGAGCATTGCAACGTACAGTTCAGTATTAAGATAAATCTTTACTTCACATTCATTTATCCTTGAAAGTTGTTTACAAAATGCATCCATTCATTGCACTTTATGTGCACAACAATGCACACACTAATGCAACAATAAAATGCACTTTTTTATTAACCCTCATCTTCATCATCATCAGCAATGACGTTGTTGTAGTCATTATTGTTGTTATTATTATGGGTACCATGCATGCACCAGAGAGTAGAGTAGAGACTCGACTCGAGTCTATTGAACTTCATTTCATGTATTTCAAGGATTTTTGAAAGACGTTCAGTCAGTCAATCATAACTTTCTCCACCCCCCTCCCCCCACATCATCACAGCGAAGTTTGTCAAAACAATGTTGTTACCGTACTGCTGCTGCAGTTTATATTGTTGATTTTCATTATTTCTTTATATGGAGTGTTCAAAAACAATCTATGAAATTTGAGATGTGCATAACAACAGCAACAACTACAACTACAATTATTCGGAGCGTATTAAATTGTTAACAAAATTTCAAGTAAATTGTGTTAATAAGAGGGTCGATTGGACGCCGTTCGTTCGTTCATTTGCTTCTTGCATTCTTTAAACGTACTTGCATTTTTTTATAGGGGTACGAGAATGATCTCAAAAGTTATTTTTAAATCTAAGTTGTTTTTGAAATAATTGTTATTTTTATATGTAATTTGCTGAACTTGAAAGATTATTAGTGGCTTTGTTTTCGATATCTTTCTCTTAAATGTGTTTAGCACATCTCATTAGTTTCCACCTATAGAGGTTGTTTTTTTTTAGATGTAAAGAACTTTAAGTTGGCAACACACTATTTTGTCAGCTGTCAAGTGAATTAGTTTAGTTTGGCACTTCAACATGAATAGACTGACGCCTGAACAACGCTTCCAAATTGTGCAAATCTATTTTGAAAATCATGGTTCTGTGTTTTTTTTAGATGTATATAACTTTGAAATGAAATAAAACAAAAATAGTTTTTTTTTTAATTTACTTTATTTGAAAGTCTTTTAAATATGACTGGCTCGGACTTAGTCTAATCTGGAGGTCCAATTTTCGATGACTTTTTCCAACATTTGTATATCGGCAATAACGTAGCGAAGGTTGTCCTCCAAGTGGTCAATCGTTTCGGTCTTATCGGCGTAGACTTCAAACATAAATCAAGATATAAAGTTCTATATATCTAAAGACACACCCTATACGACTTTAGCATTAGAACTCTACGACATTAGCTTGTTTCTTAGTTGTTAACCTTTACATAATTTCATATCATGCTGGCAAATTTCCTATTTCTGTTAAGCTGCCAATTTTTATTACTGAAAATTTGTAGCAATTTGTTGTGAACATTCCAATTCCGTGTGCTGTCTGCCGGAATAAAGACACTTTTGAAGTAACGAAATGAGTTCCCATGATAATTATATACACATACATGTATGTATATATTATATTCCATCATTTCCAAAAGAACTTTTCAGCATTACCTCGTAGTGCTACATGCATTTAAGTACATGTGCACATACGAGCACATATATGCGTAAACGTATGAATGCACTGAAGCATTCATATATTTATTTGTACTGGTTGGTATATCCTTGCTTCACCTGGATTGAATATACATACGTTCCTTTCTACTTCAACAGGTAATTTCTATCTTTTCGCATTTTGTTTTTAAATCTATGTACATTGTCTGTATTAAGAAGAGCAGTGCATATTAGGTTGTTTTGATTTTCATGGGTGCTCAAGCATAATTGGAAAGCTTATAGGGTAAAGTATTTGTGAGATTTGTTTCAGATTTGTCGGAAAAGGAATTTTTGCAAAAAATCGGCCTTGCCGGTCGTTTTGTCTGTTTTCTTCATAGCTTTGTCAAAAACTACGATATTCTTTACTTTTGAGGAAAAAATTTAAAAGAAAAATGTCCAAGCTTTATTTTTGTGTGCAAAACTATAAGTTTTGGTACCCTACATTAAAATTTTTTATATTTTTTTTTATAAATTTAGTAAATAACGCTTTATAACTTTTAAAATTTATATGAAATTGAAAAAAAAACCAATTATGCATCTAATAATTCTGAATAATTTAGAGGAAATAATTTTTGAATTTGCTGTTACCGATCCACAGTTATACCATTTTTAATGTTTGTTGGTAACCTATGAATACTTAATGTTAAAATTTTTTGCTTTGTAATCTTCGTGCTTGTTCGGAAAAAAGCTCAATCTTAAAAAAAGTTCTCAAAACCAAAACTACAGCGTTCAGACGGTTCAATCTTACACTTTACCCTTTTCTCATTAGAGCGCTTATTTACAGAGTTATGAAAGATTTAAGATTTTTTTTTTTATTTTTTATATGAATAATCGATTTTTTGTCAGTGATCACAAATTTTAGCCCTTTTCTCATTTAACTGCTTATTTACAGAGTTATGAAGGATTTAAGATTTTTTAAGATTTAGTTTTAAGTGTTTTTATACCCTACACCACCATAGTGGGGAGGGTATATTGGATTTGTGCTGATGTTTGTAACGCCCAGAGAATATTGGTCCAACACCCACCTTAAAGTATACCGAAAGGCTCAGAATCACTTCCTCAAATTTCATTGTTCTAAGTCTATTTTCTGAAGGTCCATCTTTCGTTCAACAGACGGACCGACATGACTAGAAATTCTTAAAATTTTATTAGGATCCAGAATATATAGACTTTTTGGTTCTACGACCAATATTTCGAAGTTTGTTACAAATTCCACAAATACCTCCCCACTATTGTGGTGTAGGGTATAACTATACTATACTTTATGGGTCGAATTATTTATTCCGTTTCGCAATTGCGGAAAGAAATTTTTTGTGCGGAAGCATAATTTAAAATTATTCATTCCGTTGCTGCAGTATTTTTCCTTCTTGCGGTATCATCTCTACACAGACAGTATTTCGGCATGCCGATATTTCTTTCCGCTTAGTTTTCCTGTTCGTGCGGAATCAATAATACCTTCATGGTATCCCGTTAATCACTTTCACAAATTGTCGCTTTCTCAAACTGTCAATTATTGTGACAGTAAATAAAGAACTTTTCACACCCAGCATTCTACAATTCACCATGAATAAATAGCATTGCATTGTAATTGATTACACCACCACCATGAACCAGCTAAAAAGCGGGAAAAGGGTTGACTTTCGTCTTTGCAAAATCCGTACCAACCACAAAACAGCAAAACTTTTTCAATATTTGTTAAAGACTGGCGAAAAAAGTTAACATTGGTTATGTTGCTTCTTACAGTCTACTATGAGTGTTGTTTTGTAATGTATTGTAGTTTGACGTAAGGAGAAAGGTTCATCACAAATTTTCAAAACCAGACAAATGAATTTTTTTACTTGTTGTTGCGTAGTTTCTTGCAGATGAAAGTTTTATAACTTTATTAGAAAAAAGTTCTTGCCAATTCTTGTATAAATCCTTTGATGGAATCTTGCAATTAACCCATTTCTTAGTTAGCCCTGGAATATTGGTTGGGATTTTCCGTTTGTTCTTGGAGTAAAGCATTAAAAGCTTTGTTTTGGTTTCTTTTACGAACTTTTTCTTAAATACCCTTGTATTAAGGAGCATAGTATGATCAAATAGGATTATACTGTGATCCAAGAGATCCTGGTTTATATTGTGCGTTCAACGGATCCACACTATCTAAAACAATGCATATAACACCTACAAAAGGAATCATCGCAGCTGGACAATTTGGTTCTTACTCTGGTTATTCGTGTTCTTAAGGTCACATTTCGCAAATATTTACTCACAAAAGCGTAACCACTTGTTTTAACACAATTTTGTTTGATGTTGTTTACTCTTACAAGAGTTTTGCAATATCAAACAGCATAAAATAAATTAAAACTAAATATTTGTTGTGTTTTGGCCTAAATAAGAAAAGTTGTTTTTTTAATTAATATACGTTATTTAGTGGTTACGTCTTTTTTTTTTTTGGCAAATATTTGCCAAAAGCATATAAATGTACCTTTAGTTTTGTGTTTAATTTACTGTCTTGAAATATGCCCAAATGTTTTATCAAGCTACACAACTTTTCCAAGATCTAAAGAGGACACCATCTTTAAAAGGTTAATGTTGTTTCGTGGCAAAAGTTTACGTTATTATTTGAATTATTTTTATTTCGAAGAATTTGTGGCAAACATTTTTGCACTTTATGCAAATGTAGAGATAGATGTAGTACGTGTAACATTGACGCGTTGATGTTAAATTGAGTTTTAATTGTTAAGAAAATTAGCTCTGGATTAAAATGTTAAAATTTCTGCAAAAACGTAATTAGTTGGAGATTGGAAATAAACTGTGTGTATGGTCGTTCTTTTTGCAATCAATTTTGCAGTTGAAAAAATTTTAAAAGCGCAGAACTTTTTTTGTGTGCCATAATTAAATTGAATTTAACATTGATATAAACGAGTGTAAAGAGATTTTTCTTTAGATATTTATGGTAGAAAATAATTTAAAAATATTAAAAGTTTTTAAAGCCGACGGGATAAAATTTTGCTTTCCAAATTCAGCTGCAAAAATAATTTACTAAACATATTTATTTGTTTTTTTTTAACTCATTCATAGCCCAGCTAGCATTTTTAATCGTAGAGGACACTCCTGCGATCGGAGCTGGCGATTAAATTAATCGTCCGCGATGTCGTATTCCGATCGCGAAAGTTTAGTGCAACGGGAGAAACTGTGTCATGACGGCGACTCTTCCATATGAGTCGTCTACGATGCAATGAAAGTATCATTTTGAAGAGCTAAATACGATCGTTGACTGCAAACAATCTTCCAATAGTCGCCAAAATGCGTAAACGACGATTCAGTCGTCCAACAAACGTTGAAATGACTCACAAAAGCAACGTTTGGAAGGGAAAAATAAAAATATAAACTCTAACAATCGTCTTAACGATTAAAAAAAGAGTCGCGAAATGATCGCGCTCGTCAAACAATCATCCAAATGCTAGCTGGGAGGTTACAGAAACTAAATATGTATGTAGTCTGTCTACTGACATACACATATATCTGAAATATTTAGTGCATTCATGTGGGTCTGTCGTCATTCTTTATTTTCGCTAAGCTTTAAATTTTGTATTTTCTATGACGCTTGCCAAAGTACAACTATTTACGAGTATATTTTGCATGTGTAGGAGTGAGTGGATATTCTTCACAAGTGCCGGCAAATTGTTGCTATTATTCAATGTACAAGGGCGGTTTGGAAACTTCTTAGCCTAGAACAGAAACTTCCATCTGTGCTATGAACACACGTTAAATCATCTTTTCGATTTGGCAACTCCTTCGTATAAAAACAAGTGTTCAAAAAAGACGCATCCGCGATGCGTGGTATCATTAAATATTTAAATAAAAAAGGTTTATCGGGACAAGAAATTCATAATGATATGATGAATGTGTTAGGTGAAAGTGCTCCTTTATATGTAACAGTAAAAAATTTTGTTGCTGAATTTAAAAGTGGTCGTACAAGCTTTGAGGATGAACCACGTAGTGGACGCCCAAAAACAGCAACAACAACAGAAATTGTAGCCAAAGTGCAGGATATGGTATTAAATGATCGACGAATAAAAGTGCTTGAAATTGCTAATATAATGGGCATCACAAATAATCGAGTCCATTTAAATTGCCATGAAGAACTACAGATGAAAAAGCTTTCAGCAAGATAGGTGCCGCATTTGTTAACAGTCGACCAAAAACGCATTGGAATCAAAAATTTCTCAAGCTTAAAATCACTATTTTGAAGAACTTGAGGAAAAATATTTTAATCAAGGGATAGAATTACTAGATAAGCGTTTCAGGAGATTATATTGAAGAATAAAAATGTTTTTGAAAAACTAACTATTCTCTTTCTGTGCATTGCTAAGAAGTTTCCAAGCCGTCCTCGTAGTGTTAACATGTTTTTATATAATCATACTACTTCATCTGCTTTAGTCAACCAGAGTAAGAAATCGCTGTCCAGGCTAAGACATTACTAGTTTGGGTCTATATGCATAGTGACTACTGTGATAATATGTAAACGGACGAAATATTCTCCTTCTGCCGAAATGTCAACGAAAAACAATTACAAATTAAATCTTTAAAAGTTGAATCTTCAGATACTATCTGCATGAGGCTGATAGCAGATAACCCAAATTGGGCAGGTCTAGAATTGCATGAACAACAATTCAATAAGAAACTCAGTAAGTAATTTTTAAAATAGAGACCAGATTATTGAATGACTGCTAAGCATGCAGGCAGTCTAGAATGATGGATTAAATTATGAATTATCTCAGTGAAGTGGAAATCACTGAGATAATTCACAATATAACTCTTCATGTTCTTGAGTATTGAGGATTGCCGTAGGTCCTGGAAGGCTATTGGCTCAAAGGCTGTCTATAGGTTTAGCTTCACGAGTGCCGTTGCTTTCCCCATTTTGAGATAAGGAAGAGAAAATGTGACAATATATATATATCGACCAGTACGATTGTCCTCAATTTTGGCTTGATCTAATACTTTAATGTCTTTAAGTGATGTTATCCTTTATTATTTCAGCAAGCGATAGCGATATAACTACATAACTCGATTTTTGTACAGACAAATTTGATGCTTATTTTCATATGATTCCTTTTTTGAAATATTTATTCTCCTTAAGTAAGAAATGTAAGTTTATTTAATATAATCAATGTAATAGTTTTATGGAGTATAAGTGTGTGATATTCCAAATAGATTTGTGTGCATTAGTCGAAGAGAAAATATATGTCAAGAAATTTGTTTCTTGGATATTGCTTGTGTTCATTTGTTTTTTAGACATCTTGAGCAACTTAAATTGTTAAATGTTTCCAAAGACTTTTGCAAAGAAATAATCAGCTATTCTATATTTTTATAGTGGCAACAAGAATGGATTTCTTGCTAAAAATGAGGCCATTTGCTTTGAAGTAAAGAGAACAAAACAAAGCATCTGGCTAGGAACTCTAGTCGGCTTTTTATCTAGACACCTCACGAACGCTTAATATAAAAACATATTATATGCAGTTTACAACCAAGCAGGATCTAAAAAATAAAACATATCAATTCCGATTAGCAATTAAAACATTTACATTTTTGAATGACGCAGCTTTAAAGCAGTGACCGGCACATATTTTGGTTCTGTTCAATTGTTTTTCGACATTTTGAGTAACTTTATGGTTCCATAGAGTTTTTTAAAGAAATAATCTGCTATTCCATGTTTTTATAGTAGCAATAAGAATGGATTTCCTACTAAAAAATGCGGCCATTTGCTTTAAAGCTAAGATAGCAGAACAAAGTCGCTGGGCACGAACATTAATTGGCTTTTAATCTAAACACAACATGAACGCTTAATATAAATACATAAGTGGTATTCGATGTTCGATGCGTTTTGTATTGCAAAAGTTTGCACTTGCAAATGTTTTGACATTGATTGTGAGCACTCCACTTGTTTCGTACTTCGTGATACTAAAATACTAAACGTATTTTAAAAATGCCATGAAAAGTGCCAAAGAAAAAATTGTTGAATTTCTAGAAGAAGAAGTTGGTGAAGAAACAATTTGGAATGGGGGGTACATCGACATTTACCCCCTTATTCAAAAATGATTATCAAATTTAACAAACGTTTATTAAGCAAATTTTTTTATGCAAATCTGTCTTAATAAACGTTTGTTAAATTTAATAATCGTTTTTGAATAAGGGGGATAATGTTTTAGTATATACTTCTTCAGGCGTCCACTTTTTGTTTGGGGTTTCCCTTTTAATTTTCTTCTGTGGAATTGTTTGATCCATTGTTTTAATTTTATGTATTTTATTAGTGTTTACATCTGTCAGCTGTTTAAATGTCAGAGTTGCAAACGCAATACAAGTAACGAAAAAACTATACCATTTTAGTATTGCATGAACGCAATTTTTTGACAAATGCAATTGTGTGTATTTTGTTGTTGGATTGCAATAAAAAGCTACGATGTTTTGCATTTGCACTTTTACAATGCCATTTGCACTGAACACGGAACGCCGCTATAGTATATATTAGGGGGGTTATTGTGTATTTCGATTCGTAAAGAAAATCGTTCGAATTTGTACACATTTTACATTGTACATATTTCGAAAGTTTTTGCTTTCGAATCGAAATTATATATTACAACAAAGCAGGATCTTAACTTAAGATCCCAATTCACATTCAACACATTTGCAAATATTTTTTTTATGACTCGGCTTTAAAGCAGTGGTCAGCACTAAGAAAACATTGATTACAATAAAATGTTGAGCACTATCTTTCCCTGTTGTAATCCGACTGTAATTTTTTTTTGCTTATTTGATAATTTTAATAAACTTTGTTCACATATATTCTTGTTGATAGGTAGATTATAATTATGTTCGAACCCAGGTGGCTGTGAATGCCGATCACTGCTTTAAAGTGATTGTTTCACGCAAAATTTTTATTGCATTTTCTTTGTCCAATTTATTTATTTTGGGATTTAATTTATTCGCCACTGTCTCGATCTTATAAAGCAGTATTTCTTATGTGTAAAATATTTGGAGTACATTGAAGGATATTTAGGAATTAGTTACACTTTAATAAATATCGCAAGAATATTTGTTTTTCAAAACTATATGCTTCGTTGATTCTAATGGAATTCGTAATGAAACAGAAATAGTCTATACATTTGAAATGAATATAAAGTATTGCTCACATTAAATCCGGCCACACTACGAAAGTTTTTTTTTAATCTAGTATCAGCACTTTATTTTTTTTTAGTGAATATACATATATCAATGTGTGGTTCAAAATTATTCAATCGCTTAAATTTTTTAATACATAAATTTTCAACCAATTATTCAACCGTATTTTATGTGAGCAATGCATTAAATTGTTAAATACGCATATTGTGCAGGTTAAAATAGTACCTAAATATGTATTAATGTACTGCATTTAGTATTTGTCCCTGTACTCTACCGCACGAAAAGAAAAAACATGATTGGGCATGGTTACCCCAACTATACTGTGTTTTTGGTAACAATGTATTGTTGTGGTACACACATAATTGTTATTTTAATTTGATTTTAACGATAATTTAGTTACTATAAACATTTTTATGTTTATCGTAATTATAAAATTGAATATGGTTCACTGAAACATAATTATTTTTAAAAAATGTTTACCACAACTATTGAATGATAACTATTCAAACATATTATGTTATTTACAACTTATTAAACTTAAAAATAACCATTAAATTTCTATATTTGTACTCATATTATGTTTAAAATGCAAACAAAATATGTTCAATTTTAATAGTATTTTGTTTTTATCATTTGTAGAATGCTTTTGCATCAATTCAGTAGTTTGTATGCGCGATATCGGATTATTTATTTGGATTTAAATGTTTCAATAATTGAAAAAAAAAACAATTCGTATTTAAAATACATATTACTACAAATACAAAAATGTAAAAAAAGTGTAAAAGACCTAAATAAAGTGCACATAAAAGAAATGATCTTAAATGTTACAAAATAAAATTCTATTAAACAGAACTAAAAATATATGTAAAATTTTTTATATACGTCGAAAGTGCATAAATATTTATTTCTATATACAAAAATATAATAATATGATTACTATAGATCATAACATGATTATTATATATCATAATATGATTACTTTAGATCATAATATGGTTAATTTAGATCATAATATGATTGCTATAGATCATAATATTATTATTTATCATAATATGATTACTTTAAACTATAATATGGTTACATTGGGTCATAATATGATCGTTTATGTCAATTTTATGATTATATTAGGTTATAATGTAAAATTATGATTAACAAGAAAATATTATGATGAAATATTACGATGATAAATGATCATTATATGATATTTCATGGCTTATATTCATCATAATATGTTTTGACTACAATCATAAATCTTATCAGAGCGTGCGTATACAAGGATAATTCCTTTTCTTAAATTCTGTTTTTAATTTCAAAAATAAAACTTAATTTTTTTTAACATTAAAATACAAAAATTAAAAATAAACTTTGCTACTAAATGCAGAAATTGTTTGTAGCTATATTTCGAAACTCGCAGTAACTTACTGCTGCTGACAGACTTTGTGAATAAATTTTAATTCCAAAATTGCGGTTTTGAGTTTAGTTGAGAATTTTGCATGTGCGGGGCAACAGTTTCTGAACGGCGGATTCAGAAACTAAAAAACTAACAAAAACAAACACAAAATGTTTTTTTTATGTTTCAATATTGCAAAAGTAAATCAATTGAAGAAAAACATTTAAAAGCCAAGTGAAAAGTTCAATGAAAATTTTACATTCACCTTGAAAAAGAAAATAAATAAAATAAAACACTTTTCAAATAGTAACGATTTGAAAAAAAATTAAGTGAAACTATAAAATTCTTCAATAGAATTCCCAATTGAAATGTGTGAAATTCTCAGAAGATTGTTCATTAAAAATAGAGATTTTTCACTTTGTTTAAATAACAACAAACTCTCCAAGAATGTTTGGCGGTATTTTAAAAATATTTGAAATTGTTTGGGCGTTTTTTCCGCAATCAAATATTTCAGCGTACGTCAACGTTTTACCTTTTCAAGTGAAATGGGGTGAAATGTTAAACGTTTTTATGTATGTAAGGGGCGAGTGAGTGATTTTTATTTGGTTTTTGTTTTTATTGTTCTCATTTTCCGACTCTTAAATGTTTTATTTTTATTGTCATGTTTGCTTAAAATAAATAATTTATTTTAAATTTTATTGGTATTTAGGTGTGTTTTGTTGTTGTGTTTTATTTTATTTGTTTTTTGTTTAAACAAATACTGAGCATTTTTAAGATTTTTGCATATCCTCTTTTATTTTGTTTTGGGGTTGCGGTCATTTAAAAATAATTCAAGAGGCTTAATTTCTTTACAAACATTTTTTTAAAGAGAAGAAAAATATTTATGGCTTGTTTAAAAATAAAAATATCTTAAGGAAAACAATATCTATGATTTTAAAAATAAACTTTTTTTTATTATTGTCAACAAATTGGCGTACATATAATTCTTAATAGTTCCTAATACTTACAGTTGGGCCTCGATTATCCATGATGGACGGGACCAGGAGCATTACGGATAATCGGTTTTCACGGTTAATCGAATTACAATTTTGATTATACAGTTTTTAAATATTTTTATTATTTAACAAGTGAACATTGGTGTACATACATATTTATATTAAAAAAAATTAATTCTTCGTATTTTTGAGCTAACATTTTAAAACTCACATAATTATTGAATGCTCGTTAATTATTTTAACTTTATCTTCAATATTAAATGTTTCTTTATCTTTTTAACACTGGTAACGATGCCATACTAAATATATTTACATATATCTAATCACCCGTACTTCACAAATTTCAAAATTAAACTAATCACTATAAAATACTTCTGACTCATCGTATGCAAACAAGGGAATTCCCCGCTTTCATGTTTATTATATTCTATGTATAAGTTGAAGTTAATAAAAAAAATTCTGCCATCACGGATAATAGAGGTAATCCCGGTTAATCACAGCAAACAATTTGAAAACATTGCAAATAAAAAACAATATATGTACTGATATTTTTCCATCACGGTTAATCGGGGTTACCGGTTAACCGAATCACGTATAATCGAGGCCCGACTGTATTAAGTAATTTCCATATTTTGTTTGAAATATATGTACAGTGGTTTACTTATAATTGGAAACGACTTTTCAGCATATATATTTGTTCATATATTTTAAAAATTAAGTTCAACATATTAAAACTAATAACTAGAAATAGTAAAGTAACAAATTATTATTAAGTTTAAAATCAAAAAAAAAAAATCACAGCATCAATACTGTTTTAAGGAAAATTAACTTAAGTACCAAAAAACGCAATATCAAATTGGTCACATAATTAGAAACTAAAAAAAATATGTGCAAAAAACTTTAGTAAGGTTTAACAAAGCAGACTTATCCTTTAATATTTTGTTGGATAACCCTTGTCTTTGACAACATTCGTCAGTCTTTTTGGTAATTAAACGCTGGCATGTTTGCAGAGACATGTACATATATTTTTACAGCTTTGTTGCACCAACTGAAACAATTCATAATTATTTCGTGGAAATTTGTTCTTTATATCTCTTTTTACAATTGCCCATAAGTTTTCAATTTGATTAAGATCAGGACTTTGGGGTAGCCTGTCAAGAACAGCAATATTTGGTAAAAAAGCCAACACTTCACTAACCGTGAAGTGTGCTTTGGGTCATTGTCATGCAGGCAAATGTATTTGAAGGGCATATTTTCAAAGCAATACGGTGTCATTACATTTTCCAAAATGTTTTTATATTGAGGCTGATACATTATTCCCTGAACTCGTGCAATTGTACCCACACCACGCCAAAAAAAAGGCGCACCAGGCCATTATAGACCCGCCACCGTGTTTTACAGTGTACCTGGGGTCTAAGGCGTCTAACATAAGATTTTCCATCAGATAGAAACAAGTTAAACTTAGATTCGTCGCTCCAGAGAACTCTGTTCCAGTAACGTGGATATTTTCTGCGCATTTCTCTTGCAAATCTCAATCATTCATGAGATTTTTTTTTTGAGACATGAGTTTTTTTTGTGCAATGCGTAACGTTGCGTACGGCATACCAAAAACACATCGACGCTTATCGTTAAATATTTGACAATGGGCATACCGATTTACAACAGACATTTACAAAACGATATCGTTTCGTATTGATGACGCTAAATGGAATAAGTTTGATTAGTTTTAAAATAAATTGTTCCTGACTAATCATATGCTAACGCTCGTAGCATTATTACTGTTGGATCTCCAATGCTTCTGCCTAAAAATTTAGATAAATATTGGTTATAAATATCTTAGAGTTTCTCTTCTAAGCAATATTTTTTAGCTGGACGAATAGAGGAATGTATCTGGGAAACACTTTCAAAATTCAAAAAATAATCATTATATAAATGCTGCCTGTCTAAGGGTGCTGGAACTTTGCATGCTTCAGTTATACGAATAAGTTAAACAAATTGAGTTGCCAAGTTTATTTGTCTTTTATTCATTTTTCTCTCTACGAGAGCGGCTCGGAAACTTCTTAGCCTAGTACAGAAAGAGAATAGTTAGTTTTTCAAAAACATTTTTATTTTTCAATATAATCTCCTGAACGCTTATCTAGCAATTCTATCCCTTGATTAATATAGTTTTCCTCGAGGCGCCTAAAATAGTGGTTTACAACTGTAATTGCATCTTCATTTGAGGTAAAACGCTTGCCAGCTTGTTTTTTTTTAGATTTGGGAATAGATAAAACTCACTGGGAGCTAAATCAAGAGAATAAGGTGGGTGGTCAAGCAATTCGTACTTTAATTCGTTGATTTTAACCATTGTTAAAACACTGTTGTGCGATGGTACCTTAATGAAAAATTATTTTTTTGGGTTGTAATCCAGGACGTTTTTCTCGAAGTTTTACATTTAATTGATCCAAAGTGTTGCAATAGTACTCTGAATTTATTGTTTTACCCTTTTGCAGATAGTCAATTAAAAAAATAAATTGGAAGTCCCAAAAAACCGTTGCCTTAACCTTACCAGCCGTTTGAATTGTTTGTGCCTTCTTTGGGGCACTTCCTCCAGCTTCAGTCAATTGCTTGAATTGTTCTTTTGTCTCTGGAGTATAGTGGTGGATGCATTATGAAACGATGCTTAAAATCCATTTTATTTTTCTTAAAACGATCCAAACAAGCTTGAGAAATTTTTTAATCTAATTCGTTTTTGGCCGACTGTTAACAAATGCGGCACCTATCTTGCTGAAAGCTTTTTCATCTTTAGTTCTTCATTGAAAATTAAACGGACTCGATCATTTGAGATGTCCATGATATTGGCTATTTCACGCACTTTTATTCGTCGATCATTCATGCACTTTGGCTACAATTTCTGTTGTTGTTGCTGTTATTGGGCGTCCACTATGTGGTTTATCCTCAATGCTTGTACGACCACGTTCAAATTCAGAAACCCAATTTTTTACTGTTGCATATAAAGGAGAACTTTCACCTAACACATTCATCATATCATCATCAATTTCTTGCCCCGATAAACCTTTTTTATTTTATTTTATTTAATGACGCCACGAATTTCTAATTCTTCCATTGTAAAAAAATCGCGGATGCGTCTTTTTTGAACACCTGTTTTTATACGAAGGAGTTGTCATATCGAAAAGATGATTTAACATGTGTTCATAGCACAGATGGAAGTTTCCAAAACACTTAACTTTTTTCTGTTATTACCGCGCTTTCTGTTCTAGGCTAAGAAGTTTCCGAGCAGCCGTCGTATAAGAGAATGTGTAGCGTGACATTCCATTTAAATCGATATACATATTGGTGTCTTTTAAAAAATTGAACAATGCATTAGACAAAATGACGTTTCGGTTTTGGTAAAAGCAATCATGCGAGTAAATGTTTATATAATGAATATTGGGCAAACGAGCATGGAAATTCCTTAAGAGCTTAATAATACATGTTGCAAAAATGGAAGTGACTAGTTTCCCATCAATTTCATCCCAAACATAATTATCTGAAGCATATAAAAGTCATATTTAAATTATAATGCCAGAAGATTGTCTTTCGAACAAAGTAAATTTCATGTCATTAAAAAAAAAATCATTTTTGTTTTATTAAATTGAAATACATCTAAAGAAAGTACCCTATACATATTTGTTAAGCGTGCATGTACTCGTATGTGAATTAATCCATGCAGACATAAAATAAAGTTGAGATCTTGACGTGTATAACTTTAGATAAGCAACACTTACAATGTTGCAAAGACATACTACGCACACACTACGAACAATAAAAAATTTTATATGACATTAAAATGCCCATGGGCAACTACATACTGCATAATGTGGCTTATTTTATGGCTCATAATGGCAATGGGTGTGCAATCACATGTATTTAATAAATAAATAAATAAATAAATATAAAAAATGTTAACATAACATAAGTTTAAGTGCTTTAGTTTTTTTTTTTAATATGTTTTACAAGTGTAATTATGGTTTCTTCAAATTTATACAAAATTATCAGATATATCAGCATATATTTTTAACATTGTGAGAGGTTTGAAGGACAAAAGAGTAAAATGTGAAATAGCAAGTGACTAAATTGTAATTAGCAGCAAAAAAATAAACTTGGTAAGAACATAGCATTTGTGATTAATGCGCTATGACATATACAATTCAATGATCGGCATATACAGTATTGTACAAAACTAAAACACGACATTATTCTTACTAATAAATCATTAAATAGCTAAATGAAATTGTTTCAAATAATAATATTTCCTTTTATATTTACTTGTCAGCATTATTGTATTATATTTTAAAATGGATCAAAAAAACAACATACATTTTTAATTTAAAACAATCATAATATAATACAAAAGATATAAGGCATTATTTAAAGGCTGAAAAACTGAAGCAAATAGTCAATAAAAGTTATTTAAGGTATAAAAAAACTTAATTGATCAATTCACTAGTAATGTTTTAGTGTCGTATGAGTTGTACGTCGTCTGAGTTTACAATAGTTGTACAAATGCTGTAGGCAATTTCTTTATAAATATTTTGCACAATACCTACGACATTTTTACATATATATGTTTTTCAAATGTTGTAAGAAAGTTTAAAGGTAATTAACAAATTATTTGAAATGACAAAGTTTTTTTTCATATGAAGTTTAACGTCTCTCTTTTTTAAAGAAAGAAAATATATTTTTGCGAACAACTCTCAACTTGAATTGTTTTAGTTTTATATTTTGTTTGGACAAAAATGAACTGAGTTGCCAATTCATTTCATTTATTCATTTAAAATTTTGCAAATTGTTTTTAAAAAATATACACAATATTTTAAAATAATTTAATAAAGCAAAATAAATCAATGGCCGCAGTATTATTATTTGTAAAACTAATAGATTTTATTTACATAGGGCAGCTTTGATTTTCAAGAAAAATCGTTCAAAATGGGTGAATCGTGCTTCAAAAAACTCTCTTTTCTCCGGACAAAATTTTTGTTAGGAACAAATGGGTGAATCCACCTTAAATGTTGCCAAAAGTTAGAATATGTATCTCAACATAAAAATTATTATTTTTACTTAGAGTAGATGACTCTGTTGATGTTCTCTTTTAGTATCCCTTCTAAATTCATCGTCTGTTCGCATGATGAAACATTTTTGTTGCACCATTCTTGCGACATTTAAATTAAATTGTTCCATTATCCTATTTCGCTTATTCGCAGATGTGTTGCCATTTAGGACCTATGTACATAGTTACATTACAGGTACATTATGCTGGTATTCAAATTCCTGATATTTCACTATTACATTTTTTGACCACATCAAAATACTTAGTGTTGTGAACGGTAATCGGGGCCTAGGTGTTTACTTTATATTGATGCTCACAGTATGTTTAAAAAGATATCCAATTTAAATGCAAATTGCTGATATTAACAATGCCCAAAATTAATGGTCTTATAACCATATTATCTGACGATTTAGATTATATTGAATGCAATTTTTGAATCGATTTAACAATGAATTAAAATCTAATTAAAAATTGTTCCAGAACTAATTAATGGCATTAGTGTGGAACGAATGTATAACTAGCACAAATAATAAGTGCATTTAAAAATCTGCAGAAGCACTTTAGAATCACAATATAGTTTAACAAAACGGATTCTAGAGCTTGTTGTGAGTTTTAAAATAAACTGAAGTAGTATTACGAATTTTTATTACAAATATCCTTTTTTTATATGAATATTTCTTATTTTGCAGGCTGTGTCTTATTGCAAAAAAACATTTAAAGTCAAATACTCTAAAATCAAATATATTATAGCACGGTATAATCTTAAAGTGCTAACTACTACTTATCATTGAAATTGTTTTCAAAATATCAAAGACTAGCTGCATTAGACAATCGATATTCGCTGGTTATCGAAAATCGACTATCGAATGTAAAATTTGTATTATGAGTTGGCATCGCTGTCGAAAATTTTGTTGTTCAACGAACTTTTTATCGAACACAAATTTGCTGTCGACGCTGTATAAAACTGTGCAAAATTTATTTAAAATGTAAGAATTTGTTTTCTTTTTTTTGGTTTTGGTCAACCAAATACTACTTGTAAATTACTTTTGTTAATCTCCTGCAGGTCTAAGGTCGTAAGTAGAAAACAGCAATTGGAGAAGCTCGTTTCTCTCATGGAAGAAGATCCACTGTTGGCAAAAGTTCAGGCAGCAAAAAAAAAAAAATGGGAGGGCATTACATAGATGCTTAATTGTATTCATCAGACGAATCATTAAACCATAATTCCGTGGTGGTCATTTCAAATAGAAATGTACTATTGTGAAAAACCCAAAAACAGTGATTTTCACAATAGCGTTTTTTCATCATTGAATGTGCACCATAATACCAAATGAAAATTCGTTTGATAAGCATTTTCGACAACAGTCGAAAATCGAATTTTGCTCCTAAATATTTAAACGTAATAAATATTAAATGCAAAACATTACTTATAAAAATTTCAGACAAATGAATAGTTTTCGATTGATAAACATACAACATAAATAAATAGTGGCAAATGAAAAACATCATTTATAACATATTTCGAATGATAAAACTTGCAATTATCAATACATCAAACGATTGCAGTTGAGATGATACATAAGAACCTGATATCACAAACTGATCGAAAAAATTTCAATTGGAAAAGACGTAAACACAAGAACACAAATCAAAACAAATGTAAAAATAAAAACAGTGACTAAAGATTTTGCAAATAAAACCGAAAGACTAAAAAGTATTGAAAAGCTAAAAAAAAGTATTCAAATTAAAAGAAAAATTTAATTATCATCACCATCAATTAATAAAGAGTGAAACAATGTCTGTTCTTATTAAAAAGAAAAGAAATAAAGTGTGACTAAAATATGCAAAAAAAAAACCAACAAAAAATAAAAAACATCATAAAGTCGTAAGTGGTTCTTTGGAAATGAATTAACAATCGTGTTAAATCAAATTAATAATTATTATTATAAATTGTATCTGCTTACAATGTTGCTGGCAAATTTAACAAAGAACAACAGCTAAAAAACAACAACAATCGATACGATAAAACAGCGACAGAACAGAATAACGTCAGCAACATTCAAATCGAATCGTGTAGAATCACTTGATATTTATATCTCTGTATCTGTTTGGTTGTCTCTTTTTTTATGCCTTTGGCGTCAAGTGTCTGGTATAAATCAACACCGCCATCCGCCATTATAAATCATAATGATACAATGTTGCAAATTGTGTTAAGAAATTCTACATACAAAAAACCTTGAGTTTCTTCTAGCTGTTGCAATCACTGTTAATGTTGTGGCAATGTTGTGTTTCTTGTTGGTGCTGTAGTTAATAAAATTCCCATTAATATTGACTGAAACAGAAATTTTACACAACACAACAACATTATTACAAAGATTTAGTTAGTAGCTCATCTTTATTAATTAATCACATTGTGTTTAAAAGCAAAAAACACACTCTTGTAAGCTGTTTTTAATCATTATTATACCAGTAGCAGAACAACAAAAACATATACATAAATATCTTGAAGAGAGTGCTCTACATATGTATCTACGCCTCATAATTCATATCACTACATTGGACATCGATCATTAACAGCAGTATCTTGTTAAATGTGAAGCGGTAAGACGAGATCCTTTTAGTTTTTGAATGAAGTTCTTTGTAATCAGCGGAAATACGGTGAGTATTAAAAGTCTATTAGTTATATTTTAAATACTTGTATGCAAATGTAATTTATCCAAATAATAGTAATTTATCCAAAGATGTCTGGTGCAAATTAAAACATAGTTTGATTTGCTTTAATTGAGAAACATACTTTTCAATAAATACTATGGCGCAATTTACAATCTTGTGCAAATGGTCTTGCATCATTGAATATGCAACAGGTTTAGCATATTGTTGCTCTACACTAACAAAACACACAGTAAGAGCAAAAATATGCTAAACCGTTTCGCAAATGCAACGATACAATACCATTTGCACAGGATTGTGAATTGCGCTAATGTACTACTGTCGAAAACAACTTGAAAAATTATTACTTTTCACATAAGTAGCAAATTGTAAACAAAGTCAGTCAGCTGTGCTGCTGCACTCACTATGTACAGTTACACCATGTTAATAACGTTAAGCTAAGTATAGACGATATGTTGAATCAGCATATTTATGCTGAAAAATTTGTTACAAGTGCTTACATATCGTGTAAACGCAAAATTTTTTTACCATACGTATGTTTAACAACATTTGCTAACACTTTGTTAACAATGCCAACAAACGTATGTTGGTAATTTTAGCATATCGTGTAAACAGCATATTATTAGTGTTTAACAAATTTCCTGCGTATGTTGACAGATATGTTATTTGTTGAAAAGCGTATGCAAGCTTTTCAGCATATGGCAAATTCATATGTCTATGCGATCAGAGTTGTATTTTCTAATAAAGCTAATAAGAAAACAACAATGTCGGCTTCATTGATTTAAATCACAATTTATAATCTAAAGAACAGACGTTTAAAATTTTTTAATTGTTTGTATAGTTTATACAATTTATTATATTCATATATATCAACACAATAATTGAACACAAATATTTATTTGAATGGCGGAAAACTACGTTTGTTTACATTAACAAAAACATATGTTTTTGCATCTTTTTTGTGTACTAGTGTGGCACCTATGACATACGTTGTTGTGATTTTTTTTTTGAGTGTGATAGAAATCGGTCAGATTTTCCAGTGAATGAATCGAACGATTGTGTAGGAAAGTGTATCACGACCTTTAAGCCCAGCCGCCGATAGTTTTTTTTTATGTAAATACACACACTAGAACACAAAACGCAATATAGTGGCCGGCGGCATTGTACAAATTAATCAACACAGGTCTCTGGAAATAAACAATAAATTATTATAAATGTTTTACATGTTTTCCTGCATTATTTGCATATTTAGTGCCGTATTTATATAAAATAAAGTAGGCGTTAAGTGTGCTTTAAGGCAAAATTTTCTTAAAGTACACTTGAAGTCTACTTTCAAAGTCTACGTTAAAAAGTAGAAAGTAAACGAACTTTTCGCGTTTCAGGCGTCAGCGCGTCCTACGCTTTTGAGTGTGTAACTTAACTCATACAACTACATTGATTCTACTTTTTTGACAGTTGCTTAGAACGCGTGAAACGCGTAGACGCTTGTTGTGGACCTCCAGCTTATGGCATCTAAAGTAAAGAGAATCTTGATTTAATTTTGTAACCATATCATGCTGACAAAAAACATCAATCAACGCATGTGGGCAAAATTGTTAACAAATTATTGTATGCCGATTGCATTTCTCACCCTCCGAAATAAATTATTATACATATTTCTTTTTCAATATTTGTTTCCATATCAATACAAACATTATAAGGTGTTATGGGAGGCTTTTACATATGAACATTAGGGTGGCCTCGTTTGTATGGAGAAAAAATAAGGTATCGATGTTCCCGACTAATATGAAAATTTGTTTCATTTTAAGACTAAGTTTCTCAATTTTTTTTGTCCTCGGGTCAATATTTGGTGAGCTGGATCAAAGGATAAAAATTTCCTTTTTCGAGGTTTTTTGATTTGTTTACATTTCTTCCAAAGGAACTATATGTAAATTTTGTATCATATGAAAGGTATTTGAGAGGCGCATTCAATGGGTTATCAAAAAAATAAAAAAAAAATGTTTAATTCAAAAATTTTGAAAATTTCAGAAAAAATTTTATTTTTTTTATTTTTTAATAGAATTTACTTAAATGAATAGTTGAAATTTCTTGATTATAAACATCATGCAATTTAACCCATATGGGGTTTCCCGTTTTTACAAATTCTATCTATTAAAATTTTTATTAATTTTTTTTTAAACCTAAATTCTTCCCTATCTGACAATCTCTGTAATTAATGTAATGGGTATTAAAATAACGTAAATTTTATAAGCTAAAAACGGGAAAAACCATTTGGGTTAAATTGCACGATGTTTATAATCAAGAAATTTCAACTTTTTATTTAAGTAAATTCTATTAAAAAGTAAAAAAAAACTAACATTTTGTCTGAAATTTTAAAAATTTTTGAATTTAATTTTTGATAACCCATTGAATGCGCCTATCAAAGATCTTTTATATGATAACAAATTTACACATAGTTCCTTTGGAAGAAATGTGGAAAAAATCAAAAAACCTCTAAAAAGGACCTTTTTATCCTTTGATTCAGCTCACCAAATATTGACCCCAGGTCAAAAAAAAGTGAGAAACGTAGTCTTAAAATGAATCAAATTTTCATATCAGTCAGAAACATCCGCAACTTTATTTTGGGGTGGCCCCAATGTACATACATATTTCAATTACAATTATTATTTCATTATCAAATTCAATCTTCAATTTTGGATTTTTTTTAAATTTAAAAGTTTGGAGTAAATCATCCTTCTTTCTCGATGTCATGGCTTCACCAGTTCATCGCTTAATATGCAATAACTTTTTGAGCTTAAGGCCCTAATTTTGTAAAACGCAACGGCACAATTTTTTTAATGAAGTTCTTTGTAACACAACGTTTCAAAATTATTTACAAAGTCACCAGCAAAATTTAAAATTTTACAAAAGTATGTTAAATAAATGAAGGTTTTTATTCTTTCACCTTCTTCATACTTTTGTAGAATTTTAAATTTTTTTGTTGACTTTGTAAATAATTTTAAAACGTTTCTGACCTTTTCAATTTGCGATTAATTGTGGAAGGTGTTTACTTTCTCTTATTAAAAATGCTAATAAAAAAAACATTGATTTACGTTAAGTTAATATGTTTTGTATTTGTGTATGCCAAAAACGCAGATAAAAACAATTATACTTTACTGGATCTTTTACACAAATACTAATTTTCGGGGTATATTAATACCGAAAAATCTGGATTTCGGGTTTGGCATCCCTATCTACAGCATAGTTTATAATTCTATATTAAAATGGGTGCCCCGATGGACTAGGCGATAGTGTGCCAGACTATCAGTCAGAGAGTTGCGGTTTCGATTCCCGCTAATGACTCTGGGTGTTTTCTGCAGATAAGCCAAAAGCTTCGCAGTTTGTGTTTGTTAATTATACGAGTATGTAAATTAAAAAAAAATTAATGTGCTTTAAAAAAAAAATCGATATTTGATGGGAAATATAAGTGATCTCAGATTATTGTTTATCTCCAATTTAAATAAATATTAGAGGATAGAGCAATATTAAAGGATCTACTGTATATTTTATAATTTCATTTAAAAATTGATTTTCGATGGGAAATGCAATTTTGCAAAGTGAGTTTAAATAGTTAATTATTTATTTATGTTTCTGTAAATAAATTTCTCTTGAAATTCCGTTTTGATTACCCCATCAAGAATGTCTTTATTTTAGTATATTTTTGTGCATGCAAAAAATCCCGATTCGGATTTTAGCCGGGTATTGAACCTACAAATACTGTTTGTAGAATGATAACAACATTAGTAAAATACAATATTTGCTATCATTTATTTATTAGTTTTGTTGTTGTTTACTTTTTGTTATTGTTTACATTGACTGAACGAACAGTCATGTTTGATTATTTAAAATTTAAATTCATGTCATGTCTCGAGATTTTATTACACACACTCATAAAATAAGTCAGTTAAACAGTTACACTTATACAACAGGCACTCATTAAAATCATTTAAATAATGACATGGAAAACATGAACTGGATTATAATTTGATACGGACAAACTCTGCTATAACGAACTCGAAGAGACATGCAATTATAGTTAGAATTGTTTAAAAACAGTATAAATCACGAATTATATCACTTGGTTCGAAATGTTTGACTTTGAAAATGTTCCTAGTCCCTACCAAAGAGTTACTATGGTCGTTATAAGTAACTATTTACTTTTGTGAGATTATATTTAAAACAAAACACTTTGAAAAGTTGTGTGTCTTCTGTGAAAAAGAACTTATCACATTTCTTTTCAAAGCTGAAGTTCAAAAACTACAAAAAAAAATAAACATTTTACTTAAAGTTTTGCCAAGTCCTGTCACTGTAAATTTACTGGCTGCCTGGCTGGCTTCCATCCTGCAGTTTATCTATTGATGATGTATTTTGTGGGTCGACGTCGTCGTTGATGTCGTCGTTAGTTTTAATAAAATATTCTTCGAGTTGTTGCTGCTGTTACTTTTGTTGGCTATAACTGTTTGTGAATGTTACAAATCTCAATATAATCGTACCAAAACGTTTCCCAAACATACACATTCATTCATATACATACATACATACAATATATTTTTGTGTTTTTTAAATGAACCAAATACAAAAAAAAAAAAAAAAGATGAAAAAAAAAGTTAAAAAAAGAAATATATATGTATGTAGTGACTACATTGTAGTCGTATAATGTGGGCTCCAACAGCGTCAGACTGTCTGGTATGTCTACTACGTTGGTCTGAATTTTTGTCTGTCTAGTTGTTTTCGTTGGGTTTTAGTTCTATTTCGTCCGGTTTGTTAGTTTCACATGAAAATCACACAGTGTGCTGCGCTTATTTTTCTTTTTCGTTATTTTATTTTTCTCTCTTTGTTGGCTCGTTATTGTGTTTTGTTGTACTTATTTTTGGTTACAGCAAATATATATTTTTGTTTATAGAATTTGTATTTGCGAGTGAGTGTAGTTTTGTGTGCATTTTGTGTTGTGCTGATTCATGTCTGGTCGGTTTGACTTACAGCAGGCGTCCGCAGACAGAAATTGAAATCTTATGTGACTGTTTTGCACATAGATTATACATACCCGTACATAAATACTGTCTGTGTACGTGTCTGTTAGTTCGTTCCTTTTGTGTAACATGTGTATGTGCACCATGGGACGGACTATGATTTTATAACACAAAGGTTAGCAGAGTCAAATCAAACATATTCTGATCTGCTGATTATTTGAGCTACCTTAGAACACTGCTGTAGCCGAACCGCTGCTTTAGAACCAAACTGAATTTGATATGAAGCTCAGAATATGTTAATGTTTACGTCGAAGATAGCTGATTCCTTGAGGATCGCTGCTTAAGTAGCCAAGGCTTGATAGTGGTGTAAGAAATATTTAACGTTCTTTTTCTGACAGAAATGTTTTTATTGAACACCCAGAGCCTGCTGCGCATGGTCTCCAATCAGGTTATGTTTAGTTATATCATTTCTTACCCTGGCAGAATAACATAACTTTTCCTTACGCTGGCTGTATAAATTGGAAGATATTCCACGAATATTTCTATTATATGGGTCAATTTAAAAAAAAAAACGTACACAACGAGTTTTTTTTGCTGAAGAATCCGGTGGTACTTTTAGGCTCTCAAAAAATCAATATTTTTGGATTTTTTTTAAGTTTTCTTAATTTCTATCTTGAGCGTCACAAGTATGTATTAAAAATCGCTAAAAATGCAAAAATATTTGAAATTCAAGCTTACTACGATGTTTTTTTGTTTCTCAAGATTGATTTTTGCGAAAATCACCTTTTCGATTATAAACACAAAATCATGATTAAGATAAAAAATATGTAAATTTTTGTTAAAAAAGACTTGAACTCAGAGGTTACTTGCAAAGTAATAGGCTTGTAACAATGTCTTAAAAAAACTGCAATTATAAGCGCTTTAAGGAAAAAAAACTAAGTGTGACGCTCAAGATATTGTGTGACGATTAAGAGATTTTGTTTCACGTAAACAAGAAATAATGCCAAATCTAAAGTTTAACGAAACAAAGTTTATTCTTTTACAAAAAGTAAATAAGAAAAAACAAAAATTCTACAAAAAACAAAAAAGTTCATACAAAACTAAAATACACATATTCTTTGATGTCTTTAACAAAAATGGAAAAAAGGAAGTAATTGACACAAAACAATAACTTAACTTAATTTATTTTATAAATTTTTATTAGAATTCTTATTCTGAATCTGTATAAACTTCATGAAATGACAAGCGGCTTTGTTTTTTTTTCATTCTCATTAATTTTTACCAATTTCGAGTTAAGTTTTGTGGCAAAAACAGAATCAGTCAGGAACAATAAAAATTAAACTCAAATATACCACGATTATACTTTTCTTTCTTCTTTCTTTTATATTCGTTATTACGCGCTTTATCGAGCTTTATTTTCTCCCGATATCTCCATGCTCTTTCAGCCGCCGTTAATTTTGTTGTTTTACTCTTGAAAATTAAAAAATTAAATCAAAATTAAGCATTTTAAGCTATGAAGCAATATATTTCAAAAGTGATGCTCATGAAATGTTTGCCTATTTTCGCAAATTTACAAATTATAAAAAAATGAGTTTAAACCATGTAAACAATGATTGTCAACTTCAATTTTTTACATTTAATATATTCACTTTTAAAAAAATTAGCGTGACGCTCATGAAATTTTAACGCGCCCTTACTTTTTAATAGATTTTTTTTTCACTTTTGTAATAATTAAAGTTTTTACTTTCCTTATGTTATTTACTTTATTTAAACTTAAAATTTAGTATTTAGTACAACTAAATAGTTTGGAGACATTGTGGCGATATGTCAGCTTCCATGAATACTAACCCCCTAATTCATAAAAACTTATCAAGGGTTTATAAAAGGCTTATAAAGCAAATATCCATACAACTCGTACAGGTAGCCGGTGCCAATTTGGGAGCGAGAAATACGAAAACTTCATTGCATCTGTGCTATATAGAAAAAACTTAAATTTGAGTAGCGATTACAAAAACAAATGTACGCAAAAGTGTTTATCAAAGCAATATCGGTACAAAGTTGTTAATAAACGAAATAGAGTGAAACTGACAAAATTTTTGTATTGGATTTGTATGGGGGGTGTTACAGGGGGCGGATTTTCTTCATATTTTCAAAACAGCATTTTATAGATGTTATATGCATTTTTGCGAAAATAAACATTCTAGTTACAAATTTTCAGAAGATATGGCATTTTTGAAATATCATTTGTATGGGAGGTGGGCGTAAAAATGGGCGGATTAAGTTCATATTTTCAGAAGCTCATTCTACAATTATAATATTAATGTTTTAAGAAAATTGAGTGGATATATTTAAAATCATGGAAGTTATGCCACATTTTCTATTTAAGTTGTATGGAAGGTGGGCGTATTTTTGTAAAAAAAAAAATTAAAATTCTTAAAAAATTTTAAACAAATGTGTGCAAAATTTCATGAAGCTCCGCAATCTCCTTGATTTATAGCCATTAAATACACTACACGGACACTTTGTGTGGCGCCGTCTTACTCAAACCAAATACCCTTTAAATTAGAAATGTTTTGAACAAATACTTGAACCCAATCAACATAAGTGACAATTTTACAATTTTGCTTCAAGAGTTTAATATTAAACTGTGGAGGTATAAAAAAGTCCAAAACTGAAATTATCATTTTTGTAGATGATGGGTATATATCAATAATATATATATGTAGATATATCACTGAGAATGGCATAATGAAATCTTTAATAGAATTTTTTTATTTTAAAGTAGCTTAGGTTGTTTGTTGCTTTTGGTACCATGGTGCGTTGATTGAATATATAATAGTTTATAGTAATTTACAGTAAAAGTTCTTTTAAGTAATAATTGCAACTTTTGTATAAGATTTAGTACAATTCACAACGAATTTGTTTAACATATCTGACCAAACTATTTGAAATGCGAAGGCAGCAAATATAATTTTACTACCATAAGCTTTAGATTATTAGAAAGTAACTTAAACATTTCACGTTCCATAAAATGGAATTTGAATTTGTCCTGAAAAAATTTGTTTTCTTACTCGATGATAAATCAAATATACTGTTTTTAATTTGGTAGGGTTTATACAAAGTTTTTTTTAATATTCATACCCTCTTTTATTTTGTTCGTTGTTTTGTAATGCAAGTCTAACCTACAATCGAACTTATTCACGTTCAGATTATATTTATATATGTACAATACAAACCAACCAGTCATAACAGCCAACCAGACTTCTAATCTACAAGTAGTCGTCGTCATGCTCTCGAATTAATACATACAATCAGGGCTGCCAGATGAATTTCGGAGAAAATCGTCAAAACCCCGATAAAAAAGAAAACAATTTTAATTTCGAATTTTTAAAATCGTCAAAAAAATCGGAAAAATAAAACGTCACTATTTCTAATAGTATTTTGAAAGTTTTATTTAAATGAAAACATAAAAATTCAAGTTTATATAGTCTCTTGTACAATAGATATCAAAATACATAAATTTTAACTTTTTAAATAAGAATTCAGATAAAATATAATGTTAAACACAACTTGTATAATATGTATAATATTTTTATATTATACAAGTCGTCTGAGTCGTCAAGGCAAGTATTTTAAGATGAGAAGGGAAAAGACAACAAAATGGGACAAACTTGACGGTACAAGTCACTTTTCCCATTTCAGCCCCGATTATCGTTCACAATACTAAAATGTTGTGTTGTCTCGACTACAACACAACATGAATTTATTTAAGATTAAGCCGATTAGTGTTGTGAATCGTAATCGCAGTTTACAACATACGACATCAAAATACTTAGTGTTGTGAACGGTAATGGGGGCCTTCCTTTTGTTTTTTTCTTTCATTCATATTGATTAGCATTAAAAAGTACGAAAATTGAATTGACGTGTGTAAATTAAATGGCAAGTTCAAAAGAGAATTGAAGAAGATTGTGAAACAAGACTTAAAGTATTTTATAAATAAATATCTGAATTTAGCATATCTTATTAATTCAGGTTAAATTAAAATGTCAAAACAATTTACTTTATTAGTTTTAAATAACATTTTGAGTATATACGAGTACTTATTTTCAAAGAATACCATAGTTTTGTTATTTAAATTTTTTTGGCTGAATATTCTTTCGATGTTTTGTTAAAAATTTACCCTTTGAAATTCAGAAATTGTTCCTCTATAAATTTTAGCTCATAGAATTCAGCATTTAAAATTGATTTTTTATGTTTATAGATAACGAATTAATTTTTACTATTATTTGGAATTATTATACTTAAACTTAAAAATTGTCAATAATTAGAATAACACTACTTCCACTTATTTTTGTTTTTGAACTATGTAATGTTTTTCATAATATTTATGATATTAAATGAGAAAAATAGTTGTTGTCACAAGAAAAGAGAGAATTTGGTTATAAAAACATAAAAACACAAACAAATGATAGAAAATAAAAATATTTGGAGAAAATCGTCACTTTCAGTGAAAAAATCGTCACTTTGCTATTTTTGAAACAAAAAATCGTCAAAATGACAATAAATTGTCAAATCTGGCAGCTATGCATACAATGTCTGAATAAGTGATGGAAAATTCAATACTATTGTACTATGTATTTTCAGTACTTTTTCACAACAAAAATACAACAATACCCCTACAACATATTTAGTGCTCTTTGTTTGTTTTGCTTTGTTCCCTGTTTATAAATACAACGTTACTATTTTTAAATTCATTGACAACATTGGCTTTAAAACAAGAACATAAAGCTATGTATAGATGGTCGTCAGATATTGCAACGTTGTCACATCTAGCAATGTGCTAGCAATGTATGTACTGACATAGAAGAATTGTTAGCAAAAGTTAAATTGTCAGTTCAGACGGCTGTAAGAAAACTAACACTTTCATTGGCACACAATGAATTTATCCGTCAACCGAAATTGTTTTTCCAACATGTTATTAATGCACACTTATATGTTTATTTATGTATACCTATACAAAGTTGCATTTATAAATAATTTCTATGACAATGCTGCCATTGGCAGATGCATAAACAGTGTTTGACAATTGTCTTAAAACAATGACAATGACAAAAAATTGTGTTTACACGATTGTTAGATGTCTCACAATATTTTTGTCTTCCAATGTACTGAAAATGCTTTTTCTTACAACGCTGGAAGACAAAAATTTCAAGTTCACAGGGTTGTTAGACATTTTCTGAACATTTTTCGGACAACGTTGTAATATCTGACGACTGTCTACACATAGCTTAAGGAATGCAAAAATTCGTTATTCATGTTGTTGTTAGTGTGCGTTTGTTTGCAAAAGTTGTTAATGTTATTCAAGCAACCAATTCTAATGTATTTTTACTAAATTTTTTATGTTTCGTACATTTTTGTAATTCTCATTTCTTGTTTGAGATTTTTTGTGCATCTTATGAGTGTGAAAACTTCAAACATATTGGTGTAAGATCTATTAATGATATGACATTAACACTAATAAAATGCAGACATGCTCATATGTTTATTATCTTAACCCACTACAAATAAAAATTTTTGAAACATATATTTTTACTTAAAAATTAATTAATTTTTAGTTTGTTGTTATAATAGTTTTTTTTATTAAACTGAATTTAATTTATTTTTGAATTATTTTTAAATGGATTTTTAATTTTATTTTTGAATAAAAATAAATGTTTCCTAAAAAGTACCAAAATGTTGAAAAAAGTACTCTCTTTGTTGACGGTCAGTATCATTTCAATTTTTCATTTTTCCATCACTGGTGTGAATGTTTGTAGCCGGTGTACTTACGTATTTTAACCCTGATACACCACCACACATCGAGAATAAAATCAGTACATAGTTGCAATCATTTGCATACATCCTACTTTTTTCTCTTTTGTTTTGGTTCATTTCGGTTTATTTTATTTTTTCAGATTTGTTGAACCATGTAGTCTGTTATATTGACTAAAAATATGTTCGCGTGGCTTCTATGTACAATTTTTAGTTTTTTTTTTTATACATACATATTACTGGGTTTACACGCGTATCATGCCCTACAGTTTACATGGCAGTAGTGTGTTTGTTTTAAGTTTGCGGGCATGTTTGTAAAAACATATATTGTAAGTTAGTTAATCAAATCGAATCGAATTGAATCAGTGGTCGGAATTAATAGACACTAGGTGCCGAACATGTATGTGTTTACATATCAAAATTAATAAATATAAAATCATAATCAATAATTGGTTAGATTACAACATATAATTGAATACAGTTCGTGTTCCATGTTTTCTATATGCCGATCACTGAAATTTGTTAAAAGCTAGATATCTGGACCAATGAATATTAGTTACTTAGAAGTGGTTTCAGGAAACTGTTTAGATTAGAATTTATTACAAGAAGTCATTTAGTGATTTCTTTGGCGAATGGTAATGCAAATATGTGCTAGTAATAACAATGAAATTATTGTTTTTTTAATGGCATTTGTTTGTAGCCTACCTTTACCGACCAACATGTTCCTTTTTATTTTCAATAATAAATTTTTTTAGTTGATAATTGTTGTTTGTAAATTTTATTCAAAAATTAAAAATTTTATTTGTTTTTTATCAAGTGGGTTCTTGGACATGTTTTTCTTTAATTTTGTTTTTTTATTTTATTAACAATTGCTATCAGGAGATAATGTCAAAATCTATTTACAGTGACGAACAAAATTATTCACGCATAGTTAACATGTAAAAGTATTTAACAATATATGCTCAATAAATTCGGTTAATGGCATTTTTTATTTTTATTTTATTTATTTATTAAATGACTTCAGTATTATTGTGAATAAAAAACAAGTAATACAAAATTGTTCACACATTATTATTTAACGCTAGTAAATTATTGAAACTAAGATGAGTTAATATCCAGTTGCAAAACCTTTTCTTTTTAAAACTTCCTTTAATCAGTTTGATGTTGAATTTACTAATTTTTGTGTCACTTCTGCACCAATATTTTGCCATTCTTTTCATTCATTTCTTTTAGATGGGCCTTGCTAGATATATATATGCTTTGCCAGCTCATCCCAGAGGCGTTCAATTGGATTCATGTCAGGTGATTGCAGGGGAGTTGCAAGAATATTGCGCACATGTCATTATCTTGTTGGAAATAAAAATTATTATTAAGACCAAGCTTTTGAATACATCAATGAAAACACCATAACCCTTCCGCCACCATGTTTGACCGTCTTAACAATGTTATTATTTTCAAGTTCACAATTTTTTTTTTCTTCACACGCGTATTCTGCCGTCAGACTGTAAAATATTAAATTTGCTCTCATCTGTGAATAATACAGTACTCCAGAATTCAGAAGTTTTATTTAAATATTCTTTTGCAAAGTCAATTCTTTTTTTCTGGTTAACTTTGCTTATAAACGGTTTTTTTCGAGCGATTCGAGAGCTATAACCAGCACGTTGAAGGGTTCTGCGCACAGTCTTTGGATTTATTTCTTTTTCAACGTCTTGTAGTAATTGTGCTGCCATCTGAGAAGACGTAATTTTGGGATCTTTCTTAATTTTTCTTACTATTTTTGTTTCATCTTTCTCAGTAAGCTTTCTAGGTCTACCAGTATGTGGACGACTTTCAAGGTCAATTTCATTCCTAAAACGCTTAATGATATAGTAAATCTGCTTCTATTTAGTAATTTCCCGACTTGTGCAGATGTTGTATTTTGTCTGTGCAGTTCCAATATTATTTTTCTTTCAGCCACAGCAGTTTCTTTTTGTTTAGGACTCATTTTTCGCATAACGTAGAATGACAGATATTTTAAAAAAATTTATTGAAAATATGCCTCCTTGTAACTGTTCTTTTTTAAATAAACTGTGATGACACATCTTCAGAAAAGATACGGCTTTAGTCTATAAATTCTAATTGTGTGAATTTAGACGAGCGAGGAATTTTCAGTTATAACTTCACTAGGGTAATAAATTGATATATTTTTTTTATTTCTGAATTATTTACTGTTAAGAAAAAAATTACAGTTAGCAATATATTTATCTTCAAGTATTTCTTTTTTTTTTACTTTATTTATTTCAAATTTATTATAATTTAAATTACAATAAATAATATACAAAACACTAACTACTACAGGCTATCGGCTTAAAACTAAAATTACTAAATCTTGTTAATTAACTTTATGTGCTGTAGGAAATTATAGATATAATTTATATTTTCTACTGTCGGGTTTTTTAATAAAGGTATAATGTTTGATAAATTACATAATTTTTTACGAGTTAGATGCAAAGCTTGACAGTCTTTTAAAAGATAGAATATTGTTAGTGGAGCAAGGTTGCAAAATGGTAATGATTGTGATTTGTGTGTGAGTTAGCCTAAGCCTAACAAAACATTTGTTTTTGTACCAATCGCTTGAGGGAGAAGTTTAATTGGATTTTTTTTCTGGGTTTATCTCTTTGTACGGGTGGTTGAACTGGCTCCAGGACTTTGTTAACGATTTGTTTAGTTTTGAAACTGCCATCCTGCATAAGTAGGATCTTGTTTGGGGAATGAATTCAAAGGTTGGGTATAAGTGTGTGGATTTTGCTTCTTTGTCCGCGAGCTCGTATTTCTTAAAAATATATATGTACATACATACATAGCTTGATAATATTATTGCAATCTTATGTGCGAATTATTTTGTCCGCCTTTGTATTTTATTACAATATTCATTTAATTTAGTTCAATTTATGTTGAATTTATGTCAAATTTAATTTAAAAAAGAAGTTAACTTAATCTAGGAAATATTACAGAAATTCTTAAGGTACGGTCACACTTGGCAAATATTTGCCGAAAAAGACGTAACCACTAAATAAAATATATTTGAACTTGTTTATTTATTTAAAAAAAATTCGTCTTCGTTTATTTACGACAAGACACAACAAATATTTAGTTTTATTTTATTTGTTGCTGTTTGATCTTGCAAAACTCTTGCCAGAGCAAACAATGTCAAACAAATTTGTGCTAAAATAAGTGTTTACGCTTTACCTTTAGAAATATTATTTAAGTTAAATTCATAAATACTATTTACAATTCTAAAGTAAAAGGTAGTTTTCTGGTTCTATAATGATGTGTATTGATATGTAAATGTACAATTTCTCTTAAAATCGTGTCCTTTTGGAAATTTGGGAGAACTGAAAAGAAAAACGAATAGGAAAAGAATTAATTTATTTAAACATATGTATAAACAATTTCAAATGTAATTTTTTGTATTATGAATTTAAAATCGAGAATAATGCTTAAATTATGTCGTTTAACAATTTTAGTGAAAATAAGCATAATATTTTTTAGCTTCCAGCAGGTCTTTTGGATTAATACTTCATCACTGGAAACAACTTGAGACAACTTGGTTAAACTGTTTTCGCATTTAATTGTAACAATTTTGTTTTCTATATAAAAGTTATAAAAGTAAAATGTCGGTTAGAAAATTTCCGAGTAGATAATTTGAATAATTAAGACTTTTTAAAAATACTCCATCACTGGAAAGTTGTGTCAATCGAATATAGTTTTAATTGTAACAGTTTTGTAATATATACAGAATTATCTTATTATTATTATTATTATCTAAAAAGTTAAAAAATTTCAAAACAAATTTGAAAATGTTCTAATAGGCCCATTTTATTTATATTACCCTTTCACTTCTACCGTTAACGTTAATTAAATTAATTAATAACAAAATTTACTAAAAATTTAAATTTTTTGTAAATTTGCTGTTGACAGCAAATAATGTTACCGCTGAAAACCCATTTTTGCTTAAATATCATTACCGAATAAATAATTAAAAAAACCTTAATATAGTATGATCACACTGAAAGTCGGTCAGGTAAATAAATTCAATTATTTATAAGATATTTAATATTTTGTTGCGTATCCTTTTTGATTCTCGACAGCTTAAAGTTTTGTTTTTTTGGAATCGATTCAACCAGTTTTTATCACTTTTTATACTGATTTTTTAAAAGCTACAGGAAAGTTTAAAAAAAAAGAACACATGAAATTCAGAAAAATGCATGAAATCTTTATTTGAATCAATAGTACAGTCCATATAATTTAATGTTTGAAGATTATTTCATGCAAATGTTGACCTTGTCTGCGCCTCAAATGGTCCATCCGCTTAGTCCAATTTTGGCATACTCTTGCCAACATTTCGGCCGGTATCTCTCGAATAAATACTGCAATGTTGTCTTCCAATTCGTCAATTGAAGCGGGCTTGTCTGTATGGACATGAGCTTTAACATAGCGTTAAATAGCACGATCTAGGCGGCCAATTTACCGGTCCCGAACGTGAAATAAAATGTTCACCGAACTCGCCTCTCAATAAGTTTTTTATTGCGTGTGCTGTGTGGCATGTGGTAGGTCGTTCGGCTTCAATTCTTGCACCAGCTGTATATTGAAAGGAATCACATCTAAATCCTTCCGCAAAATGATCCACGTTGTTGAGTAACAGAGGCCCAATTGTTGCGAACGGCGACGAATCGATAATTGATGGTCATCATTAACACTGGCCGATACAGCTGCGATATTTTCTTCAGTTCGCTCTCTAAGTAAGCGTGTTGGTGGTTTAATGTCCAACAATGTAAATTTGGTGCGAAATTTAATCACAATATCCCGAATAGCCGCTTCAGTGGGTCGATTAAACTGACCATAAAATGGAAGATGTGCGCGATGAACTTTCTTAACAGAGCACGCATTTTGATAATAAAATTCAATAATTTGCAAGCGTTGTTCGTTTGTAAGACGATTCATTGTTAAATTATAGACCAAACTGAAGATGTTTGACAGTGAAACAAAACACGAAACGTGCGTCAGCTGTTTAAACAAGTGTTGCCAAAAAGATAATAGCTAAAAAATCACCCTTTACATAATCTATTTTGCATCCGACGATTACGTTAAGGTCTGGACTTTGCGCGGGTGTTTTTAGGATTTTAAGATAATTATATACAACAACCAGTTCGTCGCCATCAGCGATGTGTGCTTCGGGTCATTGTTTAAAGTTATTGGCAATCCCTAATTTATGAGCACTTTGTTTAACATTTGCCTTCAAAATATCAGGATACATGTTTTTTTATTCATTATTGTTTCTATAAAATGAAGATTTCCGACACCGAAAGCAGCCATATAACCCCACACCATCACTGACAAGCCCCCGTGCTTTACAGTTTTCTTAGTATTTTTAGAGCAAAACTCCTCATTAGGTTTGAGCAACATATAACGCCAGCCATTGAACCCAAATAAATTGAATTTGCTTTCGCCCGTGAAAAGAACCTGTAAATTTTTAAAGTGCTGATAGATAAACTCCATAAGTGTTCATTGAAAGTAAATATTACAAACAGTTTGCCCGACTTTCAATATGAGCCACTGTATGTACATATTTTAAACTACATATCTTACTTGTTTTATTAATAATTTATATCAGACCGAAGAAAATGTACCTTTTAACCGTTTCCAATTAGAAGGCTGTCAAATTAATTTAGTTAACGTTGTAACAATTTTGAATCATTAGGAAATCTTGGAGTTTATAATACGAGTATGCAAGATCTGTGGTTATTAGAAAAAAAACACTCGAAGCTTTAAATTAATTTTGTTTTAGTAATAAATCTTACCTAATTTAAAACCGCAAATTCTTATACGTTCCCAACGTTTGCACACACAATCTACAGCCAATAATAAACACAATAGTCCAACATTTAAAATATCTTCGGCTTTGCCATAAATCAGAAAGCCTAAATGCTCATTGACATCCAGCAGCTTCAGCCAATATTTCAAACCCTTTAGAAATATTTCATAAGGTATTTCTATGCACTCCAAAGTGGTCGTTTCTCTAAAAGAGTCCTGAGTAATTATCTTATCATCTATATTTACATTATCTATGTAAATATTTAAACGTTTCAGTGACAAGTGACAAACAAGTAACTGCAAAAGACTCCAGGTGAGTCCATTGCCCGAAGTTAATGTCAATTCCGTTAAAGTTTTAAAACTGCCCAGCAAACGTGGCAAAAGATAGGGATTTGGTAAATGCAACTGCTGCAATTGGGGACATTTATCTCTCAGCCAATTATGATTAATATCACCATTATACCAGTTGAGGGTGTGCAGACCAGAAAAATTATTCAAAGTGTTTTGAAAAATTTCCGATATTGTTGAATAGTTAATGCTATCTATTGTAATACATTCCAAAGAGGTTGCTAAATAAATATAATTGTTAATTTCGTTAATGGGAGTATTGATCAATTTAAAATTCTTTAGCTTAAGGCCGCCCAAAATTTGTTGCAAATTATTAAATGTCAGGCCAGTGCAAGATATCAGCGTTAATTCTTGCAGACTGTGTAAAGACATGAAATCTTCCACATTTATTTCACAGCTATTCAAAGTTAAAGTTTGTAAATTTTTACAACATCTGCTTAAGATATCCATAATTTTGACATTTAGGACCACATTTGTATCACTGGCATGTATGGTCAGCTGGCGTAATTGGGGACAGCACCTTAAGTAGCCGGAAAAAGTGCACCAAAAGTCATAGGTTATGATGCCTATATTTAAAACTTCCAATTGCCAAATCATATCGGGTATATAGACTTTGCTGGTTTGCTCATGCTCCTGGCAAACTATAGTGAAATTTTTAAAATTTAATCTAGTTAACTTTTTAACACTGCCTAAAAGTTGTTTAACATATTTCAGATTTAGTTTCTTTATGGTGCCCGGTGATTTTTCCGGTTCAAATTTAAATTCTTGCAGTTGTGTTATATTGCAAATATAATCCAAATTTATATTAACACCCGGCTCTAACATATGAAAGTCATTACAAAAACATTTAATCAAATGTAGGCAGCTTAGTTGCAAACAATTTTCACTTAAAACTTGCAGATCCTCATCGTTTACTGCCATTTGAAAGTAAATTAATTTATTCAAGTTACTTAAAGGTTTAACTTTTAATTTAAAATACTGCACATTTAAGTATTCATCTTTAATATCGCCTTGTAATTTTACAATTTCTATAGCTGGTGATTTTAATTTTAAAAATCGTTCACATTCTTTATGGTTTAAAGCAATTTTGGTTTCTTTCATTTCTGACAAATCGTTCAAGTCGTTTTCTGTGTTACGTGTTATAATATTAATGTAACGTGATTTATAAATACACAATTCTTTTAAGTTATTTAACCACATTTTTTCTAATTTTTTTCGTTTGTTACTCTTTTACTTAATTTAAAAATGTTTTCAAAACAATTTTTTATCTTTACTTCGAAAATTGTTAAAAGAGACTGATCTTTGTTTATCTTTACTGCAAAGTACTGCTCGCTTTTTTTAAATAAAAATTAACATGTATACGAGTATATGTATGTAAATATGTATTCTAAAGAAGTTTGATTCACTCTGGTGTAAAAATAAATTTATGACATTCTTATAGTGTGTACACAAAGAAAAATTTATGGTTTTTGTATCATTATTTCAGTGTTAAAATAAAGATTTCATCCACAACTGCCTTTACATAAGTCATTACTTTGATATCACTAAAATTAAAAGGTGATTCAAGTAGAGATACTTTTTTCAATAGCCTTTTTGACAGATCGCCGCGTGTGTTCAGAGTCGTGTCATGCTGTCATGTTATTTTTGTTTAGTATTCTTTGGCATTTCATAATGGAAAGACTTACTTACGCCTGAACAATGTTTACAAATCGTTCAACTTTATTACGAAAATTGACGTTCTGTGAGGAATGTGTTTCATGCACTTCGCTCAACTTGTGGTCAACATAATCGGCCCATTTCTGGCTCAATAGGTATGTAAACAAACAAAATTTCCGCATTTGGGACGAAGAGCAACCTTCACTTCATCCAGAAAAAAAAACAACGGTTTGGTGTGGTTTGTGGGCCGGTGAAATCATCGATCCATATTTCTTTAAAAATGATGCCGGTGCGAACGTAACCGTCAATGCCGACCGTTATCGTGCCATGACAACCGACTATTTGATGTCTGAAATTGAAACTCGTGATCTCGGCGACATTTGGTATGAGCAAGACGGCGCCACTTCCCACACAACGCATTAATCAAGGGATTTATTGAGAGAACACTTCGTGTGATATCACAAAGGTAGACTTTTTTCTGTGGGGAAGTTTATGCGCACAAACCCACTACGATTCAGGACTTGGAGGAAAACATCACGCATACCATTCGCTATTTACCAGTCAAAATTCTCGAACGAGTCATTGAAAATTTGATTCAACGGATAGACAATCTGCGACGTAGCAACGGCCAATATTTGATAGACATAATCTTCAAAAAATAAATGCCAAAGAATGTTCTTTTAAAGGCTAATAAACATTCCCCGTTAAATTTTAATTTTCTGTGTTTTTTTTTTCTTTAAAAAAGTAGGAAACCTCGAAATGGACCACGCTTTAATTACTAGGAATGATTAAATTAATTCATTGATTTAATTTTGAGTTAGATCTCACAGTAAAGGCCTCGATATTTTTCATTCCCCATTCATAATCCTTTTAAATTTTTGTCCCATTTATGATAAAATAATTTCGTGTACATTCTTTTTTTGAAAACATTACAATAAAATGTTAAAGATTGCGTTGACTTTTTGCTCAGATTGCTTTTATCTACAAAGGGCTTGTAGATAATATGCGTGTAGTTAAGTAAAAGCATGCATAAGCAAATGCACAGTGGGCAAATGAAAAAGTCTTTTGTATGCGTGTTTTTGTGTGATCAGGGACTTGGAATATAGAAGATTAAATAAAATTTCTTCTGACCATTATGGAAAGAAAAGTTCCAAAAAAAAATAGTTTAAGATTAGGGAAGCATTATGTTGGAACTAGAAAAACAATTTATGGGAGAGAGTAGTATTTGTGAACATTTGATTTGAATTCTCCTATATTGATAGTGACAGGGAAAACATCTGACAGGAGTTTATTCCACATACGGACAGTACAGCTACAGAACGAATTTTTCCTGTAAAATGTTATGCGATCCACTTTCCAATTGACCATGAATAGATGAAATACTACGGGTTTCGGGATAAAGTTTTTCATTCCATTATAGTATCGATAGAACAGTGAAACACAACCCACATTAAGGTGGTGCTCTAGTGAAACAATAGAAGTGAATACCCTACTGTTACCGATAAGCACACGCAGACAAAAAACATGGTTGTGGTAAACATAATATAAGAGCAATATATTATGATACGATTTATGATTGTAGTCAAAACATATTATGATAAATATAAATGTCATGAAATATGAAGGTGCACAATCTCCAGTACGCCGTCAAGTAGCTCCATAAATAGACTACGAACCACTGGCCCATACATGAGAGTTGTATTCCATTTTTAATCGAATATAGGTGGTGTAAATAGTAAGGAGATCAGATGGAGTGAAGTATTTCCTATACCGTTTTCAAAAACCAAGGCACTTGAATGCTTCTTTTGACACTTGAAAAATCTGTTTAGTCTAGCGGACATCAAACTGGATTATCATGTCTAGAACAGCAAGAGCGTCTGATTCATTAATATTTACAACGCCCATGAAAACAGATCATGTTGCTTCATCTGGGGTCTATTCGCACGACCCCATTCGGAGATTGTCACAAGTGTATCATTCATATTTTGTCTCATTTCCCCAATCTCCAAAGGGCTTGGTCTATGTTTGAATGAATATAAATGGCAAATATTGCTATAATCTGGGTTGGAGAGATAAAAATTTACTACGGTTTCCATAAGCCGCTATCTACCCTGTCCAAAGGCTGATCGCCAGTAAAGCTGCCACGAAAGCCACAATTCCCGTACATTTTTTGAACACAGAGATAAGTGTCACCACTAACTTCAATGTCTCCCTTGTTTCAGCAACAGCACCTAGGACAATTTGGTGGCCGGCAATTTGTTACTAGAACAAATATCAGTCATTTAACCAATTGCTATTTTTCTCGCTTTGTTTATCAACTACACGTGCCCCCGAAGGAACCTCAACCAATTTCAGTTAGGGGACCTGTACTTTAATTGTCCGAGAACACTCAGAGAACAGTTCCCCGGGCTTCTAACTGACCCATGATTTGAGATAGAGAGATCGAGTTTGTGCAAGCTCATGGCACTGGTGCCGTCAACTCTCCCAAGGGATTTTAATAGCGGGAAGTTTTGCTTCACTTCTATAATCTGACAAAAAAATACCGCTGGAGCACACCGATTGCACACCGAAACTTAAGGTGAATGTACTCCATCGGTTTCAACGTGAGAGAGAAGTGTGCGGTTCAAAAGTGTTGATTTTGATACGGAAGACAAAGCCTAGCTAGCCAAGAGTGTTTGAGGAACAAAAATTGGAGGCATTAATCCATGAAGAATGTTATCTACGCATTGAAGGCGAGAGATCTTGAAAGGAGATTTTGCGTGAGCGGAATGCTGCTTAATAGGAAATAATTTTTGGATTAAAAATGGATCCATTCAAGTCTTGGAATGAAATGAAGACTGGATGTAATATATTCGGTCATAATACGAGCTTTACAGTCTCTCGAAATTTGAACTTTTAATGTTAAAGAAGTTTGACAAGTATTGTGGCAATTGGAGGAGCTACAATTTATTAATTTCCTACATTAACCTTTTCCAACATGTCTGTACAGACAATCAACTTTCCTACATATGTACATGCTTTGTTTTTTATTTTTTATTTAATATATTTAAATATAGATAGATCTTTCAATGATGGTCATTGAATTATAAGCAACAACACGAGTGCAGTTGCATTTTGGCCACAACACTATTATTGTAAGCCAAGTGCAGTTGTGTATGCAAAGAAGACGAATGAAGAATAATGAAAGACTGTAGTGTGGTTGATGGTGGTGTATGGATACGTTTTTGAGGGAGAGTGTTTAAAAAAGTGAATTTTAAGTGTGCAATTGTTGACATGCAATGTTGAACATGTTGCAAAAAAGTGTCCAGTTTGACAGTGACATGTAGATGTAGACTGACTGACTGAGTGACACTATAAGAAAAACTCTTTATAGCTAAAAAAAAACTAAAAAACAACACATATTGTGTGTAAATAAATGTGTGGCAGACGAAAAGGATACTATAAAAATATTGTATATTGGTTGCATTTGCTTGTTGGTGCTGGACAAGCAGCTGTTGTTTGTCAATGACCACTCGAATGATACGATACTTGTAGAATACAAAGAACACTGTCATTTACACTTGCACTTTAGCCAGCATTTGTTTAAGAAACTGTGTGTGTGTGTTTGAGTGTTTGTATGTGGGATAGTGCAAGTGTGTTTGTAATTGCATGTATATGTCGAGAGTTTGCATAAGTATGTCCGGTTTTGTAATAAACAACTGAGTGACTACCATTATGGAATTGAACTTTTATGAACAAAAAAATTGTCTGGAAAGAAAAAGTCCACACTATTTTTTGTATTGCTGTTGTTATTGTTGTTGTTTTATACTCGTATATTGCACACGACTACCAACATTTTCACACGCTTTTATAACAAACATAATAAATAAGATGTTACAGGTGGTGGCCAAATCTGAGGGAATTTAAAAAAAAAATGAATATTTTGAAAGCAAGTAATAGTGCTAAAACCCATAAGATTCACAAGTAGTATGAGTGATATTTATTTTTTAATATTAATGAAAATTAAATTTTGATATTTTCGACCTTTCTTTTGATAAAATAAAAAGTTTTTTCGAGCTCGAGTTTATTATTGAAGATGGGGACAATAATACGTCTCTATGTCGTCTAATGTGATTGCAATCATGATTGCAAACATAGATGACGCCATATGATAACCCGTTTTCATACAATTGCCAACAATTTGGACAATTTGACAACAAAAATGACATAGTGAAAACCAAGTATTAGGATATTTGAATAATATAAGAGAGATGATATTCACAAAGAAATATACTTATGTACATACATATGTATGTATGTATATATATTTTCTAGGTCCCAACAATTTACAATCATCCAATTATGTTAGGATATTCGAAATTTCCTGAAATATTTATTAAACGCAATGGTTTAAAATTTAAAAGTCATCAAGGGCTGTCCCCCAAATAAATACATACATACATATATCTACAAGTGTTGCAGATATTCAAGATATTCATAAAAAACTCTATTGGAAAATATCAACATTTAGGCCTTCTATGAATTATTCACTATTTCAGTAACATTTAACCATCATGATGTCACTACGTTCTTCAAGCGTTCTCACCACGATGGCCACATTCTGTGTGATGGTGCATTCATATGTTTATTTCTTTGCATTGTTTTATGCACTACTGTTATTTCATGTCTAGACATGAAGTATGACTTGAATGGTTTTTTTTTGTTATTGCAGTTGGTTTTGTTATTATAGCAGTAGTAGCTGTTGTTGTTGTTTAGCTTTTTTTTTTTTGCGATTAATAATATTGGCAATCATGCCACTACACTAAGCTCTCGCTGACAATTTGCCCGTATTACACGTTAGTGGTGCCTGCCCGCCGCCTGACGCTGCAATGTGTTGTATAGTTTTTGTTGTAAAAAATGTTTGCATGCAATTGCACTTCTTCACATTGTTTGTTGACATTTAAGCAGCTGTCAATAGAAGAGACTCTTTTGTTGTGTTTTCTGCTGTTGCCATATTGTTGGTTGACTCTTTTATGGCATGAATTGAATTATAGGCGCGGGATTTTTCCTTAATTTTTTGCACATTATACTTTACTACACCCCGTCAATCAAACGTATTGTCGATGACGATTGTGATAATCATGATGTGTCAGTGTCGCATAAGTTCAAGTCGGAATTGCTAAATTTAGAAAATCTGGAAATTAAAGAAAATACAAATCAAACGTGTTTAAGTATTTAACCTTCTTTTTGTACATGATCAGAGCTTTTGTCTTTATTTCATTCTTTCTTTATGGCAGACACGCATTGCTAGTAAATCTTGGGTTTATTGTGGTCGTCTGTTTTGTTATGATTCTTAATAAATTTTAGCATTTATGTTAGTTTGGACAGAGACATTAATGCTCAGCATGTTAAATTAAACATTTAATGAGGAAAATAAGTGTTAAGAAATCTAAACACGAACTAAAAATTTAACCAATTGCGCCGACAAGATATATAACAGAAACATGCGGAAATTAAAAAAAATAAATAAATAAATAAAAAAAAAATAATAATAACAAAACCGTGAACAAGAACATTATTTCACTAAACAGTTTAGTGTTAAAACTGATGAGTGTTGTTTTTAAATGTTGCTCATCGTTCTGGCCATAAATTTTGGGAGTTTAGTAGTTTGATAAGGTTGGTTGCGGAATGTTAAACTCCTTTCTTTATAACTACAGCATTAAATTTTATTTATAAAGCTTATGAATGGAAAGCTTTGCAATATTCTTATCTTAACTCAGTTCATTGTGTTATATACTAGATCAGGGATGCAAAATAGGATTTTAACGGGTGGTTAAATTTCAAGGGCCGATGTTGATTTTGAATAAAACAGAAACTATTTAGGAAATTATTGTAATTTTATTTTATTATGATATATTGGTATTACTCAATTATGTATGGAACAAAATATCGGCCAAATGGACGCCGCGCCCACGGCGGCACACCTCCATCCAAAGGTCCAAATTTTCGATGACCCTGAGGCATAATGGAGGTTCTATGCCGTTAATGTGCCGAATTATCTCATCTTTTAGCTCTTGAATTGTTGCTGGCTTATCGACGTACACCTTTTCTTTCAAATAACCCCAAAGAAAAAAGTCCAATGGTGTCAAATTACATGATCTTGGCGGCCAATTGACATCGCCATTACGTGAGATAACACGGCCATTGAATTTGTTGCGCAAAAGAGCCATTGTTTCGTTAGCTGTGTGGCAAGTGGCACCGTCCTGCTGAAACCACATATCGTCCACATCCATATCTTCCAATTCGGGCCATAAAAAGTTCGCTATCATCTCACGATAGCGAACACCATTCACAGTAACTGCCTGACCGGCCTCATTTTGGAAAAAATACGGCTCGATGATGCCGCCAGCCCATAAACCGCACCAAACAGTCACTCTTTGTGGGTGCATTGGTTTTTCGACAATCACTCTTGGATTCTCATTCGCCCAAATGCGGCAATTCTGTTTATTGACGAATCCACTGAGGTGAAAATGTGCCTCATTACTGAAGATGATTTTCTTCGAAAATTGATCATCCACCGTTGCCATTTCTTGCCACCCTTCTGCCCATTCACGACGTTTGGAATGGCCAAGAGGCTTTAGTTCTTGAGCCAATTGCACCTTGTAAGCGTGTAAATGCAAGTCTTTATTCATAATGTTCATCAACGACGAGCGTGAGAGGTGCAATTGTTGGGCACGACGACGAGTTGAGGTGGACGGCTCTTCAGCCACACTATCGCGAACAGCAGCAATATTTTCTGCAGTACGAGCTGTACGAGCATGCACTGGTGTTCTCACATCTTCTACAGACCCGGTTTGCTCGAATTTTTCCACGATTTTTGCGATTGTACGCACATTTGGACGATCAAATTGACCAAAAAAATGCACGATATGCATTTTGATTTGAACGCCCATTTTCATAATAAGTCTGGATAACTTTAACACGTTGTTGGATTGTGTATCTCTCCATGGTTCAAATTGAAAAAGTCTGAAATAGAGAAATTCGGAAAAAAGCTTGGCGTTTAGGTGTGGTTCACATTCAACATCGGCCCTTACAATTTAACCACCCTTTATAAATTGTACCAAATTTCAAGAATAAAGTGTACTTCTTTCGGCCAAATTGTACTAAATTCTTTTCTTATTTTTTAATGTTTTTTATTAAAAATTAACTAAAAATGTACATAACAATTCATTTGTTTATACGAGGTCTAATAAAAAAAATTAACGTTATTTTCAAATTTCGTGAGTTACGTATGTTCGATTTTCGCATTTTTTTTCTGTTATGTTGGTACACATGCCTGTTATATACATATGTTGGTAATATCAGTCATTTTGGATTGTCAGTTTGTTTTTGACAGATTTTTTACTATTCGAAAAAAAAAATGGATCAGAGAAACTGTATTAAGTTTTGTGTAAAAAATGAAATTAAATGCGCAAGGACATTTGAAATGTTGACTCTGGCGTTTGGCGAGTCTACTATGAGTAGAACACAAGTTTAATTGTGGTATAACCGGTTTAAGGAAGGCCGAGAAAATGTCAATGACGATGCTCGTCCTGGTCGCCCGGGCACGTCAACAACCGATGAAAACATTCAAGCAGTGAAGAAAATTATTTTGGATAATAGTCAATGTTGCTGATGATGTTGGCATATCGCTCGGCTCATACCAAGCAATTTTTACGAATGTCTTAGGCATGAAACGTGCGGCAGCGAAGATTGTTCCAAAATTGCTAAATTTTGAGCAAAAAAAAACGTCGCATGGACATGGCTCAGGAGCTGTTGAACATCGTCAACGACGATGCAGATTTCCTCAAAAAGGTCATAGCTGGTGACAAATCATGGGTGTATGGCTATGTCATTGAAACTTTAGCCCAATCATCCCAATAGAAACGTCCAAAAGAGCCAAGACCGAAAAAGCACGTCAAGTTGGTCAAATGTGAAGATTTTGCTCACTGTTTTCTTCGACTGCAACGCCGTGGTGCATCATTCTTACCACAAGGTCGTACGGTCAATAGAATTGTGGAAAAACCAATCATGGATTTTGCATCATGATAACGCACCAGCTCACACATCGATGCTTGTGCGTAAGTTTTTGGCCAAAAATAAAACCGTTATCATGCCTCAACCACCGTATTCACCGGACTTGGCCCCCGCTGACTTTTTTCTCTTCCCAAAACTGCAGACACCGATGAAAGGAAAGCGTTTTGCTACGATTGAGGAGATAAAAGAAAAATCGAAACAGGAGCTGTTGGCGATACCAAAAAGCACGTTTCAGAAGCGTTTCGAGGATTGGAAAAAACTCTGACATAGGGACAAGATAGTTATTGATGAATAAATAAATACTTTTTGAAAAAATTTAAAATAACGGTTATTTTTGATCAGACCTCGTACATATGCGTGTAAAACAACTTCACTATTGAAAAATAAAAAAAAAAAATTAAAATTCATTCGTACTAAGTACTTACATATATGTAGATAAACTTAACAATTAATATAAATATTTTAATTTCAAAAGGTACATAAAGGTACATGAGATCTGAATTTAAAAGTATTATTTATGACATACTCGTACTTCTTTCTAACAAACTCTTACTCATTTCTAAATTGTAGCAGCACGAATTAGATGACTTCAGCAAATCCTTTGTTTGAATTAGATTTGAGACAGTCGACAGTGGTTTTTATTATATTTTGATACGAAAATATAATTTCCACGTTTGCAGATAAATATGGAATGGATAATATTCCTTTAGCAATTTCATTCATTTAGTTCATTTCTGATACCTTCGACCAAAAAAAAAAAAAAAATAAATAAACGTTCGAATTTTTCATTCCGTGTCGCGAATTTTAAATTATTCATTCCGTTGCTGCGGTATCATCTCTACACAGACAGTATTGCGGCATGCCGCAGGAATGAATAATTACATTTTACATATCGATCGATATTTCTTTCCGCTTAGTTTTCCTTTCCGTGCGCATCAATAATACCACTAAACTACTATAGACATCCACAAGTGTATATATCTACTATTGAAAAGTTTACTGATCTAATTAATGACTGATCTAATTAATCAGCTAATAAAGCTACTTAATTCAGTTTTCGATGTCTCCGATTGATTATCCATGAAGATACGGATATTCCCGCAAAAAATTAAACAGAGCTTGCTTCAATTATTATTGAAAAAACGAGTCCACTCGTGTGTTAACAATATGCCCAACGTCCCGTTGATACAGCAGTATGCTTCCCAGAGTCTTTAAAATTCGATTTATAAGTTTTGTAATCCCTATTATATTTATGTCATATTGAGATGTTTATTTTCTCCACTCCAAAGTACTCCATTAATTGAAAACAATAATCTGTCTTCCATAATATTCCCTTTGCGTAGGGCACCAGATAATGTAAATGGAACTTCCTTACACGTACAGACTAAGAAGTAGAAAGTAAAAAGTTAAGTGGTAGAAGCTGCCTGACAGTTGACAAAAACTCTATTGAATATTTTTGTCGCATAGTTAATTAATTTATGATCGTAAGTATATTTGTTAGGTGAACCGAAAACCTTATCCAATATGACATTAAACATGCACGATGAGACGGATAGTCTTAGAGAATGTGAAACACTGTCTGCGGTCATTTTTATATAAATGAAATCGTAGTCTTCTCCAATGTTTATCATACACCCAATGACCATTTAACACTGCAGTAAGTTTCCTAGAGTCTCTGTCTTCCATAATAGTCACTGTGCGTAGGTGACCAAATTCACTGCCAGGCTAGAACGAATGAAGTTCAGTGACAGAAAATTACAAAAAATCTCTTATATATTTCTGAATTCATGATCGCAAGTATATCTATCTAAAACTTCATTCAGAAGGCGGAAGAGCATTCAGAGAAGTTGGAATACTGCCTTCTGCAATTAGATATTATTCAAGTGGTGTCGGTGTCTACTCGCATATTGAGCATTTGCACAATAACCCGTTAACACTGTAACAAACTTTATAGAGTATATCATATTTCGATTTATAAGTGGCATAGTCTGTTTTATATTCATACACAGAAAAAATTATTGCCCGACAAATTTTAATTAAACTGTTAATTGAGTCTTAATTGATTTTTAATTAAACTTTTAATCATATCAATTAAATTTTTAATTGAAAAACAATTTTCAATTAAATAATATAATATTTTTTTTTTTAATTAAAACTACTTTTAATTAAATTTTTCCAAAATATTTTAACTGATACTACAAATTCCTTCATCGGTCCACTTTCAATTAAATGTTTAATTAAATATACGAATATTTTAATTGAAAATCAATTTTAATTTTTTCTGTGTAGCATTTTGAGCTCAAAGATAAAAGTATCTAATGTTTATACTTTTAATAGTCTCCTGCGTCATTGTGATTAATCCAGGAACGGGAACCTTATCATATAGGAGTAGGAATCGGTCAGCCAATTATATGAAGTTTTTTTTTAGTCATTTCCTGCTTGTAAAGATCCACCATACTAACTATCCTTGTTAGAATTGAATGTGTTATTACATAAAATAACTATTTTGTATTAAAACTCTTACAAAAGGCTAGTCAAAGTAGACCTGTGATATACATATGTTTTCATGCTTATTATTATTTATCAGACTAAACGCTATATTTTGGACAGGTTTAAATTTTAGCATTGCAGATTACACCAATATTACCCAAAGTAAATTGGTAGTCTCTAAGAATATAATGTTCCTAAAGTGTTCAAGAGAGTATTCCCAAATCATTCTTTCTTTTGGGATCTTCATTAGGACAGGAAAATGAATGGATTGACCGTTCTAAGCCAATATAATGGCGTTTTCTTTTCTGGCAAAAATGTTACATATATGTTACACTTTTTACCCATCTCCCATATAAAAAAGGAAAAAAGTGTAACATTTTTGCCAGAAAAGAAAACGCCATAAGTTACCTGAATATTGGTGTAATTCCGATTTAACGCAAAAACGATTAATTTCCGTAGAGAATGCCAACCAGCACTTCTACTAGCGAAACTATCAACTTATTTGTTTCGAAAGCGGTGGAAAAGTCTTACGTCAGGGTCTTAGATACGAATTAATAAGACTTTTCAACGTCTCTATTAGATCGGTTAAGATAAGTCTCTGGATTTTCACAAACAATCAGTATGGTATGATCATGCTGCTGTCTTAATATTACCATTGATGCGTTGATTGTACAACGAAAAACACTTGTTTGTATTTCAGCTCACTACAAATAATACATCTAACTCTAACAAATGAAACAATTAAAAGTACAAAATACTATTGTGAAACAATTGTAACACGAAGCTCCCAAAAGATTTTGTATCGAACACGATGTTGGAAAAGTTAGTCTCAAGCAGCCAATAAGTATTGTAGAGATGTTGTTGTTGATGATGGCGATGATGATGATGACGACGAAGCAACAATAAAAGAAATTGCAACCGATAATAATTATTTTTATGGAGTCTAGTCTATGTCTAGACGATTTTTTTGTAGCGACCGAGTGTGAGCTGGTGGCGTATGTTTGATTTGTTGTATTTGTAGCTGGTCACAAACACGTACACTACGTGTTTGAAACACAAAACATTGGTGAAGCAGGACAGAGGGAACAGACACGCTTAAAGGCATTAAACGTAGGTTGCTCTATACAAGACACAAAACAAAAACAAAAAAAAAAAAAACTTGCCAACAATATAACAAAATACCAACCAAACGACGGAACAACCAGTCAGCCAGCCAACCAACCAAAAATAAAACAACAGCAAACATGTAGTGGTTGCATTGTGTCATTGTTTTCGTTTTTTCTTTATTATTATTTAAATTCACACACTCTTATTGGGTTGTAGTTGCAGACGAATAAATGTATGAATGTATTTATTGAATGTTTGATCTCTATATGTTTGACAAACCATAAGCCCAGTCACCAGAGTCATCCATTCTCAGCCATTGTGCAGGTTAGCATAGCAGGCAGTCAACCAGTAAATCGGGGGGAAAAACGTTACAAATATAGACAGAAATTTTGAGACACATTTAGTTGTAACAAGTTGCCATTGTACACGACCAGACTATGGAATGGCATGTATAGTATGTCTGTCTGTATGACTGTCTGTCTATTTGCTGATATTTTTTGTATGCTTTAATCGCTACTCGTACGTTTGACTGTAATTCAGAAAATATACAAAAGACTACACGTTTAGGTTTGTTTTACAAGAACTAAATTACAAAAAAAAAAAAAAAAAAATTCTATCCCAACTATATGTATGCGAAAAAGGGAATAGAGTGTCAGTGGCAGTGCCAGTGGTTAATAACAACTAGGAGATACCCTATAATTTTGGCGATATACATATGTAGGTAAATTAATGCAGACTTTTCTTTCACGACTGTCCTCAGCTATTTCAACACTAAATATGACTTATTTTATAATTGTATGTATGTATGGTGTAGAACTGATCCAGTACTACACCATTTCCAATTGTATTTCAGAACTTCCTAATTGAATATCAGAAGTTTCTAATTTTGGTTATTTAACTGATTGTTCGACCTTTTGTTTCCCTGAAGATGCTACACATTGTTGTAGCGAAATATCGGAATAAATAAAAAATAAAAATAAAAACAATATTAGAACTTAATCTCGAAGATAAAATATAATTATAGAAATTATTTCTAACAGGCTTTTAAGGTCTGTTTTCCTCCTAAATGTAAATACAACTGTGATACCTAGCATTAAGAGACAATCTACTGTGATATTTCTAATTAATTATTTTTGCATTTATTTCAAATTATATGTGATATGTCGTATTATTTGTGTCGTGAAAAACATCTTTTAATTAAAACTCAATGTAAAACTGAATAAGAAAAGATATATTTAATAAAAATTCATCCCCTGAAGATGTTGGCAAAATACCAACGAAACGAAAATGCATAAATAAATGAAGTCTTTTATTTACATTTAGGAGGAAAACTGACCTTAAAAGCCTGTTAGAAATAATTTCTATAAAAACCAAGATAATTAATAAAGAAGGTCGATTAACTTATAAAATCATAAAATATAATTGTTTATGAAGTTTCTAATTATATTTCAAAAGTTTTCGATTGAATTTAAGAACTTTCAAATTGAATATCAGAAGTTTTTAATTATATTTCAAAAATTATGAATTATATTTCAGAAACTTCCAATTGAATTTCAGAAAATTCCATTTATATTTTAGAAATTATTAGAGAGAATTTTTATTTTGGCTTGAGTTCATTATTTAATTAATTCATATAATACCACTGTAAAGTATTATTTTTAGATAATTGGGACAATTGGAATGCATTTTCTGCCCTGCCAAGGGCTTCATCAGCAATGTTTGATGTCCAAGATCTATTTGTAAACATCATCTATTTAACTCACCATTATTGAGAAATAGATTTCGGGAATTAATTAAATATTTTTCTTTTGACATGTTTTGAGTTAGAACGAAATTTACATACACACGTATTACTACAAATTTGTTGTTGTTTTTTATTTTTAGAAATTTTTAATTTTATTTCAAAATTTTTCAGTATAAATTTCTAAAATACAATTAGAAAGTTCTGAAATATAATTGCAATATACTGGAATACAGTGTGTTGTCTGTAAACAACACGAATGTCAACGCGGTATATTTACATTATCAACTAAAAGGGCAAAATCACAATAAATAGCTGATCAGATTTTAAGAGAGAGCAAAATATTTCTAAACCTATCCATTTCGAGGTTCCCTACTTTTTTAAAGAAAAAACAAAAAAACAAAATTTAAATTTAATGGGGAATGTTTATTATCATTTGAAAGAACATTCTTTGACATTTATTTTTTGAAGATTATGTCTGAATGAATGTTGTCCGTTGCTACGTCGCAGATGGTCTATCCGTTGAGTCCAATTTTCGATGACTCGTTCCAGTATTTCGAACGCATAAACTTTAGACTTTACATATATCCACAGGAAAAAGTCTAACGATCTTGGTGGCCAATCGACCGGCCTAAAACGTGAAATTATGTGTTCATCGAAGTGTCCTCTCAATAAATCCATTGATTGGATTTATTATTAAGTGTCGCTCACAAACCACGCCAAACCGTTATTATTCTGGATGAAGTGGCAGTTCTTGAATCTCTTCAGATTGCTCTTCGTCCCAAATGCGGCAATTTTGTTTGTTTGCGTACCCATTGAGCCAGAAATGGGCCTCATCGCTGAACAAAATTTTTCTCGAAAATGTCGGACCTTCTGGGAAGTTTTCAAGAGCCCCTAGAGCGAAGCGATGTCGCTCAGCTTGTATTTTGTACGCTTTCAATTTAAGATCTGGACGTAAAATGCGCCAAGTCGTTCCATACGTCAGTCACATTTTCCTCACAGCGTGGTGGTCTATTCGGTCGAATATTATCCAATAATGAATGCTGGGTTTCAAAATCATGGTCATGGTGTTGCGAATAGTACGCTCTGTAGGTCGATTATGTTGACCATTAGTTGAGCGTAGTGCACGACACACATTCCTCACAGAACATAATCTTTCGTAATAAAGTTAAACGAGGCTATTGAAAAAAGTATCTGTACTTGAATCACCCAGTATGATCGCTTTATGCCGACCACTGGTATCTAATCTAGAACTGCTCTCCAATTCCGAAGACCGAATCACGGCAATGGATGAATAAGACTGTGTATCTACTTTTGAAGTGATCCAAATATGATTTAATAAGAATGCATTCTTATGATTGATGTATCTAAATTATAACTAATTTTCTTAGTCTACAGTAGGGTGCTCTGTTTTAACACAGCATGCATTTTTTTTGTTGCGCTGTAGTGTATAGAATTGTATTATTTTGTTTGTGAATTGTTTTATATTATAATATAACTATGCATATATGTATGTATATGTATGTCGTTCTAAATATATTTGTCTCCCCGTTGCCCCATTTCACCAGCTGGCCGAGAAAACACCAACATGTTTTTTATTGAAGTGTCCACAAATCAATTGAATTTGAAATTGCTACTGGCCTTTTATCTAATTTTCATTATTCTTTTGCTATTTTATCTTTATTTCGTTTATTATCTTGCCAGACAGTGTTGGCTATTTGAGAATAATTGAATTAATATAGATTTTCTAGATAGATTTATAATATTTTTTTTGCACAAGTATTTATTCATATTTTATGGAATTCTTAATATTCTGTGGCTATATTATTTGCATGCAATCAGTTTTGAATCGCTTTTTATAGTTTTCAATCAAAAAATCATAAATATTTTAATTTATTTTATTGTGTTCATGGTGGAAGTATACAAGGTGAGTGCAAATCGACAACAAATACAACACAAAACAGAAACAACAGGCATTTTGTTTGTGTAAAATAATGTACTACTGTCAAAAATACTTGCAAAAGTATTACTTTTGACATAAGTAAATTGTAAACAAAGTCAGTCAGCTGGGCTACTGCACTCACCTTGTATATTTGCACCATGATTGTGTTGCTATGAAATTGTTATTAAACAAAATGCCACTGATTGTTCAGTTATTGTTAAGGAATTTTATGGGTAAAAATTTGTAAAATTGGGTATGGGCAAATATTTTTATAAAAAACGTACTTTTGCAAAATTTTGGAAGCGTTTACATATTCAGGCCAGGTTTTGTAAAATGTTTTATTTTCTTTTACGGTTCGGAAACTTCTTAGCCTAGAACAGAAAGCGCGGTAAAAAAAGTTAAGAGTTTTGGAAACTTCCATCTGTGCTATGACGGTTTTTAGGACTTCAAAGGTATTTTATTGATTGACTATCTGGAAAAGGGTACAACAATAAATTCAGAGTACTTTTGCAACATTTTGGATTAATTAAATGTAAAGATTGGAAAAAACACTTCCTCGCTTGCAACACAAAAAGATAATTTTTCAACAAGACAACATACCAGCGTACAAGAGTGTTTTAACAATGGCTAAACTCAAAGAATTAATATACAAGTTGCTTTACCACCCACATTTTTCTCCTGATTTAGCTCCCAATAACTTTTACCTGTTCCCAAATCTAAAAAAAATTTGTAGCTGGTAGGCGTTTTACCTCAAATGAAGATGCAATTACAGTTGTAAACCACTATTTTGAAGACCTTGAGGAAAACAATTTTAATCAAGGCATAGAATTGCTAGATAAGCGTTGGAGTTTCAGGAGATTATACTGAAAAATAAAAATGGTTTTGAAAAAGTAACTATTCCCTTTCTGTGCTAGGCTAAGAAGTTTCCGAACCGACATCGTATATACAAAATAATGCTTCTAAATAAATAGGAATGTCTAAAATCGGTTGAACAATTTTGGAATTATTAAAAATTTAATCACTATACACCTCAGATCATTTGAACTAGATAAAAAAATATAATCTTGTTTAAAAATTTTTAAATTCAAGCCTATTTGGAGTTTTCTCAAAAAATTTAAAACCTGTCTCTGTTATTTTATTGAGTTTTTTATCGCAAAACTATCTGACCTACAGATTTTTAGGAGAAATATGTTTTTCATTCATACATAAAAATCAGCAAAAAATTCAATCAAATTACTAATGTGCAATTGATAAAATATATTATGTAGTATACACACAGAGAAACAATATAGTTGTACTCGTACATGTTTACCATAATAATTTCAACATTTTTAAAATCTTTTGAACAATGTTATGGTTACTGTAATTATTTATATTATTGCGGTAACAATTTTTTTTAAAGAAGTAACACGCAGGCAAATAATATGCCTATATATAATTTCGTTACTTTCTTTGGAAAGGGGATAGTTGAAGAAGTAAAGGTGGTGAAAGAAGAAAGCTTTATCACAACTCTGCAATTGTGCATTATGTTTGTTTTTAGTGCAGCATTGCAGCGCCTCTGGTGGCGCGTAGGCGCATTATTTTTTTTAAAGCTTGATTTTATTGCCTTAATTTTAATTATTTTACTTCGGTGGCGTTTCAATGGTATACCACCGAAGGAGGGCGCTGTGATAGATAAAAAACTAATAATTATCAGAAACTGGTGCTGTTTGAGTAGCAGCGTCTGGGAATCGAACCTGGGGCCAAATTACCGCATTCGTGATCGAATGAGCTATCGTATCGAAAAATGATTTCGATATCGAAATTATGATAAAATGTACTAAATTTCTTGCTCGATATCGAATGCCATAATCTCAAATAAGAAAATTACGATCAATTTTACTCGATATCGAACGCGGTAATTTGGCCCCTGGGCTACAAATACCAACTCATGCTTAATGATCAAATGCGCTAACCAATTAAGCTACAGCACCCATAATAATATGGTTAAGTTACGATTCAGATGATTACTATAATACGATTGTAGTTATGTCTGTGGCAATCATGTTGATGATGAATCTATTTATCATAATTTGTTGCTCTTTTATTATGATAGGGAACAACATAATATGGTATAATCCTTTATCATAAAACTGATTACCATAAACATTACATAATTGCTATAATTATATATATGATTGCTATAAAGCCTAACCATATTATGGTTACCGAAATCATATCTATAATTACAGTGACATAATATTTAAAAAAAAAAATTTTAAATATTGAAATAGTTGTGGTAAACATGTTTTTCAACAACACTTATTTTCTCTGCGTGTACGAAACTCCAAAAAATACTTAAACAAATATTCATTTTTATTTAGTTAGTATTGCCGTCCTCCTCCTAGTATTTCTGAGAAAAAACTTATATTATAACTCTACGATTTCTATGGGGCTCCAGTCCGAGCATTGAGGAGATGTTGGCAAGTGTTTGGTACTGCACAAAAGCTAAATTTTAACATCAACAACTGTGTATTTCGGTGTCATTTAAAAGAAAATATATTATAGTCTAAAACAAAACAAACATTTACTGTAAAAATGAACTTTTTAATATAATAAAACTAAAGAAACAAAAATATACACGTTTTTTCGCGTCACAGCTTATTTTATGCAGTCAATTTCTACTGTACATAAGGACCGATGAATTTAATATGCGTCATAGTTATGCAACAGATCCGGTTTTAACTTCAAGGATTTCTGGAAACTGTAGTTTTTAAATTAACAAATAACAATGTCCCTTTGTAAATGTTACAAGTATTTCACCATTTTCATTTCTTTAACTTTCCTGCTACATAATTGAAATATCTATTGGAAATAATCAAATACTTTGCCAAAGATTTAATATATTCTAAGCAAAACTTTTCTAATAAAACTGAACATTCTCTAAGATTTTTATCTTGAAAATGTCCTCGAAATTAAATTACATAGATTTTTTTTACATAAATAAGTTGTTTTTTATGGCTAGAATTTATTTTTTTGTTTAAACAAAATGTTGTCATTTTCGCATAAACTTTACGTGATTCGGCATGTTACCAATATAAAAACCGAAAACAAAAAAAAAATTACTTGAATTGATGTGTTTGCAACAATGAAAGTTCGGTTTAAATACATACATACTGATATATATTTTTCATTGAAACTTACACACACAGATACAACATACATATTACATTTGTCGGTGAAATATCAAAGACAAACCAAATGGGGAGAAAAAACCCGAACTGATAAGAAACTAAAAAGTCGGCAAATATCACAGAATTTTTGCAACTGCCACAAAACAGCTAACACACACATACTGATGCAGTTAAGAAAATGTTTATACTCATGCATACAAACTTACTACCACTCACCCAATGTAAAAATAATAAAGTTTAAAATCATGAATAGAGAGCCGCAGTGCTTCTAAAGTTCAGACGCTAAAGTTTCACCGTATTGCCGTTTACCCTAAATAAAAGTGTCGTAAACTGCAAAAGAGAGCGAGAAGCAGAAAAAAGTACATGATTTTGTACGCAACAAGACTTGTTTAAAGACACAGAACGTTAATTGAATAAGAGAAGAATTATAATGAGTTTGTACAGAAATTTTTTATAGAAAAAACAGTTATTTAAAAAACTGTCTATAGAAGAAAGCTGTAGAAAAATACAGTTACACACGCAATTGTCTACAGAGAAAACTGTTATCGAGAAATTTTTTTAGAGAAAACTGTTATACGCACTGTTAGACACACAATTATACACACAGTTTTCTATTGAAAAAACTGTTATACAGACAATTTTCTATAAAGAAAACTGTTATACGGGCACTTTTCTATAGGAAAAACTGTTATATAAAAAATTTTCTGTAGAGAAAACTATTTTACAGACAATTTTCAACAGAGGAAACTGTTATACGTACTGTTTTCTATAGAGGAAACTGTTTTATAGACAATTTTCTACAGCGGAAACTGTTATACACACTCTTTCGTATAGAGAAAACTGTTTTATAGAGAATTCACTACACTGTTATACACACTGTTTTCTGTAGAGAAAACTGTTGTATAGACAATTTTCTATAGAGAAAACTGTTATATAGACAATTTTGTAATAGAGAAAACTGTTATACAGAAAATTTTCTATAGAGAAAACTGTTGTATAGACAATTTTCTATAGAGAAAACTGTTATATAGACAATTTTGTAATAGAGAAAACTGTTATACAGAAAATTTTCTATAGAGAAAACTTTTTAATATACAATTTTCTACAGAGAAAACTGATATACAGACAATTTTCTATAAATAAAACTGTTATACGGACTATTTTTTGTAAACAAAACTCTTACACAGATAACTTTCTATAGAGAAAAACTGTTATATAGACAATTTTCCATATAAAACTATTGTACATACAAGTTTCTATAGAGCAACAGTTATAGATACAATGTTTTCTCGATAAAACTGTTATACGGATTATTTTCTATAGAGAAATAATTTCTATATACAAAACTAAATAGACAATATTGACATTGTTATTTCAAAACTCACGGATCAGAAATCGTGGTACTTTTTATAGACGCTGCCAATTTTATGTAAAACGTTAATTTTTGGTCAAAAAAATTTATCAGAGATGGCGCTGCGTTTGATTTTAACGATTTTAGTCATCTATAGCTTTCCATGTGGAAACCTATTCTCAAATAAAAATATAACGTTCACGTGATCATAGATTGAGTTTCTTCTTTTCATTTGGATGTTTATCAAATATATGAGCGATCACAAATTAAATACAAATCACCATAAACATTTTATTTATAAAGTTACGTAAGATTTATGAATTTTGCAACATATTTTACAAACATTTTCTAAGTCGATATTTAGTTCGTTTATTTGACCTTTTTTAATATTTAATAGTTTCTTCTAATATAAAAACTTATATTATCCCTGAAGAAGCTATCCATTGTGATAGCGAAATATCGGAAATTAATATATATAAATAAAATAAAATATTTGTATATAAAATGCAATTGACCTTATTGCTTAAAAGAAGAAGAAACTATTAAATTTTCTAAGTCGGATATATTAAAGATCACAGATTAAGCATATTTTCTTAATTTACAAAATTTATATACGTTTCAAGATTTTTGGAGATTTTCAGAATAATAATTTTTAGTCGCAAATATAAGTGATCACAGTATGAATTTGTTCTTCATTTAACGATTATTTACAAAGTTATGGACAATTAAAGATTTTTTGAGGTATTCTATCGATTTTCTAGATTTATGATCAGGAACATAATTGATCTCTTTGATGCTTTTTAACAGATTCATTCTCAAGACGTCTTGTGATTTTCACATAAATTTTATTTTTGTCAGAAAAATAAGGATTTTATATTAAGCATAATATTATTTTTTTATATAGAAAAACAGAAAATGTCCTACAGGAATAGCTTTTATATACAAATTTCTCTATTGGTTAAGCAGTTATTTTTTCATTTGTTTATCTACTTAATTTTGCCATTCATTTTAGTTCCACTTTACTTTTATCAAATAACTCGTACTATACATTTATTTAAGTAAATACATTTTTCTTTTCTTTTGTTGTTGTATAAAGTAGTACATACTAAGTACATAAATGCATACATACATACATACATACATACATACATACATATGTATTAAAGACATCTACAAACATATTAACAAATTCATATGTACGAGTATATGTAAATGTCGGTCGGTATTCATACACGCATTGGTTTAAAGTTGCCTTGTGGTTTTGGCGGCTTTGCCCTGTACTCCTTCATCTGTACTTCTTTAAATAAAAATACCGCTTTGTTAAGAATGTATAGACGACAACATACTCCGTTCATATCACATCCGTTCATATTACCCCCTTTTCACCTTCATGTGCCCCACAAATACGAAACAAAACAAAAAATTACCGGTACACTTGTGGCAAAGGTAACGACACCGACAGACGGCGACTGAACTAAACTAAACTAAAACGCTTAACACAGGTGTGTTAATTGCATTAAAATATTTGTAATTGTTTTCATACTTTTTGTTTTCCTCAGTTTTTTATTTTTTTCTTTAACTTTGAGGTGAGTGTGTTTTTGCTGATGGTGTTTGTTTCTTTCTGTATCTCTAAAGTGAAACCGCCTTTGTTTAGTTAAAGGGAGAACAGACAATTTATATATGGAATATAGTTTTTAAGGTTTCTCGATAACTAACAGAAATTTAAAGTCTATTGCGTTTTTTTTTTCTTCATTCAACAAATTAAAAATCTCAATATTGCGTTGCTTTTTTTAGGCGGATTATTGTGTTTAAATTGTTTCAAATCATGCTAAGTGGTTTACTATTGTAAATGGTACAATATGTTTAAGAGTAATTTTATAGTAGATAATAATTAACAATCAATATTCATTTATACCAATTTCTTACTCTGTTATACAGACAAACAGACTAACTCTGCAAAGAATCTCTCAAGTTTATAATCTACGATCACCTATATTTGTGATCATAAATAGTTCTTTAAAAAGAAACTCTCAACAAATCTATAATTGTTGATAATTTTGTAAATAAGTGCTAAATGAAGAAAAATTGATCACTCATAACTTGAGAGCAAAAATAAATTTTCTTATAAAAATCTGAAAAAAATCCTGAATTGCCTGCAAATTTTTTAAGTTAAGAAAAGAAGCTTAAACTTAATAATCTGACCACGAAACCATTTTTGTTAAATGCTGCAAGTTTATAAATCATACATAAATAAGACAAATAAATAAGATTCAAGCTAAATTTGTGATCACTCTAAGTTTTGTTAGAAATTCAAATGCAGGAAAGCAACTTAATCTGTGATCTCTTATATTTCTTAACAAAAATTTGTTTTTACATGGAAATCTAAGATTTTTTTTAAAATGTCCATAACATTGTATATAATATAATAAGGACAACAATTTGGGATCTCACATTTCTGACAAAAATTCGCTCTTTTATTTCTTAAATTAATAAATCTTATGAAACACCAAAATCAAAATTTATACTTTACAAACAGTGTTGCCAAAATATTTTCACAATTTCCCGTCAAATTAAGGTTTAAAAATCGCCAGAAATCGCTAAATAAATTTTTTACAAAACCGTCAAATAAATAATTTAAAAAATTTGAATTTACGTTAAATAAAAATAGCTGGTAAAATAAAATGTAAATAATTACACATATGTATTTTTTATTGAATTGTTTTTAATCATTTACAAACAAAATTAGGTATTTTCAAAAATATAGTGCTAGTCTTCAGCATTTTGTGTATAAGTTGCCATTGTACATACTTCGCTTAGAACAGATTTTGGAAATTCATAATCAAAACAACATTTATTCTCAAGTTTGAGACCGTATCTGTAATTAAAATTGAATTCGTGTACAAAAAATTACATTGAAAAAATGTATTAAATCAATATTCAAAAATTTTATTGAATAAAAATAAGAAACCACAAAATTTAATAAATTGCTTTTTAAAACTTTTTAAAGAAATTATGTACATATGTATATTCCCAGTAAAAAAATCGTGTTTTTTGAAGCACTTAACCCTCCGATGAGTGAGAAGTTCCCTAGGGAGATTTTTGCCTTTTCAAACTGAAATTACTCCTACTTCGGCCACTACAACTCAAGAGAAAAGAAAAAGAGAAAAAGCGCATAATCGAGCGCTTCAATAAAAGCGCTCTTTTGAAGCAGTAAATGCAAGATGCTTTTTTAGTGCTAACAACGAAGAAGGTTTTAAAGCGAAAACCAAAACCTATAGATTTACAACGAAAGTCAATTACAAAACGAATATCGTGCTTCTCAGTTACTATGAATTTTTCTTAAGCAAAAACATTCAGATAGAATTAAAAAACACTTTAGGAAAGTGCTTTATTTGCATGTTTGATTAGTCCTCCAAACTGGGAACACCTCATACAAAAATCATGCATCCCATCAGCAGGTTTGCAGCGATTTGAGGTATGAATTCATATATAAAAGCTGCTCCTTTTTTCGATATAACGAATGGGCCTGACAATATATATTTCGTTAAACCGGGAAACCTCTGTATATAAATTTTTTTTACAGAGAAAACTGTTTACAGTCAATTTTCTGCAGAGGAAACTGTTATACAGACAATTTTCTATAAAGAAAACTGTAATACAGAAAATTTTCTTTGGAAAAAACAGTTATACGGACAATTTTCTACAAAAAAAACTGTAATACAGTAAATTTTCTAAAGAGAAAACTGTTATGCACAACTTTATTTACAGAGAAAACTGTTTTCTAGACAATTATCTACAGAGAAAACTGTTATACAGACAATTTTCTATAGAAAAAAACTGTATACAATATGTTCTACTAAAATATTTTCTTAATATAAAATGTTGCTCAATATATACATACATAGCTTTATAAATTAGATTAGAATTTTAAAATGAAAAGACAAATTTGTGATCACTTTTATTTTTGATGATATTATAAATGAAGAGATGAAGCTCAATCTTTGAATAGTTAAATTTTTGATAAAAAGGAGTACATTCTGTGATCTATGTGATTTACTTTTTAGCGCCCATAAAAAGTACCTAAATTTTTGGTTTGTGAGTATTCATATAACAATCTCAATCTCGTCTAATATTTAAAAAAATTTATGATTACCCATATTTATGATCAATTACTTATTGATCGTTTATAAATTTGGAAGTAAGTGTCAAATAGGGAATTATGCTCAATTTGTGATCACTCAAATGGGTATGCTAACGTTAACGCTTTTTTATTTCGACTAGGTTTTCCGATATCGTATTAGCGTTTTTACGATTTCCAATTGTTAGGCAAGCTTGCAAAAAATCCATTTTCATAAAATGGATTAAAAAAATTATGCAAAGCATGAAATCAACAGTAAATACAGTATTTTTTGATAAATAGTTTCTTTACTATATTAGAAAATATAGAGGATAGAAAGAAATATCCTCCATTACTTTACTGTCAATTACGCATTCTTTTGTCAAATACATGTATACTTGATAATTTTGCATAATTGTGGCTGAATGTCGTTGATGCAGCATTGAATATCCTCCTTCCATTTATAAATGGTTGTGGGTTTCTTGACATAGAGATGGATTGGAGTGCCCCGATAGACTAGGCGATAGAGTGTCGGACGGGTTCGATTCCCGCCAAAGACTCTGGATGTTTTCTGCAGATAAGCCTAAAGCTTCGCAGTTTGTGTTTGTTAATTATAAAAAAAAACTATAAATAGCCAGATAAGCCTACATATTTAGTAGTGTTAAATTACACGATTCAAATCGCTGAAACAAGAGAGGATTCGATCAGGTAATGTCTCATGCTGTAGTTTTATTATTTCACAGGCTATATGCCATTTATTAGAAACCTCAGATCGATATCATGAAACTTAGACAGGAGATACTCTGTAGTTACGTCAGTCGGTACTGGAAGGCCAGTTTTTTTAAGTGTATTACAACGATGCCTTCAGTCAAAAATCCGCACCAAGCAGAGATACGTTGTGGATATACATATGTGGTTCTCAAAAAATCACATTTCAGTTCTCTGAACCGCAAATTTTGGTGATTAACAAAGCCATTAGGGTGATGTTGCAATTCATCGCTTAAGATGATTTTTCTCGAATTTTAGGCCGCCAAGCTTTTAGTATTTTGGAACACCTAATTCGGCAATTTCGCGATCAACTAAACAATCAAGATGAAAATCTGCTTCATCACTTAGAATGATTTCGATTTAAAAAATCACCATCCACAATTCTCCATACAATCTATTCTCTTCATTATGCTCTTCGAAGAAAGTTCAACGAATGAAGTATTACATTAGGCTTCAGTTACTGTCTCCATTTAAACTTGTTAGCATGGAGACTCTGGAGATCTTCAGTGAGTGAGAACGCTATAAGAGCATCTGAAAATTTAAAATTAATGTTCATGACGCCGCCAGTTTTTTGATATTGAGCACCACCAAACAATTTATTCTCCCTGAAATTCAACAATAAGAACGAGTGTTACACTTCAAATATAACAGAATTTCGGAACTTTTTTATTGCCCGAAATAGCAATCCTTTCTCCAACTTTCTATTACTCTTTTCAGTTAACTTTCGAATAAGGAAATACCTGTAGAAATGCCTCAAAGAAAAGTTTTAAGCGAACAGTTGACAATATTTTAAATTTATTAATTTAACTATCGCATTTAAAATTGCATACACGTATTTAACCAAATGACAAACTCTTCTAAATATTATAACTCATGTAGAACGCTTTTTTTATAAGTTTTATAACTGAAGAGACAATTTGTTACTGTCATAAAAACCAAAAAAAAGAAATTAGAAGGTAAATGCTATAAACCCGCATAACAAGGATACAATTTAAATATACAATTTTTCGTTTTTTATAAAAATTCAAAACATTTCGTTTTGCGTCACTTCTGCAATATTTTCGCAGACATTCAAGGTTAAATTCGTGAGTATGTGTATCCAAATTGAAATTCTAACAAATACGAGAAACATCAATTTTCCTAATGACCTACAAAAAGGTACTACTTTGTTGCTGTTTTTAGTTTGTTCTTTTTTTTTCCTTTTTCTTTTTTTTTCTTTTTTTTTTTTTCGTTTTTATTTTTGTTTAACACTCAGCAGTAGGAGTTCCCCTATAAAAACAAATACATGTTCATGTGTATGTTTTACATAAAAAATAATACATACAAGAACAAAATTAGCACACACACACACACGCATACACTGAAAGAGAGAGGAAAAGAACGAAGCAGAACAAAACAAACAAACAAACCAACAAAAATACAAAAAAAAAACTCCAAGGACACAAATGAAATCACGTAATATGCCAAAATATGCTGGTAACGTGTAGCACGCTTTTCGAAACTCAAACAAACAAGGAACACAGAACTGTAGACATACTTAACGAAATATATTCACACTAGGAGGTCAGTTTGAAAAGGTTTTTTGAAATAATAGATAACACACAATATGTAAAATTTTAAATGTATAAATAAATTTCTTTAACCTAATTAAAGGTTTGAATTTTAAATTTTGATATCAATTACTTCAAATCATTCATTCAAACCTAAAGTTGAGCCTTCACACTCTACAATTCTGACTCTTCAAGGCAAGTATTTTTGTGTGACAAGTGAAAAGAGAATAAAAGGCGTAACAAACTTGACGATATTAGTCAATTTTCTTATTTCCTTTTGCTTTTATCTTTCATGCATGTTGATTTGCTTGAAAATGTACGAAAATTTAATTAACGCGTGTGCATGAAGAAAAACTGCTCAGCTAAAACTGAAGTGTGTGAAACAGGACTTATTTCGTTAAAAATATGACGCAAATATTGAATTAGCACGTCAACTGTAAATATAGTAATTAAATCATTGGATAAATTTGGAAATTCCATAAATTGGTGATGCTGATTCCTAATATACACGAGGCAATTTTTATTAAAAAGATTGATACAATTTTTTCCTTGAAATTTTTTTCGATGTTCACAAAGCACAATATACGAGTAATTGCTTAAATAGCTCACTGCAAAAAGTTATTTTTTTCTAAACTTTAGTTTAGGAGATATAATTAAGTAAAGTTAAAAAAAAAATGTGATTCCTTATTTAAGTGGCAGGTAGTGTATTTCAGAAAAAATACTAAAAATTTAAATCATACATTGATAATTGCCGATTCATTTCTGAAATGTATTTAAGAATAAAGCTATTTCTTAAAGTGTAAAATAATTCGACTATGATAGTTTTAAAAACCGCTTTCAAATCGTTCTTAATAGGTTTGACCTCTTTGATTGCAGACCACCTGAATATAAAAAATAACGTCTACTACATCTATTACTTTAAAAAGACTTTTCGAATAAACCTCGCAAATAAATGTGGCCAGACGGAAAGACGCAATCAAATGAGTAAACAGTGGAATAAGCTAAAATAACAACAACATCAGCTAGCACCAGCCGTAGCACCACAATCAGCAACAACAACAACAATAAATTACATAAAATACTGCCAAAGCAATAAACATTTGTCTGATATTAGTCACACCAAAAAATACCGAAAAAATTCTATTAAATACTTAGAATAATGCCCATACTCATATTTTCTGACTTGGCGTTAAGTGTAACAACGTAACACAAACAGACAGCCTTATAGATAGACAGATAGAGAGACAGCCAGACGATCAGAAAGATGGTTGGACCACAAACTACAAGCAAACGATTGGCGGTGTTTTTTCCGCAATCATGTCATCTTTGCTATTTAAACATAAAGAAAAATGTAACGACAAACTATTATAAATACAAATTGACATGCTTGTTAATATTTTATTTAGTAAAAAAAAGCTCAGAAAACATGACATAAACTGCACTAAGTTCCATTCGAAGGTGGTCGAATTGAGACAATTCGCTACAAAAAGCATTTATATATAATGATATTTATGTATATGACTTCTACAAAATGCTCTATATAAATGTATTTAATCATAAATAAGTCATTATTAGACTATTTTAAGTAATGCGAACGGTACGTACAGTGGCTCACAGCTTATTTTATGCAGTGGTTTTTTTGGTTGTTTTCAAAGAAAGAAAAAAGAAAACTAACAGGAACTTGATAAAGAAATTGATGTCATTTTAAAGAAAAAATATTGTAGTCTAACCAACAAAAAACATTTATTGCAAAAATGTACTTTATGTATATAATGTATTTTAAAACTAAAAAAAATCAAAAAAATCGTTTTTTCAGTATTTAAAACTTATTTTATTTAGGCATGTAGAGTAAGTTGTTTTTAAAACGGGGTCCCTTCGACTTTACTTAAGTGTTCGCACGTAGTGAACTACCACGTAAACCAACCAAGTTGTCCCAACAACATTTTTTTTTTGGGCTCAAGCTTAATTTGAAAGCTTATAAGGTAAAGCCAATTTTTGGCAAAAATTCGACTTGTGCGACCTTAAAATCTTTTCTGAAAAATCTGAAAAAATCTCAAATTATGCTTAAGCACCCATGAAAATTAAAAAACAAAAATTTTTTGGGACAACCTAATGTAAAGGTTTCGAAAACTTGAAATTACAACTGGCAATTACACGATTTAATATTTTGGTGTAATAGTTTTTATTATCTACAGATTTACGGCAATTTGTTATAGACGCGACCAGTTTATGAGTAATACTCGGCAAAATATTCGACCACTCCTACCGTGGCGCCTTTTTTAAAGCGTTTTTGTTAGAAATTTTGTGTTTTCTTACTCCAATTTCCAAAATTGACTATAAATTTTCGATAAAATTAAGGTCTGACGACAGTGTTGGCGGTGTCATCAAATATGGGTAGTTATATATTAACCATGTTGGCACAATACCCGATTGATCGTTATGCTTTGGATCGTTATCCTGTTAAAACCGAAAATCTGATCTTATACCCAGGTTCTCTGCACCTAGGCTTTTCCTCAAGTTGTGCTTCAGAATCTTAACATACTTAAACTTGCCCATGGTTGTTTAAACAAATATTAAATTCCCAGTACCAGCATCTGACATACAGACACAAGCCACGAAAATTGCCACCAACATGCTTTACTGCTGCCTTTAGATTTTCTTTGTTGAGTCTTGTTATTGGCTTCCGCCAAACATTCGACATGTTATATGAACCGAATGTGTTATTTACTTAAAAAAAGCGTAACCACTATTTTTAAGCACAAATTAGTTAGACGACGTTTAATCTTACAAGTGTTTTGTAAAAGCAAACAGCATCAAATAACATTAAACTAAATTTTTATGGTCATTTGTCCTTAGTAAAAGAAGTTTCCCAGATAGACACAAGAATTATAACACATTTTACTTAGTGGTTAGGTCTTTTTTTGTCAAATATTTGCCATGTGTGACCGAACTTTTAGATTCATCGGCGAAGATGACTGAATTTCAAACTGCAGATTTCTTGTTCTTTGGCGAAATTTAGCTTGCACACGCTGTTTTTCAGGTTTATAAACGGTTTCTTGCGTGCAACTCGGTCATTAAAATCATGTAGGCACAAGACACGACCAATAGTTTCAACGTAACATTGTTTACCCAGGTCAGCTTCAACTTTGGAGATTATTTGTGAAGCTGGTAGCCTGGGATTTTACCCTATTTTTCTTAAAATGTGTTGCTTATCATGCTCTTTGAAATTTTATTTGTTGCCTTTCTGCCTTTGTTATGGACCCGATTTTAGCACATGAAGTGCTCAATGATTTTGGAAATGGTTCAAAACCAATTCTCGTTCTTCTATTGTTGTACACGGCCTCATTTGAACTTTTTTAAATTGACACCTGACGTTACAAAGTCAGACTCGCAATTCAACAGAAAATATTGAAAGAAGTAGAAAAAACAGAAAAACAAAAAAAAAACAACAACGCTGCATTAGCTATCAGTACAGTTGAAATTGATTGCATAAAATAAGCTGTGACAAGCATTTTTTTTGTTCTTTTTTCAGTTTTAATATATTAAAATGTACATTTTTGCATAAATTATTTTAGTCTGTTGGACTATAAAATTTGGCATTTTATATGACAGCAATTTCCTTTTTAAATTCCTATTAGTTTTCTTTTTATGGAGCTTTGAATACAAACAAAAAAATGCCTGACATAAAAAAAGCTGTAAGCCACTGTATATTATTCAGGAATTGCTAGTCTTTAACAAGTTTTGCTTTTTATGAGAAATTAAATGAGTTCAATTTGTTTCAATCGGTTTCTGAATCACCAAGACATGTGAAAGGCATTCCGGCACTTCCTTGTTACGAAATTAAAGATAGCTTAGAATTTGGGAAACCATGAAATTCTTTAAAATATAATAATAATATTATTTATTTATTTATTTTCATAATCATACGTTTATACATTTATCAAAATAAAAAGTCCGTTAAACTTCAAGAACTGCATAATCAATCATGTTTGTAATTAATAATCCTAAAATAATAGAAATAAAATTCATATTCAATTTAAAATAATAATTAATATCAGCTATCTTGATGACTAAATAAATTACACTTTGCACTTTGTGTAGGGTGTTTGTCCCCAAAAAGCAGTGAATTGGAAAAGCTATGAAATCATATGAAATCATGACTCACATTTAAATAAATGATTAGTTGTTGTCAGAAGTCATCGATGAAATTATGTATTTGTTGTTTTCTGTTTGTTTTACTAAAAGAGCCAACCAATTTAAGTGACAAGCTGCAAATAAAACGAAATGTGTTTTTTCTGTTTTATCTAAAGACAAATCCGTAGATTTCAATCAAACACAAGGACATTGCAAAATGGCCAATTCGAAAAGATTTTACATTTAAATTGAATTGGGAAAGTGTTATGAATTCAGATTTATAAAAAGTACTAACATTAAATTGATGTTGAAGTCATACTTTTCAACTTGTATTAAAAGTGACAACCAAACTTTTCAGTAAAAGCTAATGGTTTTATTATATTATTGTTAAGATTTACATGTGGTCCATGTTTTGCCAAATCTTCTAGATACGTATTAAATATTGGTAAAAATTTAAACTACAAAAATAAAAAACAAGTAAGAAAGTATAGTCGGTCAAGGCCGGTCATATAGTACCCTACACTCTGTATATGTATAAGACAGTTTTTCAAAAATAGGCGCTATTATGAACCGATCATCCAAAAATTTTGTGAAATGACTTCTGTGTATATAAATATTGTTTATGTTAAATTTTATCTCAATATAAACAATTTTAAAATATTTACATGTTAAAATGATTTTCGAAGCGGATCTTATATGTTAGCTTTGACTAATTATGGACTGATCGTTATAAAATTAGTTGTCATCATTTCTGTATACATCTCATATATGAAACTTATTTGTGTTTAATTTTAATTGGATACCAGCATTGTTAAGAGATTTATTGTCGTTAAAATGATTATGGGACGTGAGCCTTATATGAGAACTGTGACTAATTATGGACCGATCATCATTAAATTAGATCAAATACTTTGTGTCTACATATATGAAACAGGTACATGTTGAAAATAATTTGAATACCAACTTCTTTTTGAAAGTTATGCTCTTTAAAGTGATTTTCGGCAGTGTGCCTTATATGGGAGCTACAAACAATTATGAACCGATCTGCAAAAATTTGTAGATGCAATTAGGCTTCATGTACAACTTATTTGTGGGAAATTTGGTTGGTTACGTTTATAAATCAAACATCTATGATCGATAGAGTCAAGTTTCGGTGGGACATTTGTATAGGGGTTTAGATGAAATAATGAAACGATTTCAAACGAAATTTGTTTCCCGTTCTCGGATGCACGCTTTGTGCTTGCATTCTTATTGTTTACATTTGCTTTGCTTTTTGACATTTGCTTTATTTCTTTTCGGCGTGCTTTGTTATCTATGTTTTATATTTGACTTTGTTTGAATAAAAATAAAAAAATAAATAATGTAAAATAAAATAATATAAATGTTTATAAAAATTTTACTTTTTATAATTTATTTATTTATTTCACAAATCAAATATACATACATACTTACATTAGCAAATCAAAAACAAATTAGACAAATGTCAAAAAACAAATATAAACTGGAATGTTTCCGACAACAATGTGTCCTTGTATGACCGCGAAGGAAAATACAAAAGAGAATTCCAGATGTTTCCCTGTGTAAACGGGTACTTAATTTTTATTATTAATTGAAGACAATGTTGTCTACTGATTCAAACAAGTTTGATATTTGCTGCTATTTAGGTAACGATATATTAATGACAACATTAATTTCGTTTTGTCTTAATATATTAATCATTAAATTGACAAATATTTTCAAATAACTTTACATGCGAGTATATTATATAAATAAAAAAAATGGTTGGCGAAAAAAATATTGGCTCAAAATATTTTGGTAAAAAATTACTTTTTCTATAATTAAATTGCCAAATTACAAATTGTGGACATCATAGGTCTTTGAAATGCCCTTCATTATACTATATCCAAATTATCTATGTATATGACTAATAGAGTTATAAATATACAGTGAGCGTCAATATAAAGTAAACACCTATTATTATTTAAATAACAAATGTTGTATTATATATATGTACTACAAGTACAAATATATAACATAATACATACGAGTATTACATAATTCATTAGTAACTTAAGCAAAATATATGTAACTAATAAAAGCTAGAAAAATAAGTCACATAAAAAACTTATTTAGTAACCAACAGTAACAGTAATGTTTGTTTCATGAAATTAAAATTATAAATGTTTGTTTTATGTAAAAATAACCTTTTTTCTTAATGAATGTATCAACATACCTGGCATTAATAATTTTTTTTAATGATTATTAATTTTGAATAGTTTTTTTTAGTCAAACAAATTTTTCATTTCAATTATTTTTTATAAATTTCTATAGATTGAATAAAAATTATTGAAAAATAATTACATATAATTAATGACAAGGGGAAATATAATTGGTTATCTCATTTAAAAGACACCATTCAGCACTTTACAGTGGGGCAATAATAATAATAAATGTATATGAAAATAGTTAAAACAGAATTGTACATAGAATTGCAACATTTAGCAGTTAAATCTTAAAATATCTGAAGTCGAGCTTTCAGATATTTATGAAAAGTAGGGTGTAATGTAACCAAAGAGAAGTGGATATTCATTGAAAACATTTTTAATCTTCTAATAGGATTATACATAAAGTGATCATATTTTTTTTATCTGAAAACGGGACATCGAATAATTCTAATGGGTTCGGTTATATGAAATAAAAATGCATACATAATATAATAATATTTGGTTTGTGCGGTTCAGAAGTGGTAACTTTGACACAACAGGCCAGCCAAAAAAGTTTGAAGATTGTTGTCAAACTCAAGAAGAGTTTGTAAAATCATTGGCGGCTACTGAAGCAGTGCTTTCATAATGCTTGCGAGTAGTAGAATTCATCCAAAAGCATGGAAATTGATAAATATGAAATGAAGCCGAGAGACCCTAAAAGACGATTTTGCATGTCCAAAGTGTTGTTTAAATGCTATAAAAGGAAATAATTTTTGCACCGAATCATTACTTGTATTGAAAATTGGATTCATTAAGATAAACCGTAGCGTAAGGGTCGTATGTGAAGTCTGGCCAATCAGCCCAATCAACACCCAAGCCAAATATCAATAGCGCTAAGGTAATACTTTGTATTTGGTGGGACAGAAAGGGTTCTATCTATTATGAAATCTAGTTAGGAAACCTGCACCGAATGCAACTGATTAACTTGAAGCGAGTATTGGCTGAAAAAAGGTCAGAATATGCGGCCAGACATGAAAATGTAATATTCCATCGGCCACATGTTGCAATACCTGTTAAAAACTTTTTAAAAAGAAGTGGTTGGGAAGTTTAACCTTTTCCACTTTATAGTCCAGACCTTAATCAGACTCAGATTCGATCGATCCGCTCTGGAACGTTCTCTCTGGAATACGTTTCACTCAACTTATAATCCAGACATTCCCCCATCCGACTACTATTTGTTTCGATTGCTGCACAACCCTTTCACTGGAATACGGTTCACTTTGGAGTAGGGTATATTTTCAACATATTTATGTATATTGCACAAATGTTTAGAAAGAAGCTAAAAATTTAAAAACAATCTCGCGTTTTTGAGTTATGATCCCCAACTAAAAGAAATATTCAGTTAAATTTCTCACTAAAAATCGATTTTTATACAATATGAAATTATCGTTCAAGCCTAGACGCATCTCCATGATACTCATCAAGCCAATTTTAAACGGTTCAACTCATAAATTTTTTAAGGAGCCTAAATATCGTTGATAATTCTTTACAAACATTAAGCTGGAAAAAGGGTACTTTATGCCTGTCAAGGATTCTTTGGCAAAATATGGGCTTTAAAACCTAGAAAAAAACTACTGGTCATATTCATCTACATTGCCATGACATGGTAGTAAAAGCTGGAACAGGTTTAGGAATGTTCCAATGTCCTAAACGCAATTGAAGCGGGTATTTGTGAAACAAGTTTTTAAAGCAATATTACCCCATGATAAAATGTCGTAATTGAACATGCAATTATTCTTCTCATGTCGAATAAATTTTGCCTTTATTACAAATCTGAACGAAATAGGTAGATTGATTGGCTAAACATAGTAGGAAGGTTCAGCGAGAGTACCAAAGCATTTTTTGGTGTTCCTAATGAATAAGACTAAATCTTGGGCGGAGCTATGTATGAAAAACAAGTAAACCCCAGAGCTACCGTCACATAATAAGGCCGACCTTAAAAGAGTTGGTTTATTTGATTGTTTATTGATCTAAAATGACACCAATAACCTCTATGAAATGCAGCTATGTAACTGTGTAATTTCTGTAGTTGTATAATATATTTTCTATAGAAAATTTGTTATACAAAAGAGATTTTCTCTAGGAAATTATCTGTAAAATACATAAAATTGTGTAAAACATTCCTAGAACCAACGAAGACTGTGTCACTGTGAGTCCTTTCAAGGAAAAGCAAAATAATGATCCGTTTTAGAGAATAATTTAAAAACAAAGTCAAAACTTTTAACAAAAATTTATCAAATTTTAAATCCTATCAGCCCCTGTTCAATAATTAAGAAAAAATCACAATTTTATACAATTTGCTATAAAACTAAACTCTGAAATAAATCGATTGTAGTCGTCATAGAAAATTTTGAGTTTAATTTATGGTGAACTGTATGGCTGCTCAATAGTCTGGCTGTTTGTGTCTTAGGATTTTTTTTAAATTAATTGTCTTTTTCAAATTTATTCAACGAAAGTCTGTTCATAGAACTCTAGTTTGTAGATTTCACAAATTTGAACAGATTTTCTATGGGTCTCAACATTATAAAGAGTCCACTGTGTAGCTGATAATATCAATCATCAACTTTGATGTTTCATTATAGACAGACAACGACACTTTCGTATTAAAATTTTAAATGACAAATTGTCCAACTGCCTGTCTGATGATCATTTAGACATTTTTTAGCACAAAGTCACGGATGATAATGAAAATAATAGTGTGAAAGTCAGACAACAAACGGCCACAAATAATAAAATAATAAAAACAAAAACAAAAAATCAGAGAATGCTGCTGCATGATGCCAATAATATTTCTTTATACCACATTAGACCGCCAAACAAAATAAAAACATTCCTCTGCTTTCATTCATTCATTTATTTATTCATCCATTTAGAACAGCAGCAACGACAGCTATATATGTATGTACGTACAGTGGCTAATTCATTCTCATTTAGCTGTCAAAACCGAAAATATCTAAACAACAAACAATAACAACAATTCAGCACCCAAAAATAATATTTATGCGCAAGTCTGCTTAAATGTCTAGACATAAACATTAAAAAAAAACAATATTTAAAAAAAAAATTAATGTTTTTGTTTTTGTCTGTGTTGTCTCTTCTCTGATTTCAAACTTGTTGTTATTGTTTTTTTTCGGCAAACTCTTTATGGTGCTGAAACAATATTAAAATTGTTGTTGTTCTTTTTTTTTTTTTTTGTTCTTTTGTTGTATCATTTAATCAACCTGTTACTTAGTAATTTTAAACTTTTAATCCCCCACTCGCCCATTGTCATCGGTATTTATCTATTGTATGTTCCTGTTGTTGTTTCAACAACGCGACAATCAAACTCCATTTCATTATTTTTAGAACTGATCGTTAGTGTGGGTACAGTGACTTATACAGTGTTCGTTTGTTATAGAAAATTATATAAAATTTTTGTTAAAAGTTTTGACTTATTCTCTAAAACAGAATCTTTGCTTTGATTTCCCTTGAGAGCACTCACAGTAATACAGTCTTCGTTGGATCTAAGAAGTTTTAATACAATTTTATGTATTTTACAGATAATTTCCTATAGATTTTCTCTTCTGTATAAGAAAATTTTCTATAGAAAATATGTATATTATACAACCACAGAACTTACACAGTCCCATGGCTGCATTTCGTAGAGTTTATTGGTGTTATTTCAGACCATTGAGCAATCGTTGTTCAATGTTCAGTAAACAATCAAATAAACCAAGTTTTCTGAGGTATTCCTTATTATGTCACGGTAGCTTCTGGAATTTACTTGTTTTCCACACATAGCTTCCCAACACGGAACAAACCCAAGATCTGGTCTTATTCATTAAGAACACCAAAAAGTGCTTCGGTCCACTTGTTAAACCTTTCTACTATGTTTAACCAATTAGTTAACCTATTTTGTTTAGATTTGTAATAAAGGCAACTTCCAACCTTCTATCGTACGACGATGAGCAAAATTTATCCGACATGACAATAATAATTGCATGTACCCTTAACACTTTCCTACAGTAAAGACATTGTATCATGGTTATCGTCTTTTGAAAATTTGTTTCCCAAATACCCACTTTGATTGCGTTTAGGTCATTGGAACTTTTATACACCTCTTCCAACTTTTGCCACTATATCCAGACCATGTATATCAATATGACCAATATAAATAGTTCATTCTAGATTTTGAACAGTATATTTTGTCAAAGAACGGTTGACAGGCATAAACTGCCCTTTTTCCAGCTTAGGGTTTATAAAGAATAACCCAACAATATTTAGGCTCCTCATAGAATTTATCAGTTGATCCGTTAAACATTGGCACTCGGCCAATTTTTGGTCTAATTCTAAACCGAAACTGAATATCTGTCGGACAGAATTAGAAACTTTTTGCATTAAATTTTACCTCGATATCGAGACTTGTAAAGGATTTATGCATGTTAAAGTGATTTTCAGAAGAGGGTCTTATAACAAACCGCCTGGTTGCAAATTTTCGATAATAAGGGGTAGTAAGGAACCTTCCTGGTGCTGGCAGAAGACGAACGGTGCACATGGATGACAATATTGAACTGGTACAGAGGAGTATTCGGTAAGATAGAAACATCAACCAGGAGACGTTCGACACAATGTGGCCTCTCACGAGCGTCGCTGCAGAGAGTTTTGTACACAATAGGAATGTTTCCATACTAGATTCAGCTTGTCCAAGAATTGAAACCGTCAGATTGCCAGCAACGACTTGATTATGCCGTTTTTTCTGGCAAAAAGCAGAAGAAAATCATTTTATTCATAATTTAAGCCCATTTCCAATTAAGTGGGTTCGTTAATAAGCAAAACTGCAGGATATGGGCGACGGAAAATCCGAGAGTAGTTCAACAGCGAGAATTACACCCACCCAAGTGTACGGTTTGGTGCGGTGTTTCATCGGAAAGGATAAATGGTCGTTATTATTTTGAAAATTAACACGGGGTCGCCGTTTCCGTCAATGGTGTCAGCTATCGAACAATGTTGGAAAATTTTTTAAGGCCAGCCGTGGAAAGCCATCCGCAAGTATGGTTCCAACAAGATGGAGTCACAGCGCACATCACAAGGGTCATAATGGTTCGTTTACGGGACATCTTAGGTGAACGAATTATTTTGCATACAAGTGATTTTAATTGGCGTTCGCGTTCACCGGATTTAACCGCCTCTGACTGTTTTCTTTGAGGTTATTTGAAAGCAAAAATCAATTAAAAAGCAATGTACGCGACAAAATAAACAACATAACACCTGAAGTTTTGCGAAAGGTTATGGAAAATGTGTGGGAAAGAGCACGAATTTGCGAAGCAGAAAATGGCCACCACTTGGGTATATATATTTTTTTTTCATAACTAAACTAAAAATATTCCCCATTTATATACTACATTAAAAAAAATTAATAATTATTTCTTAAATAAAAAGTTATAACGAATTCAAACCCCTCGTTAATTTTGGGCCACCCTGTATACGAATATATATATGAAACTTATTTGTGTTCAATTTTATTTGAAGATACATGGTCGTTAAAGTGATTTTCGGAAATGGGCCTTATATGGTAGCTATGACTAATTACGGATCAATCAACATAAAATTGGACCGAATGCCTTTTGTATATCTGAAACATATTCGTGTTGAGTATTATTTGGATACCAACATTTTTAGGCGAGTGCTTCTTAAAGTGATTTTCGGAAATGGTGCTTATATGGGAGCTATGGTCAATTATAGACCGATCTGTACATATAACACATGTACATATACCACAAAGTATACACAGGTGATATGAGACTGCAAATAATAATTAATTTTTACATTTGCCTCTTTCTTTCAGAACTGCCTTTTATTTATATTTTTGCAGCATTATTGCAGCATTAAGCGAACACTTTAACATACAATAAATTAGGTATAACTTTTTCTTTCTATTAGAACTGCCTTAGAAATCTGATTTTGGGGCTTTTTGAAACGTCAAACTCGTCAGCTCTCTATAATTTGTGATGTATTAATTTGATTGGATACGTGCAGAAATCAAACGTTTATGGGGCTAGGTTAAATAAGAGATCATTTGCAGCCAAATTCAATCCTTGGGCCGAAAAAATATTATGTACCAAATTTTATCGAAATATCTTTAAAATTACGACCTGTACTTTGCACAAGGTTAACATGGGCAGCCAGTAGATTGGTATACATTAAAGTGAGCGTTAGACTAATATTAATGGGAATTAAAAACATCAGCACAAATCCCACTATGCTGGTGTAGGGTATAAAAATAACAGAAAAATAAAATGCCACATTTAGTGCATTTTAGTTATGTTCTCTTTCTGTTCTGTTCAGTTCAGTTCACTTTACTTTACTTTACAATGACAAAATTCTTTTGTAAAGATTTATGATGCCATAATTGTGGCCAATAAAGTTTTATTTTTGGCTACGAATAAGTTTTATGGTGTCTTCATGTAGTCTACTACGACGACGAGCGAGTGCAACAAAAAACCAACAATAAAACAAACAATTGAAGACAAAAGAAAAAACATTGTGGCAAAAATGCACATAAATTTGGAACTCGAGACTCTTTGATAGTGGGCAATAAACTATTAAAATGTCACGAGAATTAAGTTGATGCATTTTTAGGCCGACAAATTTACGTACAAATGGAAATACCAAAATTTTCAGCAGAAAAAAAAACAACAAGCTAAAATGGTTGTTAACCTTTTTACTTCAATACTTAAGCTATGTATAGACGGTTGTCAGATCATACAATAGTGTCAGATCTAGCAATGTACTGACATTAAAAAATTGTTAGCAGAAGGTAAATTGTCAGTTCAGACGACTATAAAAAACTAACAATTTCAGTGGTACACAATTGTCACGCAATGAATTTATCTGTCAACCGAAATTGTTTTTCCAAAATGTTATTAATGCATCTTGTTTGTTTATTTATGTATATACAGAGTTGTATTTAGAAATAATTTCTATGACAATGCTACCATTGGCAGCTGCATAAACAGTGTTTGACAATTGTCTTAAAACAATGACAATGACAAAAATTTGTGTTTACACGATTGTTATATGTCTGACAATATTTTTGTCTTGCAATGTACTGAAAATGCTTTTTCTTACAACGCTGGAAGACAAAAATTTTAAGTTCAGACGGTTGTTAAACATTTTCTGAATATTTTTCAGTTTAACGAGTTCTTTTTAAAAGTTATTAAAAAATAAACTTAGTGTGTTTTATTTGAAGCTATTGTCCATACATTATGAACTCATATGAAAACAATTTAAATGTTTAGAGGGGCATTCAAGTTCCGATGGCGGTTCGGAAACTTCTTAGCATATTATTCATTAAATATTTAAATAAAAAAGGTTTATCGGGACAAGAAATTCATAATGATATGATGAATGTGCTCCTTTATAAGTAAAAAATTGGGCTGCTACAACAACAGAAATTGTAGCCAAAGTACATGATATGGTATTAAATGATCGACGAATAAAATAAGCATCTCAAATGATCGAGTCCATTTTATTTTGCATGAAGAACTACAGGTGAAAAAGCTTTCAGCAAGATGGGTGCCGCAATTTGTTAACAAAAACGCATAATAATGAACATTTCTTAAGCCTGCTTTGATCGTTTTAAGAAAAATAAAATGGATTTTAAACCTCGTTTTATAACTGTTGATGAGACATGGATCCACCACTATAATCTAGAGACAAAAATACAATCTAAGCAATAAACTGAAGCTGGAGGAAGTGCCCCAAAGAGGACAATTCAATCGGCTGGTAAGGTTATAACAAGGATTTTTTGGGAGTTCATAGGTATTTTATTGATTGACTATTTGCAAAAGGGTAAAACAATAAATTCAGAGTACTATTGCAACATTTTGGATCAATTAAATGTAAAAATTCGTCCTGGCTTACAATTACAATTTTTTCATCAAGACAACGCACTAGCTCACAAAAGTGTTTTAACAATGGCTAAAATCCACCTTATTCTCCCGATTTAGCTCCCAGTGACTTTTATCTATTCCCAAATCTAAAGAAATTCCTAACTGCTTGCAGGCGTTTTACCGCAAACGAAGATGCAATAACAATTGTAAACCACTATTTTGGAGGCCTCGAGGAAAACTAAATTAATCAAGGGATAGAATTGCTAGATAAGTATTGAACTAAGTGCATTGAGGTTTCGGGAGATTATATTGAAAAACAAAAATGTTTTTGAAAAACTAACTATTCTCTTTCTGTGTTCTTCGTATGGTCTTATTTATGACGAAGAAAAATTGTCCTGATAAACTATATTTTAATGTACACTGGACTGGAGATTCGATTCCCGCCAAAGACACTGAGTGTTTCTGCAGTTTAGCAAAAAGGTTGAGTTTGTTCAAAAAGGCATGATTATAAAGTTCAGATGGAGAAATTCCAATATCTCATGATAACCCAAAAAAGCTTTAATTCAAGTGTGATTTGTGTTTATGATATTTATGTATGTCTTCTGTAGAATATTATAACCGTTTTAAAGTAACACATTATACAATGCTCGGGCTTGCAAAATAATAAGGCAAATTACAAGATTTTAATAGAATTTTAAAGTTAGTAATTGACTGAAATCCGCTTGAAAGAAGACTTAGGGTTTCTTCAGTCAATATTTGAGGCGTTGAATACAGTAGACAGTAAAAAAAATCTATTATGCTTGAGAACCATTTGTGAACAATTGCAAGTCCCGTTTCATATGATTCACTTTAAGATGACCAGTTTTGTCCAATTCCCTTTTGAGCTTGCCATTTCGTTCACACACGTGTCTTAAATTTTCGTGCTCCTTACCATCAAGTTTCTGCTTTTTCCTGCAAAGAACTTTGTGTAGAATAAGACGGAGTAAACAAAAGAAGAAACCAAAAGGAAATAAGAAAATTGCATAGTACCTAGTACCCTTCTCACCCAAAAGTACTTTCCTTGAAAAGTCAGAATTGAAGCGTATGAAAGCGGACCAACCGATAGCTCCGAATGCAGGGAATTTTTGCCGGGTCTATGTTACTGTACAACGGTAACAAATCGTAGTAATATGTTAAAGACATAATAAAGCATTGTTTACATAAAATCCTGTCACACAAAATAGATCATTATTAATAATATTTAAGAAAATTTTAAAGAAGAAACTAGAGTACTTTTCCTCCTTTAAAAATCCATGTTTTTGTTTGAACTATCGCAATTCGATCCATCTCCGCTCAATAATGAATTAATATTGTAGAATTGACAGTTATTTTTGTATTACGTCGAGCTTATTTCTTCCATACTGACAGGGTGCCAAATCAAGTAAAAACTTTAGTAAAGAGTTTTAAAAGTTTCTGCAGACATACTATTATATATGTAAATATCCAAATAATAGTTGAAAGGAGGGGTTAGATTAACCTGGTATTTATTTTCGAAAGTCAATTAGAAGTTTTATACTTCAAAAGTTTAACATTATGTAATTATTAACACAACACAAAATGCTTCTTAAGCCTCAGTTAGCCAACTGTAACGGAATGTAATGTAATGATGTAAAAATGTAAGGAAATTCTACTTCTTACAGATTCATACATTACGGTGTTGTGTTACCTTTACATCTCCATAACCATTTGCATTACTTTACGCATAATAATATCCATCAGCTGTTTCTTACTGTTGCAGTTACAGTCGGCTAACTGAGGCTTTACTCTGTATGAGAAAAACTTGAAATAATGTGCTCACCGAAGTGTTCTCTCAATATATCCATTGACAGATGGGATGTGTGGGAAGTGGCGCCATCTTTACGCTTTCAGTTTAAGATCTCGACGTAAAATGCGTTACATACGTCAGTCCGAGTTGCTGCAAACGGCGCCGAATCGACTCTCCACGGTCTTCGTGTACATTCTCAGTTACGGCCGCTATATTTTCTTCACAGCGTGCTGGACGTGGTCTATTCGGTCGAATATTATCCAATAATGAATGCTGGGTCTCAAAATGGGTGATGCTGTTGCGAATAGTACGCTCAGTAGGCCGATTATGTTGGCCATAAGTTGAGCGAAGTGCACGAAACACATTCCTCACAGAACGTGAATTTTCGACTCACGCGTGATCTGTCAAAAAAAGGCTATTGAAAAAAGTATCTCTACTTGAATCACCCTTTATGTATTTCTGAAAACATTTCCACACAGTCAGTCAGTCCAGTCAGCCCCAGTTTACTTTAGGGCTTTTGTGCTTTCAAATACAAATTTCTTATATTTAAATTTTTTTCTCCCACTAAAAGCTCTCTTGCTGACTGTCCTCTGTCGTCTATTAATATTGAAAGCTCATTGCAACATTTGCTGCTGCTTACTTAACTAGACACTTTAAAAGACTCTCGAGTAGTGACTTAAATTTGATTCCCTTAATGGGGTTGAATTGTTATAAAAGGTTCGTGCAACGTATGAATGTGACATAAATGCAAGAGGAGGTTTATATATGTATGTATATACGAATATGCACGTTCTTCTATCTGACAAGTATTTCTTCTTTTATTTTATTTTGAAATTTACATTCAAAATAAATAAGAGAAAGATGACAAAGACGGAGAAGACAAGGGGTAACATACAACAAAAACAATAATTTTATTGTGCATGTCTGCCGTCTAGACATTCAAGGTATTTTTGCATGTTAAACGTATTCAGCTCTTTTTTTTATTACAATTTCATTATTGGGCCATATTTATGTGAATATACTGCATGTAAGTTTTATTTTATTTTATTTTTTGCTTCTTGAAAAGGGATCGTTTAATGGTGGTCTATAAAATAAAATGAAAAAGAAATAAATGAAGTATTTTATCTACGTATGTACGTAATAAAATTTATTGGGTTAATTAGAGCACGTATAAATATAGATATAAATACATACACGTACATACATATACATATGTATGTAGTACAACATACCCGCTTGTTCTGGTAACTAGTTTTGAAGTAGGAGTTTCATTAGTTACTTAGTAAACAGAAGTAGTTACCACCAAATCTATTTTAAGCTTTAAATGCTGTTTACTTTAACATGGTGATGTCATTGGAGGGGGTCTGGCTATTCTCTGCATTACCAATATCTAGTTCAGTAATCAACTACTTAAGTATTCAAAAAGTACTAGTTATTTGACGCCATTTCTGGTGATAAGCTAAATTAGCTAAATTGCTAGCTACAAATTACTACATCCGTAGGTAATTGGTCCAAATTATCTAGTATAGTAAGTAGGTGCATACTTTAAAGCATATTTTTTTTACGAAACATACAATTTTTATTTAAATGAATTTGAAGACAAATTAAAAAAATAATACATTTTGATTAAGAATACGAAAATAAACTTAAAATAATTCAGTAGTTTTATTAAATAAGTACATTTTTTTAAGTAAAAATAGGTATAAATTATTTTTGGTATAGGTACTATCATCATCAGCTGTTGGTTTTGAAACACATTTATATTTAAACTGGCGTTCTTTCTGTCTTTGCATTGCTTTGCGAATTTTCTCTTCTGGTGATCCATCAGTATTGTCGTTTTGAAGTGAAACAGCTTCTGAAATTAAAAGATGCAATAAAACTGTTAAGTTTTTTAGTTTAAGGCAAACCCATAACTATTAACAATTACCTATGAGGACACTATATACAATATTTTCAAATTTCTTCAAGCTATGTTTACCATGGACACCATCAACATTAAATTCCAATGAAACCTTGTCATCAATAACATACTTTAAACTTTTTAATACACTACCAGTTTCTAAAATTGATGTTACAACTTGAACCTATGAGATTTATAAAAAGTTCGTTAATTGATAAGACCCAGGAACAATTTTTCTTACAAAATAAAGTATAAAAAAATGGGCGTAAAAAAAAACAATCTAATTACAAATATAATATACTAGCTAAAACCCGGTGTGCTTCGCTACCCTTATCGTAATGAAATAAAAAGTTTAAAGTTAAACAAATATACCGTATTTGCCAGACGATAAGATATTTAGGTCCAATTTTCAGAGTAAAAAAGTGCGTCTTATCGTCCGGTAAATACGGTATTTATTAAGTTATTAAAACCTACAGTTTTCCTTTTAAATTAAATCTTATTACATTATCTTATTATGATTTACAATATACAAACAAACAAACACACATTCACTTTTATATATAGATAAGGGTTTCAAATGTATACAAATTTTAACATTTACTCAATATTGTTGCTAGTCAGCGAAATGGTGTCCTAAATATTAATATTGATAGCTGATATAGCTTTCCCTATATATAATTTGTCATCATATCTATGGGAGATGCCACGCCCACTATTGATAGTCCGCCCACTCTTGTCCTAAATATTAATATTGATGGTAGAATAACCGTACCATATACCTTATTGTATACCATATATTTGATACTACTCCCATTTTTTCCGCAAATATTTTAACAAACAATGGAATTGCTCATGCAAAATTTGAGTACTAGCTATTATAGTTTCCTAAGTATTTGATTTTTAAAATTAACTTTGTATGGAAGGTACCACGCCCACTTAAAATTTAAAAAAAAAGTAGCCTATAGCTCCTTTCAGACATACAGAAATATATGTACTGTGAAAATTTCAAACAAATCGGTTCAGCCGTTTAAGCCTAGTACTCTGTTCAAATTTGGAAAAAATGTTGAGCAACATTAATTATTTCATACGGGAAATTTGACGTATAGCCAATGTTGCCTATCACGCGAATTTACACAATTTGACGTTTTTTTTAATTGAAAGTACGCCACATTGTTTTACTTATGTAAACAAAACACATATGTTTTACTTTTTTGTGAATTTAAATGGAAAATAAATAAAAGTTAAAATATTAAAAAAATCTGTGTTGAATCGAAATCTTTAAACAAATATTACTACCCGCTTGTGCAGCAGAACACCAATTCCACGTGACACAATTGCTACTTTAATTATTTCGCTGTGAAATAATAATGTTGCCAGATACATTTCACATGTTTTTCACAAAATTAACAGAGTGCTACTAAAAATGTTTCCTATAGGTTTTAAAAAATCAGCCTTTATAAAAAAAAACAAGCGGGTAGGTAGTGTTGTAAGTTTCTATTGTATTCTCGCCCATACTCGTTGTAGTATTTTAAAATTTTTGTACTTGCTGTTGCTACTTGAAATAATTGTTTCAATACAAACAACTATTTTAAAGTTTAACCAAGTAATCAATCAAAAATTATATGATCACTTACGGCTAGACAATTGCTAGGAAGAAAAAACAATTTAATTTGAAAATACTTTTGAAGTAGTTTTAACACTTTCTATGTGGAGAGAAAAAAATAATGTACATAAATTAATAAAACATTTTTGTAAGAAAATTGTGCTCGGACAACGACTTAAAGTGGTTTCCTATATATACCTATGTATGTATATTTAATAGAATGCAAGACAATGTTATTAATGCTTTGTAAAGGGTGTTTTTTAAATGTATAGAACTTTGAAATGGAATAAAATAAAGTTAATTTTTTTTAATTGACATGAAATTTACTTAATTCGAAAGATAATTAAACTTCTGGCATTATAATTTAAATGTGATCAGTAAATGACTGCCTCGGACTTAGTCTAATCTGGATGACTTTTGTTGTCCGCCAAGTGGTCAATCAGGCAGGATAGACGGAGTAGTGTTTGTGAACATTTGATTTGAATTTTCCTATATTGAAAGTGGCAGGGAATACTTCTGCTGGTAGTTTATTCCACATATGGACAGTACGGCTAAAGAACGAATTTCCCCTGTAGTGTGTTGTGCACTGTGTGATCCACTGTTCAGTCGATAATGTGTTTCGGGAACAAGTTCCATAATTTCATTAGAGCACATTCCATTATAGTATCGATAGAACAGTGAAACACAACCCACATTGCGATGATGCTCCAATGAATCAATACAGTTGTATACCCTTCTGTCACCGATAAGTATCTTCGTATTTAATTTTTGGTCGCATATAGGAGTTGTAAATAGGAAGGAGATCAAATGGAGAGAAGTATTTCCTACACCGTTTAAAAAAAACAAGGCACTTGAACGCTTCTTTTGACACTTGAAAAATGTGTTTGGTCCAGCGGACATCCAACTGGATTCTCATGCCTAGACCGTCAAGAGCCTCTGATTCCTTAATATTTACACCGCCCATAAAAACAGATGAAGCAACATGATCTGTTGTGCGTTAATATACAACCCCATTCTGAGATTGCCGTAAGATCTAGGCTCAGCGTATTATTCATGTTTTGTCTCATTTCGCCAATCTCCAAAGGGTTTGGTCTATGGTTAAATGAGTATGAATGGCAAATGTTGCTATCATCTGCAAAACAATAGATAGGATAAATCTGGTCAGACAATCACAGTTAAAACTATTCAATCGTATTTTTCAAACATCAATATTAAAACATTTTATTTAAGTAAAGTTTTATTGTTTGCCTTTGTTTGTTTTTACAGAAGTCATGTAAGGTCAAATAAATATTTTAACCTGCCCTTTTTTAACTTCCCATTAGCGGTAATGCAAATATCGAAAATATTATTTTATGTGAAAAAAAATATTTTTAAAATTTTTACTTAAACAAAGTTTTTTTTAATGACTTTGTTTTTACAGAAGTCATGTAAGGTCAAATAAATATTAAAACCCACACATTTTTTAAACTTCCCATTAGCGGTAATGGCAAATTTCGTATATATTGTGTTATTTGGAATAAGAAACTAATTAAAAATTTTAAATCTATTTCTTAATAACTTAAAAATTAAACATTTGTAATGTGCCTACTATTCTCATATGCTGATTCTGTTAAAATTGTTATATTGTACTGAAATTTCTGTCTAAAAAACTTTTAAACATTTTTATTTTCTCTTTATTTTTTCTTTTTTGCACTGTTACATCATTGTTGCTTAAACTATTTTTCATACGAAAAAACTTTATTTATTATAGAAACCAAATTGATAAACTACTAAAGGTAAAAAGTTTTGTAAATTTTCAGAGATGTAACATATTTGGCAACCAAATTTTTGGCAATTTACAATAAATATTAGAAGTTAATAATACAAAAACTTTAAAATGCTAATTTGAAAAAATGGATTTTAAAGCAAAAAAGTTTAGGAAGATTGACTTTAACAAATGGCGAAGTCAAGTACAGAAATATAAAAATTGTCACTGCCACTGTTTTTAATTCTAAAGAAATAATCTTAACAGAAGTGAATCATAAAATAAATAAAAATAAATAAATGTTTATATATAAATATGTTTACACACACAAAATTTTAAAGTTTTCCCCTACCAGCTGCAAGAGAAACCAAAAACTACCTATACACAATTGAGTAACTAACAAATTTCAAAATAGTTTCGGTTTCTTTTTCTTTTTTTTTCTCAACAAAACTTTAACGTCATTATGTCTAGACAGTAAATTCGCTATTTGTTGCAAAAAAATGTTCAAATATTAAAACTTTCCTATGGGCTTAAGAGAGAAAACGGTCTAAATACATGTGACTAAATAAAATTCCGCACTCACAGCCAGACAATACAATAGAGGCGAAGGTGACAAAACAAATAAAGAACTTTTTATAAGCAAGCTTAGCAGTAGTACACAACTAAGCTAACAAACAGTCAAAAAATTGCAGACACAAATTTGTTATAATTTAACACTATGACTGCCGGGGTGGTGGGTGAGCTGCGTTGAGTCGAAGAAGCGTTAAATTTTGTGTTGCTGTAGTGTTAAGTTATTTGAATAATTTGATTAGTGAAGCCTAAAGATACAGTGATTTGAGGAGTGTTCTAAGTATTTTAAGTTTCTAATTTAATAGTTGTAAAAGTTCCTCAAAATATTTGCAATTGCTAAATAATGTGTAGAATGAACATTGAATACCAGCGGGATCAAAGGCCATATATATATTTTGAATATTTAGCGTTTTCTCTTAAAATACAGCGAATTGTTATTCAAGCATTGTTCATACAAAAGTTTGTATAAATGTTTTAATATTTATGTAACAAAAAAAGTGATTTAATACTTTTTAACCAGAAATTTATACTACAGGGTGTCTTGTTTAGATGTATAGAACCTTAAGTTGGCAACACTTTTCTAAACGGCGGCCATTTTGTCAGCTATCAAGTGATTTATGTTTAGTTTGGTTTAGGATTTCAATATGAATAGACAGACTGACGCCTGTACAATGCTTCCAAATTGTGCAACTTTATGTTTTTTTTTTAGATGTATAGAACTTTGTAATGGTTTTAAATAAAGGAGATTTTTTTTTAATTGACATGAAATTTACTTTGTTAAATGTGACTTCTGGTCTAATTTGTAGGTCCAATTTCCATAACTTTTGTGGCCGTAAATCGGCACATGGTCAATCGTTTCGGTGTTATCGGGGTAGACAAGCGACTTCAAACATAAATAAAAATCTCTTGACAGCTGACAAAATTGCCGCTAGTTAAAAAAGTGTTGCCAACTTAAAGTTTTATACATCTAAAAAAAACACCCTACTTTATTATACTTTATTAATATATACAAAAGTAACTAAAATACATTTCTTCTTATAAGAATCCTTGTTTTTGTTTTGTTGGATCCCATGAACCATCGCCCAACATTCTGCGCTGCATATTTTTTTACATTTTTTTTTACTATCACAACTACAGCCTCTTTATTTTTCCTTTGACAATAGCCCGATTTGCAATTAGGCTGTGGAATTAGCTGCGTTTATATATGTTTCCATATATAATCTCTTTGATACCAATCCATTGCAGATTTAAATTAATGACAGTAAGCTAAATCAAGCCATAATTTTTAAAAGACCTTACCTTTAATATGAGGCAACAAATGGCAGAATTTATTAAATATGAATATCTTAAGTTATAAGGAGCGATTTTTTTTAGCAGCTTTCCTTTTTGAGGAAACTGTTTTTGGCAGCTCAGCTGTTTTTGTGTAACATGTTTGTTGAATTAAATTGTTCTTCTCAAGACAATTTATATTATACAAGATAATGTTATATACGTATACTGTTAAACGTGCTTAGTTTGGTCTATAATTTAACCATGATGAAACACATGAAACGCTGGGATATTATTGAATTTTATTATCAAAATTCATGCTTGCAAAGTTGGATGAAGATCCACTTTTTTATCGGAAAATTGTAATTAGCGAGGAAGCTCATTTCTTGTTGAATGGATATGTAAACAAACAAAAAAAGATCCGCCAGAATCCTTGCAATAATTGCCAACCAATGCCTCTGGAAAAATGTACTATCTGGCGCAGGTTATAATCCGGGGGCATCATTGCATCGTACTGTTTCAAAGACGATGAGGACATGAGAGTTACTGTGAATAGAGTGCGATTATTACAAATTATATTTGTGCTCAAAATGGAAGAGCTGGACTTTACTGACATGTAGTTGCAACCAGACGATGCCACATGATACACAGTACGCGAAACTATGGCCCAATTGAGAGCCTAGTTCGGTTAAACAGTTTATTTCAAGTTTGGAGGCGTTCAATTGGGTAAAATAAGGGTTCCTCTTCAGAACACAATTGCAAATTGGTAGCTAAACTCCCGCTTTTTTTTTACCAAATTATATCTTTGTGGGTTGGTATCTTATCTTTATTCTGCTATTTTAGATCCATTTTACATATGTATGCTTCGTCATCCAAGTATGGAATGACTGTTTTCGTTTTATAGCAGCAGTATTCATCTTTTCAGTGCTATTTGGATATTTAATCGCTTACTATGGTGTTGTGGGTTTTTTTTTCGAGAGTCCCGGATTTTTCTTTATTAAACGTATTATTTCCTTTGAAAGTTCCTGGGTTCTGTTAATAAGGTTTTTGCTTTCTTTTGGTTTTTGGTCTTCCAGGTATGGGTTTATCCTTGAACACGACAATGTTTGATTTTTCAAGAATTGGAGAACGATTTTCTTTCTATATTTATTTTGCCATTTTAGTTTTCATGATGTTATCTTACGCTTTCATGCCTGGCTCTGGGTGTTTTTTGGCCAATTCTCGTTTCAAATGAATCAATTGCATTCGGTAATGGTTCTTTGTGATCGTCTGGCCAGAGAGTTACGATCCGTTTGGTCCCACCAAATACAGATCATTCCTTACTGGTTGTCCGGGCTTTACATACGGTCTCTTAAGCTACGGATTGTCATTATGCATCCATTTTTCATCGCTAGTAATGATTCGGTGCAAAAATGATTTCCTTTAATAGCGTTTAAACAGCATTTCGTACATGTAAAATCATCTTTCAGGGTTTCTCGGCTTTACTTCATATGGTGACAAATTTCCTTGCTTTTGAATGTATCCTGCTGCTGGAAAACGTTTTTAAACGAAGGTTTAACAGCAATCTTCATTGAGTAACGTCTCCAATTTTTATTCTTCAAACTTTTTTGATTCGAACCTGGCTGATCTCTGTCTTCCGTGTCAAAATCGCCACTTCAGAATCGCACAAATTATTTTCATCCTTTTAATTAGAGAATAACATTGTTAATTTGCTATATTAAAAAGTAATTTGAATATCAGTTTGTCCTCCCTTGTGTGCTACATAGCCATTGTTAGATGTAAAACGAAATACCTCCTTTAAGTTTCAGACCACTTCAAAACACTGACGCAATTTAAATCCATTATGAACTCGGAGAGTAGTAGGTGTTTAAGTTGTCACATTTATTTAGCACAAGGGCTTACCGAGCAGTTACTCTGCTTGGTAAAATTTTTAGAATTCGTTTAACAAAACTTGAAAACGTTTGAAACTGCAATTTTGCATATGGTGTAAGATTGTTTGACCGAAAATATGAATGGTTAAGAATGGCCCCTACAAAAACTAGGTCTTGTCTTACATACCGTCTTCATTACTTAAAAAAAGTCATATAATGACTTATGCATCAGCTGTTATAAAACAGCTTTTAAAAAATCAAACCAGCTCATGCAAACCAGCTTTTTAATCTTGTCTTCTGTGAGACATAATTTATTACTTGTGAGTTATTAAGTCATTACTTGTAACTAGTTTAAGATTAATTAAAGTAATGACATATTTTTACGCAGCTGTAGTAAGTATTTGCCTCTAATTTTAGCAACGTGTTAAAGTAATGAGTTGAAATGCTGTTATGCAAGCAGTTAAATGACATAATTGAGCACTTTAACACATTACTGGGCAGTAATAGTTTGTGCCGGCTAGTAATGTACACTGATTTTCAAAGTCTATGAAGTTTTCATGCATACAAGTGTTTCCAGAGATTTCATTCTGAACTGGCCACCTTACTTCCATATGCATACATATAATTGCACAATGATTTAAAATTTCTTTTTTGTCAATTAAAACTTTTCACACAACTCTGCATATAGTCTTACTACTCATTTGTGTAGCAAGGAACTAGCAAAACCATGACTCTTTTTATTTTCGTTAACATCTATTGTAATTCAAACAATAAGGAAATTACAAACTACAAAGTGGAAGAGAAATACACAAAGAAAAAAAGTGCATTCAAGGCATAGCTGTTTCACCAATTCCTACTCCTTCTTCTTTATTTTTAAAGCTCATTTTGTTTTTGCTTTATAAGAGCATTTTCAGATGTTGCAAACTCATGTGTAAAATTGAGACTTTTCGTTGAATATGCAAAGTAATTTTTTAACAGGTCTGGGAATTGAACTTAAAGTCACATGAAAATTCTTGAAATACTCGTATATGTCATAAACAATTAAATTATTGAGAAATATGTATCTAATGAATTCATTGAATTTGTTGGATTAAAGTTCTTGGAATTTCGAAAATGTGTTTGTGTTATATCATTCAAGTTTTATATTAATAAATATGATTAGCATTAATAACGCTTAACTTGAGTTTAAGTATAATTGTGATTTTTATATGTGTAAGTATGTATATGTAATTAACATCCCTGCAAAAAAACGCGAGTACTCCGTATGTATGGACTACTCCATAATGGACCAGGAGTACTCCAAACATAATTCATTTGTTTGAAAAAAACTAGTCCATTTAACATTATGATGTCCTAGGACTGGACCATATACTCCAGCTTTGCATAACACGGGACTAGTCCCGAAACTACTCCTTGTAACTACATCAAATGTTTTTAAACAACGATTACGGTCGTTAAAGCACGAACAATTGTCGTGTAACAAGAAGTTCTGCTTTGAAAATTAAATGGTCTATAAGTGCATTACATAGGACCATGATGTAGTCACTACATTTTAGCTACAATGGACCACGTACTCCACAGATTTTTGCAGGGATTTTGCTGCAATTGTTGCCACTTAACACTTTTCATTTTCAGCATTTTCTTATTCGTATAATTTACTTTAATTTCATAATCCCAGTCATGCTGTTAATGTCTGCATTGCCACCACCAGTCAGTGCATAAACCTGACTGACTGCATACTTCCAGACAGTCTGACAGGATATCCACACAATAATTCATTTAAAAAAGTTTTAAATGCATGCGAATGTGTCAGTGTGAACAACAATAAAACTAACAACAGCAACAACAACAACAACAGTTTGTAGAGTAGTACTTTATCAAACTTGTCTGTTTCTTAACACCCACCAACTGGTAAATATGTAACTGGTCTCATCTATAATTCTAGGTGGGTGGTCGCTTAAGTGATTTTGTTGGGAATTTTAAATTTTATAAAATATCCGGAATTTACTCTAAAATCAATAGTTCTAGAAAGAGTGTAATCTAAAACACTTCAGTTTCTTTAAAGGCAGCCTTGGAAGTAGTGAAGTCGCAAATACTTCTAGAGCCCCACGTGTAGGAGTTTATAAGCAACTTATATTCCACTAGTAAAACATTGATTCTATAGTTTATTTGTTAGCCAAGACTAAAGCTATGTATAGACGATCGTCAGATATTACAACGTTGTCCGAAAAATGTTCAGAAAATGTCTAAAAACCGTGTGAACTAAAATGTTTGTCTTCCAACGTTGTAAGAAAAAGCATTTTCAGTACATTGGAAGACACTACATTAGTGGAATTTCTGAAATAATTTTCGAATTTGAATAAAACGATTTTGAAAAAAAAAATATATTTTTGAAAAAAGTAACTTTTAGGATGAAATTCTCTAGAAGAATAAGCACAAATATCCCACCTATAAACGTGCGCAGTTTCATATTTGTGTATTTTTTTATTTTTTCAAATCCGTAAATTGAGTCTTTAGAAAACGAAAAACGATTTTTTTTCTTCGGAATAAAACCATTTTAGATTTCTAAAGTGGAATTGTTGTTTTTTTTATAATTTTATAGTCTAAAAAAAAATCATACTACTAATTTATAATTGATATGTATTTAAATAAAATGTTAAAAATTTCAAAGTTGGTGTCAGCAACAAGAAAACTTTTGTCAAAAAATTACAAAAATTAAAAATATTAAATTAAATTTTGATTTCTTCTACCTTTATTCTTTTATTAAAAATATTTACACAGCACTGGAATATGACAGAGGAATTTCTTCTTCGTAGTTTTTCAACTGCGTTTTGATATTTTTGTTCATATAAAACAGCAACAATTGAAATTCTGGGCATTTTTAGAAAATTTTGTTGACTTTTATTTAAAATTTCTTTGTTAGCGTTTTTTTTTTGTTCGCTTTTGTTACACTTTTTATTACAAAAAACTAATGTTTTTTGTTTTTAGGTTAAAAATCGAGATTTTAAATTTTTTTTGGTAATAAACAAAATCGATCGGAATCTAGAGAACGCAAAGTAAAAACGATCGATTTGCAAATACGGAATTGAAACCATTCCGATCGAATTATGTGACATGCCTGAATATTTGAAAAACTTATTGGTAATTCATTTTGAATGAAGATACCATAAATAAAAAAAGGCACAAAAAAAACCTATTTCAATCCCAACCGTTCTTGTGCCAAACAAATATCATGTACTAAATTTTTATTGAAATATATTAAAAAATGCGTAAAAAAGGACAGCCAGCCGGACGGACGGACATCGTTTAATCGACTCCGAAAATGATTCTGAGTCTAATAGATGTTAATATTTATGGGAGTTACAAACATCAGCACAAATCCAATCAGGGTGTATCCCCTATGTATGGTGTAGGGTATAAAATATGCACAGATGTCATGGCACCTTATTTTAGGATGATTGGTCCATAATAGGCTCCCATATAATGCTCATTTCTAAAAAACTGCGTGTAGGGTATTATATGTGTCCTACTTCAATTATTTCTTTAATTCTATCACAGAAAAATTTGAAATACCGACATAGACTGACTTACTGATTTTTGAATAGAAACAAAAGTTTAAATTTTTTTTAATCGGTTCTCTAAGATCTTTTATTTAATACGTTTAACTAGTTCCAAAATTGTTTTATGAATGTTATCATAGAATCAAAAGTGATTCTGATTATAGTCGTTCTAGAACTAATGATTTTACAATGAGATCTAAACATTTTCCTACTTGAAAATATTTTATAAGTACAATATTGTTCGGCAGAACAGATTTGAACTTCATAGCAAATGCAGAATTTTCTTTTGATTGACTCATAAAGTACATAGAAAAGGTTTATATTTGGAATTTCTAATTGGGTGAAATCGATTTACTAGCATATACTCACTTTTTTTGTCGATATGTATTTTCAATGGCCATGTTGCATAAATATGGTCGAGTTTTGTAGATACACCTTTGAATTTCTTTCTACAATACAAGTAAAGTTATTTTTTATTTTTATTCATGAAAAAATCTTAAGTCACTTCATTTAAGTACAAAATTTGACTTGAAATAACTCCATAAAAACAAATTCAATGGTAACAAATCATTGATCTATGGGGCTAATTCTAATCATTGAAATGAAAGTGTGCTTAAATAGTTTCACCAAATGTGTGATATGGGACAATGTCTTATGGAGACCCCATCAGTATCAACTAGTTGAGACATAAAAATCTCTCGTTAACAAATTGCCATATTGAGTAAACTAGTAAATGTTTGACCTTAATTTGAAATAATTATAGTTCAAATATACATCAAGAGCAAAATCCACTTTGTGGATAAATTCCACCATCGCATGGTTGTTTTCAGAACCTCAAATGCAGCAAATTTTGAGGATTAACTTGGTGAAAATGTTCTATTTTTACAAATCCAAATCTGACAGCTGTCGAACGGTTTTTAGTGGCCAACATTTTACTGCACAACTGACCTCAAATTAAAATCTTGCTTGAATTTAGGGACACTCTTTACACACCATCAGACAAGACAAGTAATTCAATTTTTCAAATTTTAATTAGGTTATTCATGTTACTAATTATTTCGAAACTTCAATAACAAAATTATTACAACTGTCTATTCAATTCAGACGAATGCATGTTCTAAATTACACTTCACAAGAATGGCCTCATTTCTGGGCATTTAATGGACTTTGCAATTACACATGAAGCAAAACCAAGCAGAAAGAAACAAACAAACTTTGTGTGTGTGTTTTTTTTTTTGTAATTTTATTTATTAAACGTTTGTAACTGCCGTTTTGTTTGTAGTGTTTTGTGTTTAAAAAGTAAATAAATTATTTTTATTTTCATTTAATTTTTTGTTTTTTCACAATTAATTTCCAGCTGCAACAGTTTTTTTTTTGCCTGCTCGTTCATACATGCGCCTGCATATTTAAATAATGATTTTTGTACCCGTTGCGACGTGACTGCAACGGTGACATTTCAATTGATTTGTATCGAAATGAGCGGACTTGTTTGAAACGTACAGTTTTAAAAATTATTATGTCTGCTGTTGAATAAATTATCTATTTTGTATTCAATTTGAAATATGTATGTAAGTCAAACTTCTTCCCAAAAAATATTCAACAGGTGTTTTATAATAGATTTATTTTTTTTATTTTGTTGGAAATTTGTTTAGCTGTGAGACTTTCATAAAGGTTAATAAAATGTAGGAAGTGGGAACAATCAGTTCTAATACAAAATCTGTTGAATTATTTAACAGATTAATGATTTTAAGTTAAGAAACAAGACATCATTACACTATATTATGGTTTCAAATATGATGTTTGAAAATTTTCAAATCAAATTACATTGTATACCTAATTTGCTATTCGGTTTAGTAGCCTTTTATGGTTGTTCAAAAAATTATTAAGTTCCACATTAAGGCGGAGTTACGACTTCGAAATTATATTTTATCTTAATTACCTGCTGTTTACTGAATATTAAGTATTGCTAAATAAATCATGTGTGTAAATCAAATGTGTAGCGTTATTTTTGTTTAATTTACTATTTTTATATTTGTCTGTACCCAGGAATCTATATGAGTCCGAAAAGAGTCTTTTCTGACATCTTTTCCGGAGCGTTCATGCTCTTTATGAGCCCAAAAAACAATCATTATTGCTCCGAAAACCTTCAGAAAAGAGGGTCATTACATTCGAAAATGGTCCGTCTCGAAAGAGCTCTTAGATAACGTCAGAAAAGAATCTTTTATGAGGGTTTTTTTGGGCTCAGAAAGAGCTCTTACATCATGTCAGAAAATAGATTTAAATACAAAAAATTAAAAGTTCACATTTTTTTTGAAATTGTTTTTACTTAAACAAAAAGGGAATTCATTTACAAAAAAACTAAATTAGAAATGAAAAAAAAATTAAATAAATTGTATTTACAGTAAAAAATAAAATATATAAAAATGGAAAAAAAAAATTTTTTTAAGCAAATTTTTCTTTCGCTCCGAAAATGCTTTTTCGTTGGACTCTTTCTGACTCCTTTTCGGAACGCTCTTAGAATTGTATGCTGGGTATTTACTTAAATCATTATGTTTTAACGCGGTTTTGATTTGAAAATAAAGAAATTTTTAATATTCTGACACGATTTTATTCCATTTATCACGATTCAAAATCTTTTGGATTTAAATTTGTTTGTTAAATTTATTTTTTCCGAAATATGTTCATATCAGAAATTTAGGGGCATTTTCTTTTTGTGGATTGTAAATAGCAAAAATTTAGGGGAATTTCCTTTTAGTGCATACAATCAAATGATAAGCTTAGAGTGCATATGTATATTTTTTTTCTTTAATAACTATGCTGGTGTAAAAACACATTGTACTCGTATACACATGTGATTTAATATTATAAACCTGAATAGTTGTTCTTAAAAAAAAACATAGATTTCACTAATTTCAATAGGTTTTAGAGATAAGGAACCAATCACCTATTTTGCATACGATCAATGTCCTTTTTTACACGAAGTTTCCTAGAACCAATCACCGTGTAAAAACAGAATTCGGTGTATTCTTCCATGCCACTGAACTAAACATTGTTGCAAAGCAGCAACTTTAATCGACATTTGTGCTCTCATTTTGTTGCTGCTATTTTTTTTTTGCTTCCATTAATCATTTAATGCGTTTTTGGTTTGTCATGTTTATCAGTGGAGATAAAAAAATTTTTAAAACAGAAACAGACAATCACATTAGGACCTGTGGATATATCGGCTTTTTTTTTAGCTGAAATTAGAAGAAAATTAAAAACATCAGAAATTATGAATGTAGGAACAGCTAAAGGATGCCCCAAAATTCGTGTCAGATTTAAATTTGCGCCATTTCTACAGTAAAGTGTTGCCAACTAAATAAAAAGAGTTTAACAGCTGAGAGTTTAGGAATAATAATAATGGAAAATTGTCAAAAATATTTCAAGTTTAAGGCTCACTTGGTATTATCTTAATAAATGATTTGCATGCTGGATTTGTTAATGCAGAAAATTTCCGTATTCCCCAATTAAAAAAAATTGGCTCCAAAACGTGTCACAATTTGATACGGATTTTGGCAGAAGTTATCATTGGATCATTCTTTATCGTCCTAAATTATTTCGACCAAGTAGAGAACAAGATGGAGCCACATAAATAATGGCCAACCAACAATTAAATCGTTCTATCGTTTCAGTCTTTCATTTTGGTGATCACAATTGGGAATGCGTAAGTTAACATCATTGAATATGAGGTTATTTGTAGACAAAGGTCTCTGCTAATAAACCCACAACCAACCGGTGTCCATGACTCTATAAGGGCTAAATTTCTGTCCTTAAACAATTTTTACTACCACGGCAAATTCTAGTCATTGAAAAACTATTGTTGTTGGTAGCCTACTGTGGCGAATGTTTTTAATGCTTGATTGTGTGCGAGTCAAAAAAGAATGATATTCGGATTGCAGTCTTTAGCCCAAATGAGGCAAAACCATCTGTAGATACAGTTAAACATCGTCTGCAAGAAGTTGGACTGTTTGGAAGAATTTCACGAAAGAAGCCATTATTGGCTGAACGTCACCGAAAGAAGAGTCTCGAATTCGCAAAAGAGTAACTCCATTGGACGGATGTGGAAGGGAAAAGAGCCTTATTTTCGGATGAAACAAAAATTATTCTCCATATAGAATAAAAATGTGTTCGCCGGCCAAAGTTGAAATAATTTGGAGGAGGACGTTCTATAATACTTTGGGGTGCTCTGTCTTCACTTGCTGTTAGGCCACTAAGCGATGATGCCGTATTCTGATGAGACTATGTCAGTAACATGGATATTTCAATAAGATACGGCTCATCACGTCAAGCAATAGTTTTTTTTTAACCATTCGTTTACTGTTCTTGACTGGCCTTCGTGCAGTCCTGATCATGTCTAGAATTTGACGTGGTAGTGACAAATGATTAAGGACAGAAATGTAGCCCTTACAGAGCCACAAAATGTTATGATCGGATTAAAATTACCGACACAGTAGGCGGTATTTGTAGGCGTGCCAAAAAATAAAATTATTTCTGGAATTATTTTTACATTATCTTTAATCCTAGGGGATGACTAAAAAAACTTTTTTTTCGTATGGAAGGCGTACCACTCTAATGTGCGAGTACATTATACCATAAGAGTTATTAAGTTTTAATATAAGCCATTGTTCACATAAAATCCTGAAACAGAAGTATTGTTTTAAAAATTGCATTTGATTTGTTTTCCAATGAATATATGTACATACATATGTGTACGAATGCAGAGCATAAATTCCTTAAAATTTGACAATGTCGGCTTCAATGATTACAAAATAGCTAAAGCATGTAAAAATACTGTTAATGACTGGCTTCAAGCACAGACCCTGAACAAATAAAGAGCAGAAGTTACATTTTGCAGCTGTAATCCAAATTATGTTTTTACACAATCGAATCATTTAATTGACATAGAATAGAGAAATATAATGAATTGAAATGAATTAAATATGTATGTATATAATTTTTAGATTTGGAGCTGGGGCCAAATCGCAGCATTCGATACTAGATATACTTTCGTATCGAATAATATTACGATACGAGTCGTATCATCTGCATAACTGCATTCGTTATGTACCGAATCATCATTTTAAAGATTTATAAACATACGAGTATGTATGTTTTCTTCATGTCAGATTATTGAATTGAAATATTTTTCGGACAGAAAAAAATATTTTAAATAAAAATAACCAAGTGTATTAAATATGAACCCTAATGGCTCATCTACATATTACTGTGATTACGAATATTAATTTTTGAGCAATATTTTGAAATATAGTGGAGGCATTCCGCAGAAAAAAGATTGCTAGAAGAGCTTTACGATTAGAACAATTTTGTAAAATGCTTGACTATTAAAATGAAATAATATAATCGTACTTATTTACATAAGCTAAATAAATCTAATACTAAATGAGATTCAGGATTGCGCTTGAACCCTGATTGATGAATTTATACAGAAATCCCAGTGACCATCTGGTGTGCATCACATTAAAGTGTGCCTATGGACAAACAAATAAATATAAAATGGAGAAATGTTACAAAGTAAAACTTGTGTGTTTTGGTGGTAGAAAACCTAAATTATTGTGCATACTGTAGCCATTGACGTATCGATTTGCATTTGGAGTAATGTAACTTAGTTGATTATTATATACATACATGGAATACCATCATCTCAAATTACTATACTTTTTATTTTATATCGAATGTCATAATGCAATAAATAAACATAAACAATTTCGATACATTTTGCTCGATATCGTATGCGGTGATTAGACCCCTGAAAAAATGTGCTGTCTTTAAAAATTTTCATTCCCTGGTATATATAATTAAATAGAAAACTAGTTTTTTTTCTTTAGCTTGTTGTTTTCATCCTCAGAGACTACTTGATCTGAATTAAAAAATATCATAGTTCGATTGCTATGAAGCGAGTTTAGTTGCGGAAACCAGCAGCAGTGATCGCTTGTCACTCTTTGTTGGAATTTTATGCCACGTTATTGAATTGAATTGGCGATAAGAGAAAATGACATCTTTTCTGCCACTGTCCAGCCCCAGCGGATCTGAGAATTAGCAGGATAGATGGCTATTTTTGTCATGTCCTAAAGAATCTCTCAAGGCGCATGAACTCAATTCGGTTGAAAGAGGTTCTGTACTCCTGACTCTCTTTTGTTCTAGGTATCACAATGACATCGATGATGAAGGATCCATGTGTGTCACTACAAAATATTACAACTATTTAATTTGAACTATTTTTGTATTAAATCATACAGTACACAGGAGTATGTGATGTAAAGCATAACATATCGAGTACATGGCTTCTCCATGAATTTGACTGTATTTTCATCTTGCTGAAATTCATCTCGTTTAATGTAGGGATGTTTGTAACGGTAATGGTAGAGACGTTTGTCTAAAAATAATTTTAGTTTTTTTTTACATATACATATGTAAATAAATGAGCATTTATTCATATGTGGTTCAATAGTATTTTATGTCCAAATTATTCACCTCAACCACCAAAAACTTTTCCCTCTCAATTTTCTACATTTACTTCAAGCACTACCTGTAAGTTTGCATGATGGCCAGCCGCTGTTGCCATGCACAAGTTTTTGCGTTCAGGCAGCCAAACAATTATCAGATGTACAATGACCTCTGGGTGATATTGGAAAAGAGTTATGTTTTTTTTTTATTGCTGGTTATTTTTAGTAACGAATCTTATTTTTAAAACTCGTAAACTCACCAATACAACAACAACCATTAACAAACAATCGCCAATAAATTTCTGTTTTGTTCTACCATTTTTGAACAGAGAAAAAAAATAACATGCAACGTTTGAACGCGACATCCTTGATGCACATTTTTTACAGACAACGTCTTAAAACAAGACAGCAAAAAAGGCATACACTAATGAAACCACAAGATTATTTTTTTGCAGTTGTCCGAAAGATGTTGAAAACCAGTTCAAGCACACCCATTTTAGATGCAACAACCCAAAGACAGCACAAAGCAGACAACTAAAACTGCGCGTGCAACAGAAATACCAGTTTCTGCTGCATTAAATGAAGACACAAAAAAAAAAGGAAACTGCATTTAGTTCTTAAGGAACAAAAAGCAGACAAAAGCAAGTTAGCTTATAAGAGCAATTTCCAAAACGTTGAACTCAGTCTGAAATATTATTTATTTTGTGGAAATTAAAGGGAATTAAACGATGATTTTCGAAGCCATAATAACTCGTCATAATGGCCATCAGCTCAGTATGAATTTTGCTGAAGAATCAATCGTATCAATTCCGAATTTTAACATGACAATTGTTCTCTATAGAACGAATTTTGGGATAGGTTACTTAAATCAGGGTTGGCAAACATGGTGCAATTGGAATTTTTTTTAAACTTTTTAGACTTTGTTGGTACAGCAATGCCAATATTACTGCATTAAAATGATATTGATATTTTGATAATTACCATTTGAGTAATAGTGCAATCCAAAGAGATGATATTATTCATGAACATTTTGGATTTGATATTTAAATATATAATATTTAAATATGCATCTAAAAGATGGTTATTATGAAAAGAAGTTGTTGGTTGAATTATCGAACAAAGGGAACAGTTGAATTATTATTTCACATTAAACCTTTCGGACCTGACCCAAAACTACTGGGAATTTTTTTTTATAATTTTTGGAATATGTGATCTCTACAGCGTATGCAATTATAATCATTATTATCATTTTTATATCCTTCAAGGATTTTTAGGACACGCACACTTGATGCATCTCGGTAGATTTTTATTAATATATTTAACTAAAACGCATTTTTATTGCATTAAACCATTTCAAATAGTTTGAAACATTAAAATTTATAATTTTTCATGGGAATACATATTTGCAATATATTTAAATAAAATTGAAAGAAAAATGTTTAAAAATATAAATTTATTATGGAGGTTGTCTCAAATTTTGATCCATGGTAAAATTAATTTGCAAGGTGACAGCAAATTATAACAAGGCAAGAACAACAGGCAGTTTTGTTTGTGTAATTCCTTCGTTACTGTCAAAAACATCTGGCATAAAATAAAGAAAACGAACATACAAACATGGATAAAAACAGAAAACAATAGTGAATAAATTGTGTTTTAATTGTAAATTTTGAAATTTATTTTTAAATTCTATGTTAATTAAATAATACAGTCTCTTCAATTTGGAATTAATCTAAGAATGTTCCACCACATCTTTAATATTATATATGGCTATGGCAGGATCTCTAGACTGGCTACCAAATCGCACTATTTTATCGGCATATTCGCACAGCTTTATTAAAAACTTATCCAATGATTCGTTGGTGTAAGTTATTAATACCAAAGGTGTTTCAGCATTCTCCATTAAAGTTTTTACCATTTGTACAGATAGATAAGTTTTTCCAGTACCTGGTATGAGGGTAAATTCTTGCCTTAAAGCTTTTCCAAAAGCCTGTAATTGTGAGTCATTTAAACCAATAACATTTGTGGTGGTTCTTCGTTGAATGGTTTGAATGTTTGTCCATAACATTGATAAACTGTGTTCTCATTTAAATATGACGGTATCTTGTCAAGGGGATTATCTACATTCAAAAAATGCTGGTGTCTCAAACATTAATAGTTTACGATTGTAGATGTTGCCAATGTTGTACTGGCGTACAATTTCGATGCCAATCTGAAAGTATATAGATCAAGATTGTAGACAATTTTGATGTATTTGAAAATCGATTTCAAGATTTTTGTTGAAAATTAGAATTTTAATGTAAATTTTACGTCAAACGGCTATAATTTTTATACTTACAAATCCTTCTTTCAAACACTCATGACTCGTGTACGTAACAGTGGCCAATATTAAATTATCGAAATTGTAATTCGTACTAAAGCACAGCAAAACCCCAGATTTAAATCATCTAAGGTGGGATATATTTCTAAAGTGTGTTCAGTGGTCTCTTGAACTTTAAGGGTTTGTTTTAAATTCTCCTTAAATTGTATAAGTATTTCCTTTAACAATATATGACTTTTATCTTCCTTGCTGTAGAGTTTAAATAACTGTAATATCAATAACTCCATGTTACTTAAAAACTCAATCATCGTTCAATCGTTTTCCTTCAGCCACATATCTTTAAACCGTTTACACATTAATTTGGCCACCAGCAAACGATATTGTTCTTGCAAGTTGCCATTAAGTGTAAAACTCTTTAGCAGAGCCTTATTATGATTAATAAGCCTGTACTGGTATATTATTGCCAATAAATGTTACTTCCGGCGAGTCAAGTGGATATTTATTATTTTTACGGCATAAGTTGCCACAACGCATTTTTAAAAAAAATAACACTTTTAGTAAAACAACAACACGTTATTTCATATAAAATAGTTCTTTAACACTTTTTTTAAAAGCAAAAACGGCGAAAAAACTCACTTTTTCAATACAAAATAATTGTTTAAAGTTTTTATATAAACTTTGACTATTTGTAAACAAGTTTTTGACATTTTCACGAACTCACCATGAATAGAGCAAAAAATAATCAGCTGGCGCTATGCTGTCACCTGGTATAATTTCACCATACCGATTTTGCTGATTTTCAATACCAAACTGCTTAGGAGAACTACAAACGGTTTTTTGTAAACTTTGTTGATTTCGGTTGTGCCCTTTGGATGTGAGAGTGTTTTACATAGATAGACAGACGGACATCGATCGACTTAGAATTTCGTAAGGACCAAGAATATATTCACTTTGTTGGGTCTCAGATGAGTATTTCTCAGTGTTACACACGGAATGATAAACTTATTCACCTCATTCACCACTTATAGTGGTGGAGGATATAAAAACACTCAAATCTTAAACTGATTGCCAAATTTAAAACAAGAAAATAAAATTAATAAGCTAAAAAATTTAATTTTAATTGTACTTAATTTATGAAAAACGATCATTAATTTTTACTCTTGACTCAATTGTTGAAATGTATGCTTTGTATTTTTCACGCGCTGCAAATTTATTATGTTTTTCTCACTTTTATTAATTTAAGGAGCCGATTATTGTTCACAACACTAAAATGTCGTGTTGTCTCGACTACAAAACAACATGCATTTTTCATACGATTAAGCCGATAAGTATTGTAAATCGTAATCGCAGTTTACAACATACAACAACAAAAGACTAAGTATTGTAAAAGGTAATCGGGGTCTTAATTTTATTTATTGAGTTTTGTATATTTGTTTTGATAATTGAATTTTGACACTTTGAAGACTTGGCAACATAAACATACGACTTTGCTCAAAATTGTATTCACAATCAGAGAATTGTATCATACATTCTACAACATACAACAACACTTGTGAATTAAACATATACATAGATTTATTTATATATATAAAAAAATACAAATAACTATTTTCCATCCTTGACTTAAATAGAATGTATGGGACTGATTGTAAATATGTATGTAGTTAAACTTCGGAGAGGATTTTTTGGAAATAAAAAAGTCTTAAGCCCAGTTTCTTAATTACCAGTATTGAGGTTCACTTCAAACAACCCAATCGCAAAAACAAACTTTATCTTCCAACTCCCAGACGTTTATTGAACTCCAATGGAATTTTAACATTGTTAACATAAATACAACAACAGAAAAAACAATAAAAATCAAAAAATGCTACTGACTCTTGTCATGAATCATTAAATGCACCCGAAGAGGAAAATTACTGTAATTGTGTTAAACGCCAAAATACTCTCTACTCGCAAGTGTCCCGTTTAATATTCTTGTAATTCCACTTGAAATCAGTTGACTTTTTGTTTTTTTTTTTCAGATTTCAGTATTTTTTTTTATTTTTTTTTTTTGGCTTATCATCAATGTTAAAAAAAAAAAACAACACAAACAACCAAAAATATACAGTGACTTAAATATGTATTAGCAAATATTTAACAATAATGACTCGTTGTCAAAGGAGATAAAAGCAACAAAAAACAATGTTCAAAAATATTTGGTTCAACGACACGATTCATTAATTTATGATGGTTATACGAAATGTACCTACTCATGTGTTCAGTTTTTTGAAAAAACAAAAAAAAAAAAAAAAAAACTGAAACAGACAGATGGACAGCCGTTTAAAACTGCTCTGCTGGGGCTGTAGAGTTTTTAATAATTTTTTTTTATTTTTTTTTTTTGGAAGAATATTATTTATTTTTTTAAAATTTTTTTAATTAATGTTATTGTTTTTATAATATTATTATTTTTTATGCATTTTACTGAAGAGCAGCTAATTTACTTTTTAAGTGAAATTAACGACACGTGTCATCATGTCATCTAGATGTGTCATTATTGCATTTCATTGCTATTGTAATTTATTTTTGAAATTATTGCTAATTTCTTTTTTTTTTTTTGTATTTAGATACACAAACAGATAGATATCTATGCACAAACAGATAGATATCTAATGTAGAAACAAATAAAATAATTGTTACTAATAATTGAGTTTGAGTCAGGGATGATAAATGACATTTTTCAAATTGTACTTTTCTGAGCACAAAAGTGTACTTTTTTGACCCTAATTGTACTAAAACGCTTAAACATATTTTTTTATTGGATCTATTATAAAAATAACAAAAAATAAAGATAATGTATATAAAAATTCATTTGTACATAACATTTGTATAAAAACATAAACTTAAAAACATAAACATTCAGTTATAATAATACAAGATGATTTACTAGATTTCAGCAAATCTTTTGTTTGAATTAGGCTTAATATGAAGTCGATTTCTCTCTTTGGTTTTTATCATATTTTGATAAGAAAAAATTCGCTACCCAAGAAAATTCTTTAGTCCACTCTTCTTTAAAAACTTTTTTACGTTTTCGCTCGTTCTGCAAAGAAAACTAATTAACATTTTGCAATAAATTGTGTAATTCCACTTACGTTGCTGCTTCTAATTTCATTTAAAAAACAAAACCAAATAATATTTTTTATTGCTGTTGTGTAGTGCGCTTACTTTATATGATTAAACAACAAAGTCCCGGGTCACACACTGCCACTTTTGCTGCTCAACTTTTGAGTTTGTGGATGAGAGGGGAGTGAGAGAGGGGACCCCTCTCACCAACAAACTCAAAAGTTGAGCAGCAAAAGTAGCAGTGTGTGACCCGGGACAAAGCAAATAACTCAAAAGCAGTTGGTACTAAAAATGGTTGCCATATTACCAAGAATGAAACAAATAAGAAAATATAGTCTTGACAAATTTTTAAATTGTACTTAATTTTGTATTGGAGTACTAGCGTAATTCTGAAATGTGAATTGTACTGAAAAAAGTACAATTGTACTGCATTTATCATACCTGGTTTGAGTTATTTATTATCAGTGGTTTCCCTATTCTTAACTGTAACGATTCCTGAAAATAGAGTCATACGAGTACACCTGGATTCCACATTTGTAAAATGTAGTGCAAGTTAAATTCTCATTAAGTTTGTATTTAAAATTTGGTCAAAATGACATCTAAAGTAAAATAACATTTCCAAAGTTTTACTTGCGAAAACGATTACAGTTTCACTTCACAGTGGAATATAGAACCTAGGCGATAGTTTCGTAATAAATGTTGCTACCTTCGATGCAATAGTAAATATTTCAACCATATCACTGCTTCCAAAAACGACAACAAATATAAAGCAAAATGTTACTAAAACAAACCCCTAAATGGCCTAGATCAGAGCTGATCAAAATAAAAAGCTTATGTATTGGTGAGAAAATGAGACAAATTTAAAAGTACAGTAAAACGAAAAAGTAAACGAAAGATTTTTATAAAATTATAAACGTAAAAAATTGTTTCGGTTTAAAAAATAATAAAAAAACTATTTCGCATCGCAAAATAATGAGTTCCGTTTGTATTTTGAACTCATATTTTGTAACTTCAACTTTAAAGGGGGCTTTAAAAAGATCGAGAAAAGGTTCAAGGGCATAAAAATCTTTAAACCTATCTTGAAAATCAAACTCTTTAAACCTACTATTTTGAAAATTAAAAAAGGGTGGTTTTCCAGTAACCTTTAAATGTTTTATAATACAAAAGGCATTGAGAATTAACAAATGCATTTTTTATTACGAAAAATTTTCGTAATGGTAACATAATTTTTTTACGTACTGTATTTTAAAAACATTTAAAGCATCCGCTAAGCATGTGTATCATTTGCCATGTGAAAGACAACTGAATTAAAAGAACATAACAAAGTAGTGGGTTGGGCAAATAAGCAATTGCACTATGAAATGATCATCTCTGGCCTAGATCAAAGAAACTAATTGCGATGATAACTGCACAAAATATACAACACACGTGTAATGTTACGGTCACACTTGGCAAATATCTCAAAGAAGCATAACCACTTATTTTAGCCCAAATTTGTTGGACGTTGTTTACTCTTACAAGAGTTTTGCAAGATCAAACAGCATCAAATAAATTAAAACGAAATATTTGTTGTGCCTTGTCCTAAATAAACAAAGTTTTTTTTTTTAATAAATAAACGAGTTCAAATATATTTTATTTAGTGGTTACGTCTTTTTCGGCAATTATTTGCCAAGTGTGACCGTACCTGAAGTATCACAAGAAGAATACGAGTAGAGGCTGGTTTGCATACACAACCTATGAATATCCAAGATCCAATAATTATATTATGCATAATTATGTCGATAAACACGCCATCTGTTGATGAATTTGTTCGAAACAATAATAATACACTTACTTTTTTTGATGCAATTTTTAGAGGTTGCCTCAGGTTTTTGCTCATATCTCCGTTATTTTTGGACGGATTTTGCTGATTTTAAATAGCAAACTTCTCGAAAGCATGTCTGACAGAATTATTGAAGATTTGGATCCCGAAGATATCTGGGGACTTCAGAAAATTGATTTTAACAGACAGACAGACAGACGGACATTGGCTTGATCGACTCCGCTATCTATATGGATCCAGAATATAAATACTTTATAGGGTCGGAAAATTATATTATGGAAATTACAAACGGAATGACAAACTTATATATACCCTTCTCATGAAGGTGAAGGGTATAAAAATGCAGGTTTCACACTAGATGACGTATGTTTAGAACGCGGTTTTTGTCTTTAGTAGCTTAGTGCTGTTTCACATGTTTCAGTTTTACCAGACTCGTTCACACGCGTATCTTCAATTTTCGTGCTCTTTACCATCAAGTTTCTACTTTTTCATGCAAATCAACATGTTAACAACTTCGCGTAGAATAAGACGGAGAAAATCAAAGAAGATAAGAGGATGTCTATACTCGGGTTACATATGTAACCCTTTTATTTTCTTTCTCTCCTTGAAGAGTCAGAATTGAAACGTGTGAAAACGGATTTATACGAGTATGTCATTTTGAAAGTTACACATCTGTAATTTATTCTCACTTAGTGTAAATAACAAAGTTTTTTTTTGTTTCAAATATGTCGAATTTTGTGCCAACAAAGCGTTATATGCGGAAAGTTTTGCATTACCTATTTAATTTGGAAAATAAGTGCTGCTGAAGTGCACTGATTGCTCAGCGAAGCTTATGGTGAATGTGTTCGCTCGAGCGAGAAATAGTCAATGTGATTCAGAAGTGGTGATTTTGACACGGACGACATAGATCGCCCAGACGAGCAAAAAAAGTGAAGACTAATAATGGAATCATTACTACTTGAAAATTGCTGTCTAACTCAACAAGAGCTGGCGAAATCATTTGGATCTAATCAAGCAGGTAAATTTAAAAACATTTTCTAGCAACAGGATTCATCTAAAAGCTGGGAAATTGGGTACCATATGAACTGAAAACGAGACACCTCAAATTTTGATTTTGCATATTCGAAATGCTACTTAAACGCAAAAAAAAAAGAAATCAATTTTACTTGCAATGAAAAATGTATCCACTATGATAATTTGAGCGAAGAGATCGTATGTGAAGCCCTGTCAAATATTCATAGCGCTAAGGTAATGGTCTGTATTTGGTAGAACCAAAAGAGTCCATCATAGGGAACCTGTACCGAATTCAACTGATTTGTTTGAACCGAACATTGGCTGAAAAACTGTGTCCAGATATAAAAGCGTAACATTCCATTATGAAAACGCTCGGCCACATGTTAAAATACCTGTTAAAAACTATTTACTTCAGTATAGGGTGTCCCAAAATTGGCTTAATTCGTTACTGGTATCAAAAGCTAAGCAGTCCTTTTGGAGCGGAATTCATATGTTGCCAGAAACATGGTAAAGAGGTCATAGCTAACCAATGGCCAATACTTTGAATAAATGTATTTTGTATCTATACAAATGTTTCAAAATAAAAGCTAAAAATTAAAAAAAAAAAATCCAAATTTTTTTTAAGTTATACGAGTATACAAGAATTCGTAAAAGAGCAACAAGACCTTTGTATCATCTTCAAATATAGGGTGATGTATTTGGACTTGTTTTAAAATTTTTATAAAACATTTAACCCTTTTAGACCTGACGCAAAACTACTAGGATTTTTTTTTTATAATTTTTGATATAATGTGAAAGAATATAATCAATGATTCCTTCAGTAAAAATAATTTAATGAAAATTAAATTTAATGAACTCGAGCCCGACTAAATAAATATTAAAAATTTTAAATTAACAGTTCGAATAAAAATAATAGGTTTTATTTTTTTTTCAGGACACGCACACTTAATGCATCTAGGTCGATTTGCATTAATATTTTTAACTAAAACGCATTTTTATTGCATGAAATGATTGCATTAATTAGTTTGAAATATCAAAATTTTAAATTTTTTTCATTATTTTTAAATGATTAATACTTTTGTAATTAAAGACACATTCTTACTTCCACGGCTCATTTTGCTAAAACCGAAATGTAACTGAAGAATTTCACAATAATTCCAGTAACGATAAATCAAACAGAAGAGAAATGTGAGAAGCAAATATAAAAAACAGTCAGCACAATCGATGCATGCCAGTCTATTTAAAATTGGGTTAATATAAGCAAAAATATTGAAACCGAAACACACCCGCACAATAGGTGCATCACGGTCTAAAGGAATAAAGTATAACTGGTTTTTTAAAATCTTTATTAGTACTCGAAAGAACAATCTTTGTCATTTACCTTTTGAACATAATTTCATAAAATGTTTAATTTTCGATCAGTCTTTTCAGCTCTATCACCAGTATCTTGCAAGGTATGACCATATGAGTGATCTGGGCATATATATCACAGTCCCGGAACGCTGCGCTGATTTCTGAATAAAGATTCCATTAACTCATAAAACATTTCTCACAGGTAGCTGATTTTCGTATTACATCCGGATAATTTGGAGACGTTTTCGCGGTGTGAGCCTTGCCATGATAAATTGTAAAACAATATTAAATAAAAATAAGATGACTGTATGATACCAGCCACGAGTGATCTGTGAAAAATAAATCAAATAAAGGTGACCCCTTCAGATATTTATATCAAATAATGTCTGCAGAAACTTTTAATAGAAAACCGCCTCAATTGTCCCTAGCTTTGGCCAATTGAACTACTTATGTATATATGACTATTGTCAAAGGAATGTTAAAGCCGAGTGGTACTGCAGTTCTAGACAATAGCAAAATGTTTGCGATTTGGAATAAGTATTTTAATTTCTTTTGCTAACAAACAAACTTATAAGAAATACTTTTATTCATTAAAAAACTATAACGAATATTCAAAATGTATTTGTTGACATAATATATATATAGTCACAATTTACACGAAGCAATTTTTATTGAAAAGATGGATACAATTTTTTTCTTTGGTGTTCATACTCGTATCGCTCGTATTTTATTTGAGAGTATACACATATTTGTATACACACATACATACATATGTATAACGAATAAGGAAGTAATACGAATTGCTAGTACGATCAAGTATGCACTCGTCTTATCTGCTTCTCACCCCTATATCTAAATGGTAAAGAGCCTTAGCTTAAAGAATTGCTTCGTGTAAATTGAGACATAGAGATACAAGTAGTTTTAGAACATAACTATGATTCAGAATTTATATTATATACAGATTTAAAGAAAGAACAGCATCAATATTGATTATAAGAGGAGATGTATATTTAAAACATTAATAAATCGCGCCTGTTCAACAAAGGGGTACATATTAACTCAAAATTTTGAAATTCTCACTTTTTATTAAAAAACTATACATAATGATCTATTCTACCCACTGTCAAAAGCTCCCTTTTGTCTACTCTTTTGTCAAAAATACCGTTATAGTTTTTTTTTGTATAATATACCTTTAACATTACCATAAACAGTCGTTTGCCTCTACTTAAAAATATATAATTTTGAGTTACTACCCTTTTGTTGAGCAGGTGCGAAAATATTTAAATATATTTTTAGTAAATTATTTAAGATTAAGATCTTTTTAATGTCAAAATGTTTATATTTTTATATTCAAATAAATTATAATTATTATAAATAAATAATAAATATTTTCAAAACAATAAATTTAATTACCAAATTTAGCAAAAATCGTATTATTAATGTTTAATTAAGATAAAACAAAAAAACATAGCTAAATAGATGGACAATCTTTTAAAAATAAATTAATCCTACCCCCATCTCTGAAAAATATTTTTTTTTCAGTTTGCATAAATTCTAAAAAGTTTGTCAAATACCAGGCGATGAGAATCCAGCAGCAGGCTGCTTTTTGTTGAAACAATTTGTTTGCTCAAAATTGTCGTCACATATTTTTAGGCGCAGCTTTAAAAACTACTATTTTAGGGTGTCCACTAGTTCATATTTTTCTATTATTTTTAATTACCGCCTGAAGGTATGTAATGAATTTGTTTGGTATTTTTTTATTTATTTTTTTAATGTTCCTACTGCTGGATTCTGATAGCCTGGTACTAAAACAAATTTTTAAAATTACAGAGAAAACAAAAATCTCGGCTGTTTTTTTTTTTACAACATTTTAGGAATTTTAACAACTATTTTTTTTGAATTAAAATAAATAAAACACAGGAATTTTATTATATATGTATTTATTTATAATTTTAATAACAAAATAATAATAATCATTTAAATTAATAATATGTATTTATTTATTAAACGATTGTTTGTAATAAAATAATTAATAAACAAGAATTGAACACAATCTTTATTGTTAAAAAGCATTATTAATATAAAGTATGTGAATTAATTGTAAATGATTTAAGGACATTTTCATAAATTATAGAACTAGGAACAGTTTTTTGGGCAACTTGTGTAGGATTATCTCTCAAATTAAGTGATCTAATTATATTGAATTGGATATTCATGTCGAATTAGGTCTTCAGATCTTAATACAAAGTATATCAGTAGTTCTTTAGTATGATGAATTATATGTAGCTTAATAGGAGGTATCCTTGTTAGAAAAGTATACTTCTCTAACTGGTTTGCCCAGTACAAATCTCCAATTCTCAATTATTTTTCCAGTTCATCCCCTTTAATATACCGTACTGCAGTCAAATATCTGAAATGATACAAAAAAAACTTAATTATTTTTAAGGTTTCAGAACTTTAACACAATTTGACTTTAACCCATTAAATGGGTAATAAAAATAACTAAAAAATTCGCCAAAAACAGAAAAAAGCAACAACAACACCAACAACAGAAAATATAAAGTGCCTGTAGTTAAAACAAATGTATGTATAAAAATGGTGCTAAATGATTCCATTGACTGTTTAATACGCATGTCTGTCTAGACAAGAGACATTATCACTTGAATGAAGTGTCAATGTTTTATTTTTATTTAATTTTATTTCATTTCATTTGTATGTGAAACAGTATGTTGGTTTGTTTTTTAGTTTTGATACCAGTTTTATTGTTGTTATTGCTATTTTATTCATGATTATTCATTCAATTGTTTTGTTTTTTTCATTTTATTTATTGAATTTTGTTCTTTTTTTTTTTGCCAATTTTGTATGTGATTTTATTTTTTAGGAATTTACTTTTGAGCCACTGATGTTTCATTATTAAAATATGAAAAAAAGTTTATATTTTTTTGCTGTTAATTTTAAAAACAGTTACAAAAAAAAAAACATGTAAAAAGGTATAGTCGGTCAAGCCCGACCATATATACCCTACACCTAGTATATTTGTAGTTAATTAAACAACATTTATTTAGAAAAGTTAAAAAAAAAAAACATTAGAAAAAGTTAAAAACTCAAAATTCACAGCAAAAATGATTAAAATATTATTATACAAAATTTGAAGTAAATTTTAGATATTAAATATGTGTCCTCCCATATGTATAAAAAGTTTTTCAGAAATGGGCGCTTTAAACTATTATGAACCGATCATCCAAAACTTTAGTGTTATGATTTCTGTGAAAATAAATATTAAAAGATTTATGAAGGTTAAAGTAAATTACGATCTCTTATATAAGAGTTTCGAATAGTTATGGACCGATCATTATAAAATTAGGTGTCATCATTTCTGTATATATGAGACTTATTAGTGTTGAATTTTATTTAGATACCAACATTTTTAAAAAATTTATGGTCGTTAAAGTGCTTTTCGGAAGTGGGGCTTATATGGGAACTGTGACTAATTATGGACCGATCATCATAAAATTGTACCATATTATTCGTATACATATGAAATATATTTGCGTTAAATATTATTTGAATACCAACATTTTTGAGTGAGTTATGCTCGGAAGTGGGCCTTATATAGGAGCTACGACTAATTATGGACCGATTTGCACAAAATTTGTAGTTCTGATTTGGCTTCATTTACCACACATTTGTGGTAAGTTGTAAGATTGATGTCCTTGGGCCGAAAAAATATCACGTACCAAATTTTATTGAAATATCTTCAAAATTGCGACCTGTACTCTGCGCACAAGCTTAACATGGACAGCCAGCCAGACGGACGGACATCGTTAAATCGACTCAGGACGTGATTCTAAGACTTTAAGGTGGGTGTTGGACCAATATTTCTGGGCGTTACAAACATCAGCACAAATCCAATATGCCCTCCCCACTATGGTGGTGTAGGGTATAATTTATTAAATATATTAAAAAACGTTTTTTAAAAATATACAAAAAAAATAGTGTGTCATGTTTGTTATTGCTGTCTTTGCCATGTCTGCGCGTGTTAATAATAATAAATTGTTTATTTAATAAATTTAATTTGTTTATTGTTTTTTTTTTCATGTAACTGCTCTTGTTGTTGCTGTTGGTGCATTTTAATTGACTGCATTTAACAAGAAGTAAATTTATTCACTGTTATACCATTTTTATGGATCATTAAATATTTGTAAATAAATAATTTATCTGGAGTCTCTGGAGTGCAGCCAGGGCATTAGTGAAGAATTTAGTTTCTACCAGACATATTATTACTGGCATCTCTTTAGCTACATATGTATGTATGTATGGTTAGTGTGTTGTTACACTGTGACATGATATTTATGGTGCAGGATAGTGTTACATATAATTACAGTATGCCACAGCCTTATAACTGTTGGTTTTTTTAAATTTGGAATTATGTGCAACAAGCAAACAATTCTTCAAGCATGCTTGTAATCTATTGGTAGAGTGATCCTTGCATTGAAATATTTCGATTTCATGTAAAAAAAAATGCTGAAATTTGAGCAAAATCTATATTTGCTAAAAAGGTTAACATTTTCATAGAAATTGAAAATTAAACAAGTAAGAAAGTAAAGTCGGTCAAGTCCGACAATATAATACCCTACACCTAGGATATGTGCAAAAACAGTTTTCAGAAATCGATGCTATACGAGACTAAACTAGAGATTAGTGTAGAAACATTTTTAATATCAATATTTATTTTCAATCGTAGGTCTTTTTAGTAGCAGTTTTATCTTCATTTGTATGGCCTCAAATTCATCTCCAATAGTAGATCTTGTTAAAGTCCAACACTTTTTGCTTCATTTTAAAGAACAATTGTATCCTCAATCGTAGCTCCTGTTAAAGAGCAAACTTAGCTGCATTCAGAGCACTTTTAAAAGTCAAATTTCTGCTGAAATCTAATCTTTTTTCAAAGTCTATAACCTGTTATGGACCGATCATCCGAAAATTCTGGCCATATAAATATTTTTTGTATTAAATTTGATCACGATATAGAAACTTATAAAAGCTTTACGCATATTAAAGTGATTTTGGAAGGGGGTCTTAAATGGGAGCTTTGACTAATTATGGACTGATTGTTATAAAATTAGATGTCATGATTTCTGTATATGTATATGAAACTAATTTGCGTTGAATTTTATTTGGATACTAACATTATTAAGAGAGTTATCTTCATTAAAGTTATTTTCGGCAGCACGGTTATATGGGAGCTATGGTCAATTATAGACCGATCTACATAAAATTTGTTCATGAAATTTGTGGAGAAATTTGTTTGAATTCGTTCATTAATCAAACACTTATGATCGATAGAGTTATATTGCGAGTGGACATTTATATGAGGGCTAGATGAAATAATGGACCAATTTTAAACGGTTTCAATCCCAACCGTCCTTGGGCCGAAAAAATATTATGTATCAAATTTTATCGAAGGCACAAGGTTTACATGGACAATCGTCCAGACGCACGGACATTGCCAAATCGACTCAGAAAGTGACTAATATATATGAGCGTTACAAACAACAGCACAAAACCAATACCGCTATGGTGGTGTAGGGTATACGAATCATAAATGATCAACCTTTATTTCATCTAAATTCGCCATTTTCAACAAAAACCATTAATAATTGCAACTATTACAAATTTTATGTTTAAATTTTATACAAATTTTATAGTTTATGTTGCAATAACTGTTACAACCTAATTAGAAAAAAGTGAGTGGAAAGTTTTACCTCACCGACCTTGCCACGTGCGACTACTGTTTATGGCGGTCGATGCAGAACGCGCTCTAGCTGGCATACGGTTCACTCCAAAATTTTCTTGATTCGTTCTTGGCCTCAAAAGATAAACAGTTCTTTTGGCGCCAGAAACATATTTAGTAGTCATGGCAAACAATAGCCAAAACTTTTAATAAATTCATATTCATATTGTACAATAATGTCTAATAATAAAAACAGTTTTAAATTGTAACCACAAAAACCTTTTAGGTAACCCAATAGTTTTAATCAAAGTTTTACAAAACCAATTAAAAAACCTCTTTATCACATTAAATACTTACAGTGTGTCACACAACTATATTTTTTGCCTACTCATTTTCAAGAGAATTTTCTTCATTCTAACATAAAATTGTAAAAATATTTTATTTGATAATTTTATATTAGAAATAGGGAAAATCCCAAAAAAATTGTAATAATGTTTTTTGTTTAGTTGTTGCATTACAAATTGCAGGTCATATAAGTAGTTTGCATTTGGAAATCACAGTTAATTTTGTTGGATTTTTTTTTTTTGGTGTTTTTCTTAATTATTCTTGGAATTTTTATTGTTAAAAGGATTTCTGTCAATAATTTTGGCCTTACTGTGCGCCGGAATGAGGATATTTGTGTTAAAAAGGCCACAAGGAACAACTTTATACCAATCTAAACAACGAAAAAATATACAGGTTCAGAGGTCGCTTGGCATGTTAAAAACCCATTTGTTTTGGAAATAAACAGACTGATGAGGTTATCGATCGCTAAGATGCATAAAAATACAAATTTTGCCTGTCGGCAATCTATTACATTCTAAGACGAAAGCAAATGCAACATTTTTGCCTCAGATGGTCAACGTAGGATCTATTGGAAGCCAAATAAAGCCTTAAGTATAAATAATATAAAATCCAAGGTTAATTATGATGGATATGGGGCTGCATTGCTGCCAATGGACTTTGTAATCTTGTATTTACTTATGTTATTATGGACCACCATGTATACTGACTCATTCCGAAAGCAAATCGTTACTCCAGAGGCATATGTAACACAAAGACATACACACCCGAGAGCGATAAGGAAAAACTTATTACTAATGACAATTGGAAAATGTATAACACATATTTTTTAACAAAATAAATAAAAAAATCCATGATAAATTAAAAAGTACTTAAGTTGAATTCACCCATTCGTTCTGAACGAAATATTTGTTTGGACAAAGTTTTTATAACCTACACCTCAATAGTGGGGAGGGTATATTGGATTTGTGCTGATGTTTGTAACGCCCATAAATATTGGTCCAACACCCACCTTAAAGCATACAAATCGACTCAGAATTACTTTCTGATATGTGATATTTTTTCGGCCCAAGGATGGATGGGATTGAAACTGGTAGAAATCGGGAAATTATTTCACCTGGCCCCCATACAAATGTCCTCTCAAAATTGGAGTTTACTGATCATAAATCTTTGAATTATGCAAGTATCCAAACAAATTTCATCACAAATGATTGGTAAATAAAGCTAAATCACATCTACGTATTTTGTGCAGATCGGTGCATAATTACTCGTAGCTCCCATATAAGACCCACTTCCGAAATTCACTTTAACGATCATAAATTTCTTAAAAATGTTGGTATTCAAATAAAATTTGGCACAAATAAGTTTCATATATACAGAAATAATGACACTTAATTTTGTAAGTGTCGGTCCATAATTAGTCGAAACTCATATAACACATATAATATTTATATTCACAGACATCATGACACTAAATTTTTTGATGATCGGTCCATATATCCCATATAGCGCACATATCTGAAAAACTGTTTACTTGAGTTTTGTGATACACTGGTTGTATTTTTATTAATTTCGTATTGCAAAAAAAGAATGTAAATAAAAAATGCATAAATCTTCTTAAATCTGGTTTTGAAGTCTAATAATAAATTAAATTGTGAATTAAGGTTAATAGTTTAACATCAACAATCAAAAAAAAAAAAAAAAAAAAAACACGTAATTTAAAAAGTACGAGTATTATACTCGTAATTATAAAATTACATGAGTTGGGGGCTGCTGCAGCTAAATCAACGATGTTTTTTTTTAAACCTGTCACAAATCAGTCACTTTTTTAATTAAAACGTCATTTATATAAAATGCAAACAAAATTCTACAGAAATTATAACTTAAAATAAAAAAAAACTAACAATTTAAACAACAAATACCAATGAAATGACTGAACGATAAGCACAAATCAGGCAGCAGCAGGTGAAGGCACTTAGCAATTACGAGTGCAGAAAATTTATTGCAAAAAAAAAAACAAGTAAGAAAGTATAGTCGGTCAAGCCCAACCATATAATACCCTACACCTAGTATATAAATTAAACAGTTATCCAGAAATGGGCGCTATATGGAAGATATTACCTACTATGGACCGATCATCATAAAATTCTACCATATTGTTTGTACATGTACGAAACATATTTGTGTTCAATATTATTTGGATACCAACATTTTTAAAAGAGTTATGCTCTTTTAAGTGATTTTCGGATGTGGGCCTGATATGGGAGCTACCAGTAATTATAGACTGATATGGACAAAATTTGTAGATGTGATTTATCTTCATTTGTGGTGAAATTTGTTGGGATACTTTCATAATTCAAACATTTATGATCGTTAAACTCCTATTTCGGGATGACATTTGTGAAATAATGGACCGATTTCCACCAGTTTCAATCCCATCAATCCTTGTGCCGAAAAAGTATCACGTACCAAATTTTATCGAAACATCTTCAAAATTCCGACCTGTACTCTGCGCACAAGCTTTACATGGACAGCCAGCCAGACGGAGGAACGGACGGACATCGTTAAATCGACTCAGGAAGTGATTCTAATTCGATCGGTATATTTTATGGTGGGTGTTGGACCAATATTTATGGCCGTTACAAACATCAGCACAAATCCAAGGTATATTGGACCACTATTGTGGTGTAGGGTATAAAAAATTAAAAATATTCCACAATAACAAAATATTTCCAAAAGAGAACAACCCCTCTAAGAAAAGTGCACTCAAATAAATTAAATAATTAACAAGAATAATCATAATAACAATTAACAATTTACGTAAGAGATTACAAATTGATTAAGTAGAAGACGACAGACGACATACCACAGTCTGCTGCTAATGGCGGTCATTTGTTTTTCGTGTTGGTTGTAAAATTATAAAAAAATTATTGGAATTATTGATATTTTATGAGAATATATATATATGTATGTATGTCCTCGTATAAGAAATATGAGGAGGTATCTCAAATTATCAAGCTGTTATTGTATATTTGTGGGTCTCAATGCCAGTGGACTGAATGACTGACAGACTGACTGACTGTATGTGTGCATTTTATGGAGGAAATTGTTTCTGTTGATTTGTGAACATTTATTAAAGACGATTGAGATAAACGTGCCATTAAAGTTTTAGACATGTGAAATTGTTGCAAGTAGGTACTTGCATTAAAGGAAATAATGGTTTAGCCTAAAGGTTGCAATATAGATACAAGTCACAACATGTCATTTCAATCGAAAGTGGAATTAATACTGTTTGAATCTACAGTCACACAGATAAATGTACGTACTCCTTATAAAATTGCAGTTTGAGAATAACCCTGGCAGCACCGACAGTTATACGTACGATGCCAAATAGAAACGATGCTTTTGAAAATTATTAGATTTAAAGAAAAAATAATAAACGGAAAGTGTTAAAAGCTAACTGTCGTATTCATAAAAAAATAAAGTAGGTTTGAAGTGTGCTTTTAGACAAAATTTTCATACAAAAAGTCAACTTTATTTTTTTATGAATAAGGGCATTAATTTGTAAGCAAATTCTTAAATCCTTTTTTGTTAATATGAGTAAGAATACAAAGAAAATTTGTATTAAAATGCATAAAACTATTGGATGTGCCAAGTCGACAGTGCAAGTCAAAAACTGGACATCCACCCAAAATTTATCCACGAGTTGAGCGAATTATATAAAATGTTGTTGGTAATAATCCTAAAACAACAGTCGCGGAAACTCAAAACATTTTGAAAAATGAGCACAATATTATTGTTCAGTGCGAAGCGTTTTCAAAAAAGCGTATTCCATAGCCGCGTATCAAGAAAAAAACCATTAATAAGCCAAATAAACATAAAAAACGACTCTACAACAGATTTCTGAACGAATGTGCTTTTTAGTGATGAGAGCAAATACAATTTATTCAGTTGGGATGGCAAACGTAAAACCTGGCGTAAACCTAATAAAGAGCCTGCATCCGAAGAACCTGATTCCAACAGTTAAGCATAGTGGTGGTTCGGTCATTTCGACGAATGGAGTTGAAAAATTGAGTTTTGATGAAACAAATATGGATCGATTTCTTTATTTAGACATTTTGAAAAGCAGTCTGCACAGAAAATCATGGTTGGACATGGTTACAACAACTACACTGTGTTTTTGGTAACAATGTATTGTTGTGATACACAAATAATTGTTATTTTAATTTGATTTTAACCATAATTTGCATTTTGCATTTTAAACATTTTTATATGGTCGGGCTTGACCGCCTATACTTTCATACTTGTTTTCTTTTCTGTTTCTCTCAACCATTAACCAAAAATGTTCTTGTATAAATGACTCTCTCAGTGACATAAAAGAAAAAGTGAGTTTTAAATGGTAAATGATGACTACTAACCATGCAAGTTAAAGTAGACCTGTTATGTTCGGTCCCTGATTTATATAAAATAATGTCTGCAAAAACGTATGCTGCACCTTAATAGACTTCAACACCCTTCAGTTAAGTTTTGATAATATGTAATATAATTTCTATCGTGTAGACAACTCTTGTCGATTATATTTCTGTTTCTGTTAGCACAACTATGTATGATGTATGTCTGCCATCAAATGTACTTTACTTACACAAAGATAAATAAACTATGAATATGAACTTCGATACGTTTTCCCCATACATGAATAAATTTGTGTCGGTATGTTGCCGACGTTTTGTTCCTTAGAGCACAAAAGTGCAACACACGGGGTCTAAATTGTGTTAATATTACGATTCCGTTTTATTTCTTAATATTTGTAGTATCTGTAATGTATCAAATTGTAAAAATTAGTTGTAAGTCCATTTTAAAATATTGATGTTGAATAAGAAACCCAGTTAAAAATCCTAAAATTCTTAAAACCCGACAAAATTAGCTAAATTGTTTAAAAAAACAGATAAATATATATATAATAAAAATAAAAATAACAGCAATTGCAAAAGTAATTTAACTTAATTCGACCATATCAATAACAGAGTTTGTGCACGTTTGAACCATACGCTGCCAGCCAATTACCCACCCAGCCAGACAGTCCCAAACAGACTGTGTTTTTTTTTTTTTTTTCTTTTTACAGATATTCATTTATGTCTGCATGTTTGGCCTAAGGTCTGGCTGGTCTCGTCTGTTCTAGTTTTATAACAAAGTAATTAGTCAATTCCATATAAATAACTAAACACGACGTACATAGGCACAAAAAACATACAAAATAAATAACAACAAATAGTGAAGCAAAAAAAAAAAAAAAAATACTTAATAACTATTAATAATAAATAAATAAATAGTCAGTTAAGTTAGTTCGCAGTAATAACAATTGTCAATGATTTTCAGCCAGTGCTCATCACAAAAAGTAATAAACCATGAAGGTATTTATTAGTGCGTATGAAAACTAATGTTCTCGTATGTGAATGATAATATATGTGTTTCTATGTTTCTGTATGTCTGGCATATTTAGGCAAACATTCAGACTCACTATCAGACAACGACAACAAACAAATGCAACAATGTCTGATAAACGTCTAAATATTTGCGTAGATAACAAAAATTGGAGGGTATTATACCACCGTCACTGTTATTAAAAACTTAAACAGAAAAGCGTTTTTTTTTAAACGACTGGGAACGAATTTTATATGCACTGTAGACTCGTAATATATATATGCACATATATAACCGATGCCGGTAAAAAACAGTACCTGAAATATATCAAACTACAAGTTTTTAGTATAGAAAACTGACTTCATTACGAGACAGTTTTCATTTTAGGAAACGGTTTTTGTAAGACTGTTAATACCGGGTCTAACATCCACCCACCTTAAAGTATACCGATCGACTCAGAATCACTTCCTGAGTTTAACGATGTCCGTCCGTCATTTCGTGTGGCTAGCTGTCTATGTAAAGCATGTGCGAAGACTACAGGTCGCAATTTTAAAGATATTTCGATAAAATTTGGTATGTAGCCCAAGTACGCATGGGATTGAAGCTGGTAGAAATCGGTTTATTATTTCACCTGGCCCTCATACAATATTTTCTCAAAATAGGGGTATAACGATCATAAATGTTAGATTTCTGCAAAAATTTTGTGCAGATTGGTCCATAATTTATTATAGCTCCCATATTAGGCCCACTTCAGAAAATTTAAATTTGAACATTTTGCCAAACCCTTGTCCAATTTTGTTAACTATCGCGCTGAATTTATTACAGATTTTTCTTAAATTTAATTTGTTGGTTCACCTATAAAATTTTCTACTAGACGCAAAATATTTTAAAGCAAGAGTTAGGCACAAAAATAATGATTTTTAATTTCAAAGTTTAAAATGTAACAAATTTGTTTAAATGTTTGGGCAAAAAAAAAGAAGAAAGCTAATTCTTATTATACCACACCTCTCCACAGTGGGGCGGGTATATTGAATTAGTGCTGGTGTTTGTAACGCCCAAAAATATTAGTTCAACACCCACCTTAAAGTATTAACAGCGTTCGACTAAGTACAGGTCGTATTTTTGGAGATATTTCGATAAAATTTGCTAGATACATGATTGGCTCAAGGTCAGTTGGGAACGAAACTGGTTGAAATTAACTCATTATTTAACCTAGCCCCCATACGAATGTCCTGTCAAAGTAAAGGTTTATCGGGCATAATTGTTTTAATTTTGCAGATCCACAAATAAGTTGTACTAATGTAAATCATATCTACAAATTTTTTGCATAACGGTACATAATTGACCACAACTCTCTTAAAAATGTAGGATATGTACGATATGTACATATATACAAATTATTTGGTGCAATTTTATTATGATCGGTCCATAATTAGTCGTAGCGCCCATATAAGTTCCACCACCAAAAATCACTTTAACCACCATAAATCTCTTACAAATTTTGGTATCCAAATAAAATTCAACACAAATAAGTTTCATATGAGGACACCATAATAAGTCGAAACTCCTATAAAAGACCTCTGGGGTAATTGACTTTAACCTCCATAAATCGTTTAAAAGTATTAAAATCGAGATAAAGATTATCATACATAATATTTATATTCACAGAAGTCAGGACAATAAATTTTGGGAGGATCGGTCCATAATATGTCATATCTCCCATATAGCGTGCATTTCTGAAAAACTGTTTTATACATATGTATTCTGGGTGTAGGGTATTATATGGTGGGGCTTCATCGGCTATACTTTCTTACTTGTTTCATATAGAAAATGGTCTGTGTAATACTGTTTTCATATAGAAAATGTGACTTTGAAACTACTTTCATATAGAAAAGACGATTTTCATATTAGAATTGTGTCTTCTGGAGATAGTTTTCATTATAGAAAAGTGTCTAAATCCCAAGACAATTTTCACATAGAAATATTTTCTTATTTGTTCAAATGAGAAACCCACCAAACAAAACCGTCTAAAATAGGGGGACATTACATTATAAATTACAATGACGTGAAAATTATGAATATTCAACAGCAAGTAACAACAACAAAACTAACCATTCAACTGAATTTCTATCTAAAGTATTTATTTGTCTAGTTACTCAAAAGCACTGTTGATTGTTCCAAATAATGCACAAGGTGTAATTAATGGGGACTTTTCACAAACAAAGGGACAGACATGGACAAAACTGCTGACAGTCGCGGCAATTGTGGCATGTGACAAAAGGCGAATATAAAAATGGAATTTTACAAAAGCTTTAATTAATAAAATATTGTTAATATTTGTTAAACGTCTGGCAAATGGAAACAACAACAACAACAACAATAAATGAAAACAAAAACAAACAGCAGAAAAAAAATTTAACAAAAAGAAGATACAAAGAAATCATGTCAACATATACAGGGTCATATTAGAGGTGCAATAAATGACTGACTAAACAACAAACAGACAGACAGACAAACAATTAGATTATTCTTCAATGACTGTAATGTATTGCACATATGTACACACATACGAGTACATACATACATACATTAAAATGTACTTGAATGTGTTGATACGAATTGTGCATATGAGTACATTTCTGATAAGTAACCAAGTACCCACTTAACTTAATAATCATAAAACACAACAACAGTAACTGATGGTTGTTTTTGTTTTTTAATATTTTTTCTTTGAAAGGTGACAGTCATAAAAAATTATATGGTTAAATATTTATTATAAACTACCGTGAAATGTTTCATATTTTTGTTGTTGTTTTAGTCGTTCTCTTATCGCATTTCGAAAAAAAGCACCAGACCTTAAATAAACGAACGAGTCTTGACTTGACTGGAAACACAAACAAGAACTAAAATAAAAATATGACAATTTTATGACAAATACATATTCCGCATTATGATTTTATGTACTACATACATACAGACATTCATGGAGACAGACAGTCAGAAAGACTGTTTGTTTACATTGAGTATGAGTCAATGTTTAAATTTTAAACGTTTAGCCGGTAATAATTGATGTTTTAGAACCCTGGAGTACTTTTTGGAAACAAAATAAATTTCATCATTTTAAAGCGTAAAACTAGTAAGTTTGTAAAGTAAACACTAGCAGTTGTTTATAAAATAAGAATACAGGGTCTTAACTAATAAGTGGCAACCTTTTTTTTATGATTATTTCAATATATATAAGTATGTACATTCAATATGATTGTACCTATAAAAAGGGTGTTTCTTTTAGATGTATATAAATTTAACTTTTTTTAGGGGTGCCCCGATAGACTAGGCCATAGTGAGCCGGATTATCAGAGGATTGTGGGTACAATTCCCGCCAAAGACTCTGGGTGGTTTCTGCATATAAGCCAAAAAACTTTGTAGTTTGTGTTTGTTAATTATATAAAAAAAAAAAAAAACTGGCGGCCATTTTGTCAGCTGTCAAGTGATTTATGTTTAGTTTGGTTTCGCGTTTCAACATGAATATACTGACGCCTGAACAACGCTTTCAAATTGTGCAACCGATTACCTAAAAACACCGATTTTTCATAAGCGAATTTTTTTAAGCGATGAAGACCACTTTTGTTTGCATGGATACGTCAATAAACAAAACTGCCGTACTTGGCGTGATGTTGATAATCCACAAGTGTAGATAATCCACATCGTTACATCCAGGAAAACTGACTGTTTAGTGTCCTTTTGAGCTGTTGGAATAATTGGTTCCTACTTCTTTAAAAACGAAGCTGGCCAGAATGTTACAGTCAATGGTGACTGCTATAGAACCATTATAACTGACTTTTTTCGTATATCAATTGAACAATCATGATGGTCAGGAGTTGTGGTTTGAACAAGACGGCGCAACATGTCACGCAGTTTAGTAATCGTTTAGTTTCACGTTTCGGGCCCGTGAGTTGGCCCCCAAGATCGTGCGATTTAACGCCGCTTGACTATTTTCTGTGGGGATATGTAAAGCCGTCTACGCCGATAATCCCGAAACGATTGACCATTTTATTGGCCTCAAGTTTTTGGAAAGTCATCGCAAATTGGAACTCCAGATTAGACTACGTACGAGCCAGCCGTGGCGGTCAAAAGTTATATTTAAATTATAATGCCAGAAGATTTCATGTCAATTAAAAAAATTGTCTTTGTTTTATTCAATTTCAAAGTTCTAAAAATCTAAAAAACTGCCTTTATATATTTATATATTAGGAAACCTTATAAAAATCATACTTCAAAATAAACCGGCTTTATTCAGCCGCTTAAATGAAATAATGCAATGAATGGATGACAACAAATATATTCACGCTCAAACAATAAAATATTTTGAATATCAAAAAAAAAAAACTATTGCAATGAAAAGATGCAATACACGTGTATATATCAGCAGAATTTCTAAAATTCGGAATAAGGAATGTAAATTTCTTAGTTAAACAAGAAGTTGTTAACTGTTGAAAGGTGGGGGGGGGGGGGCGGAGAGAATGCAAATGTTATCCAATCAATACAAAATCCTTCTAGGTATTAAAAAGGGAACTTATGGAATGGGCTAGTATTGTTAAAATCATTTGGCTTGGGAAATTCGTTAGTTTAATGTGAAGTTGGCAACAGAACGGGCATGTGGCAATGTTTCATTATGTCATTCTCCAAAGATAAATAAAATGTCTTGTTAATATTGACCCTATCAATATTTTAAGAAATTTTAAACTATCTTTAATTTTAAGATCCAAATAAATATCTTTACTAAAACAAGATTTGATAATTATTTCGGCCACTGAGAAGATTAAAATCCTCCATTTAGATGTTCAAAAAAAAAGTGAAGAATATTTAGAGATTAAAACATATTCTCTTGGCCAGAATATTCAGATATGAATTAAACTAGATCCCAGGAGAGTGTTTTAAGATGTTAATAAATATCTTCATAAAATACTAGAATTTGAAAATCATTTGGAAAGATATCAGGAAACTCCCCGAACTGAACTCCTCACTGTAAGTGATGAACTTTGGCAACATAAAATCGTTCCACAAGTTGAAAAAGAAAGATGAATATTTTGATATATTTGGTATACTTGGGAATACCATGACGATAGTAAGACGGAGAATATTAAGATATTAATTAGATTAGATCTCAACAGACTACTAGACATACTCACCGACCAGACCATAAGCCCACACCTGCATATAATATATTCAAGAAAGGAAACGTAATTTTCAATCTGTAATCCCATGTCTTAACGAGATATATTGGATTTGTGCTGATGTTTGCAACGCCCAGAAATATTGGCCCAACACCCTCCACCTTAAAGTATACCGATCGACTCAGAATCACTGGTGCAAATCGGTCCATTATTTCACCTGGCCCCACATCAACAAATTTTGTGCAGATCGGTCCATAATTTATCATAGCTCCCATATAAGTCCCACTTCCGCAAATCACTTTAAAGAGCATAACTCCCTCAAAAATGTTGGTATGCAAATAAAATTCGACACAAATAAGTTTCTTATATACAGAAATAATGACACCAAATATTATAATGTGTCGGTCCATATTTAGTCGTAGCTGCCATATAAGACACTCTCCGTAATTCAATTTAACCTCCATAAATCTTTTAAAAGTATTTATATCGAGAAAAAGTATAACATTATTAAATTTATATTCACAGACATCATGACACTAAATTTTTGGATGATCGGTCCACAATAGGTTATATCTCCCAATATAACGCCCATTTCTGAAAAACTGCTTTATACATATACTGGGTGTAGGGTATTATATGGTCAGGCAGAAAGTATAGTCGGTCAATACTTTCTTACTTGTTTTGTTTACAGAAAGTATCTTATACAATTTGAATACAAACAACAAAAATTATTATATTATAAATGATTAGATTAAATTTCATAAAACAAATAAAGTTATCCAGTCTTTTATCATATTTGATATTGTCTGGCCAAGATAAAGTAATCTTTAATAGTTGATGGTATTAATTTTATTGAAATTGGACGTCCAATGTCTTTTAATGGGAAATCAAAAAACTTTATCTACTTAAATCCCGCAAAATACTTTATAAGAATTTATTCGATTTTTAATTAGTTGGAGGTTCTTAGCTCCAAAAGTTCTAGACTATTGTCAAATAATAACGAAAAACTAATTAATTTAACTAAAAGCTAAATTTATTATTATAATACGCAAATAAATCTTGTCTAGTTGTAATAGAATTTCGCTACTCACAATAAATGAAATGTAAACTTGCAATATCATTTCATCATCGTTATTAAGTAACAGTCTCTGTCTGTTTGTTTCAGTTCCATTCATTAAAATACTCATATTTGATAATTTGATTATGTCTTTCCTGAGACATGAAGAGCAAATCAATATTTAACTAAACCGACCGACTGACTAACTGTTCGCCTATCTATATTTATGTTTGTACAGTGGCACACAGCTTATTTTATTCAGTGAATTTTTTTGTGTTCAAAGCTCCATAAAAATAAAACTAACGGAAATTTAAAACAAAAAATCTTATAATCTAAAGGTACGGTTACACTTGGTAAATATTTGCCAAAAAAGACGTAACCACTAAATAAAATATATTTGAATTCGTTTAAAAAAACTTAATTTATTTAGGACAGGACACAAGAAATATTAAGTTTTATTTTTTTTGATGCTGTTTGATCTTGCAAAACTCTTGTAAGAGTAAACAACGCCAAACAGATTTGTGCTAAAATAAGTGGTTACGCTTTTTTGAGTACCTTAACAATCAAAGAACATTTATTCCAAAAAATGTGCTTTGTGATATATTAAAACTAAAAAAACTCACACCGAAAAATATCAGAAATATTAAACATTAACCAGCATGTACAGTCCAAGAAACCATTAAGCACTTTATTCATGAAAACCGGGCTCATGGCAAAGGCAGAAAGGCAATAAATAAAATGTTCAATGAGATGATGAGCGGCACATTTGAAGAAAAATAAGGCCAAGTCCAAGGCTATCAGCTTCACAACTGGCCTACGAAGCTGAAAAAACAATGTTGCTTTGAAACTGTTGGTCGTGTTTTGAACCAACATGATTTTAATGGTCAAGTTGCACACAAGAGACCGTTTATAAACCCGAAAAGCAGACTGAGCAGGCTAAATTTCGCCAAGGACATGTTTGCAAGAAACCTGCATTTTGGAATTCTGTCATCTTCGTCGATGAATCTAAGTTTAACATATTCAGTTCAGATGGCATGTCGTATGTTTGGCGGAAACCAAATACAGAACTCAACAAAAAAAACCTAAAGGTAACAGTGAAGCGTGGTGGTGGCAGTGTCATGGATTGTGCCTGTATAGGTAAATCAGCTGTTGGTACTGGGCATTTTAAATTTGTTGATTCTGAAGCACAACTTGTAGAAAAGCCTAGGCGCAGAGAACCTTGGTAAAAGAGCAGATTTTCGATTCTACCAGAATAACGATCCAAAGCACAAATCGGGTATTGTGCAAACTTGGTTGATATATAACTGTCCACATTTTATGACACCGTCACCATAGTCGCCAGACCTTAATGTTATCGAAAATTTGTGGTAAATTTTAAAAATCAGCACAAGGAAACATAAAATTTCTAACAGAAACGATTTAAAAAAAAGTGCTACTGATGGAGTGGTCGAATATTTAACCGAGTATTACTCATAAACTGGTCGCATCTATAACAAATTGCCTTAAATCTGTTGTAGATCGCACCAAAATATTAAATCGTTTAATTGCCAGTTTTAATTTCAAGTTTTCGAAACCCATATGTGCGTGCATAAAATAAGCTGTAAATACTGAAAAAAAACATTTATTTTTTTTATTTTTTTTTAGTTTTAATAAATTAAAATGTAGATTTGTTCAATAAATGTTTTTCGTTTGTTAAGGTACGGTCACACTTGGCAAATATTTGCTGAAAAAGACGTAACCACTAAATATATTTATATTTATACTCGTTTATTTATTTAAAAAAACTTTTCTTATTTAAGTCAAATTACAAAAATATTTAGTTTTAATATATATGATGCTGTTTGATCTTGCAAAACTCTTATAAGAGTAAACAACGTCAAACAAGATGGTGCCAAAACAAGTGGTTACGCTTTTTTGAGTAAATATTTGCTAGATGTGACCGTACCTTTAGACTATAATATTTTTTAAGTTAAACGACAGCAATTTATTTTTTTTTACGTTCCTGTTAGGTTTCTTTTCATGGAGAAAACAAAAAATGCACTGCATAAAATAAGCTGTGAGCCACTGTTTGTATGTAGTTATATTTGGAATGTTATAATTTGATAAGTTATCGGGCAACATTATTAATGACAACAAACGGTTGCTGTAACACTCACTGTCTGCCATACAACAACTTTAAAGGTTGTCGACCCTGTGACACAGTAGTTGTCATTAGTTTTGTTAGAAGTTAATAAAGTGTTTAGGGGCTGCATAGCAAAGGAAATGTTAAGGAGGCCATGAAAAATACATGATCAAAGACATGGAAAATAAGATTATTAAGTTGTCAACAGTTTTTTGTTTAGCAAAAATGTTCTGCAAAAAGTGATAAACTATAATAAATAGACCAAGACACCAACTGTTTGGATAAACATTAACAAATGAAAGGAGAGACTTCTTCAATGAGGACAAAAACGTGTCTATTGTCAATTGCATTTTCGCCATTAATATCTATCGTTAAATTATAGAAACTCGAGTATATGATGTTATAAAGGAGAGGAGAGATCTCCTCACTGATTCGCAAGAGATATAGCTGGAACACTGTAAATTACAATGTCGCAAGAACTGATGTTTATGCTGATAGTTACAAAAATGCTAATAATTTTAACTAAGCCCGACAATATCATACTTTTCAACTATTACAATTATATATTAATTTAAAAAAAAAAAATAGAAAAACAATCCCAAAAATTTAATTATTTACAATTTTTCTCATAACCTTCATATTTATACCAGGGCTGGTAAAATGCTTTAAAGTAAATAAGGAATACAAGCAGATTTTAGAAAGTGCCCTATGTTCTGTAAGCCCAGCTTGGAGATTTTAGAATATTCAAAATTAAGTCAACGCCAGATATTATTCAAAGAAAAGCTTAATTATATTATATTAGAAAATTATATTGCATTTTTAAATAGTTATTTAAGTAGAATTGAATTCACAAAAAACAAAATTAAACAAATTAAAATCTTATACAAATTTAATATATTTTTTGTTAAAATAGACCAATTTTTAAGGGTCAAGATAAAGTAAAAAGCGGCATCCTCCTTATGCAAGAAAACCCTGTCATTCTAAAAGTAGTAGCAATTTTATTTAATTTCAAGTTTCATAATTTATCATTAAAAGAGATTCAGTTGTGACGTTAAGTAGTGAAAAATTTTCAACAGCAAAGCAAACATCAATTGAGGCTCGGCAAATTATAATATACATACTTACATAGAAAAGCTAAATCCCTGCCTGAAATAGGTAAACTCGTTGGAAGGCATCACTCTACAATAATAAAAAATTATAGAAAAGTATACCAAACACAATATAATAGAAATGTACTATAGAAATGTACTATGCCTGGTGCTAAAATGTACTAATTTTTTCAGTTCAATTATTTTTCAAAAGTTTGTAATCGTATTTCAGAATATGTCAATTATATTTTAGAAATTTCTAATAGAAATGCAGATTAAATATTCTGAAATACAAATAGAAATACAAATTAAAAATTTCTGAAATATAAATGGAAATTTTTGAAATTGAATTAGAAGTTTCTGAAATACAATTGGAAATGGTGTAGTGCTGTAAAAACAGCTAAAAATGTTACGAAAAGTTTTCATGGTATTGTGCCACGTAAGAATTTCTAAAACAAAATATATAAACGAACCTCAAAGTTTTTGGAAAAATATTCTTTTCACACCGATGAAACTAAGTTTGAGATATTTAGAGTTAAAAACCCCCCAATAATATGACGAACCAACAACGAAGCTTTTAGCAATAAAACATGAAGCTCAGTAATGGTCTGTGGTTGTTTGGCGGCAACAGGGTTCCGTAATCTTACACTTATAGAATGTGCAATGAAATTAGAAACTAGCGCAGAAATGATACTAAGCATACCTCCAAAATTGAATTTCACAGATTGTACCTTCACTAAATGCCTAGATTAGACCTTTTTAAAGAAGTTTTCAAAAATACACCATTTCCAATCAAATTTAAAAAAATCGCAAAATAAACGAAAATATTGTAAAACTTTTTATTTTAAAAACTTGTATTTAATTTATTTATTGTACAAGCTATTTATACACTGTGTAAATCATCGCGAATTTTAAACTTAAAGTTTATTAATACATGTATATTCAGCCTTATTATGAGTGTGTCTATTCCTTTTTCGTAATAGATTAAAGAAACAAATTAAATTTGTTGGAAAAAGAAAACGAAACTCATAATAAGGCTGATTGTCTGAATGCAAAAAAAAAAATAAAATAAATAATAAAAAATTTTTCTAAAAAAATTTCTTGAAAGGTTTTAGAAATTTGCTTTCCTGCGTGAGTTTTTTTTCGCAAATTGACGGGAGACAGGTGTTTTCATAATCAAATTCTTGATCAGTTCGTGGTACTCTACAAGAATTTGGTTATAGCCCTAATATACTAAATACATATAATAAAAATTTGTTTTAAACTATATTAGGAGTTTACTTAATATTGACGCTTAGAGTATGTTCTAAAGTAGAAATGTTAATAAAAATAGGTCAAATTCTGAACGGCATAGGAGCAACCTATTTAAAAAATTAAAAATGTTTATATTTAAATTATCTCTGTTAAGATACCTTCAGTAAAAACATGTTGCTCTTTTATTAAGACCCCTCAGCTCCGCTCCTAGAGGATTTGTGGGGGTCCATCTTTTTAACTTGTTACACTTATTTATAAATGCTAGATTTATTTCCAATATTCGATTCTGAACCACTGAGTTGTGCGAATGGATTCGATTTTAATGCAAAACAGATCATGCTGCCTCATCTGTTTGCTTTAGTGGGCGATGCAAATATTCTACACATGAGAATTCAGTGCAATCTATGCTGGACTAAACACAATTTTCGAGTGCCGAAAAAAGCCTTTAAATGCATTGGTTTTATCCTAAACTGTCACTTTCAATGTAAAAAAATTTAAATGAAATCTCTATCTTCCTCCCATAACCTAATTTCCTAGTTCCCATACAAGGCATTGAATGAGTAGCGGTCATCCTCAGAGTGCTGGTAAAAGCAAAACAAAATTGACAGCTTTTAAACAATCTGTGATTGTTCAATGTTAAACTAAATTTAATTTATAAATATGTTTTACTAAATTTGTTTGAAATGTGTGAATAAATTGTTACAAGTCACAAGTGTTTTTACCACCTCCGAAAATTTTGCACTTGATCTGTGGCAACTGTTAATACGGATTCCCTGCATTGGTAGAAATATATTGGTTGTTTTTTAGATGTATAAAACTTTAAATTGGCAACATTTTTTTAACTGGCGGCCATTTTTTGTCAGCTGTCAAGTGATTAATGTTTAGTTTGTTTTGGCATTTCAACATGAATAAATTGACGCCTGAACAACGCTGCCAAATTGTGCAGATTTATTTTGAAAATCATGGATGGCTCGGACGTGGTCTTATCTGGACGTTAAATTTTCGATGGCTTTTTCCAACACTTGTGGCCGTATATTGGCAATAACGTGGTTTTGGGCTTATCGGCATAGACTAGCGACTTTAAACATAAATCAATTGACAGCTCACACAAAATGGCCGCCAATTAAAAAAGTGTTCTATACATCTAAAAAAAAACGCCCTACAGTTCGTCTATATTTCTTTTGAAACGCACCTGCCTGCGAAAATTTTGTTATTGATCTGTCGAAAATCTTCTTTAGGATTAACAGAGTTTAAAAATCATTTCAATTGGTTATCGTTATTTTTCGTTCAGTGTATTTTCTATAGACAACATTTGTCTGGTAATTGTATGTGCGGAAGTTTGACTGAAAGTAAAGCACAAACATACTCTAGGGTGATTCATTAACAGTTAGTTTAGTTGTTTCTTTCACGGATCATATATGACTGTTGTCATAATGTCAGCTTGTTTTTACAATAGTCAATATTGTTTGACAATTATTTATGGAAAGACACACACCACAACAGTGTCTCCAAATTATTCAGCAGTATTACAAAAATCAGCATTACGAATTTGTTTCGTGCATTTGATACAACATCTGGTTTGCATCATCTCCGAGCCCACTATTGTTCACATCATTTGCAAATTTAAGTCTCAGTAAATTATTTCTTGTCAATAGTAAATGTCAAAAATTATTCTTTCGGGCAGTAATAAAAATTCCGACATCCAGTTCTATTAAAAAAAGGGCTAACGGAATCACCCTATATTAAAATATAAGTGTGTGTGCGTGTATAATTGAGTATGACAATTGCATTATTGATGCATTTGCAATCAAGAAAACGACATGCGTGTCGACAGCAGTCCTTTACGTTCTAAATGACCAGACCAGACCAAAGCAACATTAACAATAACAACAACAACAACAACAACCAGAAAAAAATTAAACGAATGAACGCAGCAACATCAATGTCATGCAACATTGTCTCAGTCAGACTTACAAATCACCAGTTTGTGTTGAATTTTTAGGATTTTATCTCTGCTTTTTTCTTTTGCTCTCTCTTTATAATTTTTTGTTGCCAGCTATTCTGGCAAATGTCAGTAGTCCTACATACAACAAAAAAAGAAAAAAACTGCAGACATTGCAACAAAAACTTGAAAAAAAAACGAATAGAATTGCTTTAATAAATCGCAAATTTAAAACCAAAGAGTAGACTAAAACAGCAACAACAAAAACGTGCCTTGATAAATGAGTTTTTAACCAAAGTTGCTGTCTGCTGGATGCCAAGCCAAGCCAGGCCAGGCCAGGGCAAGTTAATGGGCTGGCTGCATTGACTGACCGAACGAGTGAATGAGTGAGTGAATGAGTATTTATGTGGCTGCATCTCAAGCTGATGCAATTTTGTTTAACTGTTCAGGGCGAAAGGTGAATCTACTAGTCCTGTGGCATTGAAGTCATCACAGCAGACGAAATATTGCAACAGCCGGTTACTTAAGGCCCTCCGTACATATATTTTTCAATACAAATACAAATTCCACACATCCATAAACATCAACTACAGCTAAAATAAATTTAAAGAAAAAACGCTTGACCATTAAACCAAAAAACCTTGTCTGTCGCTGCTGCTTTTTTATTTTGCTTTTTTTCGCTGTCTGGATACAACTCTACTGTGTCTGTTTGTCTGTCTGACTGGCTGTCTTTGAACTTACAAAATTTTTAAGTATGTCTACATTTTGTTTTAATCAAATAAAATAAACTTGAAGTATTCGTTGTGTTGTTGTTGATGTTTTGGTTTTTAGTTTATTTAATTTCTTTTTTGTTTTAACATGGCAATATGCAGCTGCGCTTGCGCATATTTTTACCCAGACACAGCACAATCGGTCTCCGCATCAGTACGGTGGAATTAAATAAATATATGAGCAAACAAAAACAATGCGAAAAAACCCCAGAGATCATTGCAGTTTAATCAAGCGCATCATTGAGTTTTCGTTGCAACATTGTTGTTTTTTTTTTTTTTTTGCTAAAACAATCCATGAAAATATATTAAAATAAAATGCAGTACGCTCGCTCATCAGGGATTTCATAAACACGAACTAAAAAAAACTAAACAAAAACTGAAATGAAATTTACAAGGCTGGACTTAATTCACTATGCGATTTAATGGGTGTATTTTTGGACGACATCAAAATGAAAATACTTTTAAAGAGTACGTACAGAAAAAAAGCCAAGTTTTTTGTAAAAATCTGGGGGGAATTATGTTAAATTATAAAAAAAGCAACATTTTAAAATAATAAAAAACAAGTAAAACAGTTGAAGTAGTGACTGATTGGATTACAGTGTGAATGAAGATAATTGAAACAATACCTTGAAATTTACCTCTTCTAACTGGCTGATCTGATTGACATATAATATCACATAGGCCTAGCACAGGAAAGTTAAGGGTACATCAGACATGTAACATTTTTAAACGCTTTTCAAATTGTTTCTGATTTTTCCAAATTAAAATATTTTAATATATTCATAAATCTTTAGGCCTATAGCGGCAGCTTTAAACTAATATAGTTAGTGAGTTATTAATTCCAGTAAAAATACGAGTCAAATTGTTTCTGGTATTTGCAAAATTATTAAAATTTGTATAAATATAGTGCTATTGCCTAAACTTCAGCCATTTAATCGCAACAGTGATTATTTTCAACTAATCATAAAGCTATTGGATATTGACGATATTGAAGATTCAACAAATATGTAATAAATTCTTTATTTACTAAAAAAATGCAAAGACATTAAAATTATAGAATAAACTTGCCATTCTCTTTCTGTGCTTGGCTACACAGAAAAAATAAAATTGAGTTTCAATTAAAATATTTGTGGAATCAATTAAAAATTTAATTGAAATCGGACCTATAAACAAAATGATAGTATCAATTAAAAAAAATGTGAGATTTAATTGAAAATATCAGAAAAAGTAATTGAATCAATTAAAATTTTAATTGAAAATTATTTTAAAATCAATTAAAGGTTTAATTGAAAAAAAACATGATTTTTTTTTCTGTGTAAGAAGTTTCCGAACCGCATTCGTATACAATAAATTCTCAAAAAATTAGACGAAACTTCCATAAAGACGAAACTTTCATAAAGGTACGGTCACACTTGGCAAATATTTGACGAAAAAAACGTAACCACTAAATGAAATATATTTGAACTCGTATATTTATTAAAAAACAAATATTTAGTTTTATTTTATTTGATGCTGTTTGATCTTGCTAAACTCTTGTAAGAGTAAACAACGGGATTTTTCGAAATTAATAAATCCAGAAAATTTGTATTTGTATAAAAGACCCAGTGAAGTAATTGTTTTCATCTTCGTTTTTGGCATACACAAATACAAAACTTCATTTTTAATAAGAGAAAATAAACAGATTCCACATTAAATCACAAATCAGGTCAGTAACGTTTCAAAGTTACTTACAAAGTTACCAAGAAAAATTAAAATTTTACAAAGGTATGTTAAAGAACGATGTGCGTTAAGTTAAATTTTAAAATTTGTAACCCTAGACAGAAACCTTTAAAGTTAACAGAGTTCTGTTATAGAGTTAACAGTATACTGTTAGCAACATCAGAAATTGGTAACGCATTAAAAGTTATAATTTGGATATATTTGTGGACATAATCAACCAGGATAAATGGAACGATAGCATATTTTTTTAAAATTTTGAAACTTTACAAAAATTCTAAATAAATAGATTTAAATAAGAAGTTTTTCCAAATTTACCAACTTAGACTTCTCTGAGGGATCAGTCCAGTTTTCCTAGAATAGAGGAAACGTAGGCGGACAAATGCATATAGGATTTGTAAACAAGATGAGTGACTATTATAGTCCATAGAAACCTGGAAAAGCCGCCCATAACATGATATGTAATGATTTGTTTTAGAGGTTGAGATTTTGAACACACGTTGATTGTGAACGATGCTTTTCGTCAGCGTCATATATTGGTAACAAAATTAAATTAAGATTCTCTTTATTTTAGGTGCCCTAATATTTTAAAGAAGCTTGTTTTAAGAACAAACGATAATATTATTTTGCTTTTAAATAAATACTTGTTTAGAAATTAAAGGTGAAATGACATATTATTTATCTCTATCTAATTTTCAATGTAAAGTAACGAATTTCTAATTTTTCGATTGTAAAAAAAATTGCGGATGCGTCTTTTTTGAACAGCTGTTTCTATATGAAGGAGTTGCCAGATCGAAATGAAATTCAACATGTGTTTATAGAGCAGATCAAAGTTTACAAAACACTTAACTTTTGTCTGTTTATACTGCGCTTTCTGTTCTAAGCTAAGAAATTTCCTAACCGCCCTCGTATTACGTTTTTAAATGATTAATCGTTTACAAATTTTTATAAAATACGAAATTTGCCTTATAAACTTTAAGTAAATTTAAAAATTATGGCTATGAGGACAGAAAATGTTTGTTTTCAAATTTATTTATACTTAATATAAGTTACGTTTTTGAAATAAAGAGTTTTTATAATTAATAAAACAATTTGTTTTATTAAGGAACAAAAATCCCGAAAAATTCCGGGATCCCGAAAAATCCCAAGAGTTACATTTTTAAAACCCCGAATCCCCAGATTTGCCATCCCTAGTATAAATAAGTAGAGTCCAACCGTATTTGGTTTTGGTTTCAGATTAGGCCAAAAATTGGTCGAATATTTGGTTTCCGAAACCGAAACTTTTTTTAATTTTCTATAGGTGATGTTGCTGAACAACAACGGAGTCATTGAAAATAGTGGTGACACTTAGCTCTGGGCTCAGTTTATGTATTGGGATTGTGGTTTTTCGTTAAGAACCTGGCAGACGTCATTAACATAATCTATTGATTCGCTGTCAATGCATTTCGGTTGTTGGTTCGAGGCGATTGCTGTATTTTTGGTATTGACCTAGTATGACTAAGCTATTGAAAGTGTTGGTGGCAGTTGGCTATGTGCTCAGGAAATGTATAGGTGAGGTGGCAATAGTGTTAGATGTGTTAGAAACTCGCCTTGGATGGGGTCGCAATAAGCTGGATGAATGCCCACATTGATTTCTGTTCTTGGCATTATGAGTTATATCTACTACTAGATAGACTAAGCTCTTACATTGATCGTTGCAGTCAGGTATTAAGAAATTGCTAATTGCAAGTTACTGGCAAGTTAAAACAAGTATGCAAGACATAAATTGGTATGTTCACCCGTGGAGTAAGTCCTAAGAGGCGGAAACATAATGCATTAGTGAAACGGAAAACAAAATATGAATTCCAAGTCAAAATTATAAAGATGAATGATTCCTAAGGCAATCAATGTTATAAAAATACTGGGCTAAAACATTCAAAGTTTAAAAAGTTCCAGAAGCGAACTGTTAAGTTTGAAAAGGATATTATAAAAGTCGTCACATCTGACAGCAATGCCCGTAGTCTAGTTTGTTGTACGAGTTTGGTTTACATTTATGTTGTGTATTCGCGCCAGATCTGACGATTTGTTTTATGAATTTGATTGATATTCGTGCTGAGTATATGCGTTTGGTCTATGACAGCCGACCACTGATCTTAATTTGTATGTATAAGGAGAATAAACTGTTAGATATGATGATCTTATATATACATACGAGTTTATACTTATATATTGTAAAATTTTATTAAATTAATTACTAAATTTCCCCCTACATAACTTTGTTCAAATACAAACAAAAACTTATTATAATCAATCAAGTATAAAATAAATATTTATTTTCATTATGTATCTGTTTAATTTTAGCTTGACTGGGATTTCCCCCTGCTCCAAATGTATCAAAATAACAGGTAAGAAATTATCTAGACATTTTCTTAAGAAACAAACCGACAAAGAACATTTTTCATCTAAATTGTTTTGTGTTTGTGTGGGAGTTTAAATGTCATCATTGTATGTATGTACATATTTGAAAATCATATTCCCTAAGTTGAGCGTACTTGTATACATGAAATAATGCTTAAGACGAAAAAAGAAGATATCAAAATATGCTTAAAAAGACTTTTCGTTTAAATTAATATGTACTATATAATGCATGAAATGCTAAAGATATGAACTTTTAAATAGCAGCCATCCACTATTTATAGTGATGGCGAGCAATAATAGCACTACTTGTTGCTGAATCTGACTGAAATTATTTTATAATACTATTAACACGATTGGTTTTCGCATTTAAAAGTAATATTTAACTAAATAAGGGCACTGAACACAATTGGCGAGTTATCAGCCTCTAGAAGGAAATTTTAATTTAATAGGAAACAAAGTTAAAACTTTATTTCATTCTATTTCCTTCCTTTTTATTTTCACTAGTTATTTGTTCTTCATTAAGCAGTAGCTACAACATAATAAGAAACGTCAACACTTTTATGGCAAAAAAATAAATTATCATTAGAAATTATTTGTTATGACAGCATAATGCTTGTTTTGTAATGCTGTGCTGCTTTATGTTTAAGGACACATATCCTACTTCTTTCCTTCAGCCATTCAGAGATAGACATCCCAAATACAGACATACAAATTCTCTGGAATATTTAAACATGTTTAGATGTTCAAATTAAATGTTTAGGCTGTTCCGTACTTCAAGGTACTTCAGGCAAAATATTGTTAAATGGCGAAATTCGTTGAGAAAAAAATAATTTTTTGCTTCTATCAGTTGAAAATCGAATGTGCTCTTAAAGATGTCCAATAAATATGTATGTTCTTATCAGCCATGTCACAGAGTTTAATTCCGTTCGGAAATGGAATTAATTCTGTATTTATATATTGTGTATTATATGTATTTATAATTACAATACCACACATTAAATTAAAAGTTTGTTCATTGCGAAAAAATGTTTCGTTTTACTTTTTCTATAGAAGCAAAATACAGAATTATTTCCACTTCCGAACGGAATTAAACTCTGTGACATGGCTGATATTTATTTTGAAGATTTTCCACTTCCATAATTGAACCCATCTCTATAAAGAAAAGCATTCTTCATATCAAACTCCTTCATTACCATCTTTTTACCGTAATCACATCCTTGTGAAACGAGCGGCTTTAAGTCGTTCTTTCATAGCCACAGTTTAAACTGTTTTTTAATTTGCAGAACTATGAATTTCGAACTTGATATTTCTTTCTTTATCTCCTATAGCTACTTCGTTGACATTAGCTGCAATCATTGGCATTCTTAAACTTTCATGCCAACAATTCATTGGCTTTTTTCAATCTTACTCTCAGATTCCATATTTATATTCCTCACAATCTCTGAGCTTTTTATTACAGATTTATTGACCAATGTAACATTTTGAGCCAAATAAAATACGACTTTTATTTTCTAAATCAAATTAAAGAATGAAGAAGCAAAATACGGAATTAATTTCACTTCCGAACGGAATTAAATTCTGTGACATGGCTGTATATGTATATCAGGTTCATACATTTGTTTTTCAATAATCTCATTTGACAATAAACTATTCATTAACGTGAAACTTTGTCACATCGCTTAGGATGATCCAAGGTTTTATTAATTTGGATATATTTTTGAATGATGGCAAAGCGTTATTTTCGGATGTAAAACTCCATATTTACTAACCATAAACTGTTAGCAGACAAACTTTACTGCACAAATGGCTGAATTTGAAAATCTTTTTCGTGAAATTTGGATAGCCATTATTTCAGCTTCCAAATATTGCAGTCATAACAAAACACGTTAATTAGTCATGACATGTTATTAACAGCTTTTCCATATTGACCTTTGGCCACAACATACAATTCATCAACCAGTTGATTTTTTCGCCCTATTAATTCAATTGGTCGATTAAAAGCAATACGAATTTAGCATATAGCCTCTTATTAAAGGTTTATAAGGATCTACAACAGGGCACAAATCAACTTACCAACTTTTCACTTCGCACTTATGCAATTTTCGTCAATTTTCAAAACTTTATGTTGCTCGGAACTATAAAATTTGATAAATTGAAATTGTTAAGTGTACTTTGCAAAGTTTTTGAAATTTTCTATTCTCTTTGCAATTTATACACATATGTTCCACGTACGTTGTTATCTTGTGCAAAGTTAATATTGAAAAGATTAATTTGCAATTTTTTGCAAATAATTTCGTTTCGTTCCATAAAAATTGTAAATTCTATTTTTCCAAAGCAAATTTTGATAAGTTTGTCAAAATTTGCAAGGTAAACGATTGCTTTACAAATTTATATTATTATAACTAGTGAAGCTTTCAAAGTGATAAGACATGATAGACGCGGTTAGAAGAAGAAATTATAGAGACTGAATTAATTTTCGGTACTAGAAAACATTATTTTTAAGAGTGCTTTCGTTAAAATCAAATCTAAGTTGATTTTATTTTAAATAAAAAAATAATATTAGAGAAACATTAGATAAAAATACACAGCGTGGTCATACTTCTTCGCCTGAAAATCAACTGCTACTGTGCTTGTATTGGCTCAGAAATAGTTGCCAGTACCATAAATATGCACCTAAATGAGATTTGCAAAGAATATTGTGGAACAGAAATACTTATATCTTTGAAAAATAAGCAATTTGATACGTGCGAAGTGAAAAGTTGTTAAATTGTTTTTAGAATAGAGCCCAAGTCTTGAATTATAGATAATTACCAATTGTTAAAAGAAATATTTGATCTATTTACCTTCGACAGATACTTCATCAACCAGTAGATCTTTTGAGCTCTTGATGATGTCAATCTAGCGGTTAACTGCAATACGTATAAATTTCTGAAGTGTATTGCTGATGTGGGCTTAGAATTTTCCCATTTATTTAAAAAAAATGATCAAACAACAAATTTGGCTCTGAAACATTCAACATTATAAAGAACCTTGATCAGTAATGACAAGTCAATGCCAAGTTTTCATGAAGGTTTCAACAGACAGTCCATACAACAATTGATCTTTTGAATGATCATGTGTGATCAATGAAAGGTGATAAAACAAAGTTTGTACGGATCTGAAATATATTGTGGATTTCTTTGAATTGATCATTTCAAAGCACATTGATCAATAATAAGTTGTCGCCAAGGTTTCAATGTACTGTTGATAAAACAATTGGTCTTTGGTGAACAATCGATCGATTGATTAACTGAAATACTAATGAGTTGTTTCCACAACAAATTCAATAAAAAAGATTGTTATCAAAGAGAAATAAGCCTTATCTATTTGTTTTTCATTCAAGTGTAAATCCTAATTCAAATTGAAAACCAAAATATCAAAAATCATCACCATTAGTAAGCAACAGTTTAGCTTAACATTTGTTTAGGCACTCCCTATTTCCACATGTAAATGTGCCTACATTTATTACACGAGTTATCCTGGGTAACATTTACTTCGTGTGATTTTGTGTCTGTATTTACATACCTACATACGTAAGTATGTATGTATTTTACATTGGGGAATACGCTCACACTCTTCTTAGGGACAGATTGAAATACATTCACAAAAATATCCACAAACCAATTTAAGTGCTTGCATTTACGGGTTTATGGGATCTCTTTAATACTTGTAGACGTATGTAAGAGTAGCAGTGGAACACAAGAGAAAAACATTTCATACATACATGTTAAATTGTCTAGATTTTGTTACAAAAACGTGTCCTTGAATTTACATTGTCTACGCATCTTTTCTTTTTTGCGTTGTGTTATGTTTGTTAAACATACTTAATTCACCCTATGATTAAGGATACACTGGGAAAAATTAAGATGTAGAAATTAAAAATAGACAATATTTGAATATAAATTTAGGAACCATAACCCATAATGCCAAATTTTACCTATGACCGTTATGCAAAAAAATTAGGTTGAGACCAAAAATTTAAAACCAAAAATTCACACTTAAATTCTTTCATCCGCAACTGTTTAACCCTTGCAAGTACTTATTTAGTACTTAGTGTTATTTGCTTCTTAACCCTTTGTTTAAAATTTGTTTACTGTCTCGCTCTTATCCGACTTTGTGGTTTTTATTGTAATTCGTTACTTTAAACAAAAAAAAATTACAAAATATTCTCGGAATATATTAATGTGTATTTTCTTTCGAAGGAATTTCCAAAAAGTAGAAGAAATAAACAAATTGTGTTTAAATGCTTTTGTAAATATGTCAGCCAAACACACATAAATACACTATAGGATACATTAGACCGGCCCTTAGAAATTAAATGTTGCTCTATAGCAGCTAAAAAAAAAGACTGCTGCAAAGTTTGACTAGAACGCGTGCAGGAAATGGATTGATAATGCTGACTTCAAAGTCTTGGAAGCCGTTAAAGACTAGACGTGATCTATTAGTTAGGATATGTTTCAATAACGTACACTTTGCTTTAAATTTGGCCATATACAGTGGCTCACAGCTTATTTTTCGCAGTGAATTTTTTGTTTTCAAAGCTCCATTAACAGGAACTTAAAAACGAATTCATTGTAATTTAAAAGAAAAATTGTTGTAGTAAAACAAAAACCTACATTTCAATAAAGCAAAAAAAAATGCTTATTTTTTCATGTCACAACATATTTTATGCAGGCAATTATGATTTTCGAAAACTTGAAATTAAAACTGGTAATTACGCGATTTAATATTTTGGTGAGATATCTTTTATTATCTACAACAGTTTTAAGGCGAATTGGCATACATGCGACCAGTTTCTGGGTAATATTTGGCGAAATATTTGACCAGACTGTCAGTAGCGCTTTTTTTAAATCGTTTTTCTTAGAAATTTCTTTGTTTCATTATGCTGATTTTTAAGATGACATTAAGTCCTGGCGACTGTGGTGGCGGAGTCATCAAATGTGGACAGTTCTATATTAGCCACATTTGCACAACACCCGATTTGTGTTTTGGATCGTTATTCTGGTAAAATCGAAAATCTGATCTTACATCAAGGTTCTCTGCGCTTTCCAACAAGTTGTCATTCGAAATCTAAAGGTACTTAAACTTGTACATGGTTATTTAAACAAATGTTAAAAACCCAGTACCAGCAGCTGACGTACAGGGCCACACCGTGACACTGAGTTCTGTATTTGGTAGCCGCCAAACAAACGACATTATCATCTAAGCCGAATATGTTAATTTTAGATTTATCAGCGAAGATGACAGAATTCCAAAATGGAGATTCCTTGCAAACATGTTCTTTGGCGAAATTTAGCTTGCACACGCTGTTTTTCAGGTTTATAAACGGTCTCTTGTGTGCAACATGGCCATTAAAATCATGTTGGCGCAAGACACGACCAACAGTCTTAAAGTAACATTGTTTTTCCAGGCCAGCTTCAGCTTCGTAGGCCAGTTGTGAAGCTGATAGCCTTGGATTTTACCTTATTTTTCATAAAATGTGTCGCTCATTTTATTGAAAATTTTATTTGTTGCTAGTATTGGCTAACATGGTACAATTGTACTTTTTTCATACATTTTAGATACAGTTGGTACCGTGCTACTACCACGAGTCATTGGATACAATTTCAAAATGCTGTTGCATCAAAATTTAGTATTTCAGATGAAATAGATAAATATATCATTTAAGTTACCATTTGTGTAATAGTGCAAGCCAAAGAGATTTTATTAAATTTCACGAACACTATCAATTCTTCTATCTTTATTTATGCATCTATAAGATGATCATTACGACAATAAATTGTTTGTTAAATTATCGAACAATTGGAGCCTCTGACATATTAATTCACATTAAATAATTTTGTGGCTTAATCCAAAAACTAAAGCTTGAAATGTGGTTAATTAGGATTTCAAACTTGTTAGAAGTTAACCGTTCTATTTTATCTATTCTTTAAATGATAAATCTAGTAATTGAAGGATGCAAAGGATGGAAAATTTTGAGTTGTGGCCCTTTTGTATTTAGGGTGCGATATATATTTAACAAGGTTAACTTTTCGCAAATAACCCGATACTTTAGAAATAAGAATAGGTAATCGCTATAATAGACGCAAGTAATTTTCTTAAAGATTTAGAAGTAGCCGTCTAACTACCTTTAAACAAATACAACAAACAAATTCCAAATGAAGATAATTTACAGGACACATTGTATAACGAAACGTGCTCTGTTACTTTGCATTCAAATAAAATTGTTAGAGTTTCCTTTGGTAACTTTCTTCTTGGAGCACTAGTTGCATATCGTGAACAAACGCTTCACCTGGTAGCATTTTCCAATAAAGACCAGTTTAACAGCATTTATAATATCACCAGAAGTTAGAAAATGAGAATTTTTACACCATATTCTTTTTTATCACTTGCCATAAATCAATATCAATCGAGTATAAAATTGTTAATGTCAAAAATCTTATGGCAAGATTATCGAATTTTGGATAAAGTTTGTGGTTAAGTTTTATTATTATTTAACAAATATTGAAAATGGTACCGTGGAGGTCTAGAAAGTGCATATAGTTGGTACGAAATGTAAAAAACCCATTTTCCATCACTGTTTGGTGCCTTTCTGCCTTTGTTATGGACTAGATTTTCATGCAGAGCGCTCAATGATTTTTTAGACTGTGAAAGCTTTAATGTCAATTATTTTTCGTTGTTCTACTAACTATTGATCGATACTTGACGTTACAAAATCGGACTCACAGTTCAACAGAAACGAAAAGCCAATAACTCTGCATTGAGCTGTCTGTAAAGTAGAAATTGACTGCATACAATAAGCTGTGACGTGAAGAACCAGCATTTCTTAGTGTTTTTAGTTTTAATATAAATGTGAATATTTGCAATAAATATTTTTCGTTTGTTAGACTATAACAATTCTTTTCAAGTGACAAGTTTCTGTTAGTTTTCTTTTAATGGAGCTTTGAAAGCAAAAAAATTCACTATATAAATAATCGCGAGTCACTGTATTGTCGGCAGTTCGTTGATGCAAACAAAATCCCAGCAAGCTATATGAGTCTGAAAAGAGTCTTTTCTGGCACCTTTTCCGGAGCGTTAACGCTCTTTATGACCCCAAAAAAAGATCATTATTGCTCCGAAAACCATCAGAAAAGAGGGTAATTACATTCGAAAATGGTCCGTCAGAAAGAGCTCTTAGATAATGTCAGAAAAGAGTCTTTTATGAGGGGTTTTTTTTTGGGGCTCAGAAAGAGCTCTTAGATAATGTCAGAAAATAGATTTAAATACAAAAAATTAAAAGTTCACATTTTTTTAAATTGTTTTTACTTAAACGAAAAAGAATTCATTTACAAAAAAACTAAATTAGAAATGGAAAAAAAAATTAAATAAATTGTATTTACAGTAAAAAAAATCAAATGGAATTCATTTAAATAAAATATGTATACAAAAATGGAAAAAAAATTAATTTTTTAAGCAAATTTTCCTTTCGTTCCGAAAATGCTCTTTAGTTGGACTCTTTTCTGACTCCTTTTTCGGAGCGCTCCGAAAATGCTCTTCAGTTGGTCTCTTTTCTGACTCCCTTTTCGAAGCACTCATAGAATCCTAGAAACCTATTACTAATGCTGATTTTCGTAATGCAACTGAATAATCTGGGGACATTGTGCAATCCAGCACACTATCAACTAGTTTATGGTACTTTTAAATAAATCACCATATTTAATAAAAAATAGTTTAAGAAATCCAAAACACTAGTAAAACTTACAAACGATTTCTGGATTCACGATTTCTATTTATTCTCAAATTTCGAAGCAGTTGAATAAACAAGTAAATCTAATTTCTAAGGGCAGGTTTACTTTGCGCACATAAAAAGTACATAATATTTAATATGCATTTCAATTTAAATGTGCCCTTCAACACACCACAAATATTGTATATTAAGACTGAAAACAGCAACAAAAAATAAAAAAAACAACGTGATTCACCATTAAGTAAGCGAATGTGTGCAAAAAAATAAAAACAAGTGAAAACAAATTACGAAAATTATCATAAAAGCCAGACATCATGGGAATGAGCTGAACAATAGAAGTCTGTAGACAGACCGACACACACATAGACAACAAGAAATGCACATAAATATATAGAATATTTGATATGTAGTACATAAAACTTATACATACTCGTATACGCACTCAGCCAACAACAAATTAAATTTATTCTTACAACAAATACACACTTTCTCTGGTAACTCTTGTGTAACAAGTACATTAATAGCAGCCTACACTCTTTCATATTATTAGACAGCTACAAAACAAGGAAAATCTAATATTTTACTGCGACTCTTTGTAGTGCAGCCTGCGAAGCATTAGATGATCGGATATCGTCCCAGCTGATGATGAAAATTTACTCAATGATGTAGGACTAACTTTGGCAATGCATCCAATAAGTTAGATGGCAAACTATTTAATGACGAAACCTTTATTCAATTCAAGGGTGTTAGAATGTTTAATGGTTGTTATAACGATACTCGGAAGATTACTTTATTTGGGAGCTATTGACAATTGTGGATTGACATCTACAAAATCCAATAACATAATTGCGGTATAACCGATATTAGTATAATTTCTGGACTACTGATCGGTATAAAATATTGGTTCGATATTGTTTTTTTTAAATATAATAAAACATACACACACTGCGAAGCTTTTTGGCTTATCTGCAGAAAACACCCAGAGTCTTTTGGCGGGAATCGAACTCGCAACCATCTGACTGATAGTCCGGCACACTATCGCCTAGTCAATCGTGGCACCCAAATGTCGCGTTCTTGACCTCTTGATAGTTGTTGTTCAACTGATTTAGAAAAATGTCTCACATTTGCATAATTATAGATATTTTATAAGAATGTTTCTCCTGTTTTATTGATTTTACGATGATTGCATAATTAACATGATAAATAGTTGAGATTGCCTAAGCACTAAGGATTAGGAAAAGTTTTAGAGGGACTTTTGTACCTACGATACTTACAGTTTTCTTTATTTATACAATTTCGATGCAGTCTATATACGTACACGCATGAGTAAAAATACATAATAACTTTTGTGTTTTAATGCAAACATACACTTGTGTATATATCACATGTTCATGAATAATATAATGATTACTCTAGTTAATACAGGATGTGAGTTTACTTGCATGTATAAGGATGTCTGACTGACTGCGTGTAGGTATAATTTATGTATGGTTGTATAGATGGGTATTATATTTAGCTGTGTATTTGTTACAACTGGGCCTACCTACGCACTTGTATTTGTCATACACACACACACTCGCAGGCAGAAAAAGGAAATGAAAACAATACTTTTACACAAAATCAAACAATCTAGAAAAAAAGTTTCTAAAACCGATTGAAACATATCAATGTACACCAATACTGAGATGATGGATGGATGTCCCTTCAGTGTGAATAGTGGCAATGTATGCCTGTTGGACAATATTTTTCATGTGCCTACTTAGTTAGACAGCGGGAAAAAGATGCTTCCTGAAGGCCTTATTACTTAGCTACTGGTTAGTTGCCTGATAAAAGATATGTTTGAGAAGGGCAATTATAACGCCTGCCAAGTAATGCCTCATAAAAAGCGTAATTAAAAGTCTAATGACGTAAGAATTTTAAAACGAAAATAGTCTTTATGAATTCAGCAGACAACCTTGAAGAAAGGTTTATTTTATTATATAAACTAAATTGCTTTACGCGTACTTTACACCACAAGCTTTTATAAAAGACTATATAAACACTTTCTTTATTAATTTTGTAGTATAACAAAGTTTGCAAAATGAAATTTGTTATTGTAGAGACGACATAAAATAATAAATGCAAAACCATTCATGTTTGATATTTAAAACATGATTTGTTGATGTTCTTTTGAAATGCAATTTTGAAAGTCTCTGACATTTTTTTTAGAATTAGATACAAACTTCTTCTAGAAAACCTTCTCAGCGAAAGCATAGTGGAATGAGTATCCAATCTTTTATAATGTCTAAACAGTTATTTTTTAAGGTCTGCAAAGTAAAGCAGTAGCAATTTTTCCGCTGAATCCAGATTTTATGTTTAGATCTTTTCACACTGCTGACTGCTTTGTGACGCAAAGAGAATAACACTCCTCCTCTGCATTTGTATCCCCTTAATAATGGAAATATCTATGCTCGATTTAAGCGTTTATTTTAAGGGAACATATTTACATATATTCTTATTATTTTTTATATTAAAATTATTTTATTTCAAAAAATACATACATATGTATGTATATCTCGTATATGTAATTAAAGATGTAATTATTTGAAAAAAAAAAATAAATACAATTTTTTTAAAAAAATATACATATACTGTGCTTTTAAATCATGATTGATTTTAGGATTGAAATAAAATCAATCATTCGAGCTTAAATCAAGTTTTAAATTCTGAGAAAAAAGCTCATTTTGGGTCAGTGTAAGATTTTCCATTCTTAAATGAATCTTGTTATATCAAGTACGAATTCGAGCTAAAATCAAGTTTTGAATTCTTGAAACAAGCGCATTTTAAAATTAGTTCAATCTCGGACACATTTAAATCAATCTTATATTATTCTCAAATTAAGACACCTTCGAACTTAAAGCAAGCAGAAAATTCTTAAATCAAATCAATGGATCCCAAAAAAGGCTTAAAGAGCGCTAGAGGCGCTTAAAGAGGTGTACGACTGCATAGTTATCTTATGTAATGTAGGGTGTAACCTCGTTTTAAATATTTTATATAAAAAATATAAAAAGTATACAAATGAAAAACACTTAAAAAACCACTTAAGAAAAAGGTCAAATAAACTAACCTTTTTCACTAATATTCCAATAATTGTTTAAGCTTAAGTTTTTTTTTTTATAAAATCATTCACCCCTATCGTGAATAAACATTCCCCATGAAATTTGTTCCCTTTTCACATTTTTCCTATTAAAATTTAATGCTAAAAAAATAAAAGGGAACAAATTTCATGTGGAATTTTTATTCACGATGTGGATGTTTATTTTCTTCGATATTTCGCTACTTTATTTTATTTTAGTTAAAATTTTAAATCATTTATATTTTTTAAAATATGATTTTAACTGAGAAAAAGGCAACAGTCTGTGATCACTCATATTTGCCGACCTGAAAACGATTTATTGTAACTATTAAAAGTCAACATTTCTTAAATCCTTAATAACTTTGTAAGTATAAGTTTAAATAAGACAAGTCAGAAAGTATAGTCGGTCAAGCCCGACCATATAATACCCTACACCCAGTATAAGTATAAAACAGTTTTTCAGAAATGAGCGCTTATAGGAGATATTACCTATTATGGAGCGAATATAATTCGTTATATACTTTATCACGATACAAATACTTTTCAAAGATTTACGGATGTTAAAGTAAATTACGGACAGGGTCTTATATGGGTATTTTGACTAATTATGGACCGACCGTTATAAAATTAGGTGTCACCGTTTCTGTATATAAGAAATTTATTTGCGTAGATTTTTATTTGATTATCAACATTTTTAAGAAATTGTTGTGTGTTGTAAGAATAGCGTTCGCATAAAGTTGGATGGAGATAAAAATTTCCGAATGTTCTGGTCAAATCGATAGCCAAGTAACGAGTTAGTAAGCTTGGCAATGATTCATTTGCAACCATGTGTATTGCCTAAATGTCTCTTTGCTGATTTCTTACTAGCTCAAGTTCAATAAGACAGCAGTGATGATCTTAAATAATAACAAAAAAAATTTTTAATAATAAATTTTTCAAGTTGTAATTCCTAACTTCAGTAAAAATAATTTAATGAAAATTAAATTTAATGAACTCGAGCCTAACTAAAATTTATCAAGAAGTAAAAATTAACAGTTCGATTATGAAATTAATAATTATTCTATAACAAAAAAAATGTTTTTTTTATAGATGTATTGCACTTTAAGCTGGCAACAGTTTTTTAATTGGCGGCCATTTTGTCAGCTGTCAAGTGATTTATGTTTAGCCTGAACAACGCTTGTAAATTGTGAAAGTTTATTTTGAAAATCATGGTTCTGTTTTTTTTTAGATGTATAGAACTTTGAAATGAAATAAAACAAAGATGATTTTTTTTAAATTGACATGAAAGATTATCTGACATTATAATTTAAATATGACGTCACATGGACCTCTAATATGGAGGTCCAATATTTGTGGCCGTATATCGGGAATAACACAGTGAATATTGTGTTCCAAGTGGTCAATCGTTTTGGACTCATCGACGTAAACTAGCGACCTTAAACATAAATCACTTGACAGCTGACAAAATGGCTGCCAGTTAAAAAAATGTTGCCAACTTAAAGTTTTATACATCTAAAATAAAACATCCTATAAGTTCAGGGACTGACACCAAAACTGCTGGGTTACAATATAATACATATGCAATGTGCCAGCTGGTGTATAAATAACTTACGTAATATATTTAAATGACATTATGTCGATTAATTTAGAAAGCAACAAGAAGACTTTTTTTGTATATTTATTTTGTGTGTGTGCCTGTAGCTGTGGGTTAAATTCGTCTGGACTCAAGATTGTTTTATTTTTTGTTACTACTTTTTTTTTTTTTTTTTTGTTATTGTTTTTCTCAAAATCCTTGAAGAATTGTGTTTCCTTTTGGTTTTGATACAATATACAAATTGATATAAAGCGCTGTAATCAATTTTATTTCACCAAAAAAAAAAAACAAAAAACAGGGTGAACTTTTGTACAATTTAACAATTTGAGTTTGAGTATAATGTGGTTACAAAACGAAAACATTCGAAATATTCGTTTGACAAAGATTAAAGAGATTTTTTTATGCAAAGCGAAAGTGTAAAGTGTTTTCTAAAGGGATATTACTCATAAACGCTGTGCAAAAAGGGGTATGATAGGTTCGAACTTCTTGCTAAATAAATTAAGTTCGAATCTTGTCAAGATTTCATTTTCAAAAGGTTTAGATGTATAACAGTAAACATCAGATGGTGAACGCGACTATTCAGATTGAGGAATATGTGCTAAACTCGTTTAAATTATCAATAGAGTAACAAATTGAAGATTGATTTCGTAAGTATCAGGTAACAGTTGTACCATTCAAATGTTGAATTTATAATTAATTTAACTTATCTCAAAGGAATTTTTATATGATTTTGTAAAATTTTGTTATTAAAAGAAAAGAAAACAACTAACTCCCGTATTCATAAAAAATAAAGTAGGTTTGAAGTGTGCTTTTAGACAAAATTTTCATACAAAATTTTCTTAAAGTACAGTTGAAGTCGACTTTACTTTTTTCTAAATAAGATGTAAAACTATTTCATTCTCTTTAAAAAGTTTTTTTTTCTGTAACTTGTGAGGCCATAACTTTTGTTTTGCCAATACTCAGGTATTTGTTAGCTAAAACCTAACATCACATAGTAAATTTCTCTAAACAATTTATATATTCCAAACAAAAGCTTGACAATAATTCTGCATATTTCAATGATCTTCAAAGTCTATAAAATACAATACATTTAACTAAAATACTTTAGCTTTTTTATTAGACTTCAGTTATGGTTGACAGAATTTTGGAATTTTGACCAAATTAAATTCTTCTGATTGATGTTGTAATATTACTGTCAAATGCACAGTTTAAGTAAATATTTAACTCAAATTTCAGATGTCTGTCTCTAAAGCTGTTAACAAATGTTTTACAACAGCAACTACAATTAAATGCCAACATAGTAAATTTATTCAAAGAAACAAACAAACATAGCTACTTAAACAAACCACATACTGATGTCTATGACTGCCAGGACACGGATATATACGAGTATATATACACACACACACACACACATACATACACAGACAAAAATACATATAGGGCTAAAACAAGAAACGGAAGCTTGACGTGATTAAAGGCAAGAAAACGTTACAAAAACTGTAACGAGTTGTTTTCGAAAAATTTTATTTGAAAACGACAAAAACTATTTTAGCATAGTAAGCATAAAGTTTTACAAATTCATATAGTTTCTTTGGATCATTTGAGACTTTATGTGTTCTTTTTAATGTGAAAAGAAGTCAATTTGTGTGTAAAGCAACAAATTTTAAAGTTTACTTTCACTTTAGTGTTCTACACTTTGTTTAATTTAGTAAGTCAATTTAGGAAGTACATAGTTATTTTGTTCGCCAAGAGTAATCTATCGAGTAGCCAGTTATTAGTAAGCCGAAGAGTATTTTGTTTTAACAATAGGTTTTAATTTTACTTTAGGTACAGGTTATTTTATACATTATAAATTATCATATCAGTGGATGATTTTTCTCTCTCTCTATGCGAAAATCAGTTGGAAAGTTTAATTGCATATTCACACAGGTCTCAATCAGATTAAGGTCTTGAGACTGCGGAGGATGATCTTCCTTTTTCCTTGTAGATTCTATAAATTTAAGATTACCGACCCCTGATGGCGACATACAACCCCAAACCATTACTGAGCTATATTTTACCATCTCGCTAACATATTTATTACTTATTTGTTATTTATTCTTGTTTCGCCATATTCTTGGGGGGTTTTTGACTTCAAATATCTCAAACTTCGTTTCATCGGTGAAAAGAATTTCATTCCAAAAAATTTGAGACTGGTTTATATATTTGTTTTACGCCATTCAAACGTTTGGTTAGGTTGTTCTGTGATATAAAGGGCTTCCTACGTGGCAGTCTACCATGTAGGCTATTTCGAAGCAAAAATCTTGTCTTAACATTTTTTAGCTATTTTTACAGGACTAGTTGTTGGGTTTGCTTTTACTTCTCTTGGTATAGCTCTTACTTCAGTTTTGTAAGATGCCTGTGGTCATTCTGCACCAGGCAAGTTTTCTAATATATTGTGTTTGGTATATTTGTCTATAATTTCTTACTTGTTACTTTCCAATGAGTTTACCTACATATTTCACGCAGGAATTTAACTTTTCTATGTAAGACTATTATGATTTGTCGAGTCTCAATTGATGTTTGTCTTCCCTTAATCTATTTTAATGCTAAATTATGAAACTTGCAATTATTTTCAACGTCACAAAAACAAAATCATACGGTAGATTTGTTTTTGGTCCTCTTTTTTGTGAATTCAATTCTACTTAAATAGCAATATAATTTTCGAATATAATATTATTTATGTTAATATAAATAAGCTCTGCTTTTAATAATATGTGGTGTAAAATTTATTTTGACACTCACTGTATGTCTTCTCACGGATTTAATATTTCGGTTTCAACGAGTGGATATTGGAGATACCAACTAAGAATGCAATTTAAAATAGCGTATTTTTTATATACTTTGGCTCGCGTTTGGTTAAATATTGGTTATTGATTTCTGTACTTCAATTGAACTTCAATAGTGGATCTTTAATCGTGGCTCTTTCTTAGTTTTTTTATTCCAATCGTGACTCTTTTTATACTTCCAATTTTGCTTCTATCGTGTGTATAATTAATTTCTTAACTCAATTATGGTTCTTTCTAAATATTACGAAATTATGCCATTATGGGAAATTTCTTTTGAAAAGCCAATTCAAATTACATCTTTAGATAGCGTCATTTCAGCAACTCTGCATTCCATTTTTAACCGAAAATTAATTCAACGTTCAATTGGCAAAACTTCTACTACTGTTATATTAACAAATCTATCAAAATATCAAAACTTTAATATTATTCCAATGAAAAACATAAAGTTCTTGTCGGAAAACCCGCTAGTTAAGTTAAGGATAAGTATTTATACAAAACAATTTTTCAGAAATGGGCGTCGTTATATGGGAGATATCTGTTGTGGACCGATTATCCAAAAATTTAGTGTCATGATGTCTATGAATATAAATATTATATGTGTTAAACTTTATCTCGATACAAATACTTTTAAAAGATTAATGGAGCTTAAATTGAATTACGGAGAGACTTTTAAATGGGAGTTTCGACCAATAATGGACCGACCATTATTAAATTAGGTGTCATTATTTTTGTAAATAAGAAACTTATTTGTGTCAAAATTTATTTGGATACCAACAGTTTTAAGAAATTTATGATCGTTAAAGTGAATTTCGAAAGCGGGCCTTATATGGGAACTTGACTAATTATGGACCGATCATCATAAAATTGTACCGTATTATTTTCATACATATGAAATATATTTGCATTAAATATTATTTGGATACCAACATTTTTGAGAGAGTTATGCTCTTTAAAGTGATTTTCGGAAGTGGGCCTTATATGGGGTCTACGAGTAATTATGGACCGATCTGCACAACATTTGAAGATGTGATTTGGCTTCATTTAACACTCGCTTGTGATGAAATTTGTTTGGATACTTGCATAATTCAAACATTTATGATCGGTAAACCAAAATTTAGGGAGGACATTTGTATGGGGGACAGGTGAAATAATGGACCGATTTCTACCAGTTTCAATCCCAGCCATCCGAAAAATATCACGTACCGAATTTTGTCGAAATATCTTCAAAATTGCGACCTGTACTCTGCGCACAAGCTTTACATGGCCAGCCAGACGGACGGACATCGTTAAATTGACTCAGAAAGTGATTCTGAGCCGATCGGTTACAAACATATGCACAAATCCAATATACCCTCCCCACTATTGTGGTGTAGGGTATAATTACGGGTGCCTAAAGGTACGGTCACACTTGGCAAATATTTACAGAAAAAGGCGTAACCACTAAATAAAATATATTTGAACTCATTTATTTATTTAAAAACTTTTTTCTGATTTAGGCCAAAGCACAACATATGTTTAATTTTAATTTATTTAATAATGTTTAATCTTGCAGAGCTCGTGTCGCTTTTTTGAATAAATATTTGCTAAATGTGACCGTACCTTAAAAGTTGTATCTATTCATAACGCCACCAGTTCTGTATCGGTTCGTTTATATTGTTCTTTTGTTTTGCAAATTCGGTATTCAAGATAAAGAATAATTAAAAAAATTAAATTATAGAGGAATTTTGCGAATTTTCTCAAAATTCGGACGCTTTCCTAAAGTTAATTTCAACCAAGTGGTCATCGTTATACCAAGGAGGCAGAATACAAAAACTGCAATGAATACTCGTATAGTAGAAATTATAAACGGAATGACAGAATTATACCTACATATCTATACATACTCGTATACTGTTATTACACGAGGTGAAGGTTGTAGTTTAAAATAAAATAAACCGTAACCGTTAAATTCCCCAAATCTGTTAACAGTTTAACGGTTTTTATGGCAGGTTTATGTATATAGTGCGTACGTAGTATGTGAGCACGCACATTTCTACAGCCGTAACGAATGAAACAATTCATAGATTTAAAACGCCATAATAATGACAGACCTAATAGCAACAACGACAACGACAAAGTAAATTGTAGACATTTTTGGTAAGAGTTTATATCATCTTCATTGTTGTTGCAACACAGTATGAGTGGGGTAGTACGAGTGTAGTTATGGTTATGGTTACAATTGTTGTTGTTCTTGTTGCTGTAGCAGTAACAGTAGTAATGGCTGAATTTCTTACTTTTTTCTGCGTCTACTGATTTTTTGGGATGCAATCTGTTTGACTTTGTCTGGCTGGTAAAGTCGTTTCAATTTTCTACTTTTTTCATTCTTTTATTTTACTTTTTTTTTTGCTTCTGATTGAATATGGAATTCTTTTTTTTCACTTTATCGAACCAGACATAAAGTTTAGAGACATGAATAAAAATATATATAAAATAAAATGAAACACACACACACACACAACCATTGCACCCTTGAGCCTGAACCAGAAGAAGCAGCAGCAGAAGAAGACAGAAACAACAAATGAATGGAACAAATCCAAAAAAATGCACTAACGTTGTCTACTCAGTCATCCTTGCTATAAAGTTGCCAGCTACACAAACGAATTTTTGTTTGTGAATGTATGTTGTATGTATATTGGTGTGTTTGTTAGTATGTGGGTGACTGACTAAAAAATATTAAGTTAACCTTGAAAAATGACTCGAAATATCAGTTAACTTAACCAGACAGTAAGTCTACACTGTCACAATGGGAGAGATGAGAGTGAAAAAGTTTTCAAAAACTTGCTAAATAAGTTCTTTAATTAACGGAAATCTATTTTTTTTATACAATTAATTGCTTTGCATTAATTGGGTGTTTAAGTTAACTTAGCAGCGCATAGAACCTTGTTTGAGTTGTCACAACATTTCTATTAGAGCATGAAATATCGTCGTTGAAAATCCAAAACTACGTAACATCACTTTCTCCATTTTTACAGGAGCAGCAAAAATGTTTTAAAAAGTAACAAGTAATGCTTGGTTTTCACTATGTCATTCTTGTTGTAAAATTGTCCAATTGTTGTCATATGGCGTCATCTATGTTTGCATTCATGATTGCAATCATGAAAATCATGATATGACAACCCGTTTTCATACAATTGCTAACACTTTAATTGTAATTCACTTTACCCTCCATAGATCTTTTAAAAGTATTTATATCGCGATAAAATTTAACACATATATTATTTATATTCACAGAAATCATGAGACTGAATTTTGGTCCAAAATAGGTAATATCTCCCATATAACGCCCATTTCTGTTTTTATTTGTGAGTATATTCGAAAATTCAAAGCAGGAGCATTTCTGACACAAATTTTGCAGACACAGTTTTTCTGTAAACTGAAGAGTAATTTTCTTATGTGACAGTAATTACTTCCCAAAAAAAGTTACAGACATAACTTGCGAGAAAAACAGCTGTTTGTTTCAATTTATGGCATTTCTGTTTCATTTCACACATTTTAATCGAAAAGTTTCACAACGCAGGAATTGCAGAACAGCTTCATAATCAAGAAAATCGTCATATTTAAGGTGATGATCATTAGAAGGAAATGGGTTTTTACGAGAGTCCTTTATTAGGTCCACAAGTTGTGAGGATAAATTTATTTTTTTGTTATTTATTCTTTGTTGAGTAAGAGAGTGAGTCCAATCACACTCCATTTGTGTGTGCCTTACTATTAAATATTTAAGTATGTTCTTAAGTGAATTTTTTTTTAACACTAAAGGACATCAAAGCATGGATAACAAGACATTGCGATTTTGATAAACGCATCCGTCCGAATATATATGATTCAAATTTTTTTTACGGAGGATTTCATTTCTTAAATGTTTGATTTTTAAAGAATTTTTATAATTTTTCTTTGCTCGGCTTAAAAAAAAAACGTATCCTACTTAAGGATAATTTTGTTGTCGAATTTCGGTTTTATTATTTACTCGTAATGTAATTCAAAGATCCACCACTATACTCCATCCAGAGACTAAAAAACAATCCAAGCAATGGACTGAAGCTGGAGGAAGTGTCCCAAAGAAGGCAAAAATAATTCAATCGGCTGATAAGCTTATGGCAATGGTTTTTGGTACTTTAAAGGTATTTTATTTATTGACTATCTGCAAAAGGGTAAAACAATAAATTCAAAGTACTATCGCAACATTTCGGATCAATTGAATGTAAAAATTTGAGAAAAATGTCCTGGCTTACAACACAAGGAAATAATTTTTCATCAATACAACGCACCAGCCCGCAAGACTAAACAATGTCGAAAATCAACGAATTTAAGTACGAGCTGCTTGACCACCCACCCACCTTATTCTTCTCAAATGAGGATGCAATTACAGTTGTAAACCACTATTTTGAAGGCCTTGAGGAAAACTATTTTAACCAAGGGATAAAATTACTAGATAACCATTGGACTAAGTGTATTGCAGTTTCAGGAGATTATATTGAAAAATAAAAATGTTTTTGAAAAACTAACTATTCTCTTTCTGTGCTAGGCTAAGAACTTTCCGAACCGCCCCCGTAAACTAAACATTTTTCGAGTTACGCGAATATTTATTGCGCAACCTCCTCCATTTTTTAAATAACTCTGTATTTCGAAAACTAGAACTAACCTAAAAAAACGTTTACCAGCACTGGATTCAGCGTACATGATTAGGGTTTACCTACTAGGTGACCCGTTTGTCGGTAAAAAAAAGTGTCAACATCGAGCACATTGTAATCAATTAAAAACTAAAGTTTTGATGATACGCACTTTTGGATTTTCAACGACAATATACTCTTTAAAAGTCAAGAAAAATTGTTTCAAGTTTTTGCCAATATTAATATTTCTTCTGTTAACAACCTTAACTATTTGCCCCATTGTGCACCCACTCTACGCTTACCATTTCTAGTGCAGACACAATACGAAAAAGTTAATTTGGGAATGCTTTTTTCTGGTGAAATAAAAAAAAAACTTTCCTTTTATTTTTTGTGTCTACTTTCAGCATAAATTTTGTATTCATTGTAAATTTATATGTCAGTTACTGTTGAATGTGACTTTGGAATACCCCTTTATCACAAAAAAAAATTAAGAACAGAGTATAAATAAAATCCAAAAATAAAACTCCTCATACAATTATGTTTGTCTAAGGAAAGTTTTGAAACTTTACTTCAACTATGTACAAACATGTGGTAAAGTTTAAAATTTTCAAACAGCTGTTTTCCAAATTCTTTTGTCAGCCGAGAAAGAAAGTCTCTAAAAGAGAAAGTAATATTAATGACCGGTTGTAGTTTTTAGTTTGTTTATCGTCCTTTATTTATGTAAGAGTTTAAATTAAAAGAAATAGTGGATGTATTTAGTGCTAAAGAGAATGTTCTGATTTTTGTTTTTCAAACGAAACACTTTAAATAAATTTGATAAAATCTACAATAATTTGTTGTCATAATGTAAAATGAGCAGATTCCACTTATAAAAGTTTAAAATGATTTCAGCCTATTACATTAGATAAAGAGTTTTTGTTGGATTTAAAAAAAGTTTTTAGTTTTTGTTTTAATCTTTGTATTATGAGTATTGTTATTCTTTATTAATATTTAATTGTAACATTATTAAACTTTGTGTTGTAATGTTATTGGGAGAATAAGAATTCGAAAAATCATGGATTCTCTGATAGTTGCTGTAAATTTCTGAAACAGAAATTTTCTGCATTCTCCGCCAGCTTTCAAATGATAGCAATATTTTTCATTGTATCTTTGAAACATGTCAGCCGTTAGTAAACACAGTCTGATTTAACAAGTGAGGACCACCTAAGTGGCCACGTGGTGGCTGTGATCAAAGTCCTTATTCTGGAAAGAGCATGTTCGTTTAATGGTTGATGCTCCAAGGGAGAATTTGAAAAAAGGGAAAATAAATCTTTCTAAACTGTAACACCGATTGAAATAAAATTTGGCATGGCCACACAGGACGTATTTTCGAGTTTAAGTTTCGAATTCGGCGGTGGTACAACAGATCACTAAAATGGGGTACATTGAGTATATGGGAAATTTAAAACGATCCCAATTCTTTGTGATCCGTTTTCAAAGATAATACTACATATACATATATGAAATCCACTAGTCGAGTACTAAACTCCTCATACTGCTATATTATCTTTTATAGTTTACGATATACATCTAATTCTGTTTTTACACGGTTTGAAAAAAATTTTAATTTTTTACACGATTTTATACCATTTAGCATGATTCAAAATCTTTTGGTCTTAAGTTTGTTTTTTTTTTTTTTTTGCTTAATTTATTCTTTTGCGAAATATGTTCCTATCAGAAATTTAGAGGAATTCTCTGGTCAATGCAATTAATTACCTTTTAGTGCATACATTTAAATGAACTTGTCATACATTTTTTTATATTATTTTTAAGCTTAGAGTGCATATCTTTTTTTCTTTAATACTATGTTTGTGTAAAAACACAATGTTTTTATATGTGATTTAATGTTATAAACCTGAATAGTTCTTCTTAAAAAATCCTTGTTTTTTTCAATTACAATCACCACTAGTTATTCCGAATGTCATGGCATTGCCGTTAACAATATTGCCAATTTTCGATAAAAACCAATAACATTTTGGCATTACAAAAGGCGACAAAATGGCGATATTGTCTTAGATGAGATTTGCTGTTGTCGACAAAAATTTTGTTAACGACTCAATCAAATTTTCAACTTTCACGGTTAAGTGTGTAAAAAAATATTTGAAATGGAAAAAAATTAGAATTAGTACCAAAAACTAATTTGAATTGCTAATACAACAGCTTGAAAGTAAGCCAAGATTAGCCAAAGAATTTCACAGGGGCACAAGTGGTAATAATTTTAAAGAAGGATGGGAAGAAACCAATATGAAGCTAAATTGTATTGGACGACCAATTAGAGACAGCGATGGTTGGCAAAAGGTAAAAATAAAGAGTTCTTCAAAGTATAAATTTTAAATATGTCATATTTTCAGGTTTGGAGAGATTTTAAATGTAAATTGAAAAAAAGTTAACTAACAACACAGCTCAGCTTCATGCAACAGGTGGAGAGGTTATTACCTTTGCAAAAAGCTGCTTCTAACTTGCTTCAATTTGAGAAGCAGTTTAATCCTGAAGGTGTTGCCCAAGGTATACGACAACCAAATGATGAAACTTCAGATAAAAATATATCTTCCACAGAAAAAGTAATCTGCAAAGATTTTGTGGAAGTACCATCAACTTCCGCATATGTCACTGAAATATTAGAACAGCCTACTTTAAGAAAAAGAAAATCGAATGACCAAAGAACAGAATCTGTTTGAAAAGCACACATCTATGCAAAAGGAGGTTTTTAATGCATTTTTGCATGGTCCCAATTTACACTAAGCAATTCTTTAAGCAAAGCTGATTACGTTTTAGAAATCAGGGTGAGAGGAAGATAAGGCGAGTACACACTTGATTGTATTAGCAATTCGTGTTACTCTCATATTCGTATTACAAGCATATGTTTCTATACTCTCAAATAAAAATACAAGCGATTCTAGCAATAAGAATTATGCTGTGTAAACACCAAAGAAATTTTTAGGAAAAAATTGTATTAATCTTTTCAATAAAAATTGCTTCGTGTTAGGACTTTCAACTTCATTATTTTTGAAATATTGTTCAGAGGCACTGAAGCGCTCAATGAGACATGTTATTAATTCATCTATTATAACCTAAACTGTCAGCTGTCAAACTGGTTTTTCTTGGTTGGCAACACTACTGTACAAATGGCGGCGAACTCAAAATTCTAGCGTGCAAACATTCATTGATTACTTTATATTACTTATAAAGACCACAATGTATGCACTTTAAATTAATATTTTCTAACTCAATATTAATGGATTTTCAATTTACTTAAAATAAGTAACACACGAGATACTAAAATAACCTCCAGCAAAGTCTGAACTAATCAACATCTATGTTTAAATTTTACTATCTATGTAAATAAAATTGTATAACGATATTTTTATGTATAAAACATCTGTTAGCTGAACACAAATTTGTTGATTTCATTTTTACGAAATTTTCCATTTTTTAGACAATAAAAATCCATGTATGTAATGGCATCATGTGAGAACGGCTCGAGTGATTTGGCTGATTTTTTTTATTCGATTCGAAAAACAATTCAAAAATTCCTGGTAAAACTCGGAAATTTTAAGTTTTTAATATATTGTCTACTTTTCACTTCTCATTTTTCTTAATAAGAGAAACTTGAAGAACTAGCACCAAAGCCTCCTTTTCACTTCTCATTTTTTTTTTTAAGTTTGAGACAATTTTATAAAAACTCAAAGAACTAAATTTTACTGCCTCATTTTTCTTAATAAGAGATATTTTTAAAAGAACTCTCACCTATGAAACTAAGTGATCTACAATATAATTTTAAACGCGTCCAATTTTCAGTTCGTCTGCATTCGCAATGACGAAAAATAAATCTCAAGGACAATCTTAAAAAGTGTGTGGGTTAAATGTAGAATTCCAATGTTTTCCCCACGGTCAATATTATGTTGCGTGCTCGAGAGTCGGTACACTGTCAGAACTATTCATTTTCTGCCCCAATAGAAGAACAAAAAACATTGTTTACCATCAAGCTTTAAAATGATTTTTTTTTGTTTTTTAATTTATAATTGTTTCAATTGTTGTTGCATATCGAATTTTGAAGAAACTTTATAAGCAATAAATTGTTACAAATTTTTTTTATTTTTTCTTTTACTGAAATTTTTGTGTCTTAATTTTTAATTCTATAAGAAATACAAATCATTATTAAATACCAAGCGAAGCCGGGCGGGGCGGTCAGCTAGTAATATGTATAATAAAATGAAAAAAAAAGAAAATAAACAAAATAATGCTGGTTTTTTTAAGTCACAGCTTATTTTATGCAGTCAATTTCTACTATAGCAACAGCTCAATGCGGCATTGTTGGTTTTTTGCTTTTCTTTTTTTTCTACTTCTTTCAATATTATCTGTTTGTCAATTTGATATAGTCCGCGTACAATGATAGAACAACGAGAATTGGTTCTGAACCATTTCCAAAATGGCTATTTACAGCGAAAAATAGCAGAAGTAGCAAAATACCATTGAGCGCTTCATCCATGAAAATCGGGTGCATGACAAAGGCAGAAATGCACTAAATAAAGTTTTTAATGAGCAGGATGAGCGACACATTTTAAGAAAAATAAGCCCAAATCCAAGGCTATCAGCTTCACAACTGGCCAACGAAGCTGAAGCTGGCCTGGTAAAACAATGTTGCTTTGAAACTGTTAATGGCCAAGTTGCACGCAAGAAACCGTTTATAAACCCGAAAAGTAGACTGTGCTAGATAAATTTTGCCAAGGACATGTTTGCAAGAAACCTGCATTTTGGAATTCTGTCATCTTCGTCGATGAATCTAAGTTTAACATACTCGGTTCAGACGGCATGTCGTATGTTTGGCAGAAACCAAATACAGAACTCAACAAAGAAAACCTAAATACAACAGTGAAGCATGTTGGTGGCAGTGTCAAGGTTTGAGCCTGTATGTCAGCTGCTGGTACTGGGCATTTAACATTTTTAACAATTTAACAACCATGTACAACTTTAACTACCTTCAGATTCTGAAGAACTACTTGAACGATTAAAAAAAAACGCTACTGACGGAATATTTCTCCGAGTATTACCCAAAAACTGGTGAATAATAAAGACTATCACACCAAATATTAAATCGTGGAATTACCGGTTTTAATATCAAGTTTTCGAAACCCATACCTTGCGTAGAATAAGTAGTAACGTGAAATACGAAAATTGTTTATGTTTTTAGTTTTAATATAGTCAAATGTACATTTTTGCAGTAAATTATTTTTGTTTGTTAGACTATGACACCAATTTCCTTTTTAAATTCCGATCAGTTTTATTTTTTTCTGGAGCTTTGAAACCAAAAAAAAAAGAACACTGCATAAATTAAGCTGTAAGCCACTGTACATAAATATTTATTCAAAAGACTTTCATTTAAAATGGTTAAATAAATGCTGAGGATGAAGACGATAAAATAATATTTATCTTATCTGAAGCGTAATTTTTCTTTTATTGTACTAGGATTTGAAAGGACCATGACTAAAAGTATGGTCACACTTGGCAAATATTTACTCAAAAAAGCGTCACCATTTATTTTAGCACAAATTTGTGTGACATTGTTTAGTTTAAAAAAAAATTTTGCAATAACAAACAGCATCAAATAAATTAAAACTAAATATTTGTTGTGCTTTGGCCTAAATAAGAAAAGTTTTTTTTAAATAAATAAACTAGTTCAAATATATGTTATTTAGTGGTTACGTCTTTTTCGACAAATAGTGGCCAAGCCTGAACATACCTCAAGTTATAAAAAAAAGCTACTGAAATATAAAAAAGTATTTGCACAACAAAAGTTTAAACATAACAAGCGTTTAACAATTCATTAATAACCCCAAACAGACAGACGACATTCATTAAATATGGCTTGAATTGAAGTGGGAACAACAACAACAACAATAACAAATACAATAAAGTGACAGCTACAAAACCACCGACATCTATTATAAAGGACATGTTTGCGTGAATCTTAGAAATGTTGCCGCAAAATTGTTAAATATTTGATTAATGAAGGATTTAAAATTCGTATAATAAAATTAAATAGATGTGTCTGCTGTTTATTTTATTTTAAATTAAAATAATTTCAGCAAATTAAAACTTACTTGTCTGGCATTTATGCAAAGTGCTGAAACGATAAAACGGAATAGAAATTAGATGAGATTTTGTAATGAGTAAATTTAAACAAAAGTTATCTAATATAAGATTTGATTGGCAGCGTTAGCAATATTTTGCATACTTGCCGGAAATTGCTTTAGTAATAAGAGCTGTTTGTAGTAGACCTAGTTCATCAGCAGCAACTTTATCAAATCATTTACACTAGCTTAAATTTAATGTAATTATTATATGTATGTCTGTATATACTTTTCCTATTAAATAAATGGCCCGTTTCTTACGCAATTGTTGTTATTATTGTTGTTTTTGTACTGTATTAAACAAAAAAGCAACAAAACCAACAACATCACCAACAAGTCAAAATGCCAAATGTCTGCGAATGTCTATTTGAACGTGAGTTTCATTCATTTTTATTTATTATTTTTTTTTTTTGCCTTAAATATTTTTTACCTTGTTTTATTTTTTTATGTCCCTTTTGGCCAAAAAACACAAAGAATATTAATTTAAATTTTCAATGTCACATGTGGGTTTGTCTGTCGTCTCATGGTCAAAAATATTGTCTGAAGTCTATTAAGGGTTGTTAACAAACGCACTCATCGTGTCTAGATACGAGACTTTATCTGCCTATAAATATCGTTAATGCAATTTATAAACTACATACTATTAAACAAACATATGTAATTCAGTTAAATAACACAGAACAACGAAGAAATTTCAGTTGAAATGGTTACAACGCTTAATGAAAGTAGACCATTCCTAAGGATTGGTCCTAAAGGATTTTGCATGGAATTTAATACTTGAGCTGAAATATATGCAATTATATAATTGATTTTCTTAGAAAATGTTGCTCAGAAAGTATGAGAAAAATAATTTGAAATTAAAGTAAAAGTAAAGAAAAATTTTATATAGAAAAATCTCTCCGAATATGTAAATATATCTCGCAATTAGAGAGAGTACAATTTTCTATAGAAAATCTCTCTAACAAAGAGAGAGTGTAGAGTTTTTGAAAATATCTCAAAAAGAGAGACAGTAAATTTTCTATAGAAAATATCTTCCATAAAAGGAGTTGCATGTTCTATAGAAAATATCTCTTACAATGAAAGCCAGTACATTTTTCTATAGAAAATATCTCTCACAAAGTGAGAGTGAGAGAGTAAACTTTTCTATAGAAAATATCTCTCACAGTGGAAGAGAGTACAATTTTGTATAGGAAATATATCTCACAAAGAGAGAGAGAGAGAGAGGGAGTAACATTTTCTATAAAAATATCTCTCATAATGAGAGAGTAGAGTTTTCTTCCGAAAATATCTGTAACATAGAGAGAGAGAGTAAAATTTTCTATAGAAAAAATCTCTCAGAATGAAAGAGAGTATAATTTTCTATAGAAAATATCTCTCTAGAGGAAAATATTTCATCACAGATTGTGAGTGAAAAAATCCTTCTATAGAAAATATCTATCAGAATTTGAGAGAGCAGCGTTTTCTGTAGAAACAATCTCACAGATAGCGAGAGAAGAAAATGTTCTGTAGAATGTGAGAAAGGAGCATTTTCAATAAAAAAAAATATTTCTCAGAATGTATTTGTGTGTGTAAGGAAGGCTAAATTCTGTAGAAAAGAGCTCTCAAAATCTGAGGGAGGAAAACTACTGTAGAAAATATCTCTCAGAATCTAAGAGTTAAAAACTGTCTAGATAATTTTTTAGGCTGTAACTGTTGTAATGACTAACAACAAATTTTTGGAAGGTGCCCTTAGAGAAACATGCAGTTAAAATAAATTGTTCAGAGTTTTTTATTCAAAATAATAAAAATCTCGATAGTTAATGAAGAACTCAAATTAACACAATTGCATTTTTCAGTTCAATTCTCAATTGTATTAAAAAATATTAGTTGAATTTCAGAAATTAGCAAAAATGTGGTTTTCTCAATTGAAACTATTTGTAATCTCAATTAAAAGTCTAGGCTATTCAATTCACTATAACTTAGTCATTTTTATATGTTTGATAATAATTTTTAAGTTATTTTTAAGCCCAAAGAAAATCCTTTAGACATGTCTAGCCAAGGTTACCTTCCTGCCTTCCTGACAAAAAAAAAAAAAAAACAAAAATACAACATTCTCATAATCATGTATTTCGCTGTGTCGGGCTAATCGTAATTTATGGCCTTAAATTTTTCTGTATTTTTTTCTTTCAGTTTTTCTGTTCCCTCTTTGACTTTAATATTATTAATTTGTTTATATATTTTTCTGCCATTCTTTTTTTATTGCAGTCTAAGGGAAATGATTTCAAAAGTGTCTGGTCAGACGACTACTGTTCCAGTTCTTATTCTGCTACTGTTGGCAGACTGACTAATGACTAGTCGGCTGGCCGGCTGGCTGGCTGGTTGGTTGATTGGTTGTTTGCCTGTTTGGATGTGACTTTGTGCAAAAGTTAATTTTAGCTTGGAAACGAACAGCCTGTTTGTAGTGCAAATTGATTGAATGTGTTTTAATTGAGTATGTTTTTATGCTCAATATTTATTTGCTAATAATTAATACAACTTGTTTCTGGTTTAATTTTTTTTTAACTGAATTACATCTTAGGATTATTAACATTTATTAACCTTAATAAATTGTTAAGAACAGAAGTTGTTAAGCTTCATTTAAGTACTAGTTGGATGTGACACATAATTAGCTTCTTTAAAATAAAATGTTACAGGTTTTAAATTATCAAGTCATTACAAAATGTTACTTTTCTATACAATTTTTTTATAATCACAGATATGACCTTTTGCTGATGGTTAGCCCTTTAAGATTGTTGGCACATTCTCAATGTGTTTTTATACAGATCCTTTAAATAGTCAACACCCAGAAAGGAAATCACTGCTTGAAAATCTCTGCTAAACGACAATCATTTATACATATACAACATTTTAATGTCTGCAAAGTTATTGTAACCATCACTGGTATTTACACATAATGCAACGAGTATAAATTATCCAAAAACAAAGTTTTTATTTAGAAACTTTTAACAACCTTTTTGGCTTTGAATTGTAATTTCGAAATTATTGTAAATTAAAAAACTTTTATCAACAAATTAATTGAATTCAGAAGGATTTACCAAAACTAAAGGACCTTGGATATTTTAAGAAAAGTTTAAAAGTCAATAGTTTTCAAAGTAGAAAATGATACTTGACAGCTTTTGGGAATACACTACGAGAGACTGAATATTTGTTTAGTATTGCATCAACAATCTTTGAATTTACTAATCATATTTAAAGCCATAAAATAATTGATATTTAAAATGATTTGTACAGGTAAAAAGAAATTTTGTTTGGTTTATAAAGACAGTAATATTTCATTATGTGAGCAATAGAGAAACATTTGCTACAGAAAATAGCTCTCAGAATGCAATAGAGAAACATTTGCTATAGAAAATATCTTTCAGGATGTAAGGGACCAACATTTTCTATATAAATTATTTATAAGAAGGTGAGAGAAGCCAATTTGTTATAGAAAATAACTCTCAGAATGTAAAAGAGCAACATTTTCTATAGAAATTTTTTCTCAGAATATGAAAGTAGCAAATTTTCTATAGAAAATATCTCTCAAAATGTAAGAGAGCAACATTTTGTATAAAAATTATTTACCAGAATGTGAAAGAAAAAATTTTCTATAGAAAATATCTCTCAAAATGTAAGAGAGCAATATTTTCTATAGAAATTGTTACTCAGAATGTGAGGGAAGCAAATTTTCTATAGAAAATATGTCTCAGAATATACCTCTCTTTTTCTATATACATTTTTATATGAGGTCCTATTTCCTACAGAAAATATAAAATTGAAAATTTTAGTAGCTATTTAATAAAAAATTGCTCGGAAACTTTTCTAGAAATTATTTGGAATCTCTATGAAATTGATTGAAATCTGTCCTAATTATTATTAGAAAAGCGTTCAGAAACTCACAAAAATTAAACAAAATTTAAATTGAATTTTCTATAGAAACTTGGATGCAATATGGACCGAATTTCCATAAAAAATTGTTCAAAAGCTGAGATAACTTTTCAACAGAATATTGCTCAGAAGCTGGTCTAAAAATATTCGAAATCTAGGCTCAATTTTCGATAGAAAAAACTGGTCTACATTCAGCAAAAACTTTTCTTTCAAAAATTTATTCAGTTTTAATTTTTTAAAGAAATAACTACGGAACCTGGTCTACATTCTCCGTCTGCGCTAAATTGTCTAAAGAAGTTTATAATAGTTTTAAGACGTTTCAACAGAAAATTGTTCAGAGTCAAGATAAAATTTTCTTTAAAAAATTGATTCTGATCAAAAGATTTTATAATTTTAATTTTCTAAAGAAATAACTACAAATGCCAATGCAATGTTCCATAATCAGATTCAGAGTACCTCAATTTACAACTGTAGTGCATAAAAAACTGAACTTTTGTAAAAATATTACAAAAAGAAAAACAAAATCGTACAACCAAGTCTAAAGACAATCTTATAGACAAAGACGGAGAGACAGACAGACAGACGATGATGGTTGATGGCCTTATTGTTGATGCTGACGTATTATAAACACACACAAATTCACAGTAAAAAATCGTATGAAGGCTTTTTTGTGGTACGGTCCAATAGAGTGAAGGAAAGAGAAAAGGTGCCGTGCGCTGATATACGGGTCAGACGTTGAATGTTGTTGCACCGAATAAATATGATGGCAGTATTTGTTTGCAAGTAACTCGTGGTGGAGATGATGACGATGATGATGGCGATACTGGCTGTTGTAGTGGTTGGTTCCTTTTGTTGTCGTGGTAGTGATAATGTTGATGATGATGACGATGATGGCTTATCGTAATTTTATGCACAGACAACGTCACTCCTCACGTTTATTGCACCGATTGTGTGTTTGTGTTTTTTGAATGTATTTTATGAACGTTGCAATGCTATTTTTCCCGTTTCTTTTCGAAAACCACGAATTTGACACTATGGCTGGAGATTTAGTTTGAAATTTTGTAAGAAATGTAAAAATTTGTAAATAAACACAAATAGGTTTTGACATAAAATCCAGCTATATTACAGAAGCTTTTTCAAGAAGAATTTTGTTTTTCAACTGGATCATATTGGGCTGGAAACATGAAAGTTGTTACAGCCAAAAATTCATTAAAGTTACGGTCACATTTGGCAAATATTTAATCAAAAAAGTATCATTATACACACATTTACATATATACACATACATGCACTGACGCCGTAACCACAGGATTACAATGAGGAATAATTTTATTTATTTTATCTTTATTTTGAGCCTTTTTTCACAGTAAAAAAAAATCCTAGCTGGCAAGCGTTTCACCTTAAATAAAGATGCAATTATAGTTGTAAGCCACTATTTTGAAGGCCTTGAGGAAAACAATTTTAATCAATTTATTCTCTTTCTATTCTAGGCTAAAAGTTTCCCTACGGCCCTCGTATGTAATACGAATAAGAGAGTAACACGAATTGCTAGTACAATCAAGTGTGTACTCGTCGTATCTTCCCCTCACCAATATGTCTAAAAGGTGATCAGCTTAGATTAAAGTATTACTTCGTGTAAATTGGGACTTACTCTTTCCAATACAATACAAATTTGAAAGAGTTTCATATAAATTCTTTATTTTATTATATTCTACATCACCATAAACTCAGAATCTCTTCCTGAGTCGATTTAACGACCTCCTTCCGTCCGTCTGACTGGTTGTCCATGTAAAGCTTGTGCACAAAGTACAGGTGGCAATTTTAAAGATATTTCAATATAATTTGATTGAAATCGGTCCATTATTATTATCACCTAGTCCCTATACAAATTTCCTCCCGAAATATGTCTGAGTCGATCATAAATGTTTGAATTATAAACATAATCCAAACAAATTTCGTCACAAATAAGTTGCCTAAATTTTGTGCAATTCGATCCATAATTGATCACAGCTCCCATATAAGACCCACTTCCGAAAACCACTTTAAAGAACACAACTCTCTTAGAATTATTGATATTCATATAATATTCAACACAAATATTGTTCATATATACTAAAATCATTCGGTGCAATTTTATAATGATCGGTCCATAATAAGTCATAGCTCCCATATAAGTCCCAGTTACAAAAACCACTTTATCGGCCATAAATCTCCTCAAAATGTGGGTATCTATATAAAATTCAACATAAATAAGTTTTATAAGGTCGGTCCAAATCTCCCATATAAAAGTGTTTTACACATTTGAAAGCTCTTATTATATATAAGTTTCCGGCCGATTTAACGACCTGCATTATTCAGAAGCTGCTATGCATTGGTAAAGAAAAATCTGGTGTAAATTAGCGAAAATATTTGTCCCCAGTTTCGGCCAATTAAACAATATTGGACTATTGTCAAAGGAAGGTTAGGGTGGAGTGGTACTGTAGTTATTGACAACTAACAAATTTTACCGATTTGGAATAAGTATGCTGCGCAAGAGGATCAAAATGTCTTTTGCACATTCCATCAAGATTAGTTTGAACTTTTAGCTTTTCTTTAATATAGGGTGTTTTTTCTAAATGTATAGAACTTTAAGTTGACATCACTTTTTTCCGTTAAGTCATTTGTTTGGTTTGGCATTTTAACATGAATAGACTGATGCCTGAGCAACGCTTCCAAGTTGTGGAAATTTATTTTGAAAATCAACGATTGACCACTTGGACAACATACGCCGCGTTATTGTCGATATACGGGCACAAATGTAAAAAGACATTGAATATTGGATCTACAGATTAGACTACGTCCGAGCCAGCCGTGACGGTCATATGCTAGAAGTCATATTTAAATTATAGTGTCAGAAGATTATCTTTCGCATAAAATAAATTTCATGTCAATTACAAAAATCATCTTTGTTTTATTAAATTTCAAAGTTTTATACATCTAAAAAAAACACCCTATATAAATAAGAGCAAAAGTATTGAATCGTTTATAGTGTTGCCGAATTTTATGTGAACAGTACTTTATTGAAATTATATCACAAAAAAGTTACGTAAAAAGCTTTCGATTTGTTAAGGATTTGACCAAGTTTCAGCTTTGTTTGATCTTTAAAATCAAGATAATTAATTTTAAGACAGTTTTTTTAAAAACCCTCCTAATGTATTCCTTTTAATAATATGACCCCATTGTGCATATTCTCTTCAAGTATAGCATTTTTTCCAGTTGTTTTTGTGTTTGACTTGTATTCTTTGTTTGAATGCAGGCATGCATGCATGTGCCCCGTGTGCTATTGCATTGTATTGTGTGCTTATTTATGCCTGTGTGTATTTGTTAAAGTGTCTGCTTGTCTGGCTGTTTGCCTGCAAGCGCCTGTTGCAAGCTGTTCTTAAATGGTAGAAGAAGAAACAAATATTGTATAAAAAAAAAAAAAACTAAACTAAATCTAGTAATGTCTGACTAAATGTCTTGCTTAAATGTCTGGCTGGTATGAGAGAACAAAGATAGTTTCGTTTAGAGCTGATGGAATTGCGGCCCCGGAATAAATAACCCAAACAAAAAAAAAAGAAACTTGGAATGAATAAAAAATTAAATAAAAACGTCGTGTCGCGACTTTTTCGAGTGCAGAGCAAAATTTTGAGACAGCTGTTGTTTTGTAGGCCGTTTTTTTCGGTTTTTAGAAGGCAACAGCTTCAGAAGAGAAAAACACATTCAATTATAAACTGCAGAATCAAGCCAAATGTTCAAGAGAGTGATTGTTGGTTTTTTTTTTTAATTCATTTTATTTTGGCGGGACAATTTCCAATGCACTATAAAGTGAAGTAAATGCAGTGCAATATGCTGACATTAAAGTGCAATATTGCTGCAATGGTTTTATGCACGAGGCAAGTGTTATTGACTGGCTGCAACAATAGTAAATGTTAGCGAAAAAAACAAAAACAAAAAAAAGAAAACTGCACTAAATAACAGACCTTCGGATAAGTGTAGTGTAGTGGTTGTTGTTGCTGATGATGACAAAACCAGCTATTGAAGACGCATGACGTAGATGACGATGATGATGTTGCCAGTAAAAAAGGTCTCCTTTTTATCTTTAAGTTAAACTTTATGTTTTAGTATTTTTATTTTATTTCATTTTGCATTTAAAGATATTGTAGCATGAAGTATGCTTGAGTGGTATTTCTTGTCTCAAGTTGATTGATGTTGTCTGACACAGACAGTAACCAACCAATATGGTAGGAGCCAGCCTCCTCCCCCATCTTCCTGTTCTTCTCTCACTTAATGCATCTTCTGTGTGTATTTTTGAAACCCAAAATATATGTAGTTAAACTCTTTTGTGCACTCAAATATCCAGACACTGTTAACAATGCCAACCAATCAGTATTTAATTCTATGAATCCTGCTGTTGAAAGGCATATCATCATTATTTTGCGAGATTTTGATGATGCTGCGCTGAGAAGTGCTAATTTACCACGAATAGTTAAAACAGTGACTAATTAAGGTTGACGAAAAATGGTTGTGCGTGTGCGAGTTTTGTTTTCGGAAAAGTAATTAAACTGGTATAAAAATTTATAGATAATCATTTAAAACAAAAGCCATCATTAAGAAATTATTTATTATTAGAGAGAATTTTATTTGGCTTGAGTTCATTTTAGTTAATAATTCAAAGAATACCATTCTGAAGTAATATCTTTAGCAAATTGGCGCATTAGAATGCATTTTCTGTCCTGCCAAGGGCGTCCTCAGCAATATTTATAGCCCCAGATCTACTTGTAAACATTATCAACATAATCTCGACTAGTATCTTATTATTTTTTTTTTTTGTACTCTGAAAATGGATACCAACAGATATTTTCCAAAGTAGATCGCAATAGTACATCCAACACTGTCTTTTTTGGATTTCTAGGTTGGCAAACTGCAACTAAAAGGTAATAGGTTGTGAACCAAATGTACAGAATAGTACGGAATTACGTTTGAAGTAGTCCTTTAGTTGCTCTGAACATTAGGATACAATTAACTTCAACATATCTTCAATTAATGGCTATATACAGCTGCGGTGCGGTAAGACAATCAGTTTCTAAAGATCAGAACACATGAAAGGAATGAAAGATGTTGAAAGCTATTATCCCTTTCAAACGGAAATTGTGTAGGCGGTAACATGGGTATATACATATATATGACCCAAAAATATATTTTGATGGTTTCAAGATTAGTAATGAAATTGTATCTTTTGTGATCAATACATCGTCCAGATAATGCCCAGCGACTTTCAGCCTGAAATTTTATTCAAAAAAGAACATTGAAGGTAGCACAGGCATTTTTGTCAATATCCAGGCGGAATTTATTAATTACACTTAAGGCCTATACTACGACTTTGATCTCAGTCATACAAAATGTTAGAATTAAATATTAGGTCCTTGTTACTACGGTAATAGGCAAACGTACGAGTTGTTCCAATGATCCGTACGTTCCGTTTTAGCATCTGTCACAATACTCTTTGATAATATTACAAGTGAAATCTTCAAACATCTAAGAATGAGCGGCAGATTAGAAGAAGCCTGAGAAGAGTCCGACTCATTATCTAAAATACAGTCTCTGCCGCAATACGGCTTGGTTGTATAAAAAGCCGAATCTTGAGAAAGCTAAAAATAGATGACGTCAGATCATTATTTTTTGTGGGACTATGTTAAAGATAGAGTCTATATAGAGCTAACCGAATCGATTACAGCCTTAAAACTCACAATTCGTTTAAATTTTGTCAGAATGTGATTGAAATTTTTGATAAAATAATTGACATCGTTGTGCATGGTCTTGTCTGATATAAGTCTTCATGTAACTATATAATTGTCAAAACTTACTCTTCCCAATACAATAAATTTGCAAAGGTTTGGTTTTATTTTCCTTTCAAAAACCAAGTTCTTTTTGAAAAACAATTTATGAAACGAAGTGTCTTTGCAAAGCTTAGGCTTATTGGACAAAATTTCGATGACTTGTTTTGCAATTCTTGGCAATAAAAATAAAATAACTAATACCCATCCCCAACAAAACTGAATATGGCCAACAGAGAGATATTTTCTACAAAAACAGCGAATACTGGTAGCCATTACACTCTGTAGCATTCGCATAAGTTATACTATCAAGCAGGACTTTGCAAAAATTAACAACGGTTAAATTTAATAAAGATAGTATTTTATAGAGATTTTAAATAAATTTATAATAATGTCAATAAATTTTTAAATTTAATGAAAACTTGAACTTTTCGATTAATTTGTAAAGTACTTTTTTATGGTACATTTCACATAATTAATTAGTTTAACGTGTAATTTTTAATTTAAATTTCAACCACTTAACTGCTTAATTTGAAAAAGTATTTTCAAATTGATTGGAAAGCTACAAGTGCACAAGTACTCGTAATTATTGATTTTTTCTTTATTTGCAAAGAACTAATAATCAATTTTTGTTGTTATATAAAAAAGTACATTTTTTGATTTTTTTTAATAAAAATGTTGGGTTGTCAATTATAAAAATTTTCAAGCAGTAAAATCTTTCTGTTTAATTTTCAAAAGTTTTTTTGTTTTGTTTTTAATGTTTAATAGTTTAGTCAATAACATATAAACTTAATTTTGAAAAGTACCTCTTTGATACATTCATGAAAACATATTTTTTAATGTTTAGTAGTGCATATAAGGCGCTTTTAGTCAATTAAAATTTAAATTTTAACAAATTATCAAAAATTTTTAATAATAAATTTTTCAAGTTGTAATTCCTAACTTCAGTAAAAATAATTTAATGAAAATTAAATTTAATGAACTCGAGCCTAACTAAAAATTTATCAAGAAGTAATTTTAACAAAATTTTAAAGTTTCTGATTTAATTTGAAAAAGTACTATTTACCCATTTTTTTTACTTTTGTAGTACAAAAATTTATAGTTTTTAATAAATTTAGCAGAAATAGTAATATTGAAATTTAATTTGTAGGTATAAACTCTTGGACTGTCCTTTCAATTTTAAAAAGTAATTCTAAATGTTCAATTGGGTTCAATAGGTGTTTGTAGTCAATCAAATTTAAATGTTTACAATATATTGATCTTTCCGTTTAATTTTAAAAAATACTTTTTTGGTACTTTTATTTAAAACAAATTTTTAACATTTAATTGTGTTTAGTAGGTGTTTTTAGTCAACAAAATTTAAATTTTTACAAAATTTTGAACTTTTCGTTTAATTTTAAAAAGTACTATCATTAAAAACAAGTTTTAAACGTTTAATAGTGTTCAATAGGAGTTTATAGTTAATAAAATTTAAATCTTTAAAAATTTTTGAACTTTCCGTTTAATTTTAAAAAGTACTTTTTTGGTACTTTTATTAAAAACAAGTTTTTAACATTTAATTGTGTTTAGTAGGTGTTTCTAGTCAATAAAATTAAAATTTTTACAAAATTTTGAACTTTTCGTTTAATTTTAAAAAGTACTATGTATCATTAAAAACAAGTTTTAAACGTTTAATAGTGTTCAATAGGAGTTTATAGTTAATAAAATTTAAATCTTTAAAAATTGTTGAACTTTCCGTTTAATTTTAAAAAGTACTTTTTTGGTACTTTTAACAATTTTATCTATTTTAATACTTGTGTAGTATAAAATTTATATTTTAAATAAATTCCGCTGAAATAGTAATAATATACAAATGTACATATGTATGTAATTGTGCTTTAACTTAGAACTTTTAAAAAAGGCACTTTATTGGTATCTTTAAATATTCGCTTTAAATCAAGAAGAACTGCATGTAAAAATGTACGATAATTTGAAAAATATAGATTATTCATAATAAATCCAGATATTTGAATTCCCCTACGGCCCTCATAGTTTGAATTGTCCTACAAATTCCTTCTCTGCAATAAATGTAGAAATATATAGAAAACATGACAAAGACCTTTTATTACACATGGCTAAATTAATCTATCTTTCGTGTTAAAATATTAATATTGCCAGAGGAAATGAACAAAACTTAATTCAGAGAATGCTTACTAAGTAAATTGGTAATGACTTGCCATTACTCACTACCATACTTTTCATTGACTACTTCATTTTGCCAGCATACTTAGTTGAGCTTAATGCCTTTGTAATTCCTTACAAGTATTAAATTATTTTGAAAACAAATATTTGTTTCTTTCTAAGCCCTGCAAAATATGCTGCCTTACTCCCAACAAAATAATTTAATAAAAACTATTTTAATTATTATTATTACTTTCTATTCAAAGACAACAATTGATAACGAATGCAAGTGTTTGTGGTGATTATAAGTATGAGCACGAGTTATATTTATTTCACATTTGCTTGATAATTCTAATTAGAGGCACAAAACAAAGACATTCATTCTAGAAATGGACACCACAAAATTCAGCCTATATAAAATAAACTCACATAGAGACACAAAGACAGACAGACAGAATCTTTTCTATCAGCCAGACACTTTTTAAATGAGTCAGACTTAAAAACAAAAAAAAAAAAAAATATTAGGAAAAAAAGCATCAAAATCAAAATAAGCTAAGCAACCCTTAAAGTTAAAACCTCAATATGAAACAATAGAAAACTGTCTGGGATCATTAAACATCGACGTGCATACGGACATACATACATATATACAGACAAAACAAATTGCACAGACATATATTTATGAACATACATATATACAATACATACACATAAACAAATAATGTCTGGCTGGAAATAAAAGTTAAATGTCTGAGAGCGAGTATCTACAGGATGCAAGTGTATTCAAACACATGTGTATTTTATGTTGTGTGTTTCTTACTTACCGGCTAAAATACAACATAATCGACATAAAATGACAAACACATTCCATTTTGAGTTGGAGTGTAGACACAAACACTTACACTTGCATTCAAATTCAACAAACAAAATTCACATAAAAATGTTATACAAATTCAAACACACTCTCATACATGAAGCAGACATCTAGATATACTCGTACATTTTATTGGTTATCTTCATAAATTTAGGTCCCTTGCATTAAAATAATATTTAGTGTACAAGAATATACTGCATTCACAGCATACAAATGAAGCTTTGCTTAGAGCTCTAAAGAACAGGTCGTGATATATATGTAGCTACCAGGGGCCTGATATAACGAAGTCAACGAAGATCATACAAATTATCAAATAAGAAACAAAGCCAGATTCAATTGCTACAAAGAAACACGTTATTATAGCAATCCATATTTATTTTTTTTGCCGATCACTGCTCTAAAATCAATAGATTTTTTCTTGGGAACTACAAAAATCACTTTTATTTCCCACCAAAAATCAATCTCTTGAAAATAAATTTTGAAATTTTTTAACTGTTGCAAAAATTAAAAAAATGGTTTCTAAATTTACGAGTTTTAATGTTAATTAAAAAAAAAATAAATATTAAATAAATTTGAATATTTTTTTTACATTTCCATAGCTTAAGTTGTTTTCTAATAGCCAGTGAATCAATACTCGCGGTTTAATAATTAATAAATGAACTATGGCAAATAATATTAACGAACAAAACTAAGCATAAAATATTAAAAGTGCAGACAACTATAGTTGAGTGTTACTTAAACCATTTTATAGTAGTTTGAACTAACTAATATTGTCCAAAAAGAACATTGACTTTTCATTAAAGTCTGTCTCCACATAAAGTTTAAAATTTTAAAAACTCAAACATGAGATTTGAGTTTAATTATAAAAATATATATTAAATACAAGTTTTAAATATTTTTTTTTTTTAATTTAAGTAGTCGATTTCGTTATCTATTAGCTTAAGAAAATATATTTTTGGTATTAAAGTTAATAAAGAAGCTACGGCAAAAACTGTTAACGAAACAATCTAAACATACAATATTAGAAATTTACAAAACTAGGGTTCAATGCTAGAAATATCATGGTTTTTATAGAAATTATTTCTAACAGGCTTTTAAGGTCAGTTTTCCTCCTAAATGTAAATAAAAGACTTGATTTATTTATGCATTTTCTATCCGACGTTTCGTTGGTATTTTGCCAACATCTTCAGGGGATGAATTTTTATTAAATATATCTTTTCTTATTCAGTTTTACATTTAGTTTTAATTAAAAGATGTTTTTCACGACACAAATAATACGACATATAAAATATAATTTGAAATAAATGCAAAAATAATTAATTAGAAATATCACAGTAGATTGTCTCTTAATGTCTCTCATTTAATGTGTATTAAATGATAACAAAGTATAACAAAGATATAGTAATATCAGTTTAATGAAGTGAGAAAGCATAGTTGCTCTTAAATAGTATTAACATATCATTAATAATATATTAATTTTTTCTGACAAAAATATGATTCACATCATCGTAAATTTTAAGCAGAAATAGCTATATTATTATGTCGATATATACATACAAATATGTAGTGCCAAAGGATCCGATGAGCTTTGGAAATGATAGAGTGAAGTTTAAGAGGATGGAAAACGAAACTCTGTCTTTTTTGGCAAAACAGAACCGTAGTCTTCAAATTACACTACTTCTAAGTAATAATTCTTTAACAAATTTTAATATATATGCAAATATCCAATTGGGAAATGCTTTTTGGTCAAAGAAAACTTGTGTGAATATTTTTTTTGGGCTGGTTTTATACTTGTAAATTAAGTTAAACAGAACCATAGTATATCCTATTTACTATATGCACAACAATATTTTAAGGAAACACAATAAAATAATAACCAAACACAAAATATTTAACTCCCACTTAAACATCTAATGACTATAAACTTTTCAAGCTTCTGTAAGCATTTCAAAAAATGGTGACTTTCCTCTAAAAAGAATAATTCATGATGACTGTCCCATTATCTAACAGACCAAGAAATTATCTTTCCAACTCATACATTCATACATCTATCTAATGATACTCCAAAGCTCATTTAAGCCTATCAGCGTTGTAGTTGTCGCCGCCGTCGTCGTCGTCATCATTATCATTGTCATTATTATCACCACAAATGATTTGGTAAAAACAAAAACGAAATATAGAAATGTATCTTTAAAAGAAAGAAAAAAAGTTACTGTGAACTCATACTAAATGAAGATGCTTTTTTGTTTGTTTGTATGATAATTTATTTTTATTTTTTTTGGGAAAAACTAAATCAAGCAGTATGACTGAGTGACTGTCTGTCTGGTTGACTGATTAAAAAAAAAAAAAAGACGAGACGAGACGAGACGAGTACTTTACCCGCTTGTTGGCTCAATGGCAGGAAGGCTGGCTGGCTGGCTTACTGCATTTATTGATGTGTCTGTCTGGTTGTTAAGTTGGCTGGCAACATGATACCAGACGTTTGCAAACAAAAACAACATCAGCAGCAGCAGCAAACTTTAAGTGCATTACTGGTGAAATAATATCCACCCTGAGACAGGGCAAGAGAACAAAAAGTGGTTGTTTGGTTGGATGAGTAGTGTGTGTGTGTGTACGAGTATGATGCATAAAATGTTTGTTCTGTTTGATGGTGTAAAATAACCAACCTAAAATATATTTCTTTCACTTTTTCTCAAAAATGTGTATTAAATGATAACAAAGTATAACAAAGATATAGTATGAACAAACGAACGAATTAACCAACAAACAAACCACTGTGCTAAGTACCATGTTCCATCATGACCTTGAAAAATATTCCAAAACCTACTCATTCAGTAAATTTTCTCGTATTATTTTAAAACATTTTTACGAGTATACAATAACAACAACAAACAGTCTACTACGACTGCACAAAGTAACAGTTTAAGGTCACATAAAAAAGGATTATGTCCTTTTTAAGTTTCGCAAATATATTCGTATACAAACACCGCAATTTTGATTAGTATAACAAACCTTATCTAAATATAAAATGCACAACAGCTTTAAATTTATGGAACAACCTCCCAAAGTTTACCAATGATATTGCTGGTGAATGGGTAATATGTGGAAATTATATCGGAAATTATATATATTATAAACGCGTGCCGCCAATATCTTGAAGTCAATTTAAAAGATAGAACAGCTCTAATCATTGCTTTGTTTCACCAAAAACTTATTATTTTTATTTACTAAAGCCAATTTCTTTCAAATTCTAGAGTCAAAATGATGAAAGTCTATGATTTATTGTATATCACGCCAAAGTAAATTTTTCTAGGAAATTAGTGAAGATGAAACTCGAATGTCAAAAATATCATAATATTATTATTATATATTATAATATGACTACTTTAGATCATAATATGATGAATTTAGATCGTATTATGATTACTTTAAACTTTAATATGGTTACATTGTGTAATTCATCATAATATGATATTTCATGGCAATTATATACATCACATAATATGTTTTGACGGCGATCATAAATCTTATCATAATATTTTGCTCTTAGATTATGTTTACCACAAGCATGTTTTTTTTTCTCTGCGTATAGGAATAAATTCAAGCTAGTTCATGATGGCAATGGAGCCTTGAACTGGTTTATGGAACACAAAGTGATAAGACTAGACAACTACATTGCGTATGAGCTCGCAGGTCAAGTCTTATAATAAAAGGGAGTAATACTTTGGGGTTGTTTTGTAAAAAATCGTGCTCATGACTTACCAAGCCTGGATGAATAGATCTCACTGCAAAGTTCCAAGGAAGTTGTGTAGCAGACGGAACTTGGCAGCTAACAGACTTCTAAGAGCTTTGGAAAAAAGTAGTATTCAAAATAATGATAGGTCAAAAACTGTGGCGAATATTGTCTGTGATTCAAGGTGGCAGCAACTTCACAAAGCTAAGTATGTGAATCGGCAATTTTACAAGGAATCAATGAATATCGGTGGTTGTAGAACAGAGGATATCTTCTATTTCATCAGGGCAATAAAGTGACTTAATGCTTTGATTTTTTAATGCAATAGAACTGTACTACAACACAACACAACTTTTCTAAACAATTTATATTAATTATAAAAATGCAAAAAAAAAATATATAATAAAAAGTTGAGTGATATACAAAACATTTGACATTATTTCGTACTGATTCCATTAGTTGCATTAATTTAAATGCATTTTTCGCTATTCTCATATTTTTGCCATTCACTGTTCTAAAAAAACACACTGCCAGACAAATAAAGCCTAGACAAAAGCCGACAATGATGGTGGTGCTTTTGTTTATGTGGCCAATATTGGTGGTTCAGATGTTGATGATGGTAGTGATGATGACGACGATATTATTGTTGATGGTGGTACTGGTGATGGTGGTGTCGGTGATGTTGGTGGTTGATGTCTGGTATTTTTTTTTTTTCGTTTGTCATTGTTCGATGTCGCAATTGTTATTTAATTGTTGTTGTTGCTGCTGCTGCTGTTGTAAGTATGTACTTGGTTACTTGCTGAGTCTGCCTGCATTTAAAACAAGAACAACAAAATGGAATTTTAACGAGGACAAAGTAGTTAATACTCAATCTGTCTGGCTGCCAGCCTGCCAGCCAGCCAGCCAGCCTTCTTTACTTCACTTGAACGGAGGAAATTTGGCAAAGCCACAATTATTAAATATATGTACTTAACAAATATTTATTTGTGACAAACAAATTGTCCTTCACAAAATTTAAAATTTTTGCATTAGTTTTTTTTCTTGAGATTTGTAAAGTAAAACTTTAAATACAATTGTTTGTCTCTGGTTTTAGTTTTCTGGTTTGTTTGCAACAGTTGTTGGTTATTTAATTTTAAATAAATACTAACTCCAGACGAATTCAGGGAGTTAAATGTTAAATGGGAGTACAAATGTAAAGAAATCCCTCTTCCCTATTATAATACTCCCATGACTGTCTGGTGTTGTGCTGAATATTGTTAAAAATTTGTGGCATTTTTGTTTGGGAATTTTTTGTTTGTCTGGCTTAAAGACAACTCACCTTGACTAGACCAGCCTGAGTATTATTATTATTTTTGTTTAGTTTGCTGTTTAGTTTGCTAAACTAACTTTGAGGATTTACTTTAGTTTTCTTTGTAATTTTTATTTTAATTTATAGATTTCTGTCTGGTTATTTTTGTTGGAGATTTGCTGTTCAGTGCTTTAGATATATTGACAAACATATTGTATGAAGTGTTTTCTTTTTATGTGTTTAGTTATTCAAGTCTTGGCAGGAAATTGAAGTCCTTTTAGTTCATTTCGTTTTAGAAGATGCTTCTTAAGCCACTTAAATGGGTATATTGTTTTAGATTTTCAAAGATATTAGCTTGAGAAGATTGCAATTTGTTTTAGCTTTATAAATATTTAGGTCACATGAGTTGGTTATACATTTCTAGTTTCTGTATTGTGTGGCTTTATAGAGATTTATATCTAAAACTCTTAAACATTTCTAGCATTTTAGATAAGCAACGCAATTAAAATGTGAAATTGATTTCGTACCAAACAATACAATCTATAATTAATAAAACAGGCCATGAAGCTAGATTATAAATATGAAGCCTTAAAAGTATTGAAGAAGTCTTGTTATATAAAAATAAGTATAAGTTCTTGACTGTCGTATCCTGGCACCTAACAGACTTCTCCAAGATCGGGAGAGAAGAAGTGTTCCAATACTCATATGTTTAGTTGTGGCACAATTGTAGATAAATAACATGATTAAATGGCAAAATTAATTTTGCACCAGAGTTTGGCAAAAAAAAAAAAATGACTGAAAGTCTGGTGCAAACACTAATAGAATGAATTCTCAAAGAAAAAGTGAAATGATTTCGCATGTCAAACTACTTTTAATTAATTCAAGACTAAATTGATTCAACATATCAGTTGTTAAATCAATTCTAATTTACGAATGTATAGCTACAGTGAAGGTTGATTTTTTAGCAACTTTCTTTTTGTTAAAACTAATTTTGGCAGCTCAACTTTTTCGTGTAACATGTTTTACTCTTAAACGTGTTCAGATTGATCTATAATTAAACCATGAATCGATTTACAAACAAACAACGAACAAGCTCGGTTAACAAAGTGTATCGCATACTTTTTCCATATTATAGACGAAGCTCATTACTGTTTGAATGGATACGTATACAAGCAAAATTGACGTACCTGGTGTGAAGAGCAACCAGAAGCATTGCAAGAACTGCCATCCATTCGCTATTTTCACAAAGATTGTAGTTTCTTTAACTTAGAATCAAGTTTTTATATCTACCAAAAAAATTGTGGGGTTTTTATTTAGTTCCTCATTACGTATGTAACACATCAAAATAATGGTCGTAGAACACACAGTCTGTCTGTTGAAGACACGAGAGTTTTGAAAAAAAGTTTTTTCACCGAAATGTTTTTTTTTTTATTGAAAATGGGCAAAATCGTTCCAGTACGATCCGAGCTATAGTTCCAAAATTTCAGACAAACTCGATATTTTATATTTTTTTACCTCAGTTCATATGAGGGCGGTTCGGAAACTAGCGCAGAAAGAGAATAGTTAGTTTTTCAAAAACATTTTTATTTTTCAATATAATCTCCAAAAACTTCAATACACTTAGTCCAATGCTTATCTAGCAATTCTTTCCCTTGATTAAAATTGTTTTCCTCAAGGTCTTCAAAATAGTGGTTTACAATGTAATTGCATCTTCATTTGAGGTAAGATGCCTGCCAGCTAGGATTTTTTTTTTTAGATTTCGGATCATGTAAAAGTCACTGGGAGCTAAATCAGGAGAATAAGATGGATGGTCAAGCAACTCGTACTTTAATTCGTTGATTTTAGCCATTGTTAGAACACTGTTGTGCGCTGGTGCATTGCCTTAATGAAAAATTATTTTTTTGTGTTGTAAACCAGGAGTGTTTTCTGGAATTTTTACATTTAATTGATCCAAAATGTTGTAATAGTACTCTGCATTTATTGGTTTACCCTTTTGCAGATAGTCAATCAATAAAATACCTTTGAAGTCGCAAAAAACCCTTGTTAAGTATAACCTTATCAGCCGATTGAATTGTTTGTGCCTTCTTTGGGGCACTTCCTCCAGCTAGATTATAGTGGTGGATCCATGTCTCATCAACAGTTATGAAACGACGCTAAAAATCCATTTTTTTTAAAAAGGACCCAAACAAACCTGAGTAATTTCCGTTCTTATGCGTTTTTGGTCGACTGTTAACAAATGCGGCACCCATCTCGCAGAAAGCTTTTTCATCTAAATGGACTTGATCATGTAATATGTCCATGATATTAGCTATTTCACGCACTTTTATTCGTCGATTATGGAATAGCATGTCATGTACTTTTTCTACAATTTTTTGTTGTTGTTGCTATTTTTGTTGCATATAAAGGAGCACTTTCACCTAAGACATTCATCATATCATTATGAATTTCTTGTCCCGATACAATTTTTTTATTGAAATAATTAATGACAGCACGATTTTCTAATTTTTCTATTGTAAAAAATTGTGGATGCGTCTTTTTGGAACACCTGTTTTTATACGAAGGAGTTGACAGAGATAGAAGTTTCTACAACACTTAATTTTTTTCTGTTTATACCGCGCTTCTGTTCTAGTCTAAGAGGTTTTTGAACCGCCCTCATAGTCCTCATACTTATAAAAATCACAATCAAGTTGAAATTCGACAACAAAAACACACATATACATATATTTAAATGAGCAAGCCAAATGATCGGTCCATATTCTACCATATCCTCCATAGAAAGTCCACTTCCGAAAATCACTTAAATCTCTTATAAACATAATTATCAAGTTGAAAGTCAACACAAGTAATACACATATATATAAAACCATCGAACATTATAGTGGTGGGCCCATAATTGGTCTTAGCTCCCATATGGGACCACTTCTGAAAAACAGATTGACCTATATTAATGTCTAAATATCCAACCGACATTTTACACAGATCAATTTACAGGTAAGTTGAAATTTTATTATTGAATTTTGTGAAGGTCAGTCCATAATTGGCAATAGCTCCTACATAAGATCCATATCACTGAATAACTTGAAAACCCAAAAAACTTTAAAATATGTCGTTGTTATTGAGATGAAATTCACCATACTACTGAAATACAGTAAAATATTTTATAACGATCGTCCCATAACATGTGATAGATCCCATATTCGAAAAATCTAAAATAACTCGTATAATATCGTACAAAATGTTGACACAAATTTGTTTCAAATATGCATAGACCACACTACTAATACATATATACATATGTACATAGAAGATTCGACACAGCCAAATATAAACTCTTACTTGTTCTATCAATAGCCTCTAGCATAATGTTATACACAATAAAAAATTTATTGCATTGAAAGCATATATGAAAAAAAAAACATAGTCATTAATTATAAAAACTTTGCCGCACTTTTCACTCGCTTTACCCCTTTTTTCTAAAGCACAGACATTTAATGTTGAACCACATAAACACCCTAAAGGGTCAAAACAAAAGGTGTGATCTTGTCAACAGAATTTTAGGTGAACATTATTAAAAATCTAAATTAAGATGTTATCTTACACTTTGAGCTCATACAAAGAGACACAAAAAAAAACATTTAAATCATTTGGTAATTTGAAATAAAAAAGAATTCCATTTAGAATAAAATGCAAACAATTACGCAACAGAAGACAAATAGGGCTGAGTTAACAGGAAAGGGAAGGTGACAATGAGTTGACATGCAAATAATTTGGGGAAATATAAAAATAGCATATTAAGAGCCGTGTGGATAATAACAATAGCGCTATTCACAATCTTGTGCAAATGCTATTGCATCATTGCATTTGAATATTTTGCTCTACACTAACAAAATACATAGCAAGATTAAAAATATACCAAACTTTTTTGCAAATGCAATGATGCAATATCATTTGCACAAAATTGTGAATTGCGCTAATGAGATTTTTTGGAAAATTAAAATTACTTAAGATGAACAAATAAAATCAAATAAAATAAACATATTCAGACTTATTATGAGTGTCGTTTTCTTTTTACGACAACGACTCTTTCGTAATAGATTAAAGATATAATTAAGTTTGTGTCTTGAATCTATTACGAAACAGTCGTTGTCGTAAAAAGAAAACGATACTCATAATAAGGCTGATTATTTCGTATCAATAACTGGGATGATATTCCACTAATTGAATGAACGTATATATCTACCTATACATATGTACACCATTGCACAAACTAATCCTTTATTTTCTCGCTTTTATTTTTGCAAAATCCAAATTTCGTTTAATGCTTTAAGTAAGAAACAGCAGCAGCAGCCAACAATTATCATTATCATCAACCAAAAATTTCTTTTCAATTACATGTAGACTGGAATGAAGTGAAAGAGCGACTTATAGACACATAAAAATCAGTGTAGTGATAAAAAGAAATCACAGACTTTTGAAGTTTTATTTTATGTATGTATTTATTTTAGCGTTCAGCAGCGACAACGACAATGACGTCTTTATGACAAACCATTTCTCTTTATGAATTTTTTATGCATTTTAAGGAAGCCTGCATGAGTGGCTGTGTATTAGGGTGGCCCTTATTTATGAATTTTCGAATTTTAAGAGCTAAAACTATTGTCGTCATTAAGAAGCGACATTTTAAAAACATTTCTACAATATACATTTATTAAAGGTATTGGCCATTATTAGCAATGACTTTTTGTAATCTTTCTAGGAACATATGGATTCCGCTCCAAAAGCACTGCTCATATTTGGTGGCGAAATCAAGACAATTGATTCTAAATTTATCTCTGTTATGAAGTGAAGCGTATCCCAGAAAGAAATTTCTGCAGCAATCAGAACAAATAGTAGACGGACGAGACAAGGTCTGGACTATAAGGCGGTTGAGGCAAACTTTCACAACCACTTTTTTTCTAAATAGTTTTGAGCATACATTGCAACATGTGGCCGATTATTTTGCAACCAATTGTCTCATCAAACGAATATGTTGCACTCGGTACAGGTTTCCTGTGTTGATATGGTCAGATTTTACCAGAGCCATGCATCCATCCATGGCTTTGGCTTTGGTATCGATTCGGCTGGTTGGCCGGGCTTCATTTTATGCTCCTGGTTGTCGTCATGGTTTTATTTTTCATCGCAAGTAATAATTCGAAACAACGAAAGCTTTGTGGTTTATTCTGCTTCAATAACTAAGTGAGAATAAATGACAGATATGTAAAATATAAAATGACACAGTATTAACTAAAGACAATTGCCCATTCTTGAATGGCCAGTATTGAATTCGCCAAAGCTGGGTCTATTATGATCATCCATTGGCCAGCACTGCTACTGTGTTTGCATTGACAGTTGATTTTTAACCGACGCGCTGAGTATTGTTCTATAAAGTTTCTCTAATTTTATTTAAAATAAAATCAACTTAGATTTGATTTTAACGAAAGCACTCTTAAAAATAATGTTTTCTAGTACCGAAAATTAATTCGGTCTCTATAATTTCTTCTTACAACCGCGTCTTAACTATCGTTAGACAAAAACTCATTTCATATCACTTTGAAAGCTTTACTAGTTATAATATATAATTTTTATAATTTCTTATAATTTCTAAAGCAATCGTTTACTTTGCAAATTTTTTTATAAACTTATCAGAAATTGCTTTGCAAAAAGAATTTACAATTTTTGAAGAACGAAACATAATAATTATTTGCAAAATCTTTGCAAGTTACTCTTTTCAATATTAACATAACACTTCACTTATCAAATTTTATAGTTCTAAGGAACATAAAGTTTTCCAAATTGACGAAAAATTGCAGGGTGTTGTAGCTTATTTGATAAGCGCCGCTGCCACTCATTATTATTTATTAGTTTTCTATCCTATCATGACTAAAAATTATCACAGCGACCTTCTTCTGTTGTTAGCAGTGAAACACCACTGAAGTAAAATAATTAAATAAATCAAGCTATAATATCAAGCTTTGATCAATGCGCCTACTCACCACTAGAGGCGCTGACATATTATACTACTTATAAACATAACTCGCAGTTACAGTGTTGTCACATGAAAAAGCTTTTCTCTCCTTTCACCATTTATTCTTCTCCTACCTATCCCCTTTCCAAAGAAAGTAACAATTATTTAATAAATTAATATATGTCACTTCTCTTAAAAAAAAAACAAGTGCGAAGTGAAAAGTTGATAAGTTGTTTTGTGGAATATAAACCTGCTCTTTAGAGCACAACTGAAAACTGCTTGCCATACTTTGCTGGCCTTTTTATCGAATTTATCCATTTAACTGCTGGATATGTTTAGAAACGTGCGGTACTAACACTGCTGTTGTATTTTATTGGCGCTGTCATTATTTAAAAGACCCGGATTTTCATTTATTGAATGTAGTGTTTTCTTTGTATTTAAAAAGTTTCTTTAAATAACATTTTCAACTTTGACCCAAAATTGGAAACTTACCTTTTAAATATTAAACGATTTCACTAAAATGTTTAGTATTTGGTTTCTACGTGACAACGAAAATTTTAGATTTTGAAAGCCTAAAAAATCCGAAAAGTGCTAAATAAAGGCCACCCTAATGTGTATTCTGTAGAGTGTGGCTGTCAATGTATAGAGTGCAGTGCAAAGCATGAAAAATTACCGGGAAAGGGATAACAAAAGTGGGCTTTGCTGTTATTGTGTTGAATATAATAATCATGCAACAAAGTTGTTGGTAGTTATTTTAACTATGTAGGTACTCATATGTAAAAACACATGTATTTAGTAGGGTGGTACAGTAAGCATTTGCAAATACTTTGAAAGATAAGTACATATATAAATATAAACTAATAAAATTTCTAGGAATTTGCATTGCTAATTCATTGCTCAAAAATTAAGCTTCGCTTTTAAATGATACGGTTGACTATTGATGGATACCCGCACAGGTAGATGATCGCTTGAGATCATCTGTTGAAAGGGAAGTTGGTCTTGATTTCCAACAATGATAAACATTTCGCTTGATCTAATAGAAAATGTGATCACCGATCACTGCTTCTGTAGCAGTTGCCATGAAGAAGCAGAGGACACTTTCGGTCCTGGCTGATCAGCGATGAGAAATTTTGTGCGATTTTTTTCTTTAACAACCCGACGAATATGGCAAAGATGTTGATGATTTGATTGAAAACTCAAATTGGTCAAATGTAGAGAATTGCTTTAGTCTTTTTGATCTCGTTCAAACTTTAAGTTATTAATTTTCTAATACAACATGAAATGCAAAAAACGGGTGTAATATTATTGTAGCTATCATAAAATGTTGTTCCATAAAAAGTTAAATTTGAACCACACTTATGAATGTGAATTCACTCAAACAACCCTCTTCCTTACAATATTTCAACGTCTGACAATAAGTGCCAAGCTTTTGACAACAACCTAGACAGATAAACTTAAACAGCCGTCATTAGAATCGACAACTACTGTGTGTTCAGCGCATGTTGCTGCAAAAGACACAATCAAAATAAGTAGTAAAACGTACAATAACAATAATAATAATATAATACAACTTTTGCTGCCACCAACAACCTACTTATTGAAATGGCAATGACAATTTCTGTTGTTTAAAATTAGAGTAAAACAAAAAAAAAAGAAGAAACTAATAGTGTAAATAAAGACAAAATGATACTTTTATGACTTAATCATATAAATTAATCATATTTGACAATAAATGTGAATTTAAGGATTAAATGTCCTTCATGATTAAATGAAGATTCGTAAGCGTTACACTGATATCTAAACATGGAGAAAATAGGACACGAAAAGTTTTAAATGCGAGTTTGAGTTTAAATTTCTGTAGCTTGGATAAATAAACTTTTTCAGATCAGCTCTTAAGGTTTATTGATGTTACTTTGCCCCATGAAAAGTATTTATGGGACGAGAGGATCTAAAAGCGAAACATCTAATTGTGAATTTGAGTTTAAAAACTATTTTTTCCACATTTGTCCCTGATATGAACTTGCCATCGTTTGCAGCCTACTTACCGGATTAATAGTTGAAAACAGGGCTGCCAGATGAATTTCGGTAAAAATCGTCAAAATCCCGATAAAAAGAAAAGAAAAAATCGTCATTTCGAATTTTAAAAATCGTCAAAAAATCCGATAAATTAAAAAGTCACTATTTCTAATAGTATTTTGAAATTTTTATTTAAACGAAAACATAAAAATTCAAGTTATAATGACTTGTACAATACATATCAAAATACATAAATTTTAACTTTTTAAATAAGAAAACACAAAAAATATAATGTTAAATACAACGTGTGTTATATTTTTCTAATATCTTAGTTCGCTTTCACACTTTTCAATTCTGACTAGTCAAGCCAAGTATTTTTGGATGAGAATTTTCTTATTTCCTTTTGTTTTTCCTTTCATGCATATTGATTGGCATTAAAAAGTACGAAAATTGAATTGACGTGTGTAAATTAGATGGCAAGTATTGAACAAAATCTGGTCAGCTAAAACTGAAGAGTGTGAAACAAGACTTATAGTATTTTATAAAATAAGTATCTGAATTTAGCATATTTTATTAATTCAGGTTAAATTACAAGGTCAAAACAATTCACTATTTTACTAAAAGGAGCATTTGTTTCTTGTTTTGTTGTGACCTAAGTTGTTGGTTAGCACTTATACATAAATAGAAGCAACGTCTTACTACGCAATTTTTTGATGATCTGTCTTAACACAAAGCTCTCAGCTGCTTAACCAACAGAAATATAAGCATCGTGCTATGTGTGTGTCCACCTCTAGATTAGATCATATCCAGATGCTAGTATATTAGGAGTACTATGTAGTATATGAGTGTGAATTGGGACGTACTTGCAAAAGCAAAACTAACGAGAAAGGAAACCTGTCGTTAAAACTAAAACATTGTTCATAAAAATGTAAATACAGTCGTATAATTGTTTTAATATTAATGAGAGCTTTAGTTTAGTTAGCCGATGTCGAATTATCATGGAATTTGGGTACGATTTTCTATCCTTTATGATCTTCGATAATTTCACATCAGTTATTAATTGTTTGACAGTAGTTGTGTTTCAAAAACAAATCATTGAAGAAACGAAAGTGTAGCTGGATTGTTTTTTTTTCAAAAAAGCATCTTCTGGTTAGATTTCATATGAACAATGCTTTACACCATTTCCAATTGTATTTCAGAAACTTCCAATTCAATTTCAGAAAATTATATTTATAGGTATTTCAGAACTTTTTAATTGTATTTTAGAAATGTCCAATTGTTTTTCAGAATTTTCCATTTGTATTTCAGAATATTTAATTTAAAATTATTAGATATTTTTGAAAAAAAGTTCTAAAAGACAATTAGAAAATTCTGAAATATAAATGAAAATTTCTAAAATTCTATTAGAAGCTATTGTAAAATAATTGGCAGCGTTGTCAACTTGGTGCGTTTCGCACCATTTTTGGTGCTTTTTTAAATTTATTGTGCGAAAAATTCTTTAGTTGGTGCGCGGTGCGCTTTTTAATTTTTCGTGGCACCAAAGTAAATTCAACACAACTTTTTGTTTCAGTGTGAATAAAAATATTTCTACAATAAAATACACCTGTTTGAGTACCATTTCATTCAATACGACAAATTTTTTTTGTGTATTTCGGTGCGTTTTTTAATTTTTTTCGAAAATGTGATGAAATCTTTATTTTTATTAATTTTTAATTGCAGTTTTTTAATAATTCATAACTGATAAAATCTATACGATGAAAAAATGTACATATTTTAAATATGAAATCAAATTCTTCAAAAATCTTTGTTTCAAAATCAAATTAACATTTTAAACATGTAAATAAAAATTCTTGTATAACCTGATGGTTTGGTCTACTGAACTGTAGACGAACAACCAGGGTTAGAGTACCAGTGGAATCCTAACAAATTGTATTGGAAAAAATCAAATAGAAATACATACTTTAACTAGAAAACAAAAATATATAAAAAAAGTACCAAATATGTACTGAAATTAGCTTTTTTACCAAGTAGTACTTTAGTTCCGAATATCATATTGTGAGTTAAATTTTGAATGGTTAAATGTTTATTTTATCTTTATTAGCTCATTTATTAAAAAAAGGCTTTTACTATTATTACTTTTACTAATAATCGTTGATAAACAGTTTTTTTTATAGAATTTATGATATTTTATTAAGTATCGAAATATCGAGTTAACTATATATAGAAATAAAAAATCTTTTATAAAAAACAAAAAGTGACCTCAAGCTTAAAAATTACTTAATAAAAAATCATAAAAAAGGCCGAAGAAAATAGAATAAAAGAATTTATGATATTAAAAAATTTCAAATTAATTCAATAAATATTTGAAACAAAAACGAAATTCTTAACTTGGTGCGTTTTTTTTTTGTAAATGGTGCGCTTTTTTCTCCATTTTGGTGCGTTTTGAAATTTCAAAGTTGACAACGCTGATAATTTTAATATTCTAAAATACAATTAGAAACTTCTGAAACACAATTGGAAATGGTGTAGTTTTGTATGACAAACATCATATATAAAACATGAGGGTAGTAGGTAGGTAGGTAGGTAGGTAAGAAGGCTGGTGTGAGTCACCTCACACCTTCACCCAGAGACCAATATGGCCCATTGCGATGCCTTGACAGAGGAAGTAGTAGAAATATATAGAGTAAAGAAAAGAAGAGGAGGAGGAATGTTAGATTGTTAGAATAGAGAGAAGAGAAGAAGAAGAAGAAGACCTGACCAAATCCTACTCAGACGTATGTCCTCCATTTCTGAGACCCGCACTCCGTATATTGGCACGTAACCAGGCCATTCCCATTACGAATCCTATCAGACTCTCAAGCCTACAGCTCGAGACATCCCCTAATTCGCTCAAGAATCTATTGCCCAGCCATCTCATTCTACTGCCCTGTAACCTGGGGCAGTGGCACAGAATGTGCTCAACTGTCTCCAGTTCTTCCGGGTCCTCGCATAGTCTGCACATATCCGACAATTCGGATCCCATTCTCACCGCCATCCTGCCTATCATGCAGTGGCCCGTGATAATGCCAATCATGGTCCTAACGCAGATCCTACTTCTGCCCAACAGCAGTTCCGACTCAGACCTCCTAAGCACCGGCCATAACGTCCGTGAGACTTGGCAGTCTGTTCGGTTCCCCCAGGCTTGATTGGCTGCGTTTACAACCCATTCCCTAATCCTTCCGTAATAGAAGCCTATTGGAGGCCCGACTACCTCCATACGGTCATCCATCTCTGTGCTTGAGCCCAATCTTGCCAACTCATCGGCCACCTCATTACCGGCGATGCCAGAGTGACCCGGTACCCAGCACAGCCTGACCGTATAACACCCTAAGGCTACCTCTAGAGCCCTCCTACAACTGTCGACTAGCTTGGAGTTCACATAACAGCCCCTTATGGCCAAAAGGGCCGCCTGGCTGTCCACATATATCGTGACCTCCGAGCCTCTGTCGATGTTGTCCCTCATCAGTTCCACGGCCCTCAAGATCCCTAGAACTTCCGCCTGAAAGACACTGCAGTCGTCAGACAGCCTATATGACATTCTGATGTCCAGATCCTCAATATAGACCCCTGCGCCCGTGCCGTTCATCTTTGAGCCGTCCGTGAAAATGGCAAATCCGTCATACAATTTGCCCCTTCCAGACCAGCTCTCCCTAGACGGCAATGTCACCTCCGGCAACCGCCTAAAGTCTACCAAGGTGCTCACATAATCCGTAGAGCCAGGCGATCCCAGGCAATTTCCACCTGCCTCAATCTCACACAGGATTCGCGAGTGACCCTGCATGTGACCCCTTAGCAGTCCCAGCTCCCTCAGTCTAAGAATACTTCTGGCTGCCATTCCCATCACATACTGCTCTATAGGCAATAAATGAAGAATGACATCCAGAGCCGCTTGAGGAGTGCTTCTCATGGCCCCCGTTATGCCGATTGAAGCACACCTCTGAACTTTAGACAGAAGGTTTCTTCGATTAGCCAATCTCAATGTCTCCCACCAAACACAGCATCCATATGTAAGAATGGGCCTGACCACCGAAGTGTAAAGCCATCCCACCACTGACGGCCGAAGTCCCCAACTCTTACCTATCGATGATCTACAAGTATAGTAGGCATTGAGACCCCTTTTGAGCCTCTCCTGAGTATTTCTTTTCCAAGACAGTTTTCTGTCCAGAAAAACTCCCAGATACTTAGCACTATCCGATAGCCTAAGCTCCACTCCTCCCAGTACCGGCAGCCTGAAACTTTCCACCCTGTACTTCCTAGTAAACAGAACTAACTCTGTCTTCTCCGGATTGACTCCCAAGCCCTTTTCACTAGCCCAGGTTGACAGTTCGCCCAGTGCCTGAGGGTAGTATCTTTGCACTCAAATTTCGAAATCATAAATTCGTCATGGTTTCTACATAAAATGTTTCAAAAACCAAAATCCAAATACAAATCTAATTTCTTAATTAAACACTTGAAAGTGTTGTCAACACTTAAATAAAAATATGTATTGTGAAGCATAAAATTAAGCAACAGCAACGCAAAAAGAAGATACATATGTATATTTATACATAATGCGAGTATGTAATAATAGTAATAATAATAAAAAGGCAGCCAGACAAACTTCCACACAGACTGACTGAGGGCGCATTATTTGTGAACACAACTAGAAACAAAACAAATAATAATAATAACAACAACAACAACAGCAACATATAAAATAAGGGCAGATACACAACAAACACATAAAGTTATGTACCTATGTATGTATGTATAGTAATATTAACTGCTGCTGTTGCTGCTTTTGTTGGATAAAGAAAGTTTCGACTGCAAAAACTTGCAAAAGACGAAGCAAAACAATAACACAACTAAACAGGGAAGAGGAAAAAAATGTTAAATAAACGAAAAATAAGCACGCAAAAAAAGTCAACAATGTCTGGTTTTGTTTTTATATTTTTTGTTCAAGCGAAGGCCGTCTGGAGTTGTCAAAGCAAGAAAACCAAAAAAAAAAAATACAAAAAATATGTACGTGTCTGTTTTTGTTGTTGTTAAATGTTTGAAGGCGGCAGTGACTGACTCTGAAGATTATCAACGACGGCTCAAAATCGGATGTCATGCTTACATTATAAAAAATATGTTCAACTGAAATAGTGAAATTTTCTTGAAAGTCCCAAATTACACGAAGCAATTTTTATTGAAAATATTAATACAAATTGTTACTTGAAATTTCTTTGGTGTTAACACAACACAATTCTTATTGCTCGTATTTTTATTTGAGGGTATACACACATTTGTATACACATACATATGTATATAATACGAATAAGAGAGTAACACGAATTGCTAGTACAATCAAGTGTGTACACGTTTTATCTTCCCCTCACCCCGAAGTCTAAATTGCAAATTCGGTCAAATTACAAGAAACTTGTATCAAACAATTACGATGGTATAATAGGTTCAGCCCGTCCATATAATACCCACACTCGATATACCCGTATGTACGTGCAAAAACAATTTTCGAACTGGTCGCTATATGGGAGCTTTGACCTACTATGGACCGATCATTCCAAAATTTAGTGGCATGACTGCTGTGCATATACATAAATATCTCGATTGAGAAACACTTGTTAAAGATTTGTACATATTAATGTGATTTGCGGAGGTGGGCCTTATATGGGAGCTGTGACTAATTATGGACCGATCATCATATAATGAAACCGAATGATTTGTGTATACTATGAGACATATTTGTGTTGAATATTATTTGGATATCAACATTTTCATGATATTTATGCTTCCTAAACTGATTTTCGAAGGGGTCATTATTTATATGGAAGCTCTGACTAATTATGGACCGAACGTTATTAAATTAGGTGACATGATTTCTGAATATATGAAACTCATTTGTGTTGAATTTTATTTGGATACCAAAATTTTTACGAGATTTATGTTTGTTAAGTGAGTTTCGAAAGTGGGAGCTATTGTTAATTATGGATGGATCTGCACAAAGTTTGTAGATGTGATTAGGATTCATGTACGAGGAATTTGTGGCGAAATTTGTTTTTACGTTTATAAATCAAACATCTATGATCGATAGACTCATATTTCGGCAGGACATTTGTACAGGGTCTATGAGAAAAAATTAACCGATTTCAACCAATTTCAAATCCAACTGTTCTTGGGCCGAAAAAATATTATGTAGCAAAATTTATCGAAATATCTTCAAAATTGCAATCTTTACTATGCGGGCAACGTTTACATGGACAGCCAGTCAGACGGGCAGACGGGCATCGTTAAATTGATTCAGGAAGTGATTCTTAGTCGATCAGTAATCACTAAGGTGAGTGTTAGACTAATATTTATGGGCGTTTAAAACAGAAGCTTAAATTCAACATACACTCCCCACTATGGCGGTATAGGTAGGGTATAATTACCTGTTTTTTTTTTCAATAAAAAGGCAATGGCTTGGTAAGCAATTTGCATTTCAGATGTGAAGAGAGCAACCCTTTTGTCACCTCTTCAACTATGACTTCGAATATTTGTTGTAATGAATGCCTACAGAGTGCCTACAACACTCTACAGTAAAGTTTTGGCCCGCTTTAGCTTCCTTCCATTGCTCTAAAGAGGCAATAAAGAAAATTTTATGAACGCCTTTAATTTGAAAATTGTCAAAGACCCAGATTTTCAAGAAATTTTTGCACGATTTTGTTTCTATATTGCATTTTATATTCCATTTAAAGAAACATTGGTGTTTAACTTTGACAAATCATTATTCATTTATAATACCCACCAGCTTACTCACACTTTCTAGTGAAACTAATTGTAAAATAATTAAATTTTATAACAGATATAACTCAAGTCCTCTTTAAAAAAAACCCCATCCAATCTAAGCATGTTAATTTTATGGTTTTGTAATTAATTTTCTATTCTATTTTCTTCGTGCAGTAAGATTTTTTTTTTTGCAAATTTATTTTATGATAAAAATAATTTATTAACTCTTTGTTAAACATTTTAGAATTAATTAAAAAAAAAAAACGAAACAACACAAAAAGCCAGTTACCTAATATGTTTTAATAAAATATTTTAAATTGTTTAGCAAACAAATAGATAGTAGTAGTTAAATTAAAGTAATTTGCAAACAAATTTTGATTAAAAAAAAAGCAAAAAAAATTTAAAACGTTGGAAAAAAACCTCAACGGTCCACAGAACACTTAAAGTACGGATGTTATTAAATAAAAGCTGGCAACTGACTGACTCTCACACTTCACTGCAGTTAATTTCAGTGGTTTTATTTAAATTTTTTTTGTTGTTTGTTTTTTTTTTTATTTATTTATTAGCAAACAATTTCGCATACAAATAAAAAAGGAGAAGGTGTACCAATCAACAGTATTAGTTTAAATAGACAATAGTGGAGTTAGTAGGAAAATGTTTGGCAAAGGTAAATTCGTTAAAATGTAAAACAAGATCTATATACATATTCCAGGTAATCTAACAAAAAGTTAGTTGTAATTTTAGTGTTTTCAAGTAATTCTTTTTATACCCACCACCAAAAAGAAAGGTATATTATGATTGTCATTCCGTTTGGAACACATCGAAATAATGGTCGTAGAGCCAAAAAGTCTATAAGATTCCAAGACGATCTAGCCATGTCCTTCCGTCTGTCCGTCTGCTGAAATCACGATAGAGCTTCCAAAACAAGACATAGAACAATGAAATTTTTACCAAGCATTCTTTGATCCACCGAAATATTAGGTATTGAAATTGGGCAAAATCGGCGCAGTAGAATTCGAGTTATAGATCAAAGTTTCAGACTACCTCAATATTTTTCAGATAATTTTTGCTATTTCAACCATGAAATTCTGCATATTTTATTTTTACTATAGAACGACAAGTCCTGTTGAAAATGGTAAGAATCGGTTCACGATTTCTCATAGCGCCCATATAAATGTCTTCCCGGAATATGGCTTTTTGGTACATAAATGTTCATAGAAAATCCATACCCATTTGTTTGCATCGGGCCATATTTTGACCATAGCTCTATACAAAGACCACTTCCGAAAATCACTTAAATGTACATAAATCCTTTATAAAAATCACTAACAAGTCGATATATAACACAAGTAATCCTCATACACATCTAAATTGTAGTAACAAATTTCATGATGATCGGTCCATATTTGATCAAAGCCCCCATATAAAGGCCATTTTCAAAAACAACTACAGAGTATACAGGGGTGGCAATTTTCACGTTCAAAAAAGCCAAAATCAGTCTCCTAGGGCTTTTTGGTACCTAATTTATTGTCTGTGAAAGTAAATCGCTTTTTGTTACACGCTGCAAAAATATAGAAAAAGTGTAAATTCTTGATTACAACTGGAATATGCATAAAATTCTTATTAGTCGTTATTGAGATGAAATTCAACTAAAACAAACCCAAAATAAATAGAAATTACGGTGTAATATTTAATGAAGTTTGCCACATAATACTTGATTTAGTGGTGGGTATATAAGATTTGCAACAGCCGAATATAAACTCTTACTTGTTCTAATTTCTTTTAATGATCGTTTGTAGAAATACAAAGTAACTTATTCTAATTTGTGCGTTAAATTTGGTCAGTATTTTTATTTTTTTTTTAATTTATAACACAAAGAGAAGTCAATTGATTTCTTTACACATTCCAGGTAATTTATCATAGAGCCAGTTGTTACTTTTGTGTTGCTAAGTAAGTCATTTAAATTTGTCTTATTGTAGGCTATTTTAAATGAATTGTATATATGATGGTAGTATCTGGTTGGTTTTATATCCTCTTCTTAGGATATTTTATGCATGTTATATTAACTAGTTAACTAACTTTTCAAGTAATCATTTGCTGTCTTGTGTACTACTGACACTGTAAGCGTATTGTCAAACGCTGACTACTTTGTACCAGCTACCAGACTGTATCTAATTCATTTTAGTAAAATCAGTAACAACTAGCAACATGGCTAATGCTATCAATAAGTTGCAAAAAATCAGCAAGATATATGTCAAAGGTCACAAAAGTCAGCTTTAGTTTAGGGCTTTTTATAGAAAATGTTTGACTACCATCAACAGTTTTGTGAAATATTTTAACAAATATTTTAAGTAGCTGACAAGAGACTAATATTGTCAATTTATACAATCAAATCCTGGTAATACAAACGATACTCGCATGTTGTCAGATTCATTACTGTTTTAAATGGTGCACAGTGGAAGAATTTAAAAGAAAGGGAAATAAATCTGCAATTTCATTGCGAATAAAATTTAAAAAAAATATTTAATGCACTGCACTGTGAGCCACTGTATATATATTTTTTTTACCAACAAAAACTTAAATGTTTTAAAGCCAGCTAAATACTTAAATTTTCATAATCATATTTATTAAAAAAACAATCAATTTCTAAAAAAAACCAACAACCTTTATATCAAATGCATTAGTTCTACTTTATTTCTACTATAAACGATAAATTTTCAAGTTCAACTAACTCTCAACCTTTTTCATTCTACTTTTACGAGGTTTATTATGTTTATATTAAGCTTTTTTGTTGCATTTATTTTTAACAAACTGTAGCTGAAGTGTCTCGTTGTGAAAGACAATTATTTCTTTTTTTGCTAAGGGTTTTTTTAGTACGTATTAATATTATGAGTACTCATGTCTTTAGTACAACAATAAAAATTCAATGAACTTTGTTCATTGAATGTCTCAATAAAATAACTAAATAGAAAAACAAAGACAAAAACAACTACTGACTACTTAAAAGAAATTCATATTAAGCACTTAGCTTACAACAATGATAAAATTACAAAATAAAACAAGTGAGAAAGTATAGTCGGTCAAGCCCGACCATTTAATACCCTACACCCAATGGGCGCTATATGGAAGATATTACCTACTATGGACCGATCAACCAAAACTTTAATGCCATGACATCCGAGAATATAAATATTGTGTACGATATAATTTTTCTCGATATAAATAGTTTTAAGAGATTTATGGAGCTTAAATTGAATTACGGAGAGAGTCTTATATGGGAGTTTTGACTAATTATGGATCAACCATTATAAAATTGGCTGTCATCATTTCCGTACGTATAAAACGTATTTTTATTAAATTTTATTCGAATAACAACATTTTGAAGAGATTTGTAGTCGTTAAAGTGATTTTGGGACTAATTATGGACCGATCATTATAAAATTCTACCATATTATTCGTACATGTACGAAACATATGTATTTGTGTTCAATATTATTTCGATACCAACATTTTTCTTCTTTAAAGTGATTTTCGGAAGTGGGCCTTATATGGGAGCTACGACTAATTATAAACTGATATGGACAAAATTTGTAGATTTATCTTCATTTATAACTCATTTGTGGTGAAATTTGTTTGGATACTTTCATAATTCAAACATTTATGATCGGTAAATCCCAAATTCGGGAGGACATTTGTATGGGGGCCAGGTGAAATAATGGACCGATTTCCACCAGTTTCAATCCCATCCGTCCTTTACATGGACAGCTAGCGAGCCAGCCAGCCAGACGGACGGACATCGTTAAATCGATTCAGAAAGTGATTCTAAATCGATCGGTATACTTTAAGGTGGGTGTTACAAAAATCAGCACAAATCCAATATACCCTCCCCACTATTGTGGTGTAGGGTAAACAGAAAATAAGAGAACAGCAACTGCTTAAAATAATAATAAATCTTAATTTAATGGGGGTATGCACCCCGATAAGTGTTGTGAATCGTAATCGCAGTTTACAACATACAACATCAAAATACTTAGTGTTGTGAACTGTAATCGGGGTCTAAATTAATTGTTTATGAATTATATTTTATTGTTTTAAATACGCCAATCAATTTATGATTTGAGTGTTACAGTTTGTTTATATTTTTTTTACATAAACTTTTTATGTTGAGATACATATTTGAACTTTTGGCAACACTTAAATTTGCATACAACATTCAAAAAAAAATATTAAAAAACGTCGTAGGTCTTGTAGAAATTATTTATATTAGAAATTACCAACAACAATTGTACAACTGTTTTAAATTCAAACGACATACAACTTCTGCGACACTACAACAGCAGTTGTAAATTTGAACAACGAAAGTAGTTAAAAAAAAACTAGATTTTTAAGTTAAAGTGACGTCAATAGTTTCTAAAATATTTATTGATTATTTAATTACACTGTTTAGCAACAACAAGAAAAAATTATGAATGAGGAATCACTATAACTAGCTACTAATTTGTTAAGGCTTGTAAGAATTTTAAATTTGTTGTATATTTAGAGGCACGTTTACACTATTATCAAAATCGTTTGTTTTGAGTAAATCATGGTAAACAGTTATCACTGCACCCCAGTTGTTTTATTCTACTAATTTTCAAAATATGTAAATTTCTGTTGTAAATTCAAAAATCTGCTAGATCATCTATTTTATTAAAGACATTTTATTTTTGAAAACATTTTGTAAAAACTCAATAATCTAGCAACAAATTTAGAAGTTTAAAAATAACAAAAAAATCTCTAGTAAATGTTATTCACCACATAAAGAAAACATAGAAGTATTCCACTATACTTGTATTCGGCTGCAAGATCAAAATAAGCTAATTCAATAATATCGATAAATATGTAGGGAAAATGCATACAATTTGTTTGTGCTAGACTTCCATTAAATATTCTTTCTACTAAAATGATGTTGCTGATTTTCAATACCAAACTGTATACAACAATTATAAATATATTGTGAAATTTTCATTCATTTCGGTCAAGAATTTTAAACGTTAGAGTGTTTTACACAAACAAAATCGACTTTATTTTGTTGTTTCTTATGTAGATAATACTTTTTCTGTGTTACACATAAAATAACAAACTTTATTTAATAGTTTTGTCAGTGTATTAACAGTGTTATAAAAAGCTTATACACATTCTAAATTACAATAATAAACCAAACAGATCTACAACACGTGTATCTAAGTTCTCAAATGGTACTAGATTGCCAAAGATTATCTACTCAGTGACTGCCGTATATTTTTCACTAAGTAAGAACTTCTGGCAACAGTGAAATCGTTAAAATAAATTAACATTAAATGTTAAAATTATGTTTCTTTAAAACACCAACATTTTTTAGAGCTGTGTCACTTATTAGTTTCTTGCTTCTTCTCTACTGAACCGTTTTCGCTGAGTTTTAATATTTTACTACTTAAGACCATGATAAACATGATAAATGAATTTTATTAATTTCGATTCTGTATTAAAAACATGAGCAAGTTTACACTAGCAAACGGACAAAACTAAATCGGCATGGAATTTTACAAAAATAAGAACAAATCAAACTTTACCTAAAATACGTCACAGCAATATTTTTAATCTCAACTATAGAAAGAATGTTTAAAAAAATCAAACGAACGACAACATTTTTAACTTGGACAATTTATATCTAGTAGGTGAGTATCTTTTGATGGAAAAAACCTTAATATTTGTGGCTTCTCGACCAGAAGTAAAAACACATTCCAGTAAATTGAATTACTTTAAAAACCAAAGCCATAGAAATACAAAAAGGTTTCATAATGGTGGATTTTTTGCAAATGACTCCGGAGAGAAGTTTACTGGAGTTTTTTAAACACTATAACTTTGCCACCGAAATTAAGTTCTATTGGGAAATGTTATCTAATAAAACATTAGTTTACGCTAAAGAAACTAGCGGTACGGGAATAAAGTTATAGTAGGAAACTATTGCCCGTAAATTTTATTGGAATATGGATATTATTTAATAAATCACTGATAATGCCGTCAACCCTCCCATAAAAAAATTTGTAAAAAATTTCAAAAGACGAACAAACTTCAAAAGTCATGCCTAATAATGTCACACCTGTTAGACTTATTAAAACAGAAATATTGACATAATGAATCAACAACAACAAAAATCGTTTTTTATACCCTACACCACCATAGTGGGGAGGGTATATTGGATTTGTGCTGATGTTTGTAACTCCCAGAAATATTGGTGCAACAGTTACCTTAAAGTATACCGATCGACTTAGAATCACTTTCTGAGTCGATTTAACGATGTCCGTCGGTCCGTCCGTCTGGCTGGCTGGCCAGGTCGCAATTTTAAAAATATTTCGATAAAATTTGGAACGTGATATTTTTTCAGCTCACGGATGGATGAGATTGAAACTGGTGGAAATTGGTCCATTATTTCACCTGGCCCCCATACAAATGTCCTCCCGAATTTGGGGTTTACCGATCATAAATGTTTTAATTATGCAAGTATCCAAACAAATTTCATCAGAAATGAGTAGCAAATGAAGCCAAGTCACTTCTACAAATTTTGTGCAGATCGGTCAATAATTACTCGTAGCTCCCATATAATGCCCACTTCCGAAAATTACTTTAAAGAGCACAACTCGCTTAAAAACGTCGGCATCCAAATAATATTGAACGCAAATGTGTTTTATATATGTATATACAAATCATTCTGTACAATTTTATGACTATCGGTCTATAATTAGTCGTAGCTCCCATATAAGGCCCACTTTCAAAATTCACTTTAACGATCATAAGTTTCTTAAAAATTTTTGTAATCAAATAAAATTTAACACAAAAAAGTGTCTTATATATAGAAATAATGACACCTAATTTTATAATGGTCGGTCCATAGTTAGGCGAAACTCCCATATATGACCCTCTCCGTAATTCACTTTAACCTGCATAAATCTTTTAAAAGTATTTATATCGAGATAAAGTTTAACACATATAATATTTATATTCACAGAAATCCTGACACTAAATTTTTGTCCAAAATAGGTGATATCTCCCATATAACGCCCATTTCCGAAAAACTGTTTTATATATATATTGGGTGTAGGGTATTATATGGTCGGGCTTGACCGACTATACGTTCTTACTTGTTATTAATTCTCGTTATCTACATTAAGATTTTCATTCGTGTGTAACAAAGTTTAAAAATTATTAACTAGAAGTATGTTTATCAAATAAATAGATTCTGACTCTTCAAGGCAAGAATTTTTGGGTGAGACAACCGCTAACAAATTTTACTAATTTTCACAAAAAAAATTCCAAATTATGTTATAGTTACTATTAGGTACTTTTTTAAATCCATTTTTTATTTTATTTAAAAGGGACTTTATTTAAAAGGTACTTAATTTAAAAGGTCTTTGTTTCAAATGTACTTTATTTAAAAGGTACTTTATTTAAAAGGTACTTTATTTAAAAGGTACTTTATTTAAAAGGTACTTTATTTAAAAGGTACTTTATTTAAAAGGTACTTTATTTAAAAGGTACTTTATTTAAAAGGTACTTTATTTAAAAGGTACTTTATTTAAAAGGTACTTTATTTAAAAGGTACTTTATTTAAAAGGTACTTTATTTAAAAGGTACTTTATTGAAAAGGTACTTTATTTAAAAGATACTTTATTGAAAAGGTACTTTATTTAAAAGGTACTTTATTGAAAAGTTACTTTATTTAAAAGGTAAGTAGATTCTTTTAAAAAAGTGCTACTTTAAATTGGTAATTTATTTAATAATGTTATTTATCATTAAATAGTTTCAATATTTAGTTCGTTTATTTGACCTTTTTTTAAATATTTAATAGTTTCTTCTTTTTACAAGCAATTAGGTCATTTTAATTTTATATAAAAATATTTAATTTATTTCTATATATTTATTTCCAATATTTCGCTATCACAATGGATAGCTTCTTCAGGGATAATATAAGTTTTGAATTATAATAAAATAATAATTGAAGTATGTATAAAAAGGAAAAAATTTTTTAACAAAAAATGAAAAGCTTATGATATACAATTATGATATATATAGTTTTCAATTTGTTTTTAGTTGTATGAAATATTTTGTCGCTAATATTTAGAACTTTATCTATTAAGTTTTTAGTTATTATAAATACGGCTAAAAACTTAACAGATAAAGTGACAAAATATTTCATAAAAATAATAAAATAAAAATCAAACAAATTTTAAAAGATAATAGTTTTCCAAATGAACTAATTTATAAATTAATAAGACAATATAAAAGACCAAAAAAAATTAATAAAAATATAAATTCTGAACCTAAAATGTATAAATCTCTAACTTATATTCCATTAATTTCTGAACGACGAGAAAATTCAAAATTTTATGACAGGAATAATTATAAGAGAGCCCATAAGACTTATAACACATTAAATAGATTATATAGTAAAATAAAAGATAAAACAGTAAAATTAGATAAATCCAATATTGTTTATAAAATACCGTGTAAGGGTAAAAATAATGAAAAATGTAATAAAATATATGTAGGTAGGTACAACTAAAAACAAATTGAAAACTAGATTAGCTGGACATAAATCTGACCAAAAACACAAACATACTTCTTCTCAAAAAACTGCATTAACATCACATTGTTACAATTTAGATCATTATCCAGATTTTGAAAATACCACTATATTAAATACAGAAACAAATTATAAAAGACGATTTATGTTAGAAATGTTACAGATTATTAATGTACCGATAGAAAAGAGAATTAATTTTAAAACAGATACAGACAATGTAGCTCAAAATTACCGACATTTAATTTATAAGAATAAGTTTAGAAACTAAAAATATTACATATATAATTTTTCATTTACTATTCCAAACAAGTTTTATATACATATATATATCATAATTGTATATCATAATTATAAGCTTTTCATTATCTGTTAAAAATTTTTTCCTTTTTATACATACTTCAATTATTATTTTCTTATAATTCAAAACTTATATTATCCCTGAAGAAGCTATCCATTGTGATAGCGAAATATTGGAAATAAATATATATAAATAAATTAAATATTTTTATATAAAATTCAAGTGACCTTATTGCTTGTAAAAAAGAAACTATTAAATATTAAAAAAAAGGTCAAATAAACGAACTAAATAATGTTATTTATCTTTATCTAATTACATAGATACTTTCAAAAAAGCCAAATTTTGTTTAAAATATTGAATCAATTATGTTGCCTAGTGTACGCTTTCATAGAGTGCCCCAGCAGCCATTATCTACAATTTTTTAATTAACTTTTGTTTATTACTGGAACGGAAAAAAACTTGTTTTGTTAACTTCTTTGCGCTAATACCCCTCCCTGAGCCCAATTTCTTGTTATGGTTAATATTCATTGAAATACAAACGGATCTTGTAGTTCAAAGTCGAACTGTCTGCTGCTTAAAGTAACACCTTCTATTTCGATTTCAAATGAAAGCAAAAAAAAAAACTCCAGACAATACAGTTTATTAAATAAAATTAAATAAAATATGTCAACAAAGGCATTTAAACATTAATATTCCAACATACAAATTAATAGTTAGTTTTAAGAAAAAAAAAAAACAGAAAAGAAATATTCCGAATGAATAAAAAGAAATCTATTCAAAAAAACTTTTATTTAGTTAAAGAATGGTTCAGACACATGTCAAATATTTGTGATGTTTTTTTTCAGGTTTGTTTTTAAAAGTAAGAGATAACAAAAATATTAGTTTATGTTTGTTGAATTTAAAAGACATGTTATTATCATGTATCATTGTCATTATTACTCTATTTAGAAATTTTTATTTTTTTTACTTTATTTGTCAAAGAAAAATAATTAAATTTGTGGTGGTATTGGTACTCGTGCTGAGTTTTTATTGTGGTTGTCTTTATTTTTGTTAATTTTTTTTTAGGTTGTTTAACAACCTGATGACACAAACAGCACAACAAGTGTTAATTAAACGTCTGGCTGTCTAATAATCGTCTGTTTTTTAGCCAAAATTTTCTTAATTGGTTTGGTGTCTAGGTTTTAAACTTGCTGTTTGTCTGTGCCTTATTTTTAATACATAACTGTTAAGAAGAATAGCTAAATGATGATTTAAGAACGAGTATGTATTAAGTCATTTATGGCGTACGTGAAAAAATTTAAATTCCATTTATTTAATAAATAAGTTGTTGATACAGCTTTCTTAATAAGGTGATTTGTGAAAATATTTAAACCAAGAAAACTAATTAAAATTCAAAAGTAGTCTGTGCTCATTCTTAAATACCCTCCAACTAAATCATAACAATTATGGTTGAAACTATTTTTCTAACGTAGCGATTGTGCTGATTTTCACTACCAAACTATTTAGAGGAATAATGAACATTCGGCATGAATCTCTTTAATTTTGGTTTGGTATTTTGGTCATAACCGTGATTTGCACATACATAAGTTTTATAAAATTACTCAACAGTTGATTGGTACACACGAGACTTTCCTAGTGGTTTAAGTTTTAAAGCGTTTTTATTTAAAACCATCATTACAGATTTCTTTAAAGTTATTTTTATAACTAATCAAACGGCTGTTTCACCTTTTCGTTGATAACTATTTTTTTAATTAAGCAATTGTGCTGGTTTTCAATACCAAACTACTAAAAATTTTGGTTTGGGATTTGAAAAGTGAGCGTGTTTTATACATATGCAAAAAAATTAGTTTAAGTAAATTAATATCCAAACCTTGCTCTAATTCCATTAATGTTTGCATGAGACATTTATAGGTAAAATTATCATTCCCGCCTTCTTTATAATAAACCAAAATTAATCGATGGAAAGATTTTGCTCATTTTCAATAATAAACTATTAAGAAGAACAATAAACATTTTGTATGAATCTCTTTAATTTTGAATTACTCAGAAGTAACTAATCACTTATTTCATTAATGTTGGCTTAATACTTTCCTAGCACTTTTCGATTTAAAAGTGCCTTTATAGTTCTTTTTAAAGGATCTTATGCTTTATTTAAAAGGTACCTTATTTAAATGGTAATTTATTCAAAAGGTACTTTATTTAAAATGTACTTTTTTAAAAGGTACTTTATTTAAAATGTATTTTTTTTAAAAGGTACTTTTTTTAAAATGTACTTTACTTAAAAGTTACTTTATTTAAAGGGTACTTTATTTAAAATGTATTTATTTAATTGGTACTTTATTTAAAATGTTCTTTATTCAAAATATACTTTATTTAAAAGGTACTTTATTTAAATTGTACTTTAATTAAAAAGTACTTTATTTAAAAAGTACTTTATTTAAAAGGTACTTTATTACTTTATTTAAAGGGTGCTTTAATTAAAAGGTAATTTATTTATATGGTACTTTCTTTTATTTTATTTTATTAAAAAGGTAGTTTATTTAAAAAGAATTTTTTTAAAGGTACTTTATTTAAAATCTACTTTATTTAAAGGGTGCTTTATTTTAAATGTACTTTATTTAAAAAGTAATTTACTTAAAAGGTATTTTATTTAAAATGTATTTTATTTAAAAGATGCGTTTTTTAAAAAGTACTTTATTAAAATATAATTTATTTAAAAAGTGTTTTTTAAATGGTACTTTATTTGATATGTACTTTATTCAAAACGTATCATATTTAAAAGGTACTTCTTTTCAAAAGGTATTTTATGTAAAACTTACAATATTTCAAAGATACTTTATTTAAAGGTAATTTATTTTAAAAATCATTCTTGTCTTCTTTAAACTTTCTTTAATGCCATTTTCAGCAAGAACATTGTTGTGTAACTGCTGCAAATTGAAATTACATGACAGTTTTGCCAGTTTAATTGCCAATCTGTAGTAAAGCGAAACCAATTGTTATAATGAGTTTAATTTCGCTCTAAAATACACTCTGATTTTTTATGTAGAAGCTACATTACGTAAAATTGTGATATTTTCGGCTATCGTAAGTGTCCTTTGAGACCTCTATTAAGAAATTGGTTGATAAAAGTTCCTTATTTGGGCTTCTGAAGGTCCAAGAGTAATAGTTACAATAGCCTTTGTTACTGACCATGTCACTAAATTGACTGCTTTGTGTTTTAGAGGAGTAATTTAGTCATTGTTTTTAAATTCGGCTGGAAATGCAATTTATTGATGATATCACACAATTTTTCGATTACTGAATCATGCGATTTAATACCACTGGATTATTACTTGTAGGAGTATGGTAAAGATAAAGTATATGCAAAAGAAATAGAATCGATTACACCCTTAAAACTCAAAATCTGGCAACTGACTATGACAAGCTAAATAACTATTTTGACAGGTTTTGAAACCAGATGAATCTTCCTCTCAAAATTGCTCAGACGTTAATGTTAATTTTATTAGCTGAGAATTCTTTGATATAATTAAAATGAAAAATTATGGGGTTTAGGAAATATATACCCAATATGACCAATAGATATTTAAAGATGGTAAATATTTAAACCCAACTCAGAAACGGTTCTCTTAAAAATTATTCTTTTTTAAAAGATGAATGGAATTGCAAAAAAATCCCGCCATGTAAATAAATAAAATTTAAAGCATTCAGTTAAAAATTGTTTAAAAAAATAAACTAAAATGAAATATTTCATTTCAATAAACCAACGTATAAGTAATATTTATTTACTCTGCTTTCAGTAGGTGGCGTATGATAAATATTTAATCCTTTCTTCAAAAAATTACTCATACTTGGAGTATTGTTTTGCAAATACAGACATATTTATCGAATATTTTGTATTTACCGTCTGCTATTTATTATCTTTTTTAATCAACACCACGTGTAATGCAATAATTAGTATTTACTTGTTTCTTTTTTCTACAATATAAATCATTTATTCTTATATTTACTGTTTGGTCTAAGAATCTACAAAAAAAAGGCAACAACGAATCACAAAATTTACCATAAATCGCTATTTATTTATAACAAAGCACAACAATAACAAAACAATGTAATAAATGCATCTGTTTAAAGTCGACTACAATGTGTAACGTGAACCTGTGTAGACTCTTTGTCTACATATTCAGCACAGACAGTCAGATGTGTGCCAAAAAAATGTAACAAAAAAATGTAAATGCAAACACTAGCTAAGGCTGCAAAAAAAACACTGAAATTTATAGAAAACAAAACAAATACGAAATACAACAACTATATTATGAGTATTTATAAATAAAAGCAAGTGTAAAAAAGAAAATGTGTGCGATTTTTTGCTTTTGAAACAGTAATTTAAAGGATTGTAAACGTGAAAGGAAAATTATAAAGATTAAGAGCAGTAAGTAAAACCATTTGGTGCTAAACTGTAAGTATCTATTTCATGGTTTTCATCTAAACGATTTCGCAAAGAGAACTTTGTTTTATAAAATAAAATAATAATTGTAAAATTTTTATGGTATTGGAAAAAGTATCGTTTGACATTTATAAATTAAAAAATTCAACGAACAATTATTTAACAGGATCACAAATACAGTTGCTGATTCTTTTATCAAAATTTGCAATCAAATTTAGGCATAACGGCTGCTCTACTTCATTACTGACCTCACCGACTTCGTGTTTTGAGACTGCTATACATTCGTAGGCTCTGTATAACTTGCTTTTAAATCGAGACCATTAAATATCAGGACAAAAGGTACTTTTTTAAACTTAGTTCAAACAAAAATACTTTTTAAACAACGAACTTTTATAAAATTTACCTGCCAAACAATCCACCTTTAGGGAAAGTTCTTTTCACACAATATTATTTTAGAAAAAAGACTTTTTAAACAGTGTGCTTTTAGCAAAAGCAATTTATTAAAAATTTTTTATTAACAACTTGCTTTAATCAATGTAATTTTTAAACAATAAAATTTTATTTTTAAGCAAAGTACTTCAACACAAGGTACCTTTGTAACATCTTTTAGAAACGAACGAAGTACTTTAAGAAAAAGTACTCTATTAAAAATATTGGCTAAATAACTTACAAATAGTAATAGTAGTTTCAGAAACAGTTATTTTCAAGAAACGTACTTTTTCGAAGCGTGATTTTAAAATACTATTTATAGAAAAATAAGAAAAATATTTTCACTTTCTAAGCAATTGCTTAAAAGTATAAAAGTACTTTTTAAACATACTAAAAGTATATTTTAAAGCAAATACATACTAAAAAAAAGTACTTAAATAAAAATATATTTTGAAGAAAGTACTTTAAGAAAAAGTACAATTTAGAGAAAGTAAAAGTAATTTTTAAAGAAATCACTTTTCAAAGCAAATACTTAAAAATATAAAGGAAATACCTACAAAATTATTTTAAGAAAAAGTACTTTTTAAAGAATTTACTTTTAATAAAAATAATTTTTAAAGAAAGTGCCTTAAGAAAAGAAAGTACATTAAAAAAATATTTTTAAAGAAAGTACTTAAGCTAAAAATACTCTAAAAAAATAGTTCTTAATGAATGTAGTTTAAGTAAAAGTACTTTTTCTAGAAAGTACTTTAAGAAAAAGTACTTTTTAAAGAATGTACTTTAAATAAAAATACTGTTTAACAAAAGTACTTTAAAAAGGAATTTTTAAAGAAATTCCTTTAAATTAAAAATATTTGTAGAAAGTACTTTAAGAAAAAGTAAGTAAAGTATTTTAAGAAAAATTATTTTTGAAAGTACTAAAGAAATTACTTTTAATAAAAATAGTTTCTAAAGAAAGTACTTTAAGAATAATTACTCTTGAAAGAAAGTACATTCAAAAAATATTTAAAAAAAAAGTACATTAAGAAAAATTACTTCTTGTTTTAAGTAAAAGTACCTTTTAAAGGAAGTACTTTTTAAGAAAAGTAATTTGTAACATATTTTTTAGAAAATACTTTAAATAAAAATACTTTTTAAAGAAATTGCTTTAAGTAAAGTACGTTTTAAACAAAGAACTTTAAGAAAAAGTCCTTTTTAAAAAAGGTATTCAAAGTCAAAGTACTTTTTAAAAAAGTAATTAAAAAAAAGAACTTTTTAAAGAAATTACTTTAAGTAAAAATATATTTTGAAGAAAGTACTTAAAAAAAGAGCGTTAAGGAAATTACTTTAAGTAAAAATATATTTTGAAAAATACTTTCAGGAAAAATAATTTTTGAAAAAAGTACTTTAGGAAAAAGGATTTTTTTCAACTTTATGGAAATGTACTTTAAGAAATTACTTTATGAATAAGTGCTTTAAGAAAAATAACTTGTTAAAGAAATTATTTTAAGTAAAAATATATTTTAAGAAAAAATGCGTACTTCAAACTTTAGAAAAAATACTTTTTAAAAGAAAATACTTTAATAAAATATTCTTCTTAAAGAATTTCAATTCAAATTCTAAATTATTTTTTATTTTCAAATATTCTGAGGTTTTGGCCTATGGTAGCTTGTTATAAGATTTTAGTTGCCAATATGTCAGCGTTACAGATCATTGCAAATCCCATAAAATCAGTTATTTAAAAACATTTAATATTAACAAAAATAAAATAAAAATTTTTTAATAACGGTATTAACAGGCTAATTTAGCGAAATATTTTATTTTTTAACTCATTAAATATTGAATCATTTCAAATACCCTTGATATTTTGCGAAACATATTCAAATGTGTGCAACAAATGTGTTGCACACAAACTTACATACAATTAAACAATAATATATAGACAGAGTATTTCATGTCTTATTGATTACAAAGTTCATTGGGACCAAACAATACCCAGGAAAATAAAATATTAAATAATTGTAAATAAAAACTGTAAAAAAAACAAAAGAAATAATCGTAAAATTACAACAATAAGAAAAGCACAATAATTTATTGTGTCTCGTGTTAGACTGCGTGAATGAAAAGGAGCAAAAAAAACTCAAGATGATTCTCTTCCATTCAATTATTTACGCTTAAAACTTTTTTTTTTAAATTGCTTTCAGTCCATTTCTTATCATTTTATTATTACACGAAGTGCAGCAACAAGAAAAAATAAGCCAACTGAGGCCATGCAACAGAAACAGCAATAGTTGTTAGTTAGTTAGTAATTGCTTGAAAGTGTATGCTGGTTCATGTCATTCGTTCATTCGTTTTTTTTTTATTATTATTTTTATTTTATATATACAATAATTGCAGCCGTTAGTCAGTCAGTGACAACAGACAAACAGGCAGCAACAGCAACACAACAAAAGTCAACAACATTATCAGCAATAAAACAACAACAATAAAAAAGCATAAAAAAGAAATCGTACGATTTCGATCAAATAACAATAACAACTAAAGTAAAACAGCAAGCAACACTTGCACAATGGGAACGAAATGTTTGTGGTATTTCACTCAAACAGGTATCATTTGAAATTGAGAAGAAAAGAGTGTAATAGTCATTGTGATCCGGACGTTTCTGCGTCTGATACATAATTAAACAGGAATTAAGTTAAGGACTTCCAGAAAGCGCACCAAACAAAGTTCTTAAAAAAGTACTTTAAGACGAAGTAGTGAATTAGAAAGAAAAATCTTTAAGAATTTTTAGGTAATTTAAGATAAAGTAAATTTTCAAAAAGTTGTTCAGGAAAACCAACTTTTAAAACACGCTTTTTATGAAAAGGTTGTTTTGTACCTTTTAAAAAAGTTCATTAAGATAAGGTACCTTTTGGAAAAGGCTCTTTGAGATAAAGCGCCTTTTGGAAAAAGTTCTTAAAAATAAATTTAATTTTTACAAAATTTAATTTTTTTGAAAAAAGTACTTCAAGATAAAGTACCATTTAGTACAACGATTTCCAGAGAAAGTACCCTTTGGTAAAAGTATTTAAATCAAAAGTTCCCTTTGGAAAAAGAATATAACATAACATTAAGTATATTTTGGAAAAATACTTAAAGATAATGTACCTTTTAATAAAAGTGCTTTCAGAGAAAGTTCACTTTGGGAAATAGTACTTTAAGATAAGGTCCTTTTGGGCAAAATACTTTAAGATAAATTGAGAATAAATTAAGAATAATTGAGTACTTTAAATAAAGTACTTTTTGGAAATATTTATTAAGTAAAGTACATTTTGGAAAAAGCACTTTAATGTAAAGAATCTTTTAGAAAAGTACTTTAAAATAAAGTACCTTTTCAAAAAGTTCTTTAAGAAAAAGTAACTTAGAAAACGGACTTTTAAAGAAAGCACTCTTTGGAAAAAGTACTTCAAGAACCATCTATCTTTCAATTTGATCTTATTTCATAAAATTTCTTACCTAATTTCTCAAAGTGTAGACCCATATTGCCTTAATATTAAATTCTGTTGTCAATGTTTTGTGTTAAGTCTAAATAATTTTTTTTTTGGTTTTTGTTATTTAGCTGCTCCTGTTTTTGTTTTTGTTGTGTTACATTTGTGCCTTTCTTTACATTGTTCAAGAGATTGATACCGAGTGACGATTTATTTACATCTCTGTCTGACTGCCTGCTGCAGGAATGTGAATTGAACTGTAATGCTGATTGCACATTGCGATTACAACTGTGTGTGTCTATAGTTTTATTATTATTATTTCTTTTTTTTTTTTGTTTACTTTACATTGTTGCAGTTAGTGCTATTTTGGTTTTATGAGTATGAGTTGTTTGTCTGGTGGTTTAATGTGCATGTGAACATTGTTGCAACACACTTATACTGACATACATACATATATGTAGCAATAAAATATTTAGGAAGGCCCCAAAATATAATTATAATAGTTTTTTGTTTGTGTTATCTTATACACGGCTTAAGTTTTGTTCATATAAAAGGCCTTTCTGGTTTCTTTTATATGACATCAAAATTGTAAACTTTTACCTTGAAGCAAATATGGCATGTGACTAGTTTTGTAACTGATCCCTTTCCTCTAGATATAATGCAATTCTGTGAGTGCTTATTGTTTAACATAAATGGGACCATTCTATTGCATAATATGATATGTATGTAGATGTGTTTATATCTATAGATGATAATGACGTTTGATGGTGCTCATAAGCGTGTCGGAAATTTGCAATTTGGTTGATGTTACAAACTTTTGTTCACTCTTCATAGTTTTCTTTTTTGCAATACAGTGACACCAATTACTTATTTTGTTTACAACAAACAAGTTAAATTAAATTTTGATTTCTTCGACCTTTTTTTTTTGTAATAAATTAAAAAAATTTTTTAAATCATTTTTATAAAGAAATGTGTAAATTTTTTACGGATAAATACCATAACTGACCCAAGAAATTGAAGTAGATTAATCATTACACTTATTCTCTTAGCTTTTATAATCACTTTAAAATTATACAATACATATATGAAAAAGCCATAAAGTTATAATGGCTTTTCCTCAGCAACCTCGTAATTAATATTAATCATACGTTCCGTAGGTTTTTCACAAAAAAATATGATTTTTAAAAATTTAGATAAATTTACGGTTGAAATTTTAAAACAATATTATACAATCTAAACAAAACTAACAGAAATTGACAAGAATAATTCTAGATTTTCATATACATGTTACGAAATTTTATTTAAATTTAACGGCCGGTATCAACATACAGCATGTTTATCGTCATACAACTATATTTGCACAAGGTTTTAATTTATACACATTATTGAGAACACCCTGTTATAAACATAGCTGAACAATATGGCAATATTAAGTTTTAACGACTTTGGCTGAATATTCTAGACACAAACATTCTAGACTTGCAGTCATGAACATTCTAGTATCTTAGCTTCGAACCATCTAGAAGTTATGATTGGTATATATTCATTTTTATTACTCGTTGTATTTTCTTCAAACTACTTGACGCTTTTATTTTGTAATTAAAAAGAATTCGGTTTATTTAAAGAAAATAAGGCATCGCTTTTAAGGTTAAACACGTAACAATGTAATATAAATAATCTGGCATTAATAACTCTTAGAAAATATTACCATCAACTTAAAGTAGATTATTTGATGATAAAAACCTTTGTAATGCAAAAAAGTTTATTAGGCATCACTCTTAATATATTTCCTTGCAGGATTCTTTTAATTCTAAATAAGTATATAAAATAACCATGAACTTATAATGATTTTTTTCCAGAAAGCTCGTAATTAATATTAATCATACGTTCCGTAGGTTATTCACAAACAAAAACGATTACCTACGAACAATTAAGGCACAATTATATATAACAGAAACTATAAAAAGCTTAATAAAACAAGAAATTACAATGATACTTTTTCTTCGATATAATATAAATTAGTTGATGTTTTCCATAGCTAGAAAATATCATCATTAAATAAAGCAGTTTTATATAAAAGGCTAAAAAAATATTCTTAATAAATTTGATTTCAGAATCCTTTCAACTTTAAAACAGATTATTATAAAGATTTTTCTTTATCAACCTCGTAATTAATATTAATCATACGCTCCGTTAGACTTTTACAAACAAATACGATTTTTAACAATGTATGCAAAATTTTTGACAGATATTTTAAAAGACTATAAAAGTAACTAAAAAAAAAGTTTAATAATAAAAATAAAAAAATCAAAGAAAATTTTAAATTTCATTTAAAATAATATAAATTATTTGTCAATTTTAATTACCTTAAAGCTATTTTATTGATATTGAAAACTTGCGAAATGCTGTAAGTTATAAATGTATTTCTACAAGCACTTTTTCTGCCACCTAAACTACTGTGCACAACAATATAAAACTCCATCACTAAAATTGGCACTTTGAAACTTTTGTCGCAGTTTGATGGTCACGAACAACTAAAGCAAAGGAAACCTACAGACAGCAGCAAAAACAATAACAACAACAACAACAATTATATATACTTTACTATAAATTTACAACACAACAGATATATTTACATATGCAGGTATAAAAATGTTTTTGTTTTTTTGAAAATATGTTTAATTTTGTTTAATTCTTCAGTTTAATGTCAAGTCAAAAGTGAGCTGCCATCAACTAAATGTTCGTATTTTACTGACTTTTGGCTTTAAATTTGATTATATATACTGTCTCCCTGTCTGTCTGTCGTTTGTTTATGTCAAGCCATAATTTTCTTTGTTTAAAAACTTGGCAAAATGTGTTTGTTTAACTTAACTTATCTGTAACTGTCTGTCTGTGTGACAGTTAGTCTTAATATCATCTACACTGTTTAAATATTTGAAGTATTTACAGGAGATTCTTATTTGTTTCTACGTGACTTTTGTAAGAGCAATCAATGTTAAGCAAAATAATAATGTAACCTAATTTAAAACATGTTTATTTAAACAAAGGTTTATTTCTTGGAACAATGTAAAAGTATTTTACGAAAGAGTTTTACGATTATTTTAAGCCATAATACTATAGCGAAATTCACAATCTTGTGCAAATGGTATTGCATCATTGCATTTGCAAAAAGGTTTAGCATATTTTTTTATCTTTACACTAACAAAATACACAGCAAGAACAAAAATATACTAAACCTTTTTGCAAATGCAATGATGCAATACCATTTGCACAAAATTATGAATTGCTCTTATGTTACATGCGGCATATTTATAAATTTCCCAGTTTTCCCCCTGTCTCATTTTGTAATCTGCTGTAATATTCAATCATACCTAAGTAAATAGGAGTACATGGCGAGTAAGACTGTCATAGAAAAAACACTAATGACTATGATTTAAACAAAATAAATCTAAGAACTTCTTATTGAATCAATTAATTTTTGTAGCCAATGTACAATGGGGCAGAAAAAAAACTTTTGGAAATAAATCCGGCATTTCTAAATGATACGTTCAATTGTGATAAAATTTTACATGGTCGTAGCCCAGACGTATTAGAGTATAAGTTTTGAAGATGGACAAAAAATATACTCAAGGGGCGGCGATGTCGGGGCTGAATATAGGTCTTCTTTAATTATAAATTGCAATTTGTAAGATTTTTATATTTTCTGCAATTTCTTGGCTACATCTTTAAAAACATCCTTGAGCTTGTTAACTCTTAACTTGTCCGATTTTTTTTTAAATCGGCCTGAATTTCTCACTGCTGTTCCTTATATTGATTTTGTTGGTTTAACATTAAAATTTCCTATTAGAGGCAAAATTTGTTTAATAAAACAAATTTTTTAATTTTTTTTTGTGCAAAACTAGTAACTTAATTATTGTTATACCCTACAGTGGGGCGGGTATATTGGATTAGTGCTGATAATTGTAACGCCCAAAAATGTTAGTCCAACAACCACCTTAAAGTATCATTACCGATCGATTCGGAATCACAAAAACAAATCGTTCAGACCAATTTTATGATGAACGGTCCATAATTAGTCATAGCTCCCATATATGACCGAAAACTTCCGAAATCACTTTAACGACAACAAAACTCTCATAGAAGACTCTCTTCGAAAATCAGCATAAAATTTATAATTTTTTGGAAGGTATTTATTTGTTAAATCAGGCAGTAAATCCGCAAATACTTTTCTGTGTCATGCTGAAATATTTGATAAGACTTCGAGGAACAGACATTCTAACTTAATCAATGAACTGCAATTTTGAATGTTTAATTCTTTTGATTTAATTTTCAATTGTTGCTTTGCTGTGCCATGGTGAATATGTTTGAAGAGCACGGCATAACTTGACAATGTCTGACGTGACACAAATTTCTTTAAAAGTTCATTTCTTTAAAAGTTATCTATCTGTTAAATAAATTAGGAAAACGTGCAAGTATTTTAATTTTCTCTTCGATTCAAATACATTAGTACCAATTTACACAAAGCAATTACTTAAGCTAAGCTGATTATCTTTTAAACAGTTAAGACGAGTAGACACTTGATTCTAATAGCAATTCGTGTTACTCTCTTATTCTTATTACATACATATGTATGTGCATACAAATGTGTGTATACTCTGAAATAAAAATACAAGCGATTTAAGCAATAAAATTGTGAAAAAAAACTGTTTGAACTCCGAAAGAAATTTCAAGGAAAAAATTGTATCAATCTTTTCAATAAAAATTGCTTCGTGTAAATTGGGACTTACACTTCAACATCTCTAATCCAAAGTGTATATGAAGTAAAAAAAAAATATAAATATTTCTTATTTTTGAGATTGTCAATGTCATGTTTTGTGTGCATATTTACTCTAGAGTACGTGCATTCATGTCATTTTTATTGTTTAGCATTATTTGTTGTTGCTGGCTGTCATTGTTGTTGCTTTGTTTCAAAAAACAGAAAAAAAATAATAAAAAACTGAATAGTGATTAATACCTGGAGACAGATTGGCGTTCAGATTAAATGAAAGAAAATGAAATGATTGATTTACAAATTACACTGTAAGCTTGATAAAGTTACTTTAGTTAACATGATGATGTACAAGTGTTTTGAAATTCAGCAACATTACGTTAGTTTTTTTTTTAAGATGCCAGAGACTTTGTATGAAGTGTAACTGCACACTGGATTATTTCAAAACTGGTGACAAAACAGAAACGTTTTGTGTTGTGAATAATTAATTAAATCTTTATAAATTAAATAGTATATTGTGGATATTTTTTGATTTCTTTTAAAGAAATTTTATTGATTTTTAATAGAATTACAGCCGACAATTTATTTGTTAGTTTTCTGAAACATATAAATCATATAAAATTCGGTCAGATAATTGATACAGATTCGAAATTTTTTGGCTATAAATCTGGAAATTCTAAACAATTTGTCCAGTCAAGATGTAATAAATATGGTAGATTTTTCAAACTTATCGAGATATTGACATGAATATTCTTAGGCAATATTCAAAATTACTTTATTCAGTAAAATAATTTTTCACGATATTTAAAAAATTATCAAAATTTTTATTAAAATAAAGTTTTATATAGAGGAAACAGATGTTTAATCTACATATATTTATAAAAGAAGAGCATCGTGACTGATTCATTCATCATCGCACAGCCCAAACCGCTAAAGCTACAAACTTGAAATTCGGGTAATGGGTTCCTTTTACAACATGTAGATCCACCAAGAAAGAATTTTTGGAAATTCTGTCGTTAAGGGGGACAAATTGGGTAAAAACTGGTAAAACCAGTACCTCTATATCTGCAAAACAAATAAACTTAGAAATAATATTTTAAATGCCGACAGGTGTCTGGTAGTTTTTTGAAATTCGAAATTCAAGTGGCCATATGGAATAAAAATAGTCCATCTGGCTCAGATCAATAAAGACTAGAAATTTTTTTGGTACTTTTTTGAAATTCGAATTCCTATGGTCTAAAAATTGTATTCTTTTTTAGTACTTTTTTATCAAAAGGTATTTTCTCACTAAAAATTCCATAAACTATTATTTTCAAATAGTACGTATTACGGATAATTAATATAGGTACTTCTTTGAAAATGATTTTTTCACGAGTGACAAAAAAGGGGTAAAAACGGGCATTTGATATTATTTATTCATTTAAAAAAAAAATATGAAATATTCTTCCATCCACACAAAAAAGAACCCAAAACATGCTATTCACAATTCAAATATAAAGGTGTAAAAAGGGCCAAATTTCAGTACACTTATATTGGTACTATTATGAAATTCATTTCTACTATTCTATTCTCGCAAACTATGCATCTGATCATGTTATTATCTTCGGCAAAGTTGTTGCGCATGAGCCCGGGAAGGTTTCTGAGTTGGTAGGACCACACCTACTTTAACGCCAACTTTTTTTAAATTGATTAATTGCTTCCGCATGGCTTTTTACAGATTTACTTCAAACAAGTTGTATACACATCTTATTAAAGGCAAGGTAACAATAAAACTGTTATGTGCCACGCCCACTTTCATGCTCATCTCAAAAAATAAGTGTTTGTATGTATTTTATATAATCGTAAACTATGTATTTGATCATGTGATTATCTTTGGCAAAGTTGTTGTGCATGAGCCCGGGACGCCCACTTTTAAAATTAATTACAACGTCTCCCGGGATGCCAGACCGCTGGACCGATATTACTAAAACTTTTACGGGATATAACTAAGACTCCGGCATGACTAAGAATACTTTTTTCGACCGCCTACTTTTTTCAATATGAACAAAATCAATAAAATTAGTCAAAATTAATTGAATATTTGTGTAAAATATAACAAAATTTACAAAACGAATCCTGAAATTTCCAAAACATGAGATGAAAATTCAAAAAATTTAATTTTTACAAACATTGCTCATAAGGTCCATATTTCTAATGGGATAAAGCTGCTTTCCGTTTTGTAATCCCAACTTTATAATTTTAGAACATTTGACCTAAACTGAACATTTTTCTAGCAAAAAAATGGTCGATTTCCAAAACATATTTTTAAAAATTTTAATACTGAAATGATGCTTGTAAAGTTACCTTTTAGAAAAATATAAATTTGTTATATACATATTCCTAAAGAAAGTTGTTTAAGGAAAAATAGTTAAGTTTTTAAATTGATTTTATTACTTTTAGACATTCCTTTAAATTTATTTGTATCTGCAGGGTAATTTTGAGAATTTCTACCTGATATTTAAAAAAACAGACCAGGGTTTGGAAAAATTTTAAAATTTAAATTTCAAATACGTAGAACTTTAAAACTAGAAGATGTGAACAGCACACGTAAGCATGATGACTTTTATTTGATTTTTAAGAGTGAATAACAAAAACAAACAAATTACAAGTCAAAGTAACCTTATTTTCAGCCCCCACAGCTCCGTGTTGGATGGTTTGTAAGGTGAATCTTAAACTTAACTTAAACTCAATACTCCTTGGATTCGCACATGACAAATTTTATCTTGATCGGCCCAGCTAGATCTGTTTTCAAGGCTTGTATCTCTATAACATCATTTACAGTACTTTTTGGAAGCTTTATGATCTTTAGGATAAAGTTTGGAATAATACTACTTTGCACTTAACTAAAGACTGTAAATTACTGGAAAACACAATGTAAGTAGAAAACTGTTCTCTGTCGGCTAAAGACTAATTATGAGAAATCCGATGTGATAAATTCTTAAGCTCTCGTCGGTTAACTATGGCCATAACCAAGACTAGCTGGGCAATAAAATCCAACGAGATAAATCAGCTTCGTATGAAATAAGAATTTTGGCCACATCTGGTTATACTTTCTTATCTGAGAACAAAGTATACAAAATTAGATTGGTACTTCCATTTTCTCTTGCCCTATTCATGTTTTCTTACATCTCTTATATTTAAATTCACATAAACTATTTCCTAATTATAAAGCATTATACAGTGCATACAATTAGTATTGTTATGCTAAGCTTATATATTGATTTTTATAACTCCACGTTACATACAGTGGCTCAGAGCTTATTTTATGTAGTGCAGTTTATGTTTTCAAAACTCTATAAAAAGAAAACTAACTTGAACCTAAAAATGAAATTGGTGTCACGTTAAAGAAAAAATGTTATAGTCTAACAAACAAAAAACATTTATTGCAAAAATGTGCATTCTAATATGTTAGAACTAAAAAAATTGCTCCTTCTTCACGTCACAGCTACATTTATGCAGTCAATTTCTACAAAACCCTAAGCTCAATATAGCGTTGTTGGTTTTTAGTTTTTTCTACTTTTATTTTCTGTTGAATTGTGAGTCCGATTTAAAAAATTAAAGCTTCCACAGTCCAAAAAATTATTGAGCGCTTCATTCATGAAAATCGGGCTCATAACAAAGCCAAAAAGTCAATGGCCACGATGAGCGACACATTATAGGAAAAGTAAGGACAAATCCAACGCTATCAGCTTCAAAACTAGCCTCCAAAGTTGAAGCTGACCTGGCAAACAATGTTGCATGTGTGCAAGGAATCTGCATTTTAAAATTCGATCATCTTCGCCGATGAATCTAAGTTTAACATATTCAGTTCAGATGGCATGTCGTATGTTTGGCGGAAACCAATAACAGAACTTAACAATGAAAACTTAAAGGCAACAGTGAAGCATGGTGCTTGCAGTGTCATGGTTTGGGCTTGTATGTCAGCAGCTGGTACTGGAAATTTAACATTTTTTGACACAACCATGGGCAAGTTTAAGTACCTTCAGATTCTAAAGGACAACTTGTTGAAAAGCGCAGAGAACTTGTTTCAGATTTTCGATTTTATCAGGATATCGTTAAAAATCACAAATCAAGTACTGTGCAAACTTGGCTAATATATATGTAACTGTCCACATTTGATGACAACCACCACCACAGTCGCCAGACTTTAATGTTATTTTAGAAATCAGCATGAGGAAACAAAAAAAATTTCTAAGAAAATCTATTTAAAAAGGCTCTTCCGACAGAGTTGTCGAATATTTCGCCTTGTATTACCCAAAAACTCGTCACATCTATGCCAAATCACTTTAAATTTGTTGTAGACAATAAAGGCCAAATTAGTGCAAATATTAACTCGTGTAATTGCTAGTTTTATCTGCATAAAATAAGCTGTGACATCAAAAGACCAGCATTTTTTTTTTCTTTTTTAGTTTTAATACATTTAAATGTACATTTTATTTTTGATCGATGTTAAAATCTAAGCCATTGATTCAACGTTACCGAATATTCCAGATAAATTCAATTCAATTTAGCTTTTCACTAACCAGCCATTGCCAACAGTTGCCAAGCGTCCACAAACTTTTATTCAAATTAAAATGAAACTACCGGAACTGCAATAAATAAATTTTAAATGCTTTAAGGTCTGCTTAAAACCCTGAACAAACACTTTTAATCAGCTGATAACAAACCAAATGTCAGAAACTAATAGCAATGGTAAAATGTTTAATTAAACGTTTTTTAATGTCTACAAAGATAATTGCAAAACTTGAAAATAAAATGATTCCATTTAAGGTGGTACAAAATTAAAATTGCATCAGACATTTAGTTATCAAGAAGATTTAACTAAATTCTTCAGTTTTCTATTATTTTTTTTATTATTTTTTTTATTATTTAATTTATGTCATACCAGTCATGATCAAAAACTAAAACAAAAAATATGTTACCAACCAACAACAATTTTATGTACATATGTACCTATTTTATATTTTTCAAAAAGTTTACATAAAGAGTTAGCAAACGCGAGCATTGGGAGAGGGAGAGGGAGAGAAAAAGAGACATTATACATATAAGGTATGTATGTATATTTTAGAACTGCGTGCACCCAGCGGGAAAAATTGCCAGTGTTTCCAATTGCTGGCCTTTTAGAAGACTTGTTTACACATTCTAAAAGATTTGATACTCATTCAACTATGCCTTCTCTCAGAAGGCCTTCTAGGCCTTTGTTTTATATACAGTACAACCTCCCTAATCCGGACAGATATAGTTTCAGCTACTGTCCGGATTAGTGGATCGTCCGGACTACAGTTGAAATAAAATTTTAAACCCAATACATACATACATGTATATATACACATATATAATTTATTTTTATTACTGAAAAGATAATAAGTACATACTCATAAGAAATTATTTGTATTTAATTGATTTACAGAAATAATAAAGAAACATACTGAAGGTGACCAAAAATATTCATTTAGAAAAATAAGAATTTATTTTTGTTTGAATACACATACATATCTTTATGTAATTTGTCAGCTCTATTTTTAAATTCCTTTAAAAATAATATATCCTTATATGTCGCTTTCGTTTGTTCAGCCCATTGTTCAGCATTCTCAGATTCCTCCAAACAACTAACAACTTCTTCAATATTTTGGTTGGCAATTACTGATTGGAAATCGTAAGTAAATTCATTTAGCTGTGGGGTTAAGAGTAGATAATGCAGAATAAATGCTATTCATATCCTGACATATTGGATCTCTGGCTTTTAATTGAACGAGAGGTAGGCAGTCTTCATCTTCCCATTCGCTTTCGGCGGAAAGCTTTGGCAGCAACTTGGGCCAGCTTTTATCAATGTTCGTTTTGGTAATATTTTAACATGAGTTTAGTAAAAAACTGCAAGAACACTTGTCCGGATTAGAGAGGAAAAATTTCTAAACTGTCCGAAAAATTTAAATGTCCGGATTACTGGATAGTCCGAATTAGCGAGTGTCCGGATTAGGGAGGTTGTACATATGTACATTCAAAATTGCATTTCAAAGGAATGTCACTAAATCATGATTTCAATAGCAAAGACGTATTTTTTTGCAATTATTCCCGTATACCGTCCCTACAAAAACAAACATTATTTTATTACACACTTTGTTATACGAGTAATGCATAAAGAGAGCATCTATAAATTTAGTCTTTTATGAAAGTTGAACTTCATTACGACAATTTACGTTTTGTGAGGAATGTGTTTCGTGCACTTCGCTCGACTTATTGTCACCATAATTGGCCTACTGGAGCGTTCTATTTACAACACCATCACCCATTTTGAGACCCAGCATTCATTATTGGATAATATTCGACCGAATAGACCACGTCTACCACCGTTGGAATCATCGGTTCATATTTCTTTAAAAATGAGACGGCGCCACTTCCCCCACATCTCATCAATCAATGGATTAATTGAGCGAACACTTCGGTGAGAACAATTTACGTTTTGTGCCGGTCGATTGGCCACCAAGATCGCGTGATATCACAAAGTTAGAGATGTTTCTGTAGGGATATGTAAAGTCTAAAGTTTATGCGGACAAATCCGCTTCGATTCAGGCCAGTCAAAAATCTCGGACGAGTCATTTGATAGACATAATCTTCAAAAAATAAATGCCAAAGAAGGTTTTTTAAATTAGGGAACCTCGAAATGGATCACGCTTTATTTCGAAAACTGTTGCTTTCAAATCAAAATACTCAATAACCCCCCAGTACTTTGTTTACATACATGTAATTTCCTAAATTAATTTAATTTTCTTTTATTTAGAGGCTTTCTTTTACTTTCCTCAATGAAATTATTATTATTAAAATTAGCTTACCAGACCTTTACCAATTGGTAGACCTTCCAATTGCCATTCTCAAGTAAGCCTTCTAGTAAGCATCTAACCAGTAGCGGGTAGGCAATGCCTTGACTAACAATGACAATGCGCTGCAAAAAAGGCCTTGTAGAAGGCCTCTTTACAGCATATTTTTCACGCTGGGCAATTTATGCAGTTTTAATGTTGTTTTTATTTGTCTGTTTGTATGGTTTCAGCTGGCTGATGTTATTGTGACCATATGAAAACTAATACCAGCAATAAAACATACAACTACGCCATATTAAGAGGAAGAGTTGTTGTAAATTTACAAATTATAAAAAAGGAAGCTTCAAAACAAGAAAAACTAAATTCAACAACAATTTGAACGGGTCATAAAACATAAGTAAATGCTTGTACATACAATTAAATTTAATAATAATTACAAAAATTAAGCAATTTACAAAATATTACAAATTATTGATTTATTAATAAAGGCTGTTGTTTTCTTTTTAATTTCAATATGTATTTAACTAAAATTATTGTTTGTAATTTGAATTCAAACTGTGTCATTACTGTATCACTGTGAGTTTGCACGTGAATGCAGTTTTCCTTTTTGCGCTAAAGCCCAGTAATTACTTCAACTAACGAATAGAGAGAGAGAGATAGGGAGAGAAAAAGACAAGGATTATTTCTGTTCTGTTGGAAATAGCTAAAGAATGAGTGAGCCCTGAGAGAAAATTAGCACAAGTAAATTGAGAGAAATAAATGGGCAGAAATATGCAACCACTTGCCAAATTATGTTTTACATCAGGGTTGGAAAATGTAGTAAAGTCGTACATTTTTTTCACTCAGCGAACAATTTCTTGTATGCACATTTGAACAATTCTTGACATTGTTATGTTCTGGTTCTAACGACATTGCCCTAACTCCTGACAAGCTATTGTTTTGTTGGCACATGAACACAATTTTTCATATTCTTCCGTGTTGGGTAAATGTGTTGATGTTCAAATTCATACTTTTTTTTGTAATTTTCTAAAAAAAAAGTTATCTTATCACAAACCTGCCTTGTATTCGTAGTAGACGATCGGATCGTAAATTTGGTCTTTACTGAGAACTGTAAATTACTAGAAAATACTATCCGACGAGATAAATGTTTTGGCTCTCGGTCGGCTAACGACTAATTCAAGAGAAAAACTTTGAAATAAATTCTACAGATCTCGTCAGCTAAAAATAGAGACAATACCATCTGAAAAGAGAAATGCTTTGGCTCTTGGTTGGCTACGTTATTAGTAAGAAGTAAGAATTTAGACTTCGTCTGTTTATGCTTTGTAACCGGTAGCAAGATGGGTACTTTGAATCTCGCCTGGCCTATTAAAGTTTTTTGACATCTCTTATATTTAAATTCACATTAACTGTGGGAGATCTAAAATATTTTATAACAAACACTGCATTAGATAACTATGAAACGAACAAAAAAAAATCAAATATTATTTACCCCAAAAAATTTATATTTTTTTACTTTACGTCTTCAAAATGTATTAAAAAATAATTAATGTTTCATAACTGTAAATACACTAGAATTAAAATAAACTTAGTATAGCAATGTTCACAAAAAAAATTACTCTTTAATATTGTGGTTTTTTAAATCAATAGTATTCACCAGATTTGTTTTTATATCTTCAAATATAAATCTTCAAGCAGCTAAAACAGCTTAGGTGATATATACTTTCATATTGTCGGATTTTAGCATAAATCGATGGCTTAATATGTTTTCAGAGAGGTTCTGATCTGGAGAACATGGTGGTCATTCATGTACATTAGTAGTCAAGACAACCCTTTGTTCGACGGTTTACATTTATAGGTGCTTGGAAACGCCAAACCAAGTAAATAAAGTCTTCATGGGAAATATTAGGTCTCTCCAAAAGCTGTTAAAACCATCAATTTAATTAAATTTTTTCCCATCGAAAAAAAAAATCACCTTAAACAATTATGCAGCTATGGACAGAGAAATAGCGCACTTTACTGTTTTAGTAGTGTAACGGGATTTGAATTCTTGGTTCTTTTTTTATCTCGATTGTACAAATAATGATGTTTTTTTGTCAGCACCAATCAGATTAATTCGGGTTGTATCTGTAAAATGTACTCTTTTCCAAAATTTGATGTCCTTGTTCCGTTGTAGTTTCGCCTTTTTGTCGTGGTTTTATATTTTTTTTTGACAGAAGTGTTTTTTTTTCTACTTACATGACAATAAAACTGATTTTCATTGAGGCATCTTCGTACTCAAATTCCTCATTCATTTCAGCCATTATTATTGTCGATTACTTAAAACTATCTAGCTCACTTTTTTATAAGTATGGCCTCACAAACTGTTGTCTTTCGCGGTAGCTTCTTCCTATCTTTCTTAACATTAAACAAATTTGCATTAATGAAATTATAAACCATCTTTCGAGAACATGCAATTATTTAAGTTATTTTTGTTTGTTTTGTACCCTTTTGGTGAAGTTCCTAAATAACCTATTCTTTAACAAGTAGGCAGTGCGGTTCTCTACCCATTTTGGTTGACAAAATTAATAATAAACAATATTTTTGTTAAATAACACAGGATATTACCACCGAAATTAGCATCAACTATTTCAAAATCGAACGCTATTTCATTGTTCAACCAAAAAAAATTAATTTTTCACAAAATAAAGCAACTAATTTTTAGAAAAGCAGAGTGGTGCAAAAGAATAGCATAGAATTCCATGTTATTGTTGTCATTTTTTTAATATAATACTTTTGGCATTGATTTGGCATGTTTTTTTCTTTATTGGTGAAATAAATCAAGGTGATATAATTCATGTTCAAAATTAAAGGAAAAATGGTTAAAAAAATCTTAGTATATATGTATGTATATTATAAATATAGCAAAAAATACAATATGAAGGAAATTTCCATCACCATGCAATGTTAGATCATTAGTGAAATTTTTATTTTTATATATTTTTTGCGCATTCAGTGGTATGATGGATATTTCCATCATTATGCAAAGAAAGGTCAATAGAACATTGGTGCGCTATTTCTCCGTCCATAGCTGTATATGTTTAAATGGTGCAACTATTAACAAAGATTATCGGCTTACCTGTTTCCAGTTAGTTTGTAAGTTTCATTAACCGAATTCAACTCTAGTAGTTTTGTGGACAGACAAAAGCAGTCTATTTATGGTTTATTTGGAAACATTTACATCACATACATTACTAATTTGATCAAGGCTCTTAATTGTGCTGCTGGCAAAGTTTGGCAGTTACTCAAAAACTGAAGCCACTTTTTATATAAACTTGAATTTGACCTTTTCCAAAATCACTAAAGTACACAACAACACCCGCCATTTTATAGCAAATTGTTGAATATTTCATAATAAATAATAAATAATATTTTGTCATCATAAAATGTAATTATAGTTATGAAACATAAACAAATTTTAATAATAAAAATGTTACAGGTTTTAAAACACTATTTGTAACTTTACAATAAATAGCAAACATCAAGTATAATTATAGAAATGCAACGCATTTTATACAGATGTAACACAGCCCAACACGAAAAATTATGCCTTTCTTTTTTTTAGTCACTATGTATATATCTTATATAGAATTACAACTCCTCTAACTCATTTTTTTTTTTTATCAGCTCTAGTTTTCGAGATATAATTTTTTTTTTTCAAAAATTACGTAGTTACACAATTTTGAGTAACATACTCGCAACTGAAGAACAGTTTAACCTAGTTAGTGTAAAAAAAACTAAAATTTAGCTACACTATATGACGGTAATAGCTGCCCTAACATAATATTTACTATACTTTGTAGTTTTGGAGATATAGCCGAATATATGACGAAACAATTTTAGTAATTTTTTTTTTTTTGTTTTTCAAAAATTTATAAAGAATAGCAGATATGTCCTGCATAAAATGAAATATTTCTTGTTAATATGGACGTAAAAGTTTTAATTTTATTATTCATTTTGTGAAATTACATCGCGGTTTTTGCTTGTTGTTTTACAAAAATTTAAAAACAATCAATCAAAACTACCAGAAATCTCTTGTGCACTGTTGCATGTATAATTTATTTTCTTGTAATCATACAGAGTTAATTTATTTCGAATAAAACACACAGTTGTGAATGGATTCTAACGAGATATAGCTTGCTCTAACGAGATATTACGCATAAATATTTCCCTATATGACTGAAGCAAAATAGCAGAAAATTTGTCGTCTTCTCTAGTTTTTATGAATTTCTGTAAAATAAAAAATTGTATAAAAAAAAAAATTTCCCATTCAAAGTTGAGCGATATCTCCGAAAATACTCCATGTAATCAAAATATTATGCAGTATAAAGATAATATTGTAGCCGAATTTCGATTTTTTATTTTTACTGAATAGAATGAACTGTTGAGTAGTTACGTTACTATAAATCGCGTAACTACGCTGTTTTCTTAAAAAAATAATATCTCGAAAACTAAAGCTGATACAAAAAAAAATTAATTATAGGCATTGAAGTCCATAACTAAATGCATACAAATTGGGTAAGAAATCTAAGGCACCAAAACAAAGTTTTCATTTTGTCGGGCTGTGTAATTAGTGTTGAAAAATATTAACTATAGAAAATTGCTGGATTGCTTTTTGAAATATTAAAGCATTTCTGCTGCCGGATTTTATATAAACATGTTGTTATAATAAAGTTTTTTAAAGAAACTTTTACTCAAAAAAATCATAAACAATCAAAGTTTATTTCCTTTCAAGTTCAAAATCACAACAAATTTAAACAACCCCCTTTTTTTGCTTTAAACAGTAATTACAAATTCCCACATCAGCTGGCACATAGTGAGAGAAAGAGAGGGATAGACGTAGTGAGAGCATACTAAGAATGCCCAACTAGTGACAATCTCTGCTCTCTGTATAGAGGGAAAACAACAAATAAAAATCCTTTCTTATTTTTTGTGTACATTTTCCACTATTTCAAATTAAAACAGTTGCTCACAGTCTACAGCTACGAGCAGACACATTAAATTGTAAAGATTTTAGCAGTGCAATATTTTTTTTTAAGTTTATATTCTATATGAAAATTAAAATTTTCAACAAATTTTATTAATAAATTAAAAATACCAGCCCGGCAGCAAAAAAAAACAAGAAATGCGAAAAGAGAAAAACACGTTTTTAAATAAATACAAAAGGAAGACGAATAAATAAAAATAAATAAATACAGGTACAAACAATAAAAGTGCAAAATATTGAAAAATATAAAGAAATTGTATGTATTTTTTAACAAAATACAAATGCAAACATACTACATATGTATGTATGTACATGTAGAAAACTGCAAAGATATGCAGAAATAAAGAGGATAATTTTAAAAAGTAGGAAGTGCAAATGAGGAATAAACATAGAAGAAGTATGTAGAAGGAGAAGACAAAAAATGAAGAAATATTGATTTTTCTGTGTAAAAGAATGCGGTGGCACAAATGCAAGCGTTACAAAAAATGTGGCAAAATAAAACAAAAACGTAACAGGAATAAAAAAAATTTTGAAGCTTGAAAAAAAAAAGAAAAACGTGCATAAAACCAGAAAAATTATACATATAGAGTGTGGAAGAAGATAAAAAAGTAAGAGAAAAATATTTAAATAAGCAATATTCTAACAAAAAATTATAAATTTTTATTTTAAAGTTTTAAAAATTTCGAATGATTAAATTTATTCAACTAAATTAAAAATTTGATTCAAAGTTTTAAATTTTAAACAAAATAATAATAAAATCATTTAAATGAAAAAGTATTGACAACATTACGTTACGTCACTTTTTTTCAAACGAGGCACAAACACAGAATTTTCCATCTAAAATTCTTGCTACAACACACGAAAAACAAAAAAAAAATATTCAGTTTTTTTTTGTTTTTTTGTGGCTGTTTTGTTCTTGGTTTGTACAGGGACAACAATATAGAAATTGCATAGACACAGAAAATAACAAAAATTATCGCACACTAACAACAAAATGTTACAGAAACACAAAAACACATACGGAAACTGTAAACAATTTCTGTCAAAAGAAAACACCAGCAATAATAACAATAAAAACAACAACAAATTAAAAAACAAAAAATCTGTGATTTGTCATTACCAGCAGAGTAGCCACTTAGCCAGGAAATGGGGAAAATAAAAATTGCCCAGTTAGGCAGGAATTATCATTTAAGAATATGTATTTTAAAAACTGGCCTACGTCATACAGAAACTAGCAGTTGTTCATTGGCCTACATCTGGATAATCCATCGAAATTTCTTCATGTTCTTCTGTGTGGGAAAAACCTGTCGATGTTCATGTCCTTTGTTATACATATGTACCTACCACCAAAAAGATGGGCGGTATATCATTCTGTTTGTAGCACATCGAAATATTGGTCGTAGAATCAAAAAGGGTATATATTTTGGGTCCTTATAAGATTCTAAGACGATCTAGCCCTGTCCGTACATCTGTCTGTCTACTCTATTGAGTAGAGCCTCGAAAAAAAGAATTAGAGCAATGAAATTTCTTCCAAACATTCTCTGTTTCACCAAACTGTTTGGTATTGAAATTGAGACAATAGTGGGGAGGGTATATTAGATTTGTGCTGATGCTTGTAACGCCCAGAAATATTGGTCCAACACCCACCTTAAAGTATACCGATTGATTTAGAATCACTTTCTGAATCGATTTAAAGATGTCCGTCCGTCCGGCTGGCTGGCTGGCTGTCCATGTAAAGCTTGTGCGCAGAGTACAGGTCGCAATTTTGAAGATGTTTCGATAAAATATGGTACGTGCTATTTTTTCGGCCCAAGGATGGATGGGATTGAAACTGGTAGAAATCTGGCCATTATTTCACCTGGCCCCCATACAAATGTCCTCCCGAATTTGGGGTTTACCGATCATAAATGTTTTAATTATGCAAGTATCCAAACAAATTTCATCACAAATGAGTGGTAGATGAAGGCAAATCACATCTACAAATTTTGTGCAGATCGGTCCATAATTAGTCGTAGCTCCCATATAAGGCCCACTTCCGAAAATCACTTTAAAGAGCATAACTCTCTCTAAAATGTTGGTATACAAATAATATTAAACCCAAATATAATTCATATGTATACAAATAATACGGTATAATTTCATTATGATCGGTCCACTTCCGAAATACACTTTAACGATCATAAGTTTTTTAAAAAATTTTGAAATCAAATAAAATTCGACACAAATAAGTTTCTTATATACAGAAATAATGACATATATGACCCTCTACGTAACTCAATTTAAGCTCCATAAAGTATTTATATCGAGATAAAGTTTAACATACATCCATATTTATATTCACGGAAGTCATGGCACTAAATTTTTGGATGATCTGTCCATAATAGGTTATATAGCGCCCATTTCTGAAAAACTGTTACATATATGGTCGGACTTGACCGACTATACTTTCTCACTTGTTTCAGATATTTTTCTTTTAATAAAATGCATATAATATAATTTATTTTTAATATAGAGGGACAAGTTCTGTTGAAATTGGTAAGAATCGTTTCTTATAGCCCCCATACAAATGTCATCCTTTAATTTGGTTCTATGGTACATTAATGTCTATAAAACGGCAGTATTCATACAAAATTTAGCAAATATAGTTTCACGTAAAGATAAATCACAAAGCGATTGTTTGAATCGATCCATATTTGATCATACTTTCTAAAATAACTTAAATGCTCATAAATTTATTATAAAAATAACTATCAAGTTGAAATTCGACAGAAGTAATCCACAAATATATTCATAAATCAACGTACTGAATTTTATGACGATCATAGCCTCCATATAAAGACCATTTCCAAACATCACTTAAATGAGCATAAAAGTCGAAATTCGACATAAACAATGTGATGATCGGTTCATATTTGAATATTGGCCTCATATAAAGTTCACTTCCAAAAATTTTTTTGAATGCACACAAATCTCTTATAAATATCCTTCGACAGAAATAGGCCGCATATATATATATATACAGTATATAAATAAATCATAGTAGTTAAATTTATAATGACCGGCCCATAATTGGTCATAGCTCCCATATAGGGACCACTTCCAAAAAACACATTTACCTTCATAAATATTGATATATTACTGAAATTTTTTACCGATGAGTTTGTGAGTAAAAATTTGACTACAATTACTACTATTTATCAATGCAACAATTTTTAATAGGAAATTCCACAACAAGCACTTTAAATGTTACTTCAGGCAAACGGTGTTTCTGCAAAACATATTTGATGGCATGTCATCATTTGCTAGTGCCAGATCAAGACTTGTGAAAAGAGGATATATTACTAGAACCTTTTCCTAACCTAAAGTAAAACTCACATGACTCCTACTGTGTTTGTTTTCTTTCATTTACTCCAGCAATGGTAAAGCTGATGATTTCTCCAAAGACTGTTTGTGGCATATTTTAAGCACCGCAATAGAATTTCTCAATAATCACATTGGACTAGATGAAAATACTTAGTGATGTTTTGGTTACCGATGATTAGCAGAATATGAGGTTACAAATTTGACTAATTAAAACTTTCATACGATTCCTGAAAACTTTCAAAATAATTCATGCACAAGTGAAGAATTGAATACAGGAAACTAGCAAAAAATACAAATCTGTGATGGTAATTTATCATTAAAAATCTTTATCAAACAGTGTTGACGCAACGAAATGTTTTCAATTTAGTTCCATTCAGATTTTGATTGAAACCAGCTGGTCACTGGTCAAGACTGGTCTCAAAACATTATTAGTAATCCTCGTTTAGTAAAAAAACTAAAAATTTGTCATTAAACTTATTTCAAGATTTTAGACTCTCAAAACCTAACACTTTTGCAAAATGCTCGATTTTATGAATGATTGTGGATAGTTAAATTATTTATTTTAAATATGAACCGAAATTTTTAATTTCATGAATAACAGACATTATATTAGAAGCTCCGGTAGAGCTAAATAATGTAATTTATTTTAGGAATGTAACCTAAAGCCTTGGCTTTTAATATGTGTTTAAAATTTTCAAATATTTTAAATAATAAAAAAATTACAAACAATTTTCTTTAAATACCTAAGAATTATTATTAATCATACGTTTAGCTGGCTTGGTAATAAGAAATAGCGATTTAAGCCATATACAAGATATTTTTTACTTGATTTTATCAAGTGTCTGAGACTCTAGCGATTTTAAGATGATTGTACAAAAGCCGGATATAAATACTGAGAGATATTTGCAAAATTAATTCTGAAAACAGAATTAGACCTTAATAAAAATATAAACAAGCAAAGCAATTCATACTTTAAATCTTATGATTTTTAATTAATTTACTTTAAAACGTCTTAAAGTAATTATATACAACATTCAAGAACAATTTTTAAAATTACCTTTAAAGAATTGTAAAATTTACATACAAAGTTCATAACTGAAGGAGCTTAAAGACTTGGCTCCCTTAATGCGTTGAAAATGTTAAAGTATTGCAAATATTAAATAATTTATAATGGATTTTCCTTAACAAGCTGTTAATTAATATTACTCATACTGGCTGGCTGGCCGTTCATTAATATTAATCAAATAAATATTATTACATTTAGATAATATTTGCCCTGTTGTATTTTAAAGTAAATCTCTAAATTCTTTAAAGTCACTTGACACCGTTGTTTAATTTGCGATTTTATCATGGCATGTGCTTGTTGGACGGTAATACTTCGTGATAAAATCAGATCACTTTCATAAATTGTCATCTATTTTTCATCTCAAAATTCTGATGTTTCGCTAAAAGTTTTAAGTGAGTGAAACTATATCTTTAGAGAATAGAAAAATTCAAGTTAATGGCACTCTAATTTCTTTGCTTAAAAATGTGGCTGAAAATTTTTTATGATTTGCCTTAACATGAGAAATGCAGCCACAGCTTACATACTATTATTATAGAAGACTTAATTAGCCACTAACCTCTTAAAGCTTTTTCATTTAAATTTTAGTAAAACTTTAAAAATAAATTCAATTGCCAAAAAATTATAATGATTTTTATAAGGAAACCAACCTCTTAACTAATATTACTCATACGCTACGGAGATTTTATAAGCAAAAATTATACTTTAGGCAATTTTTAAAATTTTAAAAATATACAATTTTGTAAAAATATGTGTAATACTTTAAATCTAGAATTGTTACCGATATACATAACACAATAAGTGACAAAGTATAAAAATCACAAAAGGAGTTGATTTGTTAGAGAGGAGAGGCTATACAGTCGTCCAGAGACAAATGCAGATATACATTTGAGACAGATTCAATATTGTACGTTTTTTTTTAAAAACATTCTTTTTTTTACTTGTCATTAACATTTTTCGCTAAGAAAGGTGTATAATATTCGTAGAGCTATTAAAATAACTCAACTGAAAACCATTTACAATTTCGTGTAACCTTTTGTCAGCTTTAATGCATTATGCAAAGTCTCATACATATTTCCTTCTTAGGTTTAGTCAGAAATCTGGGTATTTTTTTGCCGTTTTACTGCTAAAATGTAAATATATTCATAAGGCAACCACAGCTTCCACCACTTTTATGTTTTACACACTCATATTTCTTTTTAGTTCATCAAATAAAAAAAACTTTAGCTAAAGAAACAAACAACAAAACCAATCTCTTTCGTGACACACAGATACGAAAATGCTGTTATACACACTTCCATTTTTACACTCAGATACTGTGTGTGTCTCTCTCTCTCTCTCATAGTAGCTCAAAAAATTTGTAACTAATACAATAATGTATGACAAATAAAACTAAATGCGGGGACAAAGTAAAATAACAATAATGACAAATAAGAGTGTTTAATAAGACTGCAACGAATCTCAGTTGTCCCCTACTTTTGAAAGATATTTTGGGAAATTATTAAAAATCGTTTTTTTGTTTTTGTTAAAATTATAATAATGAATTAAATGATTTGTTCAGAGTTTACAAAAGTTCTTTGAAAAAAGTTGTAATTTAAGTCTTGGTTTTCTTTAAGCGTTTAAAATTTTAAAATATTTCAAATACTAAAGAAATTAGAAGTAGTTTTCTTAAGTTAACTAAGAATTTGCTACTAGAAATGACGTTTTAAACAAGTTACTAAAGATTTTTTAGACATATTTTTTTACACAGTTATCATGAGTGTGAGACTTACAATGCTGAAATTTGCCTTGGTGGCAATTTTCATGTCTTAAGTGTTACCGGGGTAAAAAACGATTTTTTAGAGTTTTCTTAGTATAAATAAACTAGTTGCAGGCTAATATTTTAACAATTTAGGAACTAACTTTAAAAAAATATGTAACAGTAAATATATTTTGTTAATAACAAATAGAACGAGAAACCAAACACTCTTAATGAAGGGTATAGCAATAACAATAATAAACTTACATGAAAACACTTAATGAGCACAGCCGAAGAGAGTGTTAAATTGTGTTTATAAGATAAAAAGAGCCAGAGCTAGAATGAGAGAGCGAGAGAGCAAGAGCATGAATAACGAATTGCAAAACATATATAGTAATTTGTGAAGTAGAAAATTTTTGTATTTAATATTACTGCAGCCATTTACTTTTAACTAAAACAGACATACAGTCAGTTGCCGTAAGATCATCTTGCGTGCCGGTTGTTCTTTTTAAGCGACAGCAAGAATAACAAGCACAACACAAACTACTGGGAATAAAATATATGAAAATTTTCAACTAAACAATACAACACACAAACGTTCAAAAACGTATTGAATTTTTAAGCTAAAATAATAATAATAAAAAATCAACATATTTAGCAGACCAAAAGCCATGATTTATTCATGACAAATTATAAAAACAAAAACGGGAAAAATATATTTCAAAACAAGAAAAAAAAATTCAAAGCTGTTAGCGTTCCTACACAAAATAAAAATAAAATAAAACAAAACCGACAACAAACAAATAAATTATTATAAAATAAATAAAACTTAAATGATCTACATTCCTAATAACGACAAAACAAACACAACAACAAACAGCATCATTATTTTGTAATTATTATTTAAAAAAAATCAAAACAAAATATAAATTATAGTTTTTATTTTATAATTTAATGTTAAACAAGCAGCAAAACAAAAGTGAACTTGTTTATTATTCATTAAATAAAATTATAAAAAATTGCAAATAATTGTAATTATTTCAATTTCTATTTAAAGTGTTTTAAGTGATTGTAAGCTTTAGAAAAAAGTTGCAAACAACAAAAAGAAAAACAATTTTAAACAAAACTTAAAAAAGTTACAAATATCTAATTAAACAAAATAATTGTAAAAAATTATAGTCCATTTAAAAATAAAACAAATTTAACAAATATATATAAAATTTCAAAAGAAATAAAGAGAATCCCTCCTTTTAACAACTACAACAAAAAAAAAAAAAAAAAAAAAAACAACAAAATATTCAAAATCTTCTAAACAAATAGTGACATTCAATTAACAACAAATTCTTACAGCAAAATTAAAACAACCACTAAGGATTATTGGAAAAAAAAACAATACTGAAAGACAAATTAAGCTAAAAATAAAAGTAAGTAAATGAAGACAAATTTTCAAAACTAATTTTGATTTGGAAAAAAACACTATTTTGTTGCAAAATATAAAACAGGAATTTGTAATTCAAATTTTGTATTAAACTCCCTTCAAACTCAAGTTACATTCTCATACGTTTTACACAAATTATTAGAATTTTAATGCTTTGTTTAGAATTTACAAAATTTATTTAAAAGAGTTGGAGTATATTAAACTAAAAATTACTGAAAATGTTATGTAAAGTCATGGCTTACAATATGTTTTTAAAATTTAAAAATACTCTTAATAATAAACAAACTACAAGCAATTTTATTTCAATACCTAAGCATTAATATTAATCATACGTTTAGCTGGCTTGGTAATTAGAAATAGCGTTTTAAGCCAGTTAGAAAAGGTTTTTGCTACATTAGTTTTACTTTTTCCAATTTTATCAAGTGTCTGAGACTCTGGCTGCTTTAATTTGTCTAGACACTTTTATGATGAAAAGACGGTCATATATACTGAAAGATATTTGCAAAAGCAATTTTGACTTGCAAAAACAGCTTATTAATTTAACAAAAATATAAACAAGCAATTCATACTTCAAATCGGATGATTTTAAATCATAATTTTATACACAAGGTACGTTCACATTCAAAAACAATTTTCTGAATTTTTAAAATTACCTTTGAAGAATTGTAAAATATAGTTAGTGGCTGCATAAACACGTTTAAAATGTTAAAATATTGCAAATATTAAATAATTTATAATGCATTTTCTTTAACAATCTGTTAATCTGGCTTCTTGGCTGTTGATTAATATTAATAAAATTTTAGGTATTAAATTTGCCTTGATGTGTTTTAAAGTAGTAAATTATTTAAAGTCACTTGGCATTCCCGTCTACTTTGTGATTTTAACATAAACATTAAATATATTAAATAAATAGTCTGCTTGTGGGTATGATATATTAATGTCATAATTTCATAAATTGTTTTGATCTCATCTCTTATTATTTATCGTTAAGTCTTAAGTGAGTGTAACTAATACTTCAAATAATAAAAAATTGACTTCAATGGCACTCTAATGTAGTTGCCTCAAATTGTTTTATGATTTTCCTTAACATGTCACAGCTTATATATTATTATTATTGAAAACTTAATTAGCCACTAACCCCTTACAGCCTTTTCAATTAAATTTCATTAAAAATTTAAGAATAAATTAAATGGCCACAAAATTATAATTATAAAAAGAAACCTCTTAATTAATATTAATCATACGCTATGGAGATTTTGTATGCAAAAATTAGATTTAAGGCAACTTTTAAAAGATTTCAAAAAACAAACAATGAATATTACTTTATATTGAATATTATATTATTATATTAACTTATAAAGGTCTTGATTCGTAAAAAAAGAGAAACAATCCAGTCATGCTGAGTCAGTTCAGATATACATTTGAGATAGATTCGGTTAGTGTGATCTAAACAAAAATATTATTTCTTATTTAATAATGTAGAATTTGATCCCTAAAGTTTTTTTAAATCCATTTTTTTCTCTAAAAATTTTTTGTAACAAAAAACTGAGTATTTTTTTTTTTATTAAAATTAAATGTTCACCCCAAATCTTATTTATCACTTAGAAAATGTTTCGCCATCTATATTTTATTTTGGCTGCAGGTTGATATTAATCATACATGTTGTTTGTCTTTGTATTAAAGTAATTGTAATATCAATTGTAAAGAATTGTTAAAGAAAATCAATAAAATTACTTCACAGATTGCTTAATCCACCATATTTTACCATGATTCTTAGGCTTTCGTACATACTCCTTAGTATTTTATTAAAAAATCAAAACAGACAGAGTCTGATACACAATATAGCATCTAAATTAGTAAACCAGATTAACAAAAATCCGCTATAACTGGCTTAAAGCGCCAATTCATTTACCAAAGCCAACATAACGTATGATTAATATTGACTCTTAGGTAAGTAAAGAAAATTGCCTATAATTTCTTTATTATTTGAAATATTGTAAAAGTTTAAACACATACTGAAAGCCAAGACTTTATATTACATTCGCCTTGAACTTTAGTACAATATACTACAAATTTTTTAAAGAAATTTTGTAAATTCTAAACAACATATTAAAAATAATTTCAAATTTTACTCGAGTATACAATATTGTTGTATTAACAAAGACAGACTTATTTAAAACAATTAATATGAAGCATATGCCATGTTATGATTTGTAAGAGTTTTTTTAATTTGTTGATATCTGTTAAGATATTATTAATTATGGAGGCTGGTTTGCTAAGAAAACATAATTTACAGCAACCCAAAAATCTAGAAAGAAAGTTTGTAAATCTTCTCAATGTATGCTTTTATAATCTATATAAAATTTAAAAATATTTAAAATGTTTAACAAATTATAATGAATATCCTTTAACAAGCTGTTAATGAATATTAATCAAACGTGATTTTGTTATGAAAATATGGAATGAAACAAGTTACATGCAATTTTTGGGAAAAAAGTTGTCAAAATTTTTCTAAGAATCTTTTAGAACTATCTGACCATAAACTACTCTCTTGCCTTTCAAAACCCGTTTGAAATGTTTAAATATTTAAGTTAGCAAAGAAATTGTAATGAATTTTCTGTAACAAACTATGAATAAATATTAATTATACGTTCTGTATTCTTTTAATATAGAAATGTAGATTTAGTTTAAATCGCATGTTCGGGGAATTATTGTGAAATTATGCGATCGGAATTTTGGTTTGAAATAAACACATTATTTTTATTTGTGGCACTAAATAACAGGTAAAAATATAAAAAATGTTACAACAGTTACACGTGCAAGATGCAAAAATCAAAAATTGCTCTTCATTTTTCCAGCCAAATCAAAATCAAAACTTTCTACACAAAAACCAGCGAATTGTTCTTGAATTAACTTTTACATATCTAAGGCGATTTTGGAGCAAAATTGTTATTGTTCTCTGGGTTAGTTCAAAATTCCATTAGACGAAGAATCTTGATCACAAGCCGGACATAAAGTGGTGTTTACTTTTCAATACTTTATGGTTTTGTAGGGGTTTTCTTGTAATATTTGTATCAAACGAAACTTTTTAAAACGTATTTATGTTTAAAATCAACTTAAAGAAATTTTAGTTTAAAACTATCAGTGTAAACTTACAAAATTTCTTGTAAATCCAAAAGGTTTATTATGCCAAAGTATAATGTATTAATAGCCTTAAGACTTGGCTTTAAAAACCATTTCAAATGTTTGAATATTTAAAATAGTTAAGAAATTTTAATGAATTCTCGTTAACAGCCTAACAATTATTATTAATTATACGTCCTGAGGGTGTTGGTAACAAAAAATTTTGTTTTAACTTATTTTGTTAAAATGTTCTCAGTTTTGAGTTGTACATTGCATAAATAAAACTAAAAATTTAAACAAGTTTTTTTTTGATTATAAACATAATTTTTGATTTGTGTTTAGACAAGAAGGAATTAAATGGTTTCAATAAATAACTTAATGGAAAAGTCTAGTTTATGAATTTTTCCAATTTTAGACTTTAAGAAATATAACTTAAATTGAACTGTAATTAATGAGATTTCTTGATATTGTAAAAAGTTTACATTTTGACTTTTAGATACTGTTTCAAATGTTTAAATATTTAAAACAGCTAAGAAATTATGAAGAATAACTTGTGTTTTTGTGATTTTGTAATAAAACAAGAAGAGAATATTTTTGACAATTTTTAGATGAAGATTTCAAGGTACTCAGACTTTAAAAATGTGCTAAGAGCATATATATAATTTATAACCTTTTCAATTGCTAATAGATTATAAATGAACTTTAAGAAAATTTATTTAAATCAGGGGGGTGTAATTTATGAAATTTTTTATAATTGCAAGCAGTTTTTAGTTTCCAAGTATAGTGAGAATTAATATTAATCATACGTCCTGTAGGCTTCTGTAAAAGAAATTAAGATTTAAACTAGTTACAAGAGATTTTGATGAAATGTTAGATTTTCACAACCTTTTGACATCTATTCAAGAACTACTAAGCAAAACTTTGAGTTAATTTATAGCACTTAAAGAAAAAATTTAGGGAAATTATAAAAATTATAGGAATTTAGACGCTAGTATAGTTTCTTACAGAAGTAAATGTAATTTTTACACAGAACAGAATCCTGTAGTTTATTTATAAAGAAACTTTAAACTAAGAGTATTTTAATTTTATTATTTTATTCTTTAATGGTGCGAATTACAAATACGTAAAATCTTAAATATATATTTTCTATAAGCTATTTATAATTATAGAGAAATTCTTAAAATATTGTATTTATATATTTCATAAAAACAACCAACCACAAAAAAAACACACACACACTCAAAATGCCACTTGTTAATAATTGTCGTATAAAATAAAAAAATGCGAGAAAAAAATCACACACATTTTAAAATATTTCTAAAATTATGTTTAATTATAAATTATAAAAATACCTACGTAATTTGAAGGCATAAAACTGCAAAGAAAATATTTGTGTAGAAGAAAATTGGGCAGCCCTAATTAAAATAATAACAAATGAAAATTAAAAAAAAACTATTAATCATAAAAAGAATTTCTGTAGGGATATTTTTAAACTAGTATTTGTGTCAAGTTTTTTTTTCTTGAATAATTTAATTTAATTTAAATTTCAGCCCACTGTAAAGTAAAAAGTTATATAAAGCATTAAAATATGAAACTCATTGAATTTAGAAATGTACATATAACAGCTAAACTAAGGGTACGGTCACACATGGAAAATATTTACTCAAAAAAGCGTCATTATACACAAATTTGTTTGACGATGTTTAATCTAACAAGTGTTCTGTAAGAGCAAACAGCATCAATTAGAATAAACACAAACTTCTATTGTGATTTGTTACGTCTTTTTCGTCGTTACGTTACGTCTTAAGATATAAAACAGATCTAGTTTTAATTGCTTTTTTTAAATATTGAGAATTCTTTTGAAAATTATCAGGAAGTTGGTTTAAAATCAGTTTTTTTTCTCTTACTCTTGCTATATGTTTTTCTTTTTTCTTTTAACATTTCACCTTTTTTTTCAAGCCTAACGCTGAAAAAAACAAAAAAAAATAAAGAAATTAAAATTATCTTGTATTTCAGCAAACAACGTTCATTGAACTTTTTATGCGTAAAAGTGCTAAAATGTGAACAAAAAGATAAATATATACATGAATATATAAAAAAAAAACATATATATTTACAAATATATACCTATACATACATACATATGTACATATGTGTACCCATTTATGTATAAGAAACTGAAAGGGTTAAAAAACAAACTAGAGCTTATGAATAGAGAGAGTACCTTTCAAATAAACTTCTCTAGCAAAACGTCAAAGACTTCAAGTCAACTTTAGTGCTTTGTTGTTGTTATTGTAAGAAACAAAAATACAACAATATTTAAGCACACACAGATACACCCATACAAATCTCTTTTTGCTAAACTATTGTAAACAACAACTACGACATAAATTGTATTTGTTTGTAGCCAACGACGTCAGTCAGTCTTACACATGTTTTAAAGTTGCTTTTATTGCTGCTATTGATGTTGTTGTAGTTGTTTAACCATCTTGACTTGGCAACACATGTTTAAGCAGGAAAAATTAATATTAGTTTTATTAAAATAAGCAAACAAAGCCAGCAACAACATTAAGAAAACAATAATAGCAAACATGATAGAGAAATAAACTTTACAGGGCCTATCACAAGTTGAATTTTCAACTAAAAGTAACAAAAAGCTAGAGAAATAAAAAACCATTTTTTTAACTAAAACAAATATTAAAATCAATTAATTGTTAAATATAATGAAAAGTTAAACAATCAAAATTTTTTTTTTTTTTTGTAATTTTTAGAATTTAATATATTTTTTAAAACGAAAAAAAAAACTTTTTAATAAGGTAGAATCTGTAATCTTTTCGCTAATAACTAAAAGCTGCCACCATAAGCTTTCAAATTATGAAAAACTGAAATCAATCCGTATTAAATAAGTTTAATAAGGCATTAAACTTTGAAAAAATCTAAAGCCTACCTGACGTATGATTAATATTAATTCATAGGTTATTAAAAAATTCTTTATAATTCCTTAAATATTTTAAATATTCAAACATTTTAAAAGGTTTCTGAAAAAGAAAACTTTAGGCTATAAACGCATTAGAATTGTAAACTGAGAATTAAAGAAACAAACGAAACTTTTCTAAATTAAAACAAACAATTTCAAATCGAAAAATTTTAAATCTAAAATTTTTGTTTTAATTTAAAAAAAAAACATCATAAAAATTACGCTTTAAAAAAGCAGAAAATGTTTTTAATGTACAATATATTTTTATAAAAAAAATATTTTTAAACTCTGTAAAAAATCAACACCATATACAAAGTATGATTATTATTAATTCCTTAAGTTAAAGATAGTTCACTACAATATCTCAACTATTTTGAATACTTAATCTTTTGAAACGGTTGCTGAAGTACAAGACTTTAGGCTATAAAAATATTATAATTTGGTGTTATTAACTATTACAAAACACTAAAATTTTGTAAGGTTATTTTACTAATTGTTCGTCCTTTATATAAATAAAAAAGAAATTGACCTTAAGCTCAAACAAAATAATTTTAAATTTTGTAAGGGTTTTTAATATTTTTAAATTACGACCCCGATTATCGTTCACAACACTAATATGTTGTGTTGTCTCGACTACAACACAACATGCCTTTTATTAAGATTAAGCCGCAAATGTTGTGAATCGTAATCGCAGTTTACAACATACAACAATAAAATACTTAGTGTTATGAACGGTAATCGGGACGTACAATTTCTTAAAGTTTGTTCAAAATATTAATAAGTTTTAGAGAAATATATTCGATAGTTTAAACTAACAATAGATACTCTCTAACGGCGTATAAAATCATATACAGTAAACAATAAATGCGAAAACTTTCTTATAACCTTGCTTAAATGTTTGCTTTTATTACAAAAGCATACAGTACGTATGATTAATATTAATTCTTAGGTTGTTATAGAAAATTCCTTGTATTTTTTAAACTATTTTATAAATTTGTAATATTAAAACGGATTGTATAAGTAAAGTCTTAAAGTTAAGAGCTTATTATACTTTGGAATTACAAGCTAGCAGTATTTTAAAGAAATTTGGTAAACTTCACAACAATTATTTGTAAATTCCAAAAAAAATATTTCAAAGTTTTAATTAATAGTTAATAAATGCATTTTTATTTATTATTAAACAAATTTACGATGTTATTTCTGTATCAAAGCAGCTTTGTAAAAGAGCCTTTGAAAAGATAAAGTTCATAAAACTATAAGGCTCTTTGTATAATTTGCTCTTTTATTAATTTATCTAATGGTTTTGTTTGCAAATTTGTTTAGAACTGTGACTAACCTAAATGTTTTACTTATAAAGTATTTTCGTATTTGTGTTAACAATTTTTCTGAGACTTAAAAAAGCAGTAAAAACGCAAACAAACAAAATAAAAAATAATACAGAAAACAAAGCAACTGCAATGCAGTGTAGTAGCAGTGAATACACTACTTACTATTTTGTTGTTCTTGTAATAATTTCCACCGGTTAATGTACTACAAAAGATTGTATTACATACATCTACATATAAAATAAACATACAGAGATATACATACGCATTTGAAAGAGATTTAAAAGAGTGAATTCTATGAGAATTAATTTAAAATTATTTTGTAACTAAAGCTTTTCACATGCAGCGACTTTTGCTCTTGCAAACTAGTTTGAATATGAACAATTGCAAAGATAATTTTTTCTAAACCTAACGAAGATTTAATTATTTTGAATTCCTTTCTGCTCTGGCTTCATTGTAGTTAAGAGGTATGACCATTTAACATGCAAAATACCTGTAAATGTTAAATAAGAATATCCAAACTAAAAGAAAACACTAGAAAAATGTAAAACAAATAAAAGAAAACTGCAACAATAAGCAGCTTAAAAGAGAGAAAAAGAAAATATTTCTATATAAATAAAAGACAGGCGAAAGGCTTAGAGAATACTTTTTTTAAATTTCAATATTGTAATTAGTAATCAAAAATCTATATACGATTTTAAAATACATACAGTAGATTTGAACTAAATAAACAATAAATGCAAATATGTATGTATGCTTTTTTCTTTATTTCTTATTCACTAAGTACTTGATATTCATGATATGAAGTTCATAAAACTTCCAAAAAAAATTATCTTCAAGGCAAAATGCTTGAATCGATTGCAAATTAGACCACAAAAGTCTTTGTTGATTATTAACTAGAAATAACAGCAAATGAATGCAATTTTTTTCTTTATTTTTTTATTTTTTGACTAAATACAATCTCTAAAGTTAAAGTAAAAGCAGACAAACAAAATCACTGATAAAAAAATAGAAGAAAACACATACACAGAAATCTAGTTAGACCCATAAAAAACAAATAGACTTTGAACCAAAACAATATTCTTTTATAAAGAATCATACAACAACCAAACCAGCAATTGAAATACCAGCATATACAAAAGCAAAATCAATGAAAATTATTGTTAGAACAATTGAACAGCAAAAATTCTCTATATGATGCTAATGACTTTAATAAATAAATAAGTTGTTGGCAAAAGCTAAACGATTTTGAGAAATGACATGTTGGTTATTAAGATATTTTTAAATTATTTACATGTTTATGTTAAAAGCAGCTTCTGTTAGATAGCAATTTGTTTATGACAAATGTTGCTGGCAACATGTTGCGGGACATGTTTTTTATTAATTGATACAATTTTTAATTTTTAAATTGTCCTAAAAATTAAAATGCCACCAATATTTAATAGTTTCTTTTAACAAGCAATTAGGTCATTTTAATTTTATATAAAAATATTTGATTTATTTTTATATATTTATTTCCAATATTTCGCTATCACAATGGGTAGCTTCCTCAGGGATAATACAATTTTTGAAATAATAATAATAATAATAATAATAATAATAATTCAAAAATTGTATTATCCCTGAGGAAGCTATCCATTGTGATAGCGAAATATTGGAAATAAATATATAAAAATAAATCAAATATTTTTATATAAAATTAAAATGACCTAATTGCTTGTTAAAAGAAACTATTAAATATTAAAAAAAAGGTCAAATAAACGAACTAAATATGCCACCAATATTTTTATTTAAGCTAATATTTAAAATTTTTTGTGTTTCAGAAACATGTTGCTGAACAATTCCGTTTTTCAAAGTGCTTAATTTTACTAAAAAACATTAATTATATGTATAAGCATATTGTTTTTAAAACAGCAATTATAAATTCGACAATGTTGCTAGCAACATATTGCTGATTAAAAAATTTTATATTTCAACATAAAAGCAAAACATTTTCTCCATTAACATTTTTAAGCAACATGTTGCTAAACATTTGTTTAACTTAAATTAACTTAGAAATTAGTTGCAATAAAAATAAAATTTTTTGTTTTTAGATTTGATAAAATTGTCTTTGGCAATATGTTGCTAGCAAATAATCGTGTTTTAATAAATAAAAACTTAGGTATTTATTTTACAAATTTTTTAAAATTAAGTTTGGCAACATTGTAAAACCACATGTTGATAGATTTTTTTTAAATACTCTAAAATTTATTTTAAATAAACGGAAACTTTGTTGTTTATATTTTTTACATATTTTCTTTGGCTATATTTCTTAGCAACATGTTGCCAAACATTTATATTGGAAGAAATGCCACACAAGTCAAATTAATAAATAAAAACTTAGTTGTTGATCATTCCTGTAAAATTTTCTTTGGCAACATTTCTCAGCAACATGTTGCTAGCTAACTTTTTTTTTGAAAATCTTTCAAATTTATTTGAATATATAGAATTTTTTAACAAAATTTGTAAAAACTGTGTTTGGCAACATCTTGCAGCAAAATGTTGCTGGAAATTTTTTTAGTTAAAATACTCCAAAATTAAGTTTAAATTAAATAAAAATAAGTTGTGTATATCTTTTAAAAAAATTCATGGTCAACATTTCTTAGCAACATGTTTTCAGTTTTTACTTTGGAAAAAATATAACATATTTCAATTAATAAATAAAAAGTTAGTTGCTTATTTTAAAACTAAAAATTCTTTGTCAACATTTTGCTTCAACAAGTTACTAGAACACTTTTTTCACTAAAATAACCCAAAATTTCGAAAAAAAAAATTATAAAAACTTACATATTTGTCTACAAATTTATTAAGCTGTCTTTAGCTATATGTTTCAGCAGCAGCTATTTTGTATCCAAATTCATTAATTATTACATTTCTTTTTAATATTAGAAACAAATTTGTCTCAATGGTTTAAAGCCCTGCCAAAATTGCACAAATAAACAACAAATAGAGAAATAATCATACAACAAATCTCAACACGACAAAAACGAAAATAAAATCAAATCAAATCAAATAAAATTTTGTACACGTAATAATATGCAGGTGGAAAGTTTTATTTAATTTTATTTAATTTCTTTTGCTGTGCACACATTTTTTCACTATTTTCACGTAGTAATGTTTTGTTGCGTACAAAATACACATGTGGTGTGGCATTCGTTTATTTTTAATCCAAAAAATAAGTGATAAAAACCACACAAAAACAACAGCAACAAAACCTCAATAAAAGGAAGACACTACAAAGAACAAAAAACAACCTTAGCAAATTAATACATACAGATATCTACCTATAAAGATCAAAGTGATAATTCGATTTATGAAAAGCAATTTTTTATTTAGAGATGTTAATTAATCAATGAAATAGAAAATATTTATCAAACGTTTTATGCACAAAACAAATATTAATTGATTAATAGTATAAATTTGGGTCCAATGTTGAAGATATATTTGAAAAAATAGACATTTTTAAGGTTTCGAAATGGGTTTATATTGGAAAAAACCTTTTAGAGATAACTTTTGAGCTGTGAAATTGTTTTGCCAGCATGTTGCTAGCAACATTTACCATTCAATTAAAATGTTAGTTTACACATGCAAAAATCATTATAAGCAATAGCAATAATGTTGCTGGCAACATTTACAGGTCATGTACAACTTTTCAACAAGTTAAAATCTTAATAATTAATATGAAGTAGAAAAACTTACTAAGCAACATGTTGCTGGAAAACTTTTATGGAATCAGTTAAAATGAAAATTATTATGGCTGTACATCAAAATGTTACTGCTAAAAAAATTAATTAAATTTATGGCTCGCAATGCAATGTTATAACAACAACTTATGTATGTACATGCAAGTGCAATTTAATGATTAAAAATCAAACACACTTTTTCACGTGAACAAAGAATGCAAACCGTCTTTATCATGTGTGTTCACAATTAACTGTTCTTGAAATATTGTCCTATGTTGATGAGTTAGCAGGGCAAAAAACATATAAAATTCACAAGCAAAATACATACATACATTAAGCACTTAATCATATTTTGTTTGCCATAAACATAAGATTGTTTTTAATTTCGTACTTTGTTATGCTATTCTATGATGTTATTCTGCCATTGATATTGTTATTTGGATTGGTGAAAAATAATCTTTAAGAAATATTGACAGCTGCGAAACCTTTTTGAACCTTACTTTCCTTTAAATCTGAAATTCCTCAAAGTAAACTCTAGGCAATTATAAATATTATTGATGAAAAAAAAAACAGAAAAAAACAGAATGTCAAGATTGCAAAAAACTGACTACTTATTATTTTCTTCATCAAATTTATTTGATATATTAAGTATATACGGGGGTAGTATTATAAATTATTTATTCGTACATATGTATGTACCTATTTATTGTTCTTTTAATTAATTAACACCAAAATGTTTAAATGTATGTTGGTTTTCAAACCCTCTTATCGCAGAGACACAAATGTAAGTACAAAGTCTTATATACTTTGTTCATTATTTATTCGGGTTTGTTATTTTGTTTTAACAAATAAATTCTATTCAGATACGGCTAGAAATTGTATGATTTCAATTGTTTTAGAAACAGTAAAATACAAATCAACAAAAAAAAAAAACAAACGATTAAGCAACAGAAGTAACCTTTTTTGTTTGGTTTGATATTGCGCCACAAATGAGTAAATAGAAGAAACAGAATGCAAATTAAATATAAAACGTATTTCCGTTCCATAAATAAATAAAATGACAAAAAGCAGAGAAATAAAAAATATAAGAAAAACCTTTTTTAGAAAGTTCATAAGAACTTAAGAAGTTGCTTTATATTTAATAAAAAAAACATAAATAAAGGAAAATGTTGATCTTAGCAACATGTTGCTAACAATATGAAGATTTTCTCCACTTTATAAGAAATAAATCTTTTTGATTAATATAAACAACTCATAAAAAATTCTTTAGTTTTTTTGTGTTAAACCATATTACTTTGCAACATGTTGCTAGCTTTGAAATAGGCTGTAAACTGTCTTAAAGATAAGAAATACTTTATTACTATTTTATAATTCGTTTCCTTAAATTTGTTGGCAACATTCTCCAGGTTAAATAAATAAAAAATTCTTAGTAAAAAATACAGTTATTTTATATTTTTTTTCCTAAAATTTGTTGGCATCATTTTCCACCAACATATTGTTAACACATTTTTAATACTGTAATGCCGCAAAATACAGTTTAAATAAATAAAAACCTATTAATTAATAAATTTTGTAAAATTTTGTTCGGCAACATATTTCTACAACATGTTACTGCAAATATTTTTTATGTAAAATACTCCAAAAATTAATTTAAATTAAAGAAAACTTAGTTTTTTATTAATTGTATTAATTAAAACTAGTTCCTTATGAGATTTTATAAAACTGTAGTTAGCAACATATTTCTGCAACATGTTGCTGAAAATTTTTTTACATCAAATACTCTAAAAACTAGTTTAAATTTAAAAAAACTTAGTTTTTTATCAATTTTATTTATTAAAACTAGTTTATTATGAGATTATGAGAGATAAAATTGAATTCACCAACATATTTCGTAACAGTTTTTTACATCAAATACACCAAAAGTAAGTTCAAATTAAGGAAAACTTATAAATTACTTCAAATAAATAAATTACTTCATCAAATATTTTTGCAATTTCAATGACAGAAATAACCAATTTCAGTTTTCTTACTGACCTAATTTCAAAACGTTGCTTTGTTTTCGTTTGCAGCCTACAACCTAAAAATACACTTCAGACAAAATTTGACGTTCTTTCTTATGTACTATACTGACCTAATTTCAATAAAGTGGTTGATGCAAAAAAAATAAAAGCACACACATGTTTATAAATACTTATTTTATAATAGAATTCTAGCGAAATCAATTCATCTTTTTAGACAATAAAAGCACAATACTTACACGACTTGCCTGCTGCTTGACAACAAGCTCAAAAACGTAAAACCTTTTATATCATTATCTAAAATAGAAACAGAAATGCAGACAGCAAATACTTATGTATACCTATATTTTAGTTGGAAACAACATGAGAGCAAAAACCCAGTTGCAAAACACACAAAACTTCCCTACTAAAAGCCTCAAATGAAGAAGGAAGGAAGCCAGCCACTAGAAGCCAACACTAGTGAGGGGTAGACAGAAATAGGTAGGTAGGTAAGAAAGACCCTTGTTTTAGTAAAACACGCAAAACGCACATAAATAACAAACTCAGTGATACACAACAACAAAATAAAGAGACAAAACACACAATCAGATTTCAAATCCAAAAATATTATGATAATAATGTCGTTGAGCTAAAGGAAACATACTACTTAACAAAAGAAGGAGAATATGCCAACGTTACGTAACAAACCAAGAGAATTTAATAGAAATTAAGTAGAACAACAACAAAATAATATTAGTAGAGAATAAAATGTTTACATGGATATACATACCTATTCACCTAAGAAGCTTAGATGTGTGTATGACTGCCTGTATTCAAACCCAAATCAAATCTTTGTTGAAATCCTAAAAGTAGGTCACCATTATATATCTAGCTACAACCATATAAATTTATATAAATATAATGCTGTCGATTTTTGTTTGGTTAGAGTTTTTTTTTTTAAATTAGGACATGTTATGAGTTAAGAATTCGGCAACATGTTTGTATTCTATAGAACTTATTTGGTACGTTTTATACAAATTTTGCCTGCTACAATATAGGGCATTATAATTGAGCTTCTTGCATTAGCAACATGTTGCTGGCACAAATTTCCAGAGTTTAAGTGAAATCACTTGAAAAATAAAAATATATATTTTCAGCAACATGTTGCAAGAACTTTATATTATATACCATGGTTTGTAACACCAAGAAAAAATTATTAAAAATGGAATAAAAACCTATCAATTACTATTGGGAATGTTGTTTACAAAATAATACCTTAATAAAATGTTGTTCAGCACTAAAACGCCATCAGTTTCCATTGGCAACATGTTTGTCTTGAAAACCTCCTTAAGAAAATGTTGCTAAGCGTAAGAACACTATAATTTAGTTTAGTCAATATGTTGCTGATATAAAAAAGTATTAACAAAATATTTTTAAACACGAAAACGCTATCGGTTTGCTTTTGCAACATATCTCTAATAAATATATACCTTAAGAAAATGTTACCTATACTTTAAAACTCGTTAAGTAATTGCTTTTTAATGTAATAGTTACAAGCTTTAAATAAATATTAATTTATCTAAAAAAAATTGCTTTAGGTTTTAAAAAAATATTAATGAATTGCTGAAAACTCTTTCAGAGTTCTTTTAATATTAATATTAAAATCATGCCGTCTTTATAAATCTTAAAAATAGTTGATAGGAAGTTGTTACCAAGAATAAAACTCAAGTTATATCAACTCTTAGAAATAGTTAATAGCAACATGTTGCCAAGAATAAAACTCAAGTTATTTCAAATCTTAAAAAAGTTGATAGCAACATGTTGCCAAGAAAAAAACTCCAGTAATTTCAAAAAATTTTAAAAACAATTAATAATAACATGTTGCCAAGAATAAAACTCAAGTTATTTCAATAAATCTTAAAATGAATTGATAACAACATGTTGCCAGAACAAAGTCTAAAATAAATTTTTTAAATTGCCATTAAAAACATAACAAATAATTCAATAAAAGTTTTGGTTGGACAAAAACTAAAAGTCAATAATTCTTAGCCACATGTTGCTAGCTTTAAATTAAAAAGCAAAATGTTTAGTAAATTACTGAAGTCTATTGACAAAAGCTTTAAATACATGTTGCTATTAAAAAAAACTCCTACTTATTGGGTAACATTAAAAAAAATGTTAAAAGGTTTTAGAGAATATTACAATTTAGTTTCAAGAAGACTATATAAAATTAAAAAAAAAAATCTCCTAAAATATCTTTAGCCACATGTTGCTAAAAACACCATTTGATCATTTGTTGCTGTAGGTCTTAAAAACTATTTGCAAACATTTATAGGTATAATGATATTTTGTAGTCTATAATTTAAAACAAATTACAAATTGACACAACTTATTCTATTTGTTGCCAAATTAAATTTTAATAAATAATCCTACTATCCAATTAAAACTACTTAATAAGAAAAACTAACGCACGTTAAATATTTAATTTACTTAATGCTTCAATACTTTGTTGCTTAACGCGATCAATTTTTATCGCTACCACAAACAACAACAACAATTTGTATACAAATTACAATTTACGAAATATTTATCTTTGAACACAATGGATGGATGGACGACGGCAAGGTTTTATTATTAATATTTTATAAAAAATTTGTTGATGGTTTTGGGTCTGTGTATTGGGTAGAAGACAAAGTATGTCTAGACTCTAGACTTTATAGACTCAATTAAAAATAAAAACAACAAAAAGCCACACACCACTACATTGTATTGTTTTAAATATATATAGATTGAGAAAGAGAAATATATATTGAGAAAGAGAGAGAGAGAGAGAACGAACGAAAAATTTAAACAAAGAGATCAAAAAAATAATATTTTTTTAGCTCGAGAGGTTTAAACAACAACGTTGGTGGTAAAGGGTAAGGAGAAATGATAGTGAGTGTCACATCAATATAGACTCTATATTATAGAGTCAGTTGTCTTGTTATCAGACACAGCAAACGTCAGTTTTCTTTCGGTTTTTTATTTTGATTTCATTTCTTTTTGTTTCTTGTGTGTTTTGCTCAATTCATTCCAAAATTTTGAATAAAATTTTGCGAATAAAAAAAACCCGGTCTATGATAAAATGAAAAAGTTTCCTTTCATTTGTTGATCTGTTTTGCTTTATTGGTGAGTTTAACACTAGCTGAATGGAAAGATTTGATATAAAAAAAAACTATCTAAAGGGTAGGAGCAAAACATAAAGCTTTTTAAAACTGGAAACATTTTTAGAACTATAAGCAGCATGTTGCCAAGAGTTAAAAATTAGGTTGCCATGGTTTCAATACAAAATTAAGCACAAAAATTTATTAAAAAGGTTGCTAAAATGTGTTTAAAAAAAATTTTGGGATTAACATGTTGCTTATAAACAAAGTTGCTGAAAATCAACAAAGTTTCTCTCAATTATTAATTATTTATCAATGATTAGCAAATTAAGCACAAAATTGTATTTAATAAGGTTGCTAAATTGAGATTATAGCAAAAATGATTAATGACTTTATTTAATATACTCTTATTATTAATAAGCTCAGTTAAACAACATATTGGAATTGTTATAAAATTATTAGCAATATGTTGCCAAAAAAAAAACAGTTTAACAGTAAAAATGTTGCTAATAATGGTTTTAAGTAATATATCATGAAAAAATACTTTCCCTTTAATTTTTTTGTTCTGCTTAATTTTAAATAATATTAGCAATATGTTGCTAACTCAAAATGTTGCTGAAAATCAAAAATAAGTACATACTTGCTTTATTTTATTCATCACAGCTTGTCATGATGTTAAAAGTATTTTAAAACTATTAGCAACATATTGGCCAAGATTGTGGTAACATGACAAAAGTTGCTACGAATAATTTTAAGGAATTTATAATAACAAAACTATCATTTTAAAATAACCTCAACTCTTTGTTCAGAATGTCATAAGTAAAACAAACGATCTCATGCTGCCCTCAATGTGACATTATTTACTTCCGTTCTTAGTTCTTCCTATTCTTATTTGTCTGCAGATAACCAAACCTTAACAATATATGCCATATTATATGCCATAATTTACAATGCTTTACAAATAATTCACAGAAGCTTTTGTTAGTTTTATTAACATACATTTGTTGAACCAAAACTACATGAAATTATGTTTGTGTGTCTTCGACCCAAACAAAGTCGTTTTTACAATATTTTATTACGTTCAACTTAAAAAGGAACATCAAACATATAATATACATACATACATACATATATAAGTATTATTTTTTTCTGTACATACTTTGATGTTTTGCCGTCTTTTGTAATATTACACTGCCATAAATAAAAAATATCAAAAAAAAAAAAAGAAACGTATTGAGAAACAAAACAAAAACCCGTCCCAGTTTTTTGCTGCATTTGCAATAAGTTATTAAATGCACACAAAGCTACAACCAGCTACATGGACACAATTATACAAGCCAACATACATATTTACATGTATAGATGCATTTTTGTATAAACATATTTGTTTGCAATATTTAATTGCATTTTGTTGATTGATATTTTTTTATTGATTCATTGTTTGTTTTCTGTTTCTGTCTGGGAATCTAAAATTTCAATAAACAATTTTTTTTCAAGCTACTAAATGAAAACAAACAAACAAATAAATAACAAACATTAGAAACTTTTTGAAGCATAACTGCTTGTATCAACGTTTTATAGTAACTTAAAAGTTTGATACAATACTTAGCATTATTTCTAAAAATTGTGTGCTAAAAGACTTTAGCAATAATGTTGCTAAACATTTCAAACTGTACGTAATTAAGCAAAATGTTGCTTAGATATTAACCTGTTTATGTTGGTTCAATCTAGCAACAAATAAACATTTAAAATGTTTATATGAAACTTTTGTACTGTAGCAACATTGTTGCTAAACATTTGCTTTAATTTCATTTAATTACTGCATTCCCTTAAGCAGCATGTTAATGTTTAATCTTGAATGTTTAGCAAGAATTAAAAATTTCTAACGAAAATGTTGATGATATTAAAATATTTAGGTTATTTCTTTCTAGCAATAATGTTGCTAAACATTTAAAATGTTTAAACGTAAAAAATAATTTAGAGGGTCTGTATGAAATTTTATTATTAAGTATTTCTAAACAATATTTTCTTAAGCAACTTGTTGCAAGCCACTTTAGAGTTCCGCTACAATGTTGCTAAACCTTCAGTGTTTACAGGCTGTTTTTACTATATTGCTAAGCTTACAGGCAACATTTTCATAAAGAAATGCTGCACATTAGTGTTAAGAAATCCCTTACTAAGACATTTCTTAGCTAATTTTTATTTGCCAAACAATTCATGGCCCACCTATAACTCTGACAAGTGTTCTGTGCATTACAAACCGCTAACCCACTCTACTCTACCCCTTTAACTGCTTGCAACTTATGTTTTGTATGCTGTTCTCTTTTTGCCTTTTGTTTTAACTGATTGTTGTAACACAAACTACTACTTGCGACTTTGTACTGATGTAAAGCAACTTTAAAAGCCAACCACGAAAAATCGTTTGATGTTGATAGTTTGTTGTTGTTGTTGCTGCTAAACAAAGACAAGAGTGGAAGAATATAAGGCAAACAAGCAAGCTGTTAGAACGAGAGAAACAGAAATAAATAGAGGGAGATAGAAACAAAACATAACAATAATACAAATTATTTTTTTTTGTTGCAATATATGCAAGCATATGTATACTTTATATACATAAAGTAACAAATGACGCCACAGAGAACCAGGTCAATGAGTCATTGACCACTTTTTAGCATAAAGGAATTTAGAAACAAACAAAAAAAAAGAACATGAAAATCAGCAGCAGCCATCATAACAAAAAACCAACACTAGAGAATATTATAACATATTTAAACAATTTGTTTTGCATTTTTGTATAATCGAAATATTCTAGGCAACTTCAAAGAAGTTGAACAAAGCTAGATTAACGGTAACGTTTTCATTTGATTTAGTTTAAATGTCGCATTCTTAATCCAAAACCATTGTTTGTTTTCATTACTGCCTAACCATTTTACACAATTGGCTGGTATTTGGATTTACCCAAAAACAAGTTACTTAAATTATTAACTATAGCATAATCACACTAAACATTTTATTTTGTGTGTAGCGTTCACTATGAAAAGTGCAACTTTTTACATAATGCAATGATTTCTTTTTCTTATTTTAACATTTATATTTAGCTCAATAAAAAGGTAGAAAGGTGGGGGACCTCAAAGTATAAAGAATATTGCAAAGTTATAAAATTTGGCAAAAAGAAAAGAAATCAAAAATTTGTTTAGGTATTTCGAAAAGTCACTTCAGAAGTAGCGGTGTAAGAGAATTAGTAAATATGTAATTATAACAAAACAAATACTATAATTAAAACCCACACAACCTTGTTGCCAAGTCAGAATTCTGACCATATAAACTACCTCAAAAGCTAGAACCAATTTTGTTAAATTAAGAGCAATCCTAGAGGTTTACACATCCCTTACAAAAGAAATGATTTTTGCATGCCAGCATACATTGTTCTATTAATTTGATAATAATAAATAAATAAATAAAATTGTTAAAATTTCTTTCTTTTTTCTTAAAAGGCGTTAAAATGTCGCATTCTTGACCGTGAATATATAGTAAAATGGAAACATGAATATACTAAAAACATCTGCGAAAAATCATTGATCAAAGTGCTAAAATTAAAATAAGACTAAAACTGTTTAGCTTTCTTTATATTTTCATATAGGAGGGCAGGTAATGTCGCGTTCTGCACCATCAAGATGAGCAAATGTCTAAATGTGATTCAAAAATCCATGACAAAACATTCTCATGAATTAGGTTGCCCATCTACTTATACGAACTTCGTGAGCATTCTTGGTTTTTTTACAAGTAAATAATTGATAATTTTGGCTACATAATGGCTATTAGTGTCCATCTCTGTTTCAAATTATAGCTTTAGGATTCCTTGTTTTAATTACCTTATACAACTACATCTAAGAAAGGAAATAAATTGTTTCCTGCCACTTTTTTATCTTTCACATTTTGAAGAAACCGAAAAAGTTACATATCTATATTTTTAACAGTACATTTCATAATTTTATCTTTGAAACTAAATTTTTAAGGCTTTTTGTTTTTTTTTTTTACAAAAATCTTTAAATTCTATCAACAACTTTAAAATGTTTGCTTTAATTACAAAATAAACAAAAAAAAATAAATTTCCACACTCTAGTTTTATATTTTTTTTCCATAACAAGGGCTCCGAATAAAAAATCTATATTGCACTGCGCATATGCATTTTTTATAAGTTTGAGGCAACTAGCAACAGCAGAAGCAACAAAAAAAAAACAACAACTACTAGCAGCAAAAAAAAAAGTAAATAAAAAAAGAAAAATTAAAAATCATAAGAAAAGCCACAGAGCAGCATACAAAGAAAAGGAATGCAAGAAAAGTAGAGATAGGAAAAGAAAAACGAAAGAAAATCATAAATAAACAAACACTACTAAAAGGTGGTTGCAGCTGCTGCTGTTGACGCTCTTACAACAACATATTGCTGAGCTAGACAGACAAACCGACAGATAGCCAGCCAGTCAGTCAGTTGCTTTAAAGTAAAGTAAACTTTTGCCAGCCATGTAGACGTTCAAAATTTGCACAGAGTCCAACTGAGCGTATGAGTGCCGTTGGCCGTAGTAGTGGTGTAAGTGTACCAGCCCTCGCAACCCACCTCTATTTACACCATTCTTGTAGCAGGGGAAAACAAATTGTAAAACATTTTTTTTTAATAGCTGCTATTTTTTTCTGTGTGTGTGTGTGTTTTTTCTACATTCCGATTAAGTGTGACGTTGTGTCTAGCCAAATGCAAATGCTGATTAAATACACTCGTGGAAACAGCAGCAGCAGCAAAAACAACGACACAAAAAATTGCAATATAAAACTGCAACAACAATAACAAATTTTTTAAATACAATAAAAACTAAAATACGAAAATGTTGTAATTAAAGGTCATCGCCACATCATACCACCACATTAAATTATGTATATATGTATGTATTTTGTCCGTCTGTCTATACATTTAGTTTTTTTAATACTTACACTAGAATTGTCCGTCTAACTGTGATTACATTTTGTTGTGTGTGTGTTTTTTTCTAATAGGTATGTTTTGCTTTTCTCAGATATTTTTTGGCTTAAGTGCCACGACTAGACATTTTAGAATTTGTTTAACATGCTAGGAAATAAATAGTAGATAATAGTTGGGGGCTCGGGGACTAAAGCAGGTAAAAAAAACAAATTTGTAACACAATAATTGAGACATAGTAGAAGAATGCTTTTCGAAATACTTCTTATGAAATTCTAACACAATGTAAAGGCAATCATTAATTATTATTGTAGATTAAATGGGGCTAAATATAATACATATAAATATAAAACTAAATATGAACTACGCACATACTTTTATAAAATAAGATATTATTAATTTATTAATTATGTAATATTTACAAACTAAAAACTTACTAACAAAAAGTGTAATATAAATATATAAAATACTTCAAGAACTTGTTAATGACTTGATTTTGACGACGACAAACCCTTTTAAAGACACTAAGCATTATATTAAAATGCAAACCATAATAAAATTGTTTTGATTTCTTTATTTATTTTTTTTCACTACAAAGGGATACTAATGTCGCGTTCTTGACCGTGGAGATTATCAAATACCTAAATTTAACACAAAATTCATTTCAATACGTTCTTATGTTTTAAGTTTTTTTTTTGTTGTCTTAGATGCCACCAATTTGCTTTACAATCAGCTTAAACAAAATATTTAGATCAAACTTATCAACAAAATAATTATGAAAATTAAAATAAGCCAAAAAGAAATCTACATTAAGAACGGTCAATTGATAAATTAATTAATTGCTAAATATTTCGCGATTTAAAAAGAAAATCTCTTATCATTGACACCACAAATCAATATTTTTTTAAACTATTTAAACATAATCATAATATACATATGTATGTATATCTCCCTTTAAAAGTAATAAATCTAAATCCAAAAATAAAAATAAAAGTAAAAACTCTCGAACAGAACCTACTCTAAATGAATAAACGAAAAAATCTTTCCATGTTTCCTATAAACATATACAGTGCCTCACATTCAAAGTCGGGCAAAATGATTTTAAAAATTGACTTTCAAGGAATACTTGTGGACTATATCTATCAGCACTTTAAAAATTTACAGGTTCTTTTCACAGACGAAAGCAAATTCAATTTATTTGGGTTCGTTGGCCGGCGTTATATGTATGTCGCTCAAACCTAATGAGAAGTTTTGTCTGAAGGCAAATGTTAAACAAAGTGCTCATAAATTGGGGATTGAAAATAACTTTAAATTGTACAAGGACAATGACCCACAGCACACACGAACTGGTTGTTGTATATAATTATCTTAAAGTCCTCAAAACAGATGCGAAAAGTCCAGACCTTAACGTAGTAGAGCATTTATGGGATGAGCTCGGACTTCGGATGCATAATAGATTATGTACCAGTAAAGACCAGCTCAGAGCTGTGTTACTGGAAGAGTGGAACCAATTAAGCTCAGAGCTGTGTTACTGGAAGAGTGGAACCAATTAAGTGTGATGTGTGCAAAAAACTGATTGAATCGATTACAAAAAAAAACTTTAAGCTGTCTAGAATCAAAAAGGATACGCAACAAAATACGAAATATCTTAAAAATAATTGAATTTAATGACCTGACCGACTTTCAGGTTTTTAAGGTTTTTTAATTATTTTTTGTTTTTGTGTCTGTTGTATTAATGGTAGAATATCATATTAATTTGTTTTTTAGTTTAATAATAAATTATTTATTTAATTTTGAAAAAATTTTAAAAAATCCTAAGCTTACTTTTTTCAAACAATTTGTGCGACTTTCAATGTGAGCCACTGTAACCTGAAGTACATAATCCATGAGCAATTATTAAAATATAGCAGCCACAATTTCCTATATAAGTAAAAGTTATTCACCCAGCTAAAACAGTTCCCATATCAGCTACTGAAGAATAAGCAATTAATGCCTCCAAATCAATCTTGTTTCTAGAAACATAATCTCACTAAAACCTCTCCTACTTAGCTAATTCAAATTAAATTTAATTTTAATCCTATTAATTGTTAAAAATGAGAAAAACCCCTAATAATTTCCCTATTTCAATATAATTCTAGCTAAAATTATAGACCTCGAAACTGCAGCTTCAACATGAGAGTTAGGTAATCATAAATAAACTAAAAATATTGGAATTGTTTGTTAATGTTAAAATGTAGCTAAATCATTATTCCTAAACGAGTAGCTAAAAGTTTCAATTCATTCAAAATTTCTTTGTTTTAACTAAAAACAAAGATTACGATTATCTAGATTACTAATGAATTGGACCACAAAAAGGGAGCAATTTTCACAACATCAACAATAAATTTAGCACTAAATTAAAACAAACCAAATAAAACTCCATTAACTTAACATTGTTCATTTGAGTTTGCTTTAATGTCGCGTTCCTGTAGTTAAATCGTCGTTTGTTATATTCAATTTAAATCAAAATTTCATGATTTCAACTAAAAACCAAACTTACTATATATAATAATTAAGCTAAACGTTATATTATGATTTCAATTGATGTCGCATTCGCTATCTAAAGTGCAGCTCTTTGCAAGTTTTTTAAAGATTCCAACATTTAAATTTGGATGGATAAATATAACTGAAATAAGAATGCGAAATATGAGAAAAATAGAAGAGTTCCCCTAAAGTATAAAGAATATTCCGGTAAAGCGGCAAAAGCAATTTCAATAGGCAAAAATAAAAAGCAAGCTAAGGAAGAAAAGAGAGGAAATATAGTTGCGTTACAGAATGATAACTTATAAATTTTTTAATTGTTATTTTCAAAAATTAATAAATTTCATTTCCCTGAAGATGCTACATATTGTTGTAGCGAAATATTGGAATAAATAAGAAATAAATAAAAAGAAATTTTAAACTTACTTATACTATAGAAAACCAGAAGTTTAACGTCTCGATCTTCGCTATATAACGACCTGAGTCACACTCGGCCAAAGTCTGTCAACTTAATGACAGCTGCGTTATCCAGATGTTTTATACCATGGGAAAAAATTTCAACGACAACCAACTAGCTACGCTAACAACAAACTAATACAAAAAATATATGGCGACACCTACCAAACTATTCTATCATAGTTTAAAAACAAAATCGCATTTTATATTTTTCTAGATGCATTCAAAAACAAAATTATATTTTTTGTCGCGTTATTGATTGCATGTTTATTGCTAATATATTGGAAACAATCAGACATAGTGCTACTGAAGTGGAAACAAGAAAATTGCAAAGATTTTTTTTATTTATTTTCATTTTTAAGGCCTTCAATGTTGCGTTCTTAAATGCAATAGAATAGTGCATGACAATAAATTCTCATTAATTAGGTTTATTGCATTCTAGTATAATTATTTTTTTTTGTCGCGTTCTTAATTCTGTTGTTTATTGTTTATCTACTGCAAACGACACAATTTTTTGATGGCATTAAGCATAGTGCTACCAAAATGTTACCAAGACTAAAAACAAGAATATTATTGTTAAAATTTCTTTATATTTGTCTCACAAAAGCGTATGATGATCACGTGCTTGACCATGGAAATTCTCAATTGGCATCTATGGCCTCGAGTAGGTATGACGACGCGACAAAGGCAAGTCTAAAGGTAGAACAAAAGTTAGCGCTGCTTATGAAAAACTTTGTATAGAAATATTATGTAAATTTAAAAACAAATTATGATTTAGACTTTTAGTTTAGTCTTTAGTTGATTACTTGGTCACCTTCCTTTGGTGGTTTTTAAAACTGGCTTTTGTATCCCCTTCTTCAGCTTCATATTATAAAAAGCTGCTTATTAATCAAATTCTTTAGTATTATTTTCCATAATGTACAGTTCAAACATCTGCTTGTTTTTCTCATTTCTATTCAATCTAAACAGTTGTTTTTTATAATGATGTTTGAGTTTGTAATAATTATGCCAGTCAGCATTTAAGATTTTTATTATCGGTTGTTTGAAAACATTTGATTTAAAATTTGTTGTTGTTTTTAATATTTGTTATTACTTGTATTCAACATTAATTTTATACAATTTTTTTTACACGTGTATGTAAATTTGTTTACTATTTAACATATTTTGTTTTCCTCTTCTACCTTTTCACCCTCCCCTAAATCAAACCTTGTGATGTTTTAGAATAAACGAGTATTTTAGATATTTGTTGTCTAGTGGATTTTTTTTTTGTTTCTATTTAATGTGTAATTTTTGTTTAGTTAAAATATATAAAAAAAATATTTGTTTACAAAGTATTTCGAATAATTTAATTTCATTACATTTTATTCAAATTGACTGTCTACTAAATGTCTGATTATCTATTCAGTTTGGTAAGTTTGAATTTTGTTTCGTATTCTTTACAAAACGTACCGAATTGAAAGGCAGAACATTGAAAGTGTCTGTTATATTTCTGGCAATATTTGTGTCACAGTATAAGTTTGTCATAAAAATGGTGTGAAATTCTTAGAAATTCATTACAATTGACTGAGACCCTTAAGTGATTTGAATGCCGACGACTGTTTTAGATACTAACAATATGCTTTGGGTCATAGTGCAACAAAACTATGCAATTTTTAAATTCACATTTCTATGACTTTTTAAACTTGCTAAACAAATTAGCCTAGTGAAATTAATAATATGTTGTCTAAATTGCTGGCAACATGTTTCAGTACAGTATTGTGTGAACATGTTAGTTCTATAAACATTTCTCAATGTTTAATACGTAGCTAAACAAGCTGGCAACATGATTCTAGAAACATAATGTTTTATATGTAGCTGTATAGCTACCGCGATCGGACGCATAAGTCCTTATAATAGAACTATTTGCTCAATAATTTATATAGGAGTGTTTCTCTGCTAATCTTACGTACCCGACATCTTCTCTCTTGTCTCTATCTTTATCCAGCTTTTCTTTTCTCTTCTCCTCTTTTTTAACTTTTCAGGCAATACAAAGGACCAGTCATATGGACCTAAGTGAGCTATGCACTGTACGAACGCCTGCTTACCTAACCTACTGTTTCTAGAAACAAAATAAATTTCACCAAATGTTGCTGACAACATGTTGCTACGTTTAATACTTTACTTTTGTCTTTAAAGCCTAGTACTTTGTTCAAATTTGGGAAAAATGTTGAGCAACATTAATTATTTCATACGGAAAATTTGACGTGTAGCCAGCGAATTTACATAATTTGACTTTTATTTTTTCTTAAAAGTACGCCACATTGTTTTACTTGTGTAAACAAAACACATATGTATGTTTTGCTTTTTTGTGAATTTAAGTCGAAACTAAATAAAAGTTAAAATATTTAAAAATCTGTGTTGAATATAAATCGTTAAATAAAAATGAATAATCAAATATTACTGGCCGCTTGTGCAGCAGCACAACAAGTAATAGATATTGTTGTTGCGACAGAAGAGCTTTTGGATGAAAATTCCACGTGAAACAATTGCTACTTTAATTATTTCGCTGTGAAAAAAAATTGTTGCCAGATACATTTCATATGTTTTTCACAAAATGAACAGAGTACTACTTCTGCAACATTTTTTCATGAAAATTTCATGTGAATTTTTTTAACATGTATTTTGATAGCATTCCACTTGAAATTTTGAATAGAGTACTAGGCTTAAATATAAATTTACTTTCATTCTTTCTATTTGTTAATTAATTAAACACAATGAAATTCACATTATATTGCTTAACATAATGGCAACATGTTGTTTGTATAAACTTGTTAATTGTATAAACATTTTTCAACTTGTTGGCAACATGTTGCCAAGTCTGTTTTTTTAACTTTATTGCTGAAATTATCTGCTTTGTACTGGTTCTTGAGCTTTTCATTAATTTAATCGTTTTATATTTGAAATGCGTGTATTTTTTTACCCCAGTTTAGCTGTTCTGTTTGATTTGACTTAAAGACTACTTACTAATAATAAAGATAAGAAGCAATGTTTAATTCTTTTGCTCAACTAGCTACAACTGAATGAAAAACATCTGCAAGAAATTTTGCTATTTTTTGCAATTTCTTATCATAATTTTTGTTTTAATTCGAACAAAATAAAAAGAGTTCATCCATGTTTCTATTGAATTTAAAGATTTATTTTGTTTTTTATGTTTTAAAATAAAATCTCATACATATGTACATATGTATGTATAAAATCAAATTTTTCTCTAGCTATTTCTAAGCAAAACTATTGCGTGTGTCTGCCTGCTGTGGATTTTTTTTACGTAGTATTTCGTATTTCGTGTTGTTTTTTTTTTTTTTTTGTATTTTTCATAAAGTGTGTAAGAGTTTCGTTATTTGTCTGCTATCTAGTCTAGACACTATTATATATTAAATGTTATTAACATTTTTTTGTTTAATTTTTTCTCTGTTTGCTTGTGGTGTTTTTTCAACATTTGTTTAATAATTTTTGTGTTTTTTGTTGATTTCAGTAGAAGGGGAACCAGAGATGGAGTAGCAGTTTAATGAAGGGAAATAGTTTATTTATCGATTGAAATAATTTAAAAATTTTGAACTTTATCACAGTAATGTAAACAAAATTGTTATTTATTTTCAAGAAAAACTTCTAAATTTTTGATTAATCTTGTTAATAATGCTTTTATGTGCTAAAATTTTCTTTTGTTTAAAATAATACAAATTCAAGTTCAAGGTTTCTGTTTGCCCGTCAAGCTTATAACACAAATCTTTTGTAATTTAAACAAACAAATTGACATTAGCACAAAAGTAATCATCACAATAATTGAGTTTTTAGAAAATTTTCTAAAAAAGAAAGAATATTAAACTGAACTTAAGACGACAATACCTAGTTATAGCAAGATCATGTATATACATATATATATATATATATATAAATGTCAAGTTCAATGTCAACTTATCTGATCTGAATTCTATTGAAGTATTAAATAAACCATTAGATGAGCTTCAAATTTATTTCAAAGCTCAAAACCTTGACATTAATTGAAATGTCGCTGAACCCCCTTTCAGCTAAATTATTTTATTTTTAAGTTTAATGTTTGCTATACATTAAGCGGCAGTATTAATGCAATTGTTACGGTTACGCTTTATTATTATGCTGATCGTCAGTAGAAACTCAAATAAAATTCTTTCAATTTCTGTTTGCTCAATTTTCTATTCTTGAGAATTTGTCATTAGTATGTTTGTTCTCTGTTGTTTTTTTTCGCCTTATTATTGTTAATTTTTTATTAAAAACATCCAAAACTAATGCAGCCATAAATGTGTTAATTATTGGTCAGAAAAAAAAACACCACAACTTTTTCCACATTTGGTAAATTTTTAACAAAGAAAATTGAAATGACTTAAATCGAGTTTATTAGACAGGTGCCATCTTTAAAATGTTATGGCGTTCACAGGCAATGTATCAAACCTGCATTTTGAAAAACGTTCATTTCATAAAAACAAAGAAAAATCAAATTCAAAATCAAACCACGTTTTAATTGTAAATTATTTGTGTTTATGTTAGCAACATGCTGCCAACAAGTTTAGCAACATTGAAAAAAATTAAAATATGTTTAATAAATTATTTAAATAAAAGACTTAATTCAGTAATATAGGTTTCTATTACAACGAATATAAAATAACTCCTGGCAACATGTTGCCAGCATGTTTAGCAACGTTTGCAAAATTTTATTTCATTTTAGAAAAACAGAGAAGAAATTAACTAAAAATTAAACAACGATTTTTAATTGTAAATTTTTTTTGTTTAGGTTAGCAACATGTTGCCAACAAGTTTAGCAACATATGGAAAATGTAATTATATTTAATTATTCATTTCAATAAAAGACTTAAATCACTATTTTAGGGTTATATTACAAAGTATAAACAATAAATCCTGGTAACATGTTGCCACCATGTTTAACAACATTTTTAAAATTTTAACGTATTTACTGAAAAAAACCCAAAAATAATCTAAATTTGGATTTCTTAAATATGAATTTTTGTTTTTATTTTTGCAACATGTTACCAGAAAATTTGGTAATTTCTATTAGCTATATAGAAACAAAGAAATAATAAACTTAATAATTACATACTGTTACCATTATGTTTTCTCAGATAATATATGTATATATGTATGTTGCTAAACATTATGTACCAGAAATTATACTGCAATTATTTAACCTTCATATGAGCCGTTCCGTTTGTTTTTTATGTTGCCAGCAACATTTTTTTGTCATTGTGATTTTTTCTAACTTTATTCATTATAAAAAAAATGTTATAATCATTTCATTTACGCCCTTAGCAACCATTACTCTAATTTAATTTGTTGTTGTTTTGCTTTTTATGGAACATGAAAAATTTACACTTTTAAATTAATAAATTTTTCGATCAAAAAAAACAACAACACATACTCATTCAAAACTTTTTATTTAACATTCAATTACTGGATGATTTTTACATGCTGACTTTTTGTATTTATTTTGTGAATAAAGTGAAAAAAAAATTAAGTAAATGAAATTAACATTTATTTAAATTGTCACACATAAAACATTCTTTAAATGAGTTGATAATAAATAATAACAAGTAGTTAGACACTTGCCATATGGTGGAAAATTTTCTACAACAAAAAACTAAATTATTTAAGATAACAAAAAATAACCTAATGTAAATAGATAAAAGAAATAATGAACATAATATGTACAGGGATATCCAAAAAACATTTTCATTTAAAAGTTAATAGTGTTTTTAAATTATAAGAGAAAATTTTCTTTGGTTTAAATTTATAATTTTAATAGTTCAAAGAATACTATTGTAAAGTAATATTTTTCTGTCCTACCAAGGACGTCATCAGCAATGTTTATTGTCCAACATCTACTTGTAAACGTCATCTATTTAATTCGCCATTATTGAGAAATAGACTTTGGGAATTAATCATATTTCTTTTTAAATGTTATGAGCTAGAACAAAATTTACATGCGGTTACAATGTCTGTGTATTCTTCTTATTATTATTAAAAATTTTTATTACTACAATTTTTTTTTAATATTCAACTGAAACTTGATAAATAATGTGTCAAATTACAAAGCTGTCATCGTGTCTTTGGAAATATTTATTTATTTATTACTAACACATTATTTCATATTAATCGTTTTAAATCTCGCGATAATTTAATTTAATTTATTTTAATTTCAACCATAAATTCTGTTAGCTGTATTAAAAAATTGTTACATTGCATAAAGTGTAGTTCTTTGAAATTAATAACAAAAAAAAATAAAAATTATAGTGTAAAATAATCACCCAAACTCACACATACGAGTTTTGCAATTGTTGTTAAACAACACCATTGCTGATAAGCTTAAATGCAATTTCAAGGTCTAGAAAATAACGAGTAACTAAAGTCTGATTAAATCTATTGGTTTTTATGCATGTTTCGAGAGATTGAGAGTCAGTGTGAATCTGACTGTTTCTTGTTGGCCAACAACAAATATCGATTGATTAATATACATAATGCAAACTAAATCTAAACTAAAATAGCATGAACAAAGTTTTTTTTTTTTTTTTCTTTACATTTTGTGATTTTTCACACCGGATTAACTTAAAATGTAGCTAGAGTTGTTTATATAATTCATAACAAAAGCTAGTTTATAATTAGTTAAGAATATATTATGTTTAGCAACATGTTGCTAAACAATTTCCAAAGAAATCCTCATGAGCATAACATTTATTTAATCATGTGGGTTTAAACTTCAAGTAAATCAATTTAAATTTACCTTGAATATATTATATTGTTTGCTGGCAACATTGTACTTAACCTGTTGCTAGAGTCATGTTTTGTAAAGGAAACAACCTTAGTTAATTTGATTTTTTATTCTTTAAATTTTTTATTTTCAAAATGTTGCTGAAACATGCTGGCAACTTTCTGCAGAAATTTAAATAAAATATTTATTTTTAAAGAAAGTATTGAATTTAGTAGAGATTTGCTTGTTTCTATTTATAAACATTATACAAATTTCAACATGTTGCGAAACTTGCTGGCAACATGTTGCACAATATAGGTATATAACATTTTTATATAATAAAATTTGTAAAAAAAGGCAAATATATTGAACTATAGGAATACTATTTCTGTTTGTTTAGCAACATGTTGCTGGCAACATTAACCATTAGTTTGGATAGCATGGTAACATGTTTTCGTTTTATATAAAATAATAAGAAATGTTGCTACTAGCAACTATTACAATTTTTTTTAAATATTTAATTTAATATTAGAGAAAATTTTTCATTCGGCTTGAGTTCATTTTATTTTTAATTAATAACTCGAAGAATACCATTGTGAAACTATAATTTTCTAGACAAATGGCACACTGAAATACATTTTCTACCCTGTAAGCAATTTAATATGTAGTGTCCATATAATATATAATAGTGTTATTTGCTTAATTTTAAATATTAATGTTGCTAGCAATATATTGCTGGCAACATGAGAATTTCCATATTACAAATTTGTAATATTTAAAAAAATTAGCCAAATCTTTTAGTAAAATTTAATATCCAAAGCCAACTTCCAATACAGTTTAAATATTTATTCTCTAGCAACATGTTGCCAGCAACATTATATATACATATATATTCCAAACTAGGCATTTTGTTATAAAAACAATGGCAACTAAACTTACTTAAGTAACTACAAAAAACTTGCTAATATAATAAACAACATTTTGCTGGAAACAATGTACCTAAATTCTATTACCCTAGAATATTAGTTTTACTATAACCACTACCACTTAAACTAAACACATTGCTGCAGACAACATGACACTTTTTTTTCGATTTAAGTTTCTAAAAATAAAACAATTATATCAACTAGGTAATAAAATGAAACATAAAATTACTTTAATGCAACATGTTAAATGCATTTCTGACATTCACAGTTGTAGCAACATTTGTATACACTATAAATATGTATATGTAAATATATAAAAAAAATTGTGTTGCTTGTCAATCTGCAACTTCTCTAACGCCCATTTAGGTCTGAGTGTTGCAGTAAAAAAAGCAACGCTACTGTGTTGCTTTAGAAAACAAATATTTAATTTGTATGTTTTCTTTTTATTAATTTTTTATTTTTGAATTGAGTGAATGTGATGTCTAAATAGCGTGACTAGACATTGTGTCTACATCAGTTAAAAATATGGTCATGTTTGCAAAATGTTGTTACAATGTTGCAAATTTATTAATACTGTTTTTTTTTTGTATTTTTTGTTTCTGCTTTAATTTGTCTATTTTAAACTATGTATGTGTGTATATGTTTTTCTTGTTTGACCGGCTGTCTGTCTGTCAAATTGTCTATTCTGTATTTTATATTTATACATACAAGTATACATACATGTCAGTATACTTTTGTTATTTAATTGTAACAAAAAATAAAAAATATAAATATTTTTTCATTTGTATTATTGTTATCTTTTTAGGACACACAAAACTAAAATTCACAGAGCTGTGGGCATAAAAATAGCAAGTATATATGTATAACGGGCATCCGCTGAATTTTGGAGAATAAATACAAAACAAACTTTAAACCAAACGCTATTATTGTGTTTGGTAAGAGACTTGTAAAGAAGACGAAAAATCTTATAGCGGCTACAAGAACATCAGCAAGATTGAGTGTATCATCTTTAATAGGAACTATAGGTGCTCTGGCTTTAAATTTAACATTAGAGTCGGATAAAGAAACAATTTATTTAAAGAGCCGGAATATACCGTATCCGTAAGTAATTTCAATTAATATTTTATAATTTGTTAAAATTTAGTTCTATAATTCTAAGCAACATGTTTTATTTACATATATTATTATTCATAACAACTTTCACGATGATTTCCTATTGTTAAGTCTAGTACTCTGTTAAAAATTTCAAGTGGAGTGCTGCCAAAATACATGTTAAAAAAAATCACATGAAATTTACATGAAAAAATGTTGCAAAAGTAGTACTCTGTTCATTTTGTGAAAAACGTATGAAATGTATCTGGCAACATTTCTTTTTCATAGCGAAATAATTAAAGTGGCAATTGTTTCACGTGGAACAGTTGACTGCCATCCAAAAGCTCTTCTGTTGCAACAACAATGTCTATTACTTGTTGTGCTGCACAAGCGGTCAGTAATATTTGTTTGTTCATTTTTATTTAACGATTTCGATACAACACAGATTTTTAAATATTTCAACTTTTATTTATTTTCGATTTAAATTCACAAAAAATCAAAACATAGTATATGTTTTGTTTACAAAAGTACATTAGCTACACGTCAAATTTTCCCGTATGAAATAATTAATGTTCCTCAACCATTTTCCCAAATTTGAACAGACTACTAGGCTTTAGCAAGCAAAATTTAATGAAAAGTAAATATCTAAAACGATTAGCAACATGCTGCTGGCAACATATTTTGAATTGTGAATTTTCCTACAATATTTTATAATTTTCTAAAAAATTTAACAAAATTACTGATATTATAACAAATTTGGTTTAATGGTGAGTTAAATAGATGATGTTTAAAAATAGATCTTGAACAATAAACATGACTAATGACACCCTTGGCAGGGCAGAAAATGCGCTAATGTCTAAAAATATTACCTTACAATGGTATACTTTAAATTATTAATTAAAATGAACTCAAGCCAAATAAAAATCTCTCTAATAATAAATTTGGTTTACTTTAAAAACTTTACAATAACGCTGGTAACATTTTTCAAAAATGATGATGTGTATTTTTAAAATTAAAGATTAGCGACAATATTGTGTAAAATATAGAAATAAAATCCAAAATTCTTTGCAAACATGTTGCAGACAGTATTTCATAAAATATTTAAAATTTTTCTGGGCAATTTAACAGAAATTTTTAAGATATAAAAAATTTTATGTGAGTTATGAATTCTTTAACAACATGTTGCTGGCAACATTTTTTAAATTATTGTGTTTTTTATTCTTAAGCCATTTACAAACAATTTTTTACTGGTAGCAACACAATATTGTGAAATATAGATCAAATATCATAAACTTTTAGCAACATGTTGCTGGCAACATTTTTTTGATTTCATATTTTCTTGAAATGTTGTATATTTATCTTGGAATTTTGACATAATCCCAAAAAATTTTATAAATTTTTGATGTTTAAATTATTAGCAACATTCTCTGAATTTCTTAATTGATCAAAATATTGTGTATTTTTCTTGCCAATTTAACATAATATATAAAAATGTGAAAAATTTGTTTGATTTCAGAAGTCTAAGCAACACGTTGCTAGCAGCAGTTTTGAAAATATTTTTTTTAAAGGAAAAAATTTAAATTTTTTTCTAAAAAATTTCTAAATGTTCTTATTGTGCTACGTTTTTTAGATAAAAACTTAAAAATTTAGAGGAAATTTTCTTAGCAACATGTTGCTAATGTCTTTAATTATAGTGAAATTTTATGAAACTCTTTTAGGTTTAAAACAATTCAAATAAGTGTTTAAATATTGCAGCTCTTGATGATGCCTTTTATGTTTAAACTGTTAACTTTTCTAAGCAACATTCGTTATTGTAAAATGTTACATATGTACATTGATGTTAATATCATAATTTCAACGGCAACATATTGCTGGCTAAATTTTTCTTTAAAAACTAGACTTTTTCCAAATACATATACATATGTTTTTATTTTCCTTGAATTTCTAAAACGGTTATTAAAAATATGATAGATCTTCCAGATCTATAGCATTTTACACCTTCTTTATGCTTAATCTTGAAACTACAAAAACTAAATCTTATTAAATAGACATAATTCACACATATTTTGTGTGTTCCCCAACATGATATCTACATAAATATTGCTTAGTTTAACTCATCTCAATTGATGTTTTCTTATGTTCGTTTCCATAAATACAACCTATATCATTAATAACAAGCAAAACCATAAAAGGCGGCCAAAACCCATAGACAAAGAATCACAAGGATTTGCAAAAGGATCTTAATGAAATGCTTTCTAAAAAAGCAACTAGCGACAAAAGGGACTAAAGCATAGACTTAAAATATTGTTCTAGTTGAGAAGATTGAGGTATATGTATGTACGAGTATATACATATAAAAACAGACATTTACTTATCTCTCTACAAAATTTAATACATAAATAACTATGTATTGTAAATGTATATATAGATTTTTATGTACTAAAAATTCATTCATTCATTCATTCAGTTTAAGCATACGTATTCAACGAGACTGGCAAGTATAAAAGAACGTACAGTATAGACACACAGACGGACGAACGGATAGAGAGACAGACTGTCAGAGAGTCAGAATTACACATAAAATTTATGTAAATGTTAAAGTGGTCTAAAAGTTATTTTATGGCAAAATAGTCTTCCACTGACAAATTCCCGTACCAGGAAAAGCCATTTTTATTTCTTTTTTTGTAATAAAAACAAGCAGTCATGTAGAGACAAAGGGACGGACAGACACGCACTCTCACACAAGCACAAAATACATATAAATTTTTATTATACATACATATAATACTTTCAAACAGCCTAAAAGCAGACACACTCAATATTTATGTGGAGTGCATGTTAGTGTCTCGGTAAAACTGTTGCCAACAACAAAAACTAAAGCCAATCATATACATATGTACATACAAAAAAAAATAAACAGAAATAAATTTAAGTATAGCTGCGTGTGTTTTTTTAACTTCAAGGACTTTTGTTTCCTTAAACAGCAACAGAACGCCAGCGCAATCCCTCACTCACTTACTCATACACACCCACTCAGGAAACTGGCAACAAGACAGACAAACAGGGTATCAGTCAGCAAGAATAAATGTCTGCCTTATATTCTCCCCAGTAGAGTGTTTGTTATATACACAATTTATGTAAATACTTATGTAAGTAGTAGAACAGAAATTGTTGTAAATAACAGTAAAATATACACTCGAACATACATTTATTTAAACATTTTTTTTTGTTTTTGCCATTATAATAACTGTTAGTCTAACGGCATTTCTGTTGTTGCTTGGTTGATTATTTGCTCCATTTGTTGCTGAGGGGTTAGAGTTGCAAGTAGTCGGTTTTTTGTGTGGCACGTTTTAAGTTTTTTTTTCACTGCTTGTTGCAAAAAATTTATTCAACTTTTGTTTATATCATTTTGGAACTTACGTCAGCAAAATTTTCGTTAAACATTTTAAGAGAAAATATTTTTTAAATATTTTAGTTTTTTCTTTTACAGAATAATGAAAATTGATGCAGGAATTTAATAGCTGCATTTTTATTAGTAATAAATTAATTGAAAACTAAAAACGACATTCAAAGTTTAGTAATAGGGTTAAAGTTGACATTTTCAGCAGCATTGTGCTTATTTAAGGTTAAGCAACATTTTTTATATTAAATTGCCTAAAAACATGTTGCTATAAAATTGTTTATCATTTATCTTTTGGTGTTACAAAATATTTCTCACTTTGTTGAGTTTACCAACAATGTTAAGCAATATTTTTGGTATTATATTGTATAGAAACATTTTAAAATTTTAGAAACATTGTTGTTCATAAAATGTTTAACAACTTTGTTGCTTTAAACATGTAGGCATTAAGTTCCTTAACATTAATCACTGTAAACTATTTGGCAACATTGTTGTTTATGTAATGTTTATGTTTAGCAACATAATACCTTTGAAATGTATGGCAATATTTCTGCTAATATAATGTTAAACAACATTGTTGCTTATATGCAGTTCGGCAACATTATTGCCTATATACTTTACTTCTATAATGTTTATAAACACTGTTGCTAGAGCATAATTTTTATCAACATTGTTGTTAATACACTATTTAGCTTTGTTTTGTATTTATAGAAAGTTTGGCAACATTGCTGCAGACATGCAACATGTATTTTAAAAAAAAATTTAGCAACACTGTTGCTAATAACATTATTGCTTATATAATGTTGTTAATAAAATGCTTAGCAACATTGTTTGATTGTTTCAAGTTTTCAACAATATTTCTTTGCAACATTTGTTACTAATTTTTAATAATAAACTAATATTTACAAAATAATAAAATTAAGAAAACCTTAGATTTGTTTGATTTTCAAACAGATTTTTATTTAAATATTAGTAACAATATTGTATAAAATATAAAGGTATATTAAAAACCCTTTTCAAACATGTTGCTGGCAATATTTTAAAAATGTCACGTTTTCATAAAATAGTTTAAATTATTCTGGAAAATTTAACATTTTTAAAAACATAAAGAATTTAATTTGATTTATAAATTCTTTAGCAACATATTACTGAAAAAAAATTTTAAATTCTAGTGTTTTATTTTAAGCCTAGTACTCTGTTCAAATTTGGGAAAAATGTTGAGCAACTTTAATTATTTCACACGGAAGCTGTAGCTAATGTACTTTTGTAAACAAAACACATGTTTTGCTTTTTTGTGAATTTAAATCGAAAATAAATAAAAGTTAAAATTTAATAGTTTCTTCTTCTTTCAAGCAATCAATTGCATTTTATATACAAATATTTTATTTTATTTATATATATTAATAGTTTCTTCTTCTTTAATATATATAAATAAAATAAAATATTTGTATATAAAATGCAATTGACCTTATTGCTTGAAAGAAGAAGAAACTATTAAATATTAAAAAAGGCCAAATAAACGAACTAAATATAAAAGTTAAAATATTAAAAAATCTGTTGAATCGAAATCTTTAAACAAAAAAGAATAAACAAATATTACTAGCCGCTTTTCTTGGCAATTTAACAGAATCTTTGAAAATATTATATTTTTATTTAGCTTAAGTTTTCTTAGCAACATTTGTTGCTAATCTTAATTAATAACCAATGTTTACTCAACTAATATTTAGAAACTAAAAAATTGACAAAAACCTTAGATTTGTTTCATTTTTTTAAACAAATATACCTACTAAAATTTAAAATACAACAAATAAACCGCATTTTGAATTGCTATACATACATGAACATGAACATAAATTTGCCTAGACCACTTAAAATCTGTTGTAAACATGCATACTACGTATTTCTATATGAGAAAACAAACAAAACTTTTTTTGCCAGCATGCATTTTTTTTTGTTTGTAGGCCACACATTTTTTTTTTGTGTGATAATAACTCAGGTTATGACCGTCTATAACCATAACAACAATTTTAACCGAAAAAAGCAACAAAATAAAAATGTGCATACAAACATGGCCAACAGTAGCAGCAACAAAATAAATGGTATATTGGCTTAATGCCAACTGAGGCAACTGCACTCATCATCTTCCAATTTTTTTGTTGGTATTTTTTTATTTTAGCTTTTTTCAGCAATTGTTGTTTATGTCGCTAACAATACACGAGATATTGTTAGAAAAAAACTCGTGTATTTATGTATGTACTTTAAAAAGAAAAACGAAAAAGAAATATATATGTATGTATATATAAAATGTCTCACAACGCGGAATACAAAATAAATGTAGAAAATTACCATAGACTCATGTCAGACGTAAAGTCTCAAAATGCAACTAAATAAGAAAAAACCACACAACAATAAATAAGTATACCAACGATATAAACATACAAGCCAACAACTAGAGAAAATACGTAAAATAACAATATACATATTTTTGAATTAATTTTTTTTTTCGATTTTTTTTTTTTTTTTTTGTAGAAAAATATTTAAGTTTTTTTTTTTTAATTTCATAATAAGTAATAACAACATATTATAAATAGGGAATATTAGAAAGAATTGTAGAAATATATAAGAAAATTTGTTTACTAAAATATTTATAGTTAATAGTGCTACTATTAATATTATTATAATGTACATATGTATCGAGGTTTAGCAACATTGTTGCATTAACAAATATGAACATTAATTAAAAATTTTCTGCCATAAACTGACGTCAAAGTTGTTTTGCTTGCCATCAGGTAAAATAAAAACTACATACATACATACATACATATTTGTCAATATTTTTTGTAGTTTCTATGTTGTGTTGATGTCAATGTTGTCATTATTAGCTTTAATGAGCCATTAACATTAAGTGTAATGAAATTATTTTGTAGATATAAGCAAGAGGAATGAGTTAAAATTAAAATGTATTAGTTATTGTGTTTTATGGGATTGGATTTATTTTAGGAATTGTTTAGTAACATTGTTGTTGAAATTGTTGCAAATATTAAAAAACAGTTTTTAGCAACATGTTTGTTAATTTTGTAGTTTTCTGCTAATTTAATGTTTAACAACATTTTTGTTTTAACAATGTTTAGTAACATTGTTGCTTCAATAATGTAAGCAACATAACTGCTAAATATATATTTCTCTACTTTGTTGACGTAATGTTTAGCAATATTGTTGCTAAAAAATATTAGCTAATTAAATATGTTCAACATTGTTGCTAATATAATATTTAACAACATTGTGTTACTTCAATATTGTTTAGCAACATTGTTGCTAATTTAATGTTTAACAACATTTTTGTTTAAACAGTGCTTAGCAACATTGTTGATTCAATAATGTTTGGCAACATAATTGTTAAAAATATATTTTCCTACTTTGTTGACACAATGTTTAACAACACTGTTGCTAAAATAAAACTGTTTCAATTGCAACATTGTTTCGAAAATAAGATTATGCAACATTGTTGCATTAATAATTTCAAGTACTTCACCTTGCAGCTGACATAATGTTTAAAGCCTAGTACTCTGTTCAAAATTTCAAGTGGAATGCTGTCAAAATACATGTTAAAAACTTCACATGAAATTTTGATTAAAAAAGGTTGTAGAAGTAGTACTCTGCTCATTTTATGAAAAACATGTGAAATGTATCTGGCAACATTATTTTTTCACAGCGAAATAATTAAAGTAGCAATTGTTTCACGTGGAATTTTTATCCAAAAGCTCTTCTGTCGCAACAACAATATCTATTACTTGTTGTGCTGCTGCACAAGCGGCCAGTAATGTTTGCTTATTCATTTTTATTTAACGATTTCGATTCAACACAGATTTTTTAATATTTTAACTTTTATTTATTTTCGATATAAATTCACAAAAAAGTAAAACATATGTGTTTTGTTTACAAAAGTACATTAGCTACACGTCAAATTTTCCGTATGAAATAATTAATGTTGCTCAACATTTTTCCCAAATTTGAACAGAGTACTAGGCTTAATAATAATAGTGCTTTACTGATTTGTTGTTGATCTAATATTTAGCAACATATAATGTTCAGCAACTATGTTTTACAACATTGTTGTTGTAATTTTACAGCAACATGTTGCTTAGGAAAAAATTGTTATTTCAAAACAAACTATATAAAAAATGTTATAATTATTGAAAATCTCTGGCAACATTTAAAATAAAACAAAATATAAATGGATTTTAAAAGTAAACAAAAAAATAAACGTCTGTAAACTTAATATTTTGTTTGTTTTTGTCAGTTCCTCAATTCAATACGAATTTACATATTTGCCAGACATTTCCATTGAGAATTTAATCAATATTATGGCAACTTTATGAATAATTAATTAAAAAAAATGTTGTTATTATTTAGGTTTATCGGTGAATATTTATTATAAATTATTGAAATAAAATTTTGTCTGGCTTTAACACAGACACACGCACTTTATAAAAACTGCAAAAAAATCACACATTTTTCAATAACAGCCAATAATGAATAAAAAAACATAATTAATGAGCTGAGATTATTGAAAACACCAAAAAAAGGTGTAGAAAGTGAGTTTCATAAGTAATTTAAAGCTTTTATTTTTTAATTAAACATGTGAATTTAAATTTGTATTGCTCAATGAAGTCAATAACAAAATTACAATGAGTGCTAGTATTCTGATCTCTGATGTTTTAAAGTTGCATGTAATGAATTTTTAATACCTTTTTTAAGCAGCCATAAAATATGAATTTTAAATTTATATTTCTATAAAAAATGTCATGTTGTTGCCTAGTGTATCGGATAGTTTGGCTAAAAGTTAATGGATACTGTGAAATAAATGAGGTCATAAATATTTATTTTAATTGGTTTATAGAGAGAAAAAATATAATAGAAATACTTAAATTCATATACCAGATATTTGTGGTTATAACAACTTAAAGATTTACTTATAGCTTGTAAGTTTAATAAAACATTTATTTGAAATATCATTTAAATAAAAAAATACTCTGATAGTGTCTAGTTTTTAAGCTCTTAAGACAGTTTTATTATTCTTAACTAATGTAAAAATTGCATTTTATGTTAATAAGCATTATTGTGGCCATAAATAATATTTAATTACAACGGAAATTGAAAATGTAAATATGTAATTCATAAAATGTGATGATCATTTAAAAATTGTAAATAAAATCCTTTGGCAACATGTGTCTAGCAACATTTTAAGCACACTAAAGGCATGTAGTCTATTGCAACATAATTGAAGAGAGCTGAATGGTGGCAAAGAGAAAATCTGAAAGATAAGGAAAATGTTTAGTGACATGTTGCGAATTATTTTTGCTATTATCATGTTGCAAATAAAATATATATTTGCTGCTAAGCAACATGTTGCCGAATTAATGATGTAGGCAATCATATGAGCCACTTGTTGCCAGAGTTATGGATATTAAAACAGTTTTAAGCTGTTTACAATTTATTATGTGAACTGTAGATAAGATTTTAGCAGTTCCTTACCCAACATGTTACTGGCTCCACCAAACATACAAATTTAGATAAGTAACCAACTATCGAAAATAAAAAAGTTTTTGTTTTTATTTTAAAAAGACCTTAAGCTTAAACAATTATTGAAATATTAATGAAAAAGTTGAAATTAACTATAATAAGAAACTTATTGAAAATTTTTATTTTTAAAACCTTCATTCATTTTTCATTTTTCTCTTAATTACAGATGCTATCGGTACAGACAGCCGGCTGCGCGGGAATGGAGCGGCTTGGCGTTCCAACCCGCACCTCTTTAAATACACCACCCGATGATAGGTAAGTTGAAATTAATTCACATTCTCAATATACATATAAATTTATTAACAACAATATCTGTGCAACATAACAGGGGCCAATACATTTGTAGAATGCGTTTAGATGCAGCAAGAGAACTTTTAGCAGTACGTAGCGAAACTGTGATTCGTGGCAGTAGCAGCAGCAACACTAATAATACTAATAGTAAAAATAATAGCAATATAAGTAACAATCAACTACAACAAACACAACAGCAACAACAACAACAAAATCATCACACAAATAAAATACATTCCCACCATCATCATCAGCAGCAACAACAACAACAACAGCAGCACCAACAATATCATCACAACTACAGTTTGAATAACTATCAACGTATGACGACAACACCAAATAACAGCAGTAGCAGCAGTAGTAGTTGTAACTCAGCAGCAACATCATCAACAAGTGGCAACCATAGTATTAGCAGCAGCGGCCTCAACAATAATAACGCCAATCACACCAGCGGCCTTAGCCAACAGCACAACAACAATAGTTTATCGTCAATGACCAACAATAGTGATGGCAGCAGCAGTGTTGCACGCGGTGGCATAGAGGCCACAACATTAAAATACGGCAATACGGGTAGTGGGAGTGGTGGCAATGGCAGCAGCAGCAACATTAGCAGTTCTTGCGGCAGCAGTGGCTCGTGTAGTTTAGCCTGTTCGGTGAGTTCGCACAGTAACGATCATCACCAGCACTATCAATATCTGCCACAACAGCAGCAGACTTTATGTTGTCCTCATCATGTGCCGCTGCCCGACAGTGAATGGACACCCTTGGAACGTTACAGTGCTCCGCTGAGAACCAGCTATCAAGTAAGTTTTCTATTTATTAATATTAAATACTCGTATATTAAATATGTAACTCATTAAATTTTGTGTTAATTTTAGCAATCGGAAATAACACGCTCCTATATCAAGCCGCCACCCAATAAAACAATTAAAGATGTTCCAGATCATTCCTTGGCCGCCGGCCTTTATTTGGCCAGCAATTATTCTAGCACTAGCAGTAGTTCATCCAGCTCACATCATCATCATCACCACCATCAGCAACAGCAGCAGCAACCAAAATCAAAACCTAATGTGATAACAAAATTCTTTTATCGAAAAAGCTCCCCAAAATCTCCAAATAATCTAACGCCAGGTTCTTCGTCAGCGTCACTATCGTCCTCATGTGGCTCCTCATTGTGCTCATCACTGTCATCGGCCTCTACGTCGTCGTCGTCGGCAGGCTCCTCACTAGCTTTAGGAAGTAATACGTCCTTATTGTCCAACACCACAGTCTCGGTAACATCGCTAACAACGGCACCACTTAACACTCTACCCATATCAACGGCCTCAACCCTAAAGACCACGCTCTGCAATTACGGTCCAACACAATTGCCTCACTCAAACTCAGGGACATTAAGCAATAATATATCGGCTGGTTTAGTACCCAGTACTCAGCTATTAACCACAATCGGGGTAGCACCCTCAACGGCAACCACAACATTCCCTCATACATCGACTACACAACAACAACAACATATGGAACGTATACCAACGCCACCCTTGTCGGTGACCGTGCCCATAGCCTCATATCATCCTCCACAGCATCAACAGAAACAACAGCTCCACCAACAATTACTATTGGACAGTTTGGTGGGTGACACTTCAGTTTCCGCTTCCAGTACTCTACAGACACTCAAGAGTAGTTCATGCAGTCCCACATTGGCTGTCTCTACGTCTGTTGTCTGCTCTAAAGATGAACTCGTCCATATGGAATGTCAATCGGGCAATATAACGCGTAACAATAGTAATACAAGTATGAAAAGTCTATCAGCGGCATCAGCCTGCAATTGTCAGAATAGTAATTGTAAACACTGTAATACGTAGTAAAGAGATGTCGGAGTAACTATATTTTAGATTGACAGGTTTTGGAATGTTAGAAAAATGTAACAATGTTTATAAACATGAGTGAGATGTTAAAGAAAGAAAGAGAGATAGATAAATCGTGAAAAAAAGAGAATGTAAAAATTAAGGGAAATGTTTAGTTAAATGTTACGAATTGGTGTTGCTAGTGACATATTGCAAAGAAAATATATATTTGCTTTTAAGCAACATGTTGCCAAATAAACAGTGTTGGAAATTTGCTGTAAAAAGCTGCGTTTAAGCAGAATATGTTTAAACTATTCAGTATTTAGTCGAATATGTGAGCAACATACATTTTTTTCAAAATCAATATCACACTTCAAGCTTAAAAACATTAAATCGTAATTGTGACTAATTTTTATAATTTGTGGCAACATTTTGCCGGACACTAAATACACATTTTCTGTATAAGCAACATGTTGCCAGAGTAATGTCTTTATTTTGGTTAATAATCGATTAAAACGGGTGTTAACTGTTACCAATTCTTCTTCTTTTTTGTAGACTATTAAACTTTTTCGTTTCTAAATTGTTAGCAACATGTTGCTCTAATTTCTTCCCTTTTTTAAATATATAACACTCTATATACTTAAAAACATTTAAAAATATCTTGCGATTAGTTTGTATACTGTAGAGTTTTTGTAGCAACATGTTACATGTTACATGTAGCTTATATGCTACCAGCGTAATGTAAACCTGTTGCTGAAAAAATCTATTAAATTAGTTTTAAACTATACCATACTGGAAGACAACATATTACCAACATTAAACATTGTTGTTGCCAGCATCAAGTTGCTAAAATAATGACATTATCAGACATGTTTTTACAATTATTTAAGCTTAAGACATTGCAAATATTATTTATATTTAGGAGTCTATGTAGCAACATGTTGCTAGTGTATAAATAGACATTTTATATAAGAGCAGCATGTTGCTTAATAATCGATAAACACTGTTTTAAACTGCACACAATTTGTTATGTTTCCTGAAAGACAACATGTTAGCACCATCAAACACTTTTGTTTAAAGCTGCAAGTTGCGCAAATATTGTCTAAAGAAGAAATAAATTGGCTCTTACTTTTGAATCTGATTAGCATTTAAAAATATCTTATAGTTAATTTATCTATTGTCGTTTTTATTATCTGGTAATATGTTGCTAGACTTTTAAAATCATTTTATTATATTAAAAGTGTATTTTTTTACTTACAACTAATATAATAACTTTAATTTTTAACATGAATTCTTGTTTTAGCAAAAAATTGTTAGCAACATGTTTTTCGAATGAAATACTAACAACAATTAATTCTAATATTATTACATAGAAATTACAGGCATGGCATAAAAATTTTTTAAAAACATTATTCTAAGAACATGTTGCCAAGAACTTTTTTATATTTATTAAACATTTGTTTAAGTTGTTTACAAAATTTTACTAGAAACATGCTGTTAGTAGCAAAAACAGTTACTTTTGTTATTATTACACAGGTTTTTTGATTATATGGATATTTTTGTTCAAACATTATACTAGCAACATGTTGCCAAGGAGTTTTTAATAATTATTAAATATTGGTTTAAGTTTTTTTTTAATTTTGCTAACATCAAGTTAGTAGAAATATTCAGTGCAATTTTATTTATTTGCTAAGACTTTAAGTTAAAGGGTGTTAATTAAACATTGTTAAAGCAACATGTTGCTAGAATAAAATGATTACAAAAATAAAATTATACATAAATTGTTGATTTTTTTTCTTATTTCTCAAATTGTTTCCAGCAACATGTTGCTTTACAAATGCCTCGAATGTTTATAAACATTGACATAATTAATTTAAAGACTGCTTTTCATGATTTAAATACCTAAAGAAGAAAACAAAAAAAAAAATTTTAGAGATTCCTACATTTCTGAAATCTTTAAAACTAATTTAGAGAATAGTTTTTAAAAACAATAGATATTTGTCTACAATTACTATGAAACAATGTTGCTGCATTTTGATGCTAAATACTAACTGCCGTATTCATAAAAAATAAAGTAGGTTTGAAGTGTGCTTTTAGACAAAATTTTCATATAAAATTTTCTTAAAGTACATTTGAAATCCATTTTATTTTTTTATGAATTAGACCGTAAGTGTCCACTTTAACTTTAAACATAATTATTAATAAATAAAATAAATTTAAAATAAAACAAAACAAAATACACATCATCATTTCCATTTGTAACTAATGTCGCTATATTAAAAACAAAACAAAAATAAAATAAAAAAACACAAAATAAAATTTTAAATACTTATAATGATTTATATATTTTTATTTCTTTATATTTTCTCATGTTTAAAACAAATACTTTAACTTTAAATAACACAGAAACAAAAACAAAATATTTAAAAATAGAAAAACAAAATAGTAAAAGAGCGCTTTAAAGACACCTACACACACAAAAACACAATAAAAGCCTAAAACAACATTGCCATATTTTATAAAAACAAAAACATTTTATAAAAAAATTAACTTTACTTTTAAATTTAAAATTTAAAGAAAAATTGTCTGCTTTAATATCAACATTTTAATTTAATTTATTCACCTGGGTTCTAAATTTGTAAAATGAAGTGGAAGTGAAATTTACATTAAGTTAATGTTCTAAATGTTGTGAAAGTGATTTGAAAAAGAAAATATCATTTCCAGTTCGTTGGTTGGTTCGTTGTAGAATAAAAGTTTGACTCGTTTTTTTAGAACGCGTTGAAAATATCTACATACATACATGTGTGGCATTAAAAACGATTTTGTTTCACTTCGTATTGAAATATAGAACCTAGGTGAATTCTAATTAAAACAACAAAATCACGGTTAATAATAATATGTTCAAAATTTATTTATTTATTTATTTATTTTATTTAATTATGTTTTTATTAATTTTTTTTATAGTAAATTTATTATTTTAGACCAAATTTTATGTTTGTTGAATTCTTTATATTAATGAAATGAAACTAAAACAAATTCATGGCAATGTTAACAACTAAGTATTTTAATTTAAACTTATTTTTATTATTTAATTTAACAAAACAAAAGCGCATATTTTTCTATTTTATATTTAGCAATTGTTTAAGTTCTTTCTTTTTGTATTTTAAGTGTTTAAATTTAAATCTAAAGCAAATGAAATGATATGAAATATTGTATATAACATCCAACATAAATTTTTGTTTTTTTTTTTTTGACAATTAAAATTTAGTTTTTAGTTTTAGTGAATTTAATTATTAAAAAGAATTATATATATATATAAATAAAAAAATTAAAATAAATTTATTTAAACAAAAAATCTAAATATATTTATATACATTAAAATTATTACAAAAATATATTTAATTCAATAAACAAACAAACAAATAAATTATATAGAAAATCTTACACTCCTTTATATACTTTCTTTTCCTTAAAAATGAATTTAAAACATTTATGCAACTTTAAAAATAAGTTAAGCAACTGATTTCTAAAAAAAAAGCAAACCAAATTAAACAGAAAATGAAAACAAATGTAAATTTACAATGGTATTCTTCGAGTTATTAATTAAAAAAATGAATTCAAGCCAAAATAATGAAAAATTTTCTCTAATAATAAATATAAAAAGTTCAACCATAGTATTCTCTAAAAAAAAATTTAAAATTAAAATGTGTCAGCAACATGTTGCTAAAGTTATAACAGACTTTAAAAAGCATTTTACTATATTCAGTCTTTTTTTTTTGCTTGTCATTAATATATAGTAACATTTTCATACCTTTGAACATGAATTCATCTTTTTAAGAAGAAGTTGAGAAAATGTTGCCAGCAACATGTAGCTGGAATTTAAAACTAAAATCAATTAATTCTAATATTATTACATAGAAGGCATAATAATTTATTTAAAATAGTATTCCAGCAACATGTTGTTAAGAACTTTTTTTCATATTTATTAAACATTGGTTCAAGTATTTAACACAATTTTACTAGAAACATGTTTTAGTAGCTAAAACATTTAATTTTAACATTATTACACAGATTTTTGCAACATTTGGATAATTTTTGTACAAACTTATTATTAGCAACATGTTGCCAAGTACTTTTTACATTTCAAAACACTTGTTCTAGTTTTTCTTTTTTAAAAAAATTAGTGGAAATGTAGTCCAATACACATAGAAAGTACGAATATGTTCTTTTTTAATTAATTTCTTTTTAGATTTAATTTTTGAATCAACTCTATGTGTGTTTTTGAACAAAACTTTCGTTAAAGTCATAACAATGTTTCAGGAACATGTTGCTTAGATAATAACAACATATTGCTGAATAAGCTAGCAAAGCATCTGTTTTTTACTTCATGTTTCCGCAACATATTGCTGCCATGCCGCTATATTTTTATTTTGAAAATTATGTTAAAAAAGTTAATGTAATAATGTTGCAGGAACATGTTGCTTATTAAAATAAAACAAAAAAAAACAGTTTATGGGTCTGCTCGTAAATGCTTCAGTGCATTGCATATTATGCGCATTACATTCAATAAAGCAGACAATGACATCTCTGCAATTGTTAACTGTTATGCACAAACAAACAAAAAATTCTAATCATAAAAATGGATGATGCAACTAATGAGTATAAAGAATGTGATTTTTTATTATTTATTTTTGATTATTTTACTCTCATATTTGACAAATATTTGTTCACAATTTCACAAATTAAATTTATAATTATTTTTTCCATTGTTGCGCATTGTTCGCTCGTTCGTAAATGCAAACAATAAAATAAGCATCAGCAACATATGATTTGCAGTGGCAGCGCAAAGTAATCATATTGTGCAGCGCAGTGATGCATTTACGAACAGGCCCTATTTCTTAGACACCACGTTCGCAACATTTAACGTTTTCGTTTCTAACAACACGTTACTCTTATTTACAATTTAATGTAAACATATTGTTCAGAAATATTTTGTCAGACCCAGTTAACAATATGACATTATTGTCGCTGCAATTTTTTCGTTTCTTTTTTAAAATTGCATTTGCGCTTACATTGTGCGACTTTTGTGGATGTTATACATGTGTCCATATTTTTCTTTACGATTAAAACAACAAATGAGGAAACAAATCGTGTCTCAAGAGAACATGCTTATGTGTACCTCTTGTAATACGTCTTAACACACTCGCCTACAAAGCAAGAATCGCAACGACAAAAATCTTCTAATGTAAACAAGGACTTTGCTAAAGTAATGCCAACTAGTTACTTCATAATCGAAACATGTTGCTAAAGTAATTAACAAATGTTATATCCAAAAATTTCTTTACAGAAATAATAATATTACAGCAACAAGTTTCTAAAGTAATAACATGCTGCTAGATAATCTATTAAAACTATTTCAGGCTATACAGAATTACAGAATACTTTTTAAGCTTTTAACCATTTTAACCAAAGAACATAATCTATTTTACAATATCTCTGGCAAGATGTTGCTAGACTTTAGATAAACTTTGCAACATATTAAAAGTTTTAAGTATTTTGTTATTGTATTTCTTATTATATTTCTTATTATATTCTTATTATTGAGAATTTCTTATTTCATATTTGTTGCTAGCAACATGTTGCTAGACTTTAGATAAACTTTGCAACATATTAAAAGTTTTAAGTATTTTGTTATTGAGAAATTCTTATGGTATTTCTTATTAAATTCTTATTATTGAGAATTTCTTATTTCATATTTGTTGCTAGCAATATGTTGCTCTATTTATAAGAAATGTCTAAAACAAAAATTGTTTGAAAATATCAGCTTATCTTTTAAAGCTTGTTATCATTTTAATTAGAGGCTAAAGTTAATTGGTCTATTTTGTAATATAACTAGCAACATGTTGCTGAACTTTAAACAAACATTTTATTATTTTAAAAGTTTTTTTTTAAAGTAAATTAATGCTTTATTTAGAAAATGTTGTCGGGAACTTGTTGCTAGCATTAAATAGTTAAGACTTCAATTCATGGTTTATAAAATCTAAAGCATTAGCTTTCTAAATTGTTCAACAGTTTTTGTAATATGTAGCCAAAAATAATGCAAATATTTTGATAACAAAGTTAAAAAAACTTTCAGCAACATCTAGTTAAGAAAGGGTGAAAATTTATATTTTTGATTTTAAACTAAATTGATCAAATATCGTCACGCTGACAATATGTTTCAGCAACACATGGTTAAAGTGAAAAAAAAACTCTTGAAACATAAAGCCAAATATATAAGAGTAATTTTACAATATTTCAAAAAAAATATTCTGCAAATTCCGGTTCAAACCGACAACAACCGCGCAACAAAATTCAGCAAGATGTTGGTTTTCAAACATATCGCTTTTTTAAATATCCAAATCATGGTGAAAGGCGGAGTGGAGTTGCTATAAAACGGTCATGAATTCTTTACGACAAAGTTTTCACAAAGTACAACCACTGACTTTATTATGGATGATGAAATGTAAAAATGAACTTCAAACACTGTTGCATAAATATACAAGAATAGAAAAGGTTTGGCAAGTAATTTGCAATTGTAATCTAAAGAGCACCGCTTTTGTTCTTTTCATATACCTGTCACCATCCGCACGTTTTTTCAAATTCTATTTCTCTAGGATAGTTTCGGAATCTGAAATAATTTTGAATTTGTTAGCACTACAACGAATATTTATTCATACATACAAGGGATGATATCAAACATTTCACTTTAGAGAAGATCTTAGTAATCAGCTAATTTTTAACGAAATCTGTGATTCCTACAATTTATTAAATGGCAATTTCAAATGTCTTTAATAATCTTTCTAATGGAAGAGTGTAATTTTTTTTAGTTTTCTTTTTTGATTTTTTACAATTTTTATGAACTTTTATGCAGCTTCCAATTTTTTTTCTAATTTCAATTAAAATAAATCAATTAAATCTGAAATTATTTAAATAAACATCAGAAAAGACTTATAATTTAAAAATAACGGCCTACTTTTAGGTGTTCCAGTAAAAACAAAACAACTAAAATAATGACCTTTTATAATGTATTGTAAGTATATTTTCCTTAATTAAATTATTTCTTTAAATTAAGTTTAAAACAAATATTTAAATTAAATTTAACTAAAAAGAAAACATAAAACAAAAAGTAAAGGTTTCAGTAAAAAACACAAACAAAAAAAAACAAAAACAAAACAACAACAATATATTTCAATTAAAACTACAAAAAAAACAAATGAGAAGAAAATATAATGAAATTTAGCAAATATATCGATGTCTATAAAAAGAACATAAATAAATAGCCTCAAGCATAAAAAATATTAAACAAAATATAGACAAAATATTATTACAAAAAGAAAACGAACAAAAACTATTATTAAAACAAAATTTGTTTATTGAAAATCGTATTTAAATTAAAGCTAAACTTTTTTTTAATAAAACATTACAACTATTATTAAATTATGTTCTATTTTAAAGTAATACAACAGAAAAGGAAGATAAGAAAAAAAAACAAAAGAAATATTAAGCCTATTTTAAAAACTACCTCTGATATCAAATTTATGTATAATTTAAACGAAATATTTATTATATTAAAACAACACAAAAATTATAATGTTTCAAAAAAGAAAAAGAAATAATTATTTATAAAACTAATTTAAAGAATTTTCTTTAGTAATTAGTAACCTAAAATAATGTTTTAATTAAAGAAATAAAATGTAAATTAAAAAAACTGCAACTTAAATTCGCCTGGGCTGAATCTATAGTATCTCCAACCCTGCTAAACTTTCGATTTAGTGTCTTAATGCTTAAGTCAATAATAGTGTTCTTATACTAAGAACAGTAGTGTCTTTCTGCTAAAGACTTTATGCTAAAGACAGTAGTGTTTTTATATTAAAGACAGTCGTGTCATTATGCTAAAGACAGTCTGCATGTTAAAGACAGTCTTCATGGTAAAGACAGTCTTCATGGTAAAGACAGTATTAATGCTAAAGACAGTCTTTATGCTTAAGACAGCACTAGTGTCTTTATGCTAAAAACAGTATTGTCTTTATGTTAAAGCCAGTGTCATTATTCTAATGACAGTAGTGTCTTGATGCTAAAGACTGTAGTGTCTTTATGATTTATGCTAAAGGCTTTAACATAAAGACAATAATGTATGTATGCTACAGACAGTAATGTATTCTAGCTAAAGACAGTAGTGTCTTTATGCAAAAGACAGTGTCATTATTCTAATTCAGACAGTAATGTCTTCAAGCTAAAGACAGTAGTATTTTTATACTAAAGACAGTAATATCTTTATGATACAGACAGTAGTGTCTTTATGCTAAAGACTGTAGTGTCTTTATGATTTATGCTAAAGACTTTAGCATAAAGACAATAATGTATGTATGCTACACACAGTAATGTCTTCTAGCTAAAGACAGTAGTGTCTTTAAGCTAAAGACAGTATTAGTGTCTTTATACTAAACACAATAGTGTCTTTACACTACAATATAGTATATCTTTATACTAAATCTTTTTGTTCAGTCTATAAATGTTATAAAACCTATTTCCAGTAAATGTTTACTTTTAAATTTCACTGTAAACTTTAAGAAACAAAATTAAAAATAAAATTAGCAAAAGAAAAACTTAATAAATTAAAAAAAACCATCGACTGATACATTTAAATTAATTTAATTAATATTAATTAATTTAATTTAAATTAAACACTAATCTTTAAACTTCAGAAGAAAATCTAAAAATAAATTAAATTAGAATACAAATAAATAAGCTGCAATTAAAATGAAAACGAAAACACAACAAAATTATTGTAAAATAAATTTTTAATTTTGCCCGCAGAAATAATTCAAATTCCCCCGTAAATATTTATTTGAAATATTAAAAATAGTAAGTAAAGCCAGCCACAACAGAAAAATCCCATATTTAAATCAAATTAACAATAATTACAGATATTTAAATTATACACATTATTATAAATAAATATTACTATTATTATTATTATTATTATTATTATTATTATTGTTGTTGTCGTAATAATTAATATTTATCTTTAGAAAAACAAAAACCAAATTAATAATTATGAAAAAAAGAAAATTATGATTAAAAACAAAAATCTATGAAAATCTAGTAAAAATGCAAAAACTTAAATAAAAAACTTGATGCAGAAAATAAACGAAGAAAATGAAATGAGAGAAAACGAGAATTATAAATAAAAATTTAAATCAAATATAAAATTAATAAATAAAAATCATGAAGAAAAATTGTATTTTATTTGGAAAATGGAAATGAAAAGTCTCAAGCTTAAAGGAACTTTAGCAATATTAAATAAAAATTACACTTTACGAGGGCGGTTCAGAAATTTCTTAGCCTAGAACAGAAAGCGTGGTGTAAACAGAAAAAAGTCAATAGAGAAACAAGTGTTAAAAAAATACGCATCCGCGATTTTTTACAATGGAAGAATTAGAAATTCGTGGTGTCATTAAACATTTAAATAAAAAAGGTTTATCGGGACAAGAAGTTCATAATGATATGATGATTAATTGAAAAATTGGGTTGCTGAATTTAAAAGTGGTCGTACGAGCATTGAGAATGAACCACGTAGTGGACGTCCAAGCACAGCAACAACAACAGAAATTGTAGCCAAAGTACATGATATGGCATTAAATGGCCGACGAATAAAAGTGCGTGAAATATGTAGCTAATATCATGAGCATCTCAAATGATCGGGTTCATTTAATTTTGCATGAAGAACTAGAGATGAAAAAGCCTTCTGCAAGATGGGTGCCGCATTTGTTAACAGTCGACCAAAAACGCATAAGGATGAAAATTTCTCAAGCTTGTTTGGATCGTTTTAAGAAAAATAAAATGGATTTTTAGCGTCGTTTCATAACTGTTGATGAGACATGGATCCACAACTATAATCTAGCTGGAGGAAGTGCCCAAAAGAAGGCAAAAACCATTCAATCGTCTAGTTAGGTTATGGCAACGGTTTTTTTTGGGTCTTCAAAGGTATTTTATTGACTATCTGCAAAAGGGTAAAACAATAAATTCAGAATACTATTGCAACATTTTGGATCAATTAAATGTAAAAATTCGAGAAAAACCTCCTGGCTTACAACGCAAAAAAAAATAATTTTTCCTCAAGACAACGCACCAGCGCAGCTAAAATCTACGAATTTTTTAAGTACGAGTTGTTCGACCGCCACCTTAAATGAAGATGAAATTACAGTTGTAAGCCACTATTTTAAAGGCCTTGAGGAAAACTCTTTTAATTAAGGGATAGAATTGCTAGATAAGCGTTGGACTAAGTGTATTGAAGTTTCGGGAGATTATATTGAAAAATAAAAATGTTTTTGAAAACATTTTCTGTACTAGGCTAAAAAGTTTCCGAACCGCCCTCGTATTGGTTGCTTGTTATATTTGGGCGTGTGAATTGACACTTCACTTTGACTAGGTGGACAAAAATGATCAGTTGCCGTAATATTTTGTAACTTTTTTATCAGTGGTATTAACCTGAGCTTCTAGCAAAGCAGAGACTGCTTATTGATAATGATTATTTATTTGCCTTTTCATACTATCCACTTGCTTGTCCCTCAGTTAACTATGGTGTGGTACATAGTGACTTTACTATCTTCACAAAAGATCATAATATCCATTAATATTATTAAACGTAGCGGCAATTACTAATTTCGACTAAGAAATTATATAAAAGTCATATTTAGTTACTGATGTTGGGTAAAAATCGGACAGCATGTAGTGACCGTTGAAGTGGTGGACCACTTAAGAATGCTGGATTGATTACTGTCTTGTCATATTCTGAAAAATCTAACAATTTGAATAAATAAATGATTCAGTTGATGAATTAATGTGGTTATGCATTCAAGGACAGCCCTAACGAATGTATTACGTCTAATGGCAAAATAATAACATATTTAAACCTAAATTCCAGAAGACCTTCTGGCTTACTGCGTAAATGGAAACTTTCTTAAGTTATTTTTCATGTCATAAGTGTTAGTAACTCAATAACAAAAAAATGCATGTGATTCTATGTGACTTTTGTTAACATTTACTTACATACTTTAATTATATTGTTAAAAACAAAATATTTATTTGGTTGTAAATATTAATGCGTTATATATGCGTTATCTTTTTCGTGTTTGAACAAAAGTATCAACCTAAAAACATTAATATTTAAGCAAAAACAATTAAAATTGTTTTGCAACAAAATGCCGGTGATGAAATTCCCAGAATAATATTTATTTACTACAGAAATTGATCTACATTTACAAAATAGTGAAGGGCATATAAAAAGCACTTTCAAAAGACAACAATTAAAACTCCAACATTTCCAGACTTTTCACAAAAAGAGCAATAAAACATAAACCAAAGCCAATAATGTTTATATCAAAAAAAAAAAACAGTTCTAATTATTTGCCCGCAACTGCATGAGGGTAGAATGTATTTGTAGCTATATAAAGTAATTGTCAAAATATAATTTTAACATATTAACGTCAATCTTGCTTGTAGCAATAACTCTGTCTAGTACTTAACTTCACGTGTTTAAAATTTTTAATAGTTCAACATGAAATTTTGCATTTTAATTTGCATTATTTTTGCCACATTGTCAGTGTTGGTGCAACTTACTACTGCCACCCCAATTTTGGAAAATGTTAAAACTCCAAATGATTTGGAATCTGAGGTAAACTTATATTTTGTGTGCACAACTTGTTATAATATTTCATTATTATTTAATATTATTTCATTACTTTTCCAGCCATTGTCGTCCAAAGTTACGAAAGTAAAACAATGTCAAGATGTTGGCAGACCTTGTAATACTTCAGATGAATGCTGTAGCAAACGTTGCCATTTTTATGCTCATAAATGTGTTACATAAGTCTTTTATAATAAATTCAATGTAGACAAATTGCGCCTTAACAATTAATTGCGTTGTTTTTTAAGAAAACTGAAACTGAACTAAACACTAAAGTCATTTTCGATATAGAAGCTTTAAGTGTAAAACAGTGATCGCCACTCAAAGTCAGCAGAAACTAAGAAAAAAAGACAATATTTTTAAAGATTGTGTCAAAACTGCCTTGAATACAAAACAAGTAGTAACCTTCATTACCAATTACACGGACCGACAATAAAATAGTTTTTTCTGCGGCGTAAATGTTTCGAGTTATTATACTTGTGATACGGAAGTTATATAAACCTACAAAGTACTGCTGTCTTGAGTATAAAAATAGTGTAAATAGTATAACGACACCGCTGTCTTTAGTATAAAGACACTTGTGTCTTGAGTATAAAGACACTATTGTCTTTAATATTAGAATACTTCTGTCTATAGTATAAAAATACTACTTCCTTACTTATAAAAATAGTTTATATAGTATAACGACTAGTATAAAATATTTAGTATAAAGACACTCTTTTCTCAAGTATAAAGAAAAACCGTTATAATTTCCAAAAAAAAACATAGCGATTCGTACCAGGAATCGCTCCCAATACTTTGGTCCGTCCACTCTCAAAGAATTGTGAGAAAAGAGCCAAAGTAATTTTTCAAATTTCAAAAGTGATTTTTTCGAAAAACCAAAAAAAACAAACTGTTAGAACTTCTGAGTACAAAGCATTTATCTAGACCATATTAGGAATCGCTTCCAATACTGTTTTTCAGCCCACTCTCAGAGAATTGTGAGAAAAGGATCGTAAAAGAATTTCTTTTTGCTAGATTTGCAATATGATCATCCTCTAGCTTCGTGGTCTTACATTTTTTGCCACACACGAGGTCTGATCAAAAAATAACCGTTATTTTAAAATTTCGAGACTTACGTATGTTCGATTTTAGCATTTTTTTTCTGTTATGTTGGTCTGTTATATATGTTGGTAATATCAGCCATTTTGGATTGTTAGTTTATTTTTGACAGATAAAAAGGTTAGTCGTGTTTTGGTGTGCTCTTCGATTTTTCACTATTCGAAAAAAAATGGATCAAAGAAGCTGTATTAAGTTTTGTGTAAAAAATGAAATTAAATGCGCAAGGACATTTGAAATGTTGACTGTGGCGTTTGGCGAGTCTACTATGAGCAGAACACAAGTTCAATTGTGGTATAACCGGTTTAAGGAAGGCCGAGAAGATGTCAATGACGATGCTCGTCCTGGTCGCCTGAGCACGTCAGCAACCGATGAAAACATTCAAGCAGTAAAGAAAATGATTTTGGATAATCGTCGAATCACTTTTAGAGCGGTTGCTGATCATGTTGGCATATCGTTCGGCTCATGCCAAGCAATTTTTACGGTTGCTTTAGGTATGAAACATGCGGCAGCGAAGATTGTTACAAAATTGCTAAATTTTGAGCAAAAACAAAGCACGTCAACTTCGCTCAAATGCTCACTGCTTTCTTCGACTGCAATGGCGTGGTGCATCATGAATGCTTGCCACAAGGTCGTACGGTCAATAAGGAATACTCCTTGAAGTTATGCGACGTTTGCGCGAAGCAATTCGTCAGAAACGCACAGAATTGTAGAAACACCAATCATGGATTTTGCACCATAATAACGCACGAGCTCACACATCGATGCTTGTGCATGAGTTTTTGGCCAAAAACAAAACCGTTCATGCCTCAACCACCGTATTCGCCGGACTTGGCTTCCGCTGCCTTTTTCCTTTTCCCAAAACTGAAGACACCGATGAAAGGAAAGCGTTTTGCTACGATTGAGGAGATAAATGAAAAATCGAAACAGGAGCTATTGGCGGTACCAAACTGCGCGTTTCAGAAGCTCTTCGAGGATTGGAAAAAACGCTGGCATAAGTGATTACCTTAAAGGGAACAAGATAGTTATTGATGAATAAATAAAAACTTTTTGAAAAAATTTAAAATAACGGCTATTTTTTGATCAGACCTCGTACATAAGTTCTGTAGGCTTTTGTTTGACTGTCTTATTTTATACAAAGCAATTATTTTTCTTATACTTAGAACACAAAGCTTTCTATGGGATGAAGCCATTTTCAATCGCACTTTATTTTAACCGGCAGTGTATTTACATTTGTTTGACTGTTAATAATCTCTAATGAAATGGTGGAATTACCATATATAATTAATATGTTTATATTTATATACTGGATTGGAATGGATATTTATATACTGGACATGGGCGTTTCCATAGTCAGGAACGCGACATTCGTACTTTTTTGAAACCTAGTCTTATTAATCAATAACGTTTGAGTAGCACATTAGTATAATTTGTGCAAGTGTAAAGTTTTTTTAGTTTTTATAAAAAACGCGACAGAAAATAGCACTCATTCTCGGATGCAACTAGAAAAATACAAAAATCTATTTTAAAGTTAGCATAATCAGGGTTTCTGTTCATAGTTGTCGTGTTGAAATATTTCCATATTTTTTTTTACAAAATTAAATATGATTTAGAAAGCGACATTATTAGGTATAAAGAAATTTCAACTAAAGCTTTGCATTTATCAGTTATAGCATTACTAAGACCAGTAGTAGTGCATTTCATTCGCTTTTTCTAATTTTCCCTAAGAAAATATGAGTCTCAAGTTTTTCCTTTTCTGCATAATTGGTCTTATATGTTCCCCCTTTTTTGAGCTCATTGTTATTTGTTTTAATTTCAATAGTCTTATGGCGTTTTCTCAGCTGCTTTATCTAAATATTCTTGCTTGATACATGTTTTAATAACTCTTAATGGCGTCCTTAGAGCTACTTTATATTAATATTATTTATTCTTTAGAGGAACCCTTTTTAACTTTTCTTAAGTTCAATGTTGCAGCTTGCCTTTTTTTTCAGTACACGATTTAGCCATTAAAATATACATGAGCAAATGATATAACTTATTGTTTAAAAAATATCTCTTACGATAGCAAACGTGACACACTTTGAAAATTTAAATAAAATGTTTAAGTGTGTTTACTTAAAGCTATTTTGATTTAAATTAAAAGTTTCAAGTACTTGATAAGAACGAACGCGTGGTATTGATACCCAACAATGATTATGTGCGTGAAGATAAATTTGAAATTTAACACCCTAGACCCAAACCATTTATGTATGTTAACAGAGTCATGTTAACTATTTAACAGAGACAATGTTAAAGTTTCAAAATTCAATATATAACTTTACTAATGATATTTGAATACAAAAACAGTCTGAAAAAAAATTCAAAAATCTCAGAAAATTTAAATAAGTAAAAATATTACAATAAAAATATTTTTTTATACAAATTTTTCGAAAAAATAACTTTTGTAATTTGAAAAAGGACTTTGATCCTTTTCTCATAATTGACCTGGTATGGTCTAGATAGGAGATTAATTTCAAACGCGAATTTTGAGCACAAATTTAAATATTACAAATATTAAACTCATTTTAGTAAACGCATTTGAAATCTTACAGAAATCTTCTTAATTTATTGCTATAAAAATTATCTTATTTGCTAACAATACGTTAAGTGTGTTAAAGTTTATTACTTAAATAATAGATATCTTGGGGATTTATTTGCTAACAAGTATATTTTATTTACTTACGTTGCTTGCCAAACAAAACATTTTGTCTGTTGCAGTCAGCCAGCAACCAAACCCATGGCAGGAAGGATAAAGGGAAGGACGTATAAATGTATTTTGACAACCAAACTAATAACCACAGTAATGCAAGGAGAAGTATGCCCAACCCAAAAAGAAATATTTAATGTTTTCAATACGAATAAAAGTTTAGTTGGTTTCAAGATAATTGTTTGCCGACTCTAACTACAAAAGGGGACTTTTGTAGTTGTATTGATTTTTGAAATGTTTGATTAGGCGAGTTAATCCTAGTACTCTCTACCACTTGATGCACTCAATTATTCAAAGCTAACAACAATAAAAATGTACATATTTTTAGTTGATCAACATTCCTAAGGATACCTTCCTTTTTAATAACAACAGTAACTAAGTACACCTGTTCTCTATGCCACACACTATTTTTGCAGTTCAATAAACGATAGACAGATAGACTCATAGCATAAGCGCAACATGAATACGGATCCAGTGAAAAAAATTGGTAAAATGTAAGTAAATAAATCGCAGACTACAAATACAATTCAAATTCACAACACAAAAACAAAATCTTTTAAAATTTATACGATTCTACCTAAAACTATTGCAAAACAACAGAAAAAAAATGAAAATAAAATAAATAAAAACAATAATCGGCGGATGTAAAACATCTGGCAAACGGAAATAAACTATAAATTTCAATATATGTATATGTACTTGCAACATAGACAAAGTTAAAATAAAGCTATTTTTTTCTATTAAATGAAATATTTTAAAACTATTAATCACTTACCACCAGCAAAGAACAAATTGAGATGGAGTATAAGTCTCGAAGAAATTATCCCAGGAAATGGTCCAAGTTTTACAATGAAACACCCTGGAAAGAAATGTACAATCAAACAGAAATCAACAACAAAATGAAAACGGATTTAAAAGGTAATTAATTTATAGTAAATGTTTATTGAATTAAAATTATGTTGAAAAATACACATTAAACAAATAAAAATTTTACCTTCTAATTAGAACAATTTTGCCCTTTTAAATATACTAATGAGGGTGATTCATATTTTGTTTCACCAGAAATGTATAAATCATTGGTGGCTGTCTGTCGCTGTGGACGACCACGCAGTGATTTGCATTTAATAAAATGTTTGCAAAGTCAACAGAATAAATATTTAGTAAAGCCTTTAAATACTATAGAGGAGCAGAAAATGGACTTAAAATTACCACAAACTTCAAGCGGTAGGAAATGTAATTTTTATAATACATACAATTTTGAGAAAACTTTTTTTTAGGTTTTGTGGGCTGGCAGTCACAACAAGCAAGTTATAAACAATGGGAGAAATCTATGAAATATGTCTCGCCTTTGTATGACATGCCGGGAGAGAAAATCAACAGCACTCCTTATAATGCAATAATTATTGGTTAAATAAATTGTGTAATACCTACAAGCTGCTGAAAATTTATGTTTCTTTTTAAGTTAAACTTAACAGTTCACTAAAGATACGGTCAAATATTTACTCCCAAAAGCTTAACCTTGCTTCAGCACAAATAAGTTTGACATTATTTACTTATTGCAAGAGTTTTGCAAGATCAAACAGAATCAAATAAATTAAAACTAAATATTTGTTGCAATTTGGCCTAAATAAGAAATGATTTTTTAAATAAATAAACGAGTGGTTACGTCTTTTTCAGCAAATATTTTCCAAGTGTAACCGTACCTTAAGTCAAATGTGTGAAGATAAATTCGAATTTAACTAGCACAGATAAAAACCACAATTTTTAACATTAATAATGTTACAGTCAACAGACCACTGTTAAGCACTTAACAGTCAAAACACTTAAATTATTTGGGATCATTTTGGAAACTAGTTACATGGGGGCCCATATTACACTATATAAAAGTGGTGATTCAAGGTTTACTTCTTCGCACTGTTGTAATGGAATATCTAATATAGTCTTGGAATCTGTGTAATTTGGATTTGAAGAATCCACTCATACAGTGTAATATGCGTACCATTGGCCAAGTTTCCAAAATGGTCAGAAATCCTTTCCAGAAATAATATAATTTTCAAATCCAATTTATTCGAACTCCAGTAATATTTCAGATGTCCTTATAATTCAGAATCAGTTCCTGAGTCGATTTAACGATGTCCGTCTGGCTGGCTGTCCTTGAAAAGTTTGTGCGCGCGCAGAGTACAGATCGCAATTTTGAAGATATTTCAATAAAATTTGGTATGTGATATTTTTTAGGCCCAAGTACGGATGGGATTGAAACTGGTAGAAATCGGTTCATTATTTCATCTGGTCCCCGTACAAATATCCTCCCGAAATAGGGGTTTAACGATCATAAATGTTTGAATTATGAAAGTATACAAACAAATTTCACCACAAATAAGTAATAAATCAAGCTAAATCACATCTACAAATTTTGTGAATATCGGTCCATAATTAGTCGTAACTCCCATATAAGGCCCACTTCCGAAAATCACTTTAAAGAGCATAACTCTCTCAAAAATGTTGATATCCAAATAATATTGAACGAAAATATATTTCATATGTCTAAAGATAATACGGTACAATTTTAATATGATCGGTCCATAATTAGTCGAAACTCCCCAATACGACCCTCTCCGTAATCCAATTTAAGCTCCGTAATCCAATTTAAGCTCCATAAATAAAAGTATTTATATAGAGATAAAATTTAACACATATTATATAATACTTATATTGACAGACATCATGACACTAAATTTTTGGATGATCGGTCCCCAATAGGTTATATCTCCCATATAACGTTTTATACATATAATAGGTGTAGGGTATTAAATAATCGGGCTTGGCCGACTATACTTTCTTACTTGTTTTTTTTTTTAAATCAAGTTAATCACTTCACAGGTCAAACAATAATGCATAAAAGCTTGATAACGAGATCGCAACAAACAAAAAAACTAACGGGTCAAATATCATTTCATTTTAATGGAGCAATATCTTGATAATGTTTATTTCTTGTACTACACAGTAGCCCCAAAAAGAAGAACTTCTGCATCATTCGTTTGGTCATGGTACATCAAATAATAATTTAAAAACTAATTTGAAGTTAGTAAGTATCGTATAGGGGAATTTGTCACGTTTTAGGCTCTTTTGTTTATCATAACTCGAGAACCACTAGTCCGAATAAGCTGAAACAAATTAAGATATACAATTCCTTTAATCTGTTCATACAACGTTTCGCTACATAAGCAACAGTTTCGCAGTTATAAATAAATGTATGAAGAAAAAAACTATTTTTTGCCTAAAAAATTTAATTTAATTCATAAAAAATCCAAAACGGTCAAAAAGTGTCAAGTGTATTACTTTCACGTAAAGTCGCATGAACAAAATGAGACATAAATCATGAAAAATGATTCTCAGAATTAAAAACTAATTTGAAGTTAGTAAGTATCGTATAGGGGATTTTGTCATGTTTTAGGCAATTTTTTCAATTATTGTCACTACCCATCCTCGTTGAAGTTGACGCTTGTGGTTGGCTTTCTGAGTCCATTTAACGTTTTCCGCCCGTCCGTCTGACTGGCTGGCAACTTTTAACCTGCTGTTAAATGCTTATTTTGCTGGACATTGTTCTATGTACCCCTAGGACCAGTTGCATATTTTCTATAATTATATAACAAACTAGCTGTCTGCGCATCTTTAACTATTTTGTTCAAGTCAAGTTTAATAATAGGATTTAATTTAAAAAAGTTTGACATACCATAATTTTATGTTTTTTTATTAAAACAAAAACTGCATTTGATTAAAACTTAAAATCCCCCGTTATAATTTTGTTTTCTACTTCTTCTCTACGTAATCGTAAAAATAACAAAACATTTTAAGCAAAACCCAAAAACAAAATTAGCAAGCGCTCAAAAACATAACAAAATAAACAAATATTGGAGAGATACTTTTTTACGCATATATATGTATATTTAAACTGGATTTAGAATAAAAACCTGGTGAATAAACTTTTCACTCATAAACAATTGATTAAGTTGGCTGATTATACCCTACACCACCGTAGTGGGGAGGATATATTAGAATTGTTGAATAATGCCGATAAATATTAGTCCAACACCCAACTTAAAGTATACCGATAGATTTAGAAACACTTCCTGAGCCGATTAAACGATATATGTACGTCCGTTCGTCTGCCTTATGTGCAAAGCACAGGTAGCAATTTTGAATATAAATATTTCCATAAAATTTGGTATATGATATCCCTTCGGCCCAAGGACGTTTGGAATTGAAATTGGTTGAAATCAGTCCATTATTTCACGTAGCCCCCATACAAATGTTCTTCAAATGTTTGATTTATGCACATATTTAAACAAATTTCTTCAAAAGTATGTTGTACATGAAGCCTAAACTCATCAACAAATCTTGTGCAGATCGGTCCATAATTGGTCATATCTCCCATATAAGACATCATTTGGTACAATTTTGTGATGATCGTAGCTCCAATATAAGGCCCACTTCCTAAAATCTCTTCAACGACCATAAAGCTCTTAAAAATGTTGCTATCCAAATAAAATTCAACACAAACAAGTTTCTTATATGTATACAGATATCAAGGCACCTAATTTTCTAACGATCTGTGGATAATTTGTCAAGGCTCTCATATAAGACCCCCTTTGAAAATCACTTTAACATGTATAAATTTTCTACAAGTATTTACATCGACTTCAAATTTAACAGCCAATTCTGAAAAACTGTCCACATATACTGGTTGTAGAGTATTATGTGGTGGTTTCTTACTTGTTTTTTTTTTTTTGAGTTGGTTTATTAAATGGAATATGAATGAACACTATGATTCACAATTTAATGAAATGACATTGAAAAAAATTCAGTTAAATCTAAATAACTACAAGCTTCAATTTAAACTTAAAACAGCAAATCAAATCACTCGTTATAAAGATACGTCTAGCATCACACTTAAAGATTCAGTTGGATTTTAGATACATTCGCAGTAACAAACCGAAACAAAAATGTGGCCGACTTTGTGTATTAAGAAAAGTAATATTTATTTATTTATTTAACTACTACCTATAGTTGTTAAAACTAATTAATGAAAAAAAAAATAAGCAAACAAACAAATTTATAAATATGTAAATAATAATTAAATTTAAATATTTGATTCACTAACATTTGCCGTTTTCACAGTCATCGTTATTGTAATCATCAGCAGCTGTTTTAAATTCTCACACCAGCAAGATTTTCCCTTCATTCCTTTTGGACCTTTCCGTAATTTCCCCAGACCTTTGCAACAAAACAATTTCAATCCCCAGAGCAATTTAAAAAATCAAAATTGGCTAAATCCTGGCCAACAGCTGGTGTTTGCCACCACCACTTCCAGCCCCCAAAGTAACTCGGTGGTTTTTGTCAATAATCAACCGACAGTGCCCACTATGGTTCCGTTTATACCAGCAGCTACCACTCCCACGCCTCAGTTCTTGGACTGTTTTGGTAAATGTCCCACTACCTCCGAGTTCAATCCGATATGTGCCAGCAATCGTCAGCAATATGCCAATGAGCAGAAATTTAATTGTGCCCGACAATGTGGAGCAGGTATGTAAACGCAGCTGAAATGTGCAGAGAGAGTAATTGTTATCTTAATGGTTAATTTATATACGAGTATCTGTGTGTTATTATTCAAGTGTAATTTGGCAGTTAAGTGATGAGAAATAGTCACGTAAAAGTGTTTATTTTTAATCTAATTGTTAATGAAATTTAAACAATTAATCTGTTTAGGGAAAAATTCAATGACAAGTTCATAATCATCGTGTCCATCAATGCTTGACAGTGAAAAATTTGAAACTTGTGTTGTTTGCAGTATCTTTGCCGTAGTTATTTATAGATATTGAATATGATTTTTAAAAAAAGTTTTTTTAACAAAATGTGATCAATTAACAGATGTTAAGCCCAGCTTAGAATACAGCAAAATTCTATGCGACTGTGTGGAATATTACATATTCATCAACAGTATAATTTCAACATTCTCTTAAATTTTGAGATAATTTAATAAAACTGCCAATATTGTCAGGCTTGTCTAAGTCATTTACTGCTCTATTTCGTATATTTTTAATAGCATTGCTCTGTAAAGCATTTCTTATAGATCCAGACAACTTAAAGATATATTATTTATTTACAGTTCATTTTGTGAAACCCTTCAGTAGCATAAGCACTAATCTGGAAGAGGACAGGTTTATTGTTTGTTTAACAATTGTATTACTAAAGGATATGTCAGAGAAAAAACCAGTTCCTGGGTTAAGTCGGTGTTTTTTGATTCATTTACACCTTTTTATTTCAAAAGCAATTAAGAAAGTATAGTCGGTCAAGCCCGGCCATATAATACCCTACACCCAGTATATGTGTAAAAACGGTTTTTCAGAAGCAGGCCTTATTATTGAACGATCATTCGAAAATTTAGTGGCATGACTTGTGTGCATATAAATATTTGTTGTGTTACATTGTATCTCGATATAAACATTTTAAAAAGATTTATACGTGTTAAAGTGCTTTTCGGAAGTGCACCTTATATAGTAGCTATGACTAATTATTGATATCTCAAGATTCGGGATTTTATAAATGAATTCCGGCATCCCGGAATCAGGATTTTCGAAATTTTGAAAACGAATAAACATGAACCTTGAAAGAAAAAAATAATGCAAAGAAGGGTTAAATCCATTAAAGCTTTTTTTACAAGAATTTCTAAATTCCGAAAACTGTAGACACGTCAAATAATGCGTTCGAGTTTGGCAATCCAAAATTAATTTCAATTCTTTCACCTTTATTTCTTCGGCAAACGTTTTTTTTTTTTTCTTTATTTCTTTATTTACAATCTATCCATTTAAGGATAATAAGCAAATGAGATATAATAACAAAAATAATCTGTATGTTGTACTCCATTGAGAACAACAGCAAACTTTAATAAACATTATGGATATCAAATAAAAATTATAAATTTATCTATGTAACAAATACATGAATGAAACCACAAAACGTTAATTCCGGAATGGCAAATCCAGAATATGATATCTTTTGAGTCTTCTTATTTCATCAGTGTCATCAAGTAGAACTATAGCTAATGGGTTTACATGCTGACTTAACCTCTCCAAATATCTTTCACTAAATCTTTTGATTTCGTCCATAACTAGCGGAATAGCAAGATCTTTATGAATTGAATTATTGGATACAAAGCATGGAGCATTGACAATTGATCTAAGAGTTTTTGACTGGTATCTTTGCAATATTTCAATATTCGAGTTGCTAGCTGTTCCCCACAACTGAATACTATAAGTCCAAACTGGTTTTAGAATTGTTTTATAAATTAATATTTTGTTGTTCAAATCTAATTTTGATTTTGGTCCTAACAACCAATTTAAGCGTTTGGTTTTTATATTCAATTGCTGCTTCTTTGCCTTTATATGTGACTTCCACGTTAATCTCTTGTCAATATACATTCCTAGATATTTAACGCATTCAGCCTGAGAAATTAAAATTTAAATTTTTGTTGATGACTTTGTAAGAAAAAATACTAGTTTTCGGTATTTGTTAATCCCGAAAATCACGGGATTAATACCGAAAATCGTTTTTATTCAAAACTTAACTACAAGGAGCAACAAACATATTTCGAAAGCATATTAAAGCCAGGCGTGACCTGATTGAGCTCAATGGATCTAGATTTCAGACACATAGGCCCCGCATATGCTCTTTATGTAATAGAAACGAAACGGAAAATATTCTGCACTTTATTTCCATATGTCCAATTTTACGGGAAATCCGCTATAAATATTTTAAAAGAACTACAATAACTGAAAATGATTTAATAAATATCTTAAATAATGCAAAGCAAATATAGATATATATCTTTTTGTTATAGATGCAATAGGTTATCGAAAACAGCTTATTGATGAATTTAATTATTAATCTAAATTAAACATAAAACACAATTGTTATAATTTAAATCACAATCTCTATCCGACTGACGACATTGGTCAAAGTCGTATGTTCTATTTATTTTAAAACTCTTTTTTTAACTTTGTAACAAAAGAAATGAATTAAAAAAAAAAAAAAAAAAGAAAACAATTAACTAACTAACTAATCCCGAAAATCGGGATATTTGTGTTGAATATTATTTGGATTTCAGCATTTTTAAGATAGTTATGCTCATCTAAGTGAGTTTCGGAAGTGGACATTATATGGTAGCTATGATCAATTATGGACCGATTTGCAATCAATTTTTTATTGTGATTAGACTTAATGTACAACTTCTTTGTGGCGAAATTTGTTTAGTTTCATGTGTAAATCAAACATTTACGATCGATTAATCCCTATTTGGGGCGGAAATTTGTACTCTAAATTAATTTGTATTTAAGTAAAATATTGGACCGATTAGAACTAAATTCAATACCAACTGTCTTTGGGGCGTACTAAAGTCTAATATATAAAATACTAAATACTACAATACCATATTTTATCGAAATATCTTCAAAATAGCGACCTGTACTCTGCGCACAAGGTTGACATGGACAACCAGAAAGGCGGACGGACGGACATCGTTTAATTGACTCAGAAAGTTATTCTATTTCGATCGGTATACTTTAGACTGGGTGTTAGACTAATATTTTTGAGCTTTACAAATATCAATCAAATCCCCGCTATGGCGGTGTAGGGTATAACGACTTGAAATAGAACTGGATGTTGGAATATTTTTAAAAATATTTGCATGCAAATGTTTGCCGTGGCTAGGCTAAAGGTGGTCCACTCGGAGGGTGTAATTTTTTTAATCTTTCCAGCATTGCTGCCGGTAATACGCGCTTTACGACGCTTTTCATCATTGCTCGCGAACTAACATAACCTCAACAAAAAAAAAGAGGTCGCAAGATATCGCAAGTATGTTCTAGACGGCCTGTTGATAGGTACGGACAGCGAAATTACTTGCTTACCGAAATTATTTTCAAATAAAGTCTTTGTGTATTTCACACATTTTTCAAAAAATGTTTTCGTAATACTGCTGAATTATTTTGAGACGTTGTTGAAGCATAGGCCATTCATTAAATGCATTGTCAAACAATCGTGAATTAAAATAAAATGAAAATCGGCTTCTGTTTCCTATTCATGAGTTGTGTACTGCGTCCTTCGATTTGCAGTAGCCAATTTTCTGTTAGTCTTGCATGTTTCCAATTTGCGCTAGCTATTGTCTTACTCGAGGTTTCCCAACATTAATTCGTTTACTTTGAATAACTGTCAACTTGGGATATTCCCCAATATCTATCCATAGATATACATAACTTTTTCATTTCCGTTTTATAATGACACGGAATGGACCTTGATATGGTGGTGATATATTTTCTGGCACGAACAAATCCAAAATCACGGTTTTGTAGGTCTTGAGATACGAAAACAGTTTGGATTTTTTGTGAACTGGTGCAACAGGTTTTAATGAATTCATTTTATTCTTGAGGGCTTCTACATATACATTAATTTGTTGGAAAATTGTCAAATGATTCAACAAAGACCCGGATAAACGAAGAGCGAGTTCTGATGGAGAGTCCTTAAAAGTTTCGATAAAAGTAGCTCGAAGACCTAACATGACAGTTGGTAGAACATCATACCAATTGCAATACATATTGGAACACATCAATGCTGTTTTGAGACGGTTTTGTGCTATATTTCCATCATACCATTTGCAGTTGGATGAAACGGTTAGGTGTGAATACGTTCAGCACCCAAAATATTTCCAAATGTCTCAAATTGTCAAATTGTCGACCTTGATCCGTAGATATTTTTTGGGGAACACCAAACCTTGCAATAATCTGTAAATAAAAAACTTCAACTACATCTATCAATGCATGTTGATAGATATATAAAGCCTTTGTTGAATGGTAGTGGTCCAATCAGATCGATATTTATATAGCAGAATAGTTATTTTTTTTTTTTGGGGGGGGGGGGGGGGAGTGTTATTGGAAAGTAATGCAAGTTTTGCCAACTGTTTTATGTTCTTACTCATATTTGGCCAAACAAATTATCTTTAAATTACTTTATAGTCGTATGTTGATAAATATCCACTGTGAGCAAGCTTGTGAAATGTATGAAACACTTTTTCATTATAAATCACAATAAAATGGTTTTGAGTCTGCAGCGCCTATAATTGTTTTAAAATTTAAAGAAGTTGCTTGTAGCTTCGGATAGCTTTCTTGGTCTTCAACAAAATTTTTGTAGTCTCCATTAGATTCAGAAATTTTCGTAATGCGGGAAAGAGTATCTCTTACCGAGTTATCAGAACCTTTAATGTGACGAATATCTGCTGATAATTGAGCTAGAAAATCTAATGAACAATACTCTCGCGGACTTATTTTATCTAGATTTTGCTTAAAAACGTATATTAATGGCTTGTGGTCTGTAAATATAATAAAGTTTCTTCTTGCAAGCATATGACGATAATACTTTACAGCCTTTGGAAGGCAATGTCTGAAGATTTTGCTTTTAACGGTCTCAAGCGGTATTTAGATCATTTAAAGAGGGAATCCTTGTCTGCTCAGTTCTGTCTGCCTACTGATTACTGTAGTAGTACTTATGTGTAGGGACACAAAATAGAGCGATGTCAGTTAGACGACCTAGTCTGATGCTAACGCAAATATTTATTTTCCTTTAGAATTGAAACATGCTTTCCTCTGCGCTAGTATCTCAGCCTAAAAAGAAGAGCAGCTTCTTTTTTTACATATATTAATAAATTCTCAACTTGGTGACATACATAGTTGACCAAGTTATGTGATCTATTTTTCAATAAACAGGGGTAAATTGGGACTAGAAGGTTGAAACATTTCTATAATTAACAAACACAAACTGTGAAGATTTTTGGCATATCTTATCCTCTCTGACTGATAGTCCGGCACACTATCGCCTAGTCTATCGGGGCACCATTGAATGGCATATTGAGTACTTTAAACCGAATTCTGTTAGACACAAGATTTTCTATGACAAACCGTGTTGTTCGCAGAGCTACACACAAAAATGTTTTATACTTTTCTTTGCATTTTTTAAAATTTGTTAAAATTTCATTGGATGGCAGACATATGTAGTTTGCGAACAAATGTTCTGACAACGTTGGTCTAATAAGAACAAAACATTGACAAGACACACAAGACAAATTCAAGTAATTGTTCGATCAGGCAATGACACCATGTGTAAGTCTTATTTTTGGTAAAATAGGTTAATGTTACATATTATTTGGAATATCTCAAAATTTATTACACCAACTTTAGTATAGAAAAATATACTAGTTTTGAATTGTTTGAAACGAAGTCGATTTATTTAGGAGTATATTGGAACATAATTGTTCTACTTATTTATGTTACCACCAAGAGATTTGAAAAACACTATTAATTTTAATAAATTTATGTAAAATTGCATTTATATTTATTTAGTTTTCAATACAGTATATGTACGTATTACCTTTTTTATATTTATTTTCTTGATGATAAGAGTACATTGCACAAATTCTTTAATGGGTTACGGAACCCAGTGACCTTGTCTGAGCTTGTTATTTACGTCATGTTTTTTCGTACACAAAATAATTAAACATTTATTTTCAATAAATACTGCATTTACCGGTTTTTTTTTTTAAATTTAACGTACATATATTTTGCTTTTTTGTCGTATGCAACGTACTTGAACTGTTGTTGGGAAAAAAAGGGAACTTGTTTATAAAATTTTAATCTTTTTGTTCAAATTTGACATGTGCAGTAATTTTTTTGCGTCCCTGAGTTTTATTATGGGTAATTAATATACTATACATACATATATTTATTGAAATTAATGTGCAAAAAAAAAAAATCGTAAGTTGTGAACAAGGAAAAGTCAACATATTTTTTTGGCGGTTCAAAGTAAATATGTGAACATTTTAAAGTTACTATTTAAATTTTTGATTGATTTGAATTTACCGCCATTTGCGCAGAAAAGTATTGTCGCTAAAAAAATTACTTTCATAGCTGACAGTTTTGTGCGCACAAGAACAGAATGTCAGCAAAATTAAGGACACATATTTTTTCATGTTCTTGTGTGTGGGGGAAAACTTTTCGAAGTTGGTTTCCGTAGTTATGTTAGTAGCTTATTAAAATTGAGTTCTTTTTGTGTGAAAATTGAATACAGTGGCAGTGAATTTTTTTGTTTTTAAAGCTCTATAAAAGGGAAACTAACAGGAATTTAAAAATTAAATTGGTTTCATTTCAAAAAAATGTTATAGTTTAACAAACAAAAAACAAATATTCGAAAAATGTACATTTTAATATACTACATATTAAAATTAAAAAATCACTTGCTCATTCTTAACGTCACAGCTAATTTTATGCAGTCAATTCCTACTGTACCCATAGCTCAATGTAGCGTTGTTGGTTTTTCGTTTTTTTTTTACTTTTATCAATATTTTCTATTGAATTGTGATTCCACAGTCTTCATCAATGAACATCGGGTCCATAACAAAGGCATAAAGCCAATGGCAATAATGAACGACACATTTTTAAAAAAAATAGTGGCAAATCTAAGTCTATCGGCTTCACAACTGGTCTCCGAAGTTGAAGCTGACCTGGGCAAACAATGTTGCGTTGAAACTGTTCGTCGTGTCTTGCACCTACATTATTTAATTGGCCGAGTTGCACGCAAGAACCCGTTTGTAAATCCTAAAAACTGACTATGCAAGCTAAATTTCGCCAAAGAACATGTTTGCAAGGAATCTGCATTTCGGTATTCGGTCATCTTTGAAACAACCATGGACAAGTTTAAGTACCCTCAGACTCTGAAGCACAAGTTGTGGGAATGAGTAGGCGCAGAGAACCTGGGTATAATATCCGATTTTCGATTTTACCAGGATAACGATCCAAAGCACAAACCAGCTATTGCGCAAACGTGGCTAATATAGAACTGCCCACTACAGTCGCCAGACCTTAATGTTTCGATAACATGTAGTGTAAATTTTAGAAATAAGCATAAGGAAAACAAACAAAATTTCTAACAAAAACGATTTAAACAAAGCACTACTGACATCTTTGGCATCTATGCCAAATCGCCTTAGATCTGTTGTAGATAATAAAGACTATCTCAGCAAAATATTAAATCATGTAACTGCCAGTTTTAATTTCAAGTTTTCGAAACCCATTGGTGCCTGCATAAAATAACCGGTGACGTGAAAAACGAGCATGTTTTGTTTTCTTATATTTAATATATTTAAATTAGTACAATAATTATTTTCATGGTCTTGTTTCACACTCCTCAGTTTTAGCTGACCAGTTTTTGTTAAATTCTCTTTTGAACTTACCATTTCATTCACACACGTCAATTCAATTTGCGTACAAATCAACATGCATGAAAGAAAAGAACAAAAGGAAATAAGAAAATTGACTAGTACCATCAAGTTTGTATCCCTTTTATTCTCTTTTCCCTTCTCATCCAAAAATACTTGTCTTGCGGAGTCAGAATTGAAGAGTGTGAAAATTAAAAATTTATGAATTTTTTTCGGCCACAGTTCGAGCAGTCATCTTTAGTGAAAAAAAATCTTGTGTCTAACAGTATTTTCTATAGAAAATCTTGTGTATAATACCAGAGAACTACGCTTATAAACAAATAATGAATAACTAGTTTTAGTACCTAAAGAAAATATAAACATTTCTAATAAAGTATGAGTAAATTTCTGTAATAACCCACATTTGTTTAAATATATTTCTGTAATATTTATTTCCAAAGAAATTGTTTAAATTTTAGAAAGAATTAACCCACAGTTGCTGTATGATATTAATAAACTTAATGCGTGAAATATGACATCATCTTACAGACATCATGTGCCACACACAAATATAATTTAGTAAGACATAGCAAGTCAACTTCAGGAGCACGACATGACTTGACAATATTCGGTGTGACACTTATCCCCAATATAATTCAACCTTAGTAGGCTTTTAGTGCCTATAATAATAATATGCCTTTAATTTAACTTTATATTTTCTTAAATATTTTACACTACAATTTACATATTTCCTTCTTATTTGCTTTTAGACATTGAAATCGTACGACGGGCCAGCTGTGAGGGCCTATTTGCCATTGCCAGAGGTTAAACCTAAAAATCTTTTGAGAATCAAACACATTTAACAATGCATTTGGTTTTTAGTTTTAAGAGGCGTTTCTTTGATAAAGTAATACAAATTAATTATAAATTTCAAAAATTATTTTTATTACTACATTTACAAATATGTACATAAATATTTATTAAATTTAAAAAAAAAAAACAAAACAAAAATAAACAGTTCTTTTGTGGAAAAAAAATATACAAAATGTTGTTTTAATTGCAAACCAAATAAGATAAGAACTGAAGAGGGGAATCATTCTAATGAAGAAGATGTAGATGATGATGCTTTTATTTTTAAATAAAATAAAGTTTCAAGATAAGAACAAAAAAAACATTGGAATAGTGTTTGAAAAAAGCTTATTTTTCCATTTAGTTTACATTTGAAACCCGGAATACAAGCAACAAGATGTTATTGAACGCATTTGGAAGAGAAGGTATTAAAAGAAATTAAAATAAAAATTGCTCATAAGCTAGATAAATACAAGCATTTATTTATATTTTCTATTTGCATAATTCCATCTGTTTTATTTTGCTGTTGGATATGTGTGTAGTAATTTGCCTGTGTATAATACTGGCTGTTGGTGGCATATCGGCTTTGGCACGTGTAGACAATAATTGGTCACACAGGCGACCCAACATTACAGTGGCCCAAAATCAACAGGTTCATGCTGGTTATCGACCAGATGTTGTTGGCTATCAACAACCTTTTGGGCGCAACCAAACCCATGCACAAACATACAACAATCAGCAACAGCATTGGCAACAGCCCAACAATCGTTCTCAATACCAGCAACCCCACCAACCTCATATAAATACATATAAACCGCAGCAGCAGCCTTCGTATGGTCAAGGAGCTATTAATCAAACACGTCCTTTTTGGCCACAACCAGCAGCTCCAAATCAGCCTCAATATCCTCAAGCAACTTTCAATCCAACTCGTTCACAGCCACCCAACTATCCTCAATATCCTATTGGACCACTAAACACTTTAAATCATACACGTCCCTCTTGGCCGCAACCTTCTGCTCCAACTCAGTCTCAATATCCTGCCTTCAAACCAGGTTCTTTGAATCAAACTCGAGCTTCCTGGCAACAACCTAATGCTCCCCAACATCCACAATATCCTCAAGCTGCTTTCAATCAATACCGACCACAAGCACCCAACTATCCTCAATATCCCTCTGGACCACAAAACCCTTTAAATCATACACGTCCCACTTGGCAACCTTCTGCTCCACAAGCTTCAGTTTATCCAACAGTACCTAATAATTCCAACAAAAGACCAGCAATACCTTCAAATTCCTGGAATCCTCCAGCAAATCAGACACTCTTGTATCCCCAGCTACCAAATGCAAATTTGCCACAACCTCCAGCAGCTGTTGGAAATAATGGTATACCTTTAGCTCCTTTACAACCAGCTCCGCAAAATCCCCAAGACCCTCACAATTGGCATTCAGGCGGCCAAGCTGTGTTAAGTTATGGTCCGGGTCATTATCCTTCTCAAACTGGAAGTTCAAATAAAAATCCACCCATTAATCGGGGCAGCAGCAATCCGTATGCAAATATTTTTAATTGAATGTGAAAGATACAAGTTTAAAAATGTAATAAATAAGAATAAATAAACAAGTTTGTTAATTTGAATTTATTCGACTTGAATTTAGTAAAAATAAAATTACTGCAAATAAAATTATTGAAGAGGCTAATGCTTTGAGTTAAAAAATAATTTAATGAGGCTTCTGTTGATATTAATTTATCATCTCTTATTAGGGGGATAAAAGCTTATAAATTAATTTCTAGCTCTATGCTTGATAGCTATGACAGTCGATTATTGAAGTTTCCGTCCGTCTTTTAAAAGCGAGCATTAGAAAACTCCACTTAAATCCACCGAATTGATTTTGTTAGTTATCAATAAAGACAAACTAGATTTTTTCTTATAATGAAGTTATTTCTTTTCGTTTCGTGGCATTCAAGTCAAATCCATTTTATTCCGTTTTGAAACAGTTAGAAAATAAAAAAGTCATTATAAGATTGATTAGTTACAATATATGTACATATAACCGAGCTGATTTATTCATACTTATAGTAAGTGTGGGAATTTTGATGTTGTAACATAATAAAATAATGCTGTTTCAAAATGCAAAATCGATTAGCTATAAAAATTATAAACAAACGAAAACAAGAACGACCTTGCCTGACCTTGACCAAAATTTAAATTTAATTTGTGTAAATTAACTGTATGTACAGTGGCTTTACCCCTATTAACTCAATAAAATACTTGTATTTAATTTAATGTAAACGTACGTGTAGAAAGTTTTTTAAAACAATAAATTTTAAGAGTCTACAAACACGCTTACAGCTCCACCTAGTAGTCTGTAGTAAAATACGTAAAACAAGTATGGTTTGTGTCTGTACTAACTTACAATATAGTGTTGAAATATGATTTTTTATGCTTAAATGCTGAGTTGTTGTGTAAACAAGACTGTTTTTTAAAATTCCAGGATTCCGGATTTCATTTATGTATATCCCAGGATTTTTATTTCATATTAAAAAATTTGACTTATAAATAATAACTATTTATTTCAAAAAAGTTACTTATGTTAAATATTTTGTTTGAAAATATTTTATAAACCATTTATAAAATTAATAACCATAATAAATTATATTGAAATGTTAGATTAACCAAAAGAATATGTCATTTCGCCTTTAATTTCTATATTAATTTAGCGATAAAATTTCTAAAAAATATTAAGGTATTGCATAAACAATCCTTTCTCGTCCACCGAAACAAATAATTCTTATTCAATATTTTATTCCATATTATTACAGACATTATTAAATGTTTAGGGGGCTTTGACATATTTAAATTACATTCATTTTATTATTTAACTAATTGTTCGACCTTTATATCTTTATTAAAAATTATATATTTTCTTTTGAGTTTAAGGTCAAATTCTTTATATTTAGTTTTTATTTATTCCAATATTTTGCTGCAACAATGTGTAGCATCTCCATGAAAAAAATATATAGCAAAATATTGGAATAAATGAAATGAAATTGACTTCAAGCTCAAAAGAAAATCATTTTTAATAACATTCTTTATTCTTTATTTTCTTTGTTTCGTTTTAATTAATTCATAATAACTAACATTTCTATCTCATTATCAAATTCACTCTTCAATTTTGTGTTTTTTTTTTTCAAAACATTTAAAAGTGTTGAGTAAATTATCCTTCTTTTTGGTTTATTTTAAGGAGAGATTTCACTAGATCACTTTTTGATATATCTTTGAACATAAATAAAATGGCAACATCAACAGAGATTCATATCAATGCAACAAAAAAACTTTGTTACAACTATTTGTTTAAGTAAAAAAATGCTTAATTTCCTGATATTTGATTATTTGCATAATTGTAAAAATTTATAAAATTCTTAAATTAATTTTAAAACTTTCACCTTTATTTCTTCGACAAACGTTTTGAGAATTTAAATTTTTGTTGATGTCTTTGTAAAAAATACTAGTTTTCGGGATTTGATTTAAAAAATCTCGGGATTTTTTGGGATTTAACAAATCCCAAATCCCGGATTTTTGGATTGGTCTCCCTAATACATAGTTTATATAGTCAGTTTCTCAATATATACAGGTAAGCCGAAATTACTTATTAGTTTGTGTTTAAACATTGGCATAAAATCCTATTTTAGGCTTTCAGATTTCTGCTCTATTAATTAAGCCGAAATCTATACAATAAAGAGTACTGCAAATTGGCGAATGTATTATCGTGTATCTGAAGATATATGTACATATGTATGTATATTTACTAATAGCAAAGCGGCCGTTAATGGTGTGGTTAACCACAGAATGACGGGTGTGTCTTAACGAGATAGCGAAACATTCTACGATAACGTTTCTATGGGTCTCTGGTCATAATACAATACAGCACAACTGTATAACTGTATGACCGAGAAGGCAATTGACCCGTACACTATTATTTCAATCACGAGTATTAAGATAAATGTTCAGCAAGAACTGTTTACACTTTCCCAGGTAAAGTGGTCGAATGAAATCACTTGGTCTGCTGCGTGGTCAATTTGGCCCGTATTTGATAAAAAAAAACTACGACTGATCACTGATAAGCTTTCGTCGTGACCAAATAAGACTAATTGTTTCAGTTTTTTATTTCGGAACATACGCTAAGAGATTGGTTCTACAATGATTAATGTAGTAGCTGTAAAAACGAGGAGGAGGATAGTCATGACGTTCTATTACATATACAATGAACCAGGAAAAACAAAAAAAACCGGGAAAAACGGAGATCAACCATATTGTACACAGGGGTTTATCTGATCTCTTTTATGGTATGCTCTTTTTTGAAACAAACACAAACTGCGAAGCTTTTTGGCTTACCTACAGAAAACACCCAGAGTCTTTGGCAGGAATCGAGCCCGCACACCATCGCCTTGTCCATCGGACCACCCTGGGGGAGATCTAAAACGCATTTCTCCATTCTGTACTAAGTACAGACACAAGGTTGATTTGCTATTACTGGCACCATGAGTTCCACTCCTCAGTCTGGAATTGATTGTCAAAAAAATAAAGTAGACTGGATCATGACTGCTTTGATTAATGCAGTCCTACTTCTAGTCCTGGCAGAAACTTTAGAACCAGAATATTTACATGATATTACTGGGCTACAAACTCCACCTTTTAAGTTGATTACATGTTAATCTACACAGACGGGTTAACATGTAGGAAGACCAATGTTGGGACAGCATGTGGTGATATGTTAGAACATTTAGGATCATAACGATTCAGATGGAAATTTACTCCTTGGATCATAATCTCGACGTCTAAGTAGATAGCCTTGCAGCAAGTAAGGCTTTCTAATACAATGAAATAAGGTACTAAATGTCTTCTCAATTTCATTTATCTCTGTCCATCTAGACAACAGAAATATTCGAAACAACATCTACAAAATCGTTCAAATGTTGATTATATTGTAAGGTAAGGCAATTATAAATCCAAAATGATATCGGACAGATGTCTTCTACGTCCAAGCAAACAAATGTCGATAATTTTATCAACAGTTTAAGTCGCATTTTCGCAAATTGGCGTGTTTATTTCGTGAATCACGCCATAGTTTTGGAATTTTAAGGCTGCAATTTATCATTAATATGGCCTCACAAAAAGTAATCCAGTGGTATTAAATTTCAATTGGCCGCCCGAATTGAAAGTTAAGTTTCGTGAAATTACGCAATTGGGAATTTCATTGTTTTGGTGACTGTATGACATCTATCACAGCCCTGTTAAACCAAATATCAAATGTCTCGATAGCGTGATGCATTCAGCATGCAAAGGCTTCTCAACAATTTCCCTTAGAAGCACAAATGCGGCAATTTAGTTTGTTAATGTATCTAGACAGATGAACATCTGAAAAAAAAACTATTTTTTTAGAAAAATCAGCGGATTGAATTCACTGAATTCAGTCAAATACGAGTATGTATATGCTGGCTTCAATTCATGCGCCAGCTACTTATTATAAGGTTTCAAAGCTAAATCATTACACAAAATTTGCCATGTAATATTTGAGGATAGCTCACTCACTGCACCTATATTTTCACATGAACGACCCGGTCCAACATGCCAACACTAGTTGGCACATTATTTAGCAAGCTAATCGGCTCAAATTTATCGCTTAAACTCTTCATAGCGGAGAATGATTATGTAGACCGAAAATATCACGCATTTTAACAAATGTAGCTTGGTTATCAAGTGCTGGTTGGTTCCAGCGGGAACCACAAGATTCACATAGTAGTTCGAATTAGTGAACTAAAATATTTGGCAGAGTCCATAACATAACATATATGCGTAAGTCTTAAGGAAAACATCTAGAATAAAGGAATTATATATTTTCCAAATTGTACCTTTAGTTATATCACTCACTATCAATTACAATGTGTTTTATACATTTTAAACAAATATACAAATGATTATATACGTGTAGGTATTAAACTGAATAATTATTGCAACAATTATATTGCAATTAATATTACTTATACGTACCCACCCTCCAGAGACAAATCCAAGTGAATGAGTAAACTGATATCATTTCTTCACAAATGGCATAAAATTTATACATGAATAAAAAATGCAATTTATAAATAAATAATTATGACACACAATTATTGCAAAACTTTGATAGATAATGATCGCTAAAATGCCAAAAGAGTCTAACAAACGGCCGATGTTTGTAAGACCAAAATGACTAAGTGGCAGTAGAGACACTTTGGCACAATCAAGTAAAACTGGGCAAAGGGGAAAAGGTGGTCAGCAATAGCTGTAATTAAAAATGCATAATTCAAATGCATAAGCATTACAGACTCCAAATAAGGGAGAAAGTGTTAGAGCAGCAGGCCTCCAGTGATTTTTCTATATAAAACTTGTTACATAGATTGTAGTTTTTGTAGAGAATTTCAAACAGTTGGTTTGCAAACAACGAAAAATTTAAGGATTTTGCAATGAAATTGGTATGTGGCTTATAACATTGTTTTACAATAAGAACAATTATTATTTTTTTTTTTACAATAATAATAAAAGTAATTGATATTTTTCAGCTTTTGTTTGTAGTATTGAGCGTTTTGGCTGCTGCTGTTAAGGCCAGCATAATACCAACAAATCCCATCACCACCACCTATGCTTTGTCAGCTGCACCAGTGGCCACTTCTTATCAAGTGGTGTCGCGCAATGTCAATCGTGTTATTGTGCCTCATGTGCCTTCTATAGCCACCACAGCGGTAGCATATCCCGGTTATGCCTCCACCTGGGGCAGTTATCCCTATAACTATCGTTATGGCTTTGGCCACGGTTATCCTTATGGCCATGTACACAACTATGGCTACGGTTATGGTTATCCTTATGGTTATGGAGCCAGTGTTTGGTAATTCATTTGTTATTTTATTAGTTGATTAACCTTAAGACTGTATAAAACCAAATAAATATGAATAAAAAGTAAATAAATAAAACACCCACCAGCCTTCAAAATATTCTTTAAATCTAAAAGGTCACTCAACTGATTATTTTGTGTTATTATTTCGGTGTTTGTCTTTTCTATGTTATTTCTTTTTAGGTAAAACACAACCTTGGCATGATTTCCATTTACATTTGTGTTTTTAACATGACAATTGAGTTTCTTTCAAAGACCTCACAACCCAAAAAACCAACAGCATACACAAATATATAAAAAAGTATATAAACAAACCATAAATTGTGTTATAAACATTATAAGAAACAAAAAAAATACACATTAATAACTACGTGCTCCCACTACTGCATTTAGCAGTTAAGCAAATGCATATTGCTAGTTGATAGCAGAGACCGAAAATAAGGGGACCATTTATTTTCGATAGGTTATTAACAGTCATTTAAAAATTGTTGAAAAGTAAGATAAATTGATGTAAACCCAGCAATTTATGAATATAACTAAAGGGGGTTTCAACAAGAACTTTAATTTCCATCAAGAGGTTTTGACATTTTTCATGTTGATATATCAGTAGCAGAATTCAACTTCACTATAAAAATGGTGGACCTAAAAAGCTACAACACTGTATCCCTTAGGAAAAATGATACTGCTCCTGAGAATTTTGACAGCTTCTGCTATCACGTCAGCATAATTGACAAAATAGCAAGTTCAATTTTGGATATCGCGGACCGTATCAACTGTGCCTGATGTTCATTTGACCTCCTGAAACCCAATTGTGGAAAACATCGCATATATCAAGAAAAATTAAAATATTTAACTCTAATGTTAAATCGCTGAGCACGACTTAACCATGCTGCAAGTATTTTTGAAAAGATTTCTGATCTTATGGACAAACGTTGTAACCAACAACGACCTATGCGAACTGAAATACTAAGACTCAAGTGGAATTGGGTAGGTCATACACTAATCAAACCTTCAGATGATCGAACACTAACAGCTATTAAGTGGAAACTTCCAGGAAAGCAGACGAAGAGGATGACCTTCCCACATTTGGAGAAGGAAGTAGCTTTGGCACGTGGGATCTGGAATGATGTAAAACTAATTGCTTGTTTTTAGATATAATTGAAATACATTTGTAGTGGACCTATACTCGACATTGGAACGACAGGAATAAATATCGCAATATTCGTGATAATTTCAGTTTACATAATCGCCTTTCTAAGACCTCTATTAAGAATTTGGTCAATTAATTTGAGTCTACTGACCCGCTATATAATGTTCCAACACCAACAAGTGTTCGAAGGAATCGTTCAATTGACAATATCGCAGCCGTGAGCCGCATTGTCAGAGAAGATCCGCATTTCTTATTTTCTCAACTTTGCCAATAATTCCATAAGAATTTTGCTTTGGAGCAAAAACTAGTACATGAATTGAAACCGACTCACCACTCAGTTCGCCGTAGATGCGCTCAACTCATTTAGAAACAACCCTCTTGGTTTTCTGGAAAAATCTTTTTTTTTCAAACGAAGCCCATTTTCATCTGTGCTTCTGAAAATCCAAAAGCAATTGCTGAGAAGCCTTCTCAGGCTATCAGTGTCTGGTACGATAGGTAATAAAGCAGTTAATTTGTTAAAGATAGGGTCTAAACAAAGCCAATCGAATCCATTCAAATTCAAAATCCGTGACATGATTAACAATATAGACCCAACATTTTGCCAAAATAAGATTGCAAATGTTTATAAAAGAATCTACCTCTGTATTTGTGACTGTGGTAGACAACTGTGCCATATTATTTTTAATTTATAATTGTTCAAACCTTACTACTGCCAATACAATAGAAATTTGAACAATTTTAATTCAAATTCTTTGTCGTCTTGCTGAAAATCTTATTTAACTTTATTTTTTCCTTGCCTGAAACAAGTACTTATTTTTAGCACTTAGATTTGTGGATAAAGTTAGTGTCGGTCTCTGCATAATAGTTGATTTAAGTAATTTATTTTTCCTAACTGAAAATAACTGGTAATTTCTACAACTTGCATTTGGAATCAAGTTATTTTCGTTGTCTGCTAATTACACCAGTAAATAAGTAACTACGTAGCACTTGTGGTCGTTTTCGTTTTCTTTGGTCTATTTTTGTTGGTCATTTTCATAACCATAGCACACCGCCACCACCGCTTGTTAGTGACTGCATATACTGTCATGTTAGACAGTCTTCATTGCAAATTTTTTTTTGTACATTTTAATTTGTCTACGTGCCAAGTTTTATTAAAATTTTATTTTGTATTTTTTGTTTAAACATTATTATAATTATTATTTTTAATTAACTATAATTTCACCCTTTTAGCGTTGCTAGTTTCTACATTTGTTTGCATTTTTCATAGTGTAAATGTTCACGCTTACATTGTCACATCATTTACAAGTTTTTATTTTCTTCTGGTGTTTTATTTAATCATGCCAAAAATGATTAAATAAGTTTTTTTGTGAATGACAGGAAATTAGAGGAAAATATTAAGAAATGTAAGAGAAAACAATCAATTTAGTAATGGTAATATTACATACATGTATGTATGTACCACTAGCTGCACACATCTTTTGTAATCTTCGTATGAAACATGAAAAGTGGCTAAACAAAACTTGATTAACGTTATTTTTTCATTGGATTTTATTATAATTTCGCGTTCTTGCACTTTGTTATCTGTACTGAGCAATTGTTCCAATCTAGTGACTGAAAATGTTAATTCAAATAAAAATTATATAACTTTAACTAAAAAATCACACTAAACCTTTTATTTTAATGTTCGAAATGTGTCGCGTTCGCTATATTATTTTAAAAACGATTTATTTGCTATTTTAGCAGGCGTATCGATTAAAATAGCTGAGAAAAAAGACGGCACTTGGAAATATTACAGGTATTTAAAAAGTATAAATGAGCTGAAGTTTAATGAATATTGCTGAAAAAAAAGTTGAGCGATTAAACAACAATCAAAAATAGGGAAAAGCTGTAATGAAGGCAATAGTTATTGAATAATAAGTAAAAGTTTATATTCGACTGTGCCGAATCTTATATACCCACTACCAAATCAAATCATTTAAGTGATTTCCGGAAGTGGAATTTATGTGGGGACTACGGTGAAATATAGACCGATCATCATGAAATTTGGTGCAACAATTTAAATGTACTCGTATACTTTTCTTTCAACTTGATAGTCATATTGATAAGAGATTTATGCGTATTAAAGTAATTTCCGAAAGTGGACTTTATATGGGGATTACGGTCAAATATAGACCGATCATCATCATATTGAGATGGACGACTTGACTTTCAACTTTTTAGTGGTTTTTATAAGAGATTTATGCGCATTTAACAGATTTTTGGAAGTATATACCGATCAAATATATACCGATCATTATGAAATTTGGTACCACGATTTAAATGTATATTTTAATTATGCTTGTCGAATTTCAACTGTATAGTAATTTTTACAAAAAATTTATGTTCATTTAAGCGATTTTCGGAAGTGGTCTTTGTATGGGGCTATGTCAAAATTATGGACCGATGAAAACAAAATATTGTTTTGAGATTTCACTATTGCAGAATTTTGTTTAGATACGGAATTTTGTTTAAACATTTATGTACCATAAAGCCATATTTCGGGAAGACATTTGTATGGGGGCTAAGAGATATCGTGAACCGATTCTTACCATTTTCAACAGGACTTATCCTTCTATACTAAAATTAAAGCCTGCAAAATTTCATGAAATTATCTGCATTATATTTGAAGAAAACAGCAAAAAATATTTTAAAAATATCGAAGTAGTCTGAATCTTTGATATATAACTCGGATCCTACTGGACTGATCTCTTTGGTGGTGGGTATATAAAAGAAATAAAAAATATAAGTTTTTGTTGTACAAAAATGTCGTGTGTTTGGAGTATTTGCTTCTACAGTTTGTAGAAAAAAACGAATTCAATTGCTTCCACATGACAACTATGAACAGCTTTAAAATATCAACTTTTGTTTAAATAAATCAGGTTAAATGCTATTCCAACTGTCAGATTGATTGATAGATTGATGTATAAATGTGAAATATTCTTTTCCTAATTTGATATCCAATCCCTTTAAAAGTTTATGTTTTTTCATTCGATATCATCTGCAAAATAGGTTTGAGGATAATTTTTCATTTTTTAATTATAAACTAGGTTGGCGGAGAAATATTCCCTCGAATTACCAGGTTATCCCACTTCGATTTAGTTAGTCATATACTTTCATATAGGAAGCTAAAATGTTTAAATTTTCAATTAATATAATTTATAGGTTATAAAACAAAAACGAACGCATGTGACCAATACACAACTTCGAAAACCCGTAACGCAGTACAGTTAATCAATGTAAGAATCTGTCGAAGGCAGCGGAAAAAGTACGGCCTGATTACGCGCGAGTTCTTCCACCACCCAGAGCTGAATTACGACTGTTAAGAATATCTTGAGAATAATAATCTTCTTTACTCTAGAAAACATTGTCTGCTAAATTCAAAATGACTAATTCGCAAATTTGTTTTATAAATAAATTATTTTTTTATTTCGTTTAGTTAAAATTGTCTAGTTACAGTCTATTAGGCATTTACCAAGCAGGGGAAGCGGCATAAGTTAAAGGTGCTGAATAGGCCAAAGGATGAGAGTAAGCGGCAGTGTATTTGGCAACAACAGGAGCAGAGTAAGCTAAAGGAGCAGCGGCAGTATATTTGGCTACAACAGGAGCAGAGTAAGCCAAAGGATGAGTGTAAGCAGCAGCGTATTTGGCAACAACAGGAGCGGTGTAGGCAGCAATTGGGGAAGTATAAGCCGCAACAGTGTTAGCAACAACAGGAGTAGCAACAGGAGCTACAATGGGAGCGGTAGCGATACCATTGTAATTGCGTGCGATAACTTGGCTACTGGTGGTGGTAACAAATGGAGCTGGAGCAGCTACAACGGCAGCGGGAGCAGTGTAAGCCAAATGAGCACCAATCAAACCGGGTTTAGCAGCAGCACAGGCAACCAAAGCAAAAACGACAACAGTCTAAAATAAATGATAATTATTAAAAGATCACTTTGTATATCAAAAAAAAAATAACTTACGAATTTGAACATTTTGTAGAAATTTGTTTTGGATAATGTTTTCTTTACAAATTAGGAATTGTTAATAATATAGTTAGTTTAAAGTTTCGGGTATTTATACGATACATAAACAAATTTTGGTATTCTTTATTAAAACTTTACAGTTATTTACAAATTTCATTTTGTCTGTCCTTCACTGGTCTTGTCCATGTTCTTGAAATTTGTGTGATTAAAATAAATAAACATGCTAAATATATTTCTTTAATAGTAATATACATATTTCACTTGTTGATTATAAAAATGTGAGTTTAACTGCTGCTAAAATCACGTCACAGCACACGTTTACCGTACGTTACAGTATTTATGCTCTATGCATAATTAATGACACATTTTTAAAGACCTTTTAGTTTGTTTGTCTATTAGAGCTTCATTTTAAAATTACTTTTGTTATATGTAAATAGTTTATGTTTACTGGGATCTTACATCAAACTCAGTTAAACAGTTTCAGTAAGCAAACAAACTTCTATCCAACAATTAAAACAAAAATCATTGCAGGCATCTACAATTAGTCGCTGTTAGACGCTAATATTTGTGCTATATTTTCTAGTTAAAACATTTCCTTGCATGTGTAATTTTTAAACTTAACTTATGAATTTCGAAAATATTGATTATTAAATTTATAATTTTAAAATATTAATTTATAATTTTAAATTATTAATTTAAGGCCGAACCTTTCTGTTTTTATTAAAAATTATATTTATACCGTACACCACCATAGTGGGGAGGGTATATTGGATTTGTGCTGATGTTTGTAACGCCCAGAAATATTGCTCGAACATTAAAGTATACCAATCGACTCAGAATCACTTTCTGAGTCGATTTAACGATGTCAGTCTGACTGGCTGGCTGTTTATGTAAAGCTTGTGCGCAGAGTGCAGGTCTCAATTTTGAAGATATATCTATAAAATTTGGTACATGATATTTTTTCGGCCCAAGGACGGATGGGACTGAAACTGGCACCCATACAAATTTCCCCCCGAAATTGGTGTTTACCAATTATAAATGTTTGAATTATGCAAGTATCCAAACAAATTTCATAACAAATTTTGTGCAGATCGGTCCCATAATTTATCATAGGTCCCATATAAGACTCACTTCCGTAAATCACTTAAAATAGCATAACTCTCTCAAAAATGTTGATATCCAAATAATATTGAACGTAAATATATTTTATAGGTATACAAATAATACGGTAAAATTTTATTATGATCGGTTCATAATTATTCGTAGCTCCCATATAAAAGAAATGATGACACCTAATTTTATAATGGTTGGTCCATAATTTGTCGACACTCCCATATAAGACCCTCTTCGTAATTCACTTTAACCTCCATAAATCTTTTAAAAGTATTAATATCGAGATAAAGTTTAACACATATAATACTTATATTCACAGACACTATGAAACTAAATGTTTGGATGATCGGTCCACAATAGGTTATATCTCCCATATAACGCCCATTTCTGAAAAACTGTTTTATACATATACTGGGTGTAGGGTATTATATAGTCGGGCTTGACCGACTATACTTTCTTACTTGTTTTATCAAGATTTGTGTAGCATCTTCAGGGAAATAAATTTATTAACAAATTTATCAAATTTTTGAAAACAACAATAACAATATTTTTCAAAAATAATTTTCAGAATGAAAAAATTTTAAATATAACACAAACAAAAATAAGAAAAAATAATGATTCAATTTCGTTTTCCGTATTTATAAATTAAGTGTCTATAGGTTTGAGCAACATTATCTGTATCTGCTTTAAAATTAATTCTAAGCTTTGTTGGTACATTTATAATTTCTAACATATCTAACATACATATAACGACGTTTATAATTATTTTGTGTTTTCACAAATTTTATGTTCTCAAAGTGGGATAGTGGCTCAAATTTGCACAGTGTGATGATAATTCTGTTTTTTGTGAAGAAATATCTCTTAATTTTTGATCAGATTTGTATCCAGCTATTCTAGTTTTTAGTTTATTTTTTGTTTTACCTACATACGATTATACTTTACTATATGTTTCATTGTCATTGAAATTTGTTATTTTCTGCACCTAAGATATATAAAATATCCTAATATCCTAAAGATAAAGAAAAATCGAATATATTTGATAATAACAAATATGAAATGGCTCACAAAATGTATAATACAGTAGACAGATTATTCAGCAAAACAAAAGATAAGAAACATATGCACATACTTAAGTTAGAAATGTCAAACGTAATTTATAAAATGCCATGTAATGGTAATGTTAACCTTATTGTTGAGATAATTTGTTAATTATTAAAAATATTTAATAATATCTAATATCTAATATCTATATTTAATAATATCTGAGTTTAAAGTCCTAGAACACTTAACACATGCATATGTTCAAATTTATTAAAATACTTGATTCAACTAAATAGTAGGGTGCGACATAATCCAGTTTTTCTATCCAAATCGAAACAAACCTTATATTTGCATACAAAATCACTATTCGCCTTATCCGAAACTATCAAATGTACTTCATTTCCGAAAAAAAAACTTAATTTTATGTTTATGTTTCATTTGACTTCTATTTGAATCAACAATCGGTTTTTCATAGAAAAATCTATAAAAACTTAAATCGTTTATAACTTAGTAAATACTACGTTTTTTGGGAGAAAATAAGCTAAATCTGTGATCACTTCAACTTTTTTTAAGCGTTAACCCATTAATGGCGATTGTACCTATTTGAGTACAGAAAAATGTCAATACATATTTACATACGCATAACTTTCACAAAAAGTGAAATAAGGCAACGTTTCTTTTGGTTTTGCATTCAATGTAACGTGTTTTAAAAACGCACAACAACAAAGTGTTTAAAAAAAGTATCGTTACAATTTATTTTGCTTATTTTTTATACCTCTGTATCAAGTTTGCAAATATTTTGTAGGTAAGTGACAATTCAACAGCGTAGAGTAAAGCCTGGTTTATACAAACTTTTATCAAACAAAACAATGAAAATATAAACAGCTGTTGTAGTAATCCATTTATATTTCAGTGGTGCCACTTAAGGCTTTTATTTTTTCAAAGTAGCGTTTTATTTATGAAACATGAAAAACATAAATATGTACATGATTCCAGACATGCTAATAAACTTCACTCATTTTTATTAATATAAAATATAATATTATTAATATATTATAATATTATTGATACATTTAACAACTCTTGATGCATAAATGATCATAAAATTTTAATTTTGTATTTTTGCTTTTTATCTTATTTAATTTGCTTTACACATTTTGCTATATGGTCAGCACTGTTTTTGTTTTGTCGCCAACAAAAATAGAAATTAGTTTAATTTGACAGCGACAAAAAAAAACCAGCATGGACAACAACCTGCAGACGTGTTGCCTGCTGTCGTCAATATAGTCACTCTTATATAAACGTGTGTATTTTATTTTTGACATATTGTAGTCGGTAGCCTGCTGTAACGAATGTGTTTAATGCTTTATGTGTATTTTATTTAAACTAAATAAATGCCTGGGTTTTTAATGGGATTTAATAGATTATTTTGACTAAAAACAAACACCAAAAATGCAAGTAAATAAAATGTAGGTAGGTATTTAAGTAATAAAACATTTGATTTAACTTACCAATTCCAAATCCATAAGAAATTATTGTTTACAACAAACCTTCAATGTTAGTAAGCTTGATTTCCCTTATTTTGAATACACTTGTAATTATTTTTTAATTTTTATTTGTGTTAAATAGGTACGTATTTATATTTAAAGCAACATAAATTACACTTATTTAATACTTTGCATAAATTTACTTCAACTTTATTTACACTTTCTTCTAATAGAATATTAATTTTCTTTACTATGACATTAATTTTAATAAAGTTAATGCATTTTTTAATTTAAAACATTTAATTTAAAAATGGCTCATTTTTTGCATACACTTCTTTACCGTGGACAAAAACAAATCCGTCAAGTAACTAAACAAATGCTGTAGAAATCATCATTCCTGTTGTTGTTATTTTATGTTGCCTGAAATATGGCGTGACTTTATATTTTTTGGCTTTATTGCAAGTTATTCTTTTCACTTGTACTTTAATTTCTTTATTCTTTAGTAAATTGATATTTTCGCGGTGTTATCTTCGTAATAACATTTTACACTTTTTCTGTTATACTTTAATTTCACTTTCATTTAATAGAATAATATTTTGCCTTTAATTTAAAACTAATTTCAATTAATTCCATAGATTATTAATGTTAAAATTATTGAATTACAATTCACTTGTTGACCGTTTACGAAACCGAAAGAAACTAAAGAGATGAAGTAAGGGTCTACTCTCAATGAATGGAGATGATGCTTGTTCTTGATATCTCTAAATTACTGGTTTGTGACGTCATAAACGAAGTTCGTTGCTTTTGCTTTAGTTTTTGTTTTTTTTTTGTGATTGAATGAGTTTGTTTTTGTTTTCTTTTATTTACTTGCATTTTTGGTGTTTGTTTTTAGTCAAAATAATGGCTGCAAAAACTTCAAATTTCTTAAATCCTTTTATTATCTTGTAAATACGCTTTTATATTTAAAAAGGGCCTCTATATTTGATCAGTCATATTTCTGATTCAAAATCGATTTTTTGTATGAAGCTAAATGCATTAAATCCCATTAAAAACCAAGGCCATTAAAATGGAAATTTCTTTAATTCATTTATTTAGTTTAAATAAAATACCTACACATATGAGAATTTATTAAACTTATAAAATTATAAAAGTAGGTAGGTAGGTATTCACTTTAAATTTAATTTGATTTGGATGCGACTAATTTTATTTCTTAATGACTAATTCAACTAAAAGTTGCAAAATTGGCTAAAAATAATAATATTTTAATTTCTACATAAATTATGGTATTTAGTAAAGTTCGGCCCATTATTCGGTTTCGAATTTTAACCGATGTGAAAAAATACCTTCGGAAAAAATTATAATAACTTAAAATATAATTTAAAATTTATTTAATAGATTATAAAAACATACAACAATATTTTTTTTATTCACCCCTATCATGAATAAAAATTCCACATGAAATTTGTTCCCTTTTCACAATTTTCCTATTAAAATTCAATGTTAAAAAATAAAAGGGAACAAATTTAATGTGGAATTTTTATTCACGATAGGGGTGATTGTAAAATATTTAAGCATACTGTAAAAATGATTTCCTCAAAAATATTTATCAGTTCAAGATAAGAAAACAAGATTAATGAAGTCCATAATGAGTTTTAGTGCACCTTCAGGGCACCTTAAAATGTGTTAAACATTCTATAACATTAAAATAAGTAATTTTTTCAAATAGATTGTGCATATTTTACAAAAAACACGCCTCAAAAATTTAATTTTTATATAAAAATTCAATATTTCTTAAATCCTCGAAAAAATGCGTTTAAATTAGAAAAGGGCCTTAATCTGCGCTCACTCAAATTTCTGACTCAAAAGCGATTTTTCATGCAAAAGTCTAAATTCTTAATAACTTTCTAAATATAGGTATGCATTTAAATAAAAAGTGTCCTCAATCTCATACTTTTGACTCAAAATTTATATTTTATATCGAAAAATATTAAAAATTTTCTAAATTTATAAGTTAAGTTTTCAAAATTACACATGTAATGTAATGTTTGAACTCGAAAAGATAACAGGGCTACTTTCCTTAACTCCTCATGTTGCTGGTATTTGCAGATTGCTTTAAATAATCTAACGTCTGCAAATTATGTTTAATCCAATCCAAAAATCTATATCAGAGTTGCTATATCCCCATATCTGCGTACAACAATTTGAGAACTATTTCTGAAGTAAGGCTATATACAAATTTTGTTAAATAAAATAAACATTTCAAAAGTGAATGGCAGCTGTTAAATACAAGCGGATTTTAAGAAAGCAGGTCTGGACTGAAGCTTTTTATATGAGGTCTATATAATATTCATAATATTTAAACTTTTCCGGAATTTTAGAGAAGATCCTTCCTTCAATTCAAAAAAGTAAACAATTTACCTTAAATATACTTTGATTTAATAAATTATTTCGTTTATTCGTCAAATCTCAACAAATTGTTATCAGAAGAACAGTTTTTATAACAAGAATGGAGCTGGAGCAGCAGCATAAGTGAAAGGTGCGGAGTAGGCCAAAGGATGAGAGTAGGCAGCAGCATATTTGCCAACAACAGGGGCATTGTAAGTCAAAGGGGAAGAGTAAGCGCCGGCGTATTTAGCTACAACTGGAGCAGAGTAGGCCAAGGGTGTGGAGTAAGCAGCAGCGTATTTGGCTATCACAGGAGCGGTATAAGCAGCAGCAACTGGGGCAGTGTAAGCAACTGGAGCTACAACACGGCCAGTGGCAATGCCATTGTAATTACGAGCAATAACTTGGCTGCTGGTGGCAGTAAGCACAGGTGCGGGAGCTGCTACAACAGCAGCAGGAGCACCTAAGAAACCGGGTTTGGCAGCAGCACAGGCAATCAAAGCGAAGATAACAACGGTCTAAAGAAAATTTAAAAAAAAATATTATATATTTTGGTTTTTTTTGTAACGGACCAACTGAACTTACTTGTTTGAACATTTTGTTTAGTTTAGAAAGACTTTAACAACTTAAAATTTGTTACTGATACTTTAAACAATTGACATGATAGTTTATATACGCAAAACTATTTACATATTGTCAAATCAATAACGGATTTTTAGTCCAATTAAACTGGCCCTCATAATTATAAGCATGTTTTTGAAAAAAAAAAAAACTAAATTAATATAACTGTTACTTGATGGGGTTTTTATTTATTATAAAACAATATACTTACATACCAAATTGTTTTGAACATATTTAAACCAACAGCTGTTTGCGCTGCAACCGACGACCATTTCTGACTGTTAAATATGCTTTTTGGTTAGTATGCTTCAGGCATACATAATTAAATCATTTGTTTTTATGTAAATCAATTGAAAGTTTAACACTTTAAACACTTTAAAATGTTTAGCCAGTTGTAGATTTAATTGTTTTAATAAAATTTTAAATTCTTATAAATAGTTTCAATTTGCCTAGAATTTTTAACAAACACATTTCATCTCTTACGATAAACAAAACATTTCAATCAAGCTTAAATAAAATGTTCAAATTCGTAAGTATTTTAAAAATTTCTTAAAATACTCTATAATATTAAAGAATTATGTTAAATTTATTTAGACTGTTGTCATCTTTGCTTTGATTGCCTGTGCTGCTGCCAAGCCCGGTTTGATTGGTGCTCCTTTGGCATATGCTGCTCCCGCTGCCGTTGTTGCTGCCCCCGCCGGTGTGGTTACTGCCACCAGTAGCCAGTTTGTTGCCCGCAACCACAATGGCATTGCCACCGCTTCTGTTGTAGCTCCAGTAGCGGCCCCAGTTGCCGCCTATACTGCTACCGTTGTACCCAAATACGCTGCTGCTTACTCTCATCCCTTGGCTTACTCTAGCCCCGTTGTTGTCAAATATGCTGCCGCCTACTCTCATCCTTTGGCCTACTCAGCTCCTTTGACTTATGCTGCTGCCCCAGCTCCAGTTTTGTTGTAAAAACTTGTCTATCATGAAATGATTGTGTTGGTTAATGGAAAATAAACAAATTTATTTATTTATACAAATATTATTTTGTTTCGTACCCCTTTTACTATCTAAGCAAATGAATTGAAAGACAATTTTAAGTGAATTTGTTTCTAATATCAAACACTTGTTTCATACTTTTAGAACATAGACATATGAATATTTGACCATGACCTTCTGTTACATCACTTTGTTTTATATGTTTAACATTTTTATTACTTTAATGGCTAAATTCACAGTCTTTAGTTAGCTAATGGCAAATGTTTAACTAATGATTCTTTATTCGTAATGCTTAGTTTGCCATAAGAATAGCAAGTAATAGTTAAACAATAGTTAGTATTTTAGTTTACCAATGGCTAACTAATGACCGAGAATTCGGCCATAAGGAGCATAAAAACGACACCAAAATCACTGAAAAGGGAAAAACTCTTTTAAACAGTTTGGAGCTTTTCCTAAACAAAATGTTGCCTTAACAAATGGATGCAGTTTGTACTACAATATTATTTATTATTTTAGAGAATATTAATAAAATCCTCGCATTTGTTTCATAAAAACCTTAATTTAAGAGTTAATAACGACAATTGATACTTTTAGCTTTGTATTTTTCTTTATTAATTATTTAAAAGCAATGGAAGTTGTAATCAGAGTTTTTGAAAATAATTTCTTCAGTTGTAATATCAAGCATTTGCCGATAAAATCAAAAATAAAGGTTTTTCTTAATTATTCGAATGATTTGTAAAACATTTAGTAGAAGTTTGATTGCCATTAGAATAAAAATAAATTTCTCTTAATAAAATTTAATTCAAGCTCTTCTATTTCACAAGTTATAGTGATTTAAAAAAAATGGTTTTTTGTTATTTTGAAACATATAATTAACAAATTTTAAATATAATCATAATAATTGCTATTAAAACTTTATTGATTACACAGCCCGACAAAATGAAGACTTTTTTGGTGCCTTACATTTCTTAGGCAGTTTGTATGCATCTAGTATTGGGCTTCAATACCTATCAATCACTCTTTTTTTGTATCAGCTTTAGTTTTCGAGATTTTAATTTTTTAAGAAAATTACGTAGTTACGCAATTTATAGTAACGTAACTACTCAACGGTTGATGCTATTCAGTAAAAATTAAAAATAAAAATTCGGCTACAATATTATCTTTATACCGCATTAATATTATTTTGATTCCATATTCCGTATTTTTGGAGATATCGCTCAACCTTGTATGGACATTTTTTTATACATTTTTTAATTTTCAAAAATTCATAAAAAATATAGAAGACAACAAATTTTCACTATTTTCCTTCAGTCATATACGAAAATATGTTACGCATATAACAAATTATATCTCGTTACAATCCATTCGCAACTGTGGGTTTTTATTTGAAATAATGGAAGAATATATGATTAAATGAAAATACGTTATATATATTTACAACAGTACACAGAGGTATGTGGTCCTTTTGATTGATTGTTTTTAAATTTTTGTAGAACAACAAGCAAAAACCACGAAATTAATAATAAAATCAAAATTATTGCCAAAATTTATGCTTTAGAAAAATATTCGAACTTTTGTTATTATCTGAATTTTTTTTTTTTGTTTTTTTGAATTTTTGAAAAACAAGAAAAATGTTTTAAATAATATTTTTCATCATATATTCGGCTATATCTCCAAAAGTACTGAGTGGCGTAAATATTATGTTAGGGCAGCATGAAGGTAATATTTTATCTAAATTTTGTTTTTTTTTCCTTTCACTAAAGAGGTTAAACTGTTCTTCAGGTGTGTTGCTCAAAATCGTGTAACTACGTAATTTTTAAAACAAATTTAGATCTCGAAACCTAGAGCTGATCCAAAAAGAGTGAGTTAGAGAAATTGGAGCCCTATATAAGATGTATACAAATTGACTAAGAAAATTTAAGGCACCATTTTTCGTGTTGGGCTCTGTTATTATTAATTCGTCTGTTTTATTACAAAAATATAAAAACTATTGTTTGTTTCTAAATAAAATAAAACAATAAAAATTAAAAACAAACACGAGTTTTTATGATTTTTAAGAAAACAGACCTCAAGCTAAATTAATAAAACACAAAGATTTGTATGTGTATGAAGGTAATAAATTCGAATTTAACTAGCACAGACAAAAACCACAGTTTAAACATTGATAATGTTGCACTGTTAAGCAATTAACAGTTATATTACTTGAATTTTGAAAAAAATTAACTTTTACAAAGAAATTTTTTAGAAGAATTTGCTCAAATATGAAATTGTACACGTATCCCACTATGTGGGTGGTAGTCGAATTACTGAAATAATTTTGAAAAATTTTTATTCGAAGTTTTACTTCAAGTTAAATATACAAATTGTTTGAAAACAATTGTATACATTACAATTTGTATATTTAACTTCGTAAAAACTTCGAAGTAAAACTTCGAATAAATATTTTTTAAAAATTTTCAAATACTCGCAAGAGGAATAAAACTCATTTGAAATAATTTTGGAATTTGAATTAAACGATCTTGAAAACAAATGTATTTTTAAAAATTAAATCCATTTTAATATAAGCTTATTTTAAGATTTCAGATTCGAGTTTAAATTTATCATGTAGTTTTATAATTTTTTGTACATTCTACTACGCAGACGTAACTAACTTTCCAAAATATTAAAGTGTACTTTATAATTTTCATTTAATAAAATAACTATTGTTTTAAATTCGTTAGATCACAGATCATTTATTATTATTCGAAATATTATTAGGAAATTTACAATTTATTGATTTTAAATTTAGAACAAAACTGGAGCAGCAGTGTATTTAATAGGAGCTACGGCAGCAACAGGGGCTACAGGAGCAGCCAAAGGCGTAGCTATAGGAACAGTAGCGGCGGCAGCATAAGTGGCAGGAACAACGGCAGCATTGTAGTTTTGCTTAATGTCAACACGGCTGCTGGCATAAGCGGCATCCAAAGGAGCATTAGCATAAGCCAAAGGAGTGGCGGCATAAGTCAAAGGAGCAGAGTAAGCCAAAGGATGAGAGTAAGCAGCGGCATATTTAGCAACAACAGGGGCAGAGTAAGCCAAGGGGGTAGAGTAAGCAGCAGCGTATTTGGCTACCACAGGAGTGGTATAAGCAGCAGCAATGGGAGCGGTATAGGCGGCAACAGGAGCAGCTAATGGAGCTACAACGGTATCGGTGGCAATACCATTGTAGTTACGGGCAATAACTTGGCTACTGGTGGCTGTAACAACACCGGCGGGTGCAGCAACAACGGTAGCGGGAGCAGCATAAGCCAAAGAAGCACCAATCAAACCGGGTTTGGCTGCAGCACAGGCAATGACAGCAAAGATAACAACGGCCTAAAGAAATAATTTAAAATTTATAAAATTTTGTTAATTTCTCCAAGGAATAAAGTAAACTTACGTATTTACACATTTCGTTTGTTTAAGATTTACTTTAACAAGTTAAGATTTGTTAATGATACCTTAAACACTTGATTTTACCATATTTATACTAAAAATTACAATAGGTATATTTATACCAGTTAACATTTTAATATTATAAAACTGGCCCTCAAAATAATGTTAATATTCTTGAAATGAAACTGCTCGAAGAATGTCATACAAATCGACAATAATGTTAAACCAACAGCTGTTTACACCTACAACAAAAAATCCTTAAACAAAAGCAAAAACTAAGCAGTTATGCATGGCTTGATGGTGTTATGCTTGATGCATAATTATTATTTTATGATTTACATATACACACATACATACATATATGTAAAATCACTTTGAATTGTTAAACAATTTAAACGAAATTAACAAGGTAAAAACATACATACGTACGAGTATATTAACTAATTTTATAAAACAATCAGTTAGCAAGCTGCTACATATATTATTGTAAATTATTACCGGTATAAATAGTTTCAGTTGGCTTGACAATTTCATCAAACATATTTTATCTCTTACGATAAACAAAACATTTCAACAAAACTTAAATAAAATGTTCAAATTCGTAAGTATTTTCTTTAAACAATTCTTCAAAATTAACTATGTTATTAATTATGTTTTGAATTTTTAGGCCGTTGTTATCTTTGCCATCATTGCCTGTGCTGCTGCCAAACCCGGTTTGGTTGGTGCTCCTTTGGCTTATGCTGCTCCCGCTGTCGTTGTTTCTGCCCCCGCTGGAGTTGTTACTGCCACCAGTAGCCAATTTGTAGCCCGCAACCACAATGGTATTGCCACTGCCCCTGTTGTAGCCGCCCCTGTTGTTGCCAAGACTGTTTCTGCTTATACTGCTCCAGTTACTGCTGCTTATACTGCTCCCGTTGTAGCCAAGTACGCTGCTGCTTACTCTACTCCCTTGGCATACACCTCACCTTTGGCTTACTCTTCACCTTTGGCTTACTCTCATCCTTTGGCCTACTCGGCTCCTTTGACTTATGCTGCTGCTCCAGCTCCAGTTTTGTTTTAAAAACTAAAGTTTTTGGCGTCAATGTCTAATTATAGAATAATTTGCTTAAAATAAAAAATTAAATATTTATTTAAATAACTTTTTTTGTTTTTAAGACAGAATTTTCGGAAAATATGGAAAGTTGTTAAGTGTTTGAAGAAATATTTTCCGAAAATTTACTAGCTTAGTTTTATCAAATTGTCGTAGTAGTTACTCACAGTTATTGTTGCAGAAAATTTCTTCAAGTTAAATATCTGAATAAAACACTAAAATTCCCAAATTAAAATTTATAAATTTCTGTAATTTTTCCAATTTTTTTTTTCATAATAAAGTTTAGAAATAAATTTTGGTTAACTAAAAATTTAATTCCCAAAAAGACCCATTTATTAAACCTATACAAACTGAAATTACTTGCTTTTTAGGACAATTTTTATTTTTTGTACCTATTATTGAGAAAATTGTATTCAAATTAAAATTCTGAAGTCAAAATGGAAATCCCCAAAATAAAACTTAAAAGTCCCAAATTATCTATTAAAATTTAAATAAATATTTAGATATTTTGGGAATTTTGTTAAGATGTCTGGAAATCCCCAAAATATCTATGTACATATTTTTATAAAATTTTAACAGTTGAAATGCTCAGCTAAATACTGTTTACAACTGTAATTGATGTAAAAACTAAGAATTTTCAAACTTGAAAATAAAATACCTAAAATATAATTTTTTTATAATTTTTAAGGAGTTTCCTTCAGGCTAATTTGGTCAAATGTTTGTTTCCAAACGTAAATAAAAAACTTTTTCGATTTTTATTTTTTATTTTATTGGGTAACGTTTCGTTAGTTTTATTCTAACTTCTTCAGGGGTCTCGTTCTAAATAATCTAGACAAAATGTATTGTTTTATTGTTTTACGTTTGGAAACAAACATTTGACCAAATTAGCCTGAAGGAAACTCCTTAAAAATTATAATAATTATAAACATTGGTCACAAAAACAAAATAATTTTTTTTTATTTATATTTAAAAAAATTAATTTCGTACTATTATTTTAAAAAAGAATGCAATGAAAAATGTATTTTCTAACTAAAAATTTTAAGTTCCTAAGCAAACAAAAAATAAAATTCTCAAAATTAGAATTTTTTATTTCCAATCAAAAATACTGAATTTATTTCCGTAATTCACCATTATTATGTATATAAAAGTCATAACATAGAAACCCTAAATAATAATATATTAAAATAAAATAATAATATATTAAAATAACAAATAACAAAATTTTCATTTCTTTTAGGAAAAAATCTCCAGTCAAAGATCAATTATCTGACCAAAAATTTTAAATTCCAAACCAAAAAAAAAATAAAATTCCCAAAAAAAAAAATTTTTCAAGTTGTAATTCCTAACTTCAGTAAAAATAATTTAATGAAAATTAAATTTAATGAACTCGAGCCTAACTAATATTATCAAGAAGTTATCAAGAAGTTAAAATTCCCAAACTTTAAACTTTTTAAATCTTATCGAAAATTATTGGATTTATTTTTGAAATTCATTATTATTATGAATAACTATTTTAAATAAAATTTTTTATTTCTTCGACCTTTTTTCTTTTAATAAAATATAAAAGTTTCTTCGAGCTCGAGGCCAATTATTTGTAAAATATATATATATATATTTATTTATTTAATTAATTTCTCCAATATATCGATATCCATTAAATAAGCTAAGTTAATTTTTTCAAATTCGTTTTATTAAAATTCCAAAATTATTTTAGAAATTTTTTCAAATTCGTTTTATTCAAATTCCAAAATTATTTTAGAAATTTAGAAATTCGACTACTGTAGTCTCATTTAGCACCCTTTGGACTACCCACATAGTGGGATACGTGTACAATTCCATATTTGAGCAAATTCTTCTAAAGAATTTCGTCATAAAAGTTAATTTTTTCAAAATGCATGTAATATAACTGTTAAGTGCTTAACAGTGGTCTGTTAACTGTAACATTATTAATGTTAAGAAATGTGGTTTTTGTCTGTGCTAGTTAAATTTGAATTTATCTTCACACACATATAAAAATAATGAAATAATCTTCAAAAACATCAATACTAAATATTGCCCACAGTCTTCTTTTTATGTACTCGTATTTATAAATATTTTAAATCTTTCATGGGCATAATAATCCAATGTAAATAATTTTAATTCGTTTTCAAAGAAACCAACATCAATAAAACAACAAATTTTTGTTAAATATATTCACCCGTGAATAAAAATTCCACATGAAATGTGGTCCCTTTTATTTTTTTAACATTGAATTTTAATAGGAAAAGTGTTAAAAGGGAACAAATTTCATGTGGAATTTTTATTCACGATAGGGGTGATTATGTTTTTATTTCGCACTAATAAAACCAAAATGCATTCTTAACAAATATCATAACAATGACAGTTTTTACAACAAAACTGGAGCATACGTCAAAGGAGCTGAGTAGGCCAAAGGATGAGAGTAGGCAGCAGCATATTTGGCAACAACTGGAGCAGAGTAAGCCAAGGGGGAAGAATAAGCCAAGGGATGAGAGTAAGCAGCATCGTATTTTGTTACAACTGGAGCGGTATAAGCGCTGGCAACGGGGGCGGTGTATGCAGCAACAGTCTGGTCAACAACTAAAGTAGCAACAGGAGTTACAACGGGAGCGGTGGCAATACCATTGTGGTTGCGGGCTACAAATTGGCTACTGATGGCACTAACGACACCGGCAGGGGCAGCAACAACGGCAGCTGGAGCAGCATAAGCCAAAGGAGCACCAATCAAACCGGGTTTGGCAGCAGCACAGGCAATGACAGCGAAGATAACAACAGCCTAAAGAAATCAAACTTAATTAATATCGCAGTTAATTTTTGTAAACAAATTTGTTAAAATACTTACGAACTTGAACATTTTGCTTAAGTTTTTTAAACTGATTTGTTTTTTTTTATCAGATAAACTCGTTTTGATGAAACTTAACAACAGACTTAAGCTATTTATAATAAAATGATTAAAAAATAAAATATTTGAAAGTTCAATAAAACATAAACATATTGTAATTACTTGATAAATATTAAAAATACTTTAACTCCAATTGATTGCTTTTCAATATGTAAATCATGCTAAAATTATGCATCAAGCATACTTAACAACCATTAAACTACGCATACTGCTCACTAAGCTAGCTGAGTTATATGAGTAATGAGTAGGTTTATTGCCAGTGTAAACCAACTGTAGCTTTAAATGTGTTTGAATAACAGAGAAATAATGTTATATCGAATTCTTTTAGCAATTTCAGTTCAAGAACACAAATATTTTTGAGGGTCAGCATATTTCCCAAAAACCGTTTTTAAAATGTAAATTTGTAAATTATTTTTAGTATAAATAAAATCATTTCTAGTGTTTAAAGTATCATTAACAAATCATTACTTGTTAAAATCATTCCTAACTAAACAAAATGTTCAAATACGTAAGTTCATTTTATTCCTTGAAAACATTAACAAAATTTTAATGAAATTTTTAACATTTTCTTTAGGCCGTTGTTATCTTTGCTTTGATTGCCTGTGCTGCCGCCACACCCGGTTTGATTGGTGCTCCTTTGGCTTATGCTGCTCCCGCCGGTGTGGTTACTGCCACCAGTAGCCAGTTTGTTGCCCGCAACCACAATGGCATTGCCACCGCCCCTATTGTTGCTCCAGTAGCTGCTCCTGTTGCAGCCTATACCGCCCCAATTGCCGCTGCTTACTCTAGCCCCTTGGCTTACTCGGCTCCTTTGACTTATGCTGCCACTCCCTTGGCTTATGCTAATGGTCATTTGGATGCCGCTTACGCCAGCAACCGTGTTGACATCAAGCAAAACTACAATGCTGTCGTAGTTCCAGCCACTTATGCTGCTGCTCCAGTTTTGTTGTAAATTTAAATTTTTTTCCTGATTTTGCGACATAAAATAAATTATCTGTGATTTAACGATTTTAAAAGAAATTACTTGTTTTTATTAAATTATTTGGGTTATAGAAATAACAAGGACTGAGTCATTAAGAACTCAGTTTGTATAATGTATTGAAATATTTATACCTCAACAGTTTTTTTTTTTTTTAAAGAGAAGTAACACTCAGGCAATTAATATGCCTATATGTATATAATTGCGTTACTTTCTTTGGAAAAGGGATAGGTTGGAGAAGTAAAGGTGGTGAAAGAAGAAAGCTTTTTTATATCACAACTCTGCAATTGCGCATTATGTTTGTTTTTAGTGCAGAATTGTAGCGCCTCTGGTGGTGAGTAGGCGGATTAATGTTAAAGCCTGATTTTGTAGCCTTTATTTAATTATTTTACTTCGGTGGCGTTTCAATGCTATACCAACGAAGGAGGGCGCTGTGATAAATATAAGTTATGATAGAAAACGAATAATTATCAGAAATTGATATTGTTTGAGTGGCAGCAGCTGGGAATTGAACCCGGGCTACAAATACCAACTCATACTTAATGATGAAATGCGCTAACCAATTAAGCTACAGCACCATCTTAAGGTAATTTAATTGACACTTTTAAATGTCCTTTGGAACCAGTACACAGGTTATTTCTAGTATAGTCATGTTTAAGATTTAGCATTTAAAGTCCTTCTCAACATTTGTTTGTCAGGATTGCAATTTCCCAGTTGATTAAATAAAACTTTTGATAATAATAGGGCAACCTGACCTTTCACAATCGTTTATCGACAAATAATTCAGAAACAATTTCTCAATTTCTCAAACATTTTGGATTCCTTATTTTAGAAAATTATTTAACATTTTTGTGTTTAAAAATGAAATGTTTTAGAATCTATTAATTAAACTTTCAAATTGCAGCATATTCATTTTAATTTCCCACTGTTAATTAAAATGTGCACTATAATAAACAAATAATATATTATTGACCTATATATTTTATGTAATTAAATTCGATGCAGGTTTAATTAGGATATCAATATAATAAAGTCAGCTAATTTTATAAATTTTTACAACTACTTATGAAACAAAAGCTAAAATTTATAAATTAGAAGTACAGGAAAATGGCATCAGTTCAAATAAATTTAATACAGGAATGTTATTATTATTTAGAGTATGCTTCTGTTTCTTTATTCCTAGACAATGAAGGGGAAATTGTGTTTGCAATGCAATGAAAGAATGATATCCTTGATGTTTTATTACAAGTTTTATGAAAAATATATATTTCTTTTGTATTACAGTGACTAATTTGCCAAACAGTAATTTCCATTATTGTTGGAAATAGTTTTATATTGATTTCTTTACAAGTTGTTTAAAATAAATCCTTAAGGACATCAAAATAGGCTTCTGTTTCTACTGTGCTAAAAATGTCAGTTTGTCCCCGTTGACAGAGGGAAACATTTGGAAGGGTAATATTTTGTTTGGTAGAGAGGGACGGTTGGGGAAGAGAATATGAAATTTGTTTCCCTTTCTCGGATACACGTTTTATGCTTTCATTCTTATTGTGTACATTAGCAAATCAAATACAGTAGGAATTAAAAAAAAACAACACTGCAATTAGACAAATGTCAAAAAAAAAAAACAAATATAAACTGGAATGTTTCCGACAACAATGTTTCCCTGTATGACCGCGAAGAAAAATACGAAAGAGAATTCGAGATGATTCCCTATGTAAACGGGGACTTTCATGCTGATATTAAGAGCAACTGCAGATTCCCTCATTTTCAAACATATTTGATCATACTGTAGTTTCACGGACAACTTGCTAACTTTAATCTGATGAAATTTGCCAAAGAATTTCATGGTATCAGTCAGTTTTTATAAGGACTTGACTTTTATGGAAATGATGAATTTAGGATTTCTAAGAAATATTGGAATAGTTTTGGCACATTAAAAGATCATTTGAATTTTTAAATTATTTTATAAATTAAGCACATTCCTTTTGTTTTGGTTCAAGTTAAATGTTACACTATTATAATGTAAAGTATACATTGGAAAAATAATTATTATAGAGACACAGCCGAGTGCAATGCATTTTTTATGTCTTCAGCATTCTTTTGGTCTGCACAGTGAAAGCCCTAAAGATTATCTGTTTGACTCACATTTTGTTAAGGAAAGGTTTTATCATCATATTTCTCTAAATTTTGAATGAGATGAACTTTTATTTTAAAACATATTTCATCTACTGAAATTAATTGTTATGATAGGTAATTGGTTTTTCATTAGCGCTAATTGATCAAGGGTATTTTATGTATATTCCCAAAAGAACAAAATGTGGGAACAATTGCGTGTGGCGATGTCTATGTTCATAGTTTACTTTCTATTTTATTTTTTTTTGGTGCATTTTTTGTGAAAAAATTTTATTAGATGACAAACATAAAGAGTTGTGGGAATAAATGTTCTGAAATGTTGTTCGAACAAGACCATAACATCAACATGTTTTGTCCAAAGACGAATTCATGTGCGAGCAATACATTTTTTGTGAGGTCAGCAATTTAATAGCTTGTTCAAGATGGAAGTAATCGCTTTTTAGGCAATGTCTCCGCACTTCACAAAATATGTCAAGTGAAGACAACGTACAAAAATAATCCAAAGAGTTGTAATTTCAACATTCATAATGTGATGAGGGGAGAAATGGGGCCACTATTTCTAGAAAAATTATAAAATTATGTTAGAAAATTCTTAAATAAATAAATAAAAATATTTTTTTTACTAAATAATAACTTAGTTCGTTTATTGTTCACTTCACATTGATTTAAATTTGCAACAAAACAGTTTTTAAAACAAAACTGGGGCTGGGGCAGCAGCATAACTCAAATGAGCTGAGTAGGCCAAAGGATGAGAGTAAGCGGCAGCGTATTTAGCTACAACTGGAGCAGAGTAAGTCAAGGGAGAGGAGTAAGCCAAAGGTGAGGTGTAAGCCAAGGGATGAGAGTAAGCAGCAGCGTATTTAGCTACAACGGGGGCAGCGTAAGCAGCAAGAGTCTTGGCAACAACAGGGGTGGCAACTGGAGCTATAATGGGAGCAGTAGCAATACCATTGTGGTTGCGGGCTACAAATTGGCTACTGGTGGCAGTAACAACTCCAGCGGGGGCAGCAACAATGGCAGCGGGAGCAGCATAAGCCAAAGGAGCACCAATCAAACCAGGTTGGGCGGTAGCACAGGCAACGACAGCGAAGATGACAACGATCTACATATATATACAATATTTAATAGATAAAAAATAGTTTATTAATATCAGGGTTATTTAATTTTGAAAATATTTTTTTTAATACTTACGAATTTGAACATGTTGATTAATGTATTGAAATGATTTGTTTATCTCGACAAATTAAATGTGTTTGATGAAAACTTAAAGTAAATTAAAACTATTTATAGTGATTTAGTTTGTAAAAAGATCAGCAAAACAAACAAATGTCTATAATTAATGGTTAACTGTTAACATGTTAAAAATGTCAGCTAATTTTTATGCAAATCATGCTTTATTTATGCATCAAGCATACAACCATCAAACTTTGCTTACTGCTCACTGTTTTTCGGTAAGTGACGTTCAAAATATAAGTATAAACAGCTGTTGCTTTCTATACATACATATACATATGTATATGTGTTTTAACAAATTGAATAATTTATATTGCATTCTTTTAGCTGTTTAATTTCAAGAACATGGTCAATTTTATATATAAGAGATAGTCTTATTTTTAAACTATAAAACCGTTATTTATAAATTTAATTAATTTATTTTTAGTATAAATATTGCCGTTTTAAGTGTTCAAAGTATCACTAACAAATCATAACTTGTTAAAGCCAAACTAAACAAAATGTTCAAACTCGTAAGTTCATTTATTTGTTGAAAAATAATAGGCAAGTTTAATAAATTTCTATATATTTTCTTTAGGTCGCTGTTATTTTCGCCGTCGTTGCCTGTGCTGCCGCTAAACCCGGTTTGATTGGTGCTCCTTTGGCTTATGCTGCTCCCGCTGCTGTTGTTGCTGCCCCTGCCGGTGTCGTTACTGCCACCAGTAGCCAATTTGTAGCCCGCAACCACAATGGTATTGCTACTGCTCCCATTGTAGCTCCAGTTGCCACCCCTGTTGTTGCCAAGACTCTTGCTGCTTACGCTGCCCCCGTTGTAGCTAAATACGCTGCTGCTTACTCTCATCCCTTGGCTTACACCTCACCTTTGGCTTACTCCTCTCCCTTGGCTTACTCTGCTCCAGTTGTAGCTAAATACGCTGCCGCTTACTCTCATCCTTTGGCCTACACAGCTCCTTTGAGTTATGCTGCTGCCCCAGCCCCAGTTTTGTTTTAAAAACTGTTTTGTTGCAAATTTAAATCAATGTGAAGTGAACAATAAACGAACTAAGTTATTATTTAGTAAAACAAATATTTTTATTTATTTATTTAAGAATTTTCTAACATAATTTTATAATTTTTCTAGAAATAGTGGCCCCATTTCTCCCCTCATCACATTATGAATGTTGAAATTACAACTCTTTGGATTATTTTTGTACGTTGTCTTCACTTGACATATTTTGTGAAGTGCGGAGACATTGCCTAAAAAGCGATTACTTCCATCTTGAACAAGCTATTAAATTGCTGACCTCACAAAAAATGTATTGCTCGCACATGAATTCATGTTCATAAACTATGAACATTGACTTCGCCACATTTTCTCTACATAGAAGAACATGAACAAAAGATGTCTGCCCATAATTCTTCTGACGTTTTGTTCGTTTAAGAACAAATTACCTATCATATTAATTAATTTTATTAGATGAAATATGTTTCAATAGAAATTGCATTACGCTCGGCTCACTTTACATCAGAGTTACGTTCCAAAAAACACAACGCAAACTGAGAATTAAGATTTTCGATAGCAAACCATGTAAAGATCGAAGATAATTTCTAGGGTTACGAAAATACTAAATCGGCTTTCTTGCACAAAAAATTGTCTGTAATACTACCAATAGCATTATCGTTGGATAATGCTTTCTTTACTTTTTATGCCATCAAATAAGTTTTTTTCTTTTCTCTGAAATGCCATTTTATTGAATAGTTTTCTCTGCGCAACGTAATTTTCAATCCAAATAGAAAAAGCACTCCTTGTACGGGTGGGTCATTGTTTTAGCATCTAATAATGTTGCAGATTTTGCAAAATTTCAAAAAAAAAAATGAAAGACTCGAACGCAAAAAACACAATCTCGAAAATATAACGACTCACAGTGAAAATTATAAAATTAAATAATTCAGGGATTTAAAAGTATTCATACATTTCTCAAAATTGTAGGTGTTTTTTTTTTTGTAAATCAAAACCGAAAGCTTTTAAAAAATCACACTTTATGTAACCTAATCTTGTTTTTAAAATTTACGAAAATTTAATTTTTTAATTTGATTTATTAATTTGGTAATATTATTATTAAGTATTATCCATCAAAAACATTCTAATGATTTAAAATTACTAAATAACGTGAAAGAAACTTAAGACATTAACATCGGACAACACTGTATTAAATATTAAATTATATTTCTTCCCTGAAGATGATCAGCAAAGTTGGTCGTAATATTGGAAATTAATAAAAGATAACAAAAATTAAAAACGAACAAGAGTTTTTATATTTTTTATAAAAGAGTCCTCAAGCCGAATTAATAAAGTAAAAAGGTTTTTAATTAGTAAATAACTTACTTTTCAATGCTACTTCAATATACCGTCTGCATTACTTAGAAGTAGTCCTATAATGATTTATATTTTAACTGTTATATATTGCTTATGTAATTGCTTACTTTTTAGCAATTCGCTAAAGCATAATATGTTTTTACTGATACCTGCTTCTGTAAGACCTATATAACAATCAATAGTTATTTAAGTCAATACTTGTAACTAGTTTTAGTGATGTGAAAGTGATGGCATATTTATAAGCGGTTATGGTAATTACTTCTATCCAATGACACCACACTGTTAATATAATGAGTTAAAATGTTATTGCGTAAGTAGTGAACTGTTAGCATTTGAACTAATTACTTGGTAATAAAAGTTTTTGCCGGCTGCATTTCAGCTTACATGCTACAGGAGCTCCTCTGGATGTCGTTTATGCCAGCAGCCGTGTTGACATAAAGCAAAACTACAATGCTGTCGTAGTTCCAGCCACTTATGCTGCTGCTGCTGTGCCCGTAGCTACTCCCTGTAGCACCTTAAGAGGTATTTAAGCAAACACTGCTGGCCCCGTTTTGTTGTAAATTTGAAGTTCATGAATGTTCTTAACAAAATAAACTGAAATATCTTCAAAAATACTTGTTTTTGTTTAGTTTCTTTTAAAATAGCTGAAACTTATGTAAATTATTTATCTCCTGATTATAAAAACCCAGCAAAAATTTTGTAATGACTTGTAATTGCTGAAGGTTTTACATTTTAATGACTACCACATACCATGTGTATTACTTAGAAGTAGTTTAGTAATGGCTGATATGTAATTTGTTATATAATAAGTTGTTGATGAGCTGTTTCATGACATTCACTTCTAATGCTTAATATAATAATATTCATAAAAATTTCAAAATAATACAAAAGCATTTAGAGTGCTATATTCGGCTGCGTCGAATCTTAAATACCCTCCACCTAAATATAATGAGAATTACAAAACCCCAGTAGCTGCCCCTGTTCTTGTTAAATACGTTGCTACCTGCACTACTTTTTGTGTTACTCCGCTCCAGTTGCTGCCAAATACACCATCGCTTACTCTCATCCTTTGGCCTACTCACCTTTTTTGACTTACGCTGTTGCCCCAGCTCCAGTTTTCTTTTGCCACAAATTTTAACAACCAAAAGACTATGCGAGAAAGTGACAATACCTTAACTGCTTTTCGAACTACACCATTTCCAATTGCATTTCAGACGTTTTATTTTTCAAAAATTTCCAATTATTTCAATTATATTTCAGAAACGTCTAATTGAATTTGAGAAATTTCGAAAAGAAATACCGATTCAATTTTCTAAAATGCAAATGAAAAATTCCGCAATTCAATTGGAAATTTCTGAAATACAATTGGAAGTTTCTGATATATAATTGGAAATGGTAATGTTCCAAGCATGACAATTTCGTATAGAATATGTACAAACAAATAACAAGAAATAATTCTAAATTCATTTTTAAGATAAAGTATTAATTATTAAACGCTTCCGTATCACTAGTTTCAAGGGTGACTGATTCAAGCAATCATTAATTAAAGGCAAGGTTTCAATACTGTTCTAATAAAAAAGGGTACGGACTTCTTAACTATTTCGTGTCGTAACTTAGACCTAGAACGAGAATGTATTGTAAAACTAGTTGTGTAACTAATATATTTTTCCTGGGATCACTTAAATATATATCTATTGATTTTATTTGAAGAATGCATTAAAAAAATATATCTTCTGAAATACTGAAACGATTTAGCTAGCTAGATGGTGAAAAGTTTATCAAAAAATCCAATTGAGCAATATTGGACAATTAATTATCGAAGGAAAGTTAATGCGTAGTAGGACTGTAGTTCGGTACAGTATTTTTGCGAAAAAAAGTTTTTCAGAAATGTGCGCTTTATGGTACCTATGAGCTATTATGGACCGTTCATCCAACAACTTAGTGGCAGGACTTATATACTAATAAATATTGTGTGTGTTAAATTTTATCTCAATATAAACACTTTTAAAAGATTTATGTATGTTACGCACCTTATTTGGGAGCTTTGGCAAATTATAGACCGATCGCTATAAAATTCATTGTCATTATCTTTCTATATATTAGACTTATTTGTGTTGAATTTTATTTGCATACCAAAATTTTTTAGAGAATTATGTTCGTTAAAGTGATTTCCGGAAGAAAATCATCATAAAATTAGACCCAATGATTTGTTTATTCATATATGAAACATATTTATGTTAAATGTTATGTATGAATGTTATGCTCGTGTGCCCAGATAGACTTTGCGATAGTTTGCCGGACTATCAGTCAGATGGTTGCGGGTTCGATTCCTGCCAAAGACTCTGCGTGTTTTCTGCAGATAAGCAAAAAAGCAGTTTGTGTTTGTTAAAAAAAAAAAACGTTTTTCGGAAGTGTTATATGGGAACTATAGTCAATAATCGGTCGATATGCATAAAATTTGTAGGTATGATTAGGTTTCATATACAACTTATTTGTGCCGAAATATGTAAAACAAATATTTATGACCAATAAAGTCCTATTTCGTTTGTATGGGGGCTAGGTGAATTAATGCACCGATTTCAACCAAAATCAATCCGAAGCGTCTTCGGGCCAAACAAAACTTTTTACTGAATTTTTTTTAAAAATCAGAAAGTGGTTCTGAGTTGACTGGTATACGAGTACTTCAACATATGTGTTAGACTAATATTTTTGGATGTTACAAACATCAGCACAAATCCAATATACCCTCCCAGTTTTTTTAAGAAAAATTAATTTAAGTTTTTTTTTTAACACATATTAATAAATGAGTAATAATATCACATTCAATAAATTGTGTCTATATAAATAAAAATCAAATGTCATTGGTTGGTAATTGCATCAGTTGAGAACGGCCGCACCGATTTGGCTAATTTATTTCTAACGTTCGTTCGATAAACTGACCATGAAGCCCTCCAGCAAGGTGCCACAACATTACCAGCCACAGAATCACCTTCACAACGGGAAGGACTTCTTCAGTCATGAGCTACAGAAACGTCATTAGACCATGAAAAATAACCGGAAAGTCTTCGGCATTATGTTAGAACAGAAACAGCATGATACATTCGTCGGAATGTATTTCACAAAAAACTAATCTGTATGAAAAACTTCAGATAATAATTTCAAAATAAATATAAATATAATTTATATTTCAATTTTAAAATAAATATAAATATATTTTGAAATTATTATCTCATTACGATGGGGTAGCGAAGCACGCCGGGTTTTACCTATTTATTACATAAATATTAAAACATTTATGCCACCGGATTTTATGTGAACAAAACATCATTTTTTTTGCTTGAAAAAATTAAAAAGAGATTTTTGTTTACTTAAATAATGGCAAATATATTTATTAATATTTTCCCTAAATCGCAATAAATTAATTATTATCATTTCATTTGCGCAGCCAAACTAAAAAGTTTTTTAAAACAAAACTGGAGCTGGGGCGGCAGCGTAAGTCAAAGGTGCAGAGTAGGCCAAAGGATGAGAGTAAGCGGCTGTGTATTTGGCAAAAACAGGGGCGTTGTAAGTCAAAGGAGAAGAGTAAGCGCCGGCGTATTTAGCTACAACTGGAGCAGAGTAGGCCAAGGGTGTGGAGTAAGCAGCGATGGGTGAAGTGTAGGCAGCAGCATATTTAGCAACAACAGGGGCAGCTACTGGAGCAACTACGGGAGCAGTGGCGATACCATTGTAGTTGCGTGCAATAACTTGGCTACTGGTGGCAGTAACAACACCGGCGGGAGCAGTGTAAGCCAAAGGAGCAGCAATCAAACCAGGTTGGCCGGCAACGCAGGCAATGACGGCGAAAATAACAACGGCCTATTTGAAATAAACAAATGTTTTAATGAATATAAAAGTTTCTTTAAATTTTCTTTAAAACTTAAACTTACAAATTTGAACATTTTTTTTAAATGATAGTGATTTAGACTGGTCGGTTAAAACAGTTAAATTGTTATTGATACTATACTGCGAATCTGCTAAACTATTTATAGTAATGAAATTTAAAAATTAACAGGCGTTAAAATCGCCTACTATTAATTGTCTTAGCATTAAATTAACTGTAACTTTAAACTCAAGTGTTTAAATTCGTTATAAAACTGGCAATTTTTGTTTGTATTCGTATGCTTTATGAATTTTTAAATATTTAATTTTTTTTTTTATTTAAACTCTTGGAATTTTTATCTTTAATTTAGCATTTTTGCATTGATTTACATACTTTATTTTAGATTTGTTTTGATGGTAAATTTTGGATTTTTATTGTTGTAAATCTATCTACAGATATAAATTATTATAGCAAAATTAAAACTTCTTTAATAAAATGTTCAAGAAGTGCATATTTATGTAAATTTGAAGGATTTTTCAACTAAAATGTTTAAGTAACTGTTTCAGGTACTAGTTACATGCCAAGTTTGGTTAAATTTCTTGTACTATAAATATTGGCTGTCTAAACGTTTTTATTATCACTTCTAGAAGTAACCCAAACTAACAAATAATACAAAATGTTCAAATTCGTAAGTTTCATTAAGACAACCTTTATAAATTATGAAATGTTTAATTTGCTGTGTATTTTCAGGCTGTTGTTATCTTCGCTGTCATTGCCTGTGCTGCTGCCAAACCTGGTTTGATTGGTGGTCCTGTAACTTACGCTGCTCCCGCTGCTGTTGTAGCAGCTCCTGCACCTGTGGTTACTGCCACCAGTAGCCAATTTGTAGCCCGCAACCACAATGGTATTGTCACCAGCCCTGTTGTAGCTGCCACCCCTATTGTTGCCAAGACTGTTGCTGCTTACACTGCCCCAGTTGCTGCTGCTTTTACCACTCCCGTTGTGACCAAATACCCTGCTGCTTACTCTCATCCCTTGACTTACTCTACACCTTTGGCTTACTCTACTCCTTTGACTTATTCCGCCCCTGTTGTAGCCAAATACGCTGCTGCCTACTCTCATCCTTTGGCCTACTCCGCACCTTTGACTTATGCTTCTGCTCCAGCTCCAGTTTTGTTCTAAAAACTGTTTAGTGTGGTTGTGAAAATGGTAATAATTGTGATTTTAATAAATGATATTAATAAATATTTCATATAATTTAAGTTTACACATTTTAAGAATTTTTATTTCTGTTGTTGAATACGTGTACATCCCATCTACAAAAAACCGCGTATGAAATAGGCTCTACATCCTTCACTATTGCTTTAAATGGAAAAATTATTTCCATTTAAAATCGTTTTTTATAAAGCATTATAAAATATGCTGTACATCCTTTAATATTGCTCTAAATAGAAAATATATGATAATCTGTGCTCATTTTTATTTCCATTTAAAATCGATTTTTATAAAGAATTACAAAATTGACCCTAGATCCTTCTATATTGCCCTAAATAAAAAATAAATGATAATCTGTGATCACTTATTTTACCACCAAAAATCGTTTTTTATGGAATTGCAGAATATGACTACAGCATTTCCAATTGTATTTCAGAATTTTCGATTTAAATTTCAGAAAATTTAATCTGCATCTATTAGAAATTTCTGGAATAATCTAAAATATAGGCTGTTTTTTTAGATGTATAGAATTTTAAGCTGGCAACACTTTTTTAACTGGTGACCATTTTGTCAGCTGTCAAGTGATTTAAGGCTTCACTACTTAATATGGTGTTCAGACATGCATTTTTAATTGACATTTTTTAATTAACGCCCTAATTGAATGCAATTATCCATACAAAATTTCAATTAAGGTAATTGCTTCATTAAGAGGTAATTGTTCTAATAATTGTTAAAATTAAAAATATAACTAAAATGGCAGTTGTTTCGCTTTTACATTAATAAAGAATATTTTTAGGCTGAAAATTATAATATTAGAACCAAATACAGAGCACTCGGGAAAACGTCAACTAATCAAAACCGCGGGTGTTGACGTTTAACAAATTGTTGACGTTTACGTATGTAAAATTTTTAAATAAAAAACATATCGATAATGTGCTTTTGAACGTTTTTATGGATTATAAACTAAAATCAAACATAAGCAATTTCAAAAAGGAAACAAAAAAGGCATTCAACCTGACTAGAACCATAGAAGACAACTAGAACCAAAAGAATACATTTTAAATGAGATCATATTTTTATATCATATGCATTTAAAAAAAATCTGTTATTTTTTTCTTTCCAACACTTGGAAGAGAGCCTTCACTCTATTTATTTCATAAAATTTTAGAGTAGGTAATGTAAAAAAAAGAGTTGACGTTTTGGGATGTTGACGTAAACGAGCGTTGACGTTTTCCTGAGTGCACTGTGAATGTATTTTTTTTTTTTTTGTAAGCTGCTGTCAAACGCTAATTAAATTAGCAATATTGATCATGTGTGAACACTTTTTAATTAACCAATAATTGACTCAATTAAAAATGCATGTCTGAACACCATATAAGTCTTTACTTTCTGTTGCTGTTCGGTTCCGTGTCGTTCTGTTGTTAAATTTTTGTAGTTAGTTTTTCCGTATAAACGTATCAGCTGTTTTAGGTAAACAGACAACACATACCGCGAAAATAAATCAAAAAACACAAATCAAAGTTTTTTTTATTGTACAATATGTCATTACTTTCGACTAAAATAATGAGTTTATCGTCACCCATCGTTTATTTTTTATATTTTTATAACTTTTATACAAAAACTTAAGTAAAATCAAAGAAATTAAAAATGTTTGTAATAAACCAAAAATTTTGTTGTTGTGCGCATGTCAGCTGTTTTGTGCTGTCACTTACAATTACTTAGCAAATTTTTGTTTTCAACAGGAACGACTTCTACACATTTTCTATTTAACAGAATCAAGTCAGCTGATTCGGAACGGAACAGAAAGTAAAGACTAATTCTGCCTTTATGTTGAGTTTGGTTTGGCATTTCAACATGAATAGACAGACTGACGCCTAATCATCGCTTGCAAATTGTGCAAAAATTTATACTGAAATTCATGTTTCTGTTCGAAATACGTATTGAGGGTATTTTCTTAAATGTATAGAACTTAACAATTGAATAAAACAAAGATGATATTTTTAAATTGACATGAATTTTACTTTATTCGAAACGTAAACTTCTGGCATTTTAATTTAAATATGACTTCTGGCATATGACATATGACTGGCTCTGGCGTAGTCTAATCTGGAGGTTCAATTTTCGATGACAACATTTGTGGTCGTATATCGGCAATAAAGCGGCGAATGTTGTCCTCCAAGCTAGCCGTGCAGATTTTGCAACAATTAAAAAAAAAAAACTTAAAGATCGAACCCAAAACAACGGAACCTCGAAAATCTAACTCACAGTGAAAATTAGTTCTAATTAAGCAGAGATGCCGAATTGCTGAGTACAGGCTTGATTGTACTTGGCAATTCTGTAGCTGCTGTCATTCTTGTTTTGGGATATTTATTTCTTTTTGACGTTCAAAAGAAAATAAATAAAAATGAAAATTATACTTGGGCAATTTAAGTTGCCTAATCTGAAAGGGACCTATCTTTCGAATAAAGTAAATTTCATGTCAATTTAAAAAGATCATCTTTGTTTTATTAAATTTTAAAGTTGTATACATCTCAAAAACCACCCTATACCATAAGAAAATTCTTAAATGTAATTAGAAACTTCTAAAATACAATTGGAAATGGTTTGATCCATATTGAAAAATGATTATATATCTTTCCAAACATTTTGTTCCAAAAACATACTTTGTAATAAATAATAAAGAATAGGGCAGAATTTCATAAAACTGTAACCGTTTTATATTATGAAATGGTGAAAAGGAAGGCGGAAGCATATTTTGGGTTGCATTTCATAATGAAGTTATTTATTTTATAAAGTCCAGTTTGTTGTTTTAAAGAACAACTTAAAACAAACATTATTTGTATGCATAATGAGTATTTACATTTTTATTTCGCCAAACAATAATAATAATTTGTTTTTTATCGAGATAAAATAGAACTTGTTATATCCATAGGCATTATAAACTATATCATGCCCTACTTATAAAAGAAAAATTAATACTAAAACTAATAATATGACACAGAAACACGCCAAGTCCACTTTTTTACAAAGTTTGAAGTTGATTTTGTTTTCTTTTGGGTCGTATCCAATGGTATAAATATTAATATTTAAAAAGTTCTATTAAAATTGAATGTTAAAATTCAACAGTTAATTTAAATCGTTACAAATGTTGTAATGAAATAAAAATCCTAATAGCTCCACTTTTAACTCTGCTCTTAAAACATCTCTTAGAAACATTGAAAAGATTTTTATATTCAAAAATCATCATAAAGGAATATCAAAAAAATTCTTTTATTCCAAAAAAATCAAAACCATAAATTAATTTTGCAAGGCTGTGCATTCAAATCCTACAAAAAATCGAACTATTTCTTATGCATAAAACGTCATATGTATTTGGAATAAAATTTTGTTAAGAAAACTTAACACGTATTATTTAATGTGAATTAAATTAACTATCCAGAGTATAAAAACGGTAGCACAAGACAGCAGCAGCATTCAGTTTTATACAAACAGAAGCTAGAAAATCAACCTAAAACAACAAAATGGCCAAATTCGTAAGTTGAAATAAAATTGTGGTTAAATTTAGTTTATTGTTTTAAAACAATGGATTTGCTTGGCTTTAGATCATTGTCTTGTGCGCTTTCATTGCCTGTGCTGCCGCTAAACCCGCTTTTGTAGCTCCTTTGGCTTATACCGCTGCTGCTCCTTTCGCCTACACCGCCCCTGTTGCTGCCTATTCTGCTCCTTTTGCTTACGCTGCCGCTCCTGTGGCTTATGCTAATGCCCCCTTGGATGCCGCTTATGCCAGCAGCCGTGTTGACATTAAGCAAAACTACAATGCTGCCGTACTTCCAGCCACTTATGCTGCCGCAGCTGCTGTGCCCGTAGCTACTCCCTTTGCTGCTCCCGTTGCCCCAGTTGCTGCCGTAGCTCCTCTTAAATACACTGCTGGCCCCGTTTTGTTGTAAATGTGTTGCTTTTCGAATTTTTGTAAATAAATTGAATAGTTTTTAATTGAAAGTTAAAAAGATTTATTTTTTTATTTTTTTTTTCTTAAACTAACTAACGACATTTTTAGAAAACTATTTTTCTAATCAATGCGATTTTAAAGACCATTTCATTCAAGTGTATATAAACAGAAGCCAGACAATAAACTGTAGACAGAATATTATAAAGATCTAAGATTGAATATTAAAGATCGCACTGAACTGGATATAAATATGTACAATGGAAGATCACACTCGACCTGATATAAAGCTCTACGATTGCAGATACTTGACTGGATCTAAATAACTACTATTAACTGTCATACTGGGCATTATATATTGATCTGTGATTGAAGATCACACTGAAAATAACTAGATTTCAAAATCATACTGGACTGGTTGTAAATTTCTACCATTGAAGATGCAGTGGGAAGCAAAACTGTCCGGATGTTTTGCATTAAGGAAGTAAGGTAATGAAAATAATACAAATATAGGTATATTATCATATATTATCATATATACGACTATATATTTATTTAATTGAACCTTATTATAAATTATAAAGCGCAAAAACTCACATAAATTGCTTCAAAAAAAAAACAACAAAATGGCCAAATTCGTAAGTTGAAATAAAATTGTGGTTATATTTAGTTTATTGTTTTAAAACAATAGATTTAGTTGGCTTTAGATTACTATTCGGACACTTTTGCACAGTACAAGAAATAAACATTATCACGATATTGCTCTGTTAAAATGTAACGGTATTTGACCCGTTGGATTTTTTGTTTGTTGCGATCTCGTTCTCAAGCTTTTATTGCTCTATTTGTGCCTTTGAAGTGATTAACTTGATTTTTAAATAAAAAATTAAAAGATCTTTAAAAATAAGAAAAACCACCAACTGATATGGAAAACAATGTGATAAATTTGTTGCAAAATAATTATTCATGCCGTAAAATTGCTATAAAATTAAATTTAAATAAATCCACGGTAAATGATATAAAAAATGGCCTAATGTAACTTGCAATACTAACCAAGGGGTCGATCAACACTGCTTTCTGATGGTGATGCCCGGCAGATTGAACGTTTGCTACATAATAAGGACATCAAGACCACGAAAAATGCTGCAGAAATTAGGGATCGATGTTTTGAAAACACTCGATGTAGTATTGTGTCGAAACATCGATATAAACCGATGTTTTTTTTTTTGCTCCTAAAAAATCAGAAAACATCGATGTTTTCTTTTAATGCATCGAAATGACAAATTGTATACAGAACGTGATATTGGTATATAAACGTGTAAACATATCTAACATTTTAGACCCTCGATTCAAAAAAATGCACTTTAATGATGCAATAGCCGTTGCCAATACTGTATCAAAGATACTCTTTTGCAAAATGAAGATATTGAATCTGACTCAGAAAAATCCGATAAAAGTGAGGATACTTTTTCATTATGCACTAGTCATTATAAACTGGTTTATAGAAATTGGAAAAGCAACAAGACTGAAGATATATTGTCTGATGAACTTTAAGTTTAGTTGAATCACAGTTTCCCAAGCTTTACAAGATCGCTTTTAAATACCTTACAATGCTAGGAATATCGGTTCCGGTGGGAACATCGAACTCAACAAAGAAACAGATTGAGTGGTGAAAGACTTGGTAAAGTTTTATTTCTAAACAAAGTATTGGGAGATGTAAAATAAATTTAAGATTTTTCGAAAATTAATACATAATAATAAATAATTACGAAAAAAAAAACAATCGATGTATAAAAAACATCTATGTATTTTATGAAATATCAATGCAACATCGATGTATGTTTGTGATGCATCGCATCGAAAAAAAAACATTAGTCGTAGCTCCCATATAAGGCTCACTTCCGAAAATCACTTTAACGTTCATAAATTTCTTAAAAATGTTGGTAATCAAATAAAATTCGACACAAATAAGTTTCTTATATACAGAAATAATGACACCTAATTTTATAATGATCGGTTCATAATTAGTCGAAATTCCCATATAAGACCCTCTCCGTAATTCACTTTAAGCTTCATAAATCTTTTAAAAGTATTTATATCGAGATAAAGTTTAACACATATAATATTTATATTCACAGAAATCATGACACAAAATTTTGGTCCAAAATAGGTGATATCTCCCATATAACGCCCATTTCTAAAAAACTGTTTTATACATATACTAGGTGTAGGGTTTGGCCGACTATACTTTTTTACTTGTTTTACTTCAAGGAGAAATTATCCACAATATGTTCAAAGTGTACATGCAGCATAATGGTGAAGTAATGTTTAGTTTAATACTTTTTAAAAACTTTGTTAATTAAAAATGTCATTCATTAAGCAAAATTAGTTAAACCTTCCCTAACAAAAAAGCACTGATAAGAAATTCTAAGGAAAACATAAGATTAAAAAATTATATTTGTTGTTGGGAATTCAATTTATTTTGGCATAATGTAGCAAAACTTTAAAGTTTTTACAACAAAACTGGAGCAGCAGCATAAGACAATGGCAAGGAATCGGAGTAAGTCAAAGGGGCGGTGTAGGCCAAGGGAGCAGCAACGGGAGTTTTTGCAAAAATAGGGGCAGCTACGGGGGCAATAACGGGAGCGGTGGCAATGCCATTGTGGTTACGGGCAATGTATTGACTGCTGGTGGCGGTGACAATGGGCGCAGGAGCAGCAACAACGGCAGCAGGAGCAGTGTAAGCCAAAGGAGCAGCAGTCAATAAGCCAGGCTTAGCAAAGGCACAAGCAATAAGGGCAAAGATAACAACGGCCTAAAGAAATATTTAATATTTAATATTATCCTGTCGTCAAGATTTACAAGAATATTAAGAAATTTTAAACTTACAATTTTGAACATTTTTGCAATAATGTTGTGGAATACAATTTTCAAACTGAACTGTTTGAAGTGTTATATCCGGGGCGTATTTATATGTAGGTAGACTATTTTGGTAAAATGTTATTAATAATGACTCATGTGTTTATGTTTTGGAAAAAAAAACAAATAAACTGCTGTGTTTACTTTTTTAAAGAGGCCTTAATCGAAACTCTTTGAACAAAATCATAAAAAAAAACTTAAATTCATTGTCATACAAAAAGAAGGTTTAGAAATTCCCTGAAATTTTGTTGTTTAAACAAGGCACGTATTAAATTAATTTAATTTAGCCATTTAGATGGATAATCAACTACTTTTGACACGAAAAATAAAATAATCAAAGTTAGCAGTTACTAGTTTATGGATAATGCATTTAATTATGGTAAGTAGTTTAAAACCTTTTTTAAGAGACATTAACTAGTTGGCTCGAACTCATTATTAGAAATAAATCTAAAAAACATTAATTAAGAAATCAAAATCATTAAACATATTCAAATTTGTAAGTAGTACTATTTTTTTGAAAACTGATTCAGCCCAATCATGAATAAAAATTCCGTGGGAGTTTTCTCCCTTTTCCCATTTTTCCTATTTAATTTGTTATTTTTTTTTATTGTTTATTGTTTAGAAAAAGAGATAATTATACTAGAATAAACACTAGCTAACAATAACATTTTTTTTATATGTATATACAATATCTCTAGTTCGAGCACTCTAGTATTCTTAATATAATTATATTTGATTTTTACAATATTTGAATCAAATATTTTTTTTTTAAATTAATAAGGATAATATATTATACATATTTACAAGATTAATTGCAATGAAATATTTAAAAAACATTGCTTTTATGAAATTTAAATATTTAAAAAAATAAAAATGGGAAAAAACTCTCGCGGAATTTTTATTCATGATTGGGCCGATTATTTATGTATTGAATCTGCCTTTAGTTCATAGGCCTTGCAATAAGTATTCAAATCTTATACCTAAACCTTAAAAACTTTAAGTTGAGACAGCCATAATGGACAAAGCAATCTCGCAAGCGGGTTCGGATGGTTTTGCAATTTCAAGATATATATCACACGAATTTTTCTGAATTCATCTTTAACCAATGGTACTTCTAAATCTCTATGGGTGTTTTCATTCCTTATATACCATTGTGCTCCCGTCATGGTCCTAAGAATATACGATTGGGCCCTCTGTATAAGAACAATATTGATATTACTTTCAGTTCCCCATAATTGAATTCCATATGTCCAAATTGGTTTTAAAACAGTCTTTCTTATACAGGGTGGCTTTACAATCAAGGCGTAGTTTAGATTGTTCGTTTATTAGCCAGTGCAGATTAGAAGATTTTAGTACCATATAGACCCTCTTGGGGTCTTGGCGAAATTGTGCATATTCCGTATTGAACTGGTGAAACCAGAAAAATATACCGGAATCCCGAAAAATCCCGGCATCACAGAATTTACAATTGCAAATCCAGATCCGTTTGGCATCCCTAGTTAGTATAGATTTTCTAAAGTTCAAACAAAGCTAAAAATCTTAATATTTTGTTAAGGTATGCAAAAAAATAAAGTTTACAATTAAAATTTATGAGTTTTAGGTTTAAAAGTTAATAACCTTTAAACTCTAAAACACATATTTGAACACATAAAAATCACTAAAAAGTATCATTATCTATGTATATTATTATTGAGCAACAATTCATGTGCAGACCTTTTTAAAACAATTTTCATTGTCAAGGTAAGAAAATAAAATACATTTTAACGAAAAATAAAAACAGAATTATAAAAATTTCCATACAGTTTGTGTAGGTATAGTCAACCCTAGGCACGTACTAACATTAAAATACCTTTAACCGTAATTTATAAAAGTTAAATTGAATTCAAATACATAAATTTTGAATAAAAACAAAAACTATGAAAACAGTAGCACATGAAAATGAATCATAACTAAGGCTCGCATGCGCACACATAAATTTCAATTTTTTTTTATATAAATAGACTAGTGAAACTGAAATCGATATCATAAACAATTTATTCGTTTAGAAATCTACAACATTTCAAAAAACATTCCCAACATCAACATGTTCAAATTCGTAAGTTATTGTGTAAATGGTGTAAAATCATTTTATTGCAGATAATTAAAAGATTTCTTTATATTTTATTAATAGGCCGTTGTCATCTTCGCTGTCATTGCCTGTGCTGCCGCCAAACCCGGCTTGATTGGTGCTCCTTTGGCTTACACTGCTCCCGCTGCTGTAGTTGCTGCCCCCGCCGGTGTTGTTACCGCCACCAGCAGCCAAGTTATTGCCCGTAATTATAATGGCATTGCTACCGCTCCCATTGTCGCTCCCGTTGCTGCTCCTCTAGTTGCTAAAACTGTTGCACCAGTAGGTTTTTCTGCTCCTATTGCCAGATACGCCACTGCCTACTCTACACCTTTGGCTTACTCAGCCCCTGTTGTAGCTAAATATGCTGCCGCTGCTCCCTTTGCATACTCTACACCTTTGAGTTATGCTGCTGCTCCTGCTTTGTGGTAAATGTTAAAAACAATGTACATACTCGTATGATTGTATGATTAATGGAAGACTGACTTGTTGAAATAAATTATATGAAATAGTTACTAAAATATTGGTTTTATTACGATAAACATGGTTTTTCTGATATTTAGAGCTAGTTTTTTAAATCATAGAAAATTAAGACATTGTACAACGGTAATATAGGGTGTTTTTAATATTAATTCGCATGTTTAGAAAACCAAAACTAAACACCGCTAAATACAACAACAGCAATGGAACTGTTGATTACACAATAGCGCAATTCACAATCTTGTGCTAATGGTATTGCATCATTGCATTTGAAAAAGGTTTAGCATATTTTTGCTTTACACTAGCAAAATACACAGCAAGAGCAAAAATATGAAGGATTTAATTTTTATTGATACTTTCATAAAAACCATCAATTTTTGATATGAATAAGAAGTGATCATAGATTAAGCTTATTTTCTCTAAAAACTCGGCATTTACAAAGTTATAAAGGATTTTAGTTTCATTGACGTTTTCATACAAAATATTGATTTTTGATATGATTTCTGGATTCATTTTAACTGCCAAATAAAAGCGTCAAGAAGTTTAAAACAAATATAACGAGCATTTATTTATTCAAATGTACACAAAAACAATTTTAATAATAAGTCAACACTCTAAAATTACAGTTTAAGAACACTTTGATGTTTACTCAACGACACAAACCCCCTAAACTTACAACAGGTTTATAACAGCCATACCTAAATACCGACGGAAAGCGTTTTTTAAATGTCAAAATTTCTCATGCTCATACATTTTGTATGGAGCATACCGAAACAATGCGGCGGCAACGCTTTCCTATTGAAAAATCCGATTTTGACAAGTCGTTTCACAGTGAAGTTAGTTGCAAAAGAAAACAAAACAAAAAAAATGAGAAATAAAACAACAATGTCCAACAGTTACAATAAACAGGGTCGTTTTATTTATTTGTTTGATAACACTGTTTTTATTGTTTTGACATAACGTTGCCGCTTTAGTTTAGGGATGGGGTATCAGCGCTAATGCTCAGCGTAAAAATACGTTCTGCTTTTCGTCGGTATTTAGGTATAGCTGTACAGGACTTTATAAAGCAAATTTTGTATGGAAAAAAGGGCAAAAGTTTACAGTGGTGGCACGAGACGGATGATAATCAAGTTTTATATTTATCTCTTTCATTCAGAGCTGTCTTTTGTTTATATTTTTGTAAAAAGAAATAAAAATAAAATTTATAAATAAAAATTATAATGTCCATTAATTAAGACAAGAGGATTTATTCGATTTTCGTGCACTACTAAAGGACAAATATACATGGAGGTCACATAGCATTTCAGGTATAATTTTAAATACCTACATTCTTTTCAACACAATATTATTTTATTAATCTTCTGATTTTTAGATGAGAAGTTTGAGTGGAAAAACGTTCGATGGCTAAGATATGAAAAAAGCAAGCCAGGAATTTTGCAGTACAAATTTTCATTACAGAAGAGTCAATTCAGATTCTAGATATAAACTCGCGTCGCCGTAAACAACCATCTCCCCAATTGGCCACAAGCTACAATTCCGCTTTGCCTGTATCGCAAAATAAAAAGAAAGACTTATTAGATATGCTGCCATTAATTGGTACAAATTACCACAGTTTTTATCAGAATATTTAGGCGGTAGGTGATATCCCCATTGAAGTTCATCTAGACCTTGATGAAGATGAAGGTTTTAAATAATAATATTAGAGTTACAGTTTTTATTTCCTTCCTTTTTGAACGCTTTTTTGTTAAACTTAAAATTTGTTTCCCCTACAGAAATATAATTTTGTACCAGTATTGTCTAATTTAATTCAAGTATTTACATACATATGTTACATTAAATATAATATTATTTTTTAAAAAAACCTATTTCTACTTTTTTATTAGTTCCATTTTAACAAAAAAAACTTGCCTTGAGATAAGCCCAAAATATGAATCACGTTTTCATTTAAAACCATTTTAACAAAACAACTTGTGTTATGTAAGTTAATTTGTTATTCTTAATTTTTTTGAAAATCTGTTGGCATTAGAATAGAATTATTGAAATCTTTACTTCAATTTAGTATATAAATTTAACACTAAGCTTTCACCTTTTTACCAAATATTTAAAAATCAAAGTTGTTAGATATATTAACAGTTTTTTCGTTCTTCTTGCAGTTTTTGAAAGAGGTTGTTTTGTCAAAGGTCCACAGATATTGAATAAATACCAATTTTATACTAAATAAATTTTATAATAATTTTTCGTTTTAGCAATTAAAAAACCTAATTTATAAATTTGAAAAGTTGTCCACCTATTCTATATTTTATCTTTATTTTGAGAGCAATTCTAATATACATACATATGTATATTTACACAATTTGTAACAAGAAGAACCTAATAATAGGAATATTTACTTTGAAAGATAATTATTTTACGAAATAGGTACTACAGTTTTATCTATTATATCTTTTAAATACCTACATGGAAATAAACATTATTACTTCAATGAGTAGGTATAAGTTATTATCAATATTTTAATATACATATGTAAATCTTAAAAATGTTTACTAATAATATAACTTCTTATTTCTTGTTCTTAAAGATTTGTTAGTACAATTACAAATCCATATATATATATATACATATGTACATATATACATACATATATAAAAATTTTAATTGCATAAAAAACTTACCTTAAATAGGTACAAATTAAATTAACTTATTACATATCTTTAAATTAAACGCCCGAACCGATTTCCGTTTTATTTACACTATTTATTAAATTGACAACTCTACCACGCACAAATATTAAAAACATAACTTCATTTCCTACATGAAGTTTACTTTTTCTTGCTCTGCTCTGCTCTGCTTTTATTATTTTAATTTTGCTCTTATTTGCTCTTTATATTTTTACTAGCAACAAACAAAACAACAACACATTTTAATACACAGCATTATCCCACATCAATTTTAGATACACACAAAATCATGTGCAAAGGGCTTTCGTATAGAAAAACAACAATAACAATTGAATACAACAGTTAAATACAACCACAACAACAATAGAATTATTGCAAACACAATGATTTATGTAAGGTATGTACATACATATGTGATGAAGGCTATTCTTTCACTGATTTATTTAAATAAAATCTTGATTTTAACACTGATTCTTATAAAAAAAGTTAATACTTTATTATTCAGTTACATTAAGACGTTTATTATTTGTTTAATTTTGCAAAATTTACTACACTTTAACTATACCTATGTATGTATATAAAAAGCATTAAAAGACGAAGCGAAATTAAGAACAACAGTTTTAAGTGGCGTACGCGTAGAAACTAAAGAATTATGTATTTGGCACTAGAGCAGAGTTGCCAGTAATTTGGGTGTTTATTAATGAAGTATGTATTTGTGTTTTTGGTAGTAATAGGATTTAGTTAAATAGAATTTTTAATTAATTGCTAATGCACACTGGTAATTACATATTTAAAAATAATTCAATTATATATTGATTTATTAACAGCCTTTTGAAATCATTTGAATTTCAAATATTTAATCACCCCTATCGTGAATAAAAATTCCACATGAAATTTGTTCCCTTTTATTTTTTTAACATTGAATTTCAATAGGAAAAATGTAAAAAGGGAACAAATTTCATGTGGAATTTTTATTCACGATAGGGGTGAATATGTACATATATATGTACATATATGTACATACAACCACCATATGTACATATGTACATAGATATTCTTCATTTGATAGATTTTTAAAACAACTTTTACTTTTACAACTTTCTTAAATTATTAAATTCATTAGGGTACAAATTAAAAATATTTTTTTTAAATTTCAGTTTACTCAAAATATGACAGATTAAATAATATATAATAATATATTTAATATTAATAACATTATTGACAAGACTTTAATATGCTTAAGGTGCATATACGCTACGTGTTTTTTTACATTGTATATGTCAAATTTTACATAAGGGAGTAAAAACATGTAGTTAGTCGGTGACCTCAAAAACTTTGCTTGTGTAAAATACATGTGGAAATACATATGTATTTTTTCGATTAGAACACGATCTATTTTCTTATGTTCAAACACATGTTTTCAAATGTATATGCCAGGCGAAAAGATTTTTCGACGGTTAAATCTGCGCTATCATTAGCCGGCCGTATGAAGAATTTGCATAAGTGATAAATTAAATATTTTTTTTATCCCATTTTGATAATTTAATAACAATGATATAAATTATTTAAAAATTTTTGATACAAGCTCCACATCTTGTATATTAAGAAACGAAAAACTTTAAATCAATATTTTTGACGCCGGCAATTTAGTGACGCTTTGTAGCGGCTTTAACGCATTTTTTAAAGAAACGACGTGGAAATTTATGTGTAAAAAATAATAATATTTAAGCGTATCAGCTGTTTTAATCATGGCGATGTCTGTCACGTGTAATTGTGCTTACAAGTTGGTGACCAAAAATTAAAACCCATATGTAAAATAACCAATTTTGACAGACATAAAGAAAAACATGTGAGTTGTAAACTTAAAAATACATATGTAAGCAAAAACACGTAGTGTATAGCCACCTTAAGTAAAATGGTAATTCAGACAAAAGTAAAAAACTTATTTGACGACATAAAAAGTAAAGAAAGCATTATCCAATAATACAAGCAATTGCTACAAGGAAATTTATGATACGTTGAAAAAAAACTGTTCAGCAAACAGTGGACCAATTTTTTTGAAAGAAAGCCGCCGACTTAGTATTTTCGTAACCCTCGAACCTATCTTCGATCATTACATGGTTTGCTATAGAAAATCGTAATTCACTTTGCGTCGCTTCAATTTGCATCGTGTTTTTTTTTTTTTGGAACGTAACCCCGATGCAAAGTAAGGTATTGGTGTATTTTGATATATGTATAGTACAAGTTACTATACCTATATAAACATGATTTTTTATGTTTTCGTTTAAATAAAACTATAAAACAACTATTAGAAATATTGACTTTTTGTTTTTCCGATTTTTTTTTTGACGATTTTTAAAATTCGAAATGACAAATATGAAATCTGAGAGTAAGATTGAGAAATTAAACGACGTAAGCTAATGGTCGACATGAAAGTTTCAAGTTATCCAATGATTGCAGCTAATGTTTATGAAGTAGCAATAGGAGATAAAGAAAGAAATACGGAGTTCGAAATTCACAGTACTGAAAATTAAGTTATGATCAATCAATTCCTGGGAAACTGTGCATGTGAAAGATGAATTAAAAACTTTGTAAAGAAAATAAGATCTGATCGATGCTACTTCAAATGGTAATATAGAACGACTTAAAGCTGCCCGTTTCACAAAGAAGTGATTTCGACGAAAATATGGTAATGAAGCAGTTTGATGTGATGGGTTCAATGATGGAAGTGGAAAGTCTTCAAATTATATAAAAGTTGATACAGTCTGAAAAAACATCATAATAGAATCTCCTAAGTTTACTAAAAATCCAGGCTAGTACAATTATCATCCTTGTATATTCGTAATCGCAGACAAAACTATAATTTGGGCTATCTACGATGATGGTGGTCTAATTGTAGCAAAATATCAGAAGAATAAATTATATCTTTAATATGTTATTTACGAACAAGCTTTGAGATGGAATTTGTTGATGCTGAATGCCTCCAAGATTTAGAGATTTTTCAGTATTCTGAAGGTCAAAGTTCAAAGGCAAAACATATGTACATATAGACGTGCGATATTATTTCATCAACAAAAAAAATTTAAAGAAAATTAATGCCGTTAAATAATGTATCTTCAAAAAATCGTTTTCAAAATAGGGCGAATGTTCTGAACAAATAGTGGAAGTGTTGAAATTATATGTTTAATCTAATTACTAGTTTCAAATTTACTTTGCTTTTTATATTTATTTGAAAATTTATTAATTAAAATTTTTTCATTCTTGAATTTGAGTCAGAAAATAAAACTCGTATTTTTATGGCAGCGTTGTCAACTTTGAAATTTCAAAACGCAAAAAAGAAAAAGAGAAAAAAACGCGCCATTTAAATAAAAACGCACCAAGTATAGAATTTATTTTTTGTCTAAAATGTTTGTTGAATTAATTTTACATTTTTTTAATTTCATAAATTCTATATAAAACTTTTTAAAAAAAGATCAACGATTAATAGTAAAAGTAAAAATAGTAAAAGCCTTTTTTTAAATAAACGAGTTAAGAAACATAGAATAAGTACTTAACCACTCAAAATTTAGCTCACAATATGCTATTCGGAACTAAAGTACTAATTGATAAAAAAGGGCTAATTTCAGTACATATTTAGTACTTTCTTTAATTATTTTTGTTTGATATTTTAAGTACTTAAATTTAAATTTTTTTAATAAAATTGTTTAGGACTACACTAACCTTATTCAAAAACGATTATTAAATTTAACAAACGTTTATTAAGCAAATTTTTATATGCAAATCTGTCTTAATAAACGTTTGTTAAATTTAATAATCGTTTTTTAATAAGGGGGTAAGACTCTAACCCTGGTTGTTCGTCTACAGTTTAGTGGACCAAACCATCAGGCTATACAAGAATTTTTCTTTGCATGTTTAAAATGTTAATTTCTTTTCATCACATTTGCGGAAAAATTAAAAAACGCACCAAAATAAAACAAAAAAACCAACCACGCACCAACTAAAGAATTTTCGCACAAAAAAATTTAAAAAAGCACCAACAATAGTGCGAAACGCATCAAGTTGACAACGCTGTCAAACGGTGGCGGCACAATAAAACAGTGCATTTCCAATACTCAAGAAAAGATCTCTTGTCAAAAAATCTTTGTATAACACCTTTTTATAGGCAAATGCCTTACAATTGCCGCTATACAACAATATGTATATCAACATGACCTACGTTTAACATTAACCTCCCATTGATATTTTGTCCAAAAGTAGAAACCGTTAAATTAAAATTTAAATATTGTAAAATTAATTAATCACATTTTTTGTATTTCTTTGTACTAACTAATGTGAGTAAGTGACTTGCCATAAAAACCCACTAAAAAACATACGACAGTTGGGTGTACGTGAAATGCATTAATAAATAAATAATATTCACCACATACAACTCATATCGATTAGTTAAGAAAAACCTAAAAATCTAAATCCAAAAAAAAGCAATGGTAAGTAAGTAAGTAGCGTTCGTTATATTGTTAATATTGACTAAGGTCAGTTAGACCAACAAATTTTTAAACAATTTTTATATAAAAACTCGTAAAGTTGAACATAATATTAACAAAAGTCATTTACATTTCAAAACAATCAGTTCATTCGAACTATCAACAAAAAGACAACAAAATAAACTCATCCAACAAAATGTTCAAATACGTAAGGATTATTTTATTATTTTGAATAAAAAAAAACTCAAGGATCTTTAAACTTAATAACAAATATTTATTGTATACTTTTAGGCCGTTGTTATCTTAGCCGTTATTGCCTGTGCTGCCGCCAAACCCGGTTTAATTGGTGGCCCCTTGGCTTACAGAACAGCTGCCTTAGTTGCTGCACCAGCTCCAGTGATTACCGCCACCAGCAGTCAAGTTGTGGCCAGAACCTACAATGGCATTGCTCATGCTCCCATTGTTGCTCCTGTAGCTCCCGTTGCTAGACTTGTGGCTCCTGCCCATGTTGCTCATGTAGCTACTCCTTTCTCAACCGCTTACTCAGCCCCAGTAGTTGCCAGATACGCCACAGCTGCTTATGCCGCCCATCCTTATGCTGCTAGATACACTGCTCCTTTGGCATACAGTGCCCCTTTGACTTATCCTCATGCCGCTTATGCAACTTCATATGCTTGGTAAATAATCAACAATATTAAGAATGATTTTTGTTTAAAATTTTATTGTTATCCGTAATGGACTGATTTAGTTGTAATAAAAACACAAATATAATTATTTAACGAAAAAAAACTAGTTGGAAGCTTTCCTAGATATAAATATAATCAATCATACAATTACATGTTGCATTTGATGTACTAGACACTCCTTAATATCTAGTTAACTTTCTGGCATAATCAAGTTATGGTAACAACTTTATCTGATAAAGATCAATCGAAATTACATTCCATTTGTATTTTGAATGAATTACACTCTATGTTCTTGTGCACCTCTCAAGCAATGGAATCAATTGTTTTTAAAAACTTAATACATGTTAAGGCAGCCGATAAAGCCAATTGAACTTGACGAATCTGAATATCCAGTTCGAGGTATCAGAAGCTAGACTTGCTGGATCTACACTAGTAATGTTTTTGCTCTTTTGATTGTGAAATTATTAAGTTGATATAGAAAGTTGAGTTAACCCTTATGTGATTGACAAAAAAGCTCCATGTTTTGTACGATAAGGTACCCGGGTAACTCCTTCATACAAATGTTATGAAAATCAATCCATTTTGCAACGAAATTTGAAATGTTACAAACGTTAAAAATCCAACTGCTACATATAAGCGACAAATTGAAAATAAAATATTTACCCCCTTTTTCATAAAAACTTACAACAGGTTTATAAAGCAAATCTACTTAGGGCCCGATGATACGTACAGGAATGAAAAGGAAACATTCAAAATAGTAAGACTACAAAGTTTCTCAGTAAATTGGATTTAAAATATCTCCAGAGAAAACAATTTCAAAACTAATATTTTCCACAGTGCTTTAAAACCGCAAGGAAGTATACTAGAACATAATATTTAATTTGCTCATTTAATTTCTTTCATACCTACAACCGAGTAACGTTTAGGTCATCAATACCGCAACCGTGCCCAGCAAACCATATGAGTCCGAAAAGAGTCTTTTCGGACACCTTTTTCGGAGCGTTAACACTCTTTATGAGCCCAAAAAAACAATCATAATTGCTCCGAAAACCTTCAGAAAAGAGGGTCATTACGTTCGAAAATGGTCCGTCAGAAAGAGCTCTTAGACAATGTCAGAAAAGAGTCTTTTATGAGGGGTTTTTTGGGCGGACAAGATTACACATGTTTTTATCATTCTTGTGTGTTACAGCAGCGATGTTTTTTTTTGTTCAAAGCACAAATAACACAACAACAACGCTTTGGTACACATAATTAAGTGGAATTTCTGAGTGATACTGCGTGCCGACTCAGGACAGTAACAATTTCGCTCCGAAAATGCTCTTTAGTTGGACTCTTTTCTGACTCCTTTTTTCGGAGCGCTCCGAAAATGCTCTTTTGTTGGACTCTTTTCTGACTCCTTTTTCGGAGCGCTCCTAGAATGGTATGCTGGGTGGTTTTGATTTTTTGTTTCCTGTTCTTTTATAGAATTTACTTCCACCTTAACTTAAATCTACTTCAGTGCTTTTTGAAACCTTCTTAAGTTATCTTTTATGAACTATAAATCTTTAAAATGAAAAATTCTCCAATAATATTGATACAATTTTTTTCTTGAAGTTTTCTTGGTGTGCACACAACACAATTCTTATTGGTTGTATTTTTATTTGAGATTATACACACATGTGTATACACACATACGTAATACGAATAAGAGAGTAACACGAATTGCTAGTACAATCAAGTGTGTACTTGTCTTATCTTCCCCAGACTACGATGTCTAAAAGGTAATCAGCTTAGCTTAAATAATTGCTTCGTGTAAATTGGGACATACATGCTTACATACCCATTTCTGTAGCCCGTTTCTGTATTTCTTGCATCGTAAAACTTTCCGCATAGAATTATTGAATTGCAACAAAAACAGTGTAAAATTTCAAAAAAATTCACATTTCAAATTGTTGCGAGAAACACACAATTCAAAATATATACATACATACATAGATATTTTTAAATACATATACATACATAAATATATAAATTTTTTACATTCAGGCATGTGATAGAAATCGAAAACGAAAACGAATGAGTTTTAGAAGTCAAATTTTTCGCAATATGTATTTCTTTATTGAAAAACTTTTATCACATAAAATACAAAGATATTGGGCTACTAAAGAGAATCTTAAAACAAAAATTTTCAAAATTAGATTATAAATACATTAAAATGTATTTCCAAAACTGATTCGTTTTCGATTTCGATTTCCATCACATGCCTGATTATAAATACATTTGGGCGATTCTATTCTGACGGGTGCAACATTTAGACGCTTTAAACGTCTTTTACTAATAGAAAGAAACACATTTTCAATTAAGTTATTTCTAGAAAGGGTAATATTTTTCTATCTACTATTGTTATCTATTTACAAGAATTTATATGAAACGACCAAATAGCCACGAGAGAGCTTTAAAGTGCATGATGGGTGCAACCAAATTGGCCAACTTTCATAAGATCATACCACAAAAACACAAAACTCTGTTAATTTTTAAACTTTTATTGTATTATTTTTTTTTATTGTGAAAGATGATTATCAAATCAAACATCGTAGAGAAATATAATTAAATACATAATAAGAAATTTGCTCTTTAAGCCATGACGGGTGCAACATGAATGAATTTTCTGTTCGCGCCAAATCTATGAATCTTAACGCTTCGAAGTGCACGACAAATTTATATTTAAGCTTACGTCCAAAATAATTATATTATTATAAAATATACATAGATATTTTACTTTAAATTTGCATCAAAAAAAAGTATCAAATAGTGTGATTTGAAAATTGATGTTAAAAGTTGTCTAGAATAGAATCGCCCATTTTTATTTTTTTATTTTATTTAAATAATTTTATTGTTATTTTTTATTTTAATGAAATAATACAACACAATTGTTGTATTTTAATTTTTTTTTAGCCTTTTACTGTTTTGACGTTTATCCTGCATTTGACACTTACTGGAAATATTCCAATAAAAACAGAATCAACGTTGTCTGTTTTCGCATATTTAATTACAGAAACACTGTTTTCTCACAAATCGAGAAACGCTGCAATTTTTTGTTTCACACTTCATGTGAGAAATTTACAATGCGAGAAATATAGAAACGAGCTACTGATTACATATCCATTCTAGGTATTAAAAGAAAATGTTAACATTATCTTAAGGTAAATCACATCATTACCGCAATACGTCAACTTGCAACACTTTTTATTGTGCTAATTTCGAGGACAATTAAATGATTGTTTCAATCAAATTCTTCGTCGCAAATTGCAGCACAACGATAAAGGGACAACAATTGCTGTTTACCAGTCACACGATTGTTACAATACGAGTATACGGCAGCACTGCGAAACGTACTCGTATATGATATTGCGACAAACTGTTGTCTACATCAGCTTTTTGTATATCAGGCGTTGACACAGTAGCTTGTTTTTTGTTTTTAAAATGAGTGTAAAAATTATCTGATTGAACCTCGAACCAAGGATCCCTACTCTTCTGCAAAGTCTCAAATTTTAAGAAGTAAATTGTAGGAAGAACTCATAAGATTTATCGTATTCAAAATAAATGTTAAAATGACAATTTATGTTCAAACTCAAGTTACTTTGACAGCATTCAATTCAGGCAACTTCATTTGTTTAGCACAGCACCTGGTCTACGGAATATCATCATCTGATAGCATTGAAAAATCTTGTCATATTTATTGCAACGAAAATATATCTTGAGTTTTATTGAAACTTAAACTAATTGAAAAAAAAATGCTCGAATTATGTAGAATATGTATAGCCATTCACATACATACATACATACAGTATGATGAAAAATTGTGAATGTATGTAAGTATCATGATGATATGAGCAGCATGAAGTTTATTGCCTTAAAATCAAAATATAGCTGCGGCTGGCGCCACTAATCTAGCTGGAGCAGCTACGCCGGGTGCAATTAACTTAGCAGGAGCAGCTATGGCAGCAGGAGCCGAAGCTATTAATTTAGCAGGAGCAGCAACAATAGCAGGATATTTATTATAAATATCAACCCGGTGACTATGAGAAGTGGAGCTTAAAGGAGCCGTAAAGGCAGCAGCATAGGGAGCAGCATAAGGAGCGGAATAGGCGGCAGCATAGGGAGCTGTGTAGGCAGCAGCATAAGGAGCAGCATAAGGAGCGGAATAGGCGGCAGCATAGGGAGCTGTGTAGGCAGCAGCATAAGGAGCAGTATAAGCAGCTGCATATGGAGTAGCTGCAATAGGCGCAGTATAAACAGCAGCAGCTATAGGTGCAGTATAGGCAGCAGCAATTGGTGCAGCAACTGGAGCAGCCGCTAAATGGGCTGCAACAGCGTGACCAGGCGTAGCCACAGCACAGGCCAACACAGTAAGTAATACAATGCACTTTAAGTAAAGTTTTATAAGTTTTAATTGAAATTTTATGCAAAATAACTGTTTCTTTTAGTCCTTACCAATTTAAACATTTTAAAAGTTTTTGCGTTTTTTTTTTTTTCTTTTCCCAAAATTTAAATTCTATTAAATGTTGCGAAATAGTGTAAATGTCTTAACACTTGTTGGTTAACTGATTGTAATTGTTATGAATACTAAATGACCAAAAACAGCATTTTATATACTTAAGAGGTAATTGGAATAGTTTCCAGCAAAACAGTGTCGCAGTTGGCATATTGCCTGTTAGACATTTTGGCTTTGCTTTTTTCGTTGGTATGTATTTTATTTTTATTTGTTTAATAAAATTACCTTCATTGTTAAATAATAATAAACCAATAAATAATATAAAATGCATTAAAATTTCAAGGTTATTTCTTTTAAATTACAAATATTTATATAATATTAAAAATCTAGATTTTTACAAATTATGTATCGTAAAATATTTTTCCCGCCATTGGTTACAATTTCCCGCAATTTCATTTATTCATTGAACTCTTTTGCAAACACCAAATAAATCTTTGTATTATTCCCTTTGATTTGTTGCTAAATTGTACTTATCGGTGGCAAAAATAAAAAGAAATTTTGCTGTTTGTTGCAAAATCGCAAAACTCACAAAAATATTCGCAAATTGTTGTTTTAAAAGTGTTTCTCTTTTTGCTAAGAAGTCTATGATGGCTTGGTAGAGAAAAAAAATGTTTAAAAAGCAACTTGTATTTACCTCTAAGACTTTTGCTGTTTACACGTTGAAATGGAGTAAGTGTTACGCTTTTGATCAAATGATATGTGTGGTTTCCATTTTAATGGCCAGTTTTAAACTTGATATTTAAATACGAAATTAGTGAATTTTTCCTTCAATTTAAGTTTTATTTAATTATGATTTCATTTTACAGAACTGTCAAAATCATATGGTAATATGAACAACTAAAGTTTTTAAATACAAATATGGACGTAGTCGGTGATTAAAGTTATATTTAAATATGATCTATAAAAATGAATTTGGTATTTAAACAGAACTTAAGTTTAAAAGCCCATTAATTTTTAAGTTAAAAACTGGCCATAAGTATTTTTATTTATTTTTGTAAAATTATATTCACCCCTATCGTGAATAAAAATTCCACATGAAATTTGTTCCCTTTTATTTTTTTTAACATTGAATTTAAATAGGAAAAATGTGAAAAGGGAACAAATTTCATGTGGAATTTTTATTCACGATAGGGGTGATTATGGATTTAAAGTAGCATAGCGAAGGTAAAAATAAATTTTTAACATGTACAGTTTTGCAACTATTCGAATTATTAGTATAATAAATCAACTGACCAGAAAGAATCTCTAATCACAATTTAATAAAGAAAACAAGTAAGCCCCGGATCACACACTTCCACTTTTGCTGCTCAACTTTTGAGTTTGTTGGTGAGAGGGGAAAGAAGAGTGGTATTTGCTACGGAGCTGCTTGTATTGGGAAGCTCCTTTTGTTGAGTCATTCGTAATTATAAACACGAAGTTAGCTGTATGTATTATTTAACATTTATTTTCATTCTTTGCTTCGTTGTGTAAAATTGTGTGAACATAAAGGCAACTTTAAGAGAGAATTAAAAAGAAGTTGATCAGCAAAAGTGGAAGTGTGTGACCCGGGACTAAGAAAGTATAGTCGGTCAAGCCCAGTATATGTATAAAACAGTTTTTTTCAGAAATAGGCGTTATATGGGAGATATAACCTATTGTGAACCGATCATCCAAAAATTTAGTGCCATGACTTTCGTGAATATAAATATTATGTATGTTATACTTTATAACTATATAAATACTTTAAAAAGATTTATGGAGATGAAGGAGTGTGAATTAGGGAGAGGCTATTATATGGGAGTTTTGACTAATTATGGACCGACCATTATAAATTTAGATGTTATCGTTTCTGTATATATGAAACATATTTGTATTGAATATTATTTGTATACCAGAAGAATAAGAAAGTTATTCTTATATATAAGAAAGTTATATAAGAAAGTTGTGCTCTCTAAAGTGATTTTCGGCAATAGGCCTTATATGGGAGTTATGGTCAATTATGTACCGATATGCACAAAATTTGTACATGTGATTAGGTTTCATGTACATACTTATTATGGTTTCAACCAGACTGCGCAACATGTCACACAGCGTGTGCCAGCCACAATTGATTTATTGAAGAAAACGTTTGGTTTCACGCTTCGCACCTGTGAATTGGCCTCCAAGATAATGCGATTTAACACCGCTTAACTATTTGCTGTGGAAATATGTATGTGAAGTCACTACTCTACGCCGATAAGCCCAAAACCATTGGCCACTTGAAGGACAACATTAATCGCGTTATTGCCGATATACGGCCACAAATTTTGGAAAAAGTCATCGAAAATTAGACCTACAGATTAGACTACGTCCGAGTTATAAGCCAGAAGTCGTATTTAGATTATAATGCCCGAATATTATTTCGAATAAAGTAAATTGGAATTCAATTTAAAAAATCAAATTTGTTTTATTACATTTCAAAGTTCTGTACATCTAAAAAAACACAAAATAATGATTTTCAAAATAAATTTGCACAATTTGGCAGCGTTGTTCAGGCGCCAGGCTATTCATGTGGAAATGTCAAACCAAACGTAACATACATAAAAGCCGTTAAGCATTTAGGAAGTTCGCACATAATATGGGGATACCTATCTGCATCTAGTCTCGGTCCAATTTATTGGATTAGAGAAAAAATGTGTGTTGGTAAGGATAACCTATGCCCGATAAGAAATGCCGTTCCTATAGAAATTCATGCAGGACAATGATCCCAAACACACATCCAAACTAGTGAAAACATGGTCTTTGATAGAGTAACTATTACTAGACTTTAACCCTTTTGACACCTTTGGGGAGTCCTAAAAAAAGAAAATATCAGGATATAAATAAACCTAAAAACAAAAACGATATTTATTGTATGGGAAAAAATCAAGAAGGAATGAAATTTCAAATCTCGTGAATTTAATTTTGCCCAAAATAATAATATAATTATTTGCAAATTAGCTTTAAATTGAGAAAATCATCTCAATCTGTTAACAAACATTCTTGTAAAAACTGACGCTATTAATTTATGTGCAAACATTTAAAAAATATATTTTACCAGTATAAAGGAGAAAGTTTTGTCAAATTTATGGCAGACATAATATTTATTCGACTTGCGTTTCCCCTTTTTACAATAATGTTCATTTTTATGACAGTTTTATTAATATTTATAGAATTTTGCAGAATTATTGTACATAAATTAAGCGTACACAAGAACCTTGCTGTGCAAGTCTTAAATACTACTTCATTAGCTAAAATACAAAAAACCATGAATAAATAAATACTATAACAATAAAATGTATGCTATAATTACGGACAATAAATGTAAGAATCATGAAAGTATGCTACAAAACAATGAGGTGAATAAAGTTTAAAAAAATATAATAATAACTTCTCTTATTAATTTGACCACGATATTAAAATTACTCACCACTACCATGTTATTTTTTTTATTTTACAAACAGCAAAAAAAATCTTTATTTTTAATCAATTAATTTTTTTCTCCTTTAACATAGTGTGTGATGTAGTGAGAGCGTAGCTGGTTTTAATAGTTAAAATAAATATATTTTATAACGCAGGTTTTTGCCAGCAGAAGTTTTTATTTTCGTTTCATATGACACATATTATTTATTTATTTTTAATATTTTTTTATTATTTCCCCGGTACGAGTAGATATTTGTTTTTCTTTCTTAGTTTCTTGTAATAAACTAGCCTGTTTGCACAATAAAGACTACTCTGATGATACAGAGTTATTTATATATTATAATATACATATACATATACATATGTACATACCCTGCCAGCAATTGGAAGATTCTTTAATCGTCCATCATCAAAGGCGTTACGTCTTACTCACTTCCAGACGTTAATTTGAAGATAACAATAACAACTTACATTGCAGTCGTCTCTTAGTCATCCAGACGGCGTTTGGAAGATTGTTTGTTGTTTACAACACCAGCCTAAAATGACATGTCCCGTTATAAAAGACATGAAAAGAATGCAAAAAAGAAGTTTTCGACATCATCGAAATTAGTTTTATTATGTCATTTGCTGTGGTCGGTCAGTGGTAAAGTGTGGTTTTGTTTTTATATTGTTGTAGTTTTTACATATTTGTTATCCCATAGTCAATAGGCGTGTATTATCTGTAAAGACAAAAAAAAATCAAAAACAAAAGAGAGGCGACTTCTTGAAGGTACTCAGAAGTGACTTCTTGAAGTTACTCAGAAGTGACTTCTTGAAGTTACGCTGAAGTGACTTCTTGAAGTCACTTCCGGGGGGTACAACTTCCCAATACGGAAGACGCTTCTACGATGAGAAAATGGTATCGCAGAATATGAGTTTCAACTTCTTAGCGTCACTTCTGAGTCACTTCCGCAATAGAAAATGTTGGTAGGGTATATAAAATACATACATACATAATAAATAAAAATAACTCAATTTAGAGCTTATATTATTTTCTTGTTTTTCTTAAAAAAACGAGAAGTACTTTTCCAAGATTAAGTTAGCTAATTCAGCAACCACTCCGTAAAACTAAACGTAAAAAAGTCTACTTTTGGGAATACAAATTTTTAATGACCTTGAAAATCTTCGAATAACGTTGTTGTGTTCTAAAAACTCACTACGATTTTTATTTACCACTTTTTTAAGTTCATTACACCAAGTGAAAAACTTGGTGGTCCGAGAGGTTAAATTTCCCATGGTGAAAATTACTTGCAAGGTGACAGCATTGCTACAACAACTAATTCAGCAACCACATTGTAAAACTGTAAAAATGAAATGCACATTGCCTACTTTTAGAATGACAAATTTCAATGAACTTGAACAGTTTGGAATAACGGTATATTTGTGGTGAATTTCTTATTTGGTAACTAAATCAGCAACCACCCCGTCAAACTTTAAACTGCATATCCATTGCCTGCTTTTAGGATGAATCAAATATGGCAATATCTCTTTAGAATTCGAATATGGCAGTACTTACATATTGTATCATGAGTTCGAACACTTCCCATAAAACAGCTGGAGTTTTTTTTGTTTATTTTGAAATTGTTGGTATAATTTGTTAGTGAAAGTTGCCAGTTGTGGGGAAAATTTCTTAGCGTAAAGTTGTCCAAAGTAAATTTGGAATTTTTGTATTAAATTTAAATAGAAATAAGATTTTTTTTTACTGAATATTATAAAAAAGTTAATTAAATATAGTTATTCATTAAAAAACGTACTTAAACATGTTTATTGAAACCTGTATAGCACCCGTTAATATAGCTTTAATTAAATATTGTAAGTACAAAATATGTTGTGTAAAAAATGCCTTTAAATAAAAGAAAACTTTCACTTTTTATGGATGATGTACTTGGCACTTTAATCCCAATTGTTGGCTGAACTAAATTTATGGCATATTTTTTCCTGAATGTTAAATTCTAAGGGGGCAAACGAGATGAAGAATTGATTTTACCGATAAATGATTCATTAAGCATGACTCTTAGCACCGATGAGGTAAGAAGGGGGCAAACAGTTCTCTATTATGTATAACAATTGTTGGACTTTCATATGTTAATTTGAAGTATGTACTATCGCAAACATAAGTACATGTACATACATAGATATGTACGTAATATGTACATACATATATTATATGAATATTGAATTGCTCAACCTTTTTTGACATGCGTTTCATTTTTCTTTTGTTTTTCCATTTTTCCCAAACCCGAAAGATGTGTGCAAAAACTACAGCTGCTGCTTGTTCAACGTTTAAGGAACATCGTATGTGGTTGAATGGTGAGGAGGTGCCATTCGAAGAAAATCCACGTATTATGAGATGTTTGAAAGCTTGTAAGTTGTTTGAATAACAAAAACCAATAACAAATTTTTAATAATAAAAACAATTTTTTAAACGGGTCAACTGTGCATACATATACATATTTTTTCAGGCTAACTTTTATTGTACATAAAAGACACCACATTTTGAGCGGTTCTTTTGTAATATTTAAAACTAATACAAAACGCATAACGAAAAAGAGTTTAGTTTTTAACTTCATAAAAGTGAGGGCTAAATTCAAATTTTTTACAATAAAAATCGAGTACAACAAATATTTCAGTATTTTGTATGAGAGCCCTATTTCTTAATTATGGTTTTTAATCTTCTGGGAATATAATCCACTTAGTTTTGGGTCAGCATGGGAATAATTTTATTTCACTATTGCTGTAAAGCTATTGTTAGATCTTCCTTATATTTCTTTCTCCCTCTCTCTCTTTAAGTCATTTGTCTAAATGATCTCACTTGTTTTCAATATGATTAATATCGGGTGATTGACGGTGAGTTTCCATTCATTTTGGAGTGTTATACAGCCATAACTAAGTATTATGAGACATGTGTTTGGGGTCGTTGTCTTGTGTAATTATGAAGTTTTCTGATGTTTTCTGAAGTTTTTTTTTGCTCGCTGTGATGAAGATACGTTTTTAAAATGTCAATATACTTCCTGTGATCCACTATACCATCGTTTATGTGTAAATTTACAATTCTAGAAACACTCACACATCCCCACGCTAGAAATAAAACAACCCCAATGCTTAAAAAGTTGGACATTTTTTTCTTTAAACTTCTTATTTGGTTTTTTCCACACTCTACAGCTTCAATCGTTTCAATATATGTACTCGTACATATGTATATTAAATTTGCTCTCATCCGTAAAAATCACTCTTTTTCCAAAAGTCGTTCGATTTATTTCAAAGTTCTTTGGCGTTTTAAGTCGTTAATATTTACTTTGCTGATATAGGGTTTCTTACGAGAAACACGACTGTTGTACCCAGACTCATGAAGCACGTTTCCTACCGTATTTGGACAAACGATTTTGTTGAAGTTGTTATAAATAGTTTTTGTTTGCCGGTACCTTAGTATTTTTTTATTTCCAGCACAATAAATATATCTTTTTTCACCATTAGAAATGGCCTGAGGTCATCCGCATCTTGGCTTATTTGCAATATTTGTTGTTTCTTATACTTTATTTGTCAGCAATTTTTTTTTAATAGTAGAATAATGTTTTTTGACTATTTCAACAATTTTACGCAACGAGTTGTTTGATTTTCACAAATTTATTATTATTTTACATTCTGATTCCGTGGTTTCTTTTTGCTTTTGTGACATTTTTAAACGTTTTAATTTATTAACTATTTTGGCAACAACCGCTTATAAAATGATTTGATATTTTTAGCTACAGTTTCTATTTATAAAATGAAGTGAAAGTGAAATTTTCATTAAATTTGCGTTCTAAATTTTATGAAAATTATTTGAAAAGTAAAATATCATTTTTAGTTTGGTTCATTGTAGTATAAGTTTAAGTCGTTTTCTAGAACGCCGTGATATTGTATATCTGAAATTAAAAACGAATTTAGTTTCATTTCCTAGTGGAAAATAGAACATAGGCGTATGACTTTTTAAATTTATCGTTTGAAGTAAAAATTTAGGACTATGTATATGTATTTGCTTTTTGTGTTAAATTTATACAGCTTAAATGTTAAACAAATTTTAGTTTAGTGGTTTCAATAAGGCATTTAGAATATGCATATATACATATGTATTTTGAATTAAAATCACAAAAATTACGAGAAAGAATCAACTGCATGTAAATTTCTTGTATCTCATAACATGCAAAAAAATTGTTTTGATCCTGAATTGTAATTCTCAATGGTGAGTTACATAGGTGCTGTTTACAATGGTTCTTGTACATGTAAGATTATTTATTACGCCCTTGGCAAATTAGAAAATGCATTACAATTTACCAAATGGCAGAATTACTCTACAATTGTATTCTTTGATTTATTACACTAATAATGCATAACAATTAAAATCTCTGATTTTAAAAATAACAATTTTTGCAATTTTTAAATACAAAAATGGATTTACCCATTTCAATTTTCCAATAAATTAGGTAAATAATCAGGCTCGAGGTCTGTGTTATAATCAATTATCTTATTTATTTATTTATTTTTCAATATTTCGCCTACCATCGGTAAGCATCATCAGGAAAATCTATACACAAAACATAAATAATACAAATTAATTTATTTTACTATTGTGACAGAATATAAAGATAAAACTTACAAAACAATGAGTTACAATTATAAAAAAATTAGACTTTAAAGTTAAACATTTAATATTGCACTACATTTTCTATTTTGTTTTATTTATTATATAACAATCGGTCCGGTAGTTCATTCTCTTTTCTTGTTCGACCTTGTTGATGTGTAACATTTTCAATGTAAATCTCCGTTTATATATTTCCTCTGTTTGCAAAATTTGTACATTGTCAAAATCTGGTGTATTGCACAATGGGCTGCAAGTGCCGTTTTTTTGTGTTGATGACTTATCCCTACATCTTATATCAGATTTATGTCCTGCTAATCTAGTTTTCAGCTTGTTCTTTGTAGTCCCAATATATACTTGGTTGCATATGTTAGTGTTGTCCCCCATGCATTTTATTTTGTAGATAAGATTTGACTTATCCATGTCGTCAATTCTACTTTTTGTATTTGAAAAAAGTTGTCTCAGAGTGTTATTTGTTTTTGGAGCTATTTTCTATTTTTCTTTATTATAAATATCCGAATTTTGAATCTTTTCCGAGATTTTTGGCATGTAGGTCATTGATTTATATATTCTATTAGAGTCATCTGGTAAAGGTATATGTTTACTGTTATTATTTTTGTATATTAGTTTTTTGATATGTTTCGGGAACGAGTTTTTTCTTAAAATATCGTTCAGCTTACGTAAATTCTCTTTATAAAATTGTTTGTCACTGATTGACAACACTCTCCTAATAAAATTACTTGCAGTATTCATTATTATACTCTTTAGATGGCACGAAAAATAATTAATAATTCTTCCCGAAGAAGTTGGTTTTTGATACCAGTCAACTATTATCTGATTTCCTCTCCTGATAACCAAATTATCCAAATACGGCAACTGCCCGTGCTTCTCTTCTTCTATTGTAAATTTAATTCGATTGTGAAATTTATTTAATTTGTTTAGTGTTTTATCAATGTCATTTTCCCTTACTATCGCAAACAGGTCGTCAACGTACTTTGTCAATAATCTCGGTTTCGTATCCAGGTTCTTGACGCTTTTTCTTAACAATTCCTCCATTACGATGTCGGCCACAACTGGAGAGGCTGGTGACCCCATCGGTAGTCCGCTGCATTGGGTATAAATCTTGTCCTTATATATGAAATAACGGTTTTCCTTTATACAGAATTTTAGAATTTTTGTAAATAAATCCTTATTCATATTTTTGTGTGCTGTTATATCGTCCCATTTATTATTAATAATTTATATTGCATAGTCTACTGGAATACTTGGAAATAAAAATACTACGTCACTCTTGTTAACCTTAGCCCTAAATTGCACGGCATCACTAACATTAAATTCTGAATTCTCTGTAAGCTTTTTTAAAATATTCGCTAAAAACTTACATAGTTTATTAGCCGGAGAGTTTATTGATGAACATATTGGTCTGAGTGGTACTCCATCATTATATATTTTCGGCAGTCCATAAATTCTTGGAGCAAGAGCCGTATCGTTTTTAAGTCTGTTCCTTTCTATCACAGATATACTATTGCACTTTAGGAGTTTATTGACTAAATAATTATTTTTCTTTTGAAGTGATGACGTAGGATCTTTATTTACTTTTCTGTATGTCATCATATCGTTAAGAATTGTGTTCATCTTTGTCTCATAGTCATTTTTCTCCATTGCCATTGTGACGTTCCCTTTATCGGCATTCAATATCAAAATATTTTTATTTTTCTTCAAAAAACTTTTTGTTTACTCCACTGTATTCGTTACCAAACGATCTCTTTCATTTAATTTCTGTTTTTATAATTTATATATATAATTTAAACGACAATTTAAAATATTGTGCTTATTTTTCCTACTTGCAGTACAACGATTAGCTTTAGCAAAAGGAGAATCATTGAAATTTCCTCTGGAATGGAAACTGCATATAGTGTCGCGTAATAATTTTCCCACGGCCGCTGGTTTGGCCTCAAGTGCTGCAGGTTACGCTTGTCTAGTCTACACTTTAGCCTCCCTGTACGGCATCGCCGATGAAGAGCTAACTAGCATTGCCCGACAAGGCAGTGGCTCTGCTTGTCGTAGTTTACATGGTGGCTTTGTACGTTGGCACATGGGTAAACTGGAAGATGGCTGTGATTCTATAGCAGCACCCGTAGTATCGGCCTCACACTGGCCGAATATGCATGTTTTGATATTGGTGGTTAATGATGGCCGTAAAAAGACCAGTTCCACCAAGGGCATGCAACGTGCAGTGGAGACTTCAGAACTCATCAAGTATCGTGCTAAATATTGCGTGCCACAACGCATTAACAGCATCACGGATGCCATAAAACAACGAGAATTTGAGACATTTGCCAAAATAGCCATGCAAGACTCAAATCAGTTTCATGCAATTGCTTTGGATACCTATCCGCCGTGTGTGTACATGAATGATGTATCGCATGCAATTGCCTCATTTGTACACGCCTACAATGCTGCCGTAGGTCATACCCGGGTGGCTTACACTTTCGATGCGGGCCCAAATGCTTGTTTGTATGTGCTAAAGGAACATGTAGCTTCTTTACTGCAAGCTGTAAACAACTCTTTTCCCAATGATGCCTCCTCAAATGTAGAATACTTTAAGGGTATACCTCTAGATCAAGAATCATCTACTGCTACACCATCAGCTAACGATGATATTATTTTAAATGGCAATTTTTCATTTGCTATTAATGAACGCAATCTTTTGAAATATATTATACACACCAAAATTGGTTTGGGACCTCAACGCTTAGCCAAAGATGATAGTCTATTAAACTCCACCACTGGTCTTCCATTTTAATTGCAATTCTTAAAAACAAGCGAGTAATAAATAAAACAAAACCTGCAACTTTAGAGTGAAATATTTTACTTCGAACAAACAAACGAAGAAACAAAACTAAAAACGCTTCACATAGTAAACGATGACAATAACGAAACAATTTTTTTTTTACATATACACTTTAGTAATAATCAATAATTAAATGTATGATTACGTAGTAATCCAATATATATAAATATTTATATACATACATATACATATATTAATTGATATATATGATGAAAACATATACAAATTATATTTACTCGTAAATGAAGAACAAAAGAAAATTATGTGTAAACTTAAGTAGAATAATTTTTTGTATAACAATACAAAACGCTTTGCTTACTTAACGTTTTTTTTTTTAAATGCTAGCAAAAATAAAACAGAATAGTATTTTAAAAATAAATTATTTTTAATATTGTGGGTATGAGGGAACTATTAATTATTTTGATTGGTATGGAATATAGTTAGAAATTGTAGAAATTATGTTCGTTTTGCTTTTTCTATAGAAGCAAGCAACGGAATTAATTCCACTTCCGAATGGAAGTAAATTCTGTGACATGGCTGTATATATCTAAATTATAAGTAATTCACCTTTGTAAATCTTGCATGTTTAGAAAAAATGTAAACTAAACTACACTTTTTAAAGTTGAAATTTGAAATTAACAAAATACAATTTGTGATTCAGAAAAGCAAATTAATATTGAGAAATTACAAATTAAAATTTAGAATATCAAATTAATATTGAGGGAAATAAAATGAAATTAAGAAACATGAATTAATATCGAGATTAAACAAATTGAAATTGAGAAAATACAATTTGTGATTCAGAAAAGCAAATTAATATTGAGAAATTACAAATTATAATTTAGAATATCAAATTAATATTGAGAAAAAATAAAATTAAATTAAGAAACGTGAATTAATATCGAGATTAAACAAATTGAAATTGAGAAATCCAAATTGATTTTTGCATTGAGAATGCAAATTGAAATTGAGAAATAATGAATTTCTATGATATTTTTAAATTATACTAGGGATTGACAAACGAGACTGGTTTTTTCATATCCCGGGATTTTTGTTTCACAATTTATTTCAAAGAAGTTACTTATGTTTAATATTTTGTTTGAAAACAAAAATTTGAAATTGATTAAAAGTTTGTAAACCATTAATAAATAAAAAAAAAAACATAATATCATGTACATATATTGAAATGTTAGATTGACAAAAATATGACAAAAATCATTTTATTTCTATTTAGTACTTAGCTAATGATTTAACATTGCATGATATAGGAAATTTCAATCATATTCACCCCTATCGTGAATAAAAATTCCACATGAAATTTGTTCCCTTTTATTTTTTTAACATTGAATTTTAATAGGAAAAATGTGAAAAGGGAACAAATTTTATGTGGGCGATTGTTTTTTGCTAAATTTATACTATAAATATATATGTACCATTATTTTTTTAACTATTTTCCCTTTATTTATTTCACCAATAAAGACAAAATCATTCATAGAAGGGTTAAATCAATTAAAGCTTTTTTTTTTGTATAGGAATTTCCAAATTCCAAAACCGTAGACACATCAAATAGTGCGTTCGAGTTTGGCAATCTAAAATTAATTTCAATTCTTTAACCTTTATTTCTTCGACAAACGTTTTAAATTTAAATTGTTGTTGATGACTTTATAAACAAATACTACTTTTCGGGATTTATTAATCCTGAAGTCTCGAGATTTTAGTGATCGGAATTGGCATCCCTAATTCATATTTTATAAGAAAAATCCTATTTTATAAATGTTATACAATTTCTCATTTCTTAATTTCAATGTGTTACCCGCTAGATTAATATACACTTGTTGCTTACGTTTTGCACCCTGATTTTCTGGCGAATGAATATACATATGTATGTGTCCATCCTCGATAGTTGTTCCAAGCACATCAGAAAAGTGGCACCAAAGATGCGCTAAGTCGTGTTTGAGTAAGTGAGCATAAGACTCTTTCTCATTATGGCAGCTTCTACAGTATTCATTATACCGTGGGCCAATTCTTTTGGCATGAGTATTGAAAGAACATTGTCCTGTAATTATTGAAACAAAAAATTAAAAAAAACTATTATTATTATTTGCTCTAAATGTAATATTAGTTACCTTCAAAATTTCTTCTCCACCTATTCCTATCCTAGTAGACGTTATTCCTATACATATTTACTGCAGCTGCAAAAAGTGCAGCAATTTTTCAAAGTGCTGTCAAATTTTTACCTTGGTTTTACCCGTAAAATTGGAAATACAACTCTGTATATCATTCGAATATATTAAATAATACGATTTAGTTTTCGCATCGGAAATTGCTGTCGAAAGTCTTTTTGATTCGAATCGAAATACACAATATCCCCCCTGAAAAATAAACTTCACCGGTATTTTATATTGTCTTGGCATATCAACTTTTTAATGAAAAATTAAATTTTTTTTTAACTTAAGGTGGATTCACGTCCCTCTTTTTGAAAGAGAAAAAATATTTGTTAAGAACAACTCTCAGCCTCAATTGCTTTAATTTTATATTTTGTCTGGACAAAAATTAACTGAGTTGTTATCGCCTAGGTTTGTAAAATGAAGTGGAAGTAAAATTGTCATTAAGTTTGTGTTCTAAATTTTGTGAAATTTTAAAATAATTTAATATTTTTTTTTTTTTTGCACTTAAAAAGCAAAGCAAAATAAATCAATGGCCGCGGTATTAACACTTGTAAAACTAATAAATTTTGTTTGCAGCTTTGATTTTCCAGAAAAATCGTTCGAAATGGGTGAATCGTGCACTCTCCGGAACAAATGGGTGAATCCACCTTTACACTATTAAAATTTTTCTTCGCTTTCGCAAGCAAAATAGCATTCGAATATGTATGTAAGTAATGCTTTTGACACTTGCTTTCGTATTGTACAAATTGCATTTAAGAAAAACAATTTTTGGTTTTTCGTAAGGGCAATAAAAATCCCGTAAAATAAAGTATGTATTGGTAAATAAATTTCCGAACGTGCGTAAACAAATTTACGAAAATACAATTTTTACAAATTTACGAAAATACAATTTTTACAAATTCCCAAATTTTCCGCTACGAATCGAAATACACAATAAGACCTCAATTATTACTCGGAATATTAAAAATATTAGGTAGTTGAAAACCAAATTTGTAATGGAAAATAAAAATTCCATTTTCCAAGTAGAATTTGAGCTGCTAAATAAAACAATTTTATTTATTATTATTTTTTTTTTTAATTTTTATTTGTATCATTAATGTCAATATTACATTTAATAAATTGATTAATATTTGCTTATTTTTTCGTTATTTACTTTGTTCAATTAATTAAATTTATTTATTGTATGAATTTGTTACTATTTATTTATTTAAATTATTTATTTCTTGTTCAGTTGCTTCTTTCATTCTTTAGTATGGAGGATTTTGTTTAATAAATTCTATTTAAAGTTTACGTATGTTTATATTTTGTTTTGTTTTCTTTTTTTTCAATAATTAATTAACTTTTTAGTGGGCTTTTCATTTAATTATTATTGTATAAATAACACATGCAAATAGTACTTAGTTTTTGATGTAGTTTTTAGTGAATATTTTCGCTTTAATTTTGGTATGAATGTTTATTTGTATGTATGTATGTATTTTGAGTAATTTTGTTAATTAGAAGAAGAGCACGAGTATATAATTATTAATTGATATCTAAATAATTAAAATTAAAAAAAAAATATTTAAATAAATATGAAACGGACAGAGTTTCATATTTAGGAAAATGTGTTTTTTGTTTCTTTCTTTTTTTCTTCTTAATTTAATAACTAAAACAATTTGAGAACTTAATTAATTAATTAATTGTTACTCAACGAATTATTCTGTTTGTGTACTTAATTTATATTTGTTATACTCGCTTTTTTATAATTTTTTTTTTTCAATAATTAGGAAATCTAACATTTTTAAGAGTAAGTTTAAGAGTATTTTTGTTTAATTTTAATTATGTTTAAATAATAACATATGGGTTTTTTTAAATATATAAATACATATACAATTGTAAATTTAAATTAAATTTATTATGCTTTTTATATACATTTAAGAATAGATTTCTTTTGTTGTTATCGTTGTTATATACAAAATAAACTAAAATTAATAAAACAATTAAAATAAGCATAAATTAAGAATGATTTTAGGTCGATAATAATATTTCGCTTGGTTGTCTTAAAAGTTTATTAACTAATCCTTAATTAAACCAACAGTTTAGTTAAGCTTAAAGTATAAAGTTTTAAATTTTATGTAAACCTGCTTTAAATTAGGATTACTTTCAATTGTGGTGAGATTCTTAAGTTACCCTGTTTTAATGTTTCTATGTTTGTAAATAATATCTGCTGTTAACAATTTAAAATAAACAACTTTTAGCAAAACATTTTATAAATATTAAATAAAACATACATAATTAGTCAGTTTTTAGTTTTTTTTTAATGTTTGCTATTTAATTTGTTCTATTTAAGAGTATTTTCGTTAGATAATCGTTTCTTACAGTGCATAAATGTAAAAGCAATACGTTTTTATTTGGAATGAATTTAATAAAAAAAAATATTTTAAAATTTCATAACAAATTGTAGTCTTAAGCTCTAGTTTTCGGTTTGTAGTTATTGTAGTACTTAATTTGTTGTTTGAAAAATTAACTATTGGTTTTAAAAAATCGTCCGTAATCGGAGGTTTAAGTTTGCATCCATAAAGGAGACACAAAGTGTTGTGACAAATCTGGCTAACTTAAAATAATGTGAAATTGTAGTTATCTACTCAGGTATTCTTAATTGTAGATCACTAGCAAATAAATAGCGAGACGAAAAGGAAGTCACATATTAATGTAGGATTCGGATAGTACAGACAGTAAGGGGTTAACGGACGAATGGAAATGGGAAATAAACGATAACTGACAATTTAGATAACTAAGATAAACAACTTGATGCATTTTGTTTGTTGAGGTAGACCAAGAATGATAAAGTAAAGATTACGCCATGCGCATGATTTCCCGTTATGTGACGTAGAAGTTCCATTCTAAGGGTTACCAAGTATGTTTCATGTGTTCGAATTAAAATTTCTTGCGAAAAATATATGTTTTATGTGATAGTTGACAACTTTGCAATTGAAATCTCTCTGAGAGTTCTAGAATAAAAGCTGTTTAAAAAAGAAAAACAAACAAAAAAAAACAACAAAAAATATAAGCTGAAGTGTGCAGTGAGCAAATACAAGCAATACGACAGTAAAAAAACAAGTGAGAAACAATTAGCCAATAGAAACACAGAACGTGTGACGTCACAGTTCCGAAATGCGCAGAACATTTCAAAATTTTACGCGCGTTGGCGTAATCTTTATTTTATCATTCTTGATGTAGACAATAAGTCTTAAGCGAGAAGTCAAAGAGAGCACAAATGACGCGGCATAGTGAACTATCTTTATTTTATACTTTTTATTTGATTTTTACCCACGGGCTATAATTTTAACTTTATTAAATAAATAATATGGATTAATTAAAATCCCCTGCTTTATTTGTTTAAACGGAATAAATAAATTCTTACATTAATCTAAAATTGTTTTAACTTTATATGTATATATATTTGAAATATTTTAAATAAACATTAATAGTTGTAACATAACGAGCAGTATTTTATTTCTATAAAGCTACAACGAGGTGAACTCATACAAAATGGATGCTGAGCATGATTCCCTATTATTGCAAACATTATGCAAAACAATATATTCGTGGAAAACCTATTAAATTTGGATTCAAAAATTGGGAATTGAACACAAGTAATGGATACATGCTTCAATTCGATACTTATATGGGCAAAATTGAAGATGCAGTGCCCCTTGGATTTGGTGTGGGAGGTGACAAAGTCATGGATCTTACCACCAGAGCAAAGATACCGAGCAACAAAGGTTTTGAAGTAAGATAATCATAGTCCTTCTATTTTTTCAAGTACTCTCTAAGTTTTCACTTTTCTTACATAAGGGTTTTTATTGACAATTATTTTACATCCGTGAAGCTTCTTCGTCATCTATCAACTTCTGGAATATGCTCATCTGGTACAATAAGAGATGGTCGAACCGAAAAATGCCCACTCCGTTTTGCTCTTGTTTTGCTTGCATTTGCTCACTGCACACTTCATGTTTTTTTTTTGTTTTTTGTCCACTGCTTACCAAATTACTATTATAAAACATATACATACCACCCCAATAATGGTAGGGTAAATGGACCAAATGAAAGATCAAATAACGGCACCTATCCAGTGACTCAATATGTTTAAATATGAGTCTACAATAGTAAAGTATTTAGGTCAATCAGAATGTGAGTGACTAATTTATGAGTGTCAAATGTTACCCCCTGGCCCACGATGTCGAACGATAACGTTCGCTTAAATAAGACTTAAGACACAAACTTTTTATCGTATCTATTTTTTAATCAATCAAGTTTGTTTATTCCACAATTAAGTTTGTGTCTTAAGTCTTATCTAAGCGAACGACATCGTGGGCCAGGGGGGTTAATGAGTGCATTCCTCATTATTACATGATTGTCTACAATAATATTCATGTGAAACATTGATAACTACATGACACTGACAGAGAAGAATAGATTTAAGAAATTAATACGATAAGTTAGAATAAGTAAGCAATATTGTAGAAATTAGTATAAAAAATCCCACAAATAAACAGGATTTGATATTTGAAAACTGAAAGTGGCACATTGTTGCCTTGTTTATTAATATTTAATCCCTAATCTGGCAGTTCGCAAGAACGCCTAACCATTAAGCTGGTCCCCTACAGCTGCATAAAATTATATTGGGCTATAGGGCATATTATCAATTAATACAGACTCCAACACTACTTGGCAATCCTGCTATCCTAACACAACATTCCAACACCACATGGCGATCCTGCCAACTCGGACCAATAACTGATAAAACCACATATAGAGCAAGAAATCCAAGAAATTTTTGAACGCTGGAAAAATATTTGGCTGAACAATATAACCCACAACTATCAACGCACCGACCTACATACCAACTCCATTGAAAGCAGGCCCAAAAGCTATAACCATCTGTTAGGTCATCGTATAACATTTACTAACCTTTTTTATTTTTGAATTGTATTAAATTTGTATATAAATTGTATTTTCTATTTATTCACTTTTTCGCTCACTGTTACCACGGTAATTTGATATTAATTTTGTACAAACTAACCACTGTAATTTATTTTGGTAATTAACCGTTAGCTTTTATTTGTTTCTCACTTCAATTCTTAAACTTATGTGTTACGTTGTTGTTATAAACAAGAATGCAAGTTATTTATTATGTTGTTTTTGCATACATACTTATTAGTAACAAGTTGAATTGATACATTGGAAGTGAGAGACAAATAAAACAACAACAACAGTATGGCCTTACTTACTTATTTATGTACATCAACAATTGTTAGGCGTAAGATAATCATTTTTAGAAATAAAGAAATCATTGTTAAAGTTGAACTCTATCAAACATCATCTTGTTTTTCTTCTTGTGTATCACGGTCGCATATTCAATATATAATAATTATCGTTGCCCAAAAAATAAAAACCAGTTAGTGACATATAGATAACAATTCAAAGTCCCTGAATTGCTTTATATTGTTGCCGGTGAAGAAAAAGCTCTTCATCGTACATTTTGGCGCCCAACGTGGGGCACGATAGTTTAAAGATATATTTTTCTAATTTGTCGGTGTTCCGTGGCACATTAAAATACTTTTGTGGAAGTACATCTTAAATTAAAAGTGTACAGGTCGTGCGTGAGTTGAGAGTGGTTCGTGGTAAAGTAAATTACAATTAAAAACCTTTGTGGAAAAATAAAGAGACAGTGCATTTAAAAACATTTTAGAACAAACTGTTGTGGCATAATTTAATTAAATTAAAAAATTTAAAACATAAATTATATTTGTGAGCTCGGAGAAAAAAAAATTTTGCGCAACATTTTACCGCTAATTTTATACATAAAATACATGAACTTGTTCGTGGTTTCATTTGGTTCCAGTATATAGTGTAAAATTTCTGTATACCAATTTTTGTCGCTCACAATATTCTAATAAATACTTTGAATAAGTAACGCCATTTATCAAAAACGTTATTGGACAATTTTGGCATCGGATACAGTGTTACAAAATAGTGCCTCCATTTTCTTCAAATTTAATTGGACTTTTTTGGTGACATTTTTTTTTATTTTTTCGATGACGTTGGAGGAAGTTAAACAACAACGGGCTAATACAAGGAAAAGTATAACCCGCATCAAAAATCAAATCGAAGCCAATGGAAGGGGTGAAGGTAAGACACTATCATCAGCTGAATTGAAGTGCCGTTTGGGAATTTTGGAGTCATATTTTAAGCAGATTTTGACGTATCAAACTCAAATCGAAAATTATGATCCTGATGACAATGGTAGGCCTGAAATTGAAGATTTGTACATCACTGCAAAAATGAATATTCAAGCTCAGCTTGGTGAGGATGTTCACAACACAACAATCTCTGAATCCACGATTTGTTTCCCTGTTAACCACCATAAATTGCCGCAGCTCAAATTACCCACATTTAGTGGTAAGTACAGTGAATACAAAAATTTTATAACGTCGTTCAACCAAGTTATTGATCGTGAGTTTAGCCTATCGAATATTGAAAAATTTAACCATTTGCTGAACTGCCTCAATGGCCAAGCACTGGAAACGGTCAAAGCCTTCCAGATTACGAATGAAAACTACCTGAAGGCTCTGGAAAGGCTCAAAACGCGTTATGACAATAGCTCACTGATTTTTATGGAAAATATAACCACTCTATTTGAACTTCCAACCATGTCCAAATACAATTGTGCACAATTACGAAGTCTCGTTGATAATGTTTCTGCTCTTTATAGCTCTCTTTTGTCTCTTGGCTCACATAGTGACATTGCTAATTCGATGCTGATTTATATAGTTTTGGAAAAAGTTGATGATGAGACAAAAAGGAAATGGAAGGATTCTTTAGATTTTACCAAACTGCCATCATGGGATGATTGTTCGAGGGTTCTTGAAAGACATTGCCAATTTTTGGAATCGGTTGATACCAACCATACACATGTGATCCCCCGTAAGCTTGATAATCAACAATCCGGTAAGTCGAAAAATAAAAGTTCAAAACCTGGCTATACCTTTACTGTTTCGAAACGTGTTTGTGCATTTTGCTCAAATATTGACCATAGAATTAGTAGTTGCCCTCGCTTCAAGGATATGGACGTCGGTCAACGCTTTGAAAATGTCAAACGACTAGGGCTTTGTCTTAATTGCCTGTCGAAAGGGCATCAAGTTAACAGCTGTTCCTCTACATTCAAGTGCAAAATTTGTTCTCGCCTGCATCATAGCTTGCTACATCGGTCTCAGCCAGCTTCTAGGCCCTCGTCCCCGGCTGCTGAACCATCTACCTCTCGTGCTGCCTTGAATCATTCTCATGCCTCGGTCCATACTCATATGGAAAATTCCTCGCCGGAACAGGTGCTGCTTGCCACTGCCATGGTTCTAATTCGTGACGCTAACGGTCGATATCAATTGGGACGAGCTTTGCTGGATTCTTGCTCTCAATTGAATTTTATTACAAGTGAATTTGCTCAAAAATTACATTTGCCTCGTATTAAACAACCCACAGAAGTCGCTAGCATTGGTAATACTCACAGCAAAACAAAATATAGGTCATCAACAAAGGTGAAATCTCGAGTTACCGATTTTGAAGTGCCCCTCTCATTTTGTATTACACCTCATATTTCTTATCAACCTGATACTGAGTTAGATGTCTCAACTTGGAACTTGCCTCCAAATACCCAGCTTGCAGATGAAAATTTCTTCAAATCGAAACGAATTGACATACTCATTGGTACTGAAACTTTCTTTGATATTTTGTCAGTAGGTCAAATAAAACTTGGTCCGAATTTGCCAAAATTACAAAAAACACTTTTTGGATGGATTGTGGCAGGTCGTTATATATCAGAACAATCCAACGAGGCTAGTTCTTCTTGTATGCTCTCGATTGAAGAAGAGGTTGATTTAAAATTACAACGTTTGTGGGAAATCGAAGAAATTACATCTGGCTCAAAGGCTTTGACTCCAGAACAATCTGATTGTGAATCATTTTTTGATAATACTGTCCATCGTGAATCTTCTGGTAGGATTGTTGTTAAATTACCCTTCAAGGAATCTCCGGACACTTTAGGTCTCTCGCGAAATATGGCTCTGAAAAGATTTGTATCTCAGGAGAGACGATTTGCTCGTGATAGCAATCTTAAATTACAATATGTCGCTTTTATGAACGAGTATGAAGATTGTGGACATATGAGTCTAGTTAATAGCCCTCGCTTAGATGAACCTCATTATTTTATACCTCACCATTGTGTTTTCAAGCCTAATAGTACTTCAACCAAGTTACGAGTAGTCTTCGATGCGTCGTCTCCGTCATCGTCTCAAAGGTCACTGAATGATATTCTCATGGTTGGTCCAACTATCCAAGATGAGTTGTACAAAATTTTGCTTCGGTTTCGCCTTTATCGCTTCGCTATTACAGCCGATATAGTGAAAATGTACCGGCAAGTCCTTATTGACTCTCGCGATAGAAAATACCAGTACATTTTGTGGAGGAATTCGGAGGAAGAAGAAATACGTACTTATCAGTTAAATACTGTCACATATGGAATGTCAGCAGCACCTTATCTTGCCATTAAAAGTCTTCATTATCTTGCAGATGAATATATGGCTCAATACGAACTTGGCGCAAAAACTATAAAGTCATCATTTTATGTTGATGATTTCCTAAGTGGTGCAGATACACTAGAAGAATTGGCTAGAATGAAGAAAGAAGTTAATGAAATTCTAATTCGTGGTTGCTTTCAACTGGATAAATGGCACTCAAATCATAAAAGTTTTCAAGACGACAAAACTATAAAAGATCTAAATATTGAGGATTCAGCTGTTACCAATGCTCTTGGTATTACTTGGGATCAACAAAAAGATGCATTTTTATTTTCGTTTTCGCCTAAGGCTCAAATCGATGAAAAAATCACAATACGAACAATTTTGTCGCTCTCGTCATCACTTTTCGATCCCTTAGGACTTTTAGCTCCGCTCATTATAAAGGCTAAAATCATCATGCAAGAACTGTGGATTCTTAAAATTGGCTGGGATGAATCTATCCCTCAAGAACTTCACTCGGCTTGGAAATATTTCTTCACTGATCTCAAAATGTTAAATTCTCTTGAAATTCCTCGATTTTGTCTCGCGGCTGAAGCTCATTCAGTTCAACTTCATGGCTTTTGTGACTCATCGATTCGCGCGTATGGATGCTGTTTCTACTTTCGGGTTAAAACTTCTTCAGGGAATGTTTCTGTTCGGCTTTTTACTGCCAAATCCAGAGTTGCTCCTACGAAAAGAAAATCGTTACCAAAACTTGAATTGTGTGGCGCACAACTTTTGGCAAAATTGTATGCTAATATCAAAAACCTTTTCTCCATACCAAATCTTGAAGTTATTCTATGGACAGACTCTCAAATAGTTCTTCACTGGTTAAAGCAACATTCTTCTACATTATCCGTTTTTGTTGGCAATAGAGTATCAGAGATTCAAGATTTGACTAATGGCTGTGTTTGGCGACATGTCCCAACACATTTCAATCCTGCTGATATCGTGTCTCGTGGTTCAACGGTAGAAGAACTCGCCTCATCTATCTGGTTTAGGGGCCCAGCATTTCTCACTTTCGATCCTATTCAATGGCCTCCTAATACAACAAATCGACTTTCCATAGAAAACCAACAAGATATCGACAAAGAAAAACGTAAAACTGTACTTTCCCTCGAAGCAAAATCTAATTACATTCTGGATTCAATTGAAAATTATAGCTCATATTTAAAAACTATTCATATTATTGCCTGGATGCTGCGTTTTGCTCAAAAAGCAAGAACTAATATTTTCAATTCTGATTCTGTACAGCCCCAAGAATTAGAAAATGCCTTACTTCGAATCGTTTTTAATCTACAAAAACAATATTTTCAAGATGATATACAACGAGCTCTGAATAAAAAAGATCCCCAAGGTGCTCTAAAGTGTCTTAACCCCTTCCTTGATTCATCAAATGGCTTCAACTTGCTCAAAGTCGGTGGACGTTTAGAACTTGCAGCAATTTCTGAAGGTCAAAAGCACCCCATAATTTTGCCCAGCAAACACCATTTCGTCCACTGTTACGTGCGTCATCTACACATCAGTAACTACCACGCTGGACCTAAGGCTTTAATTTCGTTAATTCGTCAGAGATTTTGGATCATCAATTTAAGAAACTTATGTCGACGCATCGTTAATTCGTGTCCACAATGCATTCGTTATCGCCCAAGGTTGCTACAACAAATGATGGGAAATTTGCCAGTGGAACGACTCAACCCTTCAAGGCCCTTCGCCAGATGTGCTGTTGATTTTTGTGGGCCAGTAAACACTTACCTAAGAATCAAGGGGAAGGTTCCATACAAAACGTACATTGCAGTATTTGTTTGTCTCGCCACTAAAGCAGTTCATATTGAAGTGGTATCAGATTTATCAACAGATGCCTTTATTGCAGCCTTAAAAAGAATGATTGGACGCAGAGGTCTTCCCACAGATATTTTCTGTGACAATGCCACCAATTTTGTTGGTGCAAACTCCAAGTTGGCTCAATTAAAATCGTTCCTTTTTGATCAAAAAAAATTCAAATTTTATTACAAATTACTGCTCAAATCAATTTATTAATTTTCGTTTTATTCCCCCCAGGGCACCACATTTTGGCGGATTGTGGGAGGCTGCCGTCAAATCGGCAAAAGGTCACTTAACCAAAACCTTAATCAACACAAGGCTTACATACGAGGAGCTTGCAACTACAATGGTCGAGATAGAGGCCATTTTAAATTCAAGGCCAATTTCACCTCTATCATCCGATCCCAGTGACTGCGAAGCCCTCACCCCAGGCCATTTTCTGATAGGCGCTCCCCTACGTAGTTTGCCAGAACGTGATGTCCCGCTGAAAGAAATCAATAATCTTGAGTATTGGGCTCGAATAAGCGCTATCAAACAAAGATTTTGGAAAAAATGGTCCCATGATTATATAAATGAACTTCAGACCCGCAACAAATGGACTAGTTCAAATCCCAATATCACTAATGGTTCGTTGGTGATTGTTCAAGAGGATAATTTACCTCCACAGCGATGGCTCATGGGTAAAATCATAAATATTGTACGTGGTAGAGATGATCGTGTCAGAGTAGTCGACCTCAAAACAACAAAAGGCATTATACGTCGCCCTATCCACAGACTGGCTCTACTAGCCTCTTCTTGAAAGTGTCCTTTCAATGCGGCCGGAATGTTAGGTCATCGTATAACATTTACTAACCTTTTTTATTTTTGAATTGTATTAAATTTGTATATAAATTGTATTTTCTATTTATTCACTTTTTCGCTCACTGTTACCACGGTAATTTGATATTAATTTTGTACAAACTAACCACTGTAATTTATTTTGGTAATTAACCGTTAGCTTTTATTTGTTTCTCACTTCAATTCTTAAACTTATGTGTTACGTTGTTGTTATAAACAAGAATGCAAGTTATTTATTATGTTGTTTTTGCATACATACTTATTAGTAACAAGTTGAATTGATACATTGGAAGTGAGAGACAAATAAAACAACAACAACAGTATGGCCTTACTTACTTATTTATGTACATCAACAATTGTTAGGCGTAAGATAATCATTTTTAGAAATAAAGAAATCATTGTTAAAGTTGAACTCTATCAAACATCATCTTGTTTTTCTTCTTGTGTATCACGGTCGCATATTCAATATATAATAATTATCGTTGCCCAAAAAATAAAAACCAGTTAGTGACATATAGATAACAATTCAAAGTCCCTGAATTGCTTTATATTGTTGCCGGTGAAGAAAAAGCTCTTCATCGTACACCATCGAAGAATATTTAAAGAAACAAACCGAACAACCAAACAACGCGCAGAAGAAGAAGCGTGCTGGAAAAAGATTCCAAAAAAGGAAACAGCTAGCTACACTATATCAAAGGCTGACATTAGCAACTACCAAAAAAGAGAGCAATGATATAAAAAAAAACATAGAACAGCTAAAGAAATAAATAAAAATCAACCAATTATCTTAGAAACAATATTTTGCTTAAACACAAAAAATGACTTGGTGGAAAAATGCATTAAAAGCTATCCCTTTACTATTTGCGGGATATGAAGTAGGAAAACATGAAGATTCTGAAAAACATAACGATCAATTAATAGAATATATGAAAGCTCACACAATAAGATTACAAAATAAAAATCAAACAGAGAACTTGAATATTTTTGAAGTAATTATGATAGCGATCCTTGCAATATTAGCAATTGTCTACATTATTAGACTAGTATGTACGATTATAACTAGAAGACAATAGACTTCCTAACACAATGTTCTCGAAAAATATTTCAATATTATTAATAATTGTCATAATCTTGTCTATATTATATATAATTCAAAAAAAGCTTATAAATAACAATAAAAATATTACACAAATGAAAGATCAAATAACGGCACCTATCCAGTGACTCAATATGTTTAAATATGAGTCTAGTAAAGTATTTAGGTCAATCAGAATGTGAGTGACTAATTTATGAGTGTCAAATGTTAATAAGTGCATTCCTCATTCTTACATTCTGATTGGCTAGATTAATATTCATGTGAAACCTTGATAATTGCATGGCACTGACAGAGAAGAATAGATTTAAGAAATTAATACGATAAGTTAGAATAGGTAAGCAATATTGTAGAAATTAGTATAAAATGGGCAGCAGCCCACAAATAAACAGGATTTGATATTTGAAAACTGAAAGTGGCACATCGTTGCCTTGTTTATTAATATTTAATCCCTAATCTGGCAGTTCGCAAGAACGCTTAACCATTAAGCCATAAGAAATTGGCACGTCTCTGATGATATTTCTATGTTGTTACGGATTTTTTTTACAGTCACTGTTCATGTTAAACTTAGTGATTTCTACCATACCCAATACATCATACCATATTACGGTACCATCAGATTTCAATTCTTTTATGTCCATATATGTACATACATACTTGTACACCTTGCCTTCTTCCACTTGTTTGCACATACCAACGACATATTTGAAATTCCTCAGTTTTTTTTTGTTAGTAACAACTCTCTTTCTCGTTGCTAGGGATTGGTAGTTACGTATTTAAAACTGAGTAAACAAAAAGAACGTTCTAGAAAGAAAATGTAACGTGATTGTCGTGCGCACTCATATGTTGTTTCTTTCTCACCCACAAATATACACTCTCATAATTGCGTCGTGTACTTAACATGCATTGTGTAGAGATTTTTTTTTGCATCAGCTTTGTTGATACACACACACACATTCTTACGGTGGAATGCCAAAAATGCAAAGAATGTGGAAACAGTTATGTTTTGTTTTTTTGCCATTTTCGTTGTTATTGAGCAAAAGGGCATTTTTCGGTGAAGTTGTACAGGCATCAGCGTAAGTTGAAAAAGTTAGTTGCTAGAAAACAGTTGAAGTGTGAAGTCGCCGGTCGGAAAATAAATTAATAAAAAGAAAAAAGGACTTAAACAATCAAAAATTTAAAAATGTTTTCTTTTTTACAAAAAAAGGAAAAGGTGAGGTCGGTCTCCTAAAACCATAAAATTTTCCTTGGTCCTTGTAAAATAAAAAGGAAGTGTTAACAAAAAGAATTAAGTGTGCGTGAAATGCCTAGACAATCTGGAAAAGAAAATTAACTAAAATAAAAAAGTTAATTTTAACATTTAAATTACAGACAAAGCAACTCAAATATTGACCCATTAAAATAAATAAAAACGATATTTTTTTTGAAATTAAAAGATGAAGCTAAAAGAAACATAAAATAGGTAAAAATATTTTGTATAAAGTAAGAACGCCGGAACATAAACTAAGTGTTATTTTTATATAATTTAATTGTAAGCTGACAAAAAAAAAAAAACAATGGCTACTTTATTATTATAGTTACAAAATAAATCAAACAAGTAAAAGTTCTGTTAAAAACCTAAGAAAACATAAAGTAAAATCTGAAAACCCGAACAAACTCAAACAAATATTTTGTGAAAATGAAAAAACCCTGAAAATATCCGACTCAAATAAAATTATAAAAGAAATAAAACAAAAAAAGAAACCACGTCTAATTTAGATATATTTAAGGGTTAATAATTATTGAATAAAACAAACAAAGAGATTCTATTTTTTTTTTACACAAATATTAACGATTAAACAACAACCCCACAACCACCAGCTATTTGCGACAACAACAACATGTATTAGCAACAACAACACCACAACCACCAGCTATTAGCGACAACAACAACAAGTATTAGCAACAACGGCACCACAACCAGCCGCTATTAATAACGACCCACACATCCTCCAGTAGTGAACGGAGACCCAACAACAACAACACCAAATGTGAATATTCATACAAATAAACATAAGGTAAAAATTAAATATTCGTAAGTTTTCTTTTTATGTCAAACCCAGTCATAAAATTATCCATAAAATATAAAAAAATAATAGACCCATAAGAATAGAAGTTGTAGACTTAGGAATTTATTGTTATATTCATGAATATACCTATACTTGGAAATACAAATAAAAGAAAATTTAAGAATTGTACACCTTGTTCTAAGTAAAATATAAAGAAAAAATTTTAAATTAAACTAAATTAAAACTAAATTGTATTTAAAAATCTAAGAAACAAAAGAAAAAAAATGAAATTAAATAAGAAAATAAATAAAATTTAAATGAAAATTATAAAATCTAAACATGAATTGCTAAAATCTTTTTTTTATGGATGCTAGGAAGAAACCGATTATGGTAGGTAAGATCTAATGTAATGACTGTTTTGTAAACGGGACAGGTTAAATTCAGGGTACTTCACCAGTCATAGGTTGGGGATGGGACCAGTGTACCCCTATATGGCAACCATCTGGCCATATTAATATAATCAGTCCTTCCTTTTCCTTAGGTGCTTCTTTTTTTTTTGAGATTCCTTTTCGATATTTTAAACATACTTCCTGGGGTGTGAAGTATGTTATATGCTTACGTGCCAAACCCTGGTTGAGATAAACTTTGCTTAATGAACTAGCGGGCCAGCTTTTATACCCCCTTAACCGGTCATTTGGATCGTTATTTAAATTTTCTTTGAAAGTATTTAACGGCGCGTAACATATATGGCGCCCAACGAAAAGCAAAATTAACCAACGTAGAAGGCAACGTGGTCGCCGTAACATATATGGCGCCCAACGGAAAGCCACCCGTAGGGTGACAATAATTCTTTTTTTTATAGAAACCTAGGAAAGCACTTTAAGGAAAACGAATTGATTATATTTTCTTTTACAAATTCGTAATTTAATTTTTTTTTGGAAGCATTTAACTAGCTATCGGTTGCATAAGACTTGAAGTCTGGAATCTTCTAAACCGGATTCAACTGCTATGAAAACCATGATAAGCACTGAAAATTTTGTGGCTGTTTTTTTTTTTTTTTCTTTCCCACCTAAATTTTGTTCCTGATCATAAGGATTATTGCAAGGCTGGTACTGATTCCCCGTAGAGGTCAGTATTACTGCGGCAAAAATGCTGTGCTCGTGGGACTTAATGTTGCACCAACCTTAATTGTCTAAGTCCATAATCAAGGTTTGGAATCATATAGTAACAAACATAGTTTTTTTTAAATGCTTACAAAAACAAAAAAAAAAAAAAAAAAATAAAAATTTTGGGAATGACGTTGAGACATCATATTTTGTCACAGAACCAGATTTGATTAGCCAACGGAGTATGGAGAGACATGACACCCAAGAGTATCATAGCCTCCGTACGCATATTTCACAGATTTTTTTTTCTTCATTTACGAACAATTTAAATTTATTTCCCTACAAAACAATCGACACATGTACCACTGCAGTTCATCCTAGCATCCAAAAATTTCATGAAATCATACGCATACATAAAACATCATTAAAATACTTCATCATAATATAAGATATCGTATAGAATCTAAAACATTAAAACATATATGACAAGAAATCAAAAATTCAGTCTTAGCTGAAAACATTAAAATAAATAAGACATTTTTTCATTAGAATTGAATTTTATTAATGTACCTATAAAAGAGACAAAATTTATTAATATTTTTCAAAAGAAAAAAGGAAAAACTTGGAAAAGAACAACTTTTAAATATAGTACGGTTTCCAAATTTCTCCTATTTTCTTTCAAATCCTTCTTCCGAGCATTTTTGTAACACTTCTCACATTTTAACACTTACGTCCTAAAATTCGAACATTTCCCTTTATTTTGTTGAATTTGTTAAACCTCGGGTTACGGTTAATTAAATTAAAAGCGCCTAGTAAATTCTTTTCTGCTTCGCGTACCTGTACAACTTAAACACCTTGAGCATTTAGTTTCAAAATTTTTTTTCTCATCGTTCACTTCGCTCCACTCGTAACTCAATTCGGTATATATTTGCCCCCTGCAACAATTTTTTTTTGCTTGAAAAATTATTGGTTAGAAGTAGCCCCGCTTTTCTTCTGTAGTTGACTAGTGCATTATGCACAAATATAACACGCGATCAGGCACAGATAAAAGCGATAAAAAGAAACCGGTTACACGAAATACCAACCCGAATCAGGCAACTTCTAGTGGGAGAGGTAGGATTTCCACAGGAACGCAGGACATTAAACAGATTACAGTAGTTACGGGTCGTGGTCGAACTTCGTTAGGTAATAGGTCGAGTAGCACAATTAGTCTAGGGACTTCAAAGTCTGATACCAGTACTAAAGCAATAAGGACCTCCTCTGTTCCGAGATCTCTAGAATCTAGTGAGCTCTCTAACACATCCTTGCGAGACACGACACAAGAGGGTTTAAATACCAGCATAATAATGGCGACACAAGACAATACTGGTCTTCCACCGCCGCAGCCAATTTCGTCCTCACCGAATAGCGATGCCATGGACACTCTGATAGCGTACGTAAGGGATACCATGAGAAACACACAAGAAGAGTTTAGGAGAGAGATGGAAGACATTAGGAGAAACTTAGGTCAGTCACGTGAAAATCGAGGTACACAACAATCCCCTGGTATAAACTCCCAAGCTTCAAATGTTCATTCAAACGCCTCCTCGGCTTCCTTCTTCATAAAACTAAAAGACTGGAATGTCTCATTTAGTGGAGATGAAGATGTATCAGATTTTTTATTTAAAATTGACACACTCACTGAACGCAGCCAGTGCCCAGAAGATTACCTAATGGCAAATTTTCATATTTTCCTAAAAGGAAAAGCTGAAACCTGGTTCTGGACATACATAAAGCAGAATTCTAGGGCAACCTACCCGGTTTTAAAAAGGGCCATTATTAAACAATTCGGTACCCTAGAAAGTGATTTCGACATTTTAATGAAGATTTCCGCTAGGAAACAACATCTGAAGGAAAGCTATGATGACTTTCATTCAGCATTGGTTAAAATGAACCTAAAGTTAGAGAGACCCTTAGATGACGACTCCTTAATTAAAATAATAAGGAAAAATATCAGACCCGAACTTTTAAATATGACTTTCGTGTCTCGACCCAATGATTTGGATTCGTACCGAGACTTACTTAGGGAAGCTGAAAGATCACTAATTGCAAATAATGCGCTCAGGTACCCAACAAATCGACCTCGACAAGTTGAGGAGATTACGATGGAACCAGTAGGTGAATCGACAAGTTGTGATGAGGTAGACGAAGAATTCGATCCACAAATAGAAACGTTAAGACTTAATAAGCAATACGTTAAGGGGGACTATTCCAAAATTAAATGTTGGAACTGTCTGAAAACAGGACATAGCTACATCTATTGTCCCGAAACCACACGCTCACTCTTCTGTTTCAAATGTGGACAGAGAGGCACTACGACTCCGGAGTGCAACAATGCTCATCCGGGAAACAGACGTCGGAGCGAGCAAGCGATCGGGAGTGCTCGTTCCACGAGTTAGATCCCGAAATTTGCTTAGACCTTGAGAGTAAACCCTCACAGGGGGATTCACTCTTCGGTCCCCATCCAAACCCTGACGTTCAATCACCTCGATCACACCGAGCAACCAACAATTTTGACTTTCACAACCCTGAATTACAAGCACATCCTCGAATTTACCCAGCAACAAGTAACTTTGATTTTTGCAAACCTGACTCACAAACCAATTCTCGATTCTACTCGACCCCAAACAACTTTGACTCTTGCAAACTATTCAACACAAAAGTTTCTCGACAAATCATTAAATGTAGATCTCGTTATGCTCTTAGGAAAACTTTCAGAAAGACCCTGGAAACAACTTATTTGACAAACTCTGATGATGGTAGGCCCTATGCTAAAATCCAAATTTTTGACAGTGAACTAACTTGCCTCTTAGATTCTGGAGCAAACGTGACAGTCCTAGGGAAAGGAAGCTTAGAATTCGTAAAAAAATACAACATCGACGTGAAACAAGTTAGGTCAAGTATTTCAACTGCAAACGGTTCCAAAAATCAAGTTTTAGGTTATTGTTCACTCCCTGTGAATTTTAAAGGAGTTATCAAATCGATAATATTTTATATAGTGCCGACTCTAGCTCAAGAAGGATACCTTGGAGTCAATTTTTGGCGCGCTTACGCTATCGCCCCACAAATATTTCCCAAAATCGAGTGCATAGAGGCAAACAATAGCAAAACAGAGGCAATTTATCATGATTTAAATCCGGAACAAAAGCTTAGACTTGAAAACGTTATTCTGAACTTTCCATCATACGAAAAATTAGGACTCGGTTGCACCCATCTGCTAGAACACGATATAAACACAGGTGACGCCACTCCTGTAAAGGCAAAACACTACCCATTGTCCCCTCCAAAGCAGGCTGAAGTATTTGAAGAACTGGATAGACTACTAGAATTAGGCGTAATAGAGGAATCGAACTCTCCCTGGTGTAGCCCCATTGTTACCGTACGTAAACCAGGCAAAATAAGAATATGTCTAGATTGTCGCAAACTTAACGAACTGACGAAAAAGGATTCCTATCCGCTCCCGCATATTAACGGACTACTAAGCCGTCTTAAAGACACCCATTTTATTAGCGGGGTAGACTTAAAGGATGCGTACTTTCAAATTAAATTGTCAGAGAGTTCTAAAGAAAAGACTGCGTTTGCCGTGCCTGGTAGGGCACTTTATCAGTACCGAGTTATGCCATTCGGTGTTTGCAATGGTCCACAAACGATGAGTCGACTGATGGATAAAACCATTCCATCCAGGTTAAGGGACAACGTCTTCATATACCTAGACGACCTCCTTATATGTAGTCAGGATTTTGATAGCCACATGCGCATATTATTTGAAGTTTCACAGTGCTTAAAATCGGCCGGCCTCACAATAAATGTAGGGAAAAGCAAATTTTGCCAACGCGAGATCAAATATCTCGGATATAGAATTGGTGGCGGCACTCTCAAAGTCGACCCAGAGAAAGTGGCCTCGATGGTCCAATTTCCTATACCCAAAACCCCTCGCCAAGTTCGACGTTTCATAGGCATGGCAAATTGGTATCGTGCGTTTATTAAGAACTTCTCAGATCTAGCAGGTCCACTTACCGACTGCCTACGTAAATCCGTAAAACCGTTTCGACTGAGTCCAGAAGCTATTAATTCCTTCAATAGTTTAAAATCTGCTCTATCATGTGCCCCCGTCTTGGCCCAACCAAATTTTTCTAAAGAGTTTACGATTCAGTGCGATGCGTCACGAATTGGCGTCGGCGGAGTTCTATTCCAATTAGACGACGACGGTAGGGAACACCCAATTGCGTTCGTGTCCCAGAAATTGAACAAGGCACAGCGTAACTATACTGTGACCGAATTAGAATGTTTGGCGGCTGTGATTTGTGTAAAGAGATTCAGACAATATGTGGAGGGACTCCCATTTAAAATCATCACAGACCATTCGAGCTTACGTTGGCTTATGAGCCAGAAAGATTTAAATGGCAGATTAGCTCGATGGAGTCTAAAACTCCAAAATTTCGTTTTCACTATTGAACATCGTAAGGGTTCAATGAACGTAGTGCCAGACACCTTATCACGATTTGACGTGGACGAAATACAAGTTTGTGAATCAGCTCCTGAAATAGACCCGAAATCACCGGAATTTAATGACCCAGAATATGAAAGAATAAGGGAGGAAATAATTAGAAATAAGGACCGATTACCCGACTTAGATGTCATAGAAGACCATATTTACAAACGAGTAAAATTTCGAAACGGCGATGATAACGAAGAAAGTCCTTGGAGGTTGTGGTTACCCAAAACCTTAACTGCTGACGTTATAAAGTCTGCTCATAGTGAAGGCTGTCACGGCGGGTATAATAAGACACTGTACCGCATCCGACAAAAATATTTCTGGCCTCAGATGGCACGTGACGTCAAAATGTACGTCAAGAATTGCAACGAATGCAAAATAATAAAACCTTCAAATCAGACCCTACGTCCACCTATGGGAAACCAAATTATAACGACCCGACCTTTTCAGAGGTTATACTGCGATTTTTTGGGACCCTATCCTGGCACAAAATCAAAAAACTGTCAAATGTTCATAGTTATCGATCACCTCAGCAAATTTTTGTTTTTAAAACCTATGAAATCGGCTACGGCAAGTAATGTTATCGAGTTTTTCCAGAAGGAGATCTTTTGTACCTACGGGGTACCGCAATATGTCCATAGCGACAATGCCAAACAATTCACGTCTAAGGAAATTAGGGAATTCTTTGAAGTTTACGGTATTACTCACATAACAACCGGATTTTATTCACCTCAGGCGAACGCATCCGAGAGAGCTAACAGGGAAATTATTTCTAAAATTCGTTATTTTGTCAAAGACGAGTCAGATCATACAAATTGGGACAGGGACATTCATAAGATACTGTCAATTGTACGTAGTGATTTTCATACAGCTACCCAATGTTCGCCCTACTTTGCCGTTTTTGGCCAAAATATGATCCTACATGGATCCTCGTACCAACTGTTGGAAAAATTAAATATCATGTCTGATGATACTGTGGTGAAACATTCCGATAAACTTCAACATATAAGGGAAAAGATAAGGCAAAACCTTAATATCGCCCATGAGAAAGCCTCAAGAACATATAATATGAGATCCAAACCCGTGAATTTTATTGAAGGTCAAGAAGTTTTTCGCCGGAATCACTCCCAAAGCAAGTTCAAAAGAGGAATAAATGCTAAATTTAACCCTAAATTTGTAAAATGCCGAATAAGGAAAAGGATAGGCAATGCCTTGTACGACATCGAAGACCTGCAGGGTAGGTATATTGGCAAATATCACGCCTCTGACATTCGTGCCTGAACGCTCAACGCTCAGTTTAGTGTTGCCCGGCTTCGTGGGTCGTGCCACACGTATGTTTGTACATATTCTTTTTCATATTCTGATCGCGCCGAAATCCTGCCTGTTCAAACCAATTATCTTAGATGTCGATTTGAAGCAGGTTTGTTACGGATTTTTTTTACAGTCACTGTTCATGTTAAACTTAGTGATTTCTACCATACCCAATACATCATACCATATTACGGTACCATCAGATTTCAATTCTTTTATGTCCATATATGTACATACATACTTGTACACCTTGCCTTCTTCCACTTGTTTGCACATACCAACGACATATTTGAAATTCCTCAGTTTTTTTTTGTTAGTAACAACTCTCTTTCTCGTTGCTAGGGATTGGTAGTTACGTATTTAAAACTGAGTAAACAAAAAGAACGTTCTAGAAAGAAAATGTAACGTGATTGTCGTGCGCACTCATATGTTGTTTCTTTCTCACCCACAAATATACACTCTCATAATTGCGTCGTGTACTTAACATGCATTGTGTAGAGATTTTTTTTTGCATCAGCTTTGTTGATACACACACACACATTCTTACGGTGGAATGCCAAAAATGCAAAGAATGTGGAAACAGTTATGTTTTGTTTTTTTGCCATTTTCGTTGTTATTGAGCAAAAGGGCATTTTTCGGTGAAGTTGTACAGGCATCAGCGTAAGTTGAAAAAGTTAGTTGCTAGAAAACAGTTGAAGTGTGAAGTCGCCGGTCGGAAAATAAATTAATAAAAAGAAAAAAGGACTTAAACAATCAAAAATTTAAAAATGTTTTCTTTTTTACAAAAAAAGGAAAAGGTGAGGTCGGTCTCCTAAAACCATAAAATTTTCCTTGGTCCTTGTAAAATAAAAAGGAAGTGTTAACAAAAAGAATTAAGTGTGCGTGAAATGCCTAGACAATCTGGAAAAGAAAATTAACTAAAATAAAAAAGTTAATTTTAACATTTAAATTACAGACAAAGCAACTCAAATATTGACCCATTAAAATAAATAAAAACGATATTTTTTTTGAAATTAAAAGATGAAGCTAAAAGAAACATAAAATAGGTAAAAATATTTTGTATAAAGTAAGAACGCCGGAACATAAACTAAGTGTTATTTTTATATAATTTAATTGTAAGCTGACAAAAAAAAAAAAACAATGGCTACTTTATTATTATAGTTACAAAATAAATCAAACAAGTAAAAGTTCTGTTAAAAACCTAAGAAAACATAAAGTAAAATCTGAAAACCCGAACAAACTCAAACAAATATTTTGTGAAAATGAAAAAACCCTGAAAATATCCGACTCAAATAAAATTATAAAAGAAATAAAACAAAAAAAGAAACCACGTCTAATTTAGATATATTTAAGGGTTAATAATTATTGAATAAAACAAACAAAGAGATTCTATTTTTTTTTTACACAAATATTAACGATTAAACAACAACCCCACAACCACCAGCTATTTGCGACAACAACAACATGTATTAGCAACAACAACACCACAACCACCAGCTATTAGCGACAACAACAACAAGTATTAGCAACAACGGCACCACAACCAGCCGCTATTAATAACGACCCACACATCCTCCAGTAGTGAACGGAGACCCAACAACAACAACACCAAATGTGAATATTCATACAAATAAACATAAGGTAAAAATTAAATATTCGTAAGTTTTCTTTTTATGTCAAACCCAGTCATAAAATTATCCATAAAATATAAAAAAATAATAGACCCATAAGAATAGAAGTTGTAGACTTAGGAATTTATTGTTATATTCATGAATATACCTATACTTGGAAATACAAATAAAAGAAAATTTAAGAATTGTACACCTTGTTCTAAGTAAAATATAAAGAAAAAATTTTAAATTAAACTAAATTAAAACTAAATTGTATTTAAAAATCTAAGAAACAAAAGAAAAAAAATGAAATTAAATAAGAAAATAAATAAAATTTAAATGAAAATTATAAAATCTAAACATGAATTGCTAAAATCTTTTTTTTATGGATGCTAGGAAGAAACCGATTATGGTAGGTAAGATCTAATGTAATGACTGTTTTGTAAACGGGACAGGTTAAATTCAGGGTACTTCACCAGTCATAGGTTGGGGATGGGACCAGTGTACCCCTATATGGCAACCATCTGGCCATATTAATATAATCAGTCCTTCCTTTTCCTTAGGTGCTTCTTTTTTTTTTGAGATTCCTTTTCGATATTTTAAACATACTTCCTGGGGTGTGAAGTATGTTATATGCTTACGTGCCAAACCCTGGTTGAGATAAACTTTGCTTAATGAACTAGCGGGCCAGCTTTTATACCCCCTTAACCGGTCATTTGGATCGTTATTTAAATTTTCTTTGAAAGTATTTAACGGCGCGTAACAATGTCTGACCATCAATATATATTGTTCGACATTGAAGGATCTTTGATGTACGAAGCGGAATTTCGTAATCCCAAAAATAAGAATTGGGAACTATTTCGCTTTCACTTAACCATTAACCCAGTGCTATATTAAAGCTCTCAGCAGCATTACAAAATGAATATCGCCACTCTATTGTTAGTGGTGGTGTTAGTGAAGTGTGAGGATTATTTTAGGTCACTGTATGATTACTCGAACAACCTACTTGTTATTGGCGATAGCAGTTTGAAATATAATTTCATAGATAGGACTAGGAATGTGCAAAATGTGCCTACTGAGAACTACGATCAAGTCGGGTGTAAAGTGAGCACTGAGAAGATAATAACTGGATTTACCGATAAAAGCTTTGGATTGACAATGAATATTGATAGCTTAGGACTAAACAACAAAACACTAGAGATTTACACATCGGATATTACTTTTGACATCGAGTTTAGCTATATGTATAGCACATTGTATTGCAAACCATTTTATTCGTGGACATTGAGAAATTATGATCAAGATGATTACGACAAATGTATCAGTAATGCGAATGATATTACGATGGTATCTGCTTCTGGAGAGGTGGACTCTTCTGTATGGGCCACTGCAACTAGTAATAAATATAAGAAAACAATGTCACCTTACTCTGCAGATGCTGTCAAAAGCAACCATTGCTGGGCTACAGCTCTGGATTTATGCTTGAGGAAAACCATGAAATGTATGAGTTCTGAAAAGATTGCGTCATTCAAGCTATCCACTGAAACAACTTATGATATGACATTAGTAGTTGAAATAGATAGGCAAAGGTATCATTTATCTTTCAAACCTGATTTCGTAATCCCAAAAATAAGAATTGGGAACTATTTCGCTTTTACTTAACCATTAACCCAGTGCTATATTAAAGCTCTCAGCAGCATTACAAAATGAATATCGCCACTCTATTGTTAGTGGTGGTTTTAGTGAAGTGTGAGGATTATTTTAGGCCACTGTATGATTACTCGAACAACCTACTTGATATTGGCGATAGCAGTTTGAAATATAATTTCATAGATAGGACTAGGAATGTGCAAAATGTGCCTACTGAGAACTGCGATCAAGTCGGGTGTAAAGTGAGCACTGAAAAGATAATAACTGGATTTACCGATAAAAGCTTTGGATTGACAATGAATATTGATAGCTTAGGACTAAACAACAAAATACTATAGATTTACACATCGGATATTACTTTTGACATCGAGTTGAGCTATATGTATAGCACATTGTATTGCAAACCATTTTATTCGTGGACATTGAGAAATTATGATCAAGATGATTACGACAAATGTATCAGTAATGCGAATGATATTACGATGGTATCTGCTTCTGGAGAGGGGGACTCTTCTGTATGGACCACTCCAACTAGTAATAAATATAAGAAAACAATGTCACCTTATTCTGCAGATGCTGTCAAATGCAACCATTGCTGGGCTACAGCTCTGGATTTATGCTTGAGGAAAAGCATGAAATGTATGAGTTCTGAAAAGATTGCGTCATTCAAGCTATCCACTGAAACAACTTATGATATGACATTAGTAGTTGAAATAGATAGGCAAAGGTATCCTGTATCTTTCAAACCTGATTTCGTAATCCCAAAAATAAGAATTGGGAACTATTTCGCTTCCACTTAACCATTAACCCAGTGCTATATTAAAGCTCTCAGCAGCATTACAAAATGAATATCGCCACTCTATTCTTAGTGGTGGTGTTAGTGAAGTGTGAGGATTATTTTAGGCCACTGTATGATTACTCGAACAACCTACTTGATATTGGCGATAGCAATTTGAAATATAATTTCATAGATAGGACTAGGAATGTGCAAAATGTGCCTACTGAGAACTGCGATCAAGTCGGGTGTAAAGTGAGCACTGAGAAGATAATAACTGGATTTACCGATAAAAGCTTTGGATTGACAATGAATATTGATAGCTTAGGACTAAACAACAAAACACTAGAGATTTACACATCGGATATTACTTTTGACATCGAGTTTAGCTATATGTATAGCACATTGTATTGCAAACCATTTTATTCGTGGACATTGAGAAATTATGATCAAGATGATTACGACAAATGTATCAGTAATGCGAATGATATTACGATGGTATCTGCTTCTGGAGAGGTGGACTCTTCTGTATGGGCCACTGCAACTAGTAATAAATATAAGAAAACAATGTCACCTTACTCTGCAGATGCTGTCAAAAGCAACCATTGCTGGGCTACAGCTCTGGATTTATGCTTGAGGAAAAGCATGAAATGTATGAGTTCTGAAAAGATTGCGTCATTCAAGCTATCCACTGAAACAACTTATGATATGACATTAGTAGTTGAAATAGATAGGCAAAGGTATCATTTATCTTTCAAACCTGATTTCGTAATCCCAAAAATAAGAATTGGGAACTATTTCGGTTTTACTTAACCATTAACCCAGTGCTATATTAAAGCTCTCAGCAGCATTACAAAATGAATATCGCCACTCTATTGTTAGTGGTGGTTTTAGTGAAGTGTGAGGATTATTTTAGGCCACTGTATGATTACTCGAACAACCTACTTGATATTGGCGATAGCAGTTTGAAATATAATTTCATAGATAGGACTAGGAATGTGCAAAATGTGCCTACTGAGAACTGCGATCAAGTCGGGTGTAAAGTGAGCACTGAGAAGATAATAACTGGATTTACCGATAAAAGCTTTGGATTGACAATGAATATTGATAGCTTAGGACTAAACAACAAAACACTAGAGATTTACACATCGGATATTACTTTTGACATCGAGTTGAGCTATATGTATAGCACATTGTATTGCAAACCATTTTATTCGTGGACATTGAGAAATTATGATCAAGATGATTACGATAAATGTATCAGTAATGCGAATGATATTACGATGGTATCTGCTTCTGGAGAGGGGGACTCTTCTGTATGGACCACTCCAACTAGTAATAAATATAAGAAAACAATGTCACCTTATTCTGCAGATGCTGTCAAATGCAACCATTGCTGGGCTACAGCTCTGGATTTATGCTTGAGGAAAAGCATGAAATGTATGAGTTCTGAAAAGATTGCGTCATTCAAGCTATCCACTGAAACAACTTATGATATGACATTAGTAGTTGAAATAGATAGGCAAAGGTATCCTGCATCTTTCAAACCTGATTTCGTAATCCCAAAAATAAGAATTGGGAACTATTTCGCTTCCACTTAACCATTAACCCAGTGCTATATTAAAGCTCTCAGCAGCATTACAAAATGAATATCGCCACTCTATTGTTAGTGGTGGTGTTAGTGAAGTGTGAGGATTATTTTAGGCCACTGTATGATTACTCGAACAACCTACTCGATATTGGCGATAGCAATTTGAAATATAATTTCATAGATAGGACTTGGAATGTTCAAAATGTGCCAAGTCGGGTGTAAAGTGAGCACTGAGAAGATAATAACTGGATTTACCGATAAAAGCTTTGGATTGACAATGAATATTGATAGCTTAGGACTAAACAACAAAACACTAGAGATTTACACATCGGATATTACTTTTGACATCGAGTTTAGCTATATGTATAGCACATTGTATTGCAAACCATTTTATTCGTGGACATTGAGAAATTATGATCAAGATGATTACGACAAATGTATCAGTAATGCGAATGATATTACGATGGTATCTGCTTCTGGAGAGGTGGACTCTTCTGTATGGGCCACTGCAACTAGTAATAAATATAAGAAAACAATGTCACCTTACTCTGCAGATGCTGTCAAAAGCAACCATTGCTGGGCTACAGCTCTGGATTTATGCTTGAGGAAAAGCATGAAATGTATGAGTTCTGAAAAGATTGCGTCATTCAAGCTATCCACTGAAACAACTTATGATATGACATTAGTAGTTGAAATAGATAGGCAAAGGTATCATTTATCTTTCAAACCTGATTTCGTAATCCCAAAAATAAGAATTGGGAACTATTTCGCTTCCACTTAACCATTAACCCAGTGCTATATTAAAGCTCTCAGCAGCATTACAAAATGAATATCGCCACTCTATTGTTAGTGGTGGTTTTAGTGAAGTGTGAGGATTATTTTAGGCCACTGTATGATTACTCGAACAACCTACTTGATATTGGCGATAGCAGTTTGAAATATAATTTCATAGATAGGACTAGGAATGTGCAAAATGTGCCTACTGAGAACTGCGATCAAGTCGGGTGTAAAGTGAGCACTGAAAAGATAATAACTGGATTTACCGATAAAAGCTTTGGATTGACAATGAATATTGATAGCTTAGGACTAAACAACAAAATACTATAGATTTACACATCGGATATTACTTTTGACATCGAGTTGAGCTATATGTATAGCACATTGTATTGCAAACCATTTTATTCGTGGACATTGAGAAATTATGATCAAGATGATTACGACAAATGTATCAGTAATGCGAATGATATTACGATGGTATCTGCTTCTGGAGAGGGGGACTCTTCTGTATGGACCACTCCAACTAGTAATAAATATAAGAAAACAATGTCACCTTATTCTGCAGATGCTGTCAAATGCAACCATTGCTGGGCTACAGCTCTGGATTTATGCTTGAGGAAAAGCATGATATGTATGAGTTCTGAAAAGATTGCGTCATTCAAGCTATCCACTGAAACAACTTATGATATGACATTAGTAGTTGAAATAGATAGGCAAAGGTATCATTTATCTTTCAAACCTGATTTCGTAATCCCAAAAATAAGAATTGGGAACTATTTCGCTTTTACTTAACCATTAACCCAGTGCTATATTAAAGCTCTCAGCAGCATTACAAAATGAATATCGCCACTCTATTGTTAGTGGTGGTTTTAGTGAAGTGTGAGGATTATTTTAGGCCACTGTATGATTACTCGAACAACCTACTTGATATTGGCGATAGCAGTTTGAAATATAATTTCATAGATAGGACTAGGAATGTGCAAAATGTGCCTACTGAGAACTGCGATCAAGTCGGGTGTAAAGTGAGCACTGAGAAGATAATAACTGGATTTACCGATAAAAGCTTTGGATTGACAATGAATATTGATAGCTTAGGACTAAACAACAAAACACTAGAGATTTACACATCGGATATTACTTTTGACATCGAGTTGAGCTATATGTATAGCACATTGTATTGCAAACCATTTTATTCGTGGACATTGAGAAATTATGATCAAGATGATTACGATAAATGTATCAGTAATGCGAATGATATTACGATGGTATCTGCTTCTGGAGAGGGGGACTCTTCTGTATGGACCACACCAACTAGTAATAAATATAAGAAAACAATGTCACCTTATTCTGCAGATGCTGTCAAATGCAACCATTGCTGGGCTACAGCTCTGGATTTATGCTTGAGGAAAAGCATGAAATGTATGAGTTCTGAAAAGATTGCGTCATTCAAGCTATCCACTGAAACAACTTATGATATGACATTAGTAGTTGAAATAGATAGGCAAAGGTATCATTTATCTTTCAAACCTGATTTCGTAATCCCAAAAATAAGAATTGGGAACTATTTCGCTTCCACTTAACCATTAACCCAGTGCTATATTAAAGCTCTCAGCAGCATTACAAAATGAATATCGCCACTCTATTGTTAGTGGTGGTTTTAGTGAAGTGTGAAGATTATTTTAGGCCACTGTATGATTACTCGAACAACCTACTTGATATTGGCGATAGCAGTTTGAAATATAATTTCATAGATAGGACTAGGAATGTGCAAAATGTGCCTACTGAGAACTGCGATCAAGTCGGGTGTAAAGTGAGCACTGAAAAGATAATAACTGGATTTACCGATAAAAGCTTTGGATTGACAATGAATATTGATAGCTTAGGACTAAACAACAAAACACTAGAGATTTACACATCGGATATTACTTTTGACATCGAGTTGAGCTATATGTATAGCACATTGTATTGCAAACCATTTTATTCGTGGACATTGAGAAATTATGATCAAGATGATTACGATAAATGTATCAGTAATGCGAATGATATTACGATGGTATCTGCTTCTGGAGAGGGGGACTCTTCTGTATGGACCACACCAACTAGTAATAAATATAAGAAAACAATGTCACCTTATTCTGCAGATGCTGTCAAATGCAACCATTGCTGGGCTACAGCTCTGGATTTATGCTTGAGGAAAAGCATGAAATGTATGAGTTCTGAAAAGATTGCGTCATTCAAGCTATCCACTGAAACAACTTATGATATGACATTAGTAGTTGAAATAGATAGGCAAAGGTATCATTTATCTTTCAAACCTGATTTCGTAATCCCAAAAATAAGAATTGGGAACTATTTCGCTTCCACTTAACCATTAACCCAGTGCTATATTAAAGCTCTCAGCAGCATTGCAAAATGAATATCGCCACTCTATTGTTAGTGGTGGTTTTAGTGAAGTGTGAAGATTATTTTAGGCCACTGTATGATTACTCGAACAACCTACTTGATATTGGCGATAGCAGTTTGAAATATAATTTCATAGATAGGACTAGGAATGTGCAAAATGTGCCTACTGAGAACTGCGATCAAGTCGGGTGTAAAGTGAGCACTGAAAAGATAATAACTGGATTTACCGATAAAAGCTTTGGATTGACAATGAATATTGATAGCTTAGGACTAAACAACAAAATACTATAGATTTACACATCGGATATTACTTTTGACATCGAGTTGAGCTATATGTATAGCACATTGTATTGCAAACCATTTTATTCGTGGACATTGAGAAATTATGATCAAGATGATTACGACAAATGTATCAGTAATGCGAATGATATTACGATGGTATCTGCTTCTGGAGAGGTGGACTCTTCTGTATGGGCCACTGCAACTAGTAATAAATATAAGAAAACAATGTCACCTTACTCTGCAGATGCTGTCAAAAGCAACCATTGCTGGGCTACAGCTCTGGATTTATGCTTGAGGAAAAGCATGAAATGTATGAGTTCTGAAAAGATTGCGTCATTCAAGCTATCCACTGAAACAACTTATGATATGACATTAGTAGTTGAAATAGATAGGCAAAGGTATCCTGTATCTTTCAAACCTGATTTCGTAATCCCAAAAATAAGAATTGGGAACTATTTCGCTTCCACTTAACCATTAACCCAGTGCTATATTAAAGCTCTCAGCAGCATTACAAAATGAATATCGCCACTCTATTCTTAGTGGTGGTGTTAGTGAAGTGTGAGGATTATTTTAGGCCACTGTATGATTACTCGAACAACCTACTTGATATTGGCGATAGCAATTTGAAATATAATTTCATAGATAGGACTAGGAATGTGCAAAATGTGCCTACTGAGAACTGCGATCAAGTCGGGTGTAAAGTGAGCACTGAGAAGATAATAACTGGATTTACCGATAAAAGCTTTGGATTGACAATGAATATTGATAGCTTAGGACTAAACAACAAAACACTAGAGATTTACACATCGGATATTACTTTTGACATCGAGTTGAGCTATATGTATAGCACATTGTATTGCAAACCATTTTATTCGTGGACATTGAGAAATTATGATCAAGATGATTACGACAAATGTATCAGTAATGCGAATGATATTACGATGGTATCTGCTTCTGGAGAGGGGGACTCTTCTGTATGGGCCACTCTAACTAGTAATAAATATAAGAAAACAATGTCACCTTATTCTGCAGATGCTGTCAAATGCAACCATTGCTGGTGTAGTGCATGTGTTATAAACATGCATACCCAAACAAACAAACATGTGTTATAAACATGCACACCCAAAAAAAAAATATATATATATGTATATATATATGTATATATATATGTAGAATAAGTTAAAAGAAAAGTAATTAATAGAACCCAAACAAAATTGCATAGTCAAGTGTTAACTGAAGTGGGTCACTTGAGTGCATTAGTATGGTAATTTGAGTTTTAAATAAATATGAACAAATAAGTAGGAGAAATAAATAAGTATATAATAAACATAGAAATTATTGATTATAAGTAGGAGAAAAGACTATTCTTTAAGAAAAACATAGAATAAGAAATAGTATATAAGCTAGGGTAAATTGTAAATAAAAACAGAAATAATTCTGACTTTAAACGAGAGAGATGTTTTATTCCTCAGAAACAAACTTCGGCAATTAACGTTGCCATCTTATAGAGCCGCCTACTACTCTAAGGCTCTTTTTAATAAAATAAGAATACTATAGGGCTTTAAATTAGGAAACGATAAAACAAACCCTTACATGGCGATCCTGCCAAATTAATTGAAAAGTTGAAAATTTTTTTGAACGGTTGGCATCTGTTTCAAGTCTTGACGCGTAACACCCAGATGAGCGTGGAAGAAGAGTTAGAAACAACCAGGCTGGAAATAGACAATCTTTTTAAGAAGTGGAAACAACTATTAGAAAAAGAATATGTACCTACACCTATAGTTTCTATCCCAGAAGTCCCCAAATATAGTGCCAGCAAAAAGAAGATACCTATCAAAGAATATCTAAAACGCCTACAGAAATCAAAGGTACATTCACCAATCCCAGAGAAACCAAAGGAAGAACAGAAAAAGAAGAGAGGCGGTAGAGCAGTAAAGAGGCGAAAGCTCATCGGGGAAACCTACCGGAAATTCCATCTTACCGGCAACAAGGCCGAGAAATCGAGATTGCTAAAGGAGATTCGGTCTATAAAGGAAAATTATAAAAAAAAAAAAAAATATATATATAAATAAATAACAGCAATAATGGGAGGTTGGTTTTCAAAAGAAGACATTATTGTGAACGAAAACAATAAAGAGGTCATGACGGTGACTCAAGACCATATGCAGATGATAATAAATGAGTATTACAAAGAATATATGAAAAAAAAAGCAATCAAATTCGCTAATAGAATAGAAAATGTGTAAATGGATAGACTAATAAGTATTTATAAAAATTAAAAAAAAAGTCCAAACAGAAAATATACAGAAGATTATGTAATAAAAACATTAAAATTAATTGAGGAGTTGAAATTTATTGCATTAAATGAGCGCTATCCTTTAGAAAATATTAATGAAATTGAAGGAAAAACCTTAAATTATTTAAAACTAAAAGAAAAAATAGAAATAACAGCCATGGCATCATTTGGCATTCTAGATGCATCCAAAATAATACCAGAGTTCAATGGTGACTTCGGACAAATTAGTAATTTTTAAGGTATAATAGACACTGACACACTCAAAGATGAAACAGAGGTTGCTAGGTTAATAAAATTCGTTTTAGCCACTAAATTAACAGACAAAGTAAAGAATAAGTTAATTGCAGAAGAAACACCGAACTCGCTAGAAACTTTTAAACGTACACTTAAGAAAGTATTTTCCCCCAAGAAATCACTCTCTTCAGTACATACCGAATTAGCAAAACAGATGCAAGGAAATAGTTCAGTAACACAATTCGCCAACAAAGTTGAATCACTTGTAGCTTCTCTTAATGAATTGCAGATCTCAGAACTGGGATCACAAAACAGGGAAACGATTATTAAAATGAATGATCAAGTTGCGCTTAGTATTTTCAAGAATGGTTTAAATGAACCACACAGAACTACAGTTTTAGCTGCTAGACCCAAAAGCCTAAATGAAGCAATCCATATAGCTTCAGAAGTAAATTCACAAACGAATTCTGTAATGCATTTTAATAGGAACACAAATTCTTCTTATAATAGGAGATTTCGAAATAATCATAACGTAAATAATAGAAACAATCATGGTAATCATTTTAGAAATAATAATTTCCATGGTACTAACCTACCACGAGATAACAACAATTGGAATAACCAGAGAAATAGTAATAATTACAATAATAATAACAGAAATGGTAATTTTAGAAATAACAACCAGAGAAATGGTAATAATCGCAATAATAACAATATCAGAAATGGTGATTTTGTGGATGGGAACCAAAGAAGAATATATTTTGCCCAGGAACAGGGAAACGAGATAGACCCCTGCGATCCTTAAGAGTAAATGAAACGGAAGATGTAGGGAGGTTAAAACAATTAAAGGAATATACATTAAAAACTTACAATTCGCACTCAGACGCACCTCATTTTGTAACATTTAAAACATGTGAAGGAAATTTTGTGAGATTTTTGATAGATACAGGTGCAGACATTTCAATATCTACTAAAGACAATGTGTCAAGGAAAGAACGTAAGTTCTCAGGCTTACCATCAAAATCCGTGATTAACTTGGAGGCGGTGTTGAGAAATTCTATAATTGTTTGTGATATTTTGTTGTTTGTTTGTTTAAAATTTACTTTTTCATGTAAACTTTCTGGTAAATCAATTTTCAAATCTTTCTTTGATGCTATTGTTAATATTTTATTTCTGATATCAATAAAAAATGCGTCTGCTGCAACTTTGTGTGCGAGTGTTAGTCGTTCATAATTAACGTTTAAAATTATTCTTATTTGCTCTAAACAATGCAAAAGAATGTCAAAATGTTTGTGTATTGTATCATCTTTTATAGGTCTGTCTATATTAAGACATTTATAAGATTTTGCAAATGTTATTTTAATATTTCGGCATTTATCTAAAATACTTTGCCAATCCATACCATAAATAACTGTTCAATATTTTTATGGCCCCACTTCTTTATCATGAATACTGTTTCCTGTTCTACCATTTTCCTAGTTTCTAAATCTTTTCTATTTGGGACTCTGTCTATTCCCATTGCTTTCCATAAATTTGAAAGCTATTGTAAGAATATTTCCTTTCCCGTTTCTTCATCCTTAATTTTGTTTGGTGACCAATTAATAGTGTTTTTTAGTTTCTTTGGCATTTTGAGAAATAATAATGTTATTTTAAAATAATTAAATTTTATCTAATTCATTGGCTCTGCTGGTATATTTCTTTTTTAACCTACGGCTATGCATCATGTAAGTGCGTAGTGCAAAATTCAACCCAATTAGTATTACTATTATTATTAAATAAATTTCTACTGTATGTAAATCTACTGTACCCTGTGTCAATTCTACTTCATTTATAACATTGGCTGATGGCCTATCTAATTTTGTCTGAGACTGACACATTTTCCATTAAAGGTCCAACAAAATTTATTATTATCTATTTTTTTTTCTTTAGTTACTATTTGTTTTTTATTTGCATTGTTTTCAGTTTGAAATTCCTATTATACTCTTAACATATTAAATTTAATTATAAATTTGGCTCTTATTATGACATTTATGAAAATTTAACAATTTTCACTAATTTTGTACGTAAAAAAAAATTCTTGCCACGAGCGGTTAACGCTTACTGGCTCTAAGAGATAGCTGCTAGCTTGAAAAGAAATGATGAAGCCCATGCAATCGAGAATTCTACAGCTTTGTCTGCGATTGCCTTTTACAAGAAACGAGTGACCATGGACAGCAATGAAAATTATGAGATAGAAGAAGACGGGAATGATGTGCCCAATGTGAATGGACCACAGGGATTGGGTGATCAGGTGACTCAACAACAACGCTCTACCAAGCGCCTGATCCGCAAATATGAGGTATATGACTACATCAAATCATTACATACGCCTGAGGATAAAGCTTTCCTCCATGTCACGGGAGAGTTGAATACTGTGTTAGCACCCAGTCCATTACCTCTCATCGACATTGAGAATCCTGCAGCATCGGCACAAAACTTTGCGGCAAAGCCATTATCATCAGACATGCAACAAAAACTCACCTTGCTACTAGGGAAACCTTGTCCTGTCGCATGGAACAGTACTGAAGAATTGGTAGATGTTCGTGCTTTTCCAGGATACAGGGTCAGTATCAATTTAGCCTTTGCTCAGTTGCAGCATTTCACTCCTAGACCCATTGCATCTCCAGCTGTCATAGCAGGACCATCTGGCTTGCCGAGACCCACTCCTCGTGACAATAATGAGGATCTCCAATAGAGGTCACCTGATCTGGTTGGTCACATAGTATAATCCAAGTGTGAGGATTAACTTTGAGGGTAGTTGAAGTCCCCATAGAACAACCATAATCGGAGAAATCCACTCAATTATCATTATTATAAACTATAATATTTAATAGTTTCTTCTTTTTACAAGCAATTAGGTCATTTTAATTTTATATAAAATATTTAATTTATTTCTATATATTAATTTCCAATATTTCGCTATCACAATGGATAGCTTCTTCAGGGATAATATAAGTTTATTATTAATATCAAAAGGTGCTTAGAAGAATTAAAACGTGTTGCAGCTAGATGCAACATTCATAAATTCTAGCAACAATCTAAACACCTTCTACTCTGACACATTTGACAATTTTAACACATACATTACATACATTATATGGCGATCCTGCAAGTTTCGATCCAGCAAATTGCGATCCTATAAATTTCGATCCTGCAGATTTAGATCCTGTCTAAGTTACTGACAAAATTCCTTTTTAAATACCTTTAAAAATAAATTATTTCTTGATGTCGTGCGAAACAAATCCATCGCAAGAAGAAATAGATAATAGGTGGAGAAAAGCTGCGTTTAAAAAACGAGAAAAAGGAAATCCGACGACAAATGGGAATAGTGTCTGGCGCAAAGAAAAGACAGTTATATAAGAAACTCCATCAAATTGAGAAATGGGCAAAACACAATCCAGGGAACAAGAAACTATAAATATCAACGAAAACATCAATGGTGGTACAATCAGCAACAACCAAAACATGGAGCTAGGCAGTTATATTAAAATAGATACATTTATTTTACTCACTATATTAGTTATAATATATTCAATTTATAGAATTAAACAAATATTTCAAAAGTTATGTTAACAAGAAAGCCGTGGTACAAGTTTAAAATAAGAATAAAATATTTTAAAATACAAAAGTAAGAAATAAAACTAAGACCAAAAATAATTTTATGGAATCTGTCATAAGTAGGATAGAAAGAATAATTATAAATTTTAAAAAAGCAGGAACTAGAGGTTAACAAAAATCGACATTACTCATTAAATTAGAAGAGTTAGAATTGTTAAACAAAGAATTTATTGACTTAATAGAAATAAAAACAATAACGGATGACATAAAAGGAAGTACAGAAAGTTTTGACAAATATTATAATAAGGCAAAAACGCTACTTGAACAGGCTCTTAATACACAAAAACCCCATAATCAAACACAAAATTTAACAAATATGGCACCTCAAAATTTTAATTTAGAACTCGCTTTAAAAACTATTCCAGAATTCACAGGAAATTACAAAGATATTAACTCATTCCTTGCAATAGTTGAATTGCTCAACAATGGTTTGGCAGAAGGCCAAAAGATAATATTATTAAATTTCGTGTACAACGTAAAATTAACTACAGTAATAAGAACAGCGTTAGGTACATCCGCACCAACAACATTCGATAATTTAAAAACCATACTTACAAATAGATACAAAAATACAAAAACAGTATCTCAGTTACAAGCTTCACTAAGCAATTTTTCTCAAAAAAGTAGGAACATACATGCCTATTACGAAAAACTTTTAAATTTAATAGCGGAACTAAATGAGGGAAATACCAAATTGCAGTGCAATTCAGTCAGATACCATTAAACTAATAAATGAGAATTATGCCTTAAATGTCTTCAAAACTGGTTTAAATGAGCAATTTAAACCAACCATATTTGCATCTAGACCAAAAGAACTTAATGAAGCAGTACAATTAACATTAGAGTTAGAAAAAGAAATTTCTAATAAAGATCAAGTACTCTATTTTTTAAATAGGCAAAATAAAAACAATATGACAAGAATCATAGAAACAATACCAATAGGAATAATTATAAGAACAATAATTATAATAGGAGAAATAATTATAATCAGAATAACACGTCTAATAGACAAGCGAATTATAACAATAGATCGTCTAACAACAACGGACAAATAAATAATAACAATCGTAATAACAATAACAACAGCAGTTATGAACCAAATAATTATAAAAATAATAGTAATAATCGTAACAGCAATGCTAGTCGGAACAATAGAAATTTTCGACACAACCGACGAAATGTACACATCGTACAGGAAAACTACCAGGTCCCGGATGTGAGTCGAGGAACTGCACAAACCCACCATCCGGTGGAGCAACTGGAAGATTAAATAATGTTTTCCAAATATCAAATAATTTAACCAATTTCATAAGCTTAAACTTAGGTAAAGATGTAATACTTACATTCTTAATAGACACGGGAGCAGACATCTCCTTGTGCAAATTAAACAAACTAAATGAGGATTCAATAAATTTGGATAGGGAACAATCAAGTAGTTTCACAGGCATAATATCAGAAAAAATTAAATCTATTGGAACATCAGAACTAAGGTTTATTATAAATAACATAAACGAAAACCATACATTTCATATCATAGACGAAAATTTTCCAATACCAACAGACGGAATTTTAGGAAGAGATTTTTTTGCGAAATTCTTATGCAAGATTGACTATGAAACATTCACGATAACACTTACTTTACAAAATGAAGAAATTACAATACCTATGAAATCATGGATAAACAAAAATTAAAAGTAGAAAAACGATCGGAAAGTATTCATCCTATAAATCTGGATATTCAGGAAGATAGCATTATTCTTAACAAGGAAATTCAGCCGGGTATATTTATTAGTAACACTATAATACCAGGAAACGGCAATCGACATGTCAAAATACTGAACACAACAGAAAAGGATGTAATTTTAGAGAACATCAATTTTGAAATAGAGCCCTTACGAAATTACACTATATTACAAAGACAAAGAAAAACGAATTTCGACAAAGACAGATTCAGTAAATTAATAGACACTTTAAAGTTTGTCGTTAAGGACGAAAAAGCTAAAACAGAATTAATACAAATTTTCAATCAAACATTTAGAGAACCTTAAAATCATTTAACCACATAATAATTATTTGAAAATTATATATAAAATTATATAATCAAGATTAATTTTACAATTGTCTATTAATAAAAACGAAAGGACATTTTAAATATAATAAAAAATGAACGGAATAAATTTTAATGAATTACCAATAGATGAATCCTATAACCTACCAACTATGGATATAACTCAGTTCAGGACTCTCCAAGTTTATCCAGAAGGTGAAATTATCCACGAAAGAATTAAGTTTGTTATTAAGAATATCAAATTCGATGTTATTAACGGAAGATACATCAAGAATTATGCTAAAAATGCGGTCAATATGGCATTTGGAGGGGAACCTGCATATGCCACATTGACTCCGGCACAAGAAGAACCCATAAACCTTCCAAAAAAAATGGGATACTATGTTAACCCTAGGACAAAAATTATCAAGAGCAGTAATAAGGTAGATTGTTATTTACAAATACCGATAGATAGAAAATACTTGTGTTGTAGTGTGTTTGACTAGTCGTAGTTACCATACCTTCTGTATGTAACTTAAGATCAACACTTTGTTGATATTATTGTCCGCACTGCATAAATGCGGGACAGCGTGTGTTATGCTGTCTCAGCATATTCCCACGTAGTTTTGTAGCTTAAGTATATTATATTTACGTTTGTTTTAAGTATAGAGATAAGCTAAAAGGCAATTATAAAATAAACGTGAAACTGAACAGTCGCGCTAGCGGCTGTTCCTCAATAAATAAACAAAATTTTTTATTTTAACACTACAGTATGCTCTATTGTCGTTTTTCACCATTTATTCCGAATTTGGTCTAGTCTTTGAAGAGTATATTGAAAACCCAGATGATACAGTAACATTAGGATCTTTACCAAATGATATATTGCAATCACTCGAACTCTAGCGATATAAGGATGACAGCTCATTTATTAGTATTATTGATAGCAAAAAATTTCAACACTACTAATATCTAGACTGCTGATTATATTTCTCGCTACATGGAAAACCGAGCAAAAGCTGCTAGATTTGCACTAAATGATGATAAAGCAAAATGGTTAATTAGTGGAGTATGTATAGAAAAAATGAATTCTATCTGGAACATGGTCCTTAAGCTCAAGGCAGCAGTTTTCGATTTCTTATTTCGCATAAGAGGCAAACATGGTGAAATCAGTGCAGCATTAATACTATTAGCTGATTCTTCCATGATCACAATAAGATGTATTAACAAGTTCATTAATACTGATGCTAAGTCTTTGGCTCATATGGAACGACTTATCTGGATAGAAACAAAAGAATATTTGGAAACAGTAACAAGGATCAGGAAAGAATTAGGAGTGATGTGGCCCTATTTCAGGATCATTCGCCCTAATGATACAACTTTATCATCTCAAAAATTCCCAAACTTAGCTCGTGCATCTGTGGAATATTATAAAAATTTTATTGATACCTCAGAAACTTTTGCCCGAGTTGTTTCACCCAAGATAGCAACAATTCCAGGCTTAGATGAATTTGCTAGAACTCCCTTATCTGATGATTACCTTCTTAATGCAGGGAACCAAGGTGTTGGTACTCTTAATGAAAAAGAGAAAGAAGCATCCTTGAGATTCAGTATTGATCTTAGCAAGTGGGAGGCCCCAAAAGCATTAAAACTAAGACTTGGAATTGGTCAAGATATCAATCAATCAAACTTGATCAGACAACTTATAAATCAGAGGGCTCCTGCTAGAGCTCAAAACAATTGAACAATTGAACAAAATTAAAAATTATAAATAAATAAAACCTATACTAAAAACTAAATAAAACAGAAAAAAAATCTTAATGGAATAGGCCAAGGTATAATTTCGACACAAGGTAGTGTCAAATGTGAGTTGAAAATAGAAAATATAAAACATAAATTTCACGTGGTTAAAGATGATTTTAAAATTCAACCAGATGGAATTATTGAATGGATTTCATACGAAAGTATAATTGCGTACTAGAATACTCCAGTGAGAGAGACCAACTAATTATTCGATTACATGAAATTGATCACGACATTGGAATATCAATTAAAAATGGTCCCAATATAAATTCTATAGCAATACCCGTTAGATCGGAAGTAATAAGATCAGTACCAATAAATTCATCTGAACAAAATGTTTTGGTCCCCATAACTTCCACATCAAACCCTTTAGTCAAGATACAACTGAAATGATTTGATAATTCACGATGTCAAACTCGTTACAGAAAGTCTAGCAAACTACAAAATAGTAACTGAGAATTTTATACCGACCAAATTCAAAGAGAAATTGGAAAGGCTTTCAAAAAACTTTCCATTGTTCGTAGAAAAAGACCTGAAACTGTTATGTAAGGAATTTATAGATATCTTTGCGTTAGAATCTGAACACATATCGGCCAATAATTTTTATAAACAAAAGCTTAGAACCAATAACACTCAACCAGTTTACATAAAAAACTATAGAATTCCTCATTCTCAAAAGGAAGAAGTAAACAAACAGGTTGATAAGCTAATTAAAGACGATATCGTTGAACCATCCATTTCAGATCACAATAGCCCAATTCTCTTAGTACCAAAGAAACCGCTACCCGGTACCACTCAGAAGAGATGGAGATTGGTAGTAGACTACAGAGCGGTTAACAAAAACGTATTTGAATTATGCAGAAAATATAATCTGAAATTACACCCAGATAAATTTTCATTTTTCTGCACGCAAGTTACATTTTTAGGCCACAAATGTACCGATCTGCCTGATGACAGCAAATTTTCTATAGTACAAAACTATCCAACATCAAAGAATGGTGATGAAGCTAAACGCTTCGTAGCCTTTTGTAATTATTACCGAAGGTTCATACCAAATTTTGCTGAATCGTCAAGACACATAACAAAGTTGTCTAGAAAAAATGTACCTTTTAACTGGAACCAGGATTGTGAAAAATCCTTCCAGTAATTAAAAACCCAATTACTAAGCCCAAAAATTCTACAATACCCTGATTTTTCTAAAACTTTTTACATAACAACAGACGCAAGCAAGCACGCTTGTGGCGCTGTCCTCAGATCAGATAGATCTTTCACTAAAGGTGAAAGTAATAAATCTACTATAGAGCAGGAATTAACTGCATTTCACTGGGCAATAAAACATTTTAGACCATACATTTACGACGCAAAGTTTATAATTCAAAGTGATCATAGACCACTTACCTATCTATTTTCTTTAAAGAACCCGTCCTCCAAGCTCATGCGTATGAGATTTGACCTCGAGGAATACGACTTTGTAGTCGAGTACATTAGGGGTCAGGAAAATACAGTGGCAGACGCGCTGTCACGAATAGAGTTTCAGGATATAAGAAATATTGAAGTCAATAACGTACTGAAGGTAACAACCAGACTTCAGGTTAAAACAAGCGGGATAAGTACGAATAATATCTCTACACCGTATACAGAATCTAATAAATTTAATGTATATGAGGCTATAAATGCCCATGAGCACCGTAAAATACCTCGATTGTATTTTACTAAGGATAGAGTAATTATCCATAAAAAAAAGCAAGTACTTTCTGATTTTAAGTTGAAGGACTTTGTTATTAATAGAAATGTCTACCTAGGTCACCTCTTTCTAAAGCTTGCAGAAATAGCTAATAATATTGGTCTTGACACATTGCTACTCTCACTAGATGACAGTTGCTTATTTAACTAGGAACTAATTTTGAAACCTTCAAAAGTAAATCTTGCAAGATTCAAATTGATTCTGAAAAACTGCGAAATATTCAAAAATAGCATGATGATCCTATTACAGGAGAATATCCAGGCATAACTCGCATGATAAAAAAATTAGACTTCAATACCAGGCATGACTAGAGACATAACAAAATACGTCAAGAAATCGCGACATGAGAACCAGAGGGTTCTATCTGGCATTTTTTCACTTTTGCTCTTTTTGATTGGAATTTATTCTTTGTAATGGTTTTTATCTTTTAATGAAACCCTTTTTGTATTTTCACTTATAATTTTAGTAATACTAACAGAGCCATTTAGTTCTATATGCAAAAAAGTGGACGCATTTAGTTCCAAAAGGTTCTATCTGCAATAAATTTCAATGGTGTTCCAAAAATATAATAAATTTATTGAGTTAGTTTTTCTAAAAATTGAAAAATGTTAAATAACAACTAAATAACTATAAAACTAAATGATTACTACCCTAATTGGAAATATTGAAAAGGTGGCAGCACGGATGACTAGGTTCTGACTGCAGACAACTTCAATGTTGTGAAAGTGTTTGTGCTGATATTTTGGATGAATAAGCTTAAAATATCTTATAATATAAACAAAATGGAAATACCTAGTGACAGTGGATCTGATATTCAGCCTTGGAAAGAAAAACTCAACCATAAATCATCAAAACGCAAGTAAGTTTATCATGAAATAGAATTTATTTAAAAAAGTGATGATTGAAGCGAATTTTCTAAACAGCTGTTTTCTGCATTTGTGAGCGAAATTTGTTGCAACCCAACAGGCATTTTTTTTAAATTAATTTTCGTATGCAATGTTCATTTGTAGATTATTTGTTTATGATGACACCTCAACTTCAGATTTTTCCGAAAATGTTTTAACCTATGATGAAATAACTGCTGACAAACTGCAGAGCTTGAATGCGTGCTTTGCCGTTGATGGAGTTCGCCAACTAAATAATGATGAAATGAACCCAGGAGCGCGAAGCCTCGTTCCATATAATAGCAATACCGAAAGCGTAAACACAAAAGAACGAAGTCCTATGAAATCACGTAAGCTTACAAGGAAAAGGAAACGAAATCCCGAAACATCGAAAAAGAATATTCGCAGGGGAAAGCGCCAAAGAGGTGAAGCATATATCAATACTTCGGATAAACTCGTTGCAGAAAAGAAGCTCTTTAATGTTGATTGTGTGTGTAAGTGAAAATGCATCGGCAAAATAAGCAAAGATGACAGAGAATCTCTAAAGAAATCATTTTACTCTTTGGATGAAAATGGCAAAAAACATTTTATTATACGAAATACTAATTGCAATTTATGTAAAACAGGCGATGTGAACGTGTCTAGGAAAAAAAATCTTTTACGTATTCTTTCCAAGTCAACGATGAACTTGTAAAAGTGTGTAAACAATATTTCTTTAAAACTCTTTTAATAAGTCAAAAAACGTTATACAATATACACTTAAAAAAGATAAAGCGACAGACGTACCTAAAAACGATGAACGAGGTAAAAAAAACCAGAGAACGCATTGACAAAAATGACAAGGACATCGTTAGAAAACATATATAATCATTTCCTAAAGATGAGTCCCACTATTGTCGAGCTAAGACAAATAAAGAGTATCTATGCAGTAGTCTTAACTTAGCAATGATGTATGGTCTATATGTTGAGAAATGTGAAGAGCAAAGTATTGCTCCTTTAAAGCAATCAATGTACAGATGAATTTTTAATACAGAATATAATATTGACTTTTTGGCTCCTAAATCTGATAGATGCGATTTGTGCGAGGAATATAATATGGCTGTGAAGGAAAGCATATTATCAGAGAAATTGAATGAAAAATATGAACGCCATGTGGTTGAAAAATCGTTCATGAGAACAGAAAGAAAATCAGATAGAGAAAGCAAGACTTTGACTATATGCTTTGATCTCCAAAACGTTATATCATTACCAAGAGGAAATGTAAGTTGTTTTTACTATAAACGTAAATTAAACGTTTACAACCTAACTGCCCATGCTTCAGACGGAAATGTTAAAAATGGTTACTGTGCAGTTTGGCATGAGGGATTGTGTGGCCGAACAGGAAACGATATAGCCAGTGCTTTAGTAAAGATTCTCTCTAAAATATGTTTGGACTACTCAAATGCGACTGATTTAATTTAATGGAGTGACAGCTGCGTGCCGCAAAATAGAAATTCTGTAGTTTCCTTCCTGTAGTTTTCATCGTTTCTTGTAAACAACTCATTTGTTCAGACTATAACTTTAAAATATTCTACCCCTGGCCATTCATGCATTCAGGAAGTCGACAATATCCATTCAAACATTGAAAAAAAAACTTAAATTGACAGAAGTTTGGTCACCTGTGTCTTTGTTACGAGTTTTACTGGTAGCCAACAGAAAACAACCTTACCGTATCATAGAGATGAGCTCCAGTGACTTTTTTGATTTTCAATCGCCAGCAAAAACATTAAGCTACAGTAATGTACCATTTACCAAAGTTTCACAGCCTACTTTAAAGAGATGTGACATATTCGATGTAGGTTATAAGCTCAGCCATGGTTCCAAAGAATGGGAAAATGTTTCAATACAAAAAAAAAAAAAGGCACACGCCACACTTCGAAGCCTACATTTCCAGCTGTAAACAAATCAAAATGTGTGCCAAGACTTACTAAAGACAAAGAAAATGATTTAAAGAGTATGTTTAAGTGGATGCCTTCCATAGACGTAGATTTTTATAACACACTTTTTAATTAGATAAACTCATTTGAAAAAAAATTTAATTTTTAAGAACCACATTAAATGGGTCACATTAAAGAATATTAATTTTTGTTTTTTTTTTTTCTTTTTTTCACATTTTCTTTTATATTGCATTAAGGAAATGAATAATTCTTATGTAACTTATATTTATTTTAAAATTTTTTAATCGCATAAAAAAAAATTATATATGAATAATTATTGCAAAAGTTTTTAGTTTGAGTTCCGAAAGGTTCTATCTGAAATCTGTAATTAAAAAAGTTAATTTTTCTTGTGTTTTATTTTAACTTTTGATGAAACAAATTTTATATTCCAATAATTACCTGAAGTAGTTTCTGATTTCTTGGGTTCTCTTCTTCATATTTATTATTTAAATAGTATAGAAATAACTCCGAACTTTAAAAATGCTCTCCTGAACATTTTTGAAAAAGCCAGATAGAACCCTCTGGTTCTCACGTCGCGAAATGTCAATCATGCCAAATTAATAAAACTGTTGTCAAAGGGAAAGAACCTCTAGTTCTTACACCTACGCCTGCGAAAGCGTTTGATATTGTCATTATTGACACTATCGGTCCGCTACCAAGATCTGAGTCACAAAACGAATTCGCGGTGACAATTATGTGCGATTTAACTAAATATTTAGTTACTATACCTGTACCTAACAAATCTGCTAAAATCGTAGCTAAAGCCATCTTAGAAAACTTCATCCTAATATATGGATCAATGGCGAAAATAGTTACTGATATGGGTACAGAGTATATGAATCAAACTTTACAAGAACTATGCTCACTCATGAAGAAAAATACCACCATCACTAGACTTCGTGAAAGAAAATAAAGTTGAACCACTGTATAATGTTGATTCATACGAAAAAGAAGTTAAGTTCAGACTTCAAGTTGCACAACGCAGAGCAGCAAGCCTCATAGAACAATCTAAGCTGCAAAGACAACAAATTTCCAATGAGGGGGCCAATACCCAAAATATATCCATAAATGATCTCGTTATGGTCCGCAATGAAGCTGGACACAAGTTAGACGCCACCTATAAAGGACCTTATCAAGTGATAAGTCTCGATGACCACAACAATGTCGAGCTCCTTGAGAAAGGTAATAGTACCTTCAAGGTACATACAAATAGAATGAAAAGGGTGGATACGTCTTAACTTTCCTGATTTCAATTATTGAACTTGCCACAAAAATATTTTTCTCAGAATAATATTTCATTTTTATCTTTTTGCAACCTCTTTACAATTTATTTTGCATTTATTTATTTTTTTCACTTACTTTAATGTAAATTTATTACTACATTTACATATATATAATTTTTTTTAATTTAAAAAAAATTAATTTATTTTTAACTATTCCATACTTGTAATATTCTTGAATAAGAGTGGATTAAAATATTTTATTTTATTTTTCTCCTTTTAAAGGAATTTCAGTCCTAATGTACATTAATTACATTAAATGGTACATTACATTGTTTTATATTTAAATATTTAGATTTAAATTTACTTATTTAGTTTTTTTACCCAATATTATTATTTTTCTTTGTTGTGTTTTGCTAATTTCAAAAATAATTAAACAAAATTTCATTTTGTATTTGAAAAGAATTGAATTCATTGTTTTTACATGATATTCTTAATTACTTTTAAATTATTGTTTTATTAAGCTTGGTTTAATGAAACTTCGTTTACATTTCATTTAATATGATTCTAATTTTAAGTTGTTTTATACATAAAGTTTCAAAAAGAAAAGAAATTTTTTCTATATCCTTTATCATAATCAAAATTTCATACTAAATGAAATTATTTTTCTTTTAGAAATAGAATTTTTTTACTTTTAATAATTCAAACAACTCCCTAAAGGGGGAAGGGATCACATAAAGTGTCACGTCTCTCAAAAGAGAATCCCTATATCCTTCTTAATCTTTAATCCATTTACATTATTATCCTTTAACGGATTTTTATTACTTTTTGTACATGTAAATACGACTGACTTTTAACTAATAGTAGTTATTATTTTAAGATAATATTCTTTAAACCGTTGTAAATTTTATCGTCGTTATATTATTTCTAAAAGAACAATCAAACTTTCTTTTGATTGTTCTTTTTGGTAAAAAGGGAGGTGTAGTGTATTTGACTAGTCGTAGTTACCATACCTTCTGTATGTAACTTAAGATCAACACTTTGTTGATATTATGTCCACACTGCATAAATGCGGGACAGCGTGTGTTATGCTGTCTTAGCATATTCCCACGTAATTTTGTAGCTTAAGTATATTATATTTAAGTTTGTTTTAAGTATAGAGATAAGCTAAAAGGCAATTATAAAATAAACGTAAAACGTAAAAAAATATCAATCTTTATTCTTCTAGACGTCAGTATCACGAGTCGCATAATGTTACTCGCGGTCTTGACCCTAATGACCTTCCACACCCACCTGCCCGCTCGCTTCAAAACTAACCTCTTCCCACTCATGCAGAGACTGAGCCGCGCTAGCGGCTGTTCCTCAATAAATAAACAAAATCTTTTATTTTAACACTACAGTGTGCTCTATTGTCGTTTTTCACCATTTATTCCGAATTTGGTCCAGTCTTTGAAGAGTATATTGAAAACCCAGATGATACAGTAACATTAGGATCTTTACCAAATGATATATTGCAATCACTCGAACTGAAAAATGAAAAAGCTACAGCTAGCGATATAAGGATGACAGCTTATTTATTATTATTATTGATGGCAAAAAATTTCAACACTACTAATATCCAGACTGCTGATTATATTTCTCGCTACATGGAAAACCGAGCAAAAGCTGCTAGATTTGCACTAAATGATGATAAAGCAAAATTGTTAATTAGTGGAGTAGGTCTAGGAAAAATGAATTCTATCTGGAACATGGTCCCTAAGCTCAAGGTAGCAGTTTTCGATTTCTTATTTCGTATAAGAGGCAAACATGGTGAAATCAGTGCAGCATTAATACTATTAGCTGATTCATCTATGATCACAATAAGATGTATTAACAAGTTCATTGATACTGATGCTAAGTCTTTGGCTCATATGGAACGACTTATCTGGATAGAAACAACTATTCTTTATTTGGAAACAGTAACAAGGATCAGGAAAGAATTAGGAGTGATGTGGCCCTATTTCAGGATCATTCGCCCTAATGATACAACTTTATCATCTCAAAAATTCCCAAACTTAGCTCGTGCATCTGTGGAATATTATAAAAAGTTTATTGATACCTCAGAAACTTTTGCCCGAGTTGTTTCACCCAAGATAGCAACAATTCCAGGCTTAGATGAATTTGCTAGAACTCCCTTATCTGATGATTACCTTCTTAATGCAGGGAACCAAGGTGTTGGTACTCTTAATGAAAAAGAGAAAGAAGCATCCTTGAGATTCAGTATTGATCTTAGCAAGTGGGAGGCCCCAAAAGCATTAAAACAAAGACTTGGAATTGGTCAAGATATCAATCAATCAAACTTGATCAGACAACTTATAAATCAGATGGCTCCTGCTAGAGCTCAAAACAATTGAACAATTCATTTTATTATCTTCAATAAAATTTCCTTTTAAGTATCTAGATCCATTTTCATATAACAATTTCACCTTTACATACTGGCAGGATCGCCATATAATGTATGTGTAAAAATTGTCAAATGTGTCATTATAACAATATTCCCATTGGTATACTTTTACAATGAAATGGGACACCGAGCTAAAACTCGATGAAGTTCACACATGCCATTTTAACAAAGTAATAATATGCTGAGGTAGTGGGAAATGCATTGCATTAATGCATTGTTTTAAGTGCATGAACAAAACAAGTGTTCTCTTACACTAAACAAAACAAACCCACGATTGCACAATGATAACAGATACACATAAGGTGCATGCCCATTAGCGACTTGGTGTTAATACACTGTAGTAAACGCCGGGGTTCCAATGCACTTGAAATGGACACTACGACCACTCAAAATATTGTCTTTTAATTATTCTTAGCATTATACCATAGTTAATGATAATTATTAAGTTAATGTTATTGATCAAGTAAAACAATAAAGCAGTCGAAATTGACAAGTCAAACAATGAAGACGGACTTTTATTTAATTAACCACGACACTTTACAGACACAGTCACCAGGCCTATCATCCACCTCTAACATGATGGGGATGCAGAGGACACCTCAGAAACAGGGTCTACACCTTTTTGAACAATGCAAGTATAACGCCGAATGTTGTGATAGATTATCTCTACCGGATACTCCCTAGAATCAAAGGCGAGTTAGTGAAGGAATGGAAATCTTATAAGGCAACGCTGACTCCTGGGACTATAACCCCATTGGATTTCTTAGAGGTTAAAGCCATCAAGATCACTCGCAATATTCCCGTGGTCGCCTCGGTATCACTCGATGAGAGTTCAGATTTGGCCTTGATTCTGAAAATAAATATTTGAATATTTTAAGAACAGGTAATATGGGGTATGCCTACTGGGGACGCCAACCATATAAAAAAATGGCAACGCACAATGTGTAGTACCTTTGAGGTTGTGTGGAAATCTACACGATAGCAAATATATTTAGATTTTTACTATTAAATAATTTTTTTTAATATTCTATAGATTGGATATACAGTCGTTTTGAAAAATTAAAACCCAGTTGCTTGGAAATTAACAAATTGAAGAGGTTTGGAGTTTAGCTGAGATCCATAAAAATTTTGCGGGTCGACAACATTTTATATTGTATGACGAAATCAACTGCAACATTTTTCGTCCAGATAATCGACGTTAGGTCTAGTGAAGGCTTTCTAACCAAACACTTAAAATATACGTTATATGTTAAATTTTCGTTTAGTTTTCAATGTAATTTGTTGTTTTATATTCCATGTTTTTATAGTAAAATTTTTTTGAACCAAAAACTAAATTTTGTTTAAATTTTTTTAATACAATTAAGGGCATAAAACAAAATAATGAAATATACCAAAGTAAATTTTTTAAAAAAATATTGTTATTGATAACTTTGTTCAAATTTAGCGGTATCTGCATTTGGAAATCTGATTTTAATAGGCTTCAACCACGGCTAACGAAATTTAGGAATTTTACTTTTAAAAAATTAGAAATTTTTTTGTAATAAAATTTTTTAAAAATTCTGTAAAAGTCGAACAAAAAACTTTTTCTAAAAAGATTTATAGTGCACCAACTAAAAAGTGGAATTAATAGAAGTTTAATTTTTGTTGTACTCATTTATATATTTATTGTAATTTTCTAATCATACCATAAATCAAAATATCGAGTATATAAATACCTTAAGGTATTATTAAACAAAGAAATCAACCGCAAATTGAGTTTTACAGCAAGTTTTATTATTTTTTAATGAATTAATTTCCTATTCATTTGTAAAAATAAGTTATTTAAGATTCGCCGTATTGGTAATTAAAGAAACAATTAAATTTTTCATAATTATGGTACTATTTACTGTCTTTAAGTCTATCAGGCATGTGATGGAAATCGAAAACGAATGAGTTTTAGAAATAAATTTATTCGTAATATTTCTGTATTGAAAAACTTTTATCACATAAAATATAAAGATATTGGGCTACTAACTACTAACAAAAATTTTAAAAATTAGATTATAAATGCATTAAAATGTATTTCCAAAACAGATTCGTTTTCGATTTCTACTTCCATCACATGCCTGTATGTCTTTTTTATATCTGCGGTTGATTTGCTAAACACGTGTCATAATACAACTCTGCGTAAAAAAGAACGTCATTGTCATTATTGTATTAAAGGTAATCAGGCCATCCTTTTTTCGCTGCCTACTAGAGATTTGAGTCTCAAGCTTGAAATAGGTTATGCTTGGTGTCGTTTAACTGTCCCATTTAAGATTTTTCGTATATGAAGGTATATGTCGATTTCAGACTTACTTAAATCGATCGTGGGATAACCTTGCAATTTCTAATACAACAAGAATAGCAACGAGGACGTGGTAAATGTATGACAAAATGCTCGGAAAGCGTTTAATATGTTTAGTGGGATGTATACTTTCAATTTCCATTATTGAGTCTATGCCCTGACACTGCCCAGATTCTATTTTATTTAGAATCCCAGAAATTTCTGACCATTTTGGACGAGCTCGAATTTCTCTAGAACGGCTCTGACAATTTTTTGCATGGAAAGCATTTTATATTCAGTGGGATGTATACTTTCAATTTCCATTGAGTCATGCCCTGACACTGCCTAGATTCTATTTAATTTAGAATCCCAGAAATAAACGACGAGTTCGAAAATATTTTATTTAATGGTTAGGTCTTTTTCGGCAAATATTTGCCAAGTGTGACCTTACCTTAAGAAATTGTTGGTATGATTAGAAAATCGGAAAAATTTAATATAGTTTAACTACCAAACCAAAAATCAGAACTTAATTACAAACAATTATTCAAATTGCTTATGACAAATGCAATTGATATCAAATCATATACAATAAATGTATGTATGCATTAATAAAATCAAATATATGTGTAAAACATCATGCACTTTGTAGTCTTAAAGTATGTCGTATTTAAAGCGGTATGTTATAAAATTTTTCATCATAAAATTAAAAGCGAATAACTTACGGCGACAATGTTTCTGTGTGTTGTGTAAAACACAAGAAGAGGAAGTGGAAGAAGCACCGATTGATAGGCCTTTAAATGAATTAATTGCTGTTAAAGGCTTTTCCAATATTGATGATGATTGTTGAAGTGACGCATGCTGCTGATGATGATGCTGTGTATGGTAGGGAGAATGATGACGATGACATTTTAAATTGCTATATGTTGTAGTAATACGATTTGTTGATTGATATTTAATATTGCTGTTATTATTCAGGTTATATTTATTGTTGTTGGTAGTAAAATCAGACCATGATGAGGACGACGAAGAAAATGTATCATATAAAGGTATTTTGTTATCCATTCCAGTGCATTTATAATGATGGTGCTGCTGATGGAAATGTTTATTAGCAGATGGAGAGTTCTTTGCATTATACTGTTGCTGCTGTTGTTGCTGATGCTCATAGTATTGATTTAGGTTTGTGATATAATAATAATCATTAGTGGCTAGCACATCTATCTCAGCATAATTGTCATCATCTTCCTCGTTAATGTTAACGCTGGCATCACTGATATTCGCTGCGTTTGTGTTGTGGTACCAATGGTTGTAACAATTCGTTAGTTGTTTATTTTGAATTAATTTATCAAATCACATGTTTTCATCAAATTTGGCAAAATTTGTATTGCCATCATCCCAGCCAGTTATATTGGACGCGTTACAAACACCAACACCTCCACCATTACTACCGGCTGAGCCACCATTACCGTTTGTTTTATGATTTTCTGTTTTATCATTAGCAGTTGCTGCGGATGCCGTTAGTTGTATGGTGGTGGGAGGACTATTGAAAAACTCATCATCTTCAAAGGGATCTTCGACTTTTTTGGCAAATATATTTACAGACTCGGATTTCTTAATCAAATCCTGCTGGCGTTGCTGTAGCTTATTATTGCGTATTTGTTGTTTAGTTGTTTTCTGTATGGACTCTTGCCACTGCACATCATCATTTTGGAAGGCATCGAAAGTGGCCTTAGAGAAGTCATCCTCAAAAGCATCATCGAATTGTGACACCTTGACATTGTCGTCAAAACGTAGCTTTGGTGTACTGGTCTGTGTCTGCATCTGTGAGGTTTGCGGCGATATGCCTCGGTTCTCTAAATCATATTGCTGCAAAGACCCCGCCGGGGGGTGTTGGAAATGTTTTTCTCGGCCTCTGTCTTGACCGGCTGAAAAGTCATTGGAAAATCTAAATGAAGACTTTGCAGCCGGTGTGTTGGATGCACTGACATTGGCAGCAGGTGTGGAGTTGCAACTGGAGGCTGTACCAGCAGGTCCTGGCGGCGGTGAGGATTGATTAAAGTCGGATTCGAAACCTACATCAAAACTAAATTTGGTACTAGCGTTTGGTGTGGCTGTGGGTAAAGCACTACTTGTGTTTGATCTGGGCGTAGGTGTCTGTTCATATTCACCATCATCTCCGTCATCATCTTCGAAGCCATAATCCTGGGGATGTTTTGGTTCGGTAGGAGGCGGTAAAGGCCTTCTTATGTAGCCGCCCTTACCACCCTTACGGTATGCCATTGAACCTACTTGAGTTTGCGCTGGTGGCACCTCTTTTCTCCTTCTAACATGGGCATCCATCATGCGATTGTGCATTTCATGGCGACGCATTTCAAGACGAGCGAATTTGTCCTCATCAGTGGGTGAAATTTTTTCATGTTCAATGCCATGATCTTCTTCCTCTTCTTCTTCGTCCACATAGTCCTCAGCATCGTCATCGAGATCTTCACATGATATATAATCGTAATTGCCACCGCGTCCATAACGAACAGCACTGCTAGGAATTGCTGGTAAATCCTTATTGCGTGTAGTTCTCTTCTTGCGATATCTAACAAAGCGTAATAAAAGAAAATCCAAATAGAATCGTATTCACTTAATAAAATAAATATTCCTTAAATACCTTCGCTCTTTATCTTCGTCTGAACCGGATGGCGTTTGACCTTTAACAGCGGCTCTACGTCGTTCAGCCTCTGCTGCGCTGGAGGGGCGTTTCCATGAGGATGAAGTAGTTTTTTGTCCCGGCAAAGGAGGTTCTAAAGAAAATAAAAAAGAATTTCCAATTTTCATTCACTACTCTTAACAATAAAATGAATTTCTCTTACCTTCTCCATCCCAGGGACTTGAACCACTACTCTTACGTATACGACTCTGGGAACCCAACACACTGCCGCCTGAACCTACCAAACCACTGACGCCCTGAGTAGTTAATTGACTAGGTCTTTGTAAACTTCTAGTATCGCAACGTAATCTTTGATCACGATAATGATATTCCTTTTCAGAATCTTGATCATAATCAATATCACCTGTAACACGTAAAGATTTTAACGATTTGCGCAACGAACGACTTTTATCGGCCGTCATAACACAACGTTCGCGACCATGGTATTCGTCACGACTATCACAACTTCCATACGGATCCGAGGGTATGCCGCCACTGTCGTAGCTGCGTCTCCGCCGCCGCTGTGGAACATTAGAGCCTTCGTATGATTCAAGACTTTCACGATCGAAAGATTTGCGATCACGTTCATACATGTAGTCGGACGTACGTTGGCGATGTGTTGGCAATGGAGGCGAGCAACATTCGGCCTTCATTTCTTCGTACATGGAGGCCAGATGTGCGGGAATTTTTCCCGACGCAGCCACCATTTCATCGAAATCATCCAGATTGTAAATGCGTTCAGCAGAGCGAGGATTAGAATCACCACGATAATATTTACCACGTTTGTCATAAACACCTCCACCAGCCGAACGTCTATCGTAACTAGAGGTGGGAGGTAAAGTAGGGCCCACACCTCTTTTGTCGTAAATAGGAGGTCCGTAAGTGGTTCTTTCATAAGCCGAGCGATCGAAAGTGCGTCCCCGTGCCTGTTCATTATCTTGTGAGGACCAAGTGTGGTGTGGATGTTGGGGACCATGATGGTGATACCAACCAGGAGAATCTGCAAATGTTAAGAATGCAATTAAGTCTTAGGCTCAATCTCTATAAACCCACTCTCTCTCTCTCTCTCTCTCTTCATTACTTACCCATATCAAAATTATCTCTACTTCTGCTCAAACTGTGCTTATATTTACACTGTTCCCTGTCTCTGCGGTTAGTAACGTAGTCTTGTTCATAACTACAAAATAAGTGAATCAAAAATATTAGCAAATCTTTTAAATATCACCCTCTACGACTTTTACTTACTCATATTCATCATCACAGGAATTCATGCGTCTGGCATGACGTCGATGGTAACCATGACGGTCAGTCGTTAGACTACCTTGTAATTGGCCTGACAAACGTTTACTTGGCGGATAGTCCAGAACATGAGTTGGTGGTACACTACCTTGATCCTCATCCCAGCTTAGATCACGCGATGAAGAGGAAGTATTTTGTCGTTCTTTTTTATGATAACGTCGTTGCGATGAAGTACTACCTCCTAATGGAGCTCCTTGATGTCCCAGAGATAAACTACTACCACCCATGGTATGCTTGTGCCAAGCTTCTTCTCGAGGATCCGAAGAGCAAGGCGACTCTATTGCACTGTCGTTTTGAGAACAATTTGAAATGGAGCCGGGAGGTGGTGGTAAATTAAGGAAATTATTGGCTTTTGTCACAAGTTTAGCCGAAGGTCTGGCTCGTTTATCGGAGGCTGTAACCGTTTGATGTTGCGGTGTATCGAATGTGGCCCAGGAATCGTTTGAAGTCTTTGATATAGCATCGTTTTGTATTTGTTTGGTAGCAGCATCGATTATTTGCGAAACCACTGTGAGTTGAGAGGGTAATGGCGATACTTGTTGGGGTGATTTGTTGTTGGGCGATTTATTTTGTTGGCTAGTTAGAGAAGGTAACGGAGACCTTTGCAGGGGTATGGGTGATGTGCTGACATCATTGAAATATGGTGGCGTCATGGTGGTTATAGTTGAGTGAGAATTTTGCTGCTGGGGTGCTATGGCTGGTGAATTTCGTTCTCTAGAGTCTAGAGACAAATTGGAAATGGCTCTATGCATTAAATCATCGATTTCCAAGTCATCTTTGGAACCCGATAGGCCCGAAGAAGCCACACTAACCACCGATAAATACTTACTATCGTTGCTAGCGGGCATTTGGCTTTGAGTGATACTAATTTGGGGATTATCGTTAAAGATCTCTGGTTTTTCCTCAATCTCCTCCAATTGTTGATTGGAGCTGGCCAATTGTTCGTATTTTGTTGTTGGCATTGTGTCTTTATCTTGTTCCTTTTCATTGCTATCGGCACTGCTTAAACCACCTGTGTCTTCGCGTCCATTATTTCGGTGCTCTTCTTCCTCCTCCTCATCTTCATCTTCTTCCACTGTTATGGCTGATGAGGATGGTTCCATCAGAAATCCACGACTGTCTACTAGGCCAAGTCTTTGCTGTTGAGTGGCCGCATCTAATGTTGAGGCTTGATCCATTAGTTGTCTCAAGTCCTGATCTTCTTCGTCATCATTAAAACCACTAAAACCTTGGAAGGCTGATTTGTCATCGTTATGTCCAACCGTTTCAATATCGCTGGCAATAGAAGGCGGTTTAGGTGCTGGTTTGTCGAATAGATTTTCCACCAATATTAAGTCGCGCAAAGCAGCGTAACGATCTTTAGCATGGGCTAATACCTCTGTTATTTTGGTGTCAATCTTGGGCGGCTGGGGTCCCGAAACCTCTATCATATCGCCGCTTAAAAGATCTTGTTGGTGCGCAAGATTAATGTCTAAATCGGTTATAGTGGAAGTCTCAAATTGTTTTTCTTCAGTGGCATTGGGAATTTCCGTTTCCATAACATCTCCTATTAGATCGACACTTTCCTGTTGCTGTTGTAATTCTTGGTCGATAATCTCACGAAAAACAGCATAACGATCTGCTGGTGGCACCATGTTGGCATTTTGATTGTTGGCCTGGACGGACGGCTCAACACTGACTGTATCAAATTGGGCGAAATTGGCTTCAAATGTGGTTGAAGTGCCTCCCGCGATCTGTTGGTGGAAATCTTCTCCGAAAGTATCATCAAATTTCGCAACAAATGTTGCTTCCTGATCAAAGTTCACCTTAAATATAGGTGGTGTGTGTTGATGTGCGTTCTCTTGGGAGGTTTCCACTTTTTGTTCCACTTCGGAGGGTTTGTTTTGTTCTAGAAATTCCGACAGATACGAGGTCAATTCAACCAGAGTCATGGTTGAGAGTTTGGTCATAGGCACATTTAGTTTAACAGCCAATTCATCGATGCCCAGGGTTAGAAGTTGTGTGAGGGTATGTATGGCCCCTGGAGCGGGATTATGATCTATGATACTTTGTTGCTGCTGTTGTTGTTGCTGTTGTATCTGTTGCAATATTTCACTTTTGTTTTCGTATATGTCGTGGGCTTTACTTTGCTGATTAAGCGACTGCTGACGTTGAGTTCTAGTCCTTGAGGATGTTTGTGTGGGAGGCGGCAAAAGGGGCGGCACATCTGACATTATGCTGTTATTCGTGGTGGTGCTTCCTGTTCCAGCACCAATAATAGATATCGGTGGCAAATAATCATCTTCGGTATAGCCGGGCTTGCGTGGTCTTCCCGGACCTGGATAAGATCCATCGGTACGTCCCACTCGGCGTGAAGGCAACGGTATAGGAGGCACATCTATGTTGGCAGAACGTCCAGTTAGACTTTTGGAGGTCAGCACTGAATTAAGACTATCGTAACGGCTGCCGGCCATTGATTGATTTGCCGTTGAACTCAAGCTGTGACTCGGTCCGGCACGTGATCTTATGACAAAGTCGTTAAATTGCTTTTTTGGTGGTAAAGGTGGAGGTTCAACACATATACCGTAATCTGGTCGAGGTGGAGGTTCAGGAGCCGTTTCGGTTTCACTTAGAGAATCAGACTCCTGCAAGCGTCTCATGTTAATGGAGTTCGAATCGCGTTTAGAAAATCTTGACGATTGGCCAAAAATATGAGGCATTTTCTTGTTCGATATGCTCGAAATCACATCAACTGTCTGCTGTTTCAACATAGATGTAGGAGGTAGAGCGGCCCCTGATGCAGGCGCTATGCCAACACCACCTGTTACAGCACTCATTGCAGATGAAACCGGACGTGACCTCACCGTGCTAATGGGTTGTGTTTGGTCACCTTCAGGTGGCAAATTCACTTGCAAATGGCCGGCCAACAGATCCTGTGAAGCCTGTGCACCACTACCAGTCAGTTGCTCTGTCGCTGAGGGCGATAAAGAATTCGGAGCTTTCCGTGCAGTGTCCACCTCACCAATGCTACTGTTGAATTCAAATTCGAAGGGATCCAATTTCGAAAATAAATCACCACCTTCTTCGAAGGGATCACTTTTCTTGCGAGTCGGCGAAAAGGGATCGGTGTCACGGGGCAACATGACGGGATCGCCGGTAGCAGCAACAGGAACGGCTACTGGTTCTAGAGGAGGATGATATCGAGAAAAACGTAATGTATTAGTTTGATTCAAAGTAGTTGAATTCTGAGTAGTTGTTGATGATGTTGTTGTAGTAGCTGTTGTTATTGTTGTGATGGTGGTGGTGGTGGTGAAAGATGATGATGATATTGTTGCTATTTTTGTTGATAATGAAGATGATGCATTAGGATTCGAAGGACCAATAGCTGCATTTTGAAACGCTGCTAAGACACGACCTTGACCACCACCTTCACCAGAACTACCAACACTCATATTACTCATATTAATATTCATGTTCATATTCATAGCCATATTCAAAGGTATGGACATGGGCATTGATTTTGATATTGATACTAATGCTGATGTTGATGCTGATGGTTTCGATTGATGATGGGTTGTTATTAGTAAGAGATTGCTACTACTAGTATTTTTATTGACGTTGTTAATATTATTACTATTGTTAGGAATATTGCTATTATTGTTATTATTGTAATTATAATTAGTATTGTTGGTTGTATATTTAGTATTAGTTGATGCATTGGTAGTTGTACATGTTACAATTATAGAGGTGGGACAAGTGCATATTAGAGAAGTTGATGTACGAGTGAAAGCAGAATTAATAGTAGTGGTGGTAGAAGCACAAGAGGAAGAAGCAGTGATGTTATTTTTAATATTAGATACATTGACATTTACATTTAAATTATTTGTGGCACAAATTGTGTTGGTGTTTATGGTGGTAGTGGAAGTGGTAGTAGCAGTAGCACTTGCTAATGAGGCATGACTATTATAGACAGTTGTAGCAGTGCTAGTGGCTGATGTGGCAATAGCATTTTTATTATTATTGATATGACTATAATTAATAGCAGTAGTAGCAGTAGTAGTAGAAGTACTAGAACTAGCATTCTTATTAATAGTGTTATTACTAGTACTAGTACAAGGGGTAGTAGTATTAGTAGTGAGAGTACCTGTTGTTGCAAGGTTAATTATTGTATTGGCTGTTGTCGTTAATATTGTTGCTGTTGCTGATGCTGTTAGTAAAGTATTTAAAGTAGTGGTAGTGGTGGAGGTGGCACTTGTTATTTTATATGCTTGCTGTTGTTGATGATATTGCTGTTGCTGATATTGTATTGATTTCAATTCTAAATCGCCTAAATTTAAAATGTCATCTGTCACAGACGATGGTATAGTTTTCATTTGGTGTTCAGCCATTAAATTTATGCCCGACGTCAAGGTCGTCGTACCAGTCGATGTAGCCGTAGCCATCATAATGGGCGCTGCTGTTGCAGATGTTGCGGTTGCTGTAATTGGGTTAGTTGTCGTCAAATCTTTGAGTACTTTTTTAGGAGGATTTTTAAGCTCTTGGAAAAAGTATTTCTTATCCACGTAAGGTCTGGTGCGACCAGTACCTAAGGGATCCAAATCTGTAAAAGCATCTGATCAATTTGGACAAAAGGACAAAACACACAATCATCAATAAAGCTGTTTTTTTGTTTTATCTATTTTTTTTTTAACCACGAAACAGCGAAAATTTATTTATTATTATTTTTTTATTTCTTTAATTTATTTATTATCAATTGTAATAAATAAATAAAACACATACAAATAGTATAATATGATTATAGAAAGATACTCATTGATTTGGTTTTTTTGGGTGGTTTGATTGACTGATTGATTGACTGATAAAATGTGCATGTGCAAGAATTGTAATGTGATTAAAACAATTAAACTAACAAATAAAACGAATATATCACTAAAATTAACATAAAATAGATTTTTTGGGCAATAGCTTCATCAAATCTTATATTTTTTCATAAAAAAAATTACTGAGGACTCTTTGCTCGTACGAGTATAAAGTTTGTTGCCCAAATTTTGATTTTAAAAATTTCGGACAGACAACGGGGAATACACCCACCTCTCAATAAGGAAAGACTTTCATAATTTTAGTTAGGTTTTAAGAAAAATATGTTTTATAAATTTTATTATTAAACTCTCATAGTGGTGGCTATGAAAGCTGCCTGTTTCATAAGGATAACACGACTGGCTAAATTCATCATAGTTTATGTAATAAATGCTGGATTCTGTCAAATCCTTAGTTGTGACATGATACATTATTCAGAAATAATAGTATTCTAGGCTAAAAGATCGTGTACTTTCATACATATTTTGTAGATGGCCATTGAAACTGAGGTCCTTTTCATTCATTAGTTTATTCAGAATATCTCTTATCTATTTGCTTTCTTTAAACTCTTCATTTTCAGGTATAAACTGATTATTTGGTATTCAGTAAAAAAGCAATTTTCTAGTTGATTGTCATATGTAGTTTTTTCATTCGCAATATGTTCGTCTTGTGACACCTTATTATCTTCAATATTGTGTTGACTTGCTTTATCATCTGGATTTTCAGTTTTGATAAGATGTTGTGTTTCTTGAGGCCCATTTTCAATTACTTTTTTGTCTCAATTCTTTCAAAAATTAAATTGTTTGAATTGTTCAATACCTTTTAATTATACACAGTAAACTTAAATTGAATCAGTTTTAAAAGTGACAATTTCCAACAAAAACCACTGACGTAAGAACATAACGTCATGTTGTCGCAACAGTTCATTCTCGTTGTCACCAGAGAATTCACATTACACAGTTGTTGACTCCCGAGGCATGTGAGACGAGGAAATGTCGTACGAGGAGAGCATACAGAAGTATGTGTAGGATCCATTTACTTATTTTATGCTTATTTTATTTTATTTCCAAAGCTCCATAAAAAGAAAAAAAACAGGAACTTAAAAAAGAAATAGGTGTCATTTAAAAAAAAATTATAGTCTAACAAACCAAAAAACATTTATTGCAAAAATGTACATTTAAACTACATTAACTAAAAAAAAAGCAAAAAAAATTCCAATAAGTTTTTTTTTGTGGAACATTGAAAACAAAAAATGCACTGCATAAAATCAGCTGTGGCCCACTGTACATTTTCCATTTCTATGTTAATTGTTTTTATGAAAATAGCTATTTTTAGTTGGTCGACCAGTTGCAATTACATTTAGTATCGCAATATCATTAAAGACGTCATCGGTAAGTCTTAAATTTGTAAATTCAGTTTTGGTTAATGTAATAGCGGCTTTCAGAGACGTTTAAATCGTTAAGACGATCTAGACAAAGAGTGCTACTACGTTGCAACTTTACATAATAGAATTGTTTGCCAGTCTTGTCACCAAGACCGCAGCGATTACGTTGGTGCTTTTTTATCTGAGATATTTTTACTAGGAAATTATTTGACATTTTAAGTTTTTAAATCGATTGATTTTAAATCGATATAATCAATGCAACCAATTACTGCTTTATAAACATTACTTCTTACTTGAAATATACTATACTATATCAGTTTACTTTTAGGTAGTTAAAATTTATATTAAAATTTCGTGTTATTTCATTATACCCTACACCAGCATAGTGGATTTGTACTGATTTTTGTAACGCTCAAAAATATTATTCCAACACCCACCGTTTTCAAAACTAAAAAACAACACATAACTTCATTTATTTGAATGAAAATTCGTACATACGTCTCCATAATATATGCATATGCATTTAAACATATTAAATTATGTTAGAATTTCTCTAAAATCTACTATACACATTCTTAAGACACTTATAGATTTTTAGACAGAATATAAATTATATAAAAAAGATGAATAATGATAGAAGTGTAGAAAACGCATAAAGCATTTGAAGAAAAGAAAAACATGATGGTTGTTAAATTGATTGGTCAAATGTTAGTGTTGTTATTGTTATTATTTGTGGTTGTTAATTGGGTTAGTGGAAACATAAAAAAACAACACTCAACTTAAATACATATGAATGTATTATGTATCTACTTAAAGTCATTATCTTAAACTTAATGAAGTAAATAGAACACAACAGCAACAATAAAATGTTTCCACTTACCCGATTTAATATCCAATTTAGAGTTTTGTGCTGATTCTGCAGCTGCTGATTGAAATATATCGGATAGACTAGAACTATTGGCTAAATTATTTGTGTTGTTGGTATCAGCATTGATGTTCGCATTATTGCTAATAGTTGGAAGTTCCCCCATGTCCGCTGGCATAGTGTTGGCGGAACAAGATATTGTTTCGTAAATATGATTGGGTGGTGTATCGGATGACTCTCTGGCGGCTAGAGGCGCTCGTGAAGGTAGAGGTACAGCACTGGTCAGAGAGCTGGCTAAGGAAGGCATGCCCATTAAACCGGGCACTACCGTTTTAGTGGTATCGAAGACATCGCTGTGAGCATCTAGTTCACGCAGCCAATTGTCATCATCATCATCAAGGGGTTGGAGATTTACCGTTGCCGTATTAAGACCTGCAGAGGCGGTTGTTAGACGAGTTTGCGTAGCAGTGGGTGAAAGTAAAGAGGAATTACCGGATGTAGTACTGGGTATGTTGGTGATGGTTATATCATTGGGTTTAGTGGTAGTTTTACTACGCAAACGGCCCGGCTCGGGCGGTGGTAAGGTCTACAGGGAAAACAGGCATTAAGTTATTAAGGAATTTTAACTACCAAAAGCATTAAGTCAAAATATACCGGAAAGCTAGTAAAGGAATCACCAAAAGGATCATCACTGCCGCCACCACTACTTGCACCACCTACGCTGCCAACCAGAGCGGTGGTAGCTTTTGCAGCGTTAGAGGTAAACGTGGTGGATTGCTGAGTATGTGCATCATTGGGTGTAATACGTTCCATTTGCGTAATACCTCTTTGCAAAGAACTAAGCTCTTGCTCTAAATCTACTAAATCAGCCACAGACTCGGGAGAAATCTACAAAATATAGTGGTGTTAAGTAAAATAAATGCTTGATAATGGCAAACAAAGCTTCACCTCCTTGGAAGCTCCCTTAGAGTCCAAATTAACACCCAAACGACTTGTATTTGGTGTATTTGTTGAACTACTAACCATGGTATTCAACATGCTAAGCGTAGCAGCCGATGTTGTTGAGCCACCCAGGCCCGACAGGTCATTCTGTCCTGTCGTTCCTGCTGCTGCACTCTTTAGCGATGACAGTGAAGACAACTGATGTTGGCCATCATGATGATGTAATGATTTTGACTGTATCTGCTGGCGTGCCAATTCGATTTCTTTTTTTTTCAACTCAAATACTACCTGGAAAAGATCGCGCATTGCCAGGACCACCTGTGAGGCAGCTTTATCGGTTTTAATGCCAAAGAAACGATGCCCACTATCGGGCGAACCGAATATGTAACCAAATGCACGTGAATCAGTCATATCTTGTGCTATAAATGAGATCTTATGCACGGGATGATGATAAAGAGAATCACCAGTTTTCTCATCTCTCAGGCGCAGACCATCGATGGTGACGTGTATGGTGATGCGTTGTTTATGTTCGCCGGCCGCTCGTATTGCCATTTTCAGATCTTGTAAGGCCTCTTGACACATGCGATCGCCACGTGCCTCACCCACCTCCAAGATGCCAATAAGTTTGGCTTTGAATTGCACGCCATCGCCAAAAAAACGCCCCGGATCATTGCGATCTGAAAGGAGATTTTGTATTAAAAATATGTCGAAAATTGTTTGAAATAAACGAATTTCAGCCAACACAAGGATCGTCAAAACTCGTTATATCGATTTTCCTACATACAACGATCCAGAATAATGGGAAAGGTATAAAATTTACTAAAATTTAAGATTAGTTTCTGTATTTGTCAGATTTACAAGTTGCAATTGAAAAATCATTTCTGTACTCATATACAGGCATGTGATGGAAATCGAAATCAATAGCGAATCAGTTTTGGAAATACATTTTAATGCATTTATAATGTATTTTTTTTTTTAATTTTTGTTTTAAGATTCTCTTTAGTAGTCCAATATCTTTATATTTTATCTGATAAAAGTTTTTCAATACAGAAATAATTGACTCCTAAAACTCATACGTTTTCGTTTTCGATTTCCATCACATGCCTGATAGATATATTTTAACTGCTAATACTGAATATTTTAAACAATACTTTAGAAAACTTTTGATTGCACTTTTATAAATGTGCAATGATGTTTTTTTTACCTCGAAATCATTTAAACACAATGCAATATGAAAATACGTATAATAAATAAATTAGCTTTTAATTTTAACCAAACACCAATTGAACCATAATTTCCTACACAAAACAAATTGGATTCCAAATTCTATTGATGATTTCATTACAATTTGATTACAAAGACATATGTGCTCCAAATCCCTACAGAAAAATGTATGTACCTACATACATATATACATACATGTATGTATGTATGTATGTATATATTAGCAATAAATAGCGAATAAAAGAAAAAAATAATGAAAACACAAAGTAAACATTTACATTTTAAATAATTATCCCCAGAGATGGCGTTGGAAGCTGTAGAAGAGGCAGCTAATGTATTATTATGATGATGTTTTCCATGGCTGCTACCAAAACTACTGGCAATCGATAAGGTTGAAGAGGCAGACGATAATTTGGATACTAAAGACTTAACCATAACGAGACTGTATAAAACTGATACTGGCTGCAAACAATTGCCTGCTGCATAGATAGTATTGTATTGAATGCTTGTACTAGAGCAGTGGAATAAATGATGTGATTTTTGCTTTTTTCAGGTTTTTTTGTTTGTACTTTGTAGTCTTCTTAGTTTATATTTATTTTAATGAAACAGCAATTGCGGCAATTGAATTAAACAATCATAACGAAACTACAGCAACAACAGCACTAAATACACATAAAAATAACAACAATAATATTAAATAACAATACAGTTTGCTGATGTTATTCTGCAGCCTGTGTTTCGTTTGATCTGTGGATTTGGATAAAAATTTGCACAATTTACGTTTAAAGTATGCCAGAGTGAGTACACCTGTTGGCTAGCGGGGTGAGTTGGGGTGTACACTTGTTATTGGGTTGAAATTTAATTATTTTTCTGTTATTTTATTTTAGCTTTGTTTTCATACATACATACGTATATGTATTGAAATTTGTATCTATATTTTATACTTGCGCCATAGTGGAAAACAATACTGTATTGAGAATTGTGTCAGTTCGAGCCCATCGTCAATTTGTTTTTCAATAATTGTTGTTGTTGTTTTTTACACTAAATGCTTTTCTACACAGCAAACTTTGTTGTAGTTTTCTTCCATTTATGTATCTGTTAATTGAAATAGTTTTATTTTTGCCATCACACATTTTTTTGTTCATTCATTTATTCTAAATATTTTCATTTATTGTTATTGTTGTAGACTGTCTGCCTTCTACACCACCTGCTCCATGTTGTTTTCAATAACTGGAATTTATTTTTTTTCTACATTTAACTATGTACATTCATTAGTTCTTTGCGTTTTGATTCTTTTTATTCTATTTCTAATTTGGGTGATCTCAGCAGCATTTTGTTAATATTTCATGTTCACACTGCTCTCTTGAAAGTGCGACCAGTTTGTTGTGGAGTTAATTTTTATGATTTAATTTACAATTTCTTTAAAATTTATTAACAATTATACTAAATAAAAAACTGAACACAATTGATTAACAGCTGCCACTTAATTTTGAAGCGTTTTGGGATGTTTGTTGCAACCACAATTGAAGAGAAATGCAGTAATGTGGTGTTTTTACTCAAATACTGCATTCTACATGAGTAGAGTTGCCTAGTTCTTTTGTGGTAGTAGCCGCCATTATTGTGCTGCCAGATAGTTAAACATTTTTATAAAAAAAGAATGGGTAATTTTTTAAACATGAAATTAATCTAAATGATGAAACAGAACTGGGGCTGAACGTTTTTTTCCATACAGTTTCACATAAAATTATGCCAGAGAATGCGGTCATGAAATAGAATCTATTTTATTTTGACAGCGCCATGGTGCAACTATACAAGGTGAGTGCAGTAGCCCGGCTGACTGACTTTGTTTACAATTTACTTATGTTACTTTTGACTTTTTCAAGTATTTTTGACAGTAGTACATTATTTTACACAAACAAAATGCCTGTTGTTTTTGTTTTGTGTTGTATTTGTTGTCGATTTGCACTCTCCTTGTATAGTTGCACCACGGACAGCCCTTTTTCTTACCCTGCCTTTACACATGCAAGTACTTGCATGCGAGTGCTGTGTACGTATTATTATTTACGAAAACTTATTCGAAAAACTCGAATCATTTGCAAGCAGCATTACTGTTTACACAGGACAGTGAAAGTTCATTTTCAAAATGTTGTCAAAGCGTAAACTTCAAAAAATTAGTTTAAATTAACAAATGGCGCACAAAGTTTGTATTTGTTTACCAATAGTTGCCATGGCCTTCACATGAGTATAATTGTAGGAAAATAATTATTACAATTTATTGTTAATATTTTAATTATTATTTAATGCTCTAAAATGACATCAATACACTTCTTTTTCCATATTTGAAAAAAAATATATTTTTTTTTTACAAATATACATAAAATAAGTTAAATATTTATTAATTATTTTACCATAATCCATTACATTTATTCGGAATTTTTTTATTTGGCAACTCTGTTTACCTTTCTGTCACTTTATTGCTGAAAGCGTCAAAAAATCACTGTCCAGCTAAATTCACTTGCAAGTGACCTCCCAGCAAGCCATATGAGTCCGAAAAGAGTCTTTTCTGACACCTTTTTAGGAGCGTTAACGCTCTTTATGAGCCCAAAAAACAATCATAATTGTTTCGAAAACCGTCAGAAAAGAGGGTCATTACGTTCGAAAATGGTCCGTCAGAAAGAGCTCTTAGATAATGTCAGTCTTTTATGAGGGTTTTTTTGGGCTCTTAAAGAGCTCTTAGATAATGTCAGAAAAAGAGTCTTTTATGAGGTTTTTTTTTGGCGCTGTGTAATCTTGTTTTTATCATACTTGTGTGTTACAGCTGTTTTTTTTTTTTTTGTTCAAAGCACAAATAACAGGACAACAATGCTTTGGTACACACATAATTAAGTAGAATTTCTGAGTCATACTGCGTGCCGACTCAAGACAGTAACAATTTCGCTCCGAAAATGCTCTTTAGTTGGACTCTTTTCTGACTCCTTTTTTCGGAGCGCTCCGAAAATGCTCTTTTGTTGGACTCTTTTCTGACTTCCTTTTCGGACCGCTCCGAAAATACTCTTACTACCTAGAATGGTATGCTGGGCTGCAAGTACCTGCATGTGTGATTGTGTTAGTAAAAAAATGTGAGTGTATTGAGTTTTTCGAACTTGCACTTGCATGTGTCAACGGAGTAACGTGTAACGCGTTACGGGTTTTCGAAGTTGTGCATTGGTCACATGCCTATTTTTGGTTTTATAACCTATTAATTTATTAATACGAGATGTAAGCGTTGCAGTTTTTATATGAAGGAATAGCTCGACTTGAGACTTACTTAAATCGACGTGGCATAATTTTTCGCCAACCTAGCTTATATTCACAACTATGAAATTAATCTCTATGAATATAAAAAAATATTTTATAAAAAAGACCTAAAGCTTTAATAATTACCAAAATCTTATTAACAATTATATTAAATAAAAAACTAAACACAATTGATTTCCAGCTGTCACTTAATTTTGTATCGTTTTATGATGTTTATTGCAACAACAATTGAAGAGAAATGCAGTAATGTGGTGTTTTTACTCAAATACAGTGCTGCCAGTATTTTTTTAGAGCTTATCCCCAATTTTGGGTTTGTCCTCAACAAAAATCCCCAAATTTTTATTTTATTTAAAAAACAACATATTTATTTAATAAATTTCATTTTTATCGATAGCATATATTAATATTCAAACTAATTCGATTTGTAATTATAAATCTTGTAAAGAAAAAATTACACATAATTTAATATATAGAAATATAAAAAATTATTTACCAGACTTTAGCATTTCCAAAACTTCAGAATAAAAATCTTCTGATTCATTAGCCTCAGAAATGTTGTTGTACATATTGCTTGTATTAAAAAGCTTTAACATTTCAGCAGATGGATTAAATTTTTCACAACAAATTGAATTATTTTTAAAGTATGTGTTTATTCTAAGAAATGCTTCCAATAATTCATATTGCATTTTGTTACGTATTTTTGTTTTGGTACTATTCATTATTAAGAAAACGCGTTCAGCTCAAGCGTTACACTTTAAAAATATACTCGTATATGTACATTTCAAACCTATTGACGAATCTTTTTTAAACAGTAAAAAATATATTTTTTTTAAATATTTACATACTTCTTCTTTATTAGAAACCATCCACTATAAATAATAACACACATTTTTAGACTTGCCAGTTATAAATAAAATCCCCTAAAATTGATGTCATCCCCAACAAATCCCCGGATCCCCAAGAGGAAATTTGTATCCCAAATCACGAAAAAATCCTCAATTTGGGGATAAATCCCCTAAACTGACAACGCTGCTCAAATACTGCATTCTACATGAGTAGAGTTGCCTACGGTTTGATCCGTTCCGTACGGTTTGACAAAAAATTTTGCAAGAGAATGCGGTCGTGAAATAGAATCTATTTTATTTTGACAGCAATTTTTTTCATGCTCTCACTTTAAAACACAAATGCTCTCAACAATATTACCATACTTTTATTAAATTTTATACACTTTGTAAACAAAACCATGTTTTTGAAGCTTAGGCGCAAGAAAAATAAAAACAAAAGAAAATCAAAAGAAACGTTTAAAAGTGAGATTTTGTAATATAAAAAAAATGAGTGATATTATGGAAAAACAAAATTGTGGACAATTAAATACCGGCGGCAAGCGTTTTTTAACTGTCAAAATTTCTCATGCTCATACATTTTGTATGGAGCTTACCGAAACAACGAGATATTTGAGATTTACTTAAATCGACGTGGGATAACTTGAGGGCTTAATTTCCCGCCAACCTAGCATATATTTACAACTATGAAATCTCTATGAATATAGAATATATTGAAAATGACGTAGCTTAACTTTTTATGAAAGAAAATTATTATGATTTGTAGCCACCTTTTTAATTAGTTTTAACATGCATATTTAAAATCTTTATCGCCTATTTTAACTTCCAATTACGGCAACACATGAAAATAATTTTGCTTTGTATCAGTTTTAAAAAATATAAATCAACGCAAATAAGGCCATCAGCAAATTATATATATATGTATTTTAATATTAATTTTTCTACTTTGGAATATATCAAACACAGGTTTTATATTCGAATCTATATGTATAATGATTCAAAGTTTTGATATGCTGTATCAATTAAAAACATTTTGAAGCATATTTCAATGATACCCATATTGGTGACATACATATTTTGTTAATTATGCGGGATATTTGACGTCGAATATAAATGGTAAATGTTCTATAACTCCTAAACTATAAAAAAAATTACAAGCTGTTTCAATTTTGATTTATACCAAATATAGTTATCAATTGTTTAAAATAATGGATAGTGCTAAATATCTTGAACAGGAGTCTATCTGGGTGCCTGTTGAACTTGTTCTTAGGACTATTCCTATTCTGACAACAGGATCAGATATCATAAGCACTGTTTACCACATTAAACTGGTGGAATTGATGGTAGCACTAAACTTTGAAGATTCTGAAGTGAAATGATATATTTGCACTTCAGAATCTTGAAATACTAGAACGTCAACTAATGATATACAGTTCTCAATACTTACATATACTGAATAGAGATATGTGAGTTAGCGGACTCTGGAGGAATATAGTTGTAGCTAGCTTTTTATTTGAAGGTCTCACGATAAAAGTAAATTTCCGAATTTATAAATACATATGATAGTAGTAGATGTCAAGGATTTTACAGTGTTTCATCCATCAGAGATTCTTATTGATTTAATATAGAAACAATGCAAATCGAGTGAGGGGTCTGTTGTTTGCTCGTTGAGATTGTGAGATCAGTTATGGATGGAACAGAATGGGCTGCTTGCAGTAGGACTAACGTTACCTTCTACAAAAATGATTTGCGATCATATAAAGTATGAGTATTTTGAACCCTTTTGGCAAGGCAAAAGATTTGACAATATCTGTCCGTGCAATGGTTCAAGTAGGTTTTCAAACCCCCAGCTAAATTCATAAAAAGTTTGGTATTAAAAATCTCCAAAATGCATGTTTGTATTTTAAAATATTGAAAGACTTCATAACAAAGTATTATCATTTTAATTTTATATTATTACTTTCAATTACAACAAACCTAAAATTTTGTGGTCGTGTATTGTATATTATATTTTTATTAATTATTTGATTATTTATACCAAAATTCTGTTCGTGATGTCCCGTTTTTTAGTATTTTAGTAACTAATTAATAATAAAAATTAATATCCAATGATAAAAAACATCAAAGCTGTAAGTAAAACTTAGTCTATAAGTTAAAGCTGTGTAATAAAACAATAAATTTTCTCACTAGATTATTTACAACGAGACCCCTGAAGAAGTTAGAATAAAACTAACGAAACGTTGGGTAAATAAAATAAAAATCGAACAAGTTTTTTATTTACGTTTGGAAACAAACATTTGACCAAATTAGCCTGAAGGAAACTCCTTAAAAATTATAATAATTATAAACATTGGTCACAAAAACAAATAACCTAAAATTTTGTTTTTAGATACATTTTTACAGAATGATAGATCATTAATCGGATTTAATTGTGATATTAATTATATTAATAATGACAGCTCTTCGATGGAAGAAAATTTAGCTGAAACGGTTTTAAAATTAGTTTTAAAGTGCTTTTAAGAATTTTGGCTTTTGAAAACCATGTTTTATTTATAATTGTCAAACCAATTTTCCCAAACCAAGCTTTTTAATACAACAAACATTTTAATCGTATTTTATTGTTTTATAGTTTTTAAAACTAATTTCGACAATAAGAAGAAATTAAATTAACATTATTGTTCAAATGCTTAATTGTTTTCCAAAGCAAAAAATCAATTAAGGTTTTTATGTACGTCGTTTATTATACCCACCCGGGTGGTACTGCACATTTTATGCTTGAAGGGATAAACAAGTGCTTGCCATGTATATTTTTAACAACAAAATAATTATATTTATTTAACAACTAAATAATTTTCATATTAACTGAAATATTATTGCTGATCATTTGAGAATATTTGCTCTATAATATCTAAATTTTTCTTGTTGACGTTGCGTCTGAATTTAAAATAAGTTTCACACATATTTTTTCAAATTACATTGATCACCTTTTCTACCAAGTATTAGAAAGTCTGGCAACTATTTTCTTACACCCACTAAAAATTTCAAAGCATTTTTATGCTTAATTCAAAATGTAAACAAAAACAAAATACTTACATTTACAGGGGCTTGTTTTCTTTCTTAGGGTTTGCATATTTTTGAAAAATTGCTTGACATCCGTACGCTGCAACGTTAAACTCTTCCTTTACCGACGATTTTCTATTAAATTAGATAAAACAACAACGAAAAAATACCACAAGTTAAAAAAAATAACTTTATCACAGATAAGACAGTAGTTCTAAAATTTAAATCATGTACGTATATATGTATGAATGTGTGTATGAATGTAAACATTACATGAAGGACATTTGTAAGAAATATAAAAACAAAAACAAAATACAACAAAAAATTATGGTATGCACTCGTACATGGTGAAATAACTCTACATGGTGATGGCATGTAGATACAAAAGCAACAGAAACAATATGGTATTTTTGTTTTTGCTTTCATGTTTGTAATGTCAAAAACAACTAGTTATTATTTACAAACATTTTTGCAGGAAAAATAAATACATACATACATACATACAATTTTTTAATTTCAAGATGAAAATAAAAATAATTTATAAATTTGTTAATTTATGAAACATTTAATTTATGGACAATTGTTTTTTCACTTTTTTTGTATAACTTGATACGTTTGCTATTTTTTTAACACAACTTGAGCATACATACATACATAAAAAAAACAGCTGGCGTTTCAACACCACCTTGTAGAGTTATTTCACCATGCACTCGTAGTACAACTAGTTAGTCGCGTCACGTCAAAGTTGAATGTAATTTTTTTGTTTTTGAAATTGTAGGTGTACCGAAACCGTCTGACATAAACTTACTTTTTGTTTACCTTTTTTTTACTTTTGTTGTTGTTTGCTTGTTTTTTATCAGAAGGTTTTCGTAATTTTGTTTATCTTTGTTTTGCTACGCTAAGAGAACGGTTAGTCGAAAAACGAAAGAAAATAGAGGGTGGTACATGAATAAGTAACGGTTTTTGTTTTCTTTTTTCTTGAGTTGGGGGTGTAGGGGTTGTAAGCAAAAAACAATACAAATTATAACACTGCGCGTAGATTTGAAAAAAAGAACGGAACAACAAACACATATACTGACAGTTTATTTTACCGGCTTCGACACTCACGCACACCAGCAAAAAAAAAAACAATATAAGGATGAGGAATACAGCAACTTTTATCGATTTTTCACTTGAATGAAAAATTACGTCTGAAGCAAATCAATTCAATCAATTTTTTTCCTTCTATTAATTTTACATGAGACTTTTTGTATTACATATTTAATATTAATATATGTAGGTTTTTCACATTATTATTTTTAGGTATTATTTAAATGTAAGTACATATTACACAAATATTTTTTATTAATAGGTTTTATATAAAACTTTAATTAAAGGGATTTTACGTATAAACTTTACATTTTCTTTAAACATTTTACTTCTATCGTTTAATTATTATTATTTCTAATATATTTTTGGGTTTGCAAAAATTTTAGACTTTTTTATGTATAACATAAAATTTATAACATTTTTTCACACTGCTATTTTCATTTAACTTTTAAAATTTAATTTTACACTAAATAGGTATATTCACTAATTAATGAGGAATTTTTTTAATTCATTGCTTTTTATGTAAGTTTTTATTTGGTTTTATAATTTTTTGCAATTAATTTGTGATATTTTTATTAGAAAAATTTTCTTTAACAAGTCCTCCGCCCTTAACGCGTTGAAAATCATTGAAAATTCGATTATGGCAAAGGATTTTTCTATCCTTTGACAGACGCAACGTCAATTTATCAGTTATATTCTGTGCAGTGATTGTTAGCGGAAATTTAGTTTTGTCATTGTTGTTAATATGTTGCCGTATCGGTCAAGTTCGTGTGGCCATATGTTGAGAGTTTCTATGTTAGGGTTTTCGAGTGCAGTGATATTGTATTTTTTGCATTACTGAATAAGAGTGTTTGTTAAAAAGTTATATATTTTTTGAGCTTAATGTCAGAATGAAGAAATTTTAAATATTACAAAAACAAAAATATGAAAAAATTAGTTTCCTTTTTCTTTTTTTATAAATGAAGTGTCTATAGGTTTAAGCAGCATTCTCTGTATATTTATAAGTATAAAATCTTAAAATTAAATAATAATCTTAGAATTAATATATTATTCAACCATAAATAAGCTTATTCACTGAACACAATTTTCCGATAAAAAAGCTTTCTTTATCGAGCATGAATTTTGATAATAAAATTCAATAATCTGCAGGCGTTGTTCTTACTTCTTTCTGAACTTACATAAATTACAAGCATTATTGATACATCAATAAATTGGGTACAGTTCTGAATCGGTTACTATTTGAAATGGAATTTTCAACACCATAATTTAACAAACATTTACTCATTCAAAGTAGTAGTCATGCAGCTGACATACCCTAAAATTCAAGCCTAAAAAAATTTAGTTCTTAGAGATTTTAAGCTAAATTTGATTAATTTTAACAATTGCCGAAGCTACTACTACTAATTATTTAAATATGAAATAGCTACTTAAATTCGTTTTTAAATTTTATTAATATTTATTTTTAATTGAATACAAATAAAGCTATATATAATTACAGCAAATATGAAATAAAGAAAAAAATTTAAATTTTAAATTATTTTACATATACTCCTGGATACATCTAAGACTTCTTAATGTGTTAAAAAAGATTTCATATTGTAAGTCTATATTGTTTATGTGTTACATTATTGTATTTATTTTATTGTTTTATAATTTTTAAATAGACAATCCCTTGAAAAAGTCGACAAACAATCGGCGAAACGTCGGGAAAAATATTGTAATTAAAAATTGGATTTTTATTTACATTGAATAAATTTAGGCCATTTTAGCTTGAAAAAATAACATTCTTGAAAAAATAGAATATTTAATTGAAATAATATTATTTACAACTGATAAATGATATAAAATTTGTTGTATGTCGTATAAAACGCAAAAATGGCTTTATTTATTTAATAAAATCTCACCCTCTAGCAGCTCTGACTTTAACGTGCTACTCATTAGTCTGGCAACGTTGATAAATAATTCACTCTGGTACCCAAACTGTATACAGCAATGATTCTCTAACCCTTGTTCACACCGTAAACTCTTCCCAGCACAAGTACTGTCGAAGTCTGCTGGCAATTGGAAAAAGACATGTTTTACAATCGTTTTGTAGAGAATTTTTACTTTTCAGTCTTCTTTCTATACTTGTTCCGTAGAGTCGCAAAAATTCCTACAGTAGTTCGAAAACAACAAAGAGATATAACAGTGTGAAAAAAATTGAAAAAAAGAATTTACCGCAATAAAAAATAAAAAAAAGTTAATAGTTGGAAAAGGTGTGTGTTTGATTACATTTAAAAAATATCGTTTATTTTAAATTATTTATGTAAATGAAATATTACCAAAAGTGATCATATCTCTACAATAAGAAAAATTTATATAGAAAAAGAAAACTTGTAAGAAGAAAAGAAACCCCCTCAAACACCAACTGGAATTTTAGTGTTTTTGTGTGTGTGTATGTTTTATTGTAGAAAAACACATACCTATATTCTTGAAGTTTTATAAAAGAAACAAGTGTATTTGGTTTTAATTATCAAAATTTGATCATTAATATTAAACAAATTGTATTTTTTTTCTTTAAATTTATATTTTTTTAACAAATTCTTAATAGGTAGTTTTCTTAATTTAATTAGTTTTTTTTACTCATTCAACTTCTTTTTTCTACTCTCTCAATTGTGTTTGCTAATGTGTGTGTTGTGTTAAAAAAAAATAATTCAAACACAAAAAACCAGTCCCGCGGCTGTTAACATTTCGACTTGTAACAACAACAACTACAACAAAAGCAAGGATTATAAGCAAAACAAAAAAGTAAAATAAAAATAAAACAACAACAGCAAAGCCAACATAACATAAAAGAAAAGATCTTTCTGAAGTTCCAAAATCAACAGGAGAGTTAAATACTACAAACTGCCGCAATAACAACAAAATTAATCCAAAACAAAACCTTAAAAAAGACAGTTGCAAAAACAAAAACACTGGCCAGTATTACAGTTCTCGAAAACTAAAAAAATAAAAACAAAATTTGCATCCTCAGTTTGCTTGGCATTTCGTTGTTATTAAAAAATAATAGATTTATTTTAATTAAGTTAAACAGACAATTTGTTTTGAAACCAATTCGAAAATGAATAAAACCTGTGCTCGTTGCCAAAAGGTGGTCTATCCCATTGAGGAACTTAAGTGTCTGGATAAGGTGAGTCTTCTTAGTTGGTTACATGTTTATAAGTGTTTTTTTTAGGTGTTCTTGTTCGTTTTTCTTTTTCACCTTGCTTTGTGTGTTAATCTTTGTTTTACTTTGTGTGTGTTTTTTGTCTGGATTATTTGTTCTTTTAATCTATGGAGACTTTATCAGTTGTAAAGAAAGAACACAATTAACGTCAATATGAGAAATCTATTGTTTTTATAGCGTCGGGTGGCCAGCTTTTTTAAATTAAGAAATTTACACATTTTTTGGAAAAATTTTTTTTTTGATAATTAACAAACACAAACTGCGAAGCTTTTTGGCTTGTCTGCAGAAAACACCCAGAGTCTTTGGCGGGAATCGAACCCGCAACCCTCTGACTGATAGTCCGGCACACTATCGCCTAGTCTATCGGGGCACCCCTACAGTTATCCGTTTAGAAATTGTGCTCGATCTGTGCTATATAGGGTTGAAAGCCATTATATATGTATCTCCGATCTGATATACATTCTGAATATAAGCTATATAGTTCTCATATCTCTGAAGTGATGGCTTTTCACCCTTTATCGATGAGTAGTAAGTATGTTAATTTATACATTAACATAGGTAATGTTAAAAACGGAGCTAACTGACGGAGCTAACTTCACGCAAATAAGGGATATACTAAATATCAAATATATTTTAAATCTAAGAAGTATCATTCAACAATCCAACACATTCATAGTGATTTTAACTTTAAGCTAATCGTAATTTAAAATTTTGTATTTGTTTATGATTTTCTTTGCTAATAGCTTTTTACAAATACCATTAAGTCTGTCAGTAGCCGGAGAAAAATGGTCGTTTAAGTAGACCCTAAGATCAATATCACCTCCAATAACATCACTAACCCTTATAGATCGAGATTTGTGATATTCTTCATAACTTTGTCACGCAACTTATTTTCTTTGCTAATTGTCTCCATTTTGACAAAAAAAAAAAAATAAAAAAAAAAGAAAACTAAATAGAGATGTGTTTTTTTAGTCAACAAAAATCTACTAAATGCAGTGTTTCATTTCTTTTAACAGTTGAAAGCAGTTGCTAAGTTAGTTATGATTTGTGAATAAGATCTTTAACTATTTGTGAACTATTTTTTAGTTTCTGTTTAATAAGTTTCGACTTTAGTTACGATTTCTGAATATGCGCCAATGTTTTACATAATTTTTATATCTGTTTAATTTATTTTGACCATCAAAATTAAATTATTTTTTTATGTTTCTTATTTTTCTAGTTTTTTATTAATGAGTTATATTTTTCTTAGTTACCTTTGATTTATGCAATATATTTGGTTTTAAATTTGTACTTGTAGTATATACCTATAATGAAACATATTTTGGAACAATATTATATGTTTCTATATAGAGCGTCAAACTTTATTTTCTTGATATGGAATAGATTTACCGCACGTTCACGATCAGTTTAATTATTAATTAGTAAATTATTTTGCTTGACATTAACCTTTCCCCAAGGCCCTTTCATGTTTACAACAGCCAGTCGTTTTAGAATTTCATATGTAGGGGTCTCTAAAATCTGTGCTGAAATTTTTAAATTTTACTCATAAAGATAATTTACCATTTTAAAATAAAATGTAGTTTTACTTCATCTTAATTTATGTAAATAAATAATTAGACTTTGTACTAAGACTTGTACTAAGCAAGCGAAACACATAAAATTATAAATTGTATTTATTAGTTTATAACTTCCTACGCAGTGAAAAAACTACCACGAGATAATTAAAGTTGAAAAACAAAAATTAAAGAAAAAAATAATCTTCAATTACAAAATATGTATACTAAAAACTACTAGAGAACATATACATACATAAATATTTGGAGAACCAAACTGTGCCAACATCTCCATTAGGGGGGGCCAATTAAGAAAATTGTAAAAAAATTTTAATTTGGAAAAAACGAAATTATGTAAACAGAGAGTTAGGCTAGTCTTAAACAAAAATAAATATATTTCACAATGATTGTTTCCTAAATGGACAGTAGCAAATGTATATTTTTCATTCCTTTTCATTACAATATAGTGTAGTGCCCTTTGACTAGGCCTACTCTGTTGCTTTATTTTAAGTGTAATAAATGAATACATACTGCAAAAAGAACCCGAACTATTTGTATACAAACAAACATTTATTTGTAGTACTCGTATGTATAAAAGAAAATTATTGTACTACAATCATATAAATAAATATACACAAATATTTACATACACATGATTTTGATAAGATCCATCCAATATTACCACTGCAATAGTTGAGTTTTGCATATTTTACACACAGCCAACACACATGAACATGTTGTACATGAAAATGGGTAGGGAAGGTAGGTAGGTATGTATGGGATGAACTGGAGTACATGCAATGGATGGCAAATGTAGTATTTACGAAAAGACATGCCCAGCAAACAGAATTTAAAAATAAAAAAAAGCAAAATTCAATTGAAAATAATTGTAAATTGATAGTAAGGCGTTGTTCACCTAAAATCCGGTAGCATAAATGTTTTAATATGTTTGTTACAATAAAAGTGATTGAATACTTGTGAACCACAATATTTATGAAAAGCTAACGGAAGAATCTAAAATTAATTTCCTCCGCATTATCTGTTGCACAACATTTAGATTTAACTAAGTTGATACAGTGGTGGACTTATAATTACAAACGAATTTTCAGCATATATATTTGTTCATAAATTTTAAAAATTTAGTGCAGCATATTAAAACTAATAACTGGAAATAGCAAAGTAACAAATTATTATTAAATTTAAAATAAAAAAAATCATCACAAGGAAAATTTACTAAAACATTAAAAACGCAATATCAAATTGGTCAAATAATTAGAAACTAAAGAAATTTATGCAAAAAAACACGCTGGCATGTTTGCCGAGAAATATTTTTTCAGCTTTGTTACACCACTGAGACAATTCATCATTATTTCGTGGATTTTTATCCTTTAGGTATCTTTTTGCAATTGCCCATATGTTTTCAATTGGGTTAAGATCAGGACTTTGGGGTGGCCAGTCAAGTACAACAACATTTTGATTCAAAAGCCAGAACTTCACTAACCGTGAAGTGTGCTTTGGGTTATTATCATGCTGGAAAATGTATTAGACGGACATATTAAAGTAATATGGAAAATTTAAAAGTTGAAGAAAAAAAAAAAAACAATTGTGAAAATAATATTTTAATAATTTTTTAATCAAAGCATCGTTTCTAATTATATGCCCACCACTGTATTTACTAAAAATTACTAATTTGCTGAAATGTTTACTGGGTTGCTGCTCTAGTAGTTAGCCAGTAGATTGCGAGTGCGAGGTCTGTCCATTTTTCCGGAATAATTTTGCTCATAAAGTATTTAGTTTAAAAAACACACACATGTGTTGTTGTTTACATTTGATAGTTTTGTTGTTGTCATTAGTGATTTTTGCACTATACCTATACACAAAACATAGCCATAGATATTTGTGGTATATAAGTAGATACACTTTTTTTTCAAATTTGAGTGGCAACAAACTACTAACACATATATTCAGCTATACATAAATAGTAAGTCTTATTTTTTTTCTAAATTTTGTTTTTTTTTCGTTGCAGTACATTCCTAGAAATTTAGCAGAGGAATGAAAAAATATATACAATATAGTGCTAAATTTCTAGGAATTTACTGCAACGACAAAAAACAAAGATAAAATAACCATAACGAATTTAAAATACCCTGAAATATGATGTTGCATGTAGAGAAATCTCTGGTAGCTTTATTTACATTTATATCTAAACATATGGCCACACTGCTTACTTTCATGTGAATCCCTTTTACCGTTAGATAGCTAGCTGTATGTTTACTTTAACAAACTCTCTTTTAGTCATTGACTTTTCCTGTGCTGCAATTTGAGATGTAAATTTATTTTTCTTTTTCTATTTTTAAAAGCAAACACATAAAAATATATGTATATAAAAATTTTTTGCTTTAAACAAATGCAAAACGTGACTTTAAAGAGATTTTTTTCTAGTTGAAAAAAATTTGTTTTACGAAACTAATATTTTAAGTTGGTTGTTTGCTTTTATAAAAAGTACTTGTAAACTTTAATAGTTTACTGAAAAATGCATAGGTACATACCTACATACTTTTTTCTATTTAATTTATATTTAATTATTTTGTTTTACTGCTTTATAAATGATTAAATATATTTACTGATATTTCTTTAACACCAGTCCAACCTGTTATTACCGCATACCACAGTTAAATTCAAAACAAAAAAATTATCCAGAAAGTTGTTTAAATTCGCTTAAATAGAAATAAAAAAAATCTTACATGACATTTAGATGTAAGTAGTTAACGAATCAACTTTAAGCAGGAATGGTCAAACTTTTTGTATAATGGGGATCTTTAAAAGGAATCAGGTGTAATAAGTTTTGTTACTACATAAAATTTGGTCTTTAAAAAGTTTTAATATTTACATATGTAACAGAAAAAGCAATTGAATACTTTTGAACCGCAAATTGTTACTTATTTATTAATATTTAAGAAAACCTAAAAGTTTAAGCTAAAATTCATTTCTTAATATAAAAATTCGTGTTTTTTCCAAATTGCGAACATTTTTTCATTATCAAGTACTACAGTAGCAGTCCGCTCTCATTTAACAATTACCCAATATTGTTCAATTGGTTGCAGCTGGATTTTACTGAAGAGTAGTGGCGTCTACAGGCAGCAAAAGTTTTTGCTGGCATTCTATAATATCCGAAGTCAAAGTTGAAGGGATGACAAAAAGAGTGCTCTTCAGATCGCAACTGCCCTTTAATGTATATTTATATTTTGGTATGCAAATCTTTAAAATTCTATATATCTTCCTGCCAATCTACCTTTATTTCTCACATGTTATTAATATTTAGCTGCATCTCAATGAATTTTTAACACTTCTTTGCAGCTACGACATTTCGGAATATATGTATGCAATTCCATTACTTCTTGATTATTACCCACATATCCTTTTTTCGGTTTATATCCAGCTTGTTTCATTTTCAGGACTCCCCAAAGGTTTATGACGACGATTGTAACGGCCACTCCATAACATGGATTTTTTTTTGCTTAAACCAAGAGTTAACTAGTTTGCATGAAATCCCATAAGCGCGGCATTTCTTCTCTATCATAGGGTAATCCACAGCGCACATTTTTCTATCCATCCAATAAATTGAACCGACACCAGCAGAAGAAAAACAACAACCTTCTTTTCTTTATTTTGTGACCTTCGAACAAATGTTTTGCCATCACAATCAAATAAATTTATTTTCGTGTCAGCTGTACATATTTTTTAGCAAAACACCAAAAAAAAAATTCACAGCTACATAAAGTTTTGGCCCCGGTTTAACGTTAGCCTGCCTAGATAATGCTTAATTCATATCAGAACTTTCACGACTGTCTTAAGGTACGGTTACACTTGGCAAATATTTGCCGAAAAAGATGTAACCACTACATGAAATATATTTAAACTCGTTTATTTATAAAAAAACTTCGTTTATTTAGACAAGATCCAGCAAATATTTAGTTTTATTTTATTTGATGCTGTTTGATCTTGCAAAACTCTTGTGAGAGTAAACAATGTGAAACCAATTTGTGCTAAAACAAGTTATAAAACAAGTGAAATTTTGTCTGCATTTTCCTTCACAAGTGACCTAGGACACCTAATGGCCAGCCGAATTTTTAATAACTTGAATTTTTTCCAATTTATTTTTTTTTTTTTCATTTATATTTTTTCGACAGATTATTCTTTATCTTAGTTCGGTTAAAAATTGAAATTTTTCCTCTTAAAAGCGCATTTTTTTAAAATTCAGAGCCTATTAGTCACGCTTAACTTTAAACGATTTGTATACAATTTTTAGACAAATCAAGTATGTAACACAATAATCCCAAACACATTTCTCGAAAATCTAAATTTTGTTCTATCACACTTTAGCTACCTGCTATATTTTATTACTTCTAATATTTTCCTTATAAATACCTACTTAAGACTATATAATTTATATTAAGAATCTATGTATAAAAACATTCATACACATGTGCCACTTTTAAATAATACAAACACCAAATATTAGACATGATTACTTTTAGATCTACAATCCACATGCATAGATTTCATTTGAAATATGTCGATGGCAACTATCTAATACACCTCAAGCGATATTTGAAGTTTTTCTTTGTCATTTACAACAGCAATCTTTTCTATTTCTATGCAATATCCCCAACGTTCTCTCTCGCCCCCAAAATACATACATACATACATTATTGGCAAATATAAACTTCATTGAATGTGTTTTCTTTTCCATATAACAAAAGAACTTAAAAAAAAACTATGTATTGTATGTAGTTTTAAATTAAAATCTCTTGAATTCACCAAATTAAAATAAATTAAAAAGCTCGAGAAATACATTCTATATTCTTCATATACACTAGATATAGTACCTACATACATATGTATTTGTGTTGTTAAACTAATAAAAGTATTGTAGTAATGAATGAATTTATTCTATTTAAATTCACCGGAAATAAAAATTAAAAAAAAATATATATGTAGGTATGTACTTTGTTTGTGATCTTTGCGAATGAGAATTTCTCTGTGTTTATTAGTGTTAATTGGTGGACGAGTCGTAATAATGAATCGTTAAACAAAACTAGTTCAATTTGCAATAATTTTGCAGCAAACTAAAACTATAAGCCATGTCACAGAATTTAATTCCGTCCGGAAGTGGAATTAATTCCGTATTTTGCTTCTATAGAAAAAGTACAAGGCACATTTTTTTTCGGAATGAAACCACTTTTAATTTGCTATGTGGAATAGTAATTTTAAGCATTTCTAGGTTTCATTCCGAAAATATTTTTCGTTTTACTTTTTCTATAGAAGCAAAATACGGAATTAATTCCACTTCCGAACGGAATTAAATTCTGTGACATGGCTGTATATTGAAAAATTCAAGCAAATTTCTTACTAACTTGATCTTAAAAACTATCAAATTAATAAAATTCTTTATATAGGTACTGGCTGTATTATTGGCATCACTGATTAATACTGGCGACCATTTAATACAAGTACTCGATTACCCTGCAAAAAACTCGAGTACTTCATACACGCATGTATGGACTACTCCACAATGGACCAGGAGTACTCCAAACATAATCCATTTGTTTGAAAAAAAAAACTAGTCCATTTAACATTAGGATGTCCTAGGACTGGACCATATAATCCAGCTTTGCATAACTCGGGACTAGTCCCAAAACTACTCCTTGTAACTACATCAAATGTTTTTAAACAACGATTACGATCGTTAAAGCACGAATAATTGTCGTGTAGCAAGAAGTTCTGATTTGAAAATGAAATGGTCCACAAGTGCATTACATAGGACCATGATGTAGTCACTACATTTTAGCTACAATGGACCACGTACTCCAAAGATTTTTGCAGGGTACTTTACTACCCACAACACCGTTACGTACACAACTATGTATGTATGTATGTAGCTAAATAAATATAAAATAAGTACCATACAAATACACGCACATATATACATGTATATATACATAAGTACTTTATGTATAATTTATTGTGCGTACAAAAACAAATAACAAATATATGCATTACTCATTCACCCATACTTCGCTCATGCTTCGTTCATTCACTTAGCATGAAATTATTGGTGTCCAATTGACAGCAGCAACAACAACACCATCATCATCAATGTGTTTGTGCTAAACCAAACGAAATCCATTAATATTTCATCCTCTTTGCATATTTGTTGTTTGTTGCTGTTGTTGCTTTTAATGTTAAATATTCCGTTGACCGACCGACCTTGAATGCAAACAACATGTTTTACTTCTTATTGGAGTTTTTAATGCCAAAATGAAATAAAATCCAGTTTTGTTGTTCGCATTCTTCTCTGTGTGTCTTTTTAATTTTTCGCATTCATCATCATCAGAGCAGAATTTTTTTTATTAGAAATACCTATATTTAGTTTTTTGTTGTTTTGTTTATTTTGCAATTGATTTGTTTTATTTCGGGTTTTAAATAGTCAATTCTTGGTTTTTAAAATATTTGCTTAACGTTTTTGTGGAATCTTTGGCATCCTAGAGCATAATTTTGTAGAAAAACTTAAATAGGAAATAAAGGGGTTTCTAATAAGAGCGGATCGATGTTAAAATGCTGTGCGTAACAAATATTTTTATATTTGAAATCTTCATGACATTACATTTGGAATATGACAGGAGGCATATGAGAGGTAAAATTTAAAAAAATGTCTGCAACATAGTGAACATTTTCAGAATTCTTAAACCCTTTTCTTTCTTTTTTGCTTGGACCAGCACTGAGTGGGTGACTCTTAAAAACAGACGAAGCAACGTGATCTGTCGTGCATGTGGTAAAGTTGCCAAATAATAGATAAGATTAGAAGTTTGACGTAGAAGGTCATTTAGAAGGATAAGAAATAAAGTAGGAAAAAGAACGAAGCCTTGCGGTGCCCTGAATTAACCTTATGGCGTTGTCTTTTCTGGCAAAAATGTTACATATATGTTACACTTTTTACCCATTTCCCATATAAAAAAGGAAAAAGTGTAACATTTTTGCCAGAAAAGAAACCGCAATTAGACTCGTCTAATGACGTCGCATCTATCGGGTGGTTAAATTTCAAGGGCCGATGTTGATTTTGAATAAAACACAAACTATTTAGGAAATTATTGTAATTTTATTTTATTATGATATATTGGTATTACTCAATTATGTATGGAACAAAATATCGGCCAAATGGGCGCCGCGACCACGGCGGCACACCTCCATCCGATGGTCCAAATTTTCGATGACCCTGAGGCATAATGGAGGTTCTATGCCGTTAATGTGCCGAATTATCTCATCCTTTAGCTCTTGAATTGTTGCTGGCTTATCGACGTACATCTTTTCTTTCAAATAACCCCAAAGAAAAAAGTCCAACGGTGTCAAATCACATGATCTTGGCGGCCAATTGACATCGCCATTACGTGAGATAACACGGCCATTGAATTTGTTGCGCAAAAGAGCCATTGTTTCGTTAGCTGTGGCACCGTCCTGCTGAAACCACATATCGTCCACATCCATATCTTCCAATTCGGGCCATAAAAAGTTCGTTATCATCTCACGATAGCGAACTCCATTCACAGTAACTGCCTGACCGGCCTCATTTTGGAAAAAATACGGCCCGATGATGCCGCCAGCCCATAAACCGCACCAAACAGTCACTCTTTGTGGGTGCATTGGTTTTTCGACAATCACTCTTAGATTCTCATTCGCCCAAATGCGGCAATTCTGTTTATTGACGAATCCACTGAGGTGAAAATGTGCCTCATCACTGAAGATGATTTTCTTCGAAAATTGATCATCCACTGTTGCCATTTCTTGCCACCATTCTGCCCATTCACGACGTTTGGAATGGTCAAGAGGCTTTAGTTCTTGAGCCAATTGCACCTTGTAAGCGTGTAAATGCAAGTCTTTATGCATTATGTTCATCAACGACGAGCGTGAGAGGTGCAATTGTTGGGCACGACGACGAGTTGAGGTGGACGGCTCTTCAGACACACTATCGCGAACAGCAGCAATATTTTCTGCAGTACGAGCTGTACGAGCATGCACTGGTGTTCTCACATCTTCTACAGACCCGGTTTGCTCGAATTTTTCCACGATTTTTGCGATTGTACGCACATTTGGACGATCAAATTGACCAAAAAAATCACGCAGTGCACGATATGCATTTTGATTTGATCGCCCATTTTCATAATAAGTCTGGATAACTTTAACACGTTGTTGGATTGTGTATCTCTCCATGGTTCAAATTGAGTAAGTCTGAAATATAGAAATGTCAAATAAAATTCGGAAAAAAGCTTGGCGTTTAGGTGTGGTTCACATTCAACATCGGCCCTTACAATTTAACCATTTTTTATAACAACTCGTATAGTAGGATTTCCGAGGAAACTCGATAAAAATCGAGATACGTTATCACAGGCACTAAAAGCAATAAGTTTCGATAAAAGAGCATAATGCCAGACTCTGTCGATTACCTTGGAAATATATAGAGCTACCAATTTACTTTTGCCAAAACGATGTATAGAACCACACCATTTTTCCGTCTCTTATAAAAGCCTTAAACTCGTCTGACGACGTTGCATCTATAACAACTCGTATAGTGCGATATTCCACAAGATAGTAATTTACCATGTTTTTCCACAACTTTAGAAAGTGCAGGCCAAATTGCTATTGGGCGATAATTATCAGGGTTGGTAGCCTCTTCCTTTTTATGAAGCGGCGTTACATTAGCAACCTTCTAACACATGGGAAATTCTCATGCACGTTATAAAGTGCTGAAAAAGTTAGTTAATCGACGAGCTAGTGCCAAAGAACACTGCAGTGCTTGTATACCATTCGATTTAGAAGATTCTGCTAAAAACCCTTTTTATTGCGCGCGCGTGCGAAAGAATATATTTGACATAGTTACTAATACTTTTTCGAGCTCGAGAAGTGTTTGATTGCTTTCGGGTAAGTTTGAATTATTTGTAAATAATTCAGCCAAAAGGTTAGCTTAATCAACCGGGTCAGTAAATGGTTGATCATCCCTTAAAAGAGTAGAAATTGGCGAACTCTTATTCTTTTAACGAATGGACAAAAGCTTTTACTGTCCCGGGAAGCTGTAAAAGCTTTAGCTCGGAGCCGTGGCTCGAGATTTTTTACGCCTTTGCATTTAGGCACACAAGGACCTCGCTCTTTAGCGGTAGCGTATTAGTTTCTGCATTTTTGTGCATTGCGCTAGGAACACCACTGGGAGGAAAATCGAATTTAGGTGACAATTCGCTGTGTAAATTCGTCGTATGTAGCACAACAACGACGAAAAATAATAAATAATTTTTAATAATTGAATGTTTTTGTTTTCGTATAACAGCTGATAGATAATGTGCCCATATTTAAAAAAAATATAAAAAAATAAAAAAAACATTAGCAAAAATACTGTAAAAAATTATTTTTATATTTAAATATTTTGTATATTTATTTTAAATTATATAAAGTAAAAAATAAAATAGTAATTAAAGTAAAAATTAACATTATTTACTAACTGCCGTATTTATAAGAAATAATGTAGGCTTGAAGTGTGCTTTAAGACAAAATTTTCATACAAAACTTTCTTAAAGTACACTTGAAGCAACAAATGTTGTTTATTTTTGTGACGAATATTCGCGACCGAAAAATTGTTTATCGTACCAGTTGTGTTCCTAGCATTACTGTTAAACTGTCACTAGACCTCCAACCACTTGTTTAAGCACAAATTTGTTTGACGTTTACTCTTACAGGAGTTTTGCAAGATCAAACAGCATCAATATTTGTTGTGTCTTGTCCTAAATAAACGAAGTTTTTTTTTAATAAATAAACGAGTTTAAATATATTTTATGTAGTGGTTACATCTTTTTCGGCAAATATTTGCCAAGTGTGACCGTACCTTTAGTTTAAAAAGTTGTGACATTATAAGCAGTTACATAAACGTTTAATTTAAAATCGTGAAAAGTAGAAGTAAAATGTTACTAATATAAATTTAGGAAATCAATTTACTATTTTATTAAAACTGTTTCTGTTAGTACATATTTTTGTTAAATTAAGGCAAAGTTTTGCCATTTATTCTATGTATAATAATTGTGTACATGTTTCTTAATTTATATGCGACTACAAATAAATTAAATTTTTATAACAAAACTACTTTGTTGATTATTTAACTTGTTTTGTGCTTCTAACCCAAATTCCATTTAGAATTCAGTTATTTCAAAAATAAACTTACGAATATAAAATTCTATTGAAATTGACATTCCTTTTTAACAAAATAAAGTTTGCAGAATTTAGTTTTTAATAATTTTATTTTTTTTGCTCACAAACACGCAAAAAATTAGTTTGTTATACATTTTGATTTGGTTCTTTATTCTGGTAACTTTTATTATTTGCAGTAGGTATATATTTATTGTATGTATGAAATAACAATAGTTTAAGTTATGTTGTTTTGAACAATAGAATTTTTAAGTTTTTGGTGAGTGGTAGTGGAGTAGATATCACATACAGGTATCACATTTTTTCTTTAATGCTTTTTGGTTGAAAGTTGAACCGTGAATATGAAAGCAAACTACAATTTAAGCTGAGACTACGAACGACATCGTTTATGAAATGAAATTGATTAAGTTTATGAAATTATAAAAGCTGTCCATTGTTCACCAAACTGTTGTGAAATATTTAGAAAGTTTTTTTTATTTATTTTGCTGTAGTTGTTGTTAGACCAGGGGCTAAAATTCGATATGTAAAGGGTCCGCCAAATAACATTTTTTTTTGAAAATGCTATAAAAAAACTACTGAATATTTTCTCAAATTTCTTTTTTTATTTAAAAGTTAATAATGGAAAATAATTTCATTTAAATGGCTGCCTCGGCTGGCCATGCAGTAGCCTACCCGATCGCTCCAATTTTTAAGCACATTATCGATTGTGTGCAGCTGTATTTCACCAATGGCTTCACGAATATTGTCCTTTAAAGCGTCAATTGTCTCTGGCTTGTCGGCGTAATACTTATCTTTGACGGCACCGCACAAATAATAGTCCAACGGTGTCAAATCGCAGCTCCAAGGTGGCCAAAAGACATCAGCTCTGCGGCTGATAATGTGACCTTCAAAAATAGGGCGCAAAACATCGAGTGTAGTTTCGGCTGTGTGACACGTAGCGCTGTCCTGTTGAAACTAAATGTTGCCAATATCATCCTCTTCAATTTTTGTGAACAAAAATTCGTTCAACAAGCGTATACACAACCATACTCGTTCAGCGGAAGGATAAAACTAATTATCTGTCAAATCAGACATGAGCTAAGTGTTACCATTCACGAAATAAGCACTAGTTGAAAAAAATGTTAAATGGCGGACCCGTTATAACAAATGAAAAGAAACTCCAAATACAAAACATCAAAATTATAACGTTACTTCGAACATCTAAAAGACCAGTGAGTATACGTAAATTAGAACGAAATGCTGTGTGTCTATCTATGGTGGTTGTAGGTTGCTGGGGAGGTTAAAATATAAATGACCAGTTTAGCTGCTCTGCTGCATTGCCTCCGTTAGTTGTCTGGTTTTGTGACACCACAAAACGCATTTTAAATTAAGTCAATTAAGTATTTGAGTTTGAGCTTGTACTCCAATGAATTTTCTTTCTTATTCAAAAAGAGACTTAATTAACAAACACTTACTTAGTTGTGTGCATATAGTTAAAATTTTCACAAAACTTTGGTACGTTCTTCTGGATATTCACAATAATGTTGAAAGCTTTAAAGAGAGGTAATTGAAATTGTGTTATGTTTTCAAAGAAACAAATTATAGTTTAAAATATAACAAACTCTTATGGTTGTATATTTCTAAAATAATTTGAATTTTATAACTTAAATTTTATGAAACTATTGTGAATTTTTTAGATAATTAAATTCACAAAAAATTTATAATTAACTTTTTTATTCTACCTTGATTACACATAAGTTTATTATTTTATTTCAACTTAAAAGAAAACAAACTTATTTTCTAAATTTATATTTTTTTCTGTAAATATCAAGTTGAATGAACTACAAAATAAATTTATTACAAACAACTTAATTCAAGTTTCTATCTTTAAATATTTAAGTTATCTTATTCCTCTATGCCATCTTCTAAAACTCTTCAGTATTTCTATTTCAAAGTATAGCCAGTAAATATGATGATTTCTTAACGTAACAAATTGTAATAATAATAATAATAATTTTTTAATAAGTATTTTACAAGTTCGAGTGGGGAAAACGACGACCATAAAGTATTCTAAAGTTCACAACAATTTGTTTGTCTGTTTGGGAGAGATAAGTTGTTATTATTGGATGGGAGGTGATGGCATGGCATGTTAAGTTAAATAAGAAATTTATAATGATGAGTCAGCCAGTCAAACAAACAGTCAGTCAGACTTAGTAAGTACGTCAGTGGTAGTTTTGATAAGATGAAAACTATATGTAAAGAAGGAAATATATTGAAATAAATATATGTATAAGGGAATTGTTGAAAGTATACTGCAGTTATTATTTATGAAGTTAAAATAAACTATTATGGGTTATTTTGGTATTTATTGAATTAATGGTTAGATTATTTTCAATGATGCGTTATTGAAATTGCACTATAAGAAACTATAGACTATATAGACTATATCATGTATAATAAACTATACTGAATAATTTCAATTGATGGGATATAGAATTGTTTTTTTTAGGCGGTCAAACTGCAAAATGTTTAATATTTTTGGCAACAATACATCACTATTGTGAATGTTTGTTATTAGATACTTTTTGCATTAGAATGATTGACTGATTTAAGTAAAGACATTTATGATCGTATATACACTTAAAGTTCTTGTTTTAAGGGGGTCAAAATTCAAATATTTGAATAGTTGAGAACAATCAATCATTATTGTAAATGTTCGTTAACTTTTACTTCTTTCAAGAAAGTTGTCATATTATTAAAATCAACATGAATTTTACGTATTCGAACGAAAATCGGAGAATTACAACAATACTATTGTCGTTCATTAAATCAATCCACTTCACTAGTATGAATTTCTGTCCTTACTTCGTTTTATAAAGTTGCCGTAATTTTTTTTTGTATGTCAAAGTTAAAAATGTCGAATATTTGGAAACTATCAATCCCTATTGTGAATTTTAGTATTCACTTGGTTCAATAAAACTGCCATTTTATTAAGAGCAAAACGTTGTTGAAATTTATGTTTGTTTTTTACTAACTGTTACGAAATATAGAGAACTACAACATTTAAGGTGGATTCACCCATTTTGTCCGGACAAAATTTTTTTTACTGAGAGTTTTTTGCAAGACGATACTACTGATATATAGTTATATACCATGAAGTCTGTTACATTTTACGACGTGACGCTTGTGACGTTACAAGTCAAAAATATTTTTATGTTTGCTTACCTTCTATATACATTTTAATGCAAATGAAAGTTTTAAAATTAAGTGTAGCGTTTTTAATTGATTAAAAATTAAAAAAATATGTAACACATTTAAATTTTTTAGATTTCCAAAAGAAAATAAATTAAAAAAAACAATGAGCAGAATTTTGCCACCTTGATGAAAAATAAAAATTAAAAGTGTCTCAAAGAGTTTGTATTGAACACTCTAAGGCAGATCATATAAAAGGAGATGTGAGATTAAAAATGGGTAATTAAAACGTTTTGCGTTTAAGATGTGTTACGTTATCAAAGCCTACTGAAGAATTTGTGTGTCAAATTAAAAATCTGGAAGCTGTATTTAAATCTTTGAATCTTGATTTGCAACGAGTCTTAAACATTTCATATAAATGAGTCAAGTACTATGTATTAATGCGGATACCAAGGCTTAAACACTTTTTTTCTGTCGAGAATGTTTTTTTCAAATAAGAAAACTAAAACAACTCGTAGCGGATGAAACAAAAAACAGAAACGGAAACAAACAAAAACAATAAATTGATAATACAAAAATATATACAATATATGTATACACGTATATTAATTCACTTTTTTGATACATTTGAATGTGTATAAAATATAAATAATTAAATATTTTATTTTGAATCAAAAAATTTACGAAAAATTATTTTTTTAAATACATATTGTTAACAAAAGTTATTTTTTACATGTTGATTATACGGGAAGAAAATAACCTGTGAAATTTTGTTTACAAGTACATTCTTTGCGCAATCTTTATTATTTGATTCATGGGTATATACTCGTACATAGGTGGTGGGTATATAAGATTTGGCACAAGCGAATATAAACTCTTACTTGTTTCTATTACTTATGCGGCAAATTCATAAAACTAAAGCTATGTGTCCACGATCGTCAGATATTACAACGTTGTCCGAAAATTGTTCAGAAAATGTCTAACAACCGTGTAAACTTAAAATTTTTGCCTTCTAACGTTGTAAGGAAAAGCATTTTCAGTACATTGGAAGACAAAAATATTGTCAGACATCTAACGATCGTGTAAACACACAATTTTGTCATTGTCATTGTTTTAAGACAATTGCCAAACACTTTTTATTGTCATATGTGCAAAGTTTATGCATCTGCCAATGGCAGCATTGTCATAGAAATATATATAAATAAACCAACAAGTGTGCATTAATAAAATTTTTGAAAAAAGTGGAAGAAAATTAAAGAATTAAATCAAAGAAAATAAAAAATGGATAGCGACATATCTTTTGATTTGGTTTCAATTGCTCTTTTTTTTCCATGACAATATTAAAAATTTTTAAACACACACACAGAGCTGCAAAACGAATTTGACAATGGCACACAAAATATGATAACATCAAAAAAAAAAAAAGTTTCGCAAACATAAACACAAATTTAGTTTTATTTATATATTTGCCAACAAAATGTGTAACAAAAAAACTTTAAAATACATATTTAAAAGCCTCATCAATTGTTGTCTATTGTGTAACATTATAGCGCTCTACTATTGTGTAAATGTTAATTATTATGTCAAGTATGTAATTTAATATAGTACATACATGTAAATTGTGTACTTGCACTGGTAATATTTCGGTAAATAATATCAGAGCTATGTAAATTAAACAATACAATACAATTAAAAAGCAATACCAGTTGTTGCCAAAATCTCAAAACATTTAGTAGAAAACCAAAGAAAAAAAAGCGAACTAAACTAAATTGTAGACAAGAACAAGTTAAGACTCTTAAGAAGTTTGGAAGACAATGGTGAGACAATTTTTTTTGTGGCCTGACCTACGACAACAATGTTCTAATAATTGTAAAACATTGTCAACTTTCAAAACATTTATAACTAAACTGTAAAGATTTTTTTCTGTTTATTTGGAAATTGTTATGACGATGGTGTTTTATGTTTTGTGGTTGGTGGTTGGTGGTCGGTGGTCACAAGCCTGAAAGAAGCTTAAAAAAAAATCAAAATACAAACCAATGTCTTTGTGCTTGTTTTCTTTAACATAAGTCTATTAATGGCTTTTGGGGATTTTTTTGTATAATTTCTGCGATGGTTGCAACATTTAATAGTTTTGGCCAGCTTCTTGCCTTCTTCCCCTTTTCCTGCTTTAGTTTTAGCAATGAAGCTACAGCAAAGGGAATTCTCATTTTAATAAATTATAAGAACATGGTTAATAGTTCCCTTACACCAACCACCCGCCCCCCCCCCCCCCCCCCTTACGAGTAGCAAAAAATATTAAAAACAAATTTTTAAGTAAAAAATACAGCAGCAACAAAATAAACAACCGGCATAAAAGTTTTTCTTTCTTTTATTGCCACCACAATACCCCCAACAGCTGCGCAAATTTTGCCGCTTGGCTGGTTGTATTTTTCTTCAAGTTGTTAAATATTTTTCCACCAGTAGTCGGTTTTTTTTGCAAAATTTATTTGATTTTGGTTTGTTATTCAAAGTTCTTTACTTTTCGGGATTCCTTTTATTTTTTGTTGGCCTCTTTCGTATTTGTTTTCTTTCATACTTTTATTTTATCATTCTTTTCAACGTTTTTTTTTTTGCTTCATTCTTGGTTTTACCACTATTTTGCCAAATTATCTATTGTGAATGTGTATGTACATATATATGTATGTATGTATGTTGCCACAAATGCAACCATCCAGCCAAATGTTAAAAATTACACATTCTACCCAAAAAATATATATATAAAAAATAGTATCTGAAAAAAGCTTAAGCAAGAAAAAAAAAACTGTATTAAAAACCAGGCCAAATGAGGTCATTTACTTTCGCTTAACAAAATTCTCTAAAATTTAAATTGCTATTCAAAAAAAAAATATATATATATATATATACAACTATTACGATTGCTATGAGCAATTAAGCTATCAAATAGCTTAAGTATTTAGTTGCTAATGATGGCAAAATAAATGCTGTTCAGTAATGTATACAAATATTTGGTTAAATCGCGACAATTATCTTTAATTAGTTGTTAATTAAAGCAAATACACAGACTTTCTTTTAGAAACTCTTAAAACTGTTTAATATAATTAAAAAATATTAGCATTCCGCCACAGACACAGAATTGTTTGATTTTGAGAACAATTTTGTATAAACAAAAAAATAAAATTTTGAGAACAATTTTGTATAAACAAAAAAATAAAATTCACAATAGTGTGATCAAGAATAGTGGATTGTTTGATTTCATACACATTAATTCTTAACGTTTACTCGTTTTTGTGGTAGATACTTTGTGGACAACTTTATAAAACTAAAGGTAGAGTCACACTTGGCAAATATTTGCCAAAAAAAACGTAACCACTAAATAAAATAAATTTGAACTCGTTTATTAATTTGAAAAAAAAAAAAATTCGTTTATTTTTAGGTCAAGACACATTTAGGTCAAGACACATTTTTTTCAAAACTCTTGTCAAACAAATTAGTGCTAAAATAAGTAGTTACGCTTTTTTGAGTAAATATTTGCCAAGTGTGACCGTACCTTAAGTGACAAAAAGTATTCACAATAGTGAAAAAACAAATCAACTTTCGGAAGGTCCCAAACTTACGAACATGAATGATACATAAATACCAAGTTTGACTGACTGATTTGAACTGCTTATAACTTTTGTGTTTTTAAATTTTTTTATTTATTTTTTTTTGCAAATTAAAGTATGAATTATAAATTTTTTTTATGCTAAGTATGAAAAATTACATCTTTTAGATGGCGTCCATTTTCCTGTTGGCAGTTAATGGCTCTACTCAATACATTTTGCATTACGTTGCGCAACGTTTCTGGCTGCAGTTGAGCAATTTCTGTGCGAATATTCTGCTTTAGCTCCTGAATATTTTGTGGTTTGTTGACGTAAACTCGTTCCTTCAAGAAACCCCACAAAAAAAATCTGGGGCCGTCAAATCTGGAGAACGAGGTGGCCACGCGAAATCTGCATTTTTTGAAATTATTCGGTCTTCGAAAAGTTCTCGCAGAAGTGCCATTGTGGCTCTTGCGGTATGAGCTGTAGCTCCATCTTGCTGGAACCATATGTTACGATTATTGAGAACTATCGGACGTAAAAAATTTTCCAACATGGTCCGGTATACCACCCCAGGGACGGTTTGTGGTTCATTAAGCTCATTTTCGAAGAAATATGGACCAATAACTTTATCAGCCATGATTCCACACCAAACAGTGCATCTGTCGCTGATGCAATGCTCTTGGATTCTCTGTACCCCAAATTCGGCAGTTCTGTTTATTCACATATCCATTTAAATGAAAATGTGCTTCATCGCTCATAATCAGATTATCCAAAAAATTGTCATTTTCTGTAGCTAGCAAAATCAATGGCATATTGTAGCCGTTGTGGTGCATCCCTCGGCAATAATTCTTGGGCCAATTGAATTTTATATGGAAACATCGTCAGATCAACTTTTAGAATACGTCGTAGCGATGTTCTGGAGATGTTCAATTGAGTAGCTCGTCGACGAGTAGACACAGTTGCATCCGTGTGAACACTTTCTCGTACAGCTTCTATAGCTTGTTCAGTGCGAACAGGACGAACAACATTTCTTCGTGGTTCATTACCCACTGAACCCAAATTCTCAAAACGGGTCATTAAGCTTCTTATCATGTTTACACTGGGAGCCTCTGCAGTATTAAAATGCTGACGGTATTTTCTTTGTGTTGTAACAATTGATCGTCCGGAAGCATAATAAAATTCAACAATTTTTACACGGTCTTCCACTGAGTATGATGACATTATGAAATTTTATAAAATTCTGTATTATCTGCAAAAAAAAAAAAATTAAAAATGCAAAAGTTATAAGCATTTCAAATCAGTCAGTCCAAGTTGGCCCACCCTGTATATTGAGTATACAAGAAAAATCATTTAAAACTAATTTTAGATTTTGTCAAAACTATCTTGTACAATTGGTCCATAAATGTTTGACATACTGTGAGGCTCACAATAAAGACAGCACCAGGTATTATTAAAGTTTTTTTTTATATTAATATAAATAATACTATATTGCATTTTTATATAGTTATTAAGGTAGAATTGACTTCACAAAAAAAAAAAAGAAAAATAAAACAAAAGCGTATAGAAATTTAATTGATTTATTGTTAAAATAGACCAAGTTTTACTCATCAAAATTAAGTAAACAAAACCCCTGTCATTCTAAAAGTAGTGACATTTCTTTTCTTTTTTTTTGTTTTTAAGTAAGTTTCATAATTTATCATTAAAAGAGTGCAAGTTGTGACGTTAAGTAGTGAAAAATTAACAATGGGAAGACAAACATCACTTAGCTCGGCTCAGCAAATCATAATAGACTTACATAGAAAATATTAATCCCTGCGTGAAATGGATAAAATCGTTTAAAGGCATCACTGTTCAATAAACAAAAATTATAGACAAAATTATAGAAAATTTGTCCAAAGCGTCTTACAAAAATTGAAGTAAGAACTACAGTAAGAGAATTAAGAACATCTAGTCCTGTAAATAGCTGAAAATGTTATGAAAACTTTTGGAAAACCTGTAAGCACGAGTGTGATTAGAAGATCTTTGCATCAAAATGGCCCATATGTCAAAGTGCCACGTACAGTGGGTGGCCAAATTATTAGTTACACTATAGTTTTTCTTATTAAATAAGATTCAACCGCTTTTAATACGTATATAAATCTGTTTCTTGTACCAGATGTTTTCGTATTTTAATTCTGGTAATACTGTTAAATATTTTGTGCAGTGTCAACAATGATTGGTAACATTAGAGTGCAGTTGTAGATCATTCTGCTCTGAAGTGTGAAATATGCAATTTTGAGGTTATACAAACAAAATCTTATAGAGGCATTGATTAAAGTCTGGTCTGAAGATCTAAAAAAATGTTCAAAAATGCATTTAGAGCATGCCAAAACGGGTGCAAGCTGTAATTGATGCCAAAGGAGGTTCTACGAAATATTAAGATTTTTTTTCAAAAAATTTCTTTTCCTTAAATATATGTTTTTAAAACAAAAGAATTTATTTTTAATTGAAATAGAAACACTTAATTTACCTAAAAGAACAAATAAAATGATAAATTTTCAATATTTTAAAATGTTATACGGCTTCAAACTAAACAATTTTGCATGTGTAACTAATAATTTGGCCACCCACTGTAAGAAGCCCTTTGTATCAAAGAACAAACTACATAATTTTAATTTCACAAAAAAATATATAAACAAAACACAAATTTTTAGAAATAATATGCTTTTCACCGATGAAAGTAAGCTTGAGATACGAGTATTTGGATTCAAAAACCCCCCAAATATAGAGTGAACCAAGAACGAAGCCTTTATTAATAAATATGTTACTAAGACGGTCCCTTTAATATTAAATGAAATGTAATTTATTAAAATAATATTTAATAAAATTCTTCTTAAAACAAAAATAAACGTGGCAGAGGCTCAGTAATGGTCTGGAGTTGTATGGCGGCATCAGGTGTCGGTAATCCTACATTTATAGAATCTACAAATAAAAAGAAAGATTACACCAATACCTCACTTTGCGTCGGGGCTACGTTCCAAAAAAACACGACGCAAATTGAAACGATGAAAAATGAATTAAGATTTTATATAGCAAACTATGTAAAGATCGAACATATGTTCTAGGATTACGAAAATACTAAGTCGTCGGCTTTATTCAACAAAAAATTGTTCCAGTGTTTGCTCAACAGTTTTTTTTAACGTAAAATAAAATTCCTTGTAGCAATTGTCTGTATTATTACCGCTAGCATTAACGTTGGATAATGCTTTACTTTTTATACCATCAACTAAGCTTTTGTCTGAAATACCATTTTACTTAATGGTATTCCCTGCGCAACTTGATTTTCAATCCAAATACAAAGCAAGGACTCGATTTCGATCATCAAAGCACTTCTTTTACGAGTGATGTTGCAGATTTGGCAAAAATTAAAAAAAATTAAAGACGCAAACCCGAAAATCTAACGACGCTTAGTGAAAATTAATACTAATTAAGCAGCGACGCAACTTCGAAAAGAACGCAAAACGAAACGACGCAAAGCGAGATATTGGTGTATTTCGTACGTTTTACTCAAGAGAATTGACACTTCAAAACTAATTTTTGTACTCATTTGGGCGAAAAATTTGAGTCACTTGGGCTGTGTAATACATCAATATATGATACCGATTAAATGAAAAAAAAAAAATGTATTGAAAAGCACTGCTTTCGTGCATAACGATGTGGCATAATTTGGGATCATAACATTGCCAACCAAAAACCTTAATGTCTTTCTTTTGAAATGTCTTTTTAAGCTAATTTTGTACAATATAATTTACTTTCATTTAATTTTAATAAATTAATAAACTAATATTTTTTTATTTTTCTCTTTTCAGGTAAGTTTTACTTAACAAATCAAATGTAAGGTAAATATGTTCTAAAACTAATAACAAGCCTATAAAAACTAGAAAGTCCAAAGGCTGACTAATTGAAATATAAAATTCCATGTTCATAAGGATTTATAAAGCGATTAATATTATTTATTTATTAATTATGCTGAAATTGGAAATTCTAAATCATCAGGGAGCTGACACCCATAGTAGTGCTTAGGATTTAGTTATTTGTAGCACTTTAAACACGGATATACATTTTTTGTAGGAGGTGTCAATTCTAATTTAAAGGTGACAGTAAATGATGGGGTGTTGTTGTTGCTTATACAATATTTTTTAGTATCCCTCTAACACCTTCTATCAAGTAATTTTCAAATTATGTATATTGCAGCCTGAAACATACAAATCATTTCATAAAAACAAACATAAATAAATACATATGTATGTATGTAATTTTATTCTTATTGTTGTTTTTTTGTTTACATACACACCAGTGATGGAAAATGGGTTTTTGAATTTCGTACCAACTATATAAATAAAATGTACTTTTCTTGTCGTAATAATCATCTTATACATGCATTATTAAATATCAAATTGATATCAGTGCCAAAATGTTCATAAAATTGAATAAAATCTCTTTGCATTATTACATTGCACTATTTTACAAATAGTAACTTAAATGATAAATTTATCTACATATTTCATCTGAAATACCAAATTTTGATGCAACGTTATTTTGAAAATGTACTAAATGAGTCGTGGTAGTACCATGGTACCAACTGTGTCTAAAATGTAGCAAAAAAAGTACATTTGCACCATGTTTGCCAACTCTGATGCACACATATACTGACTGACTGAAAGGAATCCATTCAAAACTAACATCAAAATAATCTTTCACTCTCTGCTGATCTATTTGTCTCCTCTAGCTCTCTGTCCTTTGCATGTGAATCAGTGATGAAAAAATGAAAAATTAAAATGGTACTGACCGTCAACAAAAAGAGTACTTTTTTCAACATTTTGGTACTTTTTAGGAAACATATATATATTAATTTTATTCTATTTTTCTTCGACCTTTTTGATTTTTATTAAATAATTTGTAAGCTTGAGGTCACTAGTTTTTTATAAAAGATTTTTTTATTTTTATTTTTAATTAACTCGATATTTCGATTTCCTTTGGAAATTTTCGTCAGGAGTTTGTTTATTTTAATAAAATAATAAATTAATAGGAAACATATATTTCTATTCAAAAATAAAATTAAAAATTCATTTAAATATAATTCAAAACTAAAATTAATTCAGTTTAATAAAAAAAAAACTATTATAACAACAAACTAAAAATTAATTAATTTTTATGTAAAAATATATGTATGTTTCAAAATTTTTTATTTGTTGTGGGTTAAGATAATAAACATATGAGCAGGCCTGCATTTTGTTAGTTTTAATGCCAATTCATTAATAGATCTTCCACCAATATATTTAAAGTTTTCAAACTCATATAATACAGAAAAAATCTCAAACAAAAAATGAGAATTACAAAAATGTACGAAACATAAGAAATTTAAAAAATTTATCAAATAGTACCACAAACAACTTTAATTCTTTATGCATCTATTTACTCTTGTAGATTAGCTTCACTTTGTTTAATTTACTTAATGAGATCATTAGTAATACTATAGTTGTAGCAACAAGAATCATTTGATCTTAATAGATCTTTAGTTTTAATTAAATTGGCAACAGTTTGTACTTGCAAACGATTTCTTTGTTATGTTTTGTATTGAAAATGTGCGCTCAACTGCTGCTGATGAATGTGGTAAAGACAAAATTCCGAAAGCAATACGTGAAATATCTGGAAACATAAGTTCATTAATTTCGTTTTTAAGTTGGCTAACATTTTCCCAAAAAATTGAAATATTGTTCTCTTTTAAATGTTTTATTTCTGGGAGATCCGCCAACGTACGAAATTGAGAATTGATTGTTTCAAAATTCTTTTCCTCATTTGAAAACAAATTTAATAATAAGGGCACTATACTATTGGTCCTACCAGCAATAACATTTTCAGGCGTAAAGTCGTTAATCATATTTAAAGTTTTATTTTCAAAAATAAATTTCTTTCGAAGTATGTCGCAAAATTTTATGCAAAAAGACTGCCGATACCTTGACTTTTTGAACAATATCTTTATCTACCCTTTTTGTTTTCATAAATATATCTAACGCAACTCTGCAAAAAACTTCATCTCAATGGTTCTTATCTAAGTTTAAACTTACCAAGGGCGTATTATCTAAAACATTCTTTTTTATGTTGCTTGAACAACATTAACAGCTTTTGCAAACAAATGCACACTAACAACAACATGAATAACGAAAGTTCCGAAATCACGGTAATTTTAAATCACGAACGATTTTTAAATCACGGGAGGAATATTTTGGTGTTCTGAAAATCACGAGATTTTTAATTTTTAGTAGTGATTTTGATTGTTCTAAATCACGAGCTAACAGCTGATACATCGACAGCCGTATACGTCTTTCTAATCAAGAAATATCAGCTGACTACTAAAAAGTAAAAGTAAATCACGAAAAATATAAACAAATCTAAAAAAATGGTCCGCCAAAAATACAACGTCTTACTAAATTTGTAAATTTTAAGTTTTTTCTGGGTAAAATAGTTAGTTTTATTTCAAAAACAAATAAAGAGCAAATGATTTTAGGTGTGTGTGATAATTTTATTACAAAAGTTCAATGAAAAATGCTTGAAAAACTCTAAGTGATTTGAAATCATTAGGTTGTTAGGTGACCGCTTTTAAATCACGAGATTTCAATAATTTTTGTGCACAGAACACCTTCTCAGTGAATTGAAATCACTTTACGAAAAAGTCATTTTCAGAACATGCCTGTATGTTCTTGTTTTGAAGCCAATGTTGTCAATGATTACAAAAAAAATAGTAACGCTGGATTTCTAAACAGGGAACAAAGCAAAGAGTACTAAATATGATGTGGGTGGTACTGTGGTATTTTTATTGTGAAAAAGTACTAAAAACAGTACAATTGTATTGAATTTTCCATCACTGATGTAAATCAATTGTTTAGTTGTTGTTTTAGTTGGTTGAATGATTGTGCTATGGATCGCTGCTTCTGCTATTGCTACTGCTTCTTCTGCTTTTTATTTAATAATTCTGTTTGTGGGGAACGTGTGGCAAATGAAGCATAAATGAATGCACTTGAGTTCAAATATAATAAAAAAAGTAAAATAGATACAAGACAGATAGAATCAGGGTTTAATATTTAGTAAAACATGTTTTCCAACTGACAACATATTTTTATTTAGAAATACTAAAAATATACAAACTATTAACCAACGAAATATATGCACTAGCTCTATGGTAGAACTATTTCTAGTAGTAATTCTAAAAATATTTTGCCATACAAAATATTTCTAGTAGCAACCAAAACACAAAATAAAAATTTTTCATTTCCATTATATTTACTACTAGAACACATGCATACTTTTTATATTTTACTAGCGAACCATAAACCATGCAAAGAAATTGTAACTTGAAAAACTAACAGACAGCAATATGGCACATGAAAAATAAGTTGAAATATGTAAAAAACGAAATTGTCCGCAGTTGAAAATGTTAAAACGAAAATGTGCATATATGTATAAGCTTTCCTCGCATATGGGGAATATTTACGCCGCATATATGCAATGTGCAGAAAACTGAAAGAAAACTAGAAATAAGAATACAGTAAACGTTGATTTGATGTTATTATTAATGACTTCTTCTGAGTTGTTGGTGCATTTCTTTTAAAACACTAACTATACATATGTACATAATTTTTTTTTCTTGGACCAGCACTCAGGGGAAGACCCCCTACTTATGCAATGCATTGTGTTGGAACTAGGAAAATAGGTTATGTGAGGGAGGATAGAGGGAGTAGTGTTTGAGAACATTTGACTTGAATTTTCCCATATTGAAAGTGGCAGGGAATACTTCTGCTGGTAGTTTGTTCCACATACGGACAGTACGGCTAAAGAACGAATTTTCCCTGTAGTATGTTGTGCGATCCACTGTCCAGTCGACCACAAATGGATGAGCCCTGACTGAAGAACGTGTATTACGTAACAAACTACGTGTTTCAGGAACAAGTTCCCTGATTTCAGCAGAACACATTCCATTATAGTATCGATAGAACAGTGAAACACAACCCACATTGCGACGATGCTCCCATGAATCAATAGAGTTGGATACCCTACTGTCACCGATAAGCACCTTCGCCCTCTCCTGTACGCGGTCGAGTAACTCCAAAATAGACTTCGAAGCACCGGCCCATACATGAGAGTTGTATTCCATTTTCGGACGAATATAGGTGGTGTAATTAGTAAGAAGATCAGATGGAGTGAAGTATTTTCTACACCGATTTAAAAAACCAAGGCACTTGAACGCTTCTTTTGACACTTGAAAAATGTGATTGGTCTATAGGACATCACACTGGATTTTCATGCCTAGAACGTCAAGAGCGTCTGATTCCTTAATATTTACAGCGCCCATAAAAACAGATGAAGCAACATGATCTGTTGTGCGTTTGTGCGTTAGTAAACAACACTGAGTCTTACGTGCGTTAAAATCGACTATTCGCACAACCCCATTCCGAGATTGTCTCAAGATCTCGGCTCAGCGTATCATTCATATTTTGTCTCATTTCCCCAATCTCCAAAGGGTTTGGTCTGTGGTTAAATAAGTATGAATGACAAATGCAGCTATCATCTGCAAAAGAATAGAACATAATGTTTTTAAAAGTGTTCTAGTTGCTACTAGAAATATTTTGTATGGCAAAATATTTTTAGAATTATGAAGCTAGTGCATATATTTCGTTGGTTAATAGTTTATATATTTTTAGTATGTGAAAAGTTAAATATTATTTTCTTAAAATATTTTTATAGTTTTCCTATAAAATTATGAAATATTTTGCTATTTTGTAAATAATATAGTAGTAATTTCAAACTCTGGATAGAACTTTACAACTTCACCACACACTTCATTGCAGGGTTAAAAGATGAAGACAAACAAAAAATAGAAGAGAAAATCAACAACAGAAACAACAACAATGACATGAAGAACAAATGTGATGTAAATGCGGCATTATAGTGTAATAAAAACAGCAAGACAAAAACTAGGGAAGTTTTGTTTTCGTTTTGGGAATATTATTTTTTAATAAATGAAATAAAAGCATAAAAAGTTGCACACAATTAAAATGTGACAAAACAAAGAATTTTAATGAAAATCATTAATATTTTCATTATATTAAAAAGTAAAGAATGTTCGATCACATTTTAGCAAAATGTTGGTTCTATTTCGTTAATCAAAACACGAATTTTAAAGCTGTACCAAATTCAATTCGATTGGCTCTGTATTGACTTTATACTGAGCTTGGTTAGATTACAACAGCTACAGGAAATGAATAACATATTACAATCCATAATCTCCTTATGGCAACCACTGCTTTAGTTTCAAAATTATTAATTTCAATTATATATCCTTTTTGATTCTCAACAGCTTGTAGGCTTTTTGGAATCGATTCAACCAGCTACTTGCACACATCAGGACTTATTTGGTTTCACACTTGCAGTAACGCTGCTCTGAGCTGGTCTTTACTGGTACATAATCTATTTTGTATCCGCTATCAGCGATGTGTGCAATCCCCAATTTATGAGCACTTTGTTTAACATTTGCCTTCAATACACATGTTTTTATCCATTATTCCTTCGATAAAATGAAGATTTCCGACACCGGAAGCAGCCATGCAACGCCACACCATCACTGACAAACTCCGTGCTTTACAGTTTTCTTAGTATTTTTAGGTCAAAACTCCTCATTAGGTTTGCGCCACACATAACGCCGGCCATCGGACTCAAACAAATTGAATTTGCTTTCGTCCGTGAAAAGAACCTGTTCATTGAAAGTAAATTCTTAAAATCATCTTGCCCGACTTTGAATGTGAGTCACTGTAAATCATATTTTTTGCCACAAAACTTTATCAACCAGAAGAGAGTTGTAGGAAGTTTAAACAATCCACCGCAGCAACTTCTCTTAAACATCGTCAGAAGAGATCTTTTCGCTAACGATAAAGAAAAAAAGGTCAAACAAAGAAATATGTAGAGGGGAAAATATTATTGTTTAACAAAAATTTATACATACATATTATTCATGTTATTTATTAAATTTCCTTCAAGAAAAAACAAGCAGAACAAGAACTTACACATAAATAAAATTGACTACTTGAAAAGTCAAATAAAGTTCAATTGAATTTAAAAGCAACACAAAACAGCAAACAAAACAAGAAGTCAAAATTTTATAATGATCCACTCAACTTTTAACAAAAAAAGGTCATTTCTGAATTATATTTTTTTTTTATTTCTATATTTTACAATTACAATTTGTTTGTCAGTTTTTATTTTTTATTGTTTTTGTTTTCGTTCATAAAAAACAATTACATATCGTTGGTCTCATGTAGAAAGGCCCTAACTCGATATTTTTTCGAAATTAGTTTTTTTTGCGATTCCAATGCATTTAACGCAAATACACCTCCTCACAAAAATAAGCAGTTCTACAAAAAAAGTTAAATGTTGAATATTGCAGTTTCTATTATGTTTTTACCTTCTCCTGTAAAGTTTCAAATATGCGAGTTAGGGCCTTTCTACATGAGACCATCGATATGTATTATGATTACACAATTTATTATTTTCTACAGTTTTCATTCATACATTCAGTCTTGATGTTTTTCGTCATTCTGTTTTATGTTTTCTGTTTTGTTTTTTAATGTTAAAAAGCAATTAAACTTGACAATAAACAAAACGTTAGATATATGTATATAGATAGTAGACAGTTGAGAGTTTTTAATAGATACCGAAACGTATGCGTATACCTGCAAGTTTAAGTTAAGTTAAGAAAAACGACGCTTTTTTCTAGAATGTTTTTTTTTTCATTTTTATTTTCAATTTATATTTTCGTTATCTATCACCAGCACTCACCTCAGCATAGCTTAGTACAGACACTCAGATTTATACAGGAAATCAATTCCGCCAAACAATACATCAACGACCAAACAACAGCAAAAAGACTACGACAATGACATGTGAGAAACGGAAAATATGTTCAATATAAAGCGACTTTCGAAAGTAGGGGTTTGGCATGCAAGAGTTTTGTGTTTGCTGGGGTTTTTTATACATACATACACGTACATATGTGACATGTCAAAGTTTTAATTTCCATATGCACAGCTTACAATTTAATGTCTAGCGGCCAATATATTCAAGTAAATTTCTCCTCAAACTTTGTCTGAAACCCCTAAACAGACCTTGTCGTCAAGTTGATCATCAGTTTCATCTACTGGTATTTAAACACAACAAATGTATATATATACAGTGGTGGATACGAGGTTAGCACACTTGATTACTATTGCCAGTAAATAGTAAATATTTGCTGTTGTTTTTTTTTATTTGTTAAACGTGTTAAATGTCATCCTGTAATCTCGCCACTTCACCTTTTGTTTAATTAATTTGTTGCATTTCGGTGGATTTCCTTCCAGAATAAAACTACCCCAAAAATCATCCTGGACAGTAACTTAGCACTTAATAAAAATTGTCTTCTCATAAGGTAAACAAAACAGAAACGAAAAGAATTTTATTATAATATCCTTTATTAGGATATGTTAATAACTACTGGACATCTCCCGTTCATACTCACCACCATAGCCATATAGCGCACTTTTGGAATTACGTACCAAGCATTTTAGATTTCATTCCACAAATCTGAAAAAAATATTTAGGTCTGACTGCCGTTAGAGATGGGACTGGCCAATATATCAATTTTTGGAATCTTTTTTTTTTTGATTAGCATACTGATCCATCTCCATAAAACTCTGTACACACCATAAAATTCGCTTCATCGTTCCTTATTATCTAAGAAGTAGAATACTTCAGTTAATGCTGCTTGTTTAAAGGACGCCATACGTATATTTTTCCATCATATCTGAACCTACAAAACTTGATTCATCTCTCCAGAGGATATCCGTCCTGAAAATTGCTGGCTTTTCTACATGCTCATGAACAATGGAAATCCGGGGCTGTAAGTTCGTTTTTTAAACATGTGGCTTATATCGAGTCTTTTTTGTTTTGTTGAAATTGAAGTTTTTTGTGAATTTTGTTGAAAGATCTCTTTTTTTATTTATTTATTTATTTAGGTCAATAGATTTTACATCCTTACTGACTAAATATATAATAAATGACAAAACAGTAATTAGGTCTACAGATTAAAAAAAAAATACTTTCAAACAAATGAATTAATACAAATAACTAAAATAAAGTACATTTAAGAATTTAAATACAAAATAATTTTTCTTTTTACAATATCATTACTATCGGATATATCTATTACATGGTAACATTTGTTGAAGTTTTTACATATACGCCGAAAAGGGTCGTTGTTAGCATTAGTAGTACATTATTCTCAATAATTGAAAGTGTTGGCGTGTTGGTCTATTTGGTACATTAAAATTAATTTTACCAAGCAGAAATTCGGAATTAACATCACCACGAATTAACCCAAGTAGAAATGAAATACCCAACATTACTCGACGACTTCTTAGGGTAGGTAACTTAATTAGATTGAGTCTACTCTCATATGATGGTAGCACGAGTGAGTTCCATCCAAGGCCTCGTAAACAAAATATTAAAAATTGCTTTTGAACAGATTCAATACTATTAGTATAAATAATATAGCAAGGATCCCAAATAATTGCTCCATATTCAAGAATGGGACGAACCAATGTAGTATATTGTGAATTGTGATGAAGTTCCTAAATGGGTCTGTCACTGAGGCTCTCTGAATTAAACAGTCCTCTTTACGCGCTCGTTTTTATACATTTTTAACAGTTTTATATTTCCCATAGGTTCGTATATGGCCAAACGCGTCGTAGTAGATCATCTTACTTGAGCAAATTAAAATACTTGCAATATCACCAATGGTGTTCTCTCTAGAGTTCATCTGGTGAATGACCTTACGCTGTTCTTCTGTGCACCACTTGTCTAAATAGTGTTTTGTTTCATAAAGTATTTTCAGAACATATTGATTTCTAAAATTGAACCTTGAAAAACTAACAAAATATATAAATTTACTTTCACGTTCTAAATTATTCTCCAGCTCAATTGCCTATTTATTACAATTAACCAAAAATGTAGGGTGTTTTTTTAGATGTATGTATATATTTAACTAAGTTGGCAACACTTGTTTAACTGGCGGTCATTTTGTCAGCTGTCAAGTGATTTAGGATTGAAAACGCCTCTAAGCCCGTAATGTTTGACCACTTGAAGGACGTTATTGCCGATAAACGCCCTCAAATGTTGGAAAAAGTCATCGAAAATTGGACCTCTAGATTGCACTACGTACGATACAGCCGTGGCGGTCTTATGCCAGAAGTCATAAATTATAATGCCAAAACAATTATCTTGTTTAATTTCTTTTCAAAAAAAAAACACAGAACCATGATTTTCAAAATAAATTTGCACAATTCGGAAGCGTCGTTCATTCATGTTGAAAAAGCCAAACCAAACTAAACATAAATCATTTGACAGCTCACAAAATGGCCGTTATTTAAAAAAGTGTTGCCAACTTAAAATTCTATACATATAAAAAAACTCTATATGAGAAAGTATTAAAAACTAATGCAGTAAAAAAATAACCATAGGTTATATTACTGGACAAAAATTGCAGTTAATAATATCATAATCATAAAAAGTGTGCTCACCTCATGTCCACCACTGTAATTGTTTTGTATTCTTCATTTTGTTTCTATACTCGTGTACTTCCTCTATTTTTACACGGTACTCGATTTCACATAGATGAAAAAGAGGGGGACCATAAATTTCAGTTGCTTTGTTAATGTGCACGGCTGGCTACCTTGTACATGATTTAAAACAAAAAAAAAATACTCCAAGAGATCATTTATTGCTAAGCATATTTAGTAGTTAAATGGGAAATAATATCACTTCACTTCATGATACCAAGTGACCTACATATTTTTGTTTACAAAAAAAAAAAAAACAACTTGAAATATTCTGTTTATCAGGGCCCCCAAATTTAATATATGTACAACGGTAGTTTTCCCCAAATTTTGGTTTTTTATCTAATCTTTGCTTTTCTTTTAGAGTATTTTTATATAAGAAATTATGTTTGTAACAAGATAATTGTTTTTATACCCTACACCATCATAGTGGAAAGAGTATATTGGATTTGTGCTGATGTTTGTAGCGCCCAGAAATATTGGTCCAACACCCACCTTAAAGTATACCGATCGACGCAGAATCACTTCCTGAGTCGATTTAACGACTTAGGCTGTCCATGTAAAGTTTGTGCGCATAGTACAGGTGACAATTTTAAAGATATTTCGATAAAAGTTGGTACGTAATATTTTTTCGGCTCAAAAACGGATGGGATTGAAACTGGTGGAAATCGGTGCTGGCTCCCATACAAATGCCCTTCCGAAATTGGGGTTTATCGATCATAAATCTTTGAATTATGCAAGTATGCAAACAAATTTCACCACAAATGAGTGGTAAATAAAGCCAAATCACATCAACAAATTTTGCGCAGATCGGTTCATAATTAGTCGTAGCTCCCATATAAGGAACACTTCCGAAAATCACTTTAAAGAGCATAACTCTTTTAAAACTGTTGGTATCCAAATAATATTGAACACAAATATGTTTCGTATACATACATATAATATGGTAAAATTTCGTGATGATTGGTCCATAATTAGTCATAGCTCCCATATTAGGCCCACTTTCGAAAATCACTTTAAATATCATAACTCTCTCAAAAATTTTGGTATCTAAATAAAATTCAACACAAATAAGTTTTATATATAGAAATGATGACACCTAATTTTATAATGGTCGGTCCATAATTAGTTAAAACTCCCATATAAGACCATCTCCGTAATTCACTTTAACCTCCATAAATCTTTTAAATGTATTTATATCGAGATAAAGTTTAACACATATAATATTTATATTCACAGACATCATCAAACTAAATTGTTGGATGATCGGTCCATAATAAGTAATATCTCCCATATAGCGCCCATTTGTGAAAAACTATTGTATATATATACTGGGTGTAGGGTGTTATATGGTCGGACTTGACCGACTATAATTTCTTACTTGTTTTTTTCGTTGTTTTCAAATCGGTATAAAAAAATCATTAAAAATTGTGTTGTAAAAAATAGTGTTTTGGGAATCATTTCATTAGAATCTCATTGTTTTGTTGTATTTTATGGCTTTATGTAATTTTATTTATATTTTTAATTATAACTGTAATATATTTTTATGTTAGTTTCTTTTACAATTGTTTACACGATGTAGGAGCTGCTTAGGGTGTTAAGCAAACGTTTCAGATATTTGTAATACAAATCAAGGCGCATGACTTTATTACGTATTTACATATTTAGGAACTATTTCTGGAATGCTCGTTAACAATTTCTAGAGATAAACTTTAATAATTTTAAATAAAACTAAGCAGTTCATCGTTAAAAAGGGGAACAAAAATCTATCTTAATATTAACACATTTTTCTTGATATAATTATATTATATTATCAGTTGTTTTAATGCAATAGATACGCTAATAACACAGTGTTACAAAATTGAACTTTCCGTATGTATGTGTATGTTTTTTAATTCAATTAGAGATTTTTTTCATACGCAATTGAAGTTGGTGATTTTGGAACGCTGGAATGATCATTAAAAAAATTGGATAATAAATTTTATTTTTAAATTTTCAATCATCATTCCGTTCCAAAATGCGCATATAACTCTTATTTGCAATTGGTCTCATCCCATTCCTATATTGTTTGTTGCACAGTGTAATTGTCCAAATTGCGACCTATAGAAGGCAATTATAAAGGAAATTTAAACGAATAATGTCAGCTATAAAAGAGCGGAGAGGAATTTGACAATCAAAAAAAGTACATGATAATATCGTGCAAACACTAATAAAACTAATACGAATAAAAGTGCAATGTTTTGTATTTCATTAATGGAACTTGACTACAACTTTAGGACTTTCAAATCAATTATACTTAAAAAAAAGCCTTCAGCTTAATAAAAATAAGAAAATTGTGTTGTATTTTCAACTAAAAATACAATAAAAAGAAAAACTAATTAAGTAAATACCAACATAATTGAAATAATTACAATGACTATTTAAGCATACAACAATACAATTTACAATAAAAAATAACAAAAGATGCCACCATCATATTTGGCAATATATTCATAAGATAAACCCGCTAGCAAGAAATTCAAAATATATTTATACGACACATTAAACATATACAATACGCGTACTATAAATACTTTATAATAAGTACCAACCAGCAGTTCTAAATTGACTACCAAATAGGAATAATACCTTAAAAAAAAGAATGAACAGAAATGGCATAAGTGGAATCGAATGAAATTAATTTTGATTTCATAGCAGTACAATAACAGTGCAGAATTGACATTTAAAGCGAAAATAAGCTAAACTTACTCCTTGCTCTTTCTAGACGACAACGTTTACGTCTCTTTGTAAACATGATTTTGTTGGCATGTACATATGTACATGAAAATTGTTACAGCTCATAGATTGCATAAATGTATCAGTAATTAATAAGCATTCAGATAAAGAAATTAACTTACTGTGCAATATTTAATTATTTAAAAAATGGTTTTTTCAATTAAAAGTATTTCGGTAATTGTTTTGTGAATGTTTTAAATAGACCAGCTAGATTTCAGCGTCTAACAACTGCTGAAAGGTAAAAGGTTAAAGACAGAATGATAAGGATTCAAACATTATCTTTAAAAATATCTACAAGAAAATTCTCTTCCGTTATCATACCCTGGTCTGACCAGAGCAAATGGTAAACTTAGTGCTTAAAGCTTACCGCTTATCCAAGTACTAGGCTAGATTTAATTTATATATGTATTTTTGGGTAATTTGCCAACCAATCAAAGAACCAAGTTCTCAGTCTTAACGATATTCTTTTACAAAAATTATAAAAATTTAAAATTTTGTTTTAAAAAAGCTTTCTATGACAATTTTATAAACGAATATTGTAAAAAATGGGGTATTTGCACTAGCCCAGAGATGCCTATTGTAATTTCATATATGTATATAACATGGCAAATTTATGTTCCCTCGAAATCATAATATTACTTAATTAGTAATAACCTAAAAAGTTTCAATCAATATTATATGTACGTATATACAAAATCATCAACATTAAAGATGAACTCTTAAACCAATATGGCTGCCAATACATCTGCAGTGTTGCAAAAAACAGTAGTGTTTACACTTAAACAGAGATGTCCGTTTATTATATGTACATACATATGTTTATTTATTAAATGGAAAACTACTTAATTTTCAATCAAGTTGCTTTTAAGAGCAAGTGTTGAATTTATTTCTTAAAGCTTACCGCCAAACATAGGCTTAACCTTCTACTACGAAGGTGAAATATTTTAAAATAGTCACTGATGCCAATTTGTATAAAAAACATTTTTTTATATCTTTTTTTTTATATGAGGTTTTCAGAAAATTCAAAAATGTCGAGTTGCCACACAGAAGGATGAAAAAGTGTCCTTTAATTAAGGAAAAAAAGGTAGAAAATCAGAAGATAAGACACGATATTTTTAAGTAAAAAAAAATAAAAAGAATTCTTAAATTAAAAAACAGCAAAACAAAAACTTTAAATGAGCGTTAAATTGTCCACATCTCCGTAGTTAGAACTTAAGTAGTAACTGTATACCTTCCAGTAATGTCGTAATTACTTCTCTGTGTTCAATTTATAATTTTCCACGTTTATTTATTTTCCAGGTTTATGTCTTTTATCAGTTAAAGGAAATATATTCTGTTTGTTGCATTTCGGGGGTTTTCTCTACAGAATACAAACTACCCACAAACAACTCTGGACATTTTATTTAGCACTAAATAAAAATTTTATTCTCATAAAACAAGAAACTTTATTTAAATCCTAATATTTAGTATACATACTTTGTTTTTAATAACAGCTGCATATCTCCCGGCCGCTCACTCAACCAGAGCCATACAGTGCTCTTTTGAAATTGCGTAAAAAGCATTTTTAATTTCATAACACAAATCGGTGAAATTCTTGGATCTTATTGTTGTTATACGTTGCTCCTCATTATTCCATAGGTTCTCAATTGGATTAAGATCCGGAGATTGGGCTGGCCATTTCAACACTTCAATATTATTCTTCTCCAAGCAACTTCTCACAGTACTCGAGATGTGTTTTGGGTCGTTTTCGTACATAATACAGCACCTAAGTGACATATTGTCCTCGGCATATAAAATCATTGTATATAAAATTATTTTGCTAAGTATTCTGATCTATTCATGCTTCGATCTTACCACCACCATGCCTAGAAAACGCTGACCACACCATCACATTTCCACCACCCTCTTTATGATCATTGAAGTATACTTTGGTTTGTTTTGCATGTTTTGAGGACGCTGTAGGTACGTGAGAAAATAAAAATACTTGCCATATCGCCAATGATGCTCTCTCTAGAATTCATCTGATGAATAATCTTGCGCTGTTCCGGTGTGCACCAACTTGTTTTAGGCATGTCTAAATAGTGTTTTGTAAACCTAATTCTTTTGTTTCACAAAATATTTTCAGAACTTATTAATTCCTCAAAAATTAATTAACTAATAATATATGTATACTTTAACGATCTAAATTATTGTTCAGTTTAAATTGCCTATTTATTGCAATTAACCACAAATTTAAGAAAGTATGAAAAAATTAGTATACTTTTCAAAACATCATATAGCTGCGTGCACTAATTAAGACAGTAGTATTCAATATTTAAATCGTTATGTTAAAGCTAATCAGCCTTATTATGAGTGTCGCTTTATTTTTACGAAAACAACTCTTTCGTAATAGATTAAACATAAAATTAAATTTGTTTCTTTAATCTATTACGAAACTGTCGTTGTCGTAAAAAGAAAACGACACTCATAATAAGGCTGAATATTTATTCAATAAAACGCTAATATTTAACATTTAAATTTTTTTTTATTTTGTCTTTGTGGTGTTTTTTATAATTTGTGAAATAAATTAATAGTGCACTAAATTAAGGACAGTGCTAAATGTATTAGCATTTTCAAATTCAGATAATTTTTAAAAATTAGATTAAGGCCCCGACTATCGTTCACAACACTAAAATGTTGTGTTGTCTCCAACACAACATGCATCTTTTACGATTAAGCCGATAAGTGTTGTGAATCGTAATCGAAGCTTACAACATACAACATCAAAATACTTAAATTATGATTTCACAGAATGTTATTCAGGTGAAAGCAATTACTGTCAATACTCGAAAGATTATTGTACAAATGCTTCAGAATAGAAACATAGGTAACAGCCTCGATTATTTCGATTAAATATTTCAGAAAGCATTCGACTACAGACAAAAGTGCATTAGCGCGTTTGAGCATTAAGCATGAGTTGGTATTTGTGGCTTGGGTTCGATTCCCAGCCGCTGCCACTCCAAACAACATCAGTTTCTGGTAATTATTAGTTTTTCTATCCTATCAGAAGTAAAATAATTAAATAATGGCTATAAATCAAGCTTTGATCAATGCGCCTACTCACCACCAGAGGCGCTGTAATACTCTACTACTAATAAACATAACGCGCAATTACAGTGTTGTCATATGAAAAGCTTTTCTCTACTTTTACCACCTATTCTTCTCCTACCTATCCCTTTCCAAAGAAAGTAACACAATTAATTAAAAAAAAAATCCGCATAAATCAGCAAATGAGATTCTGATTGCAGTCTTTAACCAAAATGTGATAAAACCGTCTGTAGATACAGTAAAACGATTGGAAGAATTTCACGAAAGAAGCCATTATTGTGTGAATGTAAACGAAATAAGAGACTTGAATTCGCAAAGAAGTACCTAAAAAGAACGAATGTAGAACGGAAGAGGGTCTCTCCAGATGTAAAAAGAAGTGTGCACAAATTAAGGGAAATATGGATAAGTTTCAGTGTGTAAGAATTCTAAGCGATGCAATTATGCCGTGTTGATGAGAACATGCCAGTAACATGGATATTTCAACAACATAACGATTCAAAGCATTGGCTCATCACGTCAAGCAATAGTTTATCGATAAAAACATTAAAGCGACATCGGTATACTCAGCCAGAACTGCTAGGCATGTACATATATAGGGGTATTATCACTTATATATATAACTGTAGAAGCAATGTGGTCTTAAGAGGGAGAGGGCATTTATGAAAAATTGTTATTGAATGAATAGTCAAAGTTGTACTTGCTTTTTTTATTGTGTTCGTTTATTGTAATATGGAGCAAAAAAACTCAATTAATATTTTATAATATTGTACTTGTGCTTATTGTTAGTGTACACTGAACAGAAATTCAAACTTTTAATAGCTGCAACGAAGTTTCAGCGTCTTTGACATCCTCAACTCATAAGCATTGTTACTTGTTATGCATTAAAAAAAAAAAAAAACAAAAAAAAAAGACAAAAAAGCGGAAAATTATGTAAAAGGGGAAAAAATTAAAAAGAAATTAAAAAAAACAAAATGCAACTTTGTTTAACTACAATTATTTTTTAAAGCAAAGAGGTTTCAAAGAATAACACCGCCATTTTAAATTTTGGAAAGCTAAAATTGGATTCTTATTTAGTGAAACGCTAGTAAATTGTGATAAAAATAAATTTTTTTTTAATAATTAGAAAAAATGTTCCCAAATTATTTCTACTAGAAATATTTTATTTGCGACATAATTCGGTAACATGTGAACGATTAAAATTTACACAGAGCTGGGTGTTTTTGAGTTGAAGAAATTCACTATGGATTAGTACTTGGAATAGAAGCTAGTGGGCGGCGCTCCAAAGTTGGTTATTCTGAAAATTATTTTATTACCCGAATGTCATGAAATTTTATATTTAGACAGCACTTGAAATAATAAGCCTACATGTCTGGTTTAACTCTTTTATATTCCAAGTATATCCAATTAAAATAATTGAACACATACCTTTACAACTCTGGCAACTACTTAAACTCTCGTACTATTTAAAAAAATCATGTTCAACAGACATCCCACATTTATTTATGCATACAATCATTCGTCATACCAATCAACTCTATTGATGCATGTGTTATTGCAACTTGCTGCTGGCTGTAGCATGTACCACAAATAGAGAGGAGACAATGCCAAGCCGTAATGATTATACTACTTGAATCAAGTATTATTTGTATTGAGATGGCAAATAATAATAAAAAACGAAAGAAAATAAAACAATAACGAAAAAAACTGTAATAAAAACTATTATTCACAAAAGAAAAGTTTAGTTTTGTGTTGTTGTTGTTTTTTCTTTTGCCTGAATATTCCTGCAACGAATGCAACAACAATAAAACAATGGTAAAAAGGAAATTGCATACAGGAAAGAAAGGAAACCTGTATCTACATACGAAAGCAGCTATGGAAACTTTTCTCCACTTTAGTTTTTGTTTGGCTACTGTTTTTCTATTTTAATTTTTTTATTTTTTTTTTTTGGCTGGTACTGCAACATGAACATTTAAACTAGAGCATTTTTTTTATATGCATTTGTTAGTTTAAATGGTGTCTAACGAGGCTGGAGAGGGAAGTTGTTAGAGACTTCAGAAACTTAAACTAGGCCCAGTTTAAATCAAAACTCTCTAATATTATTATGTAGAATCGTAGAAAAATGTAACCAAATTCTCAGTAATCAGTTTTAATTCAGCTCTGGGTGGAGGAAGAAGTCGCGCCTTATTGTCATTATCTCTTAAGAGCATTCAGGCCGTCCTTTTTTCGCTGCCTTCGAGAGAGTTGCGTCTCATTCTTGCATTGGTTAATGCTTGGCGTCGTCTAACTGTACCGCGTTACGGTTTTTCGAAGTTGTCACATGCAATAGATTTTTTATTACAAGATTTAAGCGCTCCAGCTTCCTATATGGATACACAATTTCAATCAGTTGTATTAACAACAACGTAAGAATCAGCTGTTACAACGCAAACAACGCAAGGCTTAGAAGATGCAAGGCTTAGAAGATTGTGGCATTGCGTTTTACAAAATTAGGGCCTTAATTTTAATTAAAATGCACTCAAATCATACAATCACTTTATTTATTGCCTGTCTTTATGGTATATTCTAGTTTTTTTACTGCTAAATTTTGAATTGTTATATCTATATATATAATCAAATATTTATACCTGGTTTTGCTCCTAACTTTTTCCTGCCAAAGTTTTTGTTTTGAGTTTAATGTGTATTTTTTTAAGAATTTTATATGTTAATAGTACAACAGAAAACAGACATTAAAAAATGGCAAACAGAAGAAAACTAGCAAACAATAGAAAGTAAAATAGAATTAGCAAGTTATGTAATATAACGTTGTAATATAATGTTGTTTCAGTTTTAAGTTTTATTTGTTTGATTTTTTTGTCCTAATACTTCAAAGTTTTTTTTTTAACGTTAACTACAATAGGAATTTTACTTTTAGATTTAGTTTGTTTTACTATTTGCTTTTAATTAATTGCCACTTTTGTGGTGATTATCTGAGATTCAGTTTAATTGTTGACATTACCCTGGTTGGTTTTTGAGGTTTTGTTAATTTCATTTGTTTAGTTTTTTATTGTATTTAACAAGAATTAGGTGTATTTTGTTTTAAGGTTTTCTTTGTAGAGTGAAAGTGAAATTTGTAATGTTGGGTTTTCAAGAAAATTAAAGAAAATCTATTAGAATTTTAAATATTAATTGCAATTAGCAGAATAACTAAAAACATTTAAAAGTGAAATAAATAAATTCAGTTTAATGACAATAACAAGTTAATCTCCAAGTTATTTGTAGGTTTATTATGATTTTAACTAAAGATTGTGTAACAAAGTAAATTAAATTTAAGTTTTAAAAATAAAAAATTTTTTTGATAAAATCAAAAATTTTTTTCCTGAAGAAGCGAAATATTGAAAATAGAAATATTAATTTTTTTTAAAGAGACATTACGCTTGAACAATTACTAAAATATTGATAATAATAAATAAAATAATAAATAAAATAATAAAGGTCAAATAAACTATAATTCGAAATTTCATGATTACTATTATTAATTTTCAGTACTGAAATTCAAATTTAAAATTTGATAATACAATTTTATAATGCTTGTAATTCTTTGACAGTAATAGCGTAGACAGACGACAGCGTTAATTTGCATTAAAATCTCACTAATGTGAATTAAGATTTTACCCTGACAGACGACAGTTTTTGCATTTTGTAAACAACTGTGTAATTGTGAAAAAATTTGTTTGGTATTTGGTGAAAAATCAGTATTTAAAAAAAAAGCTGAAATTACTTTAGCTGAAACTGCTCCATAATGTAAAAATTGTTCATGCACTAGCAACCATCAACCTGAACGTGTTGCTACAAAGGGTGACCTCTGAAATAAGAAAAAGGCAATTGTGGAAATTTATTTTTATTATTTTAATTTTACAATTGTCTTCTTCTTTTACAATAGTAAACAATTTAATAACATATGATTGATTTTCGACGATGTTGTTAAATTGAAAAAGCTAAATGCAGTATAAATTCACTTTGATTTTGTGCATTTACGTCTAACCTAATGCGCATTAAGATGGGGTAATTAACGAGTTAATTTGAATTAAGACTGCTAATGCAAATTAACTGTGTCGTCGTCTACGCTATATTGGAATATATTTTGATGATTTCATAAAAACTGAATTAAATTATTTCTAATTTAAAAAGTAAATGATTCATGATTCACAATAACAGTTAAAAACAAAACAATGCACTTTAAGAGAAATAATTTATACCGTCATACCCCCCTACTCTCTTTCCTCTTAAAACACCTTGACCTTGCATTTTATATAAAAAATCAAGAGGAATTAACAATAATTAAACAACAAAACAGTAGAATGCAAAAAATAAATACACCTGTGTAACGTACAAATATTTTAAAACCAAACATCAAAAGTAACAATGAACTACAAACATAAAACTAAAAGTTATTGGAGCGTAATTATTAAAGTGAATTTATGTTAAATTGACCAAAACAACATACACAATAAAATAGAAATAAAGTAGAATAAAATAAATAAACTACAGCTAGAAATGCAATTGATGATGATGACAAAAAAAGTCTTCTTTTTAATGACCCTTTTTAAAAACAAAAATACTACTAGCACAACATTCAAGGCAAAACGGGGGTTAAATAGGCATTAATTGTATTAGAAATTGTAAAACAAACTTGTGAATTAACTAATGCGGGTTTAAATTATATTTCCAGTAAAAATACACACAATATAATGTCGATAGAATAAGCGGGTTTTGTAATGGCTTTTGTAAAACAAATATATTTCTGTACTCATTTAAATTTAAGCAAGTAAATTTATGTGAGTGTGAGAGTACTCACAGATTTTTGTAACCAATTTAGTCAAATTATTATTTTTTTTTCAACTTTACTTAAATTTTTTATAAATTGTTGATTTTACTTGTTTAATTTGCAAATATTTAGTTGACATCACCGTATTTATGTTTTAAACATAAACAAGTTTGTGTGCGCGTAAATGTATTTTTAAACAGTAACTTTTGACTGCATTGGTCTAGTTTAATATTCCACTGTATTTGTAAACAAACCAGCAAAAAAAACAACAACAACAACAACACTCACTGTTAATTTGAATGACAGAGTTGCTATTCAATTGCAGGCATGTTGTCATTTCAATGTGAGTGAGAGTGTCTAAATGACGTCCTGTTTGTAAGTGTATATTTAATAAAAAAAATAAACTCAAGTTAATTGAAAAAATAATGGTTTTATACATTAATTTGAGATTTGTAAGAAAAATAAAATATTTAAACATCGTACTACTAATGTATTGGAACCATACAAGTAAACAAATACTGATATTTTTGTATAAAGATAAAGAAATATAATTTTTAAAAATTAAATATTAAAATAGTAAACGAGAATCTGCCAAAAATTAAGAAAAGTTTTAAACGAGAAATATAAACTAAAGAAATTATGGTTTCATCTACAGGTCTTTCAAAACTGAAATTAGGTTTAAAATGTCGAAATTGTCACAAAATCGTTTTTATTGTCTTGAAAATAAAGCATAAGAAGGCTTGCTGCTTTAAAAATAATATTTTCTTTATTTTAACACTGATCAAGATATTCTAAGATTCATAGAAAGGTTTTTGTGAATTCTGTATAAGAATGGGGTTAAATTGTATATTTCGATTCAAAAGCAAAAACTTTCAAAATACAATGTAAAAAGTATACAAATTTGAACGATTCTCTTTTCCAATGGAAATACACAATAACCCCCCATGGTCGAAATAAGTATTAAAAAGGGAACTTTATAAATAAAAACAAGTTTAACATACTCGTACATAGATGATCCTGACTGCTAAAGTTGGTATTAATAAAATTGAAACCAACCCAAAAATGAATCCATAATAAATTTAGATGTGTAATATAGTAGTATGTATGTTCATGTTTCGGATACGATTTAGAGTTTCACAGTTGTTTTATTTCAATAAATTTTACTGTTTTTGTTTTTAATATTCTTCACAAATAAATCGATATCTCTGCCATTAATTAGGTAATATGAATAGAATTGTTGTTTTAATTTTATGGCCATAATTTAAAACAATTAAATTAATATTTTTATATTGATGTCATTTTATTTAATATAGACAACTTTAACCTAAATTTTCCAAACAGAAAAATTTGCCATATAAAGTGTTAAATAATAAATATTCTACAATGGAAAAATAAATAGAAAAGTCTAAAAATCAATGTGAAATAAAAACAAGCACTGAATTTGTGTCTGCTGTTCTAACAACTAAATAAATAAATAAATAAATAAATAAATAAATAAATACTAGAACATATATTTTAAATGTATTATTATTATTTTAACAACTAACAACCATAAATGGCAAAAACAAATAATTGTCAACTTAACTGCTCGTTTTGCACTTTTAAGGTCTTTTCATATACAAAAACAAAAAAAAAAAAAAAACAAACAAAAGAGACTAAAAATAAACTAAGAATCATAATACAAAAATCAAATCACTATAATTGCATACACACACACTGCAGATTTAAATAATAAGTACACTTATTTGTATGAAATCAAAACCTACTTAAGCTGTTAAAAGAGTTACATAGTATAAATAATATAATTTAATTCAATTAAACACAAAACTAATATCAAATACATCCTCATTTTTATTTATAAAGTGTACTTATTTATAAGCATGAGTGTTCCTACATAACAATGTTAAAGTGTACTTCAACACTAATGTTCATGTAGTAATAGATGTAAAAGAATGATTTCATTTTTTATCTGTAAACTTTTCCTAATCGTTTTAAGAATATAAGAGGTATAAGATGTATTCGACATTTTGTAATGTTTGTTTTGAATCATAATCCTGCATAGTTTATACTACCGAATTGTATTAATAAGTTTAACTGTCAGGATCAAAGACGTTAACTTGCTGCCATTCATAAAGATTCCTTTTTGTCTATAATTTTGTCCATGTTAACTAATCTTATACAAAGTTCAGACATATTTGTTTTGAACTTGACTTAAATTTTTCAATATTATTGATAGATTCAATGTGAAAGGTTTGTTTTGCTTTTTGCTCACATTCGTCACTGGACTATGAGTACCTGCCACTTCTCCAAATATAGTTGTAGGGATTTGTTAAATAAACATTTTAAAATTTTAGCAATTTGCTGTCATTTACACTTTAAGTGTCAAACATTATGTTTTATTAATAACATTTTTAGAATGTAATTTAACTATGTATTTTAAATGACTGGCTAATAATTTTATGTGGAATATACTAGAAGATACATTCAGTGTTGCCGTTCTTAATATCACATCGAATTTTAAATTTATTTTTAGGGTTTAAGGTTAATTTTTCGTGGTTCGGTTAGAAGTCAGTGTTCATAGAGACCAAAACGGCACATTCGGTTCCTTTTTTCGTACTTTTTCATTTTTGTTTTGCCCAAAATACTATAATATTGGGTTTTTCGCCCAGAACTTTGTTTTCCAACAGGGCCATTATGAAATAAGTTGAATGTTTTGATATTTTTTTTGTTGACAGACAATGAATTCAATTACAATGAATTCAATTACAATGAATTCAATTACGGCATTTACTTAGCCGCAAATTTGCTGAATTCATTCAAGAACAAACCTCTGGTTTTACTGAAAAAATCATTTTTTCAATAATTTTCATTATTTTCGATAATTCGACTGGAAATGCGATTACGTGATATTGACAGATGTTAACAATTAAATTTATTGCAAACGAAATTTCTTGATCGCACAATCAACTGTTAATTGTTCAATGGAAATCTGTAACATAGTGTAAGAAAATTATATTGCTATTTTGCCAGAATATACTTATATGAAAAAACGTTAACATTTTTGAAAGGAAGCAATGTTTGTGGAGCTTCTTAAGAGTAAATATAAATTTATTTTGGTATTGACGAAAAGCTTGGCAAATATTTGTCGAAAAACACGTAAATACTAAATGAAATATTTTTTAACTCGTTTATTTATTTAAAAAAATTAGGAGAAGACACAAATATTTAGTCTTATTTTATTTGATGCTGTTTGCTCTTACAAAACTCTTGTAAGAGTAAGCAACGTCAAACAAATGTGCGGTAAAACAAGTGGTTACGCTTCTTTGGGTAAATATTTGCCATGTGTGATTATATGTACCTTTAAAACTTGAAGATTGATATTTTTGCCAAATAAATTAATTTTTTGAATTTTTCGGAGGTCATTTACCTTAAAAGCTAAAAAAATTATAAAATTATTATTATTATCCGTGAAGGATTATGTAAAATTTTAACGTTTATATATCATAACAAATTATTTAATATATAGCCAAGTGTCCTTAAATCAATTGCATTATTATGTTTTAATTTTAAAATACCGAAATTCCTAAATGGGGAAAATATGTTCCAAAATTAGATTTTATTCATAAAAATGGCCATTGTAGCGTTATTTACCGTGTGATAGTTAAAATACTTTCTGTGTATTTAACCCTTTCAGACCGTGATGCCACGATTGTGCGAATAGCTTTTGGTTTCAATATTTTTGCTTCTTTTAACCAATTTGAAATAGACTGGTGCTGATTGTTTTTTATATTTGCTTCTCACATTTCTCTTCTGTTTGATTTACCGTTACTTTAATTATTGCGAAATTCTAAAAAAGTTTAATATTTTAAACTAATCGTTTTATGCAATAAAAATGTATTTTAGTTAAAAATATTAATGAAAATCGACCGAGATTCATCAAGTGTGCGTGTCCAGAAAATCCTTGAAGGATATACAAATGATAAAAACTAATCATTGATTATATTTTCATACGCTGTAGAGATCACATATATATTTCAAAAATTTTAAAGTGGTTAAGTAACATATAGGGCTATACAAATCTGAAAATTTTTTTGAGGATCAAAGCGCTGATTTTAAATTGTTTTTACTGAAACCAAAATTTTTTTCAAAATTAGTCAAGTTAGGATAGGGTATGTGCGCTTAAATGAGCCAAATTTTGTGTTACACGCTTATGCATTAAGTTCTCTTTTCGGATCATATTAAAATTGTTTTCTATAAAAGAAAAAATATAAGGACTTTTTTGTAAAAAATTTAAAAAATAAGAACTTTTTTACATGTTCCAACTTTGAACGAGCGTAACTTTTCCTAAGAAAAAGATAACAGTTGGAAGTTGTTTTAATTTAATTTACAATTTTTTCAGAAATAAAGCTGTTATTTTAGAAAATTTGTTTGATCCTTCGTAAAAAAAAAAAAGATCGAGCAAAATTAAAAAATAAACCTAGAAGAGATTACATACACCTAAATCTAAAGCTCTTTGGGATTTATGGCGATATTTTAAAAAAAAAGTAGGACCAGAGGTAATAACCTTTGAGGAGTAACTAACTGGCCGTCCTTCCGCCTACGAAACCAAACTGTAAAGTGTAAATCAAGTCGAAAATACCTCAGCTACAACCATGTGAAATTTCGTTACCATATCTCTAATAGCTCTCGGGATACATACTGAATTATTTCCAAAATAAAACGTTTCTAAAGCACTGTAAGTTGCTGGAACATAGATTTTAGCTCTGTTTACTACTATGGCAGCACTAACACTGACTGCAGTGTCTAAATGACACTCCTCTATTATTTACATTAACTAAACAAACAAAAAAAAAAAAAAAAACTGCACATAACCTCCTCTCTCTCTCTCTGTCCCTCTCACATTCCTCAAACATTATTTGTATGAAATTTAACAACATTATTTACATATATGTACATTAGGGTGGCCCCGTTTGTATGGAGAAAAAATAAGGTATCGCTGTTCCCGACTAATATGGAAATTTGATTCATCTTAAGACTACGTTTCTCAATTTTTTTGTCCTGGGGTCAATATTTGGTGAGCTGGATCAAAGGATAAAAAGGTCCTTTTTAGAGGTTTTTTGATTTTTTTAACATTTCCCACAAGGGAACTATATGTAAATTTGGTATCATATGAAAGGTCTTTGAGAGGCGCATTCAATGGGTTATCAAAAATTAAAAATTCAATTCAATTCAAAAATTTTGAAAATTTCAGACAAATAATAAAAAATAAATAGTTGAAATTTCTTGATTATAAACATCATGCAATTTAAGCCAAATGATTTTTCTCGTTTTTTAAACCTTAATTCTTCCGTATCTGACAATCTCTGTTAACTCAATTCGTTAATGTAATCGGTATTAAAATAACGTAAATTTTATAAGCTAAAACACGGGAAAAACTATTTGGGTTAAATTGCATGATGTTTATAATCAAGAAATTTCAACTATTTATTTATGTAAATTCTATGAAAAAATAAAAAAACACTAAAATTTTGTCTGAAATTTTAAAAATTTTTGAATTAAAAAAAATTGTTTTTTAATTTTTGATAACCCATTGAATGCGCCTCTCAAATACCTTTCATATGATACCAAATTTACATATAGTTCCCTTCTGGGAAATGTAAAAAAATCAAAAAACCTCTAAAAAGGACCTTTTTATCTTTTGATCCAGCTCACCAAATATTGACCCCAAAATTAATCAAATATTCATATTAGTCGGGAACATCCGCTTTATTTATTTTGGGCCACCCTATTGTACATACTTTTTTCTATGTTTAACTTGTGTATTTTTCCTGCCATACAATTCAAATTGTATGCATTTACATACATTTTTTACCCGCATAAAAATAAACATTAGTTTAGTTACATTTCTTTTTATATGATATTTAGGTGTTGCTGCTTGTTGCTGTTGTTGTAATTTTCTCTTTCATTAGAAATTCCTTATACGTTTATAATTAGTTTTAAGTTTCATCATTTCGTTTAGTTTACATCAAAACGTAGTGAAACATACGAAGTGTTGTAGTAATATTTATGTTGTAATTCATGTTAGTGTTAATGATGAGAGTAAAACATGACTAACTATGTAGTTGTTTTTTTTTTTTTTTTTTTTATTTGTCTAGTGTTGATGTTGTTTTTATTATTGTTTATGATGATTATAGGTTATGTTTACATTACCTTTTACATGAGAACATAAATAGAGAGGAATTGAATGAATGTTATTTCCAACTTAGTCATGCGTTTGCATGTGACAATATGAATGATTTCATAGTGTTGAATAGAAATAATACAGTGCTAGACATTCGTTTGTTAGCATATAAAATATAATCCCTTTATTCCAAATTGTGAGTAATTTTTTAGGCTAATGAATACGATTTGTATAGTAATGTTTACTAACTGACTTAAAGGAAATTATTATAAAAAGTACTAATTATGTTATAATTAATTGGTAATTATATTGGGCGATTTTCTAAAAGCTATAGGAAAGTTTTTCAAAAAAAAAAAAAAAAAAAAAAAAACACTTAAAATTCAGAAAAATGCATGAAATGTTTATTTGAATCGATAGTACGGTCCATATAATTTAATGTTTTAAGATTATTTCATGCAAATGTTGACCTTGACTGCGCCTCAAATGGTCCATCCGCTTAGTCCAATTTTGGCATACTCTCCAACATTTCGGCCGGTATTTCACGAATAAATGCTTCAATGTTGTCTTCCAATGCGTTAATTCAAGTGGGCTTGCCCTTATAGACATGAGCTTTAACATAGTTCCACAAAAATTAGTCTAAAGGCGTTAAATCGCACGATCTAGGCGGCCAATTGAACGGTCCCGAACGTGCAATAAAATATTCACCGAACTCGCCTCTCAATAAGTCCATTGTTGCGCGTGCTGTGGCATGTGGCACTGTCTTGTTGAAACCACATGTCATGCCAGTCAAGCTCTTGCATTTTGGACAAAAAAAAGTTGGATATCATCTCACCATTCACAGTTACATTACGATTCGCATCATCTTTGAAGAAGTACGGTCACCACCAGATGCCACCAGCCCATAAACCGTACCAAACTGTGACTTTTTCTGGATGCATTGGTAGCTCTTGCAATGCTTCTGGCTAATATTCAGTCCAAAATCGACAATTCTGCTTATTTACGTACCCATTGAGCCAAAAATGAGCTTCGGAAGCGCGCGATGAACTTTCTTAACAGAGCACGCATTTTGATAATAAAATTCAATAAATTGCAAGCCTTGTTCGTTTGTAAGACGATTCATGGTTAAATTATAGAGCAAACTGAAGATGTTTGACAGTGAAACAAAACATGAAACGTGCGTCAGCTGTTTAAACCAGTGTTGCCAAAAAGATAATAGCTAAAAAATCACCCTTTACTTTAAATCCAGGATCTGGGCAAGTCTTAAGTGGAATAGTTTCGAAAGTGTGTAATCTTAAGGGCTAATTTGAAATTCAATGATAATTTTCTAGTTGAAAGAAAACTTAATGCGTGCAAACCATTGCCTAGCACTGTATAACTACAAAACATCATTTGTGCATTTGTATAAACCAGGTTCGGTTTAAAATTCCTTAAAAATAAACAGCAAAATACTTAATTTTAGTTTAAGTCTAGCTGACTTTGCCTTTAAGCTCCCTAAACTTTGGCCCAAATTTTGTAAATCACTTGCGTTCAACGCATCACCTACGCTTTTGCAAACGCATCACCAAAAATATGAAATTTTGTAAATCACTGCGTCATTGCGTTTAGCGAAGGTAGAAATATTACGTTGTTACCATACTGTCAAATCATTGAGTGATTAATGTTGCCATTGTAAATGTTGATACTGAAATTACAAATAAAAATTTACATAAAGCTACACTTATTTCGCAGTGGAAATGCTACAAACCTATCAGCTGTTCAATAATTTTGTTTAAAACTATAAATTCAAATATACTAAGGGCTATAAAAAAAAATGTTCGCACTTATGGATTAGTCTTCGGATGATGAAGATTCTTCAAGCATTTACGAGTATCTATTAAAAAACCAAATTGCGCTCTACTATCAACATCATGAATTTAACGAATAATGAGTAAGTAAAATAACACTATGAAGACTTACAATATTTTTTAATGAAACTTCTCGGGTGTTCTAATTGGTGGGCCAATGCATTCAGGAGTTTCGAGTTAGCTTCCTAAACATTATCAACAGTTGCCTTTGAGCTGCGAAAATTAGGCATTCCACGAGCCACATCTGGAAGCTTTTCCATTTCAGCTGCCGTTGTGGCTTTTTTTCGCCCTCAAAAAAATTTTAGTAGTATTTTATACTGAATAAACATGTTTGTATATATTTACTTACATCGTATTAATAAAGTTCCTATAATATATTAAATTAATTTAATAATTTTATTTTTTAATCATATTTTAATTCAACTTTTAGAACTAACGTCAAGAAAATGGAGTCGTTAAATTTGACAACGCAAGTGATAAAAAAATTCAGCGCTGCGTTTCACAAAATACACAATTTCAAACAGTTGTATTAACAACAACGTAAGAATCAGCTGTTACAACGTAAACAATCACTTGAACGTTGTGATTTGCAAAATGTATTTAACGCAAGGCTTATAAAATTGTGGCGTTGCGTTTTACAAAATTAGGGCCTTAATTTAATATTTATTTAAAACACTTTCAAGTTTGCCCTCTTAAACATACAAACACAAACAAATTTATGTTTTATACAAATATGTACATCACGTAATATTACATTGTTTTTGTGTGCAAACATTCCTTTTAACAAATGCAATCATTTATTAATTTTATTTTTTTCGTTTCCACTTTTATTGGATTATTCGTGTGTTTTTACACATTGTGTAGTTTTTTTACGAATGAGTTTGAATTGTCTACATTTATGTATATCAGGTGTTAATTGCAGTACGAGTATATTTCTTTATTTTATTTTTTCAACAAGTTAATTTGTGTTGAGTTTATTTAACTATGGTAATTATTATTTTTGTTTATTTATTAGAACAAAAAAATTCCCACGATATTTTGTTCAAACATATTAGAGTTCCTCCTGCATAAATGTTTAGGGGTTTGTTTATTAAATAAAATATTTTATTTTTAACACTTTTAACCCTTTTAGACCGTGATTCATCGATTGTGCGGGTGGGTTTCGGTTTCAATATTTTTCCTTCTGTTCACCCAATTTGAAATAGATTGAAAAGATTGTTTTTTATATTTACTTCTGTTTACTTGAATTATTACAAAATCTTTCAGTCACATGGTAGGTCTGAAAGGGTTAAAATACTATTTAGTATTTTTTTGTGGTATAGAAAGAGGGCTAGTTATTTCGTTTTTTAACACATATTGTACCTAAAAATAAATAAAACACAAAGTTCGGGTCAATTTCGAAAAACTTTTAACGCAAAGTAAAATTAAACTAGTGGAAAAATAATGGAACTGGAGTTTTAAACATTTTTTCGAATTTCAGTATTAGAAATTCTGAAAAAGAAAGCCTAATAAAAAAACGTTTCTTAAGAGCATAAATAAATACTTAAATTTTAGAACTGTTACGTTGTAACAAATTGCAGACATAAACTTATATATTTCAACTTTGAAGTCAGACAATTTCTTAAACTCTTAGTCATACGTTCAGACCAGGGATGGCAACTTGAAATTTTTTTTAACAAAATATTCAATCAATGTCAAAAAAGTCATCTAATATTTAAAATTTTAGCTTTTATTTTGAAACATTTGTACAATATAAATTGTTAGCTATGAACATTTCCCATCTTTCTATAGATTCCTAACCAAAAAAACTGTTTATCTTTTGAGTTGAACAACGAATCAAGCCAATTTCGTATACAAGGCAAGGTCTGGACTACAAGACGGGTGGGGCAAAACTTGCCAACCATTTCTCTTTAAATTAATTTTAGCAATGTCATAGTGGAATATTGCGCTTATATGTCTGGGCGTTTTTTCGGTCAAAGCTTGCTTTCATTACAGGTTCTCTGTGATGGTCTGGCCAAATTTCAGCAGCTCATACTTTAGAGGACTTTTGTAGTCCTTCTAAATCAGAGATCTTCAAAGTACCGCACATGTGCGAATGCTCTCTTACTTAAGATGAGAGCATGAGAAGATAATTTGAATTTTTATTTAATAAAAACATTTAGTCTTGATTGATATGTCATGCGAGCAGGTTGTGTAGTCGCTTGTGTTTTTTCCACTTTTTTTACTCTCAAAAACAATTTTTTTCCACTTTTTTTACTCTCAAAAACAAATAACCCACACAAACATAAATGTGAATGTATATGTGTGGGGATCCCTGTTCTAAATACAGAGCATTACCTTAGTGCCATGGATATTTCGCTTTGGTGTCGACTCGGCTGGTTGGTTGGGATTTCCATATGATCTCTTACGCTTCGGTTCATCATTATGGATTAATTTTTCATTGCAAGTAAGGGTTCGATGCAAAAAAGATGTCCTTTAAAGGCCTTTGAGCAGCAAAGGTTTTAATATCTCTCGGCTTCAATTGATACCCAATTTTACTACTTTTGAATGAATCCTGCTGTACGCAAACGTTTTGAAATTGCTGCTCGACTAGCTCCCAATGATTTTGCAAGCCTTTGTTGAGTTTGACAACAATATTCATGTAGAAAGGCCTTAAAACTATTTTAGCTGGCCTGGATGATCTTTGTCTTCCGTATTAAAATCACCAATTCTGAAACGCACAACCATCTTTCGCACGTTGAAACCGATGCAACACATTCACCATAAGCATCAGCGGCACATTTTATGCCAAATCAAAAAAGTAAAGCAAAATTGCCCGCATATAGTTTTTCTTTTTTGGCACAACAATAGACATTTCATAACGAGAAAATAATATTCAGAGTTTAGACATACGTTTTTATGAACCTTAGAATTAGTTTCGAAAGAACTCTTCATGAAGGCAACAGAAGGCTTTACCACCTGCAATTTCTCGTTTCAGACTCCTTTTCATTTTGAGCGTATTAATCGAATTTTTCTTAAATTCTCTTTGACAATTTTAAGATTCCCGCAATTTATCGTTTCTGACTCCTCTTTTTAGCTTATTAATGGAATATTTCCTTATGGATCATATTATCATTTGTTAAACTTTTTCACTGCTATTTATTTTAGGCTATTAAATAATAAATTATTTAAGTAATTTTACATAAAATACTGAGAATTGTTGCAAATTATCAAATGAGTAACGGCGATATCAACAAATTTACAATCGTATCAAATTTCCCATCTCTGCTAGTCTGTCAGTCACATATTTTCAAGCGGAACAAATAATTCCCTCTTGCTCGCAACTTATTTTCCATCATTTTTACCTACATATGTACATACACAGAGTAAATATGAAAAAGTTTAAAAAATAAAAATAAGAACAAAATATAAATAAAAACCTTGCTAGAACTTTTTTGTTTAAACAATACGTTTAAACGTTTTTAAATTATCAGTTTAAGTAAATTGTTATACGTTTTGGATCGTTGAGTAAAAGCAGTATAAAAGAATGCATTTAAAATTTATTGAAATAGTTAAATTAAGAACAATATTGACAGGGAACTAAATCATTCCAAAGAGTGGTGACGTCTAATAAGAGTTAGCAAACGTTTCTGCAGACTTCTTTAGATAAATATAAAGTTATAGTAGAAGAGTTGACAAAATGGAATTTTTAAAGTTTTGGACATCATTAAACTTTTTTTTTTTGGTCTTTTACTGCTCAACACTCGTAGAAATATGTACTGTGTGTGTCAATATAAAGTAAACACCTAAAGGCTTCGTTAGTTTTTACTTTCTGTTTTGTTTCTGTTCTTTAACGTTCTGTTGATAAGTTATTGCAATTAGTTTTTCTGTTTAAATAAAACAGCTGTTTTTTGTAAACATAGAGAAAACAGAAAATAAAAAGGAAATTGCGGCAATTTATAATTGGAAATTAAAAAGAAAGAAATTTTAACATTTAGTAAATAAAAGTTAAAAAATGAGTATTAGTAGTGCTTACACATCAGATTCGGAAATGGACGACGTAAACATTATGGTGAATTTTTTAACTTTATGCAAAATATACTAAAAAAAAGAAGAACTCAAAAGAAGGATTGTTCCGTAAGAGAGGATGTTCATCGGGATATCATCAAAAGGTTTTAAAATAAATATAAAAACTTGATGAAGAACATTAATTTCTTCATACGAGAATGACGAAATTTATTTTTTATGTTTTTATAACTTTTACAAAAAAAAAACTAAATTAAATTCAAAGAAATTGCAAATTTTTTGTAAGAAACCACAATATTTTTTATTGTGCGGATGTCATCTGTTTTGTGCTGTCACTTACAATTACTTAGAAATTTTTTGTTTTTAAAAGGTTCGTCCGAAACAGAACGTAAAAGAACAGAAGAACTAACGATTATTACATGTTTTCTATTAACAACACTTAAACAGCTGATTCATGACAGAACATGAAGTAAAAACGAATTCTACATTTATTATTATATGTAGGTATGTATGTAGGTATAATACAAGTATAAATTTAAAACAAAATGTCTTGTACAATTCATAAAACTAAATATAATTAAAATTAAATAATAATTTAATATAAACGGAAAAGTACCAGATTTTTCACGGCACAATAAAATAAACAGGTATATTAAAATTATATAAAACATTTTATTTATTATTTTGTTTGTAGTGATTATTCCTTTATCACAGCTGACAATCTTCGAGACGTAGAATCAACGAGTTTTTTAGTGAAATCAGGCGAAATTTTGTTCCATTCATACTGTATTACTGCTGCCTTTATGTTGTACTTGCAATAAATATTTATTTGTCTAGATTTTCGCACAGGTGCTCAATTGGATTGAGGTCTGGGGAATGCGAAGGATGTTCTAATAATTGTGGAGGTATGCTATGGAAAATCCAGTTCTAGGCTAGTTCTAATTTATCTACACTAGGGGCTATATTGTTTCTTAAAATGTCTTTTTCATTGTAGATTCTATAAATGTAAGATTACCCCCTGAAGCCGCCTTACCACACCAATATATTACTGAGCCGCCTCCATATTTACCGTCTTGGTGATATATTTATTACTAAAAGCTCCGTTCTTGGTTCGCCATAATTAAATTCCAAATATTTCAAACTTTCTTTCATCGGTGAAAATAATATTATTCCAAAAAATTCAGGCATTGATAAATTCAAACGTTTGCTTTGGTTGTTCTTTGATACAGAGGACTTCTTACGTGATGCCACTGTTTTCTTTATTTTGACGCATAAATTCTACTTAAATAACTATAAAAAATGCAATATGATTGTCTAATATAATTGTAATATAGTTTTCTAATATAATGTAATAATATGTGGTGTTGACTTTATTTTAACACTCACAGTATATTCCGACTGATTACTTTTGTTGACAGAATGACAACAGGTAAATGTTTAGAAAAGCTTCTGTTGTGTGACCGGATTTAATGTGAACAACGCTTTGCTTTACATAAAGTCTCATTAAGTACACTGTGCTCGATTTTGATGTTTTTTTTTTTTTTTACCAACAAACGGGGCACCTAGTGGTTAAAGCTAAATCAACTATACTGAAAATTTCCAAAAATATTTCCAAAACGATTGCTCGGATTAAAAAAAAATTAAACCTACTTAAATATAATTTTGTTGCCAAATTTCGATTTTTTATTTAATTCAATAAACTAAACAGTTCTTGAGTTACGCGAATGTTTATTGCGCAACCTCCTCCATTTTTTAAATACCGCTATATCTCGAAAACTAGAGCTAACCTATAAAAACGGTTACCCACACTAGATTCAGCGTATTCGCTGGGGCACCACTAGGTTCCCCGTTTGTCGTTAAAAAAGTGTCAAAATCGAGCACAGTGTAATTAATCAGACTTTAACTAAAGCAAAGCGTTGTTCACCTTAAATCCGATCACACAACAGAAGCTTTTCTAAAAATTTACCTGTCGTTATTCTTATTAGAGTCCGACCGAGTATTCGGTTTTGGATTAGGCCAAAAATTGGCCGAATACCATTATTTGGTTTTCGGCTATATTTTGAACGAATACCGAAACCGAAATTTTTATAAAGGAAGAACATAGATGATGGCATTTTTAAGGTGATATACGTTTTTAATATAATTAATAGAATACAAAAATTTATGTTTTATTGTAAAACATTGAAGAATACGGTAAAAAAAATTTGTCAGATAAAGATGAAAAAACTAGATTTATAAAGTAGTGACGGTACTTTAATATAATGTAAACATTTTATAAAATTAATAAAATTATTTCGGATTAAGCCGATTTATTGGCCGAAAATTAGTTTCGGTTCGGTTTCGGGCTGAAAAAAAATGGTTTCGTTCGTACTCTTTATAATTTGATATTGAAGACTAATGTCAGCTTTCTAAAACTAATTCTCTCTTTGGTGAATACTACTTACCAACCCTGTATAAACTATCAATTCGTACTGAATGCCATCGCTCATAAAAAAGAAGAAAAGTGAATGTCATGCACTTTCTTATGAATGAAACAACCATTATTATTTCAATTAGGAATGCCTTCTTTTAAATTCGCCGATTTAATTCTAGCACTTTCCAAGTTTAGATTTTTATAGTGTTTGTTGATTTTTGAGCAGTTGTTTTACATACATACATATGTACATTTATAAATGTTATTTTACTGTCTTTATTATTGTTATTAATTCTTGAGTGCTAATGAGTCATTTCATAGAAATTTTAATAGTTCTTAATACACAAAAACTCGCATACTCAGCAGTTTGGTAGAATATAATAATAACAATTTTACATACATACATAATAACAATTTAGCAAAGTAAAATAAAATAAATTGAAATGAAATGAAATCTAAAATTGAATTTGTTAAGTCAGCATATTCATTGGCAAAATGTATGATAACGAGTTAAGCTTCGAATTTCCAACTAAAAACATTATTTATGCGAATTGATGGGACACATCTGTTTTATTTTTTTTTTTATTTATATTGCTGTGTGATGTAGCTTTTGAAATTAAAGTCACGTTGCTTAGAAGTAACAAAAACACAACTACAACTACAAACAATAAATAGATATTTTATATACATACATAAAGGGTTTTCCAATAAGGACTTGACAACTCAAACTTACTCTTCAGTAAATCGATTGTAACGTGTGCTGTGTGGCTTGTGGCACCGTCTTGTTGAAACCACATGTCATCCAAGTCCATGTGTTCCAATTCGGGCCAAAAATAATCGCTAATCATTGCGCGATAACGATCGCCATTCACAGTAACGTGACGATCGTTATTGTCGACGAAAAAATATGGCCCAATGACGCCGCCGGCATGCAAAGCGCACCAAACAGTAATTTTTTGTGGATGAAGTGGTGATTCGTGAAGCACATGTGGATTTTCAGCAGACCAATAACGCATATTTTGCTTATTGACGAACCCATTGAGCCAAAAATGAGCTTCGTCACTGAAGATGATTTTGCGATGAAATTCATCATCTTGGTGCATCTTCTCCAGAGCCCAATCGGAGAACGTACGTCGACTCAAATGGTCCATCGGCTTCAATTCTTGAGTCAGCTTAATCTTGTATGGGTGTAAACCCAGATCCTTACGCAAAATTCGCCATAAAGTGGTCTTGGGGATGCCCAGTTCTTGAGAACGCCGCGGAATCGACTGATTTGAATCGTTTGCTACGGACGCCTGAACGGCAGCGATATTTTCGGAACTTCGACCAGGCCGTTGTCTCACTGGCACGACAGCATCACACAATGAATATGTAGACTCAAATTTTTGCACTAAACTTGTTATTGCTTGTCTACTAGGGCGATAATTACGACCGAAAATTGGAGTTAACGCTCTTAAAGTTGCGGTCACCGACTCCGAATTTCGGTAGTACATTTTTATAATTTCCAAACGTTGTTCCTTCGTGTACTTTACCATAACGAAAATGTTAAGTTTACTGAAAAAAAAGAAAGCAACAATTAGATGATCAGTGAAATAGTGCGTTCACAATTTAAATTCAGAGTTGTCAAGTAGCTATTAGAAAACCCTATACATACATGCATACGAGTACATATTTATTAAAGGAAGAAGATTCAATAGAAAAGCTATTAAATCATTAGGTGCCGTTTAGATTACAGCAATTATTTATGACATTCCGTTTTAATGTATTTCCATTTGAAATTTGTTTTAAAATTTTATTAAAGAGATGATCAATTTGTGTATTTGTTAATAATTTTAATTAAATGCGAAAGTTCTAATATTTAAAACGATTTAATTTTGTATTGCAACAATAAATTCAGCCCAAAATATCTTTGTATATTGGAGAAACGAAAGTAAAATGCTAAAATCCAAGTCCAGAGGCAAATTGTTTCGAAACTGTATAATTTTTCGAGTTAGTTTGAATATTCTTCTAATTTTATTACATAATACAAAAAAATATGATTGTATTTTTTTGACTAAATAATAAATTTTGGATAGTAAAGTTTATTAATTGTCGTTTAGATCCAGGATTGGAGTAAGTCTTGAGGAAAATTGGGTCGAAAGTGTATGTGTGTGTGTGTAAGCTGCAGTTGTGTCAGTTTCGAAAGTGCGCAATTTTTGGGGAATAATTTGAAAAGCTTAAAAGTGTGATTGATTTTTGTTGGGTAATTATACATTATACTCGTAGTCTAGATCCATGGCGGTTCTCTTGTAACTCGTTTCGAAAAGAAAATCGTTCGAATCTGTATACTTTTTACATTGTATTTCGAAAACGTTTGCTTTCAAATCGAAATACACAATAACCTGGGGGATAGGAGTAAGTCTTGAGAAAAAATGTATTGAAATCTGTGTAATACAGTTGTAGTTGTGTATTTTGAGTGACATTTACATTTGAGTAATGTTTACTAATTGTAGTTTAGATCCCGGATTGAAACAAGACTCTCGTAATAATTGTATAATGGCGTAAGTTTTCAAAGCACACCGATAGATCACTGAAGCCTATGTTGAATGTATCCAATAGGTTTCAATGTACGAGGTTATGTTTTGTGCGGTTCAGAAGCCCAGCCAAAAACGTTTGAAGACCAAGAATTGATAGCATTACTCTATGAAGATTGTTATCGAACTCAACAAGACCTTGTACTATCATTGGCAGCTACACAAACATTAACTTCAAAACTTTTTAAAGGCTTTAAAAGAATCTTTTTTGCACCGAATCATTACTTGCTATGGAAAATGGATCCGTATCGTTTAACTTAAGCCCAATATATGATTTGTGAAGACCAACCACCCGAATTCACATCAATGCCAAAAATCTATGGCTCTAAGGTTGCTGCTCTGTATTTGATGGAACTAAAAGTGTCCAATCTATTATGAGCTGTTGAAATCTGGCCAGATCATCACAGGGATTCTGTACCGAATGTAACTAATAAAACGCCCTGAATTTGAGAAAGCAATATCTGCTAAAAAGTATTTGATAAGAAGCAAAACTTTCGCCTCATCCGCCTTATAGTTCAGACCTTGCACCGTCCGAATACTATTTGATTATTTTGATGGAGAACGCTCTCTCTAAAACACACTTCACTTAAGAACGGGGTGTATGTGAAATTGGCTTGATTCGTTTTTGGTATAAAAAGATGAGTAGTTGTTGTGTCACGGAATCTTTGAATACATTTACAGTAGCTCACAGCTTATTTTATGCGGTGCATTTTCAATAAGCATGATCAGCAGTCATTTTAAGCTATTAGCTTCACAACTGGCCTCCGAAGTTGAAGCTTGGCTGGCCAAACAATGTTGCGTTGAAACTAATTGTCGTGTCATTATTTTAAGAAACAGTTTATAAACCCGAAAAATAGACTGTGCAGGCTAAATTTATCCAAAGAACATGTCTGCAAAAAATCTGCATTTTGAATTCGGTCAGCTTCGCCGATGAGTCTAAGTTTAACATATTCGCCTCAGATGGCATGTCGTACTATGTTTAGCGGAAACCAAATACAAAACTCAACAAAGGAAACCTAAAGACTACCGTAAAGCATGATGGTGGCAGTGTCATGGTTTAGACCTGTATATCGGCTGCTGGTACTGGGAAATTAACATTTGTTGAAACAACCATGGACAAGTTTAAAGGTACGGTCACACAAAGACGTAACTACTAAATAACATATATTTGAACTCTTTTATTTATTAAAAAAAAAACTTTTCTTATTTAGAGCAAAGCACAACAAATATTTAATTTTAATTTATTTGAGATGTTTGATCTTGCAAAACTCTTGTAAGAGTAAACAACGTCAAACAAATTTGTGCTAACACAAGTGCTTATGCTTTTTTAAGTAAATATGTGCCAAATGTTACCGTACCTTAAGTACCTTCAGATTCTGAAGGACAACTTGTTGGAAAGCGCAGAGAACCAAGTTCAGATTTACGATTTTATCAGCATAACGATCCAAAGCAAAAATCGGATATTTTGCAAAATCTCTAACAAAAACGATTTAAACAAAGCACTACTGACAGAGTGGTCGTGTAATTGCCAGTTTTAATATCGAGTTTTCGAAACCCATACTTGCCTGTGATACATAACCTGTTTTAAATTTTTAATTTTATGCCTGTCACGAGTAATTTTTGTATGTTTATTTCTTTTGTCTTCTTTTATGGTTTTTATTTATTTAGTTTATTTGTATAACAGAAAATATGAAAGTGAAATTTGTTTTTTATTGATAGTCTTCATACATGACGTTACAAACAAACTCTTTTAACTAGTGCTACAACGGTATTGAGTTTTAGGCCAAGTTTAGAAAACTAAATAATGCGTCATCATGAAAGTTATCTTTGTTTTTTTTTCTACTTCTGCCTGGCCGTTTTGGAATTTTTAAACGAAAAAAGAACACTGATCATCTCTTAGCAAATAAACTTTCAGGTAACTATTTGATTATTATTTATTTTTTACATACTTTCATTGGCAAACAACAAATTCTTTAGCTTTAAGCCGGTTTGCTAATGTTGCCTGCTTTTGGTGTGTAAATGCCAATTACTTGTTTTAACCAGCTACGACTTGTTTAACAAATCTTCTAACACAGTTTGTTGACAAATGTCTCAAAAAGTCTAGTATTTTTTTGATATTGGTTTTCAACTTTGCTTTGATAATTACACAAATATTTCTGTAGCATTTGCAATTTAATATAAATTAAAAAAATAAAATATAAAATTGCAACATTTTTACAAAAAAAAAAAAAAAAATGATTATCAATCCTTTCTAATTTTATGCCACTACAAACAACACACCACACCTTGTTACTTGAAGTTTTAAGACGTTTTTCTTTCTTGTTGTTGTTTTCAAAAGGTGCTTATTTTTAGAATGCAGCAGTCTTTAAAAACCAGATCTTTTTCAAGAAAAAAAAAACAAGTAATTAACTGAGGTATTTACAATATTTTAATTGAACTGTGTATTTACATGAGTTTATAATAAGAAGACTATGAACAATTGTTTTCAATTTTTAAAATATTTTTTTTTTAATGTTTAAATAAATTAAAAAATGTTGTGTAATTCATAAATTTTTCACTGTCAAACAGTTAACTGATTTAGAAAGTCTTGAACTTAACCGAAAACCTACCTGGATTAGAAAGAAATTAAAATCAAATTGTCATGTCTTTAGAATAGCCTCTAAAAGCCTCAGAAATGCAAATAACGCGGTCAATTTTGCGATGATGTCCAACTGTCTGTTCGGTAGTTTGTAAAATGTTTTCCGAAGCCAGTTCTTTTTGCTTGGATCAGCACTCAGGAGATGACCCCTACTTATGTAATGCATTGTGTTGGAACTGGGCAAATAAGTTATGGTAGGAGAGATAGAAAAAGTATTATTTGTGAACATTTGATTTAAATTTTCCTGTATTGAAGGGGACATGGAAAACTTCTATAGAAAGTTTATTCTATGTAATGTGTTGTGCGATCCACTGTCCACTCGACCATGAATGAGTGAGTCACTATTTGTTTCGGTAACAAGTTCCCTAATTTCAGCAGAACGCATTCCATTACAGTATCGATAGAACAATGAACAGTGATTGAATACCTTACTGTCACTGATAAGAACCTTCGTCCTCTCCTGTACGTAGTCCCTGGTCCATACATGAGAGTTGGATACCATTTTCGGTCGACTATAGGTGTTGTAAATAGTAAAAAGATTTGATGGAGTGAAGTATTTCCTACGCCGTTTGAAAAACCCGAGGGACTTGATTGCTTCTTTTGACACTTGAAAACTGTGTTTAGTCCAGCGGGCATCCACTGGTTTGTTATGCCAAGAATATCAACAGCGTCTGATTCCTTAATATCTACACCGCCCATAAAAACAGATGAAGCAACGTGATCTGTTGTGCATTTATGTGTTAACGTATAACATTTTATCTTACTTGTGTTAAAAGCGACTATTCTGAGATTGTCACAAGATCTTGGATAATTGTAGCATACTAATCCCTAATCTCCAAAGGGTTTGGTCTATGGTCTGCAAAAGAACAGACAGGGTTGGAAGTTAGACCTCGAAGATCCTTTAGAAATATAAGAAATAAAGTAGGAGAAAAAACTGGGCTTTGCGATATCCCTGAATTAACTTTGAACTCGTCTGATGAGATCCCATCTATAATAACTCATATAGTGCGATTTCTGAGGAAACTCGATGTAAATGAAGAGAATTTATTAGATTAGAAGTTAAAAGCAATGAGTTTCGTTAAAAGAGCATCATGCCAGCCCCTGTCGAACGCCTTGGATATATCTAGAGCCACCACTTTACTTTCGCCGAAGCTATGTACAGAACGACACCATTTTCGATAGGAAGGCTATTAAGTCTCCCGTAGAGCGTCCCCTACGGAATCTGTACTAGCGGTCTCTTAGTAAATCATTGAACTCCAGATGTTCTACAAGATGGTAATTTATCATTCTTTCCATAACTTTAAAAGTGCAAAGCAAATTGCTATTGGGCAATAATTCTCAGGGTTGGTTGTCTCTCCCTTTTTAGGAATCGGCCTTACATTAGCAACCTTCCAACCCGTAGGAAATTCACCGGCCTGAGGTCTCGTTTCTCTTTGCGTCTCCTTTCTTTTATTTGCAGGAAAACGTTAACTTCGTTTATAAAATTCGAATTTAAATGCTAGTTTCCGTTTGATTTTAACATGACAGCTAGTATATTTTCAATGGTGATTGAATGTCCTACGTCAGTCTCAACTAAACGTCTACTATTCTCAAGTCTAGGGCATTTTAATAAAACATGCTTTGCGTCTCTGATCTCTAAGCATGTTGGACAATCCGGTGAATCATCATGTCCACATTTAAAAAGATAGATAGAAGATGGTGAAATGATAATTAACCTCTCCGTGTTTTCCTTCGAACCATTTTCCTATGTTTGTCCATTGACCTTTTTAAGCGATATGAGGTATGAGGTTAAGGTTATGTTTCGCTCTAAATTCTTTCTTGAGGTCTGTTTTTACATACATGTTTTCCTTTTACGCAACAAACACTGCGTACCACTGTGTCCAGTGGTATGGATCCGGCAATTACAGCAACTGCATCTAGTAGTGCATACTTTCTAAACTAAACTAAGCTATTCTATTTTTTTTCTGGAAGTGATCCGGATGGATCTCTTTTATCTTCCACACTACCCTTCACAAATTAACTAAGGTGAACCTTTTTTCAAATCGTTTCCAATAGTCGTTCCTTAATGTTTGTAAGTGAAGCTTAGGTTAAAAGTTGGTTAGTGATTTAATATAATTTTCAAATGTTTTACGAACAACATGAAGTGTGCTTCTAAGGAAAAAGTAAAGAAATTGCATTTCTCTCTCTATTTCTCTCTCTCACTCTTTATTGTTTTAGATTTTTCTATGCAGTTTCTGGTTGTTCACCAAAAACTGTCTGTCTATCAAATTGTATGATTTAAAACACTTAGGAAAGCAAAAAAAAAAAAACAAAACAGATCCCTAAAAAACACTGGAGTGGCACAATGGAAATGAATGTACTCGTAAATGAATATGCAATAAAGTCATACATGCAGCAAGCAGCAGTAACTACTAACAAAGTAAAGTAACTTAACTTAACATTACTAAGGGACTGACTAACTGTCAAGTTGACATATTTATTCCTTCCAGTTGGTCGCCATAGATGTATCTTAACCTCGATTTTTGTAACTAACCAACACATCTGGTCCTTTTACAACTTTTTTTTTATTTTTTATTTTTTTGATACATATTGGTTAAATGGGTGGTCATTGAGCAGCGCCACCAAACAATGTATTTATGTTTCTGCTGCAATTTATGAAAAATAATAATAAAAATTCATTCATTTTTGTTTTAGAAAAATAGAAAAAAATATAAATCATTATAACAGCGACAGCAAAAAATAACAAAAAAAAAAAACGGGGCAAAACTGAGACAACATAATTGTTTCTAAATGGCTTTTGTTCTTGCAGATAAATTTGTTGGGAAAGCTAGAAAAAAACCTCAAATGATTTGGTATTTTTCACATAGAAAATATAAAAAAATTGGAAAAAAACTAGAGTAGCAAACAATTTAAGCCATCCTCTAAATCATTATTGTTTTCATTTACGAGTACTCTACCAATCATGTACGAGTACGTACCAGCAGCAGCACAACTCGAGCTATTGTTATAAATTTGTGTCTATGCAGCGTCCGTACGTCCGTCTGTCTGCCTGGTCAGTAAATATTATTTTTGATTTAGTGTCATAATTTACATTGACAGGAATTATAATTTGTAAAACGCCAACAACAACAACAAAACGACAGTTGTTGTTTTGGAATTTTATTTTATATTCTTGTTTTTGCAAAACAATTTTCATATACATATGTAGAAAAAATTGCTGTTTGACACACTTTGAATATTTAATATTTGCATTTCAAATTTGCGATGAAAACTATAATTGACAAATTTTAAAATTACAGTGGCTCACAGCTTATTTTATGTAGTGCATTTTTTTATTTTCAAAGCTCCCTAAAAATAAGACTAACAGGAGCCTAAAAAGAATTTCGTGTCATTTTAAAGAAACAATTTTATAGTCTAACGAACAAAAAATATTTATTGCAAAAGTGTGGTTTATTTTCTTTAAATAAACGGGATTAATTTTAAAATTAAAAGCGTCAACTAGTTTAATAAAAATATAACGTGTCTTTATTCAAATAACTTTAACTATCGACACGTAAAAGTACAGTTTAAGCGCTAAAACATACTTTTAATTTAAAACCAGCTGAAGTTGCTTTTAAATAATTTAACATCACTTTAAAATCAACCAGCTGTTTATGCAAATAACAAAATATAAAAAAGTAAAAAATATCTTATACACTTCCGCAAATATGTATTCTCTTTCTGCAGTAGCCCAATTTGTCTCTCTTTCTCTTTGTTTTTTTTTTGTTCCTGTAGAGAGTTATCAAAAAATCAACGCCAAAATTGCCTAATTATGATATTAATCTTACCTTCTCCATTTTTCCACCGCAAACACTTGTCTTAAATTTTCCCGCTTATTTTAATATTTTGGCGATTTTTTTTTTAATTTTCAATGACAGCTGTTTAAAGCTGCCACTTGCTTATGAAATTATTTTCGACATATGAGGTGGCGGCACCCAGTTAAAGTCGGTTTAACTTAAAACGAGCTTAAATTTTGACTATAGTTAGAAAATAATTAAAAGTACGTTTAAAGTTTAAAGTTGTTTTTAAAAAGAACCGACTTTAGTGTTTGTCTATGGTTGTGACCCTCTGTGTTTTACTACACTTTTACAGTTTACTTTAACACACACTTAAATTACAGTTTGAGAACCCTTTGATGTTCGCTCAACGATGACTCACAATAAACTAACTTTGAGTGACACTGTTTGTTCTGTTTATATAATAGCGCCATCTTCTGGTAATTTCTAGAGAAGATAATAGGAAGTTCCTTTGTATGGCCGTTAAAATTTAATGTTGCCATACTGCGTGTTAATAACAGCAATGTTTAGAAACTTCTACTAATCAAAATGTTGATAAACATGTTGTATGTTGATAAACATGCTATATTTTGATACCAACCGTTAAATTGAAATACAATTTCGTAGCAATATATTAAACCTAAAAAAAACACACAAAAAAAGTTTAATTGAGTCCACGTACAACGATATAACAACGAGAATTGGTTTTAAACCATTTCCAAAAAGGCCACTCAACGAAAAATTGCAGAAATGGTTAACATTAAACCTTCCACAGTCCAAAAAATCATTGATTATCGATTTCATGAGAATCGTGTCCATTACTAAGGAACGAAATAAAATTTTCAATGAGCTTTGAAGAGCGACAAATTCTAATAAAAATAAGGGCAAATCCAAGACTATCAGCTTCACTATTAGCCTCCGAAGTTAAAGCTAACCTGGGCAAACAATGTTGCGTTGAAACTAATCGCCGTGTCTTGTGACAACATAATAACCGAGGTGCGCTCAAGAAACCGTTTATAAACTTGAAAAACAAAATGTGCAGACTAAATTTCGCCAAAGAACATGTTTGCAAGGAATTTGCATTTCAGAATTCGGTCATCTTCGCCGATAAATCTAAGTTTAACATATACGCTTCAGATGGCTTATCGTTTGTTTGGCGGAAACCAAATACAGAACTCAACAAAGAAAACCTAAAGGCAGTGGTTTGGGCCTGTATGTCAGGTGGAGGTACTGGAATTTTAACATTTGTTGAAACTACCATGAACAAGTTGAAGTACCTTCAGATTTAGAAGAACAACTTGTTGCAAAACGCAGATAGAGAGATTTGGATATTGATCCAAAACATAAATCGGGTATAGCGCAAACGTGGCTTAGATATATGTAACTTCCAACATTTGATGACACCGCCATTACAGTCGCCAGACTTTAATTTATGGTAAATTTTAGAAAACATTTAAGGAAACACAAAATTTCTAACAAAAACGATTTAAAAAATGCGCTAATGACAGAGTGGTCGAATATTTCGCCGAGTATTACCCAAAAACTGGTCGCATCTATACCAAATCTTCTTAAATCTGCTGTAGATAATAAAGGACATCACAAAAAATATTAAAAGGTGTGCCAGTTTTTCTTTTTCTTTTAAAATAACACCAATTTATTCTTTAAGTTAGTGTTAGTTTTCTTTTTATAGAGCTTTAAAAACAAAAAAAAAGCATTGCATAAAATAAGCTGCGAGCCACTGTATGAATTGAAAGCAAATTAAAGTGTTTTTAAAACAAAATAAAACAAAGAATTTTTTTGAAAACCGTTTAAATTTTTATTGCTTTGACAAATGTTTGATGTGGCAATTGCAAGTGAAAAATTTTATCAAACAGGCAGACACCACGATCACGCATACAGATGTGAATTCCTTTATCAAAATTTTTCAACACAATTTGGCAAAATGCCGGTTCTATTTTGTTAATCCCATTATGGACTTTGAGTTTGAATTCTGTAAGTGATTCGATTGGCTCTGTATAGTCTGAGCTTTTAAAAAATCTTCTATAGTGTGGCCGGATTTTATGTGAATAACTCTCAAACGTTTAGAAAGCTGCGTAATTGCTTTCTTTTAACTTTTCTACAAAACAAAGGAACCACAAATAAAATCCCTTCAAACTAACTTAAATACTTATTCATGATTTTAAACTACATGCATATTTCTTAATACCAATTGAAACCTCAAAGTATAATTTCAAAAACATCATCATCTGTTTAAATATTAAATAACATTTTAAAATTTATGTTGAGTACTACATATATTTGAATAACAAATGATGACCAACATTTACTAAATGAAAATGTTGTTTGAACCATATACATAATATAAAATAAACTAATAAACCCACAAAAAAAAAAAAAAAAAAAAACATAAATATATTTTTATTTTTTTGTTTCTATACAGTCAAGAGTTTCAGGTGCAACGCACCGTTAAATAGACTTTTCATTTAATTTACGGTTGAAAATCAGACTACTTACCCGTATATAAATATATATACATATATAAATACTCATAGATACACTTGTAATTTATTATGATGGCATACACTGAAAAGAGTAGAGCTGAGCATGAGGCATGATGACGACTGTGATATGTGCTGTTGATATATACATTTCGTTGATTACCTCAACTGGGACGGACGTACAGACTGACTAAATGTCTGAGTAGCTGTGTGTAACTGCCGTTAGACACATAAATAAAGCTTACTTTTATTTTTAGTACTATTATTTAATACTATTACTTTTTCTATTATGTTTTTCAACAAAAATAATAGTAGTAATTAAATGTTTGTTAACCACATACGAGTACTACTGCTATGGTTTATTTAGATAGATGATTATTTTTTAAACCAGTGGTCGGCACTGGGCACTGGTCGGCCATAAGGGGAGAGGACTTGTTTGTTTATCTTAACTTTAACTGTAAGAAATGTCATACAAATTAGTAAAAAAAAATATCTTTGGCTGGTCAGATTATAACAGTGGAGGCAAGTGCATAACATATTAATATAATTCCTTTAACTGACAAAGCGCCTAAACGGTCCAGTAAAGTATATTGGAATTCTGGCAATGCTGCATAACACTGAGCTGCTTTAAAGGAGATAAGTATAATAACCTATTATGCATTGTATACAGGTCTGTCAGATGAATTTCGAAAAAAATCGTGAAAATCCCGATAAAAAAGAAAAAAATCGTCATTTCAAATTTTAAAAATCGTCAAAAAATCGGAAAAATAAAAAGTCAATATTTCTAATAGTATTTTTAAATTTTTATTTAAACGAAAATAAAAAAAAAAGTCATGTTTATATAGTCTCTTGTACAATACATATCAAAATACATAAATTTTAACTTTTTAAATATGAAATCACAAAAAATACAAATTAATATCTTAGTCCGCTTTCACACTTTTTAATTCTGACTCGTCAAGACAAGTATTTTTGGATGAGACGGGAAAAGAGAACAAAAGGGGTACAAACTTGACGGTAGTAGACAATTTTTTTATTTCCTTTTGTACGAAAATTGAATTGATGTGTGTGAATGAAATGACAAGTTCAAAAGAGAATTGAATAAAATTGAGCTAAAACTAAAGAGTGTGAACAAAGACTTACAGTATTTTATAAATAAATATATGAATTTAGCATATTTTATTAATTCAGGTTAAATTTCAATATCAAAACAATTTAGTTTATTAAGTTTTAAATAACATTTTGAGTATAGAATCCAATTCATCCATCATATACAGGTACTTATTTTGAAAGAATTCTGTATTTTGGATATTTAAATTTATTTGGCTTAATATTCAACGTTTTGTTAAAATATATAGTAGAAGTTTTTGTAAAATTTTCCCCTTGAAATTTAGAAATTTTATCCTTTAAAAATTTTAGTTCATGGAATTCAGCATTTAAAATTGCTTTCTATGTTTACAGATAAAGAAGTAATTTCTACTAGCCTGACCCAATATTGTTTCAAATTATTATACTTAAACTTAACAATTGTCAATAATTAAGAAAACACTACTAATACTTAGTTTTATTCTTGGAATACATACGTTATGTTCTTCTTAATATTTATAATATTAAATTAGAAAAATAGTTGTTGTTTCAGAAAAAGAGAGAATTTTGCTAACAAAAACATTAATAAAACAAACAAATGCTAGAAAACTTTTATAATTCAGAAAATCGTCACATTCCATGAAAAAATCGTCAAACGATTTTTTGTCCCAAAAATAGCAAAGTGACGATAAATCGTCAAATCTGGCAGCTATGATTGTATGGCTGTTTTCATAAACGCAGTATGCAATGCAACATTTCATTGCATAGAGTTCATAATAGCATTTAGAATATAATTTAAAAACTTTTATCGCATAAAATATAAAGATATTGGACTATTAGAGAGAATCTTAAAACAAACATTTATAAATTATATTCTAAATGCTATTATGCAATGAAATGTTGCTTTGCATACTGCGTTTATGAAAACAGCCTATATCTCTGTTTTTATCTTGACCTGTTTCTTATTTAACTTCGGTAACATTCGTCTTGTTTACGGGTAAATAACCTATCCCCTGCTCGCCAACCACTTCTTTGAATACATGTCATAATGGCTAAATATTTACTGAGGCTATTTAATACAGCAAAAATAACTTTCATAACAAATATGTTAGGGGAAAATTTTGTCCCGAACATTTCCTCAACTTATTGCTTCATAAAACTACTATACAGTCTCTACATCGATACATACTAGACATTGGAAATATTCTTGAAAATGTTAGCATTCATTTTAGCGCTTATATCTGGAACTTCTTAATTTTAAATATATTAAGCCCAATATAAAATTTTTTGGAGTGCAAATTCCTGCTCAGAAATGTTTGATTGAGAGTTTTAAAGTCTCTTCTGCTTTTTTTCATTCCCTCCTCCAACTTCTTGTTTTACTCGTTATTGATTTTCTTTCTTGAAAATGTTTATATACCTAGTTAGGTCATAAACACTGTTACACAACTTATCACACTCATTATGAAAGCAACACTGGGCGCATCCATTTCGTATTGATTGCAAGTTGACAGTTGTCATGTATTCTTCACCGCCACGTAAAAAGTTTTTGACATTAATTGTTTACAATCATTGAGTGGGGCGACATCGAAAATCGTATTGTTGTAGTTGGCCTACTAAAATGCAACATGTCAAGATATCGAGGGCGTTGATATTTTTTTTTTTAGGACTCGCAATTTTTTGTATCATGCTGTGAAGTTGTTTGAGGATAATGGTGGAGTATTAGACCGTCAAAGATCCTGCCATCCGCACACAGTGAGAACTCCTAAAGCGGTTAAAGTAGTGAAGAGACCAAAAACCACTGCGAAAACATAAAATCTTGTCGCGGGAAATGTAAATTTCGCAAAAATCCATGTCTTGCATTATCATTGAAAATTTGGGGACACACAAACGAAAATAGCGAAAATAGAAAGCGTTACTCAGCCGATACGCGAACAACACTCACAGACAAGTTTATTACTTATAAGAAAATCTTCACCGTAGAACGATAGTAAACAGATTGATCGTGTGTATGCTCGGTCATCCAGAGAAGCATCCCAAATCATCCCTAGGGTTCAAAGAGGCCACCATCCCACGTTTGTAATGGTATGGTAGGGAGTGAGCTACGATGGCGTTACCAAGTTCCATTTGTGCTAAAAAGGAGGAAAAACCTCGGCCATAGTCTATCAAGCCACCGTCTTGGAACCCCTTTTGAAGCCTCTCAATTAACAAGTCATGGACTCACAAAGTAAAAACGAATCAATTGTGGCTCAAAAACAACGTTCCGGACTTCATATCGACAGATGATTGGCAAGCTGCTACTAGTGCAGACGTCAAGATTACAAGTTGCGGTCTGTATTAGAGGGCATTGCTTGCTCTACTCGACATCCAAATATTGAGTCGAATAACCCAATTTTTATTTCGTTTTCATTTGGTGTTGATTTTTCTGTGTACCAGTATTTATGACTTGACTAGGTAAGTTAAATTCGGATACATTTCTGCAGGGGTTTCTAGAGTACCACGGCGATATCACTTATACAAAGGTTTCCTCTTTTGGACTCCTTAACTCTCTAAATCACCAAAATGATTTTGAAAGCATCACGGATGCATCGCGAAAACGGCATTCAAAGATCTTACACTTGTACCTCCATTCTAAGTTTTATATAAGATCAGTTTGGATCAGTACGCCAGGATTTCCGATAAATCCTCAACTTTATTGAAAGTTTAGCTGAAACATAGAAGAAGCTATGGAAGAGCACTTACAGGATTGTAGGGAAGATGAGAATGAGAGATCTGGTTCAGAGAACCTTGCTACTTCAAAATTAGTAAGTTCCATTGATAAGCAAATTTAGAGAAACTCCTTAATCAGGTTACATTCCAAAAGAATGGAGGAAATATTGATAGAATATAGAATACATTGATATTTATTGCCAAAAGCGGGTAAAATAAATAAAGTATAACAGAGCGATCAGAGTTTTTTAATGAAAACACTAGAAAGGCTAGTGGGCATTACATGATTAAATTCTCGTAAGTGAATTAATAAGTTTGGTTTTAGCGATGAACAAATTTCGTGATTGCATCTTTTAAGCCTTATAAATCTTCAGACCAATGCCAATACCAAGACCGATTAAAATATTATAGTTTTTACTAAAAACATTAGAAAGACTGTTACTGTCTAATCAGTATTAGGAATTGAAAGAGTTGTCTATTTAGATGACCTTTCATAATGTGTTCGTTAGTTTCGAGAGGTTATTTAATAAAACGAAGTGCGTTATGGCATCTGTCTTCTATATAGAGGATATGAATTTATTCTACATCCTCCAAGTGATTGAGGGTTTTACCTAGAAATAACGAACTGGAAGGAGTACATGCTAAAGAGCGGGTTATTGGCTGGACAAGGAAAGTTGTGACAAGTAAGGATTAGTTCTCCACTTCCGTGACACCTTGTCGTAAATGAAATCATTTTCAGATTCAGTAGAAGTCAGCATGACAACGTTGTGCATCATATTAGGGAAAATTTCTTTCCATAATAATTGGCTTTATAATGCCATTGTCCTGGAAAACTGTCTGTGAGTCAATCCAACGAAAAACCGATCCCAGCATTCACACCGTCTGGTTTGGATGATGCCATTCTGAAAGTTTCTTGAGCAGACAACTAGCACCTTCACATTCTAAATAAGGTTCAAAGACAAGCCTTTTTGTAGACTTCACTTCTCGAGAACTACATCAAAAGCATTTCTGTTGATTCTGCTCTAAGCTTTAAGGTCTCTAGTGGACTAATATGGTATTAATTTACCATATTGGTATACAAGCTAGGCTGGCCAATACAAGGATTATAATGCCAAAAAGATATGAAATACATATTTTCAACTTCTTAAACAAATTTTGCTTGGAAATTGTCCCTTAAGTTGTGCTCCTAACTGTATGTTTTTTAAAAATATTCCATATCTAATAACTATTTTTTTGTATGATTTGAAACTTTATCATCTCCCTTTTATGGTGTTATTTGTACCAGTACATGAGCTAAACTTTGAAAGTAAATATTTTTTACGAGCATATTTCTTGCTTTTAATATTTAGAGCAGAAATTCATGTTAAAAAATAGTGAATTTTATTTTTATGTTTTTCATAATATTTCTGGTAAATTGCATAACATTAAATGTTTTAAAATGTGTATGGTAAATTAACACCTTTAAAAGGTACAAAAATAAAGAAAAGACTATGTATAGGAACATATGTATATATGTAGATAAAAATGCAATTAGAGTTAATAGTTTTAAAACATTAGAGAAACAAAAAATGAAATTTGAAACTAAAACTAAACAAATAAATAAATCCCTTAAACTGTAACAGTGAAATCTCACTGTAAATTTAAATGACCATTAAGGGAGTTTTAGACAGTAATATGGAAGGGTTTCAGTTTACAGTTTCTATTTAAATAGCCATTCAGTCTTTTCTTAAAGACTTGTCACAACATGTCAAGTTACATACAAATGCATAAATAGTGTAAATTTAACTGTCGATCTACTTTTTACATACAGTCAGAGTCAAAATTTAGTATACAGCGAGCAATAATATTTGTAAAGAATAATATCTTAAAAGAAGTTATATTTTAAAATTTATTTATATCTTATCTTTTCCTTCTACTAAAAGTTACATACATACGAGATGTATAAGTTTTATCTAACAAAAGAGAAAATGCTCTTAAAAATGCAGACAATATTTAGTATATACAAACGCTAAAATATAATAAAATAAGTAACATTATGAGTAGAAATTATTAATAAAATTACATAGTAATAATTTTGTAAGTACAGGGTTAGGAAATTATTGAAAGAAGCGAATGGCAAGTGGCAAAGACTTACCAGTAGAGGTTAGTCCTAATTTACACGAAGCAATTATTGAAAAGATTGATACAATTTTTTCCTTGAAATTTCTTCGCTGTTCACACTGCACACCTCTATTGCCTAAATCGCTCGTATTTTTATTTGAGAGTATACGCATATGTAATACAAATCAGAGAGTAACACGAATTGCTAGTACAATCAAGTGTGTACTCGTCTTATATTCCCCTCACCACGATGTCTAAAATGTAATCAGCTTAGCTTAAAGAATTGTTTCGTGTAAATTGGGACTTAGAGATTTAATAATGATCAATTGAAGCAACGGAAAAGCTCACGCAGATATTGCTAAAATTGTGAACAAAAGCTGGTTAACTGTTCAAAAAATTATTGAAAGAAGTAAAACTCAAGGAAACAAGAAAACTGCAAAACATACCAGTCGACCGACCAGGCTCTCTAATTGATAATGTGGTGCACAAAATTGTCAGAGATGTCAAGAAAACTCCAAAGTCTAGCGTAGACAAGAAAGAAGAATTTTCTAAAACACGCGGTGATTCTGTCAGAAGACGGCTGAATGACCATGGACTTCATGGAAAAACCCGCATATTTCTGCAGTAAATTGTACTAAACGTAAAGACTTTGAAAAAGCTTTCCGAAACTATCCTCAATCTTTCTGGAATAATGTACCTAATATTTAGAGATAAGAGTAAATTATTGTGATAAAATCAAGAGGGAAGGTGTGGAGAACTAGAAATAGTGAACTGCTTCCACAAAAGCTGCAGGACCAGGTAATCTTGTATTCTTGTACAGATTCACCCCTATCGTGAATAAAAATTCCACATGAAATTTGTTCCCTTTTATTTGTTTAACATTGAATTTTAATAGGAAAAATGTGAAAAGGGAACAAATTTCATGTGGAATTTTTATTCACGATAGGGTTGATTACAAATTTCTGAAGGACAATTTCAAAGTGAGAGCTGAAAATGTAGGTCTTAAAACGCCATGGGTCTTTCAGCAAGACAACAACCCAAAACACACCGCCAGAATTGTCAACGAATGTCAATTGTATAGGTACAAAGTGCCTAGGCAATTAAATTCACCAACCCTATAGATCACCTGTGGAAAATTTTAGACAGGCACATCTGAAATATAAGCATTTCATCCAAAGACGAACTCCGCACAGCTTTAACGGAAGAGTGGGGCAAGATAAATAAAGCTCTATCAAGCTCTTATGCAAAGCCGTCTAAACTTCTATTTATGGCTATAAAAATACTGTGGCATTAAAATCTTTACAACGGTGATGTTTGTGAAATTAAATTGTTGATTAAAAATTTTGGAAATTGTTTTTGAAAATATACACATTATTTTAAAATGATTTAATTTTTTTTTTTGACACTTAAAAACCAAAGCAGAATAAATCAATGGCCGCAGTATTAACACTTGTAAAACTAATAGATTTTGTTTAAATATGGCAACTTTGGTTTTCCAGAAAAATCGTTCGAAATTGGTGAATCGTGCTGCAAAAAACTCTCAGTAAAAATTTTTAGTTTGGAACAAATGTTTGTCTCTTTAGCAAAATGTTGCAGAAGAAATGTTGCCTGTAAGAGGTTTGTACAAATATCGTTTGCTTATTCTTGTTTCTCAACATTTGTCACAATATAATTACATTTCATACGAATCAACTCGTGTCAATACAAGGAATAATTTGAATTTAGTGTTATCGAGATTGGTGGATTTGAATTCAACAAATTACCGCAAAATTTAAAAATTATAGAAAGAAAGACTAACATTTTCTATAAAATCTTGAACTGATTTTAATATTATCTACATATTTAAACAATTGCACCTTCTATAAATTTTTATTTTGCATTTTTAATATTTCGTTCCTTATATGTATAACTACATTTCACTGTAAATTATTAACTTGTCTTGAAAATTTCTTTATGACGCTGACACTGGTTTATCTCTTGTAAATTAAATAAAAAGGCGTCTAAAGGCTGTAGTTAAGCTAAATGAAGGATTAACAAAATGTTAAGTTTGAATTTTTGGATTTTGGTAATATAAAATAGGGTGTTACCTTTTAACTGTATATTAAGTTTGGATTGTTTCTCTCTGGTACTTATTCCTTCTTCTCACAAAATTTCCAGGAAATCAATTTTAATTTAAAAAACTGTTTAAAATCTTAAATTATATTTCAAGTTGATTCAAACTTATATTCTTATTATTATAATAAAAATATTTTGCTATTTTTGCTGTATACTAAATTTTGACTCTGACTGTATATTGGAATAAGTGTCGATTTTCTTGAGTTGGTTTCTTTTTTATGAAATTTAATATGTTTATGGGAAAGGTTTGTTTGTTTCAATTTTAATTTCCCCTGTTTAAATTTAAACAAAACCACAAATATGTCAATTTTACTTTTCTCTTTTATACACCTTATTCGTTTAGTCTCTCTCGCTCTCTAAATGTCACTGTTGATTTTGATTTTGCTTTTGGTTTGGTATTTGTTAAGGTTTGAGTTTTTTTTTTTTATTTTTAATAAAGCATATTTATTGTAATTTTCTTATTTTTTATTATTGTTTAAAAAGTAATTATACTTATACTTAAATCTATTTGTTTTTCAGACTTGGCATAAAACCTGCTTTAGATGTTCAGAATGTGGCATGACATTAAATATGAAAACATATAAAGGATATAATAAATTACCATATTGTGAAGCGTAAGTATGAACAAAAAATTAATTTATTTTTAATGTTTATAATTCTTGGACAGAGAATTCCATTAAAATCAAATGAGTAATAAAGCCATATTAAGCTTCATTAAAATATTATACATATTAAGGCACCTTCAAAATAAGATAAAATTTGTTTATAAACAGAAGTCTTTGATTGTCGAAGCATTCCTCCAGAAGTCTGTTTATTCCAACAAGTCAAACGTTCAAAATTATATAGTTTTCATTTGACTTCAAACCTTAATTCTCCATGGTTTCTGAAACCTTAAATAGAAGCTTAAATATTACATTTAAATGCAATTTATGGTTGATTTAAAAAAAATAGAATAGGGATTTGGTTTTGTTTGAATTTGAATTTCACATTTCAATTCAATTTATGGTTGATTTTAAAAACAAATAAAAATTTTAACTCGTAATGCTTGATTTTCACTATGCCATTTTTGTTGTCAAATTGTCCAAATTGTTGACAATTGTATGAAAACGGGTTGCCATATCATGATTTTCGTGATTGCAAACATAGATGACGCCATATGATAACCCGTTTTCATAAAATTGCCAACAATTTGGACAATTTGACAACAAAAATGACAGTGAAAACATAGTGAAAACGCGGCCTAAATGAAGATATCGTAATAAAATTTTAACACAGTCAGAGCTAGGAAAAAACTAAATTTTATGGAACATATGTTCCTGTTTTAAAAATGTTGGCAGTTATCAAACCGTTGATTGAAAGATTGTTCGAACTATAGGTTTCAAATTTTATTATGACATCTTAATCCGTTCGATCGTTTAACGTTGCTTTAAAGTAGTTTAAACTTCCGCCCCCTGAGGCGAGAGATAGAGAGAGAGTTGAAGATGAAAAGTGGAGTGATAAAAAAAGCTTAAGATTGTGTAGTGTAGTTAAGAAGTCATGTTGAACGTTTCAGAAGATAAAGAAAATTTTGAGCTACAAGTCATTTAACGGATTTAAGGAGATTAAAAAGTCTGGTCGCGGTAGGTAAGGTTAAGAAGGAACCTCCGGGATCTCATGTTGTCCATTGTGATTCCCTTCAGAGAAAATAGCATGAAAATTGTGCAAAGAAGAAAGAGCGACAAAGAAAAATAGAAAAAAAGGGGGAAGGCCAAAAAACACAACAAATAACTACAAAAATACCGATCTGAAACACCTGCTTCTGGCATTAATTCACCTAATTGCCCTGGTGCATTTGATGATATTTCTAATTTTACAATTGGTCAAGTCATCAAGTCCTACAAAGAAACAGCTGCCCAGACACTTGAACTTTTGTCTTTGCGGATTAGGGCAATGAAAGAAGATGTTCTCCACTGTTTCTAATGTCGTTCACAGTAAACAGTTGGTGTTCTAGATAAAGCCTTCAATATACGAGAGGTAGGAGGGGTGTTCCAGAAACTTACTGCATGGTTAATCTAGTGCCGAGCAATGACAGAGAAAGTGAAAAATAGTTTCTACCTCCTCTTTATTAGGACAGCTCCTGCACAAGACATTGTAGGTCAATCCAAGTCTCCATATCAAATTGTACGCCATATCATTCGTGGGATCATGAAGTTGGGTTCAATCCCAGCCTTTTATCTAAACGAGTAATTAATGCACAGCTTACATGTAGATTACATACCTATACATTTGTGTATATTATATATCTGTGTTAACGCACCCATATGAGTACGATGGTCGAATAACTCGGCATCCTATTTAAGGACTTGACTCTCAGTATATAAAGTGGTCGATACGAGGTTAGCACACTGGATTTCTGTTGTCAATTAACGTAAATATTTGCTGTTGTTTATTTTTTTAAAACCTCTTATTTTCCAAATGTGTTACTTGACACCGTAAAATCACGCCACTCCACTTTTTGTTTTATTAATTTGTAGCATTTCAGTGGTTTTCTTTCTAGAATACAACTACCTTAAAAAAAAACTCTGGACATTAATTTAGCACTAAATAAAAATGTTAGTCTTATGAGAGAAACAAAAAAGAAGCAGGATCTTTTTTTGTTTAGGAGAATATTCTTTGTTTTTTATAACATCTGCACATTTCCTGGGCATACTATCCACCAGAGCCATACAGCGCTCTTTTAAAATTGAATTAAATTGACCAAACATTTTTTCATTTCCTACCAAAAATTAACTAAATTCTTGTGTTTTACTGCTGTTTTATATTGCTTCATATTACTCCATAAGTTTTCCACTAGATTGAGATCCAGAGATGCCAGCACATCAATATTGTTTTTCTACAAACAACTCTCACAGTGCGTGTGCTGTGTTTTGGGTCGTTGTCGTGCATAAAACGCCACCTAAATATGTAGCATATTATCCTCAGCGTATGGAATTATTGTATTTAAATTATTGTATGGAATTATTGCGTATGGATTTTAGATATAGGACCAACACCATGCCCAGAAAACGTGACCCACACATTAGCAGCACTGTGCTTTATGGTCTTAGAAGTATACTTTTAGTTGTGCTGCATGTTTAACGGACGACATACATACAAAAGAAATCCGGGCTTGTAAGTGCTTTTTTGAAACACTGAAAAATGCTCCTACGTAAATTTTAATACCGAATTTTGTTGAAAGATCTCTTTGAATTACAATGGATCTTTTAAATGGGACTCATTGAGGCTCTGTAAATTAAAGAGTTCTCTTTATGAGTTGTTTTTCTATCTCTTACAGCCTGTGTAACATATTACTATTTCCAATAGGTTCGAATATGGCCTAATCTTTCTTCAATTAAAATAATTGTAATCTCGACAATGGTTTTTCTTTAGAGGTCATCTGATGAATAAACTTACGCTGTTCTTCTGAGCACCACATTATTTTTTTTTTTGGCAATATCTAAATAATATTTTTTGACTTTTAATATTTTGTTTCCAAAAATTTACGGCGAAAAACTAACAAAATACTTTTACGTTCTAAGTTATTGTCCAGGTCAAATTGTCTATTAATTGTAATTACCCACAAATATAAGAAAGTTTTAAGAAAAAAAAAAAACGCAATAAAAAATAACGGAACATACTGATCACATAACATACAAAAATGGACTAGAAATGTAGTTAATAATTTTAATCATATATGTAAAAGAAAAATACTTTTGAAAACTGTATATATGAAGTGTGCTAACCTCATGTCCATCAATGTTTACGTATGTATATCCCTACCCGATATATTATTATATCTGAGTCAGTTAGCCGCTCGAATCTTAAGCTAACCTCATGTCCACCATTGTCAATGTACATATATCCCTACCGGAACTTAAGCTAAAATGGCTACAATTCCCTGTCAAGATCTTTAAAAAATGTTATCTTTGCATTTCACCTGCCACCAATCGACACTAAAATGTACAGTTCAATATCCCGGATCACACACTGCCACTTTTGCAATTTTTGAGTTTGTGGATGAGAGGGGAAAGAGAGAGAGAGAGAGGTGACCACTCTTCTTTCCTCTCTCACCAACAAACTCAAAAGTTGCGCAGCAAAAGTGGCAGTGTGTGATCCCGGACTTTGCATTCAAGTTTCTCTCTATTTCACAAAAAGTCACATGACGATTTTAATTTATCCTAAAACAATTTTTCATCTTTCTTAATCAAAATCATTTAATCATCTTTAGCATTTCCTTATTTTTTTTTTAAGTTTTCCTTATACTCCTTTAAAAATCGTTTAATAAATAAATATTATACATATGTTTTTTCCTGTTCAAATTGTATGCAATATGTATGTACTTAATAAAACTTTAAATTAAACAAATTTAAAGCTGTATTATTTTAATGTAGCAAAAAAAATGTATTTGGATTGCGGCCAAACTGAATACATTTTTATAACAAACCTACAGAGAAATTTAAATCATATTATATCAACAAATATATAAAAAAAAAACATCAGCAAGAAAAAATAGAAAATATGCAAGTTAAATTGCTGGGCAATGGCGCCTTTTTGCTAAATATAGATAGACATTACTTAATACATGAATATTTTAAATAAAAAAGTAAATTAAATTCAACAAATTCTCGTTACTAGTTACATTAAAAGTAGATAAATTACAAACACGAGATTATTACTTTGAAACACTTTAAATAAAATATTACTTTTGTTTTGTTTTAGGGGTTTGAAAAGTATTTGTTTAGTTAAGCTGGCCGCCGATTATAAATACAATTCAGTTAGGTCCATGTGTTTAGTCCCTTTGTGTTGTGTTTTCAAGAGTAAATATTTACTTAAAATCTTAATCTAGGTCATATTTCCTGGCAATTGCTAACATCATCAGTAATTTATAATATTCTGTGCTAGAAAAGTTTAAAAACCTCTTTACTTTAAAAACAAAAAAATAATAATAAAAGTATTTTTCTTGCTTGATTGCTATAAATACTGCATTTCCCTTTTCAGAAATTGAATATTCTCGTATTTGTAGATTTTTTATCTTTGTTTTTCTGAAGTATTACTTCTTTTTTTAAACAAAAGTGACATTGTCAACAGAGTGATAAATACATTTACACATCACTTACAAATCTGACATAGCGACAATTGCATTACTTAAGCAATTTCATATCACGACACTTGTGTGCATAATTAAAGGTACACTTATATATGTTCAATATAAACTTTATTAAAAAAAGTCTCTATATAATTTAAAATAATCAAATCTGCGAGAAAAAGTTTCTAAATTGTCTATGCATCTTGCATTTAAATAGTTGTAAGCAGATATGAAGGTATACCTATTATTATACACAATGGTGTCTATACATTAAAACACATTGCCACATTGTACATAATTTCTCACTTTATGTCAACAACGTCATCAACAACAACAGCAGCAGCAACTACATAAACTTTAGTTTAACAATAAACTTTCAAGCATACAATTGCAATAAAACCAAATAATCAACAAACAAAATCTCTCGGCAAGAAACCAACAAAGAGAGAAGTATGAAATGCAGCAACAAAAAAAAAAAAAAAAAATTGTTAAAGTTTGTAACATCCTGTTTTGCATACTGACACATTTTCCTTCTTTCTTACTTATTTTTTCATTGTTCTCTCTCTCTACCTTAAGAATATATACACATAGAAAAACAATACAAGTTTGCTTTTAAGTGTGTGTGTTTGTGTATATATATAATCTATAATCATCAAATCAATCTCATTTCGAAAAAAAACAAGTTAGAGTGCTATATTCGGTTGTGCCGAATCTTTAATACCCTCCACCTAAACGTAATAAAGACTACTACTGACTATCCTATTTAGTCGTACGGTATGTAAAAAAATCGTGTGTTCATAAAGTATGATAGTGTGGCCTAAAATTTTAACTAAATGACAGATTTTTTTTTTTAAATTTTTATAAAATGATAGTTTCTATGCGATCAGAGTTGTATTTTCTAATACAGCCGTTAAGAAAACTACAATGTCGGCTTCATTGATTTAAAGCACAAATTATAATTTAAAGGACAGACATTTAACATTTTTTAATTGTTTGTATAGTTTATAGAATTTATTATATTCGCATATAACAACAAAATACAATGAATAAAAATAAATAATTGAACAGAAATATTAATTTAAATGGCGAAAAACTGCGTTTGTTTACATTAGCAAAAACATATGTTACCGATTCTTACTGTAATTTACACAGTTTGTCTGATTTTCATAATAATCTTGATTGTAATTTAACAATTTATAAAATTAAAAGAACATTTTTCCATATTCACAACAAGTTAAGAAATATGGTATAAAAAAGGATAAGATATAAGATGAGACTTTTTTGTTTGAATTTTATGTCAATAACATTATTTACAAAAGATTTATGGGTGGCATAGACGAAATGGACCTATTATGGAGTCATAGCTTCTAAATCCAGTATCCACTAATGTGATTTCTATGTATTTTATGATTATATTGGTTGAATTCCATCTTAATAGCGTTATTTACAAGAGTTGTATGGTTGGTTGTTATGCTAGGAAGTGGACTTAATTCAGGAGCTATTATTGACTGACAGCTACAAAATCCAGTAGCTTAATTGCCGTATAACCGATACTACTATGATTTCTGGATTAAAATTTCCATATCGATATTTATTAGACATTTTTGTAGCTTTATTTGTTTTTCGGAAATGGTTCTTATATATCAGCTATGACAAATTATGGGTCGATCTTCTTAAATTTTGGAACAATCATGCATATGAAGATATTTCACGTCGAATTTCAACATAATACCGGTATATTTAAGATATATATTAGTATTAACGTGGATTTCGAGAGTGGACTTTATGTGGGTGATATTGTCAAATATGAACCGATATTTTCAAAATCCAGAAATTTGATTTAGACTTGTATGTAAATCATGCGTGTAAAATTTTGGATCGGTACCCTTATTTATAAGAGATTTATGAGTATTAAAGTGATTTTCGGAATAGGGCTTTATATGGGGCATACGGTTAAAAATAGACCGAAATACACAAATTTTGTGGGATGATTTTTTTGTATATGTTAAGGATCTGTTCTATTATACAATATATATAGGGATAAATGTCTTTTTCAGATGTGGTCCTTGAATGGGAGGGAGCTATGACCAATTCTGGGCCGACCACCATCAAATTTAGTACAACAATTTATTATCCTATAGAGATTATTTATGTCAAATTTTAGGCGTTTAACATTATTTATATCTGTTTTATACCTATTTGAGTGAATTTTGGAAGTGGACTTTTTATGTGGTCTAGTCAAACATGGACCGAACTAAAAAAATTTCGTTTTGCATGAAACTTATTTCTGGTGAATTTTGTATTGATATTGCAAATTTATAGGCATTTATATATAATTGAGCAATATTTCGGAAAGATATGGGGGCTATGAGAAATCATGGACCTATTCGTACTATTTTCCTTACACTTTCTGCTTTTATCATAAAAGCAACGTATACAAAATTTCATAGTATTATCTGCAATATATTAAAAAATATAGAAGAAAAATTTTTTAAAATATCAATTTTTTATGGAGGTTGTCTTACATTTTGATCCACAACTCTTGTTCTACTGTACTGATTGTGCTGATTTTTAATACCAAACTGCTTAGGAAAACTATAAACTGGTGTTTGTAAACTTTGTTGATTTCGGTTGTGTCCTTTGGACGTGAGAGTGTTTTACACAGACAGACAGACGGATATGGCTCAAACGACTTAAAATTTCGTAAGGACCAAGAATATGTACATATACATATATACTTTGTTGGGTCTCAGACGAGTATTTCTCAGTGTTACACACGGAATGACAAACTTATATATACCCTCATTCACCACTTATGGTGATGGAGGGTATAAAAAAATATATAAAAAAAATGTATAAAACCGAAAAAATCTTCGGAAGTAACAGCGCATTTTCCGTAATAATTTGTTGTTTTATTGCGTTGCTGCTGTTGCTCATGTTTTTCTTTGCTTTTGATGTTGTTGTAATTCAATGAGGAGAATTTACATCTACATACGAGTTTACATAGGTGACAGGGATGGACAATTATGTACTATTGCAATTTTAGACATTAATTAAAAATTATTAATGAGTGCGCAGATAAATATGCTGATCTCAAGTTTCATAACGCATTTGTCTTTTTTTATACTGTGAGCTTTAAAATAAAGTCAACACCACATATTATTAAAAGAAATGCTTAATTATAATAATATAAATAATTGCACTTTTATATATGTAGTTATTTAAGTGGAATTTAACTACAAAAAAAAAAAGAAAAAAACACAAAAGGGTATACCAATTTAATTGATTTATAATTAAAATAGACCAATTTTTACTTATCAAAATAAAGTAAACAGCGACATCATATTTAAGCACACAAAAACCCCTGTCATTCTCAAAGTAGTGGTAATTTTTCTCTTCTTTGTTTGAAAGTATAACGGTAAAGTTCCTTTCAAAAAATTCCAAGTTTCATAATTTATCATTATCAATTTAATAATTGGAAGCAAACATCAATTGAGACTCGGCAAATCATAAAAAAAGTATAACGGTAAAGTTCCTTTCAAAAAAATTCCAAGTTTCATAATTTATCATTATCAATTTAATAATTGGAAGACAAACATCAATTGAGACTCGGCAAATCATAAAATACTTACATAAAAAGAGTTTTATCATTTGATCATTAGCTGCTCAATCTCAAAACTTGACATATTTTTTTGTCAGTGCCTGAGTAATAAACAAGAAATTTGAAAGAAGTCACCAAAACAACATGATAACCACATACTGACAACATCGCCGCCCTACCTTATTGAAGACCCTTTATATATGTGTTACTTTTGAACATGGAAAGCTCCCCAATAATCCTTATTTCTCATCTCTGCTGTGTGCGTCTGTTTATGTTTTTGTGCAGCAGGAGAGTGAGTGTGTCACTAGTGAATTGTTAGCAAAATTTACTGTTAAATGCAATAAATCTATTGTTTTATTGCATTATGTGGTTGTAGTTTTTGTTGCTGTTGTTATTCTACACTAACAATATTTTGTTGTCATTTATGCAGTAGACACTGCAAAGGAGAATTTAACCGGCATATTTAGTGCAACATAGACAACACAGACAGGGACGGAAATATCATTTTAGTAATGTAAATATCTGTTGTTTAAATTTAAAAATTATTAAAAAATGTGGCCTAGTAAAGAAAATAAATAAAGGCAACTTGATGACACTGTGATGCAGTCACATTAAGTGAATTCACAATTTTGTTTAATTCTACAATATACTAATGTATGTATATAGAAATTGCTTGTCAGCTATTTAAACAATTTATTTTTTCAGAATATAGTTTATTATTTAACAGTATGTGAAAACTTGTATCCAGTTAACAATACAATTTGTAATATTAATTATAGCAACACAATAAAGTTTTTAAGTGAAAGAAATCAAAAAATAAATAAAGAATTTCCGCATATTTGAGTTTGATAAAGTTTATTATAATAAATAATAAAAAAAAAATAAGAATACATCAAGTATGAGATAAGATAATACTCGTAGTATATTGATTGCATGCAACAGCAAATATTAAAAAATTGACACACAGCACAACAATACAAAAGATACAATTTACTTGTATACATATATGTATATATTATGTATGTGTAATAACACAGACTATCTGGGTATTTGTAAATTTTGAACAATGTAAACAATTTTAATCATAATCATGATTACATTCATGTATCCAAAACCATTCATTGCCAAAATGATAAAAACTCTCAATATATTACAAAATATACAACACAATTCCCAATTTGTAATGGATAGGGTGTTTTTTTTAGAAGTATAGAACAAAGAAATATTGTTTGTGGCGGCCATTTTGTCAGCTATTAAGTGATTTATGTTTAGTTTAGCCTGAACAATGCTTGTAAGTTCTGCAAGTTTATTTTGAAAATCATGGTTCTTTTCGAAATACGTATCTCGCACTACTTCCATTTTACGGTCAACATAATCGTTCCTCAGAGCAATAAATATGATTAACTATGGAATATTTTCGCACCACTTAAACTCTTAATGATAACATGCATCCAGAGAGACGTCGTACTGTGCGTATAGAAGAAGTCATTGCTGCGTAGCGTAGAGGAAGACCCTAATCAGTCTATCCGCTATTGTGCACAGGAATTCGATATGTGCCCATCTACTTTATGGACAATTTTGCAGAAATATCTTGGTTTGCGTGCTTACAAAATCCAACTCGTGCAAAAATTCAAGCCACACAATCACCTAGCAGGGCATAGATTCGGTGAATGGGCCCAAAACAATATTGCCGTTGATCCCGATTTTCATAAGCGAATTTTGTTTAGCAATGAAACTAGCTTTTGGTTGATCAATTCAATTCAGTACGGCAATAATAAAAAAAAAAAAAGTGCCGTATTTGTAGTGATGATAATCCCCGCCGTTACATCTAAAAAAACTTACATTTTGGTATGCTTTATGGGCTGGTGTAATAATTGGCCTGTACTTCTTTAAAAATGAAGCTGGCCAGAACGTTACAGTCAATGTAGGGATCAATGGTGAGCGCTATAGAGCCATTATGACTGACTTTTTCTTTCTCTAATTGAACAATCATTATGTGCAAGAGTTGTGGCGTAACATGTCACAATTTGTTTATTAAAGAGTAAACGTTTGGTAATCTTATAGTTTACCGTTTCGGACCCGTAAATTGGCCTCCAAGATTTCACGTCAATTAAAAAAAAATAATCTTTGCTTTATTACATTTCGAAGTTCTATATACCTAAAAAAACACCCTTTATATAAATATGTACTATGGCATACAATCGAATAATCGAGCAATCGGGGGTATCAAGAAACCAAGTCGGTTTTGCAAACCAACATTGGTTTCATTGGATGTCATAAAAACAAGTCGATGTTGTTATTTTTGAATGCAAATAAAACCGATAATCGAATCAGCTGTTTTATATTTTTGCTGTTTTGTTTACAGTTTTTATACCCTACACCACCATAGTGGGGAGGGTATATTGGATTTGTGCTGATGTTTGTAACGCCCAGAAATATTTATCCAACACCCACCTTAAAGTACATATACCGATCGGCTCAGAATCACTTTCTGACTCGATTTAACGATGTCCGTCCGTCCATCTGGCTGGCTGTCCATGTAAACCTTGCGCGCAGAGTATAGGTCGCAATTTTGAAGATATTTCGATAAAATTTGGTATGTGATATTTTTTCGGCCCAAGGATGGATGAGATTGAAACTGGTGGAAATCGGTCCATTATTTCACTTGGCCCCCATACAAATGTTCTCCTGAAATTGGGTTTACCGATCATAAATGTTTGAATTATGCAAGTATCCAAACAAATTTCACCACAAATGAGTAGTAAATGGAGCTAAATCACATCTAAAAATTTTGTGAAGATCGGTCCATAATTAGTCGTAGCCTCCATATAAAGCCCATTTCCGAAAATCACTTTAAAGAGCATTACTCTTTTAAAACTGTTGGTATCCAAATAATATTTAACTCAAATATATTTTATATATATACAAATAATACGGTAAAATTTTATTATGATCGGTCCATAATTAGTCGTAGCTCCATATAAGGCCCACTTCCGAAAATCTCGTTATACTCAACCATACCAAATACATGTTGTTTTTTGTATTGTTGTAAAACTGAGGCTTTCTAACAGACTTAATGTAAAAACTTGCGATTCCATACTTTCGTCTCTTAATTTGTCCGAAAAGAAGCTAGAAGAATGGACTCCAAGTGAGGATTTAATAACCAAATATATAGGGTGATTCAAGTAGAGATAATTTTTTTTGACAGAGCACGTGTGAGTCGTGTCATGCTGTCATGTTATTTTGTTTAGTATTATTTGGCATTTCATAATGGAACGATTCACGCCTGAACAACGTTTACAAATCGTTGAACTTTATTACGAAAATTCACGACCTTATGGTCAACAAAATCGGCCTACTGAGCGTACTATTCGCGACACCATCACCAATTTTGAGACCCAGCATTCATTATTGGATAATATTCGATAATTTGATGCCTGAAATTGAAGCTCGTGATCTAGGCGACATTTGGTTTCAGCAAGACGGCGCCACTTCCCACACATCGCGTTATTCAATGGATTTATTGAGAGAACACTTCGATGGGCACATAATTTCACGTTTTGGGCTGGTCGATTGGCCATCAAGATCGTGTGATATCACACCGTTAGACTTTCTCCTGTGGGAATATGTAAAGTTTAAAGTTTATGCGGCAAACCTGCTTCGATTCAGGCTTTGGAGGAAAACATCACGCGTGTCATACGCCGGCCAACTTTTAATAGACATAATCTTCAAAAAATAAATGCCAAAGAATATTCTTTGAAATTATAATAAACATTTCCCATTAAATTTGATTTTTTTTTTTTTAAATTAGGGAACCTCGAAATGGATCACGCTTTATTAAGTGAATTTGTTGAAAATATAAAAAATGTTTTTCGTCCAAAAAATTTTTAATCGCTCACCAGTGTTTTCAATTGTAAACCTTTTAGGTGTGCTGCTCATCAAAAGTGTAGGTTTTGAAGAAGTTGAGGGCATTTGTTACTCACTCTCAGCACATACATTTTCAGGCAAGCCAATTATAGTACCATCAACACCTTCCACTGATTTAGCAATTCAAACATATACTGATTATTGCTTTTTCGTTGCTAGAAAGCTTACGACTCGGCTTTATTCTGCGCCAGCTTTACGTTGCTTTTTCATTGAGTCCAATGCTAAAACAACAAAATTCAAAAATACAATATGATATACTGCATTTTGCTTACCTGTTTCCATCCGTTAACATCCTTTTCTGATGGACCTGTGCTGTTGCCAAAGCAAATCTACCGTTGGTTTATCGCGCATTGTGAATCCTCTTGTTAGGTCTGAATATTTTTAAATAACTCGATGAATATCGATAGTTTTTAGTTGATATTTTCCTAATTTTTCCTATTAAGGATAAAAACATTAAAATTATTATTTTACTCATATCTTAGCAAAAAATCTCACAGTTGTAAAAAATAAAATGTTTATTTATTAAAAAAAACGACCACTGCGACCATTTATTGGAAATGGGTTTATTTCCAATAAAAAAGCCGACAACTTGGTTTCTGTGAGAGCTAAAATCGACAACAATTCTAGTTCGAAAAAACCGATAGCATTATATTTTTTTGTCGGTTTCAAATCCAATTCCGAATATCTTTTCGGAAATTCAAACCAGACTTTAGATTCTTTAATAAAGTTGAAAATAAATTATAATCTGTGACGCATTCCTTGCATTATTTAAGTTATATATTTGATAGTTTATTTTTCACGCTGATACAAATAAAATCAATACAATTCTCATATTTTCTTTGCTAAAATCGGAAAAATATTTTAAATTTTGGACCGTTTACTTCAATTATTGTAACTGTTTTAGTTTTCCCCTCAGAAGCTTTTCTTTCTGTTTACTATTTTTTCCTCAACTCAGCATTTGTTTATTTACCTTTTTTGTAGATATTGCCAGTAGTGTCTTTAGTTCTATGATGTTGCCATACTACTTAGAAAGGACAAGTAAACCTTTAAATTAATTCAACACAAATTGTAATTTTATTAAAAATGATGTATTTAAAACTGCTCATAATAATTTGAATTCGAACATTTATTTAATTCAGAAACAATGTTAACTCATACAATATGATATTTATTGTATTTATTCACTTTATATTCATTACCACTGCAAACAGAGAATATGCATTTTTACACTCAGATAAAAACATACATAACATACAAGGGCTTCTTGGCCTGCGTCTGCAAAAATCCTTAAATTTTTCTTAAACCTGACATCCTGATCCATCCAATTTGATATGAATAAGGCCTAAGTTAAATTTTGAAATTCAAATTCCAAAATTGTGCCATAATAACAGACATGAAATATTTCTGCAGGCCTACAAATCAAATAATAGATTAAAGTGAAAGAATCTCGGGCAAATAAAATCATAAACACAATGACCACACACATATTGATGCTGGTGAAAAAGATTTGAAAGAACATGTACTGGGAAATCACCTCCTCCAGTTTGCTGCGGTATCTAAACTCGTATGAAAGAATAATAAGAAATTAATTTTGTTATTGTTTTCTTACACTTACTCCAACAAGTCCTTGTGATCCTGTATGCATTTCAATAACTCCTGATTATTTTCCTCTTTAGACTTGTTTTTATCATAGCCAATTTTGGAAACTCGCATACTTAAAATATGTATCTGGCCACTAAGCAATGACATATGCATGCCTGCAAATGTATCATTTACCATGTTCTGTAGAATTTGAAAGGACACGCCGTGACACAACGTGAACCACTGCATACAACCAACGGCTGGCAAATGGATCGAAGGGGAAAAAGGCGGGATACATTAAACGCCAGCTGCCCAAAACACCATTTTTTAACACTGCCACTTCCGAAGTAAGACCTGCACCCACACATAAAACCTTAAACATAAGCCTTATTTTATCCAAGGTGGCAAACACCACCGCTTCATAGTATTGAGACTCGTCTTTGGAATTACCAATTCTTGTATCCTGCCTGCGTATTATATCAAATATATGCCGCACATTTTTGAATTTCAGCCAAATAGCAAAGGTTTTTATGGAGCACGCCAGACACGTTAGATTAATGGCCAAATTTTTGATAATATCAAATTTTGTTTTACTTTGGAACAGACCAATCATCAAGTGCAAAGGATAACCGATTGTTATGACAATACTGATGAAAATCGAATAAAATATGTAGAGTAGGTCATAGTTTTTGTTGGGTAAGTTACCCAGAATACGCCAGAAAAAGAAATGCAAATGAAAGGATTTTTCTCCCTGTAATACTGGCTGTGTTAGTGCTGTTGTCATCGTGTCCTCACAGATTAAACGTTTCAACTAAATAGTTTATGGCTTGAACTTTTACTTTTATATATGATTTTTAATTGTTTTTTTTTGTCTGTTACAAGAACAGATTCTAGAAATTTAGTGCTATCAATATTTAATGTCTGTAGATGGTGTTAATTCGTTTATGAAATATTTAAATATTAATTGTTATTATAATATTACATTTTAAAGTGTTAAATTTAAGGCCAACCCTTTTCTAGATTACATGCGTGTCATTATGTATTCTCTACCTAATTAAAAATGACATAAACTATTTATTCATTACCATAATTTTGGAACAAATAAAATAATAAACATACATACTTCTTAATTTATAACATAAAATAATTCATAACATAATACAATTCATTAGCAATTCCGAAAATAATTAAAACTTCGCACTTCGATTATATATCGATTTATAGATTCATATATTCCACAAGTTTTCATGCGTGTGAAGTTAAATTTTGAAATTTAAAACCCTATACACTAGGGATGCCAATCTCGAATTCCCGATCGGATTTTCGGGATTAAAAAATCCCGAAAACTAGTATTTGTTTACAAAGTCATCAACAAAAATTTTAATTTTAAAACGTTTGTCGAAGAAATAATAGTGAAAGAATTAAAATTAATTTTGGATTGAAAGACTCGAACGCACTATTTGATGTGGCTACGGTTTTTGGAAGTTGGAAATTCCTTTATAAAAAGCTATAATTGATTTAACCCTTCTTTGCATTATTTTTTCTTTATTAGTGAAATACATCAAAGTGATATAATTCATGTTTAAAATTAAAGGGAAAATGGTTAAAAAAAATAATAGTATTTATATGGGCAATTTCACGTCAAGTGACCCAACTTTTAAAATCGATGTCTTCCGATTTGGATGAAATTTGCACCAAAGTACTATTGGATAGTAGGTCAGACACAAATTTTCAGCTCTATCAGTCACGAACTGCCGGAGTTTTACAGGGTTTTCTTAAAACGAGTGTAACTTTTCACATATTGGTCCTAGCAAAAATTGTCCAAAAATATTTTTTTTTAATTTTTTTTTTTCAATTTGGGCCCAAAAGAAATCTTATACAATTACCTTTAAGGCCTTTATAATGGCTTAATGGGATGCGAGTGGGATATCTATCAAAAAAATTATTTTTTAACTCAAGAATAGGATTTTTCAATATTTGGCACGTGTATCATTTTCATTTTTCCCCATTTTTTTATATTTTTTTTAAATGGAGTTTTTTTTTATTTTTCCTCAAAAGAAACTTTAGACCATTTCCTTTAAAAGCTTTGTGGTCACTTAGTAGCAAGAGGCATATGTATAAAAAAAATATTTTAACTCAAAAAAACAAAGTTTCTGAATTTTACCATATGCACTAAATTTTTTTTTTCTTTTTTCTTTAATGAATGTTTTTTTTCGGCGCATTCCGAAAGCAAATTGTAACTCCAGAACAGAAAAAATGGATCTAAAAAGAAATATTGTTCTTTTTAACATTATAATGACCTGAAATGGACAGGTTGGCAAGTGTCTGTACAGTACCAAACACTTACCCATACCTCCTCAATGCTTGAGCCTGAACACCATAAAAATCATATAATATATATTTTTTCCCGGAAATATTAAATTCTTTTCCTTTCAGATCTCAAAGATCTTCACAATTAACGGCAACAAGGAAAAATTATTAGTAATAACAATTGGAATATGTATAATTCGTATCTTTTTAACCAAATAAATAATAAATTCCATGATAATTTAAAAAAAAACATACTAAACTAAAACAAGTAAGAGTGATATATTCGGCTATGCCGAATCTTATATACCCTTCACCTTTGTTGTGGATGCATAATTATATTATATACATACATACATACACATATATATTATATTGTTACGTTTTTACCTTTTAAAAACGGTGGTTTATTTTCTTTAAATAAACCGGATTCTTTTTAATCGCAAAATAAAAGCGTCAAGTGGTTTGAAGAAAATATAACGAGTCTTTATTTATTGAAATGTACACAAACACAATTAAAAATGAACACCTGTCTTTTTACACACATATATTACGGTTTAAGAACACACTTAAAGTTTTCGAACACTTTGATGTTAAACACGCCATCTGTTGATGAATTTCTTAGTAACAATATTAATACACTGTGTGATCAACGCCATCTGTTGATGAGTTTATTAGTTTTTTGATGAAATTTTCAAAGGTTGTCTCGGATTTTTGCTCATATCACCGATATTTATGGACGGATTTTGCTGATTTTAAATAGCAAACTTCTCGAAAGCATGTCTGACAGAATTATTCAAGATTTGGATCCCGAAGATATCTGGGGAAAATTGATTTCAACATGCAGACAGACAGACGAACATGGCCTAATAGACTCCGCTATCTATAAGGATCCAGAATATATATACTTTATAGAGTCGAAAAATTATATTGTGGAAATTACAAACGGAATGACAAACTTATATGAACTCTCATGAAGATGAAGGGTATAAAAATAAGAGGAATTCAAAAAAGCAACATACTTTTGAGACCTTCAAATTATGATGGAAAATACTAAAATGCAATAATAACTAAATAAATAGGAATATTGTAAAAAAAATTTAAAAGTTTCCTATTCTACAAAATATCTATTGACAATTAAAAAAAAATTCATTAACAACAAACTTCTCCTTAAACTGAGCAGGCAAAACAGTTTTGTGATACACTGTATGCACTAGGGCATACAATCGATTATTCGAGCAATATCTTTTTGGAATTTCAAACCAGACCCTAGGTACTGCAATAGAATTGAAAATAAATTATAATCTGTAACGCAATCCTTTGCTTTCATATTTAAAAAAAAAAATTAACAAATTTGAAAACAACTTAAAAATTGAAAGTTTTAACGTAGGCACGCAAATTTAAAGCAATTTATTTACAAAACATCGTCAAGAACACAATATATTTATTTAACTTTAATTAGTGCTTTAATTTAGTGGATTATTATATTATTTATAAACAACACAACACAAAGAATTATGACTCCAGAATATTTATAAAGAAAAACCAAATAATTTGTTTATTAAAATTGCAATCAACTGTTTTCTTGACTGTAACTTGAAACACACAATTGGAACGTGAATTCGAAGGCAATCTCGTATTAAGTTTTAAAAGTATTAATGTATTAGTGAAAAAGTGCAAGTGTATTAAAATTTAAAAGACAAAATTTGATCGTGTAACCTCCAAGTTAAAGGGCAAGCAAACATTTATGTTTTTTTTTTTTAATTTTTATAAAACATGGCGTTTTTAAAACTGCTCGTAATTATTTGGATTTGAAAATTTCTTTTTAACTCCCACCTCAACAACATAATATAATATTTATTTCATCTATTCACTTTATATTCATTACCACTGCAAACAGGGAATATGCATTTTTACACGCAGATAAAAACGTGGTCATATTTATGCGCACCAGCCAGGCCATAACATACAAGGGCTTCTTGGCCTGCTCTGCAAAAATCCTTAAATTTTTCTTAAACCTAACATCCTGATCCATCCAATTTGATGAGAATAAAGCATAAGTTAAATTTTGAAATTCAAATTCTAAAATGGTGCCATAATAACAGGCATGAAATATTTCTGCAGGCATACAAATCAAATAAACGATGTAGTAGATTAAAGTGAAAGGATCTCGGGCAAATAAAATCATAAACACAATGACCACACACATATTGATGCTGGTGAAAAAGATTTGAAAGAACATGTACTGGGAAACCACCTCCTCCAGTTTGCTGCGGTATCTAAAATCGTATGAAAGAATAATAAGAAATTCATTTTGTTATTGTTTTCTTACACTTACTCCAACAAGTCCTTGTGATCCTGTATGCATTCCAATAACTCCTGATTATTTTCCTCTTTAGACTTGTTTTTATCATAGCCAATTTTGGAAACTCGCATACTTAAAATATGTATCTGGCCACTAAGCAATGACATATGCATGCCTGCAAATGTATCATTTACCATGTTCTGTAGAATTTGAAAGGACACGCCAAAAAATTGATAAACGTGAGCTACTGCATACAACCAACGGCTGGCAAATGGATCGAAGGGGAAAAAGGCGGGATACATTAAACGCCAGCTGCCCAAAAAACCATTTGTTAACACTGCTACTTCCGAGGTAAGTCCTGCACCCAAAAATAAAACCTTAAACGTAAGGATTATATTATTCAAGGACGGAAACACCACCGCTTCATAGTATTGAGACTCGTCTTTGGAATTACCAATTCTTGTATCCTGCCTGCGTATTATATCAAATATATGCCGCACATTTTTGAATTTCAGCCAAATAGCAAAGGTTTTTATGGAGCACGCCAGACACGTTAGATTAATGGCCAAATTTTTGATTATATCAAATTTTGTTTTACTTTGGAACAGACCAATCATCAAGTGCAAAGGATAACCGATTGTTATGACAATATTGATGAAAATCGAATAAAATATGTAGAGTAGGCGATAGTTTTTGGTGGGTAAGTTACCCAGAATACGCCAGAAAAAGAAATGCAAATGAAAGGATTTTTCTCCCTGTAATACTGGCTGTGTTAGTGCTATTGTCATCGTGTCCTCACAGATTAAACGTTTCAACTGAATAGTTTATGGCTTCACATTTTACTTTTATATACATTTATAATTATAATTATTAATTGTTTTTTTTTATAGTCAGAAATTATGGCTTTTTTGGGGAGAGAAATCGTGTGTGTTAAAAGAACAGATTTTAGAAATTTAGTACTAGTTCTATCAATATTTAATGCCTGCAGTCTGCAATTAATTATTATTATAATATTAAATTTTAAAGTGTTAAATTTAAAACCAACCCTTTACTAGATATGACACGCATGTATAATATGTATTCTCTAGCTAATTAATAAATGACATAAACTACATACAAACGATCGACGCTTGTAGAATATTGAAATTGATTATCAAAATCCATGCTTGGCTCATTTTATTCATTTGAAACTGTGATTAGCGACGAGCCCATTTCCGGTTGAATGGATACGTAAACAAACAAAATAGACGTATTTGGTGCGAAGAGCAGCCAGAAAAATGTACTGTTTGGTGTGGATTATGGACCGGTGGTATTGGACCGTACTTTTTCAAAGACGTCAAAGGCAGAAACGTTACTGTGAATGGCGAGCACTACCGTGCGATGATTACAAACTGGCTTTGCCTAAAATGAAGAAGCTGGACTCGGTTGACTATTTTTGAATATTTTTGGGGGCTCTGTTAAGGCTCATATCTATAGGGACAAGCACGGTTAAGTCGTACTGGAAGCAAATATTGAAGAATTTCTTAGTTAAATACCGTCCGATATGTCTCAGAGAGTATTTCAAAATTGGATCCAGCGTATAAACCAATTAAGGTGTAGCTGCATTTACATGAAATCATCTTTAAACATTAACTTATATACTATGAGCCTCAAAAGTGAGTAAACACAACAAATTATTTGATTTTTTTAAGATAATGAAAATCCTAAAATCTATCCATCGATTGAAATTTAAAAGTTTCGTTTTGTTGGATATTTGGTTAATTAATAGATTCGGTTATGAAAAAAAATTTAAGTTGAACTATAATGCTTTTCATAATCTTAAAATTATAAAAAAATTCACTGGTGCTTACACACTTTTGAAGCTGTGTGTATGTAGATCGTTCTATCGACTCAAATAAACAGTTCATACATTTCTCTAAATTTTGTGTGTTTTTTTAAAATCAAGTCGGAAAGCTCTTAAAAAATCACTTTTTATAATATAAGAGTTGGTTCACATGCTGCGTTTTGTCAACGCGACTCTGCTGACGTTCTCTTTTGGTGTCCCTTCTAAATTCATCGTCTGTTCACATGAAATTTTTAATTTTCCTATTTCGCTAATTCGCAGATGTGTTGCCATATGGGACCTAGTTACATTACAGGTACATTATACTGGTATTCATATTCCTGATATTTCACTATTAAATTTTCTATTCAATTCTTTTGACTACATAGTATTTATTTATTTAAAATTAATAATTTACAATTATTTATTCGCAGTGTTGCCAAAAATCTTCTGTAATCCCATAAAATGAAATTTCATCTTGGCAACACTGCTGGTAAATGAAAAAAAAAAATAATACGAGCGAAAAGAAGAAATGTCAAATTTATAGCTTCGTTTCACAAAACCTTCTGCTATAAACTCGAGTCGCAGAAGAAAAGTCATAGGTAAAAGTTGCAGCGTGTGAACTCCCTATAAGAAAATATTATCTTGTAACAAAGTCAATATATACAATAAATTACGAATATGAACAATACAATAATTTGCATTTGCTCTGACTTCATTTAATTCTAAAATATGTGCTTATAAAACGTATAATTTCATAAATATGTGAATCTTTAGATATACAATTTTTTTTTATTTATAACAGACACTAACAAACTTTAATAATTTTTAAAAATATAAATATGTACCATTTTTTTTTGAATGTGAATATTAAAATAACAAATATATATCGTGATCGTGTTTTACACAAACTAAATAGTTGAGCACATTGACTCTAATTTTGGGTGCATTAACGTGCTATTTAAAAAACTTCACTTGATATTCATTATTAAGGCAAACATGGAATATGCATTTCTGCAAGCGAATAAAAATGACTTTAAATTGATGCGAAATAACCAGGCCATGATACACAAGGGCTTCTTAGTTGCCTCCGCAAAGATCCTCATATTCTGTTGAAATGTTTCATCCTGTTCCATCCAATTTGAAGAGAATATAGCGTAAGTAACGTTTTGAAATTCATTCTCGAGAATTGTGCCATAATAGCATACCGGCATAATTTCTCCCGCCATTGCTAGGAAATAAACTGAGTAATAGATCCAGGTAAAGGGATCGTTGGCAAAAAGTATTAGAAATACACCAGTAGAACACATACTAATGCTGGTGAATAGGATTTGAAAGAACATATAGAAGGAGATAATATCCTCGAGTTTGCGGCGGTAACTGTTATTATATATGTATGTAAGTATAAAATATTTAGCTTTCTTATAGATTAACATTTAGTGTATAAAGTTTTACTTACTGTAATAAATCCTTATGATCCTGTATACACTCCAATAATTCCTTATTATTATCTTTGGTCCTCTTTTTATTGTCCCTACCCAGCTTCGTTACCCTTATAGTTAAAGTACGCAACTGGCCACTCAACAAAGTCAAATTCATGGCAGCAAATGAATCACTGACAATATCTTGTAGTATTAGAATTGATACAGCAGCAAGTTGATAGACATGAGCCACAATATATAATAAAGAGCTGTTATATGGATCAAATGGAAAGTAGGCGGGAAACATTAAACTCCAGTTGCCCATTATACCATTAAATAATACCGACAATTCCGCTGATACTCCTGCTGCTCCATACAATATTGTAAAGAATTTTAATAACTGTCCCAACCTCTTTAAACTAACATACTTTATATAGATTAGCTCATCTTTGGCCAAGGAAATACGTTTATTTTGTTTTCTTATTATGTCGAATATAATTTCGATATTCCGAAATTTCAGCCACATGACAAAGGTTTTTATGGAGGACACCAGAACCGTTAGCATAATGGCCAGATTTTTGATAATCTCAAATAAAGTCGTACTCATAAATAGACCAATTATCAAATGTAATGGATAGCCAATGGTCACAAAAATATTCATGAATATAGAGTAGGCTATATACAGTTGACGATAATTCTTCGTTGGTAAAAATCCCATAATACGCCAGCATACGATATGTAAGCGAAATATATTTTCAACTTGCAAATTTCTGTTCATGTTGTTGCTTGCTATTGCCGTCTTTTAATAATTTTAATGGATAATTGAAATTGAAAATCACCACTTTTCTATTGTTTTCAATTTAATTGCAACAGTTTTATGTAAAAAGCTGCTATGGTTGCCAATTTAAATTTTTCCAAAGAAAGTGGCAACAATTTTATTTATCTAAAGAGCACAAAATTGATTTACGTGCATCTATTACTGGTCGCAAAATTAGTACACTCGATTAAAAGCCCTTAGCCCGAGAAAGATTTCTTATCGAGCGAACAAAATGTTGAAAAGAAGTTGTTTTGCTAAGAAACATCAACAGCAGTAAAATTGAGGAAATGTCTATTTCCCAAGTTTATGACTAGTTAATACAAAATTAGATTGCCACATTTTATCATTTCTATAGTAAAAAAGGAACCGACCAAAAACTGTTCCTGTTAATGGTTTATGGAGGGTAGGGACCGTTTCTAGTTAAAATCGCGTTGTCAAAGTTGGGGTTAAATTGTCACCCTTAGCAACCTTTCTGACAGATCACAAAACTAACTCAAAAAAACTGGTTCTGTTTCCGATATGCAATACTAATTTTATTAAAATTCGTTATATTTCTTTAACAAATTGTTTTAAAATTTATTAATAAATTGTCATCTATTTTCTAAATGTGTCAAATTTTAGTGTTATGTTGTTATCGTTTCACATGTCACTTCAAATCTAATGTATTTAACCTCTAAAAATTTCTTTGAAAACCGCGAAAATTTGTTTTTTGGTAACTCTTCTAGGTATTACTTAAAGAGCAACATTTATAATGCTAAACTGTGCGTTAATTATACCCTACACCACCATAGTGGGGAGGGTATATTGGATTTGTGCCGATGTTTGTTACGCCCAGAAATATTAGTGCAACACCCACCTTAAAGTACATATACCGATCGGCTCAGAATCACTTTCTGAGTCGATTTAACGATGTCCGTCCGTCCGTCTGGCTGGCTGTCCATGTAAAGCTTATGCGCAGAGTACAGGTCGCAATTTTGAAGATATTTCGATAAAATTTGGTACGTGATATTTTTTCGGATTGATTGAAACTAGTGGAAATCGGTCCATTATTTCACCTGGCCCCCATACAAATGTTCTCCCGAAATTGAAATTTACCGATCATTAGCGTTTGAATTATGCATGTATCCAAACAAATTTCATCACAAATGAGTGGTAAATGAAGCCAAATCACATCTACGAATTTTATGCAGATCGATCTCAAAAATGTTGGTATCCAAATAATATTGAACGAAAATATATTTCATATGTCTTAAAATAATACGGTCCAATTTTATTATGATCGGTCCATGATTAGTCGAAACTTCTATATAAGACCCTCTCCGTAATTCACTTTAAGCTCCATAAATCGTTTAAAAGTATTTATATCGAGTTAAAGTTTAACACATATAATATTTATATTCACAGACATCATGACACTAAATTTTTGGATGATCGGTCCATAATAGGTCATATCTCCCATATAACGCCCATTTCTGAAAAACTGTTTTATACATATACTGGGTGAGGGTATTATATGGTCGGGCTTTCTTACTTGTTTTCAATTATGTTTAATTTATGAGAAAATTATGAATAATTGTGTAATTGTATAAGCTTTAATAAATAATATGGCATTATTTTGCAGACTGCTACATCGTTAAAACTTAAGCTGTGTTCACATTATGTGTATTTGTCATGTGGAATGTCACTTTTTCGCATGTCAAATTTGTACATATAGTCTGAACACCTTCAAACAATATCATGTGTTATTTCTCTGTGTGCAATACATATGACAGTTTTGTATTTAGAACGAGTTCTATTTTCAAGTGAGAAATCATCTGACATCAGCTGTTTTTTATAACCAAAATTTTGTGGCGGCAAAAATTAATTGAAATTTTAATAAATATAATTTATACCTAATAGTAAAACAAAAATACAAAACAAACTACACAAATTTATTATTGAAAATGGAGGGAAAAATTGAAAAGGAGTTAACAAAAGTAAGTACATACATATGTATGTGACATAACCAACATATGAACATATAATTTATAAACCGTATGTAAAACTCAAATTTTGACATACACATTCCACATGACAAATACACATAATGTGAACACAGCTTTAGTGTGAAAACACAAGGTTGCGTTTGTTATTTTTTTTATGAAGTTTTGACATAAATAAATATATATGTAAAATGTACCTTTTAGACCTCCACAGTACCATTTTTAATATTTTTTAAATAATAATAAAACTTAACCACAAACTCCCTTTAATGAAAATTCGACATAAATTATGGCAACATTTTTAACATTACCTTATATAACGAATGTTTAAGCAATTTCATAATCGTTTGGTATTGATTAATTGCAAGTGACAAAAAAGTACACGGCGTAAGACTTCTGCAAAGGATCATTATCTGACTTCTGGTGATATTATAAATGCTATAAAACTGGTCTCTATTGGAAAATGCTACCAGATAAAGCGTTTGTTCACGATATGCAACACGTGTTCCAGGAAGAAAGTTCGGTTAAGGATACTCTAACAATTTAATTTTAAAACAAAGAAACAAAGTTCGTTTCGTAATTAAATGTTTGTAAAGTTAGTTTGTTTCCTGTAAATTAACTTGATTTGGAATTTGTTTGTAAAGTTAGTTACACGGCTACTTCTAAAACTTTAAGAAGATTACTTGCGTGGCGTGTATTATCGTGATTATCTAAAATATTCTTATTAATGAAGTATCGGTTTATTTTGCGAAAAGTTTGCCTTGTTAAATATATGTATATGTATGTATATAAAATTACTAGATTTATTTTTTCAAGAATAGAATGAATAGAAGGGTTAACTTCTAACGATTTTGAAATCTTGATTAACTACATTTTGGATTCAACCTCAAAATCATTTAATGTGAATTAATGTGTCAGAAACTCCCAATGTTTGATAATTCAACAAACAATTTCTTGTCGTAATAATCATCTTATAGATGCATATTTAAAGATCAAATTGATATCAGTGCCCCGATAGACTAGGCGATAGAGTGCTGGATTATCAGTCAAAAGGTTGCGGGTTCGATTCCCGCCAAAGACTCTGCTACGCAGTTTGTGTTTGTTAATTATTTAAAAAAAAAGTGCCAAAATGTTCATAAAAAATAAAATCTCTTTGCATTATTACATTGCACTATTACACAAATCCATAGTAAGAAATAGTAATTTATATACTATATATATTCCATCTGAAATACCAAATTTGATGCAAAACTATTTTAAAATTGTACCAAATGACTCATGGTGGTAACACGGTACCAACTGTGTCTAAAATTTACCAAAAAAGTACAATTGTACCATGTTTGCCAACACTGATTTAGCCGCTTAACTTTTTGAGATCTGGTCACCAAATTAACGTCTATTTTATTTTCATTGTGATTTCTCAAATGCTCTTGTCTTTTCTTTCTCTCTCTCACATAAAGTGGCCATAACTTTCTTATATTTTACGAATTTCTTTTGTGCATGTCCAGGAAAAAGAATATAAAAAAATAACACAACGAAATAAACAAGTGAGAAAATGTAAATTAAATTAAAAATACGAATAAATCTGTTTGTAATGGCCAGTTTTTAACTTAAAAGTTAAAGTGTGTTTAAACTTAAGTTCTGTTTAAATACCAAATTCATTTTTATAGATCATATTTAAATATAACCTTAAATCACTGACTACGTCCATTTAAATACAACTTAAGTTTTTCATACTACCATATGATTTTGACAGTTCTGCAAATTATGAAAATTGCGCATTGAAGTTTTTTTTTATTATTTGATAAAAATATTCAATAAATAAACTCGCCGCGAATAAAAACATTGTGCTTATTATTATCAATATCAACTAAAGCAATGAATTTAGATGAAGAGGACATGAATGATGCAGCATTTGTCCATTTTGTTTACAACAATTTGTAAACTAATTATGAAATCAGCTGGTAAATGAAGAAGTTGTTTATATTTTTTTTAATATTTAATAGTGTTACCATACTTTTATCATAATTAAATACCAAAGTTATTTTTTTAATACAACTTAAGTTTAAGAAAAAATTAACTAATTTCGTATTTAAATATCAAGTTAAAAACTGACCATAAGTGTATGTATTAATTTATAAATAATAATAATTAATACCTTTATTTTAAAACAAAATCAGTATAAATAATAAAATACAATACAAAAAGGAAAATAGAAACTACGGTACGATTTTCATTTAATTCATTTAATTTCCATAAAATACTGAAAAACAAATCATATAATTCAATAAATAAGACACTCTTTAGAGATGCTGGTTTTTGCTATTTAGCCTTGGCTGCAACACCCATTTAATATTTAAAAATATGTATATTTTTTGATAACACTTTTAAATATTAAAATTTCTAATTATTTTATCTAATCGCTATGAATTTCATATAAATATTAAAACAATAAATATCTAGTATCGCAATCGTGTTTTACACAAACTTATTTATTTAAAAACATTAAATCTTTGTCCACATTGGCTACAATTACAAATGTGCAATTTGTGATAAACTTCACTTGATATTCATTATTAAGGCAAACATGGAATATGCATTTTTGCAAGCGAATAAAAATGACTTTAAATTGATGTGAAATAACCAGGCCATGATATACATGGGCTTCTTAGTTGCCTCCGCAAAGATCCTAATATTCTGTTGAAATGTTTCATCCTGTTCCATCCAATTTGAAGAAAATATAGCGTATGTAACGCTTTGAAATTCAGTCTCGATGGTTGTGCCATAATAGCATACCGGCATAATTTCTCCTGTCATTGATATAAAATAAACTATATAATAGATCCAGGTAAAAGGATCGTTGGCAAACAGTATTAGAAATACAATAGTAGTGCACATATTAATGCTGGTGAAAAGGATTTGAAAGAACATATAGAAGGAGATAACCTCTTCCAGTTTGCGGCGATATCTATGAATATATAAATGAAAAATAAATAGTTTTTTTTTTTAGGCAAAGCTAAGTATAAAGTATAACTTACTGCAATAAATCCTTATGATCCTGTATACACTGCAATAATTCCTTATTATTTTGTTTGGTCGTCTTTTTCTTGTCTCTACCCAGTTTAGTTATTCTCATGTTTAAAGTGTGCAACTGGCCACTCAACAAAGCCAAATTCATAGCAGCAAAGGAATCACAGGCAATATCTTGTAGCACTAGAATGGATACACCAGCAAGTTGATAGACGTGAGCCACAATATAGCATATAGAGCTGGCATATAAATCACAGGGAAAGTAGGCGGGAAACATTAAAATCCAGTTGCCCATTAAACCATTAAATAATACCGACAATTCGCCACACACCCCCGCTGTTGCGTACAATACTGTAAACAGCTTTAATATTTGTCCCAACCTCTTTAAGCTCACATATTTTATATAGAGACTCTCGTCTTTGGACAAAGAAATGCGTTTATTTTGCCTTTCAATTATGTCGAACATAATGAATATATTGCGAAATTTTAGCCAAGTGACAATGGTTTTTATGGAGCACAATAAAATCGTTAGCATAACGGCCAGATTTTTGATAATTTCAAATAAAGTCGTACTCATAAATAGACCAATTATCAAATGTATTGGATAGCCAATGGTCACAATAATATTCATCAATATCGAGTAGATTGTATAGAGTTGACGATAATTTTCCGTTGGCAAAAATCCCATAATACGCCAGCAAACGAAATGTACGCGAAAGATTGCTTCAACCTGCATATTTGTGGTCATGTTGTTGCGTGTAGCTGTCTTTCAATGATTTGAATGGTTAATTTTCACAATGTTTATATTGTATTCAATTTGATTGTAGCTCGTATAGATAGATGCAAGAGGAGTGGTCAGTATAATTTTGTATGTGTTTTGTGGCATGACACTTTAGTTGTGTTAGGAATATGTATGTACTTGGGTTACACTATTCAGGTTCTGCTGTCTGTCTGGTATGAATACAATATCATATTCATGCGGTATCCTTTGTTATGTCTCCAAATTTTACGAGTCCTTTCACAAGAAAGGAAATCACGAAATTAATGCCGTATATGATTTTCTCGCACTTACAGTGGTCATACTTTTCTTAGATATATTTTATAAACAAACTCTGTAGTTTTAACTTCTCTTTGTGAATGCCAAGGAAGGAGAGGAGAAAATAACACAACGAAAAAAAAATTTCGAAAATGTACAGGAAGTCCGCTTTCACACTCTGACTCTTCAAGGCAAGTATTTTTGGTTGAGAAGAGAAAAGAGAATAAAAGTGGTAGAAACTTGACGGTACTAGTCAATTTTCTTCTTATTTCCTCTTGTTTGAATTGATGCACGTTAATGAAATGGCAAATTCAAATGAGAATTCAACTAAAACTGAAGTGTGTGAAACAGGACTAAATGAAAAATATGAATAAATCCATTTGTGAATGTATTATTTGATAAATAATGTTAATTATATACAATAATAAGATATAATTTTGAAACAAAATCACTATGAACAATAAAATACAAATACAAACAGTAACTTCATTTAATAATAAAATACAGTATGTATAACATAACATATAATTTAGTTTCATATACAAACGTAATCAGTGCAATATTCTTTACAGATACTGTTTTTTGTAATTTATTACACAAATTATAAAAAAAAGTAGAGTTGGCAGCCTTTGCTCCAACATCCATTTAATACTTTTTAAAAATATGTAGAATTTTTTGATTAAGTTTCTAAACTAATAATTCTAATAATTTTTCCATCGCTATGAATTTTATATGAATATTAAAAAACAAAAATCTATCGTGATAGTGTTTTACACAAACATATGTACATACATATTTATTTTAAAACATTAACATTTGCTGTAATTTTTAGTGCTCTACAATTACAAGCGTGCAATTTTTGATAAACTTCACTTGATATTCATTATTAAGGCAAATATAGAATATGCATTTTTGCAAGCGAATAAAAATGAATTTAAGTTGATGCGAAATAACCAGGCCATAATAAACACGGGCTGCTTAGTAGCTTCGGCAAATATCCTTATATGCTGCTGAAAGATTTCATCCTGTTCCAGCCAATTCGAAGAAAATATAGCGTAAGTAACGTTTTGAAATTCATTCTCGATAATTGTGCCATAATAGCATATCGGCATAATTTCTCCCGCCATTGCTAGGAAATAAACTATATAATAGATCCTGGTAAAAGGATCGTTGGCAAACAGTATTAGGAATACAATTGTAGTGCACATATTAATGCTGGTGAATAGTATTTGAAGGAACATATAGAAGGAGATCACCTCCTCTAGTTTGTGGCGGTAACTGTTGTTATAAAAGTGAAAAATAATTATTTTTTTTTTAATTGTTACTAAGTATAAACTATAACTTACTGCAATAAATCCTTATGATCATGTATACACTGCAATAATTCCTTATTATTTTGTTTGGTCGTCTTTTTCTTGTCTCTACCTAGTTTGGTTATTCTCATGTTTAAAGTGTGCAACTGGCCACTCAACAAAGCCAAATTCATGGCAGCAAAGGAATCGCAAGCAATATCTTGTAGTATTAGAATTGATACACCAGCAAGTTGATAGACATGAGCCACAATATATAATAAAGAGCTGCTATATGGATCAAATGGAAAGTAGGCGGGAAACATTAAAATCCAGTTGCCCATTATACCATTAAATAATATCGACAATTCCGCAGACACTCCTGCTGCTGAGTACAATAATGTTAACAACTTTAATATTTGTCCTAATCTCTTTAAGCTCAAATATTTTATATAGATTAGCTCATCTTTGTCCAAAGAAATGCGTCTATTTTGTCTACCTATAATGTCAAACATAATGAATATATTCCGAAATTTCCGCCAGGTGACAAAGGTTTTTATGGAGCACAATAAAACCGTTAACACAATGGCCAGATTTTTGATAATCTCATATAAAGTCGTACTCATAAATAGACCAATTATCAAATGTATTGGATAGCCAATGGTCACAATAATATTCATCAATATCGAGTAGATTGTATAGAGTTGACGATAATTTTCCGTTGGCAAAAATCCCATAATACGCCAGCAAACGAAATGTACGCGAAATATTGCTTCAACCTGCATATTTGTAGTCATGTTGTTGCGTGTAGCTGTCTTTCAATGATTTGAATGGTTGATTTCCACAATTTTTCTATTGTATTCATTTTGTACTCATAAATAGAAATATGCAAGGGTGGTCAGGTCAGTATTAATTTTTATGCCTTCAGTTGCGCCAAGAATACTTTGGTTTCACCTGACAAAATCTGCTGAGTCTCTTGTATGGATACAAGTATAAAATTTCTGCGGTATCCTTTAGTAAGTTATTAAGCTGGTAACTTTGATATGTTTCCAATATAGGAACTAGTCAGACCCATTTCACAAGGCCTCTTCTGGTTTAAGCATTATGAGATCGGTGTTCTTTAACAGCGGAATTGATGCCATATCTCGCTGTCGAATACGATCTTTCATCCAATAGATTATTCACTTCATACCTTCTGCGTTCGGAAATGTTTCGCAGAAATACTCTACAACTGCCAATCGCTCAGATAATTCACTGTACATATTTTCATGTCTTTGGAAACAATGGACTACAGGATGACAAGGTAGATTATGAAATAGGTGACAATATCTTTTAACAAGTTTAGCGCCACAAGAACATAGAGATCTAAGTGGTTAAGACTGTGGTTGGAATGTTGTAAATTTTGCGAACAATACTTTGGTTTGTGGTTCATCGTGGATAGTAACTGATTCTAGTTTAAATTTTTAAGACTAATGGTGCTTTTCAAAATAGCTGTTCATTTCTTTTGGATTATTTTTTTCTTCAATCAAGTTTTCTCCCAACATCCTAATCCTCCTAATATCATGTAATTTTTTTTAACACAGTTTAACAATAGTTCATGATTTATATTTTACAAGAATAAAATCTAAAATTTGCTATTGCAATAAACTCATTTTATTAGCAATTTTGTTTTCAAGCTACATTAACAATTATTTTAAAAAGTGCTGTTAATTCTAGTTGATATAGACTGGTTACAGAATACAAAATGTGTTGCAAATAATTCCTTAATTAAAATTCCAATTGCTTTCACTTTATTATATTCATTATAAGAGCAAACAAAGAATACGAATTCTTGCAAACGATTATAAATTAATTTAAATTGATGCGAAACAACCAGGCCATGATAAAGAATTGTTTCCTAGTGGTCTCGATAAAAATCCTTAAATTCCTTTTAAATTTGTCATCCTGATCCATCTAGTTTGAAGAAAATAGGGCATAAGTTAAATTTTGAAATTCAATCTCCATAATAGTGCCATAATAACAAACAGGCAAAATTTCACCCATCATCGCTAGAAAATAAATTAAATAATAAGCAATGGTAAAGGGATCGGTAGTAAATAGAATCACAAATACAATAGTAGCGCACAAATTAATGCTGGTAACTAGAATCTGAAGGAACATATAGAAGGAGATAACATTCTCCAGTTTGCTGCGATACCTGTAAAAATAAGAAAATATAATAAATACAAAAATAAATAAATAAATATAAAGTTAAACTTACAATAATAGATCCTTATGATCCTGAATACACCTCAAGAACTCCTGATTGTTGTCTGCCTTCGTCTTTTTGACGTCAGTGCCCAGTTTGGATACTCTCATGCTTAAAGCATGAATCTGGCCACTCAAAAAAGCCAAATGCATGGCAGCAAACGTGTCATTGAGAACATTCTGCAATATTTGAAACGACACGCCAACATATTGATAACTATGAGCTACAATGTACAATTTTGTGCTGGGAAATGGATCGAATGGAAAGTAAGCGGGCTACATTAAACGCCACGAGCCCATTACACCATTTAACAAACCGCTAATTCGGCAAACGAACTCGCTTCAATGCACAATGTTACAAACATATTCAACACCAGACGTAAATTCTTAAAAAGCACCGTTTTAAAATGGTGAGCTTCATCTTTAGCCAAACAGATACGCAACGGTTTTTATGGAGCACACCAAACACGTAAGGTTAATGGCAAAATTCTTGATTATATCAGACATTGTGGTACTCATAAATAGACCAATCATCAAATGCAATGGATAGCCGATTGTTACAATAATATTCATGAAAATCGAATAGGCAATATAGAGTTGACGATGTTTTTCCGTTGGCAAGAAACCCAAAATGCGCCAACAAATGAAATGAGCGCGAAATTAGGTTCAACTTGCAGATTTGTGTTCATGTTTTTGCGTGTCGCTGTCTTTCAATGATTTCAATGAATGGTTTTCAAAACTTTTTTATTGTATCGAATTTGGTTAACACACTTATAAGCAAGAATGATAGAAAAACAGATTACGCCATGCGCATTGTATGACGCAGTTTAACCCATGCAAGGGTTGCCTATTATTTAAGGGCGTGTTTGTATTAAAAACTTTGATTTGTATAATTAATATTAATTATTGAAAATATAATATTATACAGTTGGAAGATGAATATGAATGTCATAATCTGTATTTTTTTGAATTAGAAAGAACTACTCGTATGTATTTAGATACATATAATGAATAGAATAAATTTTTAACCAATCATCAATATATTGAGCTGGCATAGAAGAACTTGTGGAGCTACAAACACAGTTCCTAACACACAAATATAGAAATTTATTTATTTACTTACCATTTTTATCTAAAACATCATTGAGTACACTATAGTTATTAATGTTTAAAAATGAACTTCTTTGAAAAATTTCCAAAATTTTCAAAACAAGCACTTTTCCTGTAATGTGTAATGGGTTAAACAAACTATATATGTTATACATCGATCGAAACATATTTAAAAGGCTGTCGATTGATACAAATACCAACCATACCGGATTTATAGTGCAAAAATTATTTATAAATTAACATTTAAAGTTTAAACGCATATAACTTCTAAATTAAAACCGAGCGTTAAAATTTTTTTTATTTTAAACTATCAGCCATAAAAAAAATCGAAAATCGTTCATGAGTTAGAACGTTTAATGTAAATCCCAAAACGCATTCATAAAAGGTGATGACGTTCATAAAAAAAAATCATGCATAAAAACTTTATTTCTCAATTTATGACATATATAATCTAGGCCAAATTTTCTAGACCATCACAAATCAGGTTCTCCAGCTCTTTTTCGTGATTTTCTTTTTGCAATTCTTCTTGTTTATTGTTGCAGTTAGGGTTTTAAGTATTTTACCTGCAAAAATCGTAAGGAAATTAAAACACTGTGTTATTTAACTTAACCCTATGCTTAATAATTAAATAAAGAACTGCACAAAAAAATATGTACATACAACTTACCCATTTCATATACATACATATTAAATTTCTTTCAAAATTGTCCTGTTTAAAATGTAAAGAGCAAATTCTCTCCCTATGTATCTTGATGGAGTCCGGCCGATTGCAAAATATTATCCAAATTATACTTTGCTCTTCATGGTTTTTTTGGAAACGAATAAAAGGACACAGCTAAAGTAAGATTTATAAAAACAAGCACAACATTAGTTTTTAGCACAATTGCTTACTTGATGTTTTACCATCGTTTTGCATACATTTGCCAACTGCGCACTTGATATTTATGATTTAGGTACTTGAAATTTTTAATCAATTTTTTTTGCACTTACGGCTTTAAAATGCACTTCACACACGGTTTTTAGAATACTTATTATTTTTTTGCACGATATTTTATTAATTTTTGTACAAAATTCTTCATAATTAGTGAAATCCAACAAATTAATTTTTAGAGAATTGTCAAAGTAATTTTAACTGCAGAATTGCCAAGTCTCGCATATATATATTTTTTCGGGGAAAGTTAGGAATTAAACAAGAATATATTGACTTCTCGAGCTTTCTAATATGTTTTTTTTGCCGTTAAATCGCTAGAAGACTCGTCATACTCATGAGTTAATCACTTAAGTGAAGGTGGCTTAAATAATCCATCAAGGTAATGGTTACTTTAAAATCTTGTGATCAAGTTTTTATGAAACTAAATGGGGAAAAATTACTTGCTGCAAATAAATACAGTACAACCTCCCTAATCCGGATACTCGCTAATTCGGACTATCCAGTAATCCGGACATTTAAATTTTTCGCACACTTTAGAAATTTTTCCTCTATAACCCGGACAAGTGTTCTTTTTCCTCAGTTTTTGTGTGTGAGCAAGAATTAACGAATGTATAAAATATTTTAGTTTACTTGAGTTTGCGTGGAATTAAAATGTTAATATGGCACCTGTAAATAGACGACAACATAAAACATTAACGTTGGCAGAAAAGTGCAAAATATTGAATACAATTGATAGTGTAGACAAGTGGCTGAACAATACAGTGTCTCAAAGTCGACAATATTTGATATAAAATAAGAAAATATGTGTCTCAAAATTGAAAGGGATCGGGTATGTTTCAACACAAATTTTACAATTTGTTTATTGAATAGTCAATTTAAAATAAAAACACTAAACAGGTAAACGAAAAACCTTGAAGCAAGATGAAAATCCTCAATTGTATGAAGCGGTGATGACATACATATGTGTATTCAAACAATAATAAATTCTTAATTTTTCTAAATGAATATTTTTGGTCACCTTCAGTAGATATGTTTCTTTATGTTTTCTGTAAATACAAATGAATTCTTATGAGTACTTATTTTCTTTTCGGTAATAAAAATAAATTATATATATGTAAATATATGTATTGCGTTTAAAATTTTATTTCAACTGTAGTGCGGACGGTCCACTAATCCGGACAGTAGCTGAAACTATATCTGTCCGGATTAGGGAGGTTGTACTGTACTTGCAAAAACATTTAGAGGAAGCAAATGACAAAAAAGAAAATGAAATATCATGAAGTGAAAAAAACTCTTTCTTAGATGTATTATGTACGTTAGAATAAGATCGCTTAACGTGGAAATTAATCCAAATATAAATATGTATCCAAAAAAGAAAACATAATAAAATAACAAAATAAAGCTAGAAAAAAATAAACTTAAAAAAAATATAGTTTTTTTTTATAAAAATTTAAATTGTATATATTGTTTCAATACTTGATAATTTTCATAATGTTATAAATAAATGAAAATTGTTTAAGGAAAAAAATAATAAAATGTCCCACTGTCATGTTGGCTTAAATTTTAAATATCAAATAATTTTGTGACGTCATTTAACCAATATAAGCGGAAAACTCAATTTTCGAATTCGGGATGGCGTAATCTTTATTTCTACCATTCTTGCTTATAAGTGTGTGCTAGAGTTACCAGTTTATTTGCCCTTTTAAAAAAAATGGGAACAATAGTTTCTCAATAATTACTCAACGAATAGTAAGTAGGTAACGGTTCTATTTCTAATACTTTTTCATGTCAACTTTTTGTCAAACTTGTTTTCTGGGGGTATGTACGGTTTCCAGTTCGAGCACTTCACTGAGGGAAGTGTAGTTGGATTGGCTGGGCGGTTTAATGTGTAGGGGTGGCAGGAGGAACCAGCATAACTTTTGTTATTCCCGGCAGGTTCTTCGCTGTGTGTGGTATGGCGTTCTTCGCTATGTCTGGTATGTATGATATCTATGCAATATAATGCCAATAGATTCTTCATACAACACTTTCTGTTCTCCTCGTAAACACGAAAATCCTCTCTGCCACATCTCGCGGAAAGACTACAACGGTATGATGATTTAGGACATAAAATAGACTTGTTATAATTTCTTCAAACTACTTGACGCTTTTATTTTGCAATTAAAATGAAAAACGTAACAATATATTATGTTTCTGAAACTAAAGCTTTTAATTCAAAAAACTTATTTCAATAGAAAATCTTGTTTTCAAGCTACACAAATATGCATTTTATTTTGAACAAACTAAATATTGATAGGTGCTACTAATGCTAAGTCCAGCTACAATTAGTGTGTTGCAAATAATTTCAAAATTTATTAATTTAAATTCCCTTATCCCTTTATTTCATATTCATTATGAGAGCAAACAAAGAATACGAATTCTTGCAAACGATTATAAATGAATTTAAATTAATGCGAAACAACCAGGCCATGATAAACAATTGTTTCTTAGTGGTCTCGATAAAAATCCTTAAATTCTTTTTAAATTTGTCATCCTGATCCATCCAGTTTGAAGAAAATAGGGCATAAGTTAAATTTTGAAATTCAATCTCCATAATAGTGCCATAATAACAAACAGGCAAAATTTCACCCATCATCGCTAGAAAATAAATTAAATAATAAGCAATGGTAAAGGGATCGGTAGTAAATAGAATCACAAATACAATAGTAGCGCACAAATTAATGCTGGTAACTAGAATCTGAAGGAACATATAGAAGGAGATAACATTCTCCAGTTTGCTGCGATACCTGTAAAAATAAGAAAATATAATAAATACAAAAATAAATAAATAAATATAAAGTTAAACTTACAGTAATAGATCCTTATGATCCTGAATACACCTCAATAACTCCTGATTGTTGTCTGCCTTCGTCTTTTTGACGTCAGTGCCCAGTTTGGATACTCTCATGCTTAAAGCATGAATCTGGCCACTCAACAAAGCCACATGCATGGCTGCAAACGTGTCATTGAGAACATTCTGCAATATTTGAAAGGACACGCCTAAATATTGATAAACATGAGCTACAATGTACAATTTTGTGCTGGAAAATGGATCGAATGGAAAGTAAGCGGGATACATTAAACGCCACGAGCCCATTACACCATTTAACAACACCGCCAATTCGGCAAACGAACTCGACCCAATGCATAATATCACAAACATATTCAACACAAGACGTACGTTCTTAAAAACCACATTTTTATAATATTGGGACTCATCTTTGGCCAAACAGATACGTCTGTCCTGCCTCCTTATAATATCAAACATATTTTCTATATTGTTAAACTTCAGATAAATCGCAAGGGTTTTTATGGAGCACACCAAACATGTCAGGTTAATGGCCAAACTCTTGATTATATCAGACATGGTGGTACTCATAAATAGACCAATCATCAAATGCAATGGATAGCCGATTGTTACAATAATATTGATGAAAATCGAATAGGCAATATAGAGTTGACGATATTTTTCCGTTGGCAAGAAACCCAAAATGCGCCAACAAATGAAATGTGTGCGAAATATTGATTCACCCTGTAGTGTAGCGGTCATGTTATGGTGGTGTCCCGTTTAAATTGCAAACAAACTTAACGCTTTTCTATTCAAGTTTGTTGGCACTTTTATACCAGCTTGTGTAATATTTACGTTGCTAGTGCCAAACTGTGCTAAATTTTTTGTATGTTTAATTAATGGGAAAATTGTGAATAATTGTTTGAGTGGACGCTTTATTACAAATTTATTTGTTGACGAGTGACGGCGTAAATTAGGGAGTATCGATGTCTCAATTAACAATCCTTATTGGAATAGAATTGTTCTATACACAACTGGAGGGTTATTATGTATTTCGATTCGAAAGAAAACATTTTCGAAATACATATATTGTAATCAAATTCAAACAGTTTTATTTTCGAAATCAGTTACAAAATAACCCCCCCTGATGTTGTATGTTGTACATTGTATGATACAATTAACTGATTGTGAACACAATTTTGAATTTATATTGTGAAGCCTTCAAAATTGCAAAAGTAAAATATCTCGTTTCAAAATGTGATCAATGTGATTTTGAACACAATTTTGTCAACCCTTTAAAATTGCAAAAGTCAAATATCAAAAAATTATTGTAGTGTTATCGTCTATTGTTATTTTTAACTTTCATACAACATTTGAAAAACATATTTAAAAATGTTGACATGTGGGCATTATTTATAAGAAATTCTACAAACAATTTATCAACTTTTCACTTCGCACAATTCCATTTGTTTGCAAAGATATATGTACATATATAAGTGTATCTGTACCACAATTTTATTTGCAAATCTCATTTTGCATTAAAACATTTTGGCAGAGACTTTGCTCTCTTTGTTAGGACTGCGCTCTCCTGCAAAGTGAGTGTGTAAAGTGTTCCACAAAACATTTAATCAACTATGCATTTCTGTCTTCTCACTTTTCTATTTGCATTGCAAAATAAATATGGCATGTTAATATTACATGTTAATTAAGAAAAACAGATATTTTATTTGCTGGTTTTCAAAACTATAAAGTATTTTTTTTTAAATTATTAAAAATATTTAAAACATGTCAAAACTATTTTCAACTATGCGTAATTACTATCACCCAACCCAAACAACATCATCGAGTAATGATCTGCATCCATTGTCAAATCTTAGACTTACAGCCGAATTTCGTAACACCCTTGAGTCATGAACGTTGCCCGTCCAACTTGCACATTCAATGAATGGTTTCCACGCAGGTACACATGTCCTTCCTTGTGTAGTGTAGACGCATTTTAATGATTGTGCCAATCCCTCAACCACACACGCAAGGGAATCTACCCATCATAAAATAAAACGTCTATTATACCGTCGAGAACTCAATGGATGGTAATGCAAACTGTTGATTTTCAGCCGACAAAGCAAAGACTATGTATTTTGTTTCAATTTTTCTCTAATTTTATTTCATATAAATCAGCTTGGTTTAAAAATTAATGTTTTGTAGTCCCGAATATTTAATCCGTCTCTATAATTTGTTCTTATAATCGCGTCTTCACTATTGTCGAACAAAAACTCACGTCCTAATACTCGTATTTTGAAAGCTTCATTTGTTACAACAATATAAATTTGTAAACCGATCGTTTAACTTGTAAATTTGTGACAAAATGATCAGAATTTGCTTTGCAAAAATAAAATTTACAGTTTTTGTGAAATAAAACAGCATAATTATCCACACAATATTTGCAAATAACTCTTCTATATTAACTTTGCACTAGAGGACGTGAAAGAGAAATTGCAAAGAGAAAATAATAATTTAAACAAATTTGTAAATTACTCTTATCAATTTCAACTTAAAGTTTTGCAAATTGAAAACAATTGCATAAATACAAAGTGAAAAGGTGAGAAGTTGTTTTGTGGAATAGGGCCTAGGACGGATCTTTTATATCCAGCTTTTTACTTTTTTTTACAAAAAGCGTAATCCATCTCGAGGTTCACTAATTTTTTAAAGAAAAAAAAAAAACATAAAATTCAAATTTAGTCGCGAATGTTTATTATCATTTGAAAGAACATTCTTTAGGATTTATTTTTTGAAAATTATGTCTATCAAAAGTTGGTCTTTGCTACGTCGCAGATGGTCTATTCGTTGAGTGCAATTTTCGATGACTCGATCGAGCATTTTGCTTGGTAACTGGCGAATGACACGCGTGATGTTTTCCTCCAAGGCCTGAATCGAAACGGGTTTGTCCGCATAAACTTTAGACTTTTCATATCCTCACAGGAAAAGGCTAACGGTCCCAAAACGTGAAATTATGTGCTCACCGAAATGTTCTCTTAATAAATCCATTGATAGATGCGATGTGCTGGAAGTGGCGCCGTCTTACTGAAACCAAATATCGCCGAGATCACGAGCTTTAATTTCAGGCATCAAATTGTCGGTTATCATGGCACGATAACGGTCGCCATTGGCGGTTACGTTCGCACCGGCATCATTTTTAAGGAAATATGGACCGATGATTCCACCGGCCCACAAACCGTAGTTTTTTTTCTGAATGAAGTGGGAGTTCTTGAATCTCTTCAGGTTACTCTTCGTCCCAAATGCGGCAATTTTGTCCATTGAGCCAGAAAGGGGCCTCATAGGTCAACATTCAATTTCGAAAACGTCTGATCGTCTTGGAGCTTTTCAAGAGGCCATAAAGCGAAGCGATGTCGCTTGTGAAGGTCGAGCTGTTCCAGTTTTTGCACAAGCTTTATTTTGTACGCTTTCAATTTAAGATCTTGTCGTAAAATGCGCCAAGTCGTTCCATACGTCAGTCCGAGTTGCTGCAAACGGTGCCGAATCGACTCTCCACGGTCTTCGTGTACACTCTTAGCTACGGCCGCTATATTTTTTTCACAGCGTGCTGGACGTGGTATATTTGGTCGAATATTATCCAATAATGAATGCTGGATCTCAAAATGGGTGATTGTGTTGCGAATAGTACGCCTAGTAGGCCGATTATGTTGACCATAAGTTCAGCGAAGTGCACGAAACGTATTCCTAACAGAACGTGAATTTTCGTAATAAAGTTGAACGGTTGGTAAACGTTGTTCAGGCATAAGTCTTTCCATTATGAAATGCCAAACAATACTAAACAAGAATAACATGACAGCATGACACGACTCACACGTGATCTGTCAAAAAAGGCTATTGAAAAAAGTATATCTACTTGAATCATCCAGTATGTACTATGTAACTCATGATTTGATGATTTTTTTATCAGTCGTGTAAAATATATTTGAATATCGCTTTAAAACTGTTCCACCCCAATATTGTGTCATTGGTCCTGCTTAAATGTATAAATAATTACAATTTGTCATAATTCAGTTAATACATTGTATAGAGTATTATTAATTATATTATAAACCCAACCACTTATATACTCCTGCAGACTGTTGTCACCACGTATTTACAAAAGGGGTGACTGAGTGATTGTATTTTTTTTTTACACATCAATCATATTAATTATGTACGAATTAAAAATTATTAAATTACACACCATTTTGAAATAATTGGATTTTTGATATTGTGATTTTAACCCATTTTCAGTTCAATACTATACAAAAGGCCTAGGGCAATTTTTAAAATATTTGTTTTATTCGGGAGCCTTGTTTATGTCTAATTCAATTACTGTGATATATGTATGTACCTACAAATATTTACTGAATCCGAAGTTATCACCAAGGATCTTTTGAATATTTCTATGGATTTCATAAACAAAAATTAGTTATTTTTTTGTTGTTCTTCTAAAAAGTTGTTAAAAACATATAGATCTTTTTGGTGACAAAATGATTTTAGTAATATATCGCCTATGTTCTATATTCAACTACGAAGTGAAACTAAATCGTTTCCAATTCCACACGGACAATATCACGGCGTTCTAGTAAACGAGTGAAACTTTTACACTTCGATGAACAAAACTAAAAGTGATATTTTACTTTTCAAATCATTTTCACAAATTTAGAACACAAACTTAATGAAAATTTCACTTCCACTTCATTTTACAAATGTAGAACTCAGGAGTATGTAATAGTTTGACAAATTTAATTGAAAATAAAGAAAATTCAAACCCAGTTTAAATCAAAATTAGAAGAAATTAATTTCTTTCTTATCAATGCAATATTAAATGTTTTTACACAAACAATTTCCTTTTTCTTACTTATATTCATATATTCTTATGATTTAAAATCTCCAATAATTTTTTGACATTTACCTTGAAATATTAATTAAACATTTTCTTTTAATAATAAATCATTAACCTAACCCTAAAAGTAAATAAATCACACCTTAAAGTATGCTGTACTTTTAAATACATACTGCAATGAATGGTTTAATTCTCTTAGGACATGTTACATATTTTTGTTTATTTTTTTCTCTTAATATTTAATTTTTCACTAGTTCATTGAACTAAATGCCGGGAATTTTACTCAGTGGACACTAAAACACACAGACACCAAAATTAACTAGCAATTTAAACATAAATAATAAATTAATTTATGTCATTTCCATTTATCCATACATACACTTGAGTGCGAGTTTTCAGTATTAGTTGTGTGTACAGTGAATAGCAAGTGGGCAAGAAAAGAGAATGGAAAGAAAAAGAACTTTGGTAGGTTGAACAGGGATGGAAAATATAGTATTATAGTACTTTTTTTAACAGTTTTCTTTGATGACATATACGTTGTTTTAAACAAAAACTTTGTTGAAAGAAAATTATATCGAACAGATGTCGATTATCAAAATGTTCATTCACATTTTGGGAAAATGGTGGAAATAATCCTGAAATCGATTTCATTGGCACCACATATCCTGCGGTGTTAAAACACATGATCGCCCAGCCAATTAACAGCTGAGTATCGTAAAATTATGCATTCGGAAAATTAGGTTTCCAATAAATTTTTTGTTTTGGTGGCTGTGTGACATGTTGCACCGTCCTGTCAATTACATATGTATATGCCAAACTTTAGTTATTAACATTTCTCTAACAAGATTTCCAGCCGAATATTAGAAAACAAAAATATCATACAATTTCTCTTAGAGTTTCAGAAGCCTAAAAAACGACAAAAATTGTATTAATTGTAGAAATCGTTAAAGCTTATATGTCAACAAATAAAATTTTACAACCCTTTTGAAAAACAAAGTTCTTGTTGAAAACCTCTATAAAGTTTTCACAACTTAAAACTCTATTTTATATTTCGAATTCTCTAGAACTTAGTTCTTTATTCCGTCTCTCTCTGAAATGGCAAAGTTGGTAAAATTGTACTTATTTTGGTATAATTCAAACCTTAATAGTACCTACCTTTAGGCTTGATGAATAATCATTTCAACAATATTTTCACAAGAAGTCTTTGAGCAAATTTTCGTATAGTGGAAGCCTATTAATAATTATTTTACATTAAATGCATAAAATTTTTAGAGAAAAATTTATTTAAGTTAGTTAATATAACGATCATTATAATTCAATATTTAAAGATGTCAATGTTGACCGCGTTGACGCCTCAAATGGTTCATATGCTGGATCCAATTTTGACATACCTTCTCCAACCTATTGGCCGGTATCTTACGAATAAATTCTTCAATATTAGATTCCAGTGCGTCAACCGTTGCGGGCTTATAGATATGAGCTTAAGATTTAGATATGACATAGCAACACAAAGAATAGTAAAAAGGCGTTAAATCGCACAATATAGGCGGCCAATTGGCCGGTGCACGATGAACTTTCTTAACCGAGCTTAAATTTTAATAATACAATTCAATAATCTGCAAGCATTGTTTGTTTATAAGTACACACAGCTTCAAAAGTGTGTAAGCACCAGTGAATTTTTTGATTTTTTTAAAATTATGAAAAGCATTATAGTTTAATTAAAATTTTTTTTTTTCATAACCGAATCTATTATTCAACCAAATATCCAACAAAACGAAACTTTTAAATTTCAATCGATGGATAGATTTTAAGATTTTCATTATCTTAAAAAAATCAAATAATTTGTTGTGTTTACTCACTTTTGAGACTCATAGTAGATTCATAGTTAAATTATAGACCAAACTAAACATGTTTAACAGTAATATGTTACACGAAAACAGCTGAGCTGTCACAAACAGTCTTGCAAAAAAGAATGTTGCTTAAAAATCATCCTTTAGTTAACCTTTCTGCCTATATGTATATCTTCAATTTATCCTTAAAGTAATAAATCTACCAAATTAGGAAATGCAATCGGATTTGCACGAATAAACATAGAGCCTTTTCAGAAATGCATCACTGCGCTGCATCTGATGCGCAACTGTGATTAGTTTGCGATGCGATTTTTCTGATGCTTCTTTTTATATTGTTTGCGCTTTAGCTGTTTCAGTGCTGTATTTTAGAATACAACACATTTGCAGTGATGCCAACTGTTGCTTTTCCGAACTTACTTACAAAAAGGCCCATAATTTTATTTTTATATACATATGTATGTTTGTTTATGTTTTATTGTTACTTATTAAATATTATGCAAAAGCTATATTCCTTTTTTGAATCAGTGCCACAGAAGTAAAAATTTTAATAAAAGTATATTTCATTTACCACTCTTTTTTTTGAATGACATTTTAATGTGAATGATTAGAAAGAAAAATAAAACAACTATTTAAAGTACAAAAATATTTACAAATTAACAGAAAATAATAAAATTTATACTTAAGCGAACAAAAATTACTAAATTTATGTTAATTGGCCTAGGAAGGCTTTTTTATATTACTGTGAATAAATAAATAAATAAAAAATAAAGTAGTTTACGCAACCGCATGTTATTTAACCGTGAGTTACTATTACTAATTAACTTTGAATTGATGAAATTTTCCTGAGTTTTATTATTAAATTAGTAAACATATCGGTTTTTAAAAGAACTTTCAACGCAACTTAATATTAGTCACATTGTTTGTGTATTTAAATCGATTTCTACCTAAAGTGGTTTAAATATGCTGCGGTTTACATAATTTTTTTTTTTATTATTTTCATATTAAATAATATTTTTTTGTTTGCTTTGTATTCGAATATGTGAAGAATTTTAATTATTTGCAAAAAAATTAAAAAAAATCATATATTGCTTGTGAACTTAAACATACGTACATACACACAGCTTCAAAAGTGTGTAAGCACCAGTGAATTTTTTGATTTTTTTAAGATTATGAAAAGCATTATAGTTCAACTTAAAATTTTTTTTTTCATAACCGAATCTATTATTCACCCAAATATCCAACAAAACGAAAATTTTAAATTTCAATCGATGGATAGATTTTAGGATTTTCATTATCCTAAAAAAATCAAATAATTTGTTGTGTTTACTCACTTTTGAGGCTCATAGTATGTATATATATTAAGAGGGCTGCTATTGGTAGGGGAAAAAATAATTAAATCGTTAGCAAATCTCAAGTCGTGATCTTAGTATTTAATATCATTAAGAATTAAAATTACACCAAACTATTTTTCTATAATTTTTTCAGTTTTATTGAATCTATTGCTACCCTAATAATAATTACATACAATATGCGACATTCATGTATTATTTTCCATTGTTTATAAGATTTTCCACATACATATGTATGTATAAGCACGAATTATGTGATATTTTGTACATGATATACAAACATAGTAAAATCTTTTGTTTTTAACCATGTCATTATGTAATCAATACCTCTTTTATATACATATGTACATATTTATTTACTTGTGTTTTTTTTTCATAATGTTTTTAATAGCCAATGGTTTTCATTTCGCATAAACTATGTCAACAAGTACATATTCAATTTTAATTTGTGCCTTTCTTACTTTTTTGAAAGAAAATTAAACTGCAGTTTTTGTGAGTTCTTAAAAAATGCCAATATCAAAGTTAAATCTGGGTGATAAAAAATAAGTGTCTTTTTTAAGAGTTTTTATCGAATTCCTTACAGTTCACACCAATAAACACATATTTCCAAAATTCTAAATTTCCATTTCAGTCCCCTCTCGGTTATTATGATTTTGTTGGCACCACATACAAATAAAGAGATTAAATATTCATTCGATGATAATGATACCAAATAAATAATACCAACCGCAATTCTGTATTAATTTTTGCCCCCACAGGAGATAAAAAATATGTGTTATTGTGGCAAATAATGAGAAAGTGTTGCTCCAATTCAGCAGCAACAACAACTGCTTTGCATACACGAAACGTGAGGAGTGAAAAATGTGCAAGTTATTTGCTGTTGGTAGATGAGGGGAGTGAGGGGCAGAGATTTTCCAACAAAATACTTTTTCTGTTTGTTGTTTGTTAAACAATAACACAATTTTAATCGAAAGATAACAAGCCAATTTCTGAGAGAATATAAAGGGGGTTAAAAAAAATCAAAGCAAACAATAAATAACACATGCAATACAGTGTTGCCATTATGTGTTTATGTATGCTAAATTACAGTTTTATATGAATAGATTGTTTTTAAAATTTGGCTGGAAAGTGCTGTCATATACGGTTGATGAAAATTTCTTCAGTTTAGTAGTATAGTTCAGTTTCAGTTTAGAGTATAGTTCAGTTTCAGTTTAGTGTGAATTCAGTTTCGTTACAGTTTTATTTTCGTTTCAGTTCCGTTTAAGTTCAGTCCAGCTTCAGTTCAGCTTCAATTCAGTTTCAATTCATAATCAGTTTAGTTTCAATTCAGTTCCGTTTCAGTTCTGTTTCAGTTCCGTTTAAGTTCAGTCCAGCTTCAGTTCAATTCAGTTCAGCTTCAATTCAGTTTCAGATCAGTTTCAATTCATAATCAGTTTAGTTTCAATTCAGTGCCATTTCAGTTCAGTTCCGTTTAAGTTCAATTCAGTTCAGCTTCAATTCAGTTTCAGTTCAGTTTATTATACCCTATTGTATATATGGTATATTGAATTTGTGCTGATGTTGTAACGCCCAGAAATATTTGTCCAACACCCACCTTAAAGTATACCGATCGACTCACAATCACTTTCTGAGTCGACTTAACGATGTCCGTCCGTCCGTCTGGCTGGCTGTTCATGTAAAGCTTGTGCGCAGAGTAAAGTTCCTTATTTTGAAGATATTTGGATAAAATTTGGTACGTAGTACTTTTTCGTCACATGGATGGATGGGATTTAAACTGGTGGAAATCGATCCATTATTTCACCTGGCCCCCATACAAATGTCCTCCCGAAATTGGGGTTTACCGATCATAAATGTTTGAATTATGCAAGTATTCAAACAAATGTCATCACAAATGAGTGGTAAATGAAGTCAAATCACATCAACAAATTTTGCGCAGATCGGTTCATAATTACTCGTAGCTCCCATATAAGGCCCACTTCCTAAAATCACTTTAATGAGCATAACTCACTCAAAAATGTTGGTATCCAAATAATATTTTAAAAAATATATATATATACAAATAATACGGTATAATTTTATTATGATCGGTCCATAATTACTCGTAGTTCCCATATAAGGCCCACTTCCGAAAATCACTTTAACGATCATAAATTTCTTAAAAATGTTGGTATCCAAATAAAATTTGACACAAATAAGTTTCTGATATACAGATATCATCACACCTAATTTTATAATGGTCGGTCCATAACTAGTCTTTTAAAAGTATTTATATCAAGATGAAGTTTAGCATACATAATATTTATATTCATAGACATCATGACACTAAATTTTGTTTCAAAATAAGTTATATCTCCCATATAGCGCCCATTTCTGAAAAACTGTTTTATTTATATACTGGGTGTAGGTCATTATATGGCCGGGTTTGACCGACTATACTTTCTTACTGGTTTTCAATTCAGTTTCAGTTAAGTATAAATTCAGTTCCGTTTCAGTTTTTGTTAAGTTTTAATTCACATTTAGTTCAGCTTCCCCCTAAGGAAAAATAAACAAAAAATTAATAATGAACTTTATTTAATATTTGAATTAAAATATCAATTTTCCAGGGGTTAAATGAGGTTATACAATTTTAATTGTATTTTGCATTTTTTGCATCTTTTTAATTTTAATACATACATATTTTGAATTTTACACTGTCAATTAATATAATTGACATGTAATTCTCATGCCTTTATTTCCCCGGCTAATTATACTTTGTAATTGAAAACAACAACAAAAAAGTAACAACAATTGTAATGTAAAACAATATGCTTGAACGATGATGAGCGAAGTGGTGTTGAAAAAATTATATCAAAATTAATTGAAATATGAATATGAAGCTGAAACTGAATAAGTCAACGTGATATATGCGACTGTGAGGAATCGTATATATCTTTCACCTTAGCTACTGCTATGGACAGAGAAATATAGCAACAATGTTCTATGAAGTGCCAAACATATTGAAAGTGGAATGATAATTCCATATGCTATTCTTTTGCTCCACTGTGTTAGCTTTTGCACGTTCTTTATTTTGTTAAAAATTAAGTTTTTTTATTGGACAATGAAATAGCGCACAATTATTTCGATTTTAAAAAATTGTTGATGCTAATTTCGGAGGTAAATTCTTGTGTAATTTAACAAAAATATTGTTAATCAATAATTTTATCAACCAAAATTGGATTTCCAAATAATTGGAAACTCTTAAAAAACAATACCTTAAATATATTTGGTCATATTTTGGTCAATCAAACTCTTGTCCGTTTATGTGTTGGACACACTGTATAACGTTACAAGTAATAAAATAACTTAAAATGTGTTAGAATAATATGAACTTATTTTAAATACTTATAGTTTATGGTAGCAGCTCATTTGCCAAGTTTGTCAGCGAGTATGGAACATGTTCTCAAATTAACATAAAAACCCATTGAACCAAATAAAATAGAACCTGGATATATGTAGTTGCAGTTGTAACATCTACAATATACATATATTTGTTTTGTATAGATACAAAAAGTGTATTTATGTACAGATAGATTTATTTGTATGTCTAGTTTTACTTTCGTTTAGTTATAAATTTAGAAGATTAAAAATAAATATGTACTCGGTGAGTGTATGTGTATATGTTTTTTGCAACTGCCAAACAAACAAAAGCCTGCCATATTATTTCATATCCAGCAACTGAAATAAATAGTAAAAAAAATAATAAAATAGAAAAAAAAACTTTTAAAAATTATTATAAATCAAACTACAGACAACTTATACTTAAAATAATTGCCACAAAAATAAATAGAACATAAACAATTCGCAAAAGAACAAAAAAAATCACATAAACAGAAACTAGATTAAAATGTAACATAAAAATTAAAATATTTGAATAAAAGTGAATTTGTTATACTCCAAATAAGACAGAAATAAAAACGTTTTTTTTTTTTAATTTGTTGACATCATCACACTCAACAGCAAACAGATCACATTGATGATCAACGTACACTATGATCACACTTTTCGCTTTGGGCGAGTAAATGCTAATGGAATGAAAATAAAATTAAATTTTTAAAATAACAAATATTTGTTTAATAAAATTGCAAAAAAAAAAATCATTTAATTCTCAAATTCAATTAACAAATATTGTGTAATACTTTAGATATTTGTTTGGCTGCGTTGAAATTTATTGTTTTTATATATATAGCACATGAAATATGTTTTTCTCTTTCTACTTATTGTTTTTATAATTAAAGCTTTTTAGTTTTTTCGAACCAAAATTGATTTGAAATAGTTTACACATAAAAATAATTCAATCATGGTAAAAAAAAAAAAAACAATGATGAAACAATCGAAAGTAATGAACAAAGTTAGAATGAACAGAATTACGAGTATTGCTTAAAACAATCAACCAACCTGCACCCATGTTCTGTAACTTTCGAACATGTGAAACAAAATATTCCATCGTTTGTCGAAAAGTGAGAAAAAAAAATGTGTCTGTCAGTCATGTCGAAGACTATCGAAAGGGATTACGTCGTTACGTTAGAAATGTCATAATATACAACTCAAAGCCGATGTAAAATTTTAGTGTTTGAAACCGCTAATTACAATTTTTTTTTTGGTATAAAATTATTATTTATTTATTTAGAAGTACATATTTTGAATACTTTATCTAATAAATAAATAACAATTTGATTCATATTATATTACGTTGAAGTATTTGTCTGATATTTAACCATTTCAGTGTATCTAACATAAACTGGATTGGTGTAAACCTATTGTAATTTAATATTATCCTCATCGCTTTGTTTTGTAGCTTCTGTAGTGTGGTTTTATCATTGTATTAAATATATTTATAGCAGTTATCGTCGAAACTTTACTTCTTATTCTTCTAAAGAAACCAATCTGGTCTGTTAGGTTCATATTTTTATCTATTATGAAACCGAAGTATTTTATTTTGTCCACTTTTTTGATTATATGTGACACGGCCTATGAAAAGGTGGCATCTGACTCAAAAAAAAATTTTTCACTTTTTTTTGTTTTTGAGACGCTCTTTCACGTGGTGAAAACTAGAAAGTCCTTACTTGCTTAGAAGTGTACTTAAAATGTAGAGAAAGAAGAGCACAAATAAAAGAAAAGAAGAATTTTATTGAAAATCCAGAATCAAGATAATAAATGGAATTGAAAAATTTAAAAACAGGGGGGTTGCTCTCTATTGCGATGCGGTATGCGTACAAATTGATCCACTTACGCATCGCAATAGAGAGTAACCCCCCAGGATTGAACGCTGCAAAAACGATTTTACCAAAAAAAAAACTGTTTTGCACAAAAAATATTTATTTAGCAGTATTAAGTAGTTTTCTTCGTCGCTATCCTTGTTGAAACCTTTGAAGTTGTTCGTTTTTTCGAATCTCCTTCTGGAGATGAGGCCATACGTTTTCTTGATTTTTTTATTGCAGTTGAAGTCGCAGGTTTCTTCAGTTCTTTCTTTTTTGGATCTTGATTTGAAGATGAAGCTACAGACGTCTTCGGTTTAGGTTTTGACGATGAAGCCTTTTGTTCCTTCGATGCCACTTTGGTGGCTGGTGAAGCATCCTCAAATTTTTTTCGAAGGTAATGGAGCCAAAATATCCGCATTCGTGGGGTCTGAAACCAAGCTTCTGAGATTCTGATAAATGTACCACTGACGCTGCAGAGCTAAACCGACTGGTTGAATAATTTCGGGCATGGTTTAAACAACTGGGATTAATGACAGTTGAAATGATTCAACATCTTTACTGTCAGCAAATTTTTTGGTTTTTAAAGAGTTTTTGCCCATTATAAAATGATGGAATTGTGTAATACCTTTAAGTGGCTTGTAGAATGGTTTAAAATAACTATCCCATTCATATTAAACGACTTTTTTCGACGAAACAGCTGTATTATGGCCACCTGGTGACGATTGTACGATGCACTGCAGCAACTCTTCATATGTATCAATATTAGTGATAGCATACCTGGCCTTGAAAACCCTTGTTTTTTTTGGTTGCATTTTGGGTACGACTGTTCAGAATGCAAAATAAAAACTACTAAGAAACTGACGAAATGGATTTTTTGTCTTTAACGGCTGTGTCTTGCAATTTCTTTTTTGAGTCATAAGCCACCTTTTCATGGGCCGGGTCACATATTGTCATTTATTTTAAAATTCAAATTATTGTTCATGTTTATTTATATAATTTTTGTTTTATTTTCGATGGCTTTTAATTTATTCATCTTTAACCATTTATTTATATTTATCATATCTTGCATTTGATTATTTTGGCACTGTTCATCTGTTTCTGATTCCTTAAAAATAAGAGTATCGTCCGCGTATAGCAGTATTTCACATTTGCGAAGTACATAAGGCATATCATTTATGTAAATAATAAATAGTAAGATTAATCCTTGTGGAACCCCATATTCATTATTGAAACGATTGAAACAAATTTAATTCTTTATCTTGTATTCCGTATTTGTATAGTTTTTGTAGTAAAATGTTTCCATCTATAGTTTTAAAAACTCTTTTGAAGTCGAGAAAAATTGCAATGATTGTGTTATTTTTGTTTATATTTTTCCATCTGTTTATAACATAATTCACAGATGTTTCACATGAAAAACTTTTGTGATTCATATTTCTATAGTATATTGTTTCTTTTTAAATATTCTTTGAGTTGCAGTTTAACATTTTTTTCTATAACTTTTTCGCATACTTTTAGGGTGTTAATTGGACGAATTTCTTCACATTTGTTTGTTTTTGTAACCTTTTCAATTGGTGTTATCATTGAGGGTTTCCAGTTTTTGGGAAAAACTCCAGTTTCCAACGAGGTGTTTATTATTTGCAGCATAATATCTCCAAATTAACTCCAATTATCCAGTATTATATGAAGATTTATATCGCAATAAACATTGAAAGTGAAAGTGAAAGTTTGGACAACTGTTTATGCCGTAGAAATATACGAAATAATATATTAAATATTGTTTTTTGATGCACACAAACACTTATTTCTACTTGTCTGTTTTTGACAGTAGTGACAATTGAAATTGCAATGTAGAAACCATAAAAAAGATAGTCTTACGTTTTCACTCAAGAGAAATTGACACTTGTGTTATGAAACCCCAAAACTAATTTTTGTACTCATTTGGGCGAAAAATTTTAGTCACTTGTTATCTAGAAACATGCCATATATCTGGCCGCGTTTTTATTTGTGAGTATATTTGACAGTTCAAAACATGAACCTTTCTCACAAAAAATTTACCGACACACTTTTTCTTTAAACTGAGTAATTTTCTTATGTGACAGCTATTAATCGCCAAAAAAAAAAAAAGGTACAGACGCGGAAGTAATTTTCTTATGTGGCAGATATTAATCGTTACATTACTAAGTTACAGACACAGTTTTGTGAGAAAAACAGCTGTTTGTTTCAGTTTTATTCCACAAATTTCTCACTGTTATGCAGAACTTATAATTCCATTTTGTGGTATGCAAACGAGCTAAGTCCACTTTTTATTGTGGTAATATCAAATTACCAAATCTTTAAGTCAAACCCCACCAAAACAAAATATATAATACCTTTACCGAGTTTATGAGCAAAACTGTCATAAAATTAGGTGTCATGTTTCCAATATGGGAGCTATGACCAATTACGGAACGATCGGCATAAAATTACATAGTATGTCTTCTGTGTATACGGAACTTATTTGTGTTTAACTTGGCCAAATATTGACCGATCCGTACAAATGTTGTAAGTATGATTTATTTTTATAAAAAACTTATTTATAACGAAGTTTGTGTAAATACCTAAAATCAGACATAAATCCAAAATCCTATTTTGATTCTAAGTCGTTTGGTAAACTTTAAGATGAGTGTTAAACTAATATTTTTGGGCGTTACAAATAATACCCTATCCACTAATCAGATAATTACCTATCGGAACTTGTAGCTATTGATCAATACCCATTTAATTACAAACACCTGCAATTAAATCATTAATCAGTTCGTTTCGTTTCAGTTCAGTTTAAGTTTTTCTATCTTTTACTTTTCTTTTTGTAATAATTAGCGACATTAGACAAAGTTAATTGAAGTTACTAGTTACATAGTTATTAACAAAATCCTTTTTTACAAACTTTTATTTATTTATTTTTTTTATCTATTTACAGACACATTCCAAAGGCCAAAGCTACAGCTATTGCAGATACGCCCGAATTAAAAAGAATAGCGGAAAATACAAAAATCCAATCGAATGTAAAGTATCATGAAGATTTTGAAAAGGCTAAAGGCAAATTTACCCAGGTCAGTCACAACAACAAAAAAAATTTGTTGTATTTTGTTTTTAAGTAACTTTATTTTGTAACAAAAAATTCGAATGTACATATGTTTGTGGATGCAGTAAAACACCGTAAAAAAGGCGTTAACTTGTTCATAGTAAAAAAAATGAATATGAACACAGAAAAGAAACAGATTTCAAAATATTGCGTTACTTTGGCCTCTACCAGGCATCTGCAATGTTACATGATTTAAATTTATTCCATTCCATATTCGCTTAAGTGGAATGAGAAGAAGTGTTGTTGCCCACTTATCCCTAGGCAAAGATTCACCATTTAGTTTTAGTTTATTTTAGTTTACATTTCTAACCTTTTTCCCATTATATTTCGTTAAACACATTTAATAATTCCACCTCATGTTATCTGTCTTTTACACTTCTTTTACACATTTTGTGGAACATTGATGACAGGTCGCCGATGATCCTGAAACATTGCGTATTAAACAAAATACAAAAATCATATCGAATGTGGCCTATCATGGTGATTTGGAGAAAAAAGCTGCCATGGAAAAACAACGTGGTGCCGCCGAAGCATCTGACAACTTAAAAGGTGGGTATTTAAAACAAAATTATAAAAAAATAGGAAAAGTGTTCCTTTATCTGTAGAGAGACAGACAACAATGTGAGAACAAACATACTGATATAGTGATATAAACGTCATTTGTGTGTTTATTCTTCTAATGGCCGAATTCTCAGTCATTAGTTAACCATTGGTAAACTAAAATACTAACTAGTTTTTAACTATTACTTACTTATAGCAAACTAAGCATTGCGAATTAAGAATCATTAGTTAAGCCTTTGTCATTAGCTAACTAAAGACTGTGAATTCGGCCATAAGTCTCTAAAAATTAATACATGATATACTCGTAAACTGTGTGTTTTATTTTGCATGCTCTTTATGTTTTATATATTTCAACAATTAATTAAATTATTTTACCCAAACATAAATTGTTGTACGAATACAACGATTACGTCAATAATTCGCGTGTGAATTTTATTTAATGTTTATTTAATAAATTTGAATTTTCGATTTTCCGTTTTGCTATATGAGTTTGAGATTTTTTAGCTAAATAATTATTAAATTCATTAATTTAGTGAATTATTTTTACACGATATCTTTATTGAAACCAAATAGGTATGTGTGTCAATATTTTTAGATTGCCCAGTAAAAAATGTGCGCCAAACGGAGCAGGTTATGTATGAATTCATACCTCAAATCGCTTCAAACCTGCTGATGGGATTCATGATTTTTGTATGAGGTGTTCCCGGTTTGGAGGACTACTTTCTGCTGACAATAAGCGCTTCTTTTAACCTAATCAAACATGCAAATAAAGCACTTTCCTAAAGTGTTTTTTAATTCTATCTGAATGTTTTTGCTTAAGAAAAATTCATAGTAACTGAGAAGCGCGATATTCGTTTTGTAATTGAGTTAAAACCCCTTCTTCGTTGTCAGCACTAAAAAAGCATATTTTTTGTATATTTTATTCGTAAGCATTTACTGCTTCAAAAGAGCGCTTTTATTAAAGCGCTCGATTATGCGCTTTTGCTCTTAAGTGCTTCAAAAAATACGAACTTTTTTTACTGGGTGTATAGTATCCAAAAAATCTAGTTAAAATAAAAATACAAAAAAAAACGGAAACTGAACTGAATCTGAACTGAAACCGAACAAAAACTGAACAATTGAAACTGAACTGAAACTGCACTGAAATCGAACTGAACTTAACTGAACTGAACTAAAACTGAACTGAAAATGAACTTAGCTGAAATTGAACTAATTCTAAACTGAAAATGATCTGAACTTTGAATTGTAGTATTATAAATTTGTTTGGTTAATGTTGTAAAGAAAATTTTAAAAGAAGAAAATGTTAAATCTAATTAAGCATTTTCAAAATTTGAATCAAAGCAATTTACAACTTTACAATTTAAGATAGCATTGTCTAGTGATTTTAATTAAGCTCCTAAAATTTGTTAATGCATTTATGTTTTATTTATTTTATTCAACATATTTTATTTAAAGAAATAACAATTAAATTTACTTATTATTTTTTCATTTTTTTCCCATTTTAATTTTATGTTTTATTTGTGTCATCCTGTATGTTGCTTGTTTTGTGAAAATAATAAACTCAACTTCACCCAATTTTCACCATAAACTTCAAATACATTCAACTATGTATGCCCAACACACCATCCTTCATTCTATCATTTCACCACTACCACAACAAATCGAAATTAAAAAACCACCAACCAACAATTATTATAAAATACAAACATCATTTTCAACACATCTGTGATGGTGAAACAAATTTATGAATATTATCAATGACAACAACCTAATGAAAAATTAATTGGAAATGCAACAATATATACTCACCACACAAACAAATAACCATCCAAAAAATTGAATTTTAACAAAATTTAATAGATGAATCGGAATATTTCTCAGAACAATTGGCTGCAGAACAATTCGCACAATACGCACCACAAATACAGACATCCCATTCACCATTGCCACCACAACAACAGTCCCCACGTTTGCCAATGCAGCAACAACAGCAGCAGCAACAAACACAACACCAATACCATTATACACCACAACAACACCAACAACAGGCAATGCCACCACCATCCATACACCATCAACAACACAATACTGCTCACATTGTGCCCAGCAATCAAGCTGGAACAACACAAGTTTATCAGCAACACAACAACAGTAGTAGACAACAACAACAGCAAACATCACAAACACATGCACAACAGCAACACCATCAACATCAATATGCTACACCACTACAACAACAACAGCAGCAAAAACAATTTATACAACATGAACAGCAACAACAACAATACCAACACTATCAACAACCACAAACATTGCGTCAATTAACCCCACAACAACAGCAACAACAACAAATGCAACATCAGCAACAACAAGGAATAAAACAAACTTCTCATTTATACCCATCTTCTACTTCGACAGCAACCAATCTGCAGCATCAACAACAACAGCAGCAGCAGCAGCAGCATCAGCTGCAACAACAACAACAGCAATATCAACAACCTAGTAATACATATAATCAATTGCGCTCAGCTATATTACAAAGTTCCCATCATCCAACTGGTGCCATTCAGGCCGATTCCTCCCAATCATCCACACCAAGCTCTTCATCCACACCCTCTTCATATTCCTATGATCAGTACGACAATAAAAACTACACAAGACCACAAGCACCACCATCATCACAACCACAACAACAACAAACACACTCCCAATTATATCAACAACACCAACAACAACAGCAGCAACAACATCACATGAATAATAACATTAACAACAACACTGCAACACTACAAAATAATAACGGTGCTTCGATTGCCACCCTCCAACAACAAACCTCTCCTGCCTCTTCCTATACTTCCTCTGGACCTGCTAATCCCGGCAATACTGCTTCTGCTACTCAACAATTATTTTCCAACACTAATTACAATAATTATCCATCAGCAACTAATTTGTCAACACCATCCTCATCATCTGGCCAAAATTCATTTGCCTCGTCTGCTAGTGCCGTTGGTGCTGGTGGTGGTGGTGGCGTCAGTTCACTAAATAACGGTGGCCAGCCCACAACTCTTCACCACCATCATCATGCCAATAGCAATGGTGTTGTCATCAATGGCAGCATTGGTAAAATAGCTGACTATGACCCGCTATCAGATGGTCCACGTAATTTACCGAATCCAAATAGACAAAGTACTACCCTGATCTATAGTTCCGATAGTCGTGGTAATGGTGAGTAGTAGTTGTAGTATTTACGTACATACATACATATATGTATGTATGTTTGGATGTATGTATGTATGTATTTTTAATTATAAAATGCTAAAAAAAAATCCGTTAAAAAGTTGAAATTTTTCTTTTGATTCGCACAATAAAAGTATTATAAGATAACCCATATAGGTACCCCATAAATGTGGATTTGAGATACAAAATTGAATATTTTTTACTTCCTTTATTTCTCTTTGTGTCAGATAGTAAAATGGGAAAAACGTGTAACGACCCACATTATTTTCAATATCTATCTATACAGACATACTCCGAATTAAAAGCATTAAAAATGTCAATCTGTGCACATACCATACCATTTTCACAATTAAATTAATTTTTAGAAAATGTAAAACATATGCATGGTGTAACTATACAAGGTGAGTACAGTAGCACAGCTGACTGACTTTGTTTACAATTTACTTATGTCAAAAGTAATACTTTTTCAAGTGTTTTTGCCAGTAGTACATTATTTTACACAGACAAAATGCCTGTTGTTTCTGTATTGTTTTGTATTTGTGGCCGATTTGCACTCACCTTGTATAGTTACACCATGAACATATCTATATATGTATGTATGTATGTACATATATATGTATGTGTGTATGAATACAAAAAATAATTGCATTTCTTAAATAAGTTTTAGATAATTAGATCTATTTGTAATATTATTTAATATACTATCAGCCCAATCATGAATAAAAAATACGCGGGAGTTTTTCCCTTTTTATTTTTTTAACATTGAATTTGAATAGGAAATATTCATGATTTGGCTGTATATACATATGTATATACACGGCAAAAGATTTTGTTTAGCACGAATATTTTTGAAATTTATTCAAACACTTGTTTAATTTAAATGCAAAACATTTTGTAATTGCATCTAATCGAACCTTGGAAAAATTATGTATGTATTTTTTAAGTGCAAATTCTACTAAAAAATTTACAATTGTACGGAATTTATCATATGTACATATGTACCTGCCACTGCTTGTAGGAGCTTTTATTTCGTTTTATGTTGTTCATCTGTGTTTTAATTTTTTTTATGTGATTTATTTTATTTTTTAAAGTTTAAAAGTCTGCTTAATTATTTGTTCTAAATAATTTCATTAAAATGTTTTTTTTTCTGGTAAATCGCTTTTTAATTTAAAGGACATTTTATTTATATTTTAAAAAATGTTAAGTAGCAAAAGAAAAATGTTTAATCCCTTAGTTAAATTTAGCCTGCCAAAGCTTACATGCATCCGAATTGAACTTAAAAAAATATAGTTTTAATTTGTTATAATTCTGAAATTATTTCAGAAGTTTTTGTGACAATTCCAATTTAATTCTGTTTTAACACAAGTACTTTGTTGACATTTTAAGCACACAAAGGCTTCTCAATAATTAGTGTTGAACTTGTATAAGACGTATCCAGACAAAGAAAAATTGGCATGGCGAATTTTACGAAATATTACTTTTAATGATCCACCATTTATATTTTTCTGAGATATTTAATTTATTGCAATAATTCTCAATGATTTGTACCTACTAAATAAACTATTATGTTAAACAAAGTTCTTGTTGGAAAACCCATTACAAAAGATCTTCATAATGTTTGTATGTAACGTATTTATTTTATGGCTTTTACACATTGATCTGATTTTTCAAACAAAAAGGCCTATTCCAGAATAGGTAATTAAAATGATAATGAGAAACTTTTTGCATTAAGAACTAATGAATGAAAACAAGAATATCACTATAAATTATTATTTTAATAAGAAACGACAAACCAAGTGTCTCCCACTTACTGACAGATTTGAGTGGTTGGTCATTAGAGTATGCAGCATAATTTTGAGACAAAAATTACATTTGATTTATTTAATAAATTGTGTAATTCCTTTTTAAACTTTATTTTTTAATTATATTTTGCGTTTTATTATTTAATTTGTTTCTTTATTTGCTATTCAGTGAATAATTCTTATCCCAAACGCATTGGTTCAGTAGCCGATATTGATCCTGTTAATGGTATTTATGGTTCTTTGTCAGCTGAGCAACAATTGCAACAGCAGCAACATCAATTGCAACAACAGCAACAATACTATCAACAAATGCCAACAGTTCAACAGCAGCAACAACAACAATTACATCACAGTGTGCAACCAAAACAGTCGAAACAAAGTCTGGTAAGTTTCTATCCATAATCAATTAGAATGTGATGTATGTACATATCGCACCATAAATACAAAACAACAACTTAAAATTTTTAAAAACTGACTTTTTTTCATAAATTAATTCAGAGTGCACATCTCTAACTACTGCAACAATTTCTTTCACATCATTATCTTCTTTAAATGAAAAAATAAAGTTATGTCTATTTTTATGTTAAGTGTGTTGCTTATGCACGATGAAGTTTTTTGTCTCTCCTGAAAATTTTAGTATTTTGAGTTGTGACCCTTTTGTATTTAGGGTGCGATATATTACGATTAACGATGTCCGTCCGTCTGGCTGGCTGGCTATACATGTAAACCTTGTGCGCAGAGTACAGATAGCAATTTTAAAGATATTTCGATAAAATTAGGTACGTGCTATTTTTCCCCCCCCCCCCCCCCCCCAGGACTCTTGGGATTGAAACTTGTTTAATTCGGTCCATTATTTGACCTAGCCCCCATACAAATGTCCTATCGGTCATAAATGTTTGATTTATGCACGTATCCTAACAAATTTCTATAGAAATAAGTTGTACATGAAGCCTAATCTCATCAACAAATTTTGTGCAGATCGGTACATAATTGACCATAGCTCCCATGCCGAAAATATCTTTAAGCATAACGCTCTTAAAAATGTTGGTATGTATCCAAATCATATTCAACATATGCCTGTTTCATATATACAAAAATCATTTGGCCCAATTGTGTGATGACCATACATCTCTTAATAATGTTAGCATCCAAATAAAATTTAACACAAATAAGGTCGGTCCATAATTAGTTGTACCTCCCATATAAGAACCCCTTCGAAAATAACTTTAACATCCAAAAATCTTTTATAAGTGTTTATATCGAGATAAAATTTAACACAAATAATATTTATATGCTCAGAAGTCATGCCACCGCTATAGAAGTCATAGCTTCTATATAGAGCCCATTTCTGTTTTACATATATATTGGGTGTAGGGTATTATATGGCCGGGCTTGACCGACTATACTTTCTGAGTTGTTTTTGAAATAATTGTTTAAATTTAAATTGTTTCTTTATTTTCTTTTCAGCGTGTTTATCGTGCTCTGTATGATTATGAAGCCCAAGATGTTGACGAGGTTAGTTTCCGTGAAGGTGATATTATATTCGAAGTCGAATCTATTGATTCGGGCTGGATGACTGGACGCGTAGAACGTACTGGTAAAACCGGTATGTTGCCAGCTAACTATGTAGAAAATGCGGTTATATAATAGGGAATGAATGTAACTGTTGCCAGTAAGAATAAGGCCAATAATAATAATAATATGAACAATAACAACTCCACCACCACCACCAATAAAACAGCCACTAGCAATGGTATCAAACAACAAAAAATTATTGAAAATGGCCATGGCAACAGCAGTATTTTAAACAACAACAAAAACAATAATAATAACAGCAGCATGAATGGCACCAATGCAACAATTACCAACAATGGCCCAGCACCACTTATCAATAGACGTAGTAATGTAATGACTACGTCACGTACTAATCTTCGTAATAGCAGTAACAATAATTTGTCAAGTAAACATAGTTGTTGTTGTACAAATCACATTGCTGTCATTTTAATATTATGCGTTTATTTAGCTCTGGTATTTATAATATTCTCTAATGTATTTTTCGACGATAACAACAATAGCAAAAACAGCAACGAAAACAATAATAAAAACACTATTAAACATAAACCGCAAATAAATGGAGGCGTTGACACGCACTCCAAAGAGGATGATCGAACACAGCAACAAAATTTCTATTATTATTTACTAAATCATGTATTCTAACAACTACACAGTTTTAAATGAAGTTACAATATGTAGATATATGAAAAAGAAAATATTTTTTACCCTTATCTAACATTTATTATTATTAAACGTTAAACTATATAATCAGGGTTTCTCTTTCAAAATTTCAATTTTGAAAATTGTATTTGTTTTTAATTTAACATTTTTTTTTAATATATTTTTTTTTATTTATATTTCTTGCTAGTAAAGAAATATATTATCTATAATGCCACAAACATACATAGTACATATATGAATAATATGAAATAAGACCAATTTTTTAATACTAACAAATGTATATTATGAGCAGCTTTAATTTGTAAAAGAAAATATTTGAAAAATGAAAATTCTTTGCAAAATACATATGTAACAAAAGAAATTAATTTTTAAATATTACATTTTAAATTTTCTGTTTAAATAATAAAGGAAATGAAAAATAAATTTATTGAATTAAATAATATTTAAGTAATGGAATATAAAACAACAATATATATATTGCCTGCTTTTATAAAACAAACTTGGTTTTATAAAAGAAAACATTTTGACATTTTAGTTTGTTTTCATAAAAACAAAACCTATTCTAACTTTTACCATGTTATTTTACACAAAATCGCACGAATATTTCTGTTTTCAATTTCGAAATGTATTTGTATAAATCATTTAAACACTCCCGGCCAGAAATTGCAATACTACTTACCATAAGTTATGTATTAATACAACACTATTATGTGTCCTGTATTAATTATGTGTCCTGAATTAATCAGTATGCTTTGTAAAACGTCACAATAACTCAAGAAAATATCTTTTCGAATTTTTTTAATTAAATTTTTAATTTCTTAACGAAAAAGTAAACAAATTCTACACCATTTCAAGCTGAAATTTAGAAAATACAAATTGTAATTAATATTGAGAAAAAACAAGTTCAAAATAAAATAAATCCACGTTACTATTAAGAAAATACAAATTGAAATTTAGCCTATCAAATGAATATTGGAAAATCCGAATTAATTGAGGAATTGAGAATTTCAATTTAATATTGAGAAAAACTGTAAAGAGTGATTTTTTAAGAGCTTTCGGATTTAATTTTAAATAAAAAAAACACATGCAATTTAGAGAAATGTATAACATCATTATTAGAGTCGATAGAACGATCTATATAATTCAATGTTTAAAGATGATTTCATGTAAATACTTTCTAAAACAGGCCGGTATATCACGAATAAATTCTTCAATATTACCTTCCAGTGCGTCAATCTTTGCGGGTTTGTCCTAAAAAATAGTAGTCTAAAGGCATTAAGTCTTACGATTTAGCCGGCCAAGAGAGCGGTCCCAAACGAAAAATAAACTATTCACTGAATCTCAATCATCTCAATTGGGCCATTGTTTCGCGTTCTGTGTGACATGTGGAACCGTCTTGTTGAAAAATTTTTTTTAATCATCGCACGATAATGCTCGCCATTCACAGTATGGTCCGGTGATGCCGCCAGCCAATAATCAACACCAAAAAGTGCATTTTTCGAGTTACATTGCCAGTTCTTGCAATGCTTCTTTCTGCTCTTCACATCAAATACATCTATTTTGTTTGTTTACGTATCCATTCAACCAGAAATGAGCATCGTCACTGAAAAAAATTTCAAATAGAAGTGCACGATGCACGTTCTTAACCGAGTTTGAGTTTTGATAATAAAATTCAATAACCTGTAAGCGTTGTTCGTTAGTAAGTTGATTCTTGGTTAAATTATAGACCAAACTGAACATGTACAGTAACATGTTACACGAAAGCAGTTGAGCTACAAAAAAGAAAGTTGCTAAAAGACCACCCTTTGTGTATTTTATAAGTAAGAATTATGGGAAAAAAATGTCAAGTAAGTTTTTGATATTTCGTTCTAGGTTTTCAATTGCTTAATATCAATTTGTGTTTTTAATTAATATTTAAAAAAAAAACTGGCTGTTTGTTACTTCATAACATTGAAAAAACGAAAATACTACTAGAAAACATTATGTTTTTTTTTAAACTCGTCCTGCCTATCATGCAGTGGCTTGTGATAATGCCCATCATGGTCCTAACGCAGACCCTACTCCTGTCCAGCAACAATTCCGAATCGGACTTCCTAAGCACCGGCCACAGCGTCCGTGACACTTGGCAGTCCGTTCGGTTTCCCTAGGCCTGATTGGTCACACTTAGGACCCATTCCCTAATTCTTCCATAAAGAAGCCTATTGGAGGCCCAGCTGCCTCCATACGGTTATATAGTAAATCAGTTCCAATTTTTTTCTTAAGAGTAATCATTTTGATTGTCTTAAGAGATAATTGGATAATTTGTTGTAATACTTGAATTTGTAACAAGTTAGTGAAAATATCAACCTAATGTAAATCTATGATTATTATTTCGTAAAGTATAAAACTATTTTTGAAACTTCAGTGCGAGAGTCTAATCTAAAATTATTAATTTTTAAAAAGGTCTTGTGTTAGAATTTTATTTCCCCTTAAAAATTTGTTTTTAAAATATCGATATAAATCTCTCAAATAAATCTTTATGCGAGGTGAACTAATTTTCAAAATAAGAAAGTAAATGTATATCTTTAAAATGAACTTATTATAGCCATAACATAGTGCATTTAAACAAATACATAGTATTAAAAATATTATTAATCAAAAATTAATATTGTAGAACATATTGGATCGAATCATTACAAAAATTGTTGTAGCCATCAAACCCTTAATAATAATGTTTGGCTTCATTTTAATTAATTGCGAATAGTTTTAAGCTTAACTAATTACAGGCTTTATAAAAACGCGTTCAAAGTGTAATTAAACAAATAAGTATGTATGTACATCTATTCGGCTGCACTTAAAGTTTTTAAATATGTAAGTTGTTGCTTGTTTTTATCGTTAAAGCTTTAAAATAAAAAAGTATATTTTTTATTGTTTATAATAACTGAACAAAATTTAACTTAAAATAACAATAACAAAGTAACTGTTATTTTATAGAAAATTATTTTCTATTATACAGTGGCTCACAAAAAATTAAAAATTATTGCAAAAATGTACATTTTTATATATTAAAACTAAAAAAAATGCTCGTGTTACGTGTTTTCACCGATTGCTAAATGCAGCGTTGTTGGTTTTTCGTTTTTCTTTTTTTATGCTTCTGTCAATATTTTCTGTTGAATTGTGAGTTGGATTTTGTAACGTCAAGCGTCAATTAAAAAAAGTTTAAATGAGTCCGCGTACAACGATAGAAAATCGAGAATTGGTAGATATTAAACTATTTCCAAAATGGCCAAGAAAAATATCAGAAATGGTTAACATTAAAGCTTCAACAGTCTAAAAAATCATTGAGCGCTTCATCCATGAAAAACGGGTTTATAACAAAGGCAGAAAGCCACCAAACCAAAATTTGCAATGAGCATGATGAGCTACACATTCTAAAAAAGAGCAAATCCAAGGCTATATCAGCTTTACAACTGGCCTACGACCTGGGCAAACAATGTTGTGTTTAAACTAATAGTCGTGTTTTGCGCCTATTTGATTTAAAAAAGAAACACATTTGTAGAATATAGAGAAATGTATGAAATCTTTATTTGAGTCGATACAACGATCTTTATAATGCAATGTTTAACGAGCTACGCCCCAATTGGTACATACGATGGGTCCAATTTTGGCATACTCTCTCCAATATATCGGCCGGTATCTCAGGAATAAATTCTTCAATATTAGCTTACAGTGCGTCCTATAGATATGAGCCTTAACCGACCCCAAACATGAAATAAATTGTTCACTGAATTCGCCTTTCAACTGGGCCATTGTTTCGCGGTGTGATAATTTCTACGTATGCGTGTTGGTGGTATAATGTCCAATAATGTAAATTTGCTGCGAAATTTAGTCACAAGATTCCGAATAACCGCCTCAGATGATTGCCCAAACTGACCATAAAATGAAAGAAGTGAACGATGCACTTTCTTAACCCAGCATTTATTTTAATAATAAAATGTAATAATTTGCAAGGCGATTCATGATTAAATTATAGACCAAACTGAAGATTCATATTTAAGCTCTCAACAAAAATTAGTAAATATCCAGTACTTAACAGAAATTCTGCAGTCAATACAAATTATGGAAGTTGCTATTAAATATTAAAAAAAAGATAATAAAGTATTGTAATTAATTTGTACTACATATTTTTCTAAAAAATTAAATAAATGGCGTACAGACGAATGTTTAAGCAAAATTTCAGCGAATTATATTGCAATATTTCATAATTAATTAATTATGATGTTACAATGCAAATATGAACAAAAATGTTAAAAGTTTTTTCTCAACAATTATTTTTTATAAATATTTATTTAAAACCTAAAAAAATACAACTAAACGCATTCAAAGGTATTTTTCTCTTATGTTTTATTTTCGATTCGCATCAAAATTCAATAAGTTTAAATTCTGAAACTTATTACTCAAGCCCTAATTGGAAAATGTTTTAACATAAAAACGCTTGGTTTTATTATTATTTATTTAAAAATGTATGTATTTGTTTATGAATTATTTTTCTTTTTCGAGGTTTTTCGTATACAATTTTAAAAGTTATTTTCCGTTTTGTTTTTAATCGATTTGAAATTGAAAAAATTAACCCAATGGTATTTTCAAGGAATGAGTGTTTTTTTTTGCAGAGATGGTGAGGCGTGTCCTATATCACCTACAAAAATAGTAATATGTAATTAAAAACTGTTTTTTGAAACATATAAAGAAATTTGATAAAATGTTTTTATTATACAAGTATATTAAATAAAACCAACAAGCTTTTCTAGTTAGTCTAATATTATACATATGTACATGCATATAAACAATTAAAATAACTTAAGGTGGCGATACAATGGAAATTAGAAAATTGTAATGTAATTCCCAAAGTTTTTAGATATTTAATAAAACAGTTTAATTAGTTATTCTATAATTGAAACAACAAACAATATCTGCTGGTTATTTAATTATTGTTTTTTTTTACTACTTATAAATTTGTACTAACATTAACAGCAGACTTATGAAACATCAAACTGGGAATTTTGTAAAGAATATACAAACTCGTGTTGCACCTTATTATCTAATAAATAACAAACCTTCTTATATACATACATATACTCCTATATACGACATAAATCAATTAGTAGCATAAAAATTAAAATTAAAAAAAAACAACAAATAAAATCCTTTTTTAGAAAACCACAAAAGTCTGTTAGAAAGAAAAATATACAATAATTAATAAAATATACAAAAACCTTAAAGATTTTTACCGCAATTTTATACACAATTAGAGAAACAACATTTAAAACACTTTAAAACCAGGCTTTGACATTTAATTTTCAACTAAAATGGTTTTAAGCATTATCAAAAAAAAAACTTTAAAAGTGCCTTTTATTTGCAAAAAAAAAACACACACAAAAAAACTATCACAAAGAAAATTTAAATACAATTTTCTTTAATAATTTATATTTAATTTAATTAATGTAATTTTAGTAAATGATTTATTAACATTTACAAAAAAAAAGTTGATTTATAAGCAAACAATTATTTATTGTTAAATCAAACAATTATATATATATATATATATATTTTTTTTTTTTTTCAAAATAAAACAAGTTAAACTTGCATTTATATATGTAATAAATTATCTATCTACATAACAAGTAAATATTTAATTATTAAAAAAAACTTTAAAAATCTGTTTAGCATTTGAAATTAATAAAAGCTACATTTATAATACTAAAAAAAAAAAACTATTAAACTGAAAGCAAAAGTAATAGTTTATTTAAAACAAATCATTATCTATCTACATAAAAAGAAAAAAGTTTTTAATTTTGTTCTTATGAAATGTTATTATTGCATGTTAATTTTGAAACTTTTATATTTAGTTAATTAATTTAAGGAATTACCCATTAATTAAAAAACAAAAATATAACAATTATTTTATAAAGTAGTTAAAAGAAAATAAACAAAAAATTAAGAAATAAAACACCACAAATACTACAAGCAATCACAATTTATGAATTTATAAATTTATATGCAAAAATAAACAAACAAACAAACTGCTTCTTAATAAATATAAATAAACTTATCGATAACTAAAAGCCAGTATAAATAAATATTATAAAACGAAAATAAATTGAATAAACTATTAAATAAAACTAAACGAAATGTCTTTAATTTGTGTAAAACAAGTGTAGAGAAAATTAAATGTATTCTGTAAATCAGGGAAAACGTCATTTGGGTTTTATATGATGTTTATAATCAAGAAATTTCAACTATTTATTTAAGTAAATTTCATGGTGCAACTATACAAGGTGAGTGCAAATCGACAACACAAAACAGAAACAACAGACATTTTGTTTGTGTAAAATAATGTACTACTGTCAAAAATACTTGAAAAAGTATTACTTTTGACATAAGTAAATTGTGAACAAAGTCAGTCAGCTGTGCTACTGTACTCACCTTGTATAGTTGCACCATGGTAAATTCTATGAAAAAATAAAAAAAAATTAAATTTTGTCGGAAATTTTCAAAATTTTGGAATTTAAAATTTTTTTTTTTAATTTTTGATAACCCATTGAATGCGCCTCTCAAAGACCTTTCATATGATACCAAATTTACATATATGTAGTTCCTTTGGAAGAAATGTAAAAAAAAAATCAAAAAACCTCTAAAAAGAACCTTTTTATTCTATTGACCCCAGGACAAAAAAATTGAGAAACGTAGCCACCCTAATGTATATGGATTAATCTTCCTTATATATATAATTCTACTGTACGTGTGTTGTGACTGAACTCCTCCTAAACGGCTGGACCGATTTGCAAAAATTTTTTTGTATGCGTTTGGGTGGCGCCCCGGGTGATTTAGATTTACAATTCGGTCCAATTGGACAAAGGGGCGTGGTACCTCCCATACAAACCACAAATTAAAAATCTATTTTTTCTGCTCCTGATAACGGTATTTGAACAAAATTTGGTACGTCGGTTTGGTGTGCATTTTTTAAGTGCTGCTGCAAATATGGGCGGGATTTGATAAAGACGCGTGGTACCCCCCTACAAATCTTCTTTATGTATATAATATACATATATGTATATAATATACATATATGTATATTTATTAATTTAATTAGAAAATACAGTCATCAATACACGTTTGTAAACACCTAAAATCTTTTTTTTTTAATTGCTTTAATTTCTGTATTATTATAAAGACTATTATTATTAAATGGTGATTTTTTAACAACTTTCTGTTTGGCAAGACTGTTTTTGGTAGTTTAGCTATTTTCGTGTAACATGTACATATGTGCATGTTCAGTTTGGTCTATAATTTAACCATAAATCGACTTACATACATACAAACGAACCACGCTTGCAGAAGTTGGATGAAGATCTACTTTTTTATCGGAAATTTGTGCTCAACGACAAAGTCCATATTTGAATGAATGTATACGTAAACAAGCAAAATTGTTGTATTTGGTGTGAAGAGCAGACAGAAGCAGTATGTAAGTACATAAGTATATGAACTGCCAGTGCATCTCGAAAAGTGATTTAATTTTTTTAATTAAAGAATGATACGGTTAGGTCTCGCTGTCATTGTCATTATTTCCTGAGGGTAATCAGGTCCGTCCCCATTTTAATTCAAATGGATACTGGTGGAGACTATTAAAAACTCAAATCGGAATCTTGTGGAGTACCATTCTTGATATTAATCTGAAGGTTTAAGCGTCCCAGCTTCCTTTATGAAGACATAGGTCGACTAGGGGTCTACTTAAAAAGACGAGGGATAACCTGACAATTTGTGAGATTGATAATCAGCTTTCCAAATTTATGGTACAATAAAACCAAAATTTACTCTTGGCAATAAAACAAAAATTTTAATTTTTTCATACCACACATTTTTTGTTTTGGAAAAGAAAACTCTCGTTGAAAACTAAGAAAAAATAAATAAAAAAAAATAAGCTTTCTGTACTTAAAACAATTACTGTCCTTGTTTTGATATTGATTCCATAAATAATATTGAAAATATAAAGTCTAAGTTATTTTGGAGGATAAAATCCAAAAACATCTCGGCTTGTTGACATGAAACAATTGGCTTTAAGTGGTCATAACTCCCAGCTGGCTTAACGCATACCAATGATGTTGGTACTCAATGGAAGCGTAAGGAAGTCAGCTATCCGGGAAAAATTAGTTTCATTTGAATAAATTCTATAGTTAAATAGTTTCATAATTAGAAGTGAATTTATAATATTTTACCCTTATTCATGTGCTTATCGTAGAAGCGTAATAAATTTAGATTGACGAGAATGTTGAATTCGAGCGCTTTTTGCGGATATCAATATCATTAAAATCGGTTAAGACGTTTAGAAGCGTTTAATTATAAGAATTTTACTTTCTTTGGCCGAATGATACTCGGATTGTCGTGGGAACGTGGTCAATTTATATTTTAGAATCCAATTAATCAACTTTCATTTAGAAATTATACTTAAAAGTTCGTATTGAAACGGTACAAGAAATTAGTAAATTATGGAGGTTATATAAAATATTAAGAAAGGAAGAATAAAGTTTTGTAAATATGTAACTTGTATGGTTTTTAATAAATAGCTATATAAAATACAATATTATTTTAAAATTTATTAATTGGGATGTATCAAATTATGCTTAAAAATATTATCCACAAAGTTTCATTAAAAAAATGTTGCGTACAAACGATTGTCTAGCACTGTTTATTTACATACATACATATGTATGTATGTAATTTCATAAAATGCATATTAACAAAGTTATTAATCACCCCTATCGTGAATAAAAATTCCACATGAAATTTGTTTCCTTTTCAAATTTTTCCAATTAAAATTCAATGTTAAAAAAATAAAAGGGAACAAATTTCATGTGGAATTTTTATTCACGATAGGGGTGATTATCGATTTAACGGACTTGACTTTATTAGATTTTGGTTATTGCTTAAAAAGTTTTCTTCTTCAAGTTACAGAATTTATGTCTGCACAAATAAAACAAATATGTAGCCAATTTAATAATTCTATTATATTCTTATATATTATATTTATTGATACTAGCAATAGAAAATTAATGTACATAGAAGATTCTCGATTTGAATAGTCTAATTTTTGCCACGTAATTAATTTCATGACATTAGATTTACATCACATACCTAAATGTCCTTTTTCCATTTAAACAATGAAATGGGCTAATAAAGAAAATTTATTTAATTGGGAAATATTGGAATTATAGCAAAAATAAAACAACATAATATTTTTTTTCCTTATTTTCTTTACAAGTATTTGTACGTGTAAAATATATTTATTAAAAATACCATATATGTATAGGTAATAAAAAAAAGTTTAATTTAGTAAATTTGTAAAAATATATAAATCAGTGTGATATGTTTAGCTTAATACTACAATTTGTGAAAAGGTAAATTTTTAACTGGACGGAAAACTCTTTAATGTTAGTAATGAAAATATGCATGTAGGTATATACTTAATTAATAAAGTAAAATTTGTAGAGCAATACAATTACTAAATAAAATAAAAATGGAGGGAATAAAGTATATGTATGTAATGTAAAACTTGTACATTCAATTTCAAGCATAGCTGATTTCATGATCGTAAGAACGCTCACGATACTCTTCACCGTCGGGTAATGCATGATGTCGTAGGCCACAGAGACGTGGTCCAAAACGCAGCATTATAATAATAACACCCACAATGAAAAGGGCTAATGCAGCTACGGCTGGGTAGAGAATAATAAAAACCATGTTTGAAAAATGTATATATACCTATATTTTTAAAAACGAAAGGAGTTGTTTATATGTCGCTTTCTCGTTTTGTGTGCAATTCCACGTATTCTTCACGTTGTCTTTGCTGATGCAAACCTCTGCCTTCGGGACGAGGTGGTCTTTGTTGGTACTGGTGATGTACTGGCACGTCTTCCACTTGGGCTTCAATATCTTCGCTAAAAAGTCGTGGTGTAGGCTGTAGAAAATATGTAATACATTATATAAATAATTCTGATACAATTAATTGAAAATTTTACCTGTAGACTTTGAAAATATTTGGCGTCTTTTAATTCGGTAAAATCCAACGGTGGTTGATTATGAGGTGTGGTCGACCAAATTGACACTAGCCAGCGATTGCCTGTATGTCTATCCTGCCAATACTGACGATGTTTCGAACAACAACCAAATATTATATTCAAAATGATTATGGAGCCAAGAACTACCGTGCACACAGCAATGGTCGCATAAAATGGTGAGAAATTCCCATAAATATGACCAGTAAAAAATGGATTATTTTTGTAAGCTGTTCGTTCGTCGAGTGTTGACATAGTCTGTTAGCGAAAGACTACAAAATATTTTTCAAAACAAGTAAAACTTGGAAAAACTTAAAGTAATACAGAAATAGTGCCTTTTAGGTATTCTTAGTTCTTAAACCGCTTGCAGACAGTAAAAAGTAAACATGAATTAGATTTTGAACATTTGTGACAACACGATTCACCATAACAACACGCATTGATATTTAATAAAATGCTCTTATAAAATTACCGTGTCTTTCAAAACGTCAAAATAAAACTCTAAAAGGAAGAAGAAAGCAAACAATTTATTTTAATAATAATATTAATCTTGAAAATTTGTTTAATTTTCGAATTAAAATGACTTTTACATAGTAGACACTCCCCAAATTATAAGCTTGGATTTTTTGGGTGTGGCGTTTAATTCGTATTAGAATTTTTAACTTGGTTATGTACCAAAGTAAGATATTCGCCGTCAAATTTCCTTAACAAATACTCACAATTTATCTGTATTTTTTTAATTATTTAATTTATACTGTGTTTATTGTTAGTTTTTAGTTATTTTCGATTATTTATTTTTCTTTATAGGATCATCAAAAAAAAGTCTCCAACACAACAAATAAAAAATTATGAATGAACCCGTTTTTATTTCGATTTTGCTATTGAGCTGTGTTTAAGCAGCGTTTAGGGTTGCATTTTACACGTAAAGATTTTTTTTAATTTTGCTTCAAAGTTTTTAAATCTGAATTCTTTAATATATAATGTGAAAAATATAATAAATAATCATAATTTTACCAAAAATGTTTATTTTAGTTCAGAAACAGGTTTTGTTTAGTTGTATCTATTGCGTTTTTAAAGCAGTACATTGTCTCAACAAGTGTTTTGTATAATATTGACTTTGTCTACTATTTTTATTTATTTGTAAAAAGTTTTTTTAAAATTAAACAAAATTTTAAAATTTAATTGGCAAAAAAGAAAAACGTTTCAAATCGAGAACAATTTCAAAATAAGATCTAATACAGATTTAAATGCATTTAACTGATTTAAAACATTTAAAATAGATTTAAACTCGCTACTCCTTTAGAAAGTACAAGTTTTATAAAAAAACAATATATGTGTATATAATATATATATATATATTAATATAAATCTAAATAATTTTTAATATATAAATACATTTAAAGTTGACTATTATTCGAGTAAAGTTAAAAAATCATTACTTTTTCATAGAATGGCCACCTCTTGCAAGCCTATTTTCGACCAGTGTACATTAAAAATCGCTAAAAATAAAACGTCAAATCTTGCACTACAAATACAAATAATACAAATAATACAAATAAAATGATAAGAAAAAGAACAAAAGTGACATTTTATTCATCTAGTCTTCTATATTTACTTTCTGAACTTGGGATCACAGGCAGGTTCCAAAGAAAGAGACAAGAAAAAAATATACTATCTTTGCTCTTCTGTCGCCTCTGTGTACTCTGTGCTGGGGATTTCCCTCATTTTAAACCATAAAGGTAGCCTTTAAATATAATCAAGATTTACCACTCGACTACAGTCGACAAATAACAGTACAACGGCCAGTATGAGGACTAAACAGCAGCTGCAACAGCAATTACGTGCAGACATAGGAAGCGATGCGATTCCTATTGTTAGGAGAACTCAAGTTTCAACTCTTTCCTTGGATCAGCTTCAAAAACTAATGTTGGAAAATAATCTAGCTGTGGAAGAAAGTCGTGAGCGCATGCAAAACACTTTAATCGCATGTTTAGGTTGTAACGAAGTGGATATTGTTGATATGGTTAAAATTGATTCTTTAAATGTAATTCAACTGGAGAAGTTGTTAAGTGAAATAGCAAGACCTGAAGAAAATATTGTTTTTAATGAAGTGGAAAATGCCGTAGAGGAAAGTGAAACTGAAGATCCAGGAGAAGAATTACGTGCAATTGCTGCACCTACAAAAACAATAAGAGAAGCACAACAGGAACTAGCGCAAAATTGTGGTTTTGGAGAACAAATAATATGGGATCTGTAAGTTGAATAAAACTTGATTGCGCATTTATAATTATGATCAAGACCTTGTAAAGTTCATGCTATTCCACTAAATTTGTTTATACGTATATACATACAGACATACATATTAGGGTGTCCCAATTTTTTTTTATACGGTCTAGTATTTTTGAATTTTTAGGAAGAGGTTTAGAGGTCGCGCAAATCGAGTCTTTGTTAAAAATCTGTTTTTTTTGTCTTTTTTTCAAACTTGACTCATAACTTTGTCGATAACCACGTTCATTTAATTTTTGACCAAATATTTCTAAAGAAAATTTCCCAAACTTTATTTCCATATGCAAAAACTTTAAGTTCCGGCAATATTTTTGTCCATTACGATTCCACATATTAAGTATTTTTGAAATTTTTTAACAAATTCTGTAGAAAACTATTTATTACTTTTTAAATTTATATGAAAGGTATAAAAACTAGTGACGCGATTTTGAATACCGATAAGTTCTAAACAATTAAGAAAAAGAAAAATGGAATTTTGTCCTACAGTTCCCGAGTTGCACTACTTGTACCTTTAAAATTGTTTTTATAGTTGGGTCTTTAATGTGATTTCTGCGAATATCATTTCAATTTAATCCGTCGTTTAATTGTATTTTTCTTCAGGGATTGAATAAATAATAGATCTGGTAAGATTATAACATTGGGGTTTTAACTGTCATTAATTTCTGACATTGATCTAAATCGTTACTTTACCAAAAACTAAAAAAACACTCATATTTTTTTTTTTTGTTGATTAGGTATGATTGGTGAACTGGCAAACAGCTTATAATAACATATACTGGGTATAAAGATAAAAACGGGTATAACTCAGGAACGGCAAGAACAAATTTAAAAATTGTTTATTTATATTAATTAGAATTAATTTGTCTTTCAAACTGCATCATTATTTTTTTTCGTTTTCATTTAAACTTAAAAAGGCGTAAAGCGTTATTACAAAATTTTTGAAAAAAAAATTACGAAAAATTGTAACTTATGGTATCGAAATGAGTAAACTCATCACCAAAACTTATAAGTTTTTCACACTGCAATAAAGCTTGGATACTTTTCTTTAAAACTGTTTCCTCAGGAGTAAAGTTGAAAAAAAGGCCGAAAACTCCGGGCTTTTATGAAAACTCCATTTGCGCGACCTCTAAACCTATTCCGAAAATTCTTTAAAAAAAATCAAAAATACTTTACCCTATACGCTTTCAAATTTTGACTAAGCACCTATGAAAATCAGCAAGAAAAACATTTTTGGGACACCCTAATACATATGTATGTACGTACATATATATGTACAGTGGGAAGCAAAACTGGTCCTGATGTTTTGCATTAAGTAAGGTAATGAAAATAATACAAATAATTTCATATATATTTAGTTCGTTTATTTGACCTTTTCTTAATATTTAATAGTTTCTTTTTACAAGCAATAAGGTCACTTGAATTTTATATAAAAATATTTAATTTATTTCTATATATTTATTTCCAATATTTCGCTTCCAATATTTCGAAAGCAAATTCGATAGGCGTACAAATTGATAATCTTACGCATCGAATCTGCTTTCGCATCGCAATAGAGAGTAACCCCCCTGCGCTTTCCGATATAAATGTAAAAAATGCTTCATTTCTGTAAAACCCACAAAAAATGGACAGTAGATGACAGAAAATGGGTTATTTGGAGCGACAAAACGAGAGTTAACCAGTCTGATGGAAAAGAATACTATTGGCATAAGCCGCATGAGCGCATCCAAAAGCACCTTTCTTAACTACAGACGACCAGTATTTTGTTTACTGGTAAGCGGTTACAATTTTTCAATTTCGGGGGATCCCTGTTAGTTATACATTTATACGTTTATGTACCTTTTTAATGTTTGTGTAACTTTGTTTGATGAAGTGCCAGTTGTGTGCGATTTGTTTAATTTACTACTATTTAAATTAAGCTACCGGTAAAAATTACCTGCTGTCTGTCTTGCCGTAAGTATATTTTTAATTTGTGTTATAATTAAACTGAATAACAGTTACTTTTATTTATATTATTCTATATTTTTAATGTAGAATATACAGGCATGTGATGGAAATCGAAAACGAAAACGAATGAGTTTTAGAATTCAATTTTTTCGTAATATTTCTGTATTGAAAAACTTTTATCACATAAAATATAAAGATATTGGGGCTACTAAAGAGAATCTTAAAAGAAAAAATTTAAAAATTAGATTAGAAATGCATTCAAATGTACTTCTAAAACTCATTCGTTTTCAAATTCAATCACATGCCTGATAGTAATGGATGGTAGAAGTAGTCCGGGCCCTTCAAAGAGGGTTTAAATGGACCAAACAATTTTTTTGCAATGTACCGAAAGAATTTGTAAGAAATGTGCGATCTGATTTTTTGACCAAATTTACCTTTTGCAGGTTTTTTTAAATGCATTCTACACTTCAATCAATACTGTCTACCAAAAGAAATAAAAATTGGATTTCTAATGTGTAAAGTGGAACCATTTATTCCAAACCCAATTCAATGTAAAAATTGTTTTAAGTTGGGACATACTAAAAAGTATTGCAAAAGCAATTCGATATGCGAAGTCTGCTCGTCATCTATTCACGACCCTGAACTATGCACCAAAGTGCAATGTATTAATTGCAAACATCCACAACGTTCCAACAACAAGAAATGTCCCGTTTTTCAACATCGCCAAAACATTTTAAAATACAAAATAATAAATAACAATACCTCAAATAAATTAACAACAAACAGTCATACCGACAACTCAAACCAAAATTTATCAACAAACTCAAACAATATAAAAATAACAAATAACATAAATAACTCAAGAGATTCAAATATCTCAACACACTCAAGAAATTCAGAAATAAACACTTTATCTCAAGATACGCCCGTAAGAATAACTAACAGACTACACTATAGATGGAAGAGACGAAATGGAGTAATAAGCTTATCGTAATTAGACCCTCATTACAAATATGTCAAAATTAAACATTATGCAATGGAATATTAAAGGATATTTTAATAACTACATAGATTTACAGCTTATTTTAAATGAGCATAATCCACTTTTTGTTTCATTACAAGAAACCCACTGTCCAGTAAGCACGACACCAATTCCTCCACAAAATTTTTGTTGCTATTTCCAAAATGATGCATCAAATATTACGGCTAAAAGCGGACTAGGAGTTCTAATCCGCGATCATATTCCACATAAACGCATAACTAATACATCAAAATTACTCAACATCGCAATTGAAATTACATTAAATATAAAAGTTACAATAATATCTATATATATATACCACCTAACGAAACCTTTTCTCTACAGGACTTTAATGATATCTTTAACAACATACAAACTCCAATAATTTTAGTAGGAGATGTAAACAGCTGGAATGTAATATGGGGATCACATACAAACAACAACCGCGGATCTGTTATTGAACAATCTCTCAACCAAAATAATATATGTATTATAAACGACGGAAATCCCACACATTTTTCAACACACAACACTTTTACCCACGTAGATATTACCGGTTGCTCGCCTTCTTTACTATCATTAATAACTAACTTGATGATCTACATCATAGTGATCACTTTCCAATCATAACAACACTTTTAACAAATGGAAATATACATTATAAACCACCCGTACGTAAACTCAACCTTAAAAAAGCAAATTGGCAACAATTTAGATTAATGGTTGATAACAAATTGGAACACAAACAAATAACAGACAACCCAAACAAGGACAATGCAACTATAACCAAGGCTATAAGAGATTCTGCTAACCATCATATTCCTCAAACTTCGCCTATGCAAAAACGTTTCGTACCCTGGTGGAACACAACATTATCACAACTTCGTCTAGACAAAACAAAAAAATGGCAATTTTTTAAAAAACATCAATTAAAAGATAATCTAATTATATATAAAAAAGCAAATGCAAAATTCCGTTTAGAATCCAAAAAAGCCAAAGCTATATGCTTTGAAAACTTCAGCAAAACCATTTCTAGAGACTCCCCGTTATCATATATATGGAAAAAAATTAACATGATCTCGAGCCACAAAACTTTTAAACCAGTCACAGTAATCCACACAGACAATGAAACCATCACCGACGCAAGAGCCATAGCAATTTTTTTTGGAAAAAAGTGGTCGGAATATTCCTCTGATGAGAGTTTTTCACAGCGAAAAACAATTCTCTAAAACAACTAAATATACAAGCACAAAATTCAGACGCTTCCAATATAGAGTCGGCACTCACTTTAAGTGAACTAACAAAAACCCTTAATAAAGTTAAGGGAACAAGCCCTGGACATGATCGCATACCTTATCAAATGATTAAGGAACTAACAAACCACAGCAAAACATTTTTACTCAAATTATACAACAAAGTTTTTGAAAATCACACTATTCCCCACTCCTGGAAAACAGCAAATATCGTAGCTTTACCTAAACCCAACAAAGATTTAACAACATGTTTTGGATATAGGCCAATCTCTTTACTTCCATGCCTATCCAAAGTTATGGAAAGCATTATAGCCAACAGAATTAAATGGTATATAGAGAAAAAAAGACTTGTCGCTGTAAACCAAGTTGCTTACAAACAAAATAGAGGCTGTGCAGATGCTTTGTTACACATTGATTTTTGTGTTTCAAAGGCACTTTCATCACGAAACCACATATCAATTCTAGGAATAGATTTCGAAAAAGCCTTTGACAGGGTAGGAATACACATAATATTAGACACATTGAGAGATTGGGGTATCGGCCCTAATATATTTAATTATGTTAAATCATTCCTAACTGGGAGAACAATAAAAGTAATAATTAATCAACATATATCTAAAAAATATCCTTTAAAAAACGGAATTCCCCAAGGCTCACCACTATCAGTCGTTCTTTTTCAAATTGCAACATAATCAAAAAGCACAAATATATTGATCACTGTCTATATGCTGATGATCTTTATATTTTATGCAAAAATAATGATACAAATAAAATCAAATCAATTCTAATAATTCTAAATATCAATGTTAGCTGATGGCCTAGGCAGCCAGTGCTAATACTTTTTTTATTATATTATAATTGTATTTATATAATTTTAATATCATGTAAATAAATAAAAATAAAAATGCATATTTTTATATTTTGTATCTGAATCTATATACAGGTATCCCTCGATTTACTCGTTACTTTATTTACGCGGTTTCGATATAACGCGATTTAATAATAGTGACCGTTTTTCTGTATAATGCGCTTTTTTTAGTATAACGCGATTTAAAAATAGTGGTAACTCTCAAATTGCGCGCATTTCACTATTATTTAGAACAAAATTTTTAACTTTTTTTTCAAATATTATTTTTACAAATAATATTTTGTTATATCTACTGAAAAGTACAAATAAAATAAATTTCATTCAAATTATATTATACTAATAAGTATTTTTTTAATACGGATTTTCGGTCCCAAATTTAAATTTTGTATATAGCTAGTGTTTCAATTTGCGCGGTTTATTATATTTCTGGTTTCAAAACAGAATTTTGTATTGATAACTAATCTTTATTTACGCGGTTTTTATTCGGTCCCAACGTACCGTGTAAATCGAAGGATACCTGTATATAAAAATGGTGTAAAAAAATGTATAGTAATTCATCAAATGAGAACGACTGGGCCGATTTCTGTAAAATTTTTTGTCAGTTGTTCGTATTTTCGAGGAGAAGGTTCTTAGGGAAGAAAATTTTGGAAAATCCCTCCGGAAAAGTCTGAAAATTGGAAAATCGAGTTTTTGTATGAAATTTGGACTTAATGGCTTTCCAAATAAAAAAATAGAAATTTCTTAGTGTAAATCATGAAAAATGCGAAACGCGGAAAATTTTAAAATCTCTTCGCAAAAGTAGGAAAATGGGAAATTTTGAAAATCGAGTTTTTGTATGAAATTTTGTGTGAAATTATTCCTTAATTGCTTTCCAAATGAAAAAATAGAAAGTTCTTAGTGTAAATCATGGGAAATTGCGGAAAATGCGAAATGCGGAAAATTGATTTTTTTGTACGAAATAATTTTGTGTGAAATTATTCCTTAATGGAAAAATAGAAAGTTCTTGGTGTAAATCATGGAAAATTGCGGAAAATGCGAAATACGGAAAATTGGAAGATCTCGTCGGAAAATTGGAAAATTGATTTTTTTGTACGAAATTTTGTGTGAAATTATTCCTGTTGTATTATATTATTACTCTAAAGTTTGTCTGAAGGCTTAAAATTGGGGCGAGGCGAAGTTCGCCGGGTCCGCTTGTATATTATATTTTAAGTTTCTGTAATAAAATGAATTTGTGTTTTGTGTAAATATTTTTTTTATTGTCGTTTTTTTTACAACCTTCAAAAAATACTAAAAAAAAGTAACAGAATATATTTTGCTTTAAAAAAACGTGTGCACTTTTATTAAATTAAATAGTTTTACAACTTTTTCTAGATCTTGATATACAAGAAATATATAACAGATATATGTATGTATATTTAACTAATTATTTAATTGTTTTACAAACATTTTATTATTATTTATTTTATATTATTTTATATAACCAGTAAAATTTACTGGTAGTCTGTACCAACGTGTATATAATTTGATGTCTGTAGTTAAGGGTTAATGCAAAACAGCCGGGCAGTTTTTGTTCCCAGTGTATGTATGAGTATAATATGAATTGTTAACAATTTTGTAAGCTAATCTATTAGCACAAAATTAAACTTGCTATCGTTTTAAAATAATTTTTTTTTTTTTTTTTTGTAAACCAGAGTTGGTTACAGATTCAATTATTTTTAGTAGTTTAAAAGATACAGGGGAATTATTGTGTATTTCGATTCGAAAGCAAATATTTTGGAAATACAATATAAAAAGTATACAAATTCGAACGATTTTCTTTTCGAAACGAGTTACAAAATAAACGCCAGCTTTGTTACTACATTTGCCGATATGAAACTGACCTTATTTATAAAGTTCATTTCTGTAACATATGACCTACATTTAAATTCTTAAATTTAAATGAAATTTCAGCGATGGATTTTTTTCAAATTGTTTTATTCAAATCTTAAATGATAAAATACATATTTACAAGTTATGAGAATTTACCAAAAGGTACTACAGCAATTAAGATCTAAACAATTAAATATAAGCACAGAATTAAGGAAAAGATTTATTAAAAACCTTGCACATACATACAATAATGATGATGTAAGAAATTTTTAATCACAAACACTAACTAAATTCTTTCATAGAAAGAATCTGAGTGGTTGCCCAGCAAATTTCTTATAGATTCATAATCAGACCACCTGCATTTTCTGTTGAATGACAGAGTCAGTTCCCTTGCAATTGTGTTAAACAATGTATGCTTAAAGTTTTTGTGAAGAAGTTCAGTTGAGTATCTAGGACAAAGTTTGTGAATTATTTTTAAATGTTTGTTTTGGATTATTTGCAATTTTTTTGTATGAGTTCTAGCGGTTTTGAAATACCAAACGTGGCAGGCGTAGGTCATGATGGGCCGAATACACATTTTATAGAGCAGTAATTTGTTTTTTAAGTTCAGCTTTAATCTCCTACACAGTAAGGGATATAGGGCTCGACCACAATTAATCGCTTTGGTGCACTTGCTGTTTATGTGTTGCTTAAACGTAAGCTTTTTATCAAGGATTACTCCTAGATATTTAATTTTCCTTTTTAAAGGAATAATTAGTTCTTGAGAAGTTAAACGCAAGGTTGGCAAACGTTTAGGCGATTTATTAAACGGAAAAATGATAGCCTGCGTTTTACTATCGTTCACTTTAATTTTCCACTTATTAAAATATTTAAGTGCTTATTGAAGGTGGACTGCATCCTTTTAATTATTGCATTTGATACTTTACCACAGCAGATCAAGGCGCTATCGTCAGCATAGAATTCTGCTTCATAATCTTTATGTATTACTATATCAGACGTGTAAACTGAGTATAATGTTGGCGATAACACCGAACGCTGTGGCAAACCAAAGTGTTAAGTTTAAACACTAATCCATCATGCCAAATGATGTCAAAGGCTTTTTCAATGTCGAGAAATAAAACACCAGTGCTCCTACGATAAATGTTATTGCTTTCGGTAAAATTTACAACTTTTTAAGCGATGGAATTTCTTGGATTTTATTACGACAAAAATTTTTAATAATTTTCCTTTATAATTTCTATTTTAGATTATCATTAAATGATGCCGGAGTTATGAAGACAAAAATAAAACAGTTAATACCGGATCAAACAAAGGGGGGGCAGACAGCAATTGAAAAACTAAGAAATACAATTTTTGAAAATGTTTGGGCTCAAAGTAAGTCTCATCATCAAAACAGAAACACATTTAAATTTTTTACTTTTTTATGTACTTTTAGGGAAATACACAAATCGTTCTTCCTTATCCTATATATTTTATGTGATGGTAACAAAAGATGAAGATTTCAATACTGTATGCAATTCCACTGAATTTTCATGTCATCCAATATTTCGTTGTAAAAAATGTGACAGTAGGTTAAATTCTTTATTAGAAAAAAATTTACATTTTAGTAATGTAATTTTTACTTTTCAAGATCGTTCCGACACTAGTGAATGTTGTATGATTTATGTTGATGAAACGGGAAGAGTTTATCAAAACTGGAATTCCTTTGTGAAAGAAAATGTTTTACCTGCTGGAATAATGGTAGCACCACGCAAGGGTATTTACAACTTCAATAAAAATAATGAAGTGATATTGGATATTTATTGTACGCCCAATGGGACAACTGGTGCAAGAATAATGAATGTCGCACAAACAGGTACATCTGTAATGGGTATTGGGGCAGCATGTGTGCCTCTAGCAGCTTTAGCTCTGCCTGTTGCAGCTCCAGTCGTAGCAGCAGCTGGTTTAATTGGCCTAGGCGTTGGAGTATTTACATCAATAACCTCAGCTTTGCATTTGAGAGATCGTAGTATACATGAACAGTCGATTAGCATAAGCGATAGTCAGGCTAGAGGCAGTTATCTTGGTGTGATTGGTGGTGCCGTAGGTGTGGCAGCAGCCGGTGCCACTAGATTTATGACATCAATGGCGGCAGCTGGTAAAGCTACTGCGGTTTGTAGTTTTTATAATCGAAATATGCATGCAATCAAGTCTATATTTAATATATTTTTTTTTAATAATTTGTAGGGAATTGAAGTTTTTGTCAATGGCATTAATATAACATCGATTGTACTTTCGGGTAGTGGTGTAGCAAATGGTGTTCTAGATTTAATACTTGTAAGTCATATTGATCAAAAAAAAAAAAAAATAATGTAAATACATATATTTCTTTGCGCAGAAATATAATGATGGTGATATAATTTCATCGCTTGATGTACTACAATTATCAGCGTCTTTAGTGCTATTTACACATTCGGTTTATAATTTCCAACTAGCTTCACAAATAGCCAATGATGCTCGGGTAAATTCCATAAAATCCTATCGTGAAACATTAAGTAATCGTCAAAGGTTGAGTAGTGTAATAAGTTGAATTGAGACCTTTAATATACATAATTAAAAACTTTTTCTGCAGAAAAATGTTCGATAAAATGTCAAAAGAAACGGTGCGTATAAGAGGAAGCACACAGGGAAAAATGGATATCATACGTGGAGTTAATGAAATTCCAGACCGACAATATTTAAATGATTTATTTAAAATTAACAAACAAATGAACCAACGTAATGTCCGACCGGCATTTGGGAAATCTGGCAAAGGTGTAGTTTTAAATAACGAGTTGCCGGTAGATACAGCCGCGCTTAGACAAAATGTACAACATCAGCAGGGTCCTAATATATTGGAACAAGTTTCTCGGCCCATACCGTCTACGCATATTTCTGATACTTATACAACACAAACACCTAAAATGGCTAGATTATTGTATTCGACTGGAACTACTGAGCAAACTATTGGAATTAATCAAGATCCATTAAATCCTGACAACAATTCACAAAGCCTTATATCAATTTTGCGTAATCTTGCTGTAGCATTGCCAAATGGTGTTGTCATATTTCTTCAACATTATGGAAAACAGTTTATGGCAAATATTGCAGATGGTTATAAATTTCAAGATGTTATTTTAAGTATGGCAAACAATTTCCCAGAGAACATATTAAGATATATAATGAAATTGGCTCAAGATTTTATAGAAAAGTTCTTAGACGACATTCATCGTGTTTTGGGATTATTTATACCTACTGAATCTGTTTTATTCCGTATGTTAAAACAGGTTTTGGAAAATTATGCTGATTTAAGCTATGAATATATATCAAATAAAGGCGAAGAAATTACAGCAGCCGTTAAGCGATATTATCTATCATCTAACCCAAATAATCCGTACGAATTGAGCAAGAAGTGTCCAGATTGCAATGGCATGTTCTACATATGTCAATTATAATAACACTACAAAAGCAAACTTTAATAAACATATCTTCTTACTTACGCTACTGTGCCTTGTAACGCTTTTATACTAACACAAAATTTGTGCACAAATTTTATCATGACATTCGATATTAACATTTATATTATAAATTATGAAATAAGCAATATAACATTGTATTTATTTTATAACCACCTGGGCATACATTTGTAAAATAAAATGAAATTTTCATTAAATTCGTGTTTTAATTTTAGTAAAAACGATTTAAAAAGTAAAATATAATTTCCAGTTTAGTTTATCGTTTATTCAAGGGGGTTATTGTGCATTTCGATTCGAAAGCAAAAGATTTCGAAATATGTAATAAGTATACAAATTCGAGCGATTTTCTCTTCGAATTAACACGATAGAACCATCGAATAGACCCAAGTGAGATGTTCTAATTATGACTGCCTGCTGCACTAACATTCTCTTCGAATTGAAATACACAATAACCCCCCTGATTGCAATTCAATATCGGCAGCCTAATGGGATATATAATATAATAAGCATTGATAAACAGCGTGAACTACAGAACATGCATAAATTTGGCGATTTTCAAAACGCATGCGATTGTCAGAACATGCCTGACAAACTTATTTTTCTATGACCAGTTTATATTTCAATATATTATTTAGCGATTTCGATTTACAGAAGACCAAATTATTTGAAATTATTTTAAAACGAAAACATGGCCCACTTGAATATATTACGGATGGCAACCGAACCTCAGTGGAGTTTACAGTTGCCAAAAACATATTACAGATGGCAACTGTAAGCTGTTAACTTTAGTTGCCGAACATGGCAAACCGAGAATTTGTGGTTGCTTTGATTTTTATAATAAGTGGTAAATTTTAAATGTTAGTTATTTTGTTGTTAAACTATTTATATTTGTAACATATAAATGTTGGTTGCTATACATAATCGACCAATAAAAGAAAATTCTAATTATTTTCATTTCTGTCTCATATTTACTTGCTGATTTCTGTTGAAGTAATACATACTAAGATTTAGTTTTATTTTGAGAATATGTTTTTCGTTTAAGTTAAATACAATATTTATTCAATTTTCTTTTAAATTAATGTTTATAATGCAAACATGTCTTGTAGATACAATTTAATAAAAACACAGTTTTAAACAAACAAAAGAATAAAAAATATGTCGTTTTTATTTTTCATATAAACGTAAGAAAAATAATAGTATTAGTGTAAATAAATAAATTAAGAGAACAAAGTTGAGAAATTAGGATAAAGTTCATTAAGTTAATAATATGTAGTAATAAAGTAAAAATAATTAGTGTAGGAGAAAGCAATAACTGAAATGTCTCAACAAACAATGTTTACCTGTATGTAATAAATGGCTGAAAATAACCAAAAGTTATAAGGTGTTATCAATATTTAGAATAATAATAATTGTGCGAGAGAGTATAAACGTGTGTTATATCATCATCATCGCCGTTGACGGTGGTGGTGGAGTGTATGTATTATAAATGTTTAAACTCTTGATAAATGTTGTAATAGATTACAAGGCCAAAATGCTTCAATGCGTTCTTTGAGCAATTGAAAAGGATATGATATCCAGGTAAGTACTGTTTGTGCCAATAAGCCCATTGGTTCGGGATACTGGTGTGTCAACAAAGCCAGCAGGGCGGTAAAAGAACATAAACCCGCTGTAAAGAGTATAAAGAATGGTAGCTCTTTTTTGGGATAAACTGATACTTCATGAAAGGCCGGTAACAACTCACGATCAGCACATTCTGTACATGTAGGATACGGATAAAAGAGATGACCGCGTTCCAAAGGGTAAGGTAACATGCGGAATGTACCCTCCCAAGTACAATGTAGCAGATTCAAAGCACCTTCTATGTTCTTCCAGTGCTTCAAATGAAAGAAAGCGTATGCCAGAGCCTCGGAATCACCTCTTTTCAAAATATGTTCTGGTGGCAGGATTAAAGGTTTAGTTTCAAGTAGATACTTCGGCACATGAGGATTAAACTCAACGGCTCGATGTATAGCTTCAACAGCACACATTTCTGCCGGACTTAAGCCTCTCTTGGATGCGATATCTGGTGAAAACTTATCTGCTACCGCTCTGGCTTTAAGCAGTGCCGCTGTATAACAAATTGTAGCCGACTTTGGCAAGGAGATGTCATCGTACTTTGCTAATACTGCTTGGCAATCAGCATACGCTTGCATCTCCAATAATGTCTCAATTAGATTCTCATGAATGTTTAAAACATTCATTATTGAAGGAATTTCTTTTGTTAGGTCGCGAAACATTTTCGCGGCCTCCTTTAATTTTCCCAATTTGCGTGCACACATCGCCAGACGACGTTTTATATAAATAAGAACATTGGTGTCGCGTCGATGCAGGCCCTCAGCTATGGGTCCTTGATGTTGCGTTAGTTGTGATTTACGGTAATTTTGCTCTGCCACCTTTAAAGCTGTACGCAATATACGTTCGGCCTCTAAAATTGTTGTTGCTTCTTCTTCGGCCAGTAGAATGTATGCTGGAGCACATTCCGGATTTATTTCAATTGCATTGTGTGCTGATTTTATGCGTTGCACAGGATTCCGTTCGCGCCAGGCCGTTTGCATAATTTCGTATTCATCCTTGCGCGCATCACCCTCGCATGTAAAAAAAGTCTGATGATCTTGTGCCGAAAGATTCATATCATAGTACGTTAACGGCTCTTTACTGGTGGCCCAAAAAAAACGTTGATATTCGGCACCACGAAAAAGATTTAACGGATTACGCCATACCTTGCATTCGGGCATCTGTTGGCCATTTGCTGATGTCAAGCCAACGCCAGTTGTCCCGTTACCGTTTGTGGATCCACTGCTTGAGCTGCTGCCACTACCGTTGGCGTTCGAATCACTGGAGGTATCACTGCCGTTTATCCAAGGACTAATGTGGTTTATGGAAACTTGTTCTGCAATTATTCATACAAATACACATTGGAAATTAAAAAATAATATTGAAATTATTATAGTCATTTAATTTTTAGTTTAGAGTTAGTAGTAGAGTTTTTTTTTATGTATTATAATTTCTCCAGTTAAGGGATGTTATAAAGAGCATTTGGACTCACAAGTAATGTTATATGAAAAATTTCATTAGAAAAATAGCAACTCACCTATAAACGAAGTACCGTATTTACGAAAATACCACCACTCAAATATCAATATAAGTCCTGATATTAAACTTGAAGTTCCCGTCAAAGCCACATAGAACTTAGGCGTCAAAGTACTGAGGAACATGGATGAGTCCCACATGACGCCGTTGCTGCCTTCCTCTGGAACTTCTTTAATATTAGCCAATATTTATTTTCTACACTAACAAAACAAAAAACGTTCTGCTAATTTTTTGAGTTTTCTTAAACAAGCATCCCTTTTTACAATTACTTTAGATTACACTGCTACTGACTATTAAAGGTAAAATATTTTCTTTTTCTGCTTCTTCTTTTCTGTGTCTTGCAAAAGTTTTTCTCTATTCGATTTTCTGAAATGAATGCTTTCACATTGAATTACATTATTTCTCTGTTTATTGGATCACTTTATGTTTCTAAAATATTTTATTTATTATTAATAATTGTTGTATACGTGAAACAAAATAAATATTTTGCAAAATTCTGTATGGAAAATTTCGTTTCGGTGTATACTTCTATTTCTTTTTTACAGTAGAGTTACCAAATCCATTTAAGAAGAATACACTTAAACCAACAATAAACAGTATATGTATGTATTTACAATAATTGTGTTCTCAGCAGTACATATTGAACAAATGTGTGTAAATGGCATCAACCGATTCAGAAAAGCTTCTTCGATGCAAAGTATTATATTGTTGTCAATATCACGGTTTGCATATTAATGTTTTTCCACAAATTTTTGCACTGATATATCTTTAAAATATATATTTTTATATCGTTCTATTGTCTCATATTCTTGCAGAAATTTGTAATCTCTGATTTAACAAGCCAACAATTTAATTTGTTCACACAGCGAACAATTTCTTTATCGCACATAAATTTGTCTTGTATGTTCGACAATGTTTTCCCCAAGTCCTGATAAGCCATCGTCTTAATGTTTTTTCTTTTTTTAAATTTAAAACATATTGGACAACCAATTACAGAAGTCAACTCATTAAGAAGGATTTTGTATGCCTGTATTGTTTTTCTTTTAATATTGTGAACGTTTTTGAGAAAAAACATCAAGGTCCCTATAATCCAGTTTATATTGTCATAATTTATTAATATTAAAATTTTCGGTATTGTCGGTCTCCGTTTGGAGTATCTGATTTATTGAATATCGAACAACGGCTTCGCTAAAAGTAGTTTTTTTTTGGTATTATACACTTTTTAAGTACCATCATTAAGTCCTATAACTCCTAAACTATTATAGAGCGGAGACAATTTTAATGTTTTTATGTTTATAATTAAAATTACATACATAAATATGAGCTATGTCCAAATATATTTATTAATAAAAATATCTTATGGCCAGTTTTTAACTTGAAAATTAAATTGTTTTTAAACCTAAGTTCTGTTTAAATACCAAAGATCATATTTAAATATAACTTAAATCACTGACTACGTCCATTTATTTTTTTAATATAAATTTAAATTCAAGTGAGTCCCAAGTCGACTTATACCTTCATATAGGAAGCTGGAACGCTTAAATCTTGTATTAAAAAAATTTAGCATGTGACTAATGCACAACTTGGAAAAAAAACATAATGCGGTAGTCTTGCTGGTTGGTGACACCGTCATGTATTTCAAATTGCTTTCGAAATGTAAGTTTAAGTGATATTTTCTTCTATAGGTATTTTTGATGATTACATTTTCTACGTTTTTGTAGGCTGGGTTTATTGCTGCACTTCAAGAAAATGGCATGGAAATTACAGAAAGAATTGACCTTTCTAATATTATTCAAGACAGTCAGGAATATACACACTGTGATGACGACGTAGACTGCTACGGGAATTTGACCGAAACTTAAATAGTTGAAGTGATCATCAATGTCAACTTCGAAACTGGAGTGAAAAATGTTGCAGAAGATGAAGACGAAGAGGTATATCAGGTATTGTTAAAAAATATAAACAAAAAACAAAAACAATAACTGATTTTTCTTCTTAAGTATAGATACATACTCGTACATATATGTACAAGTAAGTCATAGTAATCTTAAATGATCTCGAAGAATAATATTCTATTTTTTTTACTTACCCTGCCTTTACAAATGCAAGTACTTGCATGCGAGTGCTGTGCACGTATTATATACGAAAACTCATTCGAAAAACTCGACTAGCTCTGCAAGTGAAAAAATTTGAGTGTTTAGTAAAAAAATGTGAGTGTATTGAGTTTTTCGAACTTGCACTTGCATGTGTAAATGCCGGGTTATATGAATAAGTATTAATGTTTTTTGTTTTAAAAAGTGGATTCATCTTCTCTTTTTGTTTGTTACTTCAATAAATAAGTACCTATTAATGTTTTTAATTTTTAAACAATTATATTTTAGTTTTTTTATAAATTCTTAATTTCTTTGAGAAATAAATAAGTTTTGGTATTAATAAAATAATGCACAAATATGTAGTTGGTTTTTAGTCAAAACAATAGATTTGCACTTAACTGTACTTTTAGGCAGCAAACTTAAATGCCCTTACCTGCCTCAATGTGCAGGTAATTGTATTGCATTAACTGCATTTTTGATTTACCTGCACAAAATATTGTGTAAAAGTAGGTTGTGCAGGTAAGTCAAAATTACTGTACTACAACTTAAGTTGTTCATACTACCATATGATTTTGAAAGTTCTGCAAATTATGAAAATTGCGCATTGAAATTTTTTTTATTATTTGATAAAAATATTCAATAAATAAACTCGCCGCGAATAAAAACATTGTGCTTATTATTATCAATATCAACTAAAACAATGAATTTAGATGAAGAGAACTTGAATGATGCAGCTTTAGTCAGTTTAGTTTACAACAATTTGTAGTAAACTACATTTAATAGTGCTACCATACTTTTATCATAATTAAATACCAAACGCAATTTGAGACTAAAAAAATGAAACTATATATAAATAAAACTTAAGTTTAAGGAAAAATTAACTAATTTCGTATATAAATATCAAGTTAAAAACTGTCCTTTAATATCTACTGAATATGTCGAGATAAGTTGTTTTGCAAAAATGTTTATTCTAGCGATTTCAAAATGCATTGGCAACACAGGGTGCTTTGTGATTGGCAATATCTTAACCAAAACTTGACAGCTGATTATTATTGTTTGTTTTGATATTTTCATTTTGAGTGCTTTAGTAGCACTCGTCGTAGTGTTTTATCCTGTGACCACTGTTTATACTCTGTGCCCTTGTGGTAGTGTTGCGCGCAAGAATTTATTTTATTCCCGTAAATTACATTTTGTTTTATTGAAAATAAACGTTATGACTGAAGAAGATAAAAACTATAAAGAATACATCTTGGATGCTGATTCTGAACTACGTTTTGAAATCGAAGACAAAGATGCAAAAGTTCAAATAACTGTGAGTATAAAAGATACATATATTGGGGAGAAAGAAATATAATTTTTTTTTCAGCTTATTTCAGGATTTGCTGAAATGTTTGGCACTGAACTGGTGAAAAAGAAAAAGTACGATTTCTGTGTGGGAGCAAAAGTGGCCATATTCACATATCATGGTTGCGTTTTGCATTTAACGGGGAAAACGGATGTCAGCTATATTTCTAAAGAGACTCCAATGATTCAATATTTAAATTGTCACTCAGCTTTGGAGCAATTACGTGAACAAGCAGAAGAAAAAGATGAGCGCGGACCTGTTGCCATGGTTGTGGGTCCAATGGATGTTGGTAAAAGTACTTTATGCCGCATATTACTAAATTATGCCGTGCGTTTGGGAAGAAGGCCGCTATATACCGATATAGATGTGGGACAAGGAGCCCTTGCAATACCAGGTACGATAGGTACTATACTAATAGAAAGACCGGCCAGCATAGAAGAAGGCTTGTCGCAAACCGTTCCTCTAGTATACCATTTTGGCTATAAGACTCCATCAGGGAACAATACTCTGTATAAGGCGGTCATAAGTAAAATGGCTGATGTAACAATGGAATCCATGAATGTGAATAAACGAAGTAAGCTATTTTTGTACTTTTAAAATATATTTATATAGGTATGTATTATATACTTTCTAAATAAATACTTTTTAGCTAAGCATTCTGGTACTATTATAAATACATGTGGTTGGGTTAAGGGTGACGGTTATGCCAATTTAGTTCATACTGCCCAGGCTTTTGAAGTGAGTGCAATATTTGTTTTGGATCAAGAGCGCCTATATAATGAATTATTACGGGATATGCCCTCGTTTGTTAAAGTGGTTTTACTACCAAAAAGTGGTGGAGTAGTTGAGCGTAGCAAAGGACTAAGAGCCGAGAGTAGGGATCAGCGCATTAAAGAGTATTTCTATGGTTCGAAGACGCCGTTCTATCCATTCTCAATAGAAGTAAAATTTGCTGACTTAAAATTATACAAGATAGGTTCACCTCGGCTTCCAGATTCTTGTATGCCTATTGGCATGAAGGTATGTACATTATACATATATTACAAATTCAAGTTAATTATTATTATTTTATTTCTAAAGGCGGAAGATAATAAAACTAAATTGGTTAGTGTGACACCATCACATTCTCTTTTACATCATATATTAGCTGTTAGTTTTGCCGAAACTACCGAAGAGGATGTAATTGGAACAAATGTGGCTGGTTTTGTGTGTGTGTAAGTTTTTATTATATATATATTTTTTTTTTATCTATTTGCTGAAGAATATGAATATAACTTTTATATTATTACAGTACCGGAGTGGATATGGAACGCCAAGCTATAACAATATTATCGCCGCAGCCACGTCCTCTACCTAATACGTTGTTGTTACTCTCAGATTTACAATTTATGGATAGCCATGCCTAAGAATATTACGAATGAAATTAAAATCCAATTTTTATAAATAAAAAATAAAATTTATTTTTAAAAATATATATGTATATCTTTTAAAATAACTATGTATTTGGAGGTTTTTGAACTTTTGCTAGCTCCGTTTTAAATTTCGATATTGTTTCTCGAGCTAATTTCAATTTGTCCTTTAAAGTATTTATTTCTCCTTTAACCTTATGTTTTACATCCAAAATATTTTTCAAGGTTTTTTGTTTTTTAGCTTCAACTGAAGAAATCAAAATGAGAAAAAAAGGAAATATATAAGTATGTATGTAAATAGTTTGCTTAATAAAATTAATTTTAGTTATGGGCTTACAGTCAGTATCGTGAGTATAAGGACCATTTGTAAAGGGCTGAACATTCATTAAAAAGTGTTGCATAAGCTGCGTTGGTTCTTGGAAAACAATTTCCTCATACGACTCAGAAACCAATCCCTTTTTAGGATCCATAGTCGTTGTGGACAATTCTCCATCGACTATTGGTGACTGGAACAACTTTAATATATGATAGCAAGTAACTGGTCTTTCGGTGGGATCGTGAAAGTAAATTTTGATGACCACCTCAAATTCACCCCAACCGGTTTCAGTTATTTCGTATGGGGGCTTTGTAACAATGCGATTGGGATTGGCATAACTTTCATGCAATTTAAAGTGAACTTTTTTCACATACACCGACATATCCTCATTGTGGTATGGCTTGACATAAACTTTCCACTGATGGGTATGACCATCTTCTTCTCGTTTTTTACCAAATGATCGGGCAATATTTCCATAAACTATGGGCTTTACAATTGTAAGGCCTTTCACGCGACCACCTGAATCTGGACCAAAGTCTGTGGGTATATTTAAACTGTTCATTATTTAAAATAAATATTTTGAGCAAATGCTCAAAATGTGCAAATGCTTTCTAAATAGCTTTTCTGAAAATGTAAACAACGCAATTAACAGCGTTGCCAGTTGCATGCAATTGCCATTCTACAACAGTGCTACCATTATTTTTTTTTGAGCTTATACCCAATTTTGGATTTGTCATCCCCAAAAATCCGCAAACTGATTTTTTTTTATTTATTTTTTTTTTGTAAAATTTTTATTTTATTTAAAAAATAACACATTTATTTAATAAAATTCATTTTTATCGATAGCTACATATATTAATATTCAAACTAATTCGATTTGTAATTATAAATCTTGTAAAGAAAAAATTACACATAATTTAATATATAGAAGTATAAAAAATTATTTACCAGAGTTTCGCATTTCCAAAACTTCAGAATAAAAATTTTTGTAATTTTATTGTACATATTGCTTGTATTAAAAAGCTTTAGCATTTCAGCAGATGGATTAAATTTCTCACAACTAATTGAATTATTTTTAAAGTATGTATTTATTCAGAGAAATGCTTCCAATAACTCATATTGCATTTTGTTACGTATTTTTGTTTTGGTAGAATTCATTATTGAAAAAACGCGTTCAACGCAAGCGTTACACTTTAAAAATATACTCGTATTTCTTCAAAATATAATTATTGCGAATTGTTTTTGTTTTTTTCAATTTTAGTACAATGAATTGTGTATTTTATGGTGAATTTTCAAATAAATTATGTATATGCTTTTTTCAAACCTTTTGCCGAATCTTCGCGTTCCAAAGAAGCATTATGATTTTTTTTAATAAAATTAGTATTTGCACCTATTTGACAGAAAAAAATTACTTTTTTTTTAAATATTTACATACTTCTTCTATTAATAATAACACACATTTTTAGACTTGCCAGTTATAAATAAAACCCCCAAAAAATCCCCTAAAATTGTGTTGTCATCCCCAACAAATTCCCGGATCCCCAAGAGGAAATTTTTATCCCAAATCACGAAAAAATCCTTATTTTGGGGATAAATCCCCTAACCTGACAACAAAGTGATTTCCAACATTTTAACACAGTGCTACCAATATTTAAATATATTATGTACACTGACATTTTGTCGATTCTCTTAAATTTGTCGACAATATCTGACAAAACCAATTTAAACGCTCTGGGAAGTAGACGTGTGTTTGTGTGCAGAAAATATTTCCCATATTTCTTTTTTTCTATAAAACTTTAATTGGTATTATAGAACCAAATATTTAATTATGGAAAATGTGATTTAATTTTATTTGCTATTAGACATAATCGAAATTATTAAATAGACAAAACATATTTGATTTCTTTATTTCATAACAATAAGGAGTAAAAAACGGTGCTTCGCTGGACAACAAAAAATTATATGTACTAGATTTTCATCGTATTTGCGTTTCTTTTAATAAAAACAGCATATTTTTACCAAAAAAGAAAATATTTGATTATTAATAGCTTTAAAAGCAAATAAAATAAAACAAATGTATTTTTATATATAAAAACGAAATTGTGTTAATACAAAAATTAAGTGTATAGTTTATTGGTCAGTAAAAAACAAGCAAATTGGCAATTGAAAAAATTAAAAATATGTGGCTTAATATTGTTGCAGTTTTGCTGCTAGCAATTATTCTACAATCAAACGTAAATGCTGGTAAGTTAAAGGGATTTTTTAAATTAATTGATAAACCAGGCTTAAATTACTGTTTTGGGCGTGTTCTCCATGAGTCGTTCTTTCAATAATTATGAGTTGTCAATGAAGTTTTTATTTTTTGACATTTGTAAATAATCACCCATGGTACATAGTGTCAAATGGAAATTGTAAAGAGTAGTTGAATTGAAGAGAGAGTTGTATTAAAAACAAACCTGCTCTTTTGTAACGTGATCTGTTTGTTTACTTTAACTTTGATCTTTGTTTTGATTTTCATGATATGTTTACAACTTAATAGTTATGCTAAACAATTTAAATTAACTAAAGTTTTTAAAAGTAATAATATTATTCAAACGTAGATAATATGTTGTATAAATCAGTTTTTTCCTTTAGGTGCAAGGTTTGCCCAAATAAGCATAAAGTTTTAAAATTTAGACAGTTGAATTCTTGAAAAATTAACTTGGATTAAAATATAATAGATTATGCTTCAAATTGGAATAATATAAAAAAATAAAATTTTACCCAATAAGATTTGCTCTGTAATGAGAATTTTAATTGCTTGATGCTGGATTCAAGACTAACATAAAAACCTATTTATTAATAAATTTTATAAATGTAGGTATACAAAATCTTGACTTGCTATTTTATATATAGATGCTAATGGACTATATTTGTTGTAGCAGCTTATTAGGATTATTTAATAGTTAGGTGGGAAAATTTAAACAAAGTATAGAATCTGGCAGCTTTGGCGTGTTTTTTTACGATTTTCTCTCTTTTTGTGTCTGTTATTATTAATTAAACAAATAACAAAACAACGCCTAAAATTTTTATTGTTTATATTCGAACATAAATTGTCAAAGATTTTAAACAATATGTAGGTATATGTAGTTATTTAATTGGATCTGCCACTTTAATCTGTAAACAATTCCTACGTCATAACTTTGAAACACATTTATGTATAGTGAGTGACTCACGATGTAATTTCAAGTACATAGGTATAAAAGATTTTTATATTTATTGATCAGAAGCTGCTCTCTCAATAATAATGTATGCAATTGCATTTTGAAAAACATTATTTAATTTAGGTTATACCTATTTATGACCAATTACAGATTTCTATTAAGTTTTGGATATTATCCCTACGGGCTAATTTCGGTCAATTATATTTTCTTCTTTAAATGATGTAAATGAAACAACTTACTTCATCAATTTGCTCTACGTTTTGTCGATGTGGGGTTTCGACTTCTTCAGGAGCTATTTTATTAAGATAATTTATCTTATGTTACATCATTTGTTATTATTTAAAAATATATTGTAATTAAAACGGGAATAACACGACACCAAGTTAATTAAAATAAATGAATAAATAATTACAATTGTATAAATTATTGTTTAATTTTATATTATATGTAAAACTCATTATTGACAGATGTATATGTTGTTGTTGTAACAGCAGTAATTGCTGAGTTGACAGCCCTTGGCGAGTGATCTCGGGTCATTCCGGTGCGTAAAACCGGCTGTCGTGGGAATGTATACTATGTAAATGCACGTGCTTTTAATATAAAACATTAATAAAACATAAAAGTATATTTATGAAAGTACATATACAAAAAGATACGCATATCAAAGCTAAAATTGTCTTATGATCTCAAATTGTCTCATCCAAAAAGCATATTCCAAGCCCAAACTAAAAAGTTTGTAAATTTAATAATAGTTTGTAGACATGTGTATTAATTGTTTATATTGTTTAAAAAATAATTTGGATCAGTTGTTAAAAATCCATTGAATCCTCTTTTGGCAATGTATTGCTTAAGAAGTCATGAAAAATGCATTCTTTTTGAATACAAATTTGTTTACTTGGTTTGTTTATATACCTATAACGTCAAAAATTGTAATTGATGTATGATACACGAAAAAATGTATAAATAGGCATCTAAATAAATATAACACTGGCTGTGTTATACCTACTACCTACATATACCTATAAACATTAAACTGGCACATGAACTTTTTGTTCTATGAATTTATAATACATTTTAATATATAAAATAAATACACACTAGAGTCTTTTACATAATATTTGAGAAGAAACAAGGAGGATTGCTTTATTTTACTAAGTGGAATATTATATAGCTTTCTGCAACTAGGAGCATGTTAAATCTTTAAAATTTGTTACTAAATATGTAATTTCATTTATTTTATTAGAAAAATATGTACTATAATAAAAATTAATTTTAGCTGAAATCTTATTAATACACAGTAAAGAATATGTAAATACATAAGGTAATTTTTCTAGTTCAATACAAACTTAAACATTACCAACTAGGCTATAAAAACATCAAGAATATAAAATAAACAATTTAACAACCCTTCATTTGTTAACATACAACTAGATTGATGGCTGTTATAAATGTACAAACTTTTGTCCGTCAGCTAGACAGACATGTATGTACATGTACATGTATATTCCTTGACATGCTTGAAGAGACAGAAATAAGCTGATGTTAGAATTACCAAAAAACAAAAAACAGTAAATAAAAACCACCCTCTACTAAAAGTACATCCTTATGTAAGTACATTTTACAAATGTATGTATATCCTGTATATCCCGTGAGTATAACGTACGAAATTGATTTAAATCACATTACAAGTGCAAGAATTTTTACGACGCAACATTTATGCATTCATTTTTAAATTTAGAATTTCTTTTTTTTTTGTTTTGCCGAACAGTGGTGCTTATTCTTGATACCTTGTAAAATATCCAGTATTTACATTATTATAATTATTTAACGTTGTTAGAATTTTACTAGAGCAAACGTTCAAATTTTCAAGGAAGTTTTTTTTTTTGTTTGTCCTAAGTCTTATACTGTTATTCTTTTTATGGCAAAAGTCACGAATATTTCATGTTTTATTTTTGACATTAAAACTCACGCACTACTACTCTCTGTTTATTCATGCTCTATTTATAGTTTACAGAATACTTTTTATATAAACAATTTAAAAGTCGTTATTTGTAAGGGAATGCATGTAAAACTGAGAATTTGTTGGAAATTTGTTTTAAAGTAAGTTGCAAGTTATGGTTTTTTCTTAAGCAACTTCAATTATATTTGTTATATACTTTTATATTTTAAATTCCTAGAACAAAAAGTTTATGTTCCAGCTAAAAGTTTAAAGTATAACCCAGTCATATTAAATATATGATTGTGAATCAGAAGTTATCAACAAACATATCAATTATAACATTTGACATTATATAAAAACATAACCAGCAAACAGCAGTGAGTAATTTAAAGTAAATGTCTAGCACCTTACAATTCTTTAAAAAAACTAAGAAAGTATATACACCCAGTATATGTATAAAACAGTTTTTCAGAAATGGGCGTTATATGGGAGATATAACCTATTATGGACCGATCATCCAAAAATTTAGTGTCATGATTTCTGTGAATATAAATATTATGTATGTTATAATTTATCTCGATAAAAATACTTTTTAAAGATTTATGGAGGTTAAAGTGAATTACGAAGAGGGTCTTATATCGGAGTTTTTACTAATTATGGACCGACCATTATAAAATTAGGTGTCATCATTTCTGTATATATGAAACTTATTTGTGTCGAATTTTATTTGGATTCCAACATTTTTTAAGAAATTTATGATCGTTAAAGTGAAGTGGGCCTTATATGGGAGCTACGACTAATTATGGACTGGTCATAATAAAATTGTACCATATTATTTGTATACATAGGTATGAAATATACATATATGCGTTCGATATTATTTGGATACCAGCATTTTTGAGGGAGTTATGCTCTTTAAAGTGATTTTCGGAAGTAGGCCTTATATTCTAGCTAGTTTGGATGCTTGCATAATTCAAATATTTATGATCGGTTTACCCCAATTTCGGGAGAACATTTGTTTTGGGGCCAGGTGAAATAACGGACCGATTTCCACCAGTTTCAATACCATCCGTCCTTGGGCCGAAAAAATATCACGTACCAAATTGGATCGAAATATCTTCAAAATTGCGACCTGTACTCTGCGCACAAGCTTTAGATGGACAGCCAGAAGCCAGCCAGTGTTGGACCAATACTTCTGGGCGTTAGAAACATCAGCACAAATCCAATATACCCTCCCCACTACGGTGGTGTAGGGTATAAAAAATGTCAAATTCAAATAAATTTGTCAATAATGATGATCGTAAAAGTATAATCCAAAACTGTTTTTAATACCTATGATGTAAAAATTTATATATTCCACTTCAAATTTCAAGTTCGTTAGTAATTGTTTTTTTTTTTATTTCAAGTCTATATAATTATGTAAGCAAAACTACAAAAACAAATAATCAAATTAGAATAATGTACAAATTATGCAATTTTATAAAATGTTGGAGCAAGAGTGAAAGAAATCAGAGAAATAATGCTGATAGCCTTTATTGAAAACTAGCTGACCGCCCCGGATTCGCTCGGTATTTACTAATGATTTGTATTTTATATAGATTTAAAAATTAAGACACAAAAATTTCAGTAAAAGAAAAAATAACAAAAATTTGTATTAATAAGATGTATTCACAACCTGCCTGTTCTTATTTATTTGCACATAAAATATCTAAATTTGTACAGCATACTTTAATTAAAGTTGACTGGACTCACAAAAAAAAATTCCGAGTTTTACCCGGAATTTTAGAATTTTTTTTCTTTATAAACCATTTGAGAATTTCGAATCGAATAAATAAAAAAAAATCCAGCCGCTCTCACGTGATGCCATTACATATATAGACCATTTCATTTTTATATAGATATGTAGATATGCTCTCGATTTACGTATTACAAAACCTTGCAGAGTGCGAATACAAATTCTGTGTACCTACAATATGCACTAAAATACTTACTAAAATTTATATAAATTTGTTTATTTTTCTTTCCCCACACTCACATTTAAATTTTTTGGTTGCAAATGTGATTTGATTTGAAATCAAGTTATCCTAAGTGAGCCTAAACTATTTTCCAAACAGACAAATTAGCCTTGCAACCGAACTCAACTAAATATTGCCCAAGTAAGTTTTTTCAAAATTTAATTTTACTGATTGAACACTTTTGGAAGATATTCTTTCCTAAACCAATTTCCATGTAAACTGATTCTTGAACTCTTTAATTACCATGACAGGAAGGGTAGCCCGATTAAATATGCAACATTGTATTTGTATGTATATGTATAAATATTTGGCACTTATGACTATTAAAAAAAATAAAAAATAAATAAAAAAACAGAAACAAATTTAAATAAATAAATAAATAAATAAATAATATGGAAATTTGCCAATATTATACATACATACATGTATGTATTAAAAAGAAATATTTAACATAATACTACTCGCATATATTTAAAACAAATGTTTTCTATCCATAACAAACAATCAATACACTTCAAAATGTTGTTTAACTTGTTGAAATTATTCCTTATATTTTTAGATTCCTACAGTGATTACTTCTCGGATTATGAATGCAATACACCTTTAATGGAGAGGGCCGTATTAACGGCCACATCTGCACTCAATGATCGTGGTCCCGAAAAGGCTCGTTTAAATGGTAAGTAAATATTAAATATATTTTTATTTACATAGTTAATAATTTTGTATATGATTTTATATTTTTTATTAGTTGTTTTAATAATCAGTTTATTTTAATTACTGTTTTTTCGTATTTAGTTAATGATGCTTAGTAGTGAAAGTGCTGATAAATGACTGTTCTTTGATTTTTTTTATATTTTATAGAAGTTTATTTTTGTAAAATTGTGTATTTTCTAGTGTTTTATATTTTTTAAATTTTATAAGTTTTTAGTAAAATTGTCAATTTAATAGTTTTGCTCAGTAGATATTTTTTTCTCATATTTTCGTTTATTTATTCTTTTTATTCAAATCCTTCACCATAGTCATGTTTAATAAATTGGACTGAAAAAAATGTATGTAACTGAAATATTGATACCTATTAGGTATTTTAGAAATTCTACTTAATTCCATAATTATTGGTGAGAAATGCAAATTATATAAAAAAAATTTTATATACATACATATGTATGTATGTACGTTAGATGTTAAAACTCTTCCTTCCGGATAAATATGTTCTTTCAGTCGTCTTTAACACTTTTTGGAATAAAACGCTAATATTCAGTGATTCAGATAAAAGTTTATGAATTAGCTGCTAAGAGTGTTTTTAAATATTGTAGCCTTTTAATGATTTTAAATTTAATTTTTTGACGAAAAAGATTTTGGGAGCAAATTATATAGCGGGTGAAGATAACTATTTTTCAGTCAACATAAATAGCTTTAGGCCCGAAAATTTAATAGTTTCAGATGGTTCAATATTTATGATAATATCTAAAGCGTACAAAACATTTTAATAGCTAATAATTGAAAAAGATTTAGGCTCAATTCACTTCTTTTTAGCAATACAATTTTAATCTGCTTTTACGGTATAAATACTTTCGTATATGTATTTTAAATGATGGCACCACTGCGTTTTCTTATTTTCCATCTCTCATTGTTTATATTTGATGTATTTCTCACTCTTTTTCTCTTTTCTTTAATTTGACAGTTATTCTTATTAGAAAAACTTTACAATTTGACAATACATACATCATATTCCTAAATGTACACTAGTGAAATTAATTAATTTATTTACTTTAAAATTACTGTACACAGCACAAAGTTTTAATGACTGTAAAACCGTAAAAAAAGAATTACAACAATAGAAATGACAAATAAATTACAAACAACTCGATGGGCATTTGACCTAAGCACTTGGTCACCCACATTAAATCAACTAACACAAGCAGTTGCTGCCATACAGCCGGAGGAGAGGACTAGATTAATGAAATTCTATTTTATAAATGATTTTCTATCATCATTAGTGGGACGTTTACTTATGCGTAAATATGTTAGTGAATGTTGCAATTTGCCATATGAAGACATTAACTTTGCCAGAGACTATAGAGGAAAACCCTATTTACTCAGAAATGAAGTGCTGAATGAACATGCTACACCTGCTGTAAGTTTTAATGTGTCTCATCAAGGCAATTATGTGATATTAGCTGGTGCCGTAAATAATACCTCAATAGATTTCAGTGATTTTGGCATTGGTTGTGATGTTATGAAACTGGAATATTCTGGTGGCAAAGATCTAAAAGAATTCTTTCGAATTATGCATAGAAAATTTGCCGACAGTGAATGGAGATTTATTAGCCAACCTAATTTTAATCAACAGCAACAATTAAAGGCATTTATGCGTCACTGGTGCCTCAAAGAATCTTATGTAAAAGAACTGGGTGTTGGCATAACAGTGGATTTACAAAAAATAGCATTTACTGTGGACAATAGCAGAGAGCTAAGCTTTGAATCTCAACCACTATGTGGCACAACACTAAGGTGTAATGATTTGTCCATGACTCAATGGTATTTTGAAGAACATTTGCTACATCCCAAATATTGTGCTGCTATTGCATTTCGCAATTTTAAACCTGAAACAAGTGATACATTTAAAATATTGCCAGTAACACAATTGTTAAAAACATCTGCTGCCCAAGATGACAAAGAAATTATAGATTACTGTCGTAGCGTCCTAAGTAAACCTAGAAAATAAAAAATCTTTTTTATAACTAGCTTAGTATGGAGTGTTTACTTTTAGATTTAACTTATAGTTAAATATTAAAGTTAGACATGCAAAAGACCAATTAATTGTTTTTTTTATTGTTAAAGTTATTAGTTTATTTTTGCTGTTATAACATTTCGTGTACTTTTTTTTAAAATAATTTGTAGTTTTAGTTTTATCAATGCTTATGTTAAATCAATTTTAAAAAGGGGAACATTATTTTATTGACCTGTAACTATAGTAATAGAATTGTTATTTTTCTAAAGACATAAATTAGGACAAATATGTAATAAATATGTAAATAAATTTTGTTAAGGCAAATGCTTTTTTTTTTGCAAAGGGTTGATATAAATTCTATAACATTTGAAAAAGTTTGCATATACGTTTTATAGAAGTTTTTAATGGTTTTACAAAATATGGTGAATGTTTTTACATACTCGAATTTCAAATATGTTAAAGTCTCACATTTAAATGATTAAAAAGTAAGCAATCATCCGAAACAGCAGGATTAAAAAAATAATCCTTTATAATAATTTGTATTTTAATTGTACATACATATGTACATACATATATTAAAAATCTGTGGGATATTACTATTTCCTTTGTATGTAGTTTTATTTTTAATTTATTGTTTATTAAAGCTTCACTTAAAAATATTTGCCTGTTTAATGAATTTCCTTTAGATTGAAAGTATTATATGCCATTTTCAAAACGCAAATAAGTTTTGACATAAGTACAAACAAATAGGTATACAATCTAAGAAATACACAATGTGGAAAAAAACCTCTTCTTTAGTTTTAATAGGTTTTGCATTATAAACATCTTTCTTTAAGCTTTTATAATGGCTTCTTTATGTGAAACGTTTGTATGCACCATTTGATTTGTAAATTCAAACAGAAATTTAAACGAACTAAATATTTTATTATTCTGAAATACGAAAGCTGATTGTTTTCAATGTAATCAGATAATACAAAGCAAAGTTTCATGGAAAGAAATTTGTGTAATTCGTGGGAACTTATTATAATAAAGACTACGTCTAATACTAGAGACTACGTCTTATGCTAAAGACTAAAACAAAGAATTAATGGGTCGAATTATTCATTCCGTTCCGCAATTGTGGAAAGAAATTTTTTGTGCGAAACCATAATTTGAAATTATTCATTCGGTTGCCGCAGGAATGAACAATTATATTTTACATAACGATCTTAGTTTTCCTTTGCTTTTCCGTGTGGAATCAATAATACCATATTGAAAAAGTTTTCACTATTCCTATGTATGCAAGTAAATAAAATGTCATAACTTTCATGTTATTTCTTGTTGAATTTTTTTTAGTTATTTCATAATTTTTCCAGCTAGTGTACTATAGCACTATATAAAACAATTAGGAACACAATTACAGAATTAATAATAGTTTTTTTTTTACTTAAAAAAATACCGCTTTTTTGAGTGAAATTTAGTTTGTGGCCACTTTTGTTTCACACCCCTTTTGTTGAGGTTGACATATTTCAGCCATAGCAGTTAGACAGTGTAGAAGTAGAAAGTATTTGCTCAGCACCCCAATTTACCGATAACAAACAACAAAAGTGTAAAACAAAACGTTTGTTATTTGTTTGTTGTAAAGTAAATTTACTTCTACATATGTATTTCTTTTATGCGATTATTGTTGTTCTTCCTACATTCATTGTAGTTGTATACTACTTAGAATGCAATTTTTTTATTATTATTTTTATCGTTGTGTATTTTTAATTGTACTGCACTATTATGGTTTAAAGTACCCTAGAGTAGTTTCCAACCGATTGTTTATTATTGTTGTACTCCTAATTTTTTTTTCAACAACAATTTTCATGTGCAGATGTTTAACAAGGGTTGATGTTTAAATGGTTGATTGGTTCGTTGCCTCCTGAGTGGGTTGTTGAGTTGGCAAAAGCAAATTAAAGTGATTTGTTAGGATTTTTGTACGCTTGCAATGTAATTCGTTCTGTAGAGACGTTATATTCAAGGGATTTAATATGGTTATTTAATATTAAGAATTATTTTGTTCAGCTTTAAGAAAGTGTCAAAATAGCCGGAAATACAAAAAGTTTGTCCAATGTTTTATCTAATCATTAGTTAGCAAAAAAATAATGTTAGAAGCTTTATTAGTAATACGATATTTTTATTCACTTGTGTAATGTTTAGTTTGACAGGCGGCCATTCAGATGTACATCTCATTTTGGTCCAAACATTTGCAAGGGGATCTAAAGATGAAGGTTAGAGGTGAAAGATATAGTTTAAAATATAGAGAAGATTGCCTCTATTCGCTCTAACTTTATACCATATAGTTCAGAGAGATTGCCATAGGAGCTGTGTCACAGAAACATAATCTGTGCTGAACAGTGACATAGAAGATGAGAAATAGTCTCCTCCTTTTCTTGATTGTGACAACTTTTACCGAAGTCATTGCAAATCCTTGTCTTCTTGCATGATTGCAATTAAGTTGCATATCTTAATTCTAAACTGTTCCAAGTGATTTCATGTTCTTCGTTTTCTTACAATATGTATACATTTTGACCTTTATATTTCAATTAAACACAAACTACCTTGATGCACTCTATTGCATTTTAACTTTAAATTGCATAATAAACTTATACACATGCCAACCCATAACATTTTCAAACACATTCTATTGTGTCCTTTTTAAATACATTCATAGTTACGCTTTTAATTTATATACATTTAATTTTATATTGCAAGCAGTTTTTGTAAAGTCACGTTTATTTTATGAAATTAGCTAAATCTGTTGAATTTTATTTTATTGTTTATTTAGGGGTCGTTAAATTCAAAATTGTCTTGTTTTTGTATTCCGTTTATACTGTATCCATTGTCCTTTCTAATGTTTAACAACTGTCAGGAGTTGGCGTGTGTAACGTCTATTAAGTCATGCATATTTTGGAGCGTAACAGATTAATGTTTTGTTTCGAGTTTGAAATGGACATGCATTGTCATCTTTAAGGGCAGGGCAATATAATTGATGGCATAGGGAAAAGATTGTTAGAATACAATAACAACACATTTTAGTTTTAGTAAGCTTGCAGATTTTCTTAGAACAATAGTGGTGTTGACTTGTGCTAGTTTGTTTGTACATTTTATTGAATATATTTATATATTATATTAGATTTAGAGAACGCAGATATTTATTTAAGAATAAAGTTTTATTGAAAAAATATAGTTTTCAATATGATATTTGTTATAATCAACTAAAGGAAATATTTGAGTTTTTTATAATAAAAATAACAACATATGTGATTGAAATACAATTATAAAATTACAAGTATTATAATAACTAGTATAACATAACATATTAATTTAACAATTGAATGCTTATAATACCTTAAAAAAAACAAGTAAGAAAGTAGTCGGTCAAGCCCGACCCTACACCCAGTATACGAGGTCTGATCAAAAAAAAAAAATAACCGTTATTTTAAATTTTTTCAAAAAGTATTTATTTATTCATCAATAACTATCTTGTCCCCTTCAAATTAATCCCCCTCAGATACACTTATGCCAGCGTTTTTTTTCCAATCCTCGAAACACTTCTGAAACGCGCTTTTTGGTATCGCCAACAGCTCCTCTTTCGATTTTTCTTTTATCTCCTCAATCATAGCAAAACGTTTGCCTTTCATCGCTGTATTCAGTTTTGGGAAGAGGAAATGGTCAGCGGGCGCCTAGTCCGGTGAATACGGTGGCTGAGGAATGTTAACGGTTTTATTTTTGGCCAAAAACTCACGCACAAGCATCGATATGTGAGCTGGTGCATTATCATGGTGCAAAATCCATGATTGGTTTTTCCACAATTCTGTGTGTTTTTGACTCAAATGGCGCATAACTTCAAGGTAGTATTCCTTATTGACCGCACGACCTTATGGCAAGAATTCATTATGCACCACGCCATTGCAGTCGAAGAAAACAGTGAGCAAAACCTTCACATTTGACCGAACTTGACGTGCTTTTTTCGGTCTTGGCTTTCTGACCGTTTCTATTGGAATGATTAGGCTATAGTTTCAATGTCATAACCATATACCCACGATTCGTTACCAGTTATGACCTTTTTGAGGAAATCTGGATCGTCTTTGACGATGTTCAACAGCTCCTGAGCGATGTCATGCGACGTTGTTTTTGCTCAAAATTTAGCAATTTTGGAACAATCTTCGCTGCTGCTCGTTTCATGCCTACAACATCCGTAAAAATTGCTTGGCACGAGCCGAACGATATGCCAACATCATCAGCGACCTCTCTGATAGTGATTCGACGATTATCCAAAATCATTTTCTTCTGCTTCAATGTTTTCATTGGTTGTTGATGTGCTGGGGCGACCAGGACGAGCATCGTCATTGACATCTTCTCGGCCTCCCTTAACCGGTTATACCACAATTGAACTTGTGTTCTGCTCATAGTGGACTCGCCAAAATCAGCATTACAAATGTCCTTGCGCATTGAATTTCATTTATTACACAAAACTTAATACAGTTTCTTTGATCCATTTTTTTTCTAATAGTAAAAAATCGAAGAGAACATCAAAACACGACTAACCTTTTTATCTGTCAAAAACAAACTGACAATCCAAAATGGCTGATATTACCAACATACATATATAACATACATGTGTACCAACATAACAGAAAAAAAAAAATGCGAAAAACGATATTTAAAAGGTTAGGTTAGGTTAGCAGGCGGTCGTGTAGTACGGCCCACTTAGGTCCATATTGCTGGTCTTATTGTGTTACCTGATTGGATAGAAAGAAGAAGATATGTGAAGAAGAGATAGAGTAGAAGAATACGAAGGATAGTAAAAGGATGTGTAGAGTGTAAGAAGAGTGAAAAATGTGCAGACCAAAACCTAGATTATGCTACTGCAGAGAATTACTGCATCTGATAAACGCATCAATATTCTCCAACTTCAAAGCTGAGAATTCAGATAAGTCGTCGAAGGATGGTTGCCCCAGAAGAATGCTACGAGATCCACTCATTGCTGGGCATTGACATAAAAGATGAGAGACCGTTTCCTCCTCTTCTTCATTATTGCAACTCCTGCAAAAAATCATGGGTAAACCAACAACGTACGTTTCCTATTTAATATAGGCCAGATCAGTCGTGTGACTGCAGGTGCGTTCATTTCCCCAACTGGTTTGAGCTAGCTCATAGTAAAAGTTGCTGACTATTTGCTTACATTTCGATAGCGGAATGCCGCAAAATGGTCAATATTATCGTCAGATAACATGGCACCTTTCTTTGCCAAGTCATCTGCGATACAGTTACCCATTATGTCTCCATGTCCGCCCACCCATATGAGTGTGACTGTTGAATGTCTCGCCATCCTGTTTAAGGATGTTCGGCATTCCTGGACCAATATTGATGTAGTATGTACACCTGTCAGAGACTTTATTGCAGCTTGACTGTCAGTATATATACGTATATCCATTCCCGATTTTCTGTAATAACTGATCCAATTAGCCGCTCGTTTTATAGCTGATATTTCAGACTGAAGGATACTACATTCGTTAGGAATTCTGAAAGACATCCTGATTCCAAATTCTTGAATGTAGACCCCGCCGCCAACTCTCTCCCCTTTTTCGGAGCCATCCGTATATAGATAGACTCGTAGTATCAAGGAGTAGACCTTCTATCAATTCCATGTTGTCATGAATGGAGAAGCCGAAGCTTCGCAAGAAGGAGGGTCTAGGAGTGCAATAATCAATGTGTTCAGGAAGACAATGTATGTCAATGTCAATGTATGACAATGCCTTTTCCGAGATTGTTAGTTCTATACATCTCAATCAAGGAAGCATAAAAGTGGTAATCTTATATTTACTAGTGAATATTATGAGTTCCGTTTTGCTAGGATTGACACTTAACCCACTATCATTACTCCACCTACTAAGTGTTTCAAGTGCATTTTCAATTCTCTGCGATATCGTGCTCAAATGGAATCCAGAGACTGAGCATATCGTTCATGCCAAGTTCCACAATAATAGAGATATAATGCCCCCTTGGGGGTGCCCTTAGTGGCCGATCTTGTGATACATGTCGTACCAATTTTGGAGCGTATGGTCCTATTACTCAATAGATTCGTTACAAACCTAGAGATTGACTCGTCGATACCTAAGTCCCGTAGAGCTGATGTTATGACTTCAGGTATTACATTATTGAAAGCTCCTTCTATGTCCAGAAAGGCTATCATCTTAAAGTTACCAAATTCTAGAGATTTCTCAATATAGTTTACTAGCGAGTGAAGTGCCGTCTCTACAGATTTGCCTTTCATGTTTTTCAAAAATTCATACAGCCCAATCATGAATAAAAAATCCGCGGGATTTTTTCCCTTTTTAATTTTTTAACATTGAATTTGAATAATAAAAATGGGAAAAGGGGGAAAGGGGGAAAAATATGCGTAACATATTTTTCTATATGACTAAAGGAAAATAATGGAAAATTTGTCGTCTTCCCTATTTTTACACCATACACCACAATAGTGGGGAGGGTATATTGGATTTGTGCTGATGTTTGTAACGCCCATAAATATTGGTCCAAAACCCACCTTAAAGTATACCTATGGACTCAGAATCATTTTCTGATTCGATTTAACAATGTCAGTCCGTCCGTCTGGCTGGCTAGCTGTCTGTCCATGTAAATTTGGTACGTGATATTTTTTCGGCCCAAGGATGGATGGGATTGAAACTGGTGGAAATCGGAACATTATTTCACCTAGCCCCCATACAAATGTCCTCGCGAAATTGGGGTTTACCGATAATAAATCTTTGAATTATGCAAGTATGCAAACAAATTTCACCACAAATGAGTAATAAATGAAGCTAAATCACATTTACAAATTACGTGAAGATCGGTCCATAATTAGTCATAGCTCCCATATAAGACCGACTTCCTAAAATCACTTAAAAGAGCATAACTCTTTTAAAAATGTTGGTATCCAAATAATATTGAACACACATATATTTCGTACATATACATATAACATGGTAGAATTTTATGATGATCGGCCTATAACAAGTCGTAGCTCCCATATAAGGAACACTTCCGAAAATCACTTTAAAGATCACAAATCTCTTAAAAATGTTGTTATCAGATTAAAATTTAACAAAAATGAGTTTCTTATGTACAAATAGGATGACACCTAATTTTATAATAGTCACTTCATAAATAGTCCAAACTCCCATATAAGAGCCTCTTCGTAATTCACTTTAACCTCCATAAAGTTTAACACTAATAATACTTATATTCACAGACATCATGACAATCAATTTTTGGATTATCGGTCCACAATAGGTTATATCTTTCATATAACTTATATTTCTGAAAAACTGTTTTATACATATACTGGGTGTAGGGTATTATATGGTCGGGCTTGACCGACTATAATTTCTTACTTGTTTTTTATGAATTTTTGAAATATAAAAAAAATGTATATAAAAAAATTTTCCATCCAAAGCTGAACGATATCTCCGAAAATACTCCATGGAATCAAAATAATGTTAATGCAGTATAAAGATAATATTGTAGCCGAATTTCGACTTTTTTACTGAATAGAATGAACAATTTATTTGTTACGTTACTGTAAATTGCGTGACTACGTAGTTTTCTTAAAAAAATTAATATCTCAAAAACTAGAGCTGATACAAAAAAGTGAATTATGGGCATTGAAGCCCAATACTAGATGCATACAAACTGACTAAGAAATCGAAAGCACCAAAAAAAGTTTTCTTTTTGTCAGGCTGTGTTATTTCTATTAATTATTAAAATATATAAATAATAATTAAAAAAGATTTTCTTTTAATAATATGTGGTGTTGACTTTATTTTGACGCTCATACTGTTGTTGTCAGATGGTTAATCTTAATAAGCTCCAGAATTTCACATTTCTGTTGATAATATTATTTTGTATGCATATTTTTAGTTTTTATCATTTTATTTATTATTTTAACTTTTTATTTTATAATTTTATATCTTTTCTTTTTAAATTGAAACCTTAACACTCAAATCTTAAAGCTGGTACATCATGGTCTGCTAAAAACTCGGATTTTGACCAACGTTTGATAATCGATTTGGGCAATGTTAAAAATGTTACACACATTGCTCTGCAGGGAAGGCCGCACAGTAATGAATTTGTTACCGAGTACGCCATAAGTTATGGCATAACAGATTTAGAATTTGCCGATTATAAAGAACCGGGTGGTAATATAAAGGTAATCATCGCAATAAAAAATTTATAACAAATTAATGAAAACTAAGGAGAAGGATTCCCAAAGACACACACACTAACTAATTATTATTAATAAAACGGACTTTAATTAACTAAATTGTAAATAATTTTGCAATGGTTTTTTTGAAAAGCACTTTTATTTTTTATTTAACTTAATTTGAGCTACATATTAGTGGTTTTTATGTAATTCGTTTTTATTATTATTTCGTATTTTTAAGTTGTTAACACATTTGCTTTATTTTCATCGTTTGTTTTACTAATTTCACTAACAATAAATATTTGACTAACTTAAAAAAAAAACTAATTATGTACTAAAAACATCAAGGTAATTCGGCATGGACTCCCGTTGAAAATACTTACAATCACTTCTTAACTATTGATTTGGGCTATAAAAGCACTACACGTAAAATTGCGACTATGGGACGGCCACTAACTAATGAATATGTTACCGAATATATTGTACAATATTCCGATGATGGTGAATATTGGCGTTCCTATGTTAATCCATCTAGTGAGCCACAGGTAATTAATATACATACATACATATATTACAAGTAATTATACAGTATTTTCTATTCTTTTCATTTGTTTTGTTTTGTTTGTAATTTGTTGAAGTTTTCTTAAATTCAAATGTTGGTGTTTGTCCTAGGGTTTAAGCAACTGTTGGAAATTGTTTTAAGTAAAGCTTTAAGCGTTAAAGCGTTTTTAAATGTATATAACGGTGGTCGGTACATATTTGTCACCAGTGGCTGAACGCGATGAATTTATTTATTAGACATTGTGCACAAAACAAATGACATAACTCAGTAAATACTGGGGGTTTTTTTTGAGAACGCAAGCTTAATCTGTGATCACATCTTCATTGGGTTCAAAAACTCAATATTCTGCCAAAGTGAATATGTTCAAATATACCATTTACTTCTAATATTTTGGATCGTTTATCTGGTAAAATCGAATATCTAAACTTATACCCAGTTTCTCTGCGCTTTCAAACAAGTTGTCCTTCAGAATCTGTAGATATTTAAACTTGTTCATGATGGTTTCAACAATTGCTAAATTCCTAGTACCAGTAGCTGACATACAGGCCCAAATCATGACACTGTCACCACCATGCTTCACTGTTGCTTTTAGGTTTTCTTTATTGAGTTCTGTACATATTTGGTTTCCGCCAAACATGCTATCTGAAATATCTAAATAGCAAATATCTTAAACTTAGATTCATCGGCGAAGATGACCAAATTTTTAAGATGGAATTCTTTGGCGAAATTTAGCCTGCACCGTTAAAATAAAATTGCGCCAGACACGACGTTTAGTTTCAACGTAACATTGTTTGCCCAGGTCAGCTTCAAATTCGGGGAGGAGTTGTGATTTGCTCTTATTTTTTTCTTAAAATGTCTCGCTCATCATGCTCATTGCAAATTTTAAATTGGTGCCTTTCTGCATTTATCATGGACCCGATTTTAATGTATGAAGTGTTCAATGATTTTTTGTTTTGCAGAAGCTTTAATGCTAACCATTACTGCTATTGTGAGTGGCCATTTTGGAAATGGTTTAAAACCAATTCTCGTTGTTCACGGACTCATTGGAACTACATATTTTAAATTCAACAGAAAATCTTGATAGAAGCAAAAAAAGGAAAACCAACAACGCTGCATTCCGCTATCGGTACAGTAGAGGTTGACTGCTTAAAATAAGCTGTGACGTGAAAAAACAAGCATTTTTTTGTTTCGTACATTTTATATATATTAAAATGTAATGTACATTTGCAATAAATGTTTTTTGTTTGTTAGACTGTAACAGTTTTTCTTTTAAATGACACCAATTTCTTCTATAAGTTCCTGTTAGTTTTCTTTTTAAGGAGCTTTGAAAAAAAAAATAACTGCATAAAATAAGCTGTGAGTCACTGTATGAGTGATCATAAATTCAGTATTTATAATATTCTATGCTTGATTTAAAATTTAATAACTGCAATCTTTATGCCAAGAGAAGATTTTAAACATATGTATGTATATTTTCTATATATGTTTACATACTCGAATATGTAGATATAGAAAATATATCAATCAATTTTGCAAAATATAATATTTATTTTTACTTCTTGATAATTATGAAATAATAATTATTCTATAATATTTATTAAAAAAAATAATAAACGAAATCATCGTAAGTAAATAAAAATAAAAGGTAAAATATTTATTTGTTTGTTTTTGGTTGTGGACTAACTACTGGTATTGTTGTGTGTTTATATTTATTCTAACTCCATGTGTTTATATGTTCCCAAATATAAATTCTGCATTTAAATTCATATAAGTTTTCCTTATTTTAACCAAACTAGATGTTCAAAGGAAACTCCGATGGCAATTCCATACACTACAATGTTTTTGAAGTACCAATTATAGCACAATGGATACGTATTAATCCCACACGTTGGCACGATAGAATTTCTATGCGTGTTGAACTTTATGGTTGCGAATATGGTAAAATTTTGTATAATTTTATTTCATTCTTCAAATATATAATCGTTTTTTTTTTGGTTTACAGTTGCTGAAAACCTCTACTTTAATGGCACCGGCTTAGTGCGTTACAATCTTTTGCAGGAGCCTATTGCTTCGACCCGTGAATCAATACGTTTTCGTTTTAAAACCGCACATGCCAATGGTATACTAATGTACTCGCGTGGCACCCAGGGCGATTATTTTGCCCTGCAATTGATGGAGAATAAAATGGTATTGAATTTGGATTTGGGTGGCGGTATTATGACTTCGCTGTCGGTGGGCAGTTTATTGGACGATAATGTTTGGCACGATGTGGTCATATCACGTAATCGTCGCGATATTATATTCTCGGTAGATCGTGTGATAGTGCGTGGCCGTATTAAGGGTGAATTTAGTCGTTTGAATCTTAATCGTGAACTGCTGCTGGGTGGCGTGCCCAATGTGCAAGAGGGCATATTTGTTACGCAAAACTTTACCGGCTGCATGGAGAACATATTCTTTAACTCTACCAATTTCATTAGGGATATGAAAGATAATTACGAACGAGGAGACACTTATCGTTACAACAAAGTTAATACTGTATATGCCTGTCCTTCACCACCCATCTATCCAGTTACATTTATCACACGTGGTTCATTTGTGCGCTTAAAGGGCTACGAGGCTCAAAGGTCCCTCAATGTTTCGTTCTATTTCCGCACCTACGAAGACAAGGGCATGATGTTGCATCATGAATTTGCCTCTGGCGGTTATGTGCGCGTTTTTCTCGAATATGGCAAAGTGAAGGTGGATTTAAAGTTATCCGATAAGCCTCGCATTGTCTTAGACAACTATGATGATCAGTTCAATGATGGCAAATGGCATTCGCTTGTCTTGACCATACAACGCAATCGTCTAGTCATCGATATCGATCAACGTCCCATGGCCACCACGAAAAATATACAAATATCTACTGGTCGCTTGTACTATATAGCTGGTGGCATTGAGAAAAACAATGGCTTTGTGGGTTGTATGCGTTTCATTTCGGTTGATGGTAATTACAAACTACCCAAAGATTGGGTACAGGGTGAAGAAGTGTGTTGTGGTGATGAAGTTGTTGTTGATGCCTGTCAGATGATTGATCGCTGTAATCCTAATCCTTGCCAGCATAGTGGAGTTTGTCATCAAAACTCCATGGAATTCTTCTGTGAATGTAGTCAGACTGGTTATGCCGGAGCTGTTTGTCATACCTGTAAGATATATTTTTTTCTGTATTTTAGGGAACCTATTCTTTTTATTATTTAAACATGTTTTTGTTTTGAATTTTAGCCAATAATCCTTTGTCCTGTACTGCTTATAAAAATGCCCAAAGTGTTAAACCTCGTGTTAGCATAAATATTGATGTTGATGGCAGTGGACCATTGGCTCCATTCCCGGTTACTTGTGAATACTACAGTAAGTAATTGTTTTAAATAAAAAATGTAACTCAAGTTATAGCTCTCTAGGGAGTTAAAAAAGAGAAAGATTTCTTTAGTAGAATTCAAGCTATCGAGAGTGTGATTTCTTTTTGGAATTTCAAGCTAGCCAGAGAAATTTCTTAAATAAATTTCCAGCTAGCGAAAGGGATTTCCTTAAGTAAATTTCAAGCTAGCGAGAGAGATTCCCTTATGTTTAGATTTTTGAGAATTATAAAATAATTTTTTTTATTTACACCAGCTGACGGACGTGTTATTACCACATTGGGTCACAGCCAGGAACATACTACAACTGTGGATGGTTTCCAAGAACCCGGTTCATTTGAACAGAACATACTCTATGATGCAGATTTGCAACAAATCGAAGCTTTATTAAATCGTTCTCATACCTGTTGGCAAAGATTAAGTTATTCATGCAGATCATCTAGACTTTTTAATTCACCTTGTAAGTTGCAACATCTACAAAAGTGTAGCTCTAGATATTATAACAAACATTTGCAAAATATTATTCCAGCTGAACCCGGCAATTTCCGTCCGTTCTCCTGGTGGGTCTCACGTCACAATCAACCTATGGATTATTGGGCTGGCGCTCTGCCAGGCTCACGTAAATGTGAATGCGGTATTTTGGGTAAATGTCAGGATCCCACGAAATGGTGTAACTGCGATTCAAACAGTTTAGAATGGATGGAAGATGGTGGTGATATTAAAGAGAAAGAATATTTGCCGGTGAGAGCAGTTAAATTTGGTGACACTGGAACTCCATTGGATGAGAAACAAGGACGTTATACATTGGGACCTTTACGTTGCGAGGGCGATGATTTGTTTAGTAATGAGGTAACCTTCCGCATATCAGATGCCACCATCAATTTGCCACCTTTCGATATGGGTCACTCGGGAGATGTTTATTTGGAATTCAAAACCACCATAGAGAGTGCTGTTTTATTCCATGCTACTGGTCCTACAGATTACATAAAATTGTCCATAATTGGTGGCAATAAGTTGCAGTTCCAATATCAAGCCGGCAGTGGGCCCTTAGGTGTTAATGTGCATACCAGTTATCATTTGAATGACAACAAGTGGCATACAGTTAGTGTGGAACGTAATAGGTAAATTAGATTAAACACAAATATGATGAATGAATAAAATTGTAAATTTAAAATATTTTTGTTGTAACTTACAGAAAAGAAGCCCGTTTAGTGGTGGATGGTTCTATTAAAGCCGAGGTAAGAGAACCACCAGGCCCCGTTAGAGCTTTACATTTGACTTCTGATTTGGTAATTGGTGCCACCACTGAATATCGTGATGGCTATGTTGGCTGCATACGTGCTTTACTTCTTAATGGCAAAATGGTTGATTTGAAAGAACATGCCCAACGCGGTCTTTATGGCATTTCATCCGGCTGTGTGGGTCGTTGTGAGTCTAGTCCTTGTTTAAATAATGGCACTTGTATAGAAGGTTATGATAGTTATACATGTGATTGTCGGTGGAGTGCATTTAAGGGACCCATATGTGCAGATGGTAAATTATTTTAAGATTTTATTATGTATTGGTATATGTTTTCAAATAGTTGTTTGCTTTTTTTTTCAAAACTAGAAATTGGTGTCAATTTACGCAGTAGCTCTATGATACGTTATGAATTTGAGGGCTCTTTCCGTTCTTCTATAGCAGAAAATATACGTGTTGGTTTCACCACTACCATACCTAAGGGTTTCCTCTTGGGCTTCTTCTCAAATCTTACCGGAGAATATTTGACCATACAAATATCCAATTCAGGTAATATTCAGTGTAAACAATTGTATATATTCTTAATTCTATAACTAAGACAATTCTGTTTAAATTTCAGGACATTTGCGCTGCGTTTTCGATTTTGGCTTCGAACGTCAGGAGATAATTTTCCCCAAAAAAAACTTTGGCCTGGGCCAATATCATGATCTGCACTTTTCACGTAAAAATAGTGGCTCCACCGTTGTCCTGCAGGTGGACAATTATGAACCAGTCGAATATAATTTCGATATTAAGGCTTCCGCCGATGCTCAATTTAATAACATTCAATACATGTACATTGGTAAAAATGAATCGATGACTGATGGCTTTATCGGTTGTGTATCGCGTGTACAGTTCGATGATATCTATCCCTTGAAATTGATGTTCCAGCAAAATCCTCCATCAAGTGTTAAATCATTAGGCAGTACGTTTCTATATCATTTAAGTAGTTAATATTTGAGGGATTTTAAATTAATGACATATTTTTTGTTTTCTTTTACAGCTCAATTAACCGAAGATTTCTGTGGTGTTGAACCGGTTACCCATCCACCCATTGAGGTTGAGACCAGACCGCCTCCACTCATTGATGAAGAGAAATTGCGCAAGGCTTATAATGAAGTCGATTCGGTATTATTGGGATGTAAGTTAATGTATTTGAATTATACTTTTATATTTGTATAGAACCGAGAGATTTCCTTAGTGAATTTCCGTATAGAGAAAGCGAGAGTTTTCTTTAGTAAATTTATAGCCAGTAAGCGAGAGATTTCTTTAGCAAATTTCAAGCCAGCAAGCGAGAGTTTTCTTAAGTAAATTTCGAGCCAGCAAGCGAGAGATTTTTTTAGCAAATTTCAAGCCAGCAAGCGAGAGTTTTCTTTAGTAAATTTCGAGCCAGCATGCGAAAAATTTCTTAAGCAAATTTGAAGCCAGCAAGCGAAAGATTTCTTAAGTAAATTTCGAGCCAGTAAGCGAAAGATTTCTTAAGCAAATTTTTACCCAGCAAGCGAAAGTTTTCTTTAGTAAATTTCGAGCCAGCAAGCAAGATATTTAATTAGTGAATTTCGAGCCAGCAAGCCAGAATTTTTTTAAGCAAGTTTTGAGCCAGCAAGCGAGAGTTTTTTAGTCAATTTCGAGCCAGCAAGTTAGAGTTTTCTTTAGCGAATTTCGAGCCAGCAAGCGAGAGATTTCTTTAGCAAGTTTCAAGCCAGCAAACGAGAGATTTCGAAATCTATTTTTCACCAAACATTTTCTTTGCAATCAATTTTCATATTTTTTTTTCTATTTTCTCTTTCAGGTCTTTTAGTCATACTTTTCCTATTGTTGTGCTTGATGATCTTCTTGATTGGTCGCTATTTGCACCGACACAAAGGTGATTATCTAACACATGAAGATCACGGTGCCGACGGAGCTGATGATCCCGATGATGCTGTGGTACATTCAACAACCGGCCATCAAGTAACCAAACGAAAAGAATGGTTCATATAGTTCGGAATGTCTCCAGTAGGCGAGTGGTCAACACAATAATAAAATTAAGCCGAAGTAAAGTATTGAATGAACGAGCAAGAGAGCAACAACAATAACAAGAACAGCAACCGCAACCATTACAAAAAACACGATGTAAGACGACTTGAAACAAAACAAAAAGAAAGACTTTTCAATAACAACTATTTAACTAGAAGCGTAACGAATACCTAAAAAACAAAAACAAAATGAAAATTAAAAGCTGGCCTTAAAACTTTGAAAATGAAAATGAACAAAAAAAAAACTTAAACTCAAAAATAGTGCTGAAATGCGTTTTTTGCATATTCATCCATAAGTTACTGCCTATTTATTTTGCGCATAATTTTACAAGAGAGAAAAAAACACCTTCACACAAAAGCAGGGTTTAAATTCTGTTAAGTATTGCAGCTATTTTCTAAAAATTAATTTTACTTTATTTATTACAAATTTATGTTTCGTTAGAATAATCTAATTATGATTATGAAAGTTGGTTTCTTAAACGTTTTGTTTTTTTTGTTAAATTATGGGTTTATAATTTTATTATCAGTTTCTTTACATTGTCACAATAGAAAAAAGAACCATTTTATTCTAATCTTATTTACTTATATGATTTTCTTTATGCCGTCCATTATTTTGTACTTTTTAGTTGGTATTTTTCTATATCTATTATAGTTTGCTTTTAAGTTTTTTTATATTATACAAATTATGCAATACAAATGTTTATTGTTTTATTAAATTTTAAGTTATATTTTCTTACTTTAAAATATGTTTTGTTTAATATAAACATCTAAAAAGTCTTAACGAATCTAAACGAAAATCTAATTATAATAATTATTAATTTACAATTCTATTTGTATCACGTTTCTTTTTCTTTTCTCTCTCTCTCTCTCTCTCTGTTTGGTCCAATTAGTTAAAACTCTATTTGCATTTAACTTAATTTAATTTCATTAAAGTTTTTTTTGTTTAAAAAATAGTATGAAAACAAAAAGAACAGGAAACGTGTTACTACATTCCATTATAATCTAACATACATAAAACTGTAATTGTGTTACAACAATAATTTTGATTATTTGTCTACTTTTTTGTATTATTTTTATTAAATATAGCAATTAGTTTGTTAATTATAAAAATAAAATATAAATTTTAAAATTTTACAAATAAATATAAACAAAAACAAATATTAAATATAAAAAATACTAAACAAATGGTTTATTCATTTTGTATGTGATTTTAAGCAAACACTTAAACAGATTTAAAGATAAATACATTTATTTTATTGATTATCTAAGTTTCTGGTTACAAGCTATCATTTTTTAAAACTGCTCTACACTAGTTTAATATATTAGACTTACGTGTTAGTGGTATCGGTGGTTGATTATCTAAAACAGTTGAAGATTTTCTGTTTACAATTGCGTGGGAGTATAGTGTAACAAGATAAGCTAACATTTCTAAGGCATTTTTAAAACAACCGGAGTTTCTTTTTGTGCAGTCAACTCGGATATTCCGGTGATTAAAACCGGTTGACACATATTACATATGTATATAAAGCCACATTTAAGTAATGTGATCAAATGTCACTGGATCATGAGCACAGAACCACTTTAATATACACGTTTCTGTTTTGAATAAAGAGATGGGTTAGTACCGTATTTGAAATAAATGGACTTTAAGGAAATGCCTCACTGTTTTGCAAATTATGGCAAAATGTAAAAAAATATTTTTTTAGTCTTCAAAAACGCGTGAATTGCAAAAAGAAAGAAATAACTTCTTTAAACCGCATTCACGTAACGTTTTCGTTTTTAAAACGAATACAAATATTTAGTAAATCGAATCTATATGATCTATTTGTTTTACTTTACAGTAAATGAAACTGTTTCAATGTAACGGTGTTATTAACAAAAAATTTGTTTTATATATATTGTAACAATATACTCGTAAAAGTCCGTGACGTGTTTAACGAAATAGACACGCCATTTTGTTAAAATGTGATTGAAATTTTTGCTAAAGGTATCTACTTTTATATACAAGGACGCAAATTGGTGCTGTTTGCAGAATACCAATTTCTCAAATATTCGTTGTTGAAAATGCTACACGGATCCGATTAACAGAAGAGGGACATATTTCCTTAATAATTCGTTGTTTGATTCAACCTGTAACGCATAGGCGGTAGAGATGGTTTTCCGAGCAGATCAAATTATAACAGCTGATTGGTTGTATTATGGAGATTAATTACATATTCGAAAGCATTTTCTAAGTTTAAACTTTTCTAGATTTAAACTATCCCCGATATTTATATTTCAATTTGAAAAACATCTGGACAAGAGAATGGGAAAAATATTTCAGAATTTAAAAATTAAATTGAAAAATATTTAGGATTAAGGTTTGATAATAGGAAAACATTTTTCAGTATTTCAAAATTATTTCCATTTTTATTGAGAAGATTCTTATTCTCAATGGGTTTCAAATTGTTCTTGTTTGATCATGAAATCTTTTGTAAACTTGATAACAATTTAGTCCTTCAGGTTATGATAAGACACAAATAGAGTTTGTTGGACTAACCATTAAAACATATTGTATGACATTCTCTGCTAAATATAGAATCACTAAACCTTATACATAGTTCTTATACATATTGCTTTACAAATTATATTATTACAAATTCTATAAAAACAAAAATTAACATACACTTTTGAAAAATCTTATTCTTCCGTTAATTTAAATACATATAAAATTAAGTTATCGTACTATTTTACTTTCTACAAAACTTATTCGATCATTTAATAAAAAGTATTAAGTATTTTTAATATTTAATAAGAAGTTAATAAATAGGATATGTAAACAAAAAATATAAACAAATATAGAAAACATTAAATTTTAATACAAAATATGTTTAGTTATTTATTTACATATTTCAAAATTATGTTCAGAGAATGATGGAGAAAACATTACAATATAAATTATGGAAAATATAAGGACTTAATTTTCCAACCTCTAGCTTAACACAGTAACACGTTCAGCAAAGACTTCTTAAGAATTGCTGTTGGATTTTCAGAAGGCAAAATGCGGCAATTTTGTGAAAGACAAATAAAAATGGGCATCGATTGATTGTAAAAATTTTCAAAAATACCAAAACTTTAATGTTATTCCGAAATGTGCCTGTTAGAAAACAAAGTGTTTGTTGAAACCCCTTTTATTGAAGACTTAAACAAAAATCCCATTAATGTCCCAGTGACCCAAACAAGAACATTTTATACAAAATATAATTTACATAAACATTACACAAACATCTTATTTAAATTTTAAAAACCGTTTCTCTAAAGAGCCTCACTTCAGCAACTGGCAACTCTGTTGATTTTATCAATTCCCTTTTAGTTTTTATTTCCGTTCAATTAGTTAAAGTCACACAAATTATTATTCGCCGGTATTAATTTTACAATTTATAAATAAAATGCTCGGTTTTTTATAAAAATGTGATCCTATATTAATTTAAAGGCTGAAATTTACAAATAAAATGTTTTTTAACAAAATATTAAAATTAAAACGTAAGACGAGTGTAGCAAATATTTGGGGCAAGCGGCCCGTGAGTTGGGCCATCAGCCACTTGTAGCATAATATTAGAGTGTAGAAATGTGTTAGTAAACAAGAAAATAATCTAATAAATTAAATAATAATATTTCAATAAAATCTATAGAAATAAAAGCATTAAATAATAAAAATTAAATAAAATAATATAAAGCATCAATTTGTGCAGATTTCTTGTTCTTGTTTAGTTCACATTGGTCGTTTTTGTTGTTATTCCTTGTTTTGATTTTGCAAGTAGTTTACTAAAAATTGTGTGTGTTGTTATTGTTGTTGATACAAAATGCAGGACAGAGAGAAAGAGAAAAATATCATAGAGTTGAAAATAAATGTCCAAGTGCAATGCAAATTAAATTGCTGGTACATAAATGTAAAATCTTAAAAATAAAATAAGAATTGCCGGTATAATTAATATAAAATTATAATTTATAATAAATGAATTAAATATCACATTAAATTGTGAGTAAAGTGTTTAAATAGAGTGAGGTGTATTTGAGTGAGAATTCAATAGTTTTATAAAATTACAATTATTCATAAAATAAAGTTTTTGAAAATAAAATGGCCTGCTTTGTATGTTAATAAACAAGTTTAAATATAAAAAGTGTTAAAAATCGTTTTAAATTAGTTAAAATCAGTTTCCACAGAATAATCAAAAAATATCATAATTAAATTAAAGCAAAAAGTAAAATAATGAATTAAATAAGAAGTAAAGTGTTAGTGAAATTGAAAAATAGCTACCAAATCAATCACCATAAATAGATTCTGGCAATATCTGTTTGCAACAAAGTTAATAAGGTAAACAATAGTTATTATATTATATTTATAATACATATGGGTAGTTTCATGAAAATGTCCACCACGACCAAAAAAAATGAGCACTTGAAAAATGTTTCTAACATGATTTAATAAGAGAAAAATATTCGATTTTTCATAATATGGAAGCATTTACAGGTTATGGCATGGTGAAATTAATTTACAAGGTGACAGCATAGCGCCAGCTGATTAATTTTTGCTCTATTCATGTGAAATTCAAATGTCAAAAACTTGTTTCCAAATAGTCAAAGTTTATATAAAAACGTTAAAAAATTATTTTGTATTTGAAAAAGTGAGTTTTTGTCGCCGTTTTAACTGCGTAAAATAGTTTAAAAGCGTTAAAGAACTATTTTATATTAAATAGTGTGTTTGTTTTTTGAGTTTTTTTATTAAAAGTATTAGTTTTGTTTGTATTGTGTTATTGTTTTCTCTTTTTATCCATGTTTGTATGTTTGTTTTCTTTATTTTATGCCAGATGTTTTTGACAGTAACGAAAGTATTACACAAACAAAAATGCCTGTTGTTCTTGACTTGTTGTATTTGTTGTAGCAATTCATTTCACCATGGGTTATTGGAATTTTAAAACTAAAAAATGGAAGAGAAAAACTAAATGTCTCTTCGACTCAGTTTTTGCAAATAAAATAAATTATTTTCTCTTTGCTATTAACTAAATTAATGGATTTGAAACATTACAATTACATCTTAAAAATAAATTTGCAATAACAAGTAACTAATAATGTGAAAAACGAGAAGTTAGAGCTCGAATAACGGTATTTTTTTTGATTTGGTTTTGATATTATTCTAATGTCACGTACGTTATTGTTTAACATTGTTTAACTATGCCATTTGTATATGGGCAGTCGAAGGTAAAGAAGTTTACAATTCTAAAATAAGAATTCTTCCAATTAAACATATTAACTAAAATTTCCTTTTCAACCGAAATAAAAAAAAGTTTGTCGCATACGTTATTGTAAGTACGATAATTTAAATTAAATGCATCGAAATCAATGTTAAATGCAAATTTTCCATTTAGATTATTTTAAATAGTCGTAAAACCATGAAACGGTGGCGGGAAGAGTTAAAAAAAGACGAAGCAAAACTAAAAGAGCACCAAAAAAAGGAGGCTGAATTAATATTAATAAACATTTTATGAATTTGATATTATTTTTATTATCACACTGTTTTTTGAATAAGTAAACATTTTTATTTTCTTTCTCCAAATTTATGTCTAAAATTATCTACGTTATTATGTTTTTCTTTTATATAAAACTAACCAGAGATGATTTCTCTTTAAATATTAAATGATTGTAAAGGTACATTATTTAGCTTATTTTAGAAATTTTTAAAGAAAAGAAAAACTCCTATGATTCGCAGACTTTTGCATGTACGTAAATATGCCTTAAAACCACTTCCGTATTTGTCACGTACGTTATCGCCTTATTTTGATCGGATAATTTCGACACCAAAGTTTCAAGACTGCCCATTTTTTTTCTCAAACATAGAAGCTTTTGATTGCAACCTAACTGTAATATTGTTTTTCATTAACTTCTATTTTTGTGAGATTTATATTACTCCATATGCATACTAATGTCACGTACGGCTGTATGAAAATACCCATATGTATATGGGCATTTAGGTACATATGTATGTATGTAGTTCAGCAATGTGACAATTATAACTTTTTCCGACTTATACAATAATTTTCCCTTTTTGGTATTCGTTTATGCCAATTTCTTAGCTGCTTTATCGAAATGTTTTTTATATATCTCTTTAATTTTGGCAAACAAATATGAATATTAAAATATGTTAAAAACACTTGTTTCTGAAAAAAGGTAGCGAACGCGACTTACTTTAAATATTAAAATGATATGTTTGGTGTGCTTATTTTTTGCAGTACATTTTTTTAGTTAAAAACAGCACTTGTAACACTGATATAAAACCATGATTTTATTATAAGCACGCGACATTCAAAAGAGATTAACGTTTATCGAGCTTGGGTAATATACAGTGGTGGATATGAGGTTAACACATTATGCTTTTTTTAGAAGTATTTTTCTTTTATTTGAATATAATTATTAACTGTAATTTTTGTTCATTGATGTATCCTATGGTTTGATCAGTATATCCCTTTATCTTTTATTGCATTCTTTCCTCAAATTTTCTTATATTTGTGGGTAAATACAATTAATAGGCAATTTGAGCTGGACGATAATTTATAACAGTGAAAGTAAATTTATATATTTTATTGGTTTTCGCGATAAGTTTTTAGAAATTAATAAGTTTGAAAAATATTTTATGATACAAAAGACCCACAAAACACTATTTAGACATGGGTAAAACAAAAGTGGTGCACACCGGAACAGTGTAAGGTTATTCACCAGATGAACTCTATAGGTAGCACCAACTGAAGAGATTGTAAGTATGTATTTTAATTTTCTCGAGGAAGATGGTCTACAACGCATTAGACCATATTCGAATCTATAGAACTTACAAAGACGTAGAAAAACAACCCGTAAAGATGGCTCTTTAATTTACAAATGCCCATAAGCATTTAGAATAATTTCTGGATTTATGAATCTAAATTTTGATGGAAAAAGAAACGTATGTCGTCCTCCAAAGATGCATCACAACTCAAAGCATACTTCTAAGATCAAAATGCACGGTGGTGGGAATGTGCATGCGTTTTTTGGGCATGGTATTGGTTCTATACATGAGATCGATTCAAGAATATGACCGATTTGTGGAATAAAATCCAAAATGCTTAGTATGCAATCCCAAAATAGCGCAATATGGCTCTGTTGGAGAGAGAACTTTTGATTTAAATGAAGTTTTTTTTTGATTTTCTTATAAGAATAAAATTTTAATTTTGGGTAGTTGTATTCTGAAGTGAAAGTTTGTTTAAAATATATTCTTTTGAATATATTTTAATTTCTTAAGCCACCGTAAACCCGAAAATATTGTTTCAGTACTATTATCTCTTAAATACTTTTACCGAAATAACTACAATTACCACTAAGATACCCTTAAGAATTTAATTCAAAATAATAAGTAAATGTAAGTAAACGTAAAACGTTTGTCATTGTTGTTTTCATTTTTGTAATATTGATAAAAAAAAATTATGTTGAGTCGAAACGTTACCGATATAATAGCAAATACCGTTGCCACTACTATGTATAACGATAATGAAATAAAGCAAAACACTGTTACCGAAATAAACTAAAATAACGTTATTGTCTTATTTCAAACGTTTAGATTCGGTTTGTTATCAATTTGTTTTATTATTATAATGATTTTATATATAATTCTACATATTCTTTTCGCTTTTTGGTTCACTAATGAAATACTCATTACTTACCTACTTACCCTTTTGCTTCATTTTTTTTTCAATTAACCTTTTCACTAAAAACTTGTCCAGTGTAAATATCATTCAAAAATAAATAAAACGCTTGTTTTCTTTACTTTTTGCTCTTAATAAACTTTTGATTTATTCGATTTGTTATCTAAACTATTACAATTCACATACTCGTACATTTCATACTCATGAAATAACATCACTAAATAATTCTTATTAATTGCTAATCAAAAAATAAATTTCTTAACATTTATTAAATACACACTACGATTTGTTAAATTGTCTTTCAGTTATTTAAATATGTATGTATCTATAGCTATACTAGCATAATAATTATTTGAGATTTCCAATATATGTATATGTTTGTATATAGATTTAATTATATCGTCTAGTAATTGGTTTGTAAGTTCAAGCAATTACATTTGCCATCATATAATTTAGCTTGTGTTTCTTATTTGATAATTTGAAGAAGTTACATTCACATTTGTTTTGTGTTTATTTGAATAATAGTATTCAGCTCCTGGTGGCTATGATTATCGTTTAGTTTAAAACAACTGACAAGTCTAGTTTTTGTATAAAAATCGATTTTTCTTTTTCCTAAACAATTTGAATAAAATCTCATTTTCAAGTGATTTTAAAACATATTATTAATTTTGTATAAACTTTTCTTACACTTACACTTACACTTGCAATTGTAATTACTTGTTTTTACCAATACAAATTTATTTCATACAAATATTTTATAAAAATTTACATAAAAATTAGTTTTTAATAAAAAAAGGTGGGTTCAAAATATATATTTTATAGAAATTTCTTTTTCACTCTTTTTTTTTAACATTTTTTTATTGTAATAAACACGTTATTTGTTTTAATACTTTCTAAGTAAATTCTAAGACTAAATATTTATTTTTCCATATGATATTATGATGTATTTTGCTTAAAGTTTTCAACTAATATTTTATTAGTACTAGGTTTATGTTTATGATTTTGATTAAATTTGTTTTTTTTTTTATTTAAAAATTAAATTATTCTACAAATAATAATGATAATATGTATGTATAAATATTAAATTATGAATACTAAAAATTAAAAAAGATTGTTTCAAAAACAGCCCAGGAAAAGATTTATTAGTTCTAGAACGCATGCTTATAGTCAGTTAAAATTTTAGTATTTTAGAACTGGTTCCACGTTATTTAGAATGGTTCTGGAACCAGTTCTTTAATCAATGATTTTTGTGTAAAATTGTCACCCTCGAGACTAGATCTGGGGAAGCTATACACAACAAACACACTTCATTCTTGAAAACAGTTCTAGAACTAGTTTTTCCCTCAGTGATTTTTTTTTTAAATTTTCACCCTCAGAACTAGTTCCAGGGAAGTAATTACACATTCTTGCGAACGAACTGTTCACTGCACTTTCATCAGTGATTTTTGTTTCAAATTGTTATGCTCGGAAAGAGTTAAAAAAAGCACAGGAAGAATTTTTATTGTTTCATCATATTTTTGAATTAATTAATGCCTTAGATATTAAACATTCATACATTAAAGACAATTCCGCTGAAGAGATTTTGGAAATAGATTCGTTTCCCAAATATTGCTGCAGAAAGCTGTGTTTGTTGTATTATTTCTTTTATTTCCATTAAATTTAATCAAATTTTAAATTAATTTTTCAATGATTTTAATTATTTGACGTCACATTTGTTTATATTCTTTGTAATTTAAACCGCTTCCAATAAAGTGGCTTCGGAACTATTAAGTGTTTTATAGTACTAGTCTAGCAACAATTTATAACTATTAACAAAAAAATGGTTTCTTAATAAAAACCCAGCAAACTGCTTTAGAAACAAAATAGCGTTCCACAAAACTGGTTGCGGAATAAATTGCGATAGCACTAGTTCCATTATATCAATTCCATTATAAAATAATCTGAATTGATTGTGATTATATTCGTTCTAGAACTTGTTGTTTAAGAACAAATTTCAAGCATTTAGCTGTGAGTTTTCATATAAACAACTTTAAAATAGTTTTCTGCTGGTGTTTTTGAATTAGGGGTAAAAAAACACTGGATAAGAGTTAAATGTTTTTGAATGTTGTTCACTTTAAATCAGCATGTAAATAAAATAGCTTCTGTATTTTGTGTTATATTTTTAAAATTTTACAGTTTAAAACTTAAATTGTTGTCAATTTCTGAAATCTAAATTTGGATGGCGGAGAATTAATCTCACAATTATAGTAGGGATTTTACAGTAATTATTATTATTTTTTTAAAATTTAAAAAAGACCTTAAGAGGTAAAAGCACCTTTGGCACAAAAAATACTGATATTGAATGTAATGCTGAGGTCGCTTTTTATAGCCAGCGGAGGCAGAACTAAATTTGTTAATTATTTGTTTCCAGCAGGAATGTACATATACATAACTAATTCCGTCGACAATTATAAAGGCGAAAATGGTTTTGAGAATTAATTTCACAAATTGCCAGGTTATACCACGTCCTTTTAATTACAAGCATAGATGATTTATATCTTCATACAGGAAACTGCGACGCTCAAATCTCTATATCAAGATTGTTAATGGTACCTTCTCTGTTCAATCTGTTGGTACTACGCCAAATTCCGATTTGAGTTTTAAATGGTACTTCACCACAGGGATGAAAAATTACTTTATAAATAAAATAACGTAATGGTCTAACGTTACCATTTTCAATATTTGTTAAATAATAATAAAACTTAACTACGAATTCACTTTAGCAAAAATTCGATATAACTTCACGAATATTTAAACAATTTTATACTCGATATAATGAACGATCCAATTGCTTTCTCGATAAAAGGAAAAACATATGTACAGTATTTCATTTAATTGAATTATTTTAAAAATCAAAGTCATAGAAATACAAAAAAACTTTATAATGTGGATGTGGTGGATTTATTGCAAGCAATAAAAAAGTATACAGTGTAAGAGTTCTAAGAGAATCAGCATAGAAATTATTATACCGAGGTGACTTAGTGGAGCACTTCAAAGTAGCACAATATAACATTTGATTATATTCTAAATGCGACAAAACTGGTCTGTATTGGAAAATGGAATAAATCGTATTTAGAATAATTTATAGAATCTAAATGAACTTCTTAATGAAGACTTTTTCGATATCGATATATATAAAATATATACGTAGGTTAATGTCTTTCAATGAGGTGGCGCTTAAGGGTAACTATAAGAGATGTACATATGCGTAATTAAGTTATTTTCGGAAGTGGACTAAGTGGGACTAAGTTCGTGAAATTTAAAAAAATCATCTCTTCGGCTTGCACTATTACACAAATGGTAACTAAAACAATATTTATATATCACCTACAATACCACATCTTGATGTGAAATATAATGAAATTGTACCAAATGACTAGTGGTAGTACCATGGTACCAACTGTGTTTGAAAGTCGTTAGTCAATCCAGACCTACTTTGCGACTTTCTTTACAATTTTTTTACAGCTGATTATAACACGCTGCTGACGCCATAAAATTTGATCGGCGCAAGTCTGTGATTAGAACCCGGTCTTGAGAAACAATAATATTACAGTATTTTATTTATATTCTTAAAGTTAAGTTATTTTGCCGCCATCGTAAAATTTGGTCGACGCAAGTCTGCGATTAGAACGGGGTTTTAAGAAACATTAAAATTTAGATCTGTTCTTTTCCAGTTTTGTTTTTACATTCTTATTGGGTCAATTATTTAAGTGTCCACCTAAAATTTGATAGGCGTCAGTTTTTAGATGGAAATTCAAAGTTTTTTTAATTTATTTTGAAAACGACGAAAAATTTGGCCGGAGCGCCGCGGCATAGATTACTGATTTTTTTCCTTGTTTTGAAAATAAGTTTTTATTCCTATTGGCAGAATATTATTTAAGTATCCAGTGTTTTTTTTGTTAAAAATAGATTTTTACTTTGAAGTCATTATTTTTAATTTAAATTTGTATAAGTTTAACATTTATTTATATGTTTTTAGATCGTTGCTATTAACTAAAGTCTAGAACATGTTATATGGCCACATATTGACAAATCGTAACTGGTCCTATTTTTAACATATCTTTAATATAAATATTATAAAGGAATTGTTTGACATCTATAGCACATTTTCAGTTACCAGGTATCAACATGTGACCCACGTTATATAAAGAAATTATTCACAAAATATTTATTTATACAGTGTTGAGGGTCATAAAGTTCCATATGTTAGCAATATACTGACATTTATTTATTTATTTTCATTTTTCTAAGAGTATTTTTAGATCGTTTTGTATGATCTTGAATTTCGAAATGACATGGTTATGGTCCATTAAATTTATTTATATTTTATTTTTATTGATTTTAATTATTGTCTATTTATTTTTATTCAATTTTGATCGTCTTCAAGACATTGTAAAACAATTACTAAATATTTTGTGAATATTAACTGTTATGATATTATAAATATATTCTAATAAAAAACACAATTATATTCCAAATGATTTATTCATAGCTTAAAATTGAGACAAGCTAACAAAAAATGATTTCTTATACTTAACAATATCAAAATTAATTAACGTACACTTACAGGGAAGAGAACTGATAACTGGGTAGTAGATTTTAACACTGGTTCTAATTATTTTTGCAAGAAAACCTTCGATAAATTGTCTATTTTTTAATAAAGTTAAAACTGTATTGACGAGACATCGTTGACAGAATTTCGAACACATATGTGTGGAGAAAACGTGTTGATGTTCTTGTTTACAGTTTTCTTTGCAATTTTTAGTGGGGTTTTTTTGTGTGTTGCCAGACATAGTTTTGCAATCAAACGTTCTGTTGTGTCTAGACATGAACTAAACAACGACAAGAGTTGTCCATACGGGACAAATTCATGTGAGGATAATAAATTGCTAACAAAAAGAACAAATAGCTGGCTTATCCAGATTCGTAAAATTTTATAATACTTAAGGTACGATCATACTTGGCAAATATTTGCCGAAAAAGACGTAATTACTAAACCACAACGTCAAAAAAATTTGTGCTAAAACAAATGTGTGACGATACCTTTATATTTTTACAAAGTTAGATATGATATGTTTTAAAAGGGGCAACTAACTCATAGTTCGATTATCCAAAGGCACATAATTGCCGTTTTCTTTAAACTTTAATACCTGAAGACTAAATCATTTGGAATAACTTTGTATCCTAAGTTAATATAAATATATATTTAATATGTATTTAATATTGATATGCATTATTTGCACTAAGAAATTATAAGAAAAATAATATTAAAAATCTACTTAATATTTAAAAATTAATTAAAACTAAACTTTAATTGTGTTTTTACATAAAAAACAGCAATTACGATTTTAAGATTCGTATGTATATAGATTCGATATGAACAATATCTAGTTTGAAATACTATTTATTTATTTTATAAATAAATTATTTTGTTATTATTTATTCGTTTATTAAACAAAAATTCGTTGGATGCTGAGAAATAGAAAATACTGTAAGCGAACCCTAGAAAGGTTAAGGGATTACTTCGATGTACGACTATATTGAGAGTCTGAACACTGTTATATTGGAGGTAAAGAAATTGCGGGCAATCTTGCAAAAATGGCTCCGAATTATCCTGATTGTGGTATCGGTGACCAATTAGTCAATACCTCAGGATAATATTGAATTAGAGAAGCAGATTGGACTGTATGATCTTCAGTGCGCAGTAGCACACACTAATGGGTCGATTACGAATGGCAACTGAACCTCAGTTAGGTTGACAGTTGCCAAAATATATTACAGATGGCAACTGTCAGTTGCCGAACATGGCAACAGAGAATTTGTGGTTGCTTTGATTTTTTTTAAGTGATACATTTTAAATGTTAGTAAGTCCCAATTTACACGAAGCAATTCTTTAAGCTAAGCTGATTACCTTTTAGACATCAGAGTGAGGGGAAGATAAGACGAGTACACTCTCTTATTCGTATACAAGCGATTTAGGCAATAAAAATTGTGCTGTGTGAACACCGAAGATATTTCAGGAATTTTCAATAAGAATTGCTTCGTGTAAATTGGGATTAATTTTGTTGTTAAATTATTTATATTTTTAACATATACAAAACTGTTTGTTTTCTGCTTGAAAATTCGAAAAAAAAGATTAAAAACGAAAGTTGCCTTACACAATAACAACTTGCATGTCAGTTGCGTTGCCTATTGACAACCCAACTCCAGTTTGGTTGCTATACATAATCGACTCATGACTACATCAGCCATCAGAATTCTAATGGAACCAAACCAGATTAAGGTCACTGCTAGTTAGGGCTTAGAGTGTGCGGAGACATTGCCAATGCTTGAGATATCAACAACACAGGTATTGGGGGATGTAGACCATAGGTCATTTTCATATTCATTAGGCGATTGGGGTGGCTTTATACTCGATAAATAACATTACAAATTGAGTTTGCGGCAACGGCCAATACAAAAGACTTGTGTTTCGTTTTCAGCTAGACAATATTATGACCTGAACATTAAGAACTTTAGCTTCAATTATTAAAAAAAACATTGAACGATGGTCTTTGGTTTCACATATTTCTATAAATTGTATAAACCATTCCAACTAATCAATTTTAATATTGTTTTTTCAAATCGTTGTTTTCTATTCGATTAGTTATTTCGTTGTTCTATAAACATATATGTAGGTAACTAAAGAAATATAGTTAATGATATTAAACAAATTTAATTAAAAGTGATAGCAAAGTATCAAACAAGTTATTGGTCTGTTCCAATACTTGTTAGAATTGTCATAATCAGAAAAATAATTTTAAGTATGACAACGATATAATTTAAAATCTAACAAGGACTCATCTTTTTCTCATGTTTTAATGTATTATTATTTTCAATTGTTATATAAATATAAATCATATGTTTCCATCTTAAATCTATAATTTCTACTATGTAATATGGTAAAAAATTATAAATAATAAATTAAACTTAAGCTCGACTCTAATTTTGTTAATACATAATTTATATATAATTTTCTTTTTAAGCTAATACTAATTAAACCAAAATATAAATAAGAAAACTAATTTAAGTAAAAGTAAATAATACTCACTTGTAGTAATTGTAAAATATATTGTGGCATAAAGTTTATAAACATAGATTTTTGTTTTCTGCACAGTTCTTAGCTGTTTTTGTATCTTAAGCCCATTTTCATTTTCAATGAATTTTGTCACACATTATTTGTTTTGTATGTTTGTAAAAAATTATGTTGTTGTAATTATTTTATGTACATTTTCAGAATTTGTTTGTATTGCAAAAAAAAACATTGTTATGTTTCTTTAACATATCATAACAATGATTTTCAGTTTTAGACTTTAATCAACAGCCTCATCACCAGGTTCTAGTGTTACCTTAGAGTTCTTCATATGGTCGATAAGCCATTGGAAAAGTTTATCTCACAATATTGTGCAGACCACAAAGAGAGCGATGACAAAAAACATCATGGCCACAATGTCCTTGTGCAGACTGCGGTCCTTGTAGAATGGTCGTGTTATATATGACTCCTTGCGCGTACGATTCAACAACCACAAGGGAATGACCAATTGCATAATGTCGGGGACCATGAAACCTATGTCGCGTACAATTTGATGGGCATAACCTTCGCCGCGTAAGACATTGAAGAAGAACTGATCAAAACTGCTGGCTATAATGTGCAAGATGGCGATGCCCACAATGCAAAAAATCTTTTTAGTTGTAATAGTATTTGAGCTATCGGCTAAATGCATTACCATTACAGTTGATATGATTTCAGTTATCTAGAAATAAAAAGAAAAATTTGGCATTTAAAATTACATGCTAAAAGGAAAATAATAACAATTTACTTAAATTATTTACCGTAAAAAACAATTGATGATTCCACTGCTGATAGTAATCATCATTGTAATAGTTCATATACGCCCACCAGGCATAATAATGAGAAAATATCGACAGGCTAAACAGCACCAGCATGGTATAGCGCAAGCGTTGCTGCAGTATCAGAGCAATCAGACGTTTTATACATTCGTACAAGGCAATCACAGCAAATACAGTCAGCAGCCACATTTTGAATGTATTTTGGGTGGCATTGAAATACATGTGCTTGTAGGAGGCCACACCAGACTCATAGGGACCTTTGAAGACCGTATCCCAGCATGAACACGTACAAAAGTGCTTATCAACGTAACGGGCATAATTTTCCCAAAAATACCATAATATCACAATGTGAGCGGGTGGTATAAGAGCTGGTGCTAAACTGCCACACGCAGCTGGCAGCCATTTCGTATCAAACATTTTTGCTACAATTTAAAAAAATGTAACTTTAAATCGTATGTACACAGAAAAAAATCATGTTTCTTTTTCAATTAAACCTTTAATTGATTTTAAAATAATTTTCAATTAAAATTTTAATTGGTTCAATTACTTTTTCTGTTATTTTCAATTAAATATCAAATTTTTTTTTAATTCATACTATCATTTTGTTTACAGGTCCGATTTCAATTAAATTTTTAATTGATTCCACAAATATTTTAATTGAATTTTATTTTTTTCTGTGTATTTGTATTTGCAAAAGCTACTTGTTACAAGTAAAAATTATTTAGAAATCTAGAAAGAGGGTTGCAAAAATATAAAAAATACACATAGAGAAAAATTATAGTTGTACATGTTACCGCAATAATTTTAATCTTTTTATGTTTTTATTGTGGCCACTGTAACTATTTATATGATAGTGGTAACCATACTATGTTAATCTTACGATTCACTTAATTATAACAATTATATGTATATACGATTGTAGTAATTAAGTTATGTTTATGCAATCATGTTCATGATAAATCATTATACAATATAATAATATGTTCCTCTTTTATTGTGGTAATCATAATTTGTGTTCAACATAACATGTTGTCACTCTTAATCATAAAAATGACTGCCATAATCAAAAATAAAATAATCATAAAACAAGTAAGAGTGATATATTCCGCTATGCCGAATCTTATATACCCTTCACTTTTTTTTTGTGGATGCATAATTATATTATATACATACATCCATATATATATTATATTGTTACGGTTTTACCTTTAAAAAACGGTGGTTTATTTCCTTTAAATAAACCGGATTCTTTTTAATTGCAAAATAAAAGCGTCAAGTTGTTTAAGGAAAATATAACGAGTTTTTATTTATTTAAATGTACACAAACACAATTAAAAATGAACACACTGCCTTTTTACACACTTATATTACGGTTAAAGAACACACTTAAAGTTTTCGAACACTTTGATGTTAAACGCGCCATCTATTGATGAATTTGTTCGTAACAATATTAATGCACTTTGTGTGATCAACGCCATCCGTTGATGAATTTGTTCGTAACAATATTAATACACTTTGTGTGATCAACGCCATCTGTTGATGAAATTATTCATAACAATATTAATACACTTAGTTTTTTAGATGAAATTTTCAGAGGCTGTCTCGGATTTTTGCTCATATCTCCGTTATTTATAGACTGATTTTGCTGATTTTAAATAGTAAACTTCTCGAAAGCATGTCTGACAGCATTATTGAAGATTTGGATTCCGAAGATATCTGGGGACTTCAGAAAATTGATTAGGGTCGAAAAATTATATTGTGGCAATTACAAACGGAATGACAAACTTATATATACCCTTCTCATGACGGTGAAGGGTATAAAAAATATTGCTAAACAACTTGTAAAAGTATTGAAATTATTGCGGTAAACATGTTCAACTATATTTTTTTCTGGGTGTAAAATAATATATACTTTTAAACAAAACCGTTTTTATATTTCCTGTTTCACTCTTTTTAACCTTTAGCTTGATTTTGTTATATATTTACATTGGTAAAGCTAGAAATAAATAAAGAAACATTTTTTGAATTTATGTTTAGATAATAGCTTTAGATGGTTTGCTTTAATATTACATTTAAAAGAAAGTGTATTTTAATGTTTTGTCGTAAAAAAATCTCATAAAAACATATGAAAAAAGTAATCTCAAATAGTAATCAGTAATAATGCTGTGGAATTACTCTTCTTTCGAATTATAATATATGTAACATACAAATTCGAATAGACCCAATAAGGGTAAACTGTCTGCATTCGAAAGTATTAGTAATCCAAATTGTATTTACTCTGATTTATAATCGCACTTTAATCACAAATATTTTTTAGTCATTCTTGAATACATCCCAAAATTATGCTAATTATGTATGAACTAAATACAAATAATTCTTAATAATGAATAGAAACATATTTAGACGTCAGATGATGTCTCACCGTTGTACAAATACGAATAAATTAAAGACGTCAGACAAATTGTTAGTCAGTGTTTAGTTTTAATAACAAATTAAGCATAAACATTTTAACATCATATGAACTATATCTATATGAGTGCACAAAAAGTGTGAAAAAAAAATTAATTTCAATATTTAGCATGCCCCTGCTACTTATAAATGTGAATAATACTCGTATGTTATACAGAGAAAAAAAGGTTGTGTGTATTATATTTTGGCACTTTATTTTATTATCTAATTAATATAATTGCAAATGAATAAATAGTAAAAATTACGTTAATTGCATCTGCATTAAGTGTTTTCTGCAGCCCTCAGTTAATTTTCAATTTGATTGAAATATGTAATTGAAAATTGTCTGTATAACAGTGTTTTCTATAGAAAATTGTGTGTATAATACTATTTTCTAAATAATTTTTCTAAAATAAATTGTGTGTATAATAGTAATTTCTAATGAAAATTGTGTGTATAACAGTGTTTTCTATTGAAAATTGTCTGTATAATACTATTTTCTATAATAAATTGTGTGTATTTATTTTCTATAGAAAATTGTCTGTATAACAGGTTTTTACATAACAAATTGTGAGTATAACAGTATTTGTCATAGAAAATTGTAACAATAACAGTATTTTCAATGTCAAATTATGTGTATAACAGTTTTTTTATATAGAAAATCGTGTGTAAAAAATTGAAAATTGTGTGTATAACTGTATTTCTATTGAAAATTGTCTGTACAATACTATATTCTATAATAAATTGTGTGCATGTATTTTCTATAGAAAATTGTTTGTATAACAGGTTTTTACATAGAAAATTGTGAGTATAACAGTATTTGCCATAGAAAATTGTAACAATAACAGTATTTTAAATGGCAAATTATGTGTATAACAGTTTTTATATAGAAAATTGTGTGTAAAAAATTGAAAATTATGTATTTTCTATAGAAAATTGTGTGTATAACTGTATTTTCTATAGAATTTTTAATAACAAATTGTGTGTATAACAGTATTTTTTATAGATAATTGTCTATATACTCCTATATTTTACTCATATCACTTGTAGTCCAGGTAGGATGGGTATTTTACATACTACAGAAACATTATAAACTTGGGAAAAATAGTTTCGCAATAAAATATCGCCAGATAAATTGCAAAGCAACGTAACACAATTTTAATTACTTTACTAAAGAAATATATCTGTTTACTTATGCTATATATTCTAAACACATGTTGAAAACACATTTCCGAATTAAGATTTTCTATTCGCTTTTGGTATTTTAGATTTATTGTGGCGATAGTCGCAACATGTAAACACTATTCTCAAAAAAATATCACCTGCTGCGTATACTTATTATTCAGTTCAATAAAAAAAAATCCACAAAACTCATACGCCCACAGTATGCAAACAATTTGAAAATTTATTTTAAAATCAACAATATCAACATCACTCACTCACCCACTTTTCACTGCAAAAGTGAATAAATTTATTAAATTTAAATGCAAAAGTGAATAAATTTATTAAATTTAAATGCACTGAACTGAAGTCTAACAAATGTAAACTTAAAAAGAAAAAAATTTAAATGGAAAAACATCATCAAGCAACAATAATTTTACACATATGCAGTATGTATGTATGTACGAGGCAATGTTAATAAACGTGTTGCTTAGGTGTTGCTAGTGTTATTGTTAAAAAATAAAACACACTGCTACATTGGGACTGATATGTGTAAAAACGTTTACATTCGCTAATGTTTGTTTTCTAAATACATATATTTTAATAAGTTATAAAGGTGTGTAAAATATGAGCAGAGTTTTTGATTTACATACTTGAAATGCAGGCTGTATTGGAAAGCGTAGGGTTTGACAATTATATATAAAAAAATTATATTCGATAGATGTCCACTACTATAATTCTTACAAAATTTTAAATCACATTTTGGTAATATGATTTTTAAGGTTCTGTATAGACTCTGTTTTTTAACGTAGCTCTGCAAAAAATAATCCAGTGGTTTTTTATTTCATGATTTAAAGCTAAATTTTGTTGAATGATAATGGTATGATATGAATTTTTAAAAAAATTGCCCAATTCCAGAGTACATAGTGCACAATTCAGTGACACGTTCAGCATTCAAAGGTTCTTAACAAATGCTCATGGTTTTCAGAAGCTCTAATGCTCGATTTTATCAACCCAACTCTTAATAGAGGTCTTAGAATGACGATAATATCACGAATATTCAGGAATTACTAAGGCACCAAATGTATAGAGAAATTACGAGCAAATCTGAATATATGACCACCAGTAAAGTGTCAAAACGTCCATGTCATTCCAATATGAAAAAGAAAGTTCTTGTTAAAAAACCCATTATGTGTAACATTTAAGTTAAGTTAAAATTTAAGTTAATTTAATGCTACTTTTTAATCACATCTAAACACCTGCTACATATATGGTGTATAAATCATATTGTGTTTTTATTAGTTTCAAAATTTGTATTCAAATTATACTTAATTTATAAAATAAAAAGCATTTTATTTAATGTTTTTGTTTATTTTAGACAGACATGTAAATGTAAATACATATAATTCTATATAGAAAAAAATATTCCCCAAATCAGATATAATTGCACGTGAATTTTCCTTTTTACCATATAATATAAATATTACTGAGTTGTCATGGCAGCCAAGTTTGAAATTAATTTCTTTTGCTTCATTTATTAGAAGAGTCAGAGAGAGAGAGAGAGAGAGAGAGAGTAAAATATTTGTTGTTTTAAGAAAACAAGAGATGGATATCATATAAATATAAGCATTTAAATTATAGATAAACTTTTGCAAGATGTTTGTTCGATAATAGTTTCGTTTTTATTTTAATATTTTGGGCTGGCGAAAATTATATTAGTATTTTTGGATTTAAGCATAATAGTAATTGTATTGCATTTAAGTTTATTTATATACATACATATGTATGGTATGCATGTAATAAGTTTTTAAATATTTCGTTTTTATTTTCATAATTTAGTTTTTTGGAGAGTTGCCATTAAATAGAATCATTTTTTTTTTACTTTTTAATAGAATATGAGGAAATAAGAACTATTATTTATAATGTTAACACTTGTATCATTACTAATTAAACCGACAGACATCGTTGTGTTAAAATCTATTTAACTGTGACACGTCACACACGAATATGGAATAAATGACGGGTTAATTTCGTATTTTAGAAAAGCTATAGCTAAGTACAGGTTGATGGAAAAATCATAAACTCTTTTTAAAGTTACATGAAATATTCTTGACAGAATTATGCAATGTGCAGATTCGCAGATCTGCATTTCATGTGGATCCCGTGAGAATCATCCGGTGCTCTTGACGAAACCGATTAGATCCATCAGTGAGACTATTCTGATATATTTTAGTTTATGAGTATTCAAAATATCTTAGTTTGAGATGCTATACAGCTCATCGATGTTACACCGATTCTTCCTACTCTTCATGTAGTTGTTGTTACGTGGGTAAACCAAAATATGCAATCATATTTTGTAAAATAGTTTCTGGCCTATTCACTGATATTTATCGAATGTGTGGCGGTTTGCACGACCTACATACGTCAAAATTTTCATTCCGACATTTGCCCTCACGTTCTAGGACTCATCATGGAGTTGTCCAGCTATTTTAGGGAATGTATTGTATAATCTTGTAGACATTTAGGATTTGAGATTAGGGCAGTATAAGCGATACTACAAATTAAGATCGTCAGCGAAGATTCCCTAACTAGAGACGGTATCCGTCTTTGAACCATGAGTATACATATATTGCTAACGCAAAGTCCCGAAGGACTGAAATTGCAGATTACTCTTTTCTGGTTGCTATTCTTAGAAAGACTTAATTCTTAAAAAGGTTGTCCACGTAGATATCATTGTTTTATTAAGAGAAACTTGTAAATTAAAATTATCAGAGAAGATTCCAGAGATAGATGTATGTATGTATACCGTATCTTTTATAAAATTTTTCAATTACAATTAATAATCAGGCATGTGATGGAAATCGAAATCGAAAACGAATCAGTTTTGGAAATACATTTTAATGCATTTATAATCTAATTTTTAAAATTTTTGTTTTAAGATTCTCTTTAGTAGCCCAATATCTTTATATTTGATGTGATAAAAGTTTTTCCATACAGAAATATTACGACAAAATTTATTTCTAAAACTCATTCGTTTTCGTTTTCGATTTCCATCACATGCCTGAATATGTTGAGTGTATTTCCTTAATCACATCATGAATTTTGAGTTGTATTAATAGCTGAATATCGTGAAAATTTGGTTTTCAACAAATTCATTGATTTGGTGGCTATGTGACATGGGGCACCGTCATGTTGAAACCAGATGTCAGTGATATTCATATCATCAATAAAATGCCAATATTTTGTGTTTAATATCTCTCGTTAACCACATTTCCAGCTGAATTTTCGAAGAAGAAATCCAGTCACAAGTAGTGCAACAAATGCTCTTGAATTTTCAGAAGCCCAAGAGCGGCAATATTCCTTACTGACGTATTCAGAAAATAATGAGTAAGAAAGTATAGTCGGTCAAGCCTGACCATATAATACCCTACACCCAGTATATGTATAGAACAGTTTTTCAGAAATGGGCGTTATATGGGATATATAACCTATTGTGGACCGATCATCCAAAAATTTAGTGGCATGATGTCTGTGAATATAAATATTATATGTGTTAAACTTTATCTCGATATAAATACTTTTAAACGATTTATGGAGTATAAAGTGAAATCTCCCGGTTTTATATGGGAGTTTCGACTAATTATCGACCGATCATATTAAAATTGTACCGTATTATTTTTAGACATATGAAATATGTATATATTTCGTTCAATATTATCTGAATATCAACATTTTTGAAAGAGTTATTCTCTTTAAAGTGATTTTCGGAAGTGGGCTTTATATATGAGCTACGAGTAATTATGGGCCGATCATAATAAAATTGCACCGTATTATTTGCATACATATGAAACATTAAATAATTTATGATCGGTAAAGCCAAATTTCGCGAGGACATTTGTATGGGGGCAAGGTGAAATAATAGACCGATTTCCTCCAGTTTCAATCCCATCCATCCTTGGGCCGAAAAAGTATTACGTACCAAATTTTATTGAAATATCTTCAAAATTGAGACCTGTACTCTGCGCACAAGCTTTACATGGACAGCCAGCCAGCCAGCCGGACGGACGGACAGACGGCCATCGTTAAATCGACTCAGAAATATTCAATATTCCTGGACGTTACAAACATCAGCACAAATCTAATATACCCTCCCCACTATGGTGGTGTAGGGTATAAAAATGGGACTCAACTGAAAACATTATTTTTCCGAAAAAAAACAGTGTGTTATTCTTAAATGAATTTTTAATATTTTTATTCCATTTTAGAGTAAAATTGAATTCATTGTAACAATTGTCAAGGCTTCTATTACTGATATGTCGACAAGTAAATTTCAAAAATTTCATGTTATTGCAACCTGTTGGAAAATAAAGTCCTTGTTAAAAATCCAATATTTTATATGTTTATTTTTTTATTTAATGTTGTATTTTAAAATAAATTCTCTCCTATTAAATAGTTGGCAACTCTTTACAACTACGCATATTATCATATGCTGTAGACGAAAGAGATGTAAACAAATAAATCGTGTTGTGTTTTGCAAAGCAAAAAAAGAAATAAAAGAAAATCAGAACGAGGTTAGTAACCGAGATGCCGGTAAGAATACACACATATTTGTTACGAGAAAAAAAAAACAGGGAAAAAACAAGAAATACAACAATAACGAAAATGTAATGTTGAAATTCTTATATGGTGTTTTTCTTCTTTAGCCGTTCATTAATTATTTGTAGATATTTAATTTTTCTTTTTCTTTGCACTAAATAATGTTATGAAATCAATTGCAATTAGCTGTATAACACGTAATTTCTCTATATATTTTCATTAGTTTTATTTATTAACACTAACAAAATACGCTTATATACACATATTTTGCACGCAGCATCCAATTTTTTCCAAGCTATAAATTTTTCTCAAATATAAGGCATTTTTTATTTATTTTCTTTTACACTTTTATACTTTTGATTGTGTAAATTTCGTTTAAAACACTTTGATTTGATTTGTTTTATATAATTTATAAAAATTTAATTAAACATTTTAATTTTTATTTAAGAAATATTTCTTGTTTTCTTTTTTTTTTTTGTAGTAATCTCTATAAAAATTTTACATCACACAGCAGCTTTACACAGGCAACTAAAATGTCTGTGTTGTATTGTATCACAAAGTTTCTGTTTGATTGTACTCTTTTTCTCTCTCGCTCTTGTTATATATTGTTCCCTCTTATTACAGTAAACTCACCTTTATATCTTATGTATGTATGTGTTGGGAAGAGTAGATGAAAAAATGTTTATATTACATCCAGCACTATTCCGTTATTCAGTCAATGCTGTAATCTACCGTTACATAGTATTTCAAATTTGTTGGTAACAAAACTACATATGTACATACATATGTATGTATCAGGGATGGAAAATGTAATTTTTGTTTGGTATCAAAATAATATTAAAATACGGTTATACACAAGAATTTTTACAATAATATTGTTGTACTCGAGAAAGCTGTTAACGCTTCATTAGTCTTTACTTTCTGTTGCTGTTCTGTTCCGTGTCGTTCTGTTGTTAAATGTTTGTAGTTAGTTTTGCCGTCTAAACGTATCAGCTGTTTTAGTTAAACAGACAACACATACCTCGAAAATAAATCAAAAAATACAAATCAAAGTTTTTTTATTGTACAATATGTCATTATTTTCGACTAAAGTAATGAGTTTTTCGTCATCCATCGTTTATTTTTTATATTTTTATAACTTTTATACAAAAACTTAATTGAATTCAAAGAAATTGAAAATTTTTGTAATAAATCAAAAATTTTTTTGTAGTGCGGATGTCAGTTGTTTTGCTCTGTCACTTACAATTACTTAGCAAATTTTTGTTTTCAACAGGTTTTTCCGCAACGGCACTGAAAGTAACAAAACAACTAACGACTTCTACACATTTTCTATTTAACAGAATCAAGTCAGTTGATTCGGAACGGAACAGAATGTAAAGACTAATTCTGCCTTTATTAACACGAGCTTCTATGCTAAAAATTTCCTATAAAAAAAAAAACTGTTTTAAAATAATTTTCTATAGAAAAAACTGCTATACTAAAAATTTTCTGTAAAAAAACTGTTACACTTAAAAATTTCCAATAGAAACAACTTTTATACAAACTTTTTCTATAGAACAAACTGTTATACAAATAATTTTCTAAAAAAAATCATTAATACAAACAATTTTCTAAAGAAAAAACTGTTATACAAACAAAACTATTGAAAAACTAAACTACTGTTATAAAAATAATTTCCTATAGAAAAAACTGTTATAAAAACAATTTTCTATAAAAAAACTTAAAAATTTTCTTTAGAAAAAATTGTTATACAAACAATTTTCTATAGAACAAACTGTTATACAAATAATTTTCTAAATAAAAAACATACTGAAACGATATACATACGTACTTGAATATGATACTTTTGAATATGAAAGAGTATCACAAACAAATTACTATTGTTTAAACTTTTCTATCCCTGATTATGCATAATTTGAGATTTATTTGCTTATTTGTTTGAACAAAATTTCTTATTTTGTAGCTTTTTTAGTAATATTTTATGTCTGTTTTCTTTATAAACAAATTATAAATTTTATTTTTAATTACTCTTGCATTCTTGGCATGCTTTTTCTAATTGTCTTATACTCATATGTATGCTCTCTTTATTTGAATATATAGCTCTCGCAGTCTTCAATAGTCCGTAGGGTTTGCCAAGCAGCCAGTTTTTATAATCTGGTGATAATTTAAAATATTATAATGTTACCTACCTTTACCCTAAAGCCATTAATAAATAATTAAGATTTTTTGTGTTCTTCTGCTTTATTTAAATATTTTTTTTTTTTTAATAATTATAGTTTTATTTAGTTTACTTAAAACTAAAAAAGCACACTTATAAAAATTAATATATTTATTATTAATACATACTCGTAAATATTGTTCTTTAATTACAATAAGAATAATTTGCGAAAAGAAACATTAACATTATTTACAATATAAACTATATTTTATCACATTTATTATTACCATAAAAACACTTAATTACTTTTGGTTTATTTGCTTTATAAAAATACTTTTTTCCCCGTTTTAAATCAATTAAATTATTAAACTCTTGTGCAATTTATATTATTTTTTTTACAAAACGATTTAAATTAAAATGTTTACACATAAAGCAATTATTCGAATATAGTTGTTGTGGTTTCAAATGCTAAAGGCCAACCAGTTGCTTTAATCTAAGATGAAATTCGTTGAGTACATTACACATATCGAACTTCAGAGTCCATAAACTGGGGGTGGAGAGGAAATTTCTCAATCTGTCAAAGTAGGACTATGCATTCATTAGGTTAATATTGACACAGAATAACTTGTATGATAGTTGTGTTAATGTTAGGGGAGCGCGGAGATCGAGGTTATGTATAAAATACTGAAAATCGTTGATATCAAAAGGCAAAGATCAACTTTATATTTGTAGATCCTGACATTCATCTTAGATAGGCAAATAGCACTTAGAAAACACAGAAATTTGATTACTCATAATGATTTGGGCAATCATGTCGCCAAGAGAAATGGGGTGTTACTGAATATATATAATTCAAATGAAGAAAATGTCACAAAAAATGGTGTTTAATATGAGAAGTTAGCGATCAAACATATCGCTAGACTAAGATACTCAGTCAAGCAGAAATATTTGTGGTGTCTAAAACAGTGCATGGTACCAGGTCATGATAATTTTCGATGTTGAAGTAGCACTGACTGCAAGAAATTTGTGAAGTCTGTGTATACAACACAATAACTGATAAATTCTTTCCTGATGCAAACATTCTGTGAAATAATTCTCTGAGATGTAGAAAAAGAGATGAGATGAGAAGATTATATTATTTTGGGAATCTCTGGCCAAGTAAAACTTAAATTAGGGAAGCATGTAGTATTAATACTGATCATAATGATCTACGATATTTATAGATATTTATCGATAAAGATTCGAATATGCGCGGATAATATTTGCAGATTGTGTGGTGATGAAGAAGAGTGCGCAAGAGTCTTTTACACAAGAACTGAATCCTAATTAATATGTACGGCAAAGAGAATGATGATAATACCTAGTAAAGTCATAAATACTGGTACAAAACTGAACACACTCATTACGAACACAACACTGGGCGCGTCCATTTCGTATTGATTGCGATTTGACAGTTGACATTTATTATTCATTGCAAAAATAAACAGAACCATGTGTGTATGCGAATAGACCAAAAGCCATTGCGAAAACAAAAAATCTTGTCACTGGAAATGAAAATTTCTCAAAAATCCATGTCTCGCATTATCAAAGAATATGTGGGACTCAGCTCGTTCAAGAGTCACATTGGACACCTGACAAAGAAAGAAAAAGAAAACAGAAGCGAAAATCAAAAGCGTTACTCAGCCGGTACATGAAGAACACTCACAGACAAATTGTGTATGTTTACTGACGAGAAAATTTTCACCGTAAAAGAATTGATCAATAAACAGAACGATCGTGTGTATGCTCGGTCATTAGGAGAAGCATCTCAACTCATCGTGAGGGTTCAAAGTGGCCTCCGTGATATGGCATGCAGTGAGTTACCAAGCTCCATTTTTGCAAAAAACGAGCGAAAAGATGGGCCATAGTTTATCAATCGACCGTCTTGGAACCCATTGTGAAGCAAATCGACATTTATGTCAGACAAAAAAAAAAAAAAATTCTAAGTGCCGTAAATTATTAAAGTTGCCCATATACAGATCTAAATTTGTAAAGTTAGTTTTATATCAAAACTTCAAGCACTCACAACTGTCTAATAGTATTTAGTTACATTAGACCTTTAAAGCACTCTTAAATTTTAATATTTTTTTAATTAAATTCTTCATTTATGTTTACTTATGTATATGAATTTACAAAGTCGAAAATATAGATAGTTTAATGCAATTATTGCGGTTTAAAAATGCTTTAAAATTGAAGTGGTTTTTAGAAATTTATATTATATTTACACTTTAAAAGTGTAACCAATTTTAACTAAATATATTTATAAGTACAAACGAAGAATATACATTTCAGGAAAAGCTTTTGTTAAAGCAGTAGTTCAATAACTGATCAAATGACCATAGACAAGGAAAGCGCAAAACATGTTGATATTCTCTTTATGCAAACCACTGTGTTAAATCCAAATTGTCATAACTTTTCTAAGGCCATTTCTTGCATAAACATTTATTAACACAAGTCTAACAAAATTTTCAAAAATTAGTCTCCAACGGCTGGTTATTAAACGTTTCTAAATCATCCACTTCCAAAACAAAAATACCAGCTTCTTCCGAAGACACCACTGGACTTATTTGTTGCACGAAATGCGAAGATTTCTTATGACGCTTATTACGCTTATGGCGCTGATGAAATACACCAGCCTTAGCATCACCCAACCCATACAGATTAGAATTGACTAAACCACCAATAGCAACATTATCTATGGATATTTTTGATCTTAAACTATTACGATATGCTTTCAACTGCTTAGCTGATACTGGTACTGTAGTGTTAGCTGCCACCTCGTTTTCGCGATAACGCCTGGTAGAGCGTGTCATGTAAGAGGAACGTGTCATGGAATACTGATAAATTGGCTTACGTTTGAAGAATAGGCGCTGCAATTCATTGCGAAATCGTTTATGCGATATTGTATACAGAAACGGATTCAGACAGGCTGCGGTTTTACAAAACAAAGCTGGTATCATGGAACGTGTGGGCGTCAGATGTTCCTCCATGCCAAAAACACCCGCCATAGCCACAATGGAATACGGTGTCCAAGCCAAAAACCACAAGCCAATAATCAACAATACAATAAATGCTAAACGTTCTTCAACTTTATTTTTGTTATGATTACTTTGTATATTCTTGGAGTTATAGACAGCCTTTAGTATGTGAAAATAACAATAAAAAATAATAATCAGCGGCACACACCAGGCACACACGAAGAATATAAACATAAACACACGCGCAGGCATACTCTTGTCCAGATAGTCAAAGGAGCAGGTGGTCAAATAACCCTCGGGCACATAAACCGACAAACCCACCTCCAGCAACGGTATGACGGAGAAGAAAAAAGCCTCCAGCCAGGCCAACACCAAAAGAGTGTAATAGTATTTTGTTTGATAATTAAAACGTAAAGGACTTAAAGGATTCACCACTACACTATAACGATCCACAGATATGACAGTCAATAGGCCTATAGAGGCTGTGCCACTAAAACCACCCACAAAAGCATACAGACGACAACCTGAAAGTATATAACTTTATATATAGTGAAAGGGTTATATATAACTTTATTATAACTTTATATATTATAATTTTATTAGTATTATAACTTTATTATAAAGTATTATAAAGTTATAATAAAGTTATCTTTATATAACATATACAGGAAATAGAAAAATAACTTACCCCAGTCTCCCAGAGCGGGACCGCGCATAAAATTATTGTAGACTGCTACGGGACATTTTATGACAATCATTAAATCGCTTAGAGACAAGTTAAAAACTAATATATTGGATGCTGTTCTTAAAGATTTGCATCTGAAAATAAAACAAAATGCTTCAGTTGGTAGAGTGAGCTTGAACAATTATAAGATCAAATAGTATAAACCTTCATATTAAAATTCTTTAACCGAAAGTAACTCTTTCTATTGAGCCACTTGGAAATTAGTATTTTTCTGTTTTATCAAATATGTTTACTTGAGAGTTCTCTTAATCCCAACCACTGCCTTAAGGTTCATTAATATCATTTAAATAGCCGAAGTATTATTATTATAATTTAGATATTGCAGCATTTGAAATTCATTCAAGGAAAAGTGGGACATTAAATAATAAAACAAAGTCAACGTTTTAACATTTGTGAATGAATTGTGTTGATTACACCCATCAAAAGAAAAAATGATTCATTTGGTAGCCATATGAATCGTTATTGCTTTCTTTCAGAGACCTGCGCCAACCAAATAATATCGGTGGCTGACTCTAAAGATTGTCGACGTGGGCTCTTATGATTCAAAATGCCATGAAGTGAATAGTGAAAATTAATAGAATACAGCTTATAATGATAGAGTAATGGAACAAGGTCTGGTAATGATGATACCAGTAAGAGTTGAAGGGATGTAATTAAAAACAGTTGTCACTCCTTATGCGTAAGTAGGCCTTCTAATCTCCTATAGTAGAATCTTCACATCATTAAAACTTGCAAATATAGGTCTTTATACCCTACACCATAGTTTGTTCCAAGTATACCGATTCACTCAGAATCACTTCCAGAGTCGATTTAACGATGTCCGTCCGTCTGGTTAGCTGGCTGCCCATGTAAAACTTGTGCGAAAAGTACAGGTCACAATTTATAAGATATTTCGATTAAATTTGCTACAAGATAATTTTTCGGCCCAAGGATGGTTGGGATTGAAATTGATTGCAATCGGTTTATTATTTCATTTAGCTGCCATACAAATGCAATCCCGAAATAGGAGTCTATCGGTCATAAATGAACAAATAAACATAAATGAACATGAAGCCTTATTGCATCTACAAATTATGTGCTGATCGACCATAGCTCCCATATAAGGACCACATCCGAAAATCACTTGAAAGAGCATAAGTCTCCTAAAAATTTTGGTATTCAAATAATATTTACCACAAATATGTTTCATATATACAAAAATCATTCTGCCCAATTTTATATTTATCGGTGCCTAATTAGTCAAAACTCCCATATAAGACCCCCTTCGAAAATTACTTTAATATGTATATTTTAAAGGTGTTTATATCAACGTAAACTTTAACACTTTCCTAAAACTTCTATGTCACGCTAGGGTATGCTAAAGGTAAGATTAAATCATCGGTTAAATCCTTTGAGGGTACTTTAGCTTAATTGGTTAGCGCATTTGATCATTTGTTGGTATTTTTAGCCCGGGTTCAATTCCCAACCGCTGCCACTCAAACAACATCAGTTTCTGATAATTATTAGTTTTAACTGGCCAGTGTTGTCTCAGAATTAGCTTGGAATTTAAGGAGGTACACGAAGAGACCATTCAGTGTGTACGTCGTAATTGTCCAGGACTTTAATGGAACCGGTAGATAATTGGTATCATAAGAAGCCAGCTTCTATTGTTTCTTAATCTATTGAAGTTAAGATTCTATGGATCGCAGAACTATAACTGGCTACTGTTGTCTCAGAATTAGCTTGTATAATGAATTTAAGGAGGTACACAAAGATACCATTCAGTGTGTACGTCGTAATTGTCTAGGACTTCAATGGAACCGATAATTAATTGGCATCATAAGAAGTCAGATTCTATTGTTTGTTAATTTATTGAAGTTAAGATATGCACAAAAGATTCTATGGATCGCGAAGCATGGATCCTCTCTTATAATAAAACACGAGCTTCTAGAATGTTATTAAATAATTCTGATGGTTCTAATAATATTTGGAATACAACAGTTTTTAATTTGTATTTCCTAAATGTTTTATATTTACAAACATAAGTATATATTTACAAACGTAAGTATTAATGATAGGTCTTTAAGTAACTGTTTTGAAATTTTAACTTACCTAGCAAACATATAGACCACCAATCCATTGCCGGTTACTCCAAACACGAATATAATCATGTACAACGTTCCCATTACATAGTATAATGTATCACTTGGTGGCTCAAAAGTCAACCAAAATGGATTAATGCGGGCTATCATCTTGTAATCATAGGATCCCCGAAAAGCCTTAAGAGCAGGATATAAACTATTTGCGGAAAGAAATTTATATAAGCAAATAAAACTAACGATTATTATTATAAGAATTGTGAAAAAGATTATTAAGAGAATAGATGCGAGCTTCATTACAAAATATTCCCAAAAGAATGTATTTAATTTTCAAAATTTGTACAAAAATCCCTCACACAAAATTTATAAAGAAACATTTTTAACTCAGGGGTCATATTTCTTGATCCCGTGAAAGTTTGGTCTTTTGACATCACTCTCCATTATTCACTCTTACCTTTCGTTTAACTCAATTAAGCCATTTAACGAAGAATTCACATATTTAATGCACTCATTTGTATAGTTATCGGGAAGACACACCACCAATTCATGTTCCATAACCTGAACAGTTGTGGCCAATGTAGACGAGTAGGCCTTGACTAGAGAAAACAAGTTTAAAAGCACTAATGAAACTGTGCAATTTCTTAATTCAAATATTTCGTATAATAAAATAAAGCTTTTGTGATAAATACGAGAGTAAAAACTATTGAGGGCCAGTAATGATGGTGTCCAATTTTGGCAGCTTATAGAACATATGACCGTTGCCATATTTCGGGTTGGGTTTTTGGCTGTTGTAGCAGAAGAAGGAGGAGCAGAAGGTGGTGCTGTTTGTATAGGTGGACTTATCGCTGTCTGTGTAACTTTCGTGGGTTGTTTTTGTGTCTTCGTTTTGTTTTGAAATTTTGGGCAAAGAGCAGACTTAAACTTTGATTTGATACTCGTACCCGGTTTATCCATTGTGTTGTTTTCGTTGCAGCTGGTGGTGGTGTATTTGGGGTTGAAATGATAACTTTAAAAAAATGCTCAACTTGATCACACAGAAACGACGGTTTCATTCGTGTGATTTGAATTTTAAAACAAATAAAAAATTATTTTAAGAATATTTTCAATTTTTTTTTCCAAAGTTGAAAGCGTCGTTGTTGTTCTCCTCTTAAAGAAGTAATTGTTGCTGCAATTGTTTTTGTTTTTTTTTATAATAATTATTTTCCTGCTATTGCCGGTTGGTTTGTTAAGCTGGATAATCGTCTACATTTATACGTGTCCTGGAAATATGCAATATTTATTAAATTCTGTATTATTTATTCTTGTATTTTATATAAATTTAAATATTTTATTTAGCAAGTGAAATTTATACACATTAATTACAAAATCTTTAATCAGATAACACATCTTTTGCCAATGTAAATACAGTACGAGTATATTTATGAATATTATTTTATATATTCTGGCTTGTATTTTGAATTGCGAGAAACTATTGTGTTTGTTTATTTTCATTTCGATTTTTCTGCACTGCCAACACAAGCCCACACAAATTACTGATTTTTCATAAGTAGGAAGAATTAGGAGGGTGCTTTTAAGAGTTTAATCTGAATAATTACAGAAAAAATATTTCAAATTCCAAAAATGAAATTGAAATATCCCACAATTTCCAATAATAAGAAAATGAACAAAAATACTAAAATTTAGTTAATTTTTTAATTAGAAATAAATAAATAATAATAACATATAAAACTAAATTCCCAAAATAAAATTGAAAATCCCCAAAATAAGATTTTTGAAAAAACTTATAAAAAATTTTAAGATTTTCACAATATTTTAATACTAACAGATTTGTGAATACAATTTTATACAGAAATATAGGAATTCATAAATCCCAGAAAAATTTACAAAAATCCCAGTAACGGGAGAGAGTAGAACCAGACAATAAACAAATATTTTGCTTTAAGAATTCAAAAGTTTTTAATATTTAATTAAACAAAATAATAATTTAATGGAAAAACTTAAAACTTCCGAATTCCTAAAATGCAATAAGAAAATCCCAAAATTTCCAATTATAAGAGAATTGCTAAAAATAACTACATTTAGTGAAATAGTTTTTTAGAATGAGTTTTGTAATGAAAAATATAATAATAACATACAAAAATGAATCCCCAAACAGGATTTGTAAGAAAATTTGCACAAAATGTCAAATATTTTTGCTTTATTTTAATAATATAAGTTTTGTGAATACAATTTTATACAAAAATATTTAAATTTATGAATTCCAGAAAATTTTACAAAAATCCCAGAAACAGGGAAGAGTAAAACAATTCAATAAATAAATATTAAGCTTTAGAATTTAATTAAATTTTAATGTTTAATTTAAGACCATAATTTTTAAACATAAAAGTTGAAAATTTTCGAATTCCTAAAACGAAATTTCTAAAAATTAATACATTTAACTAAATAATTTTTTAAAATGAGTTTTGTGATGAAAAATATAGAAATGACATAAAAAACTAAATCCCCATATTAAAATTAAAAATCCCTAAAACATAATTTTTAAGAAATATATAGAAAATTCAAAATTCACAATATTTTGATACTAACTGAAATTTACAAACATAACAGAAATGGGGAGGAAAAATTTAAAGATTTCAATATTTAATTAAAGAATATAAATTTTTAACATAAAAGTTACAAATTTTCAAATTCCTAAAACGAAATTAGAAAATTCCAAAATTTCCAATAATGAAAATTACTAAAAATTAATATATTTATTAAAATTGTTGCTTAAAATGAGTTTTGTCATGAAAAATATAATATATAATAGCAACAAAACTGAATTGCCAAATAAAAGTTGAAAATCAGGATTTATATACAAACTAGCTAAAACCCGGTGTGCTTCGCTACCCGTATCGTAATGAAATAAAAGGTTAAAATATACCGTATTTGCCGGACGATAAGACGTACCCTGATTTTAGGTCAAATTTTCATAGTAAAAAGGTGTGTCTTATCGTCCGGAAAATACGGTATTTATTAAGTTATTAAAACCTACAGTTTTCCTTTTAAATTAAATCTTATTACGTTATCTTATTATGATTTACAATATACAAACAAACAATACATTCACTTTTATATATAGATAAGGATTTCAAATGTATACAAATTTTAACATTTACTTAATATTGTTGCTAGTCAGCGCATTGGTATCCTAAATATTAATATTGATAGCTGATATAGCTTTCCCTATATATAATTTGTCATCATATCTATGGGAGGTGCCACGCCCACTTTTTATAGTCCGCCCATTCTTTTCCTAAATATTAATATTGATGTTACAATAACCGTACCATATATCTTATTGTATACCATATATTTGATTTTTTTTAATTATTATCATCATATGAGAGGTGCCACGCCCCCTGTCGCTCCAACTCCCTTTTTTTCCGCAAATATTTAAATAAACAATGGAATTGCTCATGCAAAATTTGAGTACTATAGCTATTATAGTTTCCTAAGTATTTGATTTTCAAAAATTAACTTTGTACGCCCACATAAAATTTCAAAAAAAAGTAGCCTATAGCTCCTTCCAGATATACAGAAATATACTGTGCAAATTTCAAGCAAATCGGTTCAGCCGTTTAGCCATCTATAGATCCCAAACTAATAATAATAAACATACATACATACAGACACACAATCACTTTTATATATATAGATGTGGGTATAGCTAAATCGAGTACGCTGAATCCAGCGCTGCTAACCATTTTTAGAGTAAAACCAGACATAGCGTTATTTAAATATTTGCGTAAATCGAAAACTGTTTATTGAATTTAATAAAAATCGATATTCGGCAACAAAATTGTCTTTAAGTAGGCCTAATTTTTTTTTAATTTCTTTTTTTTACAAAATCACAAACATTTCAATTTTTAAAAATTCATAAAAAATTCCATAATCGAGTTATGCAGTTATTTTTAATATACACTTATAGGAAAACGAAACACTTAAGGAAAGTGCCAAACAAAGCAAGCCCTGAATGATTAAAATCTATCCATCCACAATTTCTTTATGTTATCCCTAAAGTTCATAAAATTAATGAGATCTAAAATGTATACTTTATGTAAACAAGTAAATGCTAGTTAATTGTGTGTACTTTTGCAAAGTGAACATTTTCTACTTGATATTTTTTATGTTCAAGTCTAAGTTTTTATTTAAGTTTTCAACAAATATCAATATATATTAAAAATAACTTTATAACTCGATTTTGGAATCGATTTTTAATATTTAATTTTTCTTTTTAGTTGGGATTGTAGACTATATGTATATTATAGCTTCATATTAATGAAGCCACCCTTATGTATATATGTAAATAGGCAAGTCTTCCAGGGGGTTATGCTAAGTAACCAAGTGTTAAATTTATTTATGTGTATATAATATACGTTACACGTGTGCTGTTTGCTTCTCTTCTTTAACAAATTGACATTGTTAGGATTTTATCATGGTTTCTTATTGTTAGTAAAAGTACGAATTTTATAATTTAAATATTATGCTTTGTTGGTTGATTTTTTGGCTTTTGTAAAACATTCGTGGTAGATGAGTGTTTACATATATTAGTTAAACGTTCACGTCAAAAATACAAAACCATCATACATACATACATATATGGAATTGATGTAGAATGTTTATTTTTATTTAGTTTAGTATTGAAAATCAGCAAAATCGAAGTTATGAGGAAAATTTTACACAATATTGTTACATCTACATAAACAGTTTATTATTATAACAAAATTATGCATGAGTTAAATGTCCCAGTTGACAAACAAAGTTTGAGAGAAGATAGCTTTATCGCTCTTTAACATTAAAAAATATAATTTTAAAGACCAAGTCCATCTGTCGTCCATCTAGTATCACAAAATGTTAATAGAAGACAATACTTAAGATTGCTTCCCCATATTGTCGACATGACAACAAGGAACATGGAAGGTCGTCGTAGTAATCATTCAGTTATGAAATCGACAAAATTTTAAGAGTTTATTTTATCCGCTACAAAGATTTGGTCGCCCATCTTGATGTAAACAGACTTTTACAGAAGATACATTTCCGAAATTGTGAATGATTGATTATTAACTGCATATTACATTTGTCAACCGTGTTAAATTCAAATATTTATCGCCCATCTTTTTTTACCTACCACCAAAAAGATGGCGAGCATATTAAGTTTGTCATTCCGTTTGTAAAACATGCAAATATTGGTTAGATAACCAAAGGTATATACTCGTATATTCTGGGACCTTATAAAATTATAAGATGATCTAGCCATGCCCGTCCATCTGTTCGTCTGTTTGTATTGAAAATGAGCAACATCGATCCAGTAAGATCCGAGTTATAAACCAAAGTTTCAGAAAACCTCGGTAATTTTCAGATATTTTTTTTGCTATTTCATCGTGTAATTTCGCATACTTTACTTTTAATATAGAAGATCAAGTCCTGTTGAAAATAGTATGAATCGAATCTATGGGACATAAATGTATCCATACAAAATTCAGAAAAAAAGTTTCATGCTAAAAAAAATTAAGAATGATATTTTGTTTGCATTGGTCCATATTTTACTATAGCCCCCATATAAAGTACACTTACGAAAATCACTTCAATGTGCATACATCTTTGATAATAACATCACTATCAATTGGAAATTCGCTGCAAATAACTTATAAAATTATTGCAACGATGATGTATCATGGTGATCGGTCCATAGTTGACTCTATATAGCATATAACGTCCACTTCCGAATATATTTTAAACATCGCTATCAAGTTAAAATTTGACACAAATCATCCCTATATACATATGTATATTAAAATTGTTGTGAGCAATTTAATGGATCCATATTTTACCATATAGTCTCTATATAAAGACCACTTAAAAAGAAAATAAATTAAATGCTCATAAATCTTTTATAAAAATCACTATCAGATTGAAATTCGACATAAATAATCAGCATACAGAATTTTATGTTGATCGGCCCATATTTGATCAGCGATGACAGTCACAAGAATAAATTGGGTTAAATATATTGTTCTGAAAACATACCGCTAAGAACACCAGAAAATATCGATTACTCTCTTATAAGTTGGAACAATAATCTTAAACTGGCTGCACAAACTCCCCAACTAACCAGATGTAACAGAATTTATTCTGCAGATGTCGAACGGCTCTTAACGGAAAAAAGAAGAACTCGAAGAGAATGGCAATTGCATAGATCGCCCCAACTCAAATCTAAGCTAAAAGATTGCATAAAAAGACTTAAAGAGCTCTTGGAATATCGAAAAATTGAATCACTAAATAAGTACTTAGAAAGTCTAGACGCAACTCCGCCATCAGATTATTCACTATGGCGAGCCACTAAAAATCTTAAAAGGCCTGTCTTATTTAAGCCCCCCTTGCCCCCCTTAAGTGGTGGTTGCCTGAAAAAGGCAATCTATTTGGTAATCATTTGAATCAATAGACTTGCCACCAGCCGCACACCATTTAGGACCAGCTGTACCCCTACGTTTTGAGATTCGAGAGATCGAAAAGGCTATAATTGATTTAAACTCTAAGAAAGCACATGGTATTGACAAAATCAGTAACATGATGCTTATGGAGCTACCCCGGATAGCAATAAAAATAATACAGTGGGCCCTCGGTTAACGCACACAATTCGTTCCAGAAGCGTGGTCGTTATGCGAAACGTTCGTTAAGCAAAACCATTATTTCCATATATATCACTGCAAATTAAAATAATGCGTTCCAAGTCGGAAAAAGTACACACTAACATATTTCAACATCAATATTTATTGAAAGTAATATAACATATATGTATTTATCAATATTTTTAAGAAACTGAATATAGGACGAAATGACACAATCTGCAATGGAAAAAACGAAAAAATTACAAAAAAAATAATTTTGTATGAACCTGGACGCATACATAGTTCTTCTTTAACAAAAAACTGTCTAGAGTCGTTTGTTTTTGGCGACGCTTCAAAGTTTGTTGAAAATGCGATACAGCGTTATCATTGAATAAATCTGTTGCGCGTTTAGCCACTGCCTGATTGAGGTGATGCTTTTTAATGTATGATGCCACAGACTCCCATGCCTTAAGCATTTCTTTAATTGCACTAGACGGTTGTTGTTCTTCTGTAAAATCCTCGGTTAACGTCTTGTTAATGAAGTGATGCTAAAGCTAAACACAAACAGAGAAGTTTTATGCGCAATTCGGTAGTTCCCCTTTTTTAACAAAATCAAATAATGAACATGTACTATATGTTTGTATGTCTCAACACGTCTTCTTAATTGTATGAACACAAGTGATGCCAAAGCTGAACACCGACGAAGTTTTTCGCGCAATTCGGTACATATTTCCCATTTTGCGTTGGTCGTTATACGAAACTTTATTCGTTAAGCGAAACATTTTTTTTGTTTTTAAATGTGTTCGTTGTGCGAAATGTTCGTTAAGCGAGGCGTTCGTTAACCGATGGTCGACTGTACTTTTTATTTTCAACGCTATATTACGCTTGCAATATTATCCACCAGAATGGAAGGTTTCACTGGTTACCTTGATACCAAAGCCGGGAAAAGATCACACAAAAGTAGAATCATATAGACCCAGCAGCCTATTGTCAAATATATCGAAGCTCATGAACAAGTTATACCCAATTTTAAGTGAAAACAATTATATTCCAAATCATCAATTTGGATTTAGAAGAAAACACAGTACTATCGAACAAAACCCATAGACTTGTCAATATCATCAAAAAAAAAACATTTGAAGAAAAAAAATATTGTTCCGCTCTTTTTATTAACTAAATTTACCCGTAAACACACATAAACTATTGGAAAGCTACTTAACTGGTCGAACAATTAAGCATAAGGAAGGAAGCATCCTGGGACCCTTCTTATACATGATATATACGTCTGACATGCCAACAAACAATCGTACTAACACATCTGCATTTGCTGATGTACTGCTATTCTAAGCATCATGAAAACCCTCAAGAAGCATCTCGCTACCTACAATATCATATAGATATCTGAATTAGAAAACTGGTTAAAGCAATGGATGATAAAAGTTAGTGAGCAAAAATGCACACACATAACTTTTACTTTGCGTAGAGAATCATGCTCTCCTATTTATATCAATAATCGAGCAATAACACAACAATCCGAAGTATCCACCTCGATCGTCGCCTTACATGGACAATCCATATATGTAGATGCAAGATTGATTCAAATGAAATTGAAATTGATCCAAATTAATTGGCTCATTGGCAGAAACTCTAAGCTAAGTTTAAATTGCAAACTCTTGCTTTACAACTGTGTTATGGAATACTGCTATGGGGAACAGCCTCAGCTTTAAATGTGGACAGAATTCCAAGACGCCAAAACAAATTGCTATGAATGATCACAATTGCCCCCTGGTATAGAAAAAATTCGAATATCCATAAAGACCTAAACGTACGTGCCTTTGGTAATAACTGAGATCCAAAAAAAAAAAAAAATGCAGAAAACACTTAAAAAAGCTTAAAGTACAAACCCATTAGCCCACAACATATTTAATAATAGTGGCTATATTCGACTAAGAAGAAGGGATACAGCGGATCTGAGCCGAAGACAAGAAGGAAGAATGCCATCTTAATAATAAAAATACATATACATATAATGGTTAAAAAATTTTCATCCGGCACTGGCTGGAATAATAATTAAACATTTTTTTAGATATAAGATTTGAAAAACTTATTGCTAGTTCATTTTTAATGAAGATACAATAAATAAATAAATGTAAAAAAAGTTTATGCCAACCGTCGTCATACTTAAATATTTTATATATATATTTTTTACGAGGAAATTTTTTAAAATCTCTCGTACAAGTTTCTAGTAGCTGTTTTTTCACTTGTTCCATATTATAGCTATTTGTATTACCACTTCAATTGAAATAAAAATTTTGCAATTATATACTTTTTCTTTAGACATTTTATTATTTATTCATGTTTGTATTTTAAATAGTTGAAAAACAAGTAAGAAAGTATAGTCGTTCAAGCCCGACCATATAATACCCTACACCAGTTTTTCAAAAATGTCCGTTATATGGGAGATATATCCTATTTTGGACCAAAATTTAGTGTCATAATTTCTGTGAATATAAATATTATATGTGTTAAACTTTATCTCGACATAAATACTTTTAAAAGATTTATGGAGGTTAAAGTGAATTACGGAGAGGGTCTTATCTGGGAGTTTCGACTAATTATGGACCGACCGTTATAAAATTAGGTGTCATCATTTCTGTATATAAGAAACTTATTTGCGTCGAATTTTATTTTATAGATTTTCGGAAGTGGACCTTATATGGGAGCTACGACTAATTATGGACCGATCACAAAAAATTGTACCGTATTATTTGTATATATATATGAAATATATTTGTGTTAAATATTATTTGGATATCAATATTTTTGAGTGAGTTATGCTCTTTAAAGTGATTTGCGGAAGTGGGCTTTATATTGGAGCTACGACTAATTATGGACCGATCTGCACAAAATTCGTAGATGTGATTTGGCTTTATTTACCACTCATTTGTGATGAAATTTGTTTGGATACTTGCATAATTCAAGCGTTTATGATCGGTAAACCCCAAATTCGAGAGGACATTTGTATGGGGGCCAGGTGAAATAATGGACCGATTTCCTCCAGTTTCAATCCCATCAGAAAGTGATTCTGTGTCGATCGGTATACTTTAAGGTGGGTGTTGGATTAATATTTCTGGGCGTTACAAACATCAGCACAAATCCAATATACCCTCCCCACTATGGTGGTGTAGGGTATAAAAACACTCAAGAAAAATAAAAACCATAAACTAAAAATTGATTTGTAAATTGTGCATTAGATTAAATATTCAAGTTGTTTTTTTTTTTTTTGAAAAAGTTACATTTTCTTGGCGAAAGAGAATTTTAAGGGGAAATCAATAAATCGTACAAGTGGTTCAATAGGATTTTTTTTATGTTTTGTTTTTCTCTTAAGTTGTTTGTTTTTTTTCTTCATATTTTTCAGGGGTATCCGTATCCGTATATGTGTAAAGAAATATGTAATGGAAACCAGGCAACCATCAAAATAATAGAAAAAATAATTAATTAAGTACATTAAAGTTGTACAGTAGAGTGGTTCAAAAAAAAGTTGTGTCAGTCGCCCCCTAGGATTACAGAAAATGTAAAAACAATTGCAGAAATATTTTTTTTTATTTTTTGCCACGCCTACAAATACCGTCCTTTTAGTATTTTGTTCACTGTGTCGCTATTTTTAGTCCGATCATAACATTTTGTACAACTACTGGTGTTCATAGCTCTGTAAGAGTTACATACATTTCTGTCCTTAATAATTTTTCACTAAAAACTCGGTTCGTACCCACAATAATGCTAAATATTATTGTACGAAAAAAGGGCCGCGTCATTTGTAGTAAAATAGTGGTAGTGAAAAATGATTAACGACAGAAATGTAGGATGGAAGGCGAACCACTCTAGCGCTAATAATGAGAAAAGCTTAAAACTAACAAGTAAGAGTTTATATTCGGTTGTGTCGAATCTCTTATACCCACCACCCCCATTTCAGTAGAGTGATTTATGCATACTTGAAACTTATGTGTTACATTTTACATACAGTTTGTCAAAAATAATCTTTGCACTTGGAGAAAAATTAAAAAATCTTCCAAAAATACTTTGATTTTTAATGTAAACTAGCTAAACCCGGTGAGCTTCGCAACCCCCTCTCGTTATAAAATAAAATAAAACGTATTTATATATTTACAAACATTTATTTATTTAATTTTAATGTATTTATTGCAATGCTTTAGGTTTAGTTTGCTCATCAGGAGCATACACATATACACGGGATATTAACCTTGAGCTTTGTTAACAGTCATCAAAAACGCTAACCGAACAGGAAAAAATTGTTTAAAATCGAATGGTAAATCTGCATTGGAATGCGTAGCAAAAGTACATCTGTATCTTTATATTTTCTTGTTATAATGGTTGCTTCTACTAAATTATTTCTCAGTTTTTTTTTTACTGCAAGTCGAGTGCCATTCTAAAGCCGTGGTGATCGATATTACGCAGTAGCACATGTGGTCGAAAGCCTGGCACATCGAGTGAATTTAAGAACTCAACAGGATAATTAACGGCCTTAGGGGTTGCTTGATTGATTTGACGCATTTCAAAGTGATATCCGTCTTCTCCATATGGAAAAATAATAGGATACTGATATGTCATATGAGCGATGCATTTCAGTGTGCGAGGCCATGCCCCTTTGTCCACTTACATAGTCTAGAATTTATTATTTCGTAAGAATATCGTATTGTGAAAATTTAATGACGATCGGTCCAGTAGTTAAGACTATATTATGATTTTTAATTTTCCTAAATGGGAGCGTGATCCCACCCACTTTTCTCCTGGTACGTATATGTACCACATATCATTGACGTAGGTCAAAAAATGCCCAAAATATGGCGATTTAAATTTTTGGGTTATATGGGCGGTGCCAACGCCGTTTGTAAAATCAAAACTTCATATAGCCTATTATTCCTTCCAGAGTCACAGTAACATGTTGTGAAAATTTCATCAAAATCGGCTCAGCCATTTTGGAGTCCATACCTTATCAATTCGTTTTTATTTTTTGGACTTTGAGTAGGCGCATCAGTAGCTTTAGCACAATTGTATAGTAACCAGGGTCTACATAAATAGGATTTATGTTTATGATCATTATCTTGCCAATGAAAACGAATTTCAAAATGATAGTGATGTTTATTATAGATTTATGCTCATTTAAGTGATTTTCGGAAATGGACTTTATCGTCATAAAATTCGGTACGCTAATTTATGTATATATGTGGATAACTTCATGATTTGAGCTTGTATTTCATCAGGTTGTGTAGGAAAGTAAGTTGGAAAAAATATGTTCTTTGACATCCAATTTACTGCAAAGTGCTGAAAATCATTTTGCAGTCATGGCTGATTTGAAATTGTCCCCACTTAATGCAACCGCCGGTACAGTCACCTGATTTCAATAGCACTAAGAACTTATGAGCAATTTTGGATCAAAACATCCGCAAGCATTAGATTTCGAACAAGAATGACCTTAAAACTGTGCTAATGGAGGAATGGGCACAAATAACTCCTCAAGCTACACGAATGTTAGTGAAATCTATGCAAAAAAGATTAAAAGCTGTAATTGATAAAAAAGGAGGCCAGACATAAAAGATATTTTTCGTAATTAAAATGTTATGCTGAATTTTCCATGCATACTGTTTTTCTAAAGGCATTTATGTACCATAGAGCCATATTCTGGGAAGAGATTTATGTGCGCGTTATGAGAAATCGTGCAAAGGTTTGTCTAATTTCAACAGAACTTGCTCCTCTATAATAAAAAAGTGCAAAATTTCATGATATTATCTGCATTATATTTAAAGAAAATAGCAAATAAACAAAACCTAGATTGTCTGAAAGTTTGGTCTATAACTCAAATCCTACTGGACCGATTTTGCCCATTTTCAATACCAAACATTTCGGTGAAACAAACATTGTTTGGGAGAAATTTCATTGCTATAAGTCTATCGTGTCTTTAACAGACTGACATTTTTTGATGTGTTTCAAACGGAATGACAAACTTAATATATTCGCAAAATTTTTGGTGGTGGGTATAAAAACTAAATTGAAGCAGCATATTTTAATGTAAACTGTGCACCTTAGCTAAAATTGCTTTTTTTTATAAAATTTAAATTTTAACGGTTCCATCTGAAATTAAAAAAAGGCATTTAAAAATGCTTTAAAAAAATAGTATATTGTTGGTTAAGCTATTTTTGCTGTTAGGGGTTGATATATTGTCTTCTAGTTGCTGTTTAAGACTCTTTCTCACAATGCATCCCTACATTGCTCATAAATTGTTAACAATTCCAGTATTTATTTTTGCTTCATGAAACTGTAAGAATTCTCAAGGAAAATATATTTTTACTTTTCTTGAAAATAATGTTTAACAAAAATAAATGTAAATTTTTATGAATTAATTTTCATAGGGTCACATTGCTTGTAAATCTGCCCGAAATATAAAATAAATCATTGTTTACAGTTTGGTCTTTCTTTCTTTTATTTTAATTTGTTTGCTTGTAAAATAAACTATGAATGTTTGATTTTTCCTTAACATTCCACAAAATTTATTCAAATATTTATTCAACTATCATGGTTGGGTAAATCGTCATATTCAAACAAAAAAAAAACATTTTTAAATTTGACCCCAGTCGCTTAAATTATCTTAAATAATTATTTTAAAAGCAACATTGGCAAAATATGTCTTCTATTAAATTCTGCTGAGAACTAAATAGGCGAATCGAGTTGGGAGACAAAGTTTCAAATGTTGGCTTGTATTAAAATATAAGCAAATACGACCGCTTAATATTGTTTTATGTCAAACTCTTTTGAAGACAAGGTGAGCGACAATAACATAAATGTTGTTTTCTCTCAAATTCTTTCACTTACAAGAAAAGCGACAATAATATGTCGCTTATTTTGACAGTGACAAAGTTTAACAAAAGACAAAATTTAAACTTCTAAGATTCTAAGACAAGGACATTTCTTTCAAATATTTTTTATTTCACCAAAATGTTTGGTATTGAAAATGGGCAAAATTGGTCCAGTAGAATGCGAGTTATAGACCAAGTATTCAGACAACCTCGGAATTTTTCGGATATATTTAGCATTTTTCTTTAAATCTAAAGGAACAAATTCTTACAAATGGTAAGAATTGGTCCACGATTTCTCATAGCCCCCATATAAATGTCTTTCTGGAATATGGTTTTATGGTACATAAATGCCTTTGGAAAAGCTGTATCAATACAAAATACAATAAATATTAGTTTCACAAAAATATCAATCACAAAATGCAAATACATAGACATAAATCAGCCTACCGAATTTTATGACGTGAGAAAAGGAGCAAAGTCCTTTTTAAAATTTATAAGGTGATTTTTACGAAAAATTTTATAAATTCCAAAAAAAAAACAAACTGTTAGAACTCCTGAGTATAGGGCATTTATCTAGACCATACCAGAAACCACTCCCAATACTTTTTTTCCGCCCACTCTCAAATACTTGTGAGAAAAGGAGCAAAGTTTTTTTTTTCAAATTTCAAGTTATTTTTTCAAAAAATCTTTGTAAAATTTTTTTGTGTAATATTTTTACTTATTTAAATTTTTTGAGAAATTTTTTATAGATTCTGATTTTTTTGAATTTTTTCGGACTATTTTTGTGTTAAAATATCATTAATAAAGTTATATATCGAATTTTGAAACTTTAACATTGTCTCTGTTAAATAGTTAACATGACTCTGTTAACATAAAAAGTTTGTGTCTAGGGAGTTAAATTTCAAATTGATCTTCACGCACATCATATTTCTGACTCAAAATCTATTTTTCATATAGTAAAAGGTTAATACGTATTTCTTAAATTTTCAATATCTTTGTTAATAGACTTTTAAATAAGAAAAGGGCCTCAATTTTTATTATTTATATTTCTGACTTAAAATCGATTTTTCATATAAACAGCTTATGTATGAAAAAATCGAAATAGACAATCGAAAATTGAACGAATTGAGCTTATTTTAAAAAAAGAAAAACGCATCGATATCAATTTATTTATAATATAATAATTAATATTTCTTCTGAAATTAAATACTTTGGTTTGTTTCGAATTAGGCAGATTAATAATTTTTTTGGACTCTAGCAACTAGGTCATTGTTTTCCAGTACTCTTTTTAATGCCTGTTTAAGAGGTTATAAATATAGTAATTTCAATTAGTTCTACCTTTGGTTTCCACTAATTTTATTCCTTTTCAAATATGTTTGCCAATTTTATATACAATTTTTTTTTACTTAATTTTGCACAAACTCTTTTGGATGGCAATTAACTTCATTTTACCATCAGTTCTCTAACATTTACATTTACCTACATTTTACTAATGTTGCTGGTTTTACCTCAGGCAGCGGTTACATTATGCTGTGGTTTTTCCCATATGTCTTACCAGCAAAAAATTTTCAGTACTTGAAAACAGTAGTCGGCAGTCGTGTGTATGATTGGCAGACTGCAAGCAACTGTTAAAATTTGATGCGAGCGAAAATTTTAAAAAAATTAATCATATCAAAGACTCAATTAAAAGAAAATAAAAAATTAGAAAATTTGTTTTATGCCACACTATAATTCATTTGTCAGTATGCCGGTCACTGGTTCAAGAGAATGAGAACTACTGGGGCCAAACAAAATAAGTAATTCTTTGTAAATCAATAATTCGTTCATTGCATTAAATGCACTGAATTCGTGCTATGAGAAGAAATACGAACATAACCAACAATTATTTTTAAATTTTGTTAACTCTTATTCCTCACTGTATTTCCACTGTGGCTGCGATTGAAATGTGAGAACATAAATATTATTTTTTTACATTCTGAGATTAATTTTGTTTTTAGCATATTACATTAAGGTTTAGTTAAGCATTGCATTTGCCATTTTGAACGAATTATTTGTTGGTGGCAAAAACGATTTCTTATATAATGACATTTTTCCGATACCAAAGAATTACAAAAAAAATTATTCCCGGGAATTTTTTTTAATACAAAATTAAGCCAAAAAAACCAGTAAAATTTTTATGTTAATTCAATTGATATATTTCTCAGATTCTGTCATTTAGAGTGTTACTAGTATAGATTTGCCCAAATCATGCTGTAGCTTATATGCTGTAAGCGTCAATATAAAATAAACACCTAATATTGTTTAAAAAAATGGTTTATTATACATATATACTACAAGTATAAATTTGAATCAAAATATGTAGAATAGAAACTTAAGCAAAATATAACTCATTGATAAAAACTAGAAATGTAAAATATAAAATATAAAAATAATATAAAAAAATATACACTGAGGGAAAAACGACCTTAAAAAATCGAGAACGGTTGGTGTCATTTTCACACTGTGCGACACGTACGTTTACAATTTGTAAACAAATGTTTACAATCCGACAACGCAATGTTGTTAAATTGCACGCTGTCGCATCTCGCAGCGAGTCGCAACAAGCGCCGAAACTGAATTAGTTTCTTATGTCACGCCGCCACAATTGTTGTAAGCTAGAGAGAGGTATTTGGTACCACTCTTTTTTTCCCTCTCACCCACAAGCAAAAGTGGCAGTGTGTGACCCGGGACTAATATGCACGAAGATACTTTTAAATAAACCACCGCCGTAAAGTTATTGTCAAAGCGTTGCGAAGAAATATTTTACTCGATTTGGTGGTACATATTCATAATTATGTGTTTTATGATTTACATTATAAACGTGTTCATTTTTCAGTGCAAACAAATTGGAACAAAATTAAGAAAATAATTTGTATAAAGACAAATTTCCTGAAGAATCGTTTTCGACAGTGAATTTGTATTAGATGAAGATGTAGGCAGTGTAACAAATATAAATAAGACAAATAAAAAGTTCGTCGAATCCAGTGAGCACATTCAATTACAAGAATTTCTGGAAACAATAAATATGACTTCCTATATATAACCTATATTTTAAATATCCCAGTAGAAAGCAATAAGTTTTTGTTTGTTTTAATAGAAGCTCAATTAACATATAAGAGAATGAGGATCTAAAGGAAACTATGCCACCATTGGGTCTGCTTGGCAAAAAAGAGGTAATGTTCTTTTGAAATTTTAAAAACTTAAACTGTACACATTTTAGAATAAGGTATATTTAAATTTTTGTACTTATTATAAAAATAAAATTATAAATTATCAAAAAATAGTATAATTTTTATTTATTTGGGATGGATTCAGAAAGGAAATAGACAACTAACGGTGTCAAATCGAATACGATGCGGTGCCAAATTGACAACAAATGCAAATTTTCTAATGTGTGGTGTGATTCCTTCCAACGATTTTACCTTTCTTTTTTTTAAATTATATTTATATTAATATAATTAAGCTTTTCTGTTAATAATATGTGGTGTTGACTTTATTTTGACGCTCACAGTACATACATATGTATGTATGCATTCCTTGCAATAATTTAATAATAGCTTAATGCCTTTCAGCATCTTAATATAAAAGATGTTTGCTTTGGTTTGGTTTGTTTTGTTTTTAATTTTATTTTTTTTTGTTTTTTTCAGCGATTTTATTTCTTAACTTAGCAACAGGGAACCTTTTGGCAAAGTATATGATTTTCTGATATGTTATACCTCTAGTTTTTTCTTTTATAATTAATAAATAAAGCTGTAGTAGGAAGTAGGGGGAGAGTGAGATAGAAAGAGAGAGAGAGAGAGAGATTGTCACTGGTAGGCAGCGTTGTCAACTTGGTGCGTTTCGCACCAATTTTGGTGCTTTTTTAAATTTTTGGTGCGAACAATTTTTTAGTTGGTGCGCGGTGCGCGGTGCGCTTTTTAATTTTTGGTGGCATCAAAGCAAATTCAACACAACTTTTTGTTTCAGTGTGAGAAAAAATCTTTCTACAATAAAATACACCTGTTTGAGTACCATTTACAAAATTTTGTTTGTGTATTTCGGTGCGTTTTTTAATTTTTTCGAAAATGTGATGATCTTTATTTTTACTAATTTTTAATTGCAGTTTTCTAATAATTCATAACTCATGAAATCTATACGATGAAAAAATGTATTTTAAATACGAATGTATGGTAAATGAAATCAAATTCTTAAAAAATCTTTGTTTGAAAATCAAATTAACATTTTAAACATGTAAATAAAAATTCTTGATGGTTTGGTCTACTGAACTGTAGACGAACAACCAGGGTTAGAGTACCAGTGGAATCCTAATAAATTTTATTGGAAAAAATCAAATAGAAGTACTTTAATTAGAAAACAAGAATATACAAAAAAAGTACCAAATATGTACTGAAATTAGCTTTTTTACCAATTAGTACTTTAGTTCCGAATATCATATTGTGAGTTAAATTTTGAGTGGTTAAATGCTTATTTTATCTGTATTAGCTTTAACAAAAAAGGCTTTTACTATTATTACTTTTACTTTACGTTGATCGTTGATAAAAAGTTTTTTATAGAATTTATGATATTAAAAAATTTCAAATTATTCAATAAATATTTGAAACAAAAACGAAATTCTTAACTTGGTGCGTTTTTTTTTTGTAAATGGTGCGCTTTTTTCTCCGTTTTGGTGCGTTTTGAAATTTCAAAGTTGACAACGCTGCTGGGAGGAGTATGTTTGCCCACAATAATATTTAATACAAACATTTAAAGCAAACAATTGGTTGACATTTCCATTGTTTTACAGCAAACCAAACAACAATTACTTTCATCAGTAAAATTTCTACATCATTATTATTATTATTATTATTGTTTTTGTGCTCAGAGCTTTTGTTATTTTAATTATTATGTTAATTTAAAATGTTTTGTTTCGAATTTTTTCCTTATTTCTGAACTCGTGCATAAACGCTCAGACATGTTTGTAAAACATTTTCCGTGACTCACATTTTATCTAAGCCTTTAATTGTGCAGAATAAAACATATTTTTTGTAGTATTATTTTAACGTTATTTCATTTGTTTTGTTTCTTTACAGCCTGAATGTAAATAAGGTAAGAGAAATGTGATTTATTAAGTACATAAGTATGTACACATGTAAAAATATTTATCAAAATTAACCAGTTGTCTTGTACATATATGGCACACATTTAAAAGTATTCCATTAAAATAAATAAATTTGATGGGTACTTCTGCAAATCTGAGTTGATCTTGAAATGTCTGCCAAATCTTCCTCAAAGTGCTGCAAATTACTTATCATTGTATAATCGTAAAGTAACATTATTATGTTTTAAAAAGGTGAAAGAGAACACCATAGTTTCAGTTCTTTTTTTGCTTACTTGTCTTGTCTTAGCTAAATGTCTTAGGAAATAAAATTAGAAAGAGACAGTCCAGTAGCTGATGTGAGTCCGCAAAAAGCAAACACGTATCAAATTTTAAAAGTATGAATGTATTAATGAAAAAGTGTGAGTGTATTAAAGTTTGAAAGACAAAACTTCCCTGCAAATAACGCGACTAGTTAATACATGTATGTAAAGACTAGACCAAAGAGGAGTAGGAGTACTCCAAAACTACTCCAAATATATGAAAAAAGGTGGTCGATTTAACATTGCGATGTCCTAGGATTGGACCATATAACCCATCGGAGTAGTCCCAAAACTACTCCATGCTTCTACTCCATGGAGTACTCAAGAGGGTTAGTTTTAAACAACAACAACTCAATATGCAATCGTGTTTACACGAAACCATGTCGTTTAACTACAAACACTTATTTAACTATGACATGGTCCATGACTGCATTACATTGGACCATGTTGTAAGTAGTTCATTTCATCTAAAATGGATCACGTAGACCAATATTATTTGCAGGGTTGATTGTGTAACCCCCAAGTAAGAAAGTATAGTCGGTCAAGCCCGACCATATAATACCCTACACCCAGTATATGTATAAAACAGTTTTTCAGAAATGGGCGCTTACCTATTATGGACTGATCATATAAAAATTATATTATTATTATTTGAATACAAACATTTTTAAGAGATACTTGAAAGTGGTTTTCGAAAATTCGTCTTATATGGAAGCTATGGTCAATTGTTAATCGATTTGCACAAAATGTGTAGTTGTGTTTGGGCTTTATTTATTTATTTGTTAATTTATTAATTTGTTTGGATACGTGCATAAATCAAACATTTATGATCGTTAAACCCCTATTTCGAGAAGAAATTTGTATGGGGACTAAGTGAAAAAATGGACCGATTACAATCAATTTCAATCCCAACCAAATTTTATGTAAATATTTTCAAAATTGCGACCTGGGGCCAAATTACCGCATTCGATATTGAGTAAAATTGATCGTAATTTTCTTATTTGAGATTATGGCATTTGATATCGAGCAAGAAATTTAATACATTTTATCATAATTTCGATATCGAAATCATTTTTCGATATGATAGCTCATTCGATCACGAATGCGGTAATTTGGCCCCTATATTCTGCGCACAAGCTTTACATGGGCAGCCAGCAAGACGAACGGACATCCTTAAATCGACTTAGAAAGTGATTCTGAGTCGATCGGTATACTTTAAGATGGGTGTTGGACGTTAAAACATTAGCACAATTCCAAACCTCACCATCATGGTGTTGTAGAGTAAACAAACTAACTTTCTAAATGTTCTAAACAACCCTCTTTTCTGCACTACTTAATTGGAACAATTTGATGAAACATTTATTAATTTTCAAACTTTTTAGCATTTAATGCAGAAAAAAACTTTCTCAAATTCTTCGCAAATTGATAATTGTACCAAGTATTTTAAAGTTTCCTCTTTAAAAAATCTTTAGTCTAATTAGTCGCAATTTAATGGCAGAAATACAAACACAAATTTAATACATAAAGCCTTGAATGAGTAGCAAATTTTTTGTTTTTTGTAATTTTAATAACAAGGCTTAATTTTAATAATATTGACAAAATGCTGCCTATATTACCTACAAAATGTTGCAGTAAGAAAACATAACTGTAGGTTGTTGTCAGCAACAAAGTCATTAAATGTACAAGCAGCCGTGCAAGAACATTTTTAGTTTTTCATAAATTTTTTTCCAAACAAAATCAATTAAATTGTTGCTATAAGTCATAAAAGTATTAGTATGCAGCAGAGATGTTACAATTAGAAACTGAAATGTACGAGTATAATGGTTACCGTTTGGTGCAATATGACTTTTTTTTCTCTGATAGGAACGTTTGTAGAAATTAATAATTTCTGAAAAATTTGTAAGTCGGCTTTCACACTCATCAATTCTAACTCTTCAAGGCAAGTATTATTGGGTGAGAAGGGAAAAGAGTATCAAATTTGACGGTAATAGTCAAATTTCTTATTTCCTTTTGTTTTTTTTTCTTTTGCATGAAAACGAAAATTGAATTGACGTGTATAAATGAAATGGCAAGTTCAAAAGAGAATTGAACAAAAACTGGTCAGCTAAAACTGAAGTGTGTGAAGCAGGACTAATATTTTAAGCACAAATAAATATTTTGTAAAATAATTTTTTACAAAAAAATGTGTGTTGCTACAGTTAGTAAAATTTTTAAATTTCATTTGCCATCTCTGTTACACTCTCTAATTGTGTTGGATGAGCTTTCATATAAACCACGATTTAGTTTTTAGAATTTGGGGGTTTGTAATGTCCTAAAAATGTTTTGTATGTACTATGTGTGTATGTATGTATGTATGTACAAGAATAAAATGTGGGTACGTTTCTTTTTAAACTGTCAGTTTTGCTCAAAAAGAGAAGGATTAGATTTTACTTTGTGTATTCTGCAAACCATATTAGGTAGTTATCACAATTTCATATAGGAATAGACTAGATATAATAACAATTGAAAGTATTTAACTGACATTCAACACAAAAATACGAAAAAAAAACTTTAATATACTTTGTATATGTGTATATTAGGGAGGCTCGAAATAAGAAGTTGTAAATATTTGCATGGATTAGTACCATGCAAAGCAAATCGGTTTTTTAGAGAAAGAAGTCTGTAGATCACTTAGATTAGATAGAGATTGAACCACTGTCCAGTCCAGTTGAGGAAAGTAAGCAGTTTATTTAATAACACTGTATTTGGTGAGTACAATAATTAAATTCTTAAGTGACATGTTAAACTGACTGCTCAAGGACAATAAACTAAATTAAATTTCCTAGGAGGTGTAAAGTAGTCATTCGAATAGAATTACAGGGGACAAATAAGAAACAAATCGCTCCAAATATATTTATGTATAAATTAGTTTTAGCTAAGTAAAGGTGGTTTTGGACGGTATGTATTTTGCAGTGTACTTGTCAGTTGTACGTTACATATGTAATTGTGTAGGTCTGTTAAATTTCGCAATTTACAGGATTTACAAGATTGTTAGACTTGGGAATACCTTATCGACAACGGCTTAAATTATTTTATCAGCGTTTGAAAAAACTCAAAAATGTGCACAAAGTGTAGGTATCTTAAATGCAAGAATACACAAAGTCGTTTATCATCGATTGATAATACATATAATATTATTTTTAACTTATTGTACAATGTTGCACCTTAGTAAGCGCGCAATATCTTCTGTTATCGAATGATGTAAATATTTTGTAAATTAACCGAAAACTCGAAAACTCATTATTAACATAGGTTTTTTGTAAATCTCTTCGGAACTACATAACCGATTTAAGAGTTTGATATCTCGTTTTGAAAAATATGACAACGGCTTTCAAAATAAATAAAATAAAGCAAAAAAAAAAAAATAAATATTTTTTCATTGGTGGTGCAATATAAAAATTCGATTTCGCCTCGCACCTGCGCCCTCAGACCGAAAATCAAAAATCAGACTTCACAATGTCACCAGCCTGAATATTCTGAAGATTCTCTGAATATTTCATCAAAATAGGCCCAGACGTTTTGTAGTGCATACGTTACATACATACACACATCCTGTTTTATATATCGTAACTTAAATGCCCAAAGAGGCAACCATAATTATCATAATTGTACAGAAGAAGCAAAAAACGTTATAAAATGAAAACTGTTTAATTGAAAATCGCGATATGTACCTACATATCGTCACCTGAAGTTTGTCGTCTATCTTAAAACAAGATGTGAAAAAATCGCGATTTTCAATTAAACAGTTTTCATTTTATAACGTTTTTTGCTTCTCCTTGAAAATTATAATAAAGAGGGTTACGTCTTTGGGCATTTTAGGTCACGATATATAGAAGATTAGCTTCTTTCGGCAGCTTGCTATTCATTTTTGAGGTCGTCTTCTCAGCTGCCTTACTGAAATATTCTGTTTAATTTAGTGAATTCTTTTCCAATTATCTAATACCTTCTTTATACCTAAAATACACTTACGATAGCGAACCATTGCCACTTTTCTTTTTGTTGTTTATAAGAGCAAAAAAAAGAAAGAGATTTTCAGGTAAATTTCGTCCTGATAATGTTAGAAAAAATGATTTGTTTATTAAAATTGTTTATGATTTGAAAAACTTGTAGGCAAATATGAAATATGATATGCAGAAAATTATGTATTCAGCCAGAACACTATAAGCAAGTTGATAAGACACAATGAAGGCAGAAACTTTACTGTGAATGGCGAGCGCTACCGTGCTATGATTACAAATACTTTTTTGGACAAAATAGGAGAGCTGAACATGGCTGACATGCCACACAGCACGCGAAACAATTGCCCAATTGAGAGGCGAATTCGGTGAGCTGCTTAGATCGTGAGATTTAACGTCTTTAGGCTATTTTTTGTGGGGCTATGTTAAGGCTCATATCTATAGGGACAAACCCGCAACAGTTGATGTACTGGAAGCTAATATTGAAATTTTTTTTTGTTAGATACCATCCGCTATGTTAGAGAGTGTATGCCAAAATTAGACCCAGCATATGAACCATTTGAAGCGTAGCTGCGCGTAACATTTACATGAAATCTTCTGGTTATTTACTGCTTTTACCAGTGTTGGCTTGCAATTAAAAGACTCACACTTTCTTTAGTTTGATTTCACGTTTGTAATAAGGATTAATGAAAGTAATTTCAACAAAAGCTTCGTATTTATTGTTTACTGGTTCGATATATAATTTCATTTTAGTGCTTTAATAACTATAACTATTTAACTAAGACCACTGCTAATACATTTGCTACATTATTTACGGCTTTTTTCCTTTGTTTGTCTTACAAAATGTTTTTAATTTTTTTTCTTTCATCAGCAGCAAAATGTTTCCAATATTTTCTTTCAGCAGCTTGTAATATGATTTATTCGATATATTCTTTATAATTTAATAATTTTGTTTTAAATTTTTGCCAAGCAACTGCATATGGAAAACTTTATTTCGTATTAAACAATTTTTATTTCTCTTCAAGAAAGAAAAAGGTGCCGTTTGTATACACAGAAAAAAAATATAGTTGTACATGTTTAGCACTGCAATGACAATATTTTTTTTAAGTTTTGCAACAATATTATGGTCCCTGTAATTATTTTTATGATTGCGGTAACCATACCATGGTTAAGTTATGATTCAGATGCTTACTTAAATCATATATACGATTGTAGTAACTATGCATATATTTGTTGCCATCATGTGAATGGTAACTTAACTATATTATGGTTGCAGAAAACATTTAAATATCATAATATTTTAAAAAAATGTTTAAAAATGTTGAAATAGTTGTGGTAAACGTGCACAACTATATCTTTTCTCTGCGTGTATATATTATAGACAATAATTTATAGTGATCATAGACAAAGTTCTGTTTGTAATATAAACAATCTGATAAAAAAAACTCTTCAAAATGTATAAACTTTACAATGAATTTGAAAAGCTGTTTTACCAACACTGTTTTGTGTCTTCGCTAACTTGCTTATTGTGTCGTGGCTAATTGTCAGACAGAATTTGACTGTCACTTAACAAACTAACAAGATTAGCTTTTGGAAATTACCTATTCCGTCAATTTGTATAAAAATATTTAAAACTTAATAGAAATATGTATTTTCATATTTTCTAGCCATCACTATTTAGTACTAACATGTTTAGTTAAAGAATCAAAATTTTGATTTGAATTAAACTTTTCAGTTACCTTATTACAACAAACGCGAATTACTAATAACAAACCATGATTTAGTTATACGAACGCGACATTATAACTGAATATTTATTTGAATATTACTTTATTAGAAAGATCGTAGAATTCCAATACATATCGATGATTTAGGTACCAGAACGCGACATTGGAATATAAACAAAATCAAATGAAAATATAGAACTATGTACAGGCGATATGCATGTGTTTTTGAACTTAAACATTCAAAACTTTCTTAGGGCCATATTTATGTTTTTCGAACGATGTGATGGTGCATCATTTCTAGTCCTAATTTTGTATATATACGTATGAATATATTAGATTTATACAAAGTGCCTTAATTACTGCCTGATTTATTGTGTATGTAAGTCGATTTCACTTTTTTTCATAGTTTATCAACAAGAACAATAAACCAAATAATGGAATAAATGTTTTTATTCAAGCACTGTACTTTCAGTTATTCTATAATTTTTCTATTCAAGTTATAATAATTTACCTAGAAATTTAATACATTGATACACTAAGCTAGCGGTTATTTGTTTTCTTAAGGCGGTTCATATTTTTTCCAAATTTATTTACATATTAAAAAATTTGTTTTTACCCAAGGCCCCAACCTGTAATGTTAAACCGCTTATTTTGTAAAACTCAGCCAGCATTTTTTACGCGCACACAGCAACAATTATTTCTTACAATTCATACACTCACAGATAGATATTTAAAAGCATACATTAGGGATGTTATTTAAATTGTAAATTGTTGTGATATTTTAGGCTTATTTAGTTTGATTGTAATAAATGTATATAAATTTGTATTTGCAAACGTTTAATTAAAACTGAATCAATAAGTTTTTTTGAAGTTTAAGTATTATTGATTTTGTTTATGAATTGATGTCATTATTTGTTTATATTTTTTACATACATATATCGGTATTAAGAAGTTTTTAAGTAGTTGTTATTAAAAATTAAAACTTTTTTAATTTAGCAATTAGTATTTTTAATTTGATTTAATTAATTGTTAAACAGGCACTTAACAACTTTTGTTATTTAATGAACTTACATCATTATTTAATCTAATACATATTATTCTCAAATTTGTGTATTTTTATTTTAACAATCTGAATTAGTAACCAAACACCAGCTTCAGAAATCAATTTTGTAATATTTAAATGTAACTGTCGTTTTATTTTGTTCTTTTTTTTTTTTTTGTTAATACCGACAAATCTTTTTTGTTTTTGCTATTATGCTCTTTTGAGTCCTTGTCAACATGTTGACAATTTCACGGTCAAGTTTCAACTGTTGGTTTTCAGTGACAAGGTCAGTCTATTTATTTCTCATATATTTTGTCGTCTTGATTTTACTTTCACCCCAGAATGTTGGTTTGTGTGTTTTGGTTCTCTCACAGGATGCTGCGCAATTTATTTGCGTTTTTGTATGTAAGAGAAGGTATACATATGTATATAGGTATATGTATATTGGCTGTTGAGCGTTTTTTTTTGTTTTCATTCATTAGTTTCACTTGGCACCTGTTTGCAAAGAATTATTTTTTGTTGTTGTAGGTACGAGGATTATTTTAAAAGCTCTCAAAAGTATTCAATGTGTTATTTGATTTCTTTGTTAAATGGCAAAATTTCAGATTTTGCTATAAGTTGAGATTTGAAATATGAAAAATTCACAGAAGAAACTTTTGTAAAATGTTCATATTTTCAATCTAAACCAAACAATTTGTGTATTATTGGAATTTTTTGAAAATTCTTTTCAAAATTTTCTTTTTAACATTTCCACAGAAAGTTTCATTACAAATTTTGAATAATCATTATCCAGAATCGTCTGAATAAACATTTTTTCTTTTTAAAGACCTAATTATATTTACAAATACAAATATTTCTTTTGATTATGGTGGCGTGAAATGTTATACAATTCTAAGAAGGAGTTTCAAATTGAGTTTGAATATACATACATATTGCAGTTACCAGAGACAGATTCCTGTTTATAATACATATAATTTATAATACATATATAATTGAAAAAAAAAACTATTAAAAATCCTTAAATATTGCATTGGTTTTGAAATGGTCATGTTCATTCTGTCTGGCTAAATCTCAGCCAGAAATTGAAGGTTATTTATATTACTTTACAAGCTAACATATCAATAAATTTGCTTTTGGCAATTTGCCACGTCAATTCATTTAAAAGTAATTAAAACTTAATAGAAATAGAACAATTATTATTTTTTATTCGAACTGTTAATGAGTCGGGTTCGAGTTCATTAAATTTAATTTTCATTAAATTATTTTTGCTGAAGGAATTATTTTACAATATGAAATCTCTATTAAAATTTTATTGATAATTTTTCTGGCTGAGCTGGGGATTGAACTTGGGTTGAATATACATGTTTCGAGAATCACCACATTCTCTCATCAGAACTCTTTGCGTTCTAACCTCTGCACCACTGGGGTGCCTGCTAGCGAACAGTCAAACATCAATCTTTTAACCAGTGTTACCGGTGGTTCGAAATTTGCTGTAATTATCATATCAGCCAGAAAAATTATCAATAAAATTATCAATAAGATTTCATGTTGTAAAACAATTCCTTCAGTAAAAATAATTTAATGAAAATTAAATTTAATGAACTCGAGCCCGACTAAATAAATAAATATCAAAAACTTAATAGAAATATTTTTATATATTTTAAGCATCACTGTTTAATTCCAAATTGATACAAAAACCGAAGCTCATTTAACCGTAAATCTGTCATTTGATTTGATTCATGTTCCAATATCGTGGTTTGATATTTAAATCATCAATTGTTATCATATAATGATATTATAATAAAGAGGCTAAAAAATTTAGTTCAAATTAAGATTTAGTTCTAATGTCGCGTTCTTATTCCTAAATCATGATATGTTATTAGTTTATTACACCATATTTGTGATAAAGCTGGCTGAAAAGTTTAATTAAAATCAAAATTTAGAGCTTCAACTAAAAAAGCTAAAGAAAGTTTTAATTTAAAACAGAATTTACTTCCAAAGTTCTTGTTCCTAAATTATGGTTTATACTTATATTCTGCTATTATTGTAATAAGGAGACGTTCAAGTTCTTTATCGTAATCATGCTTTTTTACCACAATTGTTGTAAAAAAGAAGCCGACCATTTATATTTAAAGCTAACTTTTGTGTTTTTAACTTAAAACAAGTTGCTGCTAATATTATATTTATAGGTAATTAAAATATAACTTTGATTTTTAAAGTAGGTCTCGTTCGCCATCGTAAATGTATCTTTTTTTAAAAACAAATGTTTATATTATTTTGACATGCAAATTTAGATGGCTATGACATTTAACGAATGAAGCAGAAAGATTTTTACTAAATTATGATGAATATTTCTATTAAGCAGATAAGAAGCGTTAAAAAATTGGCAAAAACAAACAGCTAAAAAAAGTGAATAATATTTGTATAATTTCTGCTTGTGAACACGATTTTTAGCAACATCATATGTTTATGTTGTACATACATGTGTACACATACATGTGTACGTAATTCCAGCAATATCCATTATTAACATTTTTTATTTAATAATTTTATTTTCTTTTTAAATACATATGTCATTCAGTTTCTGAACTGAGTGTTACCGTTAGGTTATTTTTTAAAACCAAAATGAGTAATTTTTATATAGAGATACATATTTTAGCTTTTGGCAACACTTAAGCTTTCATACAAACACATATGTATGTATGTAAAAATGTGGTAGGTGTTGTACAAAATATTTATGTACATACTTATATAGAAAATACCAATGACATTTGTGCAACTATTGTAAATTCAGACGACATACAACTCCTACGAGACTGCAAGATCAGTTTTGAATTAAACAATTATATAAAACAGAAGATGTAGTGCGATAGAAAGAAAAATTATGATAAGAAAAAGAAGTTTAAGCTTTATATCTACCAGAAATTATTGGAAAAAACAGTAAAGAAGGCAGAACTTGCATTACCAGATTTTGGCTTAGTTAAAGAGTTAAAGTTTTTGAAGCACTATTAACAATATGTGGAATGGACTAAATAATAATAAATACGATGCTTGTATCATTTTTACAAACGTGTTGCAAATACAAATAACCCGTGCTTAATCATTTGCAAATAAAGCTTTGCACATATTTCAACATGACAACTATGAACAGCTAGTCACACTATTCTACTTTAGTTTCAATTTTTAAAGGCATTCGAATGTCGCGTTCTGGAACGTTGACATGCCCATATATACATATATTCTAAATCATTATATATAGTGTAGTTGGAGTATTGCAAAAATGGAAAGAAATAGTTATGATTTCTTTGTCTGTAAAACGTCTAAAGAAAAACATTGTTGTCCATTATAAAATACTGTTGTACACAAAATTTAACAACACGCAATGTCTTGGGCATCTGAGCATGATGCCCAATGTTGTCTTGTTGACAACGACACCCTTAACAACCATAGAATTTTTCATACCACCGCCAACTTTAGTCTCGATCTTGATCAATTCAAAATAGACATCCTTTTTCTCGACATCGGCCAAATTCAGGATAGCATTAACAGTCATCTCGGCCATATAACGTTGACAATCTTTGAGTTCAAAGTGGTTATTTCGATTTCAATAAGGGGTTCCTTGTTGTTGGGATCAAGAGGGAAGGGTTTAGCAATGGCTTCCAACTGCTTGACGGTGCTCTGGGCAGCCAATTCGAAACCATCGGCAATACGTATGGGATGATTGCCACGGTTGATGAAACCCTCGGCTAGTTCGAACAAAGCTCCGGCCAAGACTACACCATCATTTCCCTCTACATAAATTTTTAGTTATACATGATTGCATTTCCTTATTAGAAACTCATTAATGTATGGCTTTTCTAATTCCAATATTATTAAACGCCTCTAAAAATACTTACTAATATGGTTAAATATAATAGAATATAGAAAATTAACAATTGTACTGGAAAATCTATGTAAGATTAAGCTACAAACTTTAAGTAGATTTATCTTACACTCATAAATACTTCATTCATATGTTTGTTTCTTTTTTTATGCATAAGTAAAAGTAAAATTGGATAAAATGTTTTTCAAATCCTATTTGAATCAATGGCATACAAAATACTATACAAAATGCAAATGAAATCCAAAAAAAATGTTCTTTAATACCTTAACAAAAATTCAAAACAAAACGATGAAAAAAAAACACAAGAAAATACAAATATTCCCCAGAGATTATGAGACGACATTACCATCAAAAGAATTAAATAAAAGTGACGAGATGGAGTTCAAAACACAACGAAGTCACACACTAGAAAATACAAATATTCTCCAGAGATTATTAAACGACATTATCATCAAAATAAACACTGACTAGACAGACGTGCTTGGTGCAAAATTTCTTTAACTACATAAATTAAGAAAATATAGGACGAAAGACCACTGCTATGACAAAAAAGAAAATGCTATATAGGTAAAAAATCTAAATTTGTTATACTTCATTGAGTAAAGTGATTTATTACTTAGTGCTGTAGTTTAGCACTATTTTTATGGCATCAAGTCACAGAGGTCTGTTATTTATATTCTGTACAGCTTTATATAGTATGTATATGTAAAATAGTAACGTTACTCAGTAACTGACAGAGTCATCACCATCACACTTAACTTTTGAAGCTAGTTACATGAAATTTTCTTAGCAAATAGATTTACAAAGTAGAAATTTCTGAGAATTGCAGCGATAAGTGGATAAAAGTGTTTTAAATCTTTGCAACTAATAAAGATAAAAGTAAATTTTCAAATACAGTTTCAGTGATTGATAAATTAAGGATATGGGATTTGAATGATCCCGAACGCCATTATAGTGAAAAAAATGAGGAAATCCGATCAATTGCTTCCATTTTTTAAGTACTGCGACTACGCTATATAGTCCAATAGTTAAAAAGGGACTATTTTCAAACCCAAAAGCGTGGCCCATGTTCAAACTTAAACTTGGCTACGCCCATGTAAAATTTTGTCCCATTTAGATCAACCGTTTACAAATGGCGTATTTATTTAAACAAAAATAGTGATTCTGCCCCACTATTCCTGGTTTCTGAATTATCTTTTAGAAATATTGAATTTTGAAAAATGTTCAGTGCACAGAAACAAATAAAAATGAGTAATTGAATCAATTAAAATTTTAATTGAAAATTATTTTAAAATCAATTAAATGTTTAATTGAAAAAAAAACATGATTTTTTTTTCTGTGTAATGATTATAGAACTGGTTTTTAAATCAATGTTATTTTTTTAAATAGTGTATTAACTTTATGTAAGTGCTTTAGCAAAACTTGTTTTCAATCACTTATAAATACAATACATGTTCGATTCCTTTGCATAGTGTGTTTAAGTTTTTGCGGTACATTTTTGTTAAAAGGCTGTCATTAAATATTTTGAAGTGATTCTGATCTAGCTAGTTCTAGAATTAATGATTTTATAATAACATAAAAACGTTTAAAAATTAATTCTAAATGTGCGATTAATTTAAAACACCCGCTTTTTCATAATATTTGCTTCCAAATCCTGTTTTTTCATTCTTAATATCCCGCTTTTTGATAAAACAAAACCAGCTGATCACGTTATGTATACTAAATATTGACTGCATTTTTAAGAGCATTTTGTTAGATAAATTTTATAACATACATACATACATATGTATCTTTTAGTAAAGGTGGATTCACCCATTCGTTCTGAACAAAAAATTTGTTCGACAAAGTTTTTTTCATATGAAGTTTGACGTCGAAAGAGAGAAAATATTTTTACGAACAACTCTCAGCCAGGGCTGTCAGATAAGGCGACTTTTTGCCAAACGTGGCAATTTTTTAGTACTTATGGCCTAATTAAAGAAATTTTCTCTAATACTGATTATGGCTATATAAATTTCCATTTGGCGACATGGCGATTTCTTTGAGGTTTTTAAAAGAGATGGCGATTTTTTTTGGCTAATTTTTCTTAACAATATAGCATTTAACGTTTTTATATATCTGGGATCCTATTAACATTGTTTAAATTGTGTTGCCACTTTGTGATGAATACCACATCAAATATAAGTAACATTGACTGTTAATGTGTTTATTTAAAATCATCTATCGATTTAGCCATGTTTTTTTTAGCATTAGATACAATTGATTGTAGAGCTGAGTTTGAAACTGAATTAAACAAGATAAATATTGAAATGGACCAAGTAAACATTTTACAACAAAATTGTTTTATATATCTCAAGAGACTTTTAAAAGAAATGTAGAATCGATTGCCGGAAAATATGAGACTCTTTAAAGTATATAGAGAATTTTTAATGTTAAAATGTGGAAATCCGTTGACACAGGCTAAATTTTCATTGCTACAAAATTTTTTAAAACTTTCTCTAAATCCAAAAGTGTCTTTAGGCGAATATAAACTTCAGTGGTCAAAATTTGCTTATATTAATTGGAAATATTATTTTAAAGTAGAAATACCAACAAACTTACTAGATTTCTGGTCTAAAGTTTGCAACTACAGCGATGCAGCGGGAACATTTCATCTTAAAGAGATTGGTTTGCCCGTTCTTTACATTATGTTGATCATTCCGACTAGCGTGGAACTGTTGTTTTCAATTATGAATTGTACTAAAACTTGTTTGCGCAATAAAATTCAATATGAATTATTTACTCAGTTAGAATTATTAACTATATGAATGTTAATCAAATTTGTTACAACTCATTTGTGACTACACAAAACATGTTAAAAAGATTTAATACTAATATAATGTACAATGATGAAAATGATTCAGATAAAGTGTATATATAAAAAGAGGTTTACGAACTTATAAACATATGTGTGTGTGTATTGTATTGATCTCAATTTTATGTTTATTATATGTTAATAAACTGACAAAAAGTAAAAAGGAATTTTATTTATAATCTTCATAAATGGAAAATAAAATGTTAATTTGAAAAATTTGACTCTAGCGACATTTTTTATGATTTTTTTATTTTTTTTTTTTGGCGATTTGTGGTAACTGTTTTGGCGACAAAAGTGAAAAAATCTGGCAACCCTGCTCTCAGCTTGAATTCGTTTAATTTTATATTTTGTCTGGACAAAAATGAATTGAGTTTCCAGCTTTGATTTTCCAGAAAAATCGTTCGAAATGGGTTAAACGTGCTACAAAAAGCTCTCAATAAAAAAAATTTCTCCGCACAAAATTGTAGTTCGGAACAAATGAGCGAATCCACCTTAAGAGGATAAGATAACTGTTTATTAAAAGTTGGCCTATCCAAAACATTTTTCTATAAATAAATTTTAAAAATGTAGACTTGTTTTAAAGATGTTATTCTTCACAGAAATTATAGTTCTCTGCATACTAAATTTTGTCTCTGACTGTATGTAAAACGATGTCCATCTCTTGATATCTTAAGAATCTTTGTAGCAATATATAGTTTTTTTTACCATTTCAAAACAAATTTTTCTTTTGATTATCACATTGTGCAATAGTTATGAAGTAACTAAAACAGGTGAAGTTTTAAATTCAAATTAACACACTTTTAAAACAAAACAAAAATATAGACAACAAACTTACTCCCATGTAGTAGTTTGGTGTCTAATTCAAATCCCAAATGTTTAAAATCGAGACAGCGATGTAGCGTACTCATAATCAGAGTGGTGTTTATTATGTATTACACTTTAACCGCATTTCAATGGTGTTTTGAATTAAAGTTGTTGTTGAATGGGATATGTTAAGGTCCCCAAGCAATAATTAGCAAGACTTAATTATATATTCAACATAATATTAATGACCACCGAAATAATTTGTTATGAAATGTTCTTTCGTTTTCATAAATTCGTAACACTTTTTTATAGTTTATTTATTTATTGTTGTTTAACTTTATGATGTTGTTCTACACATGAACTAAAAATCTATACTAAAGTTTAAATACATATAGTTAGTTGAGAAGAGGTCAACGTACATAATTGTGTATTTGTTTGTAAATATGTATTTTTTTTTAAAGAATTCATTTTTAATTGAAACGCATGTTGTTTTGTGTCTTTAGTAATTTAAAAAATTCTTTATAAATATTTGTACTAATTAGAGTCAAAGAGGTATAATTTACCACTACATGAACAATACGATAAAAGCATTTGTATATAAAAATAAAAAGCGGCCCACTAAAGAGTAAAAATGGCCTTTCACAAGGCCTACTTTATAAAATAAGTTTCTTCATACAATTTTTTTTCTCTGAAATTGTACCTTGTTTGTAGACAGATTTGGTTTTTTTTTTGTTTTATTTTTAATAGCAAATTTCTCTAAAGTATAGGGTGTTTTTTTTAGATGTATAGAACTCTAAGTTTGCAATTTTTAACTGACGGCCATTTATGTTTATGTTTAGATTGGTTTGCATTTAATTTTGAAATTTCGGTGAATGCACCCAAAATACGATTGCCGTTGATCCTGATTTTCATAAGCGAATTTTGTTTAGCGCTGAAGATCACTTTTGATTGAATGGATACGTCAATAAACAAAACTGCCGTATGTATATGGATTGATGATAATCCTTAAGTGTATGTTGAGACACCGTTACATAGAGAAAAACTGACTGTTTGGTGTGCTTTACGGGCTGGTGGAATAAAGGCAGAATTAGTCTTTACTTTCTGTTCCGTACCGAATCAGCTGACTTGATTCTGTTAAATAGAAAATGTGTAGAAGTCGTTAGTTGTTTTGTTACTTTCCGTGCCGTTGCCGACGAACCTGTTGAAAATTTGCTAAGTAATTGTAAGTGACAGCTGAAATCCGCACTACAAAAAATTTTTGGTTTATTACAAGCATTTTCAATTTCTTTGAATTTAATTAAGTTTTTGTATAAAAGTTATAAAAATATAAAAAATAAACGATGGATGACGAAAAACTCATTACTTTAGGCGAAAGTAATGACATATTGTACAATAAAAAAAACTTTGATTTGTATTTTTTGATTTATTTTCGCGGTATGTGTTGTCTGTTTACCTAAAACAGCTGATACGTTTATACGAAAAAACTAACTACAGAAATTTAAATTTAAATTTAACAACACACACGGAACAGAACAGCAACAGAAAGTAAAGGTTAATGAAGCCTTAAGTGGTCCGTACTTCGAAGCTGGCCAGAACGTTACAGTCAATGGTGACCGCTATAGAGCCATGATTACTGACTTTTTCGTTTATCAATTGAACAATCATGATGTGCAGGAGTTGTGGTTTCAACAAGACGGCGCAACTTATTACACAGCCCGTGCCACAATTGATTTATTAAAGAAAACGTTTGGTAACCGCATTGTACAGTGGGGGATCTGAAAAAAAGTGGAAATAAATCTGTAACTTCTAAACGAATACCTCGATTTTAATAAAATTTCCCATCGCTATAGAGGAGCTGTTGATAAGTTTAAGTTTTGAATTTAGGCTTAACAAAGTGGGGCACCTCGGGTATAGCAAAAATTAAAAATGATGCCAAATTTTTGTTTGCGATCCGATTTGAAAGATTTTTATATATATGAAATGTACTAGATCTACAAAAAACATTGCTCTAGCCATATCTTATCTCTTATAGTTTACGAGTTATTCGCATTTGAAAAGTAAAATTTTATTTTTTTTTGCCTACCTTGGTCTGCTATTTTGCTAATAACGGATTCAATTCTTTCCCGATTTTCTTGAAGTGTCTTTTTTTGAATTAACAACAAATTTATTAATAATCTTAAGAAAGAAATGTAAACAAATATCTACTGAGTCAAAAGTTATGTGCATTCAAACTAAAAAAAAAAGTCGTTTTTCTGCCATTTTTTTTTTCGAAAAAAGTAACTACATTAATTTTAAATTATACAGAAACTGAGAAAAATATAAATAATATGTTTATATTTTTCTGAAAGGTAACATTTCGGGAAATATTATAAAAGCAAAATAATATCAAAATTTTTATTATTGCGTGGTCCAGAGCCTTCCGAAATATACCTATTTTTTATGAAAATTTCAACTTTAGACAACATATTTTAAAATCGCATAGCAGCTTTCAAAAAAATGAGACCTGGTTTGTATGTCCCAATCTGTTCTTCAATATTATGCAAAGGAATTTCATTGCCCCGAGCTTGGTGCCTTCAATAGATCCAAAAATCAAAAAAATCCCAATTTTGGGTTTTTTGAAAACTTTTTTGGGAATTGTGAGATTCTCAATAACAAATCTAAATCCAAACTTTCACTTTTGCATTTCGACAAAAAATGTCTATATAATTGTAAAATTGAATTAAAAAATATTCATAAACCAAAAAGCTATAGCAGTTTAAAAATTTAAATTTTCAAAAAAAAATAAAAAAAAAAATATCTTTTTTTTGCAAAAAGTCTTCTATGAAGTTTTTAATTTTTAATATATTTGAACATTTTTGAAAAGAAGATACAATTTCCAAAATATTGATGTATAATATGTCTACCTTATTTTGTCCACGTGCCACAGTAATGAAGGAATGATTAACATCTCTAGTGAAAAGGGAAAAGGAGTTGAAGTGTTACCATCATATGGCTCAATTCAGGAAAAGAAAAAGAGTATTATACCATCACCTATTGAAGTTACTGATTGGAAAGCTAGAATTGGACTCTCCACTCTACTCGAAAATACAGCATTAAGGATTGCTTGCGGCTTTTCTACAGAACAGCTTAACAAAATAAATACTTATGATCTGCAACTAATCTGTAAGTGGGGATGTGATGGCTTATCATCACTTTCGGAATATAAGCAAACTACATCGAGTCAAACATCATCAGAATATAAAAGTGTATTTATGTCATCATTGGTTCCATTAAGAATTCGGAAGTATGCTGCCAGTGATTCTCCATCAATTAGTTTTGAGGATATATGGATTAATTCAACTCCTGGATCGAAGAAAGCCTTTTGTAGGCCAATATGTTTCGAATATACAAAAGAAACAAAGATTACGACACAAGATTTGACCAACTTAATTGATTTTGAAATTAAAGACTTGGTACCGGTTACAATCCAAATAGCTCAATATTCCTTCAATATTTCCTAGGGTATATTGGGAAGAAATGACACCAACAGTACATAAAGTATTATGTCATGGAAAAATCATAATTGAACATAATATTTTGCAAGAAATTTGAAATGGAAACAATTAGTGTTGATTGGTCGACCAGTATCGTAATCAACTTAATGGACTCAATTGGGCTGTTCTGAGAATAGCTGCCCATGGAACCTAACCTAACTGTTCTATTTCATTTATATTTAAATTTGTGTTATTAAACTTAAACTTTACTAACAATTTCCTTTGATTTGTTACCTTGTTGGTTTTAGTGGCCTTTACTTACATCTGTCTGTTTTCTTTCATTTTTATATTTATATTTCATAATGATTCTCTTGTTTGCAAAGCATCTTAAACTTTGAAGTTTATTTTTTTTTTTTTGTTTGTAACGCAATTGTTGAAGTTCAACTTGTTTAAGGGAGCTTTCATTTTATTTTAGTAGCAAAAATATGTTGAAAGTAGAGAAGCCAAAGGGAACTTGTTTTTTTTTAAATCGCGGGATTCATTATTTTAAAAATAAAAATGCCGGAATCTTAAGATTTTTCGGTAATTTTGTTTCATTGTAAAACAAATTTGGTTATTAATAATAAAGATATCTATTTCAAAATAATGTTGATTTCAAATGACTATTTGTTTAACCTTACGATGTATACCCAACTTTTTCTACGAGAACACACACACCTGGAATACAATTGTTGCTATTAGCTTATATTGGCTTTTTCTAATGTTTAAATGGCCCAATTTGATTATGCAAATATTCTACCTTATTCAATAGATATAGGCAAAAATAGTCAAGAGCATGGGATAGCCAAAAAAGATGAAAGTGAATACATTTCTACCCGGGTGTGTCTACTAGGGTTAAGTAAAACAAATACTTCATCTTTCATCTATTGAGCTTTTAAATCAATTAAAGCTTTTTATACGAATTTTCCATTCCTAAAACCGTCGACACATCAAAGACTGCGTTCTAGTTTGGCAATCCAAAATGAATTATAATTCTTTCACCCGGAATTTTTTTAAATAAATCACGGGATTTTTCGGGATTTATAAATCTATTATTTGTTTACAAAGTCAATAACAAAAAATTAAATTTTCCAAAAGTATGTCGAAGAAATAAAAGTGAAAGAATTAAATTATTTTTGTCAAATCCCGCAAATCCTGGAATTGGGATTTCGGAATTGGCATCCCTAGTTGAAAGCCAGAATAGTAGTAGTATTTGTATTCGTTTGTAAAACCAGCAGAAAATTAAACAATTTGAAAATTACAAAAAGAATGAATTACATATTTTGCTGTTACTGGGAAGATATTTATTTAATTGTTTTCTTTTTTTTAAACAAATTGTAAAGTATTTTTTGGACAAAAGAACATCTTAGAAATCGATTTAAGTAATATAAATATTCGTTAATTTCGTTAACGGCAAGATGAGCGTCAAAGGCCAGAATGTTGTCCTCTATTAAGCACTAATGTCGACAAGATGAGCGACAAAGATCTTAAAATTGTTATTTAACAAACACTGTTGGCGACAAAACGAGCGACAAAGATAATTGAGTAACATGGTCTTGAAATTTAACATTTATCTTGTCTGTGCTGTTGACAAGATATGCTAGAATTTCGTAAAATTATGACATTTTCCATCAACTCGTTTTATAACAAGACTAGTGACAAAGTTCTGTTCAACTCTATTGAAGAAGGTAAAACTGTTTTAAGTTAAGCTTGAAAGTCTTGAAAGCTGTTTCCTATTAACATCTGTTTAAAACAAACTTTTAAATATTATATTCAAGTTGATCTACAATGTTTTAAATATTAATCATAAGGTTGTATTCTCTAAAATTTAGACGAGTGAAAAGATGATCAAATTTATAACTACTGCCTTTTCTTAAAACTATATAGACGACAACTTAAGTCACAAAATGTTTTATTGTTTCAATCTCTACTCTATTGTCTGGACGACAATTTATGTCAAATCTGCTTATGTCTGTAAATGCAATGAAATGCAGATATTAATAAAATTAATAAAATAAGTTGTTTTCTGTATGAATCTCTTAACATTAGAAATTCAGATGATTGTTTTTATTTGTCTTCTTTAGAAATCTATTGACATTAATAATAGCGACAAAAAAAGTAGTCTTTCTTAATTATGTATTTGTTGGCATTCGGTTGAAAGACAAAGTCTGTCAAATCTGCTATTAGCAGGAAATGTAACGAAACACAAGTCTTGTAAGTTGCCTTCTGTAATAATCTGTTGATATTAGGAAAAGCGATAAAGTCTCTTAAATTTGATGCCATATTCTACAATTTTATTGATTGTGATTGGTATAAATCAAAATGTAATGGCATAAATGTATAACAGAGATTTTCTAAATAATCGTTTACGTCCCACATGAGAATATTGTGGCTTAAAAAACATTGATGACAACATGTTGGTATTAAGATAATTTAATATAAAGGTGTAGCGCACTTTGTTACTGACAAATTGGGCGACATTGTCTTGTCGCTATTGAAGTTGTTCATAATTAATATTGTATTAGTTTTCATTCATGAAAGTTTAAGAACTAAAGGCTGATTTTTCAGAAACTTTCTTTCTGGCCAAACTGTTTTTGGCAGCTCAGCTCTTTTTGTGTAACATGTTAAAACATGAATCGATTTACAAATGACCAACGCTTTCAGATTATTGAATTTAGTTTTAGAAATGCATGCTCGGTTAAAAAAGTGCATCGTGCAGCCACTGAAAAAACATACATATTGTTACGTCTGGTGTAGATATTGGACTAGTGGTGTCATAGGACGGTATTTTTCAAAGACTACGAAGGCAGAAACTTTACTGTGAATGGCAAGCGCTACATGGAAGAGCTGGTCTTGGTTGACATGTGGTTTCAACAAGATTGTGCCACATACCATACAGCACTCCAAACAATGGTCCAGTTTAGAGGCGAGGTAAAGAACAGTTTATTTCACGTTTGGGGTTGGTTAAGTGGCCGCTTAGAATGTGCTATTTAACGCCTTTGTGGGACAAGCCAGCAAAGGTCGATGCAGTGGAACCTAATATTGAAGAATTTATTCGTGAGATACCGCCCGATATGTTAGAGAGAGTATGCAAAAATTGGACTTAGCTTATGAACCATTTGAGGAGTAGCCGCGGTCAACATTTACATAAAATCATCTTTAAACATTGAATGATATAGATCGTTCTATTGACTCAAATAAAGATTTCATACATATTTCTAAATTTTATGTTTTTTTTTTTAAACAAATCCGAAGTAAGTAATACAAGTAATTTAAACGAAAAACTAAGCGACATGATTTTGTCATTGACATTAATTCGATCACTTCATTAACAATCCAAATTGGCTGGTTTTTAACTTGTTCACGAATATTGTATTCCCCGTTGATGTTGTGGTCATATGGGTAGTAAATTGGTGGACAAATTTTTTAAGGCATTGAAACAAAAGCACCTAAAGGCTACTTTACTTTTTTCATGAATTCTTTATTAACAATTTTGTGTATAATTAAACAAAATTGAATTGTGTAAGTAAAATAGCTTTAGAAGTAGTGTAAACGAGATAGCGAAATAGTAGCTGAGATGTTGAATAGGGCGTGTTTTTATTTTTTTTATTAGTTTTATAACGTTGTATACTGGTGGTATACCCACCATAAATTATATTATGCAATTATTCTTGCTTTATGCTTGTTGTAGCACAAATTAACTCCTCATTTTTTGCACATTGTTTGCGTATAACCATTACAGTTTGGGAACTTACATCTGATTCGTTTATCAGCCCAAATTGGCCAGTGCACTGCAGTGTCCTTATTGGTCCAAAATTACATCTTTTGGAGGAACGTGTTGAGCAGGACCTTTCTTCTTTTTATTTTGAATAATGTATTCAATATCACTTCCGCGCTTTGTACGGTTAATTGTTTTATATTTGCATAAAGTTTTGGCTAATTGTATTCTGAATTCATCGGAACTTTCATCCTCATTCAACTCTATATTTAACGTTGGGTCGGTGGCATTGTCGTCGTCAGAAAAGTCGAGGTCATCTTCACTATCTTTCCATTTTGCTAGAATGTTTTCCAGGTCCATTGTAGTCAGATTATGCAATTAACAACTCGTTTTTTTACTAAAAAAAACATTCACATTGGACAAAAAAATTAAAAAATAATACATCTGAACACGCGATGTTGCATATGTATGCAACAAATCAAAAACGGTATAAAACATAAACGAAATAGGTTTTGCTATAAAAATATATAATTGATTATTGAAATGCTTTGAACTTTCACTCACACGGATTTCAAAAGAAAAATATCAATATTTGTTTACTATATAATTTTTCGTAAATGAGTTTTTTGAGTGCAAAACAGACTTGTACAGGTGCTTCACTTGAATGAAATAAATATACAAATGCTGCCATCTAGTAAGATTATTGGCAACAAACCCGTTAAAGTACTATGTTGCCGTTCTCCAACATTACTTAAAATAGCTATATCAATTTGCAATGTTTTTACATTTAATTTAAGGGTGTGTTGCAGAAATACAACATGGTGACTTAAAGGGTTAATGCTTTAATTACCAAACGTGAATTTAAACACACATGAAATTCTAAAAATACTCATAATAAAATCCTCTACTTAGCTAGTTTTACACTAAAAGAAATAATGTGTAATAAAATGCAACAAACGCAAATATAAATTCTAAGCGCATGTTGTAAAACACTCATAATAATACAAAGCCGTCTTAGATATTTTAATAACAATTTCGAAATAAAACACATGCCTTGTGGCAACAAACAGGAAAATTTTAATTATATGACATACTCACACACACACACACACACACATATTTTATAGTAATTAATATGCTTTATATACAAAAATGTTCATCCTATGAATTAATAAACACAATTTTCTACAAGCGCTATAAAATTTATTAATCTATTTTTACACCCAAAGCGAAAGTTCAGTTCAATGTGGGTGATTAATAAAGAGAGATAAAAAATAGAAGTTGAAACGAAACCAAAAAAAAAACATGTTGATGAAAAATTTTTTGAGAAAAAACAAGTAAGAAAGTATAGTGTATCAAGCCCAACCATATAATACCCTACACCCAGTATATGTATAAAACAGTTTTTCAGAAATGTTCGCTATATGGGAGATATTACCTATTAAGGACCAATCATTCAAATATTGAGTGCCATGACTTTTGTGAATATAATATTATGTATGTTAAACTTTATCTCGATGTAAATACTTTTAAAAGATTTATGGAAGTTAAAGTAAATTACGGAGAGGATCTTATATGGGAATTTCGACTAATTATAGACCGATCATTATAACATTAGCTGTCATCATTTCTGTATATATGAAACATATTTGTGTTGAATATTATTTGGATACCGAAATTTTGAAGAGAGTTATGCTCTTTAAAGTGATTTTCGGAACTGGGCTTTATATGGGAACTACGAGTAGTTATGGACCGATCTGCACAAAATTTGTAGTTGTGATTTGGCTTCATTTACCACTTATATGTGGTGAAATTTATTTGTATATTTGCATAATTCAAATTTTTATGATCGTTAAACTCCTATTTCGGTAGGACATTTGTATGGGGGCCAGGTGAAATAATGGACTGGTTTCAATCCCATCCGTCTTTGGGTCAAAAAATATCATATACCAAGTTTTATCGAAGTATCTTCAAAATTGCGACCTGCACTCTGCACACAAGCTTTACATGGACAGTCAGCCAGACAGACGGACGGGCGGAAAATGTTAAATCAACTCAGGAAGTGATGCTGAGTATACTTTGGACCAATATTTATAAGCGTTACAAACATCAGCACAAATCCAATATACCCTCCCCACTGTAGTGGTGTAGTTTTTTTGTGTTCAAAAAGTGAGTTAATATATTTCTATTTACAAAAGGTTATAGACGAATGTATATATGTATGTATAAATTACTATACTATATGCATAATAAAACTTTTAGCAATGTGTAGTATGACGAATAGTTTTGTCATGTTGTCCAGTAAGTAAAATATGTGGGTATGTATGTATTGCACATTGTAGGGTAATATACCATTTGTTTATATCACAAAAATACTAAGTAGCTCTATATTATCCCAAAAGTCAAACAGAGTTTTTTTTCTTTAACAAGTTTTTTTTTTAACATGAATTACATTTGATATAAACTTGGGGAAAAAACTTCTCATAAATAAAACTATTTTTTATACAGCAAAATATAATATTTATCATTAATAGTTTTATCTATATAAACTGTATACAAGTAGATAAACTTTAAAGAAATTCTTTTCAACTTATAAATAAGCTTAAAGGGTAAAGAAAATATTGATTATAAAAGATGAAGTTTTTACAATATTTCCTTTGATAACAAAATATTTGATTTTTGCTAATACAAGCTTCTAAATACTTGGCATTCGTTTCAAACAATTTTTGGTATTTCTTGATAAATTTTTAGTTAGGCTCGAGTTCATTAAATTTAATTTTCATTAAATTATTTTTACTGAAGTTAGGAATTACAACTTGAAAAATTTATTATTAAAATTTTTTTGATAATTTTTCTTGACTGGGGATCGAACCTGGGTTGTTGAATTTACATATGTTTCGAGAAATCCCACTTTCTCTCATCAGAATTCTTTGCGTTCTACCACCTGCACCACTGCGGTGCCGGTCAGCCAACAGACAAACATCAATCCTTTAACCAGTGTTAGTTCTGGTAGTTCGAAGTTTTTGCTGTAATTATCATTCTTTATTGATTTCTATTCGTAGTTGTTTTTTTCTTTTTTCTTCAGTTTTTTGTATTCATGTCAAGACTTTGTCTCGAAAACTTGAATACATTTGTTTTTGTTTATTATGTTTTTTGTACACTTTTGCACAACATGTAAACATTATGGCTTGTGCCCTAGCTATTTTATAGAATAATTATTAATTTCATAATCGAACTGTTAATTTTTACTTCTTGATAAATTTTTAGTTAGGCTCGAGTTCATTAAATTTAATTTTCATTAAATTATTTTTTTACAAATAATAAACCAACTAGGATTAACACCTTGATTTGCCTAGATTAAATCTGATTATAAAGACTGATGTTTTTGCTTTAGGACATTGGTAACTAAATCTTCATTTTCAGTACACAATTGTGCTACAAAAACAATAAACAAAACTCACACCGACGCTTGTTCTCTTCTATTTCAGTTTGATTTCAGTCGTTAATTGAGTGTTAACGAGTGCACATGGGCGGATGCTTACTGCTTTTTTTTCAGCTTTGACTTAATTTCAAAATAAACCAGCAAACAAATTATTGTAATGGAAGACAGAAATTTTTGTTTTGTCATTAAAAATGTTTTTGGCAACATGCAATGTATTTTATGTTACCAAACATTTAAAACAAAGAAAACATTTTCAATTAAACGGCATATTGACCATTTTCACAAAGAAATAAATAAATTAAAAGAGAAAAAAGGAAAATGTTTTGTCTTGAGCAAAAAAGCCTTTATATGCAAAAAATTAAAGAATGGGTTCTGCAAGTAGAGCAAAATGAGGAAATTTTGCAAAATAAAAAATTAAAAATGGAGATTTCAAGCCAAATAAGCTTGGAAATCGTTCAGCAAGGCAGACCATTTATAGATGGAATGCTAGCAAAAAATATTTAAAAAAAAACTTTTTAAACGTTAAATTATAGAACAGATTTCATAACGTCAATTCCCTTGTCACCTCAAGCTGTGGTTAGGCGTATTGCCCAAATAAAAAATTCGGTGGAGTCTTCTATTAAAGAAAAATTGATAAATTGTAAATTTCTTTCGTTTTGTTTAGATGAAAGTACAGATATCAATGATCTTTGTCAACTGGTTGTCTGTAAAAGATGCATTGATGAACATTTTAATGTTTTTGAATCAATGTTGACATTGGAAACCTTTTAAAGGACATCTAACTGGAAAGCTTTTAATGGAAGTTGTAACTAATAAACTTTTTTCTATTGTTGATGTAAACAAAATTGTCGGTGTCTGCACAGAAGGGGGAAATGTCATGGTAGGAAAAAACACAGGTTTTATAGGTAAAACTCTACTATGAAGACCGTAGAGCGCATTATAAATAAAATAAGAGGAGGACACAATGCCCACACTCATCGAAAATTCGTAAAATTTTTAAAATCTAAACACGCAGCTTTCGATGAGTCTTAGAGTTTTTAGAAAAAGAAAATATTGATGAGTCGGCAAAAAATTATTTAAAATATACACAATTCATATCAGATCTAGCTTTTCTAGCTGATACAACTTCTTTGATTAATGATTTCAAATTAGAGCTTCAAGAAAAGGTAAATATATATCTGATCTTTGTAAAATTTTATTTAATTTTAAAACAAAACTTTTTCTTATACTTTGCCAAATAAAGTCAAATGACTTTTCCAGTTTTAAAAAACATCTCTCTCGTTGTGCGATGCTGCGAAAACTAAGCGAGTTGAGATTTTCAACAGTTTTGAAGACAGGTTTGTAGATTTTAAGAGTATACAAGTATACAATACTCAATATGAGTTCATACAATCAGAACTTATATTTTTTCGAACCGAAGTCCAAGCTCCGGGAAAAATGGGAATAAAATTCTGGAAAAATCTAAATTATTTCGATTTTCCAGAGTTAAAGAGAAAATTGTTATCCCTTTTTCCTTCTACATATTGCAGCGAATAAATTTTTTCCGACTTAAAATTTATTTGTTCCAAGTAGAGAAATAAATTAAGTTCTTCAAATTTAAAACATATTTTGTTATTAAGAAATTGTTACAAAATCTTAAATTTGGAAAACTTAATTTATAATGCCTAAATACACTTAATTTTTTAAGTTTTATGCCTAAAACTTTTTTTAAACTTCTTTTTCATGTTGCTTTTAAAAGTAAAATTCATTACATTTGCAATTCTTAGTTTTGTGTTTGCTGGGAAATATTCTCTTATCCAATACAGACGCATTTCATTTATTGAGAGTTTTGGTTACCTCTGCTTTAGGATAACAAAACGATTGGAGTGCCATTAGGAGAGAATTAATGTTAGAGATTGCACTGTCTAGAACTTTATTTTTTATACTTTATAAACGTGGTTTTGTTTGCCTCTATATATATACAATCCCATGCAAATACAATTCGTAATATTATATAAAATATAGTTTATTCAATTATATCAGTAATAAATTTGCTTTCAAAGCGAAGAAATTCTAATTTCTATTTAATTAAAAAATGGCTTCTGCAAATGAAATAACTGCTGAAAAAGAAGAGCTTGATCACAACCATTATGTTCCATATGAAAATGACTCTGATTATGCGTCTTATGGGAAATACTAAAGCCAACAAAAGGTAACCTGTATATGTGGTAGTTCTTCAAAAGGTCAACTTAGTGCTTAGAGCCAATCATAGGATTAATTAATCGACAGAGTAATGAAGAATAACTCAAAATATTAACCACGAAGAATTTGGAAATAGTCAAGTTTCACAAAGCAGCACTTGGGGCAAAGACAAATAATTATAAAATTGATTTTAGATCCTTTAATATTGCTCTAAATGGAAAATAAACGATAATCTGTGATTGATTTTTGGTGGGAAATACAAGTGTTTCCCACCAAAAATCAATTTTTTTTTACAAGGAATTATAAAATAGGCTCTATCTAGTTTCTTTAATATTTTTTTATAAAGAAATGCAAAATTGGCTGTAGATTTATTAATATTACTCTAAATGGAAAATAAACGATAATCAGTGATTACTTGTAGATCCTTTAATATTGCTCTAAATTTTAAATCTGTTTTTATAGAAAATTGTAAAATTGGCTATAGATTTATTAATATTACTCTAAATGGAAAATAAACGATAATCAGTGGAAAATAAATGATAATCTGTAATCACTTGTATTTCCCGCCAAAAATCGATTTTTTACAAGGAGTTATAAAATTGACTCTAGGTCCGTTAATATTGATCTAAATGGAAAATAAAGGATAATCTAGACCATATTTTTGCTTGCCTTTTAAATCACTATAACTGCAGGTTTTTTTTACTGTTTTATTAATTTGTATTTGAAAAATCATTGTTTAAAGATTAATTTAATAACCCATATTGCTTATTGCTGTATTTGACCTTTTGTAGTTGCATTCCGGAAGTCAATAAATTGTTAAAAAATCATTTTATACACATTACAAGTAGTAATACTGCCTATACTCGTATATTGTATTTAGTATTCCATTGTTTGCTTGTGTACTGTAGGCATTTTGTCTTGAATTTGTTTAGGTTTTGTTTCTAAAAACAAAACTCCCACACAAAATTCCATTGTATAGGGGCTAAAAAGTAACCATTAATGGAATTTACATATTTACTTTCGTAATTCATTTCTTTGTAAAGTAATTGAATAACTAGAAACATAAATAATCGCATTAATTTAGTGTTATAAATAAGGATGATTTATAAAAGGCCAAGTAGCTTAGAGACACTTTTTTTTTATAGAAAATAAGATTATTTTGGTTTGTGTGAAGATGTTTTTCTAAAAGAGGCAGTAAGGTACAACAAAGTTGATTGCAGTTAAACCACCTCAAAACTTACCTAATTGGATATTTTACGTATTTCATGATATGTGGGTACATATGTTTAGATTTTCTTTTCAAGCAGCTTATTCTTTCAAATATTGTATTTCTTTAACAAATTTTACATAAAAGGTTTTATTCATTCATGCCAATACCAGAATTTCGTTTGACTTTGTTATTGCTAAATCATACAAAATGAATAAGAAAAAAAAACTGTTCACCAAACAGTAACATATGTAATATCATAAAATTATAATCACAATAAAATATACTAATCTTAAAAGACGTTAACAGGATTGAAAAAAGGAAAAATTCAATTTTTAAAACATAAAACATTTGCTCAATATGAATGTATGTCATTATATCCCATTCCGTCGATATATACGACTATATATCTATATATCTAAAATATTACTTTTGGTTGTGGAATATTGATAATCTTATTTTGTTTCCGGAAATACCTTTAGCATTTGTCATTGGCTGAACTGTGGAATTACTGGTGATAATATTAACAACTGAATTGTCGTATCAACGCGCTAATATTATTTCTGGCTGATCATCGAGCAACTGATCAAATTCTCCGCGTTTGCTTTTTTTAAATTTTTAAACGGAATTTTTGACATTCTGTTTTCATATTACGCTCAACATAGGGTGATGGATAAAAAAAAATTGTCAAACAAACCATATGACAATCGGAAACTGACACGTTAGCAAATAAATCCGGTACTGTTTGAGCCCCAAGTGATCACAGATATATCGCGTGGCGATAAAATACAGTAAAATAAATATCTACTCTCAAAGCACAGGTACCATGATTTAAATCCAAAACGGATTTGTTTCCCCTTAATAAACATTTTGCAATAGTGTCGTCCGAAATAGGGAACAATTTGCTTATCAATTGATAAAATATGACTGAAAACCCCAAATTATTTAAAATTTGTATTGAGAGCATCCACAAAACTTCCGGAAATTTTTTGTGGAAATTTAAAAGCAAGAAATCTTATTCACAAATTGATTTTCTTCGATTCCATGGTGCAACTATACAAGTTGAGTGCAAATCGACAACAAATACAATACAAAACAGAAACAACAGGCATTTTTTTTGTGTAAAATAATGTACTACTGTCAAAAATACTTGAAAAAGTATTACTTTTGACATAAGTAAATTGTAAACAAAGTCAGTCAGCTGGGCTACTGCACTTACCTTGTATAGTTGCGCCATGTTCGATTCTTAAAATATATTATTTTGGCTTTAAAAGAAATGAAAAATAACAAAACAAAATTTTTGAATTTTCGAATGCTTTTTTTACTCTTATACCAAAAAATTTTTCAAATTCTCCAGAAAATCAATTCAATACAAATAATTTAAACCTATTACAAATTTATATTTCTGAAAACCGACCTAAAACATCATAGTTAATTTTGGAAATAAACGACAATAAAATGGGTGGTCGAAAAATCGACCAGTGACAAAAAAGTCTTGTTAAAGTCTTGTTCACATAAAATCCGATAATATTAATAATAGTTGTATAACAACAAAAAGCTATGACCTATTCTGGGCCGATTATCCAAAAATATAGTGGCTTGACTACTGTGCACATAAATATTTCTTGTGTTATGTTCTATCTCGATATAAACACTTTTAAAAGATTTATACATGTTAAAGTGATTTTCCAAAAGGGGTCTTATATATGAGCCGTGACTAATTATGGACCGATCATTATAAAATTGACCCAAATGATTTGTGTATTTTTATAACATATTTGGGTTGAATATTATTTGGATACCAACATTTTTAAAAGAGTTATGTACTTTAATGTGATTTTCGGAAGTGGTTATGGTCCGTTCTGCAAAAATTTGTAGATGAGATTAGGCAACGTAAATCAACCATTTATGCCCGATAAGCTCATATTTAGGGCGGACAATCCTATAAGGGCTAGATGAAATAATTTCGATGCCAACCAAATTCAATCCCAACTTCTTTGAGTCGATCTATAGTCTCATTAAAAATTTAAAAAAATCTTTAAAATTACATCCAGAATTTTGTATGGATACGGCTTCTCTATAGACACGTATGTACCATTAAGCCATATTCCGGGAAGACATTTGTATGAAGACTTTGTGAAATTGTGCACCTATTCTTACCATTTTCAACAGGACTTGGCTTTCTATATTAAAAATAAAGTTTAAAGAAAATAGCAAAATATATCTGAAATATATCCAGGTTATCTGAAACTTTGATCTATAACTCTAATCCTACTGGACCGATTTTGCTCATTTTCAACACCAAACATTTCGGTTGACCAAAGAACGTTTGGTAAAAATTATATATGTATGTAGAAGTCTTTTTAGTGCTATGACCATTATTTCGATGTCTTACCGTTACCATTACCTTAACTTATAAATATGTATGTGTGCGTCTAAAGAATATATACATACATATGTATATGTGATTTATACTTGTTGTTAACTTCTAAAATTAGGATAATAAAATAATTCAAATTAAAATACTATAAAAAAATCTATGAATTTAAAAACAATTTTCTAAATATTAATTCATTAATTTATACATTCTACAAATATTTATTATTAACGAATATTATTATTTTATAGTTTACAAAAATATTGTTATATAATTTATTATTAATATATTTATAAATTATTTTTGAAATAACAAAAGAAACAACCATATAGTTAGCTATTGATTTATTTTAATTTTAATTATAATAAATTTGTAAATAAATAAAATAATAAAAATTAAATAAATAAATTAATAATTAAATGAATGAATTAATAAATAAATACACAAATTAATAAATCAATAAATAATTAAATGAATAAATAAATAAATCAATGAATGAAAACATAAATACATAAACAAATAAGTAAATAAATGAATAAATTGTAATGTGTGTGTGTGGGTTTGAGTAAATAGTTGCCGGCGCATATACGCCACGGACCAGGATCAAGAGTTGAATCAGCAATAGAAAGCGCTTGGGAAAATTATACGTTCTTACTGTGGTTTAATGACCACTAATTAATAAGGAATAAAAATGCCTGTTATTAAAGGTTGTTTCAAATCAAGAATGTTTATTTTCGGGAGCTGTGCTCCTTTTTATAAGGACTCAAAATAACGGATTATAACAATTTACTTAAAAACTATTTCTAAGCTACTTAGATCTATTTATTACTATGGCTGAATTTAATACCTTTCGTTTGCACTTACATCATATATATTTATTGTATTTTTGTTATTGTACAATTTGTTTTCATAACAAACAGTCAGTGATGGCAAGACAGGGATAATCATAATATAATACATTTAATTACACTACAAAATAATTAAATGGATAAAAAAGTAAATACATAAATACATAAATGCGCAAATACATAAATACATCATTAAACAAATACATAAATCGATAAACAAATAAATAAATAATTAAATGAATAAATAAATAGAAAATTGAATAAATAAATAAATAAATAAATGAATAAATAAATAAATAATTAAATGAATAAATAAATAAATGAATAAATAAATAAATCAATGATCTAAATACATAAATAAATAAGTAAATAAATGAATAAATAATTAAATGAATAAATAAATATATAATCACATAAATAAATAAATGCGCAAATACATAAATACATCATAACATATACATAAACAAATAAATGAATCAATAAATAAATAAATAAATAAATAAATAAATACGTAAATAATTCAATGAATGAATAAATAAATAGATAAGTAAATAAATAAAGTAAATAAATAAATAAATGAATGAATTAATAAACAAATACATACATAAATAAATAAATGAATAAATAATTATATAAATACATGCGCAAATACATAAATACATCATAACATATACATAAACAAATAAATGAATCAATAAATAAATAAATAAATAAATAAATAAATAAATAAATAAATAAATAAATAAATAAATAAATAAATACATAAATAATTCAATGAATGAATAAATAAATACATAAGTAAATAAATAAGTAAAAAAATGAATAAATAAATAAATAAACACATAAATACATAAATGCGCAAATACATAAATACGTCATTAAACAAATTAATGAATCAATAAACAAATAAATAAATGAATTAATAAACAAATACATACATAAATAAATAAATAATTAAATAAATAAATAAATGCGCAAATACATAAATACATCATTAAACAATTAAATGAATCGATAAACAAATAAAAAACAATTCAAATAGATTTACCAAGTAAAATGTATATACATATGTATATAACAGTATAACAGTTTCAACTGTTTGCTAATTTTTGATTGTTTGGCTCAGCTACTTATTTCTTCTTCCCACACAATTTCAATGAAATCAATTTGTCGGGATTTCGGAATTGGCATCTCTGATCTTGAGTAGTAAATATTCTATACTCATTGTTTGTTTTCATATATTTATATATATATACATAAATAATATACATATATGTATATATATACGTATGTATATATGGAAATTTTGTGAGAAGAAGAAATAAGTAGCTGAGCCAAACAATCAAAAATTAGCAAACAGTTGAATCTAGGGATGCGAATCCCGAAATTCCGATTTGACAAATCGCGAATCTTAGGATTTGTTTTAAAAAATCTAGAGATTTTTCGAGATTAACTAGTTTTTGTTTACAAAGTAAGCAGGTAAACAGGAGTCATGGATAGCTGCGATTGCTATATTAGGGCAGAGCAACCTACAGAGGCAAAACATCAAACAGTCTTAGAGCTTCGTTAAGTCCCGTGTATAGGAATTTATCAATAGCTGTCGCAAGTCCATCCGTCATAAATTTCATTCCTCATTCATAGTGTTATGTCTAGTTTTAAATGTTAGCACGGATTATTAAATGTTGACAAACTTGGTGGAAAGAACCACACCACCAAAAAGAAGAGAGGTTTCTCACATATAATATAATAATGTGTAAACATACTATAGTTCGACGACCATATTGGAATAGTAGGACAACCATATACTATACATACATATATAAGCATATATACATACAACCATAACACGTTCTTTTTGAAACATAATGGTTACAGCGTAATCATAAAGAGTGATTCGAATTTGATTTAAAACCGACAAAACATAAAATGTAATGAAATGTATGAAATCATAGAATTATCTATATAAATTAATGTTTGAAAATGATTTCATGTAAATGTTGACCGCCTTAACATAGCCGCACAAAAAATAGTCTAAAGACTTAAAATCTCACGATTTAGGTAGCTCACCGAACTCGCCTTTCAATTGGGCCATTGTTTCGCGTGTTGTGTGACATGTCAGCCAAGTCCAGCTCTTCCATTGTGGGCAACTAAAATTTGTAATCATAACATGGTAGCGCTCGCCATTCACGTTCGTACGGTCCGTTACATTTCCTTAACCGAGCATGAATTTTGACAATTAAAGCATTGTTCGTTTGTAAGTCACTCCTGTTAAACACTCCTGTATGAAATTGTGATATCGGAAATTTCAATGAAATTTCCATTCCTGATGCTGATGGTATAATAAGCGTTTTGTTTGCCTACTTTTGAGGATTGCTGTTGTGTATTTCATGCCAATAATACAGCAATCACTCATGACTTACTCACATTTTGTGTTGAAATCCTTTTTTACGCTTATTAAGTTTCAAAAAGAATACAGAGAATAATACAAGTGTCACGCGTTATAAAAAGGATTTAAAGAAAGTGATTTAAAGTCTGTATGGATTTAAATGAATAAATTTAAAGAATAAATAAAATACTCGCATGTAGACATAGAAGCTTAAGATTTACACCCAAGTTGTATAAAATTTCAATATTTAATAAAGTGTTTAAGTAAAATGCTTGTAAAGACATGCCTACTTCCATTTCCAAAACTCAATGAGCAAGTTTTCATAAATAATCTCTATTTTGCTGAAGTATTCATTCTGTGTAACCAATCGTGACTTTTATTTTTGGGGGGCTAAATTTAAAAACGATGATTAAGTGTTTTGTAATCTTCATATTTAACACAATTTATAAATTGTACAATTTATAATGTATCATGGAAATGTATATCGAAGTATTAATTTGTTAATGGATTTAAATAGAAATCAGCAAAAGCACGTTTACATTATTAATATTAAAGAAAAAAACAGGAACATGCATAACAATTTACTTGAGTATCTAACAAAAATAATATATTACATTGGTAATGTCATTTGTTTCGCTAATTTCGAAATTTTTATACACTACCTACAATACAATTTACAAAACATTTAACATTGAAACACTTCTAGGTAAATCATAATAAAAGTATTTGAAAGAACCTCTACTAAGGCGCAATTTACATAAAGCAATTCTTTAAGCTAAGCTGATTATCTTTTAGATATCGGAGTGAGGCGAAGGCTATTGTACTTTCAATTCGTTTTGCTCTCTTGTTAGTACATAAATGTCAAAAAGCAAAAATGTGTGCATACTATCAAATAAAAATAAGAGCGATTTAAGCAATACGAATTGTGCTGTGTGTACACCGAATAAATTTCAAGGAATAATTTTTATTGATCTTTTCAATAAGAATTGCTTCGTGTAAATTGACACTAAATTATTAAAAAAAATGTGTTGTTCTCTCGTACATTACTAAAATTTTGACTACGTCAGCTGTCAAGCTAAATTAAATATGGCTTGGATACTCTTTATAAGGACAGGTAAGACAGGTTTCTATTCCATATACACACTTATTAAAGAAATATTAAGCCGATAGCCATTGATGCTAGTGCTTTTAGCCCTAGATTTATTGTAATTTTAATTATAATAAATTTTTTAATAAATAAATAAATATTCCGTCTCGGAATCGTTTCCTGCTGAATTAATTCGTAATAAAATTTGTTCAACCTCTGAATGGTTAACTTTTTGTATTAATTTTCCTCATACATTTTGTTTTTAATCATTTACAGAAACATATGTATTTGTCTAATTATTTCATTGCATTTTATAAAGCCATTTTGTAATGGATTTGAATTAAATATAACTTAAATGGTTCAATAAGGAATTATTTCTATAAGAAAAAACGGGGAATGATTTCAATGCCTTTGAAGTGATAATGAAAGTTCCTAATAAATTATTCAATAGAATAATTATTTAAAAGAATTTATTTTGATTTTAAAAATGTATTTAAGAATTAATACTTTCAAACCTTTGATTATATAAGGCTAACCTTAAACAATATAAAGAATTTTATAAAAAGAAGTTTAAGTCAAATTTTCGAATTTGCTGAGCAGACCGAATGATGCTCTCTGGAACGAAAAATATGAACTTAAATGAAGTTTGTTCTGTTATATTCTCAGACATTAGAGTTAGTGCTGTTTCACCAGTGTTGCCATTTTAGCACTTTTTATTGAAAAAATTCAGATAGAAGTACCTAAAAATAGAAAACAAAAATAATTTAAAAAAGTACCAAACATGTGCTGATGCCCTTTTTTTACTAATTAGTACTTTAGTTCCGAATAGCATATTGTGAGTTAAATTTTATTTTAAACATTTTAAATAAAAAAGAAATTCTAAACTTGCTGCGTTTTTTAAATGGCGCGTTTTTTCTCCATTTGGATGCGTTTTGAAATTTTAAAGTTGACAATGCTGTCTATGTTAACTACTCTCTGCTGATACATTCTGTTGACTCTCTGCTGACACTCTCCACTGATACACTCTGCTGACATTCTTTGTTGTACACTGTCCGCTGAAAACACTCGTTACTTTAGACACACTTTGGTATTAACATTTCTCAGCCAATGTTGAACTCACCACCTGCCTCTGGCTGAACGGCTCGTTCTACCTACTGTACCCCACTGACCTCCGGCTAATGTATAATGAAATAAACCTGTTTTGATGGATGTCATCCATCCTCTACCCAGTAAAACGAATAATAGTTCCTAAATTCTAAAATTCCCAGAATTTTGGTTCCTCACAATCTTCATCACTATCTCCATCATAACAATAGTAAGCTTATCCAAGTTTAGGCATTCGATTAGCATCTTCAAATACTTTAGGTTTAATAATTTAAGGAATTTTCTTTATTAAGGATTGGACTTGATGTGAAAACATCAGTGTGGCTTATCTGAACATCAAATTTCGACAATTAACAAAGTTATCAGGATGGAAATGCGATTAATCGTTTAGCATGCTTTAGCTCGAACTGTGGCCGCCAAACTATGATTTTTTTTGAAATATTTTTTAAGAATAATTCTCCTGTCAGCTGTCAAACTCTTGTTTTCTGCCATAATTTTGATTCACATTTTATGTTCAAAATTTTATATTGATTAAAAGTTTATAAAGCAATAATACAAAATCTAATAATCTTCGCCCTCTCCTGAACGCGGTCGAGTAACTCCAAAAAAGACTTCGAAGCATCGACCCATACATGAGAGTTGTATTCCATTTTCGGTCGAATATAGTTGGTGTAAGAGATTAGCAAGGAGATCAGATGGATGGAGTATTTCCTACACCGTTTTAAAAAACCACGGCACTTGAACGCTTCTTTTGACACTTGAAAAATGTGCTTAGTCCAGCGGACTTCACACTGTATTCTCATGCCCAGAACATCAAGAGCGTCTGATTCCTTAATATTTACACCGCCCATAAAAACAAATGAAGCAATATGATCTGTCGACGAAAAACATCGTTTGCATCGTTTGTAGACAAAATTGTAAGCAAATTCTTGTATTACATAAACAAACATTTCTCACCCTCACAAACAAATTATTCTTATTCAATATTTTATTAGGCGTTTACATATTTAAATTACATTCATTATTTCATTAGTTTCACAATCAACCTTTTTAATTTATTACTAATCGTCACTCTTAAATTTTGTTTTTTTTTTCAAATATTTGAAAGTGTTCATTAAATCATCCTCCTTTTTTTAGTTTCTTTTAGGGAGAGATTTCACAGAATCACTTTTTGATATCTCCTTATAAAAGGCCGAAATCAACAGAGAATCATATCACTGATACAAAGAGCTTTGTCTGTTACTTTAACCGGTATTTAGTATTAAGCTAATTATCTAACATTGCATGATGATGGAAATTTCCATAAGATTTCTTTAACCATTATTTCTTTAATTTTGAACATGAATTATATTACCTTGATTTATTTTACCAATAAAGAAAAAATCATGCAAACAAGGGTTAAATCAATTAAAGGAATTTTCAAAAACCGTAGACACATCAAATAGTGCGTTCGAGTTTTTCAATTCAAAATTAATTTTAATTCTTTCACCTTTATTTCTTCGACAAACATTTTAAAATTTAAATTTTTTTGATGATTTTGTAAACAAATACTAGTTTTTGGGGTTTTTTAAAACAAATCCCGGGATTCGGAATTTCCGAATTGGCATCTCTAAAAAAATTGCATGAATTTAAGGTTATAACTCTTAACTGATTATTTAATCCTACAATAGGGTGTTTATTCATTAGTCGAGGGAATTCTTTTACAGACAATTTATTAAACTACTTTAACATATTTAGTTGATTACTAACATTAATTGGCTAATAATAATAATTTTAAAATGGCTTTTAGCCTTATTAGTTGAGATTAAACCTCAAAGAGTAAAGACGTAAAGACAAAAAATGCTGTCAATTATTTTAATAATAAAATTGGCATTTTTTTACCAAATACTACTCAAGGACTCTAGAGTAATGGGTAAATTAACTATATATACATAACTATTTCTATTTATTTTAAGTAATTCTTTAAAAAAGAACTTACAGTTTTGGCCATAGAAGAACAACTCTGCAGGGGCAAACATCAAATGGCTGTTGAGAAGCCATCTGATATTTACTTTGGGCAATTTGAACCAATAGAATTTGTGGATTTCGATAAAATACCCAGCGAAACTATTCTAGAAAATGATGGCCATACAATAATGTTGCATTTAACATTTAATACCACTACACCAACTGTAAAAGTAAATTTCAAATCAACATTGGGAGTTAAGGGCGGCTTTAGCTTGGACTTTTTATATTTCCAATGGTTTGAAGAGGTTCCATCTTCTTTGGCCTATGAAAATGTAACATTTCCGGGAGAATTTCATGCTCTATTTTATCAAGAAAATGCTAAAGATTTGGAACATTTTCTAACCATGGACAGGGCCGTGATTGTTTTAGCATTTCAAGTACAGGTAAATATACACAGTAAAATATTCACAAATATCAATAGCATCTACATACAAATAACTTATTTACAAATGTTTGTTATTTCTTAGGTTAATCCTTTAGAAACTGACTTTAAGGTGTTGCAAGATAATCTGCAACGTGTACAGGAACCTTATGCCAAAACCAAAATACCGAATCACAATTTAGACTATTGGTTAAGAGCTGTAATGCTAAATTTTTATCTTTACATAGGTAAATTTCAATATCACTGTCAAGGCAATGTCATATTCATTGACTTTACAGATAAGCTGCAAATGTCCCCAGCAATTGTAAGCGACAGAGATTAGTTGTAAAATGTAGTTTACTTAATTATTCTAGTTATCTGTTTTAGGTAAAAGAATTTCAACAGTTAAAGTCGTCCAATATAAATCCTTTAATAAATGACATCCTACCTTCTGCTAAGCCTAAGCATAAAGTTTATACTAATTTTGTACCACTTCAAAAGGCTCCGCCATTAACTTTTTACCACATTGCAGATGCAACAAATGGTTCATCGGGAGGATTGCCAGGACTAACATTTCCAAAGCAAGTGGGTGTTTTATTTGTGGTTCTCAGTTTGTTTTTATATTTTTATTAATTAGCATTGCATTTTAAGAAATTCATTTATTTAAAGTCTTACCAACACAATTATTTAATTGCTTAAAATAATGTGCACCTATTTAATTATAATTTAAACTTTATTGTATTAAATATAATTCACAGAAATATGTTAAAAATGTTTCGCGAAAAAAAAAAAAAAATAGAATTTACATAAATGTCAGAACTAACCACCGGTCTTAATATGCCATTAATTTGTTAACCTTGCAAACATGTATTTGTCTCGTGTATATAACTGCTTTCCTGTCTACAGTGGCTCACAGCTTACTTTATGCAGTACATTTTTTATTTGTTTGTTTTTAAAGCTCCATAAAAGAACTAACAGGAACCTATAAAAGAAATTGGTGTAAATTAAAAGAAAATAGCAAAAAGTACAATTTAATATATTAAAACTGAAAAACAAAAAGTTATCGTTTTTTCACGTTACAGCTTATTTTATGCATTTAATTTCTACTGTACCGATAGCTCAATTGAGTGCTGTTGGTTGTTTTTTTTTCTTCTTTTTTTTTAAAGAGAAGTAAAACACAGGCAATTAATATACCTACATATACATATATTCTTGCGATACTTTCTTTGGAAAGATTTTTATATCACAACTCTGCAATGGCACACTATGTTTGTTTTTAGTGCAGAATTGCAGCGCCTCTGGTGGTGAGTAGGTGCATTAATGTTAAATCTTTATTTTATAGTTATTTCATTTCGGTGGCGTTTAAATGCTATACCACCGAAGGAGGGCGCTGTGATAAATATTAGTTATGATAGATAGAAGAAAACTAATAATTATCAGAAACTGATGTTGTTTGAGTGGCAGCAGCTGGGAATCGAACCCGGGCTACAAATACCAACTCATGCTTAATGATCAAATGCGCTAACCAATTAAGCTACAGCACCCTCAAATTAGTCCACGTACAATGATATAACAAGGAGAATTGGTTTTGAACCATTTCCGAAATGGCCACTCACAGCGAAATGGTTAACATTAAAGCTTCCACAGTACAAAAAACCATTGAGCGCTTTATACATGAAAAAAAAAATAAAATTTTTAATGAGCGACACAAAATAGCAAAATAAAGGCAAATACAAGGCTATCACTACTGGCCTCCGAAGTTGGAGCTGACCTGGCCAAGTAACACGCAAGAAACCGTTTATAAACCCGACAAACATACTGTGAATATGGTTTCCTTTTGGAATTCGGTCATCTTCGCCGATGAATCTAAGTTTAAGATATTCGGTTCGGATGGTGCATCGTATGTTTGGCGGAAGCCAAATACGGCACTTAACAAAGAGAACCTAAATTTAACAGTGGTGTTAGCAGTATCATAGTTTCGGCCTGTATGTCAGCTGCTGGTACTGGGAATTTTGAAATTGTTGAAACAACCATGGACAGAAAACAAAGAGTAATTTAAATAAAAAATTGGTGTCATTTAAAAGAAAAATTGTTATAGTTTAACAAACAATAAACATGTATATTCAAATATATTAAAACTAAAAAACAAAGAAAAAGGCTCGCTTTTCACGTCTAAGCTTATTTTATGTAGGCAAAAATAGGCTTAGACAACTTGAAATTAAAACTGATAATTATATGATTATCTACAACAGATTTAAAGCGACTTGTCATAGATGCGACCAGTTCCTGGTTAATACTAGGCGAAATATTCGACTACTCCATCAGTAGAGCTTTTTTAATTCGTTTTTGTTAGAAATTTTGTGTTTCGTTTTGCTGATTTCCAAAATTAACTATAAATTAGCCACTTTTGCACAATTACTCTTTGGTTTCTTTTTATGGAGCTTTGAAAACAAAAAAAAAAAAAAATGCACTGCATAAAATAACCTGTGAGTCACTGTATGTAAAAAAAAAGTTCAGGCAACATGTGAAGACTTTTAATATACATATATGTATGAGTGGCTTTTGTAAACCTAATATTTGGTTGGGCGAAAGGACGACCTTCATTATTGCTTTTAGCTGTTTTCTCGGCAGTAATGTTTATCAATTCAACGCGAAGTGCTTTTTTTAAAGATTCTTTTGATGTTTTAATATTTTTTTCTCCAGTAGGTGCCAAACGTGCTCTATAGTTTATTTGAATCGCTGAATAAGTCATAAGTCCCCATATAGGCAATTGTAGGGATTTTTGCAAATTATATTGTTAAGTTACTACCTTGGGCTAAAAACGATCAATTTTGTAACCTTATATCTTCTAAACTAATTCAATTCCATTATTTTAAAAATAAAAAAGTTGAAATCCGACTGCACTGGCACCTTATGTCTCAAATAAACATAGAATGACATTTTAACCACATTCATTAAATAAATTGTAACTTTCGAGAACTAATAACGATCTGAAAATAATTTCTAATTTCAGATAATTTTTGAATGAATTTATTTATTTTGTGTTAAAAATATAAATGATTGCTGATTATCGTACATTTTCTATTTGGGCAACTATTTACCGACTTAAAGACACATTTATGTTTCTGTTCATTATACCCTACACCGCCATAGTGGGGAGGGTATATTGGATTTGTGCTGATGTTTATAACGCCCAGAAATACACCCACCTTAAAGTATACCGAACGACTCAGAATCACTTTCTGAGTCGATTTAACGATGTCCGTCCGTCTGGCTGTCCATATAAAGCTTGTGCGCAGAGTACAGGTCGCAATTTGGAAGATATTTCAATAAATTTTGGTACGCCATATTTTTTCGGCCAAGGACGGATGGGATTGAAACTGGTGGAAATTGTTCCATTATTTCACCTGGCTCCCAATATCCTCCCGAAACTGGGGTTTTCTGATCACCACAAATGAGTGGTAAATGAAGCCAAATCTACAAATTTTGTCAAGATGGATCCATAATTAGTCGTAGCCTCCATACAAGGCCCACATCCGAAAATCACTTTAAAGAGCATAACTCTTTTAAAACTGTTGGTATCGAAATAATATTGAACACAAATATGTTTCGTACATATACATATACTTTGGTAGAATTTTATGATAATGGGTCCATAACTAGTAATAGCTCCCATATAAGGCCCACTTTCGAAAATCACTTTGAAGATCATAGCTCTCTCAAAAATGTTGGTATCCAAATAATATTAAACACAAATATATTTCTTTGACAATATAAATACAAGCTATAGAGTTGCAATATAATTTCAAACTGTGATATTAATTTTTAAGCTGTGGTTTTAATTTATTGCTTGTGTTAAATGTTCTTTGTTTTTTGTAAAATTTATTTAATTTTAATTTAATATAAAAATTATTGTTAAATTTACGTAACCCTGATGAAGTCAACAAAAAATTGACGAAACGTTGGAAAACATGTAAAGAAGTTGTTTATTTACATTAAATAATATAGGCCCAATTAGCTGACTTGATACAATTCAAACATAAAATATCTATTGAATTTGGCAAAATAACACATTAGTATAAATATATTTCATATACATATGTACGAATAATACGGTACAATTTTAATATTATCGGTCGATAATTAGTCGTAGTTCTCATATAAGGCCTACTTCCGAAAATCACTTTTAACGACCATGAATTTCTTAAAAATGTTGGTATCCAAGTAAAATTCAACACAAATAAGTTTCGTATATACAGAAATGATGACACCTAATTTTATAATGGTCGGTCCATAATTAGTAGAAACCCCCATATAAGAGAACGTAATTTAGTTTAACCTCAATAAATCTTTTAAAAGTATTTACATCGAGATAAAGTTTAACACATAATATTTATATTCACAGAAATCATGGAACTAAATTTTTGGATGATCGATTCATAATAAGTAATATCTTTTGAAAAACTGTTTTATACATATACAGGGTGTAGGGTATTATATGATCGGGCTTGACCGACATAAGACAAATTCGTGTATGAACAAGTAACTGTTTGCCGTATCAACAGATCACTTGTCTAGACTCTAGACGGTGGGTTATGCTGGTGTAGGTGTATTAAAAATAACACCAAATTAACCTTATTTACACACCAAAGGTAACATATCATGTTTAGTGTAAATTTACATACTTAATACATTGATAAATATGCTATTTAATATTAATATTATATCGCTTAAATACATAGATTTAATAACTTTAAAGTAAGTTAGTAAAGCGTTTAAAACGCAAACATTGTCTAGGGACATTAGAGTTATTAAAAACCACCACAATTGCACAAAAATATCCCCATCTTGTTACAGCAGTAACACAGTTTTTCAGTTTTAACTCAACAAACCAAAGTACAACATCAAATTAAAACAAAAGAATGGAAAATCTATTTTCAATATTAAACCTTTTAATTGTTTTTAGTACTATAATAAAGGGTAAATGTTTTTATGTAAATAAATAAAAAAAACCAAACATTTTTAACAAGAATTCAAATTGTTCGCAGTTGCTACAACCCCTCAAAAATATCCGAAAACTAACGAACAGTGCAGTGGTAAACATGAAATCCCACTGAAAAATATTTTTGACTTCGAAGTGGCGAGAGAGATTAATAATCGTCTAGTTTTAAAGAATTTCCATGATTTTCCATTGGAAACAATTCTGGAGAATGATGGCAATACTATACTGGTTACCCTGAAGTACAACACAAGTGTACCAACTATTACCTTTGGTCCTTCACCTGGTTTGGATACATATCGTTTGGAATTTCTATATTTTCAATGGAGTAACAAATCATCTAAATCATTTCCTGCCGAGCTGCATGCAGTATTTTACAATACAAAATCTAAGCAGTTTAAAAAAGCATTGCATAAAAAAAATAATATTGTTGTGTTTGCCTATGAGTTGGTGGTAAGCATTATCTAGTCATATTTACCCACGTTCTTGATATGCCTTGAATTTGTTCATTCAACAATCTGTTCTACACAGAATTCTGTTCTGTCTACTTTAGATACAATTCTGTTCTGTCCTCTTTAGACAAAATTCGGTTCTGTCTACTCTAATCTAGACAGGGGCCAAATCACCGCATTCGTGATCGAATGAGCTATCGTATCGAAAAATTATTTCTATATCGAAATTATGATAAAATGTACTAAATTTCTTGCTCGATGTCGAATGCCATAATCTCAAATAAGAAAATTAATATAATTTTTACTCGATATCGAATGCGGTGATTTGGCCCCAGATATCAGTTCTGTCTACTCTACTGTATACAGAATTATGTTCTGTCTACTCTACTCCAGACAAACTCTGTGCTGTCTACACTAATCTTGTCTACTCTACTGTCAAGTCTACTCTAGGTAGAACTCTGTTCTGTGTACTCTACACCAGATATAACTCTGTTTTGTTTCTTCTGCTCTAGACAGACCTATGTTTTGTATACACTACTCTAGAAAAAATTCTGTTCTGTCTACTTTACTCTAGAGAAAACTCTGTTCTATCTACTATGGACAGAACTATGTTCTTTCTACTCTTAACAGAATTATGTTCTGTCTACTCTACTCTAGAAAGAAATCAGTTTTGTCTACTCCAGACAGAATTATATGTTGTCTTCGCTATTCTAGACAAAATTCCGTTTTGTCTACTCTACTCTAAACAGAATTCTGTTCTGTCTACTCTACCTCAGGCAGAAATATGTTCTGTTTACTGTACTGTGGACAGAATTATATTTTGTCTACTCTACTCTAGACAGAATTCTGTTCGCCACAAAGATAAACATAAACATATTTGTGGCTCATCAAGACCTGCGTTTAATTGCCAATTATTTCAACGAAATCCAGCAACTTAAACAAATTTCCTAGTATGCGCCTTTAGCTGAATCACGATATGCTGTTTTACAAAAGTCTATAAAAAGTGTACGTGCTAGTTACACCAAAGTTAACATTAAAAATCTACCTTTAAAATCCTGGATATCGGATTATAATGAAAATTATATATTGTATGAAGGTTCCTTGATATATTTTAACTGTGACGCCAAAGTATTATGGGTGGATTTTATAGATGGCCTTAAAGTACAACCAGAATTAGTAAGAAATTTTTTAAATATTTTACAGAAATCCATTATAAACTGTAAGAATTTTTTTTTAGCTTAAGGAATTTGAATTATTGCGTACGTATGAAGGAGCTGCTCTGATGGAGCAATACAAGACATTTACTGCACCCAACGGCCCTTTAGTGATAAATTTTGGTGGGTATAATAGCGCCAATGAAGACGAATTGGAGGGTATACCGTTTGTAGATGCTAACGACTTCGATTACACTGATTGGGTCTCTAATGGATCCACTCAAAGACTTAAACAGTTAAAGCAAGTGGGTGTTTTTATGGTATTTTTTGGAGTTTACGTAATGTTTTATTAAAATTATGCAAAGAGCACTTATAAAATTTACTATGTAATTTGATTATTTTAAGCACTATATACATACATATATATACATACATTTAAGACCTGCTTCATAATAAATTTTTTGAAAATTCGAAATGGTTTTAAAAATACATCTTGATTTGCAAACGTTTAAGAAACAATTTTTAAGAAATTTTGGCAATTTGTTACGTTTTCTGCACCGTAAACGCTTGTACTGAAAAAAACCAAATGAATCGTAGAGTTTCATGACAAACGTGGATTTAGTTTTTTAATATGTATAGTTGAGCTTGTTAAAAAGTAAACGATTGTTTAGAAATATACTATGTGCGTTCAATTTTAGTATTACTAAACGCTCGAGTCTTCAAACGTTCAATATATTGATTGGTTGGTTTACGTGGTAGTTCAATACGTGCGAACACTTAAGTAGAGTCGAAGAGACCCCGTTTTAAAAGACCACACCACTCGTCAGATTTAGTGTCGTATACAACATACTGTAGCTAATATGTGTACAGAAAGTCGTGTTTTGCTAGACTCAACCTGTAGCTGTGAGATATCTCAGTAGGTCATTGAGTTTTGACCCGGCTACCTCACCAAGGTTGTTCAATGTATAGTTTCCCAATAATTTATGTCTCCTGACACTCAGGGCTGGGCATTCGCAGAGAAGGTGGAAAATCGTTTCCTCTTTTTCACTATCCTTACAACTACGACAATGGTCGTTAAAAGGGAGTCCCAGGCGATTTTCGTGCTTGCCTAACGTCCAGTGTCCCGTTAATACTGCCAGCAACCTTGATATATCCTTCCTATTCCGGGTTATCAGTTGCGTATTGCGTTTCTCGTTAAAAGATGGCCACATCAACTTGGCTATCCTACATGTGTCTAAATTACGCCATCTATACTCAGCCTTTGTAAGAAAATGTCTGAAGATAATACCTTTGATAGTCCCCAGTGGAATTGCTACTGACCCCATCGGAGATATCCAAGGCAGATCCCGTTCTGGCTAGTTCGTCTGCCCGTTCATTGCCGTAGTGGTTCCTATGCGCAGGCACCCAGATCAAGGTAATGTCAGACAGACGACCTAGCCTTGACAGAGAATTCCTACATTGCTTAACTAGTGAAGATGAAATTGTGTAGGCATTAAGTGAGAGAAGTGCCGCCTGACTGTCGACAAAAATACCTATATTGCCGATAATGTTATGTTCATGTAGTGTATTACAAGCTGCCATGATTGCAAAGATTTCCGCCTGGAAAACACTACACGAAGACGATACGAGATGCTTACCTTAGGTTCGTCACAGAAGACCCCACCACCAACACCGCAGCTCATCTTAGAACCGTCTGTGTATATCTTAATGTCATATTTGTGCAGGAAATTACCCCTATTCCACTCACTCCTGGAGGGTTTTAAGACCTTGAATACCCTATCAAAATCCGTGTATGGAGTAATATAGTCAGATGGTTGGAGAACGTTCGAAGACTAACCAAGAATCCCCGCGTGGTCATATATTCTCGATCTCCAACAACCGGACGCTTGAAGCCTCGCTGCGCTGCAGGCAGAAGTGGCCATTATGTGAAGGTCAATTGGCATAAGGTGCAATATAGTGTTCAGTTCCTCTGAACATATTTACTACTAAACTCAAATATGGTATTTCATCAGTTGTGTTTAATAAATTAAATAAAATACTTTTTTTGTTTGTTTTTCGGCCCAAACATGAATAAAAAATTCGCGGGAGTTTTTTCCCCTTTTATTTTTTCAACATTGAATTTGAATAGGAAAAATGGGAAAAGGGAAAAAACTCCCGCGGTATTTGTATTCATGATTGAGCAGTTTATTTATTTTATTAATAAAATTTATTTCATATATTAGTAAAGTTATATAATATACAAATTATTTATAAACTTTAGTAGTGTACATACATTTTTTGCCATTAGTACGAGTATAATAATAATTAAAACTTCATTGAAACACAATAGCGCAATTCACAATCTTGTGCAAATGGTATTGCATCATTGCATTTGCAAAAATGTTGTGCATATTTTTGCTCTACTCTAACAAAAGTTCCCGAGATATACGCCTATATAATTTCAAAAAAATGTTATCAATATTTTTAATAAAAATTGCCTTGTGTAAATTGGGACAAAATTAACTGAACATAACGTTTTTTCGCGTTTGTAGAAGCATATTTTTTCGTCCAATAGAATCAAAATTCATATATACATAGATATAAGAACTAGACGCTGCATTAAAAAAACAACATACATATGTATGTATGTGTTCAACATTTATTGTTAAAACAAAAAAATTATTTGATATTATCATCGTTTTACAAGACGCGTGTTAAGATAGAAGTTGTTTTTGCATGCTACTTTAAGGAATTTTGCTTAACAGAGGTTTACCAGTCTGTTTTAAGTTTTTTTGCATAAGACTGTTAATGTTTTGAACGTATTTTCAAAGGAGTATAGTAAATGTGCCCACAAGCATTGAGTCCTACTATTTCTTTACGTTACGTTTTGCTCATTTATAATAACAAAACTTTGCAACTACGTACTGATTTTCACTACGGTGTGGACGATATTCACTCCTATCGTAAATAAAAATTCCACATGAAATTTGTTCCCTATTATTTTTTTAACATTGAATTTTAATAGGAAAAATGTGAAAAGGGAAGAAATTGTATGTGGAATTTTATTCACGGTAGGGGTGATTGCTATTGTTTGGACGGTGTTTTTCAATTTAAGTTTATTGAATGTAGTGGTTTTTCTTTAAGTTCTGATGATGATGCTTGAATGTTTTTGTTTACGAGCTGTGTTTTTCATTTGTTTCCGGCCGTGAATTCCAAACTATTTTCAATTGATTATAATAATAATTGAAAATTTTGTTTATTTAATAATAATTAGTAGTTTGCGTTTATTTAATTTAATAATTGAAATATGAACGAATGCATATTTAAATTGAAATTAAAATAATAAGTCTTACTTACGTATATATGTACATATGTACATTAGGGTGTCCAAGTGTGCATAAATAATTACAATTATTCCCCGTCATTTACATACATATAAACCAACACTATTTAAACACATTTTGCTCAAATATTTAGCATTTGGTTTTTAGATGACAGAGATGATGACGTCATAAGGGCCACCCTATTATACAAATATAATATATACATACATACATTTGTATGCATATCTATTCATATAATGGTTTTGGCACCTGGTGTTTAATAAAACAAATACAAATTGCTGTAATTAATTAGTTCTACGGAAACTCCAATAACTTAAACAAAACTAGATTTGCAAGGGAGTTGCCTACAAGTAAAATGTGTGTTAATATAATTGTAATTCTAAATTATTGAAAATATGTTTTATTTTCGTCTTCATTATCAAGTAAAATGCGTGTTCATATATGTGTATTATATTTATAACAAACGCCCTATGTTATTAACTGAACTAAATACTTTCTCATTTCTGTCACTTGCAACTCAACTGATAAATTATTTGTGAAACAGTGATTTTATGTTCTTTTGTTTTTTGCAATTTTGAAAATTTTTGTTTGAAAACATCTTTTGCTGGTGAAACATCCTGTGAGCGTCATTATAAAGTAAATAGCAAATATTGTTAAAAAAAATTGTTTTTTTTATATTTATAATTTAAAACAAAATATATTGCTTAATTCATAAGTAATTTAAGCAAATTATAGCATATGTTGCATGTAGTTCTTTTGCCTTTAGCTCAGCTGACAATCTTTTAGACATAAGGATTAAACACATTCGCCACAGCTGGCTACAGAACTGCAAATGCCGCTGGCTATAAATGCCGCCCTGTCAGCAGCTGATCCGGAAATCTGACGTTTTAATAACAAATAAAATTGTTCTTCGAACTTTTTGAATAACATAATGGCTGAAGAGAATTTTGTTGATTTTATAGAAGCAATTACTAAAGTACAGCAAAAAAGTAATTAAAAACATTAAAAATAATAAATCTTTAAACAATAAAACACTTACAAACTTTAATCAAACATAACAATGAAAATATTAACAGCTGTTGCCACCTTAGGACAAAAATTGTTTGCATATAAATACATTTTCTCACTTAAAAAGAGAGACATCAAACTTCATATGAACAAAACTTTGTCCGAACAAATATTTTGTTCAGAATGAATGGGTGAACCCACCTTTACACATTTTGTTATATGGTCAACACTGTTTTTATTTTGTAGCCAACAAAAACAGAAATTAGTTTAATTTGACAGCGACAAAAAATTAGCATGGACAACAACCTGCAGTCATGTTGCCTGCTGTCGTCAAAATAATCACTCGCATAAAAACGTGTGTATTTGAATTTTGACATATTGTAGTCGGTAGCCTGCTGTGGCGAATGTGTTTAATGCTATAGAATCAACGAGTTTTTTTAGTGAAATCAGGCGAAATTTTGCTCCATTCATCCTGCATTAAGAAATAATTTGCTAACTAAACAATTTGATGACATATCAAGGTCGTGGTTTATTAAGCTTTGTTTACATAAAATTCAGTCACGTTATAGAATGTTTTCAAAAACTTTCTTTTGATTTTTATAGCCACCACAAAAAATTAAGTTTGTCATTCCGTTTGTTACACATCGAGATATTGGCCGTAGAAGCCAAAAGTATATATTCTGGATCCTTATAAGATTTCAAGACGATCTAGTCATTTCCATCTGTTGAAGGCACGATAGAGCTTCGAAAAAAATAAATTTTTCCCAAACATTCCGAAATTGATAATGGCCAACTAAGTGCCAATTTACAAGAAGCAATTATCTAAGCGAAGCTAATTACCTTTTAGCAATACTAGCAATTCGTGTTACTCTCTTATACATATTCCATATTGTGTGTATATTCTCAAATAAAAATACGTGCGATTTAAGCAATAAGAATTGTTCTGTGTGAACACCGAATAAATTTCAAGGAAACAATTTTATCAATATTTTCAATAAAAAATGCTTTGTGTAAATTGGGACTAAGTAAGAACACAGCAGCCAGTTTCCTAATCTCTTTTTAAATTGATATATAAATTTAATTTGCTATTAATAAATAAAATAAATAAAATAATGGGCAAAATCGCTTTAGTAGAATCCGAAATATAGACCAAAGTTTTAGAAAACCTCGATATTTTTCAAATATTTTTTGCTGTTATCTTCAAATATAATGCAGAAAACATTATGAAATATATTTTTATTATAGAAAGTCAAGTCCTATTTAAGAATTTTAAAAATCGGTCCACGATTTATCATAGCCCCCATACAAATGTCTTCCGGGAATAGGGCCTATACAAAATTCTGTAAATCGTCGTGCCAAATTTCAATATGATCGGCACATATGTAGGTATTTGACCGTAGCCCCATATAAAGTTGAAAAACAACTTAAATGCGCCCAAATCTCTTACAAACGTTAATATTAAGTTGATTTGTCTAACTAGTCTATTACAAAAGCCAATAATATAATTTTAACATACTGTTACGTTTTTACCTTTTAAAAACGTTTATTTCCTTTAAATAAACCGGATTTCTTTTAATTGCAAAATAAAAGCGTCAAATAGTTTAAAGAAAATATAACGAGTCCTTATTTATTTAAATGTACACATAAACAAGTTTAATGAAAACTCTGTCTTGATTGACCCTGATAGCAGCGTTGCTATATATCAAGTTTTCCCTTTTGTGCAAGGTTTTCGAGAGGCAAGAAGTGTTTTTTTTTATGAAAAAAAGTTTTTTGGAATTCAAAAACTATGAATAATGTTCACAAAACTCACAGAAAATATCGTGATTTTGATCTTTTACAATTCTTATCATTCTATTCGATTGATAAAATCATAGATTAATAAATAAAATTGATAATTTTCTTAAACAAATTTAAGTTTTATATAAAAACAAGTTTTTTTTAGGATTAAAAGTTTTGTTTTTTAAATAAAAAATATTCTTCAAAATACAGTATACCACGGCTAAATACCCGACGCTTAATTGCCTTTTTCGCTTATTTACCTCGCACTGTAAATCCCCATCAATTTTTCATACTTTTTCAAACAAAACTATGCGCTTTTATACCTTTCGCTTAAATACCCAATTCCTTAAATCATCTTCGTTTATTTACCTCAATACAATATCTTTTTTACACAACTTTTTAAATTTCATATAAATACCCAATTTGGGTACTTAAATAAAAAAAAAATCCCAGCACTGATATATTGCTGGATTTTTCTCAAAGTGTTTTTTTAGACAACTTTACCAGAACTTTTTATACACACCTGTTAACTTCATACCTAATTGTTTTTATTCAGTGTTGGTGGTAAAAATATTAAATTTAAAAATAAGTGAACAAGTGTAGTGAAATGAATAAAATTTAAAAAAGGAGTTAACGAAATGGCTCCCAAGAAAACGTCCCTATCTATGAAGCAAAAACTTTTATTGATCTCTCTTGCAAAAACCAAGAAAAAAACAAAACTTCAACTGGCTGCACAATTATTATCCCTTAAATCAAATTAAGCGTTTTCGTATAAGTGTCTCTGAGAAGTAAATAAACGTGGACGTTTAAATACCTTCCCCGGATAAATACCCAACAAATTTGGACATTTTTGGTGAGGTATTTATCGGTGGAATACTGTACATGTGTTTGACAACGCTGCCTGTTAGTCTTTTTATACATGAATCATAACTTCTGGATGGTGCGGAGTTAAGATACCAGAATGTGCATGCCTGAAAGCCAAAGCCGTTAAAACTTAATGCAAATGTTGCTAAACAAGTTGTATGTTGATAAACAAATTGTATGTTGATAAACATGTTGTGTTTTGATACCGGATGTTAAATTAAAATTGAAATATAATTTCGTAACAATATAAACAAATCGCAGTTCTGAAAGAAAGAGACAAATATATGTATACATTCTTGTTTATAACTGGAATATGCATAAAACTCTTGTAAACATAGTTATTGAGACGAAATTGAACCAAAATAAACCTAAAAAATAAATATGTAGAGCGTTACGTTACAATATTTTATGACGTTCGTCCCATAATAGCTGATTTGGTGGTGGGTAGGTAGGTATATAAGAGTCGGCACAGCCGAATATAAACTCTTACTTATTATGTTTTAGGAACTTAATGCATTTAACATCTACATAATTCATTCAGACATATGTATATATATACATCTATATATGTAACTAATAAACCAAACTCAATTAATTAATTTGCGCAATACTAAAATCGTACAAAAACAATTTGTTAGCATGTTTAACTTTTCCGTTCCATGCGTTCCGTCTGTCCGTCTGACACACTTCTTGTTTAGTTGCTAATTGAAAGCGATGATGTCTGCATGTTGTTTTCTAACTTATTTTTATTTTTAGACAATTATTGATTGAAATGTTAAATTTATATATTTATTTTTAACACTTGAAAATATGAAAATAATCACGACACCAGCCACAGGGCAGCAGCAGGAAACAAATTAAATAAACATAAACCAGACCAGACCAGACAAATGCTAAATGATTAAAAAGATGTTTTATTTTCGTCTTCATCATCTATTTTGAGGCTCCAAAATGTGTAGAATTTTATTAGTGGTGTACTCAAGCAAAAAGATTTAAAACAGTGTTCTTTTAATAGTTTCAAATTACACCAAATCCCCGTTTTGCGTCGTTTTCTTTTGTTTATTTTTTCGAAGTTGCTTCGCTGCTTTATCATTTTGGTTTTCAATTAAACCTTTAATTGATTTTAAAATAATTTTCAATTAAAATTTTAATTGATTCAATTACTTTTTCTGATATTTTCAATTAAATCTCACATTTTTTTTAATTGATACTATCATTTTGTTTACAGGTCCGATTTCAATTAAATTTTTAATTGATTCCACAAATATTTTAATTGAAACTCATTTTTATTTTTTTCTGTGTAGTACTAAGTCATTAATTTTTTTTTTAAATTTTTGCAAGATCTGCAACATCATTAGATGCTAAATCGATGACTTGTACAAGAAGTATTTTGATGATCAAAATGTAGTCCTTGCTTTCAATTTGGATTGAAAATCAAGTTGCGCAGTGAATACTATTAAGTAAAATGGTATTTCAGACAAAAGCAAAATGATTTGATGATATAAAAAGTAAAGCATTATCCAACGATAATGCTAGTAGTAGTAATACAGAAAATTGCTATAAGGAAATTTATTTTACGTTGAAAAAAAGCTGTTCAGCAAACATTGGACCAATTTTTTGTTAAAAAAAACCGGAAAATTTAGTATTTTTGTAACCCTAGAACCTAATTCCATAGTTCTTTATATGGTTTGCTATCTTAATTAACTTTGCGTCGTTTCAATTTGCGTCGTATTTTTTTGGAAACGTAACCCCGACGCAAAGTGAAGTATTGGTCTAATTGAAAACTTATTTATTTCTTTAGCAATTGATAAGACCTTAAACATAGCATGACATTGAAAAAGCATATTGGGACACACTTTAATAATTGAAGACTCATCCACAAATGGTATCGCTTTTAAGACAATGGAAAGTTTTAACATTCAATAGCTTTCTTGTTGATATTGTAAAATAGTAAAACATGCAAATAAACAAATAAATTAAAAGAAATTAGAATATTTGCTAAATTTGAAACCATTATGCCAATAATCGTCCAATCGATCAAGCAAGTCGAAATAATAATTGAAACGTTTCAAGAAAGATATCTTAAAACATTAAACAACTATAAAAAGCAATAATAGTTGGCAGAATTCTTAAAATGTAGTATTGTAAAATCAGGTATTCCAAATAATATGTTTAAACAATTGAAGACTATGGAATTATAATCGTTATAAATTATTTCGTATACACCCTTTACTTATACATAGTTATTTTGTTTCTACAAATTTACTTACATATTTTTTGTAAATGTTAAACCAAACTAAATAGCGATACATTAACTAATGTTTTTTTTTAACCCCAAGTCTAAAATAAAAGCTTTTAGAGGAGATATTCGTAATCGTATGTACATACACATACACGTATGTATGTATGTATGTATATTAAATAAAAATAGAATGATCATAGAATGATTAGCACTTTTTGAAAAGTAAACAAAAGAAGCTGACGTATTTTGGAATAAAAAATTTGTTTATTTTTAATTTAACTTTAAGTTTACCAATAACAGGTTAACGAAAGAAATAGTAAACAATAAAATAATAAAAAACTGCAGGTCTTTACACTTCAATCAATTGTTGCCGGTACTGTCTCAGAAAAAATGTTAGATGGCTGTTCAAAAAGTGCAAATCTGTTGACACTTGGCAAATATTTGCCGAAAAAGACGTAACCACTAAATAAAATATTTTTGAACTCGTTTATTTATTATTAAAAAAATTTCGTTTATTTAGGCCAAAGCACAACTAATATTTAGTCATATTTTATATGATGCTGTTTGATCTTGCAAAACTCTTGTATGATGAAACAAGTTGTTACGCTTTTTCTGACCCGTGTGACCAGTTGTGACCCAAAAGTGGCAATTTGACCCGTTTTTGAGGCCTTTCCCACTTTTTATGCCCCTTTTTTCAGTACCCTTTTGTAGCATTTTAAATCTATTCATGCTACTTTTTGACCCTTTTTAAATATTTTACTATTAAACTCTATTTAAACAATGTGTGTGTTTTGGTACACAGAGAAAAAATAAAATACTATTAAACTCTATTTAAACAATATGTGTGTTCTGGTACACAGAAAAAAATAAAAATGAGTTTCAATTAAAATATTTGAGGAATCAATTAAAAATCTAATTGAAATCGGACATGTAAACAAAATGATAGTATCAATTAAAAAAAATGTGAGATTTAATTGAAAATATCAGAAAAAGTAATTGAATTAATTAAAATTTTAATTGAAAATTATTTTAAAATCAATTAAAGGTTTAATTAAAAAAACATGATTTTTTTTCTGTGTAGGAACAAATGTCAAATTATTTTTTTACATTTTACAATACATGTTGTTGTTTTTTTTTTTTTGTATTATTGTAGAACTGAGGCCACTTGGTTTGAAATCGGAAAATTAGAAAATAGTTAAATCTATTTTTTAATGAAAATATTTATTCAAATTTATATAAATTTGTTGCACAATATTTACTTTGCCTCATAGTAGTGCTTCAGCTGAAAGAGTTTTTTCGAAGTTAACAATGCTAAAAAAAAATAAACTTTCTTACAGACTTAAGCTAAAAACTTTCAATTCCATACTTTCGTCTCTTAATTTGTCCGAAAAGAAGCTAGAAGAATAGACTCCAAGTGAGGATTTAATAACCAAATATATAGTGTGATTCAAGTAGAAATATTTTTTTCAATAGCCTTTTTTGACAGATCACATGTGAGTCGTGTCATGCTGTAAATCGTTCAACTTTATTACGAAAATTCACATTCTGTGAGGAATGTGTTTTGTCCACTTCCCTCAACTTATGGTCAACAAAATCGGCCTAATGAGCGTACTATTCGCCACACCATCACTAATTTTGAGAACCAGCATTCATTATTGGATAATATTCGACCGGTGGAATCATCGGTACACATTTCTTTAAAAATTATGCCGATGCGAACGTAACCGTCAATGGCGACCGTTATCGTGCCATGATAACTGACTATTTGATGCCTGAAATTGAAGCTCGTGATCTCGTCGACATTTGGTTTCAGCAAGACGGCGCCACTTCCAACACATCGCATCATTGAATGGATTTATTGAGAGAACACTTTGGTAAGCACATAATTTCACGTTTTGGGCCGGTCGATTGGCCACCAAGATCGTGTGATATCACGCCGTTAGACTTTTTCCTGTGGGGATATGAAAAGTCTAAAGATTATGCGGACAAATCCGCTTCGATTCAGGCCTTGGAGTAAAACATAATGCGTGTCCTCAGTCGAAATGCTCGAACGAGTCATCGAAAATTGGACTAAACGATAGACCATCTGTGATGTAGCAACGGCCAACATTTTATAGACATAATCCTAAAAAAATAAATGCCAAAGAATGATAATAAACATTCCCAATTAAATTTTAATTTTCTGTGTTTTTTTCTTTAAAAAAGTAGGGAACCTCGAAATGAATCACGCTTTAGAATAAATATTTCAAAAAAGTAATTTTTTCGAAATCCTAATTTATTTTATGTAAATAAATTACGAATTTAAATCCAAAGTACAAATTTTAAAATTTAATCATTAATTCAAAAGTTGTTATTTTTGTATACATGTATTTTTTATACATACATACATACATATATTGAAGAATTTTATATTGAAAAATGAATATACATACTAGGCGATAGTGTGCCGGACTATCAGTCAGAGGGTTGCGGGTTTGATTCCCGCCAAAGACTCTGGGTGTTTTCTGCAGACAAGCCAAAAAGCTTCGCAGTTTGTGTTTGTTAAAAAAAAAAATTCCTGTCTTTATTATACTCTTCACCTTCATGAAAAGTGTGTCATTCCGTTTGTAATTTCCACAATATAATTTTCCGACCCTATAAAGTATATATATTCTGGATCCTTATAGATAGCGGAGTCTATTAAGCCATGTCCGTTTGTCTGAGTGTTGAAATCAATTTTCTGAAGTCCTCAGATATCTTCCATCCGTCCATAAATAACGGAGCTTTGAGCAAAAATCCGAGACAACCTCTGAAAATTTCATCAAAAAAACTAAGTGTATTAATATTGTTGCGAACAAATTCATCAACAGATGGCCTTGATCACACAAAGTGTATTAATATTGTTCCGAACAAATTCATCAGCAGATGGCGTGTTTATCGACATAATTATGCATAATATAATTATGGATCCACAACAAAGGTGAAGGGTATTTAAGATTCGTCATAGCAGAATATAGCACTCCTACATGTTTTTATTTAATAAACTGTGAATTTTTAATTAGTTTCAATAGTTATACTGTTATTTAAATTAAATATTATTTAATAATTGTTAAAATATTTTGTATTTTTTTATACTGAAACTGAAATAAAGGTCATTTTGTTTGTTTATAGAAAACTTGACCTTTTTTTTCTTTCTTTAAAATACCCTTAAATATAAGCAAATTTTCGGTTCAGAAATTATTAATGCGTTGCCTAACCCTTAACCTTGTAATTGGTCAATTACGCAATTGTTCTCATACCCACAACAGCCGTTAATACACACCTACGATTTTCGCAGAAGGACTGTGATTTTTAATTTCCGAGTTGCATGTTTCGACAATGCTGCTACAATTTAAAGGATACAATGTACTCCAGAATACCAGCACCAACTATTTAGACATCACATTCATCATACATACCATGGAATATAGAAATCTTTCTCATGACATGAATATTATCCTAATAATTATCCTAAGTTTCACAGTATTGCAGTCAGATCAAAGGAAATGGAATACGATACAGCTATTAGTATCGTACTAACTTTTGACCCTAATGTCTGTTTGTTTCTTGGAGACATTAAAGCTCACTTTCATCTTTGCCACTCAATTCTTTGGGAAGACTAGTGAGAAGCAATGTTGTACGCAACACACTGATTAATCCACGCACTAAATGGGCTACTTTGCCAGAAATCCTATAGCTAGTCCTGGTCTGATTAACTGCACAGCCTGATGTGTAATAATTTTTCTGTCTTGACAGTCCTAACGATTTTATCGTCTCTGAATCCTAAATTTAGATCAATCAAAAGAAAGAAGACTGATACGGCTTCAGAGAATTTACCGATCGCATTTTTATTGATCTTCCAAAACCCGCTGCACTCTGGAACACGAAGCAGTGCTTCATTTCTGCTTGTCAACTATTCAGATTATTATAATTTTTAAGGAGTTTCCTTCAGGCTAATTTGGTCAAATGTTTGTTTCCAAACGTAAATAAAAAACTTGTTCGATTTTTATTTTTTATTTTATTTTATTTACCCAACGTTTCGTTAGTTTTATTCTAACTTCTTCAGGGGTCTCGTTCTAAATAATCTAGTGACAAAATTTATTGTTTTATTACACAGCTTTAACTTATTAACTTATTATATAGTTTTACTTACAGCTTTAATGTTTTTTATCATTGGATATTAATTTTTATTATTAATTAGTTACTATAATACTAAAAAACGGGACATCACGAACAGAATTTTGATATAAATAATCAAATAATTAATAAAAATATAATATACAATAAACGACCACAAAACTTAAGTCAAGTTTAACTTAAAGCTAATATCACAGAACTGATTTAATTAGTAATTGTAGAGGAGTATTGAAGTTTCGTGTTGTCTTTGTCTTCTTTCGTGTTCATTGTTGTTTTTATTTTTTGTTGTATACGTAAACTCTCCAGTGTATACCTTTTGTTTTCCTTCCTTTCTATATCTAATATTTTAACATTGTCAAAATCTCCCACATGATTGCACTCTTTTAAGTGCTGGGAAAGTGCCGTCGATATTTTTCCATTTCTTATATCTGTTTTATGTTCGTTGATTCTTGTACCCAGCATTCTTTTTGTTGTGCCAATATACACCAAATTGCACATCTCCCCCTCGTTTCCTTCACATTTTATTTCGTACACAACATTGTCTGTTTTTAATTTGTCCATCTTCGGTTTGTTATTCGTAAATAGCTGTCGTAATGTGCTGTTTGATTTGTATGCAATTGTTGTTGTGTCATCTGTTATTATTCCCTTTAATGTTTTCATCTCTGTGAGTTTTGGGATGAATGGTACACTGTAAAAATGTTTTGTTGTTTCTGAAACGGAGTCTTGTTTTTCCCTTCTGTTTTTTTGTGTTTTTAAAGCTGAGTTTATTAGTTTGTTTGTTATACCTATTGGATAGTCATTTATTTTCAATATGTTTCTGACCTTTTTCATATTCGTTTGTTTGTACTTATCCTCACTTATATCCAATACTTTCCATATTAAGTTTGTCACTGTGTTTGTCTTCATTTTCATGGGTTGGTTCGAATATTCAGATTATAGCCTGACCGCACTTTCCAACAGAAGATAAGAGGCTTGTAGACGAGCGTTATGGCATATGAATTACCAATCCTGACTAGCTAAATATTACCCTGCTGTATATGAATAAGGAAGCAACTTAAGTTCTAAAGCTGTGATTTAAATAGAAATTGGTTTTTCATCAATCTAATGGAAAATAATGATAAAATACTGATTAAGTTTGCAGATACTAACAAAACGGTCATAAACGATCCAGTTTTTTTTTAGAGAGGATCCTTATAAAGACAAAGCGAAATGAAGTTCATATAGAAGAACTGTAGCAAAAGCGATTCGAGAAATCAGCTTATCCAATTGTAAATATTCAGGAAAATCTTTATCACTCAAGCGAGATTTGTGTAGATTCAAAACCATTTTCAGGACCCCAAATTTATAAAGATTCTATGTGCTCGGTTAAAAATAACTCGGGCATTACTTTGATATTACATAAATATCTTATTACACATACGAACTACATATTACAACTCATTGATTGTAAAGACTTACACAACCTTTTAATAATTTCATTATTATATGAAGACTAAAGACAGATTAGTGTTGAACCGCAGAAAATTAATGGCAAAGAACAGGATCTTTGAAGAAAACATAATTACTTACGTGTGAAATATGTATGTTACTTATACAAAGGTACTTATTCTTAGTTGTAATGGTATGTTTTAATTATTCAAGTATATACTCGTATATTTAAACTTTCATTCATTTCATTTCTAATAAATAAGTGCTAATATATCAGATTTTAAGTCAATCATTACTTGACTAACACTAAGTAATGCACACGGTATATAGTAGTCATTACACAGTATGTAAATTAGCTATGTAATTATCATAGTCTACTTTATTCACAGTAAGTAAGAAAATTAACACGAGTCTGTGCTTAAGAAAATTAACAGATTTACTTGTTTGCATTTCAATCGTTGCTGAAAAATTAACATTTAACTGTATTTAAATTTTATTGTAAATATGAAAAAATCTGTACTCGTATGTCTGTCATTAAGTCTTCAAGTTGTTGTGTTAAACAAAAATGTTTTTATAAATTAACACTTTCAATTTGCAAATATTACAAACCAATTTTACAAATATTAATACGGATTATTACTAAAGAATATCTAATTGTAGCTCTATTTATAAATATTTAATATAAATGTGTTTTATTTAGTTAGTGTAGTAATAAAAAAATAAAAAAACTGAACATATCTTAAAGTTTAGCTATTATATTTAGATGCTTAATGCAAATACATACCAACAGAACTCAGTTACGTTTATTATTTAGGAATTGGAAATTTAACTTACTTCTAAGATAAGGTCACACTTGGTAAATATTTGACGAAAAAAACGTAACCACTAAATATCATATCGTTTATTTATTTAAAAAAAAACTTTTCTTATTTAGGCCAAAGCACAAAAAATATTTAATTTTAATTTATTTGATGCTTTTTGATTTTGCAAAACTCTTGTCAGAGTAAACAACTTCAAACAAATTTGTGCTAAAACAAATGGTTACGCTTTTGTGAGTAAATATTTGCCAAATGAGACCGTACCTTTAGAAGTCTACTAAATTTGAATTTCTTAAATTCAAATTCCAATAGGAATTGATATACATAGAAAATTGTTCAAACTTCGGCATTCTATGTGTCTTATGGTACGGTCACACTTGGCAAATATTTGCCGAAAAAAAAGTAACCACTAAATATCATATATTTGAACTCGTTTATTTATTTAAAAAAAAAAACTTTTTTTATTTAGGCCAAAGCACAACAAATATTTAATTTTAATTTATTTGATGCTGTTTGATCTTGCAAAACTCTTGTCAGAGTAAACAACTTCAAACAAATTTGTGCTAAAACAAGTGGTTACGCTTTTTTGAGTAAATATTTAAAAAATGTGACCTGACCGTACCTTTAGTGTAGATCTTATTTTAGTTTTTTGCAGCAGGCACATTTTCTACGGTACATATTGTGTTTGATATACTTGTCATTTATAGATGTCGTTTTAACATGTTGCACGTAGGTCTATTATGGTTTCCCGAGTCTCAATTGATGTTTGTCTTGCCATTGTAAATTTTGTCTTTTACAGATGTCGTTTTAACCTGTTGCACGTAGGGATTTACCCTTTCTATGGTTTCCCGAGTCTCAATTGATGTTTGTCTTGCCATTGTAAATTTGTCACAACTAAATATCTTTTACTGATAAATTATGAAGCTTGCAATTATTTTGAACGGACTTGAATGTTGTACTTTTAAATAAAGAAAAATTAAAAGAATTGCCACTGTTTTGGGAATGATAGGGTTTTTTTTGCATAAAAATGATGCCACTGTTTACTTAAGTTTCACGAGTAAAAATTGATCTATTTTAACAATAAATCAATAAAATTTGTATACGTTTTTGGTTTTGTTTCTTTTTTGTTTTTGAATTCAATTCTACTTAAATAAATATGTTAATTATAATACAATACAATTTTCTAATATATTATTGTTTATATTAATATAATTAGATAAGCATGTGGTGCTAATTTAATAACATGTGGTGTTCATTTATTTTGACGCTCACTGTATATATTCTAATTCTTGTAACGTTTATTATTAATTATTTCTGTTTTAGATCTATTTATAATAAATTTATTTTTAAACTATGTATATCTTTGCTAATTCTAAATACAATATGACATTTATCTTGCTAATTAATAGCATTGATTATATTCATATTTGTTTAGTATGAATAAAAAAAGTTAAAAGCTAAAAATGTTTAATAATAAGTTAAATAAGTATAGCTACACTTGAACTTAAAATATTGTTATATGTAGGTTTTTTTTTTAAATTGTTATAATAAATATCAAAGTGGAGAGTTTTTCAGATACAAACCAAATGTTTATAGAACATTTTATCACAATTTTAATAATTTTGTTTTTTCCAGTCCACCTTTATTAAAATCCTATTTATTTGTTTACAACATAAATAATTCACAATAAAAACCACCTATTTAGCAGCACCCTTAACTTGTTAATTATTTTTTATTGAATAAATTGAATTGATGATGTAATTATGAGTCATTCAAAAATTTGAATATTTTGAATTTTGATTCAGCTGCCTCCTGTCACCTGCAAGATTTTAAGGATAAGGACTTAAACTATAATTATAATCGTGGCGGCATTGCATTTGTTGATGCTTCAGATTCCTTAAATTTGCCAGAAGTTTTTTATTTATTTAACATTTGTAATTATATAAATTAGCATAAAAATGTTACAGAATATTCAACGTTAGAGGAAAATATAATTAACAATTTAATAATACGTTTTTCACATAACAAATCTGCTAATTTGCACGATATTCTGGTTTAGAAATTTAAATTTAAATGTATTTAATTAAATTCTTTTATTTATTAACATATTTGTCTAAATCCTTTATGATAAATAAAAATAAATAAATTTGTATGAATTTAAAAATATATATTTCAAAAACCTTTTTTTTAAAACACCCACCAAAATGTTTCATTATTAAGTAATAATTTTATTTGCTAAAATTCTAACACTATTTGGCTTTTCGGCCTATACCTCAAGGCGCTCTCAAACGCAGGGTGAACTTCGGCTCACCACAGCATTGTATGTCCAGCAAGAACATACTAAAGCTATGTGTCTATACAGTTGTCAGATAATACAATGTTGTCAGATCTAGCAATGTGCTAGCAATGTACTGACATTGAAAAATTGTTAGCATAAGGTAAATTGTCAATGCTTTTTCTTACAACGTTGGAAGACAAACATTTTAAGGTCACACTTTTAGTTCACACGGTTGTTAGAACATTTTTCGAACAACGTTGTAAGATCTGACAACCGTCTATACAATGCTTAATGTATGTCTTGCAATGAGCATACATGTGCACTTGCTAAGAATATACAATTAGCAATTTCTTGTACATGTCTGCAGCGATCAATGTAACGAGCACCTTGCTAAAGAGCTTGGGCTATCAATCTAATCCCTGCCATTTATAACTTAGTCAATTAGCATGACCCAAGACTATTAAGAGAAAAGCAGCGAACCAAGAACGGAGAACCTAGTCCAAAGGCGAATCGTCATTTTTTGAGCACCGAGCTAAGTGTCACCACTAATTTAAATGGCTCTATTGTTGTTCGTCAACAGCACCTAAAGACAATTTGGTGGTCATAAGTTTGTTGCTCAAACAAACATCAGTCTTTTAACCAACTGCTATTCTTCCCCCTTTAGGTATCAACCACAATTACCATGATTACCCCGAAGGGAACCACAACCAATTATCAGTAAGGAGGCTTAAAATTAGGGGCACGCACCCGGGCTTTTAACCAATCCCTTGGTACTAGATAGAGACTCTAGTCAACTTCAAGTTTCATTGGATGTAATCAATGAAATTCTGTTCAGTTTGAAGCAAATAACGATTTCATAAATTTCTTTAAATGTTATGTAATTTTTTTAAACTAAATCCAAAAGCTCTTGAAAAATCACTGTTTAGTAGTCTGGACTTTAAGGTGGGTGAGCTAAAACTTTTCAACCACTTCTTTCTAAATAGTTATTAACAGGTGTTACAACATGTGGCTGAATGTGTTCGTGATGGAATATGTTTGGCCGCACATTTTACACATTTTTCGTCCAATGCATACTTCAAACGAGTCAATTGTATTTGGTACAGGTTCCCTGTGATGGTCTGCCCAGATGGCAGCAGCTCATAATAGACAGGACCATTTTGGTACATTATCTTACCGCTATGAATATTTGGATTTCAATTCGGCTGGTTGGTCATGTATCACATACGATCTCTTACGCTTGGGGTTATCGTAAATGATTCAGTGCAGCAATTATTTCCTTTGATAGCGTTACAACATTTCAGAAATGCAAGGTCTGTCGGTTTCAATTTATATGATGAAAAACCATATTTCCTGCTTTTGGACAAATCCTGCTGCTCGCAAATGTTTTGAAATTGATGCTTGAATATCTCACAGTGATTTTGCAAGCTCTTGTTGGGTTTGACAGTAATCTTCATGAAGTAATGTCTCCGATTCTTGGTCTTAAGACTTTTTTTGGCTGGGCTGGGCGATATCTGTCAAAATGTCAAAGTCACTAAATCTTAACAACATAAACCATATCTAGCATGTTGAAACCGATGGCATTCGCCATATGCATCGGTATGCTGCAGCGGCACTTTATTTTTAAATAAAAAAAAAAATAAAATCGTGCAAAACTTCCAGCATATGATGCTTTGTTGGCGCAAAGTACGACATTTTCGAACTTGGAGATATAGTAGGTATAATCTCAAAGTTAGATTAATATTAATTGAGATATAACGAGTGAATAATTTAAATGAATTTAGTCAACTAGGACTTTAAGCTTCATATATTCATTATGTTTTACTTTGACAATGTTATGGTTAAGTTGAAAAAATAACATTATCGTTGGGTTTATATTATATATAATCACTGGAACCTAATTAGATAAGTAAGCTAATCAAATATATTTAAATAGTATGATATTATGATATTTTGTAATGCATTAATTTATTATGATCATTATTAATTAAACATTAATAATATTATGATCATAAACGAATCATAATATAACAGCATCCATGTTTAAAGGTAGTTGTGTTTCAAAACCAAATAACGGAACAAAGAAAAAGTGGCAACAGCAGGTTTCTGTATTTAAGTGAACAATGCTTGAGATGTGAAAAACTTTGAAGTCAAAAAAATTTGAAAATAAATTTACTTAAACTTCAAATATTGTTTTAACAATTAGAATTTTTTGTAAATATTAATTGCCATAATAATAAATAAATGCAGCGTTTTCACAGGGTACAAACAAAATGTTTTGGTATCCAGGTTAAGAACTCCTCAATGATTTATTTATTTAAATTATTATGATTATTATATTTAAGACAAAAAAAGAAACCACAATCGAAACAACGTATTTAGCACGCTTAGCTTTTTATTGTTAATTATTGTATTATTTGCGGTTTATTTTATTAATTAAATTGAATTGATCTACATATTTCTAATTTTTATGTTTTAGGAAGATTATATGGATAAGGATCTTAACTCTGGCATGGGTATTAACAGTATTGTATTTGTCGATGCTTCAGATTCGTCTAATTTGCCAGAAGTTTTCTATTTATGGTTTTTTAGTATTAATGTTATAATTTTAAGAATCAATATCTTAACTCTTCAACTAATCAATTAGCATGTAAACACTTTAACAAATCTACAATTCACACTACATATTTATTTTAGTCTAGAAATGATATTTTAAATTTATTCACTTAATGTAAATTAATAAATTTAGATTTTTTGATTAATTGTTTATATTTAATAATGAATTGCTTAAATCATTTTAAAAGCCAGGAAAACTTATTCTAACTAGTTCTAGAACGAGTGAAACCAAAACCTTTTAAGATTCTTTAATGACAGCTAGATAACTAATGATGTCTTAATTACTACTGGAATCAGTTCTGTTTAACATTATAGAACGATAGAACGGTATCTAAGTATGTGTGTTTGTTGCGTTAACTTTTTTTTGGAACTTGTCAAGAGAGTAACAATTTTAAAGAAAAATCGTTAATTAAAGTGCTGGTTCCAGAAACATTCAAACTAGCGTGTGTTAGTTAATGAAAGCTTCTTTAGAATCGGTTCTGTAAGTGACAATTTGCAAACAACCAAACTAAGGGTGATTTTTTTTAGCAATTTTCTTTTTGGCCAGACTGTTTTTGGCAGCTCAGCTGTTTTCTTGGAACATGTTCATTTTCAGTTTGGTCTACAATTTAACCAAGAATCGATTTACAAACGAACAACGCTTGCAAATTATTGGATTTTATTATTAAAATTCATGCTCGGTTAAGACAATGCATCGTGATCTTTCTTATCGGAAAATTGTATTTAGCAAAATTGTCTTATTTTGTGTGAAGAACAGCCAGAAGCATTGCAAGAACCATCCCATAAAATGCATTGCTTTTGTGTGGTTTATGGGCCGGTGGCATCATTGGACCGTCGTTTTTCGAAGACGATGTTACAATTTTTTTTTGCCTTAATGGAAGAGCCGAACTTGGCTGACATGTGGTTTCACCAAACGGTGTCACCTGCCAAACAGCACGCAAAGCAATGGTCCAATTGAGAGGTGGGTTCGGTGAACAGTTTATTTTACGTTTGGGGCCCGGTCAATTGGCCGAGTAGATCGTGCGATTTAACGCCTCTAAACTGTTTTTTGTAGAGCCATGTTAAAGCTCATATCTATAGAGACAAGCCCACAACGTTTGACGCACTGGAAGCTAATATTGAATAATTTATTCGTGAGATACCGGCCGATATGTTGGATAGAGTATGTCAAAATGAAACCATATGAGGCGCAGCCGCTGTCAACATTTCATCATTTTTTACATGCATTATAAAGATGGTTTTATCGACTCAAATAAAGATTTCATCAATTTCTCTAAATTGTATACATATGTTTTTTAATCAAATCCGAAAGCTCTTAAAAAATAATTATTTAGTTGTGGAGCTAAAATATTTTTTCTTGGGAATTATTAAATCAATTTATATAAATTGTAAAATTTCTTATTATAATTGAGAATTTTTCCTCTTGCGAGTACTAGTTGTAAAATTTTTATTATAGTTTATTTGACCTTTTTCATTATTATCAATATTTTAGTAATTATTCAAGCTTAAGGTATTTTTTATTGAAAATAAAAATTTAAATTTAAAAAAAAATAAATTAATAAGCTTAAATAATTACTAAAATATTAAATTGTAAAATATTAGAAAAAAAAAACTTTTTCTCTTAATTTCTTACTTACATTTTACCAAGTAATGAGTTACATTACCAAAATTATAATACACAATGACATTTTAACTTACAATTTAATCCAATATTTTAACGCGAAAATAATAAAAGATGTCCCTTCAAAATCGATCCATTATTGCCTCCTAATATAACCTGTCTGACTGTTAAAAGTAAAATGGATTCAAACTTTAGTCTTAAAAAATTTTCTATGGACGGCAAAACAAAAAACTTACTAACACTTAGTAAAGCATTATTTAGTTTAGTTTTAAAGCGGATTTAAACTATTTAAACTGCTGCAAACCAGTGAAATAAAATCTCATATTTTATTTTAGTTTTTGCTTTATTAACATTTTGCAAAATTCAAGCAATTTAAGTAATTAATAAATATATGAATATTTTAACAATTGCAATCTAAAATATCAAATCGTAAACACCCAAAAACAATTTAACAAATTACTTTTAATACTAATTTGTTACTGTTACTACTGATTTATACAACAAAAAAAAAAAAAAAACAACAATAAAACGAAATTAAAATGACTAAGTAAATTTAATGAAAAATTGACACACTTAGTAAAACAATTTATTTAATTTTTTATTGTAATTTATTTCAAATATTTTTAAACTAAAGTCACCCTTACGGATTAATAATTCCAGATAAAACAAAAGTTTTATAGGTAGAGTACTAAACTAATTTATAGAGAAGCATTATGAAAAAAGAGCTGGTATTTTGGAATTACCATTAATTTCAGATTGAAAATTATACTCGTAATCATTATAGGTACATTAGTATTTTACCCTACACCACCATAGTGGGGAGGGTATATTGGATTTGTGCTGATGTTTGTAACGCCCAGAAATATTGGTCCAACACCCACCTTAAAGTATACCGATCGACTCAGAATCACTTCCTGAGTCGATTTGACGATGTCCGTCCGTGCGCAGAGTACAGGTCGCAATTTTGAAAATATTTCTATAAAATTTTGTACATAATACTTTTTCGGCCCAAGGAAGGATGGGATCGAAACTGGTGGAAATCGGTACATTATTTTACCTGGCCCCATACAAATGTCCGCCCGAAATTGGGGTTTACCGATCAAAAATCTTTGAATTATGCAAGTATGCAAACAAATTTCACCACAAATGAGTAATAAATGAAGCTAAATCACATCTACAAATTTTGTCAAGATCGTTCCATAATTAGTCGTAGCCTCCATATAAGGCCCATTTCTGAAAATTACTTTAAGGAGCATTACTCTTTTAAAACTGTCGGTATCCAAATAATATTGAGCGTAAATATATTTCATACATATGTATACGAATAGTACAGTACAATTTTATTATGATCGATCCATAATTACTTGTAGTTCCCATATAAGGCATACTTCCGAAAATCACTTTAACGACCATAAATTTCTAAAAACTGTTGGTATCCAAATAAAATTCAACACAAATAAGTTTCATATACATATACAGAAATAATGTCACCTAATTTTATAATGGTCGGTCCATAATTAGTCGAAACTCCCATATAAGACCCTCTACGTAATTCACTTTAACCTACACAAATCTTTTAAAAGTATTTATATCGAGATAAAGTTTAACACATATAATATTTATATTCACAGAAATCATGACACTAAATGTTTGGATGATCGGTCCATAATAGGTAATATCTCCCTAGTTAGGGTATTATATGGTCGGGCTTGACCGACTATACTTTCTTACATCTTTCATTTCATATTTTGAAATAATTTGTGCTTTAAAGCGGAAAATTTAAACATTTCCATAATACATATTTGTAAAATAATTTAACATTTATTTATTTGTTAAAAGACGGACAGAGCAGAGGGTACAAATACTATTTCTAGCACATCATCTACAATATTAGTAACTAATTTATAAAAGTCTATAAAAATATTAAAAGTTTAATAAACCGCAAATTAAACATCATTATTAGGTATATAGTATATAGTATATGTAGGTATATAGTATATGTAGGTAGGTATATTGCTACAATTAAAATTATTATTAAATATTATTTTACAATTACAATTATGACACTTTAAAACAAATAAATTCAACCAGTACGAGTATATGAACATGTAAAGGCAGTACCAAAACATTACAAATATGTATGTATGCAAACTAATTGATAGATAGATAATAGTTCTACTATATAAGTATGTAAGTATATTAAATTGGTTCGTTATTAAATTAGAGTGACCAGATTTATTTTTATTTATTCTCATGTTTATGTACCTATATGGTTTTGAATTATCAAAAATATGCACTGGATCGTGTATTTAATTAACACGGCATTGCCAAAAATTCAAGATGATGGAATTTAAAGTCTAAAGATGGTTGGAATTTAAAGCATTGTTCTTATAAAATACGATAACAAGAAACGCAATTTAATACTTTTGAACCACATTGTATATTAATTTATTAATATTTAAGAGAAGCTATAAGTAAAAACTGAAAATAAATTGCCTTTTAAAAAAAATCCATGCTTTTGTTTTTATCCAGCTTTTCGAACCACTTTACGAACAGAGCACCTAAAGATCACCCAGCATTATCAGCAAGTTAATAATAATGAAATATCTTGAAAATTGCGACCTGTACTCTGCGCACAAGCTTTACATGGAGGGACGGACGGACATCGTTAAATCGCCTCAGGAAGTGAGTCGATCGGTATACTTTAAGGTGGATGTTGGACCAGTATTTATGGGCGTTACTATTGTGGTGTAGGGTATAAAAAGAAACAAAAAAATCTTAAATCCTTAATATATTTGTAAGTATATGTTTAAGAGAGAAAATTGATTTAATATGTGATCACTCATACATACATACATATATCAGACTCAAGTATCATTCAATAACGTAGTCTGAGACTTGAATTTACTATTGGCATGGTTATTAAGTTCTGTAAATTTATGGGAATATAAATAGTCAGTTGGTCACTCTAGTATTGTAAATCATCAGCAATCAAGCAAGAGATTTTTAGTTTTGTTGTCTTTTATTCACATCTCGTCTCAAGTCGAGAAAATGAATAAATGAAAAAGAACTAAAAACCCGATGATGACAAGCAGACTGATTGAGTGATGACAATTGTGATGCTTTGTTTTATGTTATTGTTGTTGTACTGTACTTTATATGTGAATGCTGGCAGTTAGTTGTTGTTGCACAGTTACAAAACTACTCTTATTTACATTCTCTACTTCTCTTACTAACTGTCTTTCGTTTGGAGTGTACACGAAGTGTAAATAAGAAACTAATACAAAACAAAATAATATTATTTTTGGTGGTTTTCCGTCTTTGTTTGCATTGGTTGGATTGAAAATTGTTGAACAAAAAAAATCGTAACAAAAAAGTACTAAAACCGAACTTAGCATTTATTCCGTATAAAATAGAGCTTAAATACGAACGTGCTATTTTTGTAAACGCATAAACACAGTTGTGATCATTTAAGGAATACATATGCGGGATTTAACTAAAATCATAATTGATTAAAGAAAATAATAAATAAAATAAAAAAAAAATCATAACAAAAAAGTTTATTAATTTCTAATGAAAGAAACTTTAGTGGTTTTAATTTACAAAAACAAATAAATAAATATGTATGTACTCGTTCCTATAAAAAAAGTAAACCATTAGAAAGTTTAACAAATTTGTAGAATTTAAATAGGTGCATACTTTCTTTTAGTGTTTTAAATGTTTTTAAATACCTACATGCATTTTATTCATTCATTCATAGATTGCTAGAATTTTTAATTTATTGTGTTGTGTATGTATATTTTTGTGTATCAAAATACAAATATATACATATTTTTTGTTTGCTTAATGTATTGCAACATGTTTCAGTGTGACCAACTATTTTTTAGTTTTTCGTATAGAAAGTGAAAGTAAAAAAACACATACATACATATTTGGTGAAAATACATACATACATATGTATGTACTCGTATGTGGTAATAATTATTACATACTTAAGTATGTACACTCGTACTAAACAATTTAAGTACGTAAAAAGAGTACCTATCTTAAAAATAAATATGTACTTTAAAATTAAAAAAAAAAAACAAGTAAGAAAGCATATTATATGCCCTACACCTGTTTATGTGTAAAAACAGTTGTTCAGAAATCGGCGCTATATGGAAGCTATGACCTATTATGGACCGATAATTCAAAAATTTAGTGACATGACTTCTGTGCATACAAATATTGTTTGTGTTATATTTTATATTAATATAAAGACTTTTAAAAAATTTATACAAGTTGAAGTGATTTTCGAAGGAGGTCTTATATGGGAGCTTCGACTAATTATGAACCGACCATTATAAAAATAGGTGTTCTAATTTCGGTATATATGAAACTTATTTGTGCTTAATTTTATTTGTATACCTGCTAACATTTTCAAAATATTTATGGTCGTAAAAGTGATTTTCGGAGATAGGATGATAGGGGTTCATAACCCATCATCATAAAATTGGGCTAAATGATTTATGTATACATATTTGAAATATTTTGTGTTGAATATTATTTGGAACCAAAATTTTTAAGAGAAATATCGTCGTTAACGTGATTTTCGGATATGGGCCTGATATGGCAGTTATGGCTTATTATGGACCCATCACAAAGGGACAGACATCGTTAAATCGACTCAGGATTCTGAGTTAAAGGTTTTTTATAACACTCTAAGTGTTGATGTTAATGAAGGTTATATTGTCCAGGGAATTCTGAATACTACGCTTTAAATTTCAATAACTCCATACTTCTTTCATATAAGCTTATTTCATTACATTATTATATATACATAATCAGCAAAAACTTACATTATAAAATAATTTAATTCAATATTTGAAAGCGGTGCGCGGTCATTGGAGGCAAGTGCCTATCACGAACGCTTGTAAATAGGTAGTTAAATAAATAAAAGCTTACAAATAGTTTGCTATTAATTCTGTTAAAAATTTTCTGTTAAAAAGAAAAAAATGAAATGAAGAAAAATAATTTAAACCAATTTGGAATAGATTTGATTGAATAAATCATGCAAGGATTGAATGCATTTTAATGCGAATTTTCATAACCGAATGCTTATATAACTGATTAAAGGTCAGTGATTACCTTACTACTTTCAAGTAATGAGGATGATATGAAGAAGTCATTGAAAATTAAGCAGTTTAATAACTAGTGTGGCAAACAACTTGATTAATTGACATTAAATTTACACTTTCTTTAAATCAGGCTGCAAGTATTATTCAGAGAAGATTTTAGTCTTGGCGGAGTCTAAACTGCAGTGAGTGAGATGCCTGATTAAGCATACATGATTGTAAGTGTGACTGAAATAACGCAGAAAATATTCTCTTCTTAAGAGAATACAATCCAATATAATCAAAATGGTCTTAATGAATTAATGAACTATCCAAAGTATAACACGATATTTGTAGTATTACAAACTGAATGGTCATGTTCTTAATTTATTTGCCACATATTTGTTTGTTCAATTATATATTCCATATACGTGTATGTATATTCATGACGAATTAAACAAGATTTCTCTAAATTTAAATTACTATCAAGCTTAAATGAATATAATTTTCTTTAAATTTCTAAACTCATTAAAGTAGTTCAAAAACGCAAATCTACAATTAATAAAACAAAAAACCAATAAAAGGTTGGTCACGTTAGCGAATAATCAATTGCGTCTAAACCATTTTATTGATGGCTTTTCAAACAATACATTCATTCATAATACAGGCTATTGTATATTTTACAATTAAACAAAATATAGTACATATGTAAATACAAATATTTAAAAACAGAAACAAAATATTTACTCTAAACCAAAAAAAACGGTTTTTATTAAAATTAATTTATTTATTTTCATTTTAGCAAAAAAAAAAAAACATTACTTACTTACATATTTCATAATTTTCGTACACTGTTCAATTTGTACAAAGCACACCATATATCGTGTTCAAAATAGAACTCTAATTTAAACAAATTGAACTAAACAATTGTGTTGAAATTTAATAAAAAAAATACTAAAATGACAAAAATTATACAGTTAAAATTGTCAACAATAATTTTGGCCGCTTTGATTAGTTGCGGTAAGTACAAAAAAAGCAAAAAATTTTTAATTTCAATTATTAAATTTCCATATATGTAAGAATTTTGTATTAAATCATGAATATTTATGTAAATGCCGATGTATGTATGTATTTATGTACTTTCTTCACATTCATACATGATACATATGTATAAATAGCTTTTATTTTTTGGTTTTAAATAATAAAAAAAAAAAACTAGAAACGGACATGTTCATAAAGTTTCACATATCTGCACAGTGTGTTTGTTGTGTACAAAATAATCGTCATAAAGTGTTAAATCTTTAAATTGTCACATTGTAGAAAAAAAAGTTTTATGTAAAGTTAAGTTTTTATAGACTTTCGATAGCCGATACCAAATCGTATCTTTTTCTTCAGGAAATATAAATTTTCAATATTGTTTAAATGTGTCATTACTAGTTAATGATAATATTCTGGCACACTTTACTATTTACTTCCACAGTAGATGAACAGTGTCAGATGTCATCGGAGGCAAGTACTTACCACAACAACAGACAAAACATTTGCAACTCATATTAAAAAATTGATTTTAAGTCTGTACTATGAGTATGTTACTATTTTTAAAAAATTATTTAACATAATCTTCTTCGTTGTTTTTTTCTAAATAAATTACAAAGAAAAAATATTCTTTTTATACAGGAGCAAAATTTCTATAGCGCCCTACGTAAAATCATACTACACCAATACCTCACTTTGCTTCAGGGTTACTTTTCAAAAAAATATGATGCAAATTGAAACGACGCAAAGTGAATTAAGATTTTTTATAGCAAACCATGTAAAGATCGAAGATATATTCTAATGTTACGAAAATACTAAGTTGTCGGCTTTCTTTAACAAAAATTTGGTCCAATGTTTGCTGAACAGTTTTTTTTTCAACGTAAAATAAATTTCCTTGTAGCTTTACTTTTTATATCATCAAATAAGCTTCTTGCTTTTATCTGAAATGCCATTTTACTTAATGGCATTCACTGCGCAACTTGATTTTCAATCCAAATGGAAATTTCGATCATCAAAGCACTTCCTGTACGGGTCATCGTTTTAGCATCTAATGATGCTGCAGATTTTGCCAAAATTTAAAAAAAAAAAAAAAAAAAGGCCAAAACAACACAACCTCGAAAATCTAACGACGCACGGTGAAAATTAGTACTAATTAACCCTGCCTTTACACATGCAAGTACTTGCATGCGAGTGCTGTGTACGTATTATATACGAAAACTTATTCGAAAAACTCGAATCATTTGCAAGTAGCGTTACTGTTTACACAGGACAGTGAAAGTTCATTTTCAAAATGTTGTCAAAGCGTAAACTTCAAAAAATTAGTTTAAATTAACAAATGACGCACAAAGTTTGTATTTGTTTACCAAGAGTTGCCATGGCCTTCACATGAGTATAATTGTAGAGAAATAATTATTACAATTTATTATTATTATTTTAATTATTATTTAATGCTCTAAAATGACATCAATACACTTCTTTTTCCATATTTGAAAAAAAAAATATTTTTTTTACAAATATACATAAAATAAGTTAAATATTTATTAATTATTTTACCACAATGCATTACATTTATTCGGAATTTTTTATTTGGCAACTCTGTTTACCTTTCTGTCACTTTATTGCTGAAAGTGTCAAAAAATCACTGTCCAGCTAAATTCACTTGCAAGTGACCTCCCAGCATACCATTCTAGGAGCGCTCCGAAAAAGGCGTCAGAAAAGAGTCCAACAAAAGAGCATTTTCGGAGCGTTCCGAAAAAAGGAGTCAGAAAAGAGTCCAACAAAAGAGCATTTTCGGAGCGCTCCAAAAAAGGAGTCAGAAAAGAGTCCAACAAAAGAGCATTTACGGAGTGAAAGAAAAATTTGCTTGTTACTGTCCTGAGTCGGCACGCAGTATGACTCAGAAATTCCACTTAATTATGTGTACCAAAGCGTTGTTTTCCTGTTATTTGTGCATGAACAAAAAAAAAAAACATAGCTGTACCACACAAGAATGATAAAAACAAGATTACACAGAGCCCAAAAAAAAACCTCATAAAAGACTCTTTACTGACATTATCTAAGAGCTCTTTAAGAGCCCAAAAAACCCTCATAAAAGACTCTTTTCTCACATTATCTAAGAGCTCTTTCTGACGGACCATTTTCGAATGTAATGACCCTCTTTTCTGAAGGTTTTAGGAGCAATTATGATTGTTTTTTGGGCTCATAAGGAGCGTTAACGCTCCGAAAAAGGTGTCAGAAAAAACACTTTTCGGACTCATATGGCTTGTTGGGCTGCAAGTGCCTGCATGTGTGATTGTGTTAGTAAAAAAGTGTGAATGTATTGACTTTTTCGAACTTGCACTTGCATGTGTAAACCCCGGGTAAGCAGCGAACAGCAGTAAAAACCATTATATTTTCTTTTTTTTCCATTTGATTACATTCGTAGTTTCTTGAGTGAGATCAGATTTTTCTTAAAGAATTTAAAAAAGTTTTGCTAATTAAAAAAAACGATTGCTATTGTAGACGATTTCAACCAGGAAATTTCCCAAAAGCAAATCTCGAATAAATTCAGTTTCACGATTTTATCACGTTTTGAAAAAACATACAGCCCAATCATGAATAAAAATTCCGCGGGAGTTTTTTCACTTTTTATTCTTTTAACATTGAATTTGAATAGGAAAAATGCGAAAAGGGAAAAAACTCCCGCGGAATTTTTATTCATGATAGGGCTGATAATCTTTGGAGTTGATCAGTAAAAGCGCTAGGTCGCGAAAAACTGACCACAGTACAGACTCTCTAATAGTGAAAGAGGTCAAGAAGTATCCCTTTAATTCGGCTTCGATAATAGTTAAAGAATTACAAATATCTGTTAGTGCTAGAAACAGTTTCAGACGTCTAATCGATGCTAATTTCTCAGTATATCGGCCAGCTAAAAAACCCTTGATAACTAAGCGGAAACAATTGAAGCGACTACAATTTCTCAAGAACATTTAAGCTGGACGGTTAATCGGTGAAAAACGTTACTTTTCACGATGAATCTAAATTTAATATTATCGCCGGTAATTAGATAAATTATGTCAGAAGACCAAAGGGAAAGCGAGTCCAACAAGATTATTGTCTTAAGACGGTAAAGCATGGAGGTGGCCATGTCTTGGCCTGGGGTTGTTTTTCTGCTAACGGTTTGGGTCTACTACATCGAATATGTAGTTTAATGGAGAAGTGGATATATAAGGACATTCTTGAAATTGTTATGCTGCTATATGTCTAGTGGAAAATGCCGAATGCAAGATAATGACCTCAAGCACACCTCAAAGGTGATGAAAGAATGGTTATAACAAAAAAATATTAATGTTATGCAATGGCCACCACAGCCACCCGATCTTAATCCGATTGAAAACCTTTGGTCCATTGTAAAGCAAAAAATTTATCGTAATAATGTGCAAAATGCCAATGAATTTTTTAAAAGGATCCAAGCTGCTTGTTATAGTATACCACAAAATGTGATAACCAATTTAATAGAAACCATGCTACGGCGATGTCAGGCTGCTATTCAAAATAAGGAATTCGCGACAAAATACTAAAAGAAAAGGAAGCCAAATATCTAAATTTATTAGTTGCAATTTTTTTGTCTTGCTGAAATATTGAGTATATTTAATTTATTTTATAAATAATATTAAATGTTAAAGAAATCATAGAAATGTGCACCTAATTTTGTTTATTAAATGTATTTAAAAAAAAAGTAAGTAATAATAAAAAACTAATATTTTTTAGAAAAAAATTGAGAAATTTGTGTTCCACTTGCAAATGTTTTATTTGATACGTAAATATTTCTTTACTATTGGTGAAATTGTATTTGGCTGGAGTTCATTAATTTAATAATTCAAAGAATATTATTGTAACGTAATATTTTATTAGACAATTGGCACATTGGAATGCATCAAAAGTTTAAAATTTTTTCATTAAGAAAAAAAAAACAGAAAACTCCAATATTTCTTTATATAAACATCACTACAACTATTATAGTTACAAGTAATCATTCAAGTTTTATTTAATTAAAATTCATTACAAGAAAATAGTTTATAAAATTTATTGAAAGAATAAGTTTTCTAATTTAAATAGGCTTTGGAGCACATTTAATATAAATACATATTGTTTAAATTTGTTTTGGTAAATGATTAGGATAGGTAAGCTTAAATTGCCAGCCGCCCGAAGCATAGCTCACTTCATAGTTCCCGTTGCGGTACCTTGTGTCTATCGTATCGTATGTCCTATATCGCCTGGCCGCCTGAATTTTCCAGCCAATCCGTTGCTTTAGAGAAAGTATGGATTTTATTCGCATCTACTCTCGTTAGACAGGTTTTGTCAATCAGGGGTGTCATAGAAACCAATATTGTCAGAATTGGTTTTTGAACCGACAAGAAAAAATGCTTTGGTGTCATAGGGCACTGCTACACGTTCAATAAATATCGTGATACTAGAAATATCTCTGACAATATTGATTTCTATGACACCCCTGAATATGTAATTATTTGTTGCCCAAGAGTTTTCTAACTCAGGTTTCCAAATGTATGTGAAGATAAATTTAAATTTAACTAGCACAGACAAACACCACAATTTTTAACCAAACTCATTTTGCACTTAACAGAGCACTTAAAATATCTATTGAAGTGTCAAAATCTCCAAACTATTGTATCATGGTGTAATTATACAAGGTGAGTGCAATTCGGTAACGAATACAACACAATACAGAAACAACAGCCATTTTGTCTGTGTAAAATAATGTACTACTGCCAAAAACACTTGACAAAATACTACTTTTGACATAAGTAAATTGTAAACAAAGTCAGTCAGCTGTGCTACTGCACTAACCTTGTATAATTACACCATGTATTATATACTACTACTATAGAAAATTAGGCTTTCAGAATATCAAATGCTGCTATATAACCATATTTGTAATAACCTGGGATATTAATCCAATAAACTTTAAATGGTTATACAACATGAAGCACAAAGTTTGGTGGACTACATAGTATGTGACTCGAAATGAGATGACGAGCCATTATCTCCAATAAACTTTAAATGGTTATACAACATGAAGCACAAAGTTTGGTGGACTACATAGTATGTGACTCGATGTTATTCTGGGTGTCGGTTCATGCTGATTGAATTGGCTAAAACTTGTTATCATTTCATATCAAACCGTCTGGTAGGCGTTTCACTTTCCTGTCGTCCATAAAACGAGAACTTTATTGGTATATTTAGACTAAGGATGTAGTTTGTTTTAGGATAATATTGCAAGAATACATTAAAGGTGTTCCATTAATGAAATTCTAAAGAAGACCGAAACCATAAAATTTCTTTACTCACAAGTATTCCAAACATGGTTCATTGGGAGCTTCATTTCGTTCTAAATATTACGAAGCATTTACGACCCGTTATATTGCAATATAAATTAAGAATAGGGTCTAGATCGTTGGTTCATGTTTGTTCTGAAGAAATAACTAGTTTGGAAGACTTCAAACAACAAAAACATGAAGCATTTCTACGCAAATTTTGATAATATTTATTTTTTAAGTTATTTGATTTTAAAGGAAATCAATTTGTTATTCTAATGACATGATTTCATGCTATTAGTAATAATTTTCTTAAATATCTGAACACTAACTGAACATACTCATACTAACTGAAATTATATTAGATACGAGTAATTTATATTTTATTTATAATGAGGGAAAATTACCAAACGGAATCACTTACTCAATATAAATAAATGCATAAATGCAGTTAATAAAACTATCAAGGCAAATGCATCATTACAACATTTACAGGCACAGTAAATATGTAATGACAATTAATTGTTGTTTAATACACAAAACAAAAACGAATGCATTCATTCGTATTATTCAAGATTAAGAAATTCACATTCTTCTGCCAATAATTCCCATAATAAATAAAACACGTATAGTATCATTATGGCCATATTTGTAGTGTACTCGTTCGTATCTTAACTTTAAATTAGTGTATTGTATGTCTATGTGTAATTTTAATTTAATCAATTTACTATCAACAAATAGCTAATAAATCGAAATAACTTAATATAACTCTGGCTGTTTATTTGTTTACAAAATTGTGCCTTTGAGAAAATTTTCCATAATTAAAAGTTCTAAATTGTTCCTCTATTAGTTAAACATGTAACAGTTTTAATTATATACTTTTGTTTTTCTTTTAGTTCAACCCGAATCCGAATTTACCTATTTCGGCACTATGGGTCCCGATCACTGGAGCGAACACTACAATCAGTGTTCGGGTAAACATCAAAGTCCCATTAATATCAATGAAGTGGATGTGGTCAATCGCACCTATACGAAAATGTCATTTAAGGATTTTGCCAAAGTGCCTGAGCAGGCAATGGTTTTCAATAATGGCCATACGGTTTTGGTGAAATTGAATTTTGAGGGTGATATACCCACCATAGCAGATGGCCCATTAGAGGGCAAAGGTACTTATAAATTTCAACAGTTGCACTTCCATTGGGGCGAAGATAACTCGGTAGGCAGTGAGGATCGCATCAATAATGTGGCTTATCCCATGGAATTGCATATAGTGTTGTGCAATGCTAAATATGACAGCTTTGAGGAGGCGGTTAGAAAAAATGATGGTGTTGTGGTGTTGGCGGCATTTTATGAGGTGAGATATATTCTGATAAATATAACCTTTGAAAATATTAAACTAATGGCGTTTTCTTTTCTGGCAAAAATGTTACACTTTTTTCCTTTTTTATATGGGAAATGGGTAAAAAGTGTAACATATATGTAACATTTTTGCCAGAAAAGAAAACGCCATAACTGCTCTTGACGGTTTGTAACTTGTTGGAAGAATAATTAATTTAAAAGCAGGATTACACTTTGAAAATACAGAATAGTAAATGACTTAAGGTACGGTCACACTTGCCAAATATTTACTTAAAAAAAGCGTAACCTTTCATTTTAGCACAAATTTATTTGACTTTGTTTACTCTTACAAGAGTTTTGCTAGATCAAACACCATCAAATAAAATAAGACTAAATATTAGTTGTGTCTTGGCCTAAATAAACGAAGTTTTTTTTTTAATAATTAAAAGAGTTCGAAAATATTTTATTTAGTGGTTACGTCTTTTTCGGCAAATATTTGCCAAGTATGACCGTACCTTCAGTCATGCCTCTTTTACAATATCGATTTTTGACACCATTAAGTAATCTGGATCATTATACTGTGTGCGTCAAAATAAAGTCAACAGTACATATTATTAAAAGAAAACCTTAATATAATTAATATTACACTGTGGAACAAATTCAGGTTAGCAAAAGTTAGGTCGATTCTGAGAGTGAGGGGTGAAAATAGAGGCTAAATTAACAGACCCGTATCGCGGCAGTTGTTTATGTTAGTTCAAATATTCTTTTTAATCGACCTTCGAACTTTGCAGTCAAATGCCGATTTTCAGCATATTGCTTATATGGTTTTTTGGCTATAACTCGTCGACTAATTGATATTTTTTAAATCTATGAAAGCCAAATTATTGTGAAATAATTGTGCAATAATTTCTTCTTCTAACTTCTGGTGATATTCTATAGGTAGTATTAAAAGACGGTAGGTAGGTTAAAAGACGGCTACTTCTGTTACTTTAAGAATATTATTTTTATTTATCATCACGATTATCTACAACTTTCTTATTTATTTATTTATTCAGATACTGATTACTTTCAAAAAAGTATACCTTAAATAAACATACATATATATATTCGTGCATCCTTCGATTATATGTCCATAATTCTAGATTTATTTTTTAAGACTACATATATTAAAGAAATAAATGATTAACGTTTTTGAAATTCAGCATCAAAATCATTTAATGTAAAATAATATTTCTGTAGCTTCCATTATTCGATAATTCAACCAACAATTTCGTGTCGTGATAATCATCTTTTAGATGCATATTTGCTAAAAATTTTGCCCACAAGCATTTTTCAATATTTTTCGTCAGCTTTATTGTATAGGGTGTTTTTTTTAAAATGTATAGAACTTTTAGTTGGCAAGTCTGTCTAGTGATTTATTGTTTATTGTGATTTGGCATTTCAACATGAATAGCCTGATGCCTGAACAACGATTCCAAATTGTGCAAATTTATTTTTAAAATAATGGTTCTGTGAACTTTGAAATTGAAAAAAAACAGAGATAAATTTTGTAGATTGACATGAAATTTACTTTATTCGAAAAATAATCTTCTGGCACTATACATAATTTAAATATGACTTCTGACATATGATTGGCCCGGACGTAGTCTAATCTGGAGGTCCAATTTTCAAAGACATCTTAAAACATCGGCCACAATATCGGCATTCATATGGCGGCTATTGTCCTCCAAATGGCCAATCGTTGCGGTCTAGCGACTTAAAACATAAATCGTTTGACAACTGACAAAATGGCAGCCAGTTAAAAAAGTGCTGCCAAATTAAAGTTCTATACGTGTGAAAAACAGACTATGTATTGATAACAAAATTATATGAAAAGAAGAACCATTTTTAAGATCGTATGATAATATTTTTTGCTTTTAAATTAATATAGAAATTAAAGGCGAAATGACACATTATTTTTGTCAGTCTAATAGTTCAATGTAATATTAATATGTTTTGAAATTATTAATGGTTTATAAAATTTTGTTTACAAAATATGTACAAAATTTGCTATGAGTACAGAAAATTTTTGTTTTCAAACAATTTTATATCCAACATAAGTTGCTTTTTTGATAATAATTATTAAACCATTTTGTTTTAATATGAAACAAAAATCTTGGGATCCCATTTTTAAAATCCCGAATACCGGGACTTGCAAAACCAGTCCTGTGTTATCCCTAATAAAAACCCTCTATTCACTGATATTGAATCTTACTACCACGTAATTAGTCTAATTTTATTTCAAAAACTTATAACAGAAAATTGCGGCTTTTTACAAAACCTTTAATTATTAACAATTATGTATATATGAATTAATTTTAAGTTCATTCATACTCGTACATATTTTGTTATTATTACAAACTAATTTTTATTTGTAAACTATTTTCTTGACCTTAAACTCTTTGTTTTACAAAAGCAAAAAATACCATTAATTAATTCTAAATTTGTTAAACATTTCATTAAAAACTATTAGAAATCAATATTTTTACTATGTATTGTTTTTTTTTTAATTTCCTTTAAATTAGATTGGCAACTACACCAACTTGGAGTATGATCAGTTGACTACACATTTAGAGCACATCCATGAGCCAAATACAAATGTAACATTAACCCAACCCATGGACTTGTTTAGTTTCCTAACAGACGATTTTAGTAGATATTATACATATATTGGCTCATTGACCACACCGCCCTGCAGTGAAGATGTAATATGGATTGATTTTATAAATCCCATCGGTATCTCCGAAGAAATGGTAAGCGTGTTTTTTTTTTTATTTAACTTTTATTATTATTTTTAATAAAATTTTTATATCATAACAGATGGAACGTTTTCGTTATTTGAAAACATTTGATGGCTCTTCCTTAAGACACAATTTTCGTCCAGTACAGCCCTTAAACAATCGCAAAGTCTATAGGGCTTTGCCTCAACAAGATGAAAGAATGTCCGGCAATTTAGAAAATTATGCTTCAAGTACTTCTGTTAAATTATCATCAGTGGGTGATATATTACATATCTTAAGTATTTTAATAGTATGTTTTAATTTAAACACTTATTTTTATTAATTTTAATTCTGTTTTAAGCCATATAGTTTAGTTAAATTTAAGTTAGTACATATTTAGATTTTATTGATATTAATATTATTAAATAGTTGTAAGGTGCTGAAACAGTGAATTTATATTGACATTAAAAGTGTTTTATATTCCAAGCAATTGTTAAAATAATATAAAATACGTTAATCAATATTTTAGCTAAATTTTAACAAATAGACAAAAAGTAATTTTTACGCCAAGTACAGGATAATAAAGATTAAACTGAATACAAAACATTTATACTAACCCCCTTATTCAAAAACAATTATTAAATTTAACAAACGTTTATTAAGACAGATTTGCATATAAAAATTTGCTTAATAAACGTTTGTTTAATTTAATAATCGTTTTTGAATGAGGGTTTAAATCTTTATAATAAACACAACTAACGTCAGTTTCTCTAAATTTGCATGGGAGTTTCAACAAAAAAATGTACATATGTAGTAAACAGGCGGTTTTTTTTTCGTTTTCTTTCTATATAAAGGAACTGCCAAATTGCTATAATTTAATTCATTCATTAGTGTTTGAAGTTAAATTATACTCACGATTAATTGCTATTTTTTAAATACAAATACAAATGTATATAAAATTAAATAAAAAACGTATGTACTTTGTTTCTAGCTAATAACAGGGCCTCTTATAAATTGGCCAGAATTGTAATGAATTACGTAAGAAATATATTAATATAAGAAATACCCTGTAATAAAAGGTTGTTGAATTCACTAAGTCTAGCCTATCAAACAACCAATATTTGCCATATATGCTTTTGATATTTGCTAAATGCAAACAAACGTACAGTGTGGCATGAAGAGTCAAAAATCAACTAAAACTGCAGCGTGTGAAACACAGTGTTGCCAGAAAATAAATTTCAAAATAAGCTAAAACTTGAAAAAACTAAGTGCTAAAATGTTCTACAGAAAAAAAAGTGCTAAATTTGTTCTATGTAACAATACAATTTTTATTTCAAATGTTACAAATAAAAATTAAAGTTTTTTTTAATTTTGTTCATAACAATTGTTGACTTGTTTTAATAGATTACATATCATATATTAAATCAAAAATTTCCGTGTTCATTTACTTACCATACCGAAAGAAATTTAGTTGAAATACATATTAATAAAATCTATGTTAATAATTTTATTCTATTTTCTTCGACCTTTTTTATGATTTTTATTAAGTAATTTTTTTAAGCTTGAGGTCACTTTTTGTTTTTTATAAAAGATTTTTTATTTCTATATATATAAATAACTCGATATTTCGATTTCCTTTGGAAATCTTCTTCAGGAGTAATTTTAATATTATAACAAATTTTTTTTTTTTTTTTTTTTTTTTTTTTTTTCCAAAAGTATTTTTTGGAGTAAAAACGTAAAAATTTGTTTGAGAAAAAATTGCAAAAGTAACATAATTTTGAAAAATTTCAATGTATTTTCGAGAAACAAAATGCTAAATCTAGCACTGACAGTGCTAAAATGGCCTCTGGTATAGATGTTTAAAATGAATTTTCTATTAATAAAAGATTTTATGTTTTTTCCATTTTTCTCCTAAATTTGCCGTCCGATTGGGCTGGAAACACCTATTCACCGTGAACCCACACGCTGAATCCGAATATGGACTCAGAATTTTGATAGGACAAAATTTTTTCCGAAATGCCATACAAAATTTGAGTCCTAGGTAATTTCAATATAATATAGCACCGTAAAGTGTGCTGTACAAATCACTCACATTTAATTACAAATAAATGAGAGTCTGTGTATGTATAGATGTTTAAAATGAATTTTCTATTAATAAAAGATTTTATGTTTTTTCCATTTTTCTCCTAAAGTTGCCGTCCGATTGGGCTGGAAACACCTATTCACCGTGAACCCACACGCTGAATCCGAATATGGACTCAGAATTTTGATAGGACAAAATTTTTTCCGAAATCCCATACAAAATTTGAGTCCTATGTAATTTCCAGATAATATACCACCGTAAAGTGTGCTGTACAAATTACTCTCATTTAATTACAAATAAATGAGAGTCTGTGTATGTATAGATGTTTAAAATGAATTTTCTATTAATAAAAGATTTTATGTTTTTTCCATTTTTCTCCTAAAGTTGCCGTCCGATTGGGCTGGAAACACCTATTCACCGTGAACCCACACGCTGAATCCGAATATGGACTCAGAATTTTGATAGGACAAAATTTTTTCCGAAATCCCATACAAAATTTGAGTCCTAGGTAATTTCTATATAATATAATTACAAATAAATGAGAGTCTGTGTATGTATAGATCAGTGTTGCCAGAAAATGAATTTCAAAATATGCTAATATGGTGTTCAGACATGCATTTTGTCAATTATTGGTTAATTAAAAAGTGTTCACACATGCTCAATATTGCTAATTTAATTAGCGTTTGACAACAGCTGACAAAAAAAATACATTTACAGTGCACTCGGGAAAACGTCAACGCTCGTTAACGTCAACATCCCAAAACGGCAACCCTTTTTTTACATTATCTACTCTAAAATTTTATGAAATAAATAGAGAGAAGACTCTCTTCCAAGTGTTGGAAAGAAAAAAACAGCAGAAAAAATTAACAGATTTTTTTTAAATGCATATGATATAAAAATATGACCTCATTTAAAATGTATTCTTTTGGTTCTAGTTGTCTTCTATGGTTCTAGTCAGGTTGAATGCCTTTTTTGTTTCCTTTTTGAAATTTTGTATGTTTGATTTTAGTATATAATCAATAAAAACGTTTAAAAGCACATTATCGATGTTTTTTATTTAAAAATTTTACACTGTTAAAAATATTATATCGATCTTTTATAGTCTTTTTAAGATATCACATGCATATAGCTAGAGTGTATTGATACCTTCATTAGAAATAGCAATTGGCTACCGCGATCGACTACATAAATCCTTTACGATGGAATTGCTTGGTCGTTAAATTGTAACTCTATAGACCCGGATTATTTTTATCCTTCATATAAATTTTTTATTTCTTTCCCTTTCTTTTTCCTCATTCTTATCTTTTCAGGCAACACAATGGGACCAGCTAAATGGACCCAATTGAGCTGAGCGTGGTACGGCCACCTGTTTAACTACCCTAGCATGAAATTTAATTGCATTAAGAAATTATTAAATCATTCAATGATTGAATGTATTACATGTAATTAAAATGAAAACATTTCAATAAAGTTAGAACATTAATTTATTTGTTTGATTAAATAAATTGTGATTAAAGATTATAGTGTAATAAATAAGCTCAAATGGAATTTACTAATTTGATGATAAAGGTATAGATAAAAGCGTAACCACTTTTTTTTAGCACAAATTTGTTACTCTTACCAGAGTTTTGCAAAATCAAACAGCATTAAATAAAATAGAACTAAATTTTTGTTGCGCTTTCTCCTAAATAAACGAAGTTTTTTTTAATAAATAATCGAGTTTAAATATATTTTATTTAGTGGTTACGTCTTTTTCGGCAAATATTTGCCAAATGTGACCGTACCTTAAGCATTTGTTGTGTCTTGTCTTAAATAAACGTCAGTTTTTAAATAAATAAACGTAATCAAATATGTATATTTTATATAAGGTGGTTTCACCCATTCGCTCTAAACAAAATATTTGCTCGGACAAAGTTTTTTTCATATGAATATTTTCTCTCTCTTAAAAAGAGAGACGTCAAACTTCATATTTGTCCGAACAAATATTTTGTTCAGAACGAATGGGTGCATCCGCCATTAGTGGTTATGTCTTTTTCAAAAAATATTTGCCATGTGTAGCCATATCTTAAGAATTTAATGAACTGATAAAATTCCGAAAGACAACAACAAAACGGGTTACAACATACAAGTTACAGAGTAAATTTACTTTTCGAATTTTTTCTGCAAATGAAACTACATTTAGCCATTTAATATTTAAATAAATTTTGAGTTTTATTGCTATGAATAGTTGCTGATAATTTCAGAAAAGTCACATGTTTAAATGTTATTTTTTTTTTTAATTTTATTTTTTTAATATATATGTATATATATATATATATATATATTTGATTTTTTTTTCATCATTTTCTTCAACTATGTATATAATATAATTATGTGTATGTAAGATGTGTGTATGTATATCTATTTATTTATGTAAGTAAGTAAGTATATTTCATAAATGTAATGTACTTTTCATTATGTTTTACTTTCAATTTTAATTGTTAAACATTTTTGCTTTCCTTTTATTTCATTTTATTTTATATATATATACATATATATGTATATATATATATATATATATATTTGTTTTATTATAAATTTAATATTATTTTTATATTATTTTAATTCTTAGGTATTAATTTGATACTATATTTATATTTATAATAATGATAATAATTTAATATATATTTTGTTATTTAGTTAAGTTTAAATACATTCATTCATTCATACATATGTATATCATTTCTGTGTTTGGGTTAGAGAGGGAAGGAGGATAAATGACAATTGTCATTTGCCATTAGAATTATTTATTATGTTTCAGTTGAATTAATGTGTTTTTAAGTTTGTTTTGTTAATTGTATTTAAATGTAAAAAGTATGGTTTTGTTTGTTTAAAATAGATTTTCTATTACAAATACGTTTTATGTGAAAAAAAAATCTGATTTCTTTCGGGATTTGTTTACATAATTACCACAATATTTGTTTACTTTCTTTGAAATTATCTGGTTTTTGTTTTAACTTACTTAATTATTAATATATTGTTGCTTAATATTTAAGATTATGCTTAAATATTAAAAAATACTTATATTTATAGAGCTAAAAATTATTTAATATTGTTGGTTTTCTTTTAATTACATACACAAAAAGCTTTATAATACAGTTAATTCTTTTTTTCTTTTTCATTTTATTTATTAAATAAATTACACTTTTCTTATTATTATATATTATTACACTTTTATTTAACATTTCTTTTGTTTGTGAGTAATTAAAAAAATATATGTATGTTATATTTAATGTTTATTATTTTTTTGTTTATTTAAGTAAATCATGTCATGTTGTAACTTAATTTTCTTTAAAATATTTTCAATGTTTTGAATTTCTTTTTTTTTTTATTTATTTTTTGTTATAAGTTTTTTTTTATCAAATATTTAATTTTTCTACTATAAAAATATATGTGTGTGTTAATTATTTATTGGCGTTTTCTTTTCTGGCAAAAATGTTACATATATGTTACACTTTTTACCCATTTCCCATATAAAAAAGGAAAAAAGTGTAACATTTTTGCCAGAAAAGAAAATGACATATGTTTTATATAATGTGTATTTAGTTTTTAGTTTGTTCAACAAAGCAAATTTTATTACAAAATAATAAAGTTAAAGCAGCGGCTAAATTCATTTGGATACTATTATGTTGGACCAATTCGAAACGTTTAACTTCAAAAAAAAAGCTTTAACATTTTACTGCCTCAAATTAAACCTTTAGAAATGTAATAAATATTAACCCCCTTATTTATAAAAACTTACAACAGGTTTATGAAGCAAATTTCCATAAAAAATTTGTTTTATGAACCTCTTATAAACCTGTTGTAGTTTTTATGAATAAGGGCATAAATTTGTAACTAAAAAAAAATAAATTTGAGATATTTGCATTTAAAAATCAGGAAAAATATTAAAAAATATAAAGAAAATAACCCCGGTAAAGAAGTATTAGTTCCGCAAGCCGTTCTACACTATTTCCAATTATATTTCAGAAATTTCCAATTATCAGGCATGTCACATAATTCGATCGGAATGTTTTCAATTCCGTATTTGCAATTCGATCGTTTTAGTTTGCATTCTCTAGATCCCGAAGTGGTTTCATTCCAAAAAATATCTTATTCGTTTTTCGTTTTCTAAAGACTCAATTTACGGAATCAAAACCACTTTCGATTGAGTTCTGTGCCATGGCTGATAAAAAAATTTGAGATTTTTGCATTAAAAAATCAGGAAAAATATTAAAAAATTAACCCAGGTAAAGAAGTATTAGTTCACAACCCGTTGTACACCAATTCCAAATGCATTTCAGAAGTTTCTAATTATATTTCCAAAATTTCCAATTATATTTCAGAAACTTTCAATTGAATATTCGAAAATTCTATTTATATATCAGAAATTTCCATTTGTATTTCAGAAAATTAATTCTGCATTTCTATTAGAAATTTCTAAAGTATAATAAGAAACTCTCTAAAATACAATTGAAAATGGTATAGTACAAACACATGCTACAACCAATAAGATTATTTTGTAACTCGCTTTGAAAAGAAAATCATTTGAATTTGTATACTTTATACCTACATTATAATTCGAAAATGTTTGCTTTCGCATCGAAATACACAATAACCTTGTGTAGGGAACTTCCTCTTGTCTGACACCTCCAGAACTGCTGCTAAATAACTATTGTGCAGCTAGCATACGTTATTTAGAAATGTGTTGGCAGGCAGCAGTTTTACATTCTTAGGAACAGTTTTAGAACAAGATGTTTCGTTTGGTTTGAATTACGCCCATTAGGAACTAGCTTAAAGAACTAATTTTTGAGAAATAGTTTTAGTGCATTCTTAAATATTTTTCAATAAAATATACATTTTTGTATTCTATTAATTATATTAAAAATCTCATCATCTATGTTTTTCCTTTATAAAAATTTCAGTTTCGGTATTGGGTTAAAATAAGGCCGTATACCGAAAATTAGTATTAAACCGATTTTTGGCCTAATCGGAAACAAAATACCCGGTCGGACTCTAGTATTTAATATTAATTTCGCCACAGCATTAATATTTTCTATAATAACTTTAAATAATTTTAAACGATCTTTACGTTAAATATAATTGATGACGGCAATCGATAACAAATACAACACAATACAGAAACAACAGGCATTTTCAGCCATGTCACAGAACTCAATTCCGATCGAAAGTGGTTTTGATTCCGTAAATTGAGTCTTTAGAAAACGAAAAACGAATTTTTTTTTTTCGGAATGTAACCACTTTAGATTTCTAAAGTGGAATTGTTATTTTTTATTATTTTATACTGAAAAAAAAAACTCATACTACTAATTTATAATAACAATTAAACAATTACTTTTATTATTTCATTATTGTTTTAGTTATCTCATTGATATTTAAATAAAATGTTAAAAATTTCAAAGTTGGTGTCAGCAATAAGAAAACTTTTGTCGTTTTCAGATGCATCCCTTAAATTTCTTCTTTGTAGCTTTTCAACTTCATCTAGAGAACGCAAAGTAAAAACGATAGATTTGCGAATACGGAATTGAAATCATTCCGATCGATTTCTGTGACATGCCTGTTTGTTTGTGTAAATAAATAATGTACTACAACTGTCAAAAAACGTATTACTTCTGACATATGTAAGTAAATTGTAAACAAAGTCAGTCAGCTGTGCTACTGCACTCACCATGGGTATAAGTTGATGATTTATAAAATGAATAAAATTTCAAACAAACTAATGGAAAAGTTACATTTTGACAATAAATTCATTAAAAAGAACAGGGTCGAAACTGAAGGAAAACTTATTAAAAAATAAACAGTTGTGCAATTTGAAAGTTAAAAGTATACAAACAAATTTCATAAAAGCAACTAATCTATTCACACTCTTCAGAAGGCTTACAACATACTTCGATTTGAAAAAAAAAAATATATTCGAATTTGTATGTTTAGCATTGCAGCGAATCGAATTATGGACAAGTTTTTCCAGGATATTTTAAAGTTAAACGTTTCGTTATTTCAGATTTTTTTTTTTTTTTTTTTGTAAAAATATGAAAGTTTTATAATAATAATAATAATAATTTGAATTATTCTATAAGAAACCATACAAAACTTAAAAGTATATATGTATGTATGTGACCCGGCCTATGAAAAAGTGGATTATGTCTCAAAAAAGAAATTGCGATACACAGCTGTTAAAGATAAACAATGCATTTCGTCAGTTTCTTAGTAGGTTTTCTTTTGCATTATGAACAGTCATGCCCAAAAGGCAACAAAAACAGGCAAAAGAGCAAAAATGAGATAAGTTTGTGTGTGTATATAAAGAGCGATGTTATTTTCAATGCAAATCATACTAAGTTTGCTCCAGATCGGTTTTTCTTAATTCAGGATTTTCAACAAAATTCTGTTTTTCTTTCATTTGTGCTCTTCTTTCTCTACATTTTTAGTAGAATTCCAAGCAAGTTAGGACTTTCTAGTTTTCACCACGTGAAAACTACCGAAACCAAAAAAAGTGGAAAATTTTTTTTTGCGTCATAGGCCGGGTCACATATGTATGTGTATAGGTATTTATATAATTGAACACTATGGCTTGTTTAGTTAACTCTTTTCATCATTCATTGAACGCATAGAACTTTACAGCAAATTTTCAACAGTTTAGTATAATATACTTATGTAGATAATATAATGGGATTTAAAATTGTAGTGTAAATGTTAAAAACATTTTAAGAGTTATAATATTTTAGTTAAGATGTTGTTTGTGTTTGTTTTTTCATTTATGTTTGTATGTATCACATTTAAATTTAAACATTTTCTGTGTCTTAAAATAATAATCATAGAAAACTATTTCTTTTTGCTCTAGATTTATGAATTTATTTACAAATATATTTTACAGTTTATGTGTGTTTTTGTTAGTTCTTAAATCCCGTATTTAAACAGCAGTCTGTGTGCGTTAGTTAAATGTTTGTTTGTTTGTTTAAAACCAAAGCCGTATAAAGCTGGTGTAAAGTTCTATGTTTGCAGGAGCAACTTGTGGTTTTGTTTGTGGTAAAAAAAAGAAATATTTTAATTGATAATGTTAGCAAATTAGTAATATGTTAATTTATGTTTAAACGAATTCAAATCATTTTAAGCTAAAACTTTGTTTAAATGTTAAAGTCTGTTGTGTATCAAAATAAATTGTGTGTAAATAAACTACAGTGTCAAGAAATCTCTTTAGATAATTTAAAAATTTTAAGTAATTTTTATTTTCTTTTGATATAAATAAATATTTTTACTGTAGGAAAAAAGTTTAAGTTCTACAACTAGTTTTAAGACGCATGCAAGCAGCCAGTAGGTAGGTACTCATCTTGTTCGGCGTTAGGATCAATGATTTTGCTTTGAAATTGGCACTTTCAAAACTGGTTCTAAAGCAATATTTACAAGCTGGCACACTTAATTTAAAGCGGTTCTGGAACCAGAAAGGTTATTGTGTACTTCGATTCGAAAAGAAATTGTATACATTTTATATTGTATTTCGAAAGCTTTTGCTTTCGAATCGAAATACACAATAACCCCCCAGCTCTTTAATCAATAATTTTTTATTTGCCACTTTTAGAACTGGCTATAGAGAAGATTTACGAAACAACTTGTAGAACTTGTCCCATTTATAGAATTAAGACTTAGAAGACCTATATTTACCGAATATTTTATTGAACTTAAATCGGTCATGGGTAAAATTGAAATTTCCTATCACATGTGCTTGGTTTCGCTACGCAATTTTTTGAATGTTTATGATTTTCCCTTTTAACCCTGGATGGTTACTGTTCGTCGTATCGACGAAGCTCATTTACTCTGTATCATATAACTCATAAAAAAAAGATTCAAATTCGATTCAACGAAGTACAAAAATGAAGAGTAACCATCTAGGGTTAATAATAATAATAACTAATTAACTAATACAAATATAAACGTGATAGTATGTGTTTGTTCATCACTGATATAAACATACATGAAACAGAAAACCATTGAAAAGATTTCGAAAAAAGATTGGTTTCCCAAATATTGTCGCAATGAATGACCAATACCAAATGCATTAAATTTCTTGATGATTTCTTGATTATATATATACATACTCGTATACATATATGTATGTCCAAAAAGTTGTTCCGGAAATCATAATTGTTCTATAGCACTTGTCTAGAACCAATGTATAACTAGCATCAAGAACGCGTTCCACAGAACTGGACGCTGAAGTAATTGCCTCATCAGTAAATCCAAGGCTGTCATGAAAGAATCTAAAGTAGTTCTGATTACACTCGTTCTAGAACTACACCATTTCAAATTGAAATTGGGAAAATACAATTTGAAATTCACAAATTCAAATTGATATCAAGAAATAATAAACTGAAAATAAGAAATACAAATTGATAATGAGAAAAAACAAATTGAAATTAAGAAATAATTAGTTTTATTAGATTTGTAACTCAAAATCGTATATAAGTAAAAAAATATTTGAAAAATTTCATACAAATTTTAATTTCTCAATTACTATATGTATTATTTTCTCAATATCAATTTCGATTTCTTAATTTTAATTTGTATATTCTCTATATTAATATCAATTTGGAATTTCTCAATTTCAACTTGAAAATTTCAGGTTATTTTAAAACAAACTCAGAAAATGTTCGTGGGATATTTATTTTTAGAAAAAAAAAACTGTTACTTATTGTTTTAGATGGAATTTCTTTTCCTAAAATCAATTCAAATTAAGAATGTTTAATGTAAATGTTGTTTAAAATTTCTAAATCGGGCTTCTACAAAGACTAATAATGACTTATAATAAACCATTTTCTATTTTATTTGCAAAATGTCGCAGCTATTTTTTATAAAAACAATATTTGCCTTTGAATTTTACAACAGGATGAAAATATAGCTGTTTTTACTAAAAAATTGGGTAAATTTAAACATCTCTTTTTTTAAATGCAAGTTTATGTACATACTTATACATTGTTATATATTATACATTGTTATATTGTATTTTTTATAAAAAATTTTATTGGAATCGTCATTTGCCCAAAACCCTAATCATCTTCATATGACCATAAATTAGCTGTTAGAGGGTCTTAAAACACTTAAGAATGAGCTAATTTTTTGCTTTTTTTTTTTTGCTAATTTAGTGTTTATTAAAAAAGAGAAATCGTTATTTTTTATTTGATTATTTGAAGGCAATATTTATTTTCCAAATTGTGTTTTATTAAAAAAAAAGTTTTTTGACTTGCTGTATATGTATGTGTGTTTATGTATAAAACTGGTTTAAGTGGTTTGTTTGCGGATAAATTTGTATATAACAGCCCAACAAAAAAAAAAAAAACAGTTATCGATGTTCCTAGATATAAAATTCAATTCTGGTGTCTGGAGAAACAACTTAGAATTCAATCTTTACTTTTTGTGTAGCTGCTTGTTTACAAAAGGAGCTACAAATTCTTTAAAAGAAGTTAATGAAGGTGGAGTCTCTAACACAGGTGTAAAAGGAACACCGAATTAAAGAGAAACACATACGAAGGTACGTAGAGGATCCGTTAGATCAAAACTCGTATGTAGCAGCTTTGAACGAGATTTACAGAAACGCCTGTACTTGGAAGTGTCCACCGTCCATAACAAAAACAGCGGAAAACAAGAGTAGTTCTGGTCGGGGTGGAGCAACAGACTAAATGCATATTTGTCCCGCATAGACCGTGCCGTCCATAAATTAGGTCCAGTATGTGACCAGCGTCCCCAGGATACCTCTCACAATTTCAACTGCCCAACCAAAGGACTAACCCGATAAAAGCAGCGCAATTCTTTGGCCCCCTTGACGGAACCCCCCTGATTACAATTAATATAGTTTTATAGTAGTTTACACGAAGCAATTCTTATTTTCGAAAAATAAAATATAATTGTTTAATATTGAAATTTAGAAATTAAAATTAATGTTGAGAAACTTTTAATAGGTGTATTTCCATTACTTCGAATTTATATTATAATTTAGTAATACTAAAAAATATCAAAAAAAAATCAAAAATAAAAAGAATATTAGACCTTATTTTCAAAAAATAAAATATAATTGTTTAATAAATAAAAAAAGGTCGAACAATCAGTTAAATAATCTAAATTTCAATATGTTATTTCTTAATATCAATTTGACTTTAGAATTGTATTTTCTCAATTTCAACTTAAAAGTTGTACTCCCTTATTCAAAAACGATTATTAAATTTAACAAACGTTTATTAAGCAAATTTTTATATGCAAATCTGTCTTAATAAACGTTTGTTAAATTTAATAATCGTGTTTGAATAAGGGGGGTAGTATTTTGTGAAAAAATAGGTGCCGTCATCCAATTATCTTTCTTCATTCTAAAGGCAGAAATATTTTACCGTCAGCTTTGAGGCGATAATTCAATACGAATTAAAAAAATTGCATATTAAATCTTTAAAACAAATATGAGCGAATATAGAAATTGTAATGTAAAACAAATTAATGTGATATTTTGTTAGACAACATCGACAAGTTTGTTTTTGCTTTATACAAACAGATATACACGGTCATAGTAATTTTACAATAAGTCATTACAGTATCATTTTTTGTTTTCTTTTTTTTTTTTTTTTTTTGTTGTTTTACAAGATTTATTTATTTTATTTAATATACATTCTATAAAACTAAAATTTCATTATATTTTTGTCCATATGTAATGTAAATATACATATGTATATGTATAATAATAATAAATAAAAAGTAAATTTCTGTTACTTAAATAAACACATTTGTTTGCCGCTTTTTTACTCTCTTTTTCTAGTTTTGAAATTGTTAAATTCTGTCATAAAACTATAAAAATAATATCGAAATAATATGGTGTTTGTGTTTGTTTGTTTTGTTTTTATTAAATTGTTGTTTAATTTAGTTAATTTTTTTTTGTTTTGTACCATATTTATTTAATTGTTTTTTTTTTGTCCAAGCTAAAATTACACATAATAATAACTAATAAAATATTGATTTATTTGTTTGTTTTTTAGTTAGTTCTGTCATCTGTGTGTGTGTTTTTTATTCAATTATTAACTAAGTATTTTAATTAATTATAAAAAATAATACTACAAAAGAAACCCTAAAAAAAGAAACAAATATAAATTCTAAACTAAATTAAACTTTTTACATTATGTTTTTATAAGTGAGAGTGTGTTTGGGGTGATTGTAGTTTTCTTCTTTACTCATTAACAAATTAAAATATATATGTATATATTTTTTTGTTTTCCTTATTATTTTGATAATTATTAAGTTGTATATATATAAATCTTATAAATAAAATTGTTGGTTTTTTTTTTTTTTTTTTTTTTGTATTTTCTGTTTGTTGTTTAATATTTATTTATTTATTAATTTAAGTATTTGTGGTTTTATATTAAAAACGTTTTTATACTTGAAAACTTTCACAAATCTTAGTTAGCTCTTTATCTGTTAAAAAAATTTAAATTCTTGTTATTTGTAACTGTGTGTATGTTTGTTTTCTTTTTTGCGAATAAGACAAGTGCCAGCAAAGTAATATAAATATATTGTTTTTTTTTATTCTTATTACAGGATTTGTTTTCTTACTATTCATGTTTTTTTTCTTCTTTGTTTTTCATAAAACTTTTCCATTTTTTGTTTTGTATCATTTAGTTTGTTTTATAATTTAAAAAAATACATATGTATGTATGCGTATGTCTAATTATTATTATATATAATTAATATAATAGTATATATGTATGTCTATATATATGAGACTGTATTAGTTTTTTTTTTTTTTTGTGTGAATATATATATATAAGTAGGTAAGTTTTCTTTTTGTATATACTTATATGTACATATATTAGAAGTGGGGTGTGTGGTTAGGGTGGTTTTTAGAAGAGAGAGAGAGAGTATATTACATTTTATGCTAAAGAATTACTTCATTTTAAGAAACAATCTTATAATAAACAAACAAAATTAATAATTAAATTAAAATTTGAGATTTTGCAAACATAAATTAATTTTTCTGTTTCAATAGTTATCAATTCAAGTCACCACGGTGTTGTTGTTGATTGGGATAACCTCCATAGTTCATGTAGCCACTATAAAACATCATATTGTTTAATATATAGTTGTTCAGCGCAATTGATTTCTGCAATAAGAAATTATTCAAATTATTGCCAAACATTACATTACATAAACTATAGTTATATATTGTAGTTAAATTATTACATAGAGAAAATATTGTTTAAATATGGTTTTGAGAGAAGCTACTACTTAATAAATAGGCTAGTAAGTGTAACCAAAAACCAAAGGCGCTATTTATAATGTAAAAATGTTCATAAGACAAACCTAGCTGTTTGTTAGTTAGCATAGAAAATTGCATTAGTCTGCTTTCACACTCGTCAAGGCAAGTATGTTGGAATGAGAAGGGAAAAGAGAATAAAAGGGGTACAAAGTTAACGGTACTAGTCAATTTTCTTACTTCCTTTTGTTTTTTTCTTTCATGCATGTTGATTTGCATTAAAAAGTACGAGAATTTAATTGACGTGTGTGAATGAAATGACAAGTTCAAAAGAGAATTGAAGAAAAACTGGTCAGCTAAAACTGAAGAGTGTGAAACAAGACTTATAAATAAATTTTAACTGAAATAATTAAAATCGAGACACTTTACTCTTAATTCAAAACTCATGATATAGATTGCACAAACACTACTCATGATATTGCTTAAAATTACCGTTTCTGCAATTGGGCAAACTTGTGAGACTTGTTTCATGAAGCCTCTTTTTAAGTTTTGTGCAATCTAACAACAATAAAATAAAATTAACTTTCAATTTTTGTTTAAAAAAAGATTTTTAATTTTAAAAATGCCTTAAGAAAGCCAAAAGACTAATTTACTCAGATTATTTGAAGAAGTTAACGTTTGATGTACATATGTTAACACTTGTATTTTTTGGTAAAAATGGTGGTAAGCATAAATCCTTTTGTGTTTGTCACCATGTTACTTTGGTTGTTTATAGGATAAGCAACGTAAGACGGAAGAAGAGATTTTAGAAGATTTCACTTATGTTCTTGCAGCTGGAGGTAATTTTCGCTATGCAATGTCATTTGTTCATCATTCAGTCCCGAAATCACACAATTTTCTTTTTCAAAGTTTACGAGGCAAAATTTTTGGGCAAATTTACGAAGTATGTGTAAATAATGTTTCATGTAATTTTTGACAATTCATTTACGAGGGCGTAAAAATGCAGTTTGCGAGATTTTTAAACGCTATCATGACAACCCTTAATGTCTTCTTCAAATTACATTTGATAATTTACCAATTATCTTCTTAACGGTAGACAATTAACTTGATTATATTATTTTAATATAAACTCGTAGCTGTTCTGCTAATTCTTTTCAAAAGTACATTTTTGTATAGAGATTACTTGTTAAATCGTTAAAAATGGTAAAAAGGTATAAAGAATAAAATATTTTAGCATTATGTGTTCTTATGTACAGCTACGTGCAACTAATTAAGGACACCATACTAACATGTGAGCTTGAAGCAAATAATACAAACGGTTTGATGATATTCTTAAAATTTTTTTGTAGTTTAGTCTTACTCCTAGAAACTGCATATTGTGTCAAATTAATTATTACTTATGAATCTTTGAGTAATATAAGAAATAATATTTCTTATTTGATAATATGATTCAAATAAGAAAATAATATTTTCTTTTTCTCATATCGTTATCTTGTGTTAACTTTCTTTGTTTCGGCAAAGATATCATTAATTTTTTGTATTTTTACAGAGCTTACTTTGGTTTTAACAACTTGCCATTAGTTCTCAATCGGGTTGAGAACAGAACTGCATGAAGGCCGGTGAAGACCAGTAACCAAATTGTTAAAAAAAAACCATCGCTTGATGAGCCGTATGCTGCGGATTGTTATCTTGTGGAAATATCCATGTTACTGGCATGTTCTCTACCGCATACTGAAACATATATACATATATTTCCCTCAATTTTGTGCAGCTGCCCAGCACCACATGACGACATAACACCCTAAAGCATTGTAGAACCTCCATATTCCCACGACAGCCTTTTCTACGCATCGGAATGACCCGAGATCACTCGGCCAATAGCTGTCAACACAGCAGCCACTGCTGTAACAACAACAACAATATAGAACTTCCACCATGCATCGAAGTGGCGCGGGTGTACATTGCATCAAATTTTTCCCATCTGAGAGACCCTATTAACTTTTGTTTAGTCCGACAATAATATTCTTTTCTATTCTACATCCGTTCAATGGAGGCACTTCTTTGCGAATGCGAGTCTCTTCTGTAGGTTACGTTCAGACAATAATGGCTTCTTTCGTGAAATTCTTCCAAAAGTGCAACTTCTTGCAATCAATGTTTTACTGTATCTACAGACGGATTTGCCTAATTTTGGCTAAAGACTGTAATCCGAATCTCATTTGCTGATTTATGCGGCTTTTTTTCGACTCGTACACAATCAGTACATCTTCACAAACTGTCGTAATACTTTTGTTACTAAAATAAAAGTTAATCTTCTTTTAAGTACTGTTTCCGTATATTTTAGTTTTAGCCTTTGAATTGCAAGGAACAAATGTAATTCCTCTGTGGGGTTATTGTGTATTTCGATTCGAAAAGAAAATCTTTCGAATTTGAATATGTATTTTTATTCGACCTTTATTATTTCAATTATTACTAATTTTTTAATAAAATTATTAAATTTGTTATAATTTGTTAAAAATTGTAAAATTAAAAAAGAAAAAAACCCTGACGAAGGCACTCAAGGAAGTGCCGAAATATTGGTTTTAAATAAAAGATAAAAAGTTTTTTATATTTAAAAAAAAGACCTCAAGCTTAAAAAATTAGTAATCTTTCGAATTTGTATACTTTTTACATTGTATTTCGAAATACACAATAATCCCCCTGGTTTTTTATTTTAAATTTTCTCAGAATTGTTGCGCAAGAACAATAGTTAATTCTGGTGGCACGTGAAAAGCCTCTAAAAGGAGAATGTAACAATAAAGCTAGATTTACACAATTGAAATTTTCCTCAAAATGCTTCAAACTCGTATAAACAACAAAAATTCTTCAAAATTTATTTATTTAATAAATATTAATAAATCTAGCTTAAGTTTAAGAAGCAATATTTTAAAACGAGGGTTTAAAATTTTTACCTTTGTAAACTCTTCACACAAACCATTATTTAAACAATATTTTTTTTACAGATAAATAGTAATTAAGCATAAATTCTTAATTATATAAATAGTACTAACTTTTGTTATAGAAATTGTTGTGCGATTTAATTGTAAATACTGATAAATACTTCTGCTTGATGAGAATGATGGTCAAATTTCTTTGACTACATTTTTTTGCACAACAATTTGTTTTGTCACTTTTATTTGTGGTTGATTGGAAATGAGCATGATGTTGAGTTGATGATGATGATGATGATGATGAACTTATTTTGATGAAGCAAGTAGTGGGTGATGGTGGTTGGTTGTATTGTTTGTTGTTGTGGTGGTGTGGGTGCTTGTCGATTGTTAATGTTTATGTTTGTTATTAAACAAATGCCAATCTTTACATTTCACTTTTTTTTAACTTTTAACACATTTTATAACAATAAATAACGAATTATTTGAATTTTTTCTTCAAAAAAAAAAAAAAAATATTTTTAACAAACAAACAATGTAAACAATATAAACAAACGAAAGCGATGATGATTAAGTCAATGATGATAAATACAAAAAGTTTGTGTTTATGATGGATGATAGCAACAAAATAATAGATTCGTTTTGGGGTCCATTTACCGGGGCCTTTGTCTGTTGAAATAAATGAAAATAAAAAAGAAAATAAATAAATTTCATTTGAATATTTTTCAAAAAGCGGGGGAAAATTTCTTTTAAATACGCGCATAAATATTGAGATATTCCTCCACACACATGTTACCAATGACAAACACTCACGCACACATTTAGAAGAATTTATTTTATATTTTATTGTTCTAAATGAATATGTTTGAAAACAATTTCGTTTAGCTTCTTCTAGACTTGGATGAGTTGATTTTGGGTTGGCTGATTGGTAGGTGTTTTGGGATGATGTTGATGGTGTTTGTTTATATTTCTTGCGTTTCTATGTATACTTTTTTTGGAGGGGGAACACGGTACGTTGGTGGAGACAGTCAGACAGAAGCATCTTTCAAATTGTTTTTTTTTTTTTTTTTTTTTGTACTTACCGGAAATATTGATCATGCAATGACTGACGCTGGAATTCAGCGGCCTGTAAATACTGTATATATGTAATTAATGAGTAAAATAAATTATCGAGTGTAATGGAAAACCTGAAGTTGATCAGCATAAGACATACGCAGCAAAACATCTGAGTGCGGCTCTCTAGGCATAAGCATATTTGGACGTGGAAATTGACCAACATTCGCTATTTATTTCGTATATTGAGGTTGAGTTCATTTCATTTAATTTGATTTGACATTTTTGTTTTGTTTGTTGTTTAATTTTCCAGATAAAATTTAATTAGAAAATAAATGCACATTTATAAGTTAACACAGAATTAGTTTAGATTTTTGTTTTATATATACAAATAGTCAAAATTTATTGTGGCGGATACGGTGTAGCAAGATGAAGTAATTGTGGGTGTTGCAGTTGAGTATGTTGATGCATTTATTTAGACGAGTATATACAAGAACACACACAAACATAAATAGTTAAAGTATTGCATTGATGACATCAATTTTTAAGTAGATTTACAAAACGTAGTCAAAGTAAAACAAAAAAGAAATGAAAAGAAAAAGAAATATGTATTGTCAATTGATTTCTTATAGATAATAAAACATCGTTTTTAAACGAAATTTAAGAATAAATACTAAATATTGTTAAGGGGCGCGCGTTTGCGAATATTAATTATTTTGTTGAGAGTTATGAATGTTTAAATTTAAGGATTTTGAAGAATATATTTTATAAATATTAATAATACCTGTAATTTAATATTACAAACTGTACCTAGTCAAGTCATAAATATTAGTAGGTATACAACTGAACACATTCATTACGAATGCAACCCTGGCACATCTATTTCGTATTAATTGCGATTTAACAGTTAACATTGCGACGTAAAAAGTTTTTGACATCAATTGTTAACAATAATGGAATAGACCTATTGTAGTTGGCTTACTAAAATGCAACATGAAAAAAGGCGATATCTTTAGGAAGTTGCGACCGTTTGGAATCACTCGCAATTTTATGTATCGTGTTGTGAAGTTGTTTGAGAATTCTGGTGGAGTACGAGATCGTCAAAGATTCGGCCATCCGAGCACTTTGAGAACTTCCATGAACAGAACGATCGTTTGTATGATTGGTCGTTCAGCGAAGCATTCCAACTTATTTCGAGGATTCGAAGAGACCACCATCTTGCGTCTGTAAGGGTATATTGTAAAGCCTTTCAACCAATTAATATTCGCCAATAAGCCATGGACTTTCCAGCAAGACTCTGATTCAGCTCACATAGTATAAAAGAAACAACTGTGGCTCAAAATCAACGTTCCAGACTTCATATCAACGGATAATTGGCCAGCTGCTAGTCCATACCTCAAGTTGTAGTCCGTTGAGTCGTTCAAGCGAGTCCTTGTCCGTCCAGTGGACAATTTCCCCATGCTTGAAGTGCGTCTCGCGGTGCTGGAAGGCAAACGAAAGTCATTTCGAATAAATTGTTCTTAGATTTGTAGACATTGAATAACCAAAAAAAAAAACAAAAACAAATTTTGTGAAAATATTAATTTATTTTCATTTGACATCGATTTGTCTGTGTACCAGTATTTATGACTTGACTAGGTAATTTAGAGTAGCAAATTAAAGTTTTTAAGTAAAAGATATCTCAATAAACCATTAGAAAGTTATTTCGTTTTATTATTACAATATTATTCTTCAATCTTGTTAATGATTAACTTTCAGATTGAAATATACTAGTAATTAAATGTTCTAAATAATGTCATAGCTACTTTTGACTATTTTGAGAAGATATTGTCATAAAATTTATGGTATGTAATAAACTAAAAACTTATGCAAATGTTCTAAACAATTTGACTATTATCACGATATATTGTCACAAAATTCAAGTATTAATGAATGCTAGAAAACTACATCTATAAATAGAAAGTATTTAATGAGAATTTCCCCTGTGATTGTTTACTATCCGAATTATGAAAAGATAAAAGTCGAATGGCCTTTAGTTAGCTAATGACAAAGGCTTAACTAATGATTTTTTATTCGCAATGCTTAGTTTGCCATAAGAATAACAAGTAATAGTTAAACAATAGTTAGTATTTTAATTTACCAATGATTAACTAATGACGGAGAATTCGGTCATAAGTCTTTTTTGAAATTCGATTTTTTAAGACCTAAAAATTGTATTCCTTTTTGGTACTTTTTTGTCAAAACCTATTGTCTCAATAAAAACATCTAGAAATATTATTCTCTATTTCCAGGTCTTACAAATAATTGCAATGACAATTTTGCAAAATTATTTCATTTAAAAACATCAAAATACTATGAAAACAGTTTAACTCATAAACTTGCGCATCATTATTGCTTAAGGTCAACCAGGTCGTTATTTTTTATACCCTACACCACAATGGTGGGGAGTGGTAAATGAAGCCAAATCACATATACAAATTTTGTGCAGATCGGTCCATAATTAGTCGTAGCTCCCATATAAGGCCCACTTCCGAAAATCACTTTAAAGAGCATAACTCACTCAAAAATGTTGGTATCCAAATAATATTTAACGCAAATATAATAACAGTAAAACTTCATTATGATCGGTCCATAATTAGTCGTAGCTCCCATATCAAGCCCACTTCCGAAAATCACTTTAACGATCATACATTTCTTAAGAATGTTGGTAATCAAATAAAATTCGACACAAATAATATAAAGAAATGATGACACCCAATTTTGTAATGGTCGGTCCCATATAAGACCCTCCCCGTAATCAACTTTAATCTCTATAAATGTTTTAAAAGTATTTATATCGAGATAAAGTTTAACATACACAATATTTATATTCACAGAAATCATGACACTAAATTTTTGGATGATCGGTCCATAATAGGTCATATCTCCCATATAGCGCACATTTCTGAAAAACTGTTTTATACAAGGTGGCGCAAAAGTAAACTTCCGATGTTTTTTGGTTGTAATTAAAAAAAATTAAAAACTTTGATTCTTCTTGTGGATTATTTTTATTTGGACTTTTAATTTATTTTACATCAAGTCGAGAATATGATGTCATGTAAATGGCCGCCGCCGCAGTAGATTGTCATTTGAGCCCTTTTTATGGCATTTTCCATCACTTTGGCCAAAACTTCCGGAGATAGGTCCTCACATTCTTGACGGATATTGCCTTTAAGAGCTGCAAGAGTCTGAGGCTTGTTGACATAAACCCGCGACTTCAAAAAGCCCCACAAAAAGAAGTCTGGAGCGGTGAAATCAGGTGATCTTGCTGGCCAGTGCAAATCGCCAAAACGGGACATTAGGCGCCCGGGAAATGCATCCTTCTAGTGAAAAAAAAAACTTTCGCTTGATTTAGCTTACTCGGGCCGTTCTAAAACGTAAATCAAATTGTAAGCCGTAATTAATTATGTCATTTGGAGGCCAAATAGTTCCTTCTTAATAGTATTACATATTTAGGGAGCAATTTAAATAAAAACTTAATTTTGGTATTTTGATTCCAACTGCTTAAATGGATAAATAACATTTCCCTCAAAGACGGAATGATATACCAGAAATTAAGTTGAAGTCTACTATTAACTAAAATTCATCGTACATGAAAAGCACACATTTCTCCATGTTTACCAATTTAAGAATAAAGTTTTTATGTAAAAAACTAATTTTTTTTTGAAAACTTGATTTTTTAATAAAATTTTTTACGGTTTTTCGCTAATATATTTAGTTATAGAGCGATTTAGAAGATCTTCATAAGACTTATTTTACAAAGTATTTCTCAAATGTCTCTTAAACTTAAATAAATGCAATAAAATTTTGTTTCCCAATAAAAAAGAAACGATTTTTTAAGAAACAAGAGTAATAACTATTTTACTTTTTTAAGTGAAGTTCAGCTGAATACATATACAGTACATGTGGTCATATAATTAAAACATTCATCAGAACAGTAAGTTACTGTAAGTTACTTAAGTCATATAGTTAAAACATTCATCAGAACAGTAACTTACTTACAGTAACATATAACTATTTTACTTTTTAATATGAAGTTTAACTGAATACATATGGTGGGGGTGGGGGGTTTTACTCTCTATTGCGATGCGAAAGCAAATTCGATGCGTAAGAGTACGCTTTCGTATCGCAATAGAAAGTAACCACCCCCCCTGTATATGTATTCAGCTGAACTTCATTTTAAAAAGTAAAATAGTTATTACTCTTGTTTCTTAAAAAATCTTTTTTTATTTCTAAAAAGATAACAAATATTTTAATTGTAACGGGACCATAAATGACAAATAATGAAAACATTCACCACTGTTTTATTATTCCTAATAATTTTTCAATTTCCGTCAAACAATTTAACAAGCGGCAAATTTTCTTCAGCAAATTTCTTTTATATGAATTTTGATTAATTTTTAAAGAAATTCTGGCTATTGGCCCTATTGGTTTTTCCAAAAACTTATCGGTTTTTTCAATTTTTTTTCAGCAAACTCTAGCCTTGATGTTATATTCTTTTTCGAAAAAGTTTTCGTTGTGCGATACAGCCACAAAGGGAAACTTCATTAGGCCTTTGTCTTATTACTCTATGTAGATGAAACTTCAATTCCATGCAATGACTGCACTTCAATCTGTATTTTCCTAGAAGTTTTAAATGGATCATCTTGAGAGATTATTTTTATAATTTGATCTTCTCTTTATTTGTTTTTCGCTGTTTGGAGCTCTTGTAACATTTGTAGTTATACCATATGCATTTTAATTATTAATGGCGTTGTATACCTTTCCTCTGGAGCAACCAAGTAAATTAGAAATTTGTAATACGGTTTTACCAGAAGTTTTTAGATTATTAATAAGTTTTCGTTCTTTTTCGGAACAAGTTGATGCTTCGCCTCTACCTAACAATGTTAAACTTTATAATTTCACATTAAAACACTTTTTCAATACTTACCGACAATATTTTTGGGAAGCAATTAGGAAATAAGTTATTTTAAAACTATTATAAAAACAAAGCTGAAAATGTTTTAATTATTAACGCAAACTAACGCATTATTTAACAAAATAAATTGATGTTAGATAGAAATAACTGAGGAATTAGGAGCGTAAGATATAAAACTGAAAATTATTGTGGAAAAGTACATTTCAAATTGCAAAAGAAACATTAAACATTTTAAATTGGGTAAAATTAGAATTATGTTTTAATTATCTGTATACCACCGACTCTAACATGTCTTCGTGTTTTCTAAGTACTGTAAAAGGTTTATTGAGTTGCTCTTAACTTAAATCTTCTTTAAAATTAATTGTATTATTACCAAAAAAAAAAAAAAAAAAACACCCATAGGTAAACTACCTCTAGTATTTATTCTTGAAATTTGATTTTCTTATAAAATTTTACACAAACTCACGTGGTAGTTGAAATCCGGCCTCCGGTGGTTGCTGCTGTGGGGGCAAAGGCAAATGTAAATGAGTATGAGAATGCGCATGTGCATGATATTCTCTCGTCAATCGTATCTGAAAATTTATAGTTTAAAAAAAGTCGTGGCGAATTTCCAAAATTTAGTGTTGTGTTTTGAAAATTACATTACATATTTCATTTACAAAGAAAAGAAAAAAGAACGAACAAATGCTTAATTTTCATTAATAAATTAATGAAAAAAAAACAACAGAAGAAAAGGACAAAAAACATTATGGAACAAAATGCTTGTTGCTTTTTTTTTTTTTTTTTTTTTTGGATTTTTTAAAGCTGTTAAAATATGATGCCTTTTCTTTTTGATATTGAAATTTTACAGGTGTTTGGTTGGTTGGTTGTTAATTGCGCAAAAATGATTTTTATTTTTAAATGTCGGATTAGAAATGCAGCAAAATATAGTGGAACATGTTTATTTTTATGTTTTTGTAAATGGGGTTAAATTAATGTGTTACGCTTATGTATGTTTGATTTAATGACTAAAAGTTAGGAAACTGTGTTACAAAATGCAATAACAAAATGTGTTGTTTGATTTAGTAAGTTTTCTACATACATACATACATTTTTGTGGGTGAAATGGCAAATAACAAAAACAAACAAATTTTTTTTTAACTAATTCGGTAGGGGAGGTTTAAAAACACACACACACAACGCACTCAATTAAGTCGAGTTTTTGCTTTGTATTCGTTTGCTACTAGTTTCTTTTGGTAGTTGTTGTTTTATTTTAAGAACAAATTGTTTGTAAATTTGATATTGGTGGTTAATTCGCAAAAAAAAAAACAGTAAAAATTTCAAAAATCCAAATACGATTGAGTGATTGAATGATTGATTGTTTGATTGATTTATAAAATATTTTATATTTCATATAAATGTATACAGAATATACAACATATACATACATACATAATAATAACAATAAGTTGTGATTTATAAAAATAATTTCATAATTATGTTGTATATATGTATAGTAATTAAACATACATAATAATAACAATAAGTTGTGATTTATAAAAATAATTTCATAATTATGTTGTATATATGTATAGTAATTAAACTCGTTATATTAAAATATATAAATGAATGTTAGAATTTTGAAATTTCTCTTTTTTAAACGACTTTAAAAGATTTTCCACTTACCATATGTTCATTGGGATCTAAGCCGACATGATGAGGTGGTGGTATACCCAAACGTTCTCTTTCCATTTGTGATATGGCCGCTGGATTAGCATACATGGGAAATTGTGAAGGATGTAAACCACTAAAAAACACAAATTATTAATAATTAAATAAAATCTATACGTGTAAATGTATACACACACACAAAATGTGGCAAGTACTCACCGTCTATAGTATTCCATCCAATGAGGATCTAAACGTGATTGACCGGCTGCTGCAGCTTGTGCGTTTTTGATTTCCTCCAACTCTCTGTAATTTAACATAGTTCTAATATTAGTTTAAACATAAGAAACAATCACAAATTTTCCATTATATGTATGCTTTATTATAGAAAATGTATGCTAAAATGTTGAGTGATTGTTTGATACATGCACTTTAAGCAGTAAAATTTTGCATTTAAAAACGAAATGAAAAGCATAGTATCTTGTATTTTAAAAGCGTTTATGAATTATTAGGATGCATTTTTTGGTGTATATTGTATGTATATTAGGGTGGCCCCAAAATAAAGTTTCGGATGTTCCCGACTAATATGAAAATTTGATTAATTTTAAGACTACGTTTCTAAATTTTTTTGTTCTGGGGTCAATATTTGGTGAGCTAGATCAAAGGATAAAAAGGTCCTTTTTAGAGGTTTTTTGATTTTTTTCACATTTCTTCCAAATGTAAATTTGGTATCATATGAAAGGCGCATTGAATGGGGTATCAAAAATTAATTTTTTTTTTTTTTTTAAATTCAAAAATTTTCAAATTTTCAGACAAAATAAAATTTTTTTTTTTATTTTTTCATAGAATATACTTAAATAAATAGTTTCTTGATTATAAACATCATGTATTTTAACCCAAATGGTTTTTCCCGTTTTTTAGCTTATAAAATTTACATTATTTTAATACCAATTACATTAACGAATTGAGTTAAGATTGTCAGATAGGGAAGAATTTAGGTAAAAAAAAAAATAATAAAAACTTAAATAGATAGAATTTTAAAAAACGGGAAAATCCATTTGGGTTAAATTGCATGATGTTTATAATAAAGAAATTTCAACTTTTATTTAAGTAAATTCTATGAAAAAAATAAAAAAAAAATTTGAAATTTTTAAAATTTTTGAATTTAAAATTTTTTTTTAATTTTTGATAACCCATTGAATACGCCTTTAAAAGACCTTTCATATGATACCAAATTTACATATACATAGTTCCTTTGGAAGAAATGTGAAAAAAAATCCAAAAACCTCTAAAAAGGACATTTTTATCCTTTGATCCAGCTCACCAAATATTGAGCCCAGAACAAAAAAATTAAGAAACGTAGTCTTAAAATGAATCAAATTTTCATATTAGTCGGGAACATCGATACCTTATTTTTTCTCCATACAAACGGGCCACCCTAATGTATATATGTATATATTTATTGTATGATTTATATTTATTGTTATTTAATTTTTAATACCTTTCTCTACTATACATGGGCCCCATTGGATGATGATAGGGTACCATCTGTTCAACAGGGCTGAAATAATTGAAAATGCAAGAAAAATATTAGTTTTCAATTTAATTATTTTCTTTTCTTCCCACGCACTTTCCACAAAAAAAGATCAACTGTCAGATCTTTGGAGAAAACAACTTAAATTTGATTTAATAACTTTCTATTAATGATACAATTTAAAAAGCTAAAGTTTTACATAAAAAAAGCTACAAGAGAAATAGCTTTAAATTGAACCGTGAAGCCTGAACGTATGTACATATTTCACAAAGTTCTTTTTTGGTCTCCTTTTTAAACAAATATAAAAAACACACAACATACCTAAAACCAACATGTGGCCGAGCATACTCGGAAAGTTGTCGCAAGGCTGGTGTATCCGTATAGGGTGGTTTAAGTTCCGCTTTGAGTTTAGCTTGTTGTGCTGCCTGTTGAGCAGCAACCGCTTGTTGTTGTTGCTGCTGCTGTTGCATTTGTTGTTGCTATAAGTTTAATTTGTTTTATGCAAAGAATTAAGAATTAACAAGTAACATTTCTGTTATTTAATACAAACCTGTCTTCTTTCTCGTTCTTTTTCGGCTAATTTACGATCACGATCCTCACGTTTACGTGCCAACTTGGAGTCGGCCACTGGTTTAAATATTAAATCAGTTCTTGTGCATGAGTTGTAATCACCGCGATCGATATGGCGAACAAATCTGTACAAAAAATAATAATAAATAGAAAATGAAAATTGCAATTCGTAGCTACAATGAAAAAAGTGCACATACATTGCCGACTGTGAACGATGACATTCTGTGTCATCGGGTTTGGCTTCGGGACTAGGACCACGTGGTATATTGTGTGTTGGACTAGGTATTTCCGGCTCCGGATCGGGCTCAATTTCAATTGGCACTGCAAATCAAAGGAAAAAAGGTTATGTTTAATGTCTGTTTTTATGCTAACATTCTTTAAACCTACATGGTTCTGTGGGATGATGGTGTGGTGGTAGTGGTCCTCCTAAACCAGAACTAGCCGAATGAGCATGAGCTCGTAATGCATCCATATGAGATGTGGGTTGGAGTATGTGCTGTTTGCCGATTTCTTGAAATGGCGATGAATGCGGAGGTGGCGGATAACCTGGTATATGCGAACCCGGATAACCAGCAGGTGGCAGACCCGTCGGCGTAGATTGTTGACTGCCCGGTGGTCCATTCGGTCCTCCGCTGTTGATATTGCTATTATTGCCCTGTGGTGTCTTTGGTGTTGGCGGTTTGTTCTGCTGTTGTTGCTGCTGCTGTTGTTGTTGCTGTTGTTGTTGTTGTTGTTGTTGCTGCTGCTGTTGTTGTTGTTGTTGCTGCTGCTGTTGTTGTTGTTGATGTTGTTGCTGCATTTGTTGGTGTTGTTGCTGAATTTGTTGTTGATGTTGTTGCTGCTGCTGTTGTTGATGTTGTTGTTGCATTTGCTGTTGGTGCTGCTGCTGTTGTTGTTGCTGCTGCTGTTGTTGCTGTTTATGTTTTTCCTGCACAGCCAGTAATGCCGGGTCATCTGGTCTTGTTGGCGGGGGTCCAGGCAAGCCTTGATGATGAGCAGCTGCCATTACTGCTGCTGGATCTAGAGGACCACCGGGACCTCCGGGTGGCTTCATGTATGCTGGGAAACCTGGTCCATATGGCCCATATCCATATGGCGAGTTAAATGGATTATGGTGATGTGGAGAGTAAAACATTGATGGATGTAAAAGCGGGTGAGGATAAGGTGATTGACCAGGATGTACTCCCATTGGTGGCATTCCAGCTCCAGCAGGTATTAGAGGCAATGGCAGTGGCATTTGCGGGTGACGTATGACCGGCGGTGATGCGCCAGGTCGCAAATGTGGTGGCGGTGATGCTCCTAAACCTCGTTGTCCCGACTGTGGGCCATACATCTTGCTCAAAGGACTCGCCATCAACGCGGAAGCACTCGAAACTGGAGGTGGAGTCATGTGTGGTGATTGCTGACGTAACAAAGCATGTCGATCACGTTCAGCTACCGCAGCAGCTGCCGCCGAGAGTGCAGATGATGATGGATGATGGCTAAGTGGCGATTGTGGCACGGGATGTAAGGGACTCTGGCGACTGAGACTGCTAACACTCGAAGCCGGCGAAGAGGAACGATGTCCAGCACCCGCAGATGTATTCAATCCACTTGGTGTGCCCACATTATTGCTGCCAGGAGGACCATTCAGTCCACTGCTAGAACCTCCAGGACCCGAATTGTTTTGAACGCTAGGACTGGCTCGACTAAATGCCGACGATTGAACCGTATTGGTAGACGACAATGAACTAGATGACGACACTGGTGGATTCGAGGGATGAGATGGCATTGGACCACTTGCTGAAGAGACAACAGGGTGTCCGGATGATTGCAAATGTGAAGGCGGTGGACTTCTTCTACTTAGGCCTGACTCAGGCATACTACTAAGTGATGGTGGCCCAGCCAACAACGCCAAGGGACCTGCACCAGGTCCTAGGCCAGCAAGAGAGTGTGGAAGCATGTGATGACCAGCATGAGCCGGATGACCGGGTGGTAAATGGGCCAGATGCGGATGAATGGGCAGGGGGTGCCCAATAAGTCCTGGTGGTGCGTTGCTTGATAATCCAGGCAATGGAGATGTACGGTGTGTATGTGGAGACTGCTGAGGCGGCCCCGATGAAGATGACTGTGAACTGGGAGGGTCTCGTAACTGCGAGGATGGCGGTCCTCCTTGACCTGGTCTCTCGTCGTGTAGCCCTCCTCGTTGCGGTGGCTGAGCAGGTGATGGAGTTCGTACATTCGATGCCGATGATTGCTGTGGCGCTTGTCCATGTATCGACAAACCGTGACCCTGCATGTGTGGAAGTGACCCACTTCTTGGATCATGATTTTGTAGAGACAATGGTATTGGAGCAAGAGGATGCATGCTGCCAGCCCCTGGTGGTAATTCCGCATGTGGTCTATGCAGTTGTGGCAAATGGCTGGGAGGCATATGTTGTGGATGCATACCAGTAGATGGTGCCATCGAAGTTATACTATGTGGTGGACCTCCTGGTCCTGAAGACGGTGGCATCGAACTAGGAGCAGATTGTCCAGGATGATGCAGTCCACCACTAGATGTGACGGGTGTTGGGGTAGGATGGTGAAGCGTACCCTGTGGTGGTGGGCCACCGCCAGTAGAACCTGGTGGCATACCTGGCATTTGACTCTGGTGAGATGAAGGTGGTGGTTGCAATGGACCACCATGTGGAGACACCAAATTTTGTGGATGCATTCCTGGAGGAAGGCCACCACCAGCAGGCGACGGCATATGCGGTGACGGGTGTGGGGACTGGAATTGCATTTGAGAAGATGGCTGTGAACTGCTATTACTACTCTGACTATCTTGGCCAGGCGTAGATCTTGACGAAGCGTCGATAGGGCTTTCTGGAGGTGGATATTTTAGTCCAGATTCAGGTGGGCCGCCACTATAAGGAGAAGGTTTAATAAGATTTTCCCCATATGGGGAAGGTTTCATTCCACCCGTGCTCATATCAGTAGGTGGTCCTTGAGGTGGTGGATATTTCATGTCCTGGGGTCCATATTTACCCACCATTGGGTCTCCGTACTTCATCATTAGACCAGCAGACTCAAACGGTGGTCTGGCCAAGGGATGCTGAACTTGATGCTCATAATGTGGCTTAGGCATTGCAATGCCTGGCGGAGGTGTGGCTACTGGAGGTTGTCCATGTGAGGGTGGTGGTTGTTGGTCTAAATGACCACCCATATATTTGTGAGGTGGTAGTGCATTATCATTCGACGCAGAAGCACTGCTCACTGGAGGTGGTCCCAGACTTGAAGGCGGATAACCCTTTAGGTCTGGGAGTTTCATGGATATATCGCTAGAACTACCATATGGCGGTTTACTTGTAGGAGGTTGTGCATGTGCCGACAAATCGCCGGGAAACTTGCCACCTTGTTCTATCATAAATTTCATATCAAATTTGCCAGCGGCCGCCGCTGCTGCAGCCGCTTGCATTTCCTGGCTGTATTTAAGAGTATCCAATTGCCCGGGTGTATATTTAAGATCTTGGGGGACGAATTTTCCAGGTTCGTATTTAATGCCATCGGGGAACTTATGATCCATTTCATTGGCATATTTCGGTTGTTGAGGAGGTGGGCCTGTCGAAGGACCACTGCACGGGGGCATTGAACTGTCGTTAGGCATAGATGTTGGCGGCCCCTGTTGTGGCTGCTGGTGTTGCGAAGGTGGTGCAAATTTGAGTTGACCACCCTCAACTATGTAACCTGGTGGATGCCCAGGTACATGAGGATGCTGCATATGGGGTGGAGGTTGCTGATGTTGATTTAAAGGAAGCGGAGATGGATGCTCTTGGCCATCTCGCTTCGTAGTTAAAGACATCGGTGCCTGACTGCCAGGTGGCGGTATCGCCGGAGGCAAACCCATAATCTGCGGCTTGATATCTTCGCTCTTAACCTCAATTTTAACTTTGAGATCTTGAGGTTCGTTACTATTTTGATTACAGGCGGAATCAATATCCTTGGGTTCTTTCTTAAAATACACAACCTCTGGCATAATGATTTGCTGCTGTGGTGGTGGTAGTGGTGGTTGAGGCGGTAATTGAGGAGGTGTGGAAATTTCCTGTTTCATATTGGCCAGTTTTTTCAGCATATCTTTTGGCATATCACCGGTATCCATCATTTCCGATTTACCCAGATCTTTGCGATCGATAGAGGCGTTGAGAGCCTCTACTGTGGGGACCTTCAGCGGAGGAAGTGGTGTGTTTACTACAACCGGCGGCGGTTTTGTGGTAGTAATAGCTAAGGGATCTTCTTTGGGTTCCTTGTCTTTAAGACTTGCATCAGTAACCATAGTTGGTGCCTGTATATTAGTTTCCTCATCAACATTTTTGATTTTATCTTTAACGTCAATTTCGGAAATTTTTGATTCGGTTTTCGGTATAAGATTCTTATCACTTTTGGTGGATGATTCAATTTCACTATTACCACTACTGCTATTATCTTCCTTGCTGGATGAACTTTCTTTGCTGTCTTTAGACTGCTGTTCGCCAGAGTCAGTGTTGTTGGACTCGCCATCATCCATGGCAGAATCTGAACGACTATCGGAATTGGTGCTTTCGACCGGACTTTCTGCACGCTTGCGTTTATCTTTGGAACCAGCGGAAATTGCAGCTGGACCGCCATTATTATCACTCTCGTCGGGAGTGTCTGTGGCACTAACCGCAGAACTCACAGAGCCTTCAGTGTCGCTACGTTTCTTTTTACTAGGTGTTTCTTGACGACCAGTCTTACGTTTGTTCGCCGCACTCTCGGTAACAGGCTTAGTTGGCGTTTTAGGACTTTCACCTGTAGCTGTTCCTGTTCCCACAGCACCCGCAACGTTATCTGGTGTTTCGGCACCACGCTTAGGACGCTTGCCATTAGCCGTCGGCTGCGGCTGCGTCACCTGTGTCTGATCACACTTCGCCGTTGTGCCGGTTGTGTTTTGCTGTTTGTTTCTCGTCCTCATTCTAGATGGTGATTCATCCCTTTTATGGGTTAAACTTGAATCGCTGTCGCACTCGCTTACGTCGTCTTCAGTCAGAGAACTGGTCTCCTCCTTATTGACAACTGGCGAAGCGCGACCTTTGTCTGCACTCGCCGTCGACGCCGTCGTCGTCGCCGTCGTTGTTGCGGCTGATGCAGCAGATTGTGGTTCTGGTGTATCCTCCTTTTTGGGAGGTGTATTACTTGCCCGTGTAACACGATTGCGACGCAATGCACTTTGGCGGCGTCTGCGATGCGGGCGATTGCTATTAGCGCTCGGTGTCTTCTTCCACAAATAGTAGAATTCAACTAGTTCGGGTGTCTCTTTGTGTGGTAATAAATCCTTTTGGATTCTAAAAAAGTTTTTGCCAAATTGTCTAAGACCTTTAATGAATTTCTTTATTTCGTCCTCGCACCACTTCTTTTCGATGCTTTTAGTTAGAGGTGCTTTTACAAGTGCTTGAAGTGCTTTACCTGGATCGTAACCGTTATCATGTAACTATAATTATAGATAAACAGTTTGAGTTTTATTTGAAAATTAAATAGTTAAAAAAATACATATTTTGTTTATCCATCATCAAAAATCATTGAAAAATTCAAGTTTCAAAATTATATTCACCATATTTTATGTTAGTTGTAATATTAGGCACGATTATGTTAGTTAACTGATTGATGGTTTAATTATTTAAATAAAAATAGTAAATTAATACATATGGACAAATATGTATGTATGTATTATGATGAAACATTTGACAAGAATTTACAAAATTAAAATTTTTAAACTAATTCTATAAATTGTTTTTTCAAGCAATTAGGTCACTTTTAATATTTATATACAAATGTTTGTTTATATATTTATATATTTTAATATCCACTATTTCGCTATCACAATGGATAGCTTCCTCAGGGATAATACAATATATAAATAATAAAAGTGACCTTATTGCTTGAAAAAACAATTTATAGAATATAAAAAAAAGGTCGAATAAAAGAACTAAACAATTTTTAAACTAAGTTTTTATTTTAAATAGCTGTGGCGAGGCAAAGTGCTAAAGCTTTTTTATAAAAACATGTAAATACGGTTAAGAATTTAATAGAAAGAGTATTAAGTGAAAAGGAATTCATCAAAAGAATAAGGAAAAGATTGGGAATATATTAATAGACAATAATTTTACACCTCAGCTGATTTATAAATTAATAGGACAATGTGTATAAAGACAGTAATAGGATTAATGCAAAAACCAAAAAATCTACAAATCAATAACTTATATCCCAGAAATATCAGAACGCTTGGAGAAATCGAAAATATTCGATAGCAGAAAGGTTTACAAAACTTAAGATAGAATTACCAATTCGTTCTGAACAAAATATTTGTTCGGACAAAGTTTGACGCCTCTCTTTTTGAGAGAGAGAAAATATTTTTTACGAACAACTCTCAGCTTGAATTGGTTTAATTTTATATTTTGTCTGGACAAAAATGAACTGAGTTACCAATAGGTTACATTTTTTCATACAAATAATAATGCCTTATATATTTCTATGGGCATCAGCAAAAGCAACTTTCTTTATTCATTCATTTTGAATACACAATATTTTAAAATAATTTAATATTTGTTTTTTTGACACTTAACAACCAAAGCAATATAAATCAATGGACTCAGTATTACCACTTGTAAAACTAATAGAATTTGTTCACATATGTCAGCTTTGATTTCCCAGTAAAATCGTTTGTGCTGAAAAAAACTCTCAGTAAAAAAAAAAATGTTTTCCCGGACAAAATGTTTGTTCGGAACAAATGGGTGAACCTTTATAATTCATTAGAAAAATTATTTAGTAAAACAAAAGTTAGAATACGAAGATTGGATATGTCAAATGTAGTATATAAAATATATTGTTACGGAAATGATAAAGAAAATTGTAGGCCTCGATTACCGTGCACAACACTAACTATTTTGATGTTGTATGTTGTAAATTGTAATTACGATTCACACATCGTATGAAAAATGAATGTTGTGTTGTAGACGAGACAACACAAAATTTAATTGTTGTGAACGATAATCGGACCCGTAATAAAGTTACAGTGGCTCCCAGCTTATTTCAACTAACTTAAATTAAAAAATTTTAACTGGCTATAACTTCTATGACAAAAAAATTGTAATTTTTTCAATTATGTTTTTTTTTATAGTGTAGTGTGCGTGCTATAATTGTACACATCATTGTATGTGCTATTTTTCTGCGTTCAGCTTCAAATTGTATTGTTTTAGCCTCTAAATACTTTAACAAGGGGTTCATTGTGGTAGTAGACACAGTCGGTCCTTTAAGACCTTCAAACAACTATAGGTATATATTGACGATGATGTGCGAACTAAGAAAATATGTAATTGCTACTCCTATAGAATCTAAGGATGCAAAATCAATAGCTAAGGTTTTAGCAGAAGAACTAATTCTTAAGCATGGTATATTCAATGTTATCAAAACGGACAGGAGTACTGAATTTACAAATGAGATATTGAGAGAAATTTGTGAATTATTGAAAATAAAACAAAACTTTTCTACCCCTTACCATCACGAAACAGTAGGAACATTAGAAAGAAATCATCGTGTCCTAAATGAATATTTTTTGAATTTCGTGAAAGATGATAATTGGCATGAATGGATACCATATTTTACATTTGCATTCAATACAACTCCCAATGTCGACACAGATTATTCACCATATGAGTTAATATTTGGTAAACTTCCACGTTTACCAGGTGAAGAGTTATTAAATTCTACAAAAATCTACAATTATGACAATTATTCCAACGAACTAAGAGCTAGACTTAGTCATTCATTAAATAGAGCTAGAGAGATAATTCTAGATGTAAAAAGAAAATTAGTATCAGAAAATAAGAAAAATAGTATAGATCTTAAAGTAGGTGATTTAGTCTTAGTAAGAGTAGAAAATAGAAGAAAATATGAACCTCCTTACAAAGACCCATATAAAATTTTAGATATAGATGACTTAAACGTAATAATAGAAATAGATAAATCTAAAGTAAAATTTTTACACAAGAACAATCTAAAAAAGTTCGTATTTTAATATTTTCATTGTATACATTTTTAGACACTAAAAACCAAACATTTGACCAAATTAGCATGAAGGAAACTCCTTAAAAATTATAATAATTATAAACATTGGTCACAAAAACAAATTAATAAAGCCAAAATATTTCTTAAGTATTTTTTTGTAAAGCAATAAACTATAAGAATCAAATGTTTTATTTTAATAATACCCAAACTAAAAAGGGTGAGGGTGTAGTGTGCGTGCAATAATTGAACACATCATTGTATGTGCTATAATTGTGCACACTATGATACACGCGTAAAGGAAATATGATAGCATTAAAACAACGAAAACAAAATAAAAGAACAAATGGTCAAATAAAATAATGCTATCATTGCAGCTTTGCATAGTTAAAATAATAATAATATTTTATTGTATACTCAGCAAATATTACTCACTCAGTACATTCAACTTAAGTTAAACTAAGGGTAAATGAAGAAATGTGATATTTGCTGATCACTTATTAATTTAGTATATAAGTCAAGTATAATTTTAAATAAAATCATAGATAATCCAAATGCAGACATATTAACTTGTTTTTGTTTTATTTCTCAAATAAGGGCGTTTTGCCGCTCAGTTAAATCGGCTGGTGAGCTCTGACCAAAACACAACCCGTACAAACTGACAATAAATACAATATAGACTTAACAATAGGTATGCTAAATTAAAAAAAAATATATAACAAAAAAGTTCGAAAGATATGTGGGTTAGGTAATACAAAACAGAAAAAGTATATATTCTGTCACAGCTTATTTCAACCAAACATTTTTATGAACTGCTTAATTGGCATCACTCCTCGAGTAACGGTAAATTTGCAAGCGTATATTTTTTAGTTATTGTTGCAATGAATTTTTAGTGTGGTTGTTCCAGTTAAGTGATTCATTAGAGAAAACAGAGTGTGTTGGTAATTAACCATTTTAAAATTTACCACTTGCGCCTTAAAATTCCTGCTACGGTTTGCCTAAGTGATTCAACAGTGCAAAGCATAATATCTCGGATCGTGCACGAGATTAGCAGCAATGATAAGGGTAGAAAAGCACCAAAATATTTAATGAAGTTGCTGAGCGTTACATTGTCAGAAAAACAAGGTAAAACCCTAAGTTATTGGCTGAGAAATTGTCTACGCAAGTTGAAAATGAGCTTAACAAACATGTAGTGTAGCAACTATTCGTCGTGTACTTAGCAACCATGAATTTAATAGTAAAGTAGCTCGAAAAAACCCTTTATTCAGTAAAAATTGACAAGCGCGTCTAAAATTTGCTAAAGAGCACGTTTCCCAAGACCTAAACTTTTGGAAACATGTTCTTTTTGCGGACGAGTCTAAGTTTAATATCCTTGGCTCGAATAGTCTAACTTATGTTTGAGCAAGCCTAATACAAAGTTCCAAAATAAAAACTTAAAACCAACAGTAAAGCACAGTGGTGGCAGAGTCATGGTGTGGGATTGTATGTCAACAGGTGGTGTAAGAAACTTGCAGTTTATTGAAAGTACGATGGGAAAAAGTATACCTATACCTTGAAAATTTAAAGTTCAATTTACTGCAAAGTGAAAAAAAACTGGGCATTAGGGAGCAATTCCGGTTCTATCTGGACAACGATCCGAAACATATGTAAATCAGTTTTCTATGTGAAAACTGTTGCAATGGAAATCATTATTGCAATGGAAACCCCAACTCATTAATCAATAATCTTGCCTTGAAAATTATTATCGAGAAACTGCACACGACGAAAAACTTTGAAAAACACTTTGGCAAGGAATAGGGATACTTCATAATTGTTTTTTGTTATCATAGACTGACATACATATAAACTTTACAACTGTAATATTTGCAAGTTGTGTTACTTTCATGTACTAAATTTCTGTAAATCTGTGCTACATTTTCAGTATCTGCTTTATACTTAAAAAATATCTTAAGCTTAAACAATTATTGGAATATTAATGAAAAATGTCAAATAAACTATAATAAGATATATTATATGTTTTTATAGTTTAATCATTTTTGTTAAATTTTTAAATTTTAATTAAATATATGAATTGTTTTTAAGTTACATATGTATTTTCGTTTAATAAAACAATTTTAAAATCGGGCCTCAATTATCGATTTTATTATTACCGCAGATTAAAATTGACATTTTACTTTTTTATTTGACATATGTACGTATTTTAATTTTATATTTTATTAAAATTTATTGTTTTGTGTTGAAAATTGTTTGTCGTTGTTTTTGGAAAAAACGAATCTTTAAATTTCCAAAAGTCTTTATTTGTATTAATATAAAATTAATAACCAACATTTACAGCAATATATGGAGCATAAAAGTCGAAATTTGAAGACACCGCCAGCATTAGGTAAAACATCAAAATTGCATACATATTGTGGGGCAAGCAAGGAAACCATACTATCAAATGAAATGCCTCCCTATCATACTAATAGTTGTAAAAAATACATGTTTTCCGATCATGATTTTGAAAAGAGCATGAAAATTAATTCACAATTTAAGGCAATAAAACTGAAACATAAAAGATTCATCAAAAAGTGCAATTTGTCTTGTGGTGATTACGATACCTATTCTGAGAGCAGTTCTACCGGTACAGAATATTCACTTCAGCACAAAAGTACTCAAATATTTCACCGTAGCAATAGCTTCTTGCAAATGTTATCAAATGAACCACCACCACCGCTCAAACAAATAAAATATAAACTGCACAACAAGAGTGGACAGAAATTACCAGCAGAAGCTACCGAACATAGAGTTCATCATGTGTCAGATAACAAAGAAAATGTAAATCCATTTCATACTAACAACGGTAAAAACGATCAAAGTCTGCAAAATGATTATTTCGTAATCGATAATCAATCGAAATCACAACAATGTACTAAAGTTCTTTCGCTTAAAAATACTATTGCTAAACTACAAAATGACAGCGAGCGTTTCTGTTTAATTATAGATGAACAAAAGAATACCTTAAGCGATTATCGTCTGAGTTTTGCCAAAGCCCAGCAACTGGTGCAAGAGCAGCAGATGGCAATTGATAAATTAAATTCTAATAGCCAACAGCTGCAAACCGAAACTTCAGTCATCATTGATCAGTTGCGACATAAAGTCGACACAAAACTAAGAGATGTGGATTTTTTATCCGATATAATGAGGGACGAACAACTTAAAAGAGAACGGGCGGTCAAGGAAAATTGTATACTCAGCGATCGCATAGATGCCATACAAGCAGAAGCAAATCAACTCAAAGTTAAATTAGAGAGAATGAGCCGACAAAAAATGGCAACAATTTCACGTTTAAAGGTGGCCGAACGAGATTTAAAAATATTCAAAAACTATAATGCAGCCTTAAAGCAAGAAAAACTCAAATTAAACGAACAAATGAAGAGCCTGGGAGAGCAAATAGAAAATATGCAAAATACTAGCAAGCGTACAATGACGCGTGAACGCGAACAAAATGAAAAGCAGAGACGTGAACTGCAAAAAAGAGTTTTGGAACTTGAAATGAAACTTAATCGCAATCAGAATTTTACCACTAGTTTGATTAAAAAACGGGAGAGTCTTATAGCAGAATTGCAAACTCAACTCAATAGTTTAGTGCACAATTTCGAGGTGTCACAGAAGCATATAGGAGTTTTAAGAAGACATATTTATGCTATGTGTGGCAATGATTGTCACCAATCCATCAAACGTAATCGTGGTAAGGGAGAAACTATTTGAATATGAATTTCTGGTCTTGCTGGTTTGCAGCTTTCTTGAGTCTACAATTAAAGAAACTTATTGTATAAAGTGATTGAATGATACCTTAAGGAACTCAATCAAATTATACAATAGTTTTCTTAGTAAAAGTAGAAATAACAACGAATTGTGTTTTATGATTTAGAATCTGCAACTATCATTAAAAAATATTTATGTATTCCAAACATCGAATTCTTAATAAATAATTGAAGATGTTTAATTACAATATATAAAAATATATAAAACAGTAACGTGAAAGACTGACTGACTCATTCAACTTGAAATTCAAAAATCTCAATTTACACTATTTTTATTGAAAAATTTGATACAATTTTTTCCTTGAAATTTCTTCAGTGTTCACACAGCACAATTCTTATTGCTTAAATCGCTCGTATTTTATTTAATAGTATACACATATGTAATACGAATAAGAGAGTAACACAATGAGGTGTCTTACTCGTCTTATCTTCCCTTAACCCCGATAACTAAAAGGTAATCAACTTAGCTTAAAGAATTGTTTCGTATAAATTGGGACAAAGCTAGAATAAACATTTTAAGTCTTTAATGGCCGAATTCACAGTCTTTAGTTAGCTAATGACAAAGGCATAACTAATAGTTCTTTATTCGCAATGCTTAGTTTGCCATAAGAATAACAAGTAATAGTTAGACAATAGTAAATATTTTAGTTTACCAATGATTAACTAATGATTGAGAATTCGGTCATAAGTCTTTTTTGAAATTCGAATTTTTAAGACCTAAAAATTGTATTCCTTTTTGGTACTTTTTTGTCAAAACCTATTGTCTCAATAAAAACATCTAGAAATATTATTCTCTATTTCCAGGTCTTACAAATAATTCTACCTAACGGACAATTCTAAGGTCGAAACTGCTAAAAATTGTATCCGTAAAACCCTATGGTACCCTTTGTAACTGCTAAATAAATATACAATAATAAATAAACATTAAAATACAAATTAACACTCATCCGGCATAAATCAAAAAAAAAGTATAAATATTTTTGGAATTTGTTTTAAAATTCGAATTCTTAAAGCCTAAAAACCGGATCCTTGGATAATTTTTGGTACTATTTTATAAAATTAATTTTCTCAAAAAAAAATTACCTGAAATGTTATTTTTTAATAGTACGTATTACTAAAAGAGTTAATACGAACTTATTAAAAAAAAAAATTTTAGTGAACCTGTAGTTCACAAAAAGTGGTCACACAGGTGCAAAAATAGATCATTCTCTATTTTATATTAAAACTAACGAGTTAACAACGATAAAATTAGCGTTTAACCACTTGAAATATGACATTCGGGACTAAAGTAAAACTTGTTAAAAAGGGTTAATTTCAGTACACATATTTTGGTACATTTTTGAAATTAATTTTGATTTCTATTGTGCTTTTATTTGAGTTTTTTTTTAAACTTAATTCGATTTCTTAAGGCCTAAAAACGTATCCTTTATTATATAAATTAAATTTCTCAATTAAAATTCCACAAATTATAATTTTCTAATAGTACTTATTACTAAGAATTAATACAAACATTTTCGAAAATTATTTTTAAACGGAAGCAAAAAAGAGTAAATCAGGTCATTTTCTACTTTATAATTAAAATAGCTAATAAAGATAAAATAAGCTTTTAACTACCCAAAATTCAACTCACAATGGTAAAAAAGTTATTTTTATTTTATTTTCTATTATAGGTACTTCTATTTGAATGTTTTCAATAAAATTTTTTCTGTAGATTGTTCTTCTACAGTTCAGTCAGGGTTGCGGGTTCGATTTCCGCCAAAAGACTCTGTGTGTTTTCTGCAGACAAGCCAAAAAGCTTCGCAGTTTGTGTTTGTTTAAAAAAAAATATATATATGTATATATATATATAAAAATATATATATATATATATATATATATATATATATATATATATATATAAATATATATACAAATACATATAAAAATATATATAAAAATATATATATAAAAATATATATAAAAATATATATAAAAATATATATAAAAATATATATAAAAATATATATAAAAATATATATAAAAATATATATAAAAATATATATAAAAATATATATAAAAATATATATAAAAATATATATAAAAATATATATAAAAATATATATAAAAATATATATAAAAATATATATAAAAATATATATAAAAATATATATAAAAATATATATAAAAATATATATAAAAATATATATAAAAATATATATAAAAATATATATAAAAATATATATAAAAATATATATAAAAATATATATAAAAATATATATAAAAATATATATAAAAATATATATAAAAATATATAAGAAAATACGACAATACCATTCGCTGAAGCAAATTTGCTGCTAATATGGAATTTTATGCACGCCAATGATTCCAAACACACATCACGACTTGTGTAACGTTGTTAGCAGAAATAAAACATAAATGTTTTAAAAAGGCCAGAAGAGTTCCCTGATCTCAATAAAATTGAGAACTTAAGCAACGAAGTTGAGAAAACATTTAGATGAATTGTGGGAAACATTGAAGCTGATTGGAAAGCTATATCCAATTCACTTTGTAGGTATTTGAACGAAAGTAGACCAAATATGTAGATGTCTTCATGTGATAACAAATAATGGCTATCGGACAAAGTATTAAAGGAAAATTGATAATTATTTGACGAAAATTGGAAAATTATTAGGAATAATGAAATAGTGGTGAATGTTTTAATTATTCGTCCAACCCCATTAACAATTTTCCTTATTTTTTGTTTTCACAGATTCATGAATAACGTTTTGAGGAGCGCAAATAAAAGCAGCCAGTCTTAGAATTAAGTAGTGAAAAAATTTAATCTTTTTACAACTAACTAGAAAACAAAGTGAATAAGTTACTGTTCTGATGAATGTTTTAATTATGTGACCAGCACTGTAAATTTTTTGCGATTCAAAATGATAAATACAGTAAGCTATTGAAAACTATTAGTAATATTATTTTTTTATTAAGCTCAAATTCAATAATTGTTAACTTGTAAACTCTTGTCAATAGTAAAACATATTTGTTTTCAAATTTAACCATTCTTTACAAATATTTATACTCGTATTTACAATAATATACCTCTACAAAAACCTAAGAAAGTGAAAATTTTGAAAACAAATACATATACTCGTACATATAAAACTTAGTAATAAACTAAATAATTAAACCTAAGCGTTTTGGTATGAATTATGTATTTATGTATATATGTATGTAATATTGTAATACTTACAACGTCATGTGCATTAATAGTTGTGTCATCACGTGTTGCTGCCACAATACCTTCTTCTAGTCCACCATCACACATTCCTGCAAGGCCAAAAGGGAGAAAAAGAAACAAATTAATAAAATCCAAATTCTGTTCGGGTATAGGTGTTGTGTGTGTCATTACTTTTTAGTATTTCTTCCGGTGGATATTTACCTTGAAATGCAGCCATTGAACGAGCTGCACGCAAGAACATCAAAAGATCGCCATCTGCCATAGCACCGGGACTCCATCTTGGTATTTCTAATTCACGTTCGTCGTTTTCCTTGTCAACAGGGAAGCTTGAAATTGGATTATAATCGGGCAGTTTTGCCTTTTGTGTTTTTGTGTTGTATGAGTGAGTGCATATGGAGAAGTGGTAGTAGTTGTAAGTAGTACAACAATAGGTTGTAAGAAGTAGTACAATAGTGGTAATAATAGAAGAGCAGAGTAGTAGTTATGTAGGTTGGTTGAATTGATTGATTGATTGATTGGAGTAGTAGTAGTAGTTTTGGTGGTTTGATTTGAATTGATTTGGTAGTTGAGGTGTTTGGTGATAGGTTGGTTGGTTGAGAGGATTGATATAAATATGGAAGGTATAAAAAAAAATGTTAATTAGTGGAAAAATCAAAAATATATTTTTTTATGTTTGGAAGGGATAATGAAGAAATCGTATAAACAAATTTATTATGTTAAATTGAATTAAATGATAATATTGTTTATATGTATAGATATAAACTATATAAATAATATTGATTTTGTGTTATCTATTTATATTTATATGTAGGTTAAAGAAATATATAAATATACATAGATATAATAAACACAGATACAGTTTACTTAACAAAAAATATAAATAAAATATTATTTTAAAACTACATACTTAAATTCTGTTTAAAACTAATGCAAATGAGGATGCATGATTACGATTACGAAATGTGATGAAATGTAGTAATGAGGGGACCAATAGGAATAAGTAAGGGATTAGGATTAAAGGGTTTAAAATAATGAACACATTTGTTAAAGTCTGAAGAAAAGACAGTCTTCACGTTTGCATTAGTTTATATTTCAACCCTATATCAGCATCTTATACTATGGGCACAACTGGGACGAAAGACGAATTTGGCCCAAAATATTATATATTTGTTTTCGTATAATAGCATATAGTATATACAGTCCCGAACATAAGTATTGGCACAGCAAGTGTTTTCAGTTTAAACGCTATTTTACTGTCATTTCAAATAAGTTATGCAAAAAAATTTTAGATACTAAATACTTCCTACAGTGATTTAACTAATACGAGTGATTTTTTTTTTTGTCAAAATACACTAAATATATTTTTTATAATAAATTTAGCCAAAAAATAAGCAAATTTTTCTTTCGCTCCGAAAATGCTCTTTTGTTGGACTCTTTTCTGACACCTTTTTCGGAGTGCTCCGAAAATGATCTTTTGTTGGACTTTTTTCTGACTCCTTTTTCGGAGCGCTCCTAGAATGGTATGTTGGGAAGTCTACCGTGACGAACCAAACAATTACAGACACAAATTCATTCATGTTCTTTTGTGTGGAGAAAACGTATTAGTTTAAAATAGTGGTCTTTTTGTTTGGAAATGGCATGGAAAATGGCAAGAACAAATGTTTTGATAACGCTGTTTGAAGAAGAACATAACATCGAAAAGAGTAGTCTATACGAGACAAATTCATATACAGAGGAGAAATTGTGCGTCCCCGTTATTGTCTAGACTTAAGTAAAGATCATAAAAAAATAGCAAAAATTATATTAAAAGAATTCAGAAACTTACGAAGATAATACTACGTTCAATGAAGATTCAATTACAACGCCAGTATAAAAAAACCCAAAAATAAAAGAAATGAATGCTGGTTTTGTATATATCCAAATCGTTGTGAAAAGCGAAATAGTTTTGTTATAAATCGGACACGCGTAAATTATTGCAAAGTTTTAACAAAATTCAAGCACTGCATTATTATAAACGATGAAACATATGTAATAGTCTTTACCAAATGAAATAATGGACCGTTTTGAACCAAACTCAATACCAACTGAACAAAAGTCTCGTACTAAATTTTATCGAAATATCTTCAAAATTCTATCTGCAGTTTCCGGACAAGGTTTACTTTGACAGCCAGAGGGCCAACCAGCCAGCCAGACGGATGAACATACGGAGTGATCTTAGTTGATCGGTATACTTCAAGGTGGTGTGTGGTGTTAGGCGTTAGAAACATAAGCACTAATCTAATATACCCTCCCCACTATGGTGGCCTAGGGTATAAAAACAAAGTTCTTGTTTATATCGGTTATGGCCGGTTTTTATGCGGACAATGCTTTAAGTCTGTTAATGTAATACCCATTTAATTTCAAACAATCTGTGATCGAATTTCACTTTGTAATTAAATGTGTATAGGTAGAAATAAAAGCTGGCATGAAACTCAATAAACTGTTGACAATGTTTATTAAACTCCTATCGAAAGACTTTATTATTACAAGATTATATAATTACATTAATTATATAGGTAGATATTTGTATATGTTTGCATGTTTCATAACTTTTTAAACTTGTGCGTTTGTAGAGTGTAGACATATTTATTTCATAAATTCAGTTCTTGTGCTGTCTTTTACGGGGAAGGAAGAACTTTATACAGTTTTTGTTTGTATTTGCAGTTCAGTTTTCTCTTTCAAAAACTTTAATAAATGTTAACATTATATTTCTATTACGATAATTATTATTTATTAAGCCAATTGTAAATAAGACAGCCAATTATTATTATTAGAATGTACATATTTATGTATATTTATACTTATACACACAAATACACAATACACAGAGGGAGGGAGGAATAGGTTTATTTCTGGGGAAAACATCAGAGGTTGGGTTAATTGCAAATTTATTGATTTGTTGTTATTATACTGAAAACAATAACAAATTTATATGTATAATATATAAAATACAATACATAGTACATATTCATATACAACACAAATCTAGTAAACATTTAAACAATTAGTACAATTAATTAAAACAAATGAAATATCTTCATTATCAGCTACTATTGTATTTCAATATCGTTTAAACGAGCTGTGTATTGATGGCAGTTGTGTTTAACAATCATTATACACGACTTTCAAGATACAAATATTTACATACAGTGTATGTCAAAACTATTTTGCCTGCTCATTTTTAGGAGAAATTAGTTTTTCATTCATACTTAAAAATGTAAAAATTAAGTAACAAAATGTAATTGTTTTTGCAATTTATAATAATAGAAATTATGTAGAATAAGAAACCGCCCCCCCCCCCCTCAAAAAAAACACTAAAAAAATATTAATTTTTACTTAGTTATTGTTGCATTTGAAGGCCACAAAAGTATTTAGCTTTTTTTAAATTCCTGTTAATTTTTTTTAGTATTTTTTAAATTTTTATGGTATAGTTTTAATTACTTTATTACGGGTTATACATTTCTCCCTATTGCCCTCGTGTTGTGACGATCTTTGTGTTAAACATGCCGAAAGGAAGATAATTAAATATAGTAGAATCTCGAAAAAGTTAACCAAAATGTTTCAACGGCTGTTAACTTTTTCGAACAACATATTAACTTTTTTAAGCGTTTTTTTTTAATTAAAAGAGGAAATAAATAAAATAATAAACATCTTTTTTGTTTGATATAATATCTTACCCCCTTATTCAAAAACGATTATTAAATTTAACAAAGGTTTATTAAGACAGATTTGCATATAAAAATTTGCTTAATAAACGTTTGTTAAAGTTAATAATCGTTTTTGAATAAGGGGGCTAAATTTTAATTTATTGATTTAGTTTTCATTACTAAAAAAAAAATAAATTTATTTTTATATGTACTTTTTGGTTTAAAAGTTCGTGCGCCAAAGATATGATGCCTCAAGATCAGCATATTCCGGTTTATGAAGTGTTTTCTTGTTAAATATGCTATATATGTTCGTCACATCCTCTAAAATTTCAGTACGTTTTTTCTTTATTTTTGAAATGGTTACTTTGGATACACCGTAATTAAATGCCAATCGGTTTCCGTGAATACCCTCATCAAGCTTTTTTAAAATTTCCAGTTTTTGCTGCAAATCTAATCTGATTTGTGATGGTTTCTTTTGCTTCGACATTTTTTAAATAACAACTCACAAGCTTAACACGAATAACCACCAATACAATGTGGTTTGTTGTTGAAAATGGTCATAGTTTTTTGCAACTCAAAATAAAAAAGAATTTCGGGGAATACATCCAACAAACAAATTTAAAGCTTAGCGTTGCCTGTGAGAATATTTTAAAAGCGACCAATTTGCCACTATTGTTACTGAAAAAGCCGATGTTTTTAATAACAAATTATACTCTCGGAAAGGTTAACTGAAAGGTTAACTTTTTAGAGCGGCACGTTGATACTGAAACACTGTTAACTTATCCGAGCGTTTAACTTTTTCGCGAGTAAACTTTCTGATTTAAAAATTTTCTTATACCTCTACGATTCCTATGGGGCTCAGGTCCGAGCATTGAGCAGGTGTTGGCAGGGTCATTGTAATGTTATAAGTAACACTATTTCTTTTACATTTTTCGGCTTCGGAGTTACGATATGCATTCGTAATGTGCCAATATTCATGGTGGTCCATAAAATCATCAGTATATACAATAATACCAGTTCCTAAGGAAGACATGCAGCCTCATATCACCATATAATAAACCGTGGATTTTGTATTCCTCTTACGTCAAGCATCTATCTGAACCATAAATGTTGCATTTGCTTTCGTCATAAAATATAACATATTGCCGACACGTAAAGCATTAATATTTTTGTTAATCTCAGCGAATGATCAATCAATCAATCATATTAATTTGCAGACAAATGCTTTTTTACCTTGCCAGACGATATTTTTGGCTCTCAGCACTCTATGGAATTTTTCGTTGTTTACATTGGTATCCACCAATACCTCACTTTGCGTCGAGATTACCTTCCACAAAAAAAAAAAAAAAAAAAAAAACACGACGCAAATTAAAACGACCCATGTAAAGATCGAAGATATGTTATACGAGTACGAAAATACTAAGTTGTCGTCTTTCTTTCACAAAAAATTGGTTCAATGTTTGCTGCACAGCTTTTTTTCAACGTAAAATAATTGCCTGTATTACTACCTTAGTTGAAGAATGCTTTACTTTTTATGTCATCAAATAAGCTTTTTGCTTTTGTCTGAAATACAATTTTACTTAAGGGTATTATCTGCGCAACTTGATTTTTAATCCAAACAGAAAAAAAATTAAAGACTCGAGCCCAAAGCAACCTCGAAAATTAACGACGGTTTTTCATGGGTATTACTGTAAATCAATTTATTAAATTGTTGACTGCTTGGCAACATCTACTAAACATATGACAAATGTTTTTAATTTATTTGCCCGCTGTAAAAAAAAAATCTAAAAACAGTCAAGAAAAACACCAAAAAAAACCCAACAATATTAACTGGGATTGTTAAATTTTTTTTTGGGATTTTCCCAATTTATGCAATGTCTACCATCAAGTGCAAAAAAGAAAAAAATATTTTTAATTATTTTTACAATTTTGTTTGAATGAAATACAAATTTCTCTTGAAAATGAGTTAGCCACAAAGTTGTGTGACACACTGTATGTACATATGTATGTATAGAAAAATATATTCTACTAATATCTAGTATAACAATAAAAATTGTCTGATATTAAAAGCTTTTGTCTACGAGTTTATCTATTTATAAGAATGAAAAAAGTACATATTGATTTTTAAAACAGAACTAAAAAGAATTTATTAGACACCGCAGTGGATTAAAAGAAAAAATTATATGTATGTATATCGTTAACAAAAATGCCAAAGGTCCTAACTAACTAAATAATTTCTAAATCAGTAAAAACGTTGTCAAGTGATGAATTAATATCCAAATAGTCCATCATTTAACTGTTCTCTTTTTATTTCTTCTTTTCACGAACCCTGGTAAGTTGAACGATTGAACGACTAAATTCTTGCTAAACTAGACTAACCTGGGGTAGTTAGTCTAGTTTGACAAAATGGCCACCAGTTAAAGAGTGTTGCCAACATAAAATTATATACATCTAAAAAAACACCCTATATAATCACCCCTATCGTGAATAAAATTTGTTCACTTTTCACATTTTTCCTATTTAAATTCAATGTTAAAAAAAATAAAAGTGAAGAAATTTCACGTGGAATTTTTATTCCCGATAGGGGTGAATATTTTTTAGTTCAAGCAATAATAAAATATGTTACCCTATTTCTCGATATATGTACTTACATATCGTCCCTTCAATATAACAATAGCGTATAATTTTTTTGGGGTTTTGAGAAAATAGAGTTTGAAGTTTTTGTCAAATCGAATGTCAATTAAAACCTCAATATCGCGGTAAATAAAAATTCTTCATATTGTATTTTTCTGCGAATACATAATACCGTTTCTTGTCTCTAAATTGGCCAATTTTTTATTCTACGCATCCTTTAAGACCATAATTATGTCATTCAAAGCGCAAGTCCTCCATATGGAAGTGGCACATATTCATTACTTTCCAATTTGGGTTATTGTAAACAAAAAATTATGAAAAATTAAGGTATACATTGCGTAAATTAAAAATAACTAGAAATTCATTCGTCTTCTTTCTCTTCATCTGCTACATCTGGCTCATCTAAACAATGTCGCCTCTTTCCACCTTGTAAGTTAAAAAAAATGACTGCGAGCCACGAGGAATTACATTCTTTTTGCACAAATTTTGGAGTCATGCAGCTTTCGATTACAAATTGGCAGCTCTTTATTGTATTTTCAAGTAAACGAAAAGTTGATCACCTCTTTTGTTTTTTGCGTTCCTCCAATATCAATTACTTTCAAGTCTCGATCCCATTCCTCCTTGTATAATAATTATTTTCGTTGTATGTGGGGTATAGAAATGGTCGGAATAAAAATATTTCTCAAACAATAGTGTATATTATTATAAGCTATTTTATGAGTTAAAGTTTTCATAAATTGTATTTTTTTCCACAGGCTAAAATTGAGTATACACTATTATTCTTTTAACAACTTTGGAGTGGCAGTTTCAAGTAAAATAGCTTATTGAAGGAAAATTTTGAAAAAGATATACACTATTTTTTTAACGACATTTTGACCCAATTTTTGGAAGTAGAGTTTAACGAAATTTTGACCAGACATAAAATCAATAATGGAGATTCTAAATATGCAATAAAAAAAAATTAGCGTATGAGCACATACGGTGTTGTTATATTGAGGGGACGATATGTTGTTTATAGTTTTTTTTGTTTGTATTTTCAAGTGTCAAGGGAGATTGTTCAGAAATAGAGTTGTTTTAAAATTGGGGTTTTCAACAAGGGCATATTGAAATAAAATGAAAGTTTTGCCATTCTACTTATTGATAATTAATTAATTATTATTTGACAATTGTTGGAATGAATTTAATCACATTAAAATATTAAAAACTTATTTAACAACAACCGGCTTGTCTTTCTGAAGATATCTCTACGAAGTGGTTCAAACGTGAAGGTGCCACATGTCACACAGCTACCAAAACAATTAATTTACTGCAAACCAAATTTTACGATCCCACGATTTAACCCATCGATATGTGAACAATGCGTTCCCATGTTAATTGTACTCGTATATATGACACCTAACGACCAGAGTCTCTCTCTCTCGGAGGAAGGTTGGCCAACCGAAATTTTGTTTATTGGAGATTGCCTTAGAAGAATATTTTCCAGCTTAACATTTAATTTCAAAGGTTGTTTGATTTGGAAATTTGGTTTAGAGCGATATTGCACAAAAGAAATTTTAATTTTTTTCTTATGCAACTTTATGTTAATTTGCAAAACTTTATGTTTCTCAGAACTTTACTATTTGATTAGTGATAAGTTGAAATTGATGTGTTATTTACAAAGTTTTTGAAATGTTTATATTCTCTTTGCAAGTTCGGTTCCTTGTATGTTCTCTTGTGCAAAGTGTAAAGATTTTGCAAATACTTTTGCTATTTTGTTCCACAAAAACTGTAAATTCCATTTTTGCAAAGTAAATTTTGATGTTTGTGAAAAATTTGCAAGCTTTACAAATTCATATTGTTATACTAACTAGTGAAACTTTAAAAATGTTAAGACATGAGTTATTGTTCCACGATATTGAAGACGCGGTTAAAAGAAGATATTGAAGACGCGGTTAAAAAAAAGTGTGCAAGCGTTTAAATCACATCCAAGTTGATTTAATATCACGTCAGTGATATTTATTTAATTACACAAGAAAGGATATGTGAACGACCACGGAAACCACTCACTGAATGTGGATGATGATGATAAGAGGGCCAGACTACACATTTTACAGTATAAAAGCAAGAGTGTTTGCGGAATTCGGCTGTAAGTCAAAGATTTGACAATGAATGAAGTCTATTCCTGGGTGCTGTTGTTATGAGTGATAGTGGTTACGGACCACTACGGAATATGTACTAGAAGAAAAGTGGTCCCACCCACGCCTCTTTTTAGGAAAATTAAAAAGAGTAATATAGAGTATAACTACTGGATCGATCATCATTAAATTTTCACAATAGGATATTCTTACGAAATAATAAATTCTTGACTATATAAAGTTGTAAGTGGACAAAGGGGCATATAAGAAAAAAAATTAAATCGCCATATTTTGGGCATTTTTTCACCTACGTCGATGATATTTGGTACATAGTTGTGAATAGACAAATGGGCGCGGCCTCGTCCATATAACCCAAAATTTAAAATCGTCATATCTTGGGCATTTTTTGACCAACAGCGGCAGTATTTGCTATATATGGTATTGGCATGAAAAGAAATAAGTACAAAAAGAAAAGTGGAAGGAGCACGCCCATTTGTTAGCGATATATTGGAGGCTAGACCTGTTAACCGATCTTAAATTTTCACAGCGAGCAGCTTTGACTCAGGAATACTTATTACATGATAATATTTTTCGACCATGCACACTTCTGCACCTACATTTTTACAATTTTTAATAACGGCTTTACCTCAAAGGGTGGTAGTGAAGCGCACCGGGTTCAGCTAATAATTCTATAAAAAATACTTTATTTTGAAAACTAGCAAATAAAATATTATTTTGTTCTTTAATAACATGCAACACTGCATTTTATTTTGTGGCTCTTTTCAACAAGTTGTATTTAACAACGCAAAAAGAAAAGTAATAAGACATAAATGCAAAGATAAGTAAAGGCTTTGTGGAACACTTTGCACACACACCTTGCATGAGAGCGCAAATACTTTACAAAGATGCAAAAAAAAAATTTCTCAGTGCAAAATGAGTTTTGCAAAGAATATTGTGGAAAAGAAACACTTATGTCTCTTTGCAGGAAAATGCAATTTGATAAGTGCTAAGTGAACATTTGATAAATTGTTTGTGGAATAGAGCCCTGTTCTGCAAATGAAAAGGTTTCACGAATGTGTGATGTTCTGTAAAACGCTTTTAAACCGATTGAATAGAGTTGTGGAGTAACTCCCCAGTAAGGAAATAGGTACATTCAAATGTTTAATGGTAGAAATCATAAAAACATTTTACAGAAATACGGGGGCCAAATTACCGCATTCGTGATCGAATGAGCTATCATATCGAAAAATGATTTCGATATCGAAATTATGATAAAAAGTATTAAATTTCTTGCTCGATATCGAATGCCATAATCTCAAATAAGAAAATTACGATCAATTATACTCGATGTCGAATGCGGTAATTTGGCCCCTGATATTTGAGAAATTTATCTCATGTTTAATAAAAATAACAATCCAAGAGGAACGAAAATCATGTTAATTGATTTTCTCAAATTCCTATTACAAACCCAGAAATCTAACTAATCTCTATATTATTTCTAATACTAAACAATCTTTTTTCATTACTAATTCTTATAATTTAATTACTATATTTTTTTATGGTTTCAACAAGCACATATCTACCAGATAAAATACCTAATAGATAGCGTTTTACTGAAATTACCAACCTCATTCGTTTACTAAATATTTATTAATTAATTTATGTTATTGACAAATTTATTAGTAAATATTAGATATTAATACTGTTGGCAGGAAAAGAAATTTGGAATTTAAATTTTTATTTTTGGAACAGAAAACATTTTAAAATAAAAGAACATTTTTTTGGATAAACAAAAAAGTTACAAGTAGAATTGTTACCGTGAAATTTGTGAGTTATGTACGTACATAGACATCGTTTACCTGGTGGCCGGGACCCACTCGAATTTCTCCTTGAGTGGAGGCCGCCATTACCCTTCCACAACACTTTTACGGTCCAGTGTTAAGCCTTTTTATTGCCCCCGTTGTAATGAAATTATAATCAATGAACAATGAAATATTTTCTGTAACGAGAAAAAACACACAACATTGAAGATGAAATTTAATAACAATTATTACAAAAATCGTTATAAAGTGGGAAAAACAAAATATTATTAACAAAATTTAAAAAAAATATATATGTACTAAATAAAAAGAAACTATTTCTATGAAAATACTAAAGAAAGTTGAAGATTTCAAAGGAATATTTTGAAGTTTAAAAAATAATAAAAGTGTAAAAAAGGGTGATGAGATTCTGAATACATACAATATTTGTTGGTTAATGTAAAGGAAATACAGGTAAAGATCTGTATTGAAAGTAGGATATAGTTGTTTGTATTAATGTCAGGTTAGAACTCCCCCCCCCCCCCCTTAACTAAAGAGCGTGGCAAACTAAATATGTATTCAAATTAAAAATTTTCGACTTTACTAGGCCTACGAAAAAGAAGGGTATATAATATTCGTTTCAACTGAATATGACACCCTTTACTTTTTTGTCTTCTTTAAAAGTTCGATAGTTGTACATGCACAATTACATTTTATTAAGTGGTTGGTTAGTTGGTTGGTTGGTTGCCGCGTTCGTTCCTACGTTGTAAAGGTGACAGTGGCAGTGCCAGTAATGGTGGTTGTAAATAATGTGTATGTATGTGTATTAATGTATAAAGGTGTAAGCCTTTGTGTGATTGTGTTTTTTTTTTTTTTGTGTATGATAGCTACAATTGACAAGTAAACATGATTAAATATTAAGTGGAAAAAACATGGCCTAAAGGTGGAACTGGCAATAATATAACGTACACACACAGTGTGTCAAAAGAAAAGGGGTTGCTGCTTTACAAAAAGGGGTTAAAAACATACACAATACAACACAGCACAACACAATACGACACGGTAGTAGCAGCACTCTGATAAAATGGGTAGTGATTTGTTAAATCGTATAAATCAATATTGAATAATTAATACTGACTAATAATAAATAAACTGGCAATGGTTGGAAATTTATACATCATATACATACATATACGTTTTGGTAATAAAATAATCACAAGGATAGAAGGATATGCGCTTAAAACAGTTGTTGGTTTGTTTGCTGAAGGAGTGCAGAAGTTTAGGGATGAATGATTGACAACACGGGAGGTATAGAATTTGAAATAAGCTTTTAGTATCTAAAATATTTTACTTTTTGTCAAGCGTAAATTTAAGTTTAAAAATTAAGCCTAAATTGAGATAGTTTTTATATCGTACAAGTATATTTTCTAAATTACTTGAACAATTAAACCAAACCTGAAACATACATTTACTTTGGAAAATAATGGCTTCTCAATTGGAACTAAAAAAAGTAATATTTCTCGAGTACAACAAATACAACACAATACAGAAACAACAATCATTTTGTTTGTGTAAAATATTGTACTACTGTCAAAAACACTTGAAAAAGTATTGCTTTTGACATAAGTAAATTGTAAACAAAGTCAGTCAGCTGTGCTACTGCACTCACCTTGTAAGTTTTGACATTTCATTTGTTGACATACATATTAGCAGTAGAAGTAACGTTGCCAGATACAATTAGTCATATATCTCGACTTTTCGGAAAAAGTAGCTTGATTTTGAAAAAATAATTTGCGGTTCGTACAATTTTTGGTGCTTTTTTAATTTTTTTGTGCGAAAAATTCCTTAGTTAGTGCGAGGTGCGCTTTTTTTCAATTCTGTGCATTTTTTAATTATTCGGAAAATGTGACGAAATCTTTCTTTTTAGTAATTTTTAATTGCAGTTTTTTAATAATTTATTATCATGAAATCTATACGATGAAAAAGGACCCCATTAAATGTATTTTAAATACGAATGTATGATAAATGAATACATGCTATAAAATTCGTCTCATCAAGGCAATTGCTAAAGGCGAATAGGGTGAAAATCTTTGTTTGAAAATAAAATTAGCATTATAAACATTGAAATAAAAAATTTTGTATAGCCTGATGATTGGAACTGTAGAATAACACCAGGGTTAGAGTCCCATGGAGTCCTAACAAATTTTATTGCAAAAATTCAAATACGAGTAGAAGTACTTAAAATAGGAAACAAAAATAATTAAAAAAAGTACCAAATATGTACTGAAATTAGCCCTTCTCTACCAATTAGTATTTAAAAAACGGCTTTTAATATTATTATTTTTAATATTAATCGTTGATCTCTTTTTTTTAAGTTTTATACAGAATTTTTGAAATTAAAAAATTTTAAAATTAATTCAATTTCAATGAAAAAGAAATTCTAAACTTAGTGCGTTTTTTTCTCCATTTTGGTGTATTTTTTTTTTCATTGGGAGCTACTCAAGCAGCAATTTCAAAATGTTTGCGAGCAGCAAGATTCACAGAAAAGCAGAAATTTTAGGTACCAAGTGAATTGAAACCGTGTGACCTAGATAGAAGATTTTGCTGCTTAAAAGCTATAGAAGGAAATAATTTTTTCGAATCACAAAGATGTATTAAGAGTCTTTGCATGCGTTTAAAGTCCAAAATTGTTGTGATATTTTTTTAAGAAAATATAATCGCCCTGTTCTGAAAATCGAATTCATGTAACGCAAATATTTTACACATCTGTACCTGTTGTTTTTAAAAACAAAGTTCTCGTTGAAAAAATCGTTTTTTTTTTCTGCTCCAAAACTGTTACTAGTAACTATTTATGATTTAATTTTTTTAAACCAAGCAGTTGCCTGATAGAGAATTAACTCTTATAAATGACTACAAAGTCAACATGTTAATTAAGTAAATATGTATGTATTTATTGTTATATAACTTAACTTAAATAGTGAATTGATTTCTTTAACTACCTGTAAATTTAAGGTGTACTTGAGTTCTACTTGAGATGACATCTGCAAATAATTTATGGTTTCAAATGACTCGTACAAAACACAACAACAAGTAAACAATGAATGCCTTAAGGCATTATGTATTATTATTATTATCGTTATGCATGAATAACAATTATTTTTGAAAATAAACAAGGTATAAAAGTTGACTTTAACAATTATTTCCTTAAAGCTGAAACAGGGTTTCAAAATAAATGAGGTTATTCTTAAACTAATTCTTTCACAAGATTTTCTATAGAAAATAGTGGGTGGATTTTAGTGGCATTTTTCAAATCACTTCCAAAATGTTATCACTAATAGAGGTTTAAATTTTAATTAAAATAAAAAAAATCAGCTATATCTTGAAAACTACATTTTTTATTAAACGATATTTATATAGACCAACTAAAAGTCAATTCCGAAAATAATTTTTTTATCCGATAGTTTTTGAAAAATCTAAAAAATCCGGGAAAAATGTCTATATGATTAGGTATATAAATTACAAAATTATGAAGTCAAGAAATTAAGCTTTAATTAAAGGTATAAAATGACCTTGTAGGTAATATACATACATAGATCCGAAGATATTAAAGAAAGATTATGACATTTCACCATAAAAAATAAAATCTGTACTATGCGAAGCTGGTGCTCTATAGGTATACAATAGAGGAGAAAAGCCTTCCGTTAATAAAGAAAATTTGTACTATGCGAAGTTAGTGTTATGTATACCATAGAGGAGAAAATCCTTTCCCGTACACAAGTTTTTTTTTCTAATTTTACAGATCTTATAATTCTGTGATTATAGTACCTACAGACATATATCATACCTTAAATTAAAGCTTACCGCCTGGCCCACGATGTCGAACGATAACGTTCGCTTATATAAGACTTTTTATCGTATCTATTTTTTACTCAATTTGTTTATTCCACAATCAAGTTTGTGTCTTAAGTCTTATCTAAGCGAACGTTATCGTTCGACATCGTGGGCCAGGAGGTTAATGTCTTGGATATTTATATTAATAAACAAATATTTTAATTTTTTTAGATATTAACAAAAAAATTGGGTCAAAAAAATATTTTTCTCCGATTTTACCTATATACGGTCCATATTTTATAATCATGATATATATTGTTGGAAAGTTATTTTCATACCCGGTAGTTCCCGAGATATGGGCTTATATAATTTCAATTTTAATGGCCCAACCCTAGAAAATAGGAGTGGCCGCCACAAAATTTTTTTATTGCTTTTATCTACCTATTTAATGATTTTTTTTTTTTTTTTGTTTTTTGAGCATTGTCACTAAAACCGACTTGTTCCAAATAGTGTTACACACAAGATTTTCTATAGAAAATACTGTTATATATAAGATTTTCTATAGAAAATAGTGTTACACACAGAATTTTCTATAGATTTTATTTATTCTTATTTTAAACAAGATTTATTGGTTTTCTCAAGATTTTCGAAATTATTTGAAAGTATGAAATAAGTCGGCGCTTTTGAATATAAAATAGTATCAAAAAAAGTGTGATCATATCAACTTTTTTATCTCTGATTAAAATAATACAATATTTTGCATTTGGACAAGTAATTCTTTAAAACATATATTACATTAAAATTGATTTACATAAAACACCTTAAAATACTGTAATTTTATTAAACTATCTACCTATTAATAGTGTTAAAATAAACATAAACGGTTTTAGAATTAATTGCGAAAAACTCACAATTATTCCCCTAAAAAATATTGACATGCAAATTTAAAGTCAATAGATTAAAGTAAAGTTAATTTATATTAAACAATATGAAAAACAAAATATGTACAAAAGAATAAAACAAATGACATGTTGGTAGCAGAAAGAATAAGAGAGAGACAGAAACATAAACATACATAAGCTAAAGGTATTTTATTATTTTAATACTTTTTTTAACTTAAATACATATAAACATTACAAATCCGATTTAAAGATTTGCTTTTCTTTTGATTTTAACAAAACATTAAACACAATTGAAAAAACGAAGAAGAAGCAAAATATAAATTTAAGTATATTTGAAAAAGGGCAAACATCTAATGTCTACTTATGTTCACACATAAAAACATACCTAAAAGCATTTAAAGGTGGTGGGCACTTTTCAGAGAACATAAATTTAATTTTAATAACAAAGAAGAATTTGCGTTCCACAATAATTTTTCAAAAACAATGAATAAAATATATGTATATTTCCTAATTTTATAGATTTTCTTATCTAAAATATTGCCATATTTTTTTTGGTCCCCCTTAAACTGTTATACCCCTGTTCAGTTAAATATACATATGTACATACATACATACATATGTACTCGTATGTATATTGTATAATATATTTATGTGTATGTTTGTAAAAATATAAACTCAGTGTGTGGCGGCATGTTGTTATATTTTTTATTGTTGTTGCTTTTTTATTAGTATGTTCTTCTATACACGAAAAATGAAAACAAAAAATAAAACAAATTTGTCAAACTAAATGAAATACACTTAAGTACTCAAGTGTAACCAATTCTTAATGGTATTAAATAAAAATTTAACACACAAAAAAAGCTAAAAAAAATATCTACAACAAATCAACAATATAATGTATTCATTATAATAATAAAAACTTATAAAAATCACACATAATAAAAAACAAAAAAAAAAACATACAAACATGAAATATAAAAATTGTTAGTCATCAATGGTTTTGTATCTAGTATGTTACAGAATGAACGAATGGTATGTTAAAATAATGCAACTGAGGTAAGTAGTGTAAGAGCGGTGGGGAATTTTAAAATGAGTTCATTTTTTTTATAACACCTTAAATCATTAACGGAATACCCCAGTGAATTTTTGTGGCCCCTGGAGATTTGAAAATTGTATTGTATTTTTTATTTAATGTAATACAAATAGTATTATAAGGCACAATGGGGCAGCTGTTACGTTGGAAATATTAAGAAATATTTGACTTTTTAAAAACAATTTGTACCTAGACGCAACAAAGGAACTAAGCAGCAGCTAAACTTTCAAAATTATGGCAACTGAAATATCAATATATACCAAGACTGAATTCCGATTCGAAACGGTTCAAAGGTAACGGTGACGTTAATTTGAATTACATACATATTTAGGTCTGACCTAAAATATTATTAAAGTTAGCACAAAAAAAAAAAAAAACGATTATACAGTATTCTGTCGATTTCAATAAACACAATTGTGGAAAACAATAATTTGTTAATGTTTTTTTTAACAAATATGTATATACTCGTATTTGTTTTCTAACAGAGACATATTGGAATAACATGAACCTTTTGACATCTGGCCTTCGGAAAATCGAAGAGCCATTATTGAGAAGCCAAGCGTGTCAATGTACAGTGATGGGTATGAGGTTAGCATATTTCATATAACTATGCTGTTTTGAAAAGTCATTTTCTTTGATATGATTATAATTATTAATTGCAATTTTTGTCCATTGGCGTATCCTATAAGCTGAGGACAATATGCCACTTAGGTGGCATTTAATGTACAACAACGATCCAAAACACACCTTACGCACTGTGAGCAGTTAGGTTAGGTTAGGTTAGGTTAGGTTAGAAGGCCGGTGTGAGGTTGTCCCCACACCATCACCCAGAGACCAATACGGTCCATTGTGATGCCTTTCGGATTTGCTTTGAGACACTTAGTGCGTTCCAAGAGCGAAACGCCTAAGCCCTCACAGAGCCCCTTCTCCTGTTGCGCAGCCAGGCCATATTCATTACGAATCCTTTGAGATCCCCGAGCTTACAACCCGAGACATTCCCTAATTCGCCTATGTATCTACTGCCTAGCCACCTCAACCTGCTAACTTGTAACCTGGGACAATGGCACAGATCCCATTATCCTTGCCATTCTACCTATCATGCAATGGCCCGTGATAACTCCTATCATGGTTCTTACGCAGACCTTGATCTCGCCCAGTAACGATTCCGAGTCGGACTTCCTAAGCGCCGGCCATATAGTCCTTGACACTCGGCAGTCCGTACGGTTTCCCCAGACCCTATTTGTCTCGCTTAGAACCCATTCCCTGATTCTACCATAATAGAGACATATAGGAGGCCTGACCGCCACCTGGCAATCAGGATCCTCCGAATCTGAGCCGAGTCTCGCCAACTCATCAGCCAGTTCATTCCCACTGATGTTGAAATGACCCGGTACCCAGCACAGTCTCAGCACGTATTCGTCTGATATTTCTCCTAGAGCTCTCCTACAATCATCGACCAAACCGGAGGTCACATAACAGCCCCCTACCGCTCTTAGAGCCGCTTGGCTGTCCACATATGTATATAGTGACCTCCAGACCTTTGTCAATGTTGTCTCTTATTAGTTCCAAGGCCTTAAAGATCCCTAGAACCACTGTGAGCAGTTGCTTGAAGCAGAATCATGTTGATGTGTTGAAATGGCCAGCCTAATCTCCAATCTCAAAACAATTATGAACCTATGGAATGATGTGGAGCAACTTATAAGGGCAGTAAGATCCAAGAATTTCACCGATTTTTGGAATGAAATCCAAAATGCTTAATAAGCAATTCCAAAAGAGCACTGTATGGATCTGGTGGAGAGAAAGCCAAGCAGATGTGCAGCTGTTATTAAAAACAAAGGTATACCCATGGTGAAATTATATATCAGGTGCCAACATTGCTACAACAAGGCAAGAACAACAGGCATTTTTGTTTGTGTAATACTTTCGTTACTGTCAAAAACATCTGGCATAAAATAAAGAAAACAAACATACAAACATGGATAAAAACAAAAAAAACTAACACTTAGTAAAGCAACTCAAAAAACAAACACACTATTTAATATGAAATAGTTCTTTAACACTTTTAAACTATTTTACGCAGATAAAACGGCGACAAAAAACTCACTTTTTCAAATACAAAATAATTTTTTAATAGGTATAAACTTTGACTATTTGTAAACAAGTTTTTGACATTTTCATGATACATATCAAGAATTTCACCATGAATAGAGCAAAAAATAATCAACTGGCGCTATGCTGTCACCTGATATATAATTTCACCATGGGTATACCTACTAAATATTAAGAATTTCTTCGACCTTTTTTGTATGATATTTTTATTAAATAAGTTTTAAGTAATTTATAGGTATGTATATAACATCGAGTAATTTATATATAAAAATAAATAAAAAATCTTTATAAAAAAACAAGAAATGACCTCAAGCTTAAAAATTATTTAATAAAAAAAATTGAAATTTTTGTTTTGCTTATTTTATGAGAATAAAATTTGTATTTTGTGCTTAATTACTGTAGAGTTTTTTGTATAGTTGTGTTCTGGAGAGAACCCACTTGTGTATAACAGCATTTTCTAAAGAAAATCTTATGTATATTAGTATTTTCTATAGAAAACCTTATGTATAAAAGTATTTTCTATAGAAATTTTTGTGTATAACATTATTTTCTATAGAAAATCTTGTATATAATAGAATTTTCTTTAGAAAATCTTGCGTATAACGGTATTTTCTATAGATAATCTTGTGTATAATAGAATTTTCTTTAGAAAATCTTGCGTATAATAGTATTTTCTAAGAAAATATTGTGTATATCCTGTTATAAAAAAGATTTTCTATAGAAAATCCTTCAGAAAAATCAATTTGTTCTACATAGGTACCTACTTTTATACATATCTTACTACTTATTTGAAACGTTTTCAATATTTAAGAAAAATATCAAAAATGCCCAAATAATTTTCTATATAAGCTCCTAAATCTAATACATACAACTGAATAATAATGTTCACAAAAATGTCCAACACATTTGTTATCTACTAAATAAATTAAGCGGTTTTTTCAACCCAAAAGACACACGGCTGACTACAAGGTGTCATGACTTTAGAAGACACCAAAAATTACTTAATAAATCAATAAACAAAAACAGCACAAACCAAAAAAAAAATACCTATATACACACAACGGCGAAGTGAAAAAAATCATTAAAATTACGTGTGACACTAAATGGCCATATTTTATAATTAAATAAACAAAATAAATACAAAACTGAAGGTAGGAATAAATAAACCAAATATACACGGACACAATACACATTTAAACCAACGAAACAAAAAAAGTAGCAACAACAAATTGGGAAAAATGTAAAAGCACTTCGTATTAATTCTTCGTGTATAATTCATTAGTACCAAAACGAAATATGCACAATAAATATAGGAAGCATTTAAAAACCAGCACACTTACACACGACTTACACAAAAAATAAAAAATAAGAAAAACAGGGGAGAAAACAAATTATGAATAAATTAATTTGAATTAATTGAGCGAGCGCACTTTTAAATTAACAGTAAAATTTGTGTGTTTGATAAAAAGCATAGCAGAACAAGCCATCTCTCTTCCCTTTCCACTAGTAATAACAACAACCAATACCACACACCTCTTGGCACTAACAACCTACAACAACAACTATTATACACAGCTTATATATTCACGATTTTACAAACTGATTCTCTGTTATTATGTCGATTATTTGGTCTGTTCATTTGACTCTGTGTTGTCGTTATTGCTATTGTTGTTGCTGCTGCTGCTGTTCATATGTTTTTATTTCTTTGGTTCGTTGTTTCGTTTCATTTGCTTCAATATTTATTAGGCAAAAAAAACTCACACACATACAAAAATAAGCGTTTATATTATAAATGTTGAAAAGTAGTGATTTACAACACTTCACACTGCATAAATCTTAACAGCGGCTGCAGCAACAACAAAAACATTATCGGGGGAAAAATAATAAATACGACAGCATTAAGTACAAAGTGGGCGCTTAGCACCACAACAACAAAACAACAACACCGGTCAAAACTTGTGTTTGCAAAAAATTACAGCAAAAATAAATAAATAAAAAACTGTAAAATGCGATTTTATACCTACGAGAAGTTTGGGTAAGTATGTGCGAATAATACAAGAAAAATCCCATACATCATGATCAGTTGTTTTATAGGTACTATGCTGAGTTTCAAAACGTTTAAAACAGTAAATTCTTGTATTGAAGACTTTTACGTGAATTTAAATTTTCTACTTCAAGAAAAAGAATTCATATTTATCAGGCGCTTTAAAAATTCAAAATTGTTCCCTTTTTTATTTTCACCAAAAAAAAACGTTTTTTTTTTCATGTGAACTATCACGTGACATTTGGAAGGCTTTCGGTACGGATATTGCACACACTTCGTAATCGTTGACAGGTTACGAAGTAAATTGGCGGGCAACTGATGATCTTTGGCCGCCACACTACCGGCCATTTGTAGCTTGAGAAATTTCCCAGGCTGATTTTCGAACTTTTTCAGAAACAATACTTGAAATATGTACAGAGATTTATTAATTAAAAAGTAAATTGGCTAGCAACTGAATTCAGCAAGACGACCACAAACCGCCACACTGCCGGCCAGTTGTAGCCTAAGAAATTTTTTAGTCGCCTCTGAACTATTTTCTCTGGGGCTTATTTTCGAACTTTTTCAGAAACAATATTTGAAATATAGAGATTTCTTAATTTGAATTAAAAATTTATTATAATTTTTATAACTTAATTTGCTTATTGATGGAAAAAATTAATTAAAAATTCAACTTCCAAAAACAGAAACAATATTTTGATTATTGCCTTAACACGCACATCAAACGAAAACAAAAATTTACATACATAATTTACTTAAAGCCGTGAAATTTCAGCGAATTTGTTATTTATTTATTAAACATTTTTATATGAAAAAATAAAACAAGGTTTATTTGAATATGTATTTGTAACATTGAATCATGTTAAAGAAACACGCAAAATATATTTAATAAAAAATATTAAAATAAAATAAGTAATAAAACAAAATTGAATGTTGAAATGTGTTGAGTGGTACTGTAGTAAAAGTCGTAAAAAAAGAAAAACTGAAAAATTATTACAAGATGTTTAAATCTAAAATACTGGCTGGTACTTACAAGGTAGAGTTTTGCAAGGAGTACAAAAATCATGCTCAAGAGGCATAAAATGAAGCGTATCAAAAAACAAGAATACAAGAAATGTAAAGAGGAAATATTACATAAAACGAAACATCAATTTGATTGCTACAAAATACTATATACATAAGTGTTCACATAAAATCCGGCCACACAATTTTTTGGGTTTTAGTCAGACAATTTAATCATTCGGAATATAAAGACAGTGTTTGGCAGCTCAGCTGATTCCATGTAACATGTTACAGTTAAACATTTGCAGTTGCGTCTATAATTTCGAATAACAAGCTATATTATCGTATTTGAAAAGTAGCCAGAAGCATTGTAAGAAATGCCAATGCACCCCGAAAAATGCACTGTTTGCTGTGGATTATAAGCCGATGGCATTATTAAACCGTACTTTTTCAAAAACGACGCTGCTGTGAATGGCAAGTACCACCGTGCGATAATTACAAATTTCTTTGCCAAAAATTAAAGAACTGACATATGGTTTTAAAAAGACGGTGCCACACAACAAGAGAAATAGTGGCCAAAATAAAAGCCCAGTTTGGTGAACAGTTTATTTCACGTTTGAGGCTGCTTAATTGGCCGTCTAGATCGTGCAATTAAACGCATTTATACTATTTCTTGAGGGGCTATGTTAAGGCTCTTATCTACAGGGACAATCCAGCAACGTTTGTGACACTGGAAGATAATAATGAAAAATTTATTCGTGTGATACCGGCCAATATATTGGAGAGTGTGCCAAAATTGGGCCCTGCGTCTGAACCATTTAAAGTATAGCGGCATTCAATATTTACATGATCGATTCAAATAAAGATTTCCTAAATTTCTCAAAATTTTGTTTTTTAATCAAATCCGAAAGCTTTTAAAAAATTACCCTTTATTTCTACAAGTGCTGAGCAAAGGAAAATCAACACAGAAAGAAAACCGTTTACAAATTAATTGTGGGGATCCATCTCTAGATGGGCCCAAAGAATTGCGTTGCTTCAAGCGATTTAAATGTCCTGCTACCATCGGACTCGGGATTGACAATGCCTACACGCATACGACAAATAAAACCTCTTCGAGCTCCCATGCTTAAACGCATAGAAGAAAACTAAGACAAAAATGTCTGCAAATGATAATATACAATGATTGTAAACAAAAATGAAAAAAAAAATATTAAAAGAAACTATCAAAAGAAAAACTCGGATTTTTATAAGAATAACCCTATTCAGTATTTAGTATCTTCTTTTAGTTTTTTTTTTAAATCTTATTAAACGAGTAACAATATATAATTCACAAGTTTTCAATCGTTACAATTGTTACATAAATATTAAAACATTTATGCGACCAGATTTTACATGGACAATGTTTTATATACATATGTATGTATATAATACACCGCTCAGTAATACAAAAGAACTGAAAAATAAGAAAGGAAGAAAAAACATTATTCCCTGCTGTTACAAAACCCAAAAAACACAAAGGTGGAAACTAAACTCTTAATACTCAGTAGCTACAAAACAGGAGAATAACATGTACAACATTTATGCAGACAAAGGTCTGCCCTGCCAGCCTTCCCACCACCACAAAATTTCAATAAAGAAAAAAATTAAAAAAGGAAATTGCCCAACAAAACTATAATATCAGCACAATTTGCAACAGCCAGTCATAAAACAGAGCTGTAAAAGAGTTATAGTTTGAAATCACTGATACCAAACAGCGAAACAATAATGAAAACATTTTAAGAAAAAATCAAAAGATTTTGTTTAAAAGATAAATAGGGTGGGAAATTTGGAAGTAAGGACGAATTTATGTTTGACATACTCATTAATTACAGACAGGAAGATAGTGTGAGAATTATTTGTTAGTGTCAAACTCCATATAGGTACCCATTATATAAAACAAAAATAATGAATTCACTCCAATTTGCCTGGATTCCACCTTTACCAATTGCATCTAAAATCTAAAAGGATCTTTACAAATCTGAAAACTTTTTGGGAAAACTACACTTATTTTAACAACTGTTTGCAATAATAAAAATTGAAAACAATTCACTCTTTAAGTGTAGAGAAAAACACGAGTACAAATGCCCAAATAATGAACACAGAAGGATTTAATACCATTAACTTTATTAAAAACATACAGATATGAATACAGCAACTCCCCTCATGCACTCATATCATTAAAATTTAATATTAACATGGCCGGTCATGTCAGTAGCAATGTCTGACCATACACAGTAACTAACTGGATATCCCTTTCTGCTCTTATTTAACTGTACTTAATATACTTGTATTACGAGCATCATTCGTTTACATTCCATACTCTCATGGTAATGTTAAAGACCCACAGATTCAGATTCTGTAACAGGCAACCGTAAAATAAAATGGCAGGTTGAAGAACAAAATGTAATAAGTAGAGGGAAAACCCCCAGCTAAATAGACTTGTATATGTGCATACTTAGGTACTTATGTATGTATATATGTATGTATGTACATACATATTGTGTGAATATGGGGTATTTAGTCATTAATTATGTTTATGTTTGAAATTAACCCCATGATTTTGTATGAAGTTTAAATGTTATAAGAGTAATTTTCTCAATACATAATAATAAAATCATTAGATGACCTACATATAATAAAGTTATTTGTAATTTGATATTATTAATTATCATTCAATTTTGTGTTAACAAATGGCGGCAGGCAGATACCGCAAACACTATTTACTAAATACTGGTCTCCGATAAATGTTAAAAGCTGATGAATTTTAGCCGCCATTTTTGATATACTGTAAGCGTCAAAATAAATTCATCAATACATACAGTGGGAAGTAAAACTGTCCGGATGTTTGGCATTAACGAAGTAAGGTAATGAAAATAATACAAATATATATACATGTATTTTTTATTTATTTGAACCTTATTCTAAATTATAATTAATATTAATTTCTTCAAAAAAATTAAAAAAAAAAAAAACAAAAATGTCACTATGCGGACACAGTACAAGAAATAAACATTATTTTTTTTGTGCAATATCGTTATCAAGCTATTTCTGCATTATTGTTTGACCTGTGAAGTGATTAACTTGATTTTTAAATAAAAATTAAGAGATCTTTAAAAATGAGAAATACGCCAGCTGATATCGAAAACAAGGTGATAAATTTGTTGCAAAATAATTATTTTTTTATTATTATTATTTCTTTATTAGTAGTATTTTAAATACTTTTATAATGCTCTTTATATTTTTTTACAAACTATCTCTTTTAACTTTGGTTTACATTGTTAGTTTTTACAAATGATACAATTTTTCTTCTAAATATGTTTGAATTTAATTCATTTTTAATATTATTTGGCAATGTATTAAAGAGAGTCAGTCCTTTATAAAATAGTGATCGTTGCATAGTGTTGTTCTCCGCTCGTTGAATTCTAAAGTCTGAAGCGTTTCTTAGACTTTATGGTTGCATTTCACCCACGTATCTTAGTTGCTCAACCAAATATTCAGGAGCATTTCCTATTTTCATCTTTTGAATAAAGTTGATTGTGTTTAATTCCAGTCTTTGTTTTATGTTTAACCATTTAAGCGTAGATAGCATATGTTGTATTGATGTATATCGATTACATTTAAGTATTGAACGCATTGCTTTATTTTGTAATTTCTGCAGTCTTGATAATTGCTGATCTGAACAGCATGTGTATAGCACAGTTGAACCATATTCAAAGTGCGGCTTTATCATTGTATTATATATATTTACTGCTGTTATAATAGATATTTTGTTTCTTAAACGTTTGAAAAAACCAATTTTTTTACCAATTTTTTTACATATATATTCCATATGATCTTTTAATTTTATGTCTTTATCTATAAGAAAACCCAGATATTTTATATTGTTCACTTTTTCTATTATTATATTATTAATTTTAAATGTTATATTGGTGTTCATATTTATTTCCATTATTTTTGTTTTGTTTTCGTTTAACTTTAATTTATTCATTTTTAACCATATATTAATGTTGTCCATATCATTTTTTAAATTGCTGTAACACATCTCCTCTGTGGCTGTTTCTGTGAAGATTAGAGTATCATCTGCGTATAAGACAATTTCACATTTATCTAAAACTTTCTCCATATCATTAATATATATTATAAATAAGAGTGCTCCTAATATTGATCCTTGTGGGACTCCAAAATCATTTTCAATATCATTTGATAATATATTGTTAACCTTTGTGATTTGTCGACGATTATTTAGATATGATTCAAACCATTTGAGTTCCGTATCTTGAATTCCGTATTTATATAATTTTTTTAGTAGTATATTCCTATCTATTGTTTCAAATGCTCTTTTAAAGTCCAAAAAAATTGCCATTATTTTATTATTTTTCTTCATAAATTTCCATCTGTTTATTACGTAGTTAACTGCTGTCTCACATGAATGTTTTTTTCTAAAACCTGATTGATATTTTGATAAAAGCATATTTTGTTCTAAATAATTTTCTAATTGACTTTTTACAATTTTTTCAATAATTTTTTCAAATGTCTTAAGTGTGTTTATTGGTCGAAACTCTTCGCCTTTTTTAGTGTTTTTAATTATTTCAATAGGTGTTATCATTGATTCTTTCCAGTTGTTAGGGAAAACTCCAGTTTCTAAAGATTTGTTTATAATATTTAGCATAATATTGCCGATAATATCCCAGTTATCTAATATTAACTTGTTGGTTATTTTTTTGTAGTCAGGTTTTTTATTGATGTCCTTACAGACTATTTTAAGTTCTTGCAAAGAAATTGCACGAAATTTAAATTTTAGATCTATCACAGATATCTTATTTTCATATTGCACATATTCGATGGTACCTCTAATTTTTTTGATACTTTCAACAAAATAATTATTAAAATTTTTAGCTATTTGTAAATTATCCTTATATTCTATTTGGTTTATTATCACAGTTTTTATAACATTTCTGGGTTTTTTTAGTACAAGTTCTTTTATTTTTGACCACATTTCTTTTTGGTTATGTGCATTATTAATTTTATTGTTTATAAATTTATTTTTTTCATTTTCAACTTTAACTTTATATGCATTTCTTATTATTCTGTAGTTGTTCCACGCTTCATTAGTATTTTCAGTAATTGCTATTTGGTATTTATATATTTTTTCATATTTTAATCTTCTAATTTCATTATTGAACCATTTATTTTTAAAAGTTTCATTTATTTTCTTTTTTACACTAAAATTTCGTATTGTATGTTCGAAAGCATTATCAAAATTAAGTACGTTATTATTTAAATCTTTTGTCTCATCATATTGTATTATTGCATTTAGTTCTCTTTTAAAGCTGTTCTTATTGTATTTAAAAATATCTATGTCTTTAGTGTGATATTCTTGTTGTCTTGATTCATATTCAATAAAAATGTCTATAGCTTCATGATCTGATATTTTATTTTTAATATTAATTTTTGCCGATATATTTTCATTATTTGTTAAAATATAGTCTATCAAAGTTTTTGACGTTTGTGTTATTCTCGTGTATTCATTCATTACATGTTTGAGGCCATTATCGTTAAGAATACTTTGTAATTTGTTTGTGTAGAAATCTTTATTCCAGTCAATATTAAAATCCCCGGCAATTAAAATATCATAGTTTCTTTCGCAAATTTCATCTATAAAATCTTGAAATGTATCACAGAACTCGGATTTTTAACAACTTGGTGATCTATATAATGCTATAAGTATAAATGATTTTCTTTCATTTTTTGCGATATAAGCGCTAATCCATTGTTTTGATTCGATAATAATTTCTTTAATTTTAGTTACGTTCCATTGTTTTTTAAAATAAATTATTACTCCTCCAGTTTTTGATGAATTCGATAATGTACTGTAGTTATTGTATAGATTCATTTCAATTTCGTTGCCATCTATATCTTTAGTTTGATGTGTTTCGGAAAGAATAATAAAATCAGGTTTCGCCGTTTCTGCTACTATTTCTAATTGGTTGAAATTATTAACTAGACCCTGAATATTTGTATATATGCCATATATTTTCCTTGATTGTTAGGCTGATATACCCATTCGCCTCTTTTTTAAATTTAACTTATTTTGATACACCGGACATTCTCGGCTGTTAGTGACATGATTTTCATCAAGTCCTAAATTAAGTCTTTTATTCTCTCTAATACAGTTAATACATTTCATTATTGTTTCTTTATTGCATTCTCTACCTCTGTGGTTTCCATGGCATTTGTAGCATTTATCTTCATTTTTACAATCAGATGATTTATGGTTATAGCCTTGACACTTAAAACACTGCATTACGTTTGTACCATCAAAAACTCTACATCTATCCCATCCTACATTAAGTTTTTCTCCAGCTATTACTTTTGGATATGTTTCATTGTCAATTTTCAATTTTGCATTATATATAGTTTTATTATATCGTTTTGTTTCAAAAATTTTAATTAGCTCTATTTCACTATTTTTTATTATTTCGTTTTGCTTTCTCAATTTTTCCAATAATTCTTTTTCTGACATTTTAAAATTTAAATCTGTAATTATTATTTGCATCTCAACTTCCTTTGGAATTTTTACTTCATAACTTTCACTAATTTCATTTTGTATTTTCACTCTGGATCACTATTGTTCCATTTTTTCTGTTTTCAATATTCGTTATTTTAAAATTCATAGGATCTACTTTTTTGTTTAGTTCAGATTTAGTTTTTTCTATACTTTGTTTTTCTTTGGGCTTTATAATTAATGGGACATTTTTCGAAATATCTGGCATCACCAAATTACTTGTCAATGTTTGCGCATATGACATTTTTGTTTTACCGTTGTTGTTGTTTTCTTTAATAACTTTCTTTAGTTCATTACACATCTTTACATTGTTTTTTTCAATAGTCTCATACATATCTTTGTTTTTATTTTCAACTTCATTTACATTTCCATATAAGCTTTTTACTTCTTGTACATTTTTTTCACATAGTTTTTGAATTTTGTCTATTTTTCTAAATCTTTCATCATACCGTTTTTCTATAGCTTCTAATAGCTTTTTAATCTCATTTTCGTTCTGTTTGAGTGAGCTTTCGAATTCGTTTTTGTATTCTAATAGTGCAATTTTATTTCTATCAACACCATCTTGAATTTCTCTAAGTACCAGATCTACATTCTGAATATATTGCATGCAATCTCCACAAATAAATCGAACAAAATTATCTTCATCCATTATTTTTGCAGTATACTGATCAATTCCAGCGCATTTTTTTGTAAAATGATACAGTTTATCACATACACCATTACATCTAATTCCGCTTTCGCCTCTAATTGCTGATTTGCATTTACTGCAATCAGCCATATTATTTTGTTTTAACAAATATTTTATTAATTATTAATATCACACTTTATATTTTCTGTATTCTTATGTTTTAATAGTCACTGTCTATCATTGATTTTTATTTTTTTATATTTTTATTAATTAAATAATTAATTTTCTAGAGCTTCACTTTTACACTTCTTAGCATTCATTGTCATAAAATTGCTGAAAAATTAAATTTAAGTAAATCAACGGTAAATGACATAAAAAACGGCCTAATGTAGCTTGCAATAACAACCAAAGGGGTCGACCAATACTGCTTTCCTACAAAAATTGAACAGTAGATGACTGGAAACGGGTTATTTACGGGATGGAAAAGAATACTATTGGCATAGGCCGCATGAGCGCATCCAAAAGCACCATCCTTAATGCAAAACATCCGGACAGTTTTGCTTCCCACTGTAGATGTTGATACTCTAAATATTTCTCAAGTGCGTTGTACTTGACAAAGGTAGTGCATTATAGTTATCCACTGATAATGTTTTCAATAACCAATAATGTTTCTTAATGTATGCCCCGACTAATGAAAGAGCTTTGAGAATGTTGTTTAAAGCAGCACAAAAACCTGTCAAATGTGACCACAGAATTGTGGAAAATTTGGTTATTCAGGATTGAGATATTCCCAGGTTATTAAATGACCCGAGTTACTCTGCCATGTACTGTCTCGGTAACAACTATACGAAACTTTGTTAAACAACAAAGTTTTCTTCCCTATCTATAACCAAGTGCTGTCTGAAAACCGTGCTTTGAGAAACTTGTAAAAATAGCTAAGTGACGATTTGATGATTTTTTCTTTCAAAGTGACGATTTTCTGAATTATCAAAATTTTCTATCGTTTGTTTTATTAATGTTTTTGTTACCAAATTTTTTTTTTTTTTTGAGACACTAAATACTTTTCTAATTTAATATCATAAATATTAAGAAGAACATGACATATTACAAAAACAAAACTAAGTAATAGTAGTGTTTTCTTAATTATTGACAATTGTTAAGTTTAAGTATAATAATTTAAAATAATAGTAGAAATTACTTATTTATCTGTAAACATAAGAAGCAATTTTTAATGCTGATTTTCATGAACTAAAATTTTTAGAAGAAACAATTTCTGAATTTCAACGGGGAAATTCTCATATTTTAAGAAAACCTCAAAAAAATATTCAGTCAAATAAATTTAAATAACATAAATACGGAATTCTTTGAAAACAAGTTTCAGTTTTAGCTGACCAGGGGGCTAATTCTGGCAGTCGTGATCGAAATTGTTTTCGAATCGAAATTTATTTTGACAGTGCAAAATTTTCTAATGATGGTACTCGATACGAATCGATTCATTGCTTCAGTGTTGTAAAAAACTTAAATACGTACGTATTACAACACTGAATAAAATAAAAGAAAATGTAAACAAAAAACATATGGTTCTGCAAAAAAAATAACTCAAGTAAAAGCAAAATTTTTAAAAGAAATTAGTTTAAAATAAAAATGGATCCAGTTGTGCTTTTTTACTCATCGTCTTCTAATTCTGACGAGATTGAAAACATTAATGACATAAGGAAACAAATAAGAAACACCTCCGAACCCTTAAGATTGACAAACAATGAGTAAGTATAAATAAGTACTTACATACATACATACATACGTATGTATTAATGTATGTATGTGTTTTTCTAGACTCAAAAGCAAGCATAGGTAAAATTTATTTTTGATATTTTTGACCTAAAAGTAATAAAATTATTAATATTATAATATTTTTTAAAGTAAGTAACAAATGTTTTACTAACATTTTCTTTTTTTTCTTCTGTTTATTAAAAAAACGTTATTTCGAATGCTTCTTTGCTTACGAGTAAAAACTCGCAAGGTTGCGTTCGAATAATCATTCGTTATCGAATGTCATCATTAGAAATTTCGATACATTTTATTTGCTATCGAATGAGAGAATCCCAAATGTTAAAAAATTCGAACGTTCGAATGAAAATTTACTCTCATACGAATGCGAGAATTAGCCCCCAGTCTTGTTCAATTCTCTTTTGAACTTGCCATTTCATTTAAGCAAAAGGAAATAAGAAAATTGACTAGTTTATACCCCTTTTATTCTCTTTTCCCATCTCATCCAAAAATACTTGTTTGACGAGTCAGAATTGTAATGTGTGAAAGCGGACTAAGGTATTATAAAAATATTACACAAGTTGTGTTTAACTAAATATTATTTGAGATTTCTTATTTAAAAAGTTAAAATGTATGTATTTTGATATGTATTGTACAAGAGACTATATAAACTTTAATTTTTATGTTTACGTTTAAATAAAAATTTCAAAATACTGTTAGAAATATTGACTTTATTTTTCCGATTTTTTGACGATTTTTAAAATTCGAAATGACGTTTTCTTTTATTTTTTACCGGGATTTTGACGATTTTTTCTGAAATTCATCTGACAGCCCTGTTCACAAATTGTAAGAGATTGCATTAGTATGAGCTGAGGAGCAACACTGGATCCCAATGGTCACCCCTAGAAGCGCTTTCATTCTCAGTAACAGCTCTAATAGATATAGTAATTATTGCAACAGTATTGCTGAGTTGACAGCGCTTGGCCAAATGAACTCGTGTAATTTGGTTGCGTTCAACGATGGACAGTCGATGGAACATTTTTTGGATTCTTAGAGCAACTTGAAACTTAAATTTAATTTTTTTTTAAATTTTATTAATTTGTATGTATATTATACGTAGTCCATTCCGAAGCCTTAAAATAATTTAGGAGAAATTCACAATTTCAGAAATTCGTTTATTTTGAAATTGATCAATTCTCAAATTCTCAAGGCTTCATTTATTCTCAAAAACAAATTTTTCTCAATTTCAAACTGAGTTTAAAATAATCTTTCTGCTGTTTTCTTTTTATTGAAAATATTTACTTCAATAACTTTGAACGCTGCCTACGTTTGCGTTAATTTATTAACCTACAGCAATACTCTCCTTTAAAAAATGTGAATTTACCGCAGTTACTTAGATGATTAAATACCTATAATTGTGTATAAACTAAACTGAAGTACATTCATACGTATTGCTTTTAATCTCTCCCCATATATTCGTAATCAATTAATTTAATTCATCCTTGACACTTTTATTGTATTCAAGTTAATTTACACTCAAGCATTTCTGTCAGTGTTATGAAGATACTTACAAAAAACACAAAGAAATACACAGTCATATACATAATATTAAAACGTAGGATTGTCGGGTGTATGATTGAGTATGTTTATAAACAATTGTTATTATTTTTATATTTATATTTAACAAAATACAAACAAAACGATTTTCTGGTTATTTTGTATTTTTGTCAGATTTTCGTGATGATATTTTCAATATTTTATTTTGTTTATATTATTTTTATTACATTTTGTTCGTAGTAAAAATCACATACAGTGAGAAAGAGAGACTGAGAAGGATAGAGAGAGAGAGAATGGGAATTTGTACATGAACCAGTCAGTATGTATCTATGCATGATTGTATGTTTTTATATGATATAGGTACATATGTATTTATTTTTACGTCAATAATTTGAAGCTTTCAACAGAAACAACGTTAAAAAAATATAATAATAATAAAAACAATAAAATTTATATCATTCAATTAGTTGGTGGAAACAAATTTTAAGAGTGCAAACCAAAGACCTAAAGAGAGTGGAGAGACAGACAGACAACACATACGAATAATATGTACTGTGTATAATAAAAACTGGCAGCTGTTTCTGAAAATGAGGACAACAGACGATGATGGTGGTGGCAGTGGCAGTGGTGATGTTGATAGAGGATATTGGGAAAACTCTGGGGGCAATACATTCGCTATATGTTTGTACATATTATTTTAATATGGCAGGCAGCAGCAGGGTTGGCTAGCAGGCATACAGGCTGAGAGTCAGCCACTCAGTCAGTTAGTCAGAGAAGCTATTATTTTAATTCATTACCATTACAATTATAATCATCATTATTAATATATTAAAATATTAATATACATACATACACATTATGTACGTTCGTTCATACATATGTATATGCAGTTAATAATAATAATGATGACGTTGATGATGTGATGGCGAGCAATAGATTGGGATAATATGGCAATGAAATAGTTTGTAGATGGTTGGTCATGATAAAATTAATTTTCAATTTGTTTTTTCATAATCGACAAATGAATTGCATTCATTTTATAATTAATTTATTACAGAAAACAGTAAATTTTGTGTGTAAGTGTCAGAGTTGTTTATTCTTTTTATAGAATTTTAAAAATATGTTATTTTACAAAAAGAAAAGCATTTGTGTTAATGGGTATTATTGATAAGTTATTGTTTTGTTTAATAGAGAGTTATTTGGATGTGAATAGTTTAAATTTTGATACACTCTCAAGCATGTTTTTTGAAAACTAAACTGTCAAAGCGTTGATCAGAACAATTTAACAAGGAAGAACAATTAAATTATGTATATTACCAATAGCTAACAACTATGTTACGAGAAAAATTCATGAGAATTAGCAGCGTTGTCAGTTTAGGGGATTTATCCCCAAATTGACGATTTTTTTTCGTGATTTGGGATAAAAATTTCCTCTTTGGGATCCGGGGATTTGTCGGGGATGACATCAATTTTAGGGGATTTTTTGGGGATTTTATTTATAACTGGCAAGTCTAAAAATGTGTGTTATTATTTATAATGGATGGTTTTTAATAAAGAAGAAGTATCTAAATATTTAAAAAAATATATTTTTTACTGTTTAAAATGGCTGCAAATACAAATTTTATTAAAAAAAATCATACACCCCTATCGTGAATAAAAATTCCACATGAAATTTGTTCGCTTTTATTTTTTTTAACATTGAATTTTAATAGGAAAATGTGAAAAGGGAACAAATTTCATGTGGAATTTTTATTCACGATAGGGGTGAATATTTCTTGGGAACGCGAAGATTCGGCAAAAGGTTTGGAATGTACATATCTATACGTGTATATTTTTAAAGTGTAACGCTTGCGTTGAACGCCTTTTTTTTAATAATGAATACTACCAAAACAAAAATACGTAACGAAATGCAATATGAATTATTGGAAGCATTTCTCAGAATAAACACATACTTTAAAATAATTCAATTTGTTGTGAGAAATTTAATCCATCTGCTGAAATGCTAAAGGTTTTTATTATAAGCAATATGTACAACAACATTTCTGTGGCTGATGAATCAGAAGATTTTTATTCTGAAGTTTTGGAAATACTAAACTCTAGTATAATTTTTTCTTTACAAGATTTATAATTACAAATAGAAATAGTTTGAATATTAATATATGTAGCTATCGATAAAAATGAATTTTATTAAATAAATTTGTTATTTTTTACATAAAATAAAAATTTTACAAAAAAAAAAAAAAATAAATCCAAAAAAATCAGTTTGGGGATTTTTGGGGATGACAAATCCAAAATTGGGGATAACTTCTAAAAAATACTGGCAGCACTGAGAATTAGTGAAATTTTGCATTTTTTAAATAAAATTGATTTAATAAAGAATTTAAAATGTCAACAATTTTAGTATGTATTGCTTGATAATCATTTCAAAGTATGTAATAGCCATCTCAATACTAAGAAGAGTTTATTTATAAATTGTTTTAAAATCAAATTCTCAAAGGTGTTGCATAATCATCAATGTTTTGAAATCCACAAAATTTATTTAAAATAAGTTCCGCCACCAAACCTTAAATTTTTATATAAAATTATGATTGATTTGAAGTCAACCCTGTTATAAAATGGCAAATTTTATGAAATTAATTTGATATTGTTTTAAAAATCCTTATTATGAAAAGGAAAACTAGAGTTTTTTTTTACATTTAAAAACGCTCTAATTTTCTTCTTCATATGTGAAATTTTTGAGAATGTGGTAACAAACATGGGGTTATTTATTTTCTGTTTTGACATAAAATCAAGAATGATTTGAAAAAACCAAGTTCCAAAATGTGAAATATTTCGAGTATAATATGAAACTAATTTCGAAATAATCAAAAGGGGATATGTAAAGAGTGATTTAAAAAAAACATACAATTTAGAGAATTGTATGAAATCATTATTTGAATCAATAGGACGATCTAATTAGTTCAATGTTTAAACGTAAACATACAAATTCAAGTTTATATAGTCTCTTGTACAATACATACATACATATGTATCAAAATACATACATTTTAACTTTTTAAATAATATCTTAGTCCGCTTTCAAACTTTTCAATTCTGACTCGTCAAGGCAAGGCAAGAAAAGAGAATAAAAGGGGTACAAGCTTGACGGTACTAGACAATTTTCTTAATTCCTTTTGTTTGTTTCATGCATGTTGATTTGCATGAAAAAGTACGATAATTGAATTGACGTGTGTGAATGAAATGGCAAGTTCAAAAAAGAATTGAACAAAAATTGGTCAGCTAAAACGGAAGAGTGTGAAACAAAACGTACAGTATTTTATAAATAAATATCTGAATTTAGCATATTTTATTAATTCAGGTTAAATTACAATGTCAAAACAATTTAGTTAATTAAGTTTTAAATAACATTTTGAGTATAGAATTCAATTCATCCATCATATACACGTACTTATTTCCGTATTTTTGTTTTATTAAAATTTATTTAGCTGAATATTCTTTCGACGTTTTGTTAAAAAAGGAGAAGTTTTTGTAGAATGTTCCCGTTAAAAATTATTTCCACTAAAAATTTTAGTTCATGGAATTCAGCATTAAAAGTAGTTTTTTATGTTTACATATAAATAAGTAAATTCTACTATTATTTGAAATCATAATATGTACTTAAACTTAACAATTGTCAATAATTAAGAAACCACACTATAACTTAGTTTTTTTTAAATATGTCATGTTCTACTTAATATTTATGATATTAAATGAGAAAAATAGTTGTGTCAAAAAAAGAGAGAATCTTAAAAAAAAAAATTTAATAATTCAGAAAATCGTCACTTTCAATAAAAAAAAATCGTAACTTTGCTATTTTTGAAAAAATTGTCAAATCTGGCAGCTATGTCTCAAAGTCAAGATAAGCCAGGTCATAGATAAATTTTGGCGGTTGTTTCATGCCGCAGTCATTGAAAATTTTACCACTTGGAATTAATTTCATTTTCAATTTCCAAATTAAGGCATGTCCCGCCTTTATTGTAAAACTCTTTATTTATTGTTTTAAAGTCATAAAACTAAAGTGCATGCCTCTCGTCTACGTTAAAATTTATTACAAGAGATTAAAATCGATTAAAATTCAACAGAAAGAAACCTTCTTTGAATTTTTGGGTTTCCCCATTTCAATGTTTGTTTATCCATCTATTGGTCTCCCTTGAGTATATTTTTCTATTAAAACAATATTGTTTGAATTTTAAACACACAGCAACAAACATCCACAGTTTTATGACTGCCTGTCATTCAGGGCAGGGTTGGAAATTTGAAATTTTATAGCAGTGGTGTTCAAAAATAAAATGAAGATGTATTGGTGAGATTTTTCCCAGCAAACAAATTGTCAAACGCTTAAAATAAGAAAAAAAGAAAAGAGTTTTAGCCAGATATAAACACCTTAAGAAAAAATATCAGGGACCATAAATAACAATTATCAATATCAAAAAATAATTTTTGAACAGTTATTTTCAGAAAAAACAAAAATAATTCCATCTAAAACAGTTTTTTCTTTTTGTGTTCAATTGTAATTGAATCGCATGTGTTTGCTATGCTTCGTTCAATAAGAAGCAACAACAATTCTTAACAAATTTCTGAAAAATATGACGATAGTCCGTCGCATGTGTTCTCATCGCTAGCTTAACGACGACTGAATGAATGTTTTTAAAAGAGCATAACAAATGTGTGTAAAATGTTTGTACAATAGTGGTATGGGCTGAACATCACTGTTTTATAGCATTTTTAAGTTACAATGTATTCAATATATAAATTTGATTTTTATAGTTTCGTGTAAAAAAAATATTAAAAAATATTAAAATGTTGGTCTAAAGAAAGTTATAAAAAAATCTAAAAAATCAAGTAGAAAATTTTGCAACAGATTTTACAACAAAATACGGAAACAACACTAATCAATTGGAAAATCAGAAAATTTAAGCTACAAAATCTTTAAAGAACTCAAAAAATCAATATCAACAAAAAATTTCAAAATTCGCCATAATACTAACAATTCCAGCCCTGCTTCAGAGTACTCGTATACATATATTGGAACACACACACCCCCTCACACATATGTACATATGTATGTGCACTTGCAAATTGTGTGTCTAATTGTTTGATGAGTTACTTAAATATTTATTCAACTGTCAATTATGTTTGTTTTCTTTTTCATTCTTTCTTCGTTTATGCTTCAAAATATTTCCTAACAAAAATAAATACAAATAAAAACAAGTAAGAGTGCTATATTCGGCTAAGCCGAATCTTATATACCTTTCACACTTGTTGTGGATGCATAATTATATTATATATGTACATACATGTATATATTATATTAATACACTTTGTTTGATAGTTGTTTTGATGAAATTTTCAGAGGTTGTCTCGGATTTTTGCTCATATCTCCGTTATTTATGGACGGATTTTGCTGATTTTTTTGTTTGAATTAGAAGTGGACCAGTTATGGACTTGTAGCTTCTAAATTCTGTATCCATCTCAATAACTTTATTTACAAGAGTTATATGGTTGGTTGGTGTGCTCGGAAGTGGACTTAATTCGGTAGCTAATGCTAATTATTGACTGAGAGCTACAAAATCCAGTAGCATAATTGCTGTATAACCGATATTAGTATGATTTCTGGATTAAAATTTCTTATCTGTATAAACGTGGGTTCGATATCAATATTTATTAGACATTTTTGTGGGTTAAATTGTTTTTCGGAAATGGTTATTATATTTTGGAACAGTGAATTTTATGCATATGAGGATATCGCACGTCGAATTTCAACATAATAACGGTATATTTAAGATACATATTAGTATTAACGTGAATTTCGGATGTGGACCTTACATGGAGGATATAGTCAAATATGGACCGATATTCTCAAAATCCAGTAGTTTGATTTTGGCATGTATGTAAATGATCCGTGTAAAATTTTGGATCGGTACTGTTATTTATAAGAGATTTATGAGTATAAAAGTGATTTTCGGAAGAGAGCTTTATATGGGGGATACGGTCAAATATGGGCCGAAATTCACAAAATTCTACTGAATGTTTTTTGTGTATATGTAAATGATCTGTACAAATATTTGAGTCGGTACCGATATTTATAAGTTATATATAAAAATAAATGGCTTTTTCCGATGTAGTCCTTATATGGGAGCTATGACCAATTATGGGCCGACCACTATAAAAATTGGTACAACAATTTATTTACTTATACGGATTATTTATCCCGAAAATTTAACCTTTTATCTTTATTTATAACAGTGTCAAACATGCAATTTATGTTTGCATGAAACTTATTTTTGCTGAATCTTGTATTGAAATTCTCATTTTATAGGCATTTATGTATAATTGAGAAATATGTCGGGAAGATTTTTGGATGTAGCTATGACAAATCATGGACCGATTCTTACTGTTTTCTTCAAGCTTTTTTCTTTTATCATAAAAATAACGTATACAAAATTTCAAAACATTGCAATAAAATGGACAAGAAATATCAAATTTTTATGGAGGTTGTCTCACATATTGGTCCATAACTCTGGTTGACCTAACCCGATTTTGCTGATTATCAATACTAAAGTTACCTGCAAAATAAGAAATATTTTTCTGAAAACTTCGTTTAGTTATGTTGTATAGTTTGGACCTGAGAGTGTTTTACACAGACGGAAAGACGGACAGACATGGCTGAATCGATTTAGAATTTCATAAGGATCAAGAAAATATATACTTTGTTGGGTTCAGATGAATATTAAAAAAGTTTCACACGGAATGACAAACGTAATATACCCTCATTCACCACTCTTGGTGGTGTAGGGTATAAAAATAGAAACCCTGAAGCCAAATAATATTTTATGATATTTACAATATTTTAAAAGTTTTATGAATTTTTATTTAAAATTTTTCTATTCTAAACACATAATTTCCACTTAGCTCTGCTTGTTTTTATCAGCTGTTTTAAGAAACAATGAAATGAAGAGACAATTAAAAAAGAAAATTAGAATTGCTTTAGATTTTATTCTATTAATAAATTCGATTCATTTGATTTTACTTATTTTATTTTTTTTTTTGCTTTTGTGGAAACTCAAACAAAATAAAACTGAAAAATGAATAAAACAAATAATTGCGGAAAACAATTTCAAGAATTTTGTTTAGCATTTCGTTAAGAATTCAAACATTCACATAAGAAAGCTTTGTATTTATACTTATTTATTCATTGGTTTTTATACAATATAAAAATTAATTTATATGAAAAAAAAAATTTCTTGGCTGTTCGATTATAAATAAACATTTGAATTTGATTTTTCAGCGTTTAAAAAGAAATTTAAATAAATTAACATCGTTTTTATTTTTCTCAAGCAACAAAAATCAATTTAAATATTTAATGAATCTTTTTTGTTCAGTAACAAAACAAAAAGTCAAACATTTATAGCTATAATTTAGTTTCAGTTTGTATGTCTTTTTAATCAAACACAAATACATCAAACATTTTGCGGAAGTACGTCAATAAACATTTAACACAATAATCTTTTGTATAAAATATAAAACAAAATGCTCATATAAAACCATCGTATAATAAACTAAATTTTGTTCACTATATTTTCATGCATAATTAAATTTTTTATTATTAACCTGTTTTGAAACTAGTGAACAAAGGTAAAAGTTAAATTTAGTTTTAATACTATGAATGTATAAATAGCAATTAAATAAACAAAATTTCATTAATAAAAAATATTTACTGCATATGTTGCTAACTATAAAAAAACGTGTAGAATAAATAAGAAAGCTTATTTTTGGAAATTAAAACCAATTTCAAAAATCATTTACAAAAAACTTAGGTTTTTATAGAAGCCTCAACAAAATGTTTAAATTTTCAGTTTAAAAGGAAATACTAAATCGATATCGAATCGATACTTCCCACCCTCATACAGTGGTGGACACGAGTTTAGCACACTTGGCATTTATTGTCAATTAAAGGAAATATATTCTGTTGTTCGTTATTTTTTATTTATTTTAAATGAACTTTTGTTGTTTATTTAAAAAGTTCAAAAATAAAAGTTATAACCTGACCTTTACGAAAAATAATTTAATAGAATAATTATTATTTCATAGAATAATTATTATTTCATAATCACGTTAATTAAATTTTATGCTTTCGAATGCAATCACAAAATGTGAGCATGTTGTTGTCAATACACATCATTTGAGAAAAGCAATATATGACACCATTCAAAAAAGATTATGTGCATGTCAAAAACAAAAACAACAAATATACAACGGATGGTTTTAATGCTGATTGAATGCAACGTACAAATTCAAATTTAGCTTTTTGAGTTTTTTTAATGGTATGAAAAACATCGCTATTTACTATTTCCAAAGTTTCTGAAGGTACGGTCACACTTGGCAAATGTTTGCTGAAAAAGACGTAACCACTCAATAAAATACATTTGAATTTGTTTATTTATTTAAAAAAAAAAACTTCGTATCTTTAGGACAATACACAACAAATATTTAGTTTTATTTTATTTAATGATGTTTGATCTTGCAAAACTCTTTTAAGAGTAAACAACGTCAAACAAATTTGTGCTAAGCCAAGTGGTTACGCTGAAGCCCTCTTTGGGTCTGTCACTGAACCTTTGCAAATTAATTATTTTGTATTAATGCTATACAAAATAATAGACTACACCAATGGGCAAAAATTGCAGTAAATAATTTCAATATCTAATTTAATCATATAAAAGGAATTACTTTTGAAAACTGCATATATGGTGTGTGCTAACCTCATGACCACCACTGTACATTTTACTAGTGGCTATAAATTTAAGTTTGATGCCAAGAATTTCTACATACATATTATGTACATATGTATACATGTATATAGGACAATCTAAACTATGAACAGAAAACAATATTTTATTTTCTGTCAAAAATGTTTTTGTTAATATTTTATATTTAGACATATTGTTTTAGATTAACATATTTTATCAAAATATTTTAACAAATTAATTAATTTATTAACTACAATAGAAATCAATTAGGATTTCTTGACATTTTGATACATTATAGCAAACACATCAATAATAACAACACGCAATTAAACGAAGACACGTTAATCAAATAATAAACAAACACAGCAGAGTTGCATTTAAATAGCAATAATAACAAGCCAAGGTTGTTTATAAATAGTAGTAAGTGAAGCTATGTATAGACGGTTGTCAGATCATACAATGTTGTCAGATCTAGCAATGTGCTAGAAAAAAATTGTTAGCAAAAGGTAAATTGTCAGTTCTAGTAAATTTCACCGTGCCTCAACTTCCTCTATAAATTTGTGTATGTACCTTCATGTGACCACACTGATTCTTTATTTTTGCGGTAGTATTTTTGTTTCAGCTTTGATTTTTTGTTGCCTTCCGACCCTGTTGGCGACTGAATATGAGAATTAAATTCAATTGGCTCATAGCTGCTCTCTATGAAATAGATATGTCGCTATCCATTTTTTTTTATTTTCTTCCACTTTTTTCCAAAATGTACGCTTTTGTTTGTTTATTTATTTATTTATGTATGTATGTATGTACATACATATACACACAGTTTCAAAAGTTTCAGTTTCACCAGTGAATTTTTTGATTTTTAAGATTATGAAAAGCATTATAGTTCAACTTAATTTTTTTTCATAACCGAATCTATTATTTAACCAAATATCCAACAAAACGAAACTTTTAAATTTCAATCGATGGATAGATTTTAGGATTTTCATTATCTTAAAAAAATCAAATAATTTGTTGTGTTTACTCACTTTTGAGGCTCATAGTATACCGAGTTGGATCTCGAAATAATTTCTCTGACAATGCAGCAATTAAAAGTGTTTGACAATTGCCTTAAAACAATCTTACAATGACAAAAAAGTGTTTACTCGATTGTAAGATGTCTGATAATATTTTTGTCTTATAATGTACTGAAAATGCGTTTTCTTACAACGTTAGAAGACAAAAAATTGAAGTTCACACGGTTGTTGTCCATTTTCTCAACATTTTTCGGACAACGTTGTAAGATCTGACAACCGTCTGTACAAAACTTAATACTTATTCAAATTCTAAAGTATGTCTTGCATATTTTACATTTTTATAATAAATTTAAAATACATACACATTCTTTAAATGTAGTGACATTTAAATTTTTAGTTTTTAAGTCTATGATTAATTGGTTTTTCTTGTTAACTTTTGCATTTTTTCAACTTTCTTTTTCTCATCATCAACTTCATTCATTCATTTATTTAGTTATTTTTTATTTCTGCTGTTCTGCTTTGTGTACGTGTGTTTTCAACAAAAATTAATATTTTTTTGTTTAAAGCAGCTGTTCGTTCTTTCTATTCCATTGACTGGCTATATTATAGTTATATGAACATGAATGGGTGTGTTTTTAAGTGTTTGTTCGTTCATGCTTTTTTTAATGCAGCAGAAGAAAAAATAACGAAGTAGCAGCAACCATTTTATAGCTTGTAGTGTGTTAAAAGATTAAAAGATTTTGTAGTTTTCTTTCAATTTCGTGGAAAGTTGAGTTTCAATTAGACATACAGAAAGTGATGTCTATGGGGTTGTATGCTGCATGTATAGACATTTTTTCAAACAGCATCTTTATTACATGTTCATACAACATTTAATATTTTGTTGTGGAATTTTTTGTTATTGTTGTCTTCTTTGTTTGTTGTAGGTATATGGTTGTTTTGTTGTTGTAGCTTAAATAGTTTATTGCAACTACACTAATTGAGAGTCATTATAATTGTTGTAGAGGTTAAATGAGATTTAAAAAATTAATTAACATTAATTTAATCTACTGTAAAATTTTTATATTAAACATCAAAGAGCAAAAATATTACATACTAAAATAATTATGTAAATGAAAAATCATTGTTGGCAAGGATTAATACATACATACTATGTATGTGTGTATGTATTTATTTCCTAATTGGGGGCTTTAAAATACCCAATTGATGAGTAAATTTAAAAGATATGTATCATTATCCGCCTCAAATAATCGTACACTGTCACGACGGCTACAACAATTGACAATTTAAGTTTTAACAACTTCATATTGACAGGCCGAACTTCTAGATTATCGTAGAATTTTGCAAATTGTTGTATAGGTACGAAACATGACATTTTTGAATTTATTTTTTTTTTTGCAATGATTTTACTGATACCTTCATTAAACTGTGTTTATATCACATCATTGACAACGAAAAAGGTGGCAAAATCTTGGCTGTTTTTTATGTATACATATGTACATATATTTACCAAAAGTTGAGCGACAAAGTCTTAAAAGTTTAAAATCTTTGTCTAGAAAATAAGCGACATAGTATTCAAAGTTGACATAGCGTCAATAGTCAATTACTGAACCGAACAATTGCATAATGTCCAACAGCCCAATTGGATTATATCCTCCTCAAGCACAAAGTCAACTGCGCATCACTACTTTTAATCTGTTCATTCGGAAACAACAGATTTATTTGGTTATCCGAAATTTTCCACTAGCACAATCGACCATATAACAAAGAATCTTTATCTCCAGATTTTAGGTTTATATCACAGCCAGTAAAATATCCCAAGGCTGGAGCTACTGATATCTATGGTACCAGATAAATCTCTGGACAGTCACATGCAACCGACGAAGAAAATATGTAATTTATCAACTATAAAGTCGTTGACGAAAATATAAGGCAATTTGTCATTGACGTTTCCGACACTTGTTCGGAAATGCCAATGAAGGAAAGGATAGCTGAGTAAGTCGTAAAATCAGAGTTTTCCAAACACACAAAAAAGCTAACTGCGTTTAAATCACAAGTTTTGCAATGTAGGTACAATGTATTTGTTCGTATTGTTTATTATATTATAGGTATTCAGGGTTATTCCTTTTCTTACTATCTTGTGTGTTTTGGAATAATTCCGATTAAATACATTTGAAATTGTCTTTATCAATCATCAATTACTAAGTTGGAAACTTATGTTAAAGATTATTAACAGAGCTGATTATATTGATCTTAATGCAGAGAAACCTTTTTATAAGCTTTTTATTCTTTGACCTGGTTTCACTGACTCTAAATTTTAACCCAACAAGAAATAGCTTTATCTTACACTTAATAGTTTTCATAGAGAGAAACACTTAATAATTTGAACAAAATTATTATAAACGTGAAGCAAAATTTTAATTCCTTTTTGAAAAAAAGACACAAATTTGGCAATCTTGAACCTCTCCCATAACGCCACTACACAAAACATGCTACAAATGGTTATTAATGGTGTCAAGGGAGGGGAAGCTGTTGTAATATATGAATGCTTAAGAGAGTATACCAAAGTGGCTTTGTATAAAATACAGCGTTGTCAACTTGGTGCGTTTCGCACCATTTGTGGTGCTTTTTTAAATTGTTGGTGCGAAAAATTTCTTAGTTGGTGCGCGGTGCGCTTTTTTTAAATGTCGGTGAGTTTTTTAATTTTTCCGAAAATGTGATGAAATCTTTATTTTTACTAATTTTTAATTGCAGTTTTTTAATAATTCATTATGATGAAATCTTTACGAGGAAAAAGGAACCCATTGAATGCATTTTATATACGAATGTATGATAATCAAATATTCGCCGAAGGTTATTTCTAAAGCTGAATAGGTTGAAAATTTTTGTTTGAAAATAAAATGAACATTTTAAACATAAAAATAAAAATTCTTGTGTAGCCTGATTGGTCTACTAAACTGTAGACGAACAACCAGGGTTAGAGTCCCAGTGAACCCTTAACAAATTTTATTGAATAGGGTCAACGAAGTACTTAAAATAGAAAACAAAAATATTTAAAAAAATATGTACTGAAATTAGCCCTTTTTACCAATTAATTAAAAAAAAAAAAGAAATTAATTACTATTAATCTAGTACAAAGGAATACAAACAAATTTGCTTATGGGTCGAATATGTATAGCAACCAAACTGAAGTTGGGTTGTCAATAGGCAATGCAACTGGCATGCAAGTTGTTATTATGTAAGGCAACTTTCGTGTTTTTTCGAATTATCGAGTAGAAAACAAACATTTATGTATATGTTAAAAATATATGTAAATAGTTTAACAACAAAATAACTAACATTTAAAATTTGCCACTTAAAATAAAAATCAAAGCAATCACAAAAACTCGGTTGTCATGTTCGGCAACTGAAGTTATCAGCTTACAGTTGTCAGTTGCCATCTTTAATATGTTTTTGGCAACTGCACTGAGGTTCGGTCGTCATCCGTAATCGACCCATTCGTTTTTTTATACCCTTCACCTTCATGATAAGGGTATACATATATAAGTTTGTCATTCCGTTTGTAATTTCCACAATATAATTTTCCGACCCTATAAAGTATATATATTCTGGATCATTATAGATAGCGGAGTCGATTAAGCCATGTCCGTCTGTCTGTCTGGTTTTTGAAATCAGTTTTCTGAAGTCCCCAGATATCGTCGGGATCCAAATCTTCAAAAATTCTGTCAGACATGCTTTCGAGAAGTTTGCTATTTAAAATCATCAAAATCGGTTTAGGTCAACCAGAGTTATGGAGCGATATGTTAGACAACCTCCATAAAAATTTGATATTTTTTGTCCATTTTATTGCAATATTTTGAAATATATTGCAGATAATACCATGAAATTTTGTATACGTTGTTTTTATGATAAAAGAAGAAAGTGTGCGGAAAATAGTATGAATCGGTCCATGATTTCTCATAGCCCCAATATTGCTCAATTATACATAAATGCCTATTAAATTGGAATATCAAGACAAAATTCAGCAAAAATAAGTTGTATGCAAAAATAAATCGCAAAACGAAATTTTTTTTAGTTCGGTCCATGTTTGGCCATAACCCCCATATAAAGTCCACTTCCAAAATTCACTTAAATACGTATAAAACAGATATAAATAATGTTAAACGGCTAAAATTTGACATGAAAAATCTTTATAGGCAAATAAATTGTTGTACTAAATTGTATGGTGGTCGGCCCAGAATTGGTCATAGCTCCCATACAATGACCACATCTGAAAAAGACATTTATCTCTATATATATTGTATAAATATCAGTACCGAAAATATGCGTGAACGCCAACAAATTTTTTTGCTGGCATCTCTTCTAAAAGCCCTATTTGATGAAAGTATTTTTTTTTTTTTTTTTGAGCAAAGCCCCCATTGTTCCCCATTTTTACTCTGTTTGTTAAATTACCTTCAAGATTATTATGAACATCAGAAAAACTCTGTAAATTATATAGCACTCTTACTTGTTTTTTTTTTTTTTCTAAAAACACTTGAAGACTGTTTTATTGTTATATTTATAATACAAAAATATTGTATTTTTTATGTGAAATTATTTCAATAAACATTTTGAACAAAAAAGAAAATCTAAACTTGGTACGATTTTTTTCAAATGGCGCGTTTTTTTTACCATTTTGGTGCGTTTTGGAATTTCAAAGTTGACAACGCTGATAAAATATACAACACAAAGAACAGCAGCAGCAGCAGCAATAACAACTACAACAACCAGTGAATAGTTAAAGAAACAACGACAAGGAATTAAGGAAGTGGAGTAAAAGAGTTGTGAAAAAAATATGGCGCAAATATAATATGAGTACAAAATTTACAGTAAAAAACAAGAAGAAACAACAAAAAATTTATGATGAAAGTTCGTTTTTGGTTTGTTTGTTTCTTGGTGTTGCTGTTTTGCTTTCTTCCATTTCGTTTCATTACAACGACGAAAGTAGAGTGTAGTGGTTTTATGTTGTTGCGTTTGTGTGGAAATTCATACAAAACCAAAACAAAATAAACCCAATATATATAAATGTAAGTATATGGAGTGTTTTATGTTACCGAGGTTTAACGACAGCCACTACGATGACTGAAATACACGAAAAATACTAAAATAAAAAAAAACAATAAATACCTACATGAAATACAGATATTCATCCATACAAATGTGTTTATATCTGTCTGTCTGTCTGTATGTACATACAAAGTGTAAGTGAGAAGAAGCCAAAGAAGCATAAAGTACTACACAAATGCCACTGGCATCCGATTTGTGTTGGATTTGCTCATAAAGTTGTTAAACAGATTGTCGGTATAGATATGTACCTCCATCATCATTTTTCGTATGATTAGTTTTATGTAATTTTATCAAGTATTTTAAGGATTTTCATTTGTGATAAATTGCTATACGGGGGCTAATTGTTAAGTGAATGGTACGAAAAATTTAAGAATTTTAGAGATAAATTTAATTTTCAATACATAATAAAATTTAGATTTTATTTAAAAATAATACAAAAAAAAAACAAAATGTCCATAAATATCTCACAGCGGGAGCAGAAGGTATTCAATTTCAAATAAGCAATCAGCCCAATCATGAATAAAAAATCCGAAGGAGTTTTTTCCCTTTTTATTTTTTTAACATTAATTTTGAATAGGAAAAATGAAAAAAGAGAAAAAACTCCCGCGGAATTTTTATTCATGATTGGGCTGAATATTTAAAAAGGTAGATAAAAAGGTAGATATTTAAGACCAAAATAATTAATTTTGTGTAAACCCTAAACATTTTGTATGCTTCATATAACTTTAACTTATCTATGTACATATGTAAAAATATCCCAACACTTTTTATAGAGTTTCAACAAAAAGTCATTAAATTATTATTTTAATTCAATTTAAAACTAACCCACGCACATTTTGAAATGAATAAATAAAAAAACTGAAAAAATTTACTAATAGGCATTCACTCATGCTGTTGCTTTTGTTTTGTTAGCCAGTCAGTCTGACAGTCAGTTATTTTATTTATAAATACAATCAGCCAGTCATTTAAAAATATAATATATTGTCTAGGCGGAGTATTAACAAAATCGTCTATAGTGTATTAACTAACTGACTGGCTGACCGACTGTCCGCCATATAGACTAAACCACTAACTGGTACGAGGAGCATGCAAAACCATCATGTTTGTACTTACAAACAACACACAAAATGTCGATTGCGGTTTTGTTGAAAATATAACTAAATGTGTATAAAAAACCATAAATATTTAGTGTTTTGGTTGCGGTTAAATTTATTTGCTTGCTGGCTGGTTGTTCTTAACTTGGACCTTCTCTCGTGGCTGGGAAATTAAATAGTACGTACAAATACATAATACTAAAAAATATGAAAAATGTATAAATTTTTACGGTATTTTGATTTTGTTATGATTTTGACAAGATTTTTTAATTCTTGTATAAGCTCGAGTAATAGTTAAACAATAGTTAGTATTTTATGGTTAAGTAATGACCGAGAATTCGGCCGTAAAAGTAATAAATATGAGATTACTTAAAAACCCCGTTTTTCATGTCATAATTTTCAAAATCCCGCTTTTTCATTATATTTATTTCGCAATCGTGCTTTTTCATCCTTAACATACCGTTTTTTGATAAAAACTCTTTGGTGACGTTATATACCTATGGATATGCTTTTATTTCGACTTGATTAAAATCAATGGGCCATAACCATAGACAAACACTAAAGTCGGTTCTTTTTAAAAACAACTTTAAACTTAAAACCTACTTTTAATTAATTTGTAACTATAGTCATAATTTAAGGTCGTTTTAAGTTAAACCGACTTTAACTGGGTGCCACCTCATATGTAGAAAATAATTTCATACAAACTGTAAAGAAAAATAAGCAAGTGGCAGCTTTAAACAGCTGACATTGAAAATTTAAAAAAAAAAAACAAAAATCGGCAAAATAATAAAATTAAGCGGAAAAATTTAAGAAAAATTTGCGGTTGAAAAATGGAGAAAGTAAGATTAATATCATAATTAGGCTATGTTAGCGTTGATTTTTTGGGCTACTGCAGAAAGAGAATATTTGCGGGAGTGTATAAGATTGTATAAGATTTTTTTTTATATTTTTGTACACATCCAGTTTCTGTTCTTTGCATAAACAGCCGGTTGATTTTAAATTATTTAAAAGCAACTTCAGCTGGTTTTAAATTAAAAGTATGTTTTAGCAGTTAAAGTATACTTTTACGTGTCTATAGTGAAAGTAAAGTGTACTTTTAACAAAAGTCAACTTTTTAACTATTAAAGTGCACTTTTTTGTGACTATGGTTATGGCCCAATAATTCCAGCGGTGGTTCTCATACTCACAACAAGAGCTTAAAATTCTTTAATAAAAATAATAACATGAAGTTTACTTAAATAGCACTCCAAGATATTATAACAAGATTTCGATCAATGTTCAAAAGTATTAATTCTTAATTCAATTCTCAAAATACATTACATATACATTATATATCTTAACTATACATATTTATCAAATTAAAAAAAATGTGATTATTTCAGGGGAGATTACAAATAATTCTTATGCCCTAGATCGCAATCGTATGCGAGTAAATTTTCATTCGAACGTTCGATTTTTTTAACATTTGGGATTCTCTCATTCGATAGCGAATAAAATGTATCGAAATTTCTAATGATGGCATTCGATAACGAATGATTATTCGAACGCAACCTTGCGAGTTTTTACTCGTAAGCAAAGAAGCATTCGAAATAACGTTTTTTTAATAAACAGAAGAAAAAAAAGAAAATGTTAGTAAAAAATTTGTTACTTACTTTAAAAAATATTATAATATTAATAATTTTATTACTTTTAGGTCAAAAATATTAAAAATAAATTTTACCTATGCTTGCTTTGTGAGCCTAAAACGTCTTTTGAGTCTAGAAAAACACATACATACATTAATACATACGTATGTATGTATGTATGTACTTAAATGTTAGTATTCAAGGGGAAATAACAATCAATTCGTATGCTCTCGATAAGGATTTCAGATTCATTAATAAAGATCTGTCAAATAATCCTTACTTGAATGTAGGAAGGTTTCGATCATATGTATATAAATTGTATCTCTGAACCTTTCACTGAATAATTCATTGCGCATCAATTCCCGGACTTCAGTTGTGATTACTTTAAATATTTCGGTTTAATTTTTTGGAAAATCTAAGTATTTCATAGGAAATTATAATTAATTATATTATAGTTTCCGTGCAAATATGAATTGTATATATCTCTTAAACATTACTTTAAATAATTCATTGCGAATTATTTGCCAGACTTAATTTGCTATTACTTCATCTTAATTAAATTCATTCCTTTAGGCATTAATTCTATATATACTTAATTCCTTATTGAATTTTTGAAAATTTCTTTAGCTAAAATTTATTTAAATAAACTTAATAATGTTTATTGTATAATTACATTATTCTTTAATTCAAATCTATTAAAAATAGGCTTTCCTAAAATTTTTTCAATTCATTCTTTAAGCGTTTAAAGCTAAACAAATTGAATAAAGAAAAGATATTTCATGCAGTTTGTGGACTGAAGCTAAAGAATTAGTTTTTTGAAAATCTTCTTATAAAACGAATTGTTAATATTTTTAATTCTGAATTAAGATTTAGTACTGAATTAAGCTTTAAACGAATTAAATAATTCGGAGCTCTGCTGGTAATTAAGTATATCATTGGTTAAACTTATTGTTTATTATTGCCATTCGGTCTTTTAAATTACAAATATTGCCAAATATATTGCAAAATTGAAGTGTGACATAGAAGCATGGAAAAGCATCTTGAGCTATTCTGAGAACGACTGATCATGCAACCTAACCCTGGAGTCTAGCAGACCCAATTTTACTCTTTTTTTTAAGAGAAGTAACACTCAGGCAATTAATATGCCTATATATAATCGCGTTACTTTCTTTGGAAAGGGGATAGATTGAAGAAGTAAAGGTGGTGAAAGTAGAAGAAAGCTTTATATCACTACTTTGCAATTGCGCATTATGTTTTGCAGCATTGCAGCGCCTCTGGTGGTGAGTAGGCGCATTATTTTTAAATCTTAATTTTATAGCCTTTATTTAATTATTTTACTTCTGTGGCGTTTGAATGCTATACCACCGAAGGAGGGTGCTGTGATAAATATTAGTTATGATGGATAGAAGAAAACTAAACATTATCAGAAACTGATGTTGTTTGAGTGGCAGCGGCTGGGAATCGAACCCGGACTACAAATACCAACTCATGCTTAATGATCAAATGCGCTAACCAATTAAGCTACAGCACCCTCTACATCACCTCTTTGGGTATACAAAATGCATACCCATTCCTCTTCTCGAGGAATATTTCAAAAAATTACTTTTAACTACAAAAGTTGAAAATTACAATTAGTTCTGTATTCTGCAATGGACCCAAATAGCAACCTGCTGACACCAAGTAAATTTGTCATTCTGACTGTCAACCTGCCAAAATCAGCAGGTTGTCAATAGTAGTCTGTGTTCACACATTGCAAGTCTTATTGATAACAAAGAAGGAAGATATAATAAGAATTTTTCTTTCAGTAAACTTGTAACGTGTGAGCACAGTCTCACTAAAACGTTGTAATGTAATGGTATTTTTTTGGTACTTTTTTCGGTAAGAGTAATTTCTTATTTATGTTTAAAGCGCTCAGACCTGTATATTTAAAAGTATTTTTTATTGAGTAGAAGTTTCCTTTTATTTTTAATTGTTTATCGACTAGTCAGTCAATCAATCATATATACAGAAATAATCATAACATTATTTGTTACGAATGGCTAGAAAATAGTACGACTCTACATGGTTATGTAAGACTGCCAGTGACTGAATTAGTAGTAGTTCTGCTTTCTGTTTTTGCCGCTATGTCTTTGATTTTTATTTTGACAAACAAAAATAATAAATACATATATGTAAATATAATGCTGATGAGGGCACTTTTTTGTTGCTATTCAAACAAAATTAAAAGTATAATACTTTATAAATAAGAATATGCATTAGAGTGTGTGTTTATGGGGAGTGTTTGTGTTGTGTTATAAATTGATTTATTTATATAAATCAATTTACTTTTTTTGATTTCTTTCAAATTAATTTCACATTAGTAGAAATTTGTTATTACAACTCAATTTTTTTTTTTTTTTGTTTAAACTCTATAATCATTAATGTGCATGTGTTTTAGCAAAATAATGGTTTAATAGATAATAAGCTTGATTATCTGGGTTTATATAGTATCTATATAAAGTTAAAGAGTTAATTTGATTTTAATATTAAATTAAAACTAAATGAAATGAAAAAACATACTATTAATTAAATAAAACTAACAAGCTGCTAAGCATTTGACGGCTAATGCTTAACAGTGGTATGGAAACTTAGGAGGAGAAATAAAAAACCTCTTGCAATATTAATTAGTCTATGTTCACATTGTATGCAATACTTTTTATAAATATATTCTTTTTTATTCCATTTAGAAAATATGCCCCTCAAAATTTCTTCCCTTACAAACTACGCTATTTTTCTAATGCTTTTTGTTTTCCCAACCATTTGACATATAATGAAGTGCTAAACACAGCAACAAACAATATGTAACAGTATATGTTCATTCATTGTTGTTGCTGCTTTTATAATTAATATTTATGTGTATACAGTAGTTGTTGTACGAGTATTGTTATTATCTGCTTTAAATTTTAAAGCCTCTTTGGTTAATAATAAATAATAAAAAAAAAACTCAACCAATTTGTCTCTATTTATTAACTTAACAATTGATATCTCATCGCCGTTTAGGAAATAAAAAATAATATTTTATATTATTATTAACTGAATATTGAATTTCTTTCGTTAATAATAAAAACCGGTTATTAAATTTATTATGATTTATTTTGATTGTTTTTTTTTTTTTTGTAAGCTATTTTATTATTGTATATTATTAATCGTTTATTACAAGGCGTGTTCACAAATAAAGACCAGTGTATAAATTTAATAATTTATTTCTCAAATTAATTTTAAATCATTTGAAAAATAAAAAAATTATAATACTGTGAAACAATATTATTGAGATTAATGAAAATTGAAATGGCAAATGACAAACAAACCAAAAAATAAAAACTATTTATATTGAAATACAAATGTTTTTAAATTTGTTTTTATCGTATTATAGTTGTTGTCGTTGTTGGTAAGTAATCACATTATCATTGTGCAATTTGTATTTAATGATTTTTTTTTAAGAGTTACCATGTTAGTTGTATTTTATAAATAGTACTAGGCATGGAAAAGTGGACAATGGTGGTACTTTTGATAAAACTATTTCTTGTTCTAAAGAACCTGTTCAATAAAACTTGCAACGTGTGAACACAGACTAGATAAAAATAAGGAAAAGAAAATAAGAATCTTTTCAATAAAACTTGCAACGTGTGAACACAGTCTCACTAAAATTTTGTAATGTAATGATATTGGTACTTTTTCGGTGTCATTTCTTATTTTTGTTTAATTTTATTATTTTTCAGTGCTTAGAACTGTTTTTTATCTTTAATTATTTATCGACTAGTCAGTCAATCAATAACACAGTGATACAAAATTTAATGAAACAGAAAAACCTGGGACCGGATATTATTTTTCTTGTAGGGACACCTCCAAAATCCGGATTTACTGTTATAAAAAACGGTTTTTGTACCTTTGCGCACTTATAAGTCTGTAATTTTGTTGATAATGATCCGATTTTCAATTTCTTACTAGATTTGGAAAGAAGAAATTGCATTTTACATATCGATCGATATTTCTTTCCGCTTAGTTTCTCTTTCCATGCGGAATCAATAATACCACCCAATATTTATCTGCCGTTATCTATTCAGATTGAAAAGTTTTGACGCTGACTCATTTTGAATATCGACATATTTTGTCAGGCCTTTAGAGTTTTGAAAATGGCAACTAACAATCTTTAAATTTTAACTTATTATGCTTGCGTCGGGAATCATTAACTCTGGTGACAATAAGAGTCAAAGAATTATCGTTTTTTAAAGAAAATAAACCAATTATTGACAAAATACAAAAAAAAAAAACAATTCCGTAAATAAATATTTTTAAAGTCATTAGCAACACCATTTTAATATAATTTACTTCCCACATGGTGAACAAAATTTAACCACAAAATGGCAACACTTGCTTTATAATACCCCCCTAGAGGATTATCGTTTTTAGTTTCGATTTAAGTATAATAATCATAATAATAATACAGAAGTTCATTATAAATGTTTAATGCTTAAAAACAATAAAATAATTATAATTCTATAAAATGACTTTAAATACCTTGTAATTAATAAATTGACTTAATTTATTATTGTGTTTTGTTGTTGTTGTTGTTGTTGCTGCTGCTGCTGTTGGAGTAGTTGTAGCTACAAGCTATTGATATAATAATAATTCACTTAATTGTTTGGTGTTTGTAAATACATACAATACATGTTATTATTATTTATTTTTTTGCTCTATTCTCAAATGGGTAGACACAAAGATAAGAAATTTAAAAGAATCATTTCGAGAACAAAAAATAATTGAAAATTTTATTAGTTTAATGATTAGTGTTTGTTTTGATTCTACGAAAATCATTCGGGGGTATTTGGGAATTAACACTGATAAAGTGCTATAAAAATAATGTTAATGTGTTAAGAGTGTTGAATAAGTCTTTATTAAACAAATAGTAAATAAAATGCAATATTTCATAATTAATTTATTTACGAAAACTATTTTGAATAAAAAAAATAAGTTGAAATATCATAAAGACCTCCTAAATATTAAGTAAACACATGATAATTATTAAAATCTAATCAAGTTTGAAGTAAAATTTTGGTTCACTCTTTTCAAAATCTGTTTGAAAGTTTTTAAATTATGATTTAATACTTTTATGGTTTATTGTACACAACAAAATTCCTCCCCCATAAATTATAAACTTAGTTTGTGTTTGCTTTTTAGATTTATTTTGTTATTGTTTGTAGTTTTTGATGTTGAATTCAATTTTACTACAACTACTACTATTTAGGAATTACAAAAACAACAACAACAAAACAGTAACAGCAATATAAACCTAACCGCAAAAATTAATTAAGTCAGTCAGCTTTGTAAAACAAAAAATAATGTGGAAAAATATAAAAACTAGAAAAAAATTTAAACACAAGTACTCTACACACAGATTCAAAGTAATTGCAAGAAAAATTTATTATTAAAATTAGTTTGTAGTTAAATAGAGATCTAATGCTTTTGTAATTTTAATGTTATCAACAACATCATCAACAACAACAACAGCGGCAATTTTTTATGTACATATATTTTTGTAAATTAAATCAAGTGTAAAAAGGGTTTAGTTTACACGAAGTAAATTTAATGATTATAATTATATGGGAGCTATACACTAATACCTCACTTTGCGTCGGGGTTGCGTTCCAAAAAACACAAATTAAAACGAAACGGCGTAAAGCAAGGTATTGGTCTAGTTAGTTTTAACAGGCACACGTGTATCCAATAGGGGTCCAAGTGTGATACCCGTATAATAAAGGGTTTAGAAGAAGAAAGCGATACCCTCGTCCAACCAATTAGAGCGCCAAAAGAAAGTCTCCACAAATTATTATTAAAATAAAAGCTTAATTAATTTATATAGTTATTTAATTAAAATCTAATTTACAAAGAAGGACACAAAAACAATTACAGACAAGTATTATACCAAACACAGTAATGTAGAAAATTTGCCTAGTGTTAAACGACCAAAGAATCTTGCAAACACCAAAGTAAGAGCTATAGTAGAAGTCCTCTGAAAGTAGCAATACAATAAAGTAAAATATTGACGCACACAGTATTGATTTCACCTTTTGAGCGATTTAAAATAAATAATTTTAAAAAAATCAATTTAAATTTTTTGCGTTTTAATTGGTAATGTCATTCAACTAATTTCCAGAAAACACACATATTAACATTTCAACAATGTTATTATTATTAAATGTCTACAGATTTCAAAAAATTTCCTCGAAAATGCATAAATACAAATTTCTTTATCAGTTAATTTTAAATTGTCATCCATCATATAAACTGATAAGATTTATTACTTTTTTTATTTCAAATTTACCGCCTTTAATAAAAAAATTACACATTATTAAATAATATATGTTTTAACAACAAAAGTCTAATAATGTATACAGCAGGTTTAGTTGATAAGATAGCAAACAATCAAGTAAATTTCAACAGATGAATCAATAAGGCCGGAAAGAAATCATAAAGTTCAAATGTTAAATATTAAGACATTTAAAAACATATAAGAGTACAATCAAATAAGGTGTTATAGCTTTTAATACATTAAATTTTACATTCATATAATTCCTTTTTAAATTTATTAATTTGAGTAGTTGAGTAGTTGACTACTTGCATTTAATTTCAAGCCAAATAAATCTGTATTGAGAGATATGTTATCAACAAATTTTTTTTTTTTTAAATATTAAATTTTAAAATTTAACTTCACACACATAAAGATAATAACTAATGTTAAATAAATATTTAAGTGTTATAGTTAGGTATTTTGTTGAAATTTCTTATTTGTTTAGTTTGAAATGTTAAATAAATTAAACAATTTATTTTAAGTGATTAGAATTGCTGAGAATTATTAATGTCAACAAATGAAATATAAGAAATTGTTTTTCAGCAAATATATTAAATAAAATTGAAAAGATCTACTAATATATAAGTTTTCTAAACATTTGCTAGAATAACAAACTATAACGTTAGTAGTAGTAGTTGAAAAATAATATTCCATTGAAAGTTATTTCTTGTTGAAAAACCTTTGGTAGATATAGTGTGACCGTCAACATAAAGTAAACATCTAATATTGTTTTAAAAAATGTTTTATTTTATATGTTTACTAAAAGTACAAATTTAAAGCAAAACATGTTGCATAGTAAGTTATGCAAAATATAACTTACATATTAACAAAAACTAAAAAAATTAAGAAACATAGAAAAATAATTCAAGCTTAATATGAAAGTATCAGATTTTTCGCGTCAAAATAAAGTAAACAGGTATATTAAAATTATGGAACACATTGTATTTAGGTTCCGATTACCTATCACAACACTAAGTATTTTGATGTTATATGTTGTAAACTGCGATTACGATTCACAACACTTATCGGCTTAAAAATGCATGTTGTCTTGTAGTCGAGACAACACAACATTCTAGTGTTGTGAACGATAATTGGGGCCTTTGTAGTCCTTTTGCCTATATCACAGCTGACAATCTGTGTGTTCTTTAGTGTTCTATTCATCCTGTATTACATCCTTTATGTTATCAATGCAAGAAATATTACAGATATTCCCACAGGTTCTCATTTGGATTGTGGTCTGCGAGCTGCGGAGGCTACATTGTTTTTTTAAACGTCGAAATTATGTTCCTCTTTCATTGTATATTCTTTAAATGTATGATTACCGACACCTGATGCGCAAACCATAAATTAGCCGCCGGAATATTCCAAAATATTATTATTCCAAAAAAATTTCACGATGGTTTACATATTTTTTTGTGAAATTCAAACGTTTCGTTTGCTTGTTCTTTGATAGCACTCTACTATTTAGGCCATATAATTGCAAAGATCTTCTAATCACACTAGCGCTTAAAGATTTTCCCGATGTTCTCGTAACATTTTCAGTTATATTTACAGCACTATACTTTCGATTTGCTTTTACTCCTCTTACTTCAGTTTTTGTCGTTTAGCACCAGGCAAATTTTCTACAGTATTGTGTTTAATATAATTGTTTAATACTTAATTGTTTTTCATTGTACAGTGATACCTTCCAAAGATTTTAGCTGTTTCACGCAGGCATTTAATTTTTCTATGTTCCCATTGTAAATCTTTCACTACTTAATGTCACAACTAGAGCTGTGTCGTTCATGAACGAACGGGTTAAAATGAACGGATCACTTCATTGAACGGAATGAGCCGGTCATTTAACTGAACGTTTTTCGCTTAATAGTGTACGGATCAATTTCGTTCAGCTGCTGTTTATCAAAAGACAAGAAGAAGATCACATTCAATAAGGGTTGTATTCATTCGTTCAAAGTGAATGATTGAACGAATTGTATGAACGAATCAGTCTTGGATAAATGAACGAAAATAACCGGTCACTGAAATGAACGACCGGGCACAACTCTAGTCACAACTTCATCTCTTTTAATGATGAAACTTGCTTATTTATAACGGCAAATGATGATACCACTGTTTACTTTATTTTGACGCGTACAAATTGGTGTATTTTAACAATAAATCAATTAAATTTGTATACGCTTTTGTTTCTTTTTTTGTGAATTCAATTCTACTTAAATAAATATTTAAAAATGCAATATAATTTTATAATATAATATTATTTATATTGATATAATTAAGCTTTTCTTTCAATAATATGTGGTGTTGTCTTTATTTTGACGCTCACTGTAGCTCTCACTCAGTTTACAAAAGAGTCGTCTCTTTGCAATAATAATGGCAAGACATCATCGAAAGTCAATGTATATTACTTTTTCTAATATAATTACAGGGTGTTATAGTGAACATATTCTTGGAAAGTGACCTAGTATAAGTTGTAGGCCTTATTGAGTAGATCATAATCAATTTTCAAAAGTTCGGAAACACCCTCAAATTTCGGAGTTATTCCGAAAAAACTGTTTTCGGGTAGGTTCGTGTACTTATGAACACGTAACTTAGTTGATTTTAGTTTAGTAAAATACTGAATTACCAACATCAACCGAACGACTGGAGATTATTTGTCGATGGCTCGAAATATTTTTTTGTTATTCAAAAACCATTAACTTTTAAAAATTGATTTATGATATACTCAATAAAGTCTATTACCTACACTAGGTCTCTTTTCAAGTATTAAAAAAGTGCCCATTTATTTGTAGCACAAAAAGTAACAAACTAAATTAAGTTAATATAGAATATATAAAAACGAATTCAAGTCAATTATAATTCTCTAATTAGCAAAATTGTAAAAACAACAAATATTAACTATGTTATCTTTTAAAACGCTTATATCTATACATATTGAGAAACTACTTAATGCTAAAAGAGCGTATGAAGAATGGCGTAATAAATAAATGAATTTATATGTTAAAAGATAAAAAAAAACTAGTACATAAATGAAATACACAAAAAAAATTGCATTTAAGTAAAAAAGTACTCACCATACAAAAAGTAGAAGGAAATATAATACGTTGTTGTGATATTGATGTTTATTCAATAGACAAACAACTTGTAATATTTTGTATGCAGATTATTAATGTTGTTTTCTTTATATATTTAGCAGAATATAAACTAAAATACAACGATTTAGTTGTTATTCTTATGTCATAAGTTGAGAAAGAAAAAAGTTGCTCTTCCTCTTAGGAATTAAGATGTATTGGTTGGGTTAGTTTGGGTTTTGGTTGTTTCACTCAAACACAATTCCTTTAGTAAGAATTTAGTTGTTGCTGTATGTTTTTGCGTTTGCAGTAATTTGTTGCTTATTCAAAGTTACAGTATGTGTTGTATTTAGTTACTTAAATAAAATATTGATGACATCAATAATATTGATGTTGTTGACGTCTACAACGACCACTAGCTCGAGGAGTTGGACGCTGTTGCTGAGTATGAGGATAATGTTGTTTTTAATTCCTTGTTATTTATCCATAATAAAAAAATTGTAATTTTCGTTTTAGTAAGTAAAACTAAGTATAAGTTAACCTAGAATTAAAAAAAGAAAATCATTAGTAAGAATATTTTGGTAACCAAATAACTTTAAAAGAAAATTTGGCGTGTTTCAGAAATAACAATATGTTTTTAAGGGAACAATTCTGTTGTTCTTCCTATAGAGTTTGTAAGATGGAATTTAACACGTTGCTACTAGAAATAGTTTGTATGGCAAAATATTTTTAGAATTACTACTAGAAATATTTCTATATTTTTAGTATGTGAAAAGTTAAATATTATTTTCTTAAAATATTTTTATAATTTTCCTATAAAATTATGAAATATTTTGCTATTTTTTACATAATATAGTAGTAATTTTAAACTCTGAATGAATTAATTTCTTTCAATTTCGATTTTGAACATTAAACCATTTCCATGGTATACAGTGAACTCGCAGAAACGTGAACATCCAGTAAAATGAACTATCAAAAACATGAACATATTTTTTTTTTACATATACTACTCTAAAACGTAAACATAGGCTGAAGGCTCTAAAACGTGAAGTTTTTATCGAACGTTAAAATTCAATTTTGTAAAAAATTTGGCATTCCCTGCAGAAGAATTTCGTAGTTTGTTTGTTGTAAACAACTTTTGTTGCATGATAAGTAGCTTCTTTTGTACTTGTCGTTGCTCCTTTTCAATAAAAACTGAAAACAAATTTATAATTATACCTAGTAGTTTAAATTTAGCTAAACTCTATTTTTGATGAATTCAATAACATAATTTAGAAATTAGTATCTTACAACCCTTTTTGCAAACCATAGTAGCTATGTAGTATATTAAAATATGGCAGGAACTTACAAAAAGTAGCATCAAAATATGTTTCATAGCTAAAAAAAATAACGTACCTACATACCTAATTTATTTTAAATTAAATAAAAGATAAGAAACTAAAATATGTTATACATACCTAGAAAAAATTAAATCTAAAACGTGAACAATATCAAAAACGTGAACACCCGCGGTAAAATTAGTTCACGTTTCTGCGAGTTTACTGTAGTCATAAAATCTTAATAATAATGGTGATTTTGTAACAAATAAAAAGATTGCCTCCATCGCCGCCTTTAAAAAAATTTAAATTTATTTCTTTTAATTTAGATCATTCAACAAGAAATAAGTTAATTAAATAAATAGATTACCAAAATATTATAAAATATAAACATTATTGAAGAGATTGTCTACATTTACCTACTCAAATTTGTTTATTTAACACTAGCGGACCCGGCGAACTTTGCCTCGCCCCAATTTTAAGCCTTCAGACAAACTTTAGAGTAATAATATAATACAACAGGAATAATTTTACACAAAATTACATACAAAAAATCAATTTATCCAATTTTCCGACTTTTGCAGAGAGATTTTTCAATTTCCCATGATTTACATCAAGAACTTTATATTTTTCCATTAAGGAATAATTTCACACAAAATTTCGTACAAATAAATCAATTTTTGATTTTTCCAATTTTCCGCAATTTTCCATGTTTTACACCAATAACTTTCTATTTTTGATTTGGAAAGCAATTAAGGAATAATTTCACACAAAATTTCATACAAAAACTCGATTTTCGAGATTTCCCATTTTCCGACTAATTCGGAGGGATTTTTAAAAATGTTCTTCCGTAAAAACCTTCTCCTCGAAAATACGAACAACTGACAAAAATTTTACAGAAATCGGCCCAGCCGTTCTCATTTTATGAATTACTACCTATATAGGTTTTTTTTTTGACACCATTTTTATATACCTATGTAGGTATATAGATTAAATTTTTTTTAAATAAAATTAGTTTTTTATGAAAAAACCTAGATTTTTATCAATTCTTTACACCTATGTACCTAGGAACCTACAAATTTACGTAAAATATCTACTGTTACAATGTTAATATTCTAAGAGCTAGTTTCTGGGATAAAGATAATCTACATTTTTCGCTTAAACCTAGATTAAACTAGAAATTGTGTTTCTCAGTTATTATTTATTTGATATATAATCTAGGTTTAACTGAGCATCATTGGTGAGTTGAACCTAGATATAAAATGTCAAAATACAAACAGCTGAAAAATAAAATAAACAATTCAACAAATGAAAAGAAATTTACGACATTTTAACAAAAATTAAAAAAATGGATTCAAATGATTCAAACACATATAATAACTTAAGTATGTCAATTGTTAGAAAGATACGAATAATAAACACGTCCAAATCATTTCTGCATTTATACCGATGCCGAATTCTTTCAAAGATTTCGCTTAACAAACTAATTTATTTAAAAAAAAAAACAAAAATTCTCTAAAAAAAACTAAATAATAATTCATTTCTAACAATTGCAAATTGTAATTTTTAGAATTCCTTAGAACACGTTGGTTTGATTTTTTGCGAAAATTTAATATATTGCCATATTTATATAAAAAATTAGGAGGAATGCCATATGTATTTTGACTGAACAGTACGGCAATGCTAACAAAATTGACAGGAGGTAATCCACTACTGAGAAACGCAATCACTAGTTAAATCCCGGCAAAATATATTTGAGGTTTAATATAACAGTGTGTTAAGCTGAGTTTAACTGACAAGTAAAAAACTAGCTTTTAAACAATTAAATTTATGTTTACAGCATTAAACACATTCGAAACAGCAGACTACAGACTACAATATGTCAAAAATAAAATACACACGTTTATATGAGAGTGACTATATTGACGACAGCAGGCAACACGACTGCAGGTTGTTGTCCATGCTGATTTTTTCGTCGCTGTCAAATTAAACTAAATTCTATGTTTATTCGCGACAAAACAAAAACAGTGTTGACCATATAGCAAAATGTGTAAAGCTAATTAAATAAAATAAAAAGCAAAATACACAATCCCCCTACCGTGAATAAAAATCCCACATGAAATTTGTTCCCTTTTATTTTTTTAACATTGAATTTTAATAGGAAAAATGTGAAAAGGGAAAAAATTTCATTCAAAATTTTTATTCACGATAGGGATGAATTAAAATGTCGTGATCATTAAGTAAAGCAAATTAAATAAAATAAAAAGCAAAATACACAATTAAAATGTCGTGATCATTAATGCGTCAAGAGTTGTTAAATGTATGAATAATATTACATTAATAATATGAAATTTTATATTAATAAAAATGAGTAAAGTTTATTAGCATGTCTGGAATCATAAACATATGTTTTTCATGTTTCATAAATAAAACGCTACTTTAAACAAAAATAAAAGCTTAATTGGCACCACTGACATATAAATAGATTAATACAACAGCTGTTTATATTTTTATTGTTTTGTTTGATTAAAGTTTGTGTTTTATTGTTTAAGATTTCAAAAACGATTATTAAATTTAACAAACGTTTATTAAGACAGATTTGCATATAAAAATTTGCTTAATAAACGTTTGTTAAATTCAATAATCGTTTTTGAATAAGGGGGTTATTATTTTTAATGTTTTTATTTACTTCTTTGTAATCATCTGCTGACTATGTAGCTGTCGTTTTCAAAATAATTAAGTAGCTGACTAGAGGGCGGCATAAGTACCCAGCGGCATTTGCACTCGTGTAGTCGTGTAGCCTGCTGTCTCGAATGTGTTTAATGCCTACCTTAAATTTCTTTTAAAACGTATTGTTTGTATGTATTTTGTGTGTTTTAACTATACATATCTACATACGTAGGTATACACATGTAAATTTTTAATACCTATTATTTATTGAATAAACAAATTAAAATAAATGAAAACATGTCAATCAAAATACTGATTTAAATTTAATGTTAAATTTATTTAGCACATTAATTATGTTACATTTGAATTCCAGTTGTGCTCTGTATAAAAATATATTATTGGCACATAGGTATCCAATTAAACATTAACCCCCTTATTCATAAAACTTGTCAAAGCTTTATAACAGGCTCATAAAGCAAATTTTGTATGGATATTTTCTTTATAAGCCTGTTAGGTATAAACCCTTGATAAGTTTTTATGAATTAGACTGTAAGGTATCAAATAGTTTTTTACCTACGTTCTCAAAAAAGAGTATCTGCAGATTTCAATACTTTTTTGTTAAAGGCTACAAAATAATTCAATTTGCATGACAAAACAGAAAAATGTTTCGTTTATATACCTACCTACCTACTAATAATATATAATTATATAGTACATACCTATGTACATATATGTAATTCGTTTATATATGTATGTATATGTAAACTAGGCTAATACTTGGAATCACATGAAAGTTTTGACATTTTAGTTGTTAACATATGTACATATTAGTGGTGGAAGATTTGTTAATTAATACAAAGAATTCGATTTCTCTAAAAAATCTCATTTAAATATTAATAACACACCATGAAAAAGATACATCTGTAAATGCTACAATTCGTAAAATTGCTTGTTGGACACGTCAACAATCTAAATTACCTCATTCAGGCCTCTAGGAAGCACTTGCATTCTGAACTTGTTATTGTATGGTAAGCTATGTAATCTGTAGTAGTGATAGGACAATTTTTTCACAAATTTAGCTGGAAATGCGGTAACAAAGAACTGATTATTTTATATAGATATGTTAACAACTAAATTGACAAGTGGTTGCACAAAATTCAGTTGTTAATTGATCACCCTGGGATATGTTAAAAATATAGTCTATAGATACCGAACCAAGCAAAAACTAAAAAATAAACTAACGAAAATTCACACACAAAAAACACTCTTTTCTAAGCACATTGTTTGTTTTTCATTTTGAAAATATCTGCAGCAGTTTAATACTAACTGAAAACAAAATTGTTTACACAAAAAATATAAATCTAAATTATAATTAAAAATAATAAAAAAAAAAATTAGAATAAGAATAAATTCTTTAATTGCTCTGCGGCTGTGAAAATTATCCGATGAAAATTCAAATATGTAGCTAGAAAAAGAAAAAAACATTAAAATGTCTTGTTTAACAAATTAATACGAGTTGAAAATGATTTTGTGCCATTTCATTCATTTATTCATCAACAGCTACAACAACAACACAACGACTACAGAAAACACATCATAATCATTAGTGTAGTAGTTGTTGTTGTAGCTGCTACTTTTGAGAGAAGAAAAATAAGCAGGCAAACGACCGACGGACCGACCAAACGACCGAGTAACAAACGAACCAAACGTGTGACGTATATATGTATGTCTAAAAACAGCAACAACATCAAAAAACTGATGGTCGTTTTGATCGTTACCTTCACCACCACCAACAACAACCTAACATCCATCGCACGGGTTTTTTCCCTACCGTGTACTTAAAATGAAAAATAACAACAACAATACACAAAGAGGGTGGTTAATTTTGGTTTGAGTACCGAAAACGTTGGATGCGAGATGCATTCTTTATTATTCAGTGGTGCACATCCAAAAACCAGGATTCATTGTATTCAATTTTTACAACAATCTTTTCTTATTTTTTGCTGGTTTTTTGTTGCTATTAAACAAGAAATATAAAAAGAAACTAAATGTTTGCTTTTGTTCTCGTGCTATTTTTTAATATACTCTCCTCTTTACTAAAATAAAGACATTGTTTTATTTCTTTTTTTTTTCATACATATAGTTTAAACATGGCATAAGCAGCAAGCAGCAGCAGTAGTTACACAAACAAAGCACCACTGTAGTAAATGAAGATGAAGAAAATAATACAACACCAACAAAATCATCGGCAAGAGAAAAAGCTTTAGCCAGTTATTTTTATTTCCACAATCTCTACACTACATTACACTACACAATAATAATAGTGTTGTTGTTGTTTAATGATGATTCTCAGTCTTCTTCTTAGCATATAACAAACAAACAAAAACCAACAACAAAGATTTCGTCTTCCTTTTTTCACTCTTTTTTCATAGTTGCTGTCGCTGTAGTTGTTGTAAAACGAAGTTGTGTCTTTTCCGGATTTTTCACTTACAACAAAACGAGGACTAACCAAACGACAGAGGAGCGAGCAACACAAACACCATACAAAAAAATATATTTTTTCTTCATGTCGTTTTAGTATTTTTTATATATATTATTTTTGTTGTTGTTGTTGTTGTAGGTTTATGGTTTAAGCACTTAAACGTTATTTCTTTCTACATACAAACATACACACTTCTTTCTATATAAACTATGCATGTATGTACATATGTAAATATTCCTCTAAACATATCTATATACACAGTACGTGTGTTTAAAACTTAAAAAAAAAACGAAAAAAATCCATGTGTCTGTATGTGTGTGCTTAAATTTTTAAGCGCCTCTTAATTTTTTTTACATTAAATTTTTTCTCACCTCTTAAAAACTAAATTAAATCTTTTAGATTTAATTTATTTCCTTTTTTGCACTATGTGTATTCATCTTTCTTTGACCATTTTTACTATTTTTCATATTTCATTTCTTTGTACAAAATTTTAAAAATAATAAATTTTTATCACACTAATTTTTCACTTCATTTTTTTGCATATACAAAATATTTTTCATTCCTTTTTTTTTGCCTCATACACACTCACTCATTCTTTTTTAATGACTTTTTTCAGCTTGATGAAATTATATTTCGTTTGTAACCTTTTAAATTGGTGATTTTGTTGCTGTTTAAATATGTTTTTTTAATGAATAACTATTTATACACTTGGCACTTGTCTTAGTTAATGTTTTAAGTTAATTTTTATAAATTTTTTAATGGATTTTTTGCTAATTTTTCTTTCCCAAACAAAGAGCTAACAAATTTTTTCCTTCGCGCACGAACTGGCAACCATTTTGTATTTGGCTAGCCATTAGCGACCATTGTTGCTCAATTTCGTATTATTTTGCTGCTACTTTTATGTAACTGAATACAACTATGTGTGTTATCGATAAACGATAAATTACGAATAAATAAGAGGAACAGTGCTGCCAGTATTTTTTTTAGAGCTTATCCCCAATTTTGGATTTGTCATCCCAAAATCCCCAAACTTATTTTTTTCTCCCAGCCAATAATTTAATGCAAATTAAATTTAATTAATGAACTTGAGCCTGACTAAAGAAAAACCAACTTAAATTATTTTAATATAAAAAATTATTTTTTAGCATTTATTTCCAAAAAACTTCAGAAAAAAATCATCAGCCTCAGAAATGACTATATTTGCTCGTATTAAAAAGCTTTTAAGCATTTTAGCAGATGGATTTTTGTCACAAAAAATTGAGAAGGCGCACACACCTTTTTTTAGAGAAGAAATTTTTGCAAACTTTCCCATAATATTGTTTTTTTTTTTAAGTTTGAGAATATAAATAAAAAAAAACCCGGTTTTCAAATTCACAAAATCTGCCAGCTTCTTTGTTTGTTCGATTCCACAAAAATCGCTAAAAAAAAAAACACAACAAACACATAGCGCCATTTAAGTTTCAATTATGGATTTTTGATGTTGTTGTTTGTATTACGAACAATAGATGGCTTGCTTTTTTGTCTAAAAGAGAACCACAAAAATTCCCATATTCTTTTTTCTAAAAAAGTTCGCATAAATAGAACAATCCGGGGTTGTTTTCATTCAATCAGCCCAAAACCGCACGACAAACAAACAAAATGCAAAAAGGACGACGACGATTACGACGAAAGGAGAGGAGCACTTACGAGAAATTTTAATAAGAGTGGTGGCCGGTCGGTCTGTCGGTGATTGAGCGGAGGGAGAGGGAGGGGAAAAAAGTCGAGCGACCCAGAAATTTTTTTCTGATTGATTTGGTGAAAAAACGTGGTGAGTATAAAGAATGGTGGTGAGTAAACCCATAGTGGTGAGTTTTTATAAATTCACCACAAAGACCGTTATTCGAAATTTTTCAATGTTATTGAATGTGTCACCCTAAAAGCAGGCAATGGATGTGCAGTTTACAGTTTTACGGGGTGGTTGCTGAATTAGCTAACAAATAAGAAATTCACCACAGATATACCGTTATTGGAAATTGTTCTTCAAAGGCATAATTTGTCATCCTAAGCATTTCTTTTTTTTACAGTTTTACAATGTGGTTCTGAATTAGTTAAAAATAAAGAAAGCAAGAAAAACGACTTTTTAGATCCTGTCGTTTTTTTATCAAACATAAAATTAAAAGAACTTTTTTAGAGTAAAAAAAACAAGTAAGAGTGCTATATTCGGCTATGCCTTTGTTTTCTTCATTTTATACTTTTTCTGATGTTCACGCAAGCGTGTTGTTACACTTAAAAACATACTCATGTAATTTCAAACCTTTTGCCAATCTTCGCGTTTCCAAGAAAGAAAGAAACATTATGATTTTTTTTAATAAAACTAGTATCCCCAAAAAATCCTCTAAAATTGTTGTCATCCCCAACAAATTTCGGATCCCCAAGAGGAAATTTTTATCCCAACTCACGAAAAAAAATTCCCAATTTGGGGAATTCCCCTAAACTGACAACGCTGAAGACGAATGAAAACAAAACAGAAAACAAGGTGGGTTGGTGGCGTAAGAAAGTTAGTGGTTATAGAGATGGAGGGAGGAAAGTAGTGGTTTCGATAAATTGAGCAGGGAAAGAGAAAAAAACAAGAAGAGGACGTGGTAGAGAAAAATACAAAAAAATAAAAGGGGAAGGGAGAAAAATAAAAAACAACAAAAAGACACGCGTGGTCGATTTTTTTGGAGTGATGAATAAATTAGTGGTAAATAAAAATCGAAATTCACCACACAAACTGTTATGTAAATTGTTTGCCTAAAAGCAGGCAGTTTGTGTATTTACTAAGTGGTTGTTTGTTCTTTGGATACAATTGTGTTGAGGTGGTAATGAAATAACCAACCCACCACCCTGTTTAATAAAAATACAGGGTGAGTTTTGCATCTTTATGGTGTCAAAAATAAGACAATATTATGGAGAAAAAAAATATAAAAAGTTAGCGGGTTAGTAGTTATTTAGGTTTTGTTAGGGGGGTGGTTGGGCGGTCACTATCAAATAATAAAAAATTATCAGCAAAAAAATAAACAAAAACTTTTTTTAAACTCACCTCATATAGTTTTAACCTAACCACCTTGTCTTTAAAACAATCTCAGTTTTGAATCGGCCTGTTTTGTTTTTGTATCTTTCTTGTAAACTTGGTGACTCTGTGAAATAAATCTTGACAATTGCAAAAAAAAATCAGTTTCTTGTTGGATTTCAGACTTTGTGGGTGTTTTTCGTTGTGAACAAAATTAGAAAAATAAAGAGAAAAATTTATTTGGACCGAAAAATATACTATTATTGTATTAATAAACTAAATGTGAAACTATTTTATTAAAGTAAAATAAATTCACAACATTAAAAAGGTTTAATTAATTTAAACTGAAAGATTGTTTGGGTCTTAAAAAACGACCTTGAACTTACTTTGATTTTTTCTCTAACTTTTGGATAAAAAATATAAATAAAAAAATTCTTTATATGTTTAAAGTGTTGTTTGTTGACAAAAAATCAAAAACAACAAGCAAAATAACAAAAAGTGCAACCAATAGGATCTGCTATAGCAACATTTTTTGGCTTTGTAATTGAAAAAAAAGCAACATCTTGTAAACTTATTTGCTAAAATTCCAACTAAAACTGCGTGTTTTGCCAAAATAGAGTGTAATAAAACTAAGAAATTTCAAAAAGAACACTGTGTGAGTGTTTGGCGTTTAATTACCATTAACTTAGAAAAGTTTTCGCAATAACTAATTTTTATTGCTATTTTATAGTTTTTTTTTTCATTCTGATAATAAATTTCTTAAATACCCCTAAACTAGAAACGGGCGCTGAAAAGTAAAAAAATAAAGCAAAAAACACACGTGTCATAATATAATTTTGTTTATACACTTGTATTATTTAATTAAATTAACAAATTCAACCAACACTTTTTTGTTCTAACACTCACAGTTTTCTCATTTTAAGCATTTTTTAATCCCTAGAAAAAAACTGCAGCAACAATAAAGAAATAAAAAAAATAAATAGAAAACAGGCAACATACGCTTAGAAATTATATACACACATATAATTATAATTAAATAAACAAAAAACAATTATTTTTATACGTTTAGGGAATTATAACCTCCAGCAACTAAATAACATTAAACAAATAAAATATGTCACAAGGAGCAACAATTGATCAAGCCGGTGGAGGTAAGTTAACAAATACAATATTTTATTATAAATACCTACATATGTACATATGTAGTTATAAAAAGAACAACAAACAGGCCCCACAGAAAAACAAGTACCTATTGTATCATTTATGCAAATATGTAATTATGTGTGTGGTTTTTTCCACTAGTTTGGCAGACAAGAGGTCTGTTTTTGGGTATGTCTTTGTTTGACATTAGACAGGTTCATGAAAAAAGTTATTAAGTCCAAAATTTGATATTAAATAGTGAAAAATTTACAAACATTGCAAATCATAATAGACGCACTTAAAAAAGGTTAATCCCCGCATCAAATAAGTAAATGCGTTGGAAGGCATCACTTTGCAATAAAAAAAACGTTTATAGACAAGTATGGATATACCAAACGCCTGTTGTCGTACAATAACTGAAGTAATAGCTAAAGTAACAGCAAGCTCAACATCTAGTGCTGTAGAAATAGCTGAAAATGTTACGATTAGAAGATCTTTGCATCAAAATGGCCTACATGGTAGAGTGCCACGTAAGAAGCCTTTTTTATATCAAATAAAAACTTAACGAGCCTCAAATTTTTTGGAATAATATTATTTTTATCAACGTACATAAGTAAGTTTGAGATACATATTTGGAATCAAAAACCACCGAAAAAAATTACAGAACCTACAATGTGTGTGAATGTGTGAAGATAAATATGCCGAGTTAAATATGTTTTGACGTAACGACTAATGAAAAACGTGTTTAAATATAAAATACAAATTTAAATAAATTTTAAATACGTTATGACCAAAAAACAATTTAATGAAAAAATTAATTTTAAATTGGATATAAAATTTTAACTGGTTATAAAAAAAATATTACTTAAAATTAGATATAATTATGAAGTTCTTCGAAGGATGTTTTACAAACTTTTGAAAATTCTCTTAAACAATTTTGGACTTCTATGAGGGATTTTGGCCAATTTTTAAAAGTTTGTAAAAAATTCCACAAATTCAATTCTGGAATTCCAAAAACACCATCTGATATATAGTGGTTATGCATGCCTTTGCTCCATTTGGCCACTTTGGCCAAAATCCCTCATAGAAGTCCAAAATTGTTTAAGTGAATTTTCAAAAGTTTGTAAAACACCCTTCGAAGAACTTCATAATTATATCTAATTTTAAGTAATATTTTTTTTATAACTATTTAAAATTTTATATCCAATTTAAAATTAATTTTTTCATTAAAATGTTTTTCCAATTGAGGAACTGTGGTAATATAAAAAAATTAGAAAGGGTAACCTAAAAGTGGTAATACTGAATGAATGGAACTACATACAAACAAAATACTAAACATAATGTTTTACATAATTTTAATATACCTGTTTACTATTCGAATAATGATCGTTCGAATAATCAGACAATTTCTTACGAATAATTACACTGTGCTCTATTTTGATTCTATTGAGCCAGTCTAATATATGTAGATTTTGGCCACGACTCTTTATCAATTATAAACAAACATCTTACTTCATTTGTTGTTACTTTATTATAACTATTCATTGTTTAATTCTGACAACACAGCTGCTTTTCAACTTTGCTAAGTTTGTTGTTTTGTTTTGAAAGCAAATTTTATTTTCACATTTTCAGCTTGTTTATACGTTTGTAACATTAGAAAATCAGTCGTAAAACTACAAAAATATATACATACATACATATATAGGTAGCCTTATAGAATTTAAACACAATGTCCGCCCGTCTGTCTATTGGAGGCCCAATAGATCATAGAGGAGGTGAAATGAAATTTTCCGAAAAAATTGTTCCCAAGAAAACAAAATGTCCCTCCGTTCGTCTTTAAAAAACTATTAAAAACTTTATAGGGACTAATCAAGGAGAAATTATTAGGGCAGACGCGCAACTACATGCGCTTAAGAAAGAGTATTTTCTTCAATAATCCAGTTTATAGATATTTCATTTTATATCCTGTAACATAAACAAGAAATTTCAATAAAATTTCTGGAAGCAATTAAAACAGGCAAACTGCCGGCTAAATACCTATTATAACAATCTGACATACATATATTCTAATTTTAACAAAAGCTTTAACTTTTTTACTAAATAATTGGCATCACTGAGCTCAGAATCATATTTAAAAAAAAAAATCAAAAATAAATTAAGAATTCTATATAGCAACTAAATGATAGAAACAGAAATTATACCTCTTCTTTTAATTTCAATAAATTATTTATTAATCGATGCAATTGTTTGAGAAGTAAAACGTTTTCGTAGCATTTGTTTTGCCATTCGCGTACAGCTGTAACAATAATATTTGATTTCTTAATATTTTTTAATTTATATTTTATTAATCTACTTATACAAAATCTGATTAAACAACATGCTTTAATAATTAAGTAACATTTTGTATTTATAATTGATTTGAATTGTATACATAAACTATATAGAATGAGAAATAAACAAATCAACAAGATAACATAAATTGCAAACAAATTTTAAACTTAAAAATCATTTCGAAAATTGTTTTAGTCGTCATTGTTTAGTAACAAATAGTATTTTTTGCGTGGGGACAATGTTTGTATAAAAAGTAAACTTATAACAACTGTAAGCGTTAAAAAAAATTCTTAAAATATTTTTCAATTATAAAAATACTACTTTTTTAAAAAAGGACAAATTTTGCTATTTTTGGCTTGGAAAATTATTGTTATTAATATAGCCATTGAAACAACATATTTTCCTTGCGAATTTTCTAAAAAGTAATAAATTTAGTATTATTTTTTAATAAAAAGTTGTAAATCGTGTTACTTATTTATTACATTACATTAAACGTAAAAATATAATTATAAAATAAAAATATCATTATTTTTCATTTGTATTTTCTAAAAAGTATCTGATCATTTTTCATCATCATTATTTTTCAATTTTAAAAATAGTAGTAGATATACTACTTTTTCAAAGAAATACGAAATTGGCTGTTTTTGGTTCGGAATATTAGTTTTTATAATTTAGCTCATATTTTTTCTTTATAATTTTCTAAAAATTATTATATTTACTACCTACTCTTTAAAAAAAGAAGTAGAAAATTATGTTAATTATTTATTACAATATATTAAGCATAAACATTATTTTTCAATTTTAAAAATAGTAGTAGAAATACTACTTTTTTCAATAACTACCAAATTTGTTATTTTTTTCTTCGCATATTAATGTTCAATATTTAGCCATTAACGCCTTATATTTTTTCTTGAGAATTTCCTAAAAAAAAATTTTTTCACAAAAAGTAGTAAATTATATTACTTATTTTTTACAATATATTAAGCATAAACATATACATAATTCTAAAAACGTGGCTATTTTTTTATTTTAAAAATAGTAGTAGAAATATGTACTACTATATTTAAAAATTAACAAATTTGCTATTATTGTTCATAATTTAGCCATTAAGATTTCATATTTTTACTTGAGAATTTTCTAAATATTTTTAAATTTACTACTATTTTTTAACAAAAAGTAGTAAACTTTATTAGTTATTTGTTACAATATATTAAGAATAAACATATAATTCTAAAAACGTGTTTATTTTTCAATTTTGAAAATAGTAGTAGATATACTACTTTTTTAAAAAGTACGAAATTTTGTATTTTTGGATGGGAAAATTATTTTTAATAATTGGGCCATACATATTTTTTCATGAGAATTTATTAAAAAAGGATCAGATCATTTTTGGTCCCAGGTGGCTGTAACTATGGTTGTAACAACAATTAATCTAGCGTACTTTAACATAGACATTATAAGAAAAAAATCGGTCGAAATGCCATTTTAGCAAACGTATTTTAACAAATATGTTTATTTCTGATTACACTGTAGTTTTTATAGCAAATTAATATTTATGAGTATTTTTCTCGTATAACAACCAATTTCACCGTTCACGTGTATATTCATATTTTTAATCGTTTTATTATTGTCACGGAATTGTATTTTCTGCTGCTACAAACAATTTTTTGGCATGGAAACCAGCATTATGTTAAAAGTGTTTAAATTATTTTATGTATGTATGTATATTTAGTACCTAAATATATATATATAAATATATAAATATAACTGGAATATGTTTTATATTTTATAGAGAAATTGCACATTTCCATAAAATTCTTTATTGGTTTCTCTCCAGTGTCATATTATGTCACACTTTATATACATATCTATAAGCATTTAAATATTTTAAAAGAAAGCATATTAATTGTAACACCTCGACATGGTCAAGTTCAAATAAAAATAAATAAAAATAATGCATTGTTAACGAAGGTCATTCTGTTGTGCCATGTGTGCAAATTATTTTATAACCTGGTTTGTTGTTTGCTAATGTGTTGAGAAACGTGTGTCAAAGAGGAATCCGTGTAAAGGTCAACATCTGTGTAACCCTTTTATATATTGTTAATTGTTTTGTTTACAATATGCATAAGTCTGAAAAGTTTACAATTTGTGGTTGGCATAACTTGCTAAGTATATTCTGACATTTTCTCCAGAAAATTAGAAAAATATCCTAATGATACAGCTTATATAGGTGATTCAACTAGAGATCCTTTTTTCAATAGCATTTTTTGGCAGATCACGTGTGAGTCGTGTCATGCTGTCATGTTATTTTTGTATACATAGATAGTATTGTTTGGCATTTCATAATGGAAAGACATACGCCTGAACAACGTTTACAAATCGTTCAACTTTATTATGAAAATTCACGTTCTGTGAGGAATGTGTTTCGTGCTTATGGTCAACAAAATCGGCCTACTGAGCGTACTATTCGTAACACCATCATCCATTTTGAGACCCAGCATTCATTATTGGATAATATTCGACTGAATAGACCACGTCCAGCACGCAGTGGTGTGGTTTGTGGGCCGGTGGAATCACATTTCTTTAAAAATGATGCCGGTGAGAACGTAACCGTCAATAACGACCTTTATCGTGCCATGTAACCGACTATTTGAAGCCTGAAATTGAAGCTCGTGATCTCGGCGACATTTGGTTTCAGCAAGACGGCGCCACTTTCTACACCACATCGCATCAATAAATGGATTTATTGAGAGAACACTTCGGTGAGCACATAATTTCACCTTTTGAGCCGGTCGATTGGCCACCAAGATCGTGTGATATCACATCATTAGACTTTATCCTGTGGGGATATGTAAGGTCTAAAGATTATGCGGACAAACCCGCTTCGATTCAGGCCTTGGAGGAAAACATCCCGGGTGTCAGTTTTAGTCGAAATGCTCGAAAGAGTCATCGAACATTGGACTAAACGATAGACCATCTGCGACGTAGCAACGGCCAACATTTGATAGACATAATCTTCAGAAAATTAATGCCAAAGAATGTTCTTTCAAATGATCATAAACATTTCCCATTAAATTTTTCTGTTTTTTTTCTTTAAAAAAGTAGGGAACCTCGAACGCTTTATATATGTAGCCTTGTCAATTTTATGTATTTCACAATCTTCAATGGATTTATCAAACTTAATACTTCAAGATTCTAATATTTTTGTTAAAATTTGACTTGGCACATTTACATTCTAAGCATTTTAAACATTGAGTGTAAAATACAAACTCAAAAGTTTTAAACCCACAGCAATGCTGTGAATAGACTAACCTAGTGGGACTTGAACTGCCGACAGTGGCAGTAAATTATCTGAGTGGTAGGCAGTTGTTCCTGGAATTTCGAGACATAACCTGTAGAGTTAAACAAATGCAGAAGTTGGGTAACACAAGGTTCTTATCAGATAGCCCTCGTATGAAAATGTTTATGTTATGTATTATGTTTGTATCAATATTATGAAACAGCTACAACAACCCTGCTGTTTTAGCCAACTCTCTTATGCATTGCCTACATATTTACATACAGTTTATCACCTAAAGAGGATTTAAATTACACAACACCAAGTGTTTAACATTTATTACTTACGGACCTTAAGACCAGCAATAACAATATTAAAATTTAAGTACACCACCTGACTTACGAGCGTGTAGACCCATAATTATCGAACAAATGTTTATTATTCTTCATTGTAGTTGGCGTTGCCGTTGCCGTTGTCATTGCCATTGTCGGTCGTCGTCACTAATTTGTTTGCTAAACATTTTATGCTAAATACTTTTTAAACACGCGATTTTGCAGAAATTACTCTGACACGCATACATACATATTTATTGTATGGATTTACTGCTAACTACTACCTTACTAAGAATGTGTGTGAGATTTCTCTTAACATAATAATGGGTGTAATTGTTGTTGGATTATGACTGTTTTTAGATGTGACAGGGAGACGGGCTTGTAGTGGGTCTTTAAATCGTCTTTGTTAGATATAAAATAAGCGTCTGGTTAAGTATGGTTTATTTAGCAGTTTAAATACTGATTATTTTATTGTACAATTGTCATAAGTAAAAAATATATATCTACTCTACATTTAAGTTAATGGTAATAACATTTTAAAAAGAGTTTAGTACTCATGCCACATTTTAGTTTTTAAGCAGTTAGTTCCAAGTTCAACGAACACTTGATAATGATACTGAAAAATATTGCTGCTAAACACTGTTACATATTAAGTGTTAGAACAAGAACCTGGTATTACCCCAATTCGTTTGTCTGAGCAAATGTTGTCGTGTCTGAACGCCGATTTTACATCTACCAAATGAAATCACATTGACGGTGCTACAGAGAATTTAACGGCCTGATGGTCAATAATCTCCATATTGTCTCCATCATCCGCGAAGCTTATATAAAGTTCCGTTAAACTATCACCGCGGCAAACGCTCGCAATTTTTTCGCTGGTCGAATATGTAAAATTCGTTCCTATTTCCATTTATTTTTGGAATTTTTGCATATGTCGTTCGTTATGGTTTTCAATAATAATAAAAGAAAACTAATTGAAAATTAAGTAAATCAATCATTCTACTTGTTAACTATATAGATAACTAACTACATTTGTTAAATAATACATAATAATACATATGTATATGGCTGTGCCGAATCTTAAATACCCTCCACTTAAATATAATGAGAATTACAAAAACTACGTTGTTGTTGGGACTATATATGAGGATATATCATGTCGAATTTAAAGAAAATATCGGTATACATATTAAAAAAAAAAAACATATATGGAGGATATAGTCAAATATAGACTTATATTCACAAAATCCAACGGTTGTGGCATATACATGCATATGTATATACCTACATGATGGTAAGAGAAACCTTTTTTATCTGTGCCGTTATTTATAACAGATTTATACGTATTTAAGAGATTTTCGGAAATGGACTTTGTATGGAGCTATGGCCAAACATTGCCCGAACTAATCAGAATTTCGTTTTTCGATTTATTTTTACATGAAACTTAGTTTTGCTGAATTTTGTATAGATATTGCAATTTTATAGGCATTTATGTACCATTGAGTCATATTTCAGAATGAAATTTCTATGGGGGCTATGAGAAATCATGAACCGATTCTTACTATTTTCATTACAGTTTGTTCTTCCATTGCATTTATGTATATATTTAAACAGAATAGCAAAAAACTGTTTAAAACATATCATATTTTGAGATTATTACACATTTCGGTCTATAACTCTGGTTTGCCTGAATCGATGTTAATGATGTTCAATACCAAACTGCTTAGGAGAATTGTTAACGGCTTTTTGTAAACTTTGCTGATTTTGGTTACATATTTTGGATGTGAGAATGTTTTACACTGACAAACACACAGACGGGCATAATTCAATCGACTTAGAATTCCATAAGGATCAAGAATATATCTACTTTACCTACCTATAAAGCCATCTATAAATCAATATATGTATATATAAAATTTTTTACTATTTTCTCATTTTTTCCTGTTTTGGATTATTTTTAATTTCTTTTTTATATAATTTATTTTAAGGCTTTAAGTTAGTAAACTAATAGCCTGCACAATTATCTTGATAATATTTATATCCCCAAAATAGACCGACAAACATGTTATGAAATTTGTATACCTATACATGCGCTATAAATGCGGTAGTTATAAAATAACAATAAAAATTATTACAGTTTGATATCACGTGCATTTGCTTTTATTATTTAGTATATTCTGCTTATAAATAATAAAAATTTGTTTGTTGAGAAAGTAGTATTTATGTATATCGTGATAGCAGTAGGTGTTACGAAAATGCAAACAAAATTAAAAATAATTTAATATGTACTACATGTGTTTGTTATGGGTCCTACTAGTAAGAAGTTTAAATACAATGGGCCATAACCATAGTCACAAAAAAGTGTACTTTAATAGTTAAAAAGTTGACTTTTGTTAAAAGTACACTTTACTTTAACTAAAGACACGTAAAAGTATACTTTAACCGCTAAAACATACTTTTAATTTAAAACCAGCTGAAGTTGCTTTTAAATAATTTAAAATCAACCGGCTGTTTATGCAAAGAACAGAAACTGGATGTGTACAAAAATAAAAAAAGGTAAAAAAAAATCTTATACACTCCCACAAATTCGCCTCTCTTTCTCTTTGTTTTTCTTGTTCCTGTAAAGAGTTATCAAAAAATCAACGTCAAAATAGCCTAACCCTTTCAGCTGCACTTGAATTTAGCTGTGACTACCAAGAGCATCACATATTTTTTTTATTAAACCGTTCGGCCGCACTTGAATTTAGCTGTGACTACTAAGAGCATCACATAGTTTTTCATGACTTTTTATTGTGGATCAAATGACGGGAATTCCCAATGAAAATGCGTTGAAATGATTTTTGTTTGTTAGAGCAAGTATTTTACCATAATAACAACTCTCACTGTTTAAGTAAAGCCAAGTGAATGACGCGAATTCCCATCATTAGTTTAATTAGACAACAGGGAATGACGAGAATTCGCGCCCAAAAGCCGAAAGGGCTAATTATGATATTAATCTTACCTTCTCCATTTTTCCACCGCAAACACTTTTCTTAAATTTTTTCCGCTTAATTTTGCCGATTTTTGTTTATTTTTTTAAATTTTTAATGACAGCTGTTTAAAGTTGCCACTTGCTTATTTTTCTTTACAGTTTGTATGAAATAATTTTCTATAAATGAGGTGGCATCCAGTTAAAGTCGGTTTAACTTAAAACGACCTTAAATTTTGACTATAGTTAGAAAATAATTAAAAGTAGGTTTTAAGTTTAAAGTCGTTTTTAAAAAGAACCGACTTTAGTGTTTGTCTATGGTTATGGTCCAATAATTTTAAATTGTTTATAAATTCTATATTTAAATGCTTGCTCAATAACATTATCAGTTTAAACTAAGTTTTAACTTAAAATATTCAGATTTTAGTAATTATTTAAGCTTTAGGTCTTTTTTATAAAAATTTTAATTTTATTTCCACATTTCGCTCATCTTTGTGTAGCTTCTTTAGGAAAAAATAATAAGAAAAAAGGTCAAATAAACAATAATAAGAAATTTAAAATATTGAATTCAAGCCCAAAAAGTTGTCTGTTGAGTGCACGTTTTGTAAAACTTGTTTTAAAGTTAAACAAGGTTTAAACTTGAGATCATGTAAATCTAAGCAATATTAAACAGTCTAAAGCTTAGGAAATAATATAATGCTTACTTTCAGTCATACTTTTTTAACTATTAGTTGTTATGTTACAAAATCGTACAGGTATACAACTTGTTGTTTGTTGTAGTATAGGGTCCTTATAAAAAAAAGACAATGAACTTGTCTTTCACCAGAAATATATAAATATTTCTGTGGGTAAGTAGGATATAAATAAATGTAGAACAACACCACCTAATGGTTAAAAAATAAATAGTTTTTAACAGTTGTGTGTTTATTTGATTAGTAAGATTATTCGTAGATTTGCTTTTTAGTAAAATTGATTTCAATTTAAATCAAAAGAGTAGACACTTTTTTTACAATGTACGTACAACAAGGTATTTATGGCCGCAGTATAATATTTGCTATGCTAAAAATTAGAACAATCACAATGCCAATTTAATATTTCGGTTCACGATATACGATAAGATACCCGGTTTAAAAGTGAATTCACTACCTAAAGGTACGGTCACACTTGGCAAATATTTGCCGAAAAAGACATAACCACTAAATAGCATATATTTGAACTCGTTTATTTATTTAAACAAAAATTTTCTAATTTAGACCAAAGCACAACAAATATTTAGTTTTAATTTATTTAATGCTGTTTGATCTTGCAAAACTCTTGTAAGAGTAAACAACGTCAAACAAATTTGTGATAAAACAAGTTGGTTACGCTTTTTTTGAGGAAATATTAGCCAAATGTGACCGTACCTTAAGGCAATTTTTTGTTTCTTCTGTTTTGTTTCCACATACAATTTAGAGAAATGTATGAAATATTTATTTGAGTCGTTAAAATGATCTATAATTCAATGTTTAAAAATGATTTCATTCGAAATGCTGCGGTGTCCAATTTTGGCATAATCTCTCAAACATAACAACCGGTATCTCACGCATAAATTCTTCAATATTAGCGTTCAGTGCGTCAATCGTTGCGGTCTTGGCCCTATATATGTAAACGAGCCTTAACATAGCCCAACAAAAATTAGCCTAAAGGCGTTAAATCGCACAACCTAGGCGACAGTAGCAGAAACGAAAACAGCTGAGCTGCCAAACAATAGTCTTTCCAAGTACTAATCAGCAACTGATTCAAGTTTGATTTTAGTAAAACACGCAATCAGCTTATAGTTGACGTGTGTCAACGTAGCATAAGCAGAATTTTGTAGCCAAACACATGTAATAACTTGTTGAAATATCAGCAGTAAAAATATTTTTTTCAGACCTATTTTGGCTTCTGTTGAAAGTTTTTATTGAAAAAAAAAGAAAAAAAAATCACTGCAAACATGAATTTTAGTTGAGAATATCCACAACATTTCTCGCTGCCATACAAATGGCGCCATCCTATTTAACATAACACATACAATACATTGAGTAATAAATAGTAAAATACTGTTCCTAATGTACATACAAGGAAATGTTGGCTACAAAACATAGTGTGCACACAAGTACATGTCATTTAAATGGGCATAACTATAAGTGTAATATTGTATGTAGTTACATTATAAACTATAGAATACTTGAACAAAACATGCATTAAAAGGTTTCTGTGTTTATTTTGAAATTGACAGACACTTGTTTCTTTTCATGCACAATCTACCCCACTAGCATTCGTGTCTCCCCTTCAATAGCACTTGTCAATATCTATTTACATTTAGTTTTTTGTTCTGTTTGTTTATAAATATTTTGCATATAAAAACAGATGAATAATGTCTATGAGGAAGATGATGATGATGAATGAGCTGGTGAAATAAAATCAATATTATCACCTACCACTTGCCACCATGATTTACACGTACAGTTTAATATTCTTTTGTACATATTTCACATTTAATTATGATTGAACTGTTTGGTATTTGATTTGATTTAAATTTTTAAATTCAACTGATTTAATATTCTTTCTTTGTAATTCTTCTTATTTGTCATTGGTATGCAAGGACAAATTCTAACTAATTTAGCTTTTTTAAGTTTAAAACTATATTTTTAATTAAATTCAAATTATTTTCGTGAATCTTACAAAAACAAAACAAACTACATACATATGTACATATTCAAATAAGTTGTTATTGTTTGTAATTTTTAAGGTCATTATACCGTTGTCATATTGAGTAATAAAACATTATTCGTGATAATATCGTTAGTTTATTTGTTTAAAACAATAAATAAATTTAATTTTATATTTATGAGACATCAGCCAACAACGAACCAACCAACCAACTAGTCAGCCAACCAGCCCATTTTTTAATCATTCAATCAAATGTGTTTCTTTTTGAACTTTCTAAAGCCATCAGTTAGTCAGTCTCATTGCAGCACAGATCCTCAGTACATCTTTCATCATTGAATTAAATGTATGACACAAATTCGTTTTTTTCTTGCCTCTTGTCTCGTGTTATTTTATAGAATTTGAACAATACAAATTTTGTTTTTTTTTTCAAAAATGCACGTACGAGTGTCGAAATTCATGTACATACATATGATGCACCAGGGATAAACTATACGAGTATTTGGTACAATTGTGCTAATTTTGATGCAATATAAAAAGCAAGTGCAATGTAATACCGTAAAGAATTGTTGATAAAAGAAAATTATTGTGAATCATGTTTAGTTGACGATATTTCTTTTAATCTCATCTGAAAATATGTACATATGTATGTATGTCATAATCCTTTTGAGACTATTATTAAACATAAATATGAGTATTATGTTGTGGTTTTATAAAAAACATATTTAAATATTTCCTATTTTAGTCCAAATAGTTTATTAAGGTTGTTATAATTTTGTTATTTTTATTCCTTAGTGTTGGTTGTCCTGGTTTTCACCTTTTGATCAATAATTTTTCTTTTTTAATTCTCTTTGAATGATATGTGCTTGCAGCAGAGCTGCCAGATTTGAAAAATTGTATCTATTCCAAAAGCAATAGAATACATCTCTCTGAATAGTCCACTAAAAATATGCATATGCTTTTGCAGACAATTTACTGCTTCTGCAGTATGACTCACAATTCGATATTTTGATCGGAAAAAAATCTATGAAAACTTTAAAAAAACTTTAAAAATTGTTTATGATTTAAGCTTCTGCTAAATACATACATATGTATATGTACATAGTTACCCATTTTGGGTAGATGTAATTAATTTCTTTTGATTGTGCATTTAAATTCCTTTTTATTGTTTGTCATACAAAATTCTAGGCCAGATCTTTAAAAATCTTCAAAAGTATTTACTTGTATCATAAAAAAACAACAACACTGCTTTAAAATATCCCTACTGCCTTTGTTCTCTCAATGTAATGGTTTATTATTATCACTTAGATTAAGCACAGCTTTGCTAATATAGTACATAGATTGGGGACCAAATAACAAATAGAGCGAATTAGGCTAGTGTAGTACATAGATTGGGGACCAAATAACAATGATACATATGTAAATAGAGCCAAAAATTGAGCTGGGGACCATATAACAATGTGAGTTAAAAACAAGTAAGAGTGGTATATTCGGCTATGCCGAATCTTATATACCCTTCACCTTTGTTTTGGATGCATAATTATATTATGCATAATTATGTCGATAAACACGCCATCTGTTGATGAATTTGTTCGTAACAATATTAATGCACTTTGTGTGATCAACGCCATCTGTTGATGAATTTTTTCGTAACAATATTAATACACTTTGTGTGATCAACGCCATCTGTTGATGAATTTGTTCGTAACAATATTTTTTTTTTTTTTTTATTTATTTATTTATTTTAGTCTATGAATATAAATCCTTACAGACTAATAACAAAAGAAACTTATTTTTACTTAAATTAGAAATATAAAAATAAAAAGAAAAGAAACTTAACAATTGAGGAAGACAATAGTTTTACATTTAATAATACTAGAATTGAGACCAAAATCAACAAATTGGTATAAATGATTAAATTGTCTACATATTCTAACAAATGGGTCTGCATCAGCATAATTTGTACTACAGAATTTTACATGCAAAGGCTTATAGTATCGAGAATTACGACGTGGAACATTAAATTTTACAAATTTTAAAAGATATTCACAATTAATATTTCCATTTACAATATTCAACATAAAACATACATTTAACATAATTTTTGCTCATATCTCCGTTATTTATTGACGGATTTCTCGAAAGCATGTCTGACAGAATTATTGAAGATTTGGATCCCGAAGATATCTGGGTACATCAGAAAATTGATTTCAACAGACAGACGGACATGGCTTAATAGATTCCGCTATCTATTAGGATCCAGAATATATATACTTTATAGGTTTGGAAAATTATATTGTGGAAATTACAAACGGAATAACAAACTTATATATACCCTTCTCATGAAGGTGAAGGGTATATAATGGTGTTTTCTTTTCTGAAATAAAATGTACATTTTTATAATGTGGGGAACATTTTAAGGATATCGCATTTTTAATGATCAGAATAGAACATAATTTGTTAAAAAAGAAGAAGCAGATAGATATCTCCCTGGTAAGATCGCTTGAAATAAGACAATGAATATCTCTCAAAAACACCAATGGCACCTTCCCGACTAATAAGCAAATTCTTCTTAAACTATAAAAATTATATATATAAACATACATTATATTGTCCTATGAACTTTGACATACATCAACTTCAGAGTATTCATTAATTACGTTCTATACAAAGCCTTGCACTCGCAGTTGTGGATTTCTTTCCATAATCATATCAAATATTTCATCATCATCAGATGATGAAGATGAATCCAACAAGTCATCCAAAATTTTTTCAGCACATAAAAAGTAGTAATATTTTCCATTTTGTATATATTTATATTAGAGAAAAGAATTAGGCTAGTATAGTGTAATGATTGGGGACCAAATTCAATAAGAGGTAAAAATTAAGCTGCGCTAGTGGAAAGCTAGGACATCGAAAACATTAATATGTAAACAGAGCGAAAAATTAATTAATTAGTAAAATTGGGAACTAAATAACGATGAGTGAATTTTGCTTAAAATGACGTATTTTTTAAACAAACTTAATTTGTTTTTGATATTATTTATGGAAATGCACTTTTAAAATGTATTTAAAAGTTGAAGAATGATAAATAATCTACTATTCTCTAGTTTGGCTAAATTTAACAAGATGACGGCTATGCAAAAATATTACTGAATGATATACATGTACATGTATATATAATAAAATAACCCAAAGTAGCTACATAATTAATTAAACAATAGTGGAATATTGGACACTTATGAAAGGAAATTTAATGAAGGCAATAGTATTATCGTAATATATAGAAGAGTTCCATATCATATAGAATGTGGCTGTGAGAGAAATAAATGACCCGATTTTTATTGAAAGATTCCTGTTTTGCTCATAAATTAGACATCACAATTAATCACTTTTTCTAGAAAAAAAAAACACAATCACAAATGTTATGAAAATAATCACGATAAAAAATGAATAAAAATTATCTAACTGTATTGAAAATATGAAATTTTTTTTTTAAAATTTTGCATATTCTAACAAAAACATCTGGCACAAGTGCTCGTCCGTCTGTCTTTAATAAAAAGTTTAGTGAACTTTTTTGTTTCTTTCCTCATACTCACTCCTCACTAACTCATACTTTCTTAAGTTTATCACATTGCATTACAAAAATTGCACTTGAATTCTTTATTCTTTGTAATATTTATGAGTGCAGCAGTGTAAACATTTTCAAATATTCATTTAATGCAAGTAAATATGAAATTTGTAGGCATATTTTTTGTGCTTCGCAGTGCCAATGCACAGAATGCAGAGCAAAATGTAATGTCAATTATTTTTAGACATAAATATTTAGTTCGTTTATTTAACCTTTTTTTTAATATTTAAAATAAATATTATACAATATATGTATACAGGCATATTAGGGGTTTTTGAATCGACTTTCGTAGAATTGAGTTTTTTGTCGGAAAAAATCTGTGCATAAATTAGTATGGCATCATAGGTATAGAGTCAAATAGATCCCGATTCCTTTGGAAGCAATATAAGAAACATATTTTGAAATTGGGTTTTAAAATTAACTTAAACTTTTATTTCTGCCAATTTAAATTAGCTCTTCCTAATAAACATAAACAAAATTATATTAATATGTACATATATTATATATTTTACATTTTGTTTATAGAAAATGAATTTTTATTTTTTCTGTTTGTTGTTTAAATATTTGATTTTGTTTATTTTGCAGCGAAAGGATTTTTTGCTTGACCTCCAACGTATTTGTGTGCTTAAGAACTAGATACTTATTCATTAGGGTGGCCCATAAGGTTTAAAAATAATACTTTTATATAATTTTAATACTAATACTTTATTAAACACAAAAGCCTGAATTTGAAGATTTAAATCGAGACAATTCAACTTACTCTGATGCATTTTTATTGGCCAAATATTTGGCCAGCAACTGTTCAGGTCGAAATGGAAGATTCCTTAATTATTTCTCTTCTAAGGGATGATTGTACGAAGCTAAAGATAATGCAAGTGTTTCAATCAAATTCTATTCTTTCCTACTGTAATCAGTTAGAGCCTATGATATCTAATATGACTTGCAAAACATTCTTCAGGACTCGCATAGTCCAGTAGATTCTATTCAGACTGAATGTGTGTTTTAAAAAACTGTTCCTTAAAGCTCTCGTTAATTTAATAATCTTTTTACCTTTTTTTCTTAATCTAGGGCTTTTACCCAATGATCGATAACCTCAATCTCCAAAAAGAGATTTGAATGATTTCTTCTAGATTCGAGTGTGATGTTCTTCTGTGAATTGTCATATCATTGATGAGGCGAAGTCAACTCTTGAGTTTGTTGCTGCAAGCAACAAGGGGGGTTTGCAAAGGGGTTTGTTCAGCGATAGAATCGATTGCGGAATTCAAGTCTAACAACTCTTTTCATAATTATAATTATTATTTCGGTGTTAACTTAAAAATGCTGAATTCATAATAGAAGATGTATCTTTTTAGCATGATTTTTGTATTGAGTAACTTATATATGTATCACTTTGAAGGGTCCCTGTCATGTAAATGTCGAATTTTGTGTCAACAAACCGTCAAATGGGAAAATTTTTGTAACTTTTTTAATTTGAAAAAAAAAAGTGCCCATAAAGCACAACGATTGCTCACCGAACCATATGCTGAATGTGTTCCATCGGTTGCAATGTGCTAGAAAACTTTTGTGCCGTTCAGAAGTGGTGATTCAGTGGTGAAGGCCAAGAATTGGAAGCATTTACATCATGAAGATTGTTGTCAAACTCAACAAAAGCTTGCAAAATCAATGGCAGCTACTCAAGCAAGATTCATCTAAAGTTGAAGTCGAGATACCTTGAAAGGCAATTTTGCATGTCCGAAATGCTGCTTAAACGCTATAAAAGGAATCATTAAAACCAAATATCCATGGCGCTAAGCTAATGATCTGTATTTGGTGAGACCATAAGGGTCCTATCTATTATGAGCTGCTGAAATCTGGACGGACCATCACATGTACTGAATGCAGCTGCTTCGTTTGAAGCGAGCATTGGCAATACATGTTAAAAACAACTTAGAAATCCATATGTTGCCAGTAAGATTATAGAAAGCATATGCTCTGAATTGACGAGATAAGCGAAGAGTGTTTGCAACAACAGGTTTAAAATTTGGTGAAAAGAGCCGTGGTGGAAAAAGTTTTAAAGTTAATTCGGTCTTATTAAGCATTTATGAATAAGATTTCTTATTAGTAATTTATAAGACAAAAACTGTTTTATTACTACATATTGTAAACTTTAAAGCTTAATTAAATAATTTATATGATTTTACTGCACCATACATAAATAAGCAACTACTTACTGCTGCCCTCCCAGTACTAATTGGAGGTAGAACATACTTCAAACAAGTGCCATTGCATGTCCCGGCACAAATTGTGTATACCTCAAACAAAAATAACAATGCACCAGGATGATAATAAAAAAAAACATGCAAACAACTATCTATCTATCTGGCTCTTAAAAGGTCAAAGTGCGTATAGCCTTGTAGGCATTACTAACAGCCTGGTCATGTTATTTATGTGAGCGTATGTGCAGGTATGCAAAAGCAATTATTTGATAAACCAACCAATAAAGGCAGACATAAAAAAGTAATGCATACATATTTTCTAAAGATTGAAAAACAAATGTTTTGTGCACAAATTAGTATGTAATTTAAAGTTGTTTCAATTAAATTGTCTTGAAAATAATTCCAATGCTGGTAATAGAACTTCCAGATAGAGAATTCATAATCCTAGATTTTTGAAATGTAATATTCGGCTTGTAAAAATAAAATTATACATTTTTGTTTTTCGCATATTGCTTTTATTTTCAAAGTTCGAATACCAAAATCGAGATTTATATCAAATTTCTGAATTTTCGAATCAAATCTTAATTAAATTAAATTCCTGCAAATATTAAAAATTACTAATATCACTAAATTAAATTGTGTATTATATGTAAATATCTAAAATAAAAACTGAGAGTGGCATAAATTTTAATTTGAAATTTACATGCAAAATAAATATTTATTTATTTTTTTATATGAACAATAGGTTTATGACAGCTAAAGACGGTCAACAGAATAAATTTGAATATTACATTTTGTTTGAAAACTATCACAAACAAAACACAACCAAATAAATGCTTACAAAAGGGGTCGACATGTTTTTCCTAAAAATAAATCAAATCAAAAACAAGTAAGAAAGTATAGCCGGCCAAGCCAGACCATATAATACCCTACACCCAGTATATGTATAAAACAGTTTTTCAGAAATGGAGATATAACCTATTGTGGACCGATCATCCAAAAATGTAGTGTCATGATGTCTGTGAATATAAATATTATTATATTATTATAAGATTCATGGAGCTGTAATTGAATTACGAAGAGGGTCTTATATGGTAGTTTCGACTAATTATAGACCGACCATTATAAAATTAGGTGTCATTATTTCTGTCTGTGTCAAATTTTATTTGGATACCAAGATTTTTAAGAAATTTATGATCGTTAAAGTGAATTTCGAATATGGGAGCTACGACTAATTATGGACCGATCATAATAAAATTATACCGTATTATTTGTATACATATGAAATATATTTGGGTTAAATATTATTTGTATACCAACATTTTTAAGAAATTTTTTTATCTTTAAAGTGAATTTCGAAAGTGGGCCTTATATGGGAGCTACGAGTAATTATGGACCGATCTGCACAAAATTTGCTGATGTGATTTGGCTTCATTTTTAACTCGTTTGTGATGAAATTTGTTTGGATACTTGCATAATTCAAACATTTATGATCGGTAAACCCAAATTTCGGGAGGACATTTGTATTAGGGCCAGGTGAAATAATGGACCGATTTAAACCAGTTTCAAGCCCATCCATCCGTGGGTCGAAAAAATATCACGTGCCAACTTTTATCGAAATATGTTCAAACTTGCGACCTGTACTCTGCGCACAAGCTTTACATGGACAGCCAGCCAGCCAGACGGACGGACGGACATCGTTAAATCGACTCAGGACATCGTTAAATCGACTGAGTCGATCGGTAAACTTTAAGGTGGGTATTGGGCCAATATTTCTGGGCGTTACAAACATCAGTACATATCCAATATACCTTCCCCACTATAGTGGTGTAGGGTATTAAAAAATGAAATGTACATAAGAATTTTGATGCAATTTTACACTCGCGTAATAAAGACGTGATAAATTGTTTTTTATTGTATTGTTGTAAAAAAAAGAAGAAATATTAAAAAAAATACCGCAAATAAATTTAGTTTCATATGTTTTGCAATGTATGTATTTTAAAATATAATATTTATTTTAAATTTTGACAATGATTTTTTTCAAGTGTGAATTAAAAAATTGAGAGAAATTCACTCTGGTCCACAGAAATATTTTGTATGATTTTTATCTACATATGTGCTAATGAATAGCAGATGTTTCAAGTCAATTAGGAGGTTGTCTCTCAGAAGAAATTTCCCAAAGTTTGATCAATTGATTCGACATTAAAAAATATGCGTGTTTTAGTGTTTTATGCACTTTAAAGCGAAAAATATGCTTTTAAAATAAAGTAAATAATGGAAAAATATTAAGAACGTATTCCTCATTTTCAATGATGTGAAAAAAGAAACAAATAACTTTGTTAATTCACGCTTTCTGTGCTTTTGTACAAGAAGTGCTTTGATGATCAATAATTCTATTTGAATTAAAAATCAAGTTGCGAAGAGAATACCATTAAGTAAAATGGTAATTCAGACAAAAGAAAAAAGCTTATTTGATGACATAAGAAGTAATGCATTATCCAACGATAATGCTAGTGGTAGTAATACAGACAATTACTACTAAGAAATTTTTTTACGTTGAAAAAAAGCTGTTCTGCAAACATTATACCAATTTTTTGTGAAAGAAGGCCGACGACTTAGTATTTTCATAACCCTGGAACCTATCTTCGATCTTTACATGGTCTGCTATAGAAAATCTTAATTCACTTTGCGTGGTGTTTTTTTTTTGGAACGTAACCCTACGCAAAGTGAGGTATTGGTGTATTTTGTTTTTGTATCTAGAATGTAATTCTTAAATTATGTATAATCGTTTTTTTTAAGAAAATGAGCTCAATCTGTGATCACATCTATTTTAGATCGAAAATTAAGTTTTTTCAAAAAAAATAAGCTCAATCTGTGATCACTTCTACTTTGGATCCATAATCGCTTTTTCGTAAAAAATTCAATCAGAACTTAAATATTTTACAAAATTCCTCAATCTATGTTTTTTTGTATTTTGATATTCGGCTAAATTTCCAATAAATTAAGGCGATTTTTTGGCCTAATCGGAAAACAAATACTCGGTTGCTTGCTAATATAAGCTTTTTATTGCAACACCAACGTTATTTAACAAATTTAGCATAATAATTTAGACAATAACAAAATATACTTACATAGTATATACTTAACTGCAAGAACGTCTATTGTATACAAATTCCTTAAATATTCATTTTATATTTTAGTTTTTTCTTTTAACAAAAACAAATGACATTGGCATGATGCCCGGCGTTATTATTATATTATTTATAATAAACATTTCAACATTTCCTATTGTTTTGCATTGTTGCGAAATGTTTATAATATAAATAACTAGCAAATAAAGAGGATATCAATTTTAAATGAAACGAATTTTTGTTACACTCCAATGAAGATGTGTGATTTTTTGTGGAGAAATAATAGTATGGAATATAGTTAGTTATAGGTTCATATCACAAAGTATACAGAGGTGACAATTTTGACGTTTCAAAAAGTCAAAATCAGCTTTCTAGGGCAGTTCTCATAGACAAAGAAAGGTATATTATTTTCTGGTAGCTAATTTAATAAAAGGTAGTTCTGAAAGAAAGAGATAAACATAAAACTTTATTATCTTCCGTCACATGACACCTCTGTATACGTTGTGGTTCATATGGGTTTTACTAACTAAATTTTTAAATTTGATCATATCATTTCAAAATTTTCTACTAAATTCTTTTCTCATATTTAAAATCAGAACTAAGAAATTTCTTTTTTTATTTAATTGTATTTGCAATTTCTTTTCGAATATGCTTATTTTATCGTTCTACTTCTCCAGGCAATATGCAAAATGTTTTTCCTTATTTCACACTTGATTTAGCTGTCAGTGTCATGTCACATACTATTTAAAGTGTTAAATGTTTATTTAAAAATAAATACGCATACACAGTAATGCCTTGAGAACCGCCATTATCAACGGCATTAAGTGGTGAAATTAGGTGTGTGTGTGTGTGTATGTATGTGTGTGTGTGTAAGAGATTTTTTTAAATGCCAAACAATGTCTTTAAATCGTCAATCAATAAATTAGGTTAAAATGGCAACAAACGACACAACACCTAAGCTTTTTCAGATTAGTCTACGAGTACTTAAATAAATAAATAGGGGACAAAAATACTTTCTTTTGACATTTCAAGTAGTCAATGGCTGACATTTTGTACATGCTAGGGCAGAAAATAAAATATAAACAGTATTTATATTTAAATAATATTGAAATTAAGAATTTATTTAACTTTTTCCAAATATATATTTATAAAAATGTCATGAAATAGAAACACAATTTGTTTAATTTAGTTATTATAAATAGAACAAACTTAACTTCAATTAGAAATTGGATATGTCAAATGATTTTAATTTTGTTTGCTGATAATTTTTGATTAAAATAATTCAGATAAATTTGTTTGGTTCTGATTTCACAAAATAAAGAATTTTACCCCAGTTACAGCGTACAAACAGTGAAGAGCAATATAATACAAAGTTCATATAATGGATTGACCATTATAATCCCTGACTTAAACCCTATTGAACACCTTTGGAGAGCCCTACAAAAGAAAATAGTGGGATATAATCCTAAAAACAAAAACGATATCAAGTAGCAAAGGAATTCCATATCTCTTGAAATTTTTTGAAAACAAACGTCGTTATATGTTAGAAATGTAACAGATAATTAGAGGCCGATTATCGTTCACAACACTAAAATGTTGTGTTGTCTCGCCTACAAACACCACATGCATTTTTCATACGATTAAGCCGATAAGTGTTGTGAATCGTAATTGCAGTTTACAACATACAACATCAAAATACTTTGTGTTGTAAACGGTAATCGGAGCCTTAATATACTTACAACTAAAAGAATTAACTACAAAGCAGACGCTGAGAATGTAGCACAGATTTACAGACATTTAACACATAAAAAATAACACAACTTACAAATACATATTGTATAATTAGTAATATTTTCTATTTGTTATAAATTGTTTTAATATTTTGTTATGTAAAACATTTTCATATACTTTTTCCTATGACAAATTATTTTGAAATTTATAAAATTAAAAATGTTTTCCTGAAGAAGCTGCACATATAAGATAAGATAATAAGAAATACAAAATAATTTAAATAATCAATTTGTCTTTTAGTACTCTATTACAATTTAATTTAAAATAGTAAGCCGGCATCTAGAGAGAGAATACAATCGAAAGTTCGTTTCTATGGCCGTTAAAACTTAATGTTGTCATACTCCATAACTTTGTTAAGGTATGGTCACACATGGCAAAAGTGTAACCACTTATTTTAGCACAAATTTGTTTGAGGTTGTTTACTCTTACAAGCGTTTTGCAAGATCAAACAGCATCAAATAAAATAAGACTAAATATTTGTTGTGTCTTGTCCTAAATAAACAAAGTTTTTTTTAATAAATAAACGAGTTCAAAAATATTTTATTTAGTGCCTTTTCGGCAAGTATTTGCCAAGTGTGACCGTACTTTTAACAGCGCGTTATCAACAATGTTTATAAATAGAAATTTCTACTAATGCAAATGTTGGTAATCATGTTGATAAACCTGCTATATGTTGATACCAGTCCTTACAAACGGTTAAATTTAAATTGAAATATAATTTAATATTTATATTCCTACAATATATTTTTAAATAAAGATAACATGTCTATCCTATCAAAAGCAGAAGTTTTGACAATTGTTACAAACAATTAAACTTATCTCGAAAATCGCAGTCAAATATTAAGAATGACTTCAAAACCAAACAGCTGATTTTTCACGAACTTGACTGGGCCATTTTTGCTGCTGGAGAGATGTTTGATTATTTATATTTATATGGATATCATCACTGACATGTTATTTCAACTGGTTCTTATTAAGACACCCTCTATATTTGCGCTGTGGGCAGTGTGTCACAAAATCATAACGTGTAAACTGGCTTTAAAAGACTCTACACTATTACATTTTACGAAACAATTTTGGAACGATTTTAAATTGTTAACATATTGCACTTGTTCCTCAAAAGCGTAACAACTCGAAATTTTCAAATTTTTACTTTTTTCAAGAAACCAAACCACAGAGGTCATATCTAACCAATGTAAAAATCTCCCTTTGATTTGTCTTCTCTTCCATGAAAAAAACGTGTTTTTAAAATAACTACTGTTTTTAGAATTATCAGAAATAGTTTTTGGCCTGTACTAAAAACTCATGAACTTTGAGTTGTTATGCTTTTGAGAAACAAGTGCGATATGTAAAATATTGCAAAATCTTTTTATTTGGCTTGAGTTCATAAATTTAATAATTCAAAGAATACTATTGTAAAGTAATATTTTTAGAGAATTGGTACATTGGAATGCATTTCCTGCCCTGCCAAAGGCGTCATCAGTCATCAAAACTCATCTACAATTTTTCATTTAAAAAATAAAAAAAAACAGAAAACTCTAAAAGTCTTTTATTTCAATAAGTTAAAAACGGCTTAAGTGTTGAAAGTATAAAAAAAAATATTTTCTACAAACATATTCAATTTAACTTTCTGTTACTATTCCAAAATTGTATTATAAACTAAGAAAGTTTGTACAGACTTTCAGCAGTACTTTATTTAAAAATAAATTAATTCTTATAAATAGATTTTTCAGATTTCTGCCACATGTGTCTTTAAATTATATATGTATGTACCTACCAAACAATTGAAACGTTAGAGGTTAAAAAAGACAAACCAGCGAACGAACAAATGTTATTCATACAACATTCAAACCAAAAAAAAATAAATCTCTACAAATTTGGACAATAGCAAATCACACGAGTACACTCTACTCCCACAATACAATAGAAAACAAAATAGGAATTCTGAAATCATACATTTCATTGCTCATTTGTCAGTAATTCTTTAAGATTGTTTAGTATTTTATGCAAATTAACATTAATCAAATATTTAGTAAATTAAATTTTATTTCACCTTTATGTATGATTGTATTAATAAACTTGATAAATGTGTTTTATATATACATAATTTGCCACATTTATTTAAAATTCATAAAATTCATGAATAATAATCAGTTAGTTCCATCTGACGATTCTGTTTAAATTAGACTCATATTTAGACAAATCGCACCAGTCGTCATGTATTAAGTTTCTAAGAAAAAACGCGTTACAGATTGTTTACATTTTAGCACAGTACAATATGCTAAATAATTGTTTATTTTTTGTTTGCATTTTAAATAAACGATTAAAAATTTGTTTAATACAAATTATTTGTGCTTGGAATACGAACTGCTTTCTTAAAATGTGTTTAAACTCTTTATAGGGCGTTCAAGTAACTGAAATGTGCAACCCAGCAAACGTGTCCATTTGATGTTCTGTTATCCAAAGCGTATGATTTATAGCAAATTGTCAAATGTTTGTAAAACTTTGTTATTATAATTTTGACTTAACAAGTGCTTTTCATAAGCTTCACAAACCCAAAAGAAAGTTAAAATTATAATTTTTAAGGAGTTTCCTTCAGGCTAATTTGGTCAAATGTTTGTTTCCAAACGTAAATAAAAAACTTGTTCGATTTTTATTTTATTTACCCAACGTCTTAGTCTATAAGTTAAAGCTATGTAATAAAACAATAAATTTTGTCACTAGATTATTTAGAACGAGACCCCTGAAGAAGTTAGAATAAAACTATCGAAACGTTGGGTAAATAAAATAAAAAATAAAAATCGAACAAGTTTTTTATTTACGTTTGGAAACAAACATTTGACCAAATTAGCCTGAAGGAAACTCCTTAAAAATTATAATAATTATAAACATTGGTCACAAAAAGAAAGTTAAAATATTTAACAAGATTGGCTAATGTTGCTCCTAAAGTATCACTTCTATTCGATTACCGACAGTTGAATAAAAAAAAATAAAATTTAAGTCGTGTGACATTTTTACTAATTGTTTTTTGGGAGCCTGATTTATTGTATTATGATAAACTAATATAGTCTCCATTAAGAAGATTTCGTTTTAAAAAAAAATTCTACCATAAGAAAAATATCCACACTTTATTTTCATGAAGATAATTTACAGGCAACACTTTGTTATGAAACGTGCGAGTTACGTTTTATGTTCCATTAGTGCAAAGAACTTTCTTCAGCAGTACTAGTTTCTCTAACATGAACAAATGTTTTATCTAATAACAATTTCAAATAGTTATAGACCAGTTTCTTCGTTCACATTAAAGCAATTTAATTAACTGTAATAAGTTTTCTACTCTGACAGAGAAACCAATAATAAAGTTCATTTTTCCATCAGGGGATTCTCTCCATTTTTTAGTTGAAAACTTTGTGAGATTCTTTATACCGGGATTTATCTCTATATCTGGTAAAGTAAAAACATAGCCAATGGCATTGTATTACCGTCAGCAAAAAAATTTGATTTTATGGATGAGATGCTTCTCATTTGATTTTTCTTTTGTTCGAATGAAACGAATAGTTTAGTTCAGTACATTTGTGTATATATTTTTATAATGAGCTTCAAGTTTCGTTTTTATTAAAAATTGTTAATATATTACATGAGAATTATTCCTCTTGCGAGTATTTGAAAATTTTTAAACAATTTCTATTCGAAGTTTTACTTCAAGTTAAATATACAAATTGTTTGAAAACAATTGTATACACTACAATTTATTTAAATTTCATATAACTAGTAGTTTCTCACTAGACGGACCCCAGACTAGACTTCTGATATTCAATAATGTCATCATCAAAAAAAATTTAAATAATTTGTATAATAAAAAAAATTGTATTTAAAAAATTTGTAGTAATACAAATAAGAACTCATAGCATGTAAAAGAAATATGATTAATAATTCCCGAAAACTATTTCTCAATAATGGTGAGTTAAACAGATGATGTTTACAAGTAATGATGAGGCTCTTGGCAGGGCAGAAAATGCATTCTAATGTGCCAATTGGCTAAAAATATTACTTTACAATGTTATTCTTTGAATTATTAATTAATTAAAATTCAATAATTTTTCATTAAGAAAAAAACAGAAAACTCTAAAAAATTATTTGTATAATTTCAGAAAGTGAGATAGAATATTTTCTCCCACTACTATAGAAAATTCTAATTTAGAACGTTTAAATAATAAGAAGAGGTAATGAATTATTAATAGACTGGTATCAAAAACCTTCATCCTCAAGAAGGATCATTAATTACTATTCAAAACATCCTAAGAGAAGTATTATTATTTATACAGCTAAAAATCAAGAAAGAATATTAACAATAAATGAGAATAAATACGACAAGAATAATATAGAAACAATTAAAAAGGTATTAAACGATAATAATTTCCCTATTAATATAATTTGTAAATTAAGAAGACATTTCAAAAATAAAAGAAGTAACACAGAAAATTTTTCTGGACCTAAAATATATAAAAATTAACTTATGTACCTAAAATATCCGCAAGATAATAACAAATATAAAATGTCTGCAAAAATGTATAATACAGTAGGCAGATTGTTTAGCAAAACAAAAGTTAGGATACATAAATTAAAAATGTCAAATATAGTTTATAAAATATTATGTAATGGCAATGACAATGAAACATGTAGGAAAGTATATGTACATAAGTACAACTAAAAATACATAAAAACTAGATTAGCTGGACACAAGTCTGATCAAAAAGATATGAATAGCATTATCATCACAAATGTGTAAATTTTAATCACTATCCCGACTTTGAGAACATATCAGTTTTTAAAACAGAAAATAATTATAAACGTCATTATATGTTGCAAATGTTAGAAAGTATAAATTTCTAACTTAATTTATAAAAACGGAAAAGGAAATTGAATAATTTTTTCATATTTTTGTTTTTGTAATATTTAAATATTTTTTATTCTGACAATTTCTGTTATAATGAAACATATTTTGAATGTTATTTAAAAAAAACTTATAAATTAGTTAATAAATTTTATTTCCCTGAAATATTGGAAGAAATAAGAAAAAAATAAAATAAAATAAAAAATAAAAGAAATTTTTACATTAAGCTTGAAGAAAATGTAATTTGTAGTAAAGTAAAAATAAAAAGGTCGAACAAGATCTTAATACTCCAATGTATAATAAATCATATTTAAACGTTAAACATTTATTAAAACAGTCTAATGTAAAAACTTCCTTTATAACCATACCCAACGGTTTGCTGGGAATGTTTTCACAATTTAAGTTCATATGTATGTATGTATTTCGATTTAAATGTGTATATGTATGAAATTGACTTAACATCAGACACACTTTAGGAGAGATATTTTCAGTTTTACCAGTAAAAGTAGTTGCGATTTTCTTTATACATATATGTCTATTTGTCTTGTAGCTATTTTTATATTTGTGACGTTTTCTAAAAAATCTACATGTGCTGCTGCTGTATTGTTTAACGCCCCTAAGTGTTATAAATTAAAAAAGTAGCAGTCAAAAACTTTAAATACACTCTTTAATATCAGTTTATATTTTTAAACAATTACTTTAAATGCTTCCTTAACCATAAATAAGTTTTACATATGTATGTGTATTCAGCCTTGACCAACTTTGTAAAATTTCCTTAACCCTTATCACATTGCCACCCCCTACTCTTTAGAAAACTATAACAGGTGGCCAAACAAACAAATATTTCAAAATCAAGACTGGCAAAAACCGCACACAAAAACTTTTTTGTAGATGTATTTTACGGTGACTTTTTAATATCAAAAAAAAATTGTTTTTTTTTAATAAAAACATCTGCAAGAATTAATTGTCATTTTGCTAACAGCAACAGCCAGCAGTTTTTTTTTATTTAGATTTGTCTGCTAAAATATGTATTTATGTTGAGTTTGTTGTGATGTTTTAAAAGTTTGGGAAAAATAAAAATAAAATTACTATAGAAAATTTGTTTAGAAAATATATGTATGTATATGTACATATACATATATGTACTTAGTATAAATCATTTGGACAACTTGGGGTCATTTGTATGTACTCTGTTTAAGGTGGTTTTAGACGTGTGGGAACACATATTTAATATCTAAATTTTACTTGTTAAAACTTTTAATTTCAAATTTTGTATAACAATATTTTAATCAGTTTTGTTTTGAATTTTGAGTTTTTAACTTTTTATAATTTTTATTTTTAATAAATAATTCAGTTTTCTTTTAACTTTTCTTAATAAATGTTGTTTAATCAACTACAGACGGTATGTATTTTGCAGTGTGCTTGTCAAATTTTCCACTGCAAAAAAATGCTTCTGCAAATGTCAGCCTGCATTTACAGTGTAAAATTTTCAATAAGAGCATGTTCTTTTTTTATCTGACAAAGCACACGCAACCAGCTGTTTTGCAAGTCAATTGTTTATGGCGCCAAGAAAATTTATATTTAAACAAAATTATATTAAATAAAACAATAAATTTGTATTGAAAAAACCTATTTGTACATATTAATTTTTATTTAACTTAAATACAACAGCTGTCTTCTATTGTAGATTATGTCACATGACGTGTGAAAGCAAAAATTATAAACTGCCTGTAAATTGCCAATTTTTACAGACATGAACTATTACATATGTTTCGTACAACTGACAAGTACACTGCAAAATACACACCGTCTAAAACCACCTTTATGTGGAGACTAAATACGTAAGTAAGTCTGGTGAAAAAAGCTGCAAAAGTTTGTGATATTTTTGTTTAGATTTATGTTTAGATAAATAAAAAGAACACATAACTTAAATGTTAAGTTTATAAATAATTTTATGAGTTAATAAAATTCTATTCTAATATGTTTTCGGAAAACTTGAAATAAATTTATTTCTACATTTTTAAATTTATAATTTGTAATATTTCAGTTATTATTAGCAATAAATTAATGTTGCATATTAAATTTAATCATGCATGGATGATTTTTATTAGCTTGCTGAACAAATAAAAATATTAACAACAAAGAAATATAATTTTTTGAAATGAGATCTTAAAACTGTCGTAGAAAATTTGAGAAAAATTTCATCAATACGCTAAAAATTAATAATAACAAGAGTTTAAACCGAGAAATTGCAGCTGTTTGGTAATGGTATCTAATGTTATGATATGAAAATTACTTAAAACTAATATAAACTATGAAGATTATGCTTCAACTAAAAGATTTTTTGCAATCAATCATTATTTTAGAAATGTCGCGTTCGTTACAAAATTTTTGTTATTGTCTTGAAAATAAAAGAAAAATAAGTTTCAAGTATTTAAAAGGATTATTGTCTTTATAAAATTAAGGAATATAGTGTGATACACCATATTTTAAAGTTCACAAAAATGTATTTCAGTATTTGTATAAGATCAGATATCAGGCACGATCTCATATCATTACATCATTGATAAGCCTGACTGTATTAAAACGATCTAAACCAACCCCTAACATTATTAACTCAAATTCAATTTTGATGATAAGGATTTTGAGATATGACCATGTTTCTGAGACTATTTAGAGTTTCGCAGTTGTTTTATTGCAATCAAAATGTATTCTTAATAAATGGCGGATGAGGAATAAAACATTTTTCATATAAAAAACTCAAAAATCTTACTTCGTCAATATCTTTGTTAATATGCGTTTAAATGAGAAAATAACCACAATTTGTAATCACTCATATTTCTGATTTAAAATCAAATACATATTTCATATTAAAAACTCAGTTATCTTAAATCCTCCATATTTTTGAAAATACATATGCATTTATAAAGGAGCTTTAATCTATGATCACTAATTATTTAGGGCTCAAAATAGATTTTTCATATAAAAAGATTTTCTATAAATTTTCGAAATGAAAACGTTTTGATTTGAATGCTTTTCTCTGGAAAATAATAATGAAAAATTCATCTCTAGTAGGTCGTTGTTGTTTTTTTTTTAATAATACAGCAGTTAGAGGCCCGTCTTACTGAAACCAAAGACCGCTGATCATGAACATCAAAGTGTGGTTTGTTCACGTATAAACGATCTTTCATATGATCTCCAAAAAATATTCAAGTAGCGTTAAACTGGGCGGCCAATTGACATCGACAAATCAATAAATTAAATGGCCGGCTATGCAACTGAATTGTACGAGTATAGCCGGCTATGTGGCGTTTTACTCAACCGAAAACTGTTGTTTCGGAAAGAGACTGATTACGAGGAATAATAATACATAGTAACTGCCGTATTTATAAAAAAATAAAGTAGGCTTGAAGTGTGCTTTAAGACAAAATTTTCATACAAAATTTTCTTAAAGTACACTTGAAGTCTACTTTAATTTTTTATAAATACGGCAGTTGAAGTCTACTTTAATTTGTTATAAATACGCCAGTAAATGTTTACAATTAAAATTCGCTAATCAAGAGATTAGCGAGATTAACATGTTCCCAGTTTGTATTAAATAAATGTCAGAGCATCAGATGAAAGCTCCATTCTTAACATATTTAATGATTTATCAAGCAATTTAATTCATAACCTCACATTTACCCTCCCTTTCCATGTTTGTTTTTCTCTCTCGATTTATAAATAAAATACAGATACATACATACATATGTACATATATGTTTACGGTTGATATATAGTAAACGTGAATATTTATTACTAATTGTGTTTTAATAGTTCGTCATGTGATTTGTAAGACTTTGTACAATTAATTAATAAGGTAACATGAGAAAAATTAATATTGTATTAAAAATTATTAAATATAAATGTAAAATTCCCTGCGGGTTTTAATTTAATTTATGTGGTTTTAATTGAAATTGTTTCAAAAATCTATATTTTATGTTTATCTAGTAAAAATCATTTATTTAGGCAGCAGTTCTCAAATGGCTATAATTTTAACATTATAAAGAAAAAGTATTTCTTTGCAATAATTAAGGAAGAAATTGTGGACAGACTTCAGTTTAAATTTGAGAAGTTTTCTAACACTTTTGTATAATTAAGCTCAAATGTAATTCAAATATTGAATTGCAACCACTGTTTAAGTATAAGTCACCTTTGCCAATAAGGTTTTTTAAAGAACTTTCAATTAAACTCAAATTTTAAAGTTTAAGCACTGTTAGAGAGACCTTTGAGAATTATGATTGACATCAAAGTTACAGTTTTCTCACAACTCATTGGGAATCCCTGAATAAAGAATAATCGTATGTATTGCGAGTCTTACAACACAATACCAAGAACTCTTACATAAAACACTTATAAAGGTTTCTTTATAACGCTTAAATTTGTGAGGGCGGTTTTTAGACATGCCTTCAAACGTCAAAGTGTTGGTATAATGAATTGTCAAGACAAGTGTTTTTTAATTTAAATATATTACTTTTGCATAGTTAACAAAAAGCTCTTTAGTTGCATGTAAACTATTTCAAATGTAATTTAATGCGGATAATTAACCAATCATGATACCTAATTGCTTTAGTACATAGGAAGTTCGTGATACATATGTACATACTAGTATATGTTTTTTGTCGTCAAATAACACTTGATTCTATTAACTATTTGTCGGAGAAGACATTGAGGCATTTGTGTGTTATAATTAAGATAATGAATAAAGTGTTAATGTGGCATGTTTTTAGAACATTAACAAGCTACAGCTAATAAAAAATTTTATTTATATGTACTTTGCTTAAACTTGAAAATTGTTAGATAATTAAATTATTAGATAATTAGAAACTATATACAATTGTATGAAACAAAAGTTACTTTATTATATAATTAACAGACAAACAAAAGCTTTAGGCATATCTACAGAAAACACCCAGAGAACCCGCAACCCTCTGACTGATAGTCCGGAACACTATCGCCTAGTTTATCGGGGCACAATTAAATGAGTGTAATTTCAAGTTTAAATAAAATGTCAAGAATTGAACTGTCTTAATTTATGTGCGTGAAGAAAAAAATTGAAATTTAACTCCCTAGACGCAAATCAATAAAGACAATATTAAAGTTTCCTTACAACTCTTGTAATAAGTTATTGTTATTGAGATGAAATTCAACCAAGATAAGCATCAAATACGTAGAAACCACATTAGTGGTTACTGGATTTAGAAGCTATCAGTCCATAGCTTGTCCACTTCTACTATGCCAACCATAAATCTTTTGTAAATAATAATAATATTGAGATCAAATGCAAACAAAAAAGCCTGACATTATATCTTATCCTTTTTTATACTCTGTCTCTTAACTTGTTGTGAATATGGAAAAATGTTCTTTTAATTTTATAAATTGTTAAATTACACTCAAGATTATTATATAAATCAGACAAACTCTGTAAATCGGTAATTACATCAATTATAAATGGTCAAAATTAGATAAAATTTCAAAACATTTAAAATAAAATCACATTAGTGAATTACGACCAACAGGTAATATTGTCTTTCAAACAATATATAAAATATTAATAAAATTTGCACTAAGACTGAATAGAAAACACAGAATAAGGTTATTCCAATCCTACAACCAGTTTCTGTATTTCTTATTACGCTTAGGTGGAGGGTATTAAAGATTCGGCACAGCCGAATATAGCACTGTAACTGTTATTGTTATTTAAAAAAAAAAAATTTGTTAATAAATTTTATTTCCCTGAAGATGCTACACATTGTTGTAGCGAAATATTGGAAGAAATAAATAAAAGAAATTTTGACCTTAATCTTTAAGAAAATATAATTTTTAATAAACTGCAATATATTTTAACTGTTCTCGAGATTTTCGCCAAACAACTCTAAAGAAACATGTTTCCGTTTTCGCCGTAAAAGGTCAAAGCCAGGGTAGAACAGCAATTGTAAAACACAAAATAGTTACTGGCGAAGCGAGACTAATGAAACAGACACCCAGGAGTATTACTCTAGCGAAACGAAGCAAAGTAAAAGAGCTGGTAAACCAAATGGAAAGCAACGGTGTAATCGAACCATCTTCAAGTCCTTGGAGCTCGCCTGTGGTTTTGGTTAAGAAGAAAAACGGCAGCACTAGATGCTGCGTCGATTATAGAAAACTAAACGACGTCACCAATATGGAAAGCTACCCGTTACCTACAATTGATGATATTCTAGACACGCTGGCATGAACATGGTTCTCTACAGTGAACTTGCAAAGTGGTTATTGGTAAGAAGAAATTTCGGACAAGGATTACTGCATTTTGTGCTAGTGATGGATTATGACAGTTTAATGTTATGCCATTTGGATGAATTAAAAGGCCTTCACCTGAAAAATCTGGAAAAAGTCTTTACAATGGCTTCAAACTTAGCCTAAAGAAGTGTGCATTGTTCCAGAAAGAAGTTATATATTTAAGGTATCGCGTATCAACAGATGAAGATAATATAATTGCTGTAAAGGACTGGTCACGCCCACGAATTGCGTAGTTTTCATGGCCTTTGTACATCTTAATCTTAATAGCAGACAGCTCATCAACTGCTTCTCCGGAACACAGTTTTCAATTAAAACATATTGGGCTTTAGTTTTATGAAACATAAATGAACCAAAATGTTATTAAATTAAATGAAAATTATTTTCAAAAATAAAATATCTGCCCTGCATTGATAATAGTAAAACTTTAAATTCATCGATATTCATAAAATATTCATTAAAAATATAAATTAGAGCAGAATTAATAGATTTCTTTGACTTGTTATTCTTGGCTATGATAAGTTTAGCAGAAAAAGTAAAAGTAAATTTTTGCCAAAACATCCTATACAGCAGATGTGATTTGAAATTACTTTGCAAAAAAAGCAAGCAGATGTGACGTGAATTATTTTAATACTAACTAATGGTGTAGTATAGAATCTAAATAATTTTCTAGCAACCCAGAGTAGTTCAAAATAACATTTTTGTATTCTATATTAACGCCCTAAAATCTAAAGCCAGCAGTCAAAATAAACTAGCCGCCATTTATTATCAGTTTAAAGGCGAAATTAACGGCAAATATGTATATTTGTCTCTGTCTGGCTTTTGCAAATTTTTTTTTTTCGTAAACAAAACAGAAAAATATTAGTGTTGCCACATCTTCTAAGACATAAGCTTTGCTTTAATGTGGTCAAGCATGAATATAATTTATAAATACACATAAATTTACCTTTAATTTGTTTCAAATTATTGTTTAAGTTTACAGTTTAGTTTTATGTTATCATAAATTCTTAATAAAATCAAATCTACAAAAAATTAAATTTAATTTATTACTTCCTATAAACAAAACTTGAAAACAAATAAAAAATAATAAACATAAATAAATTTAAAAAAAAAAACACATCATCTTATAAAAATTCTTACGTACGAGCTCTGTTTAAATGCTTGAGCAAGTATTGAAATTGAAAGTGTTATTGAAACAATAATATAAATTAAATTATTTATGTATGTATATTCATAGAGCCCCCATAAAGTGTTGATAATATTCTATTAAAAAAGATAACATACAAAAATAATAATTAATAAATTTTATTGATGTTTAAGTAGTACATAATTTACAATATTTATGTTCTTCATTCCAAAAAATTTCCATTTGTTTAATTTTTTTTTTTTATTAATTTTTAATAGTTTTGTTTTTACATTATTACTTTGTTGTTTATTATCGAGTCATTTGTTGTAGTTTCTATTTCTATTAGCCACACAACTGCAATTTGTTTGATTTTCTTGTTTTATTTGTAACAAATATTCTTAAATATTCCCACCATCCTAGATATATTGAATATATTTAATCCAAGCGGATTTTTTCTAAAATTTGATTTTTAATTATATCTCAATAGCATAGATACTGTTTCGTTTTTATATTTAAAAAACGGCGGTTTAATTCCTGTAAATAAATTGGATTTCTTTTAATTGCAAAATAAAAGCGTCAAGTAGTCACCACTATTAATAAATGGCTCTGCACAGCACCTAGAAATAATTTGGTGGTCCGAAATTTGCCACTAGCACAAACATCAGTTTTTTAACCAACTATCTTCTTCCTGCGATTTTAGGTTTAAACCATAGCCACCAAGTGTACCCCGAAGGGACCTACAACCAATTATCAGTTAAGGGCGAATTCCCGGGCTTCTTACTGATACCATGGTGCTAGATAAGTCTCTAGGCAGCTTCAATTTCAATGGGGTGATACTTCAATCAACTCTTCACAGTTTCGAGCTCCGTGCAGCTCATGGCACCAGTTGCGCCATCTCTACCCCAGCATTGGAATTGTATATAGATGATTGGGCACCTATAATATTTTATGACGTAGCGGATTCTCTCGTGTCTTTTAAGAATCTTTTACAATTTACTTTAACACACACTTAAATTACGATTTAAGAGCGCGCAATGATGATTCACAATAACCTCACTAAATGTTCTCTTCTATACTGTTCAACCAAAGCCGTTAAAACTTAAGAGGAATTAGCCGAACGTCTTGTTTTGTTATTTGAAAGCTATGCAAATGCTTAAGGCCACTACTGACTCTCCTATTTAGTCGTACGATATGTCAAAAAAAAATCGTGTGTGTTCATAAAGTATGATAGTGTGGCCTAAAAATTTAACTAAACGACAGATTTTTTTTGACAAGTTTTTTAAAATTTAAAAAAACAACAAAGTCGGCTTCATTGATTTAAAGCCCAAATTATAATTTAAAGGGCAGACGTTTAACATTTTTTAATTTTTGGTACTTTTTTAAATAATAATGTTTGTAGAAATATGTATTGATAATATAAATAACTATCAAAGTGTTAGATTATGTACATATATTTACATACATATGTACACACACACACAATTTTACTTCCATTAAAGCCATTTTGGTACCTATTTCACGTAAGCATGTACGAAAAGAAACTTTACAATAACCATCACTTTTTCGGACAGCTTATTATCTGTATACCAATACTGCAAATAAAGTGGAATTTTTTTGTTTGACGTGCGGCACGTTGTTAAATGTTCTATAAGCAGTACAGGACGGTACGACACATTACGGGGACGTGGACATTCGGCTATTCTACCTTTAATGCTGTTAATAACAGCTTATTTTCAAATGTTAGTAATAATGTTGTGTGTTAATAAGCATGTTGTATGTTTATACCGGCCGTTACAAACCGTTAAATTTAAATTGAAATACAATTCCGTAACAATACTTTATACATTTAAATAGTTAATAATTTAATATGAATGATATTTCACAATTGTTCACATTTTTATTAAGTCTTCTAATTTTAATTAGAGCTGTTTCTCAAAATTTTAATTCAGTTCTTGCTGAAGTTTTTTAATTGTAAACGGTTTTTCTCAAATTTCACTAACAACCGTTCACCCTATTATTTCTATTAGTTTAGTTTGCAATTATTAGTTTTTTTAATTTTATATCTAGTAATAACTGCTCTAAGTTTGTGTAAATTTATTTGTAAATCATTATACTAATTGCTTATATGTCTGGCTGGCAGTTATTTGTATGTAAGACTGACTGGGGAATTTCACTACTCAGTAAGTAGTTGAAAACATTTTAGAGAATATTATGCAGTAAAATTTATTAATAAAAAAGCGAATGAAATTCTGTTTAATTGTAATTAACACAAACAAACACAAAGTTAAACTTTAGAACAATGTTGTTATTTTTATTTGTTGACAAATGGAATTCTCAATAGTATCTCAAACTTAATCGCGTAGGCAAAAATCTTATTTGAATGCAATATCAATGACAAATCATTCTTAAACTTAAAGTCAAGTATGATTGGAACAATTATTAAACTCGCAACATATATTGTCATATATTATTATACATTTATTGGAAACTGTTTATCTAAGATTTCTGAAAAAGACAACTACGCTACGAGAAAGATTATTTTCGCTCATATTCTGTGCAGTGGCATACTCTGTTATTTCAATGCTTTCCAAAAGTTTTAAATTTTAAAGTCTACATCTTACTATCTTATCCAAAAGGCAAACAATTGTCACAATAAGCAACCTAACATGATTTGTTGACTTCCATTGACTGCTTTAAAACTGTTAGATTTTTTGTAGTTGTTAACATATTTCATTATGAGTTTTCTTTATGAACAGTCAAAGTCTAAGGTAATATTTACACTATCTGACATCTGAGTTACATATGTTGTAGACAGGTGAAAAAGGTTTTGACATGACATCAAGTTGTGCATACACAGAACGATTCCCTGTTCGTACATGAATTTATCTTGTATGAACAACTCTTGTCGAACTTATGTTCGTTTTAGCCCAACTGTAGCTGTTGTTTTACGAAAAAATGCCGCCATTTTTACTGATTAAACAGATTGCTAGGAAATATATCGTCGATACGTTTTCCCCCCATTGGAAGAACCTTAACGAAATTTGTAGCCATAATTCGTAATGGCGTGTGGTTAAGGTTTTTTGATTATTTAATCAAACATATCGGGACATTTCGGTTATTTATTTTCACGATTTCTTTTTAAAGTACAGTATTATTTCTGCACAGAAAACAAAGATAAAAGGTCTTAGCCAGAACGATTTATTCTATAACTGAGCAGCTTCTCTGAATTTTACAAAGTTTAAGATTGAATAATACAATTTTCCATTTTTATACCCAACATTTTGTAAGTAAATACAAGTGTTCAACTTTGGATGAATGGTGTTGGTACTCCCATCTTTGGCTTTCCCTTTTTTTGAACTGTTTTACCTTAAGGGTGATGCAAGAGGACATCTATAGGCGTATATGTCATCATACATTACTTAAAATACGCCCGTAACTAGTAAGTAGTTGTTCTTTTAGTTCCCTTCCCGGGATTTTCGGGATTTGACAAATCCCAAATAAATTCTTATTATTTATGAACTAATTTGTATTAATATGAAACAAAATCTCCAAAAATCCCGATCCCGAGATACCGGATTCATTTATGAAATCCCGAATCCCGGCATTTGGCATCCCTATTTCACAGCATAACCATGTCACATCTTTTAACAAATTATTTGTATATTTCACTTTCCATTAATATATTTAGACAGCAAAAAAAAAAAACTATCTATTGAACAATAATAATTGCTGCATTGTGATTTCAATTGATATTAATAATGGAATATTTTCTCAACTTAAACAGAAATCTGTAAAATAAATTTTAATATAAAAATATACGCAGACACATCGCGCTGTGTTGAGACGAAAATAAAAAATATTATGTAAGTGAAAATCGATCATGAGTCAATTACATGCTGCTGCTGGACAAGTGCTTTAAAAGCAGTTGCGGTAGGCAAAATGAACAGAAATGTATGTATGTACATACATATATAGTATAGAAATTGTTACTGACTGATGAGCAAATGTTTGTTTTTGTTTTAAAATGGTTAAATTACTCGAAAACAGCTGCGATTTCTTAAGGAGTGCGTCGTTTATAAATGTAACACTTAGTTTCTATTAATTTTCTTGATAAAGGGAAATTTTTTAGCAACTTTCGGTTTTGCACGACTGTTTTTGGCAGCTCAGCTGTTTTCTTGGAACATGTTACTGTTAAATATGGTCTATAATTTAACTATGAATCGACACACAAACGAACAATGCTTGCAGATAATTGAATTTTATTATCAAAATTGTGTTTAACGACGAAGCTCATTTCTGGTTGAATGGATACGTAAATAAGCAAAATTGTCGTATTTGGTGTGAAGAGCATTCGGAGACATAGCAAGAATAACCCAAAAAAATGTACTGTTTGGTGTGGATTATGGGTCGATGGCATCTTTGGACCATACTTTTTCAAAGACAAGGAAGGCATGAACGTTATAGTGAATGGCGAGCGCTATCGTGCGATAATTACAATTTTTTTTTACCTAAAATGGAAGAGTTGGATTTGGCTGACATGTGGTTTTAACAAGACGATACATCTTAATAATAAAAAAGATCAAATACCTAAACTATAATAAGAAATTGTTAAAAAAAAAAATTTATAATATACGAGTTCCGATCACAAAATAACCGTTATTTTAAATTTTTTCAAAAAAGTATTTATTTATTCATCAATAATATCAGACATAATACACTTATGCCAGCGGTTTTTTTCCAATCCTCGAAACACTTCTGAAACGAAACAGCTCCTGTTTCGATTTTTTCTTTTATCTCCCTAATCGTAGCAAAACGCTTTCCTTTTATCGTTGACTTAAGTTTTGGGAAGAGGAAAAAGTCTGCGGGGTCCAAGTCCGGTAGTTGAGGCATGATAACGGTTTTGTTTTTGGCCAAAAACTCACGCACAAGCATTGATGTGTGAGCTGGTGCGTTGTCATGGTGCAAAATCCATGATTGGTTTTTCCACAATTCTGTGCGTTTCTGACAAGGTAGTATTCCATATTGATCGTACGACCTTGTGGCAAGAATTCATGATGCACCACGCCACCACAATTAAACTTGTGTTTTGCTCATAGTATGCTCGCCAAACGCCACAGTCAGCATTACAAATGTCCTTGCGCATTTAATTTCATTTTTACACAAAACTTAATACAGTTTCTTTGATCCATTTTTTCGAATAGTAAAAAATCGTTGTTTTCTCTTGCAAGAGTTTTTCAAGATCAAACAGCATCAATTAAATGAAAATTAATATTTGTTGGCCTTTGGGCTAAATAAGATAAGTTTTTATTATATATGTTATTTAGTGGTTATGTCTTTTTCGGCACATATTTTCCAAGTTTGACCGTACCTTAACTTGGAAACTAAAAAAAATCATATTTTTGGTTTTAGAAGATCCTTTATTTACATTTTGTTAATATGTAACTCTTTATTTCGAAATTATACGCACTTTATATTCTTAACAGAAGCTATTTAAAATAAGCTGTGATCCACTGTATAAAAAAATCCAATATCTCGATATTTTTTCCCTCGAAATGTTTTCCCTTTTCCCCAAATTGCAATAGTAAATAATATTTCCCATGAAATGTTTTCCCCTTTTTACAATTCACTGGGGAATGACGTTTGTGAAAAATTTCATATTTAAACAAAATTTCCCTTATCGTAAAAATATCTTTCCCTCGAAGTATTTTTCTTATTTACTTCATTTCATTTTTGTTCACTTTATTTCTGCAGGTTAGTTGAATTCATCATGTTAGTATTTATTAACATAAACTAAAGTTTTAAAAAATTACTTTACATCCAGTATATATGAAAACGCTGCTTTATTTACCCTTTAATGTTGTATCTAATCTAATACAAATACTAATTTAAAATATATTTTTATTAAATTAGTCACAAGGTATTGGGTAGCTCCAATGGGTCAGATGAATCGCGCAAACGTCGACGAACAGTTTGTTGATGCATATTTTCTTGCTCTTGTAATGAAATTATTGCTTTAATTTTAATTTTTAAATTTTTTACGCGATTTATTTATTTTAATTTTTTTCTTATTTACATTCACTGTGCAATGATATGCAATGAAGGGAACAAAAATTTCACGGGAGATTCACGATTTTGAGAGGAAGAAAAATTTCATGGGAACAAAAATACCACTTTTTAGGAGGTATTGGTGTAAATTAATACAATTAAGCCTTTAATAATAGATGGTGGTGTGTAATGTATAAAAACAAAATGGTAAAACCTAAATAAAGATAATTTGCAAAAAACTAATTTACTATTCTTAAAAGTTTGTTGTTAAACACAATGTTTAGAGTATTTAATTCAAGGAAATATACAATACAACGAGGTTTCACTGTAACTTTATAATATATTTAAAAAACAGGGAGATAACACGCAATTTTTATTAATTTGTTGTTCATGTCTTTAATTTTTAGATCACCATGTCCACTTTGATGTCGCCACTTTGAAAGATGATTACGAATCGGACAGTTGTGTAACATATCAACGTTCCGGCGACACAATAATTGTTAGTTTAGGCTTTCTGCAAATCAATCACCGCTACATGATTGATCTAAAACTGCCCACCAACTTATTTAGCGATTTGGACGGCAGCCTGAATCAATTTCAACCGGATGTTACAACAGTTCCTAATCTACACTGTCGCATTACCGAATTTACCGGCTTCAAACATGACGAACATGATTTCTACGAAATGAAAATTGAGTTTTTCGCCTACAAAGAGAAACTATTGCGCGAAACACTGCACATTGTGAATTCCAACAATGACAAAGAAGTGCTAAAGCTGGTCATAGCCGCCCGTGTGCTGGGTAAAGGCAAGGGCACGCCCATGCTGCGTAGCGGCATACACTGCATAGGCATGGAAATGGATGAGGAATCGGAGGCTTCGGATTTTCCAGGCTTTGGCAAGGATTCATAAATAGTATGTAGAGACAATACAGAGCCGTACAGTGCAGTGCAGACTACTTTTAATGAAATAAAGCAATTAGTTTTAATTGTTGAAATCTAAAATTAATATTTTTTTGCTTCGTTTATCTATTTAAGATAATTAATTCAAATTTTGTTTGTGTAGTTTTTAAGGAAATCTTCTAAGTGGCATTTTATTCAAATACAAAAACAAAACTAAAAAATACTTAAAAAAAACACACACACACAAAACAATACAATATCTAACTTATAATCTGACTTTTTTCAAAACACTTTTTAAAAATAAAAAGAAAGAAAAAATAAGAATTTGCCATGTCAAAAAACTATTAAGGAAATCTTAATTAAGGGCAAATTTTATAATTATCTCATGTTCATTTACATATAGTATATAGATAACATGGATGGAAATGAATTCATTTAAAAAGTTGTAAATTTAAAACAATAAACAAGTCATTTTTAAAAATATCTTAATGCTGAGCATGAAAGCGTTCACACGTTAAAAATAAATTAAACTTACTTTGAAATATCCTAAAAAAGTATTATTTAAAGGAATTTTTATTCCATCTCTATTTCATTATTTTGTTATTGTGTGTTTTGTTTTGTAATGATATGATATTTCTCTCTTTTTTCATTCTTTAAATAATTTTTTTTATTTGCCTGTAATTAACGTAATTGTAAATTTAAATAAATTCCAAGAAATGTTATTTTAATTTCTATTTTAGCCTTTTAATTGTGTTAAACAATTAAAATTTAAATAACTTTGTATGCAATTCTAAACATTATTTATTTTTAGGAAAACAATAATACAAGTTTAAGACTTAAATAATTAAAACAAAAATCCCCTTCGTATTTCATATATAATAAAATAAAAAAAACAAAACAAATATCTACCTAAATATATACATACATACAATTATTTTATTTAGTGGCAATTTACACGAAGCAATTCTTATTGAAAAAATTGTTTGCTTAACATTTTTTTTGGTGTTTACACAGCACAATTCTTATTGCTTAAAACGTGCTTATTTTTTTTTGATAGTATGCACACACATTTTTGCTTTTTGACATTTACAAATAAGAGACTACTGAAAGTACAGTCAAGTGTCTTATCTTCCACTCTCCCCGAAGTCTAAATGATAATTGGCTTAGCTTAAAGAATTGATTCGTGTAAATTGTGACTTATATTAGATTTTTAATTTCCTTTAACTTTGTATAGTTTTTTTGTTATGAATTTCTTTTTTGTTTGTTTATTTTAAAATAAATTTTAATTTCAAAATAGTGTTAACGTTTTATTATTCATTTATTTAATTATAATTGCTTAGAGTGGTTAGTACAGCAAAATAATAAATTCAAATTTTAAGTCATGTGAACAAGTCATTTGTGGAAAGTTTTGAAAATTTTAAAACAATTTACATTTGTTGCTTTAGAAGTTGTAGTCATTTTGAATCGAATTTATATAATATTTCTAATTAACAGGAGTGCTTCATTAAAACAATTAACATGTAAATATTTTAATTAATATCTAGCAAATGAGAATTACTAATTAAATCAAGTCTTGTTCTATGTTTTATAGAGTTTTATATTATATAGATAGCATTTTAGTTAGAAAATAATCATTTATCATAATTTGGTTATTTATTATTTCTGAACATGTTGTAAAATAGTTAGAACCACTTAAATGACACTCTTGGAACTGGTGATGTTTTAAATACCTATAGCTCCCATGATTTTGAATGATTTTGTGATTCTAATTAATAAATCTTTGTTATTTTTAGGTAAAAATACAAGACAAACAATTCAAATCAAAGAAAATACAGTGGGTTACAGCTTATTTTATGCAGTGCATTTTTATGTTTTCAAAGGTCCATAACAAGAAAACTAACTGGCACTTAAAAAAGAAATTGGTGTCATTTAAAAGAAAAAATATAGTATAAAAAAACAAAAAAACATTTATTGCAAAAATGTACATTTAAATATATTAAAACAAAAGCTGATCGTTTTTTCAAGTCACAGCTTGTTTTATGCAGTCAATTTCTACTGTACTGATAGCTCGTAGTTTTTCGTTTTTCTTTCTTTCAACTTCTATCAATGGATCATGGAGAGATTGTAACAATTAAATTTTAGCTGATATTTGGTTTGGTTTCAACATGTCATGTTACGCAGCTACCGAAACAATGAATTAACAATCATGTGATGTAACAACACTGAATTGTTTGTGGGACTATATTAAATATACCTATGGAGTGTACATAGAGCCAAAAATCGATTACAGCAGTAAAACTCAAAATCTCTCCATTTTGCCAAAATGTGATTCAAAATTTTGATAAAAGAATCCTATATTATTTTTAACTTACAATATAATTGTAAATGTTCTTGTTAAAAACCCCTTTCACTTCATTATGGTCTGCACAATATTTAGGAAACAAATCATTTTCAATAGTATTTTCTTCTATTATGAATGTTTAGCGTGTAAGTCTAATTTTATAAATAAACCAAAGAAACAATAAAAAATCCTCTTCTTCTTGAAACTAGTTCCAAGCATGACAATATCACTAATGATAAAAATAGTTCTAGAAATATTTTTAGGAATGTGTGTTTTTGCTCCGTAAAACTTCCATATAAATTCAAACAAAAAAATTGATTAAAGAACTAGTTTCAAATAACGTGTGCAAGCTCCGCAACGATTCTTTATAACCATTTGAGTATATGGTAGTCTCTCATGGAGAAGACGTGAATTTATTTCTATTCTGTGGCGATTTTATAAAGTCGCAGGCATTAGCAAATAAATTGCAATAGTACAAAGCACTCAAAGCCAACATACTTAAATTTAGTCGGATCTATGCATTAATATAATTGAAAACTGGATTCGTGCCACCGCGAATTATTCATTCCGTTAGCGGAAAGAAATTTTTTGTGCGAAGCATAATTTGAAATCATTCATTCTGTTGCTGCGGTATTTTTTCCTTTTTGCGGTATCATCTCTACACAGACAATATTGCGGCATGCCGCAGGAATGAATAATTACATTTTACATATCGACCGATATTTCTTTTCGCTTAGTTTTTCTTACCGTGCTGAATCAATATACCACCCATAAAATTACTTACGTATGTCATATTTCATAGATAACGGCATACTTGAATCATTAAAAATAAAACTTACATTTTGTTTAATTCCATTTCAATTATTGAAATCTTCGGATCTGTACAATATCTGTAGTGAGTCAAGTTTCTTTGTTTACTTTACAATATTGAAAGTATTCAATCTTAAATTGGATTGATCTTATTTTCTTCCTTTTAACGAATACTTTGAATGTTCAATAATAATGGTTAGACAAATATGAGGTTATGTATTAAATTTACTGTCAAATGTTGAAAAGTAAAGAATTTAGCTGCCATCCTATTTTCTCTGATCTATAAGAAAAAACAGTGTTTAAATGAACAAAATTAATAACTGAAATATAAATTACAGCGCTGTATTATACTAGATAAATGCAGTTAAAAATTATTCAATACTGTTTGAATTCTACATCCTTTTACTTCGAAATATTTTTTTCCTATTGCAATTGAATAACGTAATAATCAAACCAACAAACTTTTAACTTTAATATTAAAGGCTGGTACCATGTGCTTCCCATTATATTTAACTTGTACAGGATGTTTTTTTTTAGATGTATAGAACTTTAAGTTGGTAGCACTTTTTTTAACTGGTGGCCATTTTGTCAGCTGTCAAGTGATTTACTAAGTTTGAAGTTTCTAGTCTGCGATAAACCACTTGGTTTACAACATTCGACCCGTTATTGCTCTTATATGGCCACAAATATTGGAAAAAGTCATTGAAAATTGGATATTCAGATTAGACTTCGTCCGAGCCCATCATATGCCATAAGTCGTATTTTAAATCTATTGCCAAAAGTTTTTTTTTTCGAATATAGTAAACTGCATGTAAATTAAACAAATATATTTTTGTTTTAACCATTTCAAAGTTCTATACATGTAAAAATAAAAACACAGAACCATGTTTTTCAAAATACATAAATTTACACAATTTGGAAGCGTTGTTTAGACGTCAGTCTATTTATGTTTGTTGAAATACCATATCACAATCACCTCTATCGTGAATAAAAATTCCACATGAAATTTGTTCCCTTTTCACATTTTTCCTATTTAAATTCAATGTTAAAAAAATAAAAGGGAACAAATTTCATGTGGAATTTTTATTCACGATAGGGGTGAATATGTATAACATAAATCACTTGACAGCTGACAAAATGGCCGTCAGTTAAAAAAGTGTTGTCAACTAAAAGTTCTATACATCTAAAAAACACACTATATTTATATCGGCTGCCTCAAAAAAGAGATGTATATTTGTAGCATTGTTTCAACTATGTAACGACACAAAGTTTTAGAAATTGCTATGTAGAAAATCTGAAAACTCTATTATATTTAATAATTTAAGAGTACTCTTAGAACATTCTATACCAAAAATCATGATAGCAGTATATATATTATTTTAACCTGTCTTTTTTAAATACTTAGCAGTATCAAGTGTTTAAACTAATTCTGTTACTTTTGACAATCAAAACATCTCTAGTCTGTTCTGAATAAATCTAAATGGAAACATCAAATTTAGAACAATAAAAAAGGAACTTAATATTAGAACTAGATAACTAAAATTTGTTTACTAGTTTTTAGGAACTTTAATAATAGACTTGTTAAATTTTATCAATTAAAATGTGAGTAATTTAATTTAAAATATGTTTTATAAGTGTATCTTAAGGTTTCTAGTGCTACAAGCTATTGTTTTGAGACAAAATAATAAATAATTCTTGTTGAGCTTTATTTTTAATATGATTTCTTCTTTATATTACTGATTTACATATAAATGTGCCTTTTTATTTACAATCATATTTACACATACATATACTCAATTAAAAATAAAACAAACACTCAGTAAATAATCAAATATTTATTAAATAACTAACTAACCAAAATCCCTGGGACCCAATAACAAATAATTATATACATATGTACAATGCTAATAACTTTGGCGTATTTATGTATTAATCTATGTACGAGTATTTAGCTAATTGTTAGCAATAATTGAACAATATTTATTATTAATTATTATAATCCTTTTATTTTTGTATTTAATTAGTGTTCAAATTATACATACAAACACGTTTGTTGTGTATGATACATGTTTACAATAAACTGGTAGTTATTATTTATATACATACATATGTACATAACCTAATTAAGTACCAAACATAGTCTCAACAATAATAATAATGTAAAAAAGATAAATGGTAAATTGCAACAGATATAGGGAATATACAGTGCTGGTCATATAATTAAAACATTCATCATAACAGTAACTTACACAATTTATGTTCTATTTATAAAAAAAATAACAAAAATGTTTTTTTTCACTAAAAATGGAATCATAAATCTATGAAAATAAAAAAAAAAATAAGAAAATCGTTAATGGACAAATAATTAAAACATTCACCTGTATTTCATTATTACTAATAATTTTCCAATATCCATCAAATAATTATAAATTTAACTTTAAAATTTTTTTAAAATAGTCCTTATTTGTTATCACATGATTTGGCATACTTTGGACCAAATACCAAAAAAGTGAATTGGCTATAGCTTTCCAGTCAGCCTCAATGTTTTCCCACAATTCATTTAAAGTTTACCCCCTTATTGAAAAACGATTATTTAATTTAACAAACGTTTATTAAGCAAATTTTTATATGCAAATCTGTCTTAATAAACGTTTGTTAAATTTAATAATCGTTTCTGAATAAGGGTTTTTCCCTTCCAAACTTTTCTCAACTTTGTTCCACAAGTTCTCAATTGAATTGAGATCAGGAGACTGAGCTGGCCATTTTAAAACATTTATGTTTTGTTCCTCTAAATAACGTTTCACAAGTCGAAAAGTGTCAAACACACTTGTCGTAATTGTCATTGTCGTTATTTAAATAAAAAAATTAATTATGTATTAAAAACAATCCATAGTACGGGAAAATATTCTTTAGCGAATGCTATTATCGTATTTTCTATCTAATGTAAATGTTGATGCATTTTTAAAGAAAATCTAGCTATTGGCCCAATTCCGTATCAAGAAAATACACTCCAAACCATCATTACCAGCTTCGTGGTAAATTGTTTTTATGGTATACTTTGTATCATACTGCTGCTGCACGTTTCTTCCATCAAATCTCTTGCGGCAAAACTTTGTCGGTTTTTTTTTGCAAACTCTTTGATGGCGTTGTATATTTTTCCTGTGGAGCAACCAAGCAAATTAGAAATTTGTAATACGATTTAATTAGAGGTTTTTAGGTTATTAGTACGAGTAAGTTTTCTCTCTTCCTCGGAACAAGTTGGTTCTTTAACTCTACCTAACAATGTAAAACTTTATAATTTAACATTAAACAACTTTTAAACACTTACCGACAATATTTTTATTGATCAATTTGAAAATATGTTATTATAAAATTAATATTAAAACAACGTTGAAAATCTTTTAATTATGTGTCCAACCCACAAAACGTATTACCGCAAAATGACGCATTATTTAACAAAATAAATTGATGATAGAGAGAAATAACTAAGTCTAAATTTACACGAAACAATTTGTTCCTTGAAATTTCTTTGGTGTTCACACAGCACAATTCTTATTGCTTAAATCGCTCGTATTTTTATGTGATTAACACGATTAACAATCAAGTGTCTGCTCGTCTTATCTTCCCCTCACCCCGATGTATGTCTAAAAGGTAATCAGATTAGCTTAAAAAATTGCTTCGTGTAAATTGGGCCTAAGGAATTAAGTGCGTAAGACATAAAACAGAAAATGTGGAAAAGTACCGTTAAAATTGCAAAACCCACATTAAATATTTCAAATTGGATGAGATTGAAATTATGTTTTAATTATATAGCCACCACTGTATAAACGCATGCATAACTTTTTAAATGTATTTATTAATTATGTGCATCTGAAAGTTAAAGATGACATTTGCACCGAAAAGTTTTACATTTTTAATGTAATAGTCAAAAATTCATATTTTTAACAAAATTTTAACCTTTATGATCGTAGAGATTTTTTTCAAGAAGTCGTTACTTCAATGGGTCGTAAGCCTTTGTTAGTTGTAGTGGATAGAAAGTGTAAATACAGTTAGATTAAAACCAAAAATACACAGAAATGAAGAGAAAGAAAATGTGTAAAGATGCCAATAAATATCATAAAATTGTCAATTTACAATTATTTTTACAAATATTTAATTCTCAAATTGAAGTTTGTCTATTTATGTAGGTACTTATTAAACAAATATTACACATAATTAAAAATATAAAACTTGAAAGCAATTTAAATCTAATTATTTACATACATATGTATAGGTATTTAGAGTGTTGGTACTGTGCGGTTAAAGGTAACAACCAAATATTTTAGTTTAAACAATAAAACTCTTATGCTTGGTTTTCACTATGACATTTTTGTTGTCAAATTGTCCAAATTGCTGGCAATTGTATAAAAACAGGTTGTCATATGGCGTCATCTATGTTTGCATAGATCTATGTTTGCATAGATGACGACGGCATATGACAAGCCGTGTTCATACAATTGCCAACAATTTGGACAATTTGACAACAAAAATGACATAGTGAAAACGCGGCCTTATACTCTTGTTTAGAAATACGATCCCAGGCAAAGCTTTTATTACCAAGTAATTGTTTATTTCACAACTGATGTTGTAATGGGTGTTTTTTTTAGATATATAGAATTTTATGTTTGTGTTGCTAACTTTTTTAACTAGTGGCTATTTTGTCAGCTGTCAAGTGATTTATGTTTGAAGTCGCTAGACTATGCAGATAAGCCCGAAACCATTGAACACTTGAAGGACAACATTCGCCGCCTTATTGCCGATATACGGCGACAAATGTTAGTCTATTCATGTTGAAATGTCAAAACAAACTAAACATAAATCACTTGACAGCTGACAAAATGGCCGTCAGTTAAAAATGTGTTGTCAACTTAAAGTTCTATGCTTCTTAAAAAAACATCTAACTACGACTGCGGTTCGTTAGTTAGTTTTTTAAAAACATATTTATTTTTTCAATATAATCTCCAACAACTTCAATACGCTTATCTAGGAATTATATCCCTTGATTAAAATAATTTTTCTCAAGTTCTTCAAAATAGTGGTTTACAACTGTAATTGCATCTTCATTTGAGGTAAAACGCTTGCTATGATTTTTCTTAGATTTGGGAACAGGTAAAAGTCACTGGGAGCTAAATCAAGAGAATAAGGTGGGTGGTCAAGCAAATCGTACTTTAATTCGTTGAGTTTAGCCATTGTTAAAACACTCTTGTGCGCTGTCTTGATGAAAAATTATTTTTTTTTTTGTGTTGAAAGCCAGGACGTTTTTCTCGAAATTTTCCATTTAATTGATCCAAAATGTTGCAAAAGTACTCTGAATTTATTGTTTTACCCTTTTGCAGATAGTCAATCAATAAAATATCTTTAAAGTCCCAAAAAACCGTTGCCATAACCTTACCAGCCGATTGAATTGTTTTCGTCTACTTTGGGGCATATCCTCCAGCTTCAGTCCATTGCTTGGATTGTTCTTTTGTCTCTGGAGTATAGTGGTGGATCCATATCTCATCCGCAGTTATAAAACGACGCTTAAAATCCGTTGTATTTTTCTTAAAACGATCCAAACAAGCTTGAGAAATGTTCATTCATATGCGTTTTTGGTCGACTGTTAACAAATGCGGCACCCATCTTTTCCCGATAAACCTTTTTTATTTAAATATTTCATGACACCACGAATTTCTAATTTTTCCATTGTAAAAAAATCACGGATGCGTCTTATTTGAACACCTGTTTCTACATGAAGGAGTTGTCAGATCGACAAGAAATTTAACATGTGTTCATAGAATAGATGGAAGTTTCCAAAACACTTAACTTTTTTCTGTTTATACCACGCTTTCTGTTCTAGGCTAAGAAGTTTCCGAACCGCCCTCGTACTGATTGTGTACATATTTTTGAGCAAAGGTGCATCGAAGTCTTCAGTGTCAAGCCTTCAAAATGCCAATTTCTGCATTGGACGAAAAATCTCTTTTCTTCATCATCTGTCTGATGAAAATGGATGAAATTCAGAAAAATGTTCAAATAAAAATGTATTACTTGTTGTTAAACCGCTGTAAATCTGAGAAATGGAATAAAAAACTTGCTTGAATCTATCAGATTGCAGTCATATCATACATAATTAAAGTCGACGTAAATTTAATACAAGATGCTTCCAACTAATAGGGTCATCAGGAGAGGGAGCATAAGTTAATTTTGGTTGAATAAACAGATATGAACTGTTTATAGCAATTATCTACAACATTTGTACAACTATTGTAAATTCAGACGACTTACAACTCCTACGATACTGCATCAGTTGTGAATTGAACGATTTCTTGACATTAATGTCACATAAACTAGTTACAAGTAACACAGTGATAGAAAAACGAACTTTTCGAATAGGAATTGTTCATAACAAAACTTTCAAGGGTTTTCTTTTAGTTCAGTGAGAGATTTTTTTATACGCATTTGAAGTTGGTGATTTTGGAACGGGGTCTAACAAGACATGATCATTGAAAATTTGGTAAAAGAATGCTTATTTATTTTTATTATGCTGAAAAGTTTTGTTATCTTACTGTTTTTTTTAATATAAATCCATAAAAATTAAACAAACTCATAACTGTGAAACTTTTATCTTTAACCGCACAGTTTTTACTCCCATCAAAGTTCTAAATATGCATTCTAAAATTGAGCACATTTATAAAAAAAAGTCAAGCAATGCACCTGAAACTAGTTAAAATTTTGATAAGAATAAACTAAAGTAAAAATATTTATTTATAAATGTAAGTGAAATTATTTATATATATATATATTACTTAATAAAACTTATTCTCGAAACTATTTAAACATTTATTTAAATCTTAATTATGTATTTTTAATGAAGTTGTATAAAAACTACTTTAATTTAAATTTTTATAAAATGTTGTTAAACAAACACTCTCCATGACACCAAAGTTATAAATTCAATTCGATTTAAATAAATCTTGTTTTAAAATTTGTTCTTAAAATAAAAATTCTTTTCAATTAGAGACCATGTAATGTTAATTGTAATATTCGGGTATAATTTGTAACAACTTTTCTTATACAGTGATGGGCGCAAGGTTAGCACACTTGATAACTGTTGCCAATTAAAGCAAATATGTTTTGTTGTTCGTTATTTTTTAAATTCTTTTATTTTTCAAAAGTCTTATACATATGTCACCCTAAGAACACTGGCGAACACTACATTTTGTTTTATTAATTTGTTGCATTTCAGTGGTTTTCTCTCCAGACTACAAGATCACAAGATAAAGAAAAAAAAAACTTCAATTAAATCCTAATATTTAGTATGATATCCTTGATTTTTAATAACAGTTGCCTGTGGAATCTCTTTCCACCAGCAAAGTTTTTTTTTTATTTCATTCCACTAATCGCCTGTCTAAATAGTGATTTATGACCCTTAATCATTTGTTTCATAAAATATTTTTAGAACGTATTAATTCCTAAAAACTTACCTCGAAAAACTAAGACCGCTTTCACACATATCAATTCTGACTCTTCAACGCAAGTATTTTTTGGTGAGAAAGAAAAAGAATAAATGGGGTACATACTTGAAGATACTAGTTAATTTTCTTATTTTCATTCGGTTTTTTTTTTGCTCCATCTTAATCTACGCGAAGTTGTTTGATTGTTGATTTCCATGAAAATGTAGAAACTTGATGGTAGAGAGCACGAAATTTAAGATACTCGTGGCAGGTTTGAAAGAGAATTGGACAAAAACTGGTCAGCTTAAACTGAAACGTATGAAACAGCACTAACAAAATACATATATAAATTTACTCTCACGTTCTAAATTACTACATATTGATGAGCTCAAATTGCCTGTTAATTGCAATTAACCACAAAATAAGAAAGTATTTTTAGGTTTTTATCTAAACGACGGTTTACTTTCTTTAAATAAACCGGGTTCCTTTTTGTTGCAAAATAAAAGCTTCAAGTATTTTAAAGAAAATAGTGAGTTTTTATTTATTCAAATGAACACAAAAACAATTTAAATAAATACTTTTCCTTTACTACTCTTTTATGATTTACTTTACCACACACTTAAATTAGTTCCAATTTACACGAACCAATTCTGGAAGCTTAGCTGATTACCTTTTAGATATCGGGGTGAGGGGAAGATAAGTATACACTTGATTGTACTAGCAATTCGTTAAGCTGTCTAAACACCGAATAGATTTCAAGGAAAAATTATATTAATATTTTCAACAAAAATTGATTCGTGTAAATTGGGGCTTACAGTTTGAAAACGCACACAGTAAACCCCACTTTGAGCGTCCCTGTTTGTTCTATTTATACATTTACACGAAGCCATTTTTATTGAAAAGATTGATACAAGTTTTTCCTTGAAATGTCTTTGGTGTTCACACAGCACAATTCTTATTGTTTAAAGCATTAAACACATTCGCCACAGCAGGCTACCGAATACAATATGTCAAAAATAAAATACTTGAGAGTATACACACATTTGTATACATATACATATGTATGTAATACGAATAAGAGAGTAATACGTATTACTAGTACAATCACGTGTATACTTATCTTCCCCTCACCCCAATATCTAAATGGTAATCAGCTAACCTTAAAGAATTGCTTCGTGTAAATTGGGAATAATTCGTAACAGTATGAAGAAACAATGCAATAAAAAATAACGGTGCATACTGGTCACACGAATGCACAAAAATTGCAGTTAAAACATACATATAAAAAAAAATACATAGATATAGGATATGTGCTAACCTCGTGTTCACCACTGTACATATGTATATAACGTTGGCTGTCACGCCGCACATAGAGGCTTTTTGCCAATCAGGAAAGTTGATTAAATTGCATGCGTGTTCATTGACTTTTTACGGTTTTGGGAGGTTTACAATATATTTTTTTGTGAGTAAACGAATAAAGATTTTATATTGATTTTTTTCTGTGAAAGACTATATTACCAGCTACTATTAAAAATTTTTAGAAAAATTTTATTAGAAATTTTTATGATAAAAAAATTCGTTCGAAATTAAAAAAAAACGAATTTTTTGTTCACTTTTTTTGTAAAAAAAAAATCAAAAGGTTTTTTTTAAAAGTGAGTTTTGTTGTATCAAGTCAAATCTTTAAAATCAAATCTTTAAATTCCAAAAAAAAAAAACGTTGCGCATAGTTACGCCATTTTTTTAAATTTTCACCTTTTTTCTGTTTTTGCTCATCTTGTATGTACATATGATAGAAACCCTTTCATCAGTCATAAAATATTTTGGTTGTACGTAGATTTTTTTCTTTAAATTATTACATCTAAGACTAATATTACCTGTGTAAAAAATGAATGTGCGAAACAGTAAGTAACGGTTTTTAACTACCTGTGCAGGAGCTAAGTGACGTTATTTTATGGAGCAAAATAAATGTACCTGTTTTGCATAACTTTTAAAATTATTAACAATAAAAGTAATATTTAATAAAAAATCAAATCTGGCCTCCATGTACTTAGTTTTTTTTTTTTACTATATATTGTGTTTATTCCATAAAATTGATATCAAAACCATTTGGAATCTTCGAGAGTAAAATGGAAAAAGTGTATACGAAATTAGAGTTATTCCAAATTATACAAGAATGTAATGCTAAACTCGTTGAAACTTTACGAAAGAAGCAATTTCTTTTATGCTTCCACCTGTACTTTGATCTGAAGAGAGTTCAGATTCGGAAGAGGATTTTGAAGAAACAGACGAAGAAGAACCATGGCACTCATCATCATCTTAGTTCAAAAGAGAAGCTATTTTAAATAAATTAGTTGTTATTATAAATAAGTTATAATTACGAATAAATTTATTATTTTCAGATAAATTAAATACATAAAAGTCACATAAAATCTTAAAAATTAATTTTTTTTGGAAATTTGAAAAAAAAAATTTTTTACAAGGCCGTTCCGTGGTAAGCTTAGAGGGATACCTCCCCCTGCCCATAAAAGTTAAAAAATTTAATTTTTATAGTATTAAGGCGTTAGTAATACATTTTTTTTTAATAATTACATTTTTTTTTAAATATTATTTTATGTAAACACCCACAAAATAGGGTGGGGTCGAGAAGTGTAATTTTACGATCTCCTGGGTCTAATTTTAGGTTTTTTAACTTTCGTCGACGTTAAAAGTTGAATTTGCCAAACAAAAACTTGAAAAAAATTGAATTTTTCAGAGGTTGGATTAGTTCTTCTAGGGGGAACTTTTTCCTCCTTGATCCGATTTTATTTATTTTTAAGGGGTACCTGTCTATGACAATAACATACATTTCTGCAAAGTTTCGTCGATCTAGGGGCACTCAATAACTTTTAAGAAGCAATTTAAGCTAGATTGGCAAAAAAAACCCCTTTTCATGTGACACCCAGATGTTAAGGTTTTTTTTTTTTGGATAATAAAAAAGCAAAAGAAAAAAGAACAAAAATAAGTTGTTGGCCTCAGGTGACCAAAATTGTTAAATCTCATTGCTACTGAACGATCAAAGTTCTAAAAAGGCTTTGGCAGCCAACGTGATATATAATGTCAACAAGCAGAGACAAATAGCTTATTTGCCGGGCCCCGACCGTGATAACATTCAGACTTTCGTGTACATATTACATAATCCCTTTAATTGTAATTTTAAATATGTACATATGTATATGTATAACGACAGTTAACCGAATCCTGATTTTAAGTTTCAGTTTTTATTTACGTACATAAGTATTAATTTCAATATAGAACCCTGATAATTGTCTTCTAACATTTTGAAAAATTTGTTTTATTTCATAATTTTTTTTTTTAAAGAAAAATTTTGAGTATAATTAGCTTTTATAAAAATTGTTTAGAAATCAATGGATAAACCAAAGAAACATTCAAACGATAAAGACAAAAATGAACCCCCTAAAAAGATTCCCAGATTACTGACAACATCATCAACACCAGTCACCAGAAGTCAGCGGCAAAGGAAATGTAAAAAATTAACACAAAAACCTCCATTAAATATCACCGATTTACCCACAGAGTTATTGGAGAAAATTATAGGCAATATAAATATCTGGCATCATAATCGAATACGCGGCACATCGAAGCGCATGAAAGAGGTAAATGATATTTTCGTAATGCATGAATTTCAAAAGGCCTTAAAGAAATCTACCGCTTTGGATGTAAATAGTGAAGCAAGTGCTGGTTTAATCGTATGTCTGAGGCAATGAAAATAATGATTTTTTTTTTTGGTAATTGATTGAATTTCTTTCAGATTATACGACAGGCTACAGAAGTTTATATACGTTCGGGATTTGAGTCGACATTTTGTGGCTGTATTTTGCCTATGTTACGCAGTTCCTATAAGGATCCTTTTTGTCCTCATATTTCTCAGGTTAAAAAGTTTTTAGTGCATTTTTATGGAATGGTTTCAGATCTAATTGGTGATACTTCATCACAGCGCTCGAGGTTGTTGTATACGATAAATCTAATGAGATTAGTTAAGGTAAATAATACTTCAACTTATCATTCAAAATTTTACTTGTAATTTTTATTATAACCTACACCATAGTGGGGAGGATATATTGCATTTGCGTCGATCGACTTAGAATCATTTTCTAAAGATACGGTCACATCTGGCAAATATTTACTCAAAAAAGCGTAACCACTTGTTTTGGCACAAATTTGTTTGACGTTGTTTACTCTTACAAAAGTTTTGCAAGATCAAACATATATATGTACATAAATTAAAACTAAATATTTCTGTAATTTGGCTTAAATAAGACAAGTTTTTTTTAATAAATAAACGATTTTAAATATAATTTATTTAGTGGTTACATTTTTCGGCAAGTATTTGCCAAGTGTGATCGTACCTTAAGTCGATTAAACAACGTCCGTCCTTCTGTCTGGTTGGTTATCCATGTATGTATTTTTAAAGATATTTCGATAAAATTTAGTATAAGGCCCACTTCCGTAAATCACTTTAACGACCATTAAGAGATTTAAAAATGTTGGTATCTAAATAAAATTCTACACAAATAAGTTTCATATATTTATACATAAATAAATCATGACATGTAATTTTAGAACGGTCAAAGCTTCCATATAATACCCACTTCAAAAATCACTTTAACATATATACATCAAAGTGTTAATATCGAGATACAATTTAACATTAAAAATATTTATGTATATGTATAGAAGACATGCCACTAAAATTTTGGATGATCGGTCCATAATAGGTGATTCAACCCATAAAGCGCCCATTTCTCAAAAACTGTTTTTGCACTTATACTTGATATAGGGTATTATATGGTCGGGCTTGACCGGCTATACTTTCTTACTTGTTTTCATTAGGCCTTTGATAAATCGATAATATCTTCCACCGCTATGACCTTACACTGGAGAATTGTGGTGGAGTTAAAAGGTCCCTGGTTGGGTACACTGTGGACTTCAAAAGACCATAATCTTAATCCGTCCAGACATCGTTGCACTCTATTGGTTATACTCTCCGAAATGTTATGGGCCAATATCACTGGACGTGGTTTCAAGTAAGTACATACAAACACATAATACCTTTGTTGTTTCAACTCTAGAAAATCTCTTAAATTCCTTAGACATGTTTGGGAGTGTCCTAGTGAAATGTATGTCTTTGGCAATGATACCAGCAATAGCAATCATGTGCCCATTACTTTATTTACCTTCACCGTATATGGTTCGAAAAAGATCTGCAATCTATTTCGTTCGTGTCTGGAAGATGAACCTGAACAGTTTCAATGGCCTAGTAAATGGCCAAATGATCAATTTACGGTTAACTTGGATATTGTTTGTAAGGCGGCCATGAAATGGGGTTGTTCGAAATCGCAACATTTAGAGTTTGGACCCTTTGCTGAAACAGTTTATGGTGAGGAGAATAATGAATAATTTCAATGTTGTATTTCGTCCATTAAAAAATAAAATGATTTTTTGTTGTTTATTTAATGTTAACTTTGAATAAAGCAAATTAATAATAAAGGGAATTCATGTAATTGCCCTGTGAGGAATGCCAATTGTGAAACTGTAGTGATTAACTATTGACATTGTCAGTGGTACTACTGACCAGGTACCAATGTAATCTTCTATTAACATTAAGCAAGCTAATGCTCATTGAAAATCTAATACTGACTAAGTAGTTTTTTTTTACCACTTTTGTCTACACTCTGAAATAGAAAATGAAACTGCATTTTTTGCTAACTTTTGGAGTTTTATTAAAAAAATAAAATACTAAAGCTTTCCCTAATTAAAATTAATTTAGAAAAGACCCAGAGTCTTTGGCGGGAATCGAAACCGCAACCCTCTGCCCACTGAATGGTAGCCCGGCACACTATCGCCTACTGTAGAGGGGCACACAATTGAAAGAATAATTGTTTAATAATAACCATTGTGCCGCCTTTGTTGACAATATCGCCAAACAGTCACCAAAATAGTAGACAAAAGTGGTGACTTGGAGAGGCTTGTCCACATTTATTATATACATATATTGATATTTTATATACAACATAAAAGGGGTTTCAACAAGACCACACACACAGATGTCAATTCTTTTATCAAAATAAATTAAGATTTTGACAATGGCGGATGTATTTCGTTAATCACGTCAAGACTGCTTTAAACTATTTTTAAAATAGGTCCAAAAAAATAATCCGGCCAAATTAACAGGGAGGTTTGAAAAGTAAAATTTCATTTTTAGTTTGGTTCATCGTAGACTATAGTTTCGCTCTTTTTTTGTGGAACCGATGTACATAGATATTTTAGTATTTTTTTGTGAAACATCTTGAATTTTTTCCAGTTTTAAATTAAAACATTTATGTACATGATTTATACATCATCTTTAAACATCGAATTATATAGTTCGCTATATTAACTCAAATAAAGATTAACAACATTAAAAATGAAGAAGCCTTTCCAATATTATATTCATTAAGTTCCTCATCATAGATTTAAATAATCCTTATTTTTAACTACAATAAAATAATTGATATTTCTCTAAAACATTTGGTCCCACACAAACGAATTCAGTATTTTCGTTTATACGTATATGACGAATTGCTTTAGGAATTAATACATAAAATTTTGTATTCTCTAATTAAAAACAACTATATATTTTATTGCCATTTAGTTTCCACAAAAAACTTGTATACAACTACATATAAATTTGTATTACGATTTTGTTTCTTCTTGTTAAACAATTGTGAGGATTACTAACATTAGTTTTGTTTTTTCAATTTTATTTAACATTGTAATAATATTTGCGCAATTATAATGAAATAATAAAAAAAAAAATTAAAAAATAAACATAAGAGAAATTTTAAAAATAAGTCTTAAAATAAACTACGAAAATCGCAATGAAAATTATACACAAAAAGGAAAATATTAATAGTATAATGCACAGGTAATATAATAAATAAAAATAAATCAATTATGGACTAGCATGATTAATTTATCTTTTAGATAAAAAATAACAAACAATAAAAAAATACAATATTAAAAATTAAATTAAAATAAAAATGTTGTCCATTTTCTACTTAAAAGAATTAATAAAAAGAAATAGTTTAAGGAAAGTGAAAAACTTGTGTACATATACTTTTTAATAAGATTTTAATTTTTAGTATAAGAGGTGTTGGCGGTTAGTTTAAAAACGTTTATCATTTATTAAATAAATGTAAAGCTTGTGGTAAAGCTTTTTCCTATTTCTTAATATAAAGTTGATTTTTAATGATCCAAGATACGCATGTTGCCGGAAACAATTTTATTTTCTAAAATGGCACCAGCTGGTATATCAATACGATCACCATGATTGGCAATGATAATAACAGTGCCCTGGTAAAAGTAAAATAAAAAAAATAAAACTATTACAAGAATTTAAATATTGAATAAAGCAAATCTAACGTACTCTTAAAGACACTCCCCGGCCAAAGGTAACATCACCAGAAACAGTTAAATGATCCAATTCTATGATATCGGGTATATTGGCAAAACGTCCTAGGAACTCTTTGACTTTGGCAAAATGATTTTCACCCAATTTCACCAAAGGTGTGGTGGGGAACATACGTTGTGGCGACATTACCAAACTGCCATTCTTTAAATTGTATAAATTGGACATAACCAGCAACAAATCAGAGGTTTTCTTTACGGGCAAGAAACGTGAACGTGGCACATTGATGCCAATTGAACCGTCGAAACATTTCATGGCAGCACCAACAGCTGTCTCCAATTGTATAACGCGTACACCATTCTCCAAGGTTTTGTTGTTAATAATGATTTCCAAGTTAAGCGTATGTTCTTTCAATACACGATCAATGGCTAAATAATAATAAGTGAAAAATAAAGCATAATTTTAGGCTTTAAGGGAAATCATACAAAAAGTATAGACTTACCACTCAATTTCGCCCAAATGTTGTTGGTGTTGAAAAACTTGAATGTTTTGACCGACTTAAAGTCATCAACATGTTCTTTAGGAACTTGAGCAATTTCCAAAAGTCTCAATTTATCCTCAAATTGAATTAAAGTACCACCCTAGAGCAGAAGAAATAAAGGATATTGTTCTTATAAGTTTTTAGTACTAAACTATATAGTACTTTTAAAGTACTTAATTTGTGTAGTAGCATTTAAAGTACCAAATTTGTTAAGAACATTTTCATGTACATAGTAAATGTCCTTAGTACTTTGTATGTACTTAATTTGATTAATACGTTTTAAGTACTAAATTTATTTTGTACTTTTTTAATACTTTTTAAGTACTAAATTTTTAAGAACTATTTATGTACTGAATTCCTATTGTACTATCAAGCATTAAATTTGTTTAGTACTTTTTATACCTACAACCAAAAAGTTTAAATTAAGTTTGTCATTCCGTTTATAATACATCGGAATATTGATCGTAGAATCAAAAGGTATATATATTCTGAATCCTTTTAAGATTCTAAGATGATCTATCCATATCCGTCCGTCTGTTGAAGGCGCGATAGAGCTTAAAAAAAAATACCCAGAACAATGAAATTTTTCCCAAAAATTCTTTCACCGAAATGTTTGGTATTGCAACTAAGCAAAATCGGTCCAGTAGGATTCAAGTCATAGAACAAAATTTTAGACAACCTTGCTTTTTTCAGATACTGATTATACTATCTTAAAATTTTGTTGAAAATGGTAAGAATTGTCTACGATTTCACATAGCCCCCATACAAATGTTTTCCCGGAATATGTTTTTGTGGCACTTAAAGTTCATAGAAGAGTAGTATTCATACATAATTCAGCAAATATAAGTTTCATGCAAAGAAGAATTATAAAACAATATTTTGTTTATATCAGTCCATATTTGGACTTAGCCCCATATAAAGTCCTCACTACAAAATCACAAAACACAAATTAGTTTTAAGTGTATATAAGATCCGCATTAAATTTTAATTATTTCTTTCAAGGCCTGCATTATTTTAAGCTTTAATCTACTTATTATTTACTTTACTAAGAAACAACATTTACCTTAACATCAGCTCTTGTCTTATCGGTAACCTCCATAACAAATTCGGCGGGATTATCTGGACGGTCTTCGCCGCACAATTTATTCAAAATATTTAAATCAACAGTGGCGCCAAGGTTATCAATATTTGACAAGAAACAATATTCACGGCCCTCACTAATGAATTTTTTCAACAAGCCCGATGAATGGAAGGTGTCATAGAAATCACCGTGACCCGGGGGGTACCAGCTGAAAACAGAAACATAAATCATATAAATAAAACTAAACTAAAAAAAAACTAAAATTTATTTTCATGAAGAAACAAAACTTACGATTCAATATCTTTTTCCACATCAAAATCTTTGGCAATGGGCAAGAAAGATTCACGACTAATGCGTGGGAAACAACTTTGATTGAAGGTATAGATTTGCACACGGAAACCTTTGTATTTGCGTACAATCTTTTCGGTATCCTCATCGGTGTTAAAGGAATTCATAAGAACTAAAGGTACATTAGCATCATAAGTTTTATTTAAGTGCTGTGGTATTAAAAAAACATAAAAACATTTAATAATAAAATATTCAATCTGTATATTAATGTTTAATAACTAACCTCAATTTGTTGTACTGTCAAATCCAAGAAAGTCAAATCAGAACGCACGGGTATAACACTTTTGGGTCCATGACAACCCATGGAGGTACCCAGACCACCATTAAGTTTGATAACCACCAATTTATCCAACATAGCACGTATCTAACGTTATAGAGAGTATAAAGATTTTAATAATTTTAAAAATTAAGAGAATTTGTAATATAATATAAGTAGAAATTAGAGGCAGTTAAAGATACACAAAAAAGCTGGGCTGTTTAAATATATACAGTGAATCAATCGGAAAATCGGGCATACCTAAAACATTTATTTTAAGAAACATTATAAACAAAATACTATTGTTTTTCTAACAAAACGTATATTTCTATTAAGAAAGATAATTTTTAAATTATTGATAAGAAAAAAACAAAATATTTAAATTTTTTTAAAGAAATATTAGTGATAAATAAATCAACTTAGTTTTTTTTAACCCAAACGGAAAATAGGACAAAGCGGGAAAAATTTAATAACATGAATAAAAACGAACAATAATAAATAAATAAAATAATAAAGAATAAGTTTTTAGTACTTTGTAGCATTGCCTTTAGAGTCAATAAATTTTTGTAGTCTTTTTTGCATAAAATTAACTAAATTTGCACACACTTCTGAGAATATTTTGTTCCACTCTGTTTTTAAAGACGTTTTTAATTGACTAATGTTGTTAAATGAGTTTTTATAAACCCTACGCGCTAATTCACCACACAAATGTTCAATGAGATTCAGTTCTGGCGAAGGTTTCAACAGTTTGGGGCAGTGATGTATGAGCCATAACTTGCAAACTTCGGCGGTATGCTTTGGATCATTGTCTTGATAGAAAGCAAAATTGTCTTGTATACCCAGTTTTTCAGCGCTTTGTTTGATGTTGTTCTTTAGAATGTTTCGGTAGGCATGTCTATTCATTTTTTCATCAATAAATACTAAATTACCTACCCCAGCGCTAGACATACAGCCCCAAACCATCACAGAACCTCCTACATGTTTAACTATGGCTCTAGTATTTTTTAGTTCAAACTCAGTGTTTGGTTTTCGCCAAACAAACCTCCTTTCATCCGACGCATGCAGATTGAACTTGCTTTCATCTGTATACAGAACTTACATATAATGAGAACTGGTTGTATTTTCCTAAAAAAAAATTTGCGTTAAAACGGACTTTATCTTATTCCAAAAATCTTGTTTTTTTTAATATATTCTTTAGACAACTTCATGCGTAATGTTTTATTTTTAGGGCTTATAAAGGGTTTTTTTTTTCAAAACTCGACCATTAAAATCATGTTTTCTTAAGGTATTTCTGATAGCCTCACAAAAAACTGACTTTCCTATATGGGTTTCTACATACTTTTGTAGCTCAATAGCGGGATTTAAGGGATTTTTCTTCACTTCAAATAAAATCCGTCTTTCGTCATGATCATTTAAAATCTTTCCAAGATCTAATTTGCTTCTGTTCCACTCTATTTTCATTTCTGTATCTTTTAATAATATCATGACTTCTACCCACAATTTCAGCAATATTTCTTACAGTTTTTCCTTCTCCATACAGTCGAATACCACTTGCGAGCCAATTTTTATATTTTTGTCGACAAAATCACTCTTAGGTCACAAATGGAACCAAACCAAAATTTTTCTTTCTATTTTTGTTTGCAGAAATGTAGAAAAAAACAAACCCTTCTTTGCTTGTCCGATTTACCGTTGGACTTTCATATGTTGGTATATTTGTTTATGAAAGATTTTTTTGTATCGGAATATTCATTTTTGACCATGCTTGCCATATGCATTTACAAATATGTACACCGAATAAAACATATTTCGGGATTAGATAAAAAAACACACACATTTAACAATTTTTTTTTTTTAAATAAAACAAACACAGGAAAGCCCATGTCCGATTTTCCGATTGATTCACTGTATATACATACAGACATAAATAAAAACAAATATTTTAAGAAGCATTTTCTCAACATCCGGTTATCTTTTTCCATAAAGATATACTGCCAGTTGATATAGGAGTACACCTGGGTGTAGTGGAAGTGAAATTTTCGTTAAGTTTGTGTTCTAATTTTAGTAAAAATTAATTAAAAAGTTGAATATAATTTCCAGTTTAGTTTATCGTAGAATAAAAATTTCAAAAATAGAACCTCGTCGATGTTTTTTATGAAAACCAGGCAATGAGGTAATGCAGGTTAAACTGAGAAATAATAGAAGATTGTTAAATAGCATATATTATAGAAAACAAAACTATAAAATTCTTATGGATTTAACCTTCAACCTTAATTATATTTGTCAAACAGAGATTTGATAAGGAAAACGTTATAATTTGTGTTACTAAAATAGACTGCAGCATTTTTGATGCAGCTATTCTGGAGTTTTCCTTTACCGATTGTACTGTATAGCAAAGAAAAGTTATCTCTCCCGTTCATAGTTCATTTTGGTGGACGAATAGAAAGAGGCTTTGAGACCAAAAATCTAAAAAAAAATCATATCTGGCAAATGAAGATGCAATTACAGTTGTAAACGACTATTTTGAAAGCCTTGAGAAAAAGTATTTTAATCAAGGGATAGAATTGCTAGATAAGCGTTGGACTAAGTGTATTGAAGTTTCAGAAGATTATAACGAAAAATAAAAATGTTTTTGAAAAACTAACTATTCTGTTTCTGTGCTAGACTAATAAAAAGTTTCCGAACCACCATCGTAAAATAGTTTTCAAATGTTTATCTGTAAATCCAACTCAATTTCGAAGAACTACTCTGCTACTTAACAGAAGATACAATTTGACGTTAAAATATATTAAATAGTTTCTACGCAGGTTTATGCTGCCGAGTGTATGTGCATTTTTTGTTATTGGAAATTTAAAAACAAAAATTAATTGAAAAGTATCGTTCTTATTATTTTTTTCGAACATTGTAGCTACCGTTATGCTGTCTATAAATTTAATAAGTCTCAATATATTTGTAAAAGTGCTGAACACTGGAAAATAGAAAGAAAATCGTGCTTAAATTCTTTGAAAACCGCTAAATTTTAATTGTTGAAAATTGAAAATAAATAAAACAACCATCATCTTCAAATCTCTTTCATTACCTCTTTCAATCTTTTAAAATTAGTCTACTTATTTCGCCAATACAAATATTCTAAATTACTTTTAAAACAAGCTTATTAAAATAAATTAAAAATTAAAACTAAGAAAATTAAACAAAAAAAACCTTCAATACCTTCATCATAAATCTACTAGTATATGAGTAATAAAACTTAAGCACAATAAAAAAAAGGTTATAAAAAAAGACACCATTAAAACAAATATTAAATAAATTAGTACATAGTAAGTAAGTTATATATAATAAGAAAAAAACATTAAAACACAAATAAATAAATGTTACCTCATTCTTTAGAAAACCACACATACACATATACACAGAGTAAAAAATTACAATTTTTAAAAATAAATCCAATACAAGGAATTATAAGAAAAAAATATAATGGAATAAAAAAATCGTCATAGGTACATAAATTATGTAAATCTTTAAATTAAACAATATGTATTATTAAATGGAAAAATTGGTTAAAAACAAAACGACAAAATTTCTAAGCACAAAACAAAAATACTTAATTTCAACAGCCAATTAAATAAGAAAATCATTTTAAATATTAAAAAAAAATTTGGAAAACGATTATTTTTTTTAATCAAGTAAATTCTGTCGTTAGCATTTTAAAACAAAATTAAAAATTTTTGATTGCAAATTCACAAAATATAGGAAAATGTGATTAAAACCAACCTGTTCGTTTTTGGGGGATTTAAGAGAACCATAATCCATAACAGCATTAGCAGGCAGCTTTTGAATTTTATTCCAGTCAATGGAAGGACCCTCTTTAAAAAAATTTTAAATAGTTTATAAATGAAACGATAGTTGGTGAAATATATTTACATATTTCCTACCTTCTTGCAGAAAACGTCCAAACAAATCGGAAAAGCGTGTCATTTCCTGCTGCAACTGTGGACGACTTTCGGGCTCAGCCGTTTGCAATAGTCTATCCAAATCATTTTCCAACAAACGCAAAGCATCACGTTTAGTCAATTCATGGAACTCTTTGGAATCCGAGGGTGCTCTTTGGTGGCCACGTACCTGTAAATGAATGGAATTAAAACGAGTAGTAAACAATTATTAAATTTGTTCATCAATTGAAAAAAGATAAGATTTTATGTAAAGTTTTTTATAATTATGAAAATAATTTTATGAAAAAACATAGTTTAAATGGAAACAACCATCATCATTGTCACATATAATCACTCACTGAGCATAATTATTTGTTAAATTTTGTGATTTAATGATTAAAAATAAGCCTAACAGAAGAGCTGCAAAGAAAAATATCATAAATGAGGGGAAGTATTCTCAATTAAGATTTCAATTTTTATAACAATTTTAAAATATCCATAAATTTTCTATAACAATTTAAAAAAAATGTATAAATTTTAAATACAAACATATTTGTCTAAGAACATCGATAATTTTTATATGAAAAGTTTTCAATATTTATAAATTTTCTATAAAAATGTTTCAATATCAATAAAAAATTTTATTTGAAATTGTTTTAAAATCGATAAATTTTAATTTATTTCTAAGAAAATTTCTAAGAAAATGTATCAATATCGATTTATATTCTATCATACATTCTAATGTATCAATATCGATACATTTTCTAAGAAAGTATTTCAATTCTATGTATTTTCTACGAAAATGTTTTATTATCGATAAATTTTCTATGAAAATTTTTCAATATCGTCACATTATTTATGCAAATGTTTCAAAATCGATAATTTTTTTATTTCAAATTGTTTTAAAATCGATGTTGTTTCAAAATTGATAATTTTTTTATTTAAAAATGTTTAAAAATCGATAAATGCAAAATCGATAAATTTTCTGTGAAAATGTTCCAATATCGATAAATTTTCTATTAAAATATTTAAAAATTTTCTTTGAAAATATTTCAATATCGATCAATATTCTATGAAAACGTTTCAGTATCGATCAAATTTCTTTGAAATTATTTCAAAATCTTGAAATTTTCTAAAAAATTATTTTGATATTTTGAAATTTTCTACGAACATATTAAAATATTTTAATAACTTCAAATTCAAAAAAAATTAAAGTAGTCTTCAAATGCACTTTAAGAAAAGTTTGTATGAAAAATTTGTCTAAAAGTACAATTCAAACATACTTTATTTTTTATGAATACGGCAGATCATGGTGCAACTATACAAGGTGAGTGCAAATCGACAACAAATGCAACACAAAACAGAAACAACAGGCATTTTGTTTGTGTAAAATAATGTACTACTGTCAAAAATACTTGAAAAAGTATTACTTTTGACATAAGTAAATTGTAAACAAATTCAGTCAGCTGAGCTACTGCACTCACCTTGTATAGTTGCACCATGCGGCAGATACTGCTTTATATTTTTAAATATTCTAAAAATATTTTAATATTTTGAAATTTTCTATAAAAATATTTCAATATATTAAAATTAAAAAAACTCGAGCCTAACTAAATAAATATCAAAAATTAAAAAAAAAATCAAACATTTCAGTTAAAAATTTTCTATATCAATAACTTTTCTTTCTATAAAACTAAAAATTAAATTTTCCCCTTTAAAAACAGACGCAACCTTCCCGCTTTTGTCTACTTTTGTTAAAGAAAATTCAGCTAATGGAAATCTGTAGCTAAAAATAACCACCTGTTGTTGTAAGACAAATTAAAGAAGTTAAACAGCATAAACAAAATTCACTCAAGTGACAAAATTTTTAATGAATTCAACAACTTTTGGTGGTGTTGTAATGTAAGACTTACAAATGTGCTTTAGTGTAGAAAAAAACCCCTTTCAGACAAAACATCATACAGGAAAAACAAATAAAACAAAAATGAACTGGCATAAACTCTTAATATGCAGTATAATTTATGGCTTGTTAATCCTTAAAGGAAATCAAGCTAAAATTGTTAAGAAAAGAGGAGTCATGGATGATTTGAATGATCGCTTAAAAGTAGCAGGGCAAATGTTTGGTAAGAAGAAAAGTTTCAGTGAAAAATAAAAACTTATACATTTTTTCCATTTTTACAGGTATTAATACCGCTGCTGATGTGGCTAATTTAGTGGCTAAAGCGTTTTCGAAAAATACTAGCAATCGTAATAAGCCTGATTTATTTAGCATTATACAAAAAGGTTTACAACTTGCGCCTGCACACACCAGCAGTTCAGAGGAAAGAAAACATTTTACTTCAGAAAATAATCAGAACAATTACGAATCTCAGGAAACGTATCAGCAACAAGAGCCCGAGGAAACAACACAGTTTAAGCAATTTCAAACCAAGCCATCGGCAGCAACAACACCAAAAGAGGCAGTGGGTTTAAATTTTAGTACTTCTAATCTTATAACCAGCATGTTGCGCATGGTGGGCTTTGATGCTTCCAAATTGGGAGCGTTAGCTATAAATGCTTTAATAATGATAGCCTCAGCAGTAAGTTGTTTTATTACACATAAATCAGAGTTAAACTAAAATACTTTTTACTTTCTCCAGATTGGTAATACCATAATGGGCAAACCCAAACCACCTCAATCCATAATTCGTAATACAGTAGATGGTGTTCATTTATTTGATAGAAATCCTACCTTAGGCACAGCTAAAAACAATGACAATGTTGAGCCAGAGAATGCCGAAACTGGTCCCGAAGAAAAGTATACACCCAATGATCATCAGCCGAGAGCTGTAAATGATGCCACCACTATCGATTGGTTTCTACAGAATTCCTCCAATAAAATGAAACGTATACTTAAGGAAGCCACCCATACCAATTTAGCCGATAAACTCACTGACATGATAGCGAATTATGAAACAAAACAGGGCCAGGCTGCTTGCCTGAAAATGTTGGTGTGTAAGAGTTCACCGTTTATTTGGGGCATGCAAAAGTCCATCAAGAAACATATTGAACCGAAAGATAATCAGCAAAGTGCTGAGGAAAATCTAAATGCTGATACTGATAATGAGAAACGTTTATTTAACGTACAACATTTCTTTACACATTTGCCCAGTGTCGATGAATATCAGGAGCATGGTGAAAAATGTGAAAAACTTTATTCGTTACATTGTAATACCACAGATTTGTATAATAACTAATCTTGGGAATTTTAAGTGTAATGTGGGCAGTTTGTTATTTATGTTTACATAATATGAAATAGTTTTAAAATAAAAAGGTTAAAGATTATAATAATATAAAAGCATCAAAAGGTAACGACCTATTATTAAAGTAAAGAAAACAAGATCCAATTTTTTAATGTGTGTCCCTTTCATTATCCTAATCATTGTTCTTTAGTAAAAAAAGTAACTTTTTCCTATTGCTAAAAATTTAAACAAAATAAGTTTTGTTTTGACAAAAATAAAATACAATTTTTAGTTAAACCTGAGGTTAGTTAAAACTATAGATTAAGAGTTTATTGTTATTGGTGATCTTATTAATTCTTTAAATAATTTGTAATCAGAGCATAGAAATAATTAATAAAATTTAAGTAAATTTAGTTAAAAAAATGTCAGCAAAAATCGCAAACATAAGCAGAAATTCATATCACTGCGACAAACGCCTTCACTGTTACATACTTTAACCGGATTCAAAATGAAAACTATTTGTTTAAGTAAGACAGATTCTTCATCTCTCATCTGTTGAGCTTTTAAATCAATTAAAGCTTTTTAATAGAAATGTCCAATTCCAAAAAACCGTACACTCATGCTTTCGAGTTTGGTAATCCAAAATTAATTTTAATTCTTTCACCTTTATTTCTTCAAAATAAAAACAATTACACTTGGCTGGATCTTACGGAATTGGCATCCCTAGTTTCAGGTAACATGATAATAAATTTCACAATTATCAAGTATTCCCTTAAAAAATTTATGATTTTTTTTTTTTGTTAAAATTAACTTTGGGATATTTAAAAACGTAATAACTAACTTGCATTTGATTGAACTAATAATTTTGCAACTTTGATCATAAAAAATGGACTTAGAACATTTGGCAATGAGCATAACCCTGCCTTTACACATGCAAGTACTTGCATGCGAGTGCTGTGTACGTATTATATACGAAAACTTATTCGAAAAACTAGAGTAGCCCTGCAAGTGAAAAAATGTGAGTGTATTAGTAAAAAAGTGTGATTGTATTGACTTTTTCAAACTTCCACTTGCATGTGTAAATGCCGGGTAAATTAAATAATTTTAAATGTTTTTTTAAGCAAATACATAGTTTATTAATAATTATGTTGTAACTTAGCTCATTTGCTCACTAAACTGACGATCCGAAATCTCTGAGAAGAATCTGTTAAAACTAAAATTATTTCCAAAAACTATATCGTTAACATTGTTCAATCACAATTTCCTATATAAATAAAAAACTATTGCATTTGTGCATTAATAGGTTAAATTGTGTATATGTATTCCAAATAAAAGATTTGACTACAATTGAAAATGCAAGTCATTTACATGCAATATACATACATACTTAGAATTCATTAAATTTTATACTAGACACAGTGATGCACAGGGAAAGAAATGAGAGATAATTTACAAGTTATCTATGCCTATTAAATAATGCAACAATTGCATAAGCTAGAAGGTACTTATAATTTATAAAAAAAAAACAAACAAACAAACAAAAATCAACAACAAGTGCTGATTAGATGCATATTAAATATTTTAGATGCTGAAAATAAGTGACATTTAATATATATTTTCATTATAATTTATATATTTATGAAACAGTTGGAAGCACTGTACTTTAGTTTTAAATTTAATTATGTAATGAGATTAAATAACTATTAAATTTCTTTCAAAATAACATTTTGTGTTAAAAGAGCAATAAAAAAATATCGATAACAATATCAAATTTCCAGCACCACTAACTGTAAGTAAACGTTAGCACGTACAATTGACATGAACTGCAGCAAACACACAACCAAGGCATATTGATTATAAGGTAGTGTTGAAGACACAGCTGATTTTTTTTTTTGTTACTTTTGTATTGTCAAACGTTGTTTATGTTTACAAATTTCTAATTGTCAAAAAGCTTAAGTGTCAAAATTTGTTTATTATTATTGTGCTTATGATTTTTAAAAAATAAATAAATTTGTTGTGATTTTTAAAAAATAAATAAAAGAAATAAAATGAAGTGCAAAATTTGTAGAAAATTTAAAAAAACTGGAAGCGGAAGTTTCTTCTCTGTGTCTAATGACGACCGCAGGCTTAAGTGGAGTTAAATTTGCAACATGGATTTTCACCGCTACGACATTGTGTGTATGGACCACTTTGCTTCATCACACATTGTAACTGCTTTTCTTCATTTGTCACTTCGGCCTCAGCATCTTTCACGTCTTTGGTATAGAAATCTCTGATATCTTGTTCCAGTTTCTCAAATGTCACTGGCAATGTTACTTTTTTGCTTTTGTAAAAACGAATGTTTGTAATTTTCAGTCAGCTGTTTTCGACAATGAAAGAGTAAAAAACAAAAACAAATACCCATGTTGTTTTTGTATTGTTGCACTTGTTGTAATATTGCCACCACCTTATAATCAATATGCCTTGCACAAACTAAACTTTTAGATAAACAATAAAGGCTTCATTAGTCTTTACTTTCTGTTGCTGTTCTGTTCCGTGTCGTTCTGTTGTTAAATTTTTGTAGTTAGTTTTTCCGTCTAAACGTATCAGCTGTTTTAGGTAAACAGACAACACATACCGCGAAAATAAATCAAAAAATACAAATCAAAGTTTTTTTTATTGTACAATATGTCATTACTTTCGACCAGGGACCGTAACTGTTATGACTTTTATCGAAAAAGTCAAGAAAAAAAGTTATTTTTTAACTTTTATTTTTTAAGGCAGAAATAAAAGTTATTTCTTAGCTTTTATTTTTTAAGGCAAAAATTAATTAAAATTAAAAATTAAAACTAGCGTATTACTATGCAATATTTAATTCAAGACTTATATTTGCCTTAAAAAATTAAAAGTTAAAAAATAACTTCTTGATAAATTTAGTTAGGCTCGAGTTCATTAAATTTAATTTTCATTAAATTATTTTTACTGAAGTTAGGAATTACAATTTTATTATTAAAAATTTTGATAATTTTTCCTGACTGGGGATCGAACCTGGGTTGTTGAATTTACATATGTTTCGAGAAATCCCACTTTCTCTCATCAGAATTCTTTGCGTTCTACCACATGCACCACTGCGGTGCCGGCCAGCCAACAGACAAACATCAATCCTTTAATTCTATTATTCTATTCTATTAAAAAATAACTTTTATTTTTGAGTAAAATAATAAAAGTCAAAAATAACTTTTAATTTTTTCCTTAAAAAATAAAAGTCAAAATTAAAAGTTATTTTTTTTAATTTTATCAAAAAAGGCACTAATTTAAAAGTCATACAAAAATTTGCATGTACTACATACATCACCTATGTATCATAATGATAAGAACCAAAATTTTCTATGATCATTTTTTATGTGTGCTTTTTTGATGTAAATTTTTAAAAATAACAGTTATTTTCTGTTCCTGCTTTCGACTAAAGTAATGAGTTTTTTGTCATCCATCGTTTATTTTTTTTATATTTTTATAACTTTTATACAAAAACTTAATTAAATTCAAAGAAATTGAAAATTTTTGTAATACATAAACCAAAAATTTTTTTGTTGTGCGGACGTCAGCTGTTTTGTGATGTCACTTACAATTACTTAGCAAATTTTTGTTTTCAACAGGATCGTCCGCAACGGCACGGAAAGTAACAAAACAACTAACGACTTCTACACATTTTCTATTTAACAGAATCAAAACAGCTGATTCGGAACGGAACAGAAAGTAAAGACTAATTCTGCCTTAATATGTATGTATGTAATTGCAACTGTCATTTAAATAACACTCAAGTTACATACATACATACCTTGAGTACATAGTGTGACCATTTTAGCATTTTTGCGGCAAAATTTAGCTTATTTTATTTTGATTTAGCTGCAAAATTTTACATTTAGCATTACAACTCTTGTGAATGGCAAAAATTAACTCATATGAGTGGAAAATCAAAACTCAACTGTAGAATTTTGGTTGCAAGTTTGTGAACACAGGGATGCTTTGTATGAAAACATCCATTCATCTTTTTTTATGAATATGTTTTGCCGTAATTCAATAGTTAAACGTATACATATATATCTAGTGGAATTAATTCTATAAAAACCAAGTAAGAAAGTATAGTCGGTCAAGTCAGAGTATATAATACCCTACACCCAGTCTATGTGCAGTAACAGTTTTTTTTAAAAATGAGCTCTATATGGGATCAATGATCAATTATGGACCGATTATTAACAAATTTGTGACATGACTTCTGAGAATATAAATATAGTTTGTGTTGAATTGTATCTCGATATAAACACTTTAAAATGTATGCATGTTAAAGTGATCTTCAGAAGTGGGTCTTATATGAGAGCTATGCCTAATTATGGACCAATTATTATGAAATTAGGTGTCATGATTTTTAACTTATACATATATGAATGTTATTTGTGTTGAATTGTATTTCGATACCAAAATTTGTAGGAGATTTATTGTCGTTTAAGTGATTTTTAGAATTGGACCTTATATGGAAGCTATGACTAATTGTTAACCGATCTTTTAAAAATGGTGTAGGTGTGATTAGGTTTCATATACATCTTATTTATGGCAAAATTTGTTTGTATAAGTTTATAAATCACAAGTTTTAAAAAATTCCTATTTCTGGAGAACATTTGTATGGGGGCTAGATGAAATAATAAACTAATTACCCTGGATTTTGTATAGTTGTGGATTAAAAAGATTAAACAAATGTTTTCAAATTACAGAAGATTAAGGCCTGATTCAGTAAAACTTATAAAACATTTGTCTAAAACACTTGAAAATCCTCAAAAAATATTTAAAAACTGAGTGATCATTATAGTTAGACTCCTGAAGAGAACCTTAATTAGTTTTGTTCTTGAGTTCGAAGTTGTATTATTAATACAAAAAGTTGATTTTTTTAATCGTGTTTACCTCAAATTTTTAAAAATTATTTTAAGAAAGCATTTTAAAAAATTTAGCACATTTTTTTTTGGCATTTTAAAACAAGTTTTAGCATTTTTTAAACTGATTTAGCCGCTGAAATTTTTGAGATCTGGTCACACTGATGGTCACACATGGCAAATATTTACTCAAAAAAGCGTAACCACTTGTTTTAGCACAAATTTGTTTGACGTTGTTTACTCTTACAAGAGTTTTGCAAGATCAAATAGCATCAAATAAAATAAAACTAAGTATTTGTTGTGTTTTTTAAATAAATAAACGAGTTCAAATATATTTTATTAAGTGGTTACGACTTTTTCGGCAAATATTAGTTAAGTGTGAACCTACCTTTAATAAACTTATTCAAAAGTTTCTTAAATCTTGTAAATATTAATTTCATACAAATATTTACATATTTTTGTAATATTTTTGCTGGTTATTGTGGTTATTTGATTTTTGAAACCTCAAATCTATTAGATATTCATTCACATATCTATGATTACTTACATACTATGAGGGTAATATAAATTTTATTATTTGTTTATAATTGTTATTGATCCATGACACATTTCAGATCAACTGTTATTTCTGACCACGACCTTAGAGAATACCAATATTTTTTTTATTGTCAACAGTATTAACGATACCATGTTTTTCATAGAATAAACTTAATAATTGCTGAATTAATAGCAGGAAAGTGTTGATAAATATGTACATACAGTAATATCAAATATCTGATGATATTTGTTTTTATTTAAAGCAATTGTATATAAAAATATTTAGAGTAAATATGTACATTTTAGAAGTGTAAGCTTTTTTAAAATCACAATGAAACTTTTTGGTTTAGAATTCTGTAAAATTGCTAGTTCTCTCATTTGTTTGTCTAACAGAGATTTTAGTGGGAGAAAACGAGTAAAACAGTATTTTAGTACATTTCCTTAACATTTCTATATTTGAAACAAATAAAACTTTTGCTATAATTAGATAATTATTAAATATCAAACACTATTTGGAAATTCAATGTTGAAAGTAGTGGGATATCTCAAAGCTATAATTATGGGTACATTTTCTTTATTCTAATAGTACTACATATTTGATTTACCTAAATCTGAGGACTTAGCAAAATAAACTTTAGAATAAGTTATTCCTGGGAGAAGGGTGAATAGATCAAAAAGACTGAAATAAACTTTAGAATAAGTTATTCCTGGGAGAAGGATGAATATATCAAAAAGATTCAAAAGAATATTCAATTGATTCTTTTACCCAGCGTGTTAAAAACAGAGAAATGTAGAGTCAGTGCTTTGTTTTATATTTATATGTAAAACGTGTAATGTTTCAAAACGTTATTTAGTTTATAAAATAATTAATATTTTATACAAATTGTAAATAAATTGTAATTATTCATACATTTTCATAAAATTCTGTAAGGATTTAATCCATTGACTCAATAAGTAAATAAATAGATGAATAAAATAAAAAAATCATGGTAATCCTGACCCCACGTCCTTACAAGCCATCGTTTTGTTCACACATGTCCTTCTGATTTTCAAATTCATACTTTTCTTTGTAATTTTCTAAAATGGCGTTTTTTTCTGTGAAAAATAAATTTAATGCCAGATATACGAACAATTTTTCTAACAACGTTTTACAAATAACGAATAAAACATTGACAAGATTTTTCCACACAAGACAAATTGATGTCATATTAAGACCGGGGAAGCTACAGAAGCTTTTAAAAAAATCTGGTGGCAACACTTTCGTTTTATCAGTGATTTTCATGGTGTAATTATACAAGGTGAATGCAAATCGGCAACAAATACAATACAATACAGAAACAACAGGCATTTTGTTTGTGTAAAATAATGTACTGACCTTGTTCATGTACTGACCTACTGCACTCACCTTGTATGAGTGATTTGTTTATTAAACCTAACTAGCGTTTTTCTGTCAAAGAATTTAATCAATCGCAATATATGTATTTGTATGAGTGCAGAGCAATGGAAAATGAAAATAGAAAGGAAATCGTCCACACATTTTTTAAAAATTTAGCTGACTTCAGCCAAAGCAATCCAGCCTTAATTCAGCTCTGGGTGGAGAAAGAACTTGCGCCTCATTGTCATTATCACATAAGGGTAATCAGGCCGTCCTCTTTACGCTGAATTTGAGAGTCTTGCAACTCGCTCGCATTGGTTAATGTTTGGCGTCGTACAACTGTACCGCGTTACGGTTTTTCGAAGTTATGCATTGCGTTCGTTTTGGTTTCAAAACCTATAAATTAGTTGAATAAAAGATTTAAGCCTCCCAGCTTCCTATATGAAGGTATAGGTCGTCTTGGGACTTAAATCGATTTTAAGGGAATAATTCTCCGCCAAACTAGTTTATAATTAAAAAAAAAACTTCACTTAAATAGATTCTTAAGGTACGGTCACACTTGGCAAATATTTTCCGAAAAAGAAGTATTATTTAGGCAAAGCACAACAAATATTTAATTTTAATTTATTTGATGCTGTTTGATCTTGCAAAACTCTTGTAAGAGTAAACAACGTCAAACAAATTTGTGCTTTTTTGAGTAAATATTTGCCAAATGTGACCTTACCTTTAGTATTATAACTAATATCACGGTTGCAAAGACTTTATTATTTATTTTGCGACACTATGTATTAGAAGATTGCATTCAGCCATTTCCTAGAATTGCATTTTGTACAAAAGTGAAAATCGAAGGCACAAACTTTACTTTTTATTTTATAGTTGCAATATATATAAATAAAAAGGCAACATTAAGAAAAGTTAATAAAATTTTAAATTTTGGATAAATTTCTTTTAAATGTTTTAGATTTTTTGATTTTTATATCAACTGTCAAAGCTAAGCTGCAATATTATTAACAGACAAAAACGGTTTTAGATTTTCCGCTAAGAAAATTACGTATTTCCCTGATTATAATTATAACAAATCATTAAAAACATACTGCCGTATTCATAAAAAATAAAGTAGGTTTGAAGTGTGCTTTAAGACAAAATTTTCATACAAAATTTTCTTAAAGTACATTTGAAGTCTACTTTAAATTTTTATGAATAAGTGCAATAGTGTATAACAGTTTCCTGTTATCAAAACAATGTCTGAAGTCAAACGAACTTCAAATAAAACTTCAGATATTCAAAACTTTCAAACGCTTTGCAAAATCAAGTACCCAAAACTGTTGATTGTTTAAAGTACTTGAAAAACTGCTACTAACTTTAAAGAGTCAAGTATTCTAAGGTAAAGAGAGTGGTGGATTTTGCTGTTCAAATTTGTGGTTCATCTATCATTTTTTTTTTAATTAATAACTTTATTTGCTTAAATTAATCATTGAAAAACAAAATTACTAACTATACTATTCACTATATTCTGACAACAACAATAAGCATTTGCATAAATTTTGCTCGTAAATTTAGCTAAATATTAATCTTAACATAAACTACATACATATATTATTTTAATATTTTTGTTGATGACTACTCTCTATCATTTAAATAATAATACAAAAAAGTACCCACAAGTGTAATTAAACCTATTTTGACTTTAAAATCTTTGTAGTCTATTAGACACCTCAGGCGTTTAAATAACAATTAAAAAAATTAAATTAGACAAGACCTTGAACGTGAATTTTTTTATTCTTCTGCTTTTTTGCAATTTCTATGTTTTAATAAAACAGAACACAAAAATATATTGAATTGATAAGATGTTTTATATGTATTTGCAAACAAAAGTCAGAGAAAATTACTCATAAAAACATTCCAACATAAGAACTTACTTATATTTTGGTAAACAAAGATAATATACAAAAAACTAGAGCAAACATTAAAAATATTGCGAAAATTAAAAGAATTTGTTATAAAGATATAAAAAAAACTAGTGGCAATAATAAAATTTTAAATTCCATTTTGAATTTAAAAATTGTGTGTTATAAAAAACTACTCAATTTACCTTCAGTTAATCTACGTTGAAAAGGTCTTTTGTATTTCACCTGATTATGAAACGATGTTTGTTATAATTTTACAATCAGTTTTGTTATCAGTAAAATATTTATTTTTAATATTTTATTTTATGGGATCACAAATACTAATTACATTAAATACCATTATCACTACAACAGGCTGATGTAATGCAATGATCACCGACTGATAACTTTTGCACAAAAAAGTGCAACGCAATTCCATTTGTAATGATCTTTACAAGGTTAAATATAAGTTCAATTCACAAGTGATGTTGTATTGTCGTAGGAGTTGTACGTCGTTTGAATTTACAATAGTTGTATAAATATTGTTGGTATTTTCTATGTAAATATTTTGTACAACACCTACGACATTTTTTCATTGTTCAATACACAACTGTTGTTGTAGTGTCGTAGGAGTTATAAGTCTTCTGAATTTACAATAGTTGTAGAAATGTTGTTGGTATTTTCTATATAAATATTTTGTACAACACCTACGACATTTTTAAATATGTTTTTTTAATGTTGTATATTAAAAACAAGAAAATAAAATTAATAAACAAAAAATGTTAATAACCGACATTTTTGAAAATTCTATGTACATATATTTTGCAAAATATTCATATTTAATGTTTTGTATATTTGTTTTTAAAATATATTTCTTTTGTCATTTTAAAAGTTTGACATCATAAACTTTGCTTAAAATCGCGTGTTCACAATCAGAAAGTTGTATCATACAATGTACAACATACAACATCACTTGTGAATTAAAAAATAATTACACATTTTTTCAGTTAAAAAAGTACCATAAAAGTACTTTTTGACGAAATTACTAATATTGACAAGACTCTTAGTTTTTTCAGTAATAAAATAATTTTCTTAACTAAGTTAAACTCTTTTTAATTTATATTTGGGACAATTGTTTAAAAGTACCAAAAAAGTACTTTTTGAAAAAAGTACTAATAATATTTTGAAGTGTTATTTGAAGTCACATTAAAAATTCTGAACATTTTGAAATGATCTCTTAAGGTAAACAGAAACTATATAGACTTTTGTAAGATTTACTACTAGTAGTACACGACATGGGATCATGTAGTTTTTGTTACTCTATGAACAACTTGATTTTGGATTTAAAGTAGAAGGGATCACAGTTTTTACTATTTTTTTCAAAAAACTCAGTATTTACCGAACTATAATTGGATATACTGTGAGCGTCAATATAAAGCAAACACCTAGTGTTGTTTGAAAAAAAATGATTTATTATATGTATTTACTACCAGAATAAATTTAAAACGAAGGAACATAAAAAATAGAATTCAATTTTAACGGAAAAGTACCAGATTTTTTCCGTCAAAATAAAGTAAACAAGCACATTAAAATTATTTAAAACATTGTATTTAATATTTTCTTTGTATACAAAGAAAAAAACCGCAATGTAAAATCAAGATGAAGAAATATTAATTTCAAGTCATTGTAAATTCCTGCAAAAATATAAATTAATTTAATATTAACGTTATTTCATATAAAATTAACAGTTAAACACGTTAATTTTAAATTTTAAATTGTTAACGTAAAAATAAAATTGTACACATTAAATTTTACCTTTTCAATGTAAAAATAACATTAATCAATGTTAATTTTTTAAAATTGCATTTTTGTAGTAAAAATTAAAGTTGGTGAAGTAAAATGTACATTGGTTCATTTTAAAACAATACTAACCATTGTAAAATCAAATAAAAACAACAAGTAGGCAGGGTAAAAATAACACGAAAAATTTTAAAATTAAATGAATTCATGTAAACTTCAAAAAAAAGTTTACTTTAGAACAACAAAAAAATAGCATTCTTATTGTGTCTATTATAGTGTACTTAACAAAGTGAGTGAATTTAATTCTAAATAAAATAAAAATGGCTGCGACTAGCAACAATAATACTAATTTCAAAACTCTAGTAGAAAACCTAGTGTCTAGAAGAAAATGTTAATTTCGAGAGCGACGTAGACGGAAATTTAATTCTTAATATTCCAGTGGTTGAAAATACGAGTCAAAGTTCCCAATTAGACGAGCTGTTGAAAACTTTTGACTTATGTGAAGTAAAGCCTTATTTGACAAGTAAGTATCTATTTTTGTTTATTTCTCTAATAAAAACTTAATAAATACTTAGGAGCTGAAATTACATTTGAAAGCCTAAAATACCTTTCAAAAGAAGACATTAAAGTAGCTATACCACCTATTAGCCTACGTGCTTGCTTCCGAGAAAAATTATTTATTTGGAGAAAAACTGAGGTAAAGACAAAACATTTTAAATTATCAGGTATGTGATGGAAATCGAAAACGAGTGAGTGTTTGAAGTCCATTTTAAAGTATTTATAATCAAATTTTTAAAATTTTTGTTTTAGGATTCTCTTTAATAGCAAATTATCTTTATATTTTGTGGGACAGTTTTATCCAATATTTTCAGAAATATTACGAAAAAATTAACTTCTAAAACTCACTCGTTTTCGTTTTCGATTTCCATCACATACCTGTGTGTTTTTGTTTATTTTTGGCTAACTTTTCCATAATTTTGCTACAATATGGTATTGATGACGATACCTTGTCTGAAACGATTCCCAATAAAGTTGTCTCTTGCTTACAAAATCAATCTAATGTTAGCACAACAAACACTCCGACTTCATCCCTTTGCACATCAGATGGGAGCCCAAAGTTATCTAAGGTAAACTAAGAAATCACCACCGTTTTGCTTTTTTGTAAATGTAAATGAATAAAATATAAATTGTTTTTACTGGACCAATATTGCTTTGAAGTTATTTTAATATTGAAATCATTAAAATTAACTTGAAATTTCACGGTATTTTAACAGGTTTTCATGTTATTTCAATATGACCATAATTTTAATTCTAAATGATTCAATAGTAAATTTAATTCGTGTTAATTTACCATGAAATTCATGTTATTTTTACATTTTACACTTTTGATTTTAAAGGACTTAAACATAATTTTTACATGATAATCACTTGAATTTTATTGGAATAAAAATGTAAATTTTACATGATTTCGAGTTGTTTTTAATTGAAAAAAAAATATTTGTTTTATTGTAAAATCACGTTAAATTAACAGGAAACGCTAATGAAGCAAAATCATTAATAAAAAAATATTAATTTAATCTTGTTTTAGTTGATTTTACAATGATTTTTTTCTGTGTGTAGTCATTTAACTTTCTAGATATAGAAGCAACAAGTATTTTAGTGAAATCATTCATCCTGTATTACTGCCTTCAGGTTATCCTTGTCCAGATATTCCCACAGGTGCTCAATTGTATTGAAGTCTGGGGACTGCGGAAGATGATCTAAAGTTTTTGGACAATGATTAATGGGGGAAAATCTAATTCTGCGCTAGTTCGGATTTCTCTACACTAGGGGCTACATTGTTTTTTTTTTTTTTTTTAATGTCGAGATAATCTTCCTTTTTCATTGTAGGTTCTATAAATTTAAGATTGCCGTCTCCTGATGCTGCCATACAACTCCAGACCATTACTGAGAAGCCGACAGGTTTTAACGTCTTGGGAACATATTTATTACTAAAGGATTCGTTCTTGGTTCGCCACAATTTTGAGGGGTTTTTGTCTATAAATATCTCAAACTTACTTTCATTGATGAAAAGAATATTATTCCATAAAATTTAAGATTCAATTCAAATATCTTCTACGACTACGACATAAAGGAGTTCTTACGTGGTTACTCTACCATGTGGGCCATTTTGATGCAAAGATTTTTTAATCGTCTTAGCGCTTACAGATTTTCCAGAAGTTTTCGTAACATTTTCAGCTATATTTACAGCACTATATGTTGGGTTTGCTCTTACTCCTCTCACTGTAGCACTTACTTCAGTTTTTGTAAGACTCTTCGGTCGTTTTGCACCAGGCAAATTTTCTACGGTGTTGAATTTGGTATACTTGTCTATAATTTTTGTTATTGTAAAGTAATTCCAATGATTTTATCTATTTCACACAGATATTAACCTTACTTTTCTATGTAAGTCTTTGATGATTTCCCAATTGATGTATGTCTTCCCATTGTAAAATTTGCAATACTTAATATCAAAACTTAATCTCTTTTAATGATAAATTATGAAACATGCAATTATTTTGAACGGCACTTTATCGTTTTATTTTCAATCAAAGAAAAATTGAAACAATTGCCACTACTTTTGGAATGACATGGTTTTTTTACATAAGGATGATGCCCCTGTTTACTTTATTTTGACGCATAAAAATGTGTCTATTTTAACAATAAATCAATTAAATGTCTATACGGTTTTGTTTTTGTTTCTTTTTTTTAATTCAATCCTATCTAAATAACAATATGCGAGTAAAAATGCAATATAATTATTTATATAATTAAGCTTTTCTTTTAATAATATGTGGTGTTGACATTATATCAATTAGATTCGAAAAGTATGATTACTTCCACTTTTAAGAAAATAAGCTTGAGTTTATTTTCTTACAAAAACATACTATTTACCGAATTACAAACGATTTTGATTTTTATTCATATTTCTATGAAAAAATCGATTTTGGATCCAAAATTAAAGTGATCACAGATTGAGTTTATTTTCTCAAAAAGTTTTGATTAAAATCTCTATGAAAAAATCGATTTTGAATCCAAGCTAGAAGTGATTACAGATTGAGTTTATTTTCTAAAAAAAAACACATTATTTACAGACATGCTAACGATTTAAGTTTTGATTCGAAATAGAAGTGATCACAGATTAAGCTTATTTTCTAAAAAAAAAAGGCAGTATTTAACGAATTTCAAACGATTTAAGTTGTGAATGAAATTTCCGTTAAAAATATGGATTGTGAATTCGAAATAGAAGTAATCACAGATTGAGTTTATTTTCTTATTTACTAAGTTAAGAAAAAATCGTTTTTGGATCCAAAGTAGAAAAATTCAATTATGAACCAGTCTTCACAGAATTGTATTCTAAATAGTATAATTTACATATATTTGATCCTTGGCTGGATATTTTAAGTTTTAATTTTTCTTTTTTATTTTATTAAGAGAAAATAAATCTTATAAAATAAAGTAAAATAATAAACAAATAAATTTAACTTACGCGACCTAATAGTATATCAATGGGACGGCTCATATTTTGTAAATTTGCTTACTTAACTTAACAAAAATTTTGTTAGTTACTATTTCCTTTAAGATAAAATATTGTATACGAACTAGATCGTTTAAAATTTTTTAACACATTTAAACACTTTGCACAATTATTTTTTTTTTATCTTTAAACAACTAAAAACACTTGCTTGTATCTTCTTTTAGTTAATAATTTTGCACAGATTTTTTAAAAATGATTTGAAAACAACATTAACAATATTGTAATGTTGATAGTTTTTTTTTTTGCTATTTACTTTTCGGAGTAAGTGCACCACAACATACGTTCGCGTTTCAACAATTAATGAATGTTTAATTGATTTTAATTATTAATTGAAATTGAACTATTTCGTCTTCATAGAAAATACGTTCATATAAATAATTGTAACGCAAGAGCGTGTAAAATCCAGCCGCCTAGAAATTTATTAACAATACCGAACGGCCGACCAGAGCAGTACTATTCTATTCTAATGTTAAAATTTAAGTTTTATTTCAAACACATAAAACACTCATCTAAGTATTGCTGCGAGACCGGCGAAGCTCTCTGCTGTCAGTTTAAAATCATTAGCAATTGTTAATGACGACGACAGAATGACTGTTTGTTTTCTGTTTTATTTTTTCAATTTACTTAGTTGGATTTGTGTTGCTGGTATATGTTTATTGTCTTAGTATTATTAAAAACTGTTGATAATGTGGCTGTACACTCTACATTATTGAGATAACAAAAATTTAAAGGAATTATTTCATTTTTGTAGGAAAATTGATTAAATTAATTAAATAATAATCTTTTTATGGTGTTTGTATTCAAGTTATTTAACAATTCAATCTAGTATTAGTTTATAAATAAAATAACACAGATCGAATCGAAAAAATTCGTCTCTAGAAAATATGTTATTTATGATTCGTTTTCGCTCATTTTCATTAGCATAATTCTAGGATGAGTGCCCGGTATGTAAATATATACGACAACAGGGTGTCTTTGTCAATAAAAACCATTTTCATTGTAAACATAAATCCCTTAAAACAATTGTTTTGAGAAGAGGATAGTAAAATTTACTTACAAAATGAGAACATCAATATTTTATTTTTTAAGTAATACTTGAAATTATTGTGATAGCCACAGAGCGCGCAACTGTGTTTATTGAAATACGTGTACACGCACAATACGCTTACGAAAAGTAAAGAAATTAAATTAAAAATATAAAAAATTTACAATGAGAAATTATATTTAAAAATTAAAAATAAACAGCATCTTATCAGTAAAATATAAATATGCTGGTGGTACTAGCATAAAAAATTATGTAAATAAAATCTGTAAGAAATTTCAAGAGAGAATGCATCAACAAGTACTATATACATAATATATGTGTGCATATGTATTTCTCATATAAAAAGCAAAGATTTTATTGTATAAATTCTTGAGTATTAAGTTATTCCTGATCTTTTTCAAGTCTTCGTTAATAGTTCTTATCATATTGGCAATCACAAATGTAAGTCAGCCCTGATTTAATTAAATTTATTTGTTTTTAGTTTAATTTTAGTAATAGTATTTTCTTACATCTATATATTTAAAGGAATTTTAACCTATTGCGAGTTGGAAATGGAAAATTCTGAAATAAAATTTTAAATTTCTAAAATTTAATAAGACATATAATAGTTTCTTTATACAAGCAATAAGGTCAATTGAATTTTATATAAAAATATTTAATTTATTTATATATATTTATTTCCAATATTTTGCTATCACAATTTTTATATAAAATTCAAGTGACCTTATTGCTTGTAAAAAGAAACTAATATATATTAAAAAAAGTAAAAAAAAGGTCAAATAAACAAACTAAATGTTTAATAAGACATTTTAGATATACAACTACAAGGTACATTTATATAAAAAGGTACTTTTATTTAAAAAGGTACTTTTATTTATAAAGGTACTTTTATTTATAAAGGTACTTTTATTTATAAAGGTACTTTTATTTAAAAAGGTACTTTTATTTAAAAAGGTATCTTTATTTAAAAAGGTACTTTTATTTAAAAATGTACTTTTATTTAAAAAGGTACTTTTATTTAAAAAGGTACTTTCATTTAAAAAAGTACATTTATTTAAAAAGTACATTGTTAAAAATCGACATTTCGAAAAAATTTTTTAATATTATTAAAAAGGTACTTTTTGAGGTTTTTTACAAAATTTATTTTTGTATTTCATGTTTCTTATTGTTGTTTATTTGACCTTTTTTATTAAGATTTTGGTAATTATTTATTTTAAATAAAAGCTTTAGGTCTTTTTTATAAAATATTTAAATTTTTATTTCAAAAAATTATTTGAAATTTATAAAATTATAAAATTTTTATCCTGAAGAAGCTACTCAAAGAGTAGCGAAATATTGAAATAAAAATTTAAATATTTTATAAAAAAAAGCCCTAAAGCTTTAATAATAATCAAAATCTTATTTTTGTATTTCTTATTATATATAGTTTATTTGACCTTTTTATTATTAAGATTTTAGTAATTATTTAAGCTTAAGGTCTTTTTTTTTAATTTATTTATTTATTTATTTAATCAATACAGTACAACAAGAACTAGTATTATCTAATAGTACTGGGGAGATAGTGGCACAATATGATTTTTGTTGGTAAAAAAAATAAAATCACTTAATACTAATTTTAATGAATTAAATTTAACTCGGATAAAATTGGAAAAAAAATTAAACGATATTTCAAAAATTACAAAATTATGATGTTTAAATTAAATAAGAAGAAAGCAAATAATATTACTAACATCAAATAAATATAAGTTAACACATTAAATATGTAAGAGTTATATATAATTAGTTTTTGTTACCCTAAACGATTAAATATTGCAATTTTGAAATGCTTTGCATTGCTAATAATTTGAATATTAGGGGGAAGTTGGCGCCAAAGATTTATATTTATTTAGATTTATTTATAGCATTCCACGGTCAGACCTTAAAAAGATTATTCTATTGTATAGGTATTCAGGCTGTTTAGTGTAAATTACTTTATGAAAAAATAATAATGTTCGAAGCTTTAATAGGCCATCAAATGGTATATTACATATTTGTCTAGAGTACTGCGAGATTCTGCTTCGTCTACTGCGGCCAAACACATATCTGGCAATATTATTGTACGTAACATTAAGCCTTTTCATACTTAAAGTATCACAGTTAGCGAAAAGTTCACAACCGTACAAGAGCGTAGGCAATAAATATGTTTTAGCAAGTAACATTCGAACATCAAAGGGTGTGTAATGTTGCGATATCCAAAGGTTTCTCAACATCGCATATGTTTTACCACATATAACATTTATGTGATTAGACCAGTCTAATTTCTTGTTAAATATTACTCCTAAATTTTTGGCACTTTCGTCTATTGTGATTGTAGAGTCTCCGATCAGAATTGGTGGTAAAATAGTTTGCAATGATTCAGTTTTTCCAATTATCATAGCTTTTGACTTCTTGGCATTTATGGAGAGTCCATTGGCTGAAGCCCATTTTTTAAAACTATCTAGGTCATTATTGATCCGGCAAATGCAATTATTAATATCAGATGGTTGACAACTTATAAAAAGTTGTACATCATCTGCGTACATATGTATTCCACAAGAACTGAGACGAGAAGGTAAATCATTAGAATATAATACATATAATAGCGGACCAAGTATGGAACCCTGTGGTACACCTCTCGGAGTTGAGCAACTATAAGACTCATCAGTCCCATGATACACAGATTGGCTTCTGTCACACAGATATGAATAAATCATCTTTACGGCAGTAGCCGAAAAATGGAACATATGCCTAAGTTTTTGACAAAGAATTAAATGGTCTACTGTATCAAATGCTTTAGAATGATCAAGCAAAATTAATAATGATACCATACTGTTGGCTATGTTTGCTCTAAGCTCCTCTGAGACTTCGATTAAGGCAGTAAAATTTTAATTTCAATATTATTTTCAATATTTCGATTCGTCTTTATGTAGCTTCTTCAGGAAAAAATTTTAATTTTAATTTAATTTAAGACCTTAAGCTTAAATAATTACTAAAAGCTTAATTTATTTTTGTAAGAAGGTATTTTTTATAAAATCGTTTTTTAAGAGTACATTTTCAAAATCGAATTTATTACAAAGATAAAAATCAACCCTTTTAAGAACGTACTTTTTTAAAAAGCTACATTTTTAAAATCCAATTTCTCAAATGTAATAAAGTAAAAAGATACATTATTAAAAAGGTTAATAAAGTTCGTTATAAGATAAAGTTTATACAGCAAGCATTCACTTTATTCAAAAGGTTTTATTTAAAAATAAAAATTGTAGTTGATTATTTAAATAATTATTTAAATCAAATATCATATAATGTGACCGATTATAGCCAATAGGCTAGTTTATTGAAATAATAAATAAAAATAAAAAAATAATGAATTTTAAATAAAAATAAAAAATAATTAATTTTAGTCAGTATTTCTCTACTCATGTCTTGTTTTAAACAATAAAACTAAATTTGTCCTACATTTAAGCCTACTGCTAGAATTCGGTTAAAATATATGGCATTACATAAAACGATTTAAATCGTTTCTTATCAATTATAAATAAATATTGAATAAAACTGCATTTCGAATCAAGTGTTTTTAAAAACTACAGAACAAAGACAAAACAATCAATAGAAAAATTTGTAAAAAGAACAATAAATAAGCCTAAACTAAGACATAACTAAGTAATTTATGATATTAATTGAGGATTTAAAAGATTAATTTTATTTGCAAAAAAATAAACATTCTATACCAATAATTTTGTTATTAAATTTAAAGTTTTTTTAAAAGCAATTGTCATCAATTCACCATCCTTGTGATATAAAAAATCAAACGCATAAGCAGTTAATGACATACAGGAAGGTCATAGAGAATAAAGACTCAAAAAAAAATGCAAACAAATAATACACACACAGTGTGTAGGCTTCACGTAGTTGTTGTTTTCATTACGTAGGTGTTTGTCACAAGATTTGCCATTTTTCCTTACACGTGTATAGGTATGTGTACACAAACATTATAAACATTTTTACGTTAAAATCATAATCTATGCCTATAGAAAAATAATTATAATTATTGGATGTTATTAAGAGTAAACATTGTTGTTTAATGTATAGGAAAGCATGTTCTTGATAACTTATCATTTAGCAAACAAACTGAAACAAAAACTATTTTAATTTAATTAAAAACAAAACAAATTTTAAAGCTGTTTTTAGACAGTAAAACGGTCAAGATGTAAACGGCCAAACATATTATGATTGTTATTATTTAGCTATTTTGTGTATTTTCTTATTAATCTCTGGAAGGTTTGCCAAACATTTTGATAAGACACTACTTTAAATTGAAAATTGTTAAATAATAGTTTAAATTTAGGCGTGTTATTGTTTATATTTATGTTGCTTTAGTTTCATTTTCTTTAAATAAATAAACGAGTTTCATCATTTAATTTTGCATCACAGTTTGTTTGTTTAAATTTCAATTTCATTTAATTTAAATATGTACTACTTTATAACTTACATATGTAGCGTATTTTAAAATTAAGACAAACAGTTCATTGAACTTATGCTAGAAAATATTTCAAACAAATTGTTTTGCAATGCATAGTGATATGCTTTTTTGGTTTATGCAAAAAAGATGTTAAATTATTTAGATAAATTTTTTTTAAACAGTTTTCATATTGTTAGTAATAATTATTACTAACTAATAATTATTAAAAAAAAAGCTTCTTCTAAAGTACTATTATACTTTACTTATTTTTTGGTCTGTTGGGAATTTATGTTAAAATTTCCATATGTATTTAGCAAGTAAGTGGTGCGTACTTTATTTAAAACAATTGTTTTTTTATTTTTAGTTAAAACGTCAGTTGATAATTTTGTTTGTTTGTTTTGCCGTTGATTTTTATTTTTTCAAATTCAGCTGATGTATAAGTATATTGGCTCTTTACAAACTTCGGACCATTTGAACAAAACACACCTACAATTTAGAAGCTATTTATAACTCTTAAATGTTTATTTTTACACATTTTATCACATGTTGTTTACTTTTTTGCTGGGCAAATATTAATTAATTAATTTAAAAAAAAAAAAATTCCAGACCATCTAATGTTTACACGTTTAGGTGAAAGTTACCTAGTGTCAGATAAGTCGTTAAAATTTACAAAGCGCCAGCATCTAGGAGTCTGGAATTTGTTTTTTTAATATCTCTACTAGTTGAATAGTTATTAAAGATATTTATTTATTTGGACCCAATATTAAAAAATTAGGATATTTTTGCAGAACTTCTAACGCACATGCTTAGAATTTCTGCAAATATTTTGTATATGGATTATCACTAGATATTCTAGAGTTGAAAAGAAAAATAAAATCTTAAAAACTTTATTAATTCTTATAATTTTTAAGGAGTTTCCTTCAGGCTAATTTGGTCAATGTTATTAATTCTTACTGTCAAACTACTAATGATCTAATGGTGAATCTATACTAAGAAGCGTTCTATTAATCTCTTTAATGGTCATAAGTTAATTGCTTAAATTTTGTAGTTTTCCACAATTAATTTGTTAATTTTCCACAATTAATTTGCTAGAAAAAAATAATAAGAATGATATTCTCAACTTGTTATTTAAGGCATCCTTGAATTTTATATTTTATATTATTATTACAGACATAAGGCATCTTATGATAAAAATTATATTTGTTACTGAAGAAGTGTAATGTAATGTATTCAACTAGTTTTTTTCTTTACCGGAAAGAAGTGCTTTAATTTGATATACTATTCCCTCTACGGTTGGATTCAAGCTCCGAAACGGCTCATTCAAGTTCAGTGGCAGTTGCATCTGTCAGAAGTTTTCTTTCCAAGGAAAAACTCTCGATATTTGCTACAACAATAACCATAATTAATCATATTTGAATGTTATAGTAATTAAATTTAAAAAATCGAAGATATGATTGTACCTATAAAAAAGATTTCATAGCTAATAAATATGCAAAAATTTCTTATTAAATATGTATTAACAATTAAAGAAGTTTTTTTTCAAATACTTAAATGTAGATACCTATTAAGAACAATATACCTATACAATGTAAATAGCTCCTAACGTTTAAAAACATTCGAATAAACAATTTGAAAAATAAACAAGTAAACAAAACAGAAATAAATTGATAAAAAAAAAATTCAGTTCAATGCTATAAATGCAAAACAAATCACTAAATTTGTCTCTTTTTCAGGGAGTCGACAACGAATCACTAACCCTATAAACATTTTAGTTGTATATAAGGTCACTTGAAGGTTGAGCACACGAACAAAAAAAAAACAAAAGTACAATGACACAAAGTAACAAAAACATCATTAATTGTATAGAACATTTATTTAACTCAATTATATTAATTAAGTTTTAATAATTGTAAATAAACGTACATAAATATTTGTATGAAATCATATTTTTGTACCGCACTTATTGTGTAATTTTACTCTGGTGTAAACTCTAAAAGAACTTTAGTTCCAATAAGAATTGCTCCTGATTTTTTGCAATTGCATTAAGAATATACTTAACTTCACTTACCTTGCCTTCTGCTGGGACATTCAACATTTTTACACAATTATTATATCGGTCGGACAAATATTAAACAATTAATTTCACACACGTATTAGAAATCGTTAATACTTTTTGTTTAGGCAAATAAACTATTTTTAAGCAAATTGCCAAAATTTTAGCCGCCAAACCGACAACAGCACTTATAAAGAACAAACGAATATTGAGATTAAAGAATATTAAAGAAACCGTTCTCTTTTTCTTCTCCTTTTAATGTTTTTTATTTCATTTTTGTTTTGATTGTTCATACAGTATATTTGGGGATGCCATTTACTAATGGGGGCCATTAGTATTACCAGATTAACGAAGCATAAAAATGGGAAGTTAATTTTTAAATGCAGTGCCGGGAGCAAGCACAATTAATATACCGTACGGACGCTCATTACTGTGAATTAGATATTTTTATGACGGAGCAAGATGCAAAATGCATTTTTAGACTAATTAGTATCATACATATAGTTCTAACTTTGTTTCAGTTAGCCTTAAGAAAGAAATCATATGTAAAATGAATACCTGAAATCTCAATAAATTTAAATTAAAAAAAAAATATTTTTTAATTTCTTAATCGCATAATTTGGATAAACAGTTGTTTATGAACTTTAACACCGATTGCGCCGAAATACAGTTTTTTATATTGAAAATTATAATATATTTTTGTCACTATTATTCCCGGCATTAAACGAATGGATATTAAACATTTTATATAATATATCAGATTTAACAATATATATGTAATTTTGGTAAAATACATTCGTATTCCGATGCTTTTTTAAAACATAGTTTAATAAATTTAAATATTTCGTTTCAATTTTCACACAAAAGACTGTTATTTTTTATATTTACAAATAAAAATAATGATCACATTTATATTTATCCGTAATTTAGTCAACATTTTGTTCTTATGCACACAAAACGATGACTCTTCAAGAACAGAATAGAATAATTTCACTCTATTGTAAACTCATTTTGGTTGCCCTGCATTTTCTTACCATAAAGAAATATATTGGCAATCCTAACGAATGTGTAACAAAGGCAAAACAAAAAACAGCTGTTGACTTTAGAATTAAACAACGAAGAAAACAATGACTCAATCGAAAAAAGTCAACAAATTGTTTTATTTAAAATATTAACTTAATGCGTTGAAGTTTGTTTTTATAAATCGTGTAACAAAATGGGAAATTTATGTTCATCATGTTTTGGTAGCTCTTCGGAAGAAACCAATTTAATGCCATCGCCTGTAATAATTAAAATAATAATGTTAAACAGTATAGATTAAAAGAAAACTTACATATTTATATTTTAGGAGACCCGTAGGAAACAACTATTGGAAGCGGCTGAAAAAAGACGTCAAGAAAACGAGCATAGAGGCATAAAAGATCCCGAACGGGTCAAAAGGCAGCAGCGACTCAATGAAGAAAAAGAACGACGTGAAGAAGAGGCAGCACGTATGGGAGCAACTGGACAGCCCGCATTAAAGGTAAGTTTACTCAAATCGTATATTTTAAGATTTACAATCTTTATTGTTCTATTTCAGTGGCAGCAAGATTAATCAACCACCAAAACGTATTCTTCAATCTTAATAATGTAAAAGTCTGAAAAAACGCATCTAAAGTTTTTTAATTGACCAAACATACACACAACACACTGCTATAAACTCAAAATTTCCTTATGATTGAATGGGGTCAATACTACTAAAATATATATGTACATATAAACATGTAATAATGACATTTATCTACACTTGTATACTAAAATTAAGTCTATATAATACGTATACAGCACACTCTTTCCTTATTCTACATTTTTGGATAATATTAATAAGTTTCTTTGTTATTTTGTTGTATTATGGGAAGCCACACAAAAGTTACTTTTATATTATTGGTTACATTGTTCAATGTTATTTGAAAAAAGCTTGATACCAAATAAAATTAATATATGAATGTATTATTACTTATCATATTTAATACTAACATTTAATACCAAATTAAAAATAACACTTTTAATTTAATAATAAAGTAGTTTGGGCTAAAACATTTCTTTGAAAAGCCATCTATTTTGATATTATTTAAAAGTACTTCTTTTGAATATGCAATATAAATATATGTAGGTAGGTATATAGCTTTGGCAATTGTTACAATACATTTCATCCGACCATTCACTTCGCTGAATTCATGCTGGTTTTTGTCACTGCATGGTATTTCTTTATTCTTTTTTTAGCCCAGATTCGGCCTGACAAAAACGTCCTTATCTTCAATACATTTAGAACACACAAAAAAAAATATAAACTTTCACATTTTACTAAAAATATTTATACACAACACCACTGTACTTATCACCAATAAGTTATCGATTACATTTTTACATACACTAATCTAACACACACCACCAGTAATGGCGACTTAAAATATTCTTATTCTGTTTTTAACTCATCTTCTTTGTTTAGTTTTCTGTTGTTTTTTTTTTATTATAGTTCTTTTTTATAAAATTATGTTTAAATTTTTATTTTATTTAAACATAATAATTTTAATTGCAAAATATGAGGGAAAATCATTTAAAAGGGGTCGTTTGAATGACAACAGCCTTAGCGATGAGACACCATGGCAAAATCTGTGGTTTCCCCATCCCCCAAATTATCAAAACAACGTCGTAAAACCCGAAACGGTCAATGTGGCAGTAACTACAAGTGAAGAAGATTCCTCAGATAATAGAAATTCCACGGAATGGCAGAGATTATGGTTCCCACACCCGCCAGGTTATCATAATAAAGTGGAAGTTAAAGAAAATATTGTGAAACCTAAAGAAAGTGTGCATTTAAAACATGAATGTGATAATGGGAAGGTAAATAACATTGTATTTGATAACATCGACAGCTCAATTCCAAAACATGCTAAGTCGAAAAAGTGAGTTTTGCAGGAAAAGCTCGTAAAGTTTACAGGCGATATCTAAAAAACCATATGAGATAGAACTTTGTTGCTTATAACTATTGATTGGACTAGCCAATCACAACCAAAATTTGACAGAATTTAAGTTGAAAAAATCTAAATTCAAAAACGCAAAAAATTACAAGTCGACATAGCATGGTTTGGAATTGAACTGTCGACATATTTATTTTATACATAACAACAATTAGTCACTTTTTAGATAAAAATAATTATAAAAAAATTGAATTTAAAGATATAAATGCTTTTATTTTCTAGTTTGATTTGGGGGTTGATTTTGATCCACAAGATAAAAGACACTCTTACAATTACCTCTGCCTGGATAAAAGATCCAAATATGCTTCCAATTTAAATACTAGCGCTGTTCTAAAAGAATATTATATACCTGCAGCCTATGAACCAGCGGTTAAATGTTTAAATGAAACCATCGAATATAGCGAGACTTTACCAACTTTGTAAGTACATATTTCTAAAATGATTACAACTTTAAATTAACTTATTTATTTGTTCCACAGTGGTTCGTATCGCCCTTTGTCTCCTAAATTCGGTACCTATCAGTACATACCCCCTCAACGTTGGCTTCATAGTTTAGCCGATGGAGCTATCGTTTTACTGTATCATCCCTGTGCCTTTGCTGGTCAAATAGTCCAACTGCAAAACACCCTAAACGGCTGTTTATATCGACATATCATTACACCATCCCAACAGTTGACACCACAGCGGCCTTTGGCTCTTTTGGCCTGGGGTAAAAGTTTGGAAATGTCTGTTGTGAACGATGCTATTGTGGTGAAATTTATTAAAGACAATGCCAAACTCGGCTTTAAGCAGAAGCAGCAGAAACTAAAATTATCCTCAAAAATATATGACGCTGGTTTATTGTCGGAAGCTCATTTGGTAACGGATGAACAGGATAAAGAGATTTGTGGTTACAAAGAAATGAGATGAAATATTTCTTCCTTAGATTTTATTTTACATGTATAATTTGTTATTTATCAAAAGATGAAAATTTAGTAAGTTATGTTTCTATTTAAAATATACATATATGTACAGTAAAACTCCCCATTGCGGACACTTATAACCGGACACCTTCAATAACCGGACAAATTTCGTGGACACAACCATTTTATTAGTTTTTCAATACAAATATGACTCCAATAACCGGACGTGGACACATAGACCTGTTTCGTACTCATCAGTTCTGACTGTCAAGTATTTTTTAATGAGAAGGAAAAAGATAATTTTCTCATTGAAAAATAACTTGAAATGGCAGTCAGAACTGATGAATGCGAAACAGTACATACTTCAAACTATTTTGATCAAAAAATCCCAAACAAATTTTTTAAAAATCTGGTAATCCTTACAAAAGAAATAGCATTTGTGCTGATAACACCAAAATTGGTGATTCCCTTTTCAAATTGCATTGGTAAACACGAATTTGATGATTCCCTTATTTAACATGTATGCACACATTGTTAAAACTTGTTGCGCGTTTGAAACAATTTGCCAAAAATGATTTTGTAGCTTTTCAACACATTAAAAATATCGAGACACATTTTGAAAATGAACATTTTAAATTAAAACAATCACTATTTAAGCAATCAACCATTAGAAAATTTTTTCAACGAAAGTAGTAATGAAATGTAAAAACTTGTACAGTGCACATACAATGTATTATTAAATATTATTCATAAATTCGTACAAAATATTAAATAAACGACAACTTCTAATGATTTGGAAGCAAATTAAATAAAATTTTTCTGAGCCCCCTTCGATCACCCTCCCATAACCGGACAAAAATACTGCGACGATGAGTGTCCGGTTATGAGGAGTTTTACTGTATATTAATAAAAATTTGTACAAGTTTGTATTTGTGGCAAAAAAAAAATGCAATTTGAAAGAATAAAATAAAAGTAAAGTTGTATAGTTTTTTTAAATTAAATAATTAACTCGCCTAAAATGCAACTTGACATATTTTTATGCTATCAATTTTTGTATCATCCCTAAATTTCTATTAATTGAATGCAAAGGTTTTGTCAACAAGAACTTCGTTTATCAAAACAATATAAAACCTAAAAATTTCTTGTTGAAACCACGTGTCCATATTATAAATAATAGGCCACCGTAACAGCATTTTTAGAAATTTAAAAAAAAATCACGCTCTAGACCACATAGCACACTATACAGTGACACGTTCAAAATGAAAATTCTTCTCAACATTTGCTCTTGGATTTCAGATTCAGAAAATACGGCGATATAGCTTGTTGACCTATACAAACAATGAAAATGGTCTTTGTCTGGAACAATTATTTTTCCAAAAAACCAATGGGTTCTTAAATTTTCGTGCGATATTATATTCATTGTAAACTTCTACATTCAAAACTTCTACTACTAATATGTGTCTATAAATAAGTAAAATGTCAAAAGCTTCATATTATTCAAATATGACCCTGTTGGAAAACAAAGTTCATATTGAAAACTCGTTAAAAATAACAATTAATATTTAAAAATTATTTAATTGTTTTTAAACTTGATTAAGGCCAAAATAATAAAGAAGTTTTGATACTAGCCAAAATTAAATTAAAATATTATTATACACTACTAGTTGTTATCTTCACACCGAAATACAATTGACAGCGACTATGAAATGTTTATAATAGTATTGCCACAGCAAAATTTTATATTTTACAACATATTTGAAAAATCCTCGAAATATACTACTAATTCTGGATTTTATTTTGCTATATTATAAAATGAATAAAAATAAAACCAATATAGGTGAAATTAAATTAAACTACATTCTTCCATGAAGACATACACCCTACACAAAATATAAGAATTTATTTCAAGTAAAAATGATATTGAATTCTAAATTAGAATGATGCTTTTAGTTTCTCATTTCCATTTTTGATACCTATGTAGTTTTATGAAAATAATGTGTTTATTATTATTTTCCGACAGCCAAAAGTATTTAACATAATTTAAAACAATGTGACCGCCTGTTGTTATAATAATCAAAATAAATTCCTTACGATAACTTATATTGAAGATTACATTTCAAATTTTATAAAAACAATCCACTAAAAAAAATGCCTTTTTGTGTCCTCTTCACGTAAAGCCCGTTTTTTGTGTCATTTTAAAAATAAACCTCGGCAACCCTGCACAACATTTTATCATTTTTCGACGTCGCCAGCAGCAAAGTTTGTCCCAAAAAGTATTTTTGAGTATAAATATTTTATTTACTTTTCATTTTTAAACACCAACACGGCATAGTCAAATATATCAGTTATTTATTTATTTTATTTCGGTCTAAACGTAGCGATCTTTTATCACAAATAGTTTTCATTTTCTTCACAAATCGTTTCTACTGTGCGTTTGTGTGTTTTTTTTTGTGTTTCGTTGACAAAAACAACACAAAAAATTTAAAAGAAAGAAAAAAATATATTTAGTTCTGGAATAATATATAATTTCGCAGTCATAACGTTGTAGTTATCGTTCGTATCTTGTATTTGAAAAATCACACTGCATTGCACCTCTTTACCTCACCACTCCACCCCCAGGGCCTAAAACAACCGACAGCTAGCCAGCCAGCTACAAAGATATTTGATTCAATCAATTCTACAACCAACCAGCTTGATGTTGTATGATTGTTGTTATTTTTTCAAGCTCCATTCATTTTTGTTTTGTTAATTGACACAATTGAAGTGGTACGCAAACGAAGGGAAAAATATACAACACATACAAAAAGCGACCATTAAAATAAAAAAAACAAACAATAATAATAGCGTTTTTGTTGTAGAAAGAAAAAAGCAAAAAACAATTCAGAAAAAAGAGACTCAAGTACAACGAATAAACCGAAGAAAAAATTAATTTTAAAACATTTAATAGACAACACGTCACGTGAACATTACGTGAGCAAAGAGACATAACGAAGAAAGGAAAAAACATATTTGCGGATAAAAACAAATAAAAAAACAAGAACTCTTTTCATTATTTTTTAATTTTTAATAAAGAAAGTCAAGCGCAATCAATCCATAAGTCCAAACAAACAGCTGTTGGCTTTTCGGTTGATGACAAGCAATTAGACAGGCGACGGGTCATACAGTCAATTATACGGAACCCAATAAAAATAGAAATCAACATGAATAACTTGTCGGACACCCCCGTACCAGATCCTGGCTCTGGTGCTGATAAAAAAGAAACCAAACAATCAAGTGCTTTAAAGAAAACCAGCCGCTATCGTAGTCGTTCATTGTCTGCTTCATCCACCGACTCATTTTCATCTGCCTCCTACACGGGCAGCAGTTCGGATGATGGTGATGATGTACCACCACGAGAAAAAGTGCAAAAGAATTCCAAAGGCTGTTCTGATTTTTGTGTACGTAACATTAATCAAAATGCCTTTGGACGCCGTGAGGTCGAAATTGCCGAACAGGAAATGCCCGGCATAATGGCATTGAGAAAACGTGCCGCCGACGATAAGCCCTTAAAGGATGCCAAAATTGTTGGCTGCACTCATATTAATGCCCAGACGGCGGTTCTAATTGAGACATTGGTTGATTTGGGTGCATCGGTCCGCTGGGCTGCTTGCAATATCTATTCAACACAGGTATGTACGAGATTTTTTTGTAAGATTTTAGTTTAATTTATATTGAATGTAGGTATGCCATAAAGTAAATGTGTTGTTCATCAAGATAATTTGTTGAGGTTTTTGTTAATTCGCGGTAGAAATAAGTTTTAAATTTAGTAAACTTTTAGAGGGTAGGATGTTGTTATTAATAAATATGTAAATATTCTAACTATGTCAAAAAAGTACGAAATCATTAAATGAATTTTATTTAACTTGAAAGATTAAATTCAGAAGTTCATGAAGAAATTTTTTATATAGCAATAAATAATTAAGTTTCAATTTCAAAAATTATATAATTATTTTAAATATTTGCTTATGCATATTTTGTGCTAATTTTATTTTTAATTATATTTGGATAATTAAATTTTCGTTAGTAAAATATTTAATGCCCACATACCTATATAATTTGTTCACTTAAAGATAAAAAATAAAAACAGTTTTGTTCATAATTTTTGTGAGTAATTGTCATAGAAAACATTAACAAAAAGTGCACTTATTATATTGTTAACTTATTAACTGAATTCATTGGTTCTTTCAGTTAACGAAAACACTTATTTTTAAGTTTTAAAGTTTTAATTTTTAATGTATGTATTTATATATATAATAATGTATGTAATTCACCATCCATCCCATCAGTCCTATAAGTATATTTTTTTTTTATTAAATTAAGTGCGGTAGCTCTTGATTACGATTGCAAGCAAACACTTATCTTTTTAGATAGATAAAAATTATGTATGTCTCTTTCTACAAAAATCTACTACTGTTTGGTGCCAGTATTTGCGTATGTTTTTAATAGTGTATTTTATTTTAACTTTGTTTGAATTGCTTCCTTTTCTTTCTTTAAAATATCTGCATTATGACAATTTCAATTAAATAACTTTTGTCATAGTGCACACAGATATTCTTATTGTCCTGTTGATGCTGTCTTTGATTTATTTAGCTTTTCATTGACCTTTAAAATTGTTGCTGTTGTCTGATCTTTGTCCTTTGCTAGTCTGTTTGAAAATATTGAACTTTTTTTCTTTGTGTTTTAACAAAAACTTCTTTGTTTTATGTGAACATCTTTGTTGATTGTGTAAACAGTATGTTTGCTATATTTAGTGTTAAATTAGCGTTTTAATATTGGTTTAACCTAAGCGCTTATATTGATAAGAATTTGTGAAATTAATGTTTACACACATAGTTGAAACATTTTCAACATGACCTAAATGTTTTAAGTTGGTAGTATAAATCTTGAACATTTCTTTGTATTCTTGGAAAAGGACCACCGAATGGATCTAAGTGAGCTGTACTAACTATGGCCTTTTATTCTGTATACATATATTATTTTTCAAAAGTCTGAAATAAATTTGTTAATACTGCATCAAAATTAATGTTTGATACACAATTTTGCAGATTATTACAGCAGCTAACTTAAAGATTATAGGTAGAAGCAGTTGTTGTCTTTTAACACTGAATGTATTTATCCAATTTTGCTTTGGGAATACCACGAGGTCACTCGGCCAATTGTTGTCAATCACTGCTATTACAACAACCAAATTTTGTTTTATATGGAGTATACCAACAATGATGATCAATTTATGTTATAGGAGCTAAACACTCCTCGAAACTCTTGAATTTTAAGTTAAATTTTAAACTTACGTACAAAATAAACATAATTGGTCGAATTATTCATTCCGTTCCGTGATTGCGGAAATAATTTGTTTGTGTGGAAGCATAATTTGAAATTATGTATTCGGTTGATGCGGTATTTTTCCTTTTTCCGAACACAATTAGGTCTCTCCGATGAGTATAGAAGAGAAACCACCGATCTACTATTTTTATAGGGAGATAACCATAAGGTATCTTAATGGCAACAACAGATCCTATACAGGCATGTGATGGAAATCGAAAACGAATGAGTTTTAGAATTCAATATTTTCGTAATATTTCTGTATTGAAAAACTTTTATCACATAAAATATACAGATATTGTGCTACTAAAGAGAAGCTTAAAAGAAAAATTTTAAAAATTAGATTAGAAATGCATTAAAATGTACTTCCAAAACTCATTTGTTTTCGTTTTCGATTTCCATCACATGCCTGATAGTATCAAAACGAAACGAAGGATGTCAAGGTCATTATGGGCCAAGTTTTGACTAAACAGGTACCAAGAGTTAATTACAGTTTATTGTCCATAATCAGCATATTGGAAAACAGCACTTCCGATTTTTACAAGATATTCTGGATTGTGGAGAAAATAGAAACAATGGAACACATTTTCTGTCCTTGTCCTACGCTGCAGAGACATAGGTAGTAAGTACACTTGTCTAGGCAGTCGTTTCTTTAATGGACTTGATAATAAAAAATAACTAGACAACAAGTCCACGAGCGAAATCTGATGAAGAAATAACAACTGATTGTGTTAAAAATGATGTTCGTTTTGGTTGATAGTACCTGTTCTTTCCTTACATTTTTTTTAAAACTTTCCTTCTACTTCCTTTTATCGAGGGAAATCACAATGGATTTTAAAGGGACTCCGAGTAGATGTGAGCACGCGTGTGTTCTTAATCTAACCTAAACTGTCCTTCAAATCAATTAAAAATATAATCGATTTTTGTATATATTTTTAATTTAGAACCACTTTAGATTTTAGTATCACATGTCGGAATATATTTAATTAATATACCCTCTTTAAAGCAATAAATGTGTCATGGATTTCCTTTACCTCAGTTAAACACTTGTTAGCGGAAATTAAATCATAATTTAATAAGAGATTTTTTTTAATTTAAATCTTATCTAAATCAATAAAACTAAACTACCAAAAACTAACTACTCTAAATCACGTCATAGCACTTAACTTATTTCTAATACTGTGATTTCTTTTTGTTAATAATAAACAAATTTATGCTTAAATATAAATAAAAAGTATATTATATTTTTAGCAACAGTTTTGATAAAAAGCCTTGATTTTAAACCACACTACAATTAATAATAATTTATATTTTAGATTATAATATTCCAGTAAAGACTTTAAGTTGTTTGTCCACGAAATGTTTGTTTAAATAAAAATGACACATATCATAAAGAATTGTACAATCTCTATATTATACATATAATACCACAATATGAGTTATAAAACCCATTAAATAAAAAATAAAAAAACTTGCATGTGAATTTTCTCATTCTATGAAATATTTTATTTATTTTTTTGCTTTTATCAATTGACACCATTTAATAAATTGCTTAACTACAGAAATATACCACCAATGTACATACTATATATTATTTTATTTGATATTATATACATACATTTATATCCCCCAACAATATCTAATCATTACATAGTTGTTGTATTTTTGTTTACATACATGTTAATGTCTTTCGTCTTCCTAATTTTTTAAGACCTACATGATGATATATAATATTTCAATTGTCTGGCTTTTTATTTTCTTTTATAGAAATGTATTGTGGCTTTATGTTTAAATTTATTTTATTTACTACCGTCTCTTTATTTAAATATTAATTAGAGCCTTTATAATAATATTTCAATTATTAGTACATTTCATCTTGTGGTTTCTTTATATGCTTTTCCACTAATTGTTCCAATTAGCACTTGTGTCAGTTCTAATAGTTAGGGATTCTGAGAAAATTTGTTTGTATGTATACAAATTTGTTTATTTCAATATAACTTAATATTTTTTGATGTTTTTAATATTGCGTATCAATAATTAAAGATTTGTTTGTGATTCTTTGTTGAAATTTTGAGGAGTGTGAAAAAATGTGTTATTTTAGATTTGATATATTTCTTGTGTATGCAATTTGGATCAAATTCTTTCAACTTTGTCCGGCGAACATATTTTTTCCATCTGAAGAGCCCCTATTAATTTTTGTTTCGTCCGAAAATAATACTTTGTGAAGTACATCCGCGCCACTTTGAAGCATGGATGATTTTCTATAATGCTTTGGGGTGTCATGTCGTCACGTGTTGTTTGTTGAGCTGTTGCACAAAATTGAGGGAAATATGGATAAGTTTCAGTATGCAAGAATTCTAAGCGATACAATGACGCCGTATGCTGTAACATGAATATTTCAACAAGATAACAATCCAAAACATACAATTCGGATACTTTTAACTGGCTTTCATGGAGTCCTGGGTGGTTATTGTGTATTTTGTAAAAAGTATACAAATTAACGATTTTCCTTTCGAATCGAAATACACAACCCGATTGGGAACTTTAAAACCAAAGTAAGCTCTTTAAAATAAGCAATTTGATTGATCTCTTTACCGAAACTAAGAAATGCAGGAAGCCATTTGGTGACCTCAATGCCTCGCAGATATCAATCGATAGTAATGGATTTGCAACAAAATATTGATTTATTTTTAAATAATATTTTATTTATTTAATATAATATTTTGTAAAATTTGCGGTATGTCCTTAATTATATGCACCACTGATGATATCAATCTTATTTGAAAATACGACTCACAGATTCGTAATTAATAATTAAATTGACACAATATGCAGTTATTTTCTAGAAGTTAGAGTTAAATTGACTAAACTACGACAAATTTTGAGAATATCATAATATTATATCTTGTATTATTTGTTTTAAGCTCACTCCCTCGTGTCCTTAATTAGTTGCACGTAGTTGTATGCGACTTTTATACCTATAGTCGATAATCAAAAATCACCATCAGATTACAACAGTGAAAGAAAGTGCATAATATGTTATAATACATAATGTTATGCTTCCGTATGCCATGGACGAAATGCAATTGATTTGGGTTTTCCAACAAGACAACGAGCCAAAACATACAAGCAGATAAGCACGTCAGTGGTTCATTGAATAGCCAGCGCAATCATCTGACTTGAACCCAATAGAAAATCTTTGGGCTGTAGTGAAGCAATCGTGGGCGAAAATACCTAAAGAAACATGTGAAAACTTAATAAACTCCATGCCGTTATTGCCAACAAAGGCCATGCAACAAAATATTAACAAATCTGTTTCATCAGCTTCAGTTTAAATTTGTTTTATTAATTTAACTTTCCGAAGCTCTTTAAATCGTTCACTGGCTACAATAACAATTTTTTTTTTAATTTTTATTAGTCTGGTTGACAAACATGCATAAAATTTTAACTTAGTTTGTAGATTATATTGTTAAAGATGCAAATTGTTTAATATTTTCCAATAAAAAAACTTTTGTTAAATAAATTATGGCAGAACATCTTCAGAGTACATGTCTAATTCACAAAAACGAAATATGTATTAGCAATAAATGTGCAAAATTGTTTACAGCACAAAATCTTATTATTTATTCATTGGCATTTACTGGGAACTCGACTTAGTATAGAAACACATTACTACTGCTTAAAATGACGATTCCGCTTCTCAGAGAAAATTCAAATTAAATGTATTTTTTTTTATTTTTAACATTGTCCTTCATTGTTTATACTGACTTTGATTTAAAATAATATATTATATACAATTTAACAATTTAACGTCAATATAAAGTAAACACCTTCTATTGTTTAAAAAAATGTTTTATTATAGTTATTGTATACAAATTTAATATAAAACATACAAAAATAATTAAATTTTAACGGAAAAGTACCAGATTTTGCGCGTCAAAATAAACTAAACAGATATGTTAAAATTATGTAAAATATTGTATTTAATATATTATTTTTAGTCCTTTTGACTTTAGCACAGCTAACAATCTTCTAGGCATAGAATCAACGATTTTTTTTTTAGATAATGACACTCATCCTGTATTATACTGTCTTTAGCTTATCCTTGCCGGAATATTTCTTTGCCTAATTTGTTTATCTAGATATTTTTACAGGTGCTCAATTGGATGAGGTCTAGGGATTGCTTATGATCATTGTCTTGTTTGAAAATCCAGTTCTGCGTTAGTTCTAATTTCTCTACACTACATTGTTTTTTTAAATGTCAAGATAATCTTTCTTCTTCATTGTAGATTCTATAGGTGTCAGGTTACCGACCCCTCATACCGCTATGCAATCCCAGACTATTACTGTGTCCTGTCTTGTAACATATTTATTACTAAAGACTACGTTCTTGGTTCGTAATTTTTTTGAGGGGTTTTTGAATTCAAATATCTCAAACTTACCTTCATCGATGAAAAGAATATTATTAAGAAAAAATATGAGGCTCGTATATATATATTTTTGCGAAATTCAGACGTTTGGTTTGGTTGTTCTTTGTTATAAAAGGCTCCTTACTTGGTATTCTACCATGTAGGCCATTTTTATGCAAAGTTTTTCTAATCTTGCTCCCTCTTACAGATTTTACAGAAGTTTTCAGCTATTTTTACTGCATTAGATGTTGGCTTTACACTTACTTCTCTTACTAAAGCTGAAGTAAGTTTTATAGCTTTGGTCGTTTTGCACCCAGCAAATTTTCTATGGAATTGTGTTTGGTATAATTGTCTATAAATTTTTATTGCAGAGTTTTGTCTTCCAATGATTTTACCTATTTCACGCAGAGATTTACCTTTTCTATGTCTAGTCTATTATGATTTGACTAGTCTCAATTGATGTTTGTCTTCCCATTGTAAATTTTTCACTACTTGATGCTACAACTTCATCTATTTAAATAATAAATTATGAAACTTGCAATTATTTTGAACGTTAGCCGCTGTTTACTTTATTTGCGCGCATACAAAATTGGTCTATTTTATATAATACAAGAAATAATTTACAATAATTCATCTAAATTTGTATACGCTTTTGTTTTTGTTTCTTTTTTTTTTGTGAATTCAATTATACTTAAATAACTATATAAAAATGCAATATCGTTTTCTAATATAATATTATTTTTAGTAATACATATGTATGTATAATTAAGCGTTTCTCTTAATAATATGTGGTGTTGACTTTATTTTAACGCTTACTGTATGTATAACTTGCATTTGTAAGTTGTAATAAGAATTAAATGTCTTGCTTCACAAAAAGCAAACATTTACAAATTGTTTTTAAATTGATTGGTTAGGGCGGTAAATAAGTTCAAACTACTTTTTACAAATGCTTCTTTGTAAGATTGTTTAATTTTGAGTGTTTTATAAAATCTACTCAAATTTAAATAATAAATATATGAGTTTTTTGTTTATTAAAACTCTTTACAATTTACAGTCGTAAATATAATTAGCTATCAAGCTGGCGGTATATGCAATCTATGAAGCAATAATAGTATTAGCCAATAAAATAATACTAGAATAAAATTTATTACAATTTTGTTTGTAAATTTTAATCCATTATCACATCTATTATATACTATATACTCGTATAGGTAGTTGATGAATATATGATGTCTCTCGGCAAGGTCATTAATAAATATCTACATATATGAATTTTTAGCATGTGACAATAATTTACTGCACACAAGAGTAACTTTTTAAATGCCATTAGAAATCAATTATATATACCCTTTATACCTTCATCACATTCTACCCTTGTCCTACACCATTTTATAGTTTCGTTCTTGAAAAGCATCTTTATTTATACTATAATATAAAAATTCAGCTATTATATACATACATAAATATATTTGTTGTGTAGTATATTCCTATATACATATTTATTTCCCTCAGCATTATATTTATTTAGTTTGTTTAATATTTTATCTTTGGATGTTTTGTTTTTAACTATATGTACATATATGTGTCTGTTTCGTTAATGCCGTAATAATATACATATCTCATTATCTTGTCAATCTACAAATACAGGAAATCAATTATAATGATACAACTGGAAATTTGTTTGTCATTAAATTCAGTAGCTTATAAATTCATTATTAGATAATTAAATACAATGGTTAGGTTGTCCATTAAGCTGTGATGAAGATCATTTGGTATATCACGTGCCTAGCTAGAGCTACTGGTATTAACTATTACACAAACAATTTTAATAAAAGTTTTGCTATAGCCTAAGAAAAATTTAAAAATGGTTAATCGTTCCAATTATACTGCAATTGGTAAATAATATAAACTGTAATGCCACTTAAAATTTAATGTTCGCTCTGTAACGACACGATTATCACTCGGCTTAAGATTGTCTACTAAGCGACAGTTGTATCAACCGGAGTAGTTTTCATCAAGAAAGATCTATTACAACAACAAATATATTTTTTAGCAAATACTGCAAATTTGAAAGGTTGCTATAGATATAACTATTCCCAAAAGGAGTGTTGGAAGCGAATGCTTTCTCACTTGGATACGTCCGGGACCAGTGATTTTCAATACGGATTAGGATAGTTTTTAATACAGCACTGTTACTTGATATTACTGCGATCGAGGTTAAGGGCAATGTGAGTGCTGTGTTATAATATTTTGGAGGGAAAACTACTTGATCAATACGAATTTGGCGGCATACATATATGTATACAGGTGTGGACGCAAATATGCCAGAATATATACAGTGAGCATTAAAATAAAGTCAACTCCACATGTTATTAAAATAAAAGCTTAATTATATTAACATAAATAATATTATATTATATATACATATATAAAAGAGTAACGTGACTGACTGACTGATTCATTCAGCTAGAAACTTGAAATTCGGGCAATGTGTTCCTTTTACAACATGTAGATCCACTAAGAAGGGATTTTTGGAAATTCGGTCGTTAAGGCGGACAAATGGGGCAAAAACGGGTAAAACCAGTACCTCTATATCTCAAAAACAAATAAACTTAGAAATAATATTTTAAATGCGTCTGGCTTTAATCAAAAAAAGAGCCGACAGGTGTCTGGTACTTTTTTGAAATTCGAAATTCAAGTGACCATATGGGGTAAAAATTGTCCCCGTAGAACGCTTCGTTAACATATACATATATCTCCTACATTAATAAACATAGAAATACTATCAATAAAGACTAGAAATATTTTTGGTACTTTTTTGAAATTCGAATTCCTATGGCCTAAAAATTGTTTTTTTTTATCAAAATGTATTTTCTCACTAAAAATTCCATGAACTATTATTTTTAAATAGTACGTATTACGAATAATTAATACGTACTTTTTTGAAAATTATTTATTCACGGGTGACAAAAATGGGATAAAACGGATATTTGATATTATTTATTCAATTTAAAAATAAAAAAAAAAACGATATTCTTCCATCCACACAAAAAAGAACCCAGAACATGCTATTCATGACTCAAATATAAAGGTGTAAAAAGGGCCAAATTTCATTACACTTATATTGGTACTTTTTTGAAATTCATTTCTACTATTCTATACTCGCAAACTATGCATCTGATCATGTTATTATCTTCGGCAAAGTTGTATTGCATGAGCCCGGTAAGGTTTCTGAGTTGGTAGTACATACCACGTCTACTTTAACGCCCACTTTTAATTGCTTTTCCATGGATTTTTACAGATTTACTTCAAACAAGTTGTATACACATCTTACTGAAGGCGAGGTAACAATAAAAATGTTATGTGCCACGCCCACTTTCATGCTCATCTCAAAAAATAAATGTTTGTATGTATGTCCTTTATAGAATCGTAAACTATGTATTTGATCATGTGATTATCTTTGGCTAAGTTGTTGTGCATGAGCTCGGGAAGGTTTCTGAGTTGGTATGAACACGCCTACTCTAACGCTCACTTTTTATAATTAATTACAACGCCTGCCGGAAAGACCAGAACGATGGAGCGATCTTACTAAAACTTTGACGGCGTATAACTAAGACTCCGGCATGACTAAGAATACTTTTTTCGACTGCCTACATTTTTTTAAATGAACAAAATCAACAAAATTACTCAAAATTAATTGAATATTAGAGTAATGCTTTTCTTTCAAATTATTTTTAATTGGCGGCGTAGCAACGCGCGCAAATGTTATAAATTATTAACAAAAAAAAACAAAAGCGTATACAAATTTAATGGATTTATTGTTAAAATAAATTAAAAATACGTAAATTTAAAATCATCCTCACGCAAAAAAACATGTAATTTTAAAATAGTGTCAATTCTTTTAATTTTTCTTTGTTTGATTCAAAATAATTGCAAGTTTCATAATTTATTATTAAAAAAAATGAAGTTGTAACATTAAGTAGTGAAAATTTTACAACATCAATTGAGGCAAATAATAATAGACTAGACATAGAAAAGGCAAATCCCTGCCTAAAATAGGAAAAATAATTGGAAGGCAAAACTGTACAATAAAATAAAACAATACCATAGAGTTTTACTAGCGTCTTACAAAAACTGAAGTAAGAGAATAAGGAAACCCAACGTCCAATGCTATGCTATCAATGTTAAAAAAATAAAAAGCAAATCGGTACATGTGCAATAGTAATTTGATTGTGCCGAATCTCATTATCATATTTATAGGTATAAATGTGTAAACAAAATCCAAACCTGGAACATAAATCTATCATTATCGAAACGAATTGTTATTTTTGTAACGCAGGTTTTGCCGCCCAAAAATATTAGTCCAAGACCCACCTTAAAATATACCGATCGACTCGGATTTATTTTTTATATATAATATTATTTTTTATATATTTATACCTATTGAAACTGATTGAAATCGGTCCATTATTTTGTCCACACAAATGTCCTCCCGAAATAGAAGTTTATCGGTCATAAAAGTTTGATTTATGCACGTAGAAATAAGTTGTATATGAATCCTAATCCCATCAACAAATTTTGTGCAGATCGGCCCATATAAGCCCAGCTGCCGAAAATCACTTAACATAACTCTCCTAAAAATGTCGGTAACCAAATCATAATCAACATAAATTTGTTTCATATATACAAAAATCATTTGGCCCAATTTGAAAAAATACTACTGTTTAGCGTTTACTACACTTGAGCAAGTTTGCAACCAAGTTTTGTAAATAAGCAAGATCTTAAATGATGATTCATTCTTACTACAGTCGCTCCTACGCACCGCAGAGACCTGAGTTCACTCGTTCAGGGACTGTCAACTCAACAACCACTGATCTTAGCATTGTATTCACCAAAAACATTAAAAAAAATTGATTTTTAATTTTAAGACATGGCCCAGATAAACTTAACCATCTAACTTTTTGTTGTTTTTATTTGTTTACTATAAACGCCGGGTGCAAATAGCTGAAATATATATTTTAAAATCTTAATTTCTCCTGTTACACTTTTGATGATATATTTACACATTACTTTCTATTAACATCTGAACTTTCTATTGCATTTTCAGAACGAAGTTGCTGCCGCCTTGGCCGAAGCTAACATTCCAATTTTCGCTTGGCGCGGTGAGACCGAAGAAGACTTTTGGTGGTGCATCGATCGTTGTGTTAATGCCGAAAACTGGCAACCCAATATGATACTGGACGATGGTGGCGATGCCACACACTTGATGTTGAAAAAATACCCAACCATGTTCAAACTGGTCAAGGGCATTGTGGAGGAAAGTGTCACCGGTGTGCATCGTCTCTATCAACTGTCAAAAGCCGGCAAACTGACCGTACCGGCCATGAATGTCAATGATTCGGTAACGAAAACTAAATTCGATAATCTGTACAGTTGCAAAGAGTCCATATTGGACAGTTTAAAACGTTCGACCGATGTTATGTTTGGCGGCAAACAGGTGGTCGTTTGCGGCTACGGCGATGTGGGCAAAGGCTGTGCCCAGGCTTTAAAAGGTCAGGGTTGTATTGTGTATATAACTGAAATTGATCCAATATGTGCACTACAGGCCAGTATGGATGGCTTTCGTGTAGTTAAACTAAACGAAGTAATACGCAATGTAGACATTGTGGTGACCGCCACCGGCAACAAGAATGTGGTGGTGCGTGAGCATATGGATAAAATGAAAAATGGTTGTATTATATGCAATATGGGCCATTCAAATACGGAAATCGATGTGAACAGTCTACGTACACCCGACTTGACCTGGGAGAAGGTACGTTCTCAGGTCGATCATATAATCTGGCCCGAGGGTAAATATATTATTTTGTTGGCCGAAGGACGTTTGGTCAATCTATCTTGTTCCAGTATACCATCATTTGCTGTGTCAATTACATCTGCCACTCAAGCTTTGGCGCTTATTGAGCTGTTCAATGCACCACCCGGCCGCTACAAGTCCGATGTTTATTTGTTGCCCAAGAAAATGGACGAATATGTGGCCAGTTTACATTTGCCAACATTCGATGCTCATCTAACCGAGTTAACCGATGAGCAGGCTAAATATATGGGTCTCAATAAAGCGGGTCCCTTTAAGCCCAATTATTATCGTTATTAAATTGCCTTTATTGTGTAGACCAGCATAAAAAGTGTAGTGTAGTAATATGAAAGAATGAAATATACAATAAAAGGTAAAACACCTGCGCACAGAATTAAAAGGGCACGTAAAATAAAAAATTAAACAAACAAAAACCACTATTTACCACTGCAGAAGACACTAGACAATGAAAATATATAAAAAAAACTTCTAATACTGATAAAATCATGAACATGTAAGAATTTAATAATATTGTATTATTCCATAAAAAAAATCAAACAACAAAGAGACACCCAAACAATGCAAAAAATGTTATTAAAAATATTAGGTCTAAAATTTGATAAAAAAATAATTAATAATAATTAAACAAATTCATTAATAATATGGCTTCAAAAATTTATTAAAAAAACCAACTAAAGGAGAGATTTTTGAAAATAAATATTGTAATTTTTTATAGAATGTTTTGTAAAAGTTTTTATTTTATAACTAAACAGCTAGAAATTTGAAATGATACTAATTTTGAAAGTATGTACTTGCTAAATAAAAAAATATACAGCTTTGGAAATTTTCCGAACAATAGTAACAAAATATGTACAAGTTTAAACAAATCTCTTTCCAAATTCATAAATAGGTTTTAACAAACAAAATTATGGTAATTTAAAACAGATTTTTTTAGTTATGTATATAAAATCAAAATGCTGAAACAAAAACAAATATTTCTTTTGTTGTACTTAATACTATCAAGAATAACATACATTTTTATGCCGCTTAAAGAATTTATTTTACTTAATTATTACCGCCATGGTATTTTATACTTTTTTTTTTGCACTATTTAGTTTAATACAAAACAAAAACATAATTATTCATATATACATATATTTTTTTTATATATTTATACCTACAAACTTTGAGCAAATATTTTATATAAATTACCTTATATTTTCATAAGCTCAATGAAATGTTTGTGTTTTACAAAACAAAACAAAACAAAAAAGATGATAAGTTTTGCGCATTTATCAGTTAAACATTGTAATCCTTACAAAATGCTTTTAAAATCCCCCTATTCCGTTTTGTTTTTTGTCAATAATTATAATATTCACTTGCAAATGCCACCATAACATACTATCTATGTCTATCTAACTATTCCATTTTATTTAAAACAAATTTCCAACCGTAATTTATCAATAATTAATAATGTTTTTTTTTTAATAATGTTTGTTTCCATTTCAATAGTAGAAACACACAAATCATGTACTTAATTATTTAAAGCTTATAAATTTTATTGTATTTTGTAATATTATTTTTTACTACATATTTAAATGTTTATTTATAAAAAAAAGAGTATAACAATAAATTTATTCTTGTATATTAAGCTAAAACAATATAACAAATTTTACCGAATTATAATGAACACAGGAACTAAATGAAATGAAATGAAGCAACAAAAATAACTACAACAAACAGTATATACCTAATTTATGTATAAAAACAAACAGCAAACAAAATAAATTTACCAATAAAAGTAAAACAAATTGTTTATAAAATTTAATAATCCAGGAAGTTTTTTATCATTACTACAAAAGGGAAATCTGTATGTAATCTTTGGACTACTTTTTAATTTTTACTTAACTTGAAAGTTTGGAAAGCAAATAATATTCTTTTTAATATCAAGACTTTTAGTGATTTTTTAACTTTCAATGGCTTAATATAAAAAAAGGACTAACTCGATTTTTTATTACTTACAGACGAAGGAAAAAACTTAATAAAATCCGTAAAATTTTAGATACAAAAAATATTTTAATACAATTTTTAATAAAAAAAGCAACACATTTTATTTCTTATTTATTTATTTTTGTTTTAATGAAGGTATGTATCGAAAAAAGGTTTTTTTCATTGATTTTTTTTTTTTTAACAAAATTAAGTTAGGCCTTTTTTATATTAAGCCATCGATATATAATTTTATTAACAAAACAACGGCATTTTTTGTTTGATTAAGGTTCATTTTTTATAAAAAAAAAAGAGAAAAAATAAATTTGCGCTTCAGGATTTTGTGGAATAGGGTGGTTAGTTAAGTAACCACCGTATCGGTTGGCATACAATTTCTTCAGGTGTAGTGGGTTTAGTATGTAGCTGCTACTTTCTGCGTAGCATATACATAGATTTATAAGAAAGCAGATTGTTTCAACTAATTTTGCTCTCCAAAATAAAAAGAGCATTTTTCCTGTATATTCGCACGGCTCTTCCATTCGGAAGTTTTTTTTTCATTTTGGTTGCACTCATAGTAGGTAACTGACTAACAGAAATAGTACACAAATTTGATAAAGGTATATTATCATCCGAGCCAAAATAATCATCAAATTCTGGCTGCAGTCCTGAAGGTATGTCATTGAGTATCATCAGATCGGGTTCTTGGTCATGATTTTTTTCTTCTGATTCGAAACTACACACACCTTCCCTATTAGAAGGTATATTTTCAAACAAAATATCTGCGATGTCTTGTTAATCGAGTATGCACGGCATTCTAATTATATATGTACATACATAACACAAAATTATGTGGAAAAACAGATTATTTAGAATGCCATATAGTCACAGTGGTGAGTAATTTTACCACCATATTACTTATGTTATTTTTTGTATATTATGCTCTTGTTACATAAACTTACATACATATGTATGTATATGTTATCACAAAACAAACAAACAAGTAAATAACTAAATACCCCGAGTTTAAATAAAGATACATATAGATATAACCAGTGCACCCAAGAGGCAAAGTCTCGCAACAAAAGAACAACGATGTCTTTAAAAATGTAATTATTTAATAATTTGTGAATACATAGGTGGGGTTCACTGATTGCAAAAAGTTAAAATTTACAAAAATAAATGATGTGATACAAACTAAAGGCATCTATAAGTAAACAACTAAATAAAAATTATCTTTTCTTCAAACTTAAGATCACAAATTCTTTTATTTATATCATATTTCATTCAATATTTCACTACAAAAATGTGTAGCATGTTTAGGGAAATAAAATTTATAAATAAATTTCAAAAAAGATAAAAAGGTCGAACAATTACATAGTTTAATAATCCAGTAAACAACTAACAAATACATACTACATACCTTCAAAAGAGCCAAATACAAGGCCAGTGAAAATAATGCCAGAAGAACATTCACACGATAGCCGGTTCTACGCATCGGAATGACCCGATATTACTCGGATAAGCTCTATCAACTTAGCAACCACTGTTGTTACAACAATAACGCAAGATGTTCTATTTCGCATCAGTCTAGGGGGTTATTGTGCATTTCGATTCGAAAAGGAAATCGTTCGAATTTATATACTTTTTACATTGTATGTATTTCGAAAGCTTTTGCTTAGGAATCAAAATACGCAAAAACTAGGGGGGTTTTCGTCAGCGAAATGTCATATAAGTAAGCTCCAAGTATCACAAAATAAATTTCTCGATATGGTATTTAATTTACCCTGGCATTATTCAACACGACATCTACATGATCTTGCTGGCTTCGAACTTGTCCACGATACATTAATCAGATTGACCACAAATTTCAACATAAGATGCTTAACTTCGTAAATTTTCAAGTAGTATAGTTTTTTATCTTAATCTGCTTTAAATAGGTTTTTGGAAATGTTCACATTAAATTATGAAACATACTTGCAAATACATATATGTATATTGAAATTTAATATGCACTACTAAGTAGAAAAGAAACGTTGCTCCTAAACTATATACCTTCTAAGATAAATGTATGTACATATTTATATAAAATTGATATCAAAATAAATAAATAAATAAAACACATAAAAATCGTAGTGAAAAGCATAAAGGTATTAAAAGTTAAAAAAAAAAATTAAACTGGGGGATTATTTTTTAGTTGGTTTCGAAAAAAAAATCGTTCGAATTTGTATAAATTGTATTTTGAAAAAATTTGCTTTCAAATCGAAATACACAATAACCGCCACTGCTTTGAATTATTAACCTCAAACAGCTACGGAAACCAACATTTTGTTTTGCAGCGAAACGAGGGAATGCCGACCCAAAATATAAATATACAAAATTGTATAAATTTGGTAGAAATGAAATTATTTGTGATCAATTATATTTTCCACCAAAAATCTATTCCAAAAAAGGCTCCAAATTATTTAGGAGAATCTGCAATTACTTAAAATTTCCTTCCAAAATTCAAAAATATACTCCAGATCCTTTAATAGTGGTCTAAATATAATAAGAAAAACTCTACGATAACTAAAGTTTCATACCAAAAATCGATTTTCGATGAAGTTTTAAAGCAAGTTCTATATGTTCTACTATATAGTGGTCTAAATTCAAAAAAACTTTATGAAATTATTAAATTGCCTTTAGATTCTTTAAAAGCGGTCTGAATTGAAAGAGAAAAATCAACGATTACTTAAATTTTCTTACAAAAATAATAAAGTTGGCTCTAATAGATCCTGTAATGGTGGTCTATTTAAAAAAATATTCTACGTTTACTTAAATTTCCTACCAAAAATCGATTTTCTTATATGAAACTTGTAAAGGAGGATAATCATGCTCTGTGCTCTATTAGTTTTTCTACCCAAATCTTTTTTGCATGAAGTTCTAATATAGTCTATAGATACTTTATAGTGGTCTCACTCATAAATAATGTGGGATTTTTTACATTTGTCACTCTTAATCGTTTGTGGCCAAGAGAGCTTACTAAATCTTGATAAATAACATTGTAAAGTAATTATATAGAATAGTGTGAAAAAAATTAAACTTAACTATTTCAAAAGAAATTTGATTAAAGCTTATTATTTAATTTTATAAAATGAGACCATGAATTAAAAGTTTAAAGTTAAATAATGGTATCCTTAGTTTTTTAGTTAATTTGTGAAGGGTAGTATGCTATGCACAATTCCACTAGGAGACCTAAAAGTCCATTGTGAATCTCTTACAGAAAAAAATATAGTGATCAGAATGTATGATCCCAGGTGATTCTATAAGACAGATCCAAAAATTGTATTAAGCAATTTTGTATACCTATAATGAATTCAACACGTTTCAAGAGTTTGCATATGTGATACATTTTGTTTAAGAGTTATAGGCCTTCATAGGTATGGTATTGTAAATTGACTGTCTGTCACATATATTTATAATAAATTCGATATACATAAATATATTACACTACAAAAAAAAATTTAAATTTTCTATTGACATTGGTATTCTGAGAAGCCGGCCGGCATTCAACATAACCTAATATTATTCGATTCGAACCCCACTAAGGCCAGCAGAACTCAACCTAAAAAGAAAAGTAGATTTGAATATTATTATAAAGAACAAAAAATCCTTTGTCTGCTGCAATGGAAATGAAACAACATTTAAACGTCTTTTACTAATAGAAAGAAACACATTTTCAATTAAGTTATTTTTAGAAGGGGTAATATTTTTCTATATGCTATTGGTATCTATTTACAAGAATTTATATGAAACGACCAAATAGCCACGAGAGAGCTTTAAAGTGCATGACGGGTGCAACCAATTTCGCCAACTTTCATAAGATTATACCACAAAACTCTGTTAATTTTTAAACTTTTATTGTATTATTCTTTTTTATTCAGCCTTATTACGGTTCTCGAAATCTTGATTCGAGTATTGTCGTATTGGTTCTCGAATTTTTTTCTTTGTGGTACTACTGAAAGATGAGATATCAGATGATGATTATCAAATCAAACATCGTAGAGAAATATAATCCAATAATAAGAAATTTGCTCTTTAAGCCATGACGGGTGCAACATGAATGAATTTTCTGTTCGCGCCAAATCTATGAATCTTAATGCTTCGAAGTGCACAACAAATTTATATTTAAGCTTACGTCTAAAAAAAATATATATTATAAAATATAGATACCTATTTTACGTTAAATTTGCATCAAATAGGTAGTGTGAATTGAAAATTGATGTTAAAAGTTATCTAGAATAGAATCGCCAATATCTAAAAGGGAAATATTTATATTAAACAAACGTTAGTTTGGCGTCTCTTAAAATGGTTTCAACATCCAAATTACTCACATTCTATTCACACTTTCTCTTATCGTCCCTAACTAATTAATAAATATGGATTAAGTTTTAAATTGAAGCATTTTAAGTTTATTTTTTTTTTAATTTTTATTGGTTTTCTTAAAAGTAAAATATCAAAAGAACTTAAGAAAACTAATTATAATTGAAAATTATTTTTAGTTTATTGCGGATACACTGAGTTTCTTTTTAAGATAAGTTTTCTTAAATTGTTAAATATTTTACGCGTGAATATGCGTAAATGCAGTCAAACAAAAAAAATTACATTTTAATTATTTAGAAAAGAACTTATAGGTAGTACTATTTTAGAAATGTTCTTTTTTTTCAATAAATTTGAATGGTTTGTAATTTTTTCTTTTATTTTTTTATATATAGAGCTACTAATAAATTTTATTTTTTAAATTTAAATTGTCACAATAACTGCAAAGGAATATGTTAAATAAAAAGTAATTAAAATTATAAAAATATTTTTTTAAAAATTACTAAAAGTCTTTGCTTTAGTATATCTAAATGGCCATAATGTTTGTCCATTAAACGCCCGCGGGGTGTGTATTTGTTTTCGGTTTGTTTACTCCAAGAAATGGGGCTTTAAATGCTTCAACATACCAAATGTACGAAAACGTTTAACTTTCATTACTTTCATTAGTTCATCATCACAGATGGCAAATTGTTTATTTTTCGGATCGTACAAGTTGCGTTCCTTAATAATGGCCCAGACTTTCTTGACCACTTCATGACGGGGCAGAGCTTCGGCACCCATTAAGGATGACAATTCTGGTGATAAATTGTAGGATCTGGTAAAACCTGTCGATTTACGAGGACCTGCGGGCTTTTCACCGGCTGCTTTCTTCTTTTTGGCAACTACCTTCTTCTTGGGCATTTCAAAGTCTGAATCAGAACCGCCATCCGATTCGGACTCCGAGTCAGAGGCTGTCAATGATTTGCGCTTCTTTTTGGGAGGCGCTGCCTTGCGTTGTGTGGGTTGAGGACGTTTTTTTGCCGGCTTCTTTTCCTCTTCACTGCTGGCTTCTTCTTCTGAAGCACTAGCATCATCTTTGTCTTCTGATTCTTCGTCATCCTGCTGTTCATTTATGAAATCCATCACAATTTTATCGAACTCCTTCTTGCGACTGAGCAAAGAACATTCCAACTTTTTCTCCACCTGTTCACGCACTTTTTTGGCTGAAACCACGGACAAATCGGCGGTCTTTAAGACTGCATGGATTTCATTTTTCAATTCTTCAGTAGAAATGTCAGCCATTTTGTTTGAATGCAATTTATTTCAAAATCTAAATTAAAAATGCTTTAGTTGTCGATTTAAGCGCAAAATTTTCACTTTTATTTACCTGTTAATATTTATGTTGTATTTCAGTTTTTGTTTTTTTTAATCAGTGTGTTTTGCACAGGCAGTAAACCTATTTTAATTTAGCAAAAAGAGAAATGTGTTGGAAGAAAAAAATTTCGGCGTCTATTTTATAAATTCACGCCGAACAATGATGTAGAGTTGAAAAAGTTGCGGATTATTTGGGTACTCAATAACAAAAGTAGAATAATTTTTCGGGTAATTAATAGCAAAAGCAACTACTCAATATTAACAGGGTTGTATTTATTAATAAAATAAAAGGACATTTACCCCCTTATTCAAAAATGATTATTAAATTTAACAAACGTTTATTAAGCATATTTTTATATGGAAATCTGTCTTAGTAAACGTTTGTTAAATTTATATTTACTGGAATAGTTAAAATTTGATATAAAATGTTAACAAAAAACACTTAAACATTCAGATATAATAAAAGAAAATATTTTTACAATACAATTTTAAGGCTAAACAAATAAAAGCTTTTTAAAATATATAATAGTATAAGTAACCAAATAAATGTATTCAGTATTTAAATGAGTAGTAAACAGCTTCAATAATATATGACACTACGATGATACCTCGAACACATAGTTGTATAATGTGGTATTTATTCTTAGTTACAGTGTTATTCTACGGGGGAAATTAAAGACTAAAATAATAAGTTTTCTTCATGGAAAATCGCTAATATATATAAAAAATTCTTCGTTGCCAAAATATAGTTAATTAAAAAATCTCTCGATAGCATGATCCATTCACCGTGACCACATTTTTATGCCTCCAGACCGTATAACGTACCATACAGTGACACATTCAGCATCACCCAATTGAGCAAATATATTACGAAATATATCTTCTACGGATCCACCATTTATATCGAAACTTTCATGTTATTAAAATAAGTCAATTTTCACATTATTCCAATAAGTCAGTTTTAAAGAAAAGTTATTATTATTGAAAACCAGCGTTGTCAATTAATTGGTGCGCTTTTTTCTCTATTTTGGTGCGTATTGAATTTTTAAAGTTCACAACGCTGGTCATCTCTAACAAACGAAATAATAATTCCCATATTCTTTTTTTAAGTTTTTTAAAGTTCCTCCTAAGAATTTCAACGGCTACAGCAACCAACGGAAGAAGAAAATTTGAGATTGTATGAAAACAAGAAAACAAGGTGTGTGGTGGTTTTAAAAAAGGTAGTGTAAAAGCGGAAATTTTTTTTTTGCTATTTGTGGTGAAAATATCGTTGTAAGTTTTAAGAAGAAATTCACCACAAATACAATTATTCCAATTTTTTTCAACGTCATTGAAAATTTGTCCTCCTAAAAGTGGGCAATGAGCTTTTTTAAGGAAAGTATCCAACAAATGTTTATAGCAAAGACACAAACTAAACATAAAAACAAATATGGTTTAAGAGCCATTGCTTGGAAAACTGTCAAAATTCTATTTTGACAACCACAAAACAAAATGTCAACAAACCAAGAAGAAACGAATCTTCAATAATAGTGTTATTGTAGATAAAAATTAAAAAAATTCCGCGACGTCTGTGCATTAAATTGTAAAATTTATTTAATATTAATAATGGAATTCAATAATAAATGCAAGTAAATCATAATGATACAGATTAATTTGAATTATTCGTAAAAGTGCGATAAAATCAAGCGTCGTGAGTGCATGAAAAGTTTCCATAAATTATATAGAACTACAAAACGGAGTAGAACACAAAAAATATATAGTAGATAAAAAATACCAAGAAATATTAAAAAAAAACGCAAAAAATAAAGACGGCTAAAAGTAAGATTAGCAAGCAGTTAGTTTGTGCTGTGTTTGGTCATATTTTCTTTTAAAAACTATAGGCCAATCATAAAAGTTGGCCGTTTAGGAGCATAAAATCTCGGTATTTCAATGAAAGAGTATTTAATAAACAAAAGTGACAAAAACAATTAAACTGCAAAAAGTGTGTGGAAGTGATTTTACATATTGAGTGTAGCAGATAGTAATAAAGGATTTTTCCTTGTAACTTAAGGTAAGTTCTAAAATAGCTTTACTATTCCCGGATAGGAATTTTTGTAGACAAACGAAATCAAAAGTCTAATAAGACACCATCATGTTTTCTTCGCCTATTTTGTTTTCGTGTGGTACTTGCTATTTTGTATTTATGTTAGTGGATCACCCAGGCACCTAGCACGTAGTCTATCCACTATACACAAAAATTTTATGTTTGTTGTCAGTCTCCTCTTTAGATGGTGAATTTTTTCTATTAACCAGCTGCGTTTGGCTCAACTTCTACTATGCCAGCTGTGCCGTTGTTTTCGCCTGATGCCTTGTTGGTCTTTCTCCCCTTTTAAAATTTTGCTGTTACATATTATTTTTATTATACTGTTTCATATTTGAATACATTTTTTGTGCTGTTTCTTAATTTATTCAACTTTTGTTTTTTGTGTTTAGCTTAATATCTTGTCCCTCTGTCCGTCTGCTTGTGTAGCCAGTGTTTTTTTTTTGCTGTTTATTGTACAACGCCTACACTATTCATCTATTATTTATTTCGATGCTTTTGATCCATTTTGTTTATAAATACGATTTTATTGTGCTTAGTCTATGTTTTTGTTTTAGGGCTTTTTACAAAACACGTTTTATTTTAAGTTTTACTTGGGTTTTTAAATTGTCCAAAGTTTTGTAAAAATGATCATCGTTTTTTCTTCATTAAACCGGAACACATGTTTTTGTATTTTTCCATATTATTTTTTCTTTGTTTGCCGGCGAAACGCCCTAATTTCCCATTTGATTTTCTTCGTTTTTGTATGCATGCCATGCATGCATGCGGCTGGGTGTGTGTGTTTGTTTGAATTTATGTTTTTATCTTCATTTTCGCTTTGTCCTTTTTGTTGTTATTTCGAGTTGTTTCAGTGTTGCCAAAAACTATTTGTTTGTTTAGTACATTAAATTTTAATCAGAAAACAATCATCATCAAAGTTAAGGGTGTGATTTAAAAGAATTAAATCTTTTTGTATGTGCATATTAAAGTCTGTACCTTTCAAAATATAAAATTTACGGGTTTTTAAAAAGTAAATTTGTCTTTCAAAACAAACTGAAACAAAGAAAGAATCTTACAAATGTTTATTGCATTATTATTGGGTTAAATTTATGTTGGGTATATGTCACCGATCGTCAAATTTGTTTTACCATTTATACGGCTTTAAAATCTAAGATTAGATATATGTGCATTTTGGCCAAGAAACTTTCAGTTAGGGAGTTATAGAGCTTTAAAGCTTAGATATATCTATTAATATAATTCTACGATTTCTAAACCGATCCATCTTATGGAGAATATTACATTTTAAAAACTTTTCCATTTTTAAACCTAACTATCTTCTTAATTTATAAATACATACATATATACAAAATATATATCAACTGAAAGGTTGAAATGTTTTCTATTAATTAATGATATTTTTTGTACCGATATAAGGTGATTTTTCGAAATAACGGGACTTGTAAAAAATCCCCCTAAGAAAAAGTAAGTATTCCGAATTTTTGCTTTAATAAGTTAATGTTATACATCATTTAAAAACTAAATTAAATTAAAATAAATAAATAAAAAAAAATTAAAAAAACCGGTCACTTGTATGCAATGGTGTTGAGTTTCTTATTATTATTATTACATCGAATATGTGTTCACTAGGACCACGCATACAAATGTCGATTCTTTTATCAAAAATTTCTATCACATTTTTTTACGTCATGGATTTTCGACAATCGTTTGGTAAAAAGCTGTAATCGATTCGATTGGTTTTGTATAGATTCTTCATTTTAAAGAGCCCCACAAAAAAAAAAAATACAAATGTGTCCGCTTGATTAAGGCAATTAACTGCTGAATTTCATGAAACTATGCGATCTAGAAATTTTCTGTAATAAGACCTACGTTTGAAGCTATCCCTTCCATTAAAGCTAGATTGGAACTAAATTAAGACCTGCGATTGAAGACAAATTAAGACCTACGTTTGAAGCTAGATTGATATTAAAACCAATGAAACTAGATTTGGACTATATTAAGACCTATAATTGAATCCAAATTGAGGCTATTTTAAGACATTTGATTGAGGCTAGATTGAGATTATATTAAGACCTACGATTAAAAACAAGCTGGGACTATATTTAGACTTACGATTGATGCTAAATTAGGACCATATTAAGATATACGATGGAAGACAAACCTCGACTAAATTTTGACCTAAGATTGAAGTCACCCATCGGTTATAATAACACCTAGAACTGAAGCTAAATTGTGACAATATTGCTTTTTAGTGATTAAAGCATAACTTAACTTGGTATATAAACAGAAAAACTGCAAATTAAATTATTTTCCCGAAATGAAATCTGTACATCTTAAAGATTTTTTTTGACACAAAATGATTCACATCATTTATGTATATAACAAATATAACGAAATTTATTACAATAGAAACAAAAATAATTATTATTTGGCAACTTAAAAATATCCCCCCAAACAATATTCACCAAATCATTATAAACATAACTAATGAATCAAATTTAAATACATACTCGTACATACTCGTATATAAATAATCTAAATTAGTTCTTAAGAAATTAAAAATAAAATCTAGTGTCATCTAAGTACAATGAATCATATTTGATTTTGAGATTTTTCTATCTTTTTTTTGGGATAGCCAACTGAATAAACCAAAAGAAAGACCGGCCGATCGATCATCAACTGGCAACAACAGTTCAAGTGATGTCTAACATATAATATAGCAACAACTTGTAAAAAATAGTACAAAATACTTGCTATACTGACATCTTTCCTCGATTTATATATTAATTCATTCATTCCTTTGCTCAAGCATTTTGACAATAGAAACGTTAATAGATTTGGTCTGACTTTTGGACGGTCGGTGGATCATTGAAAGTAGGACAATAATTTTTTGTGAATAATGGACGGACGTCATTCATTGTTCACATCAATTGGTTTGGGCTTAATGAGGTACTAAATATTAAATTAATGAAATAGAAAATATTTCATATGCAAAAATGAATATTCAACTGAAAGTTGTTTTTTTCATGGTTTTAGCTAATTTTTTGGTTTTTTGTTGTTTTGCTCTGCAGTGTGTTGAGAGGCGATATAACACAGCAAACAATGAAAAATAAAGAATATTTGGCTAAAAGCCTAGTAGGGAGCCGCAAATGATCAAACAAAAGTTAGTACTATGTATACAGGCAGATAATTAAAGGTATGCTTTCGTTATTAAGTGTTTAGTAGTAATTTATGAAGAACTAAGGGCTATAGCTGAAGTTAAATTGAAACATTAATAAGACCTACGATTGAAACTAAAATTTGGCAATTATAAGGACTACGGAAGAAGATGAACTGATATCTATAATTGAAGCTACACTGAAGCTACATGCATTAAGATATACGATTCAAGGTAGCTAGGGATTATAAGACCTACATACGCCTAAAGCTAAATTCGGATTGTATTAAAGCCTACGATTTAGTCTCAATTGGGAATGTATTAAAACGAACAATTGCAGCTACATTTGGACTGTATTCAAATCTAATATTGAAACCAAACTGAGACTGTACGACTTAAGCTAAATTTGGATTGTATTAAGGTCTACGATTTAAGCTCAATTGAGACTGTATTAAGACCAACGATTTCAGCTAAATTTGAAATATATTAATATCTAAGTTAAAGCTAAACCGGAACTGTACAACTGAAGCTCAATTGGGATTGTATTAAGGCCTACAATTAAGCTCAATTAGGATTGTAATAAGACCAACGATCGCAGCTAAATTTGGACTGTATTAACCCTACGATTTTCTGAGACAAATAGACTTCCTAAAATCTTAGCAACCTGACCGGTTTTACTAAGCGTGATTAGTAAACTTTGATTAGTAATGATACCCTCGAGGTGCTACTTGATACTGATTTCCCAGGTTGCGCCTCAGTCAATGGACACGGGCGCAACTGATAATAACAATGCTATTTGTATAAACTCTGTTCTGATAAAAGAAGCTATGAATAGCTCCGGTCCGTACCTGATGGCGTTATTCCAGCAGATCTTCAGAAAACTGAAGACATTATCACTCCTAGACTCCTTGTCGCCTTACTGGACATCTAGGGGGCCTTTAATAATGTCAAACCCATATCTATTCTCTCTGAAATGAAAAGAATGAGCGTTGATCAGTATATCTGTCAATCTAAATGTCAATAAGTAACTGAAATAGTAAATCGTAGCACGTCACAATGAAAAGTATTATCCCCACTACTGTGAAAACTGGCTATTAACTCCCTGTATGCGGACGATGCAGCGGTATTAGTATCCGGCAAATAACTGGATACAATAACAAGATGTATAGAGACAACACTTAGTATACTGAGTAACTGGAGTATATCATGTAGACTGAGCGTGAATCATCTAAAAACGGAACTAGTACTCTTTACAAGGAGGTATAAAATTGATGAATTTATTCAGCTGATATTGAATGGTATAAGACTGAAGATTTAATATAAAAGTATTTAGCACTGTGCTGGAATAAAAATTTTCAGAACAAGATTAATAAGGCCTATGTAGCAATATACTCATGCGAAGAAGCAATTGGAAATAACTGGGGAATCAACACTAAAATCTTTAATGCTGTTGTAAAGTATATTCTTTTCTATGGAGTATTGGTATGGTAGCATGAACTGATGAATTCCACACATAGAGGTGTCGTAAAACGTGTATTAAGGAACTCCTACAGGTGCGCTATTCACCATGCTGAACTGGCTGCCGGTGGTTTGATGTCAATCCAAATGGCTCTCAGTTCAATAGTGAAGCTAAATGCTGGACACTCATGGGCTCCTTCATAGAAATGTTGATTACTGCCTTTTTTCAAAATGGAATTCTCCATTTTGTCTTTCGAAAATGAATTTTTTTTATCCAACGGAAGGAATAAGTAATAAGGGTATAAACTGACGGGTCCAGGAGGGGAAACGGAGTTGGTGTTGGATTCTTCATTGAGGAGTTTGGGACTCCTTTAGGCTTTCAGATTTCTGTTCTTTTCTTCAAGCAGAAATCTCTGCTCATAATCTGGCAACTTCACGCACAAGAATACAACCTGAATACAAGCTGACAATGCAACATTCTAGAAAGATCTAGGTTTTTTGAGCACTCTTGCATCAGACAGCAAACAAGCAACTTGTAAATTTTACATACATTTTTTATATTAATAAACTTTAAATTTAAATACCATTAAATTAGCGAGTATTATTTCAAAGGTATTATCGAAAATATGGGGATATACATATATATTTGTATTTACTGATAGCAAAGCGGCCGTTAATAATATATCTGAACGAGATAGCGAAGCATTCTAGGATAACGCTTATATGGGTGCCTGGACATAGTGGAATACAGGGCAACTATATAGCCAATGAATTAGTCAGAATGGGTATAATTATGACGATTGAACCCTTTCTGTTTGGACTTTCTCAGGATGAAATCACATATTCTACTGCGAGGTCAATTTGGCCTGTATTTCATAAAGGCAGCAGTAATACACTGATTAGGTTTCATCGTGAACAGATAATACTAATTGTTTCAGTATCTACAGGGCTTAGTATGATGAACAGGAGGAAGAGACAATAACTCATCTACTCTGCCAATACCCGGCTCTATCAATAATGACGGAGTGTATGGGATATCTTACCTATCATGCTTGGAAGAGCTATAAAGGATGAACTTAAGATACATCTACACTTTCGCCAAGAAATCAGGGTGGTTTAAAATGGAAACAATCAGTGTTGATTGATCGACCAGTGGTTTACATAACGAGTAACACAACGGGATCAACTTAGTTGAGCCAAGTGAGCTGTTCTGAGAACGGCAGCCCATAGAACCTAACCTAAACTTACAATTGAAGATCAATTGTAACTGTATTAAGACCCACGATTGAAGCTAAATTGGGCTGTATTCCTAGTCCTAGATTATCAGATCTGTAACTCAGGCAGTAACAATACACCAATACCTCACTTTGCTTCGGGATTACGTTCCAAAAAACCACAACGCAAATTGAAAAGACACAAATTAAATTAAGATTTTCTATAGCAAACCATGTAAAGGTCGAAGGTAGTTTCTAGGGTTACGAAAATACTAAGTCGTCGGCTTTCTTTCACAAAAAATTTGAGCAATATTTGCTGAACAGCCTTTTAGTTTTGAACGCAAAGAAAAGATACGCTTATGTTTTGAAATATTTGGCCCCGTAGGATAAACTAAGGAACACGATTCCGCTCTTTCACATAACTGATATTTATTTGTTTTTGCGAATATCCCAATAGATGAACAAAATTAAAGTGTATTAGTTAATACAGCAGGGAAAAATAAGTAATAGTGCCTGCATGCCAGCCTGCTGCTAGCTGCTACTGTCTAGATACTATAAAACTATGATGATGTAGAGTCGTAGTGGTAGCGTGGGTGAATGATTTGTATTCGTGATGTGGCAAACAGTGTGGTGTGGTGGTGGTGATGGTGGTGATGGAATTGGCAAATCATTTCGTAGTTTTCACTTGTTTTTAGTCTTGTTCTCATATTCTTGTTTCTAATTTTTTTTGGCTGTTGCTAAATATTGGCTAAAATATTTACGTGTTTTTGATGGGTTTCAGTTTTTGGTTGCTTTTCATACTCACCGCCATCCATAGCCTATACTGTGGCTATGAAGAAAATTTTCATTTCTTGGTCTTCGTCCATTTGTTGTTTAAGATTTTTTTCATCGGATTTTCTTTTAAATTGTTTGTATTTTCTACATTAAATGCTACAAAAAAACTGATTAGGTGATGGTCATTGCAAAACAACTATTGCCGCAATAACAACAACAAAAACATTACAGCAACATGCTTGATCGTCAAAAAAAAGAAAGATGCAAAAAAATAGATAGAAATTAAATTTGTTGTGACGATAAACAAATAGCAAATTATTAGTAGATGTAGATGTTCCTTATGGGCTTATTTTATAGGTGTAGAGGAGATCGGACTGAAAAATACTTGCAATATCATAGCAAATGCATATTTATAGGTTGTTTAATGTGTTTTATGGGCTGGTGCAATCAGTGGGTTATACTTCTTTAAAAATGTTGGCTTTAGAATGTTTCAGTTGCTAATGACAGCGACTTAGCCATCCCATGTCCCATGTACCATACATAAGGCCAACTTTAAGAGGCTACAAAAATAAAGTTCAAGGAAATCTTTTAGTTTTCCCGCTACAAAGTTTTACATTGTTTGTACAGGTCTGCTATGATAACTGCTGGTAAAGAAATTGTGGACTTCGAGGTTTGCCACAAAATCAAACTTAAAATAAATAATGTTGGCTTGCTTTCACATTTCTTTACTTGGTGACCATCGCCAGAAATCCATTTGAACCTGTACTGAAGAATTTCATTAAAAAATGTTGAAATTTAGTTCGCAAATAAAGCTTAAATACGTCTAAAGAAGTTGGGAGATTGAATCAAAGGTTAAAATTTAAAAGAGAGTTTAAAAGTGGCGACAATTAAAATAGTCCCCAAAAATAAAATTCAAAGCAATTTGGCCAAATTCTTTAAGTTTGTCTTATGCCAAATTTCTAGCACACTCTTAAAGATGAGACATATTTTTGATATAAAAACTCCATACTTAGCAGGACCCATACAAAAAAAAAAAAAAATGCAAATATGATGTTTTTGAGTTCAACCACCATTGATGGGGACAAACGAGTATTTACAAGGCACAGGTATAATTTGTCATTAGATAATAGATTGTTCACTTAAAGACTCTGAGAGGAACAGCAAATCAAACACAAAATTATAAATTTGCATTCTTTATTGAAAGTTTCTTTTACTGTAAATCAACCAAATTTGGCTGGATGGCTATTTAATAAAATTGTTATTGATGTCATGAATTGTTATTCCCTGGGCAAAGAAAAAATTCTGGTTCAAAAAGCTGTCGCTAAGTCGATTATCTTTGAACGAGTGAGACTTTGGCCGTTCCGGAAAAATTATAAAATTTTCAAGGAAACCAACATTATCATGACCTTATCCACTCCTTTCAACATCCTGCGGTGCCATATTTAGACGGTTTTCTAAAGTCTTTATTCGATTCAGTTTTAAAGCCAGACGATCCGGAACAATGATTTTGGGACAAACGTCATCATGGCTCTTACCAACTCCTTTATCATTTTAAACATTCTGCTGAGCAATATTTCTGAGTTTCCAAAGTTTATTGTACTCTTCATAAATTTCAATACGAATTTTGTAATTGTGAGGTTGCAGTTCTAATTTCTTGAAGATTAGACTCCGGATGTTCAGAATCATTTTCCAGCTGTGACTACAAAAGCACAAGGAAACTTACTTCAGCATATAATTCAATCTTGAGATATGTATTTAACTAAAGAAAATCGTCACACATCTCACCCTTTCAAACAAAATTATTGGGAGTAAGTCTTTGTGACTTTCTAAAAATTAAATCTCTAACATTACTACATAAGATAATTTTTACAAATGAACCATCTTATCTTTTTAATCGGATCGTTTTCACTCGTTAAAGGAGGAATAATAACCTTATTCAAATACGACATAAAAAACTAGTTTCGGAATATCAATACTTTATCTATTCTATTCGACTTTGGAACTCGCTACCTCCAAGGATACAGTTTTTGAGCAACGCAATGGAATTTAGGAAATCTATAAATAACTACTTTAGTGCATAGCTTTAGACCTACGTTATTATTGTTATTTTTAATATTAATTTTATTTTTTTTTTATATTTTTAAGTTTTAAGTTATTATATATCTATAAATTTGTTAACGTAAACTCATCCTGTACTGTAATTATAAAACTTTTGGTTTTGTTGTACAGGGTATCAAATAAATAAATAAAAAAAATAAAAAAATGTTCCTGAACAATGATCTTGGGAACAAACATAATCATGACTTTTATGAACTCAGTTTGAACATTCCGCTGAGCCATATTTCTGGATTTTCAAAGTCTATTGTTCTCTTTATTCATTTCAATAGGAACTTTTTGATAGTAAGACTTTATTCTTTCCAATGATCAAATTGCCATGGAAACGAACATCATCATGACCTTATAAACTCATCTCAACTTCCCGCGATGTCATACTTCGCTGGGTTTATAGTCTTCATTCGTTTCAGTTCTAATTTCTTGATGGTTGGATTTTGGACGTTTGGGAACAATGATCTTGGAATTAAACGTTATCTTGGCTCAACTCCTTTTAAACATTCTGCTGAGCAATATTTCTGGGTTTCCAAAGTTTATTGCACTCTTCATTCGTTTCAATGCGAATTTCATGATTGTGAGACTTCATTCTTTCCAATGATCAAATTGTCTGGGAAACGAACATCATCATAACCTATCAGCTCCTTTCCATATCCCGAAATGACATTTCTGGGTTTTATAAGTCTATTGTACTTTTCATTAGTTTCGCTGCCAATTTCGTAATTGTGGTACTTCATTCTTTCCGGAACAATGATACAATTGTCTTCATCATGGCCCTTATTGCTCCTTTAGAACACTCCATATTTTGCTACTCTTAATAACCCCTTTTGAACATTTCGCAGTGCTATATTTTCTTGGGGTTTCCAAAGTTTATTCTACTCTTCCTTCGTTTCAGTAAGGAATTCGTGAAGATGAGACATCTGTCGTTTCGGAACAATGATCCAATTGTCTGGGGAGTGAACACAACTCCTTATCACTCCTTTTGAACATTTTGCTGTCTATTTTACGTTTCTGTAATTTCATAAAGGTCTTCCAATATTGCTTGTTTTTTAAGCAAGCATCATTCCGCTGGAGAATCATTAGTCATTAGTTTCCTAAATAGGAGTTCTTAGCTTTGGATATTTACTGTATATTTTAATAATCGCTAAAAAACGATCTTCTCGATTGAACCACATTCGGTAGTAAGCATTTCCTTCTAAAGTTTCGTTTAATTAGTAAACAATTAAGCATGTCAATGATGAGAAAAAAAATAATATTCTCTCCACTATTCAATATTTCAACACTCTATTGCAACAACGTTAAACAGTGAATTTCGAATTAGGGCCGAAGTTTTTGATCATTCAAACCACCAAAAATAAATTGTCAATGTTTTTTCCACGTCTGAGGAAGCGGTTCAAATAAATGCTCTCTTGGAGTTACTTCGTTGGATGGCAAAGCAGTGCTTTGGAAATGCTTAAAATTCATAGATAATGTTATTGCTATCTGTTCTTGATTGTTGCTTTCTAAGAGATTATTCCCCTGTGCGTTAATTTTTTGATCCTTGACCACCTTAAAATTCCTAAAAGCAATTAATTAAATTATTTATGTCTTATGTTGCTAGCTAATCACTGCTTATGGGCTATAAATATTTTTATTTGTCTTTTTTTATGTGCTTTTCTGTTTGCTTAAAAGTCAAAAATTGCAAATTCTTCTAAACATCATAAAATTTAGATGAATACATGACTATAAAATGGCAAATTTTCAAATTTTTTGGCACATTTGTTGCACATTATTTGTTGGTGTTTTTTTCTGCTCTTTGCTAACAGTGTTATTTGTTTTTTTGATGGTACAACTGTCTGTCTGTCCATACGTATGATTTCTATATTTTTCTGTTTCTAATGGGGTTGTAGGTGGCTGCTTATACATTTGGTTTAGTGGGGTGTGTTTGTTCGGCAGCATTAGTTAGCATCATCATCATCTTGAAATTATTATTATTATGATTATTTTTAAACAACGAAAAATTAATTACCACTGCAAGTGTCTCAATTTAGTAAATTCTTACAAAACCGAAATAATGTCATAAGTGGGTGTTGTGTCGGTTCTTATTTGCTGATCTGCTTTTGGATTTGGCTCTTTTTTTTTTTGCTTTCACTTTGTCTTTGTTGTTAAAATAGGTTTGTGGGGTTTTGCACGGCAAGACTATTTAGTCATTTTAATGTTTTTATTTAATAGTATTTTTAAAATAATATTAATCTACTACGAGTTGTTTAACTAGAATTAGATTTCTAAATGAATAAACAAACATGATGCTAGTAGGAACACAACTGGTACGAACGACGAATTTTTGGTTGCGAATATTCATCGAAAAAAAAGTAAAACACATCTCTGTATACGAAAATACACACAATAAGGACGTTAACTGAATTCGCCATATGCGGCGAACTCTAAAATAGACTATATTTCTATTTGTATTTCTTTTTCTTGAAACACGGGTGACCATGTTTCGATTTAGTTTTTAATGCTTTAGTAAACAATGTTAATTTTTACTTTTATTATTGTGTTATTTTTTACTTTATTTTTTATTTATATACAAAATAGTTAACTATAAAAAATGTTTTTTACGTGTGTTTTTGTTGATGTTTATTTTTTATATCTATTTTTTTTTAATATGGTCACACTATCTGTGAAGTGTTATAATATACATACAAACATATGTTTTATCGATGGCTTAATATAAAAAAGAGCTAACTCGTTTTTTGTTACTTTACAGACGAAGGAAAAAACTTAATAAAATTCGTGTTTTTTTCAATAAAAAAGCAACACATTTTATATCTCATTTAAAATTTTTTAATTTTTGTTTTAATGAAGGTATATTTTTTTTCATTTGAAAACAAACACAAACTGCGAAGCTTTTTGGCTTGTCTGCAGAAAACACCCAGAGTCTTTGGCGGGAATCGAACCCGCAACCCTCTGACTGATAGTCCGTCACACTATCGCCTAGTCTATCGGGGCATCTGAATGTATCTAAGATAGGTCTTTTTTTAATTTTTTTTTTAATTTGACATAGGCCTTTTTTATATTAAGCCATCGAAATATATGTTATGTAACAGTTGTATTTTTTCGTTGTTATTATGGTTCGTACGACGAATTTACACAGCGAAATTCGACCTTCGTCCCAGTTGTGTTTTTAGCATCAATGTGCTTTAAAGTAAAACAAAAAAACAGATACAAAAATATAAATGAATATTTATGAAAGTGTTTATTTATTTTAAAACTTATAAAATTTGTCAAATATTTTTGAAAATTATGTGGTTTTTTTTTTTAATTCACAATTTAAGAATAATATTTAATTTGATATTTGTCATATTAAAGTCTAGAGCAGCCACTGTTATTCTCTTATATCTAGTCAAAGGCATGGTAACATAAATATATTTTATGTTGTTTGTGGCGCTGGCTGACATTATCAAATATTCAGGTCTATTCGAAAAAATACACAAAAAATAATTAAGATTAATAAGCACACATTCATTCATATTTTATAAGAACTTTAAAGGGAACTGAAACTGAGAACATGAATAATCTTAATTAACTGATCTTGACGAGCCATACTTTTTTTATTTAGCCAAAAATTTCTTGAGCGCACATAAATTTGTCTTGTGTGCCCAACTTTTGTCGATGGTTTACTTTTGTTCTAACATTTTTTCGCATAACTATTTCTGCCGTAAAATTTTATTTTCATACAAAAACAAGTAAGAAAGTATAGTCGGTCAAGCCCGACCATATAATATCCTACAACGAGTATGGGAGTGAAAACAGTTTTTTTTTTAGAAATGGCAGCACCCAATTTGCAATACATTTGATCTCGATATCAATCCTGTAAAGGATTTATGTACGATAAAGTGATTTTAAGACGAGGGTCTTATATGGGGGCTATGACTAATTATGGACCGATCGTTATAATTAGGTGGCATGGTTTCTATATTTATAAAACTCGTTTGAGTTGAATTTTATTTGGATACCAAATTTTTTAAGAGAGTTATGCTTCTCTAAGTTATTTTCGGAAGTGGGCCTTATATGTTAGCTATGACTAAATATGGGCAGAGCATCATAAAATTGGACCAAATGATTTGTGTATATATGAAACGTATTTGTGTTGAATATTATTTGTATACCAACATTTTCAAGAGAGTTATAATGCTTTTTAAAAGGATTTTCATTAGTGGGAATATGGAATATGAAAGCTGTAGTCAATTATACACCGATATATTTCTAGGTGTGATTAGGCTTCATGTACTACTTATTTATGGCGAAATTTGTGTGGATAATTGCATTAATCAAACATCTGTGACAGATTAACTCTATTTCGAGTGGACATTTGTATGAGAGCTAGGTAAAATAATAGACCGATTGCAACCAAATTCAATCCCAACTGTCCTTGGGACGCAAAATATTATGTACCAAATTTTATGAAAATATATTAAAAATTGCGACCTGTACTCTGCGCACAAATTTTACATGGACAGCCAGCCAGATGAACGGACAGACATAGTTTAGTCGTCTCAGAAAATGATTCTAAACCGATTGGTATACTTACTTTAGGGTGGGTGTTAGACTAATATTTTCCATATCCTCTGCCACAGTGGCGGTTTAGGGTATAAATACCAACATTTTAATAAATTACATAAAAAATAATTAACATGAACATCGACATGTTGTCGCCACATTGAACAACATTAACAAATTTGTATTAGTAATTCTGCCCATGTTTTGTTTATGAGCATACAAAACAATTTCCTGTCAAGACATGGCTTAAAATGTAACGGCCCCTTGATCCACGATTTACTATTTTTGAATCTCTCATAACTCTCCTCTAACTTAAGACTAAACATTAATGTCTACACATGCTCCTGATTATTAACTTAATGAACTATTTTCGAATATTTTCCTTTAATTATAGCCAATTGTTGCTCACATTTCCATGCCAACCTGTTTTCTCTAGAACCGGAAACTATATTACAAGATATTTTTACTCATGCCAACCAATTTAAACAATTATTTTCATTTAGTTTGACAAAGTCGTATTTTACATTTCGCTATTTATTTAGAATATTAAACTTATTAAAATACGTAAATACATGTTTTCCATTAACAATTTCTAATAGTTTCTCAACCCACACAGTGGTTGCTTTTCAATTTAACCGATTTTTTATTGTTGAAATGTGAATATTCCCATTGGTATTTCGAATTGTTTTCATTTTGCTTATTTTTTGTTGTGTTTAGTTTCGTCATTAAATAAAAAAATGAATAGGAAAATCATGAAAGCAAAACAGTTTTTTTTGCTAATTTGATTTGAAAATAAAATACGGTCAGACATTAAGACAGTAGCGGACAAAAGGAAAAAAAACATAAAATAGTATTAAACATATGATTATAAAGAAGTTTAAAGCAATTTAGTCATTTCTAGAATATTTCCAAATTCTGTTTTGCTGTGATTGCTACTAATCTTTCATTAATTAGTCTTAAATTTTGTTGAACAAGTCTTTCACGACATGTCGAATCCAAACAAAACTTGTTTATACATAAAGCACACTTGTACACAACAAAAAGTTGCACACAACATTGGAAAATTGGAAACGTCACCGTAGTCATACTAGACGAACTTTAAATAATTATAAGGCAGAAATCTATTGAGAATTAAAGAGAATCCACCAATAAACTCAGAACAATTTCTATGTAGCTCTATAATGAATTAATGCCACTATAAACTGGTGATCTTGAAGTTAAATTAGGAAAATTGTTATTAAAAAACAAGAAAATGATCAAATTATACGAACGACTTCTTCATTTTTCTTATGGTGAATCTATACTGATAAGCTTTCTATGGATCTCTTCAATGGTCATAAGTTAATTTTAAAAATTTTATGGAAAATTATAATTTTTACTGAAAAAACGATATTTTCAACTTTGTTTTTAAGTCATAATTGAATTTTATTTCAACAGGTATATATATAATAGAATACATATAATAGTTAAAACCATTTTTCTATGTGCGCTTATGTTTTTAATTGATTTAATGTAATGCTGATGGATTGTTCCAGAACAAAAGTTTTTAAGTTAAGTTAAGTTATTCACAGGAAAGTCAAACCAGAGCCAGGAGACAGGAAGAGAAAACCAACGATGCGGTTTGATCAGTGTTTAATAGCTAAATGAAATAAGAAATTTCGTTTCCATTCGTTTTCCATTTTTGTCATCTAAAGAACTCAAAATTTATTTACGTGCATGTGTTACTAAACGTACAATTTGTAATTGGCTCCAGGAAGCAGGATTAGAAGCTTGTAGTCCTAGGAAACATCTATACTACGAAAATTGGGGAAATGTGCTTTGTTCAAATAAAACCAAAATAATTCGGTACTGATCACAAAACCTTCATTCAAAGGTCACAAGATAAAGAAATTGACCACAGGTCAAAAAAAAAAAAAACGGTGAGACATAAAGATGATGATAATCCAATTTATTGAGGAGATAAAGGATTAAGGGTGCTGTAGAGATATTAAGCATGAGTTGGTATTCGTGGCCACTGCCACTAAAACAACCATCAGTTTCTAATAATTATTAGGTTTCTATCTTAACATAACTAATATTTATGACAGCGCCCTCCTTCGGTGGCATATAAACGCCACCGAAGTAAAATAATTAATTAATAATAAAATAATGGCTATAAATCTAACTTTGATCAATGCGCCTACTCACCACCAGAGGCGCTGCAATACTGTACCACAATAAATATAACGCGCAATTACAGTGTTGTCATATGAAAAGCTTTTCCTTCCTTTCACTACCTATGCTTCTCCTACCTATCCCCTTTCCAAAGAAATTAACACAATTAATTAATTAATATATAGGCACATTAATTGCCTGAATGTTACTTCTTTAAAAAAAAAAAAAAACAAAAAAAAAATGTGCGCTGTGCATTACGTAGAAATATTGTATAATCAGATGTTACCCTATGACAGAGATGTTTTTCCTTTACCATACTGAATTATTTTTAAGTTTCACATACTGTGAGCGTCAATATAAAGTAAATACCTAATATGTATTCTTTAAAAAATGTTTTACTACAAGAACAAATTTAAAACAAAATATATTACATAATTCATAGAGTAACTTAACTTAAGCAAAATATAACTAATCAAAAAAAAATAAAGTACACAGTTTTATTAAAATTATGTAAAACATTGTATTTAATATTTTGTTTGTAGTTCTTTTGCCTTTATCTTTGCTGATAATCTTCTAGACATAGAATCAACGAGATTTTCAGTGAAATCAGGCAAAATTTTGTTCCATTCATGCTTAGGATCATTGTCCTGCTGGAAATTCCGGATAACTAGATTTTATGATTAGTTTTAATTGCACTACACTAGGGGCTATAATGTTCTTTTTTTAAATGTCGAGATAATCCTTCTTTTTCATTGTAGATTCTATAAAAGTAAGATTACCAACCCCTGATGTCGCCATACAACTCCAGACCATTACTGAGCCGCGCTATGTTTTACCGTCTTGGTAACATATAGTATATTATTAAAGGCTTCGTTCTTAGTACGTCATATTTTTGAGGGGTTTTTGACTTCAAATACCTCAAACTTAATTTCACCGGCGAAAAGAATATTATTGTAAAAAATTTGAGGCATTACATTTTGGTTCGTATAAGTATGTCCTCATTAATGGCATTAAAAACAATAAAAACGTTGGTTGGAATAGTGTGCTAAAATATCAACGTGTGTACGTGTAATGTTTAAAAAAAATTAAAAAACAAGTAAAAAAGTATAGTCGGTCAAGCCCGACCATATAATACCCTATACCTAGAATATGTTAAAAAAGTTTTTCAGAAATGGGCCTATTATCGACCGATCATCAACAAATTTAGTGTTATGATTTTTGTGAAAATAAATATTAAGAGTTTCGACTAATTATGGACCGACCATTATAAAATTAGGTGTCATCATGTGTTGAATTTTATTTAGATACCAATATTTTTAAGAAATTTATGGTCGTTGAAGTGATTTTCGGAAGTAGGCCTTATGACTAATTATGGACCGATCATCATAAAATTATTTGTATATATATGAAATATATTTGTGTTCAATATTATTTGGATACCGACATTTTTAAAAGCGTTATGCTCTTTAAAGTAATTTTCGGAAGTGGGACTTATATGGGAGCTATGATAAATTATGGACCGATCTGCACAAAATTTGTAGATCTGATTTGGCTTCATCTATCACTCATATGTGGTGAAATTTGTTTGGATATTTCCATATTTCAAACATTTATGATCTTTAACCCCTAATTTCGGGAGCACATTTGTATGGGGGCCAGGTGAGATAATGGACCGATTACTACCCCGTTTGTCCTTGGGCCGAAAAAATTTCACATACCAAATTTTATCGAAATATCTTCAAAATTGTGAGCTGTACTCTGCCAGCCAGCCAGCCAGTCAGACGGACGGACGGACATCGTTAAATCGATTTAGGAAGTGATTCTGAGTCTATCGGTATACTTTAGGTGGGTGTTGGACAAATATTTCTGGGCGTCACCAAAGCAGATCATTTGCTATTTGCCATACTTTTATGCATAAAAAGAAATTGTAAAAAATAATAATAAAAGAAAAGATACATTAAATTGGTTTTCTATGTATAGAGTTATTAAATAAAGATATATATATATATATAGAGCGACAATTTGTAAATTAAGGGTATTGACATTTTCTAGTAAAATCATACTCAGAGGAAGAGATGAATAAGTTATCAATTAGTTCTGAACGATGGAAATTTCTTTGCATATATTAAGATAAAATTTCATTCTATTTATATGTAAGTTAATTTTGGAAACTAAATTTTTCATAAAATGATTGAATTTAAATTGATGAATTTAACCCAACAAGTTAAATTAAACACATGTTTAAATGATTTCTAAATATAAGACTGCAAAAGTCAAAATTTGTGTACTTTGGTTAATATTTTTAAGCAACCAAAATAGTAAAACTTGAACTGTACGTGTTTTCTTCTTTTTATGTTAAGTGAATACCTCTATTCGTAATACTATATCATGCGAACAAGTGTATATTATAGTACTTTCTTTTAAATTTCTTTTGTAGTTTTTGTATCGCTGTTGTTTTGTGCTGTTGTTGGTAATGCAGGCAAATGTTTCTTATAATGATAGCGTGAAGCTGTAGTTTTTAGTTTTTCTTTTGCACACTAAAGTAAAATTCTATATGCTATTGCAGCCAAATATAAAATAAATCACATTCAGAAGCGTATCAGTGATTTTGTACAAGATGACCTGAAAAAATCTACGGCGTAAATACTGGATGATTCAAGTAGGGATACTGTTTTCAATAGCCTTTTTTTGACAGATCACATGTGAGTCGTGTCATGCTATTTTTGTTTAGTATTGTTTGGCATTTCATAATGGAAAGACTTACGCCTGAACAAAGTTTAGAAATCGTTCAACTTTATTACGAAAATTCACGTTCTGTGTTTCGTGCATTTCGCTCAACTTATGGCACACATATCTACTATTAGCAACACCATCACCCATTTTGAGACCCATAATTCATTATTGGATAATATTCAACCAAATAGACCACGCCCATCAAGTTGTGAAGAAAATATAGCGGCCGTAGCTGAAAGTGTATACGAAGACCGTGGATAGTCGATTCGGCGCCATTCGCAGCAACTCGGACTGACGTATGGAACGACTAGCGTACAAAATACAGCTTGATCTTTCCAAGCGACATCGCTTCGCTTTGGGCTCTTGAAAAGTTCCAAGAAGATCCGACGTTTTCTTAGCAAATTTTGTTGAGCGATGAGGCCCATTTCTAGCTCAATGGGTATGTAAACAAACAAAATTGCCGCATTTGGGACGAAGAACAACCTGAAGAGATTAAAGAACTACCACTTTATTCAGAAAAAACAACGGTTTGGAGAGATCGTGCTCTGGTTTACAGGTATTCCAGAAATTTTTGTAACATTTTTATCTTTTAGTTTTTGTATTACGCTTTTCTACGGTATTGTGTTTAGTATTCTTCTCTATAATTCTTTTATTGCACAGTGATGCCTTCAAACGAATATATGTATGTACATATTTCACGTGGGCATTTGCCTCTTCTATGTAGTATGTCTATTATTGTCTAACCATTTAAATTTTTCACTACTTAACGTCAGAACTTAATTTCTTTTAATGATAAATTATGAAACTTGCAATTATTTTGAACGGCACTTTACCGTTATACTTTTAAACGAAGACAAAACGAAGACAGGTGTTTTTTTTTGCATAAGGATGATGCCACTGTTTACTTTATTTTTAGGCGTAAAAGTTGATCTACATATTTCAACAATAAATCAACTAAATTTTTATACGATTTTGCTTTTGTTTCTTTTTTTAATTCAATTCTACTTAAATAACTACATATATTAAAATGCAATATAATTATTTATATTAATATAATTAAGTTTTAATTTTAATAATATGCTTTGTTGACTTTATTTTGTTGTTTAAACAAGAACAAAACATCGATAAGAGTTGTCCACACCAGACAAAATTATTTGCAGACATGATATTGTTCACTGAGTGCACAAATGTATGCATTGTTAAGACCAAATTTAAGCAGGACTACCGATGTTCTAACTTAAATTTTCCTTTGAAGTTCTTAGAAAATTATATATTAAAATAGAATATGGCTAAATAATTAACAATGTTAGCAATGTTAATATATTTATGTTACCATGATTTTGACTAGATATAAGAGAATATCAGTTACTACTGTAAACTCTAATATAACGAATCTAAAATATTTGACAAACACTTTTTAAAATAAATAAATACTTTCATAAATATTCATTTATATATGTATGTTATCCTAGATTTTCTTAATTTTTGAGCACATTTAAGTTTGTTTATTCATTTAAATCTCAGTCTATTTAAACAAGTCATAATAGATTATTTTTATTTGTAGACATAGTTTCATAGTGCAGTAGGAAAGTCGAAAGTTCTAATTCCCTTGCAAGGTATTTTGTTATTAATTGCATTTATATATACCCCAAGTTTTTGAAATATATAGAGAAAAAAATGTATTTAATATTTAAGCAATAAAAAAATTGTATTTTTTAAACACACACTTTAAACGTTTTTAAAAAACAATTTAGTACCATTACTAAAACATATGAAATAAAATTAATTAAATCAATCAATCATTTTAAATCTCTGAGTGTGATGATATGTAGTACCTCTCACATAATAAATGTAAATGTTAGTCTGTTTATGTGTATGAATAAATGTGTTGTTCTTGTTTCTTTTTTGTTTTGGCTCTATTTAATAGTGCCACCTACGCATTTCACACGGTTGCTGTGTTTAGTAGTTGTATTCTATTATAGACTGCTCTGCTTAGCTTCTCAACTCTTAGCTTTTGTTTCGTATTTGTATTAGAAAAATCACAACAATGATGTGCGTTTGTATGTTTAATGCTTTCTTTTAACACATACTTATAAGTACATACATATATACATATATATGTTTATAAATAAATTTATTTTTTGGTACAGTGCTTGATGTAATAAAGAAAGCAGTTTTTATTATTATGAAGTTAGTAATAACACTATTTTTTGGTTTTGCTGTTTTACTTTTAATTTTGCTTCAGATTTGATCAAACCTCAGATTGGACATTTGATCCATCCATTACTCTGTTTCTGAACAAATAGTTCCTACAAATGCACACGTTACCAACATGTTTTCACAATCTTCAACATTTAATCAATTAATTTATCTTCATGTAATTCTACATCAAAGTAAACTGCCGGCAATCATATGTATAAATTCTCAGATTATCTGGTATAAACAATCTAGCAATGCATTACATTTGTTGCCCTAACTGACAAATGTAAACAGAGTTGCAATTTTAGGTACTTTTAAACCCAATAAAGCATGGTACTCGGTTCATCATTTCGTGCGAAATACTATCAAAAGCCCATATAAAAAAAATTGATGCGAAATAAATGCGAACTAGTGCTACTGAAGTTGTACTCTGTTCTTATTGTGAAAAGTTACGAAATGTTTCTGGCAGCATGTTTTTCCAACAAAAAAATGTATATGGCAACATTTTTTTCCAACTGTGAAATAATGTAAGCGGCACTTATTTCGCACGAAATTGAAAAAAACAGCCAAAAACATATGGTTTTTGTTTACATAAAAGAAACAATGTTGCATACCTAAGGACAATAAAAACGACAATTTTCTTCTAAATCGCGGCATTGTCACCACTTGCTAATTGTCAAAATTTTCAAACGAAATAATTGATGTTGCTCAACAAATTTCGCAAATTTGCTTAAGGCAAGTTTTTTAATAAACAGGGGTGATATTTTTTGTACTTTAGCAGCAATGTTTTTTTTATCATTGTTGAAAACTAAAGGTCCTTTCAAAACAATTGAAAATATTAATGTTTACAGTTAATCCATCTATGTTCTTGCATTTAATGTCTTTTAAGCATAATTTACTGTAAATGTTTCATAATACTTCAAATAATATTTTTTACTAATTAACAAAAGCATAAAACATAGCAAAAGTTTCTCGATCAAAACATATTTAAGCTAAAATGCTGGTTTAATATCGCTTTTGATAATTTTGTTGAAATTTCCGTTTATTATTTATTTATTGATGAATGATAACGCCTACTGCAATCATTATAGACAAATAGTTGTGAAGACATCTAAGATTAAAAACATTAAAGTTTAGTGCTAATTGTATATTGCTATGCACTGTATTTCAATGGTCACTTATTTTTTGGTGCTTCTGACCAAAAAAATGAACAACATGTTTGTTCTTTAAGTGAAAGTCATTATATATAAAAAACTTTTATTTTCTTTCAGCCCATATTAAATAATGTTGTTGTTGCAACAAATAGTAATTAAAAATGTTAAAGACTGTGAAAAGCAGCATTTTTAATTTTTTTTTGATTTGGTTTTCCATAAATAAATAAAATTTTTTTTATCGCTGTCAAATCATACTAAAATAATTTCGTGATTTTATACAAAATTCGTATTATGTCATGAGTTTTCTCAAAAAAAAAAAATAAAAACTTGTTATAATTTCTTTTAATTAATATAATATCTCTTTGAATTATTGCATAACCTGGTGGTTTTAGTTGAATTTATTAAAAAAAGAAACTAAATAAAAGCAAGACATTTTATTTAAATAAACTGCTGACCTTGAGAAAGAGTGCCTGTGTCATTGTACCCAATCTGCTCTAGGTGAAATGTACTGACAAAAGTAATAAGAAATTTTGCAAATAAATGATATTTCTTAACGTTTGTTTATGTATGTATGTATGTTTTTTTTATATTTTGTAATTATTTCTAAGTAAATGCAATTAAAAAGTTTTTCAAAATGAATAATTAAAAAGTATATGTAGTAGGAAAAAATAAGTATAATATTAAATTTGATTATTAAATTACACTATGCAAGGAAAGCTATAAATGAATGAATGAATGACATTGGAGGCATGTATGTACGTTTTGTTGCTGAAATGTTTTTCAAACCTGGTAAGAATTGGAATTGTGCCCAAAAATAAGAAAGAAATAGCAGACTATTACGACTTAAAAAGAACCAAACAACCCTATAACTATTAATTTGATATTTTAGTTTTACTGTTAATCAGGTAAAATCTTATTAAAAGGTGTTTTATAATATTTAAATATTTTGTTTTTACTTAAAAATAAACAAAATTAAACAACTCTGCGTTAATACTACTTTAAAATGCAACCCTGCATAATGAGACTCATTACTTGTTATGTAAACAAATAAATTCTATATTAAGTATGTATAGTTAAGCACAACCATGTGTTAAAACTACTTTAAAATGCAACCCGATATAATGACACTCATTACTTAAGCTATAGCTTAAGCTGTATAGACGGTCGTCAGATATTACAACGTTGTCAGATCTAGCAATGTACTGACATTGCAAAATTGTTGTAAGAAAACTAACAATTTCATTGGTACACAATTGTGACACAATGAATTTATCTGTCAACCGAAATTGTTTTTCCAAAATGTTATTAATGCACACTTGTTTGTTTATTTATGTACATATATGTATATACAGAGTTGTATTTAGAAATAATTTCTATGACAATGCTGCCATTGGCAGATGCATAAACTTTGCACATATGACAATGAAAAGTGTTTGACAATTGTCTTAAAAGAATGACAATGTCAAAAATTTGTGTTTACAAGATTGTTAGATGTCTGACTATATTTTTGTCTTGCAATGTACTGAAAATGCTTTTTCTTACAACGTTGGAAGACAAACATTTTAAGTTCACACGGTTGTTAGACATTTTCTGAACATTTTTTAGACATCGTTGTAATATCTGACGACCGTCTATACATAGCTTTATTATGTAAACAAACAAACTCTCTCTGTAGTATTTATACAAGTGTTACTGAGCGAATTAAAGCCACTTAGGTTACCATATGCTATGAATTTCCTTTGCTAAACTAATTTCTATGCTAAAGCCAATTTAAATGTTAATTACATTGTTTTGCGAGTATGTATTTTAATTAATTTCAGCAAATCGTTGACCTGCCTTTATAATTAACAACCACTGGCGGTCCCCTCTTGACAAAGTGTTTTGACCGTATGGCGCCTGTAAATGATGTTCAAACTATTTAAAACAAATAAAAGGATATTTGTCGCAATTCTTCGAAAGTCAAAAACGATCACATGCTTTCTTTTTTTTTTCTTAATTATGTTCTCTATTGTCATGGTGCAAGTAAAGCATTAAAATTTAAATTTGTTCTTGAAAATATTTACGTTTCTGTGGCTATTTTCGTTTTTTTTTTCTCATTTTCGATCGAAAAAACAAAGATTTTGTACCAAGTTTAATTATAGTTAAACTAAATTGATTTGTTGAAATTTAGTGCAGGTGGTCAATAAAAAAAATTGAGTGTTTCAAATGTTTTCTGCTACATATTTATATAATTTTATTTTATTGATGGCTCCGATCCTCTGTTTGGCCCTCAAATGTACAAAATTTACAAAATTTAAATTCCTCTTCAACAACATTTAATTTTTTTTAAATGTAAATTTAAATTTTTAAAAAATTTTGTATTTTTAACAAAAAAAGAAACAAATCAAAACAGGTAACAGCTACACAACTGCAGTCAATAAAATAAAAACTAAATATTATCATTCGTATTTATTTTTAAAAATCTATTTAACTAAAAATAATTCTACTGACTCAGTGAAGGAAAGTTTTGTGCCCGCTAGGGGTTTCAGTTTAGTTTTAAACTTTTTAAGGATTTGAAGGGAAGTGGTTCTTTCAGAATTTTTGGTATTTAAAAATTTAATTTTATAATTCTCCAACGAAATTCTTAAAAAAAATTAAAATTTCTACTCAAAAAGGTATATTTTTACCATATTTTTAGTCCATTTCTTCTAAAGTCTGTGTTCACACATTGCAAGTTTTATTTATAATATTCTTACTTATTCTCTTTAGGCTTTTTTTTTTGGCGTTTACCAAATGCAAGTCTTAAGCTAGATTTACACGATTGAAATTTTCTTCAAAATGCAAAAATTCTTCAAAATTTATTTATTTAATAGTTATAAAAATTTATTTATTTAATAGTTATTTAATAGTTATTAAATAAATAAATTTTGAAGAAATTTTTGCTGTTTACACGAGTTTGAAGCATTTTGAAGAGCAATTTTGAAGAAAATTTCAATCGTGTAAATCTAGCTTTACTGTAAAATTATTACAAAAAATACGAATAAGAAAGATAAACTTGTCTCTCATGCCTAAAAAGTAAGAATCTAGTCGAACACTAGATGCGAACCCTTCAGCGAAAATGGCCACGATTTCTTAGGGCTAAACAGCCAAGAACATAATAATAATAAAGTAATATTTTCTGGTATTATGACATTTTTAAATACAACAGGTGTCCAATTTGAATATCAAACGAAACACTCTTATCAATAAAAACATTTCTACCCTCAATTTGCTAAAATTAAAATCAAAGTAAACAACATGTATGTTTTTAGCTATCATGTCTAATTTTAAACACCCTACAATTGCCACACGTTTCCTAAATGGTTTCGCAATTTTAAACAATAAATAAATGCATTTATCTTTTGTATAATTCTACATAAAAGAAAACTGCCAGCAAACATAAAAATTCTCAGAGTTATATTAAATGTACTTAAATATGTAAACATTATTATCATTTAAGAAAAATATCCTTTCAAAATAATAAAAAACGAACAATATTTTGAGTTAAGACATTTTTGTTATCTCTTCTAAAGTCTTATAAGCATGATTTATTTCGTATAATGTCTGTAAACGATTTATGATACTTAAAATAATCCACTTACTAATTATTTTGGCAAATAACACTACAAATATTTGCCGATTAAAATATTTAACCCTGAGATTTAACCCTCTAAAGCTTAACCATGTCTCAAGGCACTCATCACAAAAGTGGCAATCGTGACAAATTTAACTGCTTTTTTACTCCAAAAGCTTATTTAACAGTTTCTAATAAACATACTTAAATATTTTCAAAGACTTTACGTGTATATTTTACTACACTTTTTCTAACTAAAGGCACACTTGGCAAATATTTGCCAAAAAAGACGTAACCACTAAATAATATATATTTTGACTCGTTTATTTATTTAAAATACCTTTTCTTATTTAGGCCAAACAACAAATATTTAGTTTTAATTTATTTGATGATGTTTGATCTGCAAAACTCTTGTAAGAGTAAACAACGTCAAACAAATTTGTGCTAACACAAGTGGTTGGAGTTACCAGAATTTCGGGAAGCCATTGCTGCTGGACTTTGCATATTAAGAAAAGCAGACAGTATTTCGCCCAAGCGTTAGATTGAGTAGTAAATCATTAGTAAATTCACCACAACCTAATCATTAAAAAATAGGCAGCAAAACTATTCACCCAGTTGCTATGATAGCATTAATCATTACCCTATCTGGCTAAATGGAAAAAATGGTAAAAAATGGTGCAAGTATTGCAAAAAGTCTGAGACGCAATATTTTTGTTTAAAATGCAAAATTCACTTATGTTGCTCAAACAACAAAAATTAGTTTTTTTGTTATCATAATCACAAATAATTAATTTTTTCCATTTATTTGCAACTAATGCAAAGTATTTGCAATTAAAATCAACAACATATATCTTCTTAGAAATGACTACATTTTAATAAATAAAAGTCAAAGAGTGTCTTCAGGCATTTATTAACCTTATCCCACATATCTAGTAAACCATAAATTGTATTAACTTGGAAAACGTTTTTTATTTTTTTTTAAATCAGAAAAAAAAAATATTTAAAAACTTTTTGGCATTTATTTTAGAAACTCATCTCAACACTCAACTCCATGATAGTTGCTTAAAAATGTAGCCGAATTTCATTAAGGTGGTTGTGGGATAGACCTTTGGCGAAGTTTGGCGACCTAAGGCGAAGTTGATGTCCTTTAACAATGAATCTACAGATTCTGGAGATCCGTTTAATACCAAGAAAAATGAACAATAATATGTAGATAGAGTAGGGTTTAGACATTGATTAAATTTAGAATTATATCAAACTCTTAATAGATTTGAAATTTATATTTTATAAGAAGCTACTTTTAACCCAACCCTTGGTAAAAGTGTGATTCATGTAAAACCTAGGCAACATGCGACTGAGTGACAATCGTAACCATTTTGACATCCCTGTATTTAAAACAGGAAAAATGCTCTTGCCTCTTTTAGATCCTATAAAATGCATGTTTAGATTTCACAGGATTTAAAACAGTAACACCGGGGAAAGACTCTACTGATAAACAATCGCACTGTATATATCCCTTTTGTCATTCCAGACTTAAAACTCGCTAAAGACGCGCTTGTCATCATTAGACCTTGTAAAATGCACGTTCTAATCTCACAGTGTTTAAAACAGCAGATTTCTTGTCAAAGGATAATTCTCATCCAGTGGACCCATTGAAAGCCTTTGAGCTGTCACTTAGGCCAGACTCTTCCTGTAGTTCTTTTAGTAAACAATGCCCAATTACGTAAATAGGTGAATTGTGAAGTGTGTGATTGGATTCCGGTTCAGTCCAGTCGCAGAGTTCTTACATCCCGTATACCAAAACAATGAGTTGCTGATTGTGGTGTCCAGTTTTATCTCGACCTACGTTCTCAACGAAATAAACAATTACTTTACTGTAATTATACCAAACGAATTCATCAGCCTCATTCTCTAGCATCTGGACTGAGGAAGTAAAGCTTAATTTCAGCGGCGTAGTCAAAAGAATCCCAATTCCGCCTGAACATATTAGGAATCACATTCGATAGCCAATTCATCTCCTCAGCTCTTGCCGCTAGCATATAGCATATGGCGAGAATTTTCATACAGCATTTCACAAAAATTGTATTATTTAGTTCTCTGCTGGTCAGCAAAGTGCTAAAGATTCTTTATGCTAAATTTACACTAATTTATCAACTATAAAATGACATTTGTTTAATCATGTAAAAATTAAATTCATTTACAATGTATAATTTCTTATTCTATTTAATAAAATATAAGAAACTAACATGATGAACAAGCCAACATAACCGACTAACTATATCTATAACCACTGCTACTAAGTTCTAAAGAAAGCATACACATGTGTCTAAAAGAGTGGTCGGCATTCAGGGTCTAAACATGACAATAATTTAAATGTGAAAAATTATCAAATAAGAAATAAAATTGCAAGTAATAACTAATCAGTTTCAAACACAGAATGAAAGAGCTTACAATGTTATTCACCCCTATCGTGAATAAAAATTCCACTTGAAATTTGTTCCCTTTTCATATTTTTCCTATTTAAATTCAATGTTAAAAAATAAAAGGCAACAAATTTCATGTGGAATTTTTATTCACGATAGGGGTTATTATAATTCATGTGCTCTTTATGCCTGCCACTGCTCTAAAGCTCAACATCAGAAAAACCCATAAAAAGAACTTGAAATAATTTTGTTTTTAATGTCAAATTTAGTAAAAACAAAAATGTTTACACTGATCATTAAAACGATGCAAAATAAAAATGAATATATGTAAAAGTCAAAATTATAATAAATAAATGCAATTTTGGCTGAAAAAATTCACATTCACAAAAAAACTCATGCAAACGAACAGCCAGCCAAGCCAAGCCACCAACCACCACCACCATTAGCAAGTGCAAAATACGTCAATCGCAACAATATTCATTTCAAACGAATGACATTCAAAAAATACTTATCAAAAAGAAAAACTTTAAATCAAAATAAAATAACACTGTTTTGTTTTTTTTTTTTGACTATTTTTAACATTTTTATTATTATTACATATTATTATTATTTTTGCATATAAGATTCATACCAAAAGAATTTTGTCAATATTAGAAGAAAATGTAAAAGAAAAAATGAATGAAAATGTCACTAGTCTATGTGTGTGTAAATTGTCTTAAGAACGAACGTTTGATAAAATGTCAAGTAGTGTGTCAGGAAATGATGTCACACAGGGGTGTTTGGGGAATATAAAAGTTGTTTATTTGTAGCGAAATTTATTTGCAAATATTTATTTGAGAATACTTATAAACAGAAGTTTTTTATTTAGAACCAGTAACTAGTTTTTGTATGAAAAATAAAGTTCTTGTTGAAAATCGATTTTTTTTAAGAGAAGTACCTAACACTCAGGCAATTAATTTGTGTATATATTAATTAATTAATTGTGTTACTTTTTTTTGGAAAAGGGATAGGTAGGAGAAGAATAGGTGGTGAAAGGAGAGAAAAGCTTTTCATATGACAACACTGTAATTGCGCGCTATGCTTATTGTAGTACAGTATTGCAGCGCCTCTGGTGGCGAGTAGGCGCATTTATCAAAGCTTGATTTATAGCCGTTATATTACTTTGGTAGCGTTTCAATGCTATACCACCGAAGAAGGGCGCTGTGATAAATATTAGTTTATAGGATATAAAGAAAAACTAATAATTATCAGAAACTTATGTTGTTTTTGAGTGGTAGCGGCTGGGAATCGAACCCAGACCACAAATACCAACTCATGACTAATGATCAATCGCGCTAATCAATTAAGTTTTTATGAAACTATTAGGCAGATTTTTTTCGGTCATATTCTTGAAAGTTTTCCAGCTTTTAAATATATTTTAGTTCCAATTTACAAGAAGCACGAAACACTAACCTAAGCTGATCACAAAAATTGCTCATGCAATAAATGAGCATCATATGATTTGTATCAGCAACGCAAACTAATCACAAATGCGCACCCATAGCTGCCAGATGTGACGATTTATCGTCATTTGGTTTTTAGTTTCAAAAATAGCAAAGTGAAAATTTGACGATTTTCTGAATTATTAGTTTTTGTTTTACTAATGTTTTTGTTACAAAATTTCTCTTTTTTTTGCGACAACAACAACATTTAATATCATAAATATTAAGAAGTAATAGTAGTGTTTTCTTAATTATTGACAATTGTTAAGTTGAAGTATAATAATTTAAAATAATAGCAGAAATTACTTATTTATCTGTAAACATAAAAAGCAATTTTATATTCTGAATTCTATGAACTAAATTTTTAAAGGAAACAATTTCTGAATTTCAACGGGGAAATTCTAAAAAAAAACTTCTCCCATTTTAACAAAACGTAGAAAGAATATTCAGCCAAATAAATTTAAATAACAAAAATACGGATGAATTGGATTCTATCCTCAAAATATTATTTAAAACTTAATAAACTGAATTGTTTTGACATTGTAATTTAACCTGAATTAATAAAATATGCTAAATTCAGATATTTATTTATAAAATACTGTACGTATTGTTTCACACTCTTCCTGTTCAATTCTTTTTTGAACTTGCCATTTCATTCACACACGTCAATTCAATTATCGTACTTTTTCATGCAAATCAACATGCATGAAAAAAACAAAAGGCATTAAGAAAATTGTCTAGTACCGTCAAGCTTGTACCCCTTTTATTCTCTTTTAACTTTTCATCCTTGCCTTGACGAGTTAGAATTGAAAAGCTTGAAAGCGGACTAAGATATTATAAAAATATTACGCAAGTTGTGTTTAATTTTATATAAATTATTGTGATTTCTTATTTAAAAAGTGAAAATTTATGTATTTTGATATGTATTGTACAAGAGACTATATAAACTTGAATTTTTTTTCGTTTAAATAAAAATTTCAAAATACTATTAGAAATAGTGACTTTTTATTTTTCCGAATTTTTTGACGATTTTTAAAATTCTAAATGGCGATTTTTTTTCTCTTTTATCGGATTTGGACGATTTTTTCCAAAATTCATCTGGCAGTCCTGTGCGCCTCAGATGCAGCGCAGTGAAGTACATTTTTCCGAAAATGTCATGTACTAGCAATTCGTGTTAATCTCTTATTCGTATTACATATACTATATATGTGTATACAAATGTGTGTATACTCTCAAATAAAAATACGAGGGATTTAAACAATAAGAATTGAGCTGTATGAACACCGACGAAATTTCAATGAACAAATTGTATCATTCTTTCAATAAAAATTGCTTGTGTAAATTGTGACTTACCAACCAATTTAAAAAGTGTATGTTTGCATATTTCACTTTAAAAAGCATATTTTGGCGTAGTGTTAATTTTTGCAATGAATTTTAAATAACAACCAATAAAATGTAAGTTGTACTTCCTTTGCCAACCTCCCCCCGCCATTTTCTCATTTGCGAGATGGCCATTATTTGCCACTAAGTATGTGTTTTATTTAAACATTTACACACACATTTGCATCCGTTATTTATGTTTATGCTAACATTTTTCTTTATATTCTAATTTATTATTTCGTTTTTTTTATACTTCTACTTTTAGGTGAGTCATGATGACGTGTTAGAGGATGAATTCCATTTTGTGTTACCGTCTTCATTGAAATTACATCTAGTTTTCTTTTCGTTTGCTTTGGTTTGACTTAAAAGGTATTAAAGTATTAGCAAGTACAGAAATAAGAAATATTAAAATTCGTTTGTCTAATTTAATTTAATTTAATGAATCACAATAAAATCATTACCAGACTGCTGTTGTTAAGGAAAATTTTCGCAAATTATGGCAACGTGGTAAGATGGCTTTACACAATGAATTAAATATCAGAAATACAAAATGTATATATCGCTGGCTTAACATGTAAAGGCTCTAAGTCCATATTTTACAATACTACAGGAGAGACAAAAAACAATTAAACTTTTTTTTTGAATAAACATTTTTGAAATCTGTAAATGCAATTTGTTTTTGTATTTGTCTTTGTTTTTGAAAAAATAAGTATTTGCCGAGATAAAAGCTTTTTTGGACTTAGAGCTTTTACTGTTGCTTAGTTTGTATGTTTTCATGGACTTAGATCTTTTTCTTAAAACTTGTCTCTAATTATATTTCTTACTTACTACAATGAAAGTGTACTTTTGTTGCTTTTTTATTGTTGTTATTAAAAAGCGATAAATATGTAAAAAGTTAAAGTTTGTTTTGATTATTGATTATTCAAAAATATGAATAACATTATTATTTAATTTCAATTTCGATATTTGTATATGGGCAACTTCAAAAATTTACGGCACTTAGATTTTTTTTTGAATTTTTTGTCTGACCCATCAATGTCGATTTGCGTGTGTATAAACCGATATTTAAGCATGTGAAATCCGTTCGCGTTATTATTTTTACTGCGGTTTTAAGTTAAAAAAAAAATATATAAAAATTACTTTTTAGAGGTTAGAAAATTTTTTTTCCTCCAAAAAATTTTAAACCTTTAAATTTTTTTCGTGCGTTTTCAAGCAGCGATATAAAATTTTTTTTTTTTTGTGGATATATCCTCCAAGTCTAGTGACTATATTTTGTATTGGTTTGGATATGAAAGTTAAAAACTATTACAAAGAAAACGGAATGGATGAAAAAACTCTTGCAAGTTGCAAGTCGTTTTTTTAATTTTTCTAATTTTAGATGACCACCAATTCTTAAGGTGAAACCCTTTCAGGGTAAAACTTTGCACGTCATATCCTTCAAGTATAGTCATCCAAACCCTGTACAACGTTTTTTTTTTTCAATTCATAAAACTTAACGGAATAAAAGCCATAGTATGTCGGTTTCAGCAGGTGTTCAAAAAATTTTAAATACCCCATATACATACTTGTAGTTACATAATGAAAACAAAAATTATTTAGTCTTATTTCATTGCTGTTATAAAAAAAGTAATATTAATTTAAATTTTAAATGGATTTAAAAGTAAGATAACTGGCGACGACTATTTTTATTCGTATGACAAATCGTCATAAAATTTATTGTGTTTTGTAGGTAAAGTGGATTTTAGATATTGTAAGTCTTCGAAGATGAAGTTGGTGTAAATCCGACCACTTTAGTGCGACTACATTTTCATTTATTTTTTGGTGGACATTTTTCATTCGTCAGGAAATCTAAGTTTGAAATTAATTTCACCATTTAGTGTGTATTGTATTCCTCGAATGCCCGTCACATTGGAATCGCCTTTTCCACGGCCAGGGCGAATATTTTTACAAAATTGTACCTACATTGTTAAATTTTTTAAAAAATGAATGATCCAAATAAGTAACATCATGACGATTAAAGTCATAACTCTCAATGGTGTTGATACTCAAAACAACGAGAGTGTAGCCAATGAGAAATAATATTATGTCAATTGGTTGGAGTCTCAGACTATTTCGCGCGAAACAGTTGATATGTCAACATTGGAAGAAGTGAGATATTACACAAAGATGTGATAAATTGGACTTAGCGCCTTTACTCATCACCACAAAACAACAACAACAAATGAGATAACTGTATTTTTTTGTTGTAATCGTTGTATTTTTACTTATTGAACACAACTGCATCAAAATCTCAATTTATAAAAAAAGTGGACTTACAGCCTTTACATGTTAAGCCAGCGATATATTAAAAAATGTTGAGCAAGTATTAGTTATATTTAGTTATTGAAACAACTGTCTTAAGCTATTTCACTATATCGTTCTACCGTAGTTTTTGCCAGTTAGGTTAGGTTCCGTGTATTCTAGGTCAATATCCCAGAACAAATACTACACAGGAAGTATTGATTAATACATAGAGGATTTGTGAAATTTTTTACGATAATTCTGAAACAAAAAACACAGAATTTTCTATACAATAAATTTTCTATATAATTTTCTATAATAAAAAACTGTTATATAGAGAATTTTTTATAGAAAAAACTGTAAAACACAGAATTTTGTAAATTAGGGACAAGTCCCCGGGCTTTTAACTGATCCCGTAGTACTAGATTAGTCTCTATATCTATATATCTACCCAGGATGGTAACATCGTGGGTAGTGATGAACATAAACACCATTACATATTGCCCCCGGGGGAAAGAATAAACAATAAGAATAACTCATCTTCTTCTTGAGTGAATGACAATTTCAAACAAAAATCACTGATGCTCCTTAAAGCTTCTCTAGAACTAGTGCCGAGGGTGACAATTTCAAACAAAAATCACTGAAGAAGAAATATGTTCTAGAAACGTTTGTTAGAATGTATTCGTGTGCTCCGTTAAGCGTCTCAAGAAGTAGTTTGGTGGGCCACAATTTCAAATAAAAAATTATTGATTAATGGACTGATTCCAGAACCGTTCCAATTAACGTGTGCTCTGGTCTGCAACGATTCATTAGAACCAGTTTTGCAGATGACAATTTAAAAAATTGATCGCAACTCCAAACAAATTTCATTGACTACAGAACTTATTGCAGATTCTTTGGAAACATAAAAAAATGCATGTTAAGGAATGAACAAAAAAATAATAAAACAGTTCTCCTTCTTTTTGAAACTAGTTATAGTTTCTAGCGTGATAATTTGAACAAAAATTACTAATGATAGAACTAGTTCTAGAACCGATTCTTCTCTAGAACTAACGCCGAGAGTGACAATTTCAAACAAAATTACTAACAAAAAATAAGTTCTAGAAGCTTTCATTAGAATGTGTGCTTCTCTGGAACTCATTTCGTGGGCGATAATTGCAAACAAAAAACCATTGATTAAAGAACTGATTCCAGAACCGTTCCAAAATAACGTATTATAAAACTGCAACCATTTATCAGAACCAGTTCTGGAGGTAACAATTTTAAAGAAACATCGTTGACTGAAAAACTTTTTGAAGAATCTTTCTTTAGTCAATGTGCAACTATTCGTTGACAGTTTCCGGTCGGTGGTGACAAAAAAAAATTCCAAAATTTAACAAGTGCTGGCTTTAGCTTTATGTATTCTAAAGCGTGATCCATTCGATGTTCCCTACTTGTTTAAAGAAAAAACCACAGAAAATTCCAGTTTAATGGGGAATGTTTATTATTATGGCATTTGTTTTCTAAAGATTATGTCTATCAAATGTTGGCCATTTCTACGTTGCAGATAGTCTATCCGTTGAGTCCAATTTTCGATGACTCGTTCGAGTATTTCGACTGGTAACTAACGAATGACACGCGTGATGTTTTCCTCCAAGATCTGAATCGAAGCGTTTTTGTCCGCATAAACTTTAGACTTTACATATCCCCACAGGAAAAAGTCTAATAGTGTGACGATCTTGGTGGCCAATCGACCGGCCCAAAACGTGAAATTATTTGCTCACCGAAGTGTTTCCTCAATAAATCCATTGATTGATATTATGTGTGGGAAGTGGCGCCGTCTTGCTGAAACCAAATGTCGCCGAGATCAGGCGCTTCAATTTCAGTCAGAAATCATGGCACGATAACGGTCGCCATTGACGGTTACGTTCGCACTGGCATCATTTTTAAACAAATATGGAACAATGATTCCACCGCTATATTTTCTTCACAGCGTGCTAAACGTGGTCTATTCAGTTGAATATTATCCAATAATGAATGCTGGGTCTCAAAATGGGTGATAGTGTTGCGAATAGTACGCTCTGTAGGCCGATTATGTCGACCATAATTTGAGCGAAGTGCACGAAACACATTCCTCACAGAACGTGAATTTTCGTAATAAAGTTGAAAGATTTGTAAACGTTTTTCTGGCGTCAGTCTTTCCAATATGAAATGCCAAACAATACTAAACAAAAATAACATGACAGCATGACACGACTCACACGTGATCTGTCAAAAAAAAGGTTATTGAAAAAAATTATCTCTACTTGAATCACCCTTAATTATTAATTATTTTCCAGTAAAATTTAACAGGAATAACCCTGATTTTATGTTCACAAAAGACAACAAATTCTTGTGTTTTTTTATAACAGAATTACTATCCAAATTATTTAAACCATTATTCAAACAAATTTCATGGACATAACTACATACATACATATGTATATTGTTTTATACAATTATCTTCCGATCACCCCAATTAAAAACACTTTCGCACTTCTTTATTGTTGCTCTCTCTCAACTTGACTTTTGGCTAAATTTCTTTTCGATTTATCGCTTTTCTTTATCGTTTATTGTCGTTTTCACATTGTTAAAAGGAAAAACAACTACTTGTTGTTATTATTATTATTATGTATGTTTTTCGACAACACAAAATTAACATTTTTATATAATAGATATTCGAAAATTTCGTAAATCACACACTAAAAAAAAATTGCACAAAGAGAAAGAGAGCAAAAAGAGCGTAGAACTACAAATGAAACAAAGAGTTTTCTTTTTTAAAATAAAGAGTTGTAAAAAGTTTTTTGAAAAATTCATTGACAACAAAAAAACTTAAAATCTTTTCTAAACACACGCACTAAACTGGCCTTTTTCAAAAAAATTTTTTTTTTATTTCAAATGATTTTGTATGTTCCTGAGTGCTCTGCTTCTAATACTCTTTGTTGTGTGCCTTGTGTGAGATTTTCAACAATTTGTGTTGAAAAACAAATTTTCCTTAAACACTTGTGTGAGTAAAATTTTCCTCAAAATTAAAAAGAAAAAAAGCTACAAGAATTTTTCGTAAATGGTTTCTTTTATTAGAGAGTGTGTACGTGTTGTTTTTTTTTTTTCGTAATGAAACATTTATTTCGAATCGAAAAATCATGTCAGTGGTCTCTGCGGAGGTTTCACGTTAAAACGTATTCAATTTTTTAAGCGCGCATACACACAATCGAATTTTTCTTAAAAAAAAAAATTAATTAATTTCAAATTTTTATTAAGTTTTAAACAAAATTCTTAAAAATAAATAATAAAAAAGTAAAAAATTTCAAAATTTTTAAAGTAAAAATAGTAAAAAGCCTTAAAATTCATAATATTGAAATTAAAAGCCACGAAATTTCATTTAAAATTGAAAAGAAATTAACAAATAAAACACAAAATAAAGTTTCTAAACCCTTAAAAATAAATTTAAACCTAATATTCAATTAAACATACCATTTTGAAAATTTCCATAAATTAAGAAAATTTTTACTAAAAAAAAAAAAAAAAAAAAAAATCGAATAAAAAATTTTAAAAAAAGTTTCAAAACAAGTGTTTGTTTCAAAATTTTCAATGTTGTCTTAGTTTAATGAAGAAAAGTGTTTATTTAACAAAATATGTTGTGGTGTTGTTTGGCAAAGAGTTTGTGAAAGTGAAAATATTCAAAGTTCTAAATAAAAATGAAAACTACCATGTGAAAACAGATTTAATTTTCAATAAACAACATTCCAATCTTCTCAATCTAAAGCAAACAGAATCAAAAGTTTGAATTTGAAGTTAACACGAATTAAAATTTTAAATAAATATCAATAAAAAAAAAAATTGTTTTAATTCGTAATTGACGTGTTATGCTGATGTTTTTAAAATTTTAATAAAAATTTTTAACATTTGCTGTGTGGGCCTTCGCGGGGGACCATGCCGGTCATTGCTGATTCAGATGAACCACCAGCAAAATGTTGCAAATATTGTGAGGGTAGGCTTATATAATTAAATAAATTCATTATTTTTTTTTTAATTATAAGTTTAAAATACATTACTTAACGTTAGTTTATTTTATGAATGCTAGATTTTAAATATTGTTGCTGTAAATTAATGTCAATGTTTTTAATTTATTTAATGTTATAACTAAGTGATCCTAAACAAATCTATAAAGTCCATATTTTTTTATCAAATTTGCCCTATTCCAGCTTGATACCACAACAATTAGATCTGCGCTCCGGTACGATTCGAGTCTTGCTCGAGCAAAGATTGTAAATTTAAAATGAAGAATACATTTTGACAACAGCAGACCTGTTAATGCCACAACAACTTAAAGTAACGTAATAATTTGTTTTCCTAGGTTTCCTTTGCCGGTGTTCACACGTTGCAGTTATGCCCCCAGCCAAACAGTGGTTCATTTTGCATTAGTTTTGTTTGGGACAATTATGTAAGATTTTTGAGCCCTAAATGTGGCAATTGGACGATTAACACAATCATCAATTTAGAAATTTGCTTCATTGCGCGACAAATCAGAATCCACTTGTTGATGTTCAATAAAACATTTGAAGAACGCTTTTTGGTGTTCATTAGGATTCAGTTCAGATGTCAATTGAACTTTGTAAGCATTTAAATGCAGATCTTAGGTGACTATACTCTAGAGAGTGATTCCTGAAATATGCAATTCTTATCTTTAAACAACACAAATACTTAAGATTCAAACTAAAATTTAACAACATAAGATATGCTAATAAAGATGAAATTAAACAACTTAAGACCTACGATTGAAGCTAACATTGAACAGCATAAAGACATATGATTGAAGCAAAAATTTAGCAACATAAATACCCACAATTATTTTTATTTCTAAGTATATTTGCTGATGTGTTTCTTTTGGCTTAAGGTACGGTCACAATATTTACAAATATTTACTGAAAAAAGCGGAACTACTTGTTTTAGCACAAATTTGTGTGATGTTGTTTACTCTTTACAAGAGTTTTGCAAGATAAAAAAGCATCAAATAAATTAAAACTATATATGTGTTGTGCTTTGGCCTAAATAAGAAAAGTTTTGTTTAAATAAATAAACGAGTTCAAATATATGTTATTTAGTGGTTACTACTTTTTCGCAAATATTTGCCAAATATGACTGTACCTTTAGTTTTATGTCTTGTCATTTATGTCGATGTCCTCATTGCCATTGTCTTGTACATAGCGCGGAACTAAAGTTCCTGAAACTTTTAACAACACTCTTAAACAATGCTTCGAGATTGACAATTGTACGACTTGTTTTTGCACATCAGTGTGTCTAGCATCACCGAGCGATCCCATCTCCTTGAATTTTTCAATATTTCCACCATATTTTGTTTGAAATTCGAAACTTTTTTTTAAATGTTTTGTGGTATCGTGCAATGCTACATTTTTTACTAACTTCAAACTGTCAGCTGTCAAACTGTTTTCTTTTTGGTTGACAACACTTAAACGAATCAATAGCAGCTGCAGCTGTTAAATGATTAGCGCGTTTGATCTTTAAGCCTTAGTTGGTATCTGAATGCCCGTGTTTGATTCCTCGTCGTTGCCACTCAAACAACATTTAAACGCCACCACATCAAACGTAGTGATATAAAGCTTTCTTCTACCTTTACCACCTTTACTTCTTCAACCTATCCCCTTTCCAAAGAAAATAACCCAATTATATATAGGCACATTTATTGCCTGAATATTACTTCTCTTAAACAAATTTTAAATAATGTGTGAATTTTGAGACACTATTTTCGAATTACAAAGGGACTACAATAACTACTTTCTGAAGAGGAATGTTAAAGAAACTCAAGTGACTACACTGTAGATTACTTAGAGACGCTAAGTTTCCTGGTATGGCAAATTAATTTCTCTTTGCTTTACAAGGACCACTCAACTGTTAAATGTTTAAAAAGGAGTTTTTAAACAAGAATTTTGTTTCTATTTGGGGGCAAATAGGAATAACATTAAAGTTTTAAAATTTTTTGGAAAATTTACTTGTTGACGCACCAGTAGAAAAAGCTTGGGCAATTCTTTATTTCTTTTATATTATTATTATTATCAATATGAAAATTACGGATGTGCAAAAGCTTTTTTTCGTAAAATTAATGCCATTTTCGGTTCCTGTGAGACTGCTATTATGAATTAGGTTGACAAAATTGCCGCATTTAGCGTTAGGAAGTCCAAGAGCAATTTTAGAAATCTTTGCATAAAAAACGTGTTAATATATGAAGCGCTCAATAGGTGCAATTGGGAAATTCATGAGTTTTAATGCCACTGGATTATTCTTTGTCAGGCTGTGTTTAAGATAGAGCCTATGCAGAACCAATAGAATCGATTACAGTCCTAAAACTTAAAATCCGGGACATGATTAACGAAATAGACCTCACATTTTGTCAAAATACGACTTAAAATATTGAAAAAGGATAGTACGTGGATAGTCTGATATTCGAGTCTTTCATTTATAATTGGAAATTTTAAAAATTAAATTTAAATTTATTCTTATATAAATTCTTTGTTTTATTTTGAAAAACAGAGTTCTCGTTAGAAAACCATTAATGAAATAAAAACAAAAATTTTGAACTCTTAAATAAGCTAAAATTTTAATACTTCTTGATAATTTTAGTTAGGCTCGAGTTCATTAAATTTAATTTTCATTAAATTATTTTTACTGAAGTTAGGAATTACAACTTGAAAAATTTATTATTAAAAATTTTTGATAATTTTTCTTGACTGGGGATCGAACCTGGGTTGTTGAATTTACATATGTTTCGAGAAATCCCACTTTCTCTCATCAGAATTCTTTGCGTTCTACCACATGCACCACTGCGGTGCCGGTCCCCAGTCAAGAAAAATTATCAAAATTTTTAATAATAAAATTTTTCAAGTTGTAATTCCTAACTTCAGTAAAAATAATTTAATGAAAATTAAATTTAATGAACTCGAGCCTAACTAAAATTATCAAGAAGTAAAAATTAACAGTTCGATTAGGAAATAATAATTATTCTAGTAAAATTTTAATTTAATTTAAAAAGCTTTATTTACATTTTATATAATAAAATAATACATTATTTAAATAAACTTTTTAATAAAAATGCATTTATTGAAAATACAACTCTGTGTTCACAGCTACCATAAAATGCAACTCTGTAACCGATAACAGTAATGCTAAGCAACAATGCTACTAACAATAAAATGAAAGCAAATATATAATAAAACTCATAGTTAAGTTAAGGTAATTTTCAATATTTAAATCTTTTCACCATTTGGTTTCATAATGTTGTTGAATTTTTTTTGTACATTTTTTTTCGTTAAAGTTTTAGTGTTTAGATCGGTCCCGGCAAATTTTGTTTTATTTTACTTTCAAATCTAATTGAAAGATTTATGTTTTGTTTAGTTAATGACGTTGCTGTTGATGTTGTTGTGGCTGTCATTAGGGCATTTTTGTTTTATTTTTAAATTTAGAAAAACAAAACTAAGTGTTTAGCATGAGTAACAGCTTTAAATATTTTGTATAAAAAATTGCAACAATTTAAAATTTAAATAAATAAAACAATTTTTATGCAATTTATTTACATAGTGAAATTTGTTTTAAATGGGTTTAAAAAAATAAATTAAAACTAGGGTAAAAACTTATGATTATTTATGAAAATGACAGTATGTATTGTTTTAAAAATAATTTTCATAGAGATTAAGACACTTGTTGTAGAAAGTTACTAGGTCATGTTTATCTGCTCTAGAAAGGGTAACAGATCCATACAATACTTTGACTGCTAAAAAACAATTATGAATTACATATTCTCTCAGTGTATAAGATGCCAGATCGGCTCATTAGTAGTGGCGATAAAACAGTGGGTAACTATTTCGTTTTTATTTAAATGGCTGCTGACGCGATTACTTTTATATGCATACGTATGTATATATGTATGTATGTTTATATATTTGCTTAAAAATGCTACGTATTTTTTGCTGCTGTTTTATACATATGCACATGTATAATGTTATTGTTGTTTTATTTAGTTTAGTTTTATTTAATTTATAAATAAATAGCTAAAAAAACAACAACTAAACAAATTCTTAGCAGAAATATTTGCCAAAATTTATATTTGTTTGTCAGCATTTAGTTGCAAATTTAATTCATTAAACACACTATTGTTTCATTTCATTTAAAGGCTTCTTAAATAAAATTTTAAATAAATATTATTTATACAAAAATTATTTAATAAAAACCGGAAATTATGTTAATATTTTTTCTGTTTTTAAAATAATTAATATAATATTATAAATTGCCTCAATTAGGGAAATTTTATTGTTGTTATTTACAACAAGCCAACCAAAAATTCATTAAATATTTGTCACACTTCAATAAAATATAATTAAATGAAAAAATAGCACAAATATACTATTTTTTTTGGGTTTTTGTTTTCTTTTGAATGCAAAACATAAAAATAAAGAACTGAAAAATCTGTAGAAACACCACAAAACACGCGTTAAAAGGTTATTTTATTGGCAACCAATCAATGCCAACCATTTGCAATACCACCAAGCAACCATCAAACAACAACAACAACAACATCAGCAATAACAACATTCAAACATATACATACGTACATTGTATGTACATGACCAGCAACATGATTATGTTCATGTTGTTTAAAGAAGATTAAAACAAAAACATTTTTGTTTCGTTTTTATTTTTTTGTTAGTTTTTTTTTACCCTTTTAATGTTTTTTTTGAGGTTTTTTAAACAAAAAGTTTTCTTTTTAATTTAGATTTTTGCGTATATCGTTTATTTTAGCTTAATTATAAGATATTTTCTCATAAAAGTCTTTAAATTTAGATTTTTGTTAGTTTTTAAGGACCTACATTTTGCAATGATTTTTGATAAAACATACTTTCCTTTCTGCCTTTTACCTAATAAGCTGTTTTTAACGACATTCTGTTACCTGTGTTCTGTAAAAAGCGTTTTCTTAACATCACTGCTTTAAAATGTCAACAAACAAAATGTTGTAATCAGTGATGCCAGAAAATAAATTTCAAAATATGCTAAAACTTGAATAACTAAGTGCTAAAATGTTCTACAGAAGAAAAAAAAAGTGCTAAATTTTTTCAATGTAACAATACAATTTTTATTTCAAATGTAACAAATATGTATAAATTATAGTTTTTTCTAATTTTGTTCATAACAATTGTTGGCTTGTTTTAATAGTTTACATTTCATATATTAATTCAAAATTTTCCGTGTTCATTTACTTACCACATCGAAAGAAATTTAGTTGAAATATTATAAAAGTTATTTTTTATTTCTCCAAAAGTATATTTTGGAGTAAAATAGTAACAAATTTTTTTGAGAAATTTTTTTTTATCAAGCAAATTATGCAAAAAAGCATTTAGCATAATTTTTAAAAATTTCAATGCATTTTCGAGAAACAAAATGCTAAATCTAGCACTAAACGTGCTAAAATGGCAACACTGGTTGTAATAAACATAAACAAAACAAACTGAGCTAACTCTTACTCTTTCATTTTAATCTTAAAAGAGTTTGTTTTTAAAAAAATCGGGCAGTTGCTGTTAAAAATATGTTTTTATTTACTTTAAAAGACTTAAAAATATAAAATTTGTTCGACTTTTTTTACTGAAGTCTCTTATAACACACATAACACTGAGGAACAAATTCAGGTTAGCAAAAGTTAGGTAGATTCTGAGAGTGAGAGGTGAAAATAGAGGCTAAATTAGCAGACCGGTATCGCGGCGTTTGTTTATGTTCGTTCGAATTTTTTTTTTTAATCGACCTTCGAACTTTGCAGTCAAATGCCAATTTTCAGCATATTGTTTATATGGGGTTTTTTTTGGCTATAACTCGTCGACTAATTGATATTTTTTAAATCTGTGAAAGCCAAATTATTGCTAGAGACCTGTGCAACAATTAAATTAAACAACAACAATTAAGCAACAATTAAAATTTTTGTGGTTCTTATGAAGCAAAATGTTGGAAAAATTATTTGTTTCTCATGCTTTTTGAAAATATTTTCCACAAAACTATAATATCAAAAAATATAATTTTTAGACGGCTGTGGATCAACATCACTGCTCTATCTAATATCTTGGTCATCGTCATTATCTTCAGAAAGGTCGATAATTTCGTCCAACAGATATTTTGGAATTTAATCTTTGTCTTCCCTTTCTTCCTCGTCTTCCTCTTCTTCAAAGGTGTTTTTATACCACCAACAAATTTCAGCGAGTATTGAATTTGGGGATATACTTCCTCTGTACCTGAAACAAAAATAGTTTTCAATCGTTAACATGTTTAAATTGTGAACTCTGACAAAGATATTAGAAAAATCTAGCAATTCAAAATATGCACACTCTATAGTTACCTTATTTCAAATGGAAGCGCAGTTTGGTGATAACGTTCGCCTTGCTCATCAGATTCAGTTGGCAACTGTTGAGCGAGTTGATCAAGATGCTGATGCAAGAGATGAATTTTGTACGACATATTAACCCCAATATTATCGCAAGCTGCCAATATGTTTACAACACAAAAGTTTTATTCTTTGCTTTCCTTCTATTCAACGTTTTATGGTAGTTGATACATCATCCATAGCAATTTTCTTCTTGATGCGGGCTGTTGTCTAGCCACATCATTGGTATACCAAAAGGCATATCCTTCTTCTTTCCACTTTTCCATTGCATAAGAGTTGAATACCAATTAAAGTAAACTTTTTTAGGGGCATAGTTTACATCAGTGATAAACTCTTGTGAGAAATATTGTTTATATGCTTCCAAAAAAAAATTGCTGCCTGGGCGGTGGTTGAAAACAAAAAAGTTGTTTTATTGGTATAAAAACACCTTTGAAGAAGAGGAATGAGAAGTAAATTAATATTAAGCTGGGAAAACGCAAGTTTTGTATTATAGTTGTTTTCTTTTCAATTGAAATTTATTGAAGAAACTGAGAAGCATATTGTAGATCAAACAGAAAGCAAAGAAGACTTAGTTATGAGGAAAATATTTTCAAAAAGCATAAGAAACAAATAATTTTTCCAACATTTTGCTTCATAAGCACCACAAAAATTTTCTAAATAAATTTTTTAAAAAATTTTAATTGTTGCACAGGTCTCTAGCAATAATTTGGTTTTTACAGATTTAAAAAAAATCAATTAGTCGACGAATTTTACCAAAAAAATCATATAAACAATATGCTGAAAATTGGCATGTGACTGCAAAGTTCGAAGGTCGATTAAAAAAAAAAAAAAATTCGAACGAACATAAACAAACGCCGCAAACAGGTCTTCTAATTTAGCCTCTATTTTCACCCCTCACTATCAGAATCGGCCTAAGTTTTGCTAACCTGAATTTGTTCCACAGTGTAATTAAAATAAAATATACAAAATAAAAAAAAAATGATTGACAGACTCACTCATGTAAAATTGAAAGAGAAAATTTAATTTACACATAAAAATACTCACACACAACTTGTTAATAAAATATAATGAATGAAATAGGTACTTAAACCCTTATTAAACATTAAAAGAAAATGAATTTTGTTCCAGAATTACAACAATTACACAAACACATGAAAATGCAATGGAAAATATTTTTTTGTTTTAATTAGTTAGATGTTTTTGTTTTGTTTGATATTTTTAAAATTTATAATTAAAATTAGAGAATGTTACAAAATCTTAAATGGAAAGGAATTTTATAAGATGTTGTGTATGTAGGCGGAAAAAGTGTAAAAAAAATTATTAAATTTGATATGGATTGAACAAATTAACCTGAAAATAGTTGAATAAAAGATTACTTAGAATTTAAAATAAAAACTAAAATTAAATATTAAATATTAAAAAAAACATTGAAAAGAAGATACCTACATACGTAACGTAACAGTATCGGCCAAAACCTAAGCACCCCCTCAGTATATATTTTTTTAATGATAATTTTTTGAAGAAAACAAAGTTATTAAATTGTTTTTTTTTATTTTTATTATTGAAGAACACAAACTTTGGAATTCTGAATTTATTAAAAAAGTTAAAATTCAAAAAATATTTTAAGTCGCGAATATAAGCGGACTAAATTAAAGCATCCGCAATTTAAGGTACGAAAAATATTATTGAAATCAATATTTCGTTGCGAATACTTTATTCTGGATGACACTCGCACATCTTTTAGGCATAGATAATATTAAATTAATAATTATATCAGGTGATATTGCTTCCCAGGCTATTTTTGCGACTTCAAATAAATCTTCTTTGGTTTTGCAATTTTCTCGGTTTTTCTCGGTTGATTTTGGGCAGGCCAACGAAGAACTTCTATCAATTTTTTCTGAAACCACTCCTTATCCGGCTTATAAAGTCTGAATAATATCCGTTTGGAAATCAAAGTTTTGATAATACCTGCCTTTTTATATTTCAAGCGCCTTTTATATTGCTGATTGCACAGTTTTGAAACATTTTTGGTTTCATCTAAGTCAAGAAATAAATTTATTATTAATTTCTCCATTTTTAATATTTCCGCGTTCGTAATTGTAAACAATTCATTTATTGTTCGTCTGCGCATCAGCATCAGCTGATTCGCATCAGCATCGTAAACTAATCACATATGCGCATCAAATGCAGTGCAGTGATGCATTTCCGAACAGGCCCTAATTCATTCATTAATGTAGCATTTGGTTTAATTTCATGTAAAAAAATCAATTATTTTCCAATATATATATCGTCCCCTCAATATAACAATAGCGTATGTGCTCATACGCTATTATTTTTTTATTGCATATTTAGAATCCATCCATCCATCATTGATTTTATGTCTGGTCAAAATTTCGTTAAATTCTACTACCAAAAAGTAGATCAAAATGTCGTTGGAAAAAATAGTGTATAATTTATTGTTAAAAATTTTCCTTCAATAAGTGTGTAAGCTTATATGCGCTATTTTACTTGAAATTGCCACTCCAAAGTTGTTAAAAGAATAATAGTGTATACTCAATTTTAGCCTGTGGAAAAAATACAGTTTATGAAAACTTTAACTAATAAAATAGCTTATAATAATATACACTATTGTTTGAGAAATAGTTTCATTCCGACCATTTCTATCTCCAAAATTTGTGCAAAAAGAATGTAATTCCTCGTGGCTCGCAGTCATTTTTTTAGCTTACAAGGTGGAAAGAAGCAAAATTATTTAGATTTGCCAGATGTAGCAGAGGAAGAGAAAGAAGACGAATGAATTTCTAGTTATTTTTGATTTACGCAATGTATACCTTAATTTGTCATAATTTTTTGTTTATAATAACCCAAATTGGGAAGTAATGAATATGTGCCACTTTATTAACAAAACTATGAATTAATCACTGTTTTATAATATTACAAAGTGATATTTTTTGAGATCAAATATTTTAATAAAAATACCGTAAAATTATTAAATAAAACAGCGTATACCATACAAAATATAATAGTGTATCTGATACGTCATACGAATAGCCTATATGGAGGACTTGCGCTTTGAATGACATAATTATGGTCTTAAATGATGCGTATAATAAAAAAAATTGGTCAATTTAAAGACAAGAAACGGTATTATGTATTCGCCGAAAAATCCAATATGAAGAATTTTTATTTACCGCGATATTGAGTTTTTAATAGACATCAGATTTTATAAAAACTTTAAACTCTATTTTCTCAAAACCCCAAAAATATTGTACGCTATTGTTATATTGAGGGGACGATATGTACATATGTACCTATTATGTTCCGACAAACAAAAAATAATTATTTTGTTGCTGTTATTAAATATTCTTTCGTTAACACCTAATAAAACAAAAATCACGAAGTACAATTTAGAAGAAGAAGCATGAACCAGCATTTTGTTTATATGTATGACCTTAGTTTTTATTACTCTAAAACATATGCAAATTCTCATGCCAATTAATTGGACATTCACACATATAGGGTTTTCCAATAAGGACTTGACAACTCAAACTTACTCTTCAGTAAATCGATTGTAACGTGTGCTGTGTGGCTTGTGGCACCGTCTTGTTGAAACCACATGTCATCCAAGTCCATGTGTTCCAATTCGGGCCAAAAATAATCGCTAATCATTGCGCGATAACGATCGCCATTCACAGTAACGTGACGATCGTTATTGTCGACGAAAAAATATGGCCCAATGACGCCGCCGGCATGCAAAGCGCACCAAACAGTAATTTTTTGTGGATGAAGTGGTGATTCGTGAAGCACATGTGGATTTTCAGCAGACCAATAACGCATATTTTGCTTATTGACGAACCCATTGAGCCAAAAATGAGCTTCGTCACTGAAGATGATTTTGCGATGAAATTCATCATCTTGGTGCATCTTCTCCAGAGCCCAATCGGAGAACGTACGTCGACTCAAATGGTCCATCGGCTTCAATTCTTGAGTCAGCTTAATCTTGTATGGGTGTAAACCCAGATCCTTACGCAAAATTCGCCATAAAGTGGTCTTGGGGATGCCCAGTTCTTGAGAACGCCGCGGAATCGACTGATTTGAATCGTTTGCTACGGACGCCTGAACGGCAGCGATATTTTCGGAACTTCGACCAGGCCGTTGTCTCACTGGCACGACAGCATCACACAATGAATATGTAGACTCAAATTTTTGCACTAAACTTGTTATTGCTTGTCTACTAGGGCGATAATTACGACCGAAAATTGGAGTTAACGCTCTTAAAGTTGCGGTCACCGACTCCGAATTTCGGTAGTACATTTTTATAATTTCCAAACGTTGTTCCTTCGTGTACTTTACCATAACGAAAATGTTAAGTTTACTGAAAAAAAAGAAAGCAACAATTAGATGATCAGTGAAATAGTGCGTTCACAATTTAAATTCAGAGTTGTCAAGTAGCTATTAGAAAACCCTATACCTGGACTCCAACACATTACCTCACGTACATATCTACAAATATGTATGCACTTGTACATACATACAGATGAGTAAAAACAAGTATTTTTGTAAACAGAGAGCAGAGTACAAACCTACCTACATGCACCGTTAGTTTTATTTTTTCCGTACAACCAACACACACACACAAATCAATATAAACAAAACAACAATTACGTCTAGAAACAGCAAAACCAATAATTGCAAAAAGAAAAAAAAAAAAAAAACACGTAAACATTAATGTAATATACAGTAGGCAAACAAATATCAATATAAAGTTTACCATATAAATTTCAAATATTTTAGCACAGCCAGCAACGATCACCTTCACTTTCACGTTGAACAACAATTTAAAACAAAAAAAAAAAAAACAAGTAAGAGTGCTATATTCGGCTATGCCGAATCTTATATACCTTTCACCTTTGTTCTGGATGCAATTCTTACCATAATTTACAGAGTTTGTCTGATGTTCATAATAATCTTGAGTGTAATTTAACAGAGTAAAAAAAAGGAGAACAATTCGGTTTTAGTGACTTTGCTCAAAAAAAAAAAAAGAAAACTTCATCAAATAGCGCTTTTAGAGTAGATGTCAGCAAAAAACAAAATTTGTTGGCGGTCACGCCTATTTTTGATGGGGCGGGCCCCTAAAGTTGAAAATATATAGGCCTATATCTCGGAAACTACTGGGTGTCTGATAATTTGTAATACACTAAATTAAATTAATTAATTAAAAATACCTTTCCAACGATATATATCATGATTATAAAATATGGACCGAATATGGGTTAAATCCGAAAAGAATATTTTTTGACCCGAATTTATTTGTTTTTTTTGGAAATGGTTCTTATATGGCAGCTATGACAAATTATGGGCCGATCTTCTAAAATTTTGGAACTGTGATTTTCATGCATATGAGGATATTTCACGTCGAATTTCAACATAATAAGGGTATATATAGTATTGACGTGGATTTCGCAAGTGGACCTTATATGGGGGATATAGTCAAATATGGACCGATATTCTCAAATTCCTGCAGTTTGGTTTAGGCATGTATTCCGAAATTCACAAAATTTTATGGCATGATTTTTGTATATGTTTAAATTGATATGTGCAAAGTTTTGAGTCGGTACCGATATTTATACAATATATGTATATAGGGATAAATGTCTTTTTTATATGTGGTCCTTGTACGGGAGCTATGACCAATTCTGGGCCGACCACCATAAAATTTAGTACAACAATTTATTTGCCTATAAAGATTCTTCATGTCAAATTTTAGCCGTTTAACATTATTTATATCTGTTTTATACGTATTTAAGTGAATTTTGAAAGTGAACTTTATATGGGGGCTATGGTCAAACATGGACCGAACTAAAAAAATTTCGTTTTGCGATTTATTTTTGCATAAAACTTATTTTTGCTGAATTTCGTCTTGATATTACAATTTTATAGGCATTTATGTATAATTGAGCAATATTTCGGGAAGATTTTTGTATAGGGGCTATGAGAAATCATGGACCGATTCATACTATTTTCCGCACACTTTCTTCTTTTATCATAAAAACAATGTATACAAAATTTCATGGTATTATCTGCAATATATTTGAAAATATTGCAATGAAATGGACAAAAAATTTTTTTTTTTTTTACCTTTATTTATTTATTGAATCTTCATATAATGAAATGACAATAAGTATTCAAATCTTAATACTAAAAAGAAAATAATAAGCCCAGCCAGTGCTAGACAAAAATTTTATGATACTAAAAAAATTTCACATCAACTGATCCAGTCATCTATTTTGCGCTTGAGTTAAAGCAAGGGTATCCCTCCTTCTCAACCGATTATGGCCACTAAAGTTAAGGATGTCTCGTGCAAGTGGGTTTGGGTGGTGTTCAAGTTTGCTGACATACTTTGACGTGTGTTTTGTAAATTCAACTTTTACTAATGGCACGCATAGATCTTTGTGAATTCGAGAATTTTTAACATACCATGGAGCTGCAGTAATTATACGTAGAATTTTATTTTGACCCCTTTGAATTTTTTCAATGTTTGATGCTGAGGCAGTACCCCATAATTGAATTCCATAGCACCAGATTGGCTTTAGAATTGCATTGTACAACAATAGTTTGCAGTCCAACTTTAGTGAAGAATTTCTGCCAATTAGCCAATTAAGTTGCACTGCTTTTAATCTCATCTGTGTAAGTTTCGCTTCAATATGAGACTTCCAAGTTAAACGGCGGTCGAGGTGAATGCCGAGGTATTTGACTTCATTATGTTGAGGAATAATTTGATTATTTATTTTGATGAACGAGCAAGTTTCTTTTCGCAATGTGAAAGTGATATGAATACATTTCTGTTCATTAACCCTGATTTTCCAAAGCTCTAGCCAATTCTCTAGTTTATAAACATAATTCTGCAAATTCTGTGATGCTACTTGGTGGTCCTTGTGAACGCTGATAAAGGCTGTATCGTCTGCGAAAGTTGACGTGTGGATTTTGGGGTCTGACGGCATGTCTATGCCTCCGACATCAAATATAAAGTAGGACCCAGTATGCTACCCTGTGGCACACCTGTTTCAATTGGCTGAGCGGGGCTTAAAAAATTGCCTTCTTTGATTTTAAATTTGCGACCGTATAAATAGCTTTCCATAAGTTTATGGGTGTTAGCAGGCAGAGTTAATTTTATTTTGTGCATTAAACCGTCATGCCAAACTTTGTCGAACGCTTGGGACACATCAATGAAAAGGGCGGAGCAGTATTTTTTGTCTTCAAACGACCCTCTTATCACATTTACCAATCTGTGTGTTTGTTCGATGGTGCTGTGTTTAGCTCTGAAGCCGAATTGATGATTAGGAATGCATTCAGTGTCGTTCAGAATTGGAATCAACTTAGTCATTAACAATTTTTCGAACAGTTTAGAAATTGTCGGCAATAGGCTAATTGGCCTATATGACTCTACTTTGGTGTGATCCTTCCCTGACTTAGGAATCATAGTGATCATAGACACCTTCCAATCTGCAGGATAGTATTCTAGGCGTAAAATAGCGTTGAAGATAAAGAGGATAATTCTTCTAGCTACACGAGGTAACTCCACAAGCATTTTATTGCTGATTTTATCCATACCTGGAGCCTTTCTAAGGTTCAGAGTACCAATAGCGCTTTGGACATCACCAAAGTTTAGTCTTAGAGGTACAGGAGGTCTAATAACAAATGGACAAAAAATATAAAATTTTTATGGAGGTTGTCTCACATATTGGTCCATAACTCTGGTTGGCCTAAACCGATTTTACTGATTTTAAATAGCAACCTTCTCGAAAGCATGTCTGACAGAATTATTTAAGATTTGGATCCCAACCACAAAAAACTGATTTCAACATCCAGACAGACAGACGGACATGGCCTAATCGACTCCGATATCTATAAGGATCTACAAACGGAATGACAAACTTATATATACCCTTCTCATGAAGGTGTAGGGTATAATAAAAAATAATAGCTACATATAAACTATTAAATGTGTAGCTTAGAGGAAAAGCAAAAAATACCATTTAATAAAATGCAGAACACATTAGTACATACATATATAAATACGTTTTTGTTTATAACACATCATGCACAAAAGTACACAAAAAGTTTATATCAAAATTTTAAAACTAAAAAAAACACAAAAAAAGAAAAAAAAAGAAAAATTCTAATAGAAATTTACATTTTCATGCCACACAGTAGGTAAAATTAACAAAAACAATATCATCATCATTAGCTTCTTTAGCTATGGCATCATTGTTGTGATTTTTTCCAACCATAAAAATTCCAAATAATAGTTTTGTTTTTTTTTTATACCCTACACCACTATAGTGGGGAGGGTATATTGGATTTGTGCTGATGTTTGCAAGGCACAGAAATATTGGTCCAATACCCACCTTAAAGTATTACCGATCGGCTTAGAATCACTTTCTGAGTCGATTTAACGATGCCCGTCCGTCCGTCCGTCTGGCTGGCTGTCCATGTAAAGCTTGTGCGCAGAGTACATGTCGCAATTTTGAAGATATTTCGATAAAATTTGGTACATAATACTTTTTCGGTCCAAGGACGGATGGGATTGAAACTGGATGGGTTTACCGATCATAAATGTTTGAATTATGCAATTATCCAAGCAAATTGCACCACAAATGAGTAGTAAATGGAGCTAAATAACATCTAAAAATTTTATGAAGATCGGTCTATAATTAGTCGTAGCTCCCATATAAATTAAAAATGTTTGTATCCAAATAATATATCATATATATACAAATAATACGGTACAATTTTATTGTGATCAGTTCATAATTAGTCGAAACTCCCATATACAACCCTCTCCGTAATTCACTTTTACCTACGTAAATCTTTTAAAAGTATTTATATTGCGATAAAGTTTAACACATATAATATTTATATTCACAGAAATCATGACACTGAATTTTGGTCCAAAATAGGTGATATCTCCCATATAACGCCCATTTCTGAAAAACTGTTTTATATTTACATATACTAGGTATGGTCGGGCTTGACCAACTATACTTTTTTACTTGTTTTCTTTTCTTTACTTCATTCTAGCCAGATGAAAATAAATATAAAAATAAAATTTTTTCGGAGAATTTAATTTTGTTTTGGATAAACAAAACTTACTACAATTACACTCAGCGTTGCCATTTTGACGCTTTTTGGGTTTTTTTGCTTTCCAAATAACCGAAATTTTATTAAATACTCGTTTGGAATGGCGGGTATTTATAGCGCTTTTTAGTCTTTTTCACAGTGCTTTTTAGTCTCTTTTATAGCTGTGTTCACATTATGTGTATTTGTCATGTGGACTGTCACTTTTTCGCATGTCAAATTTGTACATATAGTCTGAACACCTTCAAACAATATTATGTGTTATTTCTCTGTGTGCAATACATATGACATTTTTGTATTTAGAATGAGTTCTATTTTCAAGTGACAAACCATCTAACATCAACTGTTTTTTATAACCAAAATTTTGGGGCGGAAAAAATTAATTGAAATTTTAATAAATATAATTTATACCTAATAGTAAAACCAAAATACAAAAAAAAAAAAAAAACTACACAAATTTATTATTGAAAATGGAGGGCAAAATTGAAAAGGAGTTAACAAAAGTAAATACATATGTATGTGACATAACCAACATATGAACATATAATTTATAAACCTACAAACTCAAATTTTGACATACACATGATATCACATATGGGTAGAAAAGTGACATTCCATATGACAAATACACATAATGTGAACACAGCTTAAGTAATGAAAATTGTTGGTACTGACACATTTTACTATTATTATTTAAACATGGCTGATACTTTTTTAACCAACTGCGTATTATTTACATTTTTGTTTTGAGAAGTATTCGCAAACGCTTCTAGAATTTTTTCAAGTATTTATTTTTTTAACCCGCAAATTTTTATTATTTTTTTTATTATTAATTTGTTAAGCAGAAATTTTACCTTTATTCGTGTGCGTGCATTTGTCCTTTGTGCAAATTTAAGAACTTCGATTACATTAAAGGTAATTTCAATGAACATCAACGAATTTTGTTATATTGAGTACATATAACGGGTGATTCAAGTAGATATACCTTTTCAATTGTTTGGCATTTCATAGTGGAAAGACTTACGCCTGGACAACGTTTACAAATCGTTCAACTTTATTACGAAAATTCACGTTCTGTGAGGTATGTGTTTCGTGCACTTCCCTCAACTTATGGTCAACAAAATCGGTCTACTGAGCGTACTATTCGTAACAACATCATCCATTTTGAGACCCAGCATTCATTATTGGATACTATTCGACCGAATATACCACGTTTAGCACGCTGTGAAGAAAATATAGCGGTGGAATTACCGTTCCATATTTCTTTAAAAATGATGCCGGTGCGAACGTAACCGTCAATGGCGACCATGATAACCGACTATTTGATGCCTGAAAGTGAAGCTGGTGATCTCGGCGACATTTAGTTTCAGCAAGACGGCGTCACTTCCCACACATCGCATCAACCAATGGATTTATTGAGAGAACACTTCGGTGAGCACATAATTTCACGTTTTGGGCCGGTCGATTGGCCACCAAGATCGTGTGATATCACACCGTCAGACTTTTCCTGTGGGGATATGAAAAGTCTAAAGTTTATGCGGACAAACCCGCTTCGATTCAGGCCTTGGAGGAAAACATCATGCGTGTCATTCGCCAGTTACCAGTCGAAACCTTCAAACAAGTCATCGAAAATTGGACTCAACGGATAGACCATCTGCGACGTAGCAACGACCAATATTTGATAGACAGAATGATGCTTTAAAGAAGTAGGGAACCTCACAATGGATTACGCTTTTTTTTGCAAACGCTTCTGGAATTTTTTCAAGTACATACATATTTATTTTTTAAATCCGTGTACTTTTATTCGTGTGAGTGCATTTGTTCTTTTTGCATAATTAAAAACTTCGATTACATTAAAGGTAATTTAAATAAACATCGACGAATTTTGTTATATTGGAGTTATCTTCGAGAAGGTATGTAAGGAAAATAGTATGATTGGAAGCGACAAGGAATTCATAAAACAAATTTAGTTCTCTTTACAGAAAATCTTGTAATAGAAATAAGAAAAAATTTCATTTATTACAAAATTTGTCATTATTTAGTGTAAATAACATTTTTAACACTAATAAGGAAATCAGGTTTGTAAAGAAATTTATAGAGAACTTTAATACAATTAATGATATTAAAATATATTTGAGAAATATTCGTTTATATAAATGGAAAGATACAGACGATTTCTGGATAGAAATCTATAAGTTCAGGGATTCTTTGGGAGAAACTCCATTTGTTGAACTAAATAGTTTTGTTTTACGCTTACTTTCGTTACCTTATTTAAATGCCAAAGTTGAAGGGACATTCAGTTTAATGAACGTTTTTAAAACAATAATGAGAAATCGTCTGTCTTTAAATTCTGCAAATGCCTTAATGTATATTAAATATGGATTAAAGTTCGAAAATGTCAAATGTCAGAATGCCCTTCAAAAGTTTGCAATAAAATAAATTCTAATGAAGTTTACCACAAATCCAAATTTTTTATTAAAACTGGCCTAATGATTCGGATAAGTCGTACTATTTTGAGCATTATGTATGAAAATGAATTACATGCATACTTATTTTTGTTTATGTTAATATATCGTTATTTTTTATTTGCACTTGTACTTGCACTTAAGTATTTGCATATGTATGATTTATATATCTTTATGTTTTATATAATTTGTTAAAATGGTTTATATGTTTGTTTTTATACTTATTTTATTTTAGTAAAAATCCATCGACCTCGAATAAAATATAGGAACTTATGTATTTGTTATCTTTTCGTTATAAAAACCTCAATAATAAGGCTAGTTAATCTTGGTTTTTTTTAGCCGCAATTTTGTTAATTTTTACCTTTTTTTACTTTTATATTTTTATGTGCTCACAGTGCTTTTGATAATGCAAGAGTTGGCATCACTGATTACACTATATAAAAAAAAAAATAAATGAAAACAGAAATTTAAGGAAATACTCCAAGGATTGTTAAACAAAATCGAATTGTTTTTAGTGTTGGGAAAAAACATACAATCTTGTTTATTTGTGTGTTGGTTAAGCAGCAGAGAGCTTTATGTATTAAAAGAGATGATCATAAACGAAACTCTGCTTCCATTAGTGTTATATAGCAACTAATTTAAGTTTGATCTCCGAGAACACAGCAAAGCAAGAAACAAATGCTCATTTTAAGTTGGATGCACCCATTTGTTCCTAACAAAAATTTTGTCTGCACAAAAATTTTTTACTTTTTGTCTGGAAAATCGAATCTGCCATATGTAAACAAAATTTTAAGTGTTAATACTGCGGCCGTTGATTTATTTTGCTTTGGTCTTGTTTCACACTCTTCAGTTTTAGCTGGCTAGTTTTTGTTTAATTTTCTTTTGAACTTGCCATTTAATTCACACACGTCAATTCAATTCTCATACTTTTTAATGCAAATCAACATGCATGAGAGAAAAAACAACAAAAGGAAATAAGAAAATTGACTAGTATCGTCAAGTTTCTAGTCCCTTTTTATTCTCTTTTCCCTTCTCATCCAATAATACTTGGCTTGACGAGTTAAAATTGAAAAGTGTGAAAGCGGAGGAGGTTTAAGTCTCAAAAAAACAAATATTAAATTATTTTAAAATGTTGTATATTCGAAATGAATGAAGAAGGAAACTTTCTTTTGCTGATGGCCATGGAAATACATAAGGCATTATTATTTGTATGAAAAAATGTAACCTATTGGTAAGTCAGTTAATTTTTGTCCAGACAAAATATAAAATTAAACCAATACAAGTTGAGAGTTGTTCGTAAAAAATATTTTCTATCTCTTACAAAAAGGCATCAAACTTCATAGGAAAAAATCCACTTAGGAAAAAAACACAAGTAAGAGTCAGATTTATAGTGTACGTGTGTCAAAGTCACGTGCGCAACATTTTAACATTGTGATAGGGAATTTAAATTTTTGCCCTTGACTGCTTTAAACTTACGCATTAGATTAATTAATCAAAATATTATAATTGTATCTAAGGTACGGTCACATTTGTCAAATATGAACTCCAAAAAGTGTAACCACTTGTTTTAGCACAAATTTGTTTGGCTTTGTTTACCCTTACAAGAGTTTTGCAAGATCAAATAGCATCAAATAAACTAAAACTAAATAATTTTTGTGCTTTGGCCTAAATAAGAAAAGTTTTTTTTTAAATAAATAAACGAGTTCAAATACGAGTATATGTTATTTAGTTGTTACGTCTTTTTAATTTTGGTCAAAATGGCTTCAGAGTTTGTTTAATGTGGTTCCTGCAAATAGTCTACTTACCATTATCGTTGACAAAATAATCCAAATTAGCGTAAAAGTTACCTCTTAAGTATACATAGTTAAATATAGGATTTAACTTCAGGGTTTTTATCTTAAGCTAGATTTACACGATTGAAATTTTATTCAGTAGTTAATAAATAAATAAATTTTAAAGAAATTTTGCTGTTTACACGAGTTTGAAGCATTTCAATCGTGTAAATCTAGCTTTACACTCTTTATTTTATCAATTTAATTTGAAGGCAAGATTTTTCTTATTTTAAATCAGTTTTAAAACTGTATGTCAAATTAAGACAAACTAATTAAAATTTAAGAAAAGAAAAAAACAAATTCCAATAAAAAATATATATGTAAAATATAAATTAACCATTGCATTTCAGTTTGTAGATGTTTTTTGACGTTTGAAGAACCTTACTCGTTCAACAATACAATGATTGTGTTTGTTATGTTGGAGACAGGCATGTATTTTTTTGTAAAGTTATATATACACGATCGTCAGATATTACAACGTTGTCAGATCTAGCAATGTGCTAGCAATGTACTGACATTGAAAAATTTTTAGTAAAAGGTAAATTGTTAGTTTACACGACTGTAGGAAAACTAACAATTTCATTGGCACACAATTGTCACACAATGAATTTATCTGTCAACCGAAATTGTCAGTTCACACGGTTGTCAGATTGTTATGTGGCATTGTCAAATTCGTTTTGCAGCGTTGTGTGTGTGTTTAAAAATTTTAAATATTGTCATGGAACAAAAACGAGCAATTGAAACCATTTTATCTGCATTCTATGAAACAGGATTCATCAAAAGATATGTCACTATTCATTTTTTATTTTCTTTAATTTAATTTTTTAATTTTCTTCCACTTTTTTTTTCAAAAATGTTATTCATGCACACTTGTTTGATTATTTATTTACATACAGAGTTTAGAAATAATTTTATGACAATGCTGCCATTGGCAAATGCATAAACTTTGCACATATGACAATGAAAAGTGTTTGACAATTGTCTTAAAACGATGACAATGACAAAATTGTGTGTTTACATGATTGTTAGATGTCTGACAATATTTTTGTTTTCCAATGTACTGAAAATGCTTTTTCTTACAACGTTGGAAGACAAAAATTTAAGTTCACACGGTTGTTACAGTGTTGTTATTATAACGTTATAAAATCATTTAAATTGTGGTAGTTTAGTTTATCACCAAAATTAGTGGTGTTAAGTCAAGGTGAAAAGCAATGTAAAAAATGGTTACTTTTGTATTAAAAAAAGTAACCAAAATGGAAAAAAATCACACAAGTACACATTGGAAAAAAGTAACCAATTTTGGTTAAAAGTAACGGCAACGCTGGTCATGATGCCTGTGAATATAAGTTTTATATGTGTTAAACTTTATCTCGATATAAATACTTTTAAACGATTTATGGAGCTTAAAGTGAATTACGGAGAGGGTCTTATATGGAAGTTTCGACTAATTATGGACCGATCATAATGAAATTGTACCGTATTATTTGTATACATATGAAATAAATTTGCGTTCAATATTATTTGGATACCAACATTTTGGAGAGAGTTGTGCTCTTTAAAGTGATTTTTGTAAGTGGGCCTTATATGGGAGCTACAACTAATTAGGAAGCGATCTGCACAAAATTCGTAGATGTGATTTGGCTTTATTTACCACTCATTTGTGATGAAATTTGTTTAGATACTTGCATAATTTAAACATTTATGATCAGTAAACTCCAATTTCGGGAGGACATTTGAATGAGGGCCAGGTGGAATAATGGACCGATTTCCACCAGTTTCAATTCCATTCATCCTTGGGCTGAAAAAATATCACGTACCAAATTTTATCGAAATATCTTCAAAATTGAGACCTGTACTCTGCGCACAAGCTTTACATGGACAGCCAGCCAGCCAGACGGACGGACATCGTTAAATCGACTCAGAAAGTGATTCTAAGCCGATCTTTATACTTTAAGGTGGGTGTTGGACCAATATTTCTGGGTGTTACAAACATCTGTACAAATCCAATATATCCTCCCCACTATGGTGGTGTAGGGTATAATGAAATAAAAAAGTTAGTTGGGCATAGAAAAAATTAAAGTTCAATAGCGCTGCTAAATAAAAGAATATGTTAAGATTTTTGTTTAACAAAAACGAAGAAAACACATGTTACAATACTGTGCTACAAATAAACTTTTTAAAAACTTGCATTTTTATATTATTGTTTTTTTTTAATAATTTTAATTGAATATTCCTTTCGAACGTATGATTCAATGTTTGTATGCCTGAAATAATTTTGAAAACTATTTTGGCACAATTACTAAATGTGAGTGAAATTTATACAATTCATAAATAAACTGATGATTTTAAAGCATATGTATAATATATTTAATTGAATCTAATAGTTTTGATCATTTAAGTGTGAAATATGTGTTAATAAATAAATAAAAAATAAACAAAATTTGTTTAATTAGAGAAAATAAATGTGTAAAGGTACGGTCACACTTGGCAAATATTTGCCGAAAAAGACGTAACCACTCAATAAAATATATTTAAATTTAAACAAATTTATGCGTTTTTGAGTAAATATTTGCCAAGTGTGATCATACCTTAACACTTCTACAATTAATAATATTTGCCGTTTTTAACCCTTAATACCTGAAATTGAAAATACATTAAAATTGCAGAAATAAATGTTTGTTCTAGCATGTATTTCATCTGCAAATTACGAATTTCAATTCCAATTCAGAAAAATAATACTCCTGGAAAGCTCCAGGATAAAAACAAGGAAGACAGTCTGTAGACGGTCTTTGTAGCTAGACGGAAAAAACCGGTTTTTTTAATACTCAACTGATGACCGTCTATAGACGGTCTTAGGCGTTGAAGGGTTAATCATTGTTTGCATAAAATCCGTGCACTTTCGATTTTTTCAGTAACTGTTTTCAACAATTTAAACAAATTAAACAGTTGGATTCTATTTATACGAGTGCTGAGTGATGGAAAATTTAAATAGAATGAAAATCGTCGTAAATTTCTTAAAAATTTTACATTTTCCGGTTTAATGATTGCCAAAAAGCTAAAGCTTTATTAAAAGTACTGTAAACTACGTTATAAAATGATACGTTTAATAATGATGCACAAAAGCTAAAGCTTTCAAAAAAGGATTGTAAATGATGTTATAAACCGTAAATATTACAAGCGAAACTTAAGCACGGATCGTAAATTAAAACAAAGCAAAATCCCGGTATTTCCGTGGACAATACCCGACATACAACAATGGTAATAAATACAACACCAGTGTACAGGAGTCCAGGGTTTTACATGCAGTATCGTCTTTGGAGAAATGACCATATGGTGTTCTTCACACCGGGTAGACGAACGGCCTACCAACGCATTGTACGACTTGCAAGAACATACAGTATTGCATGTCCCGCAAAACACAAAATACGCAACTCTTCGTACATCAATTGTACAGATCAATGTAAAATAACCTGACTAGAGTGCTTAAGCTATCTAAACTCAACCATTCATAGTTTTGACGATTGACACAGCCTGAGACAATTATTGAAACGAACACAGTCCACCTTAGCTGCACAGATCCCCGCTACCACTAGCCTAGCGTGCTTACTTACCAATTACTAGTTGAGGACAAGTCCCCGGTTTGTAACTAGTAGCCGTGGAACTAGATAAGGCTCCATTTAACTGCAATATTAATGGGGTGAAAGAATCAAATACTTTCCAGTTTGCAGTTCCGTGCAACATGCCAAGGGTAAAAACACCAGTGCACAGTCGAATCCAAATTATTTTTTTTAGTAATAAATTGGGCATTTCTAAATGGCCGTTCCGATCCAGATAAAATTTTACTTGGGTGTAGCTAAGGTGAACTCGAGTTTAAGTTTTAAAGATGGTCTCCACAAACCATTCAGATACGGAGCTGTTGGGGCTAAAAATAGGACACCTTTGACATGTTATTTGTTTAAACGCGTGTATTTTTTTGACTTTCATCCTATTTCTAAGATTTTTATGGCAGTTTTCTATATAGACACATTTGAAAATTTAAACCTAAAAATTTTGCCAAATCCTGGTCCGGTTTTTTTTTTTGTAATATCGGTAGAAATTTTTCTACGAGTTTTTCTTAAATTTTTATTTTTAGGCCATATGTTCGAAAACCTGCATGTATTTTTTTATACTTAAAGTATTTCTGGATAGGTCTGGGTATAAATGTGGACCTTATAAGCAAAACTCTACAAAAAATCTAATTTTTGTGATTTTCTTCTAATTGCGGGATTTCCTTGCCAATTTTTGAGTTGAGTATCAATTTGTTCTTTAAAAGTATTCAATTGCTTTTTCTGGGTTTTTTACGTTTTCTACTTTCACCTCCATAATCAACTCTGGTGCTCTAATCCAGTGGTCGGCATTCGTAGCCACCACAGGCAGAATGTGTTCTACAATTTAGCTGAAAAAGACCAATCTAAGCTTAACTCGTTAAAATATTAAAAAAGAAACCAGCTTGGAGTTGTGCATCAAAACCACGAAGCATTTACTAATATTTATATTGAAAATTTATCAATATTCAGACCAGATATTGATCATAACGATCAATTCTGTCAAAGATTTATATTTAGAATTAATCAATATTCGGACCACATATTTATTATAACGATCATTCAAATAAATGTTCCAACAAATAGAATTTTCTATCAAAGATTTCTATTGAAAATTTATCAATATTCAGACCATATATTAATCATAACGATCATTAAATTTAAGTTCAACTTTCCTAAAAACTTTCTACTGAATGTTTCAACAAATAGAATTTTCTGTCAAAGATTTATATTGATAATTTATCAATATTCAGACCAGATATTGATCATAACGATCATTCAACTGAATGTTTCAACAAATAAAATTTTCTGTCAAAGATTTATATTGAAAATTTATCAATATTCAGACCAGATATTGATCATAACGATCATTGAATTGAAGTGTAACTTTCGTAGAAACTCTTAACTGAATGTTTCAACAAATAACATTTGCTGTCAAAGATTTATATTTAGAATTAATCAATATTCAGACTTTATATTTCTCATAAACTTAAGGTGGTATTTAGCTCATTTGTTTAAACTCATAAAATTAATTAAATTTGCAGATTTAGTTCCTGTCCAAAGCAAATAAAAATTTAATAAAATCATTTAAGTGTAAAAAGAAAATAAATTTAGCGTAACATTTGAAATAAGGAAAAAGCAATGAATGTTTAGAATTAACGCACACACATAAATTTAAAATATAAGTAGCTACAGTAAACTCACTATAAAATAAATTATTTTTCAAAAAATTTAATCGTTAATACAAGGTTTCTAAGAAAATCAAGTGAAATATTTGCAAAATTGTTAAGACAAATAAGGTTTTGAAACAAACAAAATTAAGAAAAATGGGAGGCTTAAATTTAAAATTTTAAATCCAATTAAACCTAAATAATATGTTTAATAATAAACTCACTTAAGTAAATTGTTAAAATTTTTAAAAATTTTAATATACATATTTCCTCAGAAATATACATTTAAGATGTCATTTAAAATATAAATAAATTTCCCCCAAAAATTCTCTTGCAAATATTGCAACTATTTATTTACATATGTATGTTAACTGTTTATGATTTATTATCGTTTATTTTAAATTTTAAATATTTTATTATTAAATTATTTTTGGATTTGCTATTTAAGAAATATTGTGCAAATATAATTATATTAATTCAAAATCTTAAATAAATAAATGCAAGTGTGTCAAACAATCCATTAGTCAAACGAGAGGAAGGAAGAAAGTCAGTCATAATGACCAGGTGGGTGGGGAGCAGAGCGTTTTGTTAAAGAAAATTCCGTCTAAAAGATTAACAGCACATATTCTTGTTATTAGCATACTAATTAATATATAACAAGTAAGAGTGCTATATTCGGCTATGCCGAATCTTATATACCCTTCACCTTTGTTGTGGATGCATAATTATGTCGATAAACACGCCATCTGTTGATGAATTTGTTCGTAACAATGTTAATACACTTAGTTTTTTTGATGAAATTTTCAGAGGTTGTCTCGGATATTTGCTCATATCTCCGTTACTTATGGACGTATTTTGCTGATTTTAAATAGCAAACTTCTTGAAAGCATGTCTGACAGAATTATTGAAGATTTGAATCCCGAAGATATCTGGGGACTTCAGAAAATTGATTTCAACGCACAGACAGACAGACAGACGGATATGGCTTAATAGACTCCGCTATCTGTAAGGAACCGGAATATATATACTATACTTTATAGGGTCGGAAAATTATATTGTGGAAATTACAAACGGAATGACAAACTTATATATACCCTTCTCATGAAGGTGAAAATATTAGCGCAAAAACAAAAAAAAAATTCACTCATTATGACAAAATATACACAAATTTGTGAGTAATTATTTATAGTTATTAAATGAAAGAAAGAAAGAAAGAAAGAAGGAGGTGTGAGATTTTAAAATTATTCATATACCTACATACTATATAAAGTTATTAAGGACTGAGTCATTAAACATACATATATCATAGATACAGTGTTTTTCAGCGAAAACTTTGTTGAATATCATTAAATTTTTTATTGTATATTGAAAAGAGTAAGGTTTGACAATTGTACTAAATGATACGTTATCTCAGTAAATAAAATAAAATAATTATAAATTAAGAGTAGAAATTTTCAAACACGTCCTGAATTTGGAGTTCTAAGGCTGTAAACGACTCGATTAGCTCTTTATAGAAATCGCATGATGGTAGCTGCGAATTTAGAAATGGAATTTCGTTATACTAAAAAAAGGAAACTAGTTGACCGCGAATCGTCAGGCTATCACTGACTAGTATTTAACTAATTACTTTAAAATGTGCGTGTCTTGCGAGTGGTTGTCTTACTAACGGAAACTATCTAACTTAATTTACACTGGTATCAAAGGAAAATTAAGATACAATTGACCTTACAAAATTCTATTTATATTGAGTAAATTGTATACTGACCACCCTGCTGTTTACTTGGGGCCACTAAAGTCACAGTTACCTATATTAGGTAATTCGCATGGTCGGAACGGCCATTGAAGAGCTGATTTTAGTTAAATTATGCTTAATAGGGTTTAACTGGTTAATTAAAAAATTACGTGTCCTGGTAGGATTCAACTAGCCCCTAATCGTTAATCTATGATGTAAGAGGCGCTATCTTAGCGAAAGCTATCTATCTATGTGAATTTACACTATTCCGCATTACAAATGGTGATTAACAGACAATATCCGCTAAGTAATATTATTTCTACTAAGTAAAATGTAAATTGACCACCCTATTGTTTACTTTACAGTGGTGTTAATACTTTAGGTATTTTTTATTTTATGTTATCTATGCTATTTTTGTCTTTTAGCTTATAGTATTAGCTGGCCACAAAATAATTCATTCAACAACATCATTTGTAGAACGACAAAAAAAAAACCCACGAAATACTAGGCCTAAATATTTCAATTATTTTTTAACAACAAAATAAACGCCCACAAAACAACACCAACAATATGGGTCATATTTAAATGTCATTAAAATTGTCATTATTTTCAAAACTAAATTCTTTACCAGAAGAAAATCTATTAATTTGTTAAAACATTTGTTTCAAATTTATTTGCTTTGCTACAACAACAAACAAACATTTCATGCACAATTAGAAAAACTAAATACAAAAACAAAGAAGAAAAACATTTGCGAAAAATATGTATGTATGTCGTACCTATTTTAGCAAAGTAAAAAACAAGACATTACTAAAACACTTCAGGCATATAATACTGGTTTTAGATCAAACGACATGAGACATACAATGTACATACAATGTTGTTGATTCTAATGAATCAACATTATCTAAAATAATGTTGTTGAGTTTTCTCGCATCCAACAACAAACCACGCATATGACACTTTCATTAGAGCAACACACACAAACCCAGTTTTTTTTTTGCCTCTGTTCGCCATTTTACATTTCACTAAATGTTGTTGAGGATGTTTTCAAGAAAATCTTTTTAGAATTTTTGTGCTTCGGTTTTGTTAAGCATTAAATTATTTAAATTTAAAAGAAAATATCAAAATAGTTTTTTGTTTTTATTTGCGTATTCTGTAAAGAGCGGGTGGTATATCATTTTGATTTCATTAAATGTGTCATGATGATGTGTTCGTACAATGGCAATATTTTTGTTTTACAACTGCATTTAGCTACAAAAAAAAAAAAAAACAAAAAACAAAATGAAAATACCGCATAAACAACAGCCACAACAATAACATTTGAAAATATGCCCCAGAAAATAAAGTGTAAACAACTCAGAGTCATACAGCCACAGGCTCAGAGAGCACAATATAACGGGTTTTTATGAACAATAATAACAACAACACTGACAATTTGTTTGGCAATCAATCAATTATGTATGTACTTGTAAGCATGCTGTTGTTATTGTTGCTGTTGTCAATTGAGATGAAGCATAAACAATAACAGAAAATGGTCACTTTGCTTCGATGTTTTGACTTTTGCAAATACGAGTAAGCAGTGCTACCAGACAATATTTTTGTTTATTGTTTAGCTGCAAATAGAACAACGTTTTGTGGTAAAAAATATTTGTTAATTAAATCAATTTTATTTTGTTACTATTAATTGTACTCGTATATACAGTGGCTCTGTTACTGTTTGTAAAATATTAAACCCTATTTGAAAAAAGAGAGCTTAGGATTTTTTAAATTTTTTTCAAAATTAAATAAATTATTTATTATTAAACACAAAAACAAATAACAGTATTATTCAGAAAAAATTAAAGTAGACTTCAAATGTACTTTAAGAAATTTTTGTATGAATATTTTGTCTAAAAGCACACTTCAAACCTAATTTATTTTTTATGAATATGGCAGTAAATATAATACCTATTCTACCATTTATATAACAGAAACAAAAACAAAATAATTAAAAAAACCTTAATAGTATGATCATAGTGAAAGTCGGTCAGGTCATTAAATTCAGTTATTTATAAGATATTTAGTATTTTGTTGCGTATCATTTTTGATTCTCGACAGCTTGAAGTTTTTTTAGAATCGATTCAACCAGTTTTTTGCACACATCAGGACTTATTTGGTTCCATTCATCCAGTAATGCAGCTCTGAGATGGTCAGTACTAATACATAATCTATTTTGCATCCGACGTCCGAGCTCATCCCGTAAATGCTAGATTACGTTAAGGGGTGGACTTTGCGCAGGTGATTTGAGGGCTTTAAGACAATTATACAACAATTAGTTCTTCGCTATTAGCGATGTTTGCTTCGGGTCATTGTCATGGTAAAATTTAAAGTTATTGGCACTTTGTTTAACATTTGCCTTCAAAATATCAAGATACATGTTTTTATCCATTATGCCTTCTATGAAATGAAGATTTATGACACCGGAAGCAGTCATGCAATCCCACACCAACGCTGATAAGACCCCGTGCTTGTTGTTTTCCTAGTATTTTTAGGGCAAAACTCCTCCTTAGGTTTGCGACACACATAACGCCTGTCTTCGGACCCAAATAAAGTGAATTTGCTTTCGGCTGTGAAAAGAATCTGTAAATTTTTAAAGTGCGTGTTCATAGATATACCCGTTATTCAAAAACGATTATTAAATTTAACAAACGTTTATTAAGCAAATTTTTATATGCAAATCTGTCTTATATGTAAATCTGTCTTAATAAACGTTTGTTAAATTTAATAATCGTTTTTGAATAAGGTGGATAGTCTACAAGTGTTCATTGAAAGTAAATTTTTAAAATGATCTTGCCCGACTTTAAATGTGAGTCACTGTACATAATATAAAGCAAATTTGTTTTTTTTTGTTCTTTTATTTCAAGTACCACAATGTATAATAAATTTTCAATTAAAAACTTTGCAAAGCAAATTTGAAATTAATTGATGTCATTAAAGTATTCTTCTGGTTGAAAGTTATCCATTATCAACTATAAAATATTTAATAACTAGAAACGAAAAGTTTACAGAAATAAACAGGGATTTTTAGTTCAAATAAAAAGAGGGGTTGGGGGAGGAATACATATATGATTTCCACAAATTGTGTTTTTAGTTGGCATGATTTTAAATTTTTATTTTAAAGTAAATATCAACGCTTCATATTAATCAACGCAATCAAAATGCTTCTAATTTCACTTTTACTATGCTGAATTAAAAAGGGAAAGTAAGTAATATTTGCCTTTACAGGATTTCATTTACAATGAGTATAATTTAAACTAACGAACTGCTTCCTTTTTTTTTTTAAGTAACACTCAGGCAATTAATATGCCTATATATAATTTCGTTACTTTATTTGGAAAGGGGATAGTTGAACAAATAAAGGAGAAAGAAGAAAACTTTTTATATCACAACTCTGCAATTGCGCATTAAGTTTGTTTTTAGTGCAGAATTGCAGCGCCTCTGGTGGTGAGTAGGTGCATTAATGTTAAAGCTTAAATAAATCCTTAATTTAATTATTTTACTTCGGTGGCGTTTCAATGCTATACCATCGAATGAGGGCGCTGTGATAAATATTAGTTATGATAAGATAGAAACTAATAATTATCAGAAGCTAATGTTGATTGAGTGGCAGCGGCTGGGTACACAGAAAAAAATAAAAATGAGTTTCAATTAAAATATTTGTGTAATCAATTAAAAATTTAATTGAAATCGGACCTGTAAACAAAATGATAGTATCAATTAAAAAAAATGTGAGATTTAATTGAAAATATCAGAAAGAGTAATTGAATCAATTAAAATTTTAATTGAAAATTATTTTAAAATCAATTAAAGGTTTAATTGAAAAAAAAACATGATTTTTTTTTTGTGTATCGAACCCGGGCTACAAATACCAACTCATGCTTACTAATCAAATGCTCCAACCAATTAAGCTACAGCACCCTCACTTGCAGAAGCTAAAGGGATAATTGAATAATCAACTTACTGTTATTTGGTTTATCACGGGAGATTAACTGACTATTCTTTCTACAAAGTATTATTTATAATGAGTAAAATGTAAAGTGACTACGTTACAGTTTACATAGGAAGACTAACATGACAATTGATTTCACTTTAGATTACCTGGAATGTATAAAAATATACAAAAAAGACATCAAAAAGTCAATCAAATTACTGCAAATACATTCTGGTTCATTTAGAGACACTTGAGTGGCAATTGAAACACCATTAAATTACGTGGGAGTTGTAAAGTAATCAACTAACTTATATTTGCATTACAAAAGACAAATTGTTTCAAAAATATTTTTGTACAACTGAAGTAAACAGTCAAGTAACTAAACATTACTGCAAAATGCAGTCTAGTGTACTAAGGAACATTAAAGTCACTATATACTCTACATCTGATTACCTGGGAGGTGCAAAGTAATCACAAAGTATCAAATAATAAAAATATATAAACGAAAGACACTAGATTACCTGGGAGGTGTTAAGTAAACAATTGACTTCTATTTAAAGTTACAAAGCATACCTATACCAATTAAATTGAATTCCGCTAAATAATTCCACAATAGCTAAAAATTCTGTTTAAAAGACAAACTTGGCCACTATCAGAACTGAAGACTTGGCTTATATTCAGTTTGCAAAGTTTATGCTCGTATTTAGTAATTACTAATGCATGTAACATGTTTTGGCCATTTCAATTTGACTATTCATCAGTATCACTAACAGCAACGACTGCATCATCATCATACAAAGTGATTTAAATTCATAAAAATTTAATGATTTTTTTTTAAAACCTCTTTGTGTTTTCAGAAGCATGTAGCTTTTCAATTAATAATTCATCAGTTGTAATGCCAAACAAACATTTTTTGAGGTTTTTGTTTTACGTTTGAAATGTAATCTAAAAGAGGTGAATTTTGGGTATTTAAATAATAAAAAAGCTTTTATTTGTTGCTGGTTAAAATTAAATATTTAATTTTAAAGAAATGTACATATTTACATGATATTTACATGACATTATGGTGGCTTCAACAACTTTGTTCTTCAAAACAAAATAAAACACAGAATTTATATGAAATTCTTTAAAACTTTTAATGTTTTGGAAAACGTAAAATTTGGGAATTATCTATGATCAATCATACAGATGTTGATTCTTTTATTTTCAATCACATTTGAGCAAAATGTCGGTTCTATGACGTTAATGACTTTGGGGATTTTGAGTTTTAAGGCTGTAATCGATAAGTTTGGTTCTGTATAGACTCAAGTTTAAGCCTTACTTTTAGTAATATATGTATGTTGTTCACTTTATTTTGACGCTCACAGTATGTTAACAAAGTATGCACAGAAATCCCTGTACATGTCTTCTACTCGTAAACATTTATGAAAACAGCAATGTATATACATATATAAATATATGTATCTCTGTATATGTTTATAACTTAATATATTCCAGGTTAATATACACAATACAGAATGTATACAATTTTCTTTATCATAACCTGGCCCGCATGTTGAATGTATAAATAAAACTGTCAACATCACGAATATGTTGTATGTAATATAAAAATACGTGCATAAGATGCATGTTTTACATGGCTAGAAGTTGTGTTAACTTCATTTTGCTACATGAATTTCAATAGTCAAAGGTCGACTTAAAAGCAGAAGTTTAAAAGTTGCAACTTTTATTTAAATTTCTGAACTCATCTCGCAAACATTTTTATCAAGTTTTCAAACAAGTCAGGACGTGTGATTACGAAAAGACCTGCATTTAAGAACTAGACTATTGTATATTAAACTAAACTTCAGCCACGAAATTTTCACAATTTATAGAGTGCCCTTATGGTGTATTTGTATTATATCTCTATGTGCATTAGCTAGCATTACAATCTCTGTTTCGTAATAAAGTTGTTGCTGTTCATACAATCCTACACATACAGTATTGGAAAAAAATAATAAGAACGATGCTTCTCTACTTTCATTTTTGTTAATATTTCAATAATAAAAAAATTATAATTGTCAAATTAAAGAACACTACAATCTGGTAAATGAAAATTATAACCAATAACATTACATTACCACTTTTTCTTGGCTTTTTTGCTTGCACCAATGATGATCTCTACTTATGAAATACATTGTGTTGGAACTAGGAAAATAGATAATGGGAGGGAGGATAGAGGGAGTAGTGTTTGTGAACATTTGACTTGAATTTTCCTATATCAAAAGAGACAGGGAATACTTCCGCAGGAAGTTTATTCCACATAAGAACGAATATTTCCTGTAATATGTTGTGCGAACCGCTGTCCAGTTGTGGATGAGCCCTGACTGAAGAACTATGGGTTTTGGGAACAAGTTCCTTGATTTCAGCAGAACACATTCCATTATAGTATCGATAGAACAGTGAAACACAACCCTTATTGCGGCGACGCCTTAGTGAATCAATAGAGTTGGATACCCTACTGTCACCTTCGACCTTTCCTGTACGCGGTCGAGTATCTCATAGACTTCGAAGCACCGCCCTATAGAGGAGAGTTGTATGTAGGTGGTGTAAAGTATTGCCCAAATCGTTTCAAAAAACCAAGGCACTTGAACGTTTCTTTTGATACTTGAAAAATGTGTTTAGTCCAGCGTACATCACACTGGATTCTCATGCCTAGAACATCAAGAGCGTCTGATTGCTTAATATTTACTCCGCCCACAAAAACAGATGAAGCAACATGATCTGGCGTGCGTTTGTGCCTTAACATACAATATTGAGTTGTACGTGCGTTAAAACTGACTTTATTAATACAACCCGATTCTGAGATTGTCCCAAGATCTTGGTTAAGTGTATCATTCATGTTTTGTTTCATTTCCCCAAATGTTTGGTGTATGGTTAAATGAATATGAATGGCAAACGTTGCTATCATTTGCAAAAGAATATAAAGAATAGTTGGAAGTTTGACGTAGAAGGTCATTTAGAAAGATAAGAAATAAAGTAGGAAAAAGAACTGAGCCTTCAAAGCAAGCCATATGAGTCCGAAAAGAGTCTTCTAACATATTTTCCGGAGCGTTCATGCTCTTTATGAGCCCAAAAATCAATAATTATTGCTCCGAAACCCTTCAGAAAAGAGGGTCATTACATTCGAAAATGGTCATCAGAAAACAGTCATTGCAATTTTAAATACAAACAATTAAAAGTTTACATTTATTATTTTTTTTTAAATTGTTTTTACCTAAACGAAAAGGGAATTCATTTACAAATAAACTAAATTAGAAATGGGAAAAAATTAAATGAATTGTATTTACAGTAAAAAATATAAAATGAAATGCATTTAAATTAAATTTATAAAAATGGAAAAAAATTAATTTTAAGCAAATTTTTATTTCGCTACAAAAATGCTTTTTAGTTGGACTCTTTTCTGACTCCTTTTTCGAAGCGCTCCTAGAATGGTATGCTGGGTTGTGGTACCCCTGATTCAAACTTGAACTCGTCTGGTTATTGGTTATTTGTTTCAGTATTATCTATAACTTCCTACCACTCAACCTTTATGTCTCACACAATATTAATGTTAAGTTGAATTTCCATCCATTTATAACACTTCCACGCCTGTACGATTCATAGGTTCCACAAGATTTTAACATATTTTGAAAAAAATAGAATTTTACTTCCTCTTGATTTTGAAAAAAAAAAATAAAATAAATAAATTGATAAGTCCGGGGATTGTGATGGCTACTCTCTAACATGGACTTTGTTGTGCTTAAACCAAAACTTAACCAGTTTGGATGTGTGCTTGGGATCATTGTGCTGCATGAATTACCATAGGAGCGCTATTTTTTGCCTGATAGGATATTCTAGATCATCAAAGTACTGATGATAGCAAGAATTAAGACACATCCGTATATGGCATTTTCGTTGCATCATTGCAATAACGGCTGCTTCAGCCGTTCTCATTATTTTTGTCCAACACTGTTCATATTTACATTGTTTGATTATTATTAGTTTTTAGTTTGCGTTACAAATACAGTAACAACAATGTATAAACAACATATTGTTGCATGCAATTTAATTTGCACTCCTTTAAAAAAGAAACACACTAAAAAAAGCACAAAATATGGGTCATATCTGTGCTGTAACAACAACAATAAACAATAAAAAAACAAGACAAGAAAATTAAGTAAAAATATCCCAATCATATAATAAACTCTACATGCTACAAGAGTTTACAAATACTTTTGGTTTTACGAGGGATAAGCGTAAAGTTATTGAAAAACGTGAAATGTCCCGAAACTATATTTTTACTTTAATGGCTACTTAGTTAGCTAATGGCAAAGGCTTAACTAATGATTCTTTATTCGCAATGCTTAGTTTGCCATTATTTAAACCCCCAAAATGCGTTGGTCAACTATTAGTCAAATAATAGCTGTTGCTATGAAAATAAAGTTTACAATTGTTTTCGACGACAAATTGTAAATTTGGATTACGAATTTGAATAATGGCTAAATTCACAGTCTTAATAGTAATAGTTAAACAATAGTTAGTATTTTAGTTTACCAATGGTTAACTAATGACCTAGAATTCGGCCATAAAAGTTTTGAAAATTTAGTTTCTAATAGGAATTTTTTAAATCTACTTTTTTTTTAGATTCAAAATGTTGCAAGAGAAATGCATGCCCTATCTCTTAATTTTTCGATTTAATTTTCTTAATCCAAAAATGTATATTTTTAACTTAATTCAAATATTTTATTTATTTATATATTTTCTTATCTATCTTTGCAGGTAAGCATCTAATTTACTTAAATACAATTGATAGAAATATTAACAAGGTTTGTAAACTTTACTTCCTAAAATAATGAAAATTATTAAGAGATTTTCTAACTATGAAACATTTACTAATTAGAAATGAAAGTATTCAGTAATAGCCATACTCCATAAATTGCAGAGACTTTTATAGATTTTCAGAGACTTGCATATACATATTTGCAGAGACTTGCATAGATTTGCATAGACTTCTATAGACATCCATAGACTTTTAGAGACTTGCATTGACTTCCATAAAAATTGATAAACTTCCTTAGTCTTCCACAGACTTTCACAAACTTTTACAGACTTGCAACGACTTTTATACACTACCACATTGTTAAACAGCCTTCTATAGGTTTCCATAGACTTTCATAGACTTCCGCAGATTTTAATAGACTTCCAAAAACTTTCACAGACTTTCATAGACTCCACTAGATTTCCATAGACTTCCACAGACCTCAGCCAACTTCAATAGACTTCCACAGGCTTCCATAAATTTTAACAGACTTCTACAGACTTTCACAGACTTTAATAGACTTCTATAGACTTCCACAGATTTCCATACACTTACACAGATTCACATAATCTTCAACAGTCTTCCATAGTTTTCAATAGACTTCCATAGACTTCTACAGACTTTCATCGACCTCCATAGACTTCCACAGACTACCATAAACTTTAACAGACTTCTACAGACTTCCAAAGACTTCTATAGACTTCCACAGACTTATATAGATTTCCATAGACTTTAATAGTCATCCATAGACTTCAATAGATTTCCACAGACTTCCATACATTTACACAGACTTCCATAGTCTTTAATAGTGTTCCATAGACTTCAATAGATTTCCATAGACTTCAATAGATTTCCATAGACTGCAATAGATTTCCATAGACTTGAATAGATTTTCATAGATTTCCATAGACTTCCGCAGTCTTCTATAGACTTTCGCAGACTTCCAAAGACTTCTACAGACTGCAATATATTAACACAGACTTCCATAGATTCACACGGTCTTCAATAGACCTCAACAGACCTCTGCAGACTTCCCCATACTTCCTTAGTCTCCCTTAGTCTTCAACAGTCCTCCATAGTTCTTAATAGCCTTCTATACTTTTCTATAGTCTTCCATATTTTCTATTCCTGCATAGTATCCCATAGTCTCCTAATTCTTCTAGAGTCCGCCATTGTTCTCAATAGTCTTCTATAGTGTTCTATAGTCTTTCATAGTCATCTGCAGTCCTTCATAGTTTTCAATAGTCTTCTATTGTCAGCTATACTTTTCTATAGTCTTCCATATTCCTTTGTATTTCTCCATAGTCCTCCATATTCCTTCATAGTTCCTTCATAATCTTCTATAGTCTAGCATAGTCGTCTACAGTCATCCATAATTCTCATTAGTCTTCTATACTTTCCAATAGTCTACTAATATTCTTCCACAGTTTTCTATAGTCTTCCATAGTCTTCTGCAGTCCTCCATTGTTCTAAATAGTGTTTCATAGTCCATATTTTCATGGTTTCCATAATCCTCCAGAATCGTAATACGGAACGAAAGCTTTTCTCCTTCAGTTACAATTTTTAGGTTCAAATGTTACGCAAATTAAAAAATAATACTTAAGAGTGACTAAATGTGACTAAAAGTTGATGTGGTCATCTTTTAACGAGAAACGTACTACGCAACTGATAACCCAGAATAGAAAGGATATATTAAGGTTGCTGGCAGTATTAACGGGACACTGGACGTTAGGAAAGCACGCTAATCGCCTGGGACTCCCTTTAAACGACCATTGTCCGAGTTGTAAGGACAGGAAAAAAGTGGAAACGATTTTCCACATTCTCTGCGAATGCCCAGCCCTGAGTTTTAAGAGACATAAATTCATGGGTAACTATACATTGAACAACTCTGGTGAGGCAGCCGTGTCAAAACTCAATAACTTACTGAGATATCTCTCAGCTACAGTTTGGATCTAGCAAGCACGACTTTTTGTACATATTTTAGTTACATTATGATGTAAACGACATTAAATCTGATGAGTGGTATGGTCTTATTAAAACGGGGTCCATTCGACTCTACTTAAGTGTTCGCACGTAGTGAACCACCACGTAAACCAACCAACCAAATGTTATTTCAAGAAACAATAAAATTATTTGTTTACTAATTTTGAAATGTTTTTCTTTTCACATTTAAAGAATAATTACATTTCAGTTGCATTCAAATAATATTATTAATTATTTCAAGTGTAAAAGCATAAAATTAAATTATTATTTTAACATTAATAAAACAAAAGTTCTTGACACTTTTTTGAAAAACAATTTACATATTTCCAAAAAAAAACACTTTTTATAAAGTTTTACAATTAGAACAAGTAGCGTTTTTGACCAAAACAGCAACAATAACAACTACATAAAAAAAAACACATAATAATGTATTAATGTTTTTTTTTATTGTTGAGTGTTTTGTTCTTTTGTTAATACTTTAACAAATGGCCAAGTTGTCAGGGTGAGTGGCGCTAATTTATAAAGATTTGCCAGTTTTTTTTTTCCAAAAGCAAAACTTATATTTTGCAACATGTGTTTGTTATATTATTTGTCTTATGGCCTTAACACATAAACAGCTATTATTATGAAATTTTGGAAAAAAAAGGTCAGCCTATTGTTGTTTTATTAAATTGTTTTCTTATGAACAACAATTTTATAGTAATCTGTTTGAACAACAAATAAATTCGGTAATTGTGTAAAAAAGGTCTTGACTATAAGAGAAAATATACATACATATGTATGTATGAATAAGGTAACTAGAGAATTAAGAGAGCAATGATTAGCAACGTACTAACCATTGTTTTTAAAGTCTAAATTTCATATTAATTTTACTGCCTACCCCCTGCTGTTACAAGTATATTTTGTTGCCAATTCAATTTGTTCATCATTTTGGGAATTTTCAATTTTTTTTTTTAGTATTTTCTTGATGATTTACTCCTAAAAGTCAATGACCATCTACTTTAGATTTTCTGTGTTTATGTTGTTGTACTACATTTTAAAGAAACAACACTAACAGACCAACAAAAAAAAAATCACTTGTTTATTATTTTAACATTATGACCAAGTGAACGTATCAATTTCATTAAGTCTTATGGCCCATAGTGAGTGAAACAAACATCGAACTAAAGTAGAGTCTAAAGCATAGAGAATATACGGAAATAAACAAATTAAAAAGTAGAATTGGCTATTTCTCACACTTCAGATAGCTCCCAGAAGGGTGGCATTTATTTATTTATTGAATGTTCTACATATTTTGAACGCTACAGGGTGTTTAGAGGGGCATAAACGGTTACGTAAAATCATTTGATAGACATAGTTAAAGTCGTAGCAAAGTTAAAGTCATGGTTTAAATCAAAATCAAACTTATATTCATAATCTTGGTCTACATAGTATATGGTGCCTAAAATCCATAGTATAATACATTGTCTCCATAAAGCATAGTCCCTATAGTCTTCCATAGTCTTTAATAGACGTCAATAGTTCTCCATAATCTTCTATAGTCTTACATAATCTTAAATAGGCTTTAATAGTCTTTCATTGTCTTCAATAGTCGTCAATAATCTTCAATAGTCGTCAATAGTCTTTCATAGTCTTACAAAGTCTTACATAGTCTTATATAGTCTTACATAGTCCTCCACAGTCTGACATAGTCTTCAATTGTCTTTAGTAGTCGGCAATACTCTTCAATATTCTTTCATAGTCCTGTATAGTCTTTAATAGTCTTTCATATTCTTCCATAGTCATTGTCAAAATCTATAGTTCAAGTCAGAGTCCAAGTCATAGTCAAAGTCAATGTTGTAGTCATATACAAAGTCTTAGCCTAAGTTGTAGTGCAAATCGTAGACAAGGTCATAGTCATAGTCCAAATCAAAGATCAAGTTAGAGTCCAAGAATTATTCTTATTTCTTGGTCCGAGTTTTAGTATTGTTCTTGGTAATGGTCTTAATCTTGATCTTGGTTTTGGTCTTGGTCGTGGTCTTCTTCTTGGTCGTGGTCTTGGTCTTGGGTTTGGTCGTAGTCTTCGTCTAGGTCTTGGTCGAGGTCTTGGTCGTGGTCTTTATCATGGTCGTGGTCTAGATCATGGTCTTCATCTTGGTCGTGTTCTTGGTCTTGGTCGTGGTCTTAATCTTGGTCGTAGTCTTCGTCTTGGTCGTGGTCTTCATCTTGGTCGTGGTCTTAATCTTGGTCGTAGTCTTCGTCTTGGTCGTGGTCTTCATCTTGGTCGTGGTCTTAATCTTGGTCGTAGTCTTCGTCTTGGTCGTGGTCGTGGTATTGGTCGTGGTTTTGTTCTAGGTCTTGGTCGTAGTCTTTGGCTTGGTCTTGGTCGTGGTCTTCATCTTAGTCGTGATTTTGGTATTGGTCGTGGTCTTGATCGTGATTTTGGTATTGGTCGTGGTTTTGGTCTTAGTATTGGTCTTGTTGTTGGTGTTGGTCTTAGCCTTAGTCTCAGTCTTAGTTTAGTCTTAGTCTCTTAGTTCCAGTCTTAGTCTCTAAGTCTTATTTGGTCATATTTGGACAAACCCCTGACCAGTAGTGGATTTTTCACATCATTACAACCCACCCCTATTTATTTTCATTATTATATTTGTTTCTAATTTTCCTAAGCTTTTTTGTGACGTATGTCGTTTTTCGCACGAACGCATTAACAACATTATTTATTCTATACTTTACTATCTCTGCTGGTCTTCTAAAAATAATTTTTCTTTACAATCTGTCTAAAAAGAAAACAAACATAAAGGAACATATTTCAAAATTGGCTTAAGTTATCCACATGTAAAGTTCATTGACTCTGCAGAAAACACTACAAACGATTGTGTGAAAGAAGAATTTTTGTTTGTTTTTTAACTTCAGCAAAAAGAAAAAGCATAATTATTAATTGCCAATAAAACATAAAATATTTTTCACAACACTTAAATTGATATTTATGCCAGATATGAACGAGGAGAAACTTTTTGTTATTTTAATTCTCAAACGAATTCAAAGTCTGAGTTTTTCATGCCATCAACTTTCTAATAGAAATATTTTGTTTTCGGTTTGAAGCAAATTAAAATATTTATTCGTTTTCATGTTTTAAAACGGCTGTTCTGAAAATGTTGACTGTGTGTGACTTTGTTTGGCATTAAATGTTCACCATTAAAAACATTACAGAATATAAGTATTTATGTTGGTTGGATAATAATTGCAAATTCCAACTAAAAAATGTGTTTAAATTTCACAAACCCATTGAAAAAGAAACTACGTTGTTGTTTCCAAACAAAAAAATATCAAAAAACCTGGGGTATTAAATGTTTAAATCGTGTTTCTATGCCCAACAACACAACCAACACACAATAGTCAAAAAAAAAACGTTTAAACGTTGTTTTTATTTTGGAAACAATAAATACGATCCAAATTAAATCAATAAAAATCACAAAAACTCAATTGAAATTTTTCTATTATTTACCAAGTCGTGATGTGATTTATTTTCAATGGCTTTAGTTTAGAGTAATTTTATATTTTGCAACTGAGTTTTTATTAATAACTATAAATATTTCAAACATTTAACACGTTTTCGTATATTTTTATGATTTAAACCAATTGATTTTTCATTGGCAATAATTCGCATAATACTTTGAATAATTAAATTAATCAAATACCAATTTTTTTACAATTTATCAATATGCACAATTATTTTGTTCAGTGTTCTCTACACCCCATTATTTACATATTCTAACTTTCGATTTTCTGTGACACACTTTTTTAAGTGTAGATTAAAGTGCTCACATCTAGATAAACATATGTGTCTGTATATTTACATTTAAACTTGTATTATTGGTATACAAATGGTATTTTTATTACACTTTTCTTTTCAATTTATATGCAACAAGTTGTTGGTTGTCATCTGCCACAAACTGCCACAGCCAACTACAACCGCAATAAAACACAGAAACGAAAACTATTGACTTGGCTTTTAAGGAGAATGACTTTTACGAGTGTTAACAGTGTTTTTATCGTAACTTTTCATCATACGAACAACCAAATGTTTGTACTTACACCCCTTAAAAAGGATTCGACATGTCTGTCGGTGTCAAAATCTTAAATAACAACCAAATAAGTAAAGACGGAATACCCCCCCCCCCCCCCCCCTTTGACATTAGCCACAACTACAACTACACTACAAACTAACACAGATTATAAGTTATTGTTTTTGCTGTTGTTAACTTCTCAACACTTTTGTGGGGTTGTTGCCGAAACTTAATTCAGCTTTCTTTATACATATGTTGTTTTTTTTAGTTGGTTACGTTTTTCCGCATTTTCTGTGATTTTTAGTTTTTTCTTGACTTCAAATTGCTGGAAGCTGTTTTTGTTTGTTTTGCAATTGCAGCATGTTGATTTTGGGGTTCAAGATGTTTTTGTTCGCTAATCGGAATTAAGATTTATTGCTTTTGTTCATCACAAAATCAATTTATTCCCTTACAAGGGGTTATTACTTATAAAATGGTTTTTGGTGACTAAAAACTGTTGGACTGTTGATAAAAAATAACTAGACTATGACCAGAGACTGTGTGTAAAAAGTAGACTAGAGACTATGACTAGAGGCACTATGACTGAAGACCAAGACCAAGACCAAGACCAAGACCAAGACCAAGACCAAGACCAAGACCAAGACCAAGACCAAGACCAAGACCAAGACCAAGACCAAGACCAAGACCAAGACCAAGACCAAGATCAGATCAAGATCAAGACCAAGAACAAGACCAAAACCAAGATCAAGACCAATATCAAGACCAAGATCAGATCAAGACTAAGACCAAGATCGGGGGGAAATACAATGTAAAAAGTATACAATTTCGAATGATTTTCTTTTCGAATCGAAATACGCATTAACCCCCCAGATCAAGACCAAGAACAAGACCAAGACGAAAACCAAGACTAAGATCAAGATCAAGAACAAGACCAAGACGAAAACCAACACCAAGAACAAGACCAAGAGCAAGACCAAGAAGAAGACCAAGACCAAAACCAATATCAAGACCAAGATCAGATCAAGACCAAGATCAGGGGGGTTATGCGTATTTCGATTCGTAAGCAAAAGCTTTCGAAATACAATGTAAAAAGTATACAATTTCGAATGATTTTCTTTTCGAATCGAAATACGCATTAACCCCCCAGATCAAGACCAAGAACAAGACCAAGACGAAAACCAAGACTAAGATCAAGATCAAGAACAAGACCAAGACGAAAACCAACACCAAGAACAAGACCAAGAGCAAGACCAAGACCAAAACCAAGACCAACCCCAAAACCAAGACCAAGATTAAATCAAGACCAAGACTATGATCAATACCAAGACCAAGACCAGATCAAGACCAAAACCAAGACCAAAACTAAGACCAAGACCAAAACCAAGACCAAGATTAAATCAAGACCAAGATCAAGACCAAGACTATGATCAATACCAAAACCAAAATCAAGACCAACCCAAGAGCAAGAACAAGAGCAAGAACAAGAACAAGACCAAGACCAAACGCATTAATGTTGTCAATGCGTTCGTGCGAAAAACGACATACGTCACAAAAAAGCTTAGTAAAATTAGAAACAAATAATAATGAAGATAAATAGGGGTGGGTTATAATGTGGGAAAAATCCACTACTGCTCAGTGATTTGGTCAAATATGACTAAGTCTAAAAGACTACGACTAAAAGACTAACTGCCGTATTTATAAAAATTAAAGTAGACATCAAATGTACTTTAAGAAAATTTTGCATGAAAATTTTGTCTTAAAGCACACTTCAAGCCTACTTTATGTTTTTATAAATACGTCAGTAAGATACTAAGACTGACACTAAGTGACTAATACTAAACTAAGACTAAGGCTAATACCAAGACCACATTATGTACATTCCTGGATATTGTGAAAACTTTCAATGATATTTATCTCCTATCGATGACATCGGATCGGATTTGGCTACGATAAATTCACTATTGCGTCAATGGAGTCACTTATGAATGAAGAATCATTACCTTTACTATAGAGCAGTCAGCATATCTAGGATGTAGAATCCTTCTTTAATGGAATCTTGAAATAAACTCATTACAAGATCATCATAACGATCAACACCAAGACCAAGATCATGACGAAGACTAAGACAAACACTAGAGGACTTAACGTTGTTACAGGCAATTCGGAAGATGCAGAGAAAGACCCCTTTAGAAGGAACTCCGGTAGTCAGAGATCACCACCAGTAGCTCTGACTAACACAACACCATCAACATCATGCAAAGTGAGAGGCGAATTACCAGTTCCTTCCTCTCCAAATGGAACTTTTTTAGAATTAGTAGGGTTGATTGATAACCAAATTAATGGAGGGGAAACATAATCTACACCATGCTATTAAATATCAGATAAGAGTCTTAAGGCTACTTACAATAAAGCTAAAGATGAACTAGAATCGGAGGAAATCACTAAAAATTGGAAAATCAAGAACAGAGTCAATACAGAATCCAGACAGACTCCAAATAAGTCGATAAAAACTTCAGACCTTAAATGAAGCCGAGAATTAAAAGATATCACCACAAAGATTCAAACATCAAAGTGAAACCAAAAAGTGAATTAAAACCCCATAACTAGGAAACAAATGGAAAAGGATAAAGCGACAGATGATTCAAACAAAGCCGAAAAAAAGATAATGTAAAACCATCAAACGTAAAAAACTATGCGGAAGTAATCAGTGTCAAACAGATGCTATGATAATTTCTACAATGCGAGAAACTACCTACGTACACATAATACGCAAAATAAAGGCGAGTTTTGCATTACAAGAGCTGGCAGAAAGCGTTTTACGTATACGGAGAACTCAGAAAGGGAATTTACTTTTGGAAATCAAAGCAATCAGTAAGGATAATGTGAATAAATTTAATGGACAGGTGGAAAAGAGTATTGGCCTACAAGCCGATATCAGAACCCATAAACAGGAGATTGTTATCAATGTACCAATTGATATTGATCGTAGAATAAGCGGGAAAAATAAAAATCGCATGGGATTAGGGAAGGGGTATCTCTTACAAGATTTTTCAGATGTCTAGAATTCGACCATAACGCATTGAAATGTACTAACACGCTATATAGAAATGTATAGAAGATGTGGCGTTACGGGGTATATTGCGAAAGACAAATACAAAAAGACAAGTACAAAAAAGTATGAATGTATTTAGGTATGCTCTGCAAACAAGTTCAAAATGCAGATACTCTTCATGTGGCAGGAAAGGGAAAATGTCTTGTATTTAAACAGGCGCTTAGCAGATTGCGTTTTGTTTCATTTTAAAACAAATTGGTTTATAAATAATAACAATTTATTTCAAAAAAGTTACTTATGCTAAATATAAATATGTTTGAAAACAGAATTTTTAAATTGATTTAAAGTTTATAAAAAATTAATTAAAAAGATAATAACATTATATTGAAATGTTAGATTGACAATATGTCATTTCGCCTTTAATTTCTATAACAATTTAAAAGCAAAAGTATATTATCGATCGATTAAGCTTCTTAAAAATATTAACGATTTAATTGATTTATTTTCTTACCAATATATGAAGCTGACGAAACCCTTCGTTTTCATCGTTTGTAGACAAAATTGTTAGCAAATTCTCGTATTCTGAGGGTTACTCTCTATTGCGATGCGAAAGCAAATTCGATGCGTAAGAGTATCAATTTGTACGCTTATTGCATCGAATTTGCTTTCGCACTTCAAACCGCTAAATTGAAATTTGTTCAGCATTTAAGCCGCCTAAATTTAACACAAAAAGCAAATAAAGTCCTCAATTTTTACTTCACAAAGTGACTAACAAGCTTTGATTTGAAAACAACTTCAATTTACGAAAAACTGGCCATCTAACTAACAAAACAAGTTCTAGTCAGGGTCTTAAAGTTTTTGCCATCTTAGTTCTTGTAGTTTCGTTTAACTAATATTGTTTTCAGCATTTTTATTCAAAGTCAACTACAGTTCTACATTTGCAAAATGTCTTGACAGTATCTGTCAAGTTTGTTTAATTTTAAAACGAAAATATAATTTAAACAAATTTTACACAGTTTTTTATTAATTAAAATTCTAAAAATAAACTCAAGAAGTAAAAAAAAACTACCGCCTTAATTGCCAAATCGCTTGTTGTCCAAGTGGAAAAAAGGCGGGCTGTCAGACAGCGCTGCTAGCATGACATTTATATTTAGAAAAATTACACAATGGGATTGTTAAACAAATGTTTAGAATACCAAAAAACACAAATCGTGACAAAAACAAAAATTTTTTTAATTTATTAGGGAAGATTGTTTTTTTGATATTTTCTATTAATAATAATAAAATGTATTCCTTTTGGAAATGCTTTGTTTTGTGTGTGTGCGTGTGTGATGATGAGACAACAAGTTGAGAAAAAATGTAGGGTGTTTTTTTTAGATGTTTAAGTTGTCAACACTTTTTTAACGGGCAGACATTTTGTCAACTGTCAATTGATTGATGTTTGAAGTCGCTAGTCTGAAGTCGATAAGCCGGAAACGATTGACTACTTGGAGCAAAATATTCGCCGATTTATTGCCGTTATACAGCCACAAATGTTAGTCAAAAAATTGCAACTCCAGATGAGACTACGTCCGAGCCACTCATATTTAAATTAAAATGCCTGAAGATTATCTTAATGAAGTAAATTTCAGGTCTATTTAAAAAACCATCTTTGTTTTATACAATTCCAAAAAAAAAAAACAAAAAAAAAAAACAGAACCATGATTTTCAAAATAATTTTGAACAATTTGGAAATGTTGTTCAGGCGTCAGTCTATTCATGTTGAAACGCCAAACCAAACTAAACATACATCACTGACAAAATGGCCGCCATTTAAAAGAGCGTTGCCAAATTAAAGTTCTATACATCTTAAAAAAACACCCTATAAATATAGTAATATATATATATATATATCGTTGAGTCTCTGCCAAGTCTGCATAATGAAATAAAATCAAATACATAGTTGGTTGGGCTAATAAAAAATTATTAACAAAAAAAGGATTTAATTAATGCTTTCTTTTTCTATAACTAAAACAACAAACTAAAAAGTGTGTTGTATTTTTTTTATTTTTGCATATTTGTGATTTTTTTTTTAACTATAAAATTAACAAAAATATAAATTTATGGTTTTGTTTTGAATAATCTGTTAATTTTTATTGTTGTCGATTGTGGGTGGGTTGTTGTTAGGTTTAATGTAAAGAAAGGGTATTAAAAATAGCTTTGCTTTCTTTATCACAATTTATACGAAGCAATTCTTTAAGCTAAGCTGATTGGGGTGCGCGGAAGATAAGGCGAGTACAAATTTGATTGTGCAAGTAATTCGTGTTACTCAGTTATTCGTTTTACATACAGCTGCGGTAAAAAAAAATAGCACTGAAGACAGGATTCGATTGTATATATGAATATTTTCTTTCGATTTAGTTCCCTAGTTATTACCGTGACACATAACCGAAATATGCCGATCATTTATTCAATTTCAGGTGAAGTATCAAAATTTTAATGGTAAAAAGATAGCAATATTCATTATAGATTTTAAAAAATTAAACTATATTTCAAATAAACAAAATAAAAAACAAATAAAATGAAGCTGATGAAACAAATAACTTATTAATATTTTGTTGCATGACCTTTGTTGGCAATAACGGCGGGGCAGCGCTTCACCAAGGAGTTAATTAAGTTCTCACATCTTTCGTTGGGTATTTTCGCCCACGACTGCTTCACTATAGCTTAAAGATTCTCATTTTTAGTCGGTTTTATTTGAGATACACTTTTCTTTACGTCTGCCCAAAGATTCTCTATTAGGTTCAAGTCAGATGATTGCGCTGGCTATTCCAAGATCTCAATATTGTTGTCAAAAAACCACTGACGTGCTTTTCTGCTTGTATGTTTTGACTTTACGTCCAAGGCATAATGAAGGAAGCATAACATTATTTAGTATATGAACGGAAACATGTTGATCAATTGTTGATTTTATGCAATGTATTGGCCCCACTCCGAAATATGGAAAGCATCCCCAACTATAATGCTAGAACCTCTATGCTTTATCGTCTCAAGGTAAGATCACATGATTGCCGCAATACGCCAATTTGCAAAACATTTTATTTTGCTAATTTCGAGGACAATAAAATGATTGTTCCAATCAAATTCTTCGCAGTCACACGATTTCCTAAAAGTTCATAAATTTGATTGCCGCACATTGGTGCACAAGGGTAAAGGGAAAATAATAGCTCGTTTGCTAGTCACACGATTGTTACAATATACCTCAGCACTGCGAAACAGCTGTTGCCTTTAATTGCAAATTTTGTTTTGTTAATTTACTTACAATATACGAGGGCGGTTCGGAAACTTCTTAGCCTATAACAGAAACTGGCAACTTCTTCATATAGAAACAGGCGTTCAATAAAGACGCATCCGTGATTTTGTTTACAATGGAAAAATTGAAAATTCCGTGGTGTCATTAAATATTTAAATAAAAACGGTTTAGCGGGACAAGAAATTCATATTGATATGGTTGCTAAATTTAAACGTGGTCGTACAAGTATTGAGGATCAACCACGTAGTTGGAGCAACAACAACAGAAATTGTAGCCAGAGTGCATGATATGGTATTAAATGATCGATGAATAAAAGTGCGTGAAAAAGCTAATATCATGGGCATCTCAAATGATCGAGTCCATTTAATTTTGCATGAAGAACTAGATATGAAAAAGCTCTCTGCAAGATTTGTTAACAGTCGTTAAGCTAATGCTTGGTTTTCACTATGTAATTTTTGTTGCCAAATTGTTGGCAATTGTATGAAAAGGGGTTGTCTATGGCATCTAATGAGATTGCAATCATGATTGTAAACATAGATGACGCCATATGACAACCCGTTTTCATACAATTGCCAACAATTTGGACAATTAGACAACAAAAATGATATAGTGAAAACCAAGCATAAAAGTTAAAAAAAAAAAAATAAAATGCATTTTAAGCGTCATTTCATAACTGTTAATGAGACATGGATCCACCACTATACTCCAGAGAGAAAAGAACAATCCAAGCAATGGACTGAAGCTGGAGGAAGTGCCCGAAAGAAGGCAAAAACAATTCAATCGACTGGTTAGGTTATGGCAACGATTGCTTGGGTATTTTATTGATTGACTATCTGCAAAAGGGTAAAACAATAAATTCCGAGTACTATTGCAACATTTTGGATCAATTAAATGGAAAAATTCAAGAAAAACGTCCTGGCTTGCAACGAAAAAAAAAATAAATAAAATTTTATCACGCATCCGCGCACAAGAGTGTTTTAACAATGGCTAAAATCAACGAACTAAAGTACGAATTGCTTGACCAGCCATCTTATTCTCCTGATTTAGCTCGCAGTGGCTTTTACCTGTTCCCTAGCTGACAAACGTTTTACCTCAAATGAAGATGCAATTACAGTTGTAAACCACTATTTTGAAGGCCTTGAGGATAACTATTTTAATCAAGGGATAGAATTGCTGGATAAGCTTGGGACTAAGTGTATTGAAGTTTCAAGAGATTATATTGAATATATTGAATATAATTGAATAACTAACTATTTTCTTTCTGTGTTAGGATAAGAAATTTCCGAATCGCCCTCGTATGTAAATCTAAAAAAAAATAAATAAAAAAAAATTAAAATGATGTCTTCCCAAAGAAAGGGAATTGAAAATATAGTGTTAAAAGGAGTGTTTGGATCGGAGAGTGGCTGACAAAAAGAAGCACTGATGGTGCATAGGAAAAATATTAATTTCAGTTTAGCAATAATCCCAAGCACATGAGTGTTTTTCTATAGTCAATATTAATGGCGTTTTCTTTTCTGGCAAAAATGTTACACTTTTTTCCTTTTTTATATGGGAAATGGGTAAAAAGTGTAACATATAAGTAACATTTTTGCCAGAAAAGAAAACGCCATAACTCATTCATTGCACTGTAGGTCCAAGATGAACTTACACTTGGTTTTTTCTTCCTTTTGGGCAAAGGAGTTGGTCAGGAGAGTAAAGAAGTTCCGTGTCCAGAAGATCAAGTATTTCTATAATGCTGTATAACGCGCTCCTGGTTTAATCTACATTTAAATAATAAATATTACATTTACAACAATTAAAAGCAATTTTACTTAAGCTTTGTACAGACAGTTGTCAGATCTTACAACGTTGTTCGAAAAATGTCGTTGTTCAGAAAATGTCTAAGAACCGTGTGAACTAAAAATTTTTATCTTCCAACGTTGTAAGAAAAAGCATTGACAATTTACCTTTTGCTAACAATTTTTCAATGTCAGTACATTGCTAGATCTGACAACATTGTATGTTCTGACAACCGTCTATACACAGCTTTACAGATATACAGTTTCACGAAAAAAGAACAATTGAAAAAAATTAATATTGGCGCTTATTGTCCATTTTGATTGCTGTTCAAGAAACCAATAAATATGGGCGCAATTACAATATTATTATTGTCACAATATTGCCTTTCGAATAGGCACACGTTTACGGTTCCACGGTTGAATTCGATTGCGAAAAATAAGAAAAATATTGTCTAAGGTTGCCGTAGGATCCCATAAATTTATGGGTTCCCTCTAATTATTGGTACATTGCGGTAATCATGTGATCTTACCGTTAGATTTGAATTTTGGATTGTATTTTGCATTTGGGGGATGTACAACATATGAACAAGTACCTTTTCAGCGATTTAGGCAATAAGAATTGTGCTGTGTGAACACCAAAGAAATTTCAAGGAACAAATTGTAGCAATCTTTTCAATAAGAATTGCTTTGTGTAAATTGTTGGAATACAGTTTTTTTATATATAATATATTTATTAAAATTTTAGTTAAGAACAATTTTAAGTTGGTCTCAGCGTCACTTGGACATAGTTGAGACGAGTTGGCAAAATAAATATTACAATGAATTCTTCTTAAGATTATTACAATTTAAAAATATATATAAAAAAGGGAATATATTATATGTATGTACATAAAATATGAATATATTTGGAAATATTATACTAGAAGCATTTCTAAGTTTTGAAGTAAAAATTGTTTTATAGTTTTTTTAAATATTGAAATTCTTTGTATAAAAAAATTTAAAATTTCTGGAAGATTGATAAGCTCCACAGTACCCGCATATTCGATCCTCTGTTTTGTAGTTTGTAGACGACATCTAACCACTCGTAAGATTAGAATTGTTTCTTGTATTATATAATGTTTGATTCCTCGAGAAAGATATAGTGTGATAACCGATGTTATTGAAGATCTTGAAAACGTATGTAAATAGGCGCATTTTATATAATCCATACACTGGAAGAATTGTCTTAGATATTTTCGTTATACAAGGTTAATGTTGGAAAATGTAAGGGCAAATTAAAAACAGATTTCAATGCTTTATTTTGACATCTCTGCAAGGAATTTAGTTCACCGCTTTTCTTATAAGCATATATATTTGGTAAGTAATTTAAGTGACTTTGTATCAATGACTGATATATAATGAGTTTAGTACTCGTATTAAATTTCTTTTTAAACTTATAAAGTAAAAAAGATGCAGATACTACTTTTGATTTCAGGTTTTGAATATGAATATCCCAAGAAAGATTATTTTGTAAGTGCATTCGAAGAAATTTTGTTGATTGGGTTTCAATGATTTGATTACTATCCACATATATGTTGAAATTTTGTCCATTTACTAAGTAAGGTCTAAATCTTATTAGTTTAGTTTTTTGAGCATTGATGATCAATTTATTGATTCTCATGCACTCCACAATTTTGAGTTTTTAAGATAGTTTCGTGCATATATGGATACAGAAGATTTATATCATTAGCAAATATTGTTAGCTGTCCAAATATAGGCAAGTTTTGCATTAAAAACAAGAAAGGTCCCAGAACACTTCCCTAAGGAACTCCAGAATTGATAGTGCTCGGGCAGCTCTTTCTACCATTTATTTCAACAAATTGTTGCCTTTTTTTCTAAATAACTTTTAATCAACAAACACGAACTTTGATTAAAACCATAAAAGCTTAGTTTTTCAATCAATATTTGATGATCAACAAGATCAAACGCTTTCGTCAAATCATCAAAAATACCAGCCATGCCATTAAATCCATTATCTAAACCTTCGCAGATACGATTTATTACATTAATCACAGCTTCTTCTGTGCCACTCCCTTTTTTGAAACCATATTGATGCTTGAACAGTAGATTATTTTCATCCAAATACAACGACAATTGTTCATGTATTATTTTTTTCAAATATTTTATCAATTGTAGGTAACAAAGCTATAGGTCTATATTATTCTATTAGTGTAGCATTATTTTCTTTTGGTATACACAGAAAAAAAAATCATATTTTTTTTTTCAATTAAACCTTTAATTGATTTTAAAATAATTTTCAATTAAAATTTTAATTGATTCGATTACTTTTTTCTGATTTTTCTGATATTTTCAATTAAATCTCAATTTTTTTTTAATTGATACTATCATTTTGTTTACAGGTCCGATTTCAATTATATTTTTAATTGATTCCACAAATATTTTAATTGAAACTCATTTTAATTTTTTTCTGTGTAGGCACAATTTTTGCTATTTTCAGTATATATATTTTCAGGGTATAAAGATGCATCAATTATGCGATTGAAAATTTTTAAAAGGTACGGTGCAATAAGATTATTAACTTTGAATAACATTTTAGGGGAAATTTCATCATGCCCGCAGCTCTTATTAATTTCAAGATTTAAAATAATTTCACTTATTTTCTCACAAGTTGAGTTTGAGAAACTAAATATACTCTGACATACATTTAGAGTACGGAAATTGTTGAAAGAGTCACCAGGTAAAATTTCAATTTGGTCTTTTAAAGTTTTTGAAGATTCAATAAAATATTTGTTGAAAACGTTACACTTTTTATCATTAGCTATTAGTTCTCCATTTTCGTGTTTAATATTTATTTCACTTTTAATACTTCGACCAAGATTATCATTCAGGACTTTTCAACACTTTTTAGGTTCTTGTTGCATTTGGCATAAGTTTTTATAATAAAAATTGTTTAAACATTCTCTAGTCGCTCTTCTAATGATTGTGCTAATCCTCTTCAATCTGCTATCGACATTATATTTTCGTTTTCTTCGCAATTTTAATAATTTATTTTTATATTCAATTAAATTTTGCAGATATTGATTCATCCAAGTAGTAATTTCATTTCGTAGCCACTTTTTTCAATTTTTTGTGTGGTAGAATCTTTAGCCGCTTTTGAAATAATTGATTTTGAGATGTATCTTCGGATGGATTTCCTGTTTCTTGATAAGTTTCTAGAAAATTACTTAGTTTTATCTTGGCAAGTTCATAATTACAATTTTTTTTATGAATTCAATATACTGGCGACTTCTCGGAGTTTGTGTTCTAACCTTGCATGATATTATATGATGATCTGTCAAATCACAGGCTAAAGTATCTATAATAATGTTATTCGATATATTACTATAGACATGATCAATACAAGTGCCAGACATAGGTCGTATTATCAAAGAGTGGCAATTTTGATAACTAAATGTTGATAACAAATTTTTCAGATCACACGATAGCAAATTTTGTAATATGTATATCAATATTTGCATCACCAAGAATTATACTAGGGTTTGTACCATACAACATTAATAGATTTTCAATAAATTCGGAATATTTTGTAAAGCAACATTTTTGAGACTTGTAGAAAGATGTAATTCTCAAAGCTTTTCCATCAATTTTGACATTTTCTAATGTTATGGTTACTGTTTCGATATAATCTTTACTTTCAAAAACCAAATAGATATTTTAGAATATATTTCTATTTAGCAAAATATTGTATATTTTATAATAAAATAAACAAGGTTAATGCCAACTTATATTTTCTTTAAAAAAAATTTCAGAAAACTAGAAAATAATACTCGTTCTCGACAATGTTGTAAGTTAACAGCCAGCAACAAAATAAATAAATAAATAAATAAGACAAATAAACAAGATCTCTACTAGTTGTAAATAAATACAAAACAAATACGCAAAATTTGTTTAAATATTTAATTAGAAATCCTAATATTTTCTAGCTGCAAACTATAATGTTTAAACGTATAGAATACAAAGGTTTAAGCGTTTTTCTAGCAGCTGATGTCTGCTTTTAATTTTAAGATCATTATTATAATAAAGAGGATCATGCTGTTGTTAGATCATAATGATCATGCTAATAATTGTTTGTGTGTCTGGTAGACAGACAAACAGGCGCAGTATTGTTAAACATGACGGAAATATAAAACAAAAATACCAGACATTAATACATTTATTATAAACAATTTGTTCAGTTTAAAATATATCTATTCAAATTTATTTTGTTTAGAGAGCATATTTAACTAGATTCAAAAATAGAAAAAAATAATTTTTTGTTAAACAGTGTTTAATTCGTAAAAGGTCAAAAGATAATAGTATTCGACACCGGAAGAGCTTGAGGGTTCTGTGCATTTACTTGCGACTACACAATTAGAAATAGGCTTCAATAAACCAGTTTAAAGGTCAGTAGTCCGGAGAAGTTACCTTTATAGAGCAAACAGAATGTCTAGCCCGTCCATCTGGGTGTAGGGTATCCCAGAGTATATGTACAGTGGAAAGTAAAACTGTCCGGATGTTTTGCATTAAAGAAGGTGCTCATGGATGCGCTCATGCGGCCTATGTCAAAAGTATTCTTTTCTATCAGAATGGTATCCGTTGACTTTCGTTACGTCGCTACAAATAACCCGTTTTCAGTCATCTACTGTCCAATTCTTGTTGGTTTTACAGAAATGAAGGCGTTTTTTCACATTTCTATCGGAAAGTGCTGGCTTTTTCTTTTTCACACTGGCTTCTAAACCAATTCTATTTAATGCGCGTCCAACCGTCCAACAACTGACTACCTTACCAATAGTTTTTGCAGCATTTTTCGGGGTCTTGTTATTTACATATTCAGTAAGTCCCAATTTAAACGACGCAGTTCTTTCAGAAAAATTGTTTACCTTTTTGACATCGGGGTTAGGGGGAGATTAGACGAGTACACACTAGATTGTACTAGCAATTCTTTTACTTGTTACATATCAGAGAGTAACACATACATATGTGTATACAAATATGTATTTACTCTCACTTAAAATTAAAGTATGAGTGATTTAAGCAATTATATTGTGCGTTGTAATAATCGAAAAAATTTTAAGGAAATAATTGCATAAATTTTTTCAATAAGAATTGCGTCGTATAAATTAGGACTAAGAGTCAAAATTTGGTATACAGCACACTGTTTTCGTTTATGAAGCAAAATAATTTTTATTATAATAAAGGTATGGTCACACTTGGCAAATATTTACTCAAAAAAGCGTAACCACTTGTTTTAGCACAAATTTGTTTAATGTTGTTCACTCTGACAAGAGTTTTGCAAGATCAAACAGCATCAAATAAAATCAAACTAAATATTTGTTGTGTTTTGGCCTAAATTCAAATATATGTTATTAGGTGGTTACATCTATTGCAGCAAATATTTGTCAAGTGGTACGGTCACACTTAAGTTAGAACGAAATGCTAAAACAAACAAACCTTTACTTCTTTAATTTGTCCCCTTTCCAAAGAAAGTAACGTAATTATATATAGGCATATTAATTGCCTGAGTGTTACTTCTCTTAAAAAAAAAAAAAAAAAAAACAGGAGAATCCCACCCAAAACGGGATGTATGGTCACGCTTAATATATTAAACTGTCCATTTCTTTTTTAAATTCCTGGTAGTTTTCTTTTCATAGATCTTTAAAAACAAAACTATGCAACGCATAAAATAAGCTGTGAGCCACTGTAAATACAAAAATGTTGGAAAGCGAAACAAATTGTGTGAAAAATCCCTTTAATTAGTTATTGCAAATAAATCTTCTAAAGGCTTTGTTTCAGACATTAGCTAAATTTAACTAAATTAAAAAGAAAAGAAAAAAAAAAAACAACTAAACTAGAAATTCACAAAACTTTCCAAAACTAAAAATAACATAAACGTCCCTTTGTCATTTTTCCAAACAGTTGTTGACTGAATAATAAAACAAACAAAAAACAAATTTAAAGACTTACACTATTTCACTCAGCCAGTCTGTCAGTCAGTCTAATTTTTCGCTGTTATTTATTTCTCTACGCACCATAAAAGTAAAATTGTTACAAAAAAAAAAAAACAAGAAAAAAAAATTACAACATTTTGACGCATGGCACACGAATGAACGAACGAACGAATGTACGATCTAGCAGAGAACCCATTTACAATGTTGGACCGTAACCGGCAAGTGCTTTTCAGTTCTAAAAAAAAAAAAAAAACCAAAGAAAATTTATTTACTAATGCTAAAAATAAACAATCAACAATTTTATTTCTATAGGCCGCCATCATCAGACAACTGCTACAAATAAAGTAAGAAATTTTCAATAAAATGTTGAAAATACTAAAACACGAATAAGAAATAAATTTGGCCTATAAGTGCATTAGATACATAAATAGATTTATTTAGTTCTTTTTCTTGTTTTGTCTCACATTTTGCATAAATTCTACAATTTATGGGCATTTGAAGCTTTTTGCTATGATCACAACAGTTTCTCTTTTACCATTAAATAGAAAAACCTCCAAGAATTTTTCGTAAGGGGGAAAAAACACACGCAAATTGCTTGCCAAATAATTTTGGTTAATTTTTTTTAGAAAATAAATTTTAGTTTGCAATTGAAATTAAAAAAAATTTTTGACGAAAAACTTTAGAGATTTAGGCAATAAATTACGAAACCAATTTGCAAAAACATAACAAAGTATATGCAGGTAGTTCAAACAGCTGAAATTACTTTAAGGAGATGTTTGATACAAACCCTTTTAGAGAAGCCAGGGCCAATATTACAGCCGTTCGTTTTTTATATGTTATTAAGGAATTGTCTAAAAATACTCACTAGCGGAAGGAGAGCGTTTTACTTTTTCTCCGCCTTCCGAAAGACATGATTTTTGTATGCTAAGTTTCCCTGTGAAAGCAGGTTTTTGCATGTTTTTCTCTTTTGTTGGTTGGTTGGTTTACGTGGTTGCTTGCTGCTTGCAAGCATTCAAGTGAAATCTTTTGATTCCGTTTTAAAGAAGCCAACACCACTCGTTGGATAAATGATAGGACTAGATCTCTTCCAGTTGCTAGTATGTAATGTGACTATATCCAGCCTGTTGCGTTCAGGTAACCGATGAAACCGCACCATCTAATACTTGATGTCTCCACTAGGTTGTTTTGTATATGATTGTTGAAAAATTTTAGTCTAGAGTTTTGAAGAGCCGGACATTCACAGATAACTTGAAATACTGTTTCTTCTTTCTCCCGGTGATTGCAACTGCAGCAGTTAATATTGAAAGAAAGTTCGAGTCTTCTTGCTTGCTTACCAATCGTCCAGTGACCGCTTAGCACCGTTATAATTCTCGAGATATCCTTTCGTTTCATATTCAGAAGCTGTAAACTGCGCTTCTCATTTATATACTGGCTACATATTTCTAGATTGCGCCACCTAATTCCAGCCTTTTGAAAGTACATAGTGTCTGAAGATTTTACTTTTAATAGTGCCAAGTGGTATTGCGACTGTTACGCCGTTGAGCCATTTATTTATAAAAGCTTATACGTTTTATTTTCAAACTTTAAAACTAAATGGCAAAAGAGCCACTGTCCAGTCGAAGTGGATCGCACTTATATGCTGGTCACTCTGCTTACCGTAGCCACCCGTGCTGTTTTTGATAAAGAATTCAATACACGCTCACATCATGTCCGATAGATCAGAGATACTAATGTAGGAACGGTGTTCCTGTGTTGATCTGCTAGAGAGAAAGTGATTAACAGCTTCTTCATTGTGCCAGCTCCGAAATTCCACATTTCCCTCAAAAACCAAAATTAAAGTAACTTTTTGAGGCAACTATGAGACTGGCTACAACCTTCAGGCAAAGATGATAATGTGTATGTTGGCATTAAAAGTACTTTAAAAAATTTAAAAAATAAAGTAAAGTGCAGTCGTCCGCTTCACAAGTTTGTTAAGACAGGACCATCATCGTCAAATCTTTGACGGCCTTCTGCTGCTGTAACAAACAGCCCACCATATTTGTGGCAATAAAAACTAATGAAATTGAACGCTTCATTCAGTTTGTATGTTAAGGGTATTAAATGTATTAAAGATATACATGCAACAAAAACAATAAAAAAAAACTCATAAGGATTCCACTTAAATCATTGAAGGAAATTGATATATAAGAAGAGACAAGCAATCACAAACAAAGACAATAGTCATCATGCTAAGTGACATGCTTTTAAAGGAAACCGCATGTTCTCAAATTTTTTGTTCAAAAAGTTGTAAACGAAATATTCTAAACAAAACCTAAGCTGAAGCTATGATACCGATAGGTTGTCAGATCTTACAATATTGTCAGAAAAATGTTTAGAAAGCACCTAACAAGCGTGTAAACTTACAATTTTTGTCTGCCAACGTTGTCAGATAAAGCGTTTTTAGTACATTGTAAGACAAACATATTTTCAGATATCTAATAAATGTGTGAACACATTTTTCTGCTATTGTAAGATTGTTGTAAGATAATGGTCAAACAATTTTTTATTGTCAGATGTGCAAAGTTTATGCATTTGACAATGGCAACATTATCAGTGAAATAATTATAAATTATATTAGCTGACCAGTTATTGTTGTTGAACTTGCCATTTCATTCACACACGTCAATTCAATTTTCGTACTTTTTAGTGCAAATCAACATGTATGAAAGATAAAAACAAAAGGAAATAAGAAAATTGATTAGTACCGTCAAGTTTGTACCCCTTTTATTCTCTTTTCCCTTCTCATCCAAAAATACTTGCCTTGACGAGTCAGAATTGAAGAGTGTGAAAGCGGACGCAAACAAAAATGTGTATCAATTATATTTAACAAAAAAGTAAAAGAAAATTGAAGAATTAATTTGAAGAAAATAATAAATTGAATAGCCACATTTCAATTAGTGAATTCTGCGTCATTGAGTGCAGCTATGAACCAATTAAACTGAATGCGACAAAACAATCTAGACCGAAACAAAAATCCTACAGCAAAAACGTAAAATCCGTGTGGTCATATGAATGTATTATCAAGCTTATCGGCAAAGTTTAGGGGATGCCTTGCCTTGAATAAAATCTTCCCAAATATATATTATGGTAAGAAGTTGCCGATTCGATACCGTTTTTTTTTTATTACTTTGTCTTCGTCCCCACTACTTTCTAGTACATACCTATGCAGCTAAAATTGTTTTAATTGCCTTCTATGTTTCATGACAACATTTAACATTTTTAATACACACACGCATACGAATTTGACAATCTGACAACCTTGTGAACTGACAATTTCTATTGGCAGATAAATTTATTGTATGACAATTGACATGACAATTCTGCCAATGAAATTTAACGCTTTCTTACAGTCGTCTAAACTTTACCTTTTACTAATATTATCAGTATATTGCTAGCTCATTGTACAAAATTCTGACAACCGTATGAACTGACAATTTGCGTTTTACCAATAATGTCAGTACATTGCTAACACATTGCCAGATCTGACAACCGCCTTTACATAGCTTAAGCATTGAAAGATGATCTCGTTTAAATGATTTCCATTATTTTTAAAAAAATATATTTCTATAAAACAAAAAGTCGCTGAAGCCATCTGCATTTTATGACTGTGTGTCTAAATCACAGTCACGTTTAAAATACGAAACTGAAATCAATAAATCTTTAGCCAGCTTGTTTGTAATTAATCTAAGCTGATTGGACTGAATCAGGAAAACCTGAAGATGAAAGCTAAAAAGCAAGATGAAATGAAGCTAAAAATGTTTCTTTGTAATAAAAAGTGACATTTTGTTTGTTAAAGCTGGTTTAATGAAATAAATATCTGTTTACAGGAAAGTCTGCTTTCACAGGTTTTAATTCTGACTCTTCAAGGCAAGTATTTTTGGGTGAGAAGAGAAAATAATATAAAAGGGATACAAACATGACGATACTAAACAATTTTCTTATTTCCTTTTGTTTTCTTCTTTGAGTTTCTCCATCTTATTCTAGGCGAAGTTGTTTGCATGGAAAAGTAGAAACTTGATGGTAAAGAGCACGTTCAAAAAGCAAGTTCAAAGAGAATTGAACGAAAACTGAAGCGTGTGAAACAGGACAAAATGACTATCGTTTTATTCAAAAAAGTTGTTGTGCATTAAAAACGAGCTTTTCCAATTTTAAGAACCACTGGGTAATTTTTATGCGCTCTAAATGATTTTGTGGTTTGTTGTTCCAAGTGCTGTGTGTTCTATGTGTTGTGTGCAAAAGTTTTCAAACAAAAATTAAAAAAAAAAAAGAAAATAAAAAAACAACGAATTTCGTCTGACTCAGCACACCTGAGAAATCAATCAATTGATTTAGTCATCCGTAAAAACCGTTGATAAAACTAAAATAAAAAACTAATAAAGTTGTTTTTTTTTCGTTTGCAGCAAAAGCTTCTTTCTGTATTTTAGCTTTCTTTCTTAACACTTGCAAGCGAACATTTTGTATCGTGAAATTTTATGGAATGACAACAACATTTTATACATACCTCCAGAGTTTTTCCTCCACAACAAACAATATGTATCCCTCTTTGTTTGATTTTTGCTACTGCTAACCAACAATCAAATAAAAATTAATGTTTGGAACAGAATGTTCTAACATTGAATGAAAACTGTTTAAACATTACTTTACTTTTGTTTAATACTTTTTATCAACTTTAAACTTTTCCTAATGACATTATTGTCATCTGTGGTTGCTTTTGGTTAGTTAGTTGGCAAGTGCAAAGTTAATAACAAATGGTTGGAGAAAATGAGTGACTTAAATGTTTTAAGTACACAAGAAAAGTGTAATTTTGAAGTCATAGTCTGTGAGGAAATATTAAAAATACATAAAAAAATTAAGTGTCTTTGTGTTTTTTTGTTCTTTGTACAAAATATTAATTTGTATGCTTAGATTTTTTCGTTTACAATTTTTAAGTTTGTTGCTTAGTTAACTAAAATATTTTCTAATTTTTTTTATTTTAGTAACAGCTAACAGCATAAGCTTCCGGAAAGTTGGGAATTTTCAAACTTTTTTGATAAAGAGTGTTCCAAAATTACCGCCAGAATTAAAAAAAAATCTTTTTTCTAAGGACTTGTTAGTAAAAACGGAGCGGTTATTGTTGAACGACATTTGCAAAATAACAAAAATTCATCGCAAGTTATTAATCATATTGATGATGCTCCATATCCCCACTTAGTAACGTTGCTCTTTCAACTCGAAATTTATTTCTTAACTTAATTACATTTGTGTAGTTGTGTATTGCGCCAACAATTGTGTGTGCAATAATACCCTGTATTTGGACGTCAATGTTTATACGTTTAAACTATTTAGCTGATACGCTTTTCCAAAACAAAATTTTCCTATAAACAGAATAACAAAAACAAACTCAACAAAACAACAAAAAATTCATTAAAAAATAATTAATTTATTTTTAAGAAGTTGTTTTAGTTGGTAATTCTTAGAAATATTAATGTTTGACGACTATAGACGCATCTTTTCTACCATTACATGAATAAAAACAATATTAATTAGCTTGTCCTCCTTTGTTTTAAGTAAGTTCAAAAATTCGGTCCGTCTTACTGTCAATCAAACTATTTAGCACTTCTTCAATAATTGACCGCCTTTCATCGATAATTGCTTCATGTAGGTCAAAAACTTTTTAGTGTAGACGATTTTCTCCGTAAACGCGGCGTGCTAATATGCCCCAAATATTCTCACTTGGGTGTTGGTCATAGTTTTAGACTAAAACCAATCTTGCCACTGCCACTCAAAGCAACATGAGTTTCTGATAATTATTAGTTTTCTATTCTATTTATCACAGCACCCTCCTACGGTGGTATATCATTGAAACACCACCGAAGTAAAATAATTAAATAATGGCTATAAATCAAGCTTTGATAAATGCGCCTACTCACCACCAGAGGCGCTGTATACTGTACTACAATAAACATAGCGTGCAATTACAGTGTTGGTTTTCTCTCCTTTCACCACCTATTCTTCTCCTACGTATCGCTTTTCCAAAAAAAGTAACACAATTAATTAATTAATATATAGGTACATTAATTGCCTGAATGTTACTTCTCTTAAAAAAAAAATCAGTCGTTCGTTGGTGTAACTTTTTTAAAATGGCACCAATTTCTCCTATAAGATTTCAACGTATTCTGCAGAATTCATCCGAAATCCGCGGTTTATGAATCAAACATATTGGGAATGGTATAATCTCGATGTCGCGTAGTACTCATACTTGTATCCACTTGCATTTATTAGTCAACGTTGTTGTGAGTTTGAGTAACTTAGAGTAGTTAAATTGCAATGATGTAAAACGTAAAATAACGATTCATTGCCGATCTCTGTTCAAAAATCTATTTATGGTAGATTTGGACACATTTAAGTCGCACTAACTATTGAGAAAGCTGCGAAAGGCTTTTCATTGCACTTAAAAGTACGAAAACTGCATTGACGTGTGTGAATGAAATGGCAAGTTCAAAAGAGAATTGAACAAAAAGTGGCCAGCTAAAACTGAAGTGTATGAAACAGGACTTACTAGCAGCGTTGGCAGTTCTTCTTCGATCCCTGTCAGATAACTTTTTTTTTGGACCCTCTGTTTTTTTTCCATATTCTGTTTGGTTTTTTACAAAACTTCTTACAAGTTTATTCGACCAATTGACCTTTTTCAATTTCTATAAAGTACGTACCATGTGTCATTATGCTCAAAAACGTTAAAACTAATGATTTAGCAAAACTTTAACTTCTATAATTTGAAATCAAAAACCGTTAGATATTTAAGTCATTTAAATGGAATTTCTATCAATGTATCTATAGTATTGAAACACTAAGAGAAAATATTATAGTTACAATTCTCTTAATATAGAGAGCAGGTCATTTACACAATAATATACACTAAGTTTTGAGTAACAGAAAACATGCAATGCGTCTATAGTTATGATATGTAGTGTATTAGTCGTAATATCATCCATATTGATATTGAATTCAATTCAGAAAAACATTAATTTCACAAACATAAACCCTAATTACACGAAATTGTCTGGGTCGATAAAATTGTTTGGGCTACAATATCCTGCATTTTGTCATTTATTTCTTACCAAGGAAATATTAATTTTACAAGATTTTTTTTAAAATTAAGTTGGCTGTGTGGCCAACAATTATATGTACAACAATGATGTCCATTGCGGCATCAGTGCTTATGAAGGCGACAATATTATACATCGAAATGTGCTTTAATTTGATAGCAACTGAATATTTTTGTCGCGTACAGAGTTGAACAGCAGACAATATTTAAGATTTGTAAAGAAGACATAGAAAACATTGACTGTTCTAACAAAATGATCTCAAGTACTCGTAATGAAGCACATTTTTAGTAGTTTATAACAGAGTTCTTTCCTCTTATATTCTATGATGGATGTAAACGACAGACTGTAAAACAATGAAATTACAGCATGACCATTCCTAGTCGTGTACTCTCTTTCATATCTCTATTTCATGTCTGTCATGTCTCTCTTTAGATGATCGAAATTTGCTCCTAACTTTTGATAGCAATTTCTTTTAATGAAATATGTATAAATAAATAAAAAATAATGAAATAAAAGTAATTTGAAGCCAAAGGTTTATGCCATGCTGGATCGAGGAAATTAAGCCACAACATAGTTATGAGAGAAAGTATAAATTATTTCTGTGTTAATGAGGTACTAATTAATGTAATATTAAAGCTTTCATGTTACACTAGTTAATTTAAAGTACAAAAAACCGGTTTTTACATTTTAAAACCCAAGCTTTACCTTTTTTAATATTGTATGCTTAGATTTGTTCCTTAACATTATTTGCCATACTTCCTTTATTAATTATAAAACCATAAATATTTTTTTAATTAGCTAAGACACAACAAATAAGTTGTTTAAATGTAAGAAAATATTTAAAATCAGTTAATCACCCCTATTCTGACTTTCGATTCGAATCGAAATTTTCTCCGTTTGGCATATTTGGTATTCAGAGTTTCGATTCCGCTACGTTTCTTTCGATTGTAGGTATTCTGTATTACGATCGTAGTTACGTTTTTCTACGCTCATATTTTAGCAGCGGAATTTTTTTCGATTACTCTTTTTATAAACTTCTGCTTGGTTTTCACTATGTCATTTTTGTTGTCAAATAGTCCAAATTGTTGGCAATTGTATAAAAAGTGTTTAACTTATAAAATGTAAGTATAAAATGTTTCAAAAGTGATTTATATAAATTTTTGTTGTACGGCCAATCAAGAGGTGATATGCAGCAACAAGGAACATGGTTAAACAAATGTGTAATGGTAGATCGAAGGAGTTTTGAATTACTGTCACTACAAACAGAGCAATACGAAAAGCTAGCAAGTTTAATGTCAACAAAACAGGATATTGCTTGCGGCTACCATAAACGATCGAAGGAGGAAGTTCAGTTACTTTCCTTTCAAGCTTTTCAAGCCTTACCTTTGTGTTCTAAGTCAAAAATTAAAAATACCACCTCCGGCTTGACAGGATTCTTAGCACTTAAATATTTTGCAAACAAAAATGATTACCTTTTTATTATTATTAATTCACAAGTCTCTTGTATTATTTTATTTTCATTATTTCTCCTTATTAATCGCACAATTTTTTTTATTTTCCTATTTTTTATTTGTTGTGACTTTTGTTTATTAAAATAGTACCAAACTTGCTCATTTCTTTGTTTCTATTCCACATTTCGCAAATTGGTTTTGTAAACATTGTTGTTTTCTTTCGATTCATTTTTGTTTGGAATACCAATTTTCGATCGTAGCGTAATCGAAACTCAGAATAGGGGTGAATAAATATTTTTTTAAATTAACCTCAAAAAGTCTAGAAAGGGGGTTTTTGTCAAACATCTTAAAGAAAGATTCTTTATATACATAGTTATACAACACTAGTTAGTTTAAACTATGTATTATTAGTTTACAGTTTTCTTTAATTTTAATATTGTATGCTTAGGTTGTTTCCTTGACATTATTTGCTATAGTTGCTTTACTAACTATAAAACCAAAAATATTTTTTGCACTAGTTAATAAGAAACAAAATAAGCTATTTAAATATATATAAATATTTCAAAATAATTAATATATATATTATTTTAAATTTAACATAAATCTGAAATATTTAGTTCGTTTATTTGACCTTTTCTAATATTTAATAGTTTCTTCTTTTTTCAAGCAATAAGGTCAATTGCATTTTATATACAAATATTTTATTTTATTTATATATATTAATTTCCGATATTTCGCTATCACAATGGATAGCTTCTTCAGGGATAATATAAGTTTTGAATTATAATAAAATAATAATTGAAGTATTTACAAAAATGAATTGTTGTAATTCATATTTATTATTGTAACTTCTTTTTCTTCTTCTATTTAAACACTTTTTGGTTTTTTTTAATTATTTCTTTGGCGTGCTCACTATATTTTAATATTTAGTTCGTTTATTTGACCTTTTCTAATATTTAATAGTTTCTTCTTAAAATAAAATATTTGTATATAAAATGCAATTGACCTTATTGCTTGAAAAAAGAAGAAACTATTATAAATCTGAAATATTTGAATATTTTTTTCTTTAAATTTAAAATAATATTTAGCTTGGCATTATTAATTTTATTATTAAAATCCCCAAAATACTTTCATGTTTAAATAGTAAACATAAATTTGTTAATGTTTTTTGTTGTGTCTATTAAACTTAAATAAAACTTTGTTCTCTTTTTTGAAACTAATTAGTCTGGAACTTTTTAAGAATATTATGTGTGTGTGTGTGTGTTTTTTGAAGGTGTTAAAAATAGAAAAAATAAATAAACAAATAGATTAGAAAGAAAAAACAATAACTGCATGTTAAATTTTATGTTAAAGAGAAAATTTTCAAAACAACATTGCTATTTATAACTAAAATTTAAAAAATATATATTTATTTTATTTTCTATCTGTCTTTAAGTTAATAGATTTTCAAACTGTTTAACCTTGAGCTAAAGAATTTATAAGAAAATTAACACAATTATGTATGAGATTTCAATAATAATGAACAATATTCAGTCCAAAGCTAAACAAATAAAATAACTTATGGTCGTATTAACTATTTAAAATATGAAAAAATTCTGAAAAATATGTTGGCACTTTTTTTCTTTGTTTTATTCTTAAAAAAGACATTTTCAAAATCATTAAATTTATTTATTGAATTTAGTTGTGAAATCTTGCATAACTTCTTTTAGTTTTAGTCGTTTAGTTTGTGTATCAAGTATTTTTCTATATTTTATTAAAAAAAAAAATAAACTTTTGTAAGTTTTCATGATAATTGTTTTTTAAACAGCTCACAAAAGATATTCGTTTTTTTATTTTTGTGATATTGATATTGACATTTTGACACAGCATCTATTTTTGCTGCCCTACATTTGGAACTCATGAATTATGACATTGCCGGTTGAGCATGTAACTCAGGAAAATGTTCTTAATGTTAGAAATAAAGCGAAGTAAATGTTAAAATAAGCAAAGTGTTTTATAATGACATTAAGTTTTTGGAAAATTTATATACGCTGAAAACACAATAGTGGCGTTTTTGTCGCTTACACTTATAAGGGCGACAATGTCGTGTATTTGATTACATGATACAAGACATTATCGTTTATTACATTGAACAACGAAATATTTAATTTATATAACATTAAAAGAAAAATATAAACCATATTCTATAATTTGTATTTAGGCAACAATATCATGCCTACAATAGTTCAGAAAAAATCATATATTTATTATACTAGATTAGATTAGAAAGTTATGTAATTATGTAATTACAATAGTCTGCTTCGCCTGCATTTGTTAGGGCGAAAATATTCTCCGTTTTGACGTTCACGTTTATGTAGGCGACAATACATCAATTTCTTCGACAAATGTTTAATTAATACCAAAGAAATTTATACAGGATTTTTTAAAAACCAGACACGCAGTTGCATTTGTCGCCAACAACTGTATGTGCGACAATATTCTCCGTTTTATCGTCCAGGTTTATAGAGGCGACAATATATAAATTTCTTCGACAAATATTTAATTAATATCAAAGAAATTTATACAGGATTTTTAAAAACCAGACATACGTAGTTGCATTTGTCGCCGACAATTGTATGGGCGACAATATTCTCCGTTTTGTCGTCCACGTTTATAGCGCCGACAATACATCAATTTCTTCGACAAATGTTTAATTAATATCAAAGGAATTTATACAGGATTTTTACAAATCAGACATACGCAGTTGCATTTGTCGCCGACAATTGTATGGGCGACAATATTCTCCGTTTTGACGTCACATAATGGTTTAGAAACGTTTTATTTTGGAAATACTTAGGTATCTCGGAAGCTATTGCAGATATTGTAACGAAATTTCACATATGGTTGGAGCAGAGGTTTTCTCGACTTGCTTTTCAGTTTTTTGGCGTAATAATCTAAAAGGCTCCATAAAGATTGTCACCCCTTGGGTCCTATTTTTTTTTTTTATAAAAATCGCCAAAAATCCATTCATGTTCCGAATGAACTGAAATTTCAAAAAGAAACAGTTTTTAAAATGTGCTTACATGTGTAAGGCTATCTCTTTGATTTCAAGAGATACGTATATAGGTTTTTTTATAATTTTTTAAATTTTACTCGATATTTTTTGAGTTTTTTCAGATATGGTTCGGGTTTTCAAAGATTTGTTAATTAAGTTTTCGGTAATATGGTTAGAAACGATAGGACAATAATTTATTTGGATGACATCATGATTGCTACGGTTGATATTTTTGAACATTTAGAGAAAGAGGTTTTTAGGAGATTAGTTGAGAATAATTTAGAACTGAGGAATGATAAGTGCGAATTTTTACAAACATCGGTGAGGTATTTGCGGTACACTATAGATGACAATGGCATAAGTGCTGATGATAAAGGATTACAGGCTATGAAGTATTTTCCAATTCCGGACAAACAGCATTCAGTACAAAGTTTTTTGGGGTTGTGTTCATATTTTCGAAGATTTGTTAAGTACTTTTCTCTAATTGCAAAACCGTTGTATGACTTGACGAAAAAGGATAGACAGTTTGTTTTTGGTGAATTAGAATTAAAATGTTTTGAATTGCTCAAGGAAAAGTTGATGGAGTCACCTGTACTTGCATTGTATGAACCCAGGGATAAGACTGAGCTTCATTGTGATGCGAGTTCTATTGGTTTTGGGGCTGTGTTATTGCAGAAGACGGAAGACGTCAAATTTCATCCAATTTTCTATTTTTCTAAAATAACAACGGATACAGAATCAAAATATCACAGTTTTGAACTTGAAACTCTCGCCATAATTTATGCATTGAAGCAGTTCTTCAGGGTAGGAAATATAGAATTCTTACTGATTGTAATTCTTTAACTATGACTTTGAATAGAAAAGATCTGAATCCAAAGATAGCACGGGGGGCTTTAGAGCTTCCAAACTATGAATACGAGCTTAAGCATCGTCCTGGAAAGAGAATGCAGCATGTTCATGCGTTGACCAGGAGTACTAATATAATGATAATAGAGTCGAATACATTTGAGCAGAATCTGATTGTATGTCAAATAGGGATCAGAAGTTAAGAGACTTCAAGGAAAAGCTTGAGGTTAGTGAGCACACTTTGTACGAAATGAGAAATGGAGTACTGTATAGGAAGACAAAATGAGGTAATCTCTTGTTTTATGTTCCCGGGGAAATGGAGGATCATGTTTTATAAAAATACCACGATGAAATAGGACATGTTGATATTGATAAAATGATCGAGCTTATTTTGAAGAGTTATTGGCATATAGAAAATTGTATGAATTGTATAGCGTATTCTTCTAATCATAGCCATTTGATGTTGTACATATAGACCACTATGGACCGGTGGATAATGGTCGAACGGTGAAACATATTTTGGTGGTTGTTGATGCTTGTACTAAATTCGTAAGGTTATATCCGACAAAAACTACTATCTCGAAGTAGGCAATTATGGCGTTGAAGGATTATTTTAGATCATACAGTCGTCCGAGAACAGTGATAAGTGATCGGGGAGTATGTTTCACGTCGAAGGACTTTTCAGAATTTTTAAAGGAGAATAATGTTTCCCACATTCTAATAGCAACTGGTTCGCCACAGGTGAATGGCCAGGTTGAGAGGGTGAATAGATCGATTGGCCCAATGTTGGGAAAATTAGTGATTGTGGAAAAAGGAATATTCTGGGACCATGTGCTTGAACAGGTTGAACATACTTTGAATAATACCGTGCATACGGCTGTTGGGAAGCATCCGAGCGTTATGTTGTTTGGTGCAGGGCAAAAGAGAAGGGTTGTTGACTTGTTAACTTTACAATTCTTTTCAAAATGATAGTAATGAAATATTTTTTATTACCAAATGTAGCCGACAGAATATATCGCTAATTTTGTCTGAGCAGCGTAGGTAAAATACTTTGTCGCTTAACTTTTCTTCAATATATATAATACGAATATGGGCTTATTTTGCCAACAACAGAGTTTATTGAGGCCAGTAGTTAAGACTTGTTCAAAAACTAAGGAGTGAGTCCATAAAAATGGTAACGTGTAAATAGTTGCATAAAAGAGTATGCGATTATAGTAAATAAGAATTCTAAAATATTGTGTTCAAGGTTTGCTCTATGCGTTTGATTTTTTCTTTGATAAAACATTTAGTAATTTCCAAATTCGTCTTAGCCGTTCCAAACTCTTTTTACCTTTCCAGCTCGTATGCTTACAACAACTCGTTGTAATACCATAGTTTATCCTTGTATGTATATAGTATCTTATAAAAATTTGGATAGTTCTGTTTTCTGCCATCTTTTTCATATGTTTATCATGTTAAGGAAAACTTTTTGTGTTTAAATACACTAGAAAGCAATAAATATGTTTAAAGACAGGTACAAGTGTACAAGTACATAATTGTTACTCAAATACACAAATGGTAATACATACATTGAAAATTTTACATTAGGGTAGGAGTTTTAAATGAAATATTTGAGAGTGGGGAATTCAATTATATAATCATAAATGACAGGTATTAGATAATTTTCGTAATATAATTTATACAAGTGTTAAGTAACAGTTACCGCCAGTTTTTGTTAAATTTTCAATATACATAGTTTACGAAGAGTCCATCAGGTAGCTAGTCCAGTAGTAGTTAGCATATGCTAATGTAGAGACTAATATCAATTAAAATATTGTATTACTGGCTTCCAAATTTGTAATTTTATGTACTAGTCATGTTGGTATTTTAACATTTATGTTGCCCAACATGAAGCTAATTATAACTGACTACACTTTAGTTTACTTAGTTACACTAAAGTGACATTTGCCTTTAAGCAAGATTGAGTTATGTTACTAGCTCTCATGCTGGTTATTGGACTAGTTATTTATGCTCTTGTCTTAACATGTTTGTTTCTTAAGAGGAAGCTAATGGAAACTGAATACACACTGGATTACTTAGGGACATTAAAGCGGCAATTATCTTTAAGCTAGTATCAGTTATGTCTGTAGCTCCCATACTGGTTACTAACTAGCTATGCATGTTGTAGTTTTAATTTGTATATATCCCAAAAAAAGTTAATGGGGACTGATTACACTCTAGTTTACTTGCGGACACTAAAGCATAGGTCGGCATCCTATAGCACAATTGTGCAGAGAGCACTTCACACATACACTTTGGCGTTTTCTTTTCTGGCAAAAATGTTACACTTTTTTCCTTTTTTATATGGGAAATGGGTAAAAAGTGTAACATATATGTAACATTTTTGCCAGAAAAGAAAACGCCATTAATCTCTTTCATTCAGTCGTTATTGAGACAGCAATGTGTGCACATGCGGCGGATGCTTTTATATTTTTTCAGAAATACTTCCCAACAAACATTTCAAATTAATAATTAACTACGAAAAATATTTTATAATTGATAATGCATTTAGTAACATACATGTAATCAGCTTTTGAAGTATTAGAAGTTCCGTTTTTATATCAATCTCGTTGTTAATTTCTTATATGTTACGGAAAATATATTGTGAGTGTATGTTTCCTATATAAGTTGTTTTGTATAATTTGTATAATTATGTTTATGTTTGCTGGGTATTTCGCTCACACACACAACCTTATTTTACGCTTTGCCTACCTCTGCACTAAAGTGACAATTGAAATTAAGCTAGAATCAGTTAGGTAACTAACTCTCATGCGAGTACATGACTAGCTAACTGTGTTGTTATTTTAGCATGCATGTATCCTAAAAGGTAGCTAATGGAAACTGACTACACTCTAGTTTACTTAGGAATACTAAAGTGACATTTGCCTTTAAGCAAGATTGAGTTATGTCACTAGCTCCCATACTAGCTATTTATGTTGTTGTTTTATTTGTATGTATCCTAAAAAAAGTTAGTGGGGACTGACTACACTCTAGTTTACTTGGGAACACTAAAGTAACAATTGAAATTAAGATAACTAGATCTCATGCTAGTACTTGATTAGCTTATCATGCATGTATCCTAAAAGGCAGGTAATGGCAACAAACTACACTCTAGACTTAGGAACACTAAAGTGACAATTGACTCTAAAATAGATGACCAGGGATATAACAAGCAAACATTTGAGTCTGAAACGCATAAAATGGAATCATTTAAATAATCAAAGTTGCTGAATATAATTGTTACGCCTTGTTCTCATATGTTTCTGCATATTTCTTTTAATTTCTTTTAATTTCTTTTAATTTCTTTTAATTTCAGGAATTTTTCTTTTAAAATTTCATTTAATTTCCCCTACCTTATATTTATTATTATTTCATTTTATGCAATTTTTGTTTAAAAATCATAGTTTACGCTCCATATGTCTAATCTAAACATTTGGTATTTATACACATATTTAGCCAATAATTTATTTAATTTTTTTTATATATGTACATTTCTATTTGCAATTAATGTCTGTTTCTCTTATATTAATTTTTTGTATCTTTTTATTGATTTATTTGCAGGTGAGTCATAATGATTTTTAAAACTTGGACTGCACAAAAACAATTTAGGTAATTTTTTTAACTTGTGGCTAGCAAATGCTATTTAAGTGTGAACGATAAGATAATGGCAATGATTTTATAGGTATTAATAATTTTAAGTGGCATTAAGTTTTATTGAGTGATTTCTAAGTTGTTGGTATTATGATGGGCAAGCAAATGTTGTTAAGAGACAGCTGTAAATTAACGAATTTATTAATAAGTTGAGGAAAATTCAGATAATCAAAATATATGTACAATGGTGGCCATATAATTGGAAACGATGCTTTGAAATCGCTGTAAATTATATTTACCGTTATTCAATGAGTAAACAATCAACATTGTTGTTGATGCACAACACATTGAGTTTCAAGTTAAATTAAAAAAAAAAAAATATTATTTTTATAATTGTTTTTTCCCCTGGCCACGTAATTAGAAACGCGCATATTTTTCAACATTTAAACTTTTCTAAATATTAGTGACAAAGTGAGTATAATTTGTTAAACAATAAATTAATTGGTAATAATTTTGATACGGTTTAGTTGCGAAAATGGAGAAGAAACAAATCATGTCCTCCAGAAATGAGACGCAGTGTTACCAAAATGTTACCAAAATGTCGGCTATTGCTCAAAATAAATGGTATTTGGTGAAATTCACACCCAGCTAGGAAACCTAGGATACGAGAGACCACTTTAGCAAAATAGCCAGTAAAAAATTCATTTTTATCTTAGAGCGAAATAAAGACTGAAATCGGACAGCAAAAGAGCGCAGAAATATCCACACGGACAATAAGAAGACGCTTAAATGAGTCAGAACGTCGTGGGTGCATTGCACAAAAAAACCCTCCATTAAAATCATGTTGACGCATGACATGACGAACAGTTTCAACGCAATATTCAGCCCAATCATGAATAAAAATTCCGCGGGAGTTTTTTTCCTTTTCCCATTTTTCCTATTCAAATTCAATGTTAAAAAAAGGGAAAAAAACTCCCGCGGAATTTTTATTCATGATTGGGTCGATAGTTTGACCCGGTCAGTTTCAACTTTAGACTGCAACTGCATTTTTTTTGGATCTCTGTTTTTACCAAAGGCCTAAACGTGCCTTTATGAATATTCGAATTTTTTATATAAGTACCTGAGAGCAATTGTGATCATTAGTAGCAATTTGTTTTGACGTCTTTAAATGCTGTCTAAACTTGAAACTGAAGCCTTTTCCCATAACTGTTTTCCATAACATATACGCCTATGTTCTATATTCCACTACGAAGTGAAACTAAATCGTTTTCAATTCCACATGGACAAATTCACGGCGTTCTAGAAAACAAGGTGATACTTTTAACTACGATGAACGAAACTAAAATTGATATTTTACTTTTCAAATCATTTTCACAAAATTTAGAACACAAAATTAATGAAAATTTCACTTGCACTTCATTTTACAAATGTAGAACCCAGGTGATAGGTTTTATGATCGAGTTATAAATTAGGAGTTTACCATCTAAACTAAGCTTAGAGTTTCTGTCAATCAGCCAATTAATTATAGATTAATTTTAATTTTATTTGAGTCAATTTTGCATGTAAATATATGGGATATCCATTTAATAAAGCGACGATCTAGATATTTAACTTTGGCTTGTTGTGTTATTGCATGATTATCACAAATAACTAACTGAATAAATTTGCAGCATCAAGGACTATTGCTTGCAACAAATTGAACAAAACCAGCAACTATGTAGACACACAGCCAAACACACAAACACTCAAACACACTTATCATTATTAAGAGTGGTACTTTGGGTACAAACACATTGTTGAAATATTTTAGGAAATAAGTCAACAAAATTGACAAATCAGCTTTATACTCTATTTAGTATTGTCTCTCTTATTTTATCAAAAATGTATGTAAACAATGTGTTCATTGCAAATTACAATTTCGTTACACTTTAAACAAATGGTAGATTAATTTTTAAATAAATGACATTTTAGTTAAATCACAGCAGCCATGTGAAGCAGCCATATGACAACAGTATTTAGAAAATAACAAATTTAAGGCAAATTTAACAAATCTACAGGTGTTTGGTTTCTGGCTGCTACATTCAATTTTATGTTATTTTACATTAGATACAAGTGTAAAACACATTTTAAATAATTAAAAATTTTATTGAATATTGTACACTTTAATTGATAGAACCATAAAATGAAATAAAAATATAACAACTACCAATTCTATATGTGTATATACAGTGGTGGACTTATAATTAGAAACGACTTTTCAGCATATATATTTGTTCATAAATTTTAAAAATTTAGTTCAATGCATTAAAACTAATAACTAGAAATAGCAAAGTAACAAATTATTATTAAATTAAAAATTAAAAAAAAAAAAAAAAATTCACAGCATTAATACTTCACTTAAGAAAAACAAGTTACAGTGCTATATTCGGCTATGCCGAATCTTATATACCCTTCACCTTTGTTGTGGATTCATAATTATATTATATACATACATATGTACATTATATATTATATTGTTACGTTTTTACCTTTTAAAAACGGTTGTTTATTTCCTTTAAATAAACCGGATTCTTTTTAATTGCAAAATAAAAGCGTCAAGTAGTTTGAAGAAAATATAACGAGTCTTTATTTATTTAAATGTACACAAACACAATTAAAAATGAACACACTTAAAGTTTTCGAACACTTTGATGTTTACACAGCAATGACTCATAATAAACTGATTCCTTTGGTTGGCCGTGTTAGTCTATTCATACAGCAATCATAATTTCTGGAAGGTTCGAAACTAAGATACTAGAACGTTCGTGACTGCAATTCTAGAATGTTCGTGTCTAGAATATTCAGCCAAAGTCGTTAAAACTCAATGTTGCCATATTGCTATGTATATAACAGTTTATAACAATAATGTTTATAAATCAAAACTACTACAAATGCTAAACAAGTTGTATGTCGATAAACACGCCATCTGTTGATAAAGTTGTTCGTAACAATATTAATAAACTTTGTTTGATAGTTTTTTTTGATGAAATTTTCAGAGGTTGTCTCGGATTTTTGCTCATATCTCCGTTATTTATGGACGGATTTTGATGATTTTAAATAGTAAACTTCTCGAAAGCATGTCTGACAGAATTATTGAAGATTTGGATCCCGAAGATATCTGAAGACTTCAGAAAATTGATTTCAACAGACAGACAGACGGACATGGCTTAATAGACTCCGATATCTATAAGGATCCAGAATATATATACTTTATAGGGTCGGAAAATTATATTGTGGAAATTACAAACCTTCTCATGAAGGTGAACTTAAACACCAAAAAAACGCTATATCAAATTATTCACATAATTAGAAACTAAATATATACATGCAAAAAACCTTAGTGAGGTTTAACAAAATGGACTTATTCTTTAATACTTTGTTGGACAACATTCGCCAGTCTTTTTGGTAAACTCTTAATTAAGCGCTTGCATTGTTGCAGAGATATGTTTTTCCAGCTTTGTTGCACCAACTAAAACAATTCATCATTATTTCGTGGATTTTTGTTCTTTAGGTCTCTTTTGACAATTGCCCATACATTTTCAATTGGGTTAAGATCAGGACTTTGAGGTGGCCAGTCAAGAACATCAATATTTTGATTTAAAAGCCAAAACATACTAACCGTGAAGTGTGCTTTGGATCATTATCATGCTGGAAAATTCTCAAAGCAATACGGTTCCATTACATTTACCAAAAGGTTTTTATATTGATTCTGATCCATTATTTCCTGAACTCGTGCAATTGGACCCACACCACGTCAAGAAAAGGCACCCCAGACCATAAAAGACACTGTTTTAACAGTGTACCTGGTGTCTAAGGCTTTATTTGGAGGACGTCTAACATACGATTTCCATTAGATTGAAACAAGTTAAACAGAGAACTTGATTTCAGTAGTGTGGATATTTTCTGAGCATTTCTCTTGCAACTCGCAACCGCTTCATAATATATTTTTTTTTTATTGAGACATGATGTTTTTTTTGTGCAATGCACTCACGTCGTCCTGACTCATTTAAGTGTCTTCTTATTGTCCATGTGGATATTTCTGCGCTTATTTAGTGTCCAATTTCAGCCTTTATTTCGCTCGAAGATAAAAATGGATTTTTACAAATAAGTCTATCTTCTGCAAAGTGGTCTTTCGTGTCCTAGGTTTTCTAGCTGGGATTGCAAACTCCTTGTATTTTTGTACAAGTGAATTGCACCAAATACCATTTATTTTGAGCAAGGAAACTTTTGTGCAATAGCCGACATTTTGGTAACACTGCACATGAGTTGTTTTTGCCCATTTTCGCAACTAAACCGTATCAAAATTATTACAAATTAATCTATTGTTTAACAAATTATACTCACTTTGTCACTAATATTTAGAAAAGTTTAAACGTTGAGGAAAAAATTGCGCATTTCTAATTACGTGGCCAGCAAAAATAAAAACCATTGTGAAAATAAAATTTTTATATTTTTTTAATTCAACTTAGAACTCAACGTGTTGTGCGTCAACAACAATGTTGATTGTTTAGTCATTGAATAACGATAAAAACAATTTGTAGGTCTCTAAAGAAGCTACACAGCGATCTTGTTATATCAAAGCATCGTTTCTAATTATATGTCCTTCACTGTATATATACATATATGTATATATATACATATATATGAATTCGTTTCATTTATTTTTTATTTTATTTTTCATCGTTTGTTAACCAGACTAATTTAATTTATTAGACAACAGTTTAAGAAAAATGCATTTTTTTCGTGTTATTTTAAATCTTTTATTTAACTCATTTCTCAATAAATTGTGTGGTATTATGTATTTAATTATTTGGAATTTTGTTGTTTGCTTTAAAAATTTATAAAAAAAATTGTATAAATTCATACATTGTTTCTCATAAACATATGCATTTTATATCAAACATTAACAAAATTATAATTTAAAATGTTGTGCTTTTAAAACATTAAATGGTGGCTACATTGAGAGAAACGTTAGAGCAGTAAATTGTTGCTAACCCAAGAAAAATAATGAAAGCTCTTTAAAAGTTCACAGTTTAGGGTTTGTAAAATTATGAATATGTATATGAATATGAACATATTGTATTAAGTAGTGTTTAAATGTCTTATTGTAAATAGTGGACTAGCTACCAGACTGTCTTTTTGTAATCTATGTAGTAGCAATTGAGGACAAATGGTAGGCAAAACCATTGCTTCGCCAGACAAATCCATTTCTAAACTACTACCACAAATCAAGTAAATGGTGTCGCAAAATTTACCTCAGATTTGCCTTAAAATTGGAGAAAAATTTTTTTCTTCTTTTTTTTTGTATTTGTATCATAAAATACACAGGCAATTAGCCAATATACATTTTGGAATTCGGTCGTCTTCTCTGATGAAATAAAACCTAAAGGCAACTGTAAAGCATGGTGATGGCAGTATCATGGTTTAGACCTGTATGTCAGCTTGTTAGCATTAGGAATTTATCATTTGTTAAAACAGTTATATACAAGCTTAAGTACTTTTAGATTCTTATCTGGTTCGAAAGCGTAGGCGCAGATAACTTGGCTATAATATCATATTTTCGTTTTTATGCACAAATCGGGTATTTAGCAAATGTGGCTAATATCGTGTTGTTGCCAGTTTAAATTTCAAGTTTTTTTTTTTTTTTTTTTTTTTTTTTTTTTTGTTGTGATAAATTAAAATTTAAATTTTTGCAAAAAAATGTTTTTGGTTTGTTAGACTACAACATTTTTTCTTTTAAGTGACACCATTTGCTCTTATAAGTTCCTGTTAGTTTTCTTTTTATGGAGCTTTGAAATTTAAAAATAATGCACTGCATAAAATAAGCTGTGAGCCACTGTAGGTTAAAATTCATATTTACACAATTGCAATTTTGCGTTATAGAGCCACTGTTCGAAAAAGTTTAAGCCAATACAAACTCCGCTACAAAATCCGCGATTGTATTTTTTTTTGAAGAAAAGCTAAAAGAAGAAATTAAAATTTATTGCCTCTTCTAAGAAAATCCTGTTTATGTTTTGATGGATCGCATTAGTTATTCCACAATATTCCAACCCAACAGCGCTGCTAATTTAAGTCAAATCGCTAAAAAAAAATAAAATTGTTAAGAACTGTATTAAAACTTCGCTTTAACATTCTTTTAGCAATGGCCCAATATAGTTCAATTAACTGGAGACAATTAAGATAGACGAATCGAAATCAAAGCTAAATATCCATGGTCCTAAGGTAATGCTCCGTATTTGGTGGGACCAAAAGGGTTATATCTATTATGAGCTGCTGAATTTTTGCTGAAATTTAGCCAGGGAAATTGTACCTAATGCAACTGATTCGCTAGAACCCAGCATTAGTGGGTTTATTTAGAATGAAGTGGTTGGGAAGTTTTCCTTACTCGCCTTATAGTACAGAATACCTAATTTTGTTGATAATAATCCGATTTTCAATTTCTTACGTTGTAATAGTAAATAAACGTACTTTTTGAATAAATTCAATAGTATTATGGTTTCTTATTAAAATAATGTATAAAAACGTCACCAAAGTTGACGTTTGCTCGAAAGTTTGTGTTTGCTCGACAATAACACCCAAATTTCTCAAGTTTTCTGAGATAAATTATATCATTCGAAAGATCTCAGTTTCTTCTTTCCAAATCTAGTAAGGAATAGAAAATCGGATCATTCTCAACAAAATTACGGGCTTATAAGTCAGCAAAGGTACAAAACTGGTTTTTAACAGTAAATACGGATTTTGGAGGTGTCCGGCATAGATTCACTATTGGAATCTTGTTTTACTAGACAAGCCCTACAAGAAAAATAATATCCGGTACCAGGTTTTTCTATTTCATTCAATTTTGTATCACTGCGTAATAAACTGTTCAAAACAGTGATGGTTATTGTAAAGTTTCTTTTCGTACATGCTTGAATGCGTGAAAAAGGTACCAAAATGGCTTTAATAGGAGTAAAATTGTGTGTAAGTGTGTGTGTGTGTGTGTGTGTGCATTTACATACATAATCAATCTAGCACTTTGATTATTATTTATATTATCAATTTATTATACATATTTTACCATAATTGAATTCAATATTTATTCAATTTGCAATATTTATGTATTACATATGTAGCTATGCGTATGTATGCATTTATTTTGTTATATTTATATTGTATAGGTATGATTATTTTTTATTATATATAGACAATAAACATATTCATATATGCAAATGTGTATTAAATCGTGTTGCCCAATTTCCACAAACATTATTATTAAAAAAAAAAATACCATTAAATGGGGCGAATTTACCTCAATACAATTTAACATACAAACAGCCCATCACTGCTGTACAAATGTCACGTAGGAAAGTTAGGAAATTATATGTTATACAGGTTGAGATGTTCCGTCAACGTGATATTAACATTCGGTAAGCATTTGCATTGTACAGTACACAGAAAAAAATAAAAATGAGTCAATTAAAATATTTGTGGAATCAATTAAAATTTTAATTGAAATCGGACCTGTAAACAAAATGATAGTATCAATTAAAAAAAAATGTGAGATTTAATTGAAAATATCAGAAAAAGTAATTGAATCAATTAAAATTTTAATTGAAAATTATTTTAAAATCAATTACAGGTTTAATTGAAAAAAAAACATGATTTTTTTTCTGTGTACAGTATGGGACGTTCGGCTAATTCTAACTTAAGTTTTGGGATATGCTTTCCTGTGATTTTAAGTCATTACTTTATGTTGCACGTGAAACTGACAACAACTGTAAAAACATTACAATTTCAGTTGAAAATATTCTCAACTAAATGAGAATTACATATATTGATTCTGTGTACGTCACGTTAGAATTATTTGTGTGTAAGAGAATTTTCACACGACTGATTGTAACCTGTCATATAAAGAATCAATACAATTTACATTTAATTAAACATATCTTAAGCAGCAGTTGTTATGTTTGTTATACCCTACACAACCATAGTGGGGAGGGTATATTGGATTTGTGCTGATGTTTGTAACACCCAGAAATATTGGTCCAAAACCCACCTTAAAGTATACCGATCGACTCAGAATCACGTTCTGAGTCGATTTAACGATATCCGTCCATCTGGCTGGCTGTCCATGTCAAGATATTTCGATAATATTTGGTACGTGATATTTTTCGGTTCAAGGATGGATGGGATTGAAACTGGTAGAAATTGGTCCATTATTTACCCTGGCCCCCATACAATTGTTCTCCTGAAATTGGGATTTACCGATCATAAATGTTTGAATTATGCAAGTATCCAAACAAATTTCATCACAAATGAGTGGTAAATGAAGCCAAATTACATCTATAAAATTTGTGCAGATCGGTCCATAATTAGTCGTAGCTCCCATATAAGGCCCACATCCGAAAATCACTTTAAAGAGCATAACTCTTTTAAAACTGTTGGTATCGAAATAATATTGAACATAAATATATTTCATATGTATACAAATAATACGGTATAATTTTATTATGATCGGTCCATAATTAGTCGTAGCTCCCATATAAGGCCCACTTTCGAAATTCACTTTAACGATCATAAATTTCTTAAAAATGTTGGTATCCAAATAAAATTTGACACAAATAAGTTTCTGATATACAGATATAATAACATCTAATTTTATAATGGTCGGTCCATAATTAGTCGAAAGTCCTATATAATTTAATTTAAGCTCCATAAATCTTTTAAAAGTATTTATATCAAGTTAAAGTTTAACACATATATTTATGTTCATAGACATCATGACACTAAACTTTTGGATGATCGGTCCACAATAGGTTATATCTTACATATAATGACCATTTTTGAAAAACTGTTTTATACATATACTGGGTGTAGGGTATTATATGGTCGGGCTTGACCGACTATACTTTCTTACTTGTTTTCATAATAAATAAGGTATTATTAAACTAGTTTTAAGTAATGCAAACAGTTTTAAGTAATTACTAGACAGTACAAAGTTTGTGCAGGCTCCCTAATTACTTTGTTTCTAACAGTGTATAAATGTTGAAATTAATTTATGTTTTTTTGCTTTAATTTTTTAATTTTAGTATGCTAACCTTGACTAAATTTCTATTTAACATTTCTAACCACCTTCAGTAGGTAGAGAGAGAGCAACAGCTACAAATTGAAAATTCGGCCATTATAAAATAGTAAAAAAACAAGCATACAAAAAAATTGTCTTCTAATACACCCACGTAAATATGTATTTCGAAATTAGGAAAATTTTCTATAGGTACTTTGTCAACAGAGTTTTTGTTGTTCTAAAACATATGACAACTTAGCAGTTTATTTACTAAATGATGTGTTGTGGTTGATTTCGAAATTAAGCAAGAAAAAAAAAAGAAATAATCAATAGAAGAAAAAGTCATTAGAATTATATTAAAAAGAAAAAACACCGGCCGGATTTTTGTTTTCTTAAATCTTTGCATGCCAACAATGTTATTGTTGTAGGAAATTATGCACCTTGCCTACATAAAAATTTTTGTCTTAGGTTGATGGCTTATTTTAAACAAAAGAAGTTGCCAACAGCAAACATCCACTATGTTATTTTTGTTGTAAAATTGTCCAAATTGTTGGCAATTGTATGAAAACGGGTTGTCATATGGCGTCATCTGTGTCTGAAATCATGATTGCAAACATAGATGACGCCATATGACAATCCGTTTTCATACAATTGCCAACAATTTGACAACAAAAATGACATAGTGAAAACCAAGCATTAGCAATCCACTTGCAAGTGTAATTTTTCGTTGAGTGGATAGGGAATCAAAGCTACACTTGAAAATGTTCAATAAAAAGTACTTATATCACAATCAAAAGCCATTCATTACTTAACTACTACTAAGTAATGCAGACGGTAAACATTACACTGTAATATCAAGTGATTACTTAATTTACTATTAATTTTTCTTATTCTTATGATTGAAAAGGTTTCTACAAAGCTTTTAACATTGAAAACTACCTTAATTTATGTTTATTTTTTAAATTTGTTTTTTTTTTTGCCATGAACGAAGAATATATTATTTTTATATTCTTTAGTTTATTTTGCGAACACATTTTCTTGCAATTTAATTTTTATTAATTTTTCATAAACATTTTTGTGGTTGCTGTTATTGTCATAATAATTATTATTTAAACAGCTGCTAGCATTTCATCATTAGTTTAGAGGAGCGTTAAACAAAATACGTTTCATTGATTCTCAACATTTTGTAAATTTTGTGACAGAGCATTGAGCACATAAATACGTACAAACTTAAGGAACGGTCACACTTGGCAAATATTTGCCACAAAGACTACTAAATAAAATATGTTTGAACTCGTTTATTTATTTCAAAAAAAACCTAACAAATATTTAGTTTTGTGCTAAAAGAAAGGGTTACGCTTTTTGGAGTAAATATTTGCCAAGTGTGACCGTACCTTTACAAACATACACACATATATGAATATGAATAGACTGGGGTGCACTTCCTCTTGTTATGTTTTCAATGGAGATATATACAATTATTTTGACATACAGCTTCTTAAACAACATAGACATGATGTTCTTTTTTTGAACTTCGCTTAGGAGTTTTACAATTATTTCCTTCAAACAGCATCAAGTTCCTAAAACACAATTTTAAACCCAGCGGGATCATATATTAACGACTATCAATAAAATTCAATTAAACTTTTTTCCCCCCATTTTCACAGTTCATCAATAGTAACCCTCTATATATATAATTTATAATCATCTTGCAACTACGTTTTCGATATGAAACAGTGGCTAAATATTACTAAGTAGCAGAAACCAAAAACTAAAAACTATTTGTGTTTCTAAAACATTGTTGCACTTAGAAATTATTGAAATGCTTTTCTTTTCTACAAATTCTTTAAGATATTTTCATTTCAGCTCATTTTTTGTCTAGTTAAAGGTCAGTTATGATGTTTGTCAAAATACAAGAATACAAGGATGTTGTTGTTATGAAATTGTAGATACTATAAAGCGCAAAGAAACCAAATTTTAAGCATATTTTTGGTGAAAAAACCAGACCACCTGAGCAGCGCCTCCTTCAGGGTACATTTATCAATCATATTCGATGATAGAGTCTCAACCGGACACTTTCCAATAGAATAGTGACTCTATCAGAAACTTGTTGTTATCAGATAACATTTGACAGACGTTGTGGACATTGTGCGCGATGTGGACCTCTAGGTGTCAGACAGTATCGACGGGAAGAAAAAACGGCTAGATCCGGTGTCCATAAAGAGAGGCATGGACATGACCTTCACATTTTGGGGCCCAAAAACGGCCCTGCATGGGATTTTTTCAGTATTGTATATACTGAAAAATAGTGGCTTTAAGAGACTTTTCTATAGTATAGTGTCTCTATCAGACACTGGTGTCTCTGCCAGACACTTTTCTTGAGAATTGTGTCCCTACCAGAGACTTTTCTATAAAATAGTGTCTCCACCAGAGACTTTTCTATAGAATAGGTTCTCTAACATTGAATTTTCTATAGAATAGTGTCTTTTCCAGACACTTTTCTTGAGAATTGTGTCCCTACCAGAGACTTTTCTATAAAATAGTGTCTCCACCAGAAACTTTTCTATAGAATAGGTTCTCTAACATTGAATTTTCTATAGAATAGTGTCTTCTCCAGACACTTTTCTTGAGAATTGTGTCCCAACCATAGACTTTTCTATAGAATATTGTCTCTACCAGAGACTTTTCTATAGAATAGTATCTCTATCAGACAATAGTATCTCTGCTACTAGACACATTTCTTGAGAATTGTTTCTCTACCAGAGACTTTTCTATAAAATAGTGTCTCCACCAGACAATAGTGTCTCTACCAGACACTAAACTAGACTTCACTAAAGTGTCGCAATCAGACAGTTCTTGAAAAATAGTAACTCAACAAGACAGTTTTCATGAAAATAGTGTTTTAACCAAACAGTTTTTTTTTTGAGAGAATTGTGTCAACCATTTTTTCTCTAGAATTGGATCCCAGTAAAACACTTTTCTGCAGAATCTTTAAGTTTAACATTTTAAATACGCAATTTATTTTATGCATTTGTTTTTCAACAATATACGCTTTATAATTATTCAATTATAAAGAGCAATTTCTTTTAGATTATTATTATTTTAATTTTTTTGACAAATTCATCCATCATTTTAAATTAAATATACAAATTATGTTAAATCTAGTCATTTATCATGGTTTTCACAACCAGTATTCGCACTTAATTTTTCCATTGCACAAAAAGGCAAAAGCAACAATAAAAACAAACAAACAAAAAACGAACATTAAAAAAAGCTTAGAAAACAACATTTTGTTTATGAAGATCAATAAACTTTCAAGGTTTTAGTTATGGCCAAAAATGAAAATAAATATAATTGCACTTTTAGAATGAAAGAAAAATTAAAAAAAAAAAATAGTAATCTTAATAAAAACACATTCTTTAAAATAAATTATTAAACATGTAAATGCTTAAAATACACTCAGCGCATTCAAATTATGTTGTTTAGTACAATTACTGCTGTACAGCACAGTACGAGTACAATTTAGAATAATGACACATCTTTTAGAATTTACAAAAGAGCAGAAAAAATAGAAAAAAAATTTGAAATATTTGCAATTATTAATTTTGATTTAAAATTTGAAATTTCATTGCTTCATTCATAGAAATTTTCAACCAAAATTTTCATTAATACACGTACAACGCAACATATGTGCAAAAAAGAAAAGGAAAATTAGAAGAAAAAAATTAATACATTTTTAGTGAATAAGTGAGTATTGCCTCATTTACAGCTGTTGAAATAATGAATATTTATTAATTTCTATTTGTTACAAACATTTTTATTTTATTACAAATGAGTTGAAATAGTCGACGGACGAGTGCCGGGGTGCTGAGCAGACTGTAAGTGTGTAAATAAATATGTTTGTTTGCTGTTCTCTGTCGTATTTTAAATTTCCCGTTTCATTTTTCGCATTTTGTTGTCGTCACTTGCGCAATTTTGGCAAAAAAAAAAAAAAAAAACCATTAAGAACAAAATTCAAACAGTGGGTAGTAAAATAACTGTAACAGAGGTTTTGAAAAATATTTTTAACTACGTAAGATTCAATTAGTAAAATAAAATAAAACTAAATATTTGTTACATCTTGTCCTAAATAAACGAAGTTTTTTTTTTAATTAATAAACGAGTTCAAATATATTTTGTTTAGTGGTTACGGATTTTTCGACAAATATTTTTTAAGTGTGACCGTAACTTTAGTCGCAATTTACATGAAGCAATTCTTTAAGCTAAACTTATTACCTTTTAGGCACCAGGCTGAGAGAAAGATAAGAGGATTACATACTTGTTTGTACTAGCAGTTCATTTTACTCTATTATTCCTATTACATATATCCATACAAATCTCTCAAATAAAAATACGAGCGATTTAAGCAATAAGAAATGTGCTGTGTGAACACCGACGAAATTTTAAGGAACAAATTGTCGCAATCTTTTCAATAATAAAATTGCTTCGTGTAAATAGGCACATCGTATTTTTAAAAACATCTTTATTAGAGAATAGATTTTTTCTCATCTTTAATATTTTCTAAAAATTACAAATGTAGTCTGCTGGAGTGTTTTGCTGTTTACTGTAGCCAAATATTTTTGTTGAAATTTAAATATTATGTTGAAAAAAGGCATCTTTACAATATTTTTAAGTGTCGAAAGCTAAACACATGCAGAGTATTAGAGGGCCTTAAAAACACAGTTCAAAGTTTCTGGTTATAGAAAAGTGTCTGGTTGAAACCTAATTTCCCTATTCTTATTAACCCATATCGAACTATGGTTGCGAAAACGCAACACTCACTTTAGGGATAAAAAAATAAAATAAAATCAGATCAAAAAAAAAAAAGGATTTTTCCAACTTTTTTCGATTTTTTATGAATTGTTATAAAATTAGTAATAATATTTAATATATCGACGAACAGCTGTGATAGTATGAAGATTATACATATATCTATGCATTTATATAAGATTTGGAACCAAAAAACACAACGCCTATTGCCCTGGTACAGGATAATGTGGGTGTTGCGTTTTCGCAACAAGGGCTGGCGCCACGCCCAGTGATTCAATTTGGACCAAAAAAATTTTTTTTCTTCGTCGGACATAAATAAACATTTTTTAAAACTCTCTTCATTGTAACTCGATGGAATCTTAGTTCAGTCCGATATGGGTTAAGATATTAATTTAAATATGTATGCTTAGGTTATTTCATACTAAATATATAAGTTAATTAAATTTTGTTTGTTGTTAAGACCCAATTCTATGGAAAAGTGTGTGGTTGGGACCCAATTCTACAGAAAAGTGTCTGCTGAAGACACTATTCTATAGAAAAGTGTCTGGTTGAGACACTATTTCTATAGAAAGTTTCTAGTTTAAACACTATTCTATAGAAAAGTGTCTGGTTGAGACACTATTTCTATAGAAAGTGTCTAGTTTAATCACTATTCTATAGAAAAGTGTCTGGTTGAGACACTATTCTATAGAAAAGTGTGTGGTTTTGACCCAATTCTATAGAAAAGTGTCTGGTTGAGACACTATTCTATAGAAAAGTGTCTGATAGTGATTGATAAGTATGCTTAGGTTATTTCATACTCAATATATAAGTTTATTTAATTCTATAGAAAAGTGTATGGGTGAGACACTATTCTATAGAAAAGCTTAAACACCATTCTATAAAAAATGTCTGGTTGGGTTACTATTCTTATTAAGAAACTTTTTAAATGTGTATGCTTAGATTATTTCATATTTCATACTCATACTCAATATAAGTTAATTAAATTTCTATGTCCTTCTATTTTATAGAAAAGTGTCTGGTTAAGATCCAATTCTATAGAAAATTGTCTGGTTGGGCCGCCTTATTAAGACACTAATTTAAATATGTATGCTTAGATTATTTCATAGTCAATATATAAGTTTATTCTATTCTATAGAAAAGTGTACTAGACACTATTCTATAGAAAAGTTAAAACACCATTCTATACAAAATTGTCTGGTTGGGCCGCCTTATTAAGACACTAATTTAAATATGTATGCTTAGATTATTTCCTTTCCAAAATATACATATGCGACCCGGCCTATGAAAAGGTGGCTTATGACTCAAAAAAGAAATTGCGAGACACAGCTGTTAAAGATAAACAATGCATTTCGTCAGTTTCTTAGTAGTTTTTCTTTTGCATTATGAACAGTCATGCCCAAAAGGCAACCAAAAAAGGCAAAAGAGCATAAATGAGATAAGTTCGTGTGTGTATATAAAAAGCGATGTTTTTTTTTCAATGTAAAGCACTAACCAGTTTCTGACCGAAAAAAATGAGTGCTCAGATTTAAAAGCAATGCTGAACGAGTAGGACGTGTGTCGCTTGTGAAACAAGCAACTTCAAAGGTTTCAACAAGGATAGCGACAAAGAAAACTACTTAATACTGCTAAATAAATATTTTTTTGTGTCATTTGTCATTTGTGCTCTTCTTTCTCTACGTTTTTTTTTGAGTCATAAGCCACCTTTTCATAGGCCGGGTCACATATATAAGTGAATTCAATTTGGTTTGTTGTTCGGATACTATTATAAAGATACTTGTATTTTTGACACACTATTCCTGTTAAGACTCTAAGACTCAACATATAAGTTAATTCAATTTTCTTTGTAATTATAAACAAAATGTCGTGTTTCTTTGTAAATTTTAATTATATGGTTATTGTTTTTTTTCTACTTTTAATTTAGCAAACTATCCAGCTCTGTTTAACTCGAATTATAGACACACACACACATACTCTGTTCACACCGCCTCTGACGGCAAACAATGACGGACATAAACCATACTTACACTCTTACAAATAATATATGTAAATGTTCTTAGTAACAAATGTTTAGCTTTTTTATTTTTATTTACAATTTTATTTAATATTTTAATAATTATACCATTTATAAATAGAATTACATTTGCATGCACATACTAGCAAAAATTTTAAAGCAAATGCTTGCTGGCTGACATAGACTCTCGGTGACATTTTAATAGAGAAACACTTGAAATGTATAAATAATGAACAATAACAACAAATATATAAAATACACATACGAACGGACAATATGTACGTTTTTTTATTTTTTATTTCTTGGTGACACATTTTGGAAAATTTATTGCGTTTTTCGATTATTTTCATGTTCATAAACATGTAATAATGACGAGGTTTGTTTTTAGTGTCTCAGGCACTGAGAGAAACTGTGTAAGAATTAAGGAAAACTAAATTGTTTTTTTTTAACAACCTGCATTAGTAGCAAACGCAAGTATTTGGAACAAGTGTTGTGAATATTGTCCAAGTAAACAAGAGCGGCAATATCGTAATCGTAGTTTGAGTGAGGCAAATAACTATTCTGGTCATTTTGTCATCAATAGAGTTGATAGCAGGCAATTTTAAAGACCTTGTCGCTCGATGTGTCGTCATATTTTAGACTGTCGCTCATGTCGCACAACGTATCGCGAACAGATTCTTTTATTTCTACATTAAAAGACTTGTCGGAACACACTATTAAATACTTTGTCGCTCATTTGTCTTCAAAACAAATTTAAACAAATATATTTAAACAAAAATAAAAGACAAAATTTTAGGCTATGTAGCTTATTTTGTGATCAATAGAGTTTGAGGAAAGAAATCATAAAAAACTGTGTCGCTCATTCTGTCAAATTAAGACAAACTAAATCTAGTTAAATACAACCTTTAAAACATTGTCGATAATCTTCTAATCAATACAGAGCAAATCATAAACTTGTCATAATCAAGTTTTGATATAAATTAACTTTCAGAAGAGCAACACTCTTCTTATCACTATCACTTGTCGCTAATTTAGTTGTAAAAAAACAAAACCTTTGAGCATATCGCTCATATCAATAGGAGACAATATTAAAGACATTGACGCCAAATAATACAAATTAAAAACAAGCAAAAAAGTATAGTCGGTCAAGCCCGACCATATAATACCCTACATCTGGTATATGTATAAAGAGTTTTTCAGAAATGGGCGCTATATGGGAGATATTACCTATTATGGACCGATCATCCAAATATTTAGTGTCATGATTTCTGTGAATAAAAAAATATTATGTATGTATGTTATACTTTATCTCGATGTAAATACTTTTAAAAGATTAATGGAAGTTAAAGTAAATTACGGTCTCTTGGGAATTTCGACTAATTATGAACCGACCATTATAAAATTATGTGTCTGCATTTCTGTATATATCAAACTTATTTGTGTTGAATTTTATTTAGATACCAACATTTTTAAGAAATTTATGGTCGTTAAAGTGATTTTCGGAAGTGGGCCTTATATGGGAGCTATGATAAATTATGGACCGATCTGCACAAAATTTGTAGATCTGATTTGGCTTCATTTGTCACTCATTTGTGGCGAAATTTGTTTGGATACTTGCATAATTCAAACATTTATGATCTTTAAACCCTAATTTCGGGAGGACATTTGTATGGGGGCCAGTTGAAATAATGGACCTATTTCCACCAGTTTCAAACACATCCGTCCTTGGGTCGAAAAATTTCACGTACATTGGGAGCCAGCCAGACGGATAAACGGACATCGTTAAATCGGCTCAGGAAGTGATTTTTAGTCGATCAATACTTCAAAGTGGTTGTTGAACCAATACATATACCCTCCCCACTATGCTGGCGTAGGGTATAAAAAAACCATTAATATAATGTACTACAGACTTTTTATTTTAATAGTTTTCTCCAAGTGTGTGTATTAGATTGGTGCTGAAAGGCCAGTAGTGTTCTTTGTTAGTAGCTGACTGGGGCTGCTGCGTCGTTGACGTTTTTGGTTTCTTTTTATTTGAGCCTGTCGATTTATGAATTATGTTGAACATTGTTGATGTTTTTCACATAATGTTTGTATATTGTTGTTGTTGTTGTTTTTGCTGCTGTAGTGACTGTTATTAATAGTGTTGTTCTTTGTGTGTGTGTTTTTGTTGTTGACGGATATCCTCGTTCCATTTTTTAGATACTCAAACGTTTAGTTTTTTTTTTACAATTTTCCAATGTTTCATGTACGATTTGTTTTCATTTTAAATAGATACATACATATGTATGTATGTATGTATGTATGTATGTATGTATGTATGTATGTATGTATGTTTTTAGTTTATTTTTGGTGCAATTTATTTAATTAATTTTTAAGTTTTAAATGTGTTTGCCGTTAAGTACAAATGTTTTTTTTCCTTTTTAAGTTTTTTTGGACAATTAATAGTGTTTTATGAAATTTTAGCTGACAATTTAATAGTTGTTGTGTATTTGTTAATAATTTTAGTTATTTTTGCTTTTATAAATTGTTTATTTTGCCAAAGATATTCGATTTGATTTTTCTTGTTCTTGTTTTTTGTCTCTTAAAATTTTATGAAATAATTTAAAATTTTTGTCGTGTTTTTTTTTTTATTTTACTTAATCATTTAATAGAGGGTCGTCAATTCAACAGGATTTTTTTTCTGAAACTCTCATAAATATTTCATAAAAGCCCGAGAATAATATTTTGCATATATTTTTCGTTTTTGTTTAAACATTTTATTTTTTTACATTTGTTGGTAATTTTAAAAATTTATTAATTAATGGCATAACTTATATGAATTCTGTCACTTTTTCACACCCACTTCAAATGTTTTTAATTTTATTTAAATTCTCTTAAAGAATTTTACTTTGGTGGATGTTTGATTGTAAAAGTTGTATTCAGCATAAAAAAGGACTTCACCAGCATTAAATTCTCACAATTCACTACACGATTATTTCTGCTATAAGAAATTATTATTTTACAAAGAAAAAATTAAAATTGATTTTCAATTAAAATATTCGTATATTTAATTAAACATTTAATTGAAAGTGGACCGATGAAGGAATTTGTAGTATCAATTAAAATATTTTGTAAAAATTTAATTAAAAGTAGTTTTAATTAAAAAAAATGTTATATTATTTAATTGAAAATTGTTTTTCAATTAAAAATTTAATTGATATGATTAAACGATTAATTAAAAATCAATTAAGACTCAATTAAAAGTTTAATTAAAATTTGTCGGGCAATAATTTTGTCTGTGTATAAAGTTGAATACAAGCAAATTAAATACTGACTACACTGTACATTACTAAAAGACACTAAAGTGACTATTGACTACATGCGCGATTAGTTGGTTACAAAGAAACGCTAAGTGACAATGGAATATCTAATAAATTACTTCTGCTTGGTAAAATATCTACTTTCTAAAGTTTAGTACGAACTAAGTTGAAAATGACTACACTGTACATTACTTAGAGACACTAAAGTGAATATTGACTTTAGCTCAGATTAGTAGATAACTAAGGAACACTAAGTGACAATTGAATATCTAATACATTACTTCTGGTGTCTTAAATTTATATTCTACAAAGTTTAATACAAACAAAATTTAAACTGACTACACTGTAGATAACTTAGGGACACTAAAGTGGCAATTGATTTAATGGCAGATGAAATGAATCAATTATATATAAAGTAGTACAACATTAGTAAAGCTTACCTAGATTGTTAAGTAATGGCGTACTAAATTTAAATACAATAAAAGTTTGTACTGACTACACTCTACATTACTAAGAGCCACTAAAGTGACATTTGTTCGCACTCTAAATCATCTGGGACAAATGAAATAAATTGACTTCTCTGTGTTAAATTATACAAAAGCAATTGTAAATTGTAGGCAGCTAAGCATTTAGATATTAGATTGATAATTTGTGTCTAAAAGTGACATACTCGCATTGACTACTTGTAAAACTGCTGGGAAATCGCAATTATTTCCAGCTCGTAAAATTAAGTGGCTTGATTTTATTTGGTACTAAAGTATGAATGACCTGGCTCACTGCTAGTAGAGAGTAATATTTTTTAAGTATTATCCTAAATTATATTCTGTGTGACATTTCATTTAGCGCATACTGTATAAAATGTTGGTAAATTTCTATAAATTTTCTGCGTTTTTTTTTTTTTTGTTATAAATTAAAATAATTATTTTCAAATTACATAATTTATATATATTTATATATCTATATATATTATGGCCAGTTTTTAACTTAAAAATCAAAGAGTTTTTAAACTTAAGTTCTGTTTAATTACCAAATTCATATGATTTTGACAGTTCTACAAATTATGAAAATTTCGCTTTGCAGTTTTTTTTTATTATTTGATAAAAACATTCAGTAAATAAACTCGCCGCGAATAAGAACATTGTGCTATTGTGTCATTAATATCAACTAAAACAATGAATTCAGATGAAAAGAGTATGAATGATGCAGTTTTTGTCCATTTAGTTAACAACAATTTGTAAACTAAATAGTAAATCAGCTGAAGAAGTTGTTTGACATTCAATAGTGCTACCATACTTTTATCATTATTAATTAAATACCAAAACTGAAAAAATTAAACCATATTTAAACAAAACTTAAATTTAAGGAAAAATTAACTAATTTCGTATTTAAATAGCAAGTTAAAAACTGGCCATTAGACAATTAAAATTGTTTATTTATTTATTGCATTTACAAATATTTTTCTCTTTCTTTCTTTCTTTCTCTTTTTAGGTAAGACCACTAAATCCATTTGAAATATAAAAATTTTAAATAAATCAATTAAATTTAATTGGGTAAGAAATTTGTTTCTTATTTGTTTAATATTATAAAATTGTTGTTTTTTTTTGGATTTTATAATAAAATTGATTTTCTAGGTTATAAGCTTGCTTCGTTATTATTGTTTTTATTTAATGAATAATGAACAAATACAAAAATTGATTATTAAACATTAAATTTGCAATTTTTTTCATACGTGAATAGCTTTAAAAGCCACACAACTCAGGTTATTCAACCGTACCATAAAATGTACGTATTTTTATAATCTATGTATTTGTTTTTATTATTTAATATTTATTATAATAATGAATGATACCTGTTATGAAAATTGTAAAGAATTGTTCAGGCTTTTAACGGTGGAGTCTGGCAAGACAGGCATCAAGTATAACCCAGCAGTTCTGGGTGACTAGTGATATTGCCCATCATTTAGGTTCAGCAAATGGTTTTAGAATAAGCTATGTAACAAGTCGTTTTAACATTATCAGTTACCTTACTAGATACATACATAATTAACTGGTTATTTGACAAGCTATACAATAGTCTTAGGTATAACATTAAAGTTAATTCAATCTACACTATTCCAAATGAATTGCAATGACAAGCAATTCATTTCCAAGAAACGTGTTACACATTAATTAATGTTGAAAATATTTTTTAGATTTTACAGAAATTTTTTTAAAAAATCATGTTATACATTTGTTGTAAATTGTTTTCTAACAATTAAACATATATACAGGCGATATTTTATAAGTAGTTCTTAACATATTTGTGGAACATTCCATTGCTCTATTTAAATAGGTTGCGGGTAAAAATGGCGTTTTTGTAAATTAAGTCCAAATTAATATTAATCATACGCAACCATGAACAAATTTACAATTTTCTTTAAAACTGTTGAAGTTTTAAATTTTTATGGGATCCCAATGGATCTCATGGCCAGCAAATGCCTTTGAGTATGACCTTAAAACATAATGCTATATGCGAATGAAGACATGTACCATATGGACATGCCAGTATTACTAGAAACATACCGAATCTTCCACTTTATCAATATTAATGTTATTGACAGGAAAATAAAGCAAATTAAATTCAAATGTTAAAAGAAGTTCAAATGTGATCATAGTTTTTAATTTTTATATTTCCTTTAAAAAACTTAAACAGGGAAGGATTTTGGTTTAAAAAGCAGGTTAGCAAATTTAGGTGGGATGAGCTTTAAAAAAAAAACGGGATAATCCCGCCAAAAGCGGGATGTATGGTCAGTAGGGCTATAACCACATTTTTTGGCAAACTACCACGGAGTTGCCAAAAATGGTTTAGTAATGAAAACACCTGTTTCCAGTCATTTTGCGAAAAAACTTACGCAGGGAAGCAAATTTCTAAAACCTTCCAAGAAATTTTTTTTAGATAAAATTTTATTATTATTTTTTTTTTTTTTTTGTAATGTTCATTCATGTACGAGTATTTAATTTAACGTTAAATATTCGCGATGAGCTATCTGCAATTTTGGAACAATATTCGCTGCCGCACATCCGTAAAAATTGCTTGACATGAGCCGAACGATATGCCAACATCATCAGCAAACTCTCTGATAGTGATTCGACGATTATACAAAATCATTTTCTTCACTGCTTCAATGTTTTCAACGGTTGTTGACGTGCTCGGGTGACCAGGACGAGTATCGTCATTGACATCTTCTCGGCCTTCCTTAAACCGGTTATACCACAATTGAACTTGTGTTCTGCTCATAGTAGACTCGCCAAACACCACAGTCAACATTTCAAATGTCCTTGCGCATTTAATTTAATTTTTTACACAAAACTTAATACAGTTTCTTTGATCTATTTTTTCGAATAGTAAAAAATCGAAGAGCACACCAAAACACACACGACTCACCTTTTTATCTGTCAAAAACAAACTGACATATATATGAATATATGAATGACATGTGTACCAACATAACAGGAAAAATGCGAAAATCGAACATACGTAACTCACAAAATTTGAAAATAACGGTTATTTTTTGATCAGACCTCGTATATACATATTAATTAAATCATAACTTGTTGCATTTATAAAGATTTTAGATTTTAATAAATTATTTACTTAATTAATTTATTTTCATATTTTTTAAATTACCATAAATTACAAAGAAAACAAACTAATACTTTGTATCTAAAGCTTCCCTTTCTTATTTTAATTATTTATTGTTATATTTATAAATTCTTTAATTAAAAAAAAAAAAAAAAACATTTTCATTTCATTGTAACTATTAGACTGTGAAAAATATAGTATTAACACATGCAAATTAAATCAATTTTTAAGACTGTTAAAGTTGCCAAAAAGAAAAAAAAAAAACATTAAAATAATAACAAACAAATTTTTAATAAATTGTAGAGGAGTAAGACTCGCTACATATCATTTCTTTTATATTTGATTTTGAATGATTCATGCAAATTAAAAAAAATTGAATTTAAATTCAATTTTATAACAAAATAGTTGTTAACATTGTTTCAATTTAATTATAAATATCTTCTTAGCTAATAAAAAGAACTAACAAAGTTTTTACATAGTTGAAAAAAGAGCTTACAAGGAAGTGTAATAAAAGTAAATAACACTGACTTGTAATAAAAATTCCTTTGTCAAAGAATGTCTCCATTTCTGTTTTTCTGAAAATGAAAAAAAATTGTTTGCTTTTTTTTTATTCAACTCAATACTCAACTTAATATGCCTGCAGTCCTATAATAGCATTTTCAATTATCATTCATCACGTAGTGTCATGATGGCGTTCAACATCGACAACTTCCATGACAAACATAAAGAAATATATGAAAATTTACATTAAAAAAAAAGAAAAAAAAAAAAAAAAAACAGGCATTTAGTTATTATTCCAATCGTATAGAAATATCCACATACGTAAATGTCAATTCCTTTAACAAATTTACTACTGCTGGTTGGCCTTAAAATACATATACTTACAGTCAGAGTCAAAAATTAGTACACAGCAAACAATAATTTCTGTGATGAGTAGTATATTTAAAGGAAGTCTATAGTTTTGAGATTTATTTATATAACAATGTTTTATAGGGATAGGGAAACTTTTATTAAACAGTTATCTTTTAAGTCTTACTGAAAGATACATAGATACATATGTATGTATGTTATAAGTTTTATCTAACATACTCGTCTGAGAAAATGCTCTTAAAAATACAGTCAATATTTAGTATACAGAATGTTAAAATGGAATAAAATAAGTTACGTTATGAGTAGAAATTATCAATAAAATTTATAATAACTCCTAATTAGAATTAGAAAATTATTTAAGGAACCGAATGGCACATGGCAAAAATTTACTATTGGAGGTTAGAGATTGAATAGTGTTGCATAGAAACAACGGTGCTGTTGCTTAATTGATAAGCGTATTTGATCATTAAGCATGAGTTGGTATTTATAGTTCGGGTTCGATTCCCAGCCGCTGCCACTCAAACAACCATCAGTTTCTAATAATTATTAGTTTTCTATCTTAACATAACTTGACGTGCTCGGGCGACCAGGAAGAGCATCGTCATTGACATCTTCTCGGCCTTCCTTTAACCGGTTATACCACAATTGAACTTGTGTTCTGCTCATAGTAGACCCGCCAAACACCACAGTCTACATTTCAAATGTCCTTGCGCATTTAATTTCATTTTTTGCACAAAACTTAATACAGTTTCTTTGATCCATTTCTTCGAATAGTAAAAAATCGAAGAGCACACGACTCACCTTTTTATCTGTCGGAAACAAACTGACAATCCGAAATGGCTGATATTACCAACATATATAAATGACATGTGTACCAATATAACAGCAAAAAAAATGCGAAAATCGAACATACGTAACTCACGAAATTTGAAAATAACGGTTATTTTTCGATAAGACCTCGTATGCTTAGATTTGTTCATGCTGTATATGTCAAACAATTCTTGTTTGTAAAAATGTATTGACAATTAGATACTGATTGAACATTTAGTTTAAATAGTTTGAAACAGAGTAGATATTACATTTCATTGCTGAGTTACTTTTTAAATGTTTAGTAGTTTTTCCTGTTTGGTTACTAATTTTCCTCTAAACCAAACATTTTCTATCACGTTCTTATTTTAATTTGAATTATTCATTTTGCAAATCTATATTCGAAATATGTATGTATGTAATTGAATTTCTTACTGGCGCAAAATTAAGAACTAATCACCTGCAGAGTCAGCACAACGACGTCATTGATTTGTGGCAAAATTATTATATAATATAAAATTTTTTTGAAATGTTTAATTTAAAATTTAAATAAATAACAATAAATACTGCAACAACGTAATACTTTTCGAATAACATCATCATAGACAAAACCAAAAATAAACAGTGAAAACAACAATGTAGTAATAGTTTGGATAAAAGGAACTTAAATGTGTTTATCTTTTTAGAATATGAAAAGAATGAAAAGAACTGGACAGCAAGGAGCTTGGAAATATACATATGCTACTATAAGCAATAAAATAATAAAATAAACAATTTAGAATAATTTTAAAAAATAGGGAAAAATAAACTATTAAAGTAAAAATCTAAATTAATTATGTACAGTGGCCGACAAAAGTCTACGTACGACCCATATTTTTGTAACTTGGTTATTTTGGAACCATAATGAAGAAAAGTAATACAGTTTTGTTTCAGATGTATTTTTAATAATATAAAAAAAATCTTATTTTATTATAAACTTAAACATTTATTCACAAAAAACTAAAAAAAAAAAAATTAATGACAAAGTCTACATACGAGCTGTAAATTAATATAAAAAACTTAGTTTGGATATTAACACAACAAGAAAAGTAACAAGTAAGAAAGTATAGTCAGTCAAGCCCGACCATATAATACCCTACATCTAGTATATGTAAATATAAAACAGTTTTTCAGAAATGGGCGTTATATGGGAGATATCACCTATTTTGGACCAAAATTCAGTACATGATTTCTGTGAATATAAATATTATATGTATTAAACTTTATCTCGATATAAATACTTTTAAAAGATTTATGGAAGTTAAAGTGAGTTACGGAGAGGGTCTTATATGGGAGTTTCGAATAATTATGGACCGACCATTACAAAATGTCATTATTTCTGTATATAAGAAACTTATTTGTGTCGAATTTTATTTGATTACCAACATTTTTAAGAAATTTATGCTCTTTAAAGTGATTTTCGGAAGTGGGCCTTATAAGGGAGCTACGACTAATTATGGACCGATCATAATAAAATTGTACCATATTATATTTATATACACAAAACATATTTGTGATCAATATTATTTGGATACCAATATTTTTGAGAGAGTTATGCTCTTTTAAGTGATTTTTGGAAGTGGGCCGTATATGGGAGCTACGACTAATTATGGACCGATCTTCACGAAATTTGTAGATGTGCTTTAGTTTCATTTACTACTCATCTGTGGTAAATTTTGTTTGCATACTTGCATAATTCAAAGATTTATGACCGGTAAACCTCAATTTCGGGAGGACATTTGTATGGGAGCCAGCACCGATTTCCACCAGTTTCAATCCCATCCGTTTTTGAGCCGAAAAAATATTACGTACCAAATTTTATCGAAATATCTTTAAAATTGTTACCTGTACTATTCCCACAAGCTTTACATGGACGGCCTAAGTCGTTAAATCAGCTCAGGAAGTGATTCTGAGTCGATTGGTATACTTTAAGGTGGGTGTTGGAGCAATATTTCTGGGCGTTACAAACATCAGCACAAATCCAATATACCCTCCCCACTATGGTGGTGTAGGGTATAAAAAAATAAATAACGGCATTTTACTGTTTGAATTCAACTACATGCTGGTCGTATGTAGACTTTTGTCAATGCTTTTTGTTTGTTTATTATAAATAATTTTTAAAGTTTACATTACAATAACAATTTTTTGGGCATATCAATAAAAATAGATTACAAACAAAACTGCATTATTATTTTTTTTTTTATTCCGTGCTAATGTTCTCATAATTAATACTGCACTAGTTATTAATACTGCACTAGTTTTTACTATTTAAATTATTATTTAATAAATTAGAGTCTGTCTATTGCCTTGAAATCTTCCTCCATTTTTTTTTTTTTTTTTTTTTTTTTTTTTTTTTTTTTTTTTTATTTTTTTTTTTTTTTTTTTTTTTTAGTTTTTTATCTAAAGAATTTAAGTTATGGCCTACGCATGTCATAGCATACAAGCCTATTATGACATTATTTCATAATTATTGTACAATAACATAAACAAACAAACAAACACTGAAATTCAGATAATTTATGTTAGCATTTAATTATTTCAACACATGTCTCATTTAATATTAAATTTATTAATGAAACAGAAAATAAAGTAAACAAATTATATGTATGTATGTATGTATATTGCCTTCATATTTATCTGAGGTTTTCGAAAAATTATTTATCACATTATCAACTAACAATTGTTAATTTTTAATAGCTGTGCTAATACAATTAATAACATTTTAATAATTTAAAAATAATTGAGTTAAAATTTATAATTCTAGCCAGCGTATAAAACTGTATTTTATGTTTTAAAGCTATTGTTTGACCATATGAGTACAGTCTGACTAAAGAACTATAGAGTCCATATAGATAATCATATGGACTTCATGAAAGAGTGCCTAGAAAAAACGCGGATATTTCTGTAGTAAGCCGTACTAAACGTAAAGACTTTGCAAAAGCTTACTTAACCTCTCCGCAATCTTGCGGGAATAATGTAATATTTAGCGACGAGAATAATTTGAGTTTTTTTTTTTTCGTTCAAAATCAAGGATTAACATCTGGACTACAGTCTGACTAAAGAACTATGGCAGGGATATAAAGCCATAAGCCATAAGTCTGAATTAACACTCTGCAATTCTGACTCGTCACGGCAAGTATTTTTGGATGAGAAGGAAAAAGAGAATAAAAGTGGTACAAACTGGACGGTACTAGTCAATTTTCTGATTTCCTTTTGTTTTTTCTTTCATGCATGTTGATTTGCATAAAAAGTACAAAAATTTAAAGGGAATTGAACAAAAACTGGCCAACTAAAACTGAAGAGTGTGAAACATGACTAAGACAATACTCTGACTATGAGACTCTAAAGCTATAAAATGACTACAATGTTAAACTAGTCAACTTCTAAATATTGATAAACAGAAAAAACGACTTCAAATGCAAACGAATTAATATTTACACAATATTGTTTTTGCCTTCATTCAATGCTAATAAAAAAGACATTCAATGTTATTCAATGGCTAGAAATCTAAAGGTACGGTCACACTAACCACTAAATAAAATTTATTTTAACTCGTTTATTTATTAAAAAAAAAACTTTGTTTATTTAAGACATGACACAACAAATATTTAGTTTTATTTTTTTTAAACTGTTTGATCTTGCAAAGCTCTTGTAAGAGTAATTTGAGTAATTTGAGTAAATATTTGCCAAGTGTGACCGTACCTTAAGAACAAATGATTTGAAACAACTTACGTTTGCCTTCCAGCTCGGCTTAAAATGATGTGGGCACTCAACGATCGGGGAAATTTTTCGTTCTTCCAATGGAAATTTTTTTAACGTTCTATAGTAATGAACCTAAAATAAAATTAAACTTAAATGATTTTACATGAAATTAGAGAGCATGATTGGGGAACTAGTACCCTAACTTTTAATAATTATTTTTGAATTTTCAATAATAATGGTCCTGGAAATAGTAAATTAAACATTACTGGTCAAAAGAGTAGTTTGAATTTTTAAAACATATTAAAACCATTATAAACCACATTTTGGTGAAATGGTCCACAGCACGGACAAGGGCTGGCTTCAACGATTCAATATTTGCATGTCAAGTAGAGCAAGTAATGCCCTCTAATACGGACCACAACTTTTAATCACCGGGTTGATATTAAGTCCGGAATGTTGTTTTTAAACCACAGTTGATTCGTTTTTGCTTTGTGAGATTGTTGGCAAATAATGGTTGGTTGAGAGGCTTCACAATGGCTTACAAGACATTCGATGGATAAACTATGGCCTGTCGCTTTACTCCTTTCTCGAAAAAATAAAGTTTGGTAACTCCATGGCAACTCAATCCCCACCACATCAGTACAGGAGCGGCATGATGGCCTCTTTGAACCTTCGGAATGATGAGTTGGGATGCTGCTCTGTTTGACCGAGCATACACACGATCGTTGTGTTTTTTGAACGATTCTTCTACGGTGCAAATTTTCTGGTCAGTAAACAGTATTTGTCTGTGCGTGTTCTTCCCGTACCGGCTGAGTAACATTTTCGATTTTTGTTTCCGTTTTTAAGCATAACTAAGCAGGTGTTCACTGCAGGTGTCGCTTTTTTGATAATGCGAGACATGGATTTTTGCGAAATTTGCCTTTACCGCGACAAGGATGTCTGATTGCAATAACTACACTATTATGCTATGGTCTGACTATATTAATTATAGTGTGACTATATGAACTTTAGTCTGACTATATGAAGTATAGTCTTGCTATATGAACTATTGTCCGATTATATGACCTATAGTCGGACTTTATTTTTGTTCATATAGTCTGACTATGAACCATAGTCTCACCATATGAACTATAATCTGACTAAATGAAACATAGATTAATATGAATGATATACTGAATATATGAACTATAGTCCGGCTATATGAATCATATTCTATTATATGAATCATATTATGAATATATGAACTATAGTGTGATTATATGGACTATAGTCCGGCTCTATAAACTATAGTCTGACTATATGAACCATAATCTGACTATATGAATCATATTCTGAATATATGAACTATAGTTTGATTGTATGAACTATAGTCCGGCTCTATAAACTATAGTCTGACTATATGAACCATATCTTGATTATATGAAATATAATGAACCACGTACTGATTATATGAATATACTTTATATATTAGTATAAAACTACATATATAAAACTATAGTCTGTCTGTAAGACATTAGTCTGTCAATAAGATTCCAGTCTAGCTTTAGGACTACAATGCTGTAGTTTTTCTTTTTTTTTGTTTTATATACATATACCTACTACATATATATTTATTATATAAAACACTTTGTTACCTATATTTCTCAATTCGCTATTAAAACAACCTTTGCAATTGCTACGATTTTTTACTTCCATAATTAATTTCATAACCAAAGCACATGCATTACAAAGGAATTCATTCAAAAGCCTAAAAAAAAGAAAAACAACACCGCCTTTTATTTTAATTTCTTCAAGCTAAATTAATTTATATGCAATCTTCATATGTTGTTCATTTAAACAATCTTTTTTTTTTTTTTTTTTTTTTAGAATGATAAACTTTTTTCCATTTGCAGTCTCTACTCGTTTTTACTCGCACTGGCCACAAAATGTAAATTTAACTTTGATCATTCAGCCAGACTAATAGTCAGTCAGTTATACAATTGAAATTACGTTTAAATGTATATTTTTGTTTAAATAACTGGCTTTTAAAATCAATAAACGTTTAATATTGTAACGTACGTATGTTTTTTCTGCCATTACAATTAATTATTTAAATGTTTATGAATATAAAGCAAATTAATCTATTCATAAAAAAAGTCTTTAGAAAAAACATTTCAAAATAAAGTGTTTTTTAATTGTAACTTTGTTTGTTGTTAATAAATTATTGAATTAAATGTGCAATATTAAAAAAAAAGTTATAAAAATCAATGAGTGCAAAAACGAAAATCATATTAAATTTAAATGCAGGAGTTTCTGTTATTTCTGCAATTAAATGAATTGAATTGTTTTTATATAATTTAGTTTATTGAGGTTATAATTAATCCTCATTTTTATAAGACTTGTGAAACTGCTGACATATGAATACTATGTAAGAAATTACCTAAGCATACAAAACAAACTGAATGAAAATTACAAAATTAGATTGAGTGAAATTGTAATGAAAACTAAATCCATTTGAAAGCTGTTTGTAATACATAAAAAATAGTATGAAAAACCCTAAACATACAAAAACCAAAAAAGCATAAATAAGTTTATTGATAAAATTGTGTATTCTGTACTGTACAGTTTAAATGCTATATAAAATACAGACACTATTGTCCATTAATAGTAACAAAATAGAACAAAGTAACCAACACATACAACTGATTTTTCTTAAGCTGTGTAAAATGTGCAACAGCAATCAAAACTAGCTAAAGTAAAAATTTTCAAAATAGCTTTTTGTTGTCACATTCTGTTTTGACTTTAAGTCTACAGCCTGACAATAATATTATAAACAGTCTGTAAGAATATTGTCTGACTGTAAAACTATAGTCTAACTATAAGATTATAACCTGACTATAAGACTATAGACCGACTATGGGATCATAGTTTGTCTTCATGACTAAAGTTTGTACATAAGTCTATTTCGTCTCACTACAAGACTGCCTGACTATTATACTATAGTCGGACCATAAGACTATGTGACTATATGAACTATAATTCGACTAGTTTATTTTTTATTTTTAGTCTGACTATGAACTCATAGCATGGCTATATGAACTTCAGTCCGACCAAATGAACTAAAGTGTGACTATAAGGACTAAAGTATGGTTATATAAACCATAGTGAGTCTATAGTCTGATAGTCAAGCTATAGTGTATGCCTATATGAATAATAGTCTGCCTATATGAACTATACTGCTCCCATATGAACTATAGTCTGACTATATTAACTATAGTGTGACAATATGAACTATAATGATACTATAGTCTGATTTCATGATCTATAGTCTTAATATATGAACTATAGTCTGACTATATTTACTATAGTATGACTATATAAGTAGTGAGACTATAGTCTAATTTCATGATCTATAGTCTGAATACATGAACTATATTCTGATTACATGATCTACAGTCTGATTATATAACTATAGTATGGCTATATAAATTATAGTATGGCAATATGAACTGTAGTGCAAATATAGTCTGACTATATGAAGTAACTATATTTACTATAGTATCACTATATGAACTATAATGGGACTATATGAACTATAGTCTGATTACTGGCTGGCTATATGAATGGCAATATGAACTATGGCTATGAACTATATGAGCTATAATCTAACTATATGAATATATGAACTGAAGTGCGTCTATATGAACTATAGTCTGACTATAAGTTATTCTATAGTATTATAGTCTGACTATATTAATTATAGTCTGGCTGTGTGAGTCATGTGTGGGTGCCCCGATAGACTAGGCGATAGTGTGCCTGACCATCAGTCAGACAGTTGCGGGTTCGATTCCCGCCAAAGACTCTGGGTGTTTTCTGCAGACAAGCCAAAAAGCTTCGCAGTTTGTGTTTGTTAAAAAAAAAAAAATAAGTTGGACTATAAGACTTAACTGGCCGACAACATTCTGTTTTATAGCCTTATAGGCTATTAAGTTTAACTAAAATTGTAAATAAAGTTTAAAATTTTTCTTTTTTAGATGTGCCAGAATTTTAAATACTTTAAATAATTATATTGATACTTGTGATATTCTTTTGTTTTTCAACTGAAAAAATTAAATTTTTGTTGTTTTCAATTTTCTGTTAACAAATGAAAGAAAAATGATTATTAAAAGTAGAATATAAATAATTGCACAATGCAATCGTTGTTAAATTAATAGTTTTTGTATGACCGTCGTAATGAAACACATCCTAAAAGCAAAAGAGTTATTTCGTGAAACAGAAATAAATAAATTTAACAGAGACAAGTTAAATATTTTGGAAAAGCAAAATATTAAATAATCAGCCATGTCACAGAATTTTATTCCGTTCGAAAGTGGAATTAATTAAGTATTTTGCTTCTATAGAAAAAGTAAAACGAAAAATTGTATTCAAAATGAAACCTAGAAATGCTTAAAATTGCAATTCCACACAGCAAATTAAAAGTGGTTTCATTAAAAAAAAAAAATAAAAAATTCTATAAAAGCAAAATACGGAATTAATTCCACTTCGGAACGGAATTAAATTCTGTGACATGGCTGAATATTTAACTTGTTAATTTTCGTTAGGATATTTACCAGACATGAAGTATTAATGGAGAAGCAGTTAAACTAGCAGCATTTGTTTGCTGACGTCTTAATATAGAAATGCATTAAAGTTTTTTTTTTTTTAGCTCCGAAGTCATAATGATAATAAAGTAGTTTTTGAAAAATTCAAATATTTATTTAATTTGTACCTACATATTTATAAAACAAATAATAGCAAGGCAAATGAGATTTAAGACTGATATGTCTCTATGACAGTTATGAACCGATTTGTCAGACTCTCAATAGCAAAGTGCTGTGTTATATTGATAAGTGGAGTTTGAAACATAACTAAAGGTACAGTGACAAATATTTGCCGAAAAAGACGTAACCACTAAATAAAATATATTTGAACTCGTTTATTTATTAAAAAAAACTTCGTTTATTTAGGCCAAAGCACAACAAATATTTGGTTTTATTTTATTTGATGCTGTTTGATCTTGCAAAACTCCTGTAAGAGTAAACAACGCCAAACAAATTTGTGCAAAAACAAGTGGTTACGCTTCTTTCAGTAAATATTTGCCAAGTGTGACCGTACCTTAAGGTTCATTTATTTAAAGTTTTACAATTGCTTACATACCTTTAAATGACTGAGTGTGTGTGCATGCTAACACAATACATATTTATTTTAGTTTTGTTTATTTAATGTTGACATTATTCATTGAGTTTTTCTTTAATATTTATTTTTTTTTCTTCCCAAAACGTTTTCCAATTGCCAAAACGAATAACAAAAAACAAAAATAATTTGAACACGCTTTATTGCAAGCCAAACGCAAAAAAAAATACATACGCTATAAAAACGACAACAACAAGAAATTTCGCACTTTGCCAAATTTAATTTCAGTTTTTAATTTTGTTTTTAAATAACGCGCAACGAACGCCACAGCCAACAGCGAACATAGCAGAACATAACGCCCTCTTGCTCAAGGCCCCTAAACTAGAAATGATTTTAACAAGGAATTGCATTCATTGCACGGCATTAATATTGATACCAAATTGTATTTTTCTGGTTTTAGTGTCGACATTTTCAATTTTTTTTTCTTCTTTTAAACATATTGTGTAAATATTTGGCTGGTTTTAAAATGTATAGTTTTTTGTTGTTGTTGTTGTTGTTGTTGTTGTTGTTGTGGGTTTCAAATTATTGTTTGTTGTTGTATGACAATATTTTGCTGACATTAATGTTTGTTGCTTTTTTTTAAATTTTTTTGTGGCGGCCATATAAAGGGTCCTCCAAATAACTTTTTTTTTTGAAAATGCTATAAAAGAAAACTGCTGAATATTTTCTCAAATTTGTTTTTTTTTATTTGAAAGTACAATCCTTCCGGTTAATAATGGAAAATAATTTCATTCAAATGGCTGCCTCGGCTGACCATGCAGTAGCCTACACGATAGGTCCAATTTTTAAGCACATTAACGATTAGACCCGTATTTCACCAATGGCTTCACGAATATTGCCCTTTAAAGCGTCAATTGTATCTGGCTTGTCGGCGTAACACTTATCTTTGACGGCACCCCACAAATAATAGTCCAACGGTGTCAAATCGCAGCTCCGAGATGGCCAAACGACATCAGCTCTGCGGCTGATAATGCGATCTTCAAAAACAGGGCGCAAAACATCGAGTGTAGATTCGACTGTGTGGCACGTAGCGCCGTCCTGTTGAAACCAAATGTTGCCAATATCCTCCTCTTCAATTTTTGTGAACAAAAAGTCGTTCAACATGGCCCGATAACGATCGCCATTGACTGTAACGGCCACTCCTTGCTCATTTTCGAAGAAAAATGGCTCAATTATGCCTCTGGACCAAAATCCACACCAAACAGTGACTCGTTTTGCGTGCATCGGCTTTTCAATGTATGCGTGAGAGTATTCTGTGCCCCAAATGCGACAATTTTGCTTGTTTACACATACACGCCAAGATCAAAATGAGCTTCATCTGAAAAGATAATTTTTTTTGGCAAAATCTGCATCTTCTGTAAGTCGATCGCAGGCCCACTCAGCGAAGCGAAAACGCATTGGATGTTGGCTTCAACTCCTGAACCAATTGGACTTTGTATGGCATCATACCAAGGTCTTTATGCAAAATTCGTCTCAATTATGTCTCCGAAATATTCAATTGTTGAGAACGACGGTGAATTTGATGTTGATGGCGGGCGCTTCACGCACAATTTCTGCCACAGTAGCAATATACTCGAGTGTAAGCACTGTTTTTGGCTTTTCACGCTTTGGTTTATCGATGAGGATGCCAGTTTCTTTCACTTTTTTCACAAGATAACGAACATACGGAGCTGACGGTGCTTCTCTTCTTCCAAAATCCGTACGCAATTTTCGCACACCTTCTGCAACATTGCCATGATTTTCAAAGTAATGTCGCAATATTTCCCAGCGCCTGTCTGTCAAATCAGACATGAGCTAAGTGTTACCATTCACGAAATAAGCACTAGTTGAAAAAAACCGTTAGATGGCGGACCCGTTCCTTTGATATAAATATCATCATATATATACTAAGAATATATTTCATGGTTTGTGATTTCCGCATTTAGTTTGAAATAGAAACTTGTACATTTTTTTTGCAAATTTCAAGCGCAAATGAACAAATAACTATTGAAAATGTTGTAGCAAATCTTGTTGCTTTTCGAATTTTGATTTTTTAAAAAACTTAATGTTAAACCTTAAAAATTCTTTGCCATGATTTTTCTATGCTTTTTCATAAATAGCTAAAAAATTGCTTGGAGAAATAGCTACAGTTTCCTGTTGTTAAGTGTTTTCTTTGCCAACAACAACAGCTTGCAAAATTTATGCCAACAAATTATAGATTTGCATAAATTTGCTTGAACAAACAAGCAAGGGTCCTAATGTTTTCTACCTTCAACCTCAGTCTCAGCTAATCCTGCTACTTAAACCGTTTTTCTGTTTTTTTTTTGTACAGCCTTTCACAATCCTTAATCTAGCAACTTAATTTATGTATGAGTATGTCTGTATACGAGTAACTAACACACTTATAAACATATTTCCCCTAAAATATGCAACTAAATGATTCAGCATATAAGTATTTATGTGTAAGTGTTTTTATGTATTCGAGACAGGGAGAGGGAGAGTGTGGGTGTGTGTGTGTGTGTGTGTGTGTGGATTGTAATGTTTACACAAGTAATTTCCTTCAGATTTTTTTCCATTTAAATTAATTTTCTGAATATTAGTTCAACCTTTAAGTCATTAATAAAATTTTTTATTTATGCTGTCTGTTTCTGCAGTTATTTGCCATTAGTAACGAGTTGGAATATTAATAATAATAACAAAAATATAAGATTTATTTGTATTAGGTTGGTGTTTACAAGTTTTTAACAAATTTAGCCACCCAGCGGGTAAAAGATTCTGTAAAGAGGCCTTCATTGGCAGTCACAAGGACTTATTCTAGCCGTATTGCCAAATCGTTTAAATTGTTAAAATTGTCATTGTTAGTTAAGGTCTTGTCTACATGCCTACTAGAAGGCCTACTTGAGAAGGAAAATTGGAAGGTCTACCAACTAATGCCTCATACAAGACTTAATTAAAGGTCTGCTAAATTAATAATTTCATTGCGGAAAGTAAAAGAGGGGGTTTTTAAAAAAAGAAGGGTTTTCAATTAATTTCAAAAATCACATGTATGTATGCATATAAAGTACTGCTTCACGCATTATTTTTACACCACAAACTTTCATAAAAAACTAAATTTATAGATGCTCTCTTTATTCATTTTTATTACTCGTATAACTAGGTGAGCAAAATAATGTTTGCTGTCGCTGTCAACTTGGTGCGTTTTGCACCATTTTTGGTGCTTTTTTAATTATAAATGGTTATAAATGACGCCCTGTAGCTTAAATTGTTTTTGAAAACGACAGCTACATAGTCAGCAGCTGATACCGAAATCTGCCGTTTTAATAAAAAATAAAATTGTTCTTCGAATTTTTTAAAAAACATAATGGCTGAAGAGAATTTTGTTGATTTTATAGAATTTTAGTAATAAAATACAACAAAACAGTAAATAAAAACATTAAAAATAATAAATCCTAAACAATAAAACACTTACTTAGCCTGCTTCCTCGAATGTGTTTAATGCTTTAAGCAATACGAATTATGCTGTGTGAACACTGAATAAATTTCAAGGGAAAAATTATATCAATCTATGGCTTCGTGTAAATTGGCACTAAGATTGGAAACGCAATCACTGTGCGTCAGCAAAACGTTCCCGCCTATGAAGCTTTGTTGGCACAAAATTCTATTCGGAGCAAATTAAAAAAACGTGGTGTTTACACTGTAATAAAGTGAGAATAAATGGCAGTTATGTATCCTTCAAAAATGACATACAAGTTACTAAAAACAAAAACGGCGTTCAAAAAATATGGCACCTATTTTGAATCCCGCATTATTAAGTTATACACCCAATATAAATAAAGAATTGATTAGATTTTGTTGAAATTAATTTCAGAATATCAAACTAAAAAGATTAGTGCCAACCTAAGTTTATACAAACGTACATAGATTTTCATATGTAGTATATGTAATATTGCCAATGTATTTGTATTGAAGCATACATACATATATTGGAAATTATTTTTGAGCGAATATAAATTGGAAATTCTTAACATACACATGAATACAACCGTAGACATTGTTGGTTTATAATAAGGTAAGAAAACTACTGCTATATGTGAAACATTTGCATTTGACTGTTAATGAAGCCTTTGTGTTGTATTAAGACACAAACACACGCACTTTTAATCACATAAACCCAGCAAACACTGTCAATATTTGGAAAAATAAAATAACATTAAATCTCAAATCTTATTTAAATATTTACAAAAAGTCATTTAGTTAAATAGTGATTCTAAAATCTTCTAAAAAAAAAAAAGAATTGATTTTGTGAAAGGGGTTCCAGCTTAATGCTAAATGTTGGCTGAGTTAAAAACAAAACGAAATATTGTTAAATTGTGTGCAAACCCGTTCGGTTGAGTGGGAGTGAATATAATCGATTGTAAACAAAGTCGTCTTCTAAGGCTTGAACTGAATTTAAACGGAAATAAAATATGTACTATGTGTGTTTTAATATCATTGATATGTTTCTTTTTGTAACTAAATAAATTACCATTAAAATATTAGAAACTCATTTTTTAAACACCAATGGAGTAAGCTGCACAAAGTCAAAGAATTACGTATATATATATTTTAATTAGTAAAAAACCTTTATTGTTTTAGCATTTGAAACCATTACTTGCTAACTAAAGTTATTTTTGGTTTATTACTTTACAAGTTTTATTTTTTTTTGATTTTTATTTTAAAATTCCTCTTAGTTTAGTTTAGTTTAGTTGTTTAGTTCTTTGATTATGTCAAGTGTGTTCTATGCACGACTAACTGACAATCCCATTATTCATTTAATTGCTTATGTAATGAAATTTTTAGGCTTGAGTGATTTGAGTTTTGCCAATACTAGTCCTGAATGTAATAATTTCTTGGGAAATTTGCTAGAATTAAACCTGCAGTTTTGAAAGTAGCAATTGATAACAAACTACAAAGGTACTCAGGCTACTCAATAGTTACCTTTAAGACCACTGGTATGCTTTCAAGTGGTGTCCTGTAGTATTTATATTTAGTAGCTTGAACCAGCACTCTGGGGATGACTTCTACTCATACATTGTGTTATAACTAGGAAAATAAGTTATTGGTGGGTTGGATAGAGGGAGTAGTGTTAGTGAACATTTGATTTAAAATTTCCTATATTCAAAGAGAAAGGGAATACTTCTGCAGGAAGTCTATTTCACATACAGACACAATTTCCCTGTAATGTGACTGAATTACGTGTATTGCACAAAAAACTACGGGTTTCGGGAACAAGTTCCTTAATTTCAGCAAAACACATTCCATTATAGTATCAATAGAACACTGAAACACAACCCATATTGTGGCTATGCTGCAGTGAATCAATAGAGTTGGATACCCTATTGCCAGCGATAAGCATCTTCACCCTCTCCAGTACGCGGTTTAGTAAATAGTAAGGAGATCATATAATGTCAAACTTAAAAAATCAATTCACTTGAATGCTTCTTATGACACTTCAAAAATGTGTTTAGTCCACACTGGATTCTCATGCCTAGAACATCAAGAGCGTCTGAATCCTTTATATTTGCACCGCCCATAAAAACAGATAAAGCAACATAATCTGTTGCGCGGACTCTATTCACACAAGTCCATTCTCAAATATTCGCAAAATCTCGGTTAAGTGTATCATACATGTTTTGTCTCATTTTCCCAATCTTGAAAGGACTTGGTTTATGGTCTATCTATTAGTAAAGCAAAAAAAAATGGAGCTTTGCCCATCTATAGCAACTCGTAGAGTGCTATTTCTAAGGAAATTCGATATAAATCGAGAGAAGTTATCACCGACACCAAAAGCAATAAGTTTGAAACTGTAAAAAGCAATATTACTGAAGAGTTTTATTATAAATAGCAAAACGTTTGAAGATTTTCTTTATAAATAGCAACATTATTGCAACATTTTAAAAAAGTTTCACTTTAAATAGCAACATTCTAAAGATTTTCGTTATGAATAGTAAAATGTGAGATTCAGTATAACTATCTATAACTATCAAAGTGTTTGCAAAATTTCATTATAAATAGCAAAACGTTCGAAGTGTTTCATTATAAATAGCAAAGTATTTGAAGAGTTTCAATATAAATAGCAAAGTTTTTGAAGAGTCATTATAAATAGCCACATTACTAAAGAACGTTATTGTAAATAGCAACATTTCTGAAGATTTTTATTATAAATAGTAAAGTGTTTAAAGAGATTCAGTATGACAATCAGTGTTTGCAGAGTTTCATTATAAATAGTAAAACGTTCGTAGTGTTTCATTATAAATAGTAAAGTCGTTGAAGAACTTCATTATAAACAGCAAAGTGTTTGAAGATATTCAATATAAATAGCAAAGTTTTTGAAGAGTCATTATAAATAGCATAATTTCGAAAGAGTTTCATTATAAATAGCAACATTTCTTAAGAGATTCACTTGAAATAGCAATACACTAAAGAGTTTCATTATAAATAGTATTTGAAGTCATTATAAATACCATAATTTCGAAAGAGTTTCATTATAAATAGCAACATTTCTGAAGAGATTCACTTGAAATAGCAATACACTAAAGAGTTTCATTATAAATAGTATTGAGTATTTGAAGAGAATCATTATAAATATCAAAGTGTTTGAAGAGTTTCTTTATAAATAGCAACATTCTAAAGAATTTCATTATAAATAGGAGTTTCATTATAAATAGCAACATTACTGAAGACTTTTATTGTAAATAGCAATATTTCTGAAGAGTTTCTTTATTAATAGCAAAATAGCAAAAAAAAATTTTAATTTAAATTTTACCATAAATAAAAAAATTGTGAAAATGTTGCTATAATGTTGCAAAATTGATAAAATTTAAAAATTAATAGAAAAGTCTGCAAAGTGTTTATATTAATAGCAACATTTTAAAGTATGTAATACCAAGCATTGCTGGGTGTTTCCACAACATAAATTCACTTACATTTCCATATTACACACAAGTATCAACATTTACACATTTCTACATAATCGATTAGTTCCTTTTACAACTCTAGGTATTTCAGTATACGAGTACATACCTTGTTAACTCGCTTTGTTCTTGCCTTGAGATATATAATTTGTATAATGTGCGCATTTAGTTATTTGTATTTGTAAAGATTAATTACCAACAATTTGTTTTGAAAGATTGTTAACAATCAATATACATACATACCTACATAAATAACATAAATTTGATTATATTTCTTTAGTCAAAACTTTGAGTTTATGGCAATAAGACACTTTTTAGGATTGTGGGAAATAAAGTAATGTCATGCAAGTAATATATTGAAACAGCTGATGTTTGTTATTTATTTATTTGCTTTAAATAGTAATTAACATTTCAATGATGGATGTCAAAAAATATATTTTTGTAATTAAAACAGGAAAAGAGAGGGAGAGAGAGAGAGAGAGCTTAGCCAGCATTACATTAGTATAGGGCATTTTATTTGTAGAGAAGAAAAATCCCTGACAGTTTGTTTAATTGGAAAATTAATTGAAATGACAGTAATTATCTATAAAACATAATTTATATCTAAAGAACATTTTCATTCTTCTTTATTCTTAAATAAATTAAAAAGTTTGCTTGTTGCTTTTTTTAATTTTCAAAAAAATTTCATTATTTATGAGACAAAAGTATGTTGATAAAAATGATTTTTAAATAGAAAAGTATTTGTACAAAATTAGGCCTAAGTTGGTTTTTTCAAATCACTTCAATACGTTTATCACTAGTAGAGTTTTAAATTCTGATTAAATTAGAAAAATAATTTTTTAATATATTTAGCTATATCTTGAAAACATTTGCATATCTTTATTAGACGATCTGTATATCAAATGAGAGGTATTTTAAAGGCCTTGCCAAAGATATATAACATGACATAACATATTTATATGGACCACCTATAGGTTAATTTCGGAAAATAATTTTTTGATCCGATGTTTTTTTTTGAAATCTAAAAAAATCTAGGTATATAAATTAGTTAAATTAAATTTTAAAGTCAAGAAATTAAGCTTTAATTTGAGGTATGATATGTGTCTGTAGGTACTATAATCACAGAATTATAAGAAACTATTATATTAATAGCTATTTATATTAATAAACTAAAATAACACTTATATATGTCCTATTTCTGATTAAAAAATAAAACTTAGCGAACGAAAGCACTCGCTTGAATTCGAGTCAATTTGGATTTCTCATTGGCACTCTCTTTCTTTCGCAACCGCTTACGTACACCAGTTTTGGTATTTTGAGCTATGTATACACGATCGTCAGATATTACCACGTTGTCCGAAAAATGTTCAGAAAATGACTAACAACCGTGTGAACTAAAAATTTTTGTCTTCCAACATTGTAAGAAAAAGCATTTTCAGTACATTGGAAGACAAAAATATTGTCAGACATCTAACAATCGTGTAAACACAAAATTTTGTCACAACGTTGTAAGATCTGACAACCGTCTGTACAAAGCTTTAAAGTTAAAATATAATTAAGTTTATAATTAAGTTTATAATGCCTATAGCTGTCTATAAAATTTTGACTCTGACTGTATATTTATCTACAAATATATTTGAAATCATTTTAATTAAGTAAATTACTTTAAGGAAATACTTTGATGACATATGTTTTTGTTTGGGTCACGCGTTTTGTGTGACATTTTTCAAATTGTTTACAATAATTTAATTTATTTTTGATTTTGTCAGATATTTAAGTAATTGGCAAACCTAAAAACCCAAATAAATAAGTATTTTCACAGTAAATACTTTTAAACTTTAACGACACTTGTTTTTAAACAATCACCAGCATTTTTGCAACCTGAAGCAGAAAAATGTTAAGCTAATATCATAATAAGAAAATAATAATAAAACAGTTTTCTTACATTTTCATATACAACATCCCAAACTACTTCCATAGAACAGAAAAAGAATTGAAATTTGTCATTTAAAAATAATTCAAATTTATATTCATTTACAATTAATAATATATTTGCATTTATATAAAATACCCACAATATCTCTGTGTCGTACAAGCCTCGTAATGCAAAGCGCTTGTTGAATAATTGTCCCAAGCATGCAGCCAAAAATAAACTGAAAATTAATGAAAAAAAATTTCAGATTAAAAATAAATAGACGCGCCAACTTATGTCATGCCATGCCTCATAAGATCTTTGAAATTTTTAATTCACATTTTCAAAATAGAAAATAGGTGTTTTTATTTTTATTTCAACGTTTAATTTCGTCTATTATATATTTAAATAAATATTTTCTATTTGGTTATTTGCTTGGCTGGCTTTAGGTTAAATACAAATAAAATTGGGAATAATTTATTTCACTTTTTGTTGAAAAAGCTTCAGCTAAAAAAATGCGCTGTTCAAAACGTGCGACATGTCCTAAATAGATTCTTATTTTTTTGTGGTACGCAAGCCAAACCAATTTTGTTTTTTTTTTTCTTTCAAATTTAACTTTAAATGCACTCACTGTGCAGCAGACAGTAGCAGACATCGAAACACACACGAGCTAACACTTAATAGAAAGGGATTCTTTTGTCGTTTGTTTGGTTTCAATTTGATTGTTGTTTGAATTTAAAAATAACCAGCCGCATTTTGCAATTGACAAGTGAATGTCAGTAAGTAAGTCATTTTGTGCAAAAATACTCGCACAAAATCTTCTACTCTTTATGTTTAAATGTAATGAAAGGAACAAAAAGAAACAATACAAAACCAAAGATACCATAAAGTCACAAAAATTTAAATTTGATTTGGTTCTCTAATTCGTTTGGTAACAAATTTTTGGCGTTTTTGTTAAACAAACTTAAGTCAACTTGAATATAGAAATATTTTCTGAATGAAAATGTTGCTATATAAATTTTATTCAACACATTCAATAAATATGTTTATTTTACAAGCATTTGGAGGTCTTCATATATAATTCCATAATATCAATTTGGTAATAAATCTGATTGCTAAGCCTAGTGTAATAACTGAGATGTTTGAACATTTTATCACTGCTTACATGTTTTATCAGTCATCGTCTGTCTATTCTGTCTTAATGTCAACATGAATTTCGGAAATATTGCTCTACTTTAACAAATGTTCTTCAACTTACACATTAAACACGGCAAACAAACTCGTGCCGTGTACGAGGCTTGATCAAAAGATAACCTTTCTTTAAATTTTTTCTTATGCCAGCATTTTTTCCAATCCTCGAAACACTTCTGAAATGCGCTTTTTGGTATCATCATCAGCTTCTGTTTCGATTTTTCTTTTATCTTCTCAATCGTAGCAAAACGCTATGCTTTAATTTCATCGGTGTCTTCAGTCTAGTGAAGAGGAAAAAGTCAGCGGGGGCCAAGTCCGGTGAATACGGTGGTTGTGGCATGATAACAGTTTTGTTTTTGGTCAAAAACTCACGCACAAGCATGTTTGGTTTTTCCACAAATCTGTGCGTTTCTGACGAACTGGTAGTATTCTTTATCAACTGTACGACCTTGTGGCAAGAATTCATGATGCACCACGCAATTGCAGTCGAAGAAAACAGTGAGCAAAACCTTCACATTTGACCGAACTTGACGTGCTTTTTCTGGACGTTTTCATTGGGATGATTGGGCTTTAGTTTCAATGTCATAGCCATACACCCATGATTTGTCACCAGTTATGATCTTTTGAGGAAATCTGGATCGTCGTTGACGATGTTCAATAGCTGCTGAGCGATGTGCATGCGACGTTGTTTCTGCTCAAAATTTAGCAATTTTGGAACAATCTTCGCTGTCGCACGTTTCGTGACTAAAACATCGGTAAAAATTGCTTGGCATGAGCCGAACGATATGTCAATATCATCAGCAGCTTCCCTGATAGTGTTTCGACGATTATTCAAAATCATTTTCTTAACTGCTTCAATGTTTTCATCAGTTGTTGACGTGCTCGGGCGACCAGGAAGAGCATCGTTATTGACATCTTTTCGGCCTTCCTTAAACCGGTTATACCACAATTGAACTTGTGTTCTGCTCATAGTAGACTCACGCCACAGCCAACATTTCAAATGTCCTTGCGCATTTAATTTCTAACCTTTTTATCTGTCAAAAACAAACTGACAATCCAAAATGGCTGATATTACCAACACATATAACAGACATGTGTACCAACATAACAGAAAAAAATGCGAAAATCGAACATACGTAACTCACGAAATTTGAAAATAACGCTTATTTTTTGATCAGACATCGTACATATCTATCTGATTGTTTGTCTGCCTGTGGTGAATGTGGTGGATGTGTCGAATTACACCTCATTCTGTGGTGGTTTAGCGGTAATTGGTTCCGCTAAACCACGTTTAAAAAGACATTGATCGTATGCAAAATAGGTGATTGGTTCCTTATCTCGAAAATCTATTGAAATAAGTGAAAAAACAAGGCTTATTTAAAAACAACTATTCAGGTTTCTAATATTAATTCACATATACAATATGGTTTTACACAAGCATAGTTATTAAAGAAAGAAAAAAGAGATATGTCTTTAAAGTAAACTAAAAAAATGATACTATGACAAGTTCATTTGCTTGTATTCACAAAAAGGGAATTCCGTTTTTTTCGCAAAAATTAAATTTAACCAAAAAAACTTTAAGCCCAAAAGATTTTAAAATCGTGTAAAAAAATTAAAAATTTGTTTATTTTCAAACCGTGTAAAAAAAATACCGTGTAAAAACAGAATTAGGTGTATTTGTTTGGCAACAAATACTACATTTTGTATTTCTATCAATTTGCTTTGTTTTGTTGTGTTCATTTTTTTTTGTGAATTACAATGACCACAGTGCAGCAGTATGCTGATGCAACTTTAGCTGAGTTGCATCACTTAGCCAATATTTCAAAATGTGTTTGCCTGCATATAATTTCGTTAAGTGTATTATGGAAATTTTGAATGGAGTAAGTGTACGAGTATGTTTTGCAATTGGCATTACATTTGTGTAGCTAATTATCCATGAGATAGATAATTATGCATGAATGCATAATGAAGGCAAAGCAAATAGAATTGGTTTTGTTGGGAAATGTGGAAAGAAAAGGTCAATTATTGGAAACGGTATTAAATAGAAATTAACAAATATGTAGTGGCATTTATACAGTGGATCACAGCTTATTTTATGCAGTGCATTGTTGTTTTGTTTTCAAAGCTTCTTAAAAAGAAAACTAACAGGAACTTAAAAAAGAAATTGGAAAGAAAAAAACAGTCCTGTCATATAAAATGATGGTCTCGGTAATGGTTTTAACTTATTTATTTGCCTACAATGCTTGGCCATTTAAGACTGGATTATAAATTACTTAAAGTTAGATTTTCACTAAGTTATTAAAGATGACGAAATGTATGCTTAATATTAAAATTAAATCACCTTATAACAAATAAATATAAATATAAAAACTATAAAAAATCATTTTAAGATTCATTATAACTAAATGTTTTTTGTGTCTTAAGTCTTATCTAAGCGAACGTTATCGTTCGACATCGTTGGCCAGGAGGTACATTTTACATATCGATCGAGATTACTTTCCGCTTAGTTTTACTTTCCGTGCGGAATCAATAGCACCACCCATTATATTTCCTACAAATTTAAGCAAATGAAAGAAAATTTTGTTGTTTTTTTAATAAATGCTCATTACTCCATAAGAAATTGACCTAATAAATTGTCTATTCATTCATAAAATCACATAAAAAGAACTATTTGAAAAAAAAGAATCTACAATTTTCAACTGTGTAAACAATAAAACATTTTCAAATAGTTTTTTTTTTTTAAAACGATTTTATAAAATTAAAATTAATTAGTAATATTAAAGAAAACAGCCAAAATAAATAAATAAAACTTTCAAATAATAGTTGTGTGTTGAATATTTTGAAATGTAAATTGAATTCAAGCTAAATTAAGATAAAAGAATAATTAATAATAATAAATAATTTGTGTGGTGTGTAAACAGTTATTTAAAAGCTTTATGATTTTTTAAAGCTAAATTTAAGTTGATTATTTTACCCATTCAAACATTTACTGTTTACGTAAAATGTTTATTTGATGTTAACATGACTTTTGTAACAGCAAACAAAATCAATAATAAGGAGTTTGTGATGAGCTATTTTCTTAGTTAAAGGCTTTATGATTTTATAAAGTTGAATTACAATTTTTAAATTTATTACATTATATCAAGCTAAACTGTTCAGATATTCACTATTTTTTGTGTTAAATGCTTATTTCATTTTACATGACATTTGTAAGAACAAACAAAGTCAATAATAATGATATTTTATGATATTTTCTAAGTTCAAATTTGTTTGATTTAATAAATGTTTCGACAAAGAAAATTGCGATTATTTCGTCGAATATTAGCAATGTTAATGATGAGAAATATGTCGATATGTTTGATCCTATATGACTTTTGCAAGAGCAAGCAAAGTCAATAACAAGCAGGTTTTTTTTCTAAATAAAAGTTTGTTAAAATTAATCAATATTTGTTCACATGAATAATGCTTATTTCGTTAAATGTAAATAATGTGAATGAAGAGAAATATATCGATTTGTTTGATCCTACATGACTTTTGTAAGCGCAAGCAAAGACAATAACAAGCAGCTTCTGATGTGACATTTTCCAAATAAAAGTTTGTTTAAATTAATAAACATTTGTTCACACGAAAAATATCGATTATTTCATCGAGCATAAACAATGTGAACGTGACTCAATGAAGAAAAATATGTCGATGATGGAATAAAGGCAAACGATTATCTCAGGTGCCCAGGAAATGGTATGAGTTTAACAATGTTTGGAATATCAATAGAATCAAAGTAAAACTGGCAGAATTTCAAAACAAACATAAACTGCTCTTAAAGATTTTTGGTTAATAGTTTTGTATTTACTACAATTATGTTTAAATTCACTAAATTTCTAACTAAATATCAAAGAAAATAATAACGATTATTCTAAATTCATTTGAAGTTTATACAATTAAAAATTAAAATGTTTCTCTATTCTTTTATTTACAGAGTCTACGCACGGCGTGGACGGGCCTGTATCGTGGCGCTTAACGCTCGATCAGGATCTTATCGACACGCTAAAAGGCAGTTTCCCCAGTTGGTTTCAACCACAGACCACCACCACCACCAATAATTTATCAATTACCACAACAGCTGTTGCTAATCACAATAACAATAACAACAATAACCACACAAGCAGCAGCAGTAACAATATCGCCACATTTTTAACCACAGCCGATACAAATAATAATCATACAACTGCAACAACTGGCAACGGCAACAGTATAACAATAACAACAACGTCCGGCCTACAAAACGGTATAAATTTGTTAAATAATACAATTTGTGTGACGCCCATAACCATAGATACAACAGCAACATATTTGAATAAACAACAACAGCAGCAGCAACAACTATACAATCAAAATTTATTAAGTAACTTTAATAAAAGCACTATCAACATCAACCACAATAATACACTCCATTTGCATCAAATAAACGGTGCGGCTGCAACTTCTCTACTCTCGACAACAGCAGCAGCTCTAGCCGTCCACAACAAAAACTCCTCCACAATATTGTCAACAATTCCCTTGTCAACAAGGTGTTCATCATCCGCCTCGCCAGCCTCCAGCATCACATCGAATTGTTCGGGCCACTCACAGTCAACGATCTCATCAAAAAAGTCAACAGCATCAACACCAAAAACAACACAGCTCCCAGCCAACCCCACTACAAGCTACGGCAAATTGTCATTGATTTGTAAAACCAATAATTATAACTCGTCATCCTCGCCCTCTTCAGCTTCCTCCTCATCGTCTTCTTCTTCATCCTCGTCTTCATCGTCGTGTTCGTCAACATCTTCAAAGTCATCGAATTCGGAATTCGCCACAAAACCGTATGTAAAGACACATAAAAGCCTTAACGGTCACCTAGCAAACGCAAACGTCAAAACAACGCAAATAGCAACAACGCCAGTTGTAGGCGTTGCCGGAGGTTTGATAGGGGGAGGAGGAGGAGGAAGTGTTGTTGGTTTAAATAGCATCCATCAGCCCATAGCATCGGTGGGTGCTACCACAATCACACGAGTAATTCCAAAATCACCATCACTACACAGCCTGAGTGGTGGTTCATTACTTGCAACATTCTCATCACCGGGTTCGGCCACCACATTTGAAATCATTTCCGATTCATCGTGTAACGGTCTACTGACATCGGCGCACTTGAGTGGGAAAAACGCATTTGAGCACTCATTTCACGACATCATACTATTGCAGGAAGCCTACGACGATATGTCAGAGGGTAAGTGTACATACTATTAAACACCAATACCTCGCTTAGCGTCGTTTCGTTTTGCATTTTTTCAAAGTTGCGTCGTTGCTTAATTAATACTAATTTTCACTGTGCGTCGTTAGATTTTCGAGGTTGCGTTGTTTTGTTTTCGAATCTTTAATTTTTTTTTTTTTAATTTTATCAATATCATTAGAAGCCTAAACGATGACTCGTACAAGAAGTGCTTTGATGATCGAAATGGAATCCTTGCTTTCTATTGGATTGAAACGTTGAAAAAAGCTGTTTAGCAAACACTGGACCAATTTTTTATAAAAGAAAACCGACGACTTAGTATTTTCATAACCCTGGAACCTATATTCTATATTTACATGGTTTTTTATACAAAATCTTAATTAATTTTTCGTTGTTTTAATTTCCGTTGTATTTTTTTGGAACGTAGGTGAGGTCATGGCGTATACAATATTACTATTAGAACTAACTAGGAGAAAATTACTTTCTCAGAAATGTTTACATTGAGATAGATTGGTAAAGTAATGTTAATCTATGTTTCAAAACAGCTGGGCTTTAAATTGTGATCACTTATATTTCATACTCAAAGTCGATTTTTCATATTTCTAAATTAAAATCGATTTTTCATATAATAAGTCAACATTGCTTAAATTCTTAACAATTCTGTAAATATGCGTTTAAATGAGAAAAGAGTGTTAAGCCCGAATTTTGTAAAACGCAACGCCACAATTTTCTAAGCGTTGCGTTAAATTACACTTTGCAAATCACGGCGTTCAAGCAAGTGATTGTTGGCGTTGTAACACGCTGTTAATACAACTGTTTGAAATTGTGTATTTTGTAAAACGCAACGCTGAATTTTTTATCACTTGCGTTGTCAAATTTAACGCCTCCATTTTCTTGGCATTAATTTTAAAAGTTGAATTAAAATATTATGAAAAAAACAAAATTATTCACCCCTATCGTCAATAAAAATTCCACATGAAATTTGTTCCCTTTTCACATTTTTCCTATTAAAATTCAATGTTAAAAAAAATAAAAGGGAACAAATATCATGTGGAATTTTTATTCACGATAGGGATGATTCAATTAATTTAATATTTTATAGGAACTTTATTAGTACGATGTAACATTTTTATTAGGGCGAAAAATAAGCCACAACGGTAGCTCAATTTGAATTGTTGATAGCTGAAATGGAAAAGCATGCAGATATGGCTCGTGGAATGCATAAATTTGGCAGCTCAAAGCCAAATTTTGATAATGTTTGGGAAGCTATGTCGAAGCACCTGAATGCAATTGCAATTTTTTATTCGGAAGTTCTTCTGAAATCTTTAAAAAGTAAATTAAAAATATTGTAAATCTCCACACTGTTATTTTACTTAATCATTATTCGTTAAATTCATGATGCTGATAGTAGAGCGCGATTGGGTTTCTTCAATAGATATGTCTAGGACGCTTGAAGAATCTTCTTCATCCGAAGAAGAAAACATATCTATAAGTGCGAACATATTTTTATACCCCTTAGTAACTTTGTATTTATATTTATTTGCTTTAAAAGCTTTCTTCTTCAATATGAAATAACAAAATATTTTCTTGATAAATAACCAAACAAAATTATTAAACAGCTGATAGGCTTGTATCATTGCCAATGCAATATAAGTGCAGCTTTATGTAAATTTTTATTTTAAATTTCAGTATCAACATTTACAATGGCAACATTAACCACGCAATGATTTGACAGTATTTTAACATATAATATTTCGGCGTTCGCTAAACGCAATTTATTTACAGTTATTTACAAAATTTCATATTTTTGGTGATGCGTTGAACGCAAGTGATATACAAAATTAGTGTCTTAATCTGTGATCACTAATATTTCCGACTCAAAATTGATTTTTAATATCAAAAAAAAAAAAACTTAAAAGTCTTAAATCCATAATATCGTTGTAAATATGACTAAAGGACCCTCAATCATATATGATCACTCATCATAAATATTTCTGAATCAAAATCGATTTTCATAAAAAATCAAAATAAATCTTTAAAAAATTTGTAAATATGTGTTTAAATAAGAAAAGGGTCTTCTGATCGCTCATATATCGAAATAAAAGTTTAAATCCTTAACAAATCTGTATATATTTGCTTAAATGAAAACAGGCTTTCAGTTCTCAATCAGTTCGTTACAAAATAGACAATTTTATAGAAAAATTAAATCTTTTAAAAATCGGTTAATACTGCCGTCTTCGATTTGAGTCAGCAATATGAGTGATATGCACTTACGTGAGAAAAGGCCCTTAATTTGTGATCAGTTCTATTTTCGATACAAAATATAATATTTCATAGAAAAGTCATATTTAGTAAATATGTGGATATGAGTTTAAATGACCAAATGGTTCCAATGTGTGATCACTATAACAAAAAAAAATCTAAATCAACCCTTAAACGCACTTGGGGTCAAAATGCTCCAAAAATTCGCAGTACTTTTTTTTTGGTTTTTAAAGTTTGAAAACAAACCCCAAACACGTTTAAGTTGTAATTTAGATTTTTGTGCTGTTATTGTAAATTTTAGAATTCAGGATATTTTTTGTTAAAGTTTCATAAAAGTTGACTCAAAAATTTATAACACTTCGCTATCTCTTCATTAGAAATAGCAAAACTTGACCTTTGACCCTCAACATTCAACGGTTATTGTTGTCCTTTGTGAGTAAAACTTTCGGAAAGTATTTAAGAGTATCTGTACATTATTGTTTTGGATGTGATTTATTTAAAATTCATAACACCAAAGAAATTAAGCTTATTCACCAAAATATGGCAAATAAAGTCGTTTTTGCCGAAATCCGCCAAATCAATATCGGGGGTACCGAAAAACTATGGGATGTATTGACATGATTTTTTTATATTTTTTCCCCTCATATATCTTTACCTAATCCCAAAGAGATGTTCTAAAAATTTAAAATTTTGTTGAACACAATTTTTAAAAAATTGAAAATACAGATTTCTTGATTATACTAGATAGTTTAGGTTATGTTAAATAGGCAGTCAATAAGAAGTTTAAAATTGACACACATGAGTCCCGTCGCGATACCTGGAAAGAGAAAGTCAGAGAGCAGAGAAGCAACTCAGAGACTGACCAATTTTAAATCAAAAAGTTTTCAACCAAACCATACTGATGCACGTATGAAGGCATTTAGACTTCTGACGTCTATTTCAGATAGATCCGTCAAGTCGTGCAATCTTTGATTCGCAAGGACGGGACCACACCAGATAATATAATATGCATATACATATATCATATGCAAGTAAACACGTACATATGTATATATATATTTATAGTAAAAATATGATTTTCTTTGAATATTTATTCAAAGTTGTTAATTTTTTCCCTACATTTTTTATTCAAGTGGTTTGAAACACGAATGGCCTTGGGAATACTTAATAATTTCAACATTATATCCTAGTAGAACGCTTATTTCGTACACATTTCGCTTCTTAAACTTTAAAATGCAAAAATTAACGACAAAATGCATATTTTCCTATGGAAATGCACCTCCAAACTTCAGAACCGATGAGGCTCCAGTTAGCGTTATCCTATTATGCTAATACTTCTAAAGGTATAGTCACACTTGGCAAATATTTGTCTAAAAAGACGTAACCACTAAATAAAATATATTTGAACTTGTTTATTTATTGAAAACAACTTTGTTTATTTAGGACAAGACACAAAAATATTTAGTGTTATTATATTTGCAAAGTGTGACCGTAGTTTAAGAATCCATAAAACAATTCTTGGGGTGGGGAGGTCCAAATACGCAATTTTTTTTTTGGATCGCTCTAATGTAAAAATAAATAGAAGTGGTTACAGATTGGGTTCATTTTCTCATTTAAACACATATTTACAAACTTAATCAAGTTTTATGGCGTTTTCTTTTCTGGCAAAAATGTTACATATATGTTACACTTTTTACCCATTTCCCATATAAAAAAGGAAAAAAGTGTAACATTTTTGCCAGAAAAGAAAACACCATTAGTTTGTTATTAGGTTAGACCTAAAAATAACTTTTTTTTTTTTTGACCGTATATTAGGTTTGACCTGGCAAAAGCTGTTTAACTGGTTTTAATTGAACTCTAATGATTGATAATTTATTGTAAACAAAATATTATTAAGCTGCAAAAGTAACATCGTCATTTATCTATTTGAACTCCTTACTCTTGCAGGTGAACAACGTTTAAATGCATCATTTCTGGGAGGCAGCAGTGATGATGGCACAAATTCCGATTTTTATGATGCCAGACAATCGCCACCAAAAGCAATTGTTGATTCCAGTCCTCTGCAGCCACAAATGGATAAAAATAAAGAATGTAAGAATTGAAATTTTATTATTTAACACTAAAACAGGCCAAATTTGCTTAATCATTTGGTATTTTTTTTTTTAGCTAAAATCGATCTATTTTTTCTATTTTAAACTTTACTTTAGAAATTTATTTTTGTTTTAAGTTACTTTTGCCTTAAAGTTTTTTTCCATTTTTCAAATCCTTACAAAACACAAGTTTGTTTTTTTTCATTTATAATTTTCTTTTCAATTAATGACCATTGAAGCATAAAACTAAGGACATACTTTTAAACAAAAAAGAAAAAAAAAACTTTTTTTATTCTTTATCTTTTTATCTTTAAATTGCAATTATAACAAGATTATTTCTTTTATACTTTAACAAACAAAAATATGTTTTATACAATAAACTGGTGGTATTGGCGATTTGGGTGGTCTACAGGGTAATTGTAAATATAAGAAACAAACAGAAACATCTGAGATTCATGGAGTTTTTAAACCAAATAACATAGCCTAACACGAAAAATGTTAACTTAATTGTTTTAGTCAATTTGTATATATCTAATATAGGGCTCCAATTCCTCTAACTCCATTTTTTTTCGGTCAGCTTTAGTTTTCGAGATATAATTTTTGTTTTAAAAAGTACGTAGTTACACGGTTTTGAGTAACATAACAGAAGAACAGCTTAACTTGTTTATAGAAAAGAAAAATTCAAAATATAGCTACAATATTACCTTAATGCTGTCCTAACATAACATAACTCTTATTGTATAAGGCGTTGGCGTAAAACGACACACACATACCAATAAGGGTTCATTCCCACGATAGTCGGTTCTACGCACCGGAATGACCCGAGATAACTCGGCCAATGGCTGTCAATTTAGCAATTACTGCTGTTACAACAACAACAACAACAACAATAAGGGTGAATATATACTCCACTCAGTAGTTTTGGAGATATAGCCGAATATATGATGAAAAATATTATTTAAAATTTTTTTTGTTTGTTCATAAAATTCATAAAAAAATTAAGGTAATAACAAAAGTTCCAATATTTTTCTATAGCCATATAGGCAGATGTGTCCTGCATAAAATTCAATATTTCTTGTTAATATGGACGCAATAGTTTTGATTCTATTATTAATTTTGTGAAACTACATCGTGATTTTTACTTGTTGTTTTACAAAAGGTACCACATACCTCTGTGTGCTATTAAACGTATAACGTATTTTCTTTTAAATATATAGAGTTACTTTATTTCGAATAAAACCCACAGTTGTGAATGGATTTTAACATTATAGAGCTGGTTATATGCATAACATATTTTCCTATCGGACTGAAGGAATATAATAAAAAATAATATAAACTTTTGATAAATAACAAAATTTATAAAAAAAAATGTCCATCCAAATTTGAGAAATATCTCCGAAACTACTTCATGGAATCAAAATAGTGTTCATGAAGCATAAATATAATATTGTAGCCGAATTTCGATTTTTTATTTTTACTGAATAGAATGAACCGTTTATTAGTTACGTTACTATAAATCGTGTAACTACGTAGTTTTCTTGAAAAAATTAATATCTCAAAAACTAGAGCTGATACAAAAAAGTGAATTATAGGCATTGAAGCCCAATACTAGATGCATACAAGATGACTTAGAAATCTAAGGCACCAAAAAAAGTCTTTCTTTTGTCGGGCTGTGTAATTAGTAGCTCAGAATTTATATAAATGTGTTAATTACGGTGCAATATAGTATTAAATATAAAAACGTTTTTACTGAGATTTTTCTAATGATCAACAGAGTAATAATTTTACTTTTAAAATTCTGTTTATTTTGTTCATATTTGTTCAATTCACAAGTGATGTTGTAGTGTCGTAGCAGTTGTACGTAGTCTGAATTTACAATAGTTGTACAAATGTTGTTGGTAATGTCTATATAAATATTTTGTACAACAACTACGACATATGGTTTTTAAATGTTGTCATTTCAGTTAAAGAAAAATAACCAAACGGTAACACTCAAATCATAAACTGAATGGCGAATTTAAAACAAGAAAATAAAATTAATTTTCTTTTGCAATTTGAAGATTTAACAACATAAACATACTACTTTGCTCAAAATTGTGTTCACAATCAAATAGTTGTATCATACAATGTACAACCTACAACATCACTAGTGAATTGTACAATTGTTTATATCTGTATATTCCTTAATCCCTTTCTGTACCGCTGGTGCCATAAATATGAATATAGTTCATAGTAAAATCGAACTGTTAAAGCTGCTTTGATTCTTTAGCATATTCCTTTCCCATTTAAAACTAAAACAAGTTAGAGTGCAATATTCGGCTGTGCCGAATCTTAAATACCCTCCACCTAAACGCAAGAAGAAATACAAAAATTACACTGCTTTTATGATGAGAATATCTTATTCTGGGTTTTCTATTCAGTGTTAGTGCAATTTTTATTATTATTTTATATATTGTTTGAAAACAATTTTACGACCAACATAATTTATTTTAAATGTTTTGAAATTTTATCTAATTTTGACCATTTATAATTGATGTAATTACTGATTCTCACTGTAATTTACAGACTTTGGCTGATTTTCATAATAACCTTGAGTGCAATTTAACAATTTATGAAATTAAAAGAATATTTTTCCATATTCACAACAAGTTAAGAAACAGAGTATAAAAAGGTTAGGATTATAAGATGAGGCTTCTTTTGGTTGAATTTAATCTCAATAACATTATTTACAAGAGATTTATGGATGGCATAGTAGAAGTTGACCAAAATGGACTGATGCGTCTAAATCCAGTATCCAGTAATGTGATTTGGTTGAAATTCATCTCAATAACGTTATTTACAAGAGTTGTATTGTTGGTTGGTGTGCTCGGAAATGGACTTAATTCGGGAGCTATTGCCCATTATTGACTGACAGCTACAAAATCCTGTAGCATAATTGCCGTATAAGCGATATTAGTATGATTTCTGGATTAAAATTTCTGATCTGTATAAAGGTTGCTTCGATATCAAAATTTATTAGACATTTTTGTGGGTTAAATTGTTTTTCGGAAATGATCCTTATATGGCAGCTATGACAAATTATGGGCCGAACTTCTTAAATATCGGAACAGTGAATTTTATGCATATGAGGATATCTCACGTCCAATTTCAACGTAATAACGGTATTTTTAAGATACATATTAGTATTAAAGTGAATTTCGAAAGTGCGCCTTATATAGGGGATATAGTCAAATATGGACCGTAAATGATCCGTGTAAATTTTGGAAGTGGACTTTATATGTGATCTATGGTCAAACATGGACCGAAGAAAACAAAAGTTCGTTTTGCGATTTCTTTTTGCATGAAATTTCTTTTTGTTGAATTTTGTATTGATATTCCAATTTTATGGGCATTTATGTATAATTGAGCAATATTTCGTGAAGATATGGAGGCTGTGAGAAATCATGGGCCGATTCTTACTCTTTTCCTCACAATTTCTTCTTTTATCATAAAAAATAACGTGCACAAAATGTCATGGCATAATTATATTAAAAAAAAAAAAAAAAATTCAAGAACAATGTTGAAAAATATCAAATTTTTATGGAGGTTGTCTCACATTTTGGTCCACAACTCTGGTTCGACTGTACCGATTTTGCTGTTTTGCAATATCAATCTGCTTAGGAGAATTATAAATGGGGTTTTGTAAACTCTGTTGGTTTTGTTCGTGTGTTTTGGACGTGACAGTGTTTTACACAGACAAACGGACATAGCTCAATCGACTTAAAATTCCATAAGGATCAAGAATATACATACATACTTTGTTGGGTCTCAGATGATTATTTCTCAGTGTTACACACGGAAATACAAACTTATATATTTTACTTATTCACCACTTATGGTGGTGGAGGGTATAAAAATGTTGTAAAATTGTTCTCTCAACCACAATTTTGTAACAGCAATCTTATGTATGATTTAAGAAGGCTCACACTTCTTTTCAAAAATAAATCATCAAACTAGTTTTTAACAACACCAACAACAACAACAAAAACCACACAGCAACAACAACCAATTACTAACTACTTAGAAATTACAATATATTTTGTTTGTTTTTTTTTTGGTTGCTGTTGAAATACCTTCATTATAAAAGAAAACATTTCAACAAAAAAAAAAACACAAAAAACTTTTTTCCAAAACCCAAACTATTGTTATACGTATTTGTTGTACAAATCAGTGTTGTACACTTATTTTTTGTTGTTTTGGTTTGTTTCAAAATGGCCGCAAGAGGTAGTAGAAAAAAAATCTTTAAAGCCGCTACTCCAGGAATTCTCTTTCTTGCATGTAGACAATACGTTTAAAATAAGAAGAGGTTAAACCAGTGGTCGGCACACATAGCCTCCATGGCCGAAACGATCAAGTTATATAACAGTTAACAACAATCAAAAACTGGTTAGAAGGGCTTGTTAAACTAAAGGATTCGGAACATAACTATATTAATAAATCCTTAATAGCTTTGTAGATATGTGTTTAAATGAAAAAAAATAGCCTCAATCTGTAATCACTCATATTTCTGACTCAAAATCAATTCTTCATATAAAAAGTCAATAGTTCTATTCACAATGTTGTGCAAATAGTATTGCATTATTGCAATTGCAAATCGGTTTAGCATAGTTTTGCTCTTGCTGTGTATTTTGTTAGTGTAGAGCAAAAATATATTATACCAATTTGCAAATGCAATGATGCAACACCATTTACACAAGATTGTGAATTGCTATAATAGAATTTATTTGGTTTTGAGTATGCAACACAAACAAACAGCTGACTAACGATGATTCAAGCCAAACGATTAATAGTCGCCTCATACTTACCGTTGCTTATATTTCTGCTATACACCAGCCAACGATATGTTAATTTGGGCATTTTCACTAACTGTTGCTTAAAGCTTTTATTGGACATATTTTTTTATTTTTGAGAATTTGTTTGATTTATAAAGTCAGCTGTTAATTTTGTATCTTGCAATAATTAGTGCAAAATAAATTAAAAATATCATACACAGTTGGTAGCATATATTTGCAATTGCATATAGATTGCATTCTCAAATGCACAAGATTGTGAATAGAACTAATATTTGTTAAAGCCTTAATAACTTTGCAAATCTGCAAATATACTGTGAGCGTTCAAATAAAGTCAACAGCACTCGTTCATGATATTAAAAGAAATGCCTAATTATATTAATATAATATTATATTCATTATATATTATATAACACTTGGCAACTGACAAAATGGCCGCCAGTTAGAAAAGTGTTGCCAACCTAAACAAAGCACCCTATATTTCTAGAAAATTTTCAGCTGTGTGTGATAAAGACAAAAGGACTACAAGCGAAATATTAAATATCTGGTACTTTTCCGTTAAAATTTAATTATTTTTAATGTTCTTCATTTCTCCAGTTTTTTTTTTAATGAATTATATTTTGCAATATATTTTATTTTAAATTTGTACTTGTAATACTATATACACCAATAGCTCGCTTTGCGTCGCTTCGTTTTGCGTTTTTTTTAGATTTTTGAGGTTGGGTTGTTTCGGGTTCGAGTCTTTATTTTTTTTAATTTTAAAAAAAAAGAAGTAGAGTAAAGCATTGCCCAATGATAATAAATTTTCTCTAATAATAAATATAAAAAACGTAACGATTCGAAAGAAGCAGAGAGTATTTTCAGCATGTATACCGGCAAGGGGCAGTTATCTCAATTGGACGATTTAAAATATTGGAAGGGCTCGAATCATACCAGCTATTGGGAAGGAGAATGTGGTCGTGTTAATGGTAGTACTGCCAAGATATGGGCTCCTGATAAGAAATAGCATGATCCAGTGACCATATCGATATTGGCTACTTAGCAGAAGATACGATATGTTTTTGTGTACGTGGTCGCGAATGTCCCAAAAATGGTGTTATAGATTATTCGCTGGTGACATTTAGAGCGCCTGTATATTTGTCTCATCCACACAGATCCTTCATATCGTGAAAATACTACAGGTCTTAATCCTGATCCAGCGAAACATGGCGTTTCTGTTTTACTGGAAACCATCTTAGGCATACCCTTGTACGACAGTGGTGAGGTGTTAACAAGTGCATTGCTAGTGAGCGGTAGTAATACATATTTGAACTCAATTTAAACAAATTTGTGCTAAAACATGTGGTTACGCTTCTTTGACTAAATATTTGCCAAGTGTGACCGTGTCTTTAGTATTTTCGTAACCCTGGAACCTATCTTCGATCTTTGCATGGTTTGCTATAGAAAATCTTAATTCATTTTGTATCGTTTCAATTTGCGTTGTGTTTTTTTTTTTGGAACGTAACCCCGACGCAACGTGAAGTACATGTTGTTGTATATTAAAACATTTTTTTAACGATATCAGATGTTTATTTTGAATACTTTATCTTTTAACTATATGACAATTCAGGACATTAGAAATTACAAATGTAACAAAGAACTTAATACTTATTGCAGGGTATAAACACAAAATTTTCGTTTCACATCCTTGCTACATTTTGTTGTGTGGTACAATGTGTTTGCTTTTGTAGTACAAGGATAATACTTCCGCTCAATTTAGTATTTTGTTAGCTTATTTGTAGTTTGCTTGGTTGGCTGGTGGACTGAAAGACTAACTGGTTGGTTGGCTGGTTGGTTAGTTAAAATTTTTTTCTTTGTCCTTTTTTTCGTTCTAGTTTTCCTGTCTGATTTCAATTTATAATATTGTAACAAAACTGCTCTCGGGAAACAAGTGGCTGCTGGTGTGTTTGTTTTTATTTATTTTATTTTTTTTTTTTGGTATCAAACCACAATTCTTGAATATTTTAGTTAAAACTTAATACATAATTGTAGTTTGTTTATTTTTGTTGTTGTTTTGATTCATTACTGGATTATGGGGGATTTTGCATAGATTTTGTTTAAAACAAAAGCAACAAAGGCCGACATAAAGAAATTAAACAAAATGAAAAAGGTACATATAAGGTTGTGTTGCTACTATTACTACTAATACACCGTTTCCAATTTGAAATTGCTTATAGCTAAGGAAATGGAATTTTCTGAAATACAGCTGGATATTTGTGAAATATATACAATTGGAAATGCTGCAGCAAGTAGTGGTATTAGTTATTCTGTGAAGGAAGAACTATGTTTTATTTAGAAACTAAAATGAACAAAAGTAAATATTTGTGTAGTTTGTGGCCGAGCATGGTTGTTAGAGCTTTTAATAGTTAAAGTATTTGACCAACAATTTAGAATTTATAGTTTTAAATAATAATTAAATAACAAAAACAAGGATTTGACAATACGAGTATAATTGGGATTTACATGGAAATGTTTAAAAGTAATAAGAAAAGGAAACAAACGTTTTTGTTTTAGAAAATTTTTTAGAAAATTTTTTAGAATTTAAAAAATAAAATGTAAATCTTTATTAGTAACGGGTCCGCCATCTAACGTTTTTTTTTCAACTAGTGCTTATTTCGTGAATGGTAACACTTAGCTCATGTCTGATTTGAGAGACAGACGCTGGGAAATATTGCGACATTACTTTGAAAATCATGGCAATGTTGCAGAAGGTGTGCGAAAATTGCGTACGGATTTTTGAAGAAGAGAAGCACCGTCAGCTCCGTATGTTCGTTATCTTGTGAAAAAAGTGAAATAAACTGGCATCCTCATCGATAAACCAAAGCCTGAAAAGCCAAAAACAGTGCGTACACTCGAGTATATTGCTACTGTGGCAGAAATTGTGCGTGAAGCGCCCGCCATCAACATCAAATTCACCGTCGTTCTCAACAATTGAATATTTCGGAGACATAATTGAGACGAATTTTGCATAAAGACCTTGGTATGATGCCATACAAAGTCCAATTGGTTCAGGAGTTGAAGCCAACATCCAATGCGTTTTCGCTTCGCTGAGTGGGCCTGCGATCGACTTACAGAAGATGCAGATTTTGCAAAAAAAAAAAATTATCTTTTCAGATGAAGCTCATTTTGATCTTGGCGTGTATGTGTAAACAAGCAAAATTGTCGCATTTGGGGCACAGAATACTCTCACGCATACATTGAAAAGCCGATGCACGCAAAACGAGTCACTGTTTGGTGCGGATTTTGGTCCAGAGGCATAATTGAGCCATTTTTCTTCGAAAATGAGCAAGGAGTGGCCGTTACAGTCAATGGCGATCGTTATCGGGCCATGTTGAACGACTTTTTGTTCACAAAAATTGAAGAGGAGGATATTGGCAACATTTGGTTTCAACAGGCCGGCGCTACGTGCCACACAGTCGAATCAACACTCGATGTTTTGTGCCCTGTTTTTGAAGATCGCATTATCAGCCGCAGAGCTGATGTCGTTTGGCCATCTCGGAGCTGCGATTTGACACCGTTGGACTATTATTTGTGGGGTGCCGTCAAAGATAAGTGTTACGCCGACAAGCCAGATACAATTGACGCTTTAAAGGACAATATTCGTGAAGCCATTGGTGAAATACGGGTCTAATCGTTAATGTGCTGAAAAATTGGACCTATCGTGTAGGCTACTGCATGGTCAGCCGAGGCAGCCATTTGAATGAAATTATTTTCCATTATTAACCTGATGGATTATACTTTCAAATAAAAAAAGAAAATATTCAGTAGTTTTTTATAGCATTTTAAAAAAAAAAAGTTATTTGGCGGACCCTTTATAAACAAGTGAGATAGTGTAGTTGGTCAAGCCCGACTATATAATATCTATCCTACACCCAGTATATGTACAAACTTGTTTTTTTTAGAAATGGGCGCTATATAATCTATATTGGACGTATCATCCAAAATTTATGTGGCATGATATCTCTGCAGATTAATATAGCTTGTGGTAAAGTTTATCTCGATAAAAACATTTTTTAAAAATGTATACATTTTAAGTGATTTGCGAAGGAGGAATTACATATGTATATGAAAGTTTTGACCAGCGTTTGAATTGCTGACTATAAATTAGCAAAAGCACATACATTTCTGCTTAGCTTACATTGCTTTCAGCACAAAAATTCTGTAAAAAAAATTTTTTATTCAAAAATCCAAGTAAATTTGGTGAACATTATAAACAGCATAGAAATGTTTATTAATAAACCTAATACTATTTTTACACGGGGTTTTTACACGCTTTTGATGTAACACGGTTTCAAAATAAACAAATTTTAATTTTTTATACGATTTTATTCCATTTAGCACGATTCAAAATCTTTTGAGCTTAAATTTTTTTTTGTTAAATTTAATTTTTGCGAAATATGTTCATGTCACATTTTTTTTTGTGGATACAAGCAAATTTACTGGTCAGAGCAATTGTAAGTAGCACAAATTTGGGGGAATTCCCTTTTAGTGCATACAATCGTACATTTTTACATTACTTTTAAGCTTATGTATATACATTAGGGTGGCCCGAAAATGAAGTTTAATTTTTGATAACCCATTGAATGCGCCTCTCAAAGACCTTTCATATGATACCAAATTTACATATAGTTCCTTTGGAAGAAATGTGAAAAAAAAAATCAAAAAACCTCTAAAAATTACCTTTTTATCCTTTGATCCAGCTCACCAAATAGCATAAAAGAAAAAATCAAAAACTGTACAGGTACGCTTACACTTGGCTAAATTTTTGCCGAAAAATACGTAACCACTAAATAAAACATATTTGAACTTGTTTATTTATTAAAAAAAACTTTGTTTATTTAGGACAAGACAAAACAAATATTTAGTTTTATATTATTTGATGCTGTTTACATCAAGAAACAAATTTAATTTTATCTTTAATCTTTTACGAAAGAGTCGTTGTCGTAAAAAGAAAACGACACTCATAATAAGGCTGAATAATCTGTGATCTCTTAGTTCGTTTTCTTAGTTATACTGTTATTTAAATTAAATATAATTTAAATAATTGTTAAAATATTGTGTTTTTTTTTACTGAAACTGAAATAGAGGTCATTCATTGTGTCTGTTCATAAACAACTTGACCCTATTTGTCTTTAAAATGACCTTTTTGTGACCCTTTTCTTTTAAAATATCCTTTATGTGCATGTTTTTGAAAATTCTCAACGGTAACCTTGTGTACAAGTTATTTGTGTAGGAATTATTACGTGTATAAATCAATCATTCATTTATGACCGATAAACCTCTATTTCGGCAGGACATTTATACGGGGACTAGGTGTAATAATGGACCGATTACAACAAATTTTAATTGGGCCAAAATATTATCAAGTACCAAATTTTATTGAAATTTCTTCAAAATAGCAGCGTGTTCTCTGCGCACTAGCCAGACGGACGGACGGACGGACATCGTTAAATCGACTCAGTAAGTAGGATTCTGAGCCGATTGGTATACTTTAAGGCCGCGTTTTCACTATGTCATTTTTGTTTTTTGTCAAATTGTCCAAATTGTTGGCAATTGTATGAAAACGGATTGTCATATGTCGTCATCTATGTTTGCAATCATGAAAATCATTCATACAATTGCCAACAATTTGGACAATTTGACAAGAAAAATGACATAGTGAAAACCAAGCATAAGGTTACAAACATTAGCACGCATCCAATATGCCCTCCCCACTATGGTGTTGTAGGGTATAAACATTAAAAATTTCCACCATTTCTATTAAACAATCTCTTAAAAACTGTACCTACTACAACTGATTTTATCAATCTTTATATTATGTTTATTACAAATGAAATGCCGATGATTTCCTCAAAATGTCAAAGATCTTATGTATAAAAAAAGAAGTACACAACAGTTCTATTTAACATTTACTTAATACTACATTGCATAAAACTAATAAAAATGCAGACAACAACAAATGTTTTGTGTGGGTTATAATGTAAACAAATATACTCGTACACACATTTGCAGAAATTAAACGCCGCAATTTTAATCAAATTATAATCTTTGATAGAAACGGATGCTAAAACACATCCATACAAATAAAATAAAAACACAATCACACACAATAACCCAGCATACCATTCTAGGAGCGCTCCGAAAAAGGAGTCAGAAAAGAGTCCAACTAAAGAGCATTTTCGGAGCGAAAGAAAAATTTGCCTAAAAAATTATTATTTTTTTTTTCATTTTTATATATTTTATTTAAATCAATTCCATTTTATTTTTTTTACTGTAAATACAATTTATTTAATTTTTTTCCATTTCTAATTTAGTTTATTTGTAAATGAATTCCCTTTTTGTTTAAGTAAAAACAATTTAAAAAAAAATAATAAATGTGAACTTTTAATTTATTGTATTTAAAATTGCAATCAATCTTTTCTGACATTATCTAAGAGCTCTTTCAGAGTCCAACAAACCCTCAGAAAAGAATCTTTTCTGACATTATCTAAGCGCTCTTTCAGAGCCCAACAAACCCTCATAAAAGAATCTTTTCTGACATTATCTAAGAGCTCTTTCAGAGCGCAAAAAAACCGTCATAAAAGACTCTTTTCGGACATTATCTAAGAGCTCTTTCTGACGGACCATTTTCGAACGTAATGACTCTTTTCTGAAGGTTTTCGGAGCAATTATAATTGTTTTTTGGGCTCATAAAGCGCGTTAACACTCCGAAAAAGGTGTCAGAAAAGACTCTTTTCGGACTCATATGGTTGGCTGGGCTATTTCTGACGGACCATTTTCGAATGTAATGACCCTCTTTTCTGAAGTTTTTCGGAGCAATAATGATTGTTTTTTGGGCTCATAAAGAGCATGTATGCTGCAGAGAAGGTGTCAAAAAATACTCTTTTCGGACTCATATGGCGTGCTGGGAACTTACACACAATAAATGTGAGAATGACCAAATACATACATACAACTTAACCGTATAAATAAATATGTAAATACAAACTCACATACAAATGGACTTATATAAATAAATACTAGTTTAGTCGTGGGTGTAATGTAACAGTGAGATGCAAAATATAAATAACAAGTGTTCCTGCAAGCTTTGTCGAATTGTACTTGTTTAGCTTTGGCATTTAAAAAGTACTAAAAATGGTTTAAAACACTTAAATTAAAGGCCTTGATCAGAGGTTTTGTTAATTTAAGAACAAAATTATAAGACAAGAACCAATACATTGAAAATCTCCTATTATGTTTTTATGAGTCTCTCCTGTATTTTGTCAAATTTCACTGAAAAATATGTAATTTTCTTCAAAATTTGTAGCTTTTATTTTCCAACATTTGTACAATATTAATTTCATTCAAAGTAATGGCCATAGTTAGCTACGACCTTTTTCAATCTTTCTGGCAACATATGGATTCCGCGGCCAAGGCCAAGAACCAATCAAGGGTATCTCAGTGCTAGTGTTATGCATCGATCAACACAAAGAGTGAAGCAAAACTTCTCTACTGCTTCTTTCGAAATAGTTTTTAACAGGTACTACAACATTTGTCCCAGTGTTGTCATCATCATCAGCGTACGCTTTCATGTCTGGCCTCATATTTTGGGTGTTTTTCGGCCTGTTGTTCCCAAACATTTTAAAATAGCTGCTTAAGTAGCTCTCAGTGATTTTGCAAGTTCTTATTGAGTTTGACAACAATCTTCATGGAGTAATGCCTCCAATATTTGACCTTTATATTTTTTTTGTTCTCACCGATGTTTGTCTTCCGTGTAAACATCACCATTTCAGCACCTTATAAACCATCTTTTTCACGTTAAAGTCGATGTAACACTTTCATCATAAGCTTCGCGAGCCAGTTGTGCGCTGCAGCGTCAGTTTTTTTTTTTCAAATTAAAGAAGTGAAGCAAAACTTCCCTGAAGGAAACTCCTTAAAAATTACAAAACTTCCCTCATTTAACCCTTTTCTGGTACAAGATTTTCGAAGCAAAAAAACGTTGTTATTTGACAGATAAGTAGCCTTCAAACTGACAGCATGAAAAGCGTTATTAAAAACAAGGGTATAAAAGAACGACACATAATTGAACAATATTTCAAAAGTAATTAAAGTTGCGGTCCCCAGTTCAAGCACACCTAACCGTTGAAAATAAAAAACTTTTAGCTTAATGGCTCGTTAATTGTTAAATTTGTATCTGGGTTTCGAGTTCGGTGTGATAAGGAATTTTGGGCTGCAGATTTAATTTTGCCATAATTCTTTGAATAAAAGGATGGTCAAGCAGCCAACGTTTCTGGCGCTTAATATGGCCACATAATAGCAGAGTTCTTTTTGCTAAAATTGGATCATATTAATTTAACAAGATGGAAAATAGTTGCAATAGATCTATTTCAATTTAACACTTATTTTTACTTTTTTTCTTTCTTTGTGGTATTTTTTATAATTTGGGAAAAAAAGAAATCGTGTACTAAATTAAGGACAGTAATAAATTTATTAACATTTTCAAACTCAGGTCATTTTAAAAAGTTAGATTAAATTATTTATGATTACACAGAGTGTTTTTCTTAATACTTGCTTAGTTCGCTTTCACACTCTTCAATTCTGACTCTTCAAGGCAAGTATTTTTTTTTTTGGTGAGAAGGGAAAAGGAATAAAAGGTTTTTTTCTTACAAGCATTTTGATTTGCTTGAATAAGTACGAAAATTGAATTGACGTGTGTGAATGAAATGGCAAGTTCAAAAGAGAATTGAACAAAAACTGGTCAGCTAAAACTGAAGAGTGTGAAGCAACACTTAACATGGGTCAAAGCAAATCCTGTGAAACATTATTGTACAGATTTATAAGGATGGAAACTCTTATCGTAGCAGCCTTGAGTGTTTCAAAAAGCAATGGTTTTTCAAGCGTTGAAATATTTTAGAAAGCACTACAGAAAAGGTGGCCCGTAACAAAAGATGCCGTATTACGGCAGTTCGTAAATTGTACTGATTGTGCGTGAGTCGATCAAAAAATCCCCATAAATCAGCAAATGAGATTTGAATTGCAGGCTTTAGCTAAAATTAAGCAAAAACGTCTGTAGAAAAAAAACGTCTGTAAAACATCAATTGCGAGAAGTTGAACTGTTTGCAAGAATTTCACAAACGATGGCATTGTTGTCTGAACGTAACCGAATAAAGAGAGTCGAATTTGCAAAGAACAATCTCCATTGGTCGGATGTAGAATGGAAAATAGTATTGTTTTCAGACGGAGCAAAACTTAATAGGGTCTCTCTAAATAGAAAAAAATATGTTTGCCGGTCCAAGTTGAAAGAAACTCACATATTATGTATCGTGTCCTTAATTAGTTGCACGTAGCTGTATATTTACTAAGGACCTACATATGTATGTATGTACATAAATATGTTTGTTTCTTTAACGTTTTCTTTTTTGTTTTTTAATATTTTTGTTATTACCCGTAATCTATAATCTATTACGTGTTATGTATTAAACATACGCCCTTGTTGCTGTTATTCCTGTTGTAGTATTTTATTGTATTGTTTACGTTTTATTATTCTCATAATAAAAACAAACAAAAATAACTGTACTGCTCTCTCACACACAGAAATAACCAACAACATCACAACAATAAGTATAATTATGCCGCCAACACTACAAGCTTCCATTTTACACTCACACTCTCCGTTTTTATTGCTTTCCCTTCTACTTGTTGTTGATAATGTAGATACAATCATCATGTTGTCTATTTGTTTTAGCAACCTGTCTCTGCAGCCAGCCATCTTTGTTGAACGGATGTGTGTAGATCTTAAACTGTTATTTGTTTATGCCAATGAATGCATGCATTTGCCTGTCAATGCTGCTGCGGCATAGGGGTAGCTAGTTGGGTTAATCAGGTTCAGTTAGTTAGTTTGTGTGACAAAATGTTGCTGTGGGACTTATAAACATATTTAACATATTTAGGCATTTCGCTTGGGAGAATCTTTAGTGTTTCTCAAAATGGAAAATAGAAGAATTTGCTGGGTTTAGACTGGTTTAGAGTAGTAATATTATTTAAATTGCTGCTGTAGCGACCGTTAATTTACTAGCAGTTTTCCGCTTGTTAATTAAAAGTACGGTCACATTTGTCAAATATTTACTCAAAAAAGTGTAATCACTTGCAAGATCAAACAGCATCAAATAAATTAAAACTAAATATTTGTTGTGCTTTGGCCTAAATAAGAAAATTGTTTTTAAATAAATAAAAGAGTTCAAATATATGTACATATATTATTTAGTAGTTACATCTTTTTCGGCAAATATTTGCCAAGTGTGACCGTACCTTAAGAAAAAGCAGTGATTTCAAACGGTTTTAAATTTAAATAAGCTCTTTTTTAAATAAAATCTTTATGCTCAATATTTCGTTACTTGGTTATGTAGCATCTTATCTTATCGCCACTGTGCCAAGATTATATGGACAACCAAATATTCACCACAACAATTTCCATTAAGACCAATGTTCTTTTAGTAATTCATATGAACTACAAATAAATACATTACAAACATTTTAAAAAATATTACTGACAATTCAAAATATAATGCCAAAGACTTATTGCAATTCAAAGATAAAATATAGAACCAATATATACAAGATGATGAGCAAATGATTTCATTTGATGTAGTATCACTATTTCCAAGTATTCCTGTTGACTATAAAAGAACCAAATTTGAATAATATAGAACAATACACGAAAATTTAGAAATGCCTATTTTTACGTATTGTAAAATTTTGTATAAAGGACAATATATACTTTCAATACAATGAAAAGGATCACCTCTAGTCCTCGAGATACAAATTTGTTTAAAGAATTATGTAGTTACACGATTTTGAGTCAAATAACTGAAGAACAGTTTAACCAACTTAGTGAAAAGAAAACATCAACATTTAGCTACAATATTATCTTCATGCTGCCCTAACATAATATTTACTCCACTCAATAGTTTTGGAGATATAGCCGAATATATGACGAAAAAATATTATCTAAAATATTTCTTTCTTTATTTTTTATTTATTCCAATATTTCGCTACAACAATGTGTAGCATCTTTAGGGAAAATAAAACTTATTAACAAATTCACAAAATAAATATAAAACAAATATTTATGCGTAACATATTTTCCTATCTGACTAAAGGAAAATAATGGAAAATTTGTTGTCTTTGCTATTTTTTTTTTTTTATATTTTTTTTTATAATTTTTTTTTTATAAATTTTTTTATTTATCAAAAATTTTTCCTTACAAAGTTGAGCTATAACTTCGAATGTCTCCGAAACTACTCCATGAAATCAAAATAAAGTTCATGCAGCATAAAGTTAATATTGTAGCCAAATTTCGGTTTATTATTCTTACGGAATACAATAAACCGTTTATAAGTTACGTTACTATAAATCGCGTAACTACGCACTTTTCTTAAAAAATTAATATCTCGAAAACTAGAACTGACACAGCACAATATAATTGCTTAAATCACTCGTATTTTTATACACATACACTGGGAAGCAAAACTGTCCGAATGTTTTGCATTCACTATTCGTACAGTTTTGTACAGTACAAGAAATAAACATTATCACGATATTGTTGTGTTAAAATTTAACGCTATTTGACACCTGTTTTTTTTGTTTGTTGCGATCTCGTTATTGCTCTATTTGTGCATTATTGTTTGACCTGTAAAGTGATTAACTTGATTTTTAAATAAAAAAATAAAAGATCTTTAAAAATAAGATAAACGTCAACTGATATTGAAAACAATGTGATCAATTTGTTGCAAAGTAAATATTCATGCCGTAAAATTGCCGAAAAATCAAATTTAAGTATATCCACGGTAAATGATATAAAAACAAGTAAGACTGCTATATTCGGCTACGCCGAATCTTATATACCCTTCACCTTTGTTGTGGATGCATAATTATATTATGCATAATTATGTAGATGAACACGCCATCTGTTGATGAATCTTTTCGTAACAATATTATTACACTTAGTTTTTTTGATGAAATTTTTAAGAGGTTGTCTCGGATTTTTGTTCATATCTCCGTTATTTCTGGACGGATTTTAAATAGCAAACTTCTCGTAAGTATGTCTGACAGAATTATTGAAGATTTGGATCCCGAAGATATCTGGAGGCTTCAGAAAATTGATTTCAAGAGACAGACAGACAGACGGACGTGGCTTAATAGACTCCGCTATCTATAAGTATCCAGAATATATATACTTTATAGGGTTGGAAAATTATATTGTGGAAATTACAAACGGAATGACAAACTTATATATACCCTTCTCATGAAGGTGAAGGGTATAAAAACGGCGTAATGTAGATTGGAATAATAACCAAGATGGTCGACCAAGACTGCTTTCCGATGGTGATGCCCGGCAGATTGAACGTTTGCTATATAATAAGGACACAAAGACCGCGAAAAATGCTGCAAAAAGCATTGCCAGTTCCTGGATGGTTAGACGCGCATTAGAATAGAATTGGTTTAGTAGCCAGTGTGAAAAAGAAAAATGTGAAGAAAACGCCTTAATTTCTGTAAAACCCACAAAAATTGGGCAGTAGATGATTGAAAACGGGTTATTTAGAGCGACAAAATGAAAGTCAACCAATACCGGTCTGATGGAAAAGAATACTATTGGCATAGACCGCATGAGCGCGTCCAAAAGCACCATACTTAAGGCAAAACATCCAGACAGTTTTGCTTCCCACTGTATGTAATACGAATTGCTAGTACAAACAAGTGTTTGGTCGTCTTATCTTAGCTTAGCTTAAAGAATTGCTTCGTGTAAATTGCGACTAAGAAATATTTTATTTAAAATCTTTCATTTACTTAACTTAATCAATATTTATTTTGTTAGTATAATTTTTCATCACACCTTTCACTTGCGGTAAATTTCTAAATACCACAAGATTTTCCAGCTTAATATTTAAGAATAAAATGGCGTTCGGAAGTAGTGTTTGTCACTGATGTTTAAAATAAGGTCATTTTAATAGTTACAAATTTTAAAATAAAAATAAAATCACACAGAAAAAAAATCATGTTTTGTTTTTCAATTAAACCTTTAATTGATTTTAAAATAATTTTCAATTAAAATTTTAATTGATTCAATTACTTTTTCTGATATTTTCAATTAAATCTCACATTTTTTTTAATTGATACTATCATTTTGTTTACAGGTCCGATTTCAATTAAATTTTTAATTGATTCCACAAATATTTTAATTGAAACTCATTTTTATTTTTTTCTGTGCAATTTAGTATAAAATATTCACCCCTATCGTGAATAAAAATTCCACATGAAATTTGTTCCCTTTTCACATTTTTCCTATTAAAATTCAATGTTAAAAAAATAAAAGGGAACAAATTTCATGTGAAATTTTTATTCACGATTGGGGCGATTAAGTAGAAGCCCAATAACAACAACTAGCCGTAATAAAACTAAACCTTAATGATGGTGAATAGCATAATAATTTGCATCCTTAATTTCTACCTGCTGACAGCGACATGTTGATCGAGTGTCATTTACAGGCAATAAATAAGTAAAATGTTGAGTCTTATTAATATTTTATTTACTACAACCTCCCAACTAAAAAAGCAAAATTGCTTAGCAATAAAGAGCTGGATTAAATGAGACTTGGGAAAAAGTTGTTGTTTTTCTTAAAAGGGATTAAAAGTTAAATTAGATTTGGAGGGTGTATGTGGTCTTGCATGTTTCTTTTCCGGGGGCAGGGGAAAGGGAAATATTAACAAAGTTTAGAAATTGTTTTATATATTTTGCAATTAATGTGTATAGTTTTATAAATTGCTGTGTAAAAGTTTTCTCATCAGTAAAGGTAATATGTGCTGTGAGCTACGTAGTTAAACTTTTTTTGGTAAAATTTGTTATGAGAGTTTCTTTTCGTTAATGAGGACTAGGCATGTAAAATTGTACTAAGAAGTGGTACTAAATTCTAAACTTACAAAACTTCTTTTAAGATTATAGGTAATAAATTGTTTGTATGCATGTAACAAGTTAGATTTCGATAGGTTCCATGTCCAACATATGAATAATGCGACCAATTTTCATATAAACAGCAGTAACAGTTACTGTCTTATTTTGGAAGAAGTAAAATGCAATGATGCCTCCAGTCCAAAATCCTAACCAAACCTTCCACCATTCCAAAAAGCCACAATTAACATCAAGGTAAGACTGTGCTTCATAACAGATGGCGCACAGTGGGGGGGTTTGGAAAACAAAAGGGGAAATAAATTTGTAATTTCTAAACGCTAATTCCGATTGCAATATAAGTTTACATGTATAGAAAGAACATTTTGTCGAGGTTATGTTTTGAATTTTGATATATAAGCCTACCAGACCCTGGTTTTATCCGATCTTAGAGGCTAATTCACGCAAACGAAGCGTGAAACTATGAGGTTACCAAACTTTTGCTTAATAAATCAATTGTGGCACGAGCTGTGTGCGTCGTCTTGTTTAAACCACAACTCCTACACAGCATGAGTGTTCAATTGATGAACGAAAAAGTCAGTAATCATGGCTCTATAGCGGTCACCATTGAGTGTAACGTTCTGGCCAGCTTTGTTTTTGAAGAAGTCGAAAAGAACCATGATTTTGGAAATAAATTTGCACAATTTGGATTTGTTGATCAGGTGTCAGTTATTCATGTTAAAATGGCCAAACCAAATATAAATCACTTGACAGCTGACAAAATGGCCACAGTTAAAAAAGTGTTGCCAACATCTAAAAAAAAACAGCCTTTATATATGAAATCTACTATCCTTTAGGGTAGACTCTGTTTTTTTTGCAACTACAAGAGTTTAATATAAAGTGTGATCCATTTCGAGGTTCCCTACTCTTTAAAAAAAAAAAAAAAAAAAAAAAAAAAAAAAAAAAAAAAAAAAACACCGGCAATTCAAATTTAATGGGGAATGTTTATTATCATTTAAAAGAACATTCGTTGGCATTTATTTTTTAAAGATTATGTCTATCAAATGTTGGCCGTTGCTACGTCGCAGATCTATCCGTTGAGGCCAATTTTCGATGACTCGTTCGAGCATTTCGCCTGGTAACTGGCGAATGGCCCGCGTGCTGTTTTCCTCCAAAGCAGATTTGTCCGCATAAACTTTAGACTAGACATATCCCCAAAGGAAAAAGTCTAAGGGTATGATATCACACGATCTTGGTGGCAAATCGACCGGCCTACAACGTGAAATTATGTGCTCACCGAAGTGTTCTCTCAATAAATCCATTGATTGATGCGATCTGTGGGAAGTGGCGCCGCCTTGCTGAAACCAAATGTCGCCGAGATCACTGACTTCAATTTCAGGTATCTAATAGACGGTTATCATGGCACAATAACGCCGAATCAACTCTCCACGGTCTTCGTGTACACTCTCAGCTACGGCAGCGTGCTGGACTTGGTCTATTCGATCGAATAGTATCCAATAATGCTGGGTCTCAATAGTGGGCCGATTATGTTGACCATAAATTGAGGGAAGTGCACGAAACACATTCCTCACAGAACGTGAATTTTCGTAATAAAATTGCACGATTTTTAAACGTTGGTCAGGCGTAAGTCTTTCAGTGGGTGCAGTGGGTGTGTGAGCAATAGTTCATATTTTCCAGAAATTTTTTTCAAAATTACCTGCTACAACCCACATTACAAGCACCAAAAATGTCTCGAATTGTCTTTATTTACAAACATATTTCCATGAGCTAATTTTCTGAAAAATTGAAATAAATTAATAAAAACAAAAATAAAACAAGTAAAAAAGTATATTCGGTCAAGCCCGACCATCTGATACCCTACACCCAGTAAACATATTTATAAAAAGTTTTACATGGCAGATATAACCTATTATGGACGGATCATCTAAAAATTTAGTATCATGATTTCTGTGAATATAAATATTATATATGTTAAACTTTATCTCGATGTAAAGACTTTTAAATGATTTATGGAGGTTAAAGTAAATTACGGTCTCTTATAGGGGAGTTTCGACTAATTATGGACCGATCATTATAAAATTAGGTGTCATCATTTCTGTATATATGAAACTTATTTGTGTCGAATTTTATTTAGATTCCACCATTTTTAAGAAATTTATGTGACATTTATTTAAAGTGATTTTCGGAAGTGGGCCTTATATCGGAGCTATGACTAATTATGGACCGATCATCATAAAATTGTACCATATTATTCGTATATATGTACATATATGGAATATATTTGCGATCAATACTATTTAGGTACTAACATTTTTGAGGGAATTATGCTCTATAAAGTGATTTTCGGGAGTGGCCCTTATATGGGAGCTATGGTCAATTATGGACCGATCTGCACAAAATTTGTAGATTTGATTGGCTTCATTTACCACTCTTTTGTGATGAAATTTGTTTGGTTCCTTGCATAATTCAAACATTTATGATCGGTAAATCCCAATTTTGGGAGGACTTTTGTATGTGGGCCAAGTGAAATAATGGACCGATTTCCATCAGTTTTAGTTCCATCCGCCGAAAAAATTTCACGTACCAAATTTAATCGAAATATCTTCAAAATTGCCACCTGTACTCTGCATACAAGCTTTACATGGACAGCCAGCCAGCCAGACGGACATCGTCGTGATTCTGAGTCGATCGGTATACTTTAAGGTGGGTGTTGGACCAATATTTCTGGGCGTTACAAACATCAGCACAAATCCAATATACCATCCTCACTATGGTAGTGCAGGGTATAATGAAATTAACAAAAGATTTTCTAAACAATTGTTTTTGATTTGATTTGTTTACAACAATGTTTTTTTAAAAATTGATTAAGCGCCAAAAAAAAAAGAAATAAACTGAAAATTAAAATGCCATAAACAACAACATGTTGTATACAAAACTTGTATAGTTTGAGTGTGTGATAGTGAGAAAGTGTATGTAAAAATTTGTGGTATTAGGAGGTGTTGCTAATTAAATTAAAAGAAGAAAAAAAAAAAACAAATTAATTACATTAAAAATAAAATTAAACCATTTGAATTAAAAAAAATTAAATTAAAATAATATAAATTGTTTAAAATGTAAAGAAATGTAGGCCGGCCGGTTGGTTAACTTATACATATGTACATTTAGTTTTTTTAATAGTCTTACAGGCACCTTCCCCATCATCATCATCATCATCGTCGTCATTATGGCCATTAGAAATTGGCCATTGGCAACAAGCTTTATTATAGCTGGCTGTTGCTATTTTATTTATTTGTATGTTTTATTGTTTGTTCTTGATCAATTAGATTTTTGGCATTTTTATTACTTTTGACAACGTCCCAGCATATAAAACGCACAATTTTTATTACTTTTCTCTCTCTCTCACACACACACACACTCATGGTTTTACTTCTTTATATGCGTTTGTTTTTGTAGTTTAGACACAAATTGCTGTAATAAAAAAAAAATCAAACACGCAAAAAGTAATAATTTGTTGTTAAAGACTCGTTCGCTCACTTAAGCATTAAGTTTTTGGGAACAGTTCGTCAATATGGACAATATCATTATTTAATTATTGAAAGCCACTAGTTGCTGGAGAGTTTTTTTTTCGTAAAGAAATGTGATTGTTTAAAAAATGAAATGTTGGATAGATGGACAGGCCTAAGCAAAGTGTTGGGTTGAATGAACTGATTTCGGAATTTGGAAATAACTTTTAATATAATTATTTGAAATTATCAAGTTTTTATAAATTTCTATGAATGAACATTTGCAGTGGCTATTTTATGCAGTGCAATTTTTTTTGTTTTCAGAGCTCAATAAAAAGAAATTTAAAGGAAAAAACAAAAATAATTTATTACAAAAATGTACATTTTAATAAATTAAACCACAAAAAAAAAACAAAAAAAAAAAAAAACGTCACAGCTTTTTTTATGCAGGCACGTATGAATTTCGAAAACTTAAAATTAAAACTGACAATTACACGATTTAATATTTGGTATGATAGCCTTTATAAGGTACAAAAGATTTAAGCAGATTTGGGATAGATGCGACCAGTTTTTGAATAATACTCGGCGAAATATTCGTCCACTCCGTCAGCAGGGCTTTTTTCAAATCGTTTTTGTTTGAACTTTCTGATTTCTAAAATTTACCAAACATTGTGAACAAAGCTCAACAAAGAAAATCTAAAGGCAACAGTAAAGCATGGTGGTGTGGTGGCAGTGTCATGGTTTGAGCCTGTGTGTCAGCTGTTGTTACTGGCAATTTAACATTTGTTGAAACAATCATGTACAAGCTTAAGTACTTTCAGATTCTGAAGGACACATTGTTGGAAAGTGCAGAGAACCAGGGTTTAAGAACAGAATTCTCACATACCCTACGTGCCCCAATTTAGGGGTTTCTGGCACCTACCCTGGTCAAAATTAAGAAATTAAAACTCAACAACATTCCCCCTCTAGTAAAATTTTACTGTAATCGTACTTAACATTTACAAATTACAGTGTTATTTCCCTTTTGTATTCCAAATTCCCCCACTGTGCGTAGTCATGATGACATATTACGTTTTCATGTCTGACCGCGTATTCTGGGTGTTTTTCGGCCAATGCGCGCTTCAAGCATATCAGTTGCATTCGGTATAGAAAAAATATAGTTGTGCATGCTTACCACAACTATTTCAAAATTTTTAAAAATCTTTTATTTATTAAAATAATAAAGTGTTGCGTTATTGTTATATCAAACTTAAAAAAGTTTAAAATAAAACTACAATTTTATTGTGTTGTTGGAAAATAAAAATGTTTTTATTTAAATTTTTATTTAATTAACACATTAGCAAACAAATTAATTGTGCCATAAATATATATATGAACAGTGGCACCTCGCTTAACGCATACCTCGCAAAATGCAACTCCTTGATTATTGCAACACGTAAAATATTTGCATTGTTGAGTCAGTTAACGCAATTTTAAAAAAAAAAAATTAACCGCAACTTTTTTCTCAAAGCCATCAATATGTCTTTTTATTTACATATGTATTTTTTGAATGAAGAAATTAATGCTTGTTCACTTGCAAGCGACTACATATTTTAATAATTCAATTGAAGAAGAAATTCCTTTACAAGAATTTGAAATTGAAAATGAGAGCGACAATGTTAACATTATTCCAGCGCTTCCCGAAATTAGATCTCAGAATGCTATTGATTGTTTCAACATTTGTCTTTCTTGGACCGAGGAAAATATTGTAGGTTTTACAGAAATCATGTTTCTACAAAATATTCGTGAAATTGCAGTGCAGAAAAATGTATCATTTTTAGGGCCCGTTTATCGTTCACAACACTAACGATTAAGTTACAAATTGAAATTTGTGTATCCCCGATATACATTAGAATGTGCATTTTTTATACCCTTCACCTTCATGAGAAGGGTATATATAAGTTTGTCATTCCGTTTGTAATTTCCACAATATAATTTTCCGACCCTATAAAATATATATATTCTGGATCCTTATAGATAGCGAAGTCTATTAAGCCATGTGTGTCTGTCTCTCTGTCTGTTGAAATCAATTTTCTGAAGTCCCCAGATATCTTCGGGATCCAAATCTTCAATAATTCTGTCAGACATGCTTCCAAGAAGTTTTCTATTTAAAATCAGCAAAATCCGTCCATAAGTAACGGAGATATGAGCAAACATCCGAGACAACCTCTGAAAATTTCATCAAAAAAACTAAGTGTATTAATATTGTTACGAATAATTTCATCAACAGATGGCGTTGATCACACAAAGTGTATTAACATTGTTACGAATAATTTCATAAACAGATGGCGCTGATCAAACAAAGTGTTTAAGTTTGTTCTTAAACCGTAATATAAGTGTGTAAAAAGACACACACTTTGGGTTTGTGTACATTTAAAGAAATAAAGACTCGTTATATTTTCTTCAAACTACTTGACGCTTTATTTTGCAATTAAAAAGAATCCGGTTTATTTAAAGGAAATAAACCACCATTTTTCAAAGGTAAAAACGTAACAATATAATATATAATGTATGTATGTATATAATATAATTATGCATCCACAACAAAGGTGAAGATTCGGCATAACCGAATATAGCACTCTTACTTGTTTTATTTATTATTAGTGTTTTAATGTTTTAATGTTTTGTTTTTTTATTTTTTTTTAATAATTAATATCTGCGCCTATGTTCTATATTCCACTACGAAGTAAAACTGAGTTCGTTTTCAGAAAACGAGTGAAACTTATACTACGACGAACCAAACTAAAAATGATATTTTACTTTTCAAATCATTTTCACAAAATTAAGAACACAAACTTAATGAAAATTTCATATCCACTTCATTTTACAAATGTAGAACTCAGGTGATAATTTGTTTTTCTCTTAACTTTCACCACAAAGAAAGAAAAAGTGCCCTAAAAATGTGACTCGTTTTTCGCAACAGCCAAAATTTCTATTAGTTGCGTTAAGCGAGGTTGTACTGTATTTGTGTACGTGAGCATTTTAAATATAAAAACGTATGTATATATATATATATGTATTTGTATAAATTAAACAAGTGAAATACGCAAGCAAATATATTTTGCCACGACATTGTTGCGTATGAGTGTGTTACTGAGCGAAATTAATACAAATATTACTCATACGCCAAAGTAAACAAATGCTAAAGAAAAACAGCATCATCTGCATTTAATGTTAAATATGTATGTACACACAGCTTCAAAAGTGTGTAAGCACCAGTGAATTTTTTGATTTTTTTAAGTTTATGAAAAGCATTATAGTTCAACTTAAATTTTTTTTTCATAACTGAATCTATTATTCAACCAAATATACAACAAAACGAAACTTTTAAATTTCAATCGATGGATAGATTTTAGGATTATTATTATCTTAAAAAAATCAAATAATTTGTTGTGTTTACTCAGTTTTGAGGCTAATAGTATGTATGTAGTTTACTTTTATGTTTATTAAAGAACTTAAAGCAAAAAATAAACATAAAATAAGAATTTTAAATTGGAAAATTAAAACCAGATTTAGTAAAAATCTTTTATGATTTAAACAATTTTTTAAATCGTAAAGTTAACAAACAAGATTTTGAAACTTTTATTTTAGATAAATATTAAGTTATTTTAAGTGACAATAAAATACCGCCTAAAAGTACGACAGTTCTTTTTCGAATGTCCAATGAGACCCGTTCCTTCTCGAGCCTAGCTTGAATTGCCGTAGAATCGATTTGCTCAGCAGTATAGTCTTGTGTCATAGATCGCAGCTGAACCATTAAACTTTGTTCCCTATCTTTATTTACTTAATTTGCATTGAGACTCCTATTAGTATAAAACTAAACTAAATTCAACCTTTAAGTACACCAATACCAATATAGATTCTAGGTTTACGAAAATAACAAGTCGTCGGATTTCTTTCACAAAAAATTGGTCCATTGTTTGCTGAACAGCTTTTTTTCAACGTAAAGTAAATTTCCTTGTAGCAATTGTCTGTATTACTACCACTCACTTGCATCATCGTTAAATAATGTCCTTTGTTTTTGTCTGAAATACCATTTTACTTAATGGCATTCTCTGCGCAACTTGATTTTCAATCTAAATTGAAAGCAACGATTCCATTTCGATCATCAAAGCACTTATTATACGGATCATCGTTTTAGCATCTAATGATGTTGCAGATTTTTGCAAAAGTTTAAAAAAAATATAGACTCGAACCCAAAACAACGCAACTTTGAAAATCTAACAACGCACAGTGAAAATTAGTACTAATTAAGCAGCGACATAACTTCGAAAAAAAAAAACGAAACTACGCAAAGCGAGGTATTAGTGTATATCCAATCATTAACATGAGTATCTTGTCTTCGGTTCATTCTCTATCAGCTACTTTACATTTGGATAATTTATTTTAAAGTATCTTTTTTGTGTTTGTATTGTTTTGTTTTGGTATCGTTCGACGGTAGTAGCCATGTACCTAAATTTTTAAAAGTTTTATGTAGCGAACCGGAAGGTACCGTTTTGACAACAAGAACCAGCTCAATTTCCCCGACCCGGCCAGTAGGGCTTTAGTGGTGGAAAATACCATTGTTCTAATTTCAATATCCAATGTTCAGTAGTCCCTCCATTACCAACATTACAAATGTTTTGTTTTACCCTAATTTTCAGTTTTACTTTCCTCGATGTTTTTTGGCCAAAGAAATTAACAAAGAAAAAAACCTCAAATGCGTGACAACAAATATGACAGGCGACAGCTCATTTTACACTCAATGACGCCTTTAAAACAAATAAAAACAAGCAACTTAAAACCCAACAACAGCAATAGCAACAACTACTTACTATAGCAACAATAAAATAAAAATATGTAAAACAAAATTATAAAATGTTTTATTTACTTAATTTTATTTAATTTTGTTTTTCTTACCAGATGAAGACATATTTTGTACAATACCAACAACAAATAAGAACAAAAGAGAAAATCAACAAAATCAAGATAAAAATAATAAAATTATAAATAATGACGTATGTATGTACATAAGTAGAGTAACAGGTCGTCGCAATAACAACAAGTAAATAATACTCTCTCTCTCTCTCTCTTTCTCTGTATTTCTCTAGTAATATGAGATTGAAGCAATGTGGGCGATAATTGGTTGTTTTTATTGTGTTGAAAGTTGTGCATGGCAGGGTGTAAGCGTGTCAATATAGAAAGACAGTTTTGTTTGTCGTGTTCAAGACACATTTCTCATATAAAAAGACACTGTTTTTTATTCAAGACAATTTTTATACCCTACACCACCATAGTGGGGATGGTATATATATATCGATTTAATGATGTCCGTCCGTCCGTCTGGCTGGCTGGCTGTCCATATAAAGCTTGTGCGCAGAGTACAGGTCGCAATTTTGAAGATATTTCGATATAATTTGGTGCATGATATTTTTTCGGCCCAAGGATGGATGGGATTGACACTGGTGGAAATCGGTCCATTATTTCACCTAGCCCCCATACAAATGTCCTCCCGAAATTGGGGTTTACCGGTCATAAATGCTTGAATTATGCAAGTATGCAAACAAAATTTACCGCAGATGAGTAATAAATGAAGCTTAAGCACATCTACAAATTTCGTGAAGATCGGTCCATAATTAGTCGTAGCTCCCATATAAGGCCCACTTCCAACAATCACTTAAAAGAGCATAACTTTCTCAAAAATGTTGGTATCCAAATAATATTGCACGAAAATATATCTCATATGCGTACAAATTATATGGTTTACTCTTATGATGATCGGTCCATAATTAGTCGTAGCTACCATAAAAGGCCCACTTTCGAAAATCGCTTAAAATAGCATAACTGTCTTAAAAATGTTGGTATCGAAATAATATTAAACACAAATATTTTTCGTACATATACATATAACATGGTAGAATTTTATGACGATCGGTCCGTTATTTGTCGTAGCTCCCATATAAGGCCCACTTCCGAAAACCACTTTAACGACCATAAATTTTTTAAAAGTGTTGGTATCCAAATAAAATTCGACACCTAATTTTATAATGGTCGGTCCATAATTAGTCGAAACTCCTATATAAGACCCTCTCCGTAATTCAATCTTAAATCTTTTAAACGTATTTATATCGAAATAAACTTGAACACATACAATATTTGTATTCACAGACATCATGACACTAAATTTTTAGATGATCGGTCCACAATAGGTTATATCTCCCATATTACGTACATTTCTGAAAAACTGTTTTATACATATACTGGGTGTATATGTAGGGTGTAGAAAAATTCAAAAACTGTAAGTTTTAAGCAGAAGCAAATTTTTTAAAGTGAATTGCTGTGGCTGACTGCGTCAGCAACTAACATCTCATAGTTAATCTACAGTCAATAGTTTTATTTTTGTTTTTTGACTTTGTGCTCTACTTTTGCTTGTGTATTTTCTCTTAGTTAAAGTTAAGCACATACGTAGTGCTTGAAAATAGTTAAGCATTTCAAACCCTGTTAAAAACACATTTCTCATACATATATGTAGAAAGACACTGTGTCTTGTTCAAGACAATGTTCTCATATAGAAGTATATTGTGTCTTGTTCAAGACAATGTTCTCATATAGAAAGATACTGTGTCTTGTTCAAGACACTGTTATCATATAGAAAGACACTCTTTTTTTTCAAGACAATTTTCTCATATAAAACTATTGAATGTGCTAAATATAGTGGGAATTTCAAGAGCTGGTATAAATTGCAAATATCTGGTTTAATATTCTATTTTATTTGTTCATATTTAATTTGTTAAATAATTTTTTTTTATTTAAATAAAACAATTTAGCCGAATTCACTGTAACAATTGTCAGAACTTCTTAAAGTTGTTGTATTTAAAATAATTTACTTCGATTCCAGGAACATTTTTAGAATTTGTTCCAAAATAACCAGTGCTATAACGAATGTAATCAAAACCATTACATATTCATTAATAACAGCCTTAGAATCAAATACACTGCAATTACCTCTACTGTTCTAGTTCTGAAGAATACAATTTCATTGGCCTCAATGTCAGTTTAGAAGAAGTAATAGATATAACGATGTCTTCTCTAAGTAATAGTGAAACTAACAGATTTTTTTCTGAGAACTATCTTTGTATTAATTACTGTTTTACACGTTCTTTAACATAAAACAATAAAACAAACAGTCAGAGTAAAACATTTTGTTAACAATTTGGTTTATTAATAAAAAAAAAATATGTTGTATTTCACAATGCAATGATATTCAAAGATGATTTTAAGGTATTGTCATCATGTTTTATTTTGTAGTCTAGAAATAAGTTAAGACCTAAATCTAGTATTTCTTGTGGGTATTACAGCATTCTTCAAAATGGTTTGTACCTGAAAGTAAAGAAAGTAGAAAATGCTGTTAAGCAGAAAGAAATATCGATTGATATGTAAAATATCAATTAAATTTAATAGCTAAATTTATTTAGTTCTTTTATTCTTGCGCTCCCAGCCATGTTAAAACAGGCAAATTCCAGTATAACGAAAGTTTATAACATTAATTAACTTATATAAGGAATTTTTTATTCTTTATATAAGTTATAATATATAATAAAAGTTTAAAGAATTTATCAAAAACTCGTTGATCTCTAAAAAAAAATGGAGAGTATCCCCTGATGGAAAAGGAATTTTGTCAGAGTAAAACCCAGTCGAATTAATTAAATTATGGTAAAATCATTTTTAGAACCGAAATCATGCCAATGAAGACTTTATCATCATAATGCTACAAGTCGCCTTTGCTAAGAACAATTAGTAAAAACTACAAAAGTTGTCCATCTTTTGAACGATAAATTTGTCTCCTAATGCCACAATTTTATTCAGAAAAGTAATCTCGATATAACGAATTTTACAATTTAACAAATCAAAAACACTAACTATTGATATGACAATAAATAAAATGCCAAAACTTTAATGATTTTTCGAATATTCCCCTGTTCTTATTAAAAAACCCTTTAGTAAACATAGAAGTGTACAAAATTAATATTACTTAATAATACTGTGCTATTGTTATTTTTTCTTAAACACAAACATTTATTACTTTTTAACAATTGAATTTATATAATTGCAGAAAATAATATGTAATTGTTTATTTAAAACTTTTATTTAAACAATATTTTATATGGTACAACAAAAACACTTGTTTACATCACTATATATGTATGTAGGTATGTATGTATGTATATCTGCATTTATTTATGAACCTGTGTTTTTTTCAAATGGTTATTGCATCTGGGGAGTCTTGTGGTTGCTGTCATAAATGAGAAGATTTAAACAAATCAATTCATTATTTTGCTCATACGTTTTGTTAGCCGCAAGACTGTCAGTTAAATGTCTAACTAGATGTCGTATTCACTTAATTTTGTGTGCACGCACACACATACAAATACACAATTGAATTGTATTTACTGGTTTGTGTTGAAATGAATGTCCAGTGTGTTGGTTATTTCTATTCACATAGTTCATATAAAATAATAGTTATCTACGGCTACTGTTTCATTTACTATCAATTCTTATTCATACATACATACATATACATACCTACATACATATGTGTGAATTCTATAGTTCTTTGTTTACCATAAGAAACAAATCTAAATATTGTTTGCCACCAGTAAAGCTGTCAGTGCCTTTGGCATTGTTGCAGTAAAACAACCACAGACGTTTATGAACTTTCTTGTATACTAATGCTTAAATGCATATTTAGAGCTGACCGGCTGCATTTTTATATTACTAAAGTTCTCTTTCTGACTTTGAACATAGTTTTAATCAAATACTAGTTCAAAAAGGTCAGTAGGTTTTCAAAAGTTATGCAAATATTGTGTGTACAAGCTGCTGATTTCGTCTCGCAGCAAACATTTGTATGACAATGTGTCGTATATAGCCGGCAGCTGGTTTTATTATTCAAGCATTTTTTTCAAATTGGGAATTGATTTATTAATATGTTTCTCTATTTGCAGATATCTTCAGCATTAAATCTTAACACTACTCATCTCAAACTCAAATAATACTGCAATTTGTTTTCTGTAAAACATTAACATACATATTTTGATTTACATATACATGCATAAAACACTAACAAATATATTTATCACCATTAAATGTTTGTACATATTATTTATACAACATGTTGATAAATCAACTAATTACATAAAAATCATTACATTAAATCATTATTTTTCAAAAAAAATTTATTTAAAATTGTGTTTTACTAAAATCTATGCAAAAAGAAACAATTGCAAACCATTTTTAATTCACAAAATGTTAATTCCTTAATAACAAACTGATGTACATTAAATGTTAAAATATAGCAACTTTTCATTACATACTTTAGGGCTTTACAATTATACACTAGGCAAAACACAGGCTGCCTCCAATATAATTTAGCGCCTCAAAGTATGTAACACAATTTTTGGTCAAAAAGTTTTATTTATTTTTGAAAAATATACCTGCTGCTGATTCTTTTCGCCTGGTGTTTCATGAACATTTTGTGATTTTGTAAATTTTGTATTTTTTTTTCTTTGGCTGTACAAAAAAAAATTAAAAAACGGCAAAAATGACAAGAAATCGAAATTAAATAAATAAACAAAAAACAAAAAAAAAATATTTTTTAATAGTAAGAATAAAAAGATGATTTGCATGAAATTTCAACCAAAAAACTTTATGAAAAGCTTAAAATTAGAAAGTTTAAAACTACCTTTAAAGGGAATTGGTGCAGAAATTGAGAAGATGTATTCATTGGCTTAGGGGGACATAAATTGACAACATTTGAACACTTTATTTTAGATCACGGAACCAAACCATATTAACTTTCAGAAATTATAAAACTGGTCATAAAATTAATTGTTTCTTTGAGAAATTGTCAACTTTTCAACACAATTGGACAAGTTAACTTGCCACAAGACTATTGTACTTAAAACAATTTATTTCGAATCCCCGCAGGGAACAATAATCCAGGAATACTTGTAGTGCTTTTTCTAAAATAATCAGTTCTATAACAAATGTAATCAAAACCATTACATATTCATTAATGACAGCCTTGGAATCAGTTACACTGCAATTACGTCTACTGTTCTAGTTCTGAAGAATACAATTTCATTGGCCTCAATGCCAGTTTAGATGAAGTAATAGATATAACGATGTCTTCTCTAAGTAATAGTGAAATTAACAGATTTTTTTCTGAGAACTATCTTTGTATTAATTGCTATTTTACACGTTCTTCAACATAAAACAATAAAACAACACTCAGAGTAAAATATTTTGTTAATAAATTGTTTTATTAATAAAAAAAAATATGTTTTATTTCATAATACAATGATATTCAATGATGATTTTTAAAGTCTTGTCATCATATTTTATTTTGGAGAGCTAAATCGGGTCTTTCTTGGAGGTTCTACAGCATTCTTCAAAAGACAGTGTATCTGAAAGTAGATAAAGTAGAATATGTTGTTTAATTTTCAGGCAAATAAATTAAACATAATATATAAATAATAAAGTTTGATTTTCAAATTTGTTTAAAGAAAAAAAACACGTAAAATTTATAGAAATGTATGAAATCTTTATTTAAACCGGAAATTCAATATATTATTCAATGTTTAAATATGATTTCATGTAAATGTTGACTGTGGCCGTGCCTCAAATGGTACAATATATCGGCTACCGACCCGTAATCCACATCAAAGAGTGCATTTTTTAGGATGCATTGGCAGTTTTTGGAATGCTTCTGGCTGCTCTTTACAACAAACACGAAAATTTGCTTGTTTGCGTATCAATCCAACCAGAAATGAGCTCCTTCGCTGAACACAATTTTCCGTTAATAAACTGCACAATTGCAACTTTCTTAACCCAACATAAATTTTAATAATAAAATTCAATAATCTCCAAGCGTTGTTCGTTTTATTGGTTAAATTAAAGACGAAACTGAACATATCGAATATTAACATGTTACAAAAAAACAGCTGAGCTGCCAAAAACAAGTCTTGCCAAAAAGAAAGTTGCTAAAAACTCAAAACAAGTTGGATGATGCAGCAACTAAATACATTGTTTAGCTTAGTATCGAAACTGGCTAAGTCACTTTATATAAATTTTACAGGAGTCATAAAAAACGTTGTAAAATCTTTAATCGTTGTTAATTATCGAAGCTTAACACATTGTCTGTTACATATTTCGTATTTTTTAGTGGAGTTCACTTAATTTCTTATAAAATGTTTTGTTTTGTTTTTTATTGATAAAGTATCATCATAATGCTACAAGTCACCTTTGCTAAGAACAATTAGTAAAAACTACAAAAGTTGTTCACCTTTTAAACGATAAATTGGGCTTTTAATGTCAACATTTTATTAAAAAAAATCTCCATATAACAACTTTTACAATTTACCAAATAGGCCTGTCAACATATTATTCGTCATAACTAGATTTGGCTTTTTACTCTAAAAATCTAAATGACTAGTGTGATTCTTAAACTATTTAACAATTCATTATAGTCAATAGTTTTTAGGAAAATTGCCAATTTGTAGATTTGTTCATGGGAGCGTATGATTGATATTATTTTGGATTAATTTTATAAATTAAATTATTGGCATATTCTACAAATATGTTAAAAACAAATTAAACAATGTAATCAACATATTTGTTGAACTTATCTAAAATAATTTTAAAAACTTATGAACGATTTTCTGACATAATTTACAGTACTTTTTGTGGAAACTTGAGCTTTTTTTTAATCGCAGTAGACGTCAATGCCGAATTTTTATTCCATTGTACCGCACTCAAACAAATATATTCTGTTTAAAGTTTTAACAGAATAATATTACTTATGTTTAAACGAAAAAAATCACTAAAAAAAACATAGTGTTAAAAAGTATCTTCTGTAGTGTGGCCGGATATTATGTGAACAATGTTTCAATGCGAAGTAAAACTGTCTATTTTCGTATACAACAGCATTAGGTTTGTAAAAAGTGTGGCTTAAGTGCTGCACGTTCCTGTACAAATATATTATTTTTTTAATATAGTCAGCATATTTACATACACCCTAACCTCAGCAATTTAAAACAATTCAACAAAGGATCCTTAAAAAAAATTGTTGCGCTCGCCGTTTGTGGCCATATTTTAATCCATAAATAAAAACCTGTTAAGGATTTCTAAAACCAAATATACATTGTGGTGGTTGCAGGGTGTTTTCTTTTATCCTTAAGATTTATGTACATATGTACATACATATATTGTCAATGTGAAAGGCCAAGGAAAAACAACGACTGGGTATTTACATTTTACAGCAAATATATTTATGTTTTATATAAACATAAAAGAACAAACTTAAAATAATTGTTGTTAAAATTCACATATATAGTGATTTTTTAAGAGCTTTCGGGTTTGATTTAAAAAAAGAAACACATACAATTTAGAGAAATGTATGAAAGTTCTATATAATTCAATGTTTGAAGATGTTTTCATGTAAATGTTGACCGCGGCTAAGACTCAAAGGCCATATCGGCCGATACCTCACGAATAAATTCTTTAATATTAACTTTCGTTCCGGGCTTAAATTTATAAATATGAGCCTAAATATAGCCCCACAAAATATAGTCTAAAAGTGTTAAATTTAATGGTCCCAAACGTAAAATAAACTGTTCACCGTACTCGCCTCGCAATTGTGTCACTGTTTCGCTTGCTGTGTGGCATGTGGCACCGTCTTGTTGGAACCACATGTCAGCCAAGTTAATTTTGGGCAAACAAAAATTTGTAATTATTGCACGGTAGCGCTCGCCATTCACAGTAACGTTCCTGCCTTTGTCGTCTTCGATATAGTGCGGTCCAATGATAACACCGGCTGATAATCCACACCAAACACTGCTCTTTCTGAATGCATTGGCAGCTCTTGCAATGCTTCCGGCTTGTTTGTGTGTCCTTTTAACCGGAAGTGAGCTTCATCGCTGAACACAATATTCCGATAAAGTGTCTTAACCGAGCATGAATTTTGATAATAAAATTCAATAATCTGTCAGCGTTGTTAGTTTGTAAAGAAACGTTCACACTTGGCCAATAATTGCCGAAAAAGACGTAACCACTAAATAACATATACATCTTTGAACTCGTTTTTTTATTTAAAAAATAACTTTGTTTATTTAGGCCAAAGCACAACAAATATTTAGTCTTATATTATTTGATGTTGTTTGATCTTGCAAAACTCTTGTAAGAGTAAACAACGTCAAACAAATTTGCGCTGAAACAAGTGGTTACGCTCTGTGAAGTAAATATTTGCCAAGTGTGACCATACCTTAAGTCGATTCATTGTTAAATAATAGACCAAACTGAACATATTTAATAGTAACATGTTACACGAAAACAGTCTTGCCAAAAAGAATGTTGCTAAAAAAAATCACCCGTTATATCTGTTAAACCTAAAATAAATCTTACTTAGAATTCTACCTTAAACATTTGAATTTCTATATACATATAAGTATGTATGTGTACATATATTAATTTGTGTTCATGTATTTGTTTTATCTTTAACTTATGTTTGCTTATACATATTTTTATTCTGGTTTCTCTTGTTATCTCTTTTATGTGGCATTGTATGGCTGGATTTTATTTAAAACATCTTTGGCTGTTCTTATATTGTTGTTGGTGTGTTGTTCTAAAACCAATATCCTGCAGCGCTCAAAGTTAAATTAATGGTGAGAAGACCCCATTCACAGCTTGTTGAACAAGGCATTATACCACGTAAGTATTGCATTACTTTGTTGTTTTTTACTTCAACTTTTACTTTTACATTTTATTTGTTTTAATTTGAGTAGACATTTTCTTTAATAATAAATGTCTAGAAAATGTCTTCAGATGTAATAAAACACACAAAAATAACTTTAAATGAAAAGTTATATATATAAAGGGTGTTTTTTTAATGTATAAAACTGTGAAATGGAATAAAACAAAGATGGTTTTTTTAAATTGGCCTGAAATTTACTTTATTTGAAAGATAATCTTCTGGCATTATAACTTAAATATGATTTCTAGCGTATGGCCGTCACGCCACGGCTGGCTGCGTAGTCTAAGCTGGAGGTCCAATTTTTGATGAATTTTTCCAACATTTGTGGCCGTATATCGGCAATAACGCGCCGAATATTGTCCTCCATGTGGTCAATCGTTTTGGATTATCAGCGTAGACTAGCGACTTCACATATCCCCACAGAAAATAGTCAAGCGGCATTACATAGCATGATCTTGTAGGCCAATTCATGGGTCCGAAACATGAAACTATGCGGTTACCAAATGTGTCCTTCAAAAAATCAATTGTGGCACGAGTTGTGTGACCTGTTGCGCCGTCTTGTTGAAACTACAATTCCTACACAGCATGATGAACGAAAAAGTCATTAATGCAGACGAATTATTCTATCAGTCCATAAAGCGCACCACACACTCAGTTTTTCTGGATCTAACGGTGTCTCAGTAATCTTGTTTTGGGCCCATTCACTGAATCTACGTTAGATTATCGTGTGGCTTCAATTCTTGCACGAGTTGGATTTTGTAAGCAAGCAAACACATAATCTTTCCACAAAATCTTCCATAAAATGGATGTACACATATCCAATTCCTGTGCATGATGGCAAATATACTGATTCGAATCTTCCTCTACGCTATGCTCTACAACATCAATGACTTCTTCTGTACGCACTGTACGACATCTCTGTGGATGCGTTAGCATTTATAAAAAAAAAACGTTCTATAGTACATCGAATTAATTGCACTGGTAACGATTATGTTGACCGTAAAATGGACGTAATGCACGATACTTATTTTCAACAGAACCATGATTTTCAAAATAAATTTGCACAATTTGAAAGTGTTGTTCAGGCGTCAGTTTAATCATGTTCAAATGTCCAACCAAACCAAACAAAACATAAATCACTTGACAGTTGACAAAATGCTGGCGGGCAACATGAAAATTGTTTGCCAACTTAAAGTTCTATACATCTAAAAAAAACACCCTTTACAATAATAAATTTTAATTTTATATGAAAGTAAGTAAGCTGTACTTAAGATAATTTTTTGTGACGCCTAAAAGTTGGCAATTTTTAGAATTCATTTCTTTGAAAATCCATTCCTAATACGATTGAAAATGTTGTAATTATCGAACTTGGAACATTTTACAAAGAAGCGGAAACGCAAATCTTTACTTTATTTTCATTCTCAAAAATACGAAAATGTTATCGGTTACATATTCTTATTAATTCCTAATTCAATTTCCAAAATTAAATTATAATTGATCTCTTAATCATTCTGTTATTACGAATTAATTTTTAGTACTTCAAACATATTGAATTTATTTCTTTGAGAATTTATTCTTTATAGATTAATTTCTTATTGATTTACTAAAGTTTCCGCTAATTCAAATCATTTACAAAATAGCCGAATAAAATTTATTAAATGATTTAATTTAAATTTATTACTAAAAGCCTTTAGAAATTAGTTTACAATTAATTTTGCAAAATATTAAAAACAAATTTAATATTAAAAACAAATTTAATATTAAAAACAAATTTAATATTTTCCTTCCATTTAAATGAAATTTCATTTAACAAAAATTTGACCATTCAAAATTTGCATGAATTTTAATATGAATCAATTCCATTATGAATTAGTTCAACAATGAGGGAATCATATTCAAAAAGACTTTGAATGAAGCTTAATAGTTTGTTTAAAAGAAAATAAATTTATAAAATGAATTGCTTACATTTGAAATTCTCTGTCATCATTAGCGAAAAATTGAAATTGTTTTACTAAAACTAACATTCGTTATTTTTCTTTAAACTTCTGCACAATTTCTTAGATTTATTTAAAACTTAAAATTTATAATTTACAAAATTCTCTTTTATTTTAACAATATTTTTTCGAAAATAATTTTTCAATTGTTGTAATGGGGTGGCATGTCTGGAAATTTATGCTAAAATTACGCGGTTAAAGTGAGAAAATTAAAAACATAAAAAAATATAAAAGATGAGATTGTTTTAGCAAAGAAATTGAAACAGGTATTAAATTTCTGAAAAAAGCTTTCAAGCTTATAAAAATATTTAAACAAATAAAAAAAAAACCAACAATGAATAGAAAAGTACAAGCAAGTAATCTGGATTCAAGCACGTTTACAGCAAATAAAATTTCAATTTCAAAACAATATTGATGAAATATATTCTTAAAACTTTATTGCAGTGGGTTGGGTTGAGTTGAGAGAAACAATAAAAATGAATGAGAACAGCAACAGATAAATTAAAAGCATTTTTTTCTTCTATATTTACGAATTGACAAAATTATTCGCTAAAAGTTTATTGTCTTTCATTTTAGCATACTTTTGGGTTTATAGGTTTTCAAGTCACAGTAAAGCATATTTTTAGGATGTTTTGTTTTTCGAGGTTTTTTACATATTCTTTGTAAACTTGTAACAAACAGTGGTAACAGGTTGGCGAAATAGAAATGAAAGTGAATTTTTGATTTAATATTTAGCCATGTCACAGAATTTAGTTCCGTTCTTAAGTGGAATTAATTCCGTAATTTGCTTCTATAGAAAAAGTAAAATGAAATTTTTTTTTTCGGAATGTAACCTAGAAATTCTTAAAATTACAATTCCACATAGTAAACTAAAAGCGGTTTTATTCTGAAAAAAAATTCGTTTTATTTTTTCTGTAGAAGCAAAATACGGAATTAATTCCACTTCCGAACGGAATTAAATTCTGTGTTTAAATAAATATTGTAGAAATATAATTCAAAACATTAAAAATTTAATTTTTATTGTATTAAGACGGGCACTCACGTACAGTTTTAACTGTTCAGCTATAACTGACAGACTTAACTATGAACACACACGTGCTGTTCAATACTTCCGTTTTTAACATTTTTGTTGCCTCAAGTTTCTTTTTTTCTTTGCGAAAAGCTAATCTTAAGCTATTTATTTTTAACAAAACAAATTTCTTTTCCGCGTCAGGTTCTACTTCTTGTAACTTCTTCGCCAGCTTGTTGTAGGCAGCATCTTTTTTGGCGCGATCATGGTACTTGCTAGATTTAACTTGCCATAGGCAGGGTTCAGATCTGTAAATTGCAATAAAATCAACTATCACTTGGTTTTGTTTACGCGACATGATACGCACTCTCGCTGGACACAAATTGAACTGAGAACGGTACAGTTGAACCCCTACACAGGTTCACTTTAGTTAAAACTGTCAGTTAAAAATATAAAAATTTTAAATTTCTCAGTTAAACTGAACAGTTGAGTTGAACTGTCAGTTATCACCCACATACGTACAGTTTTAACTGAATGGCTTTCAAGTTAATGAACAAAACTGTTTAACGTAGTGCTCGAACATTGACTTGATTTTTAAATTTTTAAAAAATTAAAATTTCATTAGAAATTGTAATTAAATCCTGACAGACTTTTGTATATATGTGTTACACTTTACCCTGAAGGAAACCTGGGGACAAGAGTCTCGAAGCCACCACTTTTGTCTACTATTTTGGTGACGGTTTGGCGACATTGTCACAGCATTGTCGCAATGGTTATTATTTTTTTCGATTGTGAGCCCTGTTAAACTAGGCGACAGTGTGCCGGACTATCATTCAGAGGGTTGCGGGTTCGATTTTCGCCAAAGAGTGTCTTCGAATTTATTTTTAATTAGATATTTTTTAGTATTTTTTTTAATAAAACTCCAAAAATAAGCAGAAAATGCATTTTCATTTCCTCTTTCAGAAAAGTACCAAAAGTGTAGACAAAAGTGGTCCCAAAAGAACTACTTAGTCAGTATTGCCGCCGTCTACTGGTAAATTTCGTAGGACAAGCCTGTGCTAAATGTCAATAGTAGATAGCATTAGTAAGTCAATAGTAATGGTGACATCGTCAATAGGTAATCAGTATAATTTTACTATAAGCAACAAATTAATAAATATCTTCTCTTTTTATTCTCTGAACAGCCACTGTTCAGAGGGAAAGTTTTTTGCGTTTACCAACAAAACAAGAAGGAACATAAAACAATAAAAGTACATTTCTTTGGAATATGATTTGAATAAATTGTACACAATACATACACACATACATACATACATATGTATGTATGTATGTGTGTAAAATAAGAACAAACGATTTAAAAAAAAAAAAACATTTTATCATTATTTTTTTCTCTCCATATTTTTCTAATACTTCTTTCTATTCTTTTGTTATTTGTTTATTTTATGCAGCCTTAAAAACTTCACCCGCCATTCATGAGCAGTGCAAACAATTGGAACGTGCCAAAACCAGTGACTTATTGAAAGCCAAAATTCAACAAAGACCCAACCGGGAAGACTTAGAAAGACTTCATATACTAGAGGAAGATGAATGTCACATCGATCCCAGTTTGGCTGAGAAACAGCGTATGCTCAAGAAGGCCCGCCTGGCCGACCAGCTCAATTCACAAATACAACATCGACCGGGGCCATTGGAGTTGATCAAAAAAAATATCTTACACACTGAAAAGCCCATAGAGAAAATAGTTAAAGAGGGTTTGGTTACCTTTAAGGCGACCAGTGAGGGCCTCTTAACCAGACCACAGCATCCGAATAGCTATGTTACATTCGAAGATGATTCACAGTCATCGGAAAGTGATACCAGGCAAACACCGCCCAGAGTGGAGGGTGAGCTGGCAGTTAATACCAGCGGCACAGCTAGTCTAACCAATACTACAACACCCACAACATGTGGTGATGTGTTACAGGCGGCTGCAGCCTCAGCCGGTATTGTCACAGTGTCTTTAAGTATACCCACTTCGGCGGGCCAGTTAATGGTGACCTCCACCCCTCTAAGTCAGACTAAATTATGTTCATTAAAGTCCAGCTACATACCGCCTCCTCCACCGCCGCCTTTACCCCAAAACTTGACCATTAAGGTTAAACAGGAAACATCCAATTTGTTTGAGGAACTTTGTCAATCAGTGGCCGGTACTGCCACCTCCCATTACTTGCCTATGGTAAATTCTCCCTGCTCATTTGCCTCTTCAACCTCTACCTTAAGTCCTCTATCGTCGATTGCCTCTCCTCCTCTGAGTATAACACCACGACCGGCCATACAATCTCCAGCTCTGCAGATTGCCAAGTCAGATGCCCCAGGCAAGGATAAAAACCGGAAAAAATCCAAGTCAAAACCTGTCTCTAAGGCCCGTACTATAAAATTCCATGAATATAAGGGACCGCCCAGTGCGGCTCACAAGTTGTCCAGTGAAAGCAATGCCAGCACTGAGGAAACTTCCTATCAGTTAATGCTGGAGCAACAGAATTGTTTGTTGAAGTTTCTGGAAACGTTAAATAAAAACCAATCCATTATACCAGCCACTAGTTCAGCAACAACCACGCCCACCTGCAGTGTGATCAGTACAGCTGGTAAAACGAGCAGTAATGTTATAACCACAGTAACCACGTCCACAGCTAATTCCACCACTGCCTTGGCTTTGGCTACACCCAATAATGCGGGCAACAGTTCAGTGCAGCAAACAGAGGCGGCCAACATTATGACAACACCTGCGGGAGCTGTGGCAGCCACTCCGCGACCTCCTCCCTTGCCTTCTCCAGCCTTATCGGTGACTTCGTCTATACCGGCCAGTCCCTGCACAAGCTATGCCGAATCTTGTGCTTCTTCGTTGCCCGACACCACGCGTCTGGAAAAAATGAAAGTGTCCGACTTGAAAATGCATTTGAAGAAACGTAATCTACCCGTGTCGGGACCCAAGCCCCAATTAATCGAAAGGCTAAGACCCTATTTGCCTCTAGAATCACTGGACGCCCCTATGGCCAGCAACAACACAGAAAATAACTCTAGCGCAGTAGAAGCCATGGATCAAACAGAAATTAATTCCCCCAAACCCAACAGCCAGCTAGATCAAGAGCAAATGGATGTAGTGCAACAGCAAGTAGACTCACCACAACCCATGACCCTACAAACAGTCGTACCACCACAACCCCAAACGGCCACCATTATTTTGTCCAATGAGGAGTTGTTACGGGAACAGCAGAGAAAAATCGATGAACTACAAAGACAACTGCAGAGGTCACAGCAAGAGCTCTTGGAAATACGACAGAAACAACACCAACAGGTAAACATACAGCAACCACCACCAACCATTTCCATACACAAGAATGTGTTGGCAAATGCTCCACCATATCAACAGCAAACCGTAACAGCTCAGCTGGTTAATGCCATGCCAACACAGCAAATCACTCTAATAGCCACCACCACCAACCCAGGCAACATAAATAACAACAACAAGAACAACAACAACCATAAAAATATACCACAAACATTAACTCTACTGCAACAGCCGCATCTTAAGGATATTACGACACCAGCCAAGCTCACCATCAAAACCAATTCAAATCCTGTGAAATCAGTGGTGGTTCCGGTGCCAATACTCAACAAGAAACCCAATAATCAATTGCAGATTATTAGTAATTTGACTACCACGGCCAGCACAACGACCACCACCCCGGTAATGACACAAAAGATGGTGGTCAAACAGCAACTGGAGGCTAAAATACAAAAACAGAAGCAGGCCCAAGCAGCGGCGGCGGCAGCTCAGGCCCAAGCAGCCGCTCAAGCCCAAGCCCAAGCTTTGGCTCAGGTTCAGGCTCAAGCCTTGGCCCAGGCCCAGGCCCAAGCCCAGCTAAGACTCTTAACACAAAAGACACAAACTGTACTCATTCCAACCGGACCTACCATAACGACCACCACAACCACACCAAGTGCCCCCAAAGCTCAAGATGACAAATTGAAACTGATAAATGCCACGCTAAAGGCCAACTCGTCCTGCATGCCAGCCACCACTACGGCCACGATTGTCACTAACCAATTGCCCCTAACAAAGACCCATAACAATTTGGGTTTGGTATGGAATGAGGGCAATCAAACCATATTTCTGGTGGGTCTTAACGATCAACACATGACAGCCCATACCATAGGAAACATTAGTTTGGCCAATGCCACACCGGCCACTAAAAAGTTATTAAATGGCCATCAAAGAACTAATTCCCTGCCCAGTATAGTGTTTCCCATAGCAACTACTCAGCCACCAGCCATGGCGGCCGGAAATAATCTCAATGAGACAAAGCCTTTAATAACACAACAACAATTACATAAATTGCAACTGCAGCAGCAGCAACATCAGCAGCTTCAGCAGCAACAACATCAGTCATTACCACAACAGCAAATTATACAATTAGACATAAAACCACAAAACTTGCAGCCACCTCCGCCACCGCCTCCGCCGCCACCACAATACGAAGAGGCCACAAAACAATTGAAGGCAAAACAACAACAACAACAACAAATGACCACAAATTTATTGAATCCTTTAATAAAAATCAAAGAAGAACCCTTAACCACAACAACAGTGAATTCCACAGGAAATGAAAATCCAACAGGCAACTCACCAGCAAACCCCCACATAATTGAACAAAAGCCCTTGAAATCATGCATAAAATCGGAGAAATTAAACGATGTCTTAGATATACTCATCAAGCAGGGTGATTTACCAGAAAGTGCATTGGAGCCCATAAGCCCACCACTCACTACCCCACTAACACCCACCGGCTCCAATGTGCAAATGAATGATTTAAGCGACAACATGCTCTACCACCAAATGGAGGATACCAAGAACATTATTAAACAGGAAAATCTTATGGAGGCGGTAGCTAAAAAGGAACTAATGCCCACAACACAGCAAATTCATCAAATACATTCCATGGAAATGGAGTGTAATAATAGCAACAGTAACAGTAATAGTAATTTAAATATAAATTCCATTTATGAATTTTATCAAAAAACCAATAACAACACGGCAGCAGCCAACACAGCAACAACGACAACAATGGCGGCCAATAATAGCAACAGTAACAGTAACAACAACAACAACAACAGTAATAATAATAATAATAGTAATAACAGTTTTATAGAGAATATTGAAATGGCTTCACCGCTACAACCAGAATGCCATATGGACAATGAGAGCGTAGTCAAAACCCTGGATATATTCTTAGATCGCCATCATCATCAACAACAGCAGCAGCAAACGCATCATCAAACTTCACCAACACACCACGATATGTTGAGCAAGGCCTGCATGGATAACAACTCAATCCGAGCCCCAGGATCTTTACATTCTAACAATTCCCCGGAGGAAGCCAAACTCAATCATTTCGATGAATTCGAGTTACTGGAATTAATGTCACAACAATTGGAAATGGACATACAGGAAGACAATTCCTCTTACCAAAACCATCACCAGCAGAGCAGCAGCAACAATAACAACAACAGCAGCAACCATCTAAATAAAACTCTTCAACATAATCAGCATTCCAATGAAAAAACACTCTGCAATGGTTTGAATCGTAATATGAATCCAAGTTTACAATCATCGCTGGCCCAGCTAATGAACAACCAAATGCTATCGCCCACCAGTGGATCTAATGACACTACTCCCTCACCACATGCACACAATATTTTAGATGATTTTGACACGGATTGTTTTGTGCAACAGTTGACACAACAGAATCACAATCACAATCATCATCAACAGCAACAGGTACAACTACAACAACATGCTCAAATAAACAATCATCACAACAACACAAACAACAACATCGACATCGACAACCATCATAATATTAATAATAACAACAATTGCAATAACTCCACCACGCCCATGGACGTTTGTGATGATTTCGACAATCCTTTAAGTGACTTTAATTTCTCCACCTTATCGCCGGATTCAAACATCAATACACCACCACATCCGTTCGGCATGTCTTCGACGACAGCATCATCCCCATCAGCAGTCGCCTCATCGGCCACAACACAACTTAACGGAAATTCCTTAACAACTTGTGGTTTACAAGCACCAGCAACATCTTGTAATAACCCAGCCTCTAACTCCCCGCTATCGACACACATCACAGCTTTAACAGCCTCTTCGAATGGAGCTGCTGGTGTAGGAGGAGCATTGATGGGCTTGGGCAACTTATCAAATATGCCCACAAATGGTTTTATGCAACATCCAGGCCATGAACAAATGTCCATTTGTAATACGAATGGCATGATGATGGGCGGCGGAGGTGTTGTTGGCATGGGCGATAATTCCTCCAATGCCAATGATACATTTGGTTCAAATTCACAGGATATATTCGATTTATTTAATATTGATGATTATAAAATGTCCTGGGGTGAGGGTGATTTTGCGGTATAAATAATTAAATAGGAATTTGAAAGTTATTGGATGAAAATGGTTGGTATTTTCTTTTAATGTTAACATTTTCTTTTCGGATTTTAAGTTTTCATTTCAACTGCAGTCTTATAAAATTAAATGTTTAAATTTTAATTTATGTTAAATTCAATTTTAATTAGAAAATTATTTTTAATTTGAAAGAACTTTTTTTATGTATGAAAATTTAAAAGATTTTCAAGGTTTTCAAAACAAATTTCGTGTTTTATAAAGTTTTATTAATTGTATTTAAAAATCAGAATTTTATTTTAAAAGAAAATAATTTTTAAGAGTTAAATAATCATTAAAAAATTTTGTTTTCAATATAAAAAAATAATTTAAAATCAATTCAGCTTGAGAACATGTTACTTCAAATGAAATTTCAATCTTTTGTACAATTTTATTATTCGTATTTAAAAGCCGTAGAATTTTAGTTTGGTTTTTTTTTCGTGAAATTATTGAAATCAATTCAGTGTGAGACTGAGAACATGTTAACATTTTAATTCCCTACTAATTTTAGGACCTAAGTTTTTACCTTTTTATAAATTTACTTTTGGCAAAATGTCAACCGGCTAAAATTTAAAGGTTTAAATGAAAAATGAAAACATTTATCCACAGACTATTTGTAATAGATTAGGTTTGAAGAAATATGAAATCATTCTATCAACTTTAATAAGGAATCAATTCTAAATAATGAATTCATTCCTATGGGAACTCTTTCACTTCTCATTCACTTCTTTAGAAATGTATTCTTTATTGAATTCATTCTTTTGGGAATTCATTCCTTAGAGAATTGAATTCTTTTGGAATTCATTCCTTAGAAAATTTATTCCTATGGGAATTCTTCCTCTATTGAATTCAGTAATCGAATTGAGAATTTGAGAATTCTTTTTTAATTTAATTCATTCCTTTGAGAATTCTTTCTTTAATGCATTCATTCCTTTGGGAATTCAGTTTTTATTTAATTTATTTCATTGGGAATTCATTCTTTATTAAATTCATGCTTTTACGAATTCAGTCTTTATGGAATTAGATCCTTTGAGTGTTCTTTCTTTATTGAATTCATTCCTTTAGGAATTAATTTTTTATTGAATACATTTTTTATTAATTTATTATTGAATTCATTCCTTTGGAGATTCAATCTTTATAGAATTCATTTCGTTGTGAATTCTTTCTTTATTGAATTCATTCCTTAAGGAATTAAATCATTATTGAATTCATTACTTTGGAAATTCTTTTTTTTTTTATTGAATTCATTATTAGGAAAATTCATTCTTTATAGAATCACTTATCCGTTGAAGCATGTAAGTTACTTTAATTTGCAACCATTGCAAAATGGCGTAATAAATATCATTTTTTGCAAATAATCAATTCCCAAATTAATGAATTTAAAAGATTTATATTTTGATTTTATATATTGATTTTATACGCAAAGAATAGTTCAATAAGAAATTAATTAAAGAGCGAATTATCAAAGGAATAAACTTAATACGTTTTATTATTTAGGAATTCAATCTATGAATTAGTACATAATAAACGCTTTTAAAGGAAGATACAATTTAACTTAATTTTGAAAATGGAATAAAGAACAAATTCTTTCGATCTTTTAGTAAGACTTCTTAAGGATATTTTTGATAGAAATTGAAATTTTAACCAATCATAAAGTAGACAAAAAAGTTTGAAATGCATTATATTTTATAAGATTGCAATATTTTTATGAAGTTTTAGTTATTATCATTGATTTTAAGTTAATTTTACTTTCAAAGTATTTTTTTTATGTTACAAAATTCCAACCGAATTTATCTTTAATAAAGTGTCAATTAATAAAAAAAAAAACGAACTAAAAACGTTTGTAATACTTAAACTGAAATAAAATTTAACACAATAAATTTTAAAAATCTCTGCAATTATATTATGAAATTATTAAGTTTTTGTTTAAAATATACTAAAGTTATATAAAAGTCTACAATGAAATTAGTGTTTGTTTGCGAAAAAAAAAACTAAATAGATTAAACCCTTTAAATGAAAATATGATTGAAATAGTCATATTATTAAGACCTTAATAAAAGGAAATATCCTAGCAAACAAATTTGAATATACATATGTATGTAGTTTGAATATATAGTTTAAAAAGGTAATGACTTACCAAAATAACGTCAGGAACACTGTTTAAATGAGGTCGGGGAATGTTAACAACTCACTCACTTCATTCTGAAATTTTAACAAATAAAAATAATGTTTAAACAATAATAATTCTATTGTGAGTTATTTTATAAATTATAAAACTACAGACGATATTGCGCAATTCGCCGCCAACTAGTTTCGAATGTTGGTTTTTGCAACCAACCAGAATTCTTAAAATCAAATCAAAGTACTCATTTTTTATATCTGAAATATATGTATAATGTAAATTTATTATATTTAAAACAAATTTAAAACCCTACTACACATTGTTTTGATGCATTTAACAAAAAATTGTTTAAAAAAAAACTCCCTTTTTCTTAAAAAAAAAACTATAACAAATTCTTTCCAATACCAATATACTTATATATATACATATTGAATATACCACAATAAAATTCAGAAATTAAACACACAATATGTACATAAAATATACAGACATACATATATATATTTTTGTAAAAAAAAACTACTTACATGAATAAATAATAAAAAAATATGTTTCTAATTAAGAGCATTCCAAAAAATAAACAAAGCATAAAAAAATATTAAAAAAAAAGTCAATAAATTTTATGAAAATGTTGTATGAATGAGAGGGGTGTATGTGAAAAAATTTAACGAGCCACAGGATCATGCGCCAGCAGGAATGTTAGATAAACTTATAATTAAAATAAAATTTATAAAACAAACTCTATAAATAAACAAATAAAACTAAACTAATGTTTAAATGAAATAAAAAAATAGAAAAAAAAAAACAGAAATCTAAGAAGACAAAAACAATGAAAATATTTTAAAAAAGAAATAACTCTTAAAAACATTCATTTTGTTAGATTTTAAGTTTGCTTCATTTAAGAAAGAACAAAAACAAACAAATTTGTTTTGACAACTAATTAAATATTACTTAGTAATGTTTCTGTTCAATTAATGAAACTAGTAATGAAGAATGTTGTATAGATGTATTTATGGAAATATAACACCGCGTTACAAAAAACGAGCTTTTGTTCTGTCCTATGAACCAAATATACTTTTTCGGAAAGGGGGGAAAAATAAAAATACACGTGTATCGGCGATTTTCATGTACACGTCAGAATTATAAAATATAAAGCTCCTAGTGTCCGTCTGTCCGCCTGCGTGAAAGACTTTGAATCGATTTTTAACCCTTTTTCCGTGATCCAATCATTTTATTTCGAAGTAAACAGATGTGACAAAATTTTACAAAATCAGTTTCAAAAACAGCTTTTATGAAAAGAAATAGATATGTGGCGCCTAGCGACAACTCTTTGCAGTGTGATCAATATTACTTAAACTAGTTACAGTTTTACAAAAGCCCTTTAATAGAATGTGCTGAAACAAATGACCAGTAATTTAGCTGTATTATAACAAATAATAAAAAATCATTATACGATTACTTCTAAGTAATGCAGACAATATGTAGTGAACACTGCTAAGTAAGTTATTGAGTAATTGCAAGTTTTTGCTTAGCATGTTTAGAATTCAGTTTACAAAGTTTAGGAAAATTTTGTAACAATTTTTTAAGTAATAAAAATTAACAATTTTGTCATTAATATAGATACAGTTGAAAATTTAAGCTAAATCTTAAAGTTTTTCATGGATATTTTGAATTACATATAACATTTTCCAATTGCTAGATATAACTTCACAATTAAAATGATATTAAAACTTAGTTGATACAACTTCAAAGAATATTTATTTTTAATAAAAGAAAAATAACTTTAAAGTATTTCCTAGAAGGAAAGAAAACGCCTTTATGTTAGAAAAGATTTCGGTAAAAAATTGTAAAATAAAAAAATTAAAAAAAAAAATAAATAAAAATATGTATTTTAGTTAAAAGTTTGTTTTGTTTGAAATGAAAAATATGTTGTTAAAAAAAAATTAAAGAAAAATATACATATAGGGTGTTATTTTTAAATGTATAGAAGTTTATGTTGGCAACACTCTTTTAACTGGCGGCCATTTTGTCAGCTGTCAAGTGATTTTTGTTTAGTTTGTTTTGGCATTTCAACATGAATAGTTTGACGCTTAAACAACGCTTTCAAATTGTGCAAATTTGACTTCTGACAAATAACTCGCTCGGACGTAGTCTAATCTGGAGGTCCAATTTTCGATGACTTTTTTTTTAACATTTGTGGCCGTATGTCGGCAATAACGTGCCGTATGTTGTCCTCCAAGTAGTCACTTGTTTCGAGCTTACCGTCATAGACTAGCGGCTTCAAACATAAATCACTTGACAGCTGACAAAATGGGCATCAGTTTAAAAAGTGTTGACAACTTAAAGTTCTTTACAAAAACACCCTATACATACATTAATTGAGAAATAAAGAAATTCCGTTTAAATTAAAAAAGAATTTAAAACATAACTATAGATTAAAGCATAAAAATGCATCTAATTAATTAATAATAAAACAACAATAATTAATAATATTAAATAAACTAGTTTAGGTAAACCTAACCTCAAAAAAACAAGAAAAAAATTAAAATGTACTTAATTAAATTTTATAATAAAGATAATAATGCTTAGCATACTTTAAACAAAAGAAAATAGAAAAACAAAGATAAATAAATCTTTATATATATAAATATATTTTTATATAAGCTTAACAATAACTTAACTTAAATATATTATTAATAAAATCATGTTTAACAATATTTGCATTAAATATTTCATTCTTTAAAAAACCTGAAAAAAAGTTTTTTTTAAAACAATAAACTATTCCTCATTTAAACTTTATAAATAAACAGACAGACATTATTATAAATAAACAATAAATATATATTAATATAGTATATATTAAATTAACAATAATAATAAACTTTAAATAGTTAATAATATTCACAATAATTAAATGTATACAGAATATTTCAAACACTTAAAATTAACCACATTAATAAAGCAAATGTTTCACCAAACAAAACCCCACAAAAAAATCATTAAATTTTAAAATAATATTACTAATTTTTTTAATAATACATACATACATATAAACAAATAAATCAATATTTGATAATTTTCCATTATTAATATTCATAATAAAATAAATAAATTTTTTCTCATTACATATTATAATTTGTCTTTGTTGTCATTTTTCATATTTTTCAATTCATTTAATTCATTTTGTTAATTTACTATTAAAAGTAATAATTAAAAAGTTAAAACACAAGATTATTTTAATAAATAAGTTGCGTTTTTGTTTAATTTTGTTTTCTTTATTAAAATATAAATATACATAAATAAATATTATTATAACTCTTATTATTATAATTATGATTATTATTACCTATTATCCATAATTATTATTATTATTATTATGATTATTATTATTATTATTATGATTACTATCTAAAATTGTATTTTATAAATAAATTTAATTCATTATTATTCTTCTTTTTTAAAAAAAATAACAAAGTGATAAAAATTATAATAAACAAATAAAAAAAACATTAATTTTTCCAAGAAAAAAAACCTTAAAAGTGTTTTATTTAAAATTGCGAAAAAAAATTTCAAAACCCCATAAAAAAGAAAAAAAACCGTCATTTCGAATTTTAAATATCGTTTTAAAAAATTGTAAAAAGAAACAGCCAATCAGGCATATCACATAATTCGATCAGGATAGTTTTAATTCCGTATTTGCAAATCGATCGTTTTTTACTTTGCCTTCTCTAGATTCCGATAAATTCTATTTATTCCCAAAAAAATTTTAAAACACCACCCTGCACCACCATATATTGGATGGCAACTGACAGATATTAACTTTCAACAAAATATAATCATATTCTGTGTAGATTGATAGAAATTTTTAAATAATTCTTCTAGAAATACAGCAATTTTTGTTCAAATCTCTTTTGAACCTGCCATTTCGTACACACACATATCTTCAATGTTTGTGCTCTTTACCATCAACCTTTTCATACAATTCAGCATGCAAACAACTTCGCGTAGAATAAGACGAAGACAACAAAAGGAAATAATAAAATTTACTAGTAACATGTACCTCTTTTATTCTCTTTTCCCTTGTCACCCGAAAGACTTGCCTCGAAGAATCAAAATTGAAACGTCAGAAAGCGGACTTATTGCAAAAGCGGGTTGAAAAGAATGCGAATTGAAACTGTTTAAAAAATAAGTTGTTTCTGTGTAGTTAAGTCCGCTTTCACACTCTGCAAAACTGACTCGTCAAGGCAAGTATTTTTGGGTGAGAAGGAAAAAGCGAATAATAGGGCACTAGTCAATTTTCTTTTGTTATTTGTACGAAGATTGACTTGACGTATATAAATGAAATGGCAAGTTCAAAACAGAATTGAACAAAAGCTGGGACCAAATTACCGCATTCGTGATCGAATGAGCTATCGTATCGAAAAATGATTTTGATATCGAAATTATGATAAAATGTACTAAATTTCTTGCTCGATATCGAATGCCATAATCTCAAATAAGAAAATTGCGATAAATTTTACTCGATATCGAATGCGGTAATTTGGCCCCAGGTCAGCTGAAACTGAAGAGTGTGAAACAAGACTAAGGAGTGCGTTGATAAAAAGTATAAAAGTTATATGGAGTAAGTGAAAATTAAAAGTCGAACCATTGACTATTTTAACTGAAAAGTAGTTTGTGTTGTGAGTGCCGACCACACATTCTTAAGATGGATTTACCCATTCGTTCTTAACAAAAATTTTGTCCGAACAATTTTTTTTATATGAAGTTTGACGTCTCTCTTTTTGTGAGAGAAAATATTTCTTCGAAAACTTGAAAACCAATTCAATTTTATATTTTTTCTGGACAAAAATGAATTGAGTTGCCAATAGGTTGCATTTTTTCATACAAATAACAATGCCTTATGTATCTCAATGGCCATCAGCAAAAGCAACGTTCTGTTTTCATTCACTTTGAATTTATATCTGTGATTTAAAATAATTTAATATTTGTATTTTGACACTTAAAACCCAAAGAAAAATAAATCAATGGCCGCACTTGTAAAACTAATAGATTTTAGTTACATATGACAGCTTTGATTTTTCAGAAAAATCGTTCGAAATGGGTGAATCATGCTGCAAAAAACTCTCAGTAAAATGGGTGAGTATGAGAAAAAATATTAATGTTTTTTGTTTCAATTAAAAAAATTAGACACTATTTTCTGCTAATATACATACATACATATACGCGTATGCCTACTGCTTTCTTTTCTCATGCCAAACAAATAAATAGACACACACATTTTTTGGGTCTTAAAAATAAAACTTTTAATGCAAAAGTTATTTGAAAACAAAATATTATTTTAATTTACCCAATTCCCCTTTGAATTGAAATTATCATTTTCCCACATTAACTGAAGCATAATTTTGTTTTAATCTAAAAATAACATTTTGACAACTGTGACAGACGAAGAAGGGTTAAAAAAAAACAAAATGGTACTCGTGTCATTTGGTTTCTAATGGTAGCAGCACATACATACTTATGTACTCGTACATACATGCATGTATGTATAAGTAATTACAGAAGACTGTGACAGGGGATTAGTTACGTGTTTTAGAAAATATCAAAAAAAAAAAAAAAAACGAAAAGGATAATTTTCGTTTGTTTGTTTAAGTTTTGAAAGTGTAAAGTTATTTAAAACATTATTATGAGCTGCATTCGACAATCGATATTCGCTGGCTATCAAAAATCAACTATCGAATGTAAAATTTGTATTATGAGTTGAAGTCACTGTCGAAAATTTCGTTGTTCACCGATTTTTTTATCGACGGTGTTTAAAACTGTGCAAAATTTATGAAAAATGTATTTGTTTTGTCTTTTTGGTTTTGGTAAACCAAATACTACTTGTAAATTACTTTTGGTAATATCCTGCAGGTCTAAGGACCTATGTAAGTACAAAACAGCAATTGGAGAAGCTCGTTTCTCTCATTCTTCTCCAATTTTAATATGCTTGGGATTGTTCTGCCCTTTGTGCATTGTTGTAGCATTAATCAGTAATGGACAACAAGTCCACAAACGCCTCTTTACAAAGTCGAAAATTTTTAATAAATTAAAATTATTAAATTCTAAATTAAATTTTTAATATCCTTGTCAAAACCTCATTAAATAATATGCTCAAGTGGTGGAATCAATGTCCAAAATGTTGGAAGCATCTTCATCAGACGAATCATCAAACCATAATTCCGTGGTGGTCATTTCAAATTTAATTTATTTTTCTTATGAATTTGAAAACAAATATCGTGCCAGCTGATAGAAATGAATGACCCAAAAAAAGAGTGATTTTCACAATAGCATTTTTTCATCGAATGTGCAACATAATACCAAATGAAAATTCGTTCGATAAGAGTTTTCGACCACAGTCGAAAATCGAATTTTGCTCATAATAGGCACCAAAGGCTATGATGTGTCGTAGAAGTAACTTAAGTATTTCAAAATGTTTTCCTATTTGATCATAACAAAATGATGAACATAACAAAGTGTAGCAACATTAAGTTTTAACAGCTGTAAAAATTAACTTTTGATTGCCTTCTCTAGATGCCACTGGAAATTACAAGAAGATGTTTTTAAACGGTTTACAAGGTAAACAAACGTAACAATATTGTTACACTATTACCTTTTAAAAGCAGTTTCTAAAAAACGGTTTCAAAAATGTTTAAAAGATAAAAAAAAACGTAACAATATTCTAACGTTTTTACCTTTCAAAACCGGTGGTTTACTTCCGTCAAGTAGTTTAAAATTATAACGCGTTTTTTTTTCTTGATCAGTTTAGTCAGGCTTGAGTTCATTAAATTTAATTTTCATTAAATTTTTTTTACTGAAGTTAGGAATTACAACTTGAAAAATTTTTATTATTAAAAATGACTGGGATTAGAACCTGGGTTGTTGAATTTACATATGTTTCGAGAAATCCCACTTTCTCTCATCAGAATTCTCATCAAAAACGCATAAGAATGAACATTTCTCAAGCTTGTTTGCATCTTTTTAAGAAAAATAAAATGGATTTTAAGCGTCGTTTCATAGCTGCGGATGATATATGGATCCAGAGCCAAAAGCACAATCCAAGCAATTGACTGAAGCTGAAGGAAGTGCCCCAAAGAAGGCAAAAACAATTCAATCGGCTGGTTAGGTTATGGAAACGGTTTTTTGGGTCTTCAGAGGTATTTTATTGATAGGTAAAGGGTAAAACAACAAATCAATTTTTCATCAAGACACGGCACCAGCGCACAAGAGTGTTTTAACAATGGCTAAAATAAACGAATTTAAGTACGAGTTGCTTGACCACCCGCCTTCCTTCTCCTGATTTAGCTCCCAGTGACTTTTACCTGTTTCCAAATCTAAAAAAATTCTTAGCTGACATACATTTTACCTCAAATGAAGATGCAATTACAGTTGTAAACCACTATTTTGAAGGTATCAAGAAAAACTATTTTAATCAAGGGATAGAATTGCTAGTTAAGCGTTGACTAAGTGTGTTAAAGTTTCAGGAGATTTCATTGAAAAATAAAAATATTTTTGAAAAACTTACTATTCTCTTTCTGTGCTACGCTAAGAAGTTTCCGAACCGCCCTCGTTGAGAAGACAATTGAAAGTTACTTTCTATGGCCGTTAATACTTAATGTTGCCATACTCCACAACTCTGTTAACAGCAGCGTGTTGTCAACAATGTTTGTATATAGAAACTTCTACAAATGGAAATGTTGGCAAACATGTTGTATGTTGATAGCAACCATTACAAACCTTTAAATTTAAATTGAAATATAATTCCATAACAAAATGAAAAACTCTTGTAAGAATAAACAGTGCAAACAAATTTGTGGTTACGATTTTTTGAGTAAATATTTGTCAAGTCTGACCGTACCTTAACGAAGAAAGTTAACAAAAGCTAAACAGGAAAAGTTGGAAGATTTTAATTAAATTTCGTTTGTTTTTTTAAATTTACCACTTGCAATAAATTATAGATGTTTTACAATAAGACTAAAATTATATTAAATTCCTTAAACTTTCAAGGTAGTTGGGTATGAGAATAAGATAATTAAGATAAGAAACATATTTATTTAAATTAAAAAAAAAACTAAATTTTTAAATACATTTTGTGACATAAACACCAATTTTATTTTTCTGACTTAAGCACTTTTTGCTTTCAGCCAGCAAATTTATGCACATTTATTCATTTACACGCATTAGAATGTGTGTACAGTGTTTTAAAACAATACTTAGAGTATTACAGTTATTGGGTGTGACTTTATGAGAGAGTGAGTTTGTCTCCAGTGTCTCATATTTGTTGTTGTTGTTGTTGTTTTATTGCTTACGCATGTCATCAATTGGTATTAAGTTGGCTTTTAGTTGCTGTTTTCCTCATCAGATTCCAATACAATGAAACATTGTACTAATATTGTACTTTATTCTGGTACATTTCAAGCATGAAAAGTACTTATAGCGTATAATAAGTTCAAAGACTTTTCACAGCACTGGGGATTGGGTTTAATAAGGAATTTTAAGTAATCTAATAATCTTGTATCATTCACATATTCTGAATCTACAAACTGTTTTTATAGTCACAATTTTCACCAGGATTCATTCACAATAGGTAAAGAACTACTAGAATTTATTTATAAAGAATTGTATATGTATATTTTTGCAGCTACATACATACATACGTATTGAATCATATTTTACATTTGGTTTCTCGATTTAAATATTATTTTGAAATAGTTTCCCATTAAAAGAAAATGTTTAATTTTAATAAGTTTAAAAGTGTTTTAAAATTGTATAAGTAATAGTTTATATTAGGCTGTCCCGAATCTTATATACCCACCACCCTACATATATACTATATATATATATACTATATATACTATGTATATGTACTATATATATGTAGTGTAGTATATATGCATAATTGTAACAAATTTTTGTTACATTTTGTATCGCTAACGATATTTTTTATGAGTTATTTTATAGTTCGAATCCTTTATATTGTATCTATTTCATGTTATGTGCCGATCGCCATAACATATTTCACTTTATTTGAATCTTATGGTGAATTTCATCTCACAATAATGATATTTTCATCTGAATAACGATTTTTTTTTTAGAGTTTTTTTGGTATTCCAGTTTATTCTAAAATCAAAAAAATCCGGGATTACAAAATTTAAAAGTCAAGAAATTAAGGTTTAATTTGAGGTATAATATAACCGTGTAGGTAATATAGATCCATAGATATTAAAGCAAGATGATGACATTTTCACATAAAAATACAAGATATTTTTACTGTGCGAAGCCGGTGTTGTGCATACCGGCGAAAAGAAAAAGGAGAAAATTCCTTCTTGTTTTCTTCTTTCGCTGAAATCCGAATAAAAAAATCATTTTATTTTAATAATATACACATTAAACAAGTTTTTATTAACTCATAAACTTTGTTTGTATCCAAAAATAAGACGACGTAGACACAAGACTGATAGGGAATACCAAATTTGTATTGATGTCGTGTTAAAGTGACGTTGACTCAAAATTGACGACGATGTCGAAGACACTAAACAGAATAAGGATGATGAAGTACGGAACGTTGTTTTTGAGCCACAATTGATTTGTTTTTGCTTTGTGAGCTAAAGCGGAGTCTTGCTGGCTTGTTGGCGAATATTGATTCGTTAAGAGGCTTCACAGTGGTTTTCAAAACGGCCGCTTGATAGACAATGGCCGATTTTTCATTCTTTTCTTGTAAAAATTGAGTTTTTTAAAGCCATGATAGCTCACTTCCCACTACACCCTTACAGACATCCCGCGTCTGGCCGTTTTGAAGTCTCAGAATAAGTTGGGATGCTTCTCTGCATGATCGAGCATAAGAAGATTTTCTTTTCAGTAAACAGAATTTAACGAGTTCTTCGCGTACCTGCTGAGTAACACTTTCGATTTTCGCTTCCGCTTTTCCTCAATGCGGCCGTGACCATGTTGAATTTTAAGAGGCCAACTACAACAATATGATTTTCAATGTCGCCCGTTCCATAAATAATGGCAAAAACATTTTAGTTGCAATGAAGAATCAATATCAACTGTCAAATCGCAATCAATACGAAATGAATGCGCCCTGAAAAATAACTAAAGTTTGTGACAAACTTCGAAACAAACTTTATACTCGTATATGCATGGTGCAACTATACAAGGTGAGTGCAGTAGACCAGCTGACTGACTTTGTTTACAATTTACTTATGTCAAAATTAATACCTTTTCAAGTATTTTTGACAGTAGTACATTATTTTACACAAACAAAATGCCTGTTGTTTCTGTTTTGTGTTGTATTTGTTGTCGATTTGCACTCACCTTGTATAGTTGCACCATGCGTATATGTTTTTGCTAATCGGTATAAACTAGGGATGCCAATTCCGAAATCGCGATTTGACAAATATCGAGATTTGTTTTAAGAAATCCCGGGTTTATCGGGATTAATAAATCCCGAAAGTTAGTATTTGTGTTAAAGATCCAGTGAAGTATAAATGTTTTTATCTGCTTTTTCGACATATGTACATACATAATTCCAAAACATCTTCACAATAATTTTATTCTATTTTCTTCCATCTTTTTTTATGATTTTTTATTAAATAATTTTTAAGCTTGAGGTCACTTTTTGTTTTTTATAAAATATATTTTATTTTTATATATAAAGTACTCGATATTTCGATTTCGTTGGAAATCTTCTTTAGGAGTTATTTTATTTTAATATTTAAAAAATAAAAAATTTACACATAGAAAATTTTTATTTGAATTTGTTATTTTTAAATATTAAAATAAATATACATAAAAAATAAAAAATCTTTTATAAAAAACAAAAAGTGACCTCAAGCTTAAAAATTATTTAATAAAAAATCATAATTACAAAACATCTTCACTTAATATAAATCAATGCTTTTTTACCATTTTTAATAAAAGAAAATAAAAGAGATCACTAATTGAAGAGATCAGAAACATGTCAATATTATTTACAAGTCACCAACAAAAATTTAAATTTTACAAAAGTATATCGAAGAAATAAAAGTGAAAGAATTAAATTTAATTTTGGATTGCCCAACTCGAACGCTTGTAATTGAAATAAGTCTCCCACAACATCTTATAATGTCTATAATGATATGAAATCAAATATTAAATAAGAAATATGTATAATTATTTGTTTCAGAGGCTGAAATATGTAATCAGCGTAAAATAATTTGCTAACAATTTTACCCACAAGCGTTGATTGTAAACGACGTTTTTCCTCAGCTTTATTGTATATTGGTAACAAAATTAAATCAAGTTTATCTTTATTTTAAAGTTTTTTTAAGATCAAACGCTAATATTCTATTGCATTTAAATTAATATAGAATTTAAAAGCGAAATTACATATTATTTTTCTTCATCTAATTCCAATGTAAAGTTATTATGTTTTTAAATTATTAATGTTTTATTAGATTTTGTTTATATCATACACAATTTGCTTTATAAACTTTTAGTAAATTTAAAAATGAGAGCTATTTTTAATATAAGTTACTTTTTTGAAATAATTAATTTTCATTATTAATAAACCAATTTGTTTTAATAAAAAACAAAAATCCCGAAATCCCGGGAATAAGATTTTTAAAATCCCGAATACCGGGATTTGCAAAACCAATCTCGTTTGGCATTCCTAGTATGTATAAATAAATTTAAATAATTTTTGATTGATCACCATAAGAAAATGTTTGCTTTATTCTATAGCACAGTTTTAGGAGCAGAATAAACAATCGATATAAAATTAAACAAATGGTGAGACATTTTTGTCGAGAAATTTAAGGATTTTCTTTATAGGTCGGTCATCTTAGTTTCATCTTAAAGTGACAGTATTATTTCTGCAGATGAGTTGTAAGTTATTTCCAATCAAATTATTTTATTGTAATCACATATTTTTGGTAATAACATTAAATCGGATGATGGAAATGAATTACGATTTTATAAAAATAATTTATGAATATTTTAATAAAAGAACCGATATCTGTATCTGTATAATTTTTCATTTGTAATTGTCAATTCTTTACTCTTTTGGTTAATTATGTTCATATAATAATTTTTTTTTTTTTGGAAAGTTCTCGGCGAAAATCTTTATGTATTCTCTATATAGCAACAATTGCCTTAAGTCTATGGCAAGTACATACATACATTTAACTAACCAATCACATGTCAAATAACTGAGAGCAATAATACATTTTCATTAAAAAAGCTTAAATGTTTTAGCTTTTGTTGACTCTGTAAAACAATGACTTTTCACTTTATTCATAGCATAATTTTAGGCGAAAAAAAAGAATCAAACATGAGCAATGAAGCAATTGCTGAATATATCGTAAAGAATATTTAATTTTTAAACTATCGATCAGTATTTTTTTTTGGAAAGTTGGAACATCAATAGAAGGAATTGGATTATTTGAATATCGTATTATACTGTGGGGCACATCGTGAATGAAAACCATATCGAGCCTGGCCTCTTTCACAAGCATGAAACGATTTCAATGAGTTCTGGTAAGAATGATTATGAAGACTTACCCCCTTATTCAAAAACGATTATTAAATTTAACAAACGTTTATTACAAAAATTTTTATATGCAAATCTGTCTTAATGAACGTTTGTTAAATTAAATAATCGTTTTTGAATAAGGGGGTTAGTATTTGTCAAATGCACACAGACGATTAGGATGGTTAGTAGCAACTCAATTTTGTTTTAAAAATCTTAAAATAAAGCAAACAAAATTAAAATATCTTAAAACTAAATACTTGCTACCTGCAACTAAGAGTTATACATGTGAAGCAATTTACACTTAAAATTATCTCTTGCTAAGAATATAATACATACATAAACCTATTTATATTTATATTTATTTCTTGTGTTCGTTCCTAAGTAATGCAAAACACAGTCCAATAGCCTTTAAAAATAAATACAAAAAATGATTGTCCAAAATTGAATAGGATTGATTAACTATTTGTAATACTCTATTCAAAAACACTGGATTACAGTTTAAAAAAGTATTCACTTAATGACTCCCTGTAGGCTATAGATATTGGTTTTGCACTACATAGTTAGAAAGTTATTTATAATAAAATCATTCAAATCGTTTCATAACTTAAAAGATTTTATAAGCCAATGCATTCTTATATAAATTTCACTTGGTACAATTTGTAATTTCTGGGTACAATTTGTAATTTTCAGTTCCATTTCCTGGTACACACTTGTATTGTTGTTATCTAACACACATACTTATAAACTTTTTATTATTTTTACTAGTTACTGCGTCAGAGTACAATTATCCTGTTTATTGATAATGTCTGTGTCCCAGCAAACATTTAGGTATTATATGAAATTGAGAATGATTTTAAAAAATTTCTCAAATGTTTAAAGAATTACTATTAGGTTCAAAGAATTTAAATGTTTGAACAATTTTTTTAAATTTAAAAAAAAAAAAAAACATTAGAAAGTTATTTTAAAATTCGTACCATAAAACAAAACTTTATGGATTTGAAATCCACTTTTCAGCTTTTGTAGTTAGGCTGAATGTCCGTAGTTATGAAATTAAAATTTTTTGAAATTAAGGCCATTTCTCTAAGTGGTGTATTGTTTATAGGTTTTTATTTTGATTGTTTTTTATGTGTTCCGTAAACCTTTTTTATTGTTAAAAATCTTTGTATTTAATTAAATCGGCTTGATGTCTGTTTTATTTAAAAAATATAAAAATTCTTATTCGTTGTCAATATTTCGACCAACTTTGTTGGTCATTTTCAGTGTAAAACAAATAACTTTTATGTAGTGTTGTCAGTTTTTGATGTCTTAAGTTTCTTTTATTCTTAAAATGTATCATATTCGGCTATACCGATTCTTATATACCCACCACAAAATACCATACCAGATCCAGATAAACTATACTCCAGAGACAAAAGAACAATCCAAGCAATGGACTGAAGCTGGAGGAAGTGCCCCAAAGAAGGCAAAAACAATTCAATTGGCTGGTTAGGTTATGGCCACGGTTTTTTGGGACTTGAAAGGTATTTTGTTGATTGACTATCTGCAAAAGGGTAAAACAATAAATTCAGAGTAGTATTGCAATATTCGAGAAAAACGCTTACAATATCACAAAATAATTTTTCATCAAGACAAGACACCAGCGCACAAGAGTGTTTTAACAATGGCTAAAATAAACGAATTTAAGTACGAGTTGCTTGACCACCCGCCTTCCTTCTCCTGATTTAGCTCCCAGTGACTTTTACCTGTTTCCAAATCTAAAAAAATTTTTGGCTGACAAACATTTTACCTCAAATGAAGTTGCAATTACAGTTGTAAACCACTATTTTGAAGGCCTTGAAAAAACTATTTTAATCAAGGGATAGAATTGCTAGTTAAGCTTTGAAGATTATATTGAAAAATAAAAATGTTCTTAAAAAACTAACTATTCTCTTTCTGTGCCAGGCTAACAAATTTCCGAACCGCCCTCTTATTTGTACTTGATAATAATTTATGTTGAATTTTTTACACGGGCTTCTTTCGGATCCCTTACATGTGAACTACCGGAATTTTTATTCATTTGAGGCTTTTTTGTGAATTTCATCTCAATAACGATATTTGCAAGAATTATATGGGTATTCCAGTTATTCTTGAAAGTAGTCCTCATATCAGAGCTATGACCTATTATAAACCGATCATCATGAAATTCTGTATGACGATTTATAGATTTAGATTATTTATGTCGAATTTTAACTTGATATTGTTATAGGGATGACAATCCCGAGAAATCACAAATTCCGAATCCCGGGATTTTTTTGAGATTAGTAAATTCTGAAAACTATAATTTGTTTACAAAGTCATCAACAAAATTTATATTTTACAAAATTATGTCAAAGAAATAAAAGTGAAAGAATTAAAGTTATTTTTGGATTACCAAACTCGAAGGCACTGTGTATGATGTGTCTGCGGTTTTTGGAATTGAAAATTCCTATATAAAAAAAGCTTTAATTGATTTTAAAGCTCAACAGATGACAGATGAAGAATGTGTTTTACTTCAACAAACAGTTGTCATTTTAAACACGGTTAGAATAACAGGTGAAGCCCCTTGTAGCAGTGATGTTGCACTTTTATTTATGCTCAAAGAGATATCAAAAAGTGATTTTATATTAAGCGATTAACTGGTGAAATATTCAAAAAAGAAGAATGATTTACTCAACACTTTTAATTCTTTTGGAAAAAAAACCCAAAATTGAAGAGTGAATTTGACAACGAGATAAAAATGTTTGTTATTTTAGAAATGAATTTAAAACATTGATTGGGAAATAAATGAAATAATGAATGCAATTGAAATATGTAAAACAACACCGAATAATGTCTGTTATGATATGGTATTAAATATTGAGTAAGAAATTGAATTATTTGTTTCACAGGATGAGAATGGATTGTTTATGCAATCAGATAACAACAATTTGCTAAAAATTTTGCCCACAAACGATGTGAACGATGTTTTTCAACAAAATTAAATCTAGAATCCTCTTTAATTTAGATGCCTTAATATTTTTAAAAAGCTTTTTTAAGATCGAACGATTCGAAATTGTTTAAAATTGCCATTTGTGCAATTGGGCAAACTTGCGAGACTTTTAAGTTTTGTGCAATCTAACAACGACAGTGGGTGAGAAACGTCAATTCATAAATAAAGAAAATAAAAAAGATATTTATTTTTAAAAATGTTTAAAGAAAGCCAAAGACTAAATTAATTTGATTATTTATACCACAAACAATTGAATTTTTTGGTAAAAATGATGGTAAGCATAAATTCTTTTGTGTATTTTACTATGTTGTTTATATGTACATTGATAATAAACGTAAGACGGAAGAAGAGATTTTGGAAGATTTCACTTATGTTCTTGCAGCTGGATAATATTTTCGCTATGCAATATCATTTGTTCAGTCCCGAAATCACTCAATTTTCTTTTTCAAATGTCTTTTCTTTCAAAAGTAACTAAAAATCGGCTGTTGAGTAAATTGCACAATTGAACATTGTTGGGCATATTTACGAAGTATGTATGTATGTGTAAATAATTTTACATGTAATTTTTGATAATTTATTTACGTAAAAATACATAGAACGGTATGACAAACTTAATATGTATATCCAACATCTTTTTGGTGGTGGATATAAAAATTATTTTTCAAATTGTTAATCTATTGCTTGCTGGCTATTTGTAATTCTTATGGAAGTGGTATTAAATATTCTAGTAATATTATTGTGTGGGCAGATGATTTGTAGGTTATTGTATAAATTTAAATAAATGTATATTGTACATGCGAATCTATCTGGGATAGACATACATATAAGGGTGTAAATAAACACATCCCTTTAGCTGGGAATAAAGTAGGAAATTTGTATTAAAAAACCATAGATACAAACACAAGCAAACCCTTTACATTGAAATAATCATATACTAGATGTATGTATTAGGGATGCCAAACGCGACTGGTTTTTCTAATCCCGGGATACGAAATTTAATAAATGAATACCGGGATCCCGATATCGGGATTTCCGGAATTTTCGAGATTTTTGTTTCGTATTAAAACAAATTGGTTTATAAATAAACAATTTATTTCAAAAAAGTTACTTATGTTAAATGTTTGAAAACAAACATTTGAAATTGATTAAAAGTTTATAAATCACTAGGTGAACCCGGTGTGCTTCGCTACGCCCTTTGAGGTAAAGCCGTTATAAAACGTTGTAAAAAAGTAGGCGCAGAAGTGTGTATGGCCGAAAAATATTATCATGTAATAAGTATTCCTGAGTCCAAGCTGCACGCTGTAAAAATTTAAGATCAGTTAACAGGTCTAGCCTCTAATATATATCTAACAAATGGGCGTGCTCCTTCAACTTTTCTTTTGGTACGTATTTCTATTCATGCCAATACCATATATAGCAAATACTGCCGCTGTTGGTCAAAAAATGCCCAAGATATGTACGATTTTAATTTTTTTGGTTATATGGGCGAGGCCACGCTCCTTTGTCCACTCACAACTATGTAGCAAATATCATCGACGTAGGTCAAAAAAATTTGCAATATATGGCGAATTATGTTTTTGGTTATATGGGCGGTGTCACGCCCCTTTGTCCACTCACAACTTTATATAGTCAAGAATTTATTATTACGTAAGAATATCCTATTGTGAAAATTTAATGCCGATCGGTCCAGTAGTTAAGACTACTATATATTACTATTTTTAATTTTTCTAAAAAGGCGTGGTCTGCCCACTGTTTTCCTGGTACGTATTCCTAATTATGCCATGTACCAAATATCCCGTTTATCCCATCAAAACTTCATATAGCCTAGTATTCCTCCCAGAGTCACAGTAACATGCTGTGATCGGTCCAAGGGTTTGGCCTCCTATTAAGCACAAACATACAGACAGACAGACATTAATTTTTATATAATATATATATATTAATAAATAAAAAACATAATAACATGTACATATGTACATATATTGAAATATTAGATTGACAAAAATAATATGTCGTTTCGCGTTTAATTTCTATATTAATTTAAAAGCAACAGAATATTATCGACCTTCATATATTGGTAAGTATCATCGTTTGTAGACAAAATTGTAAGCAAATTCTTGTATTCTTATTGCATAAACAGTCCTTTCTTACCTTCCGAAACAAATAATTCTTATTATTTTTCTAATATTTTATTCCATATTATTACATTCAATATTTCATTCGTTTCGCAATCAAAGTTTTTAATTAATTTCTAATATTAAACATTTCTATCTCATTATCAAATTCACTAAACAATTTTGGTCCAAAATTTAAAAGTCTTGAGTAAAGGTGGATTTACCCATTCGTTCTTGATAATTTGTTCGAATAATTTTTTTTATATGAAGTTTGACGTCTCTCTTTTTGTGAGAGAGAAAATATTTTTTACGAACTTGAATTGGTTTAATTTTATGTCTTTTCTGGACAAAAATGAATTGAGTTGCCAATAGGTTGCATTTTTTCATACAAATAACAATGCCTTATGTATCTCAATGGCCATCAGCAAAAGCAACGTTCTGTTTTCATTCACTTTGAATTTATATCTGTGATTTAAAATAATTTAATATTTGTATTTTGACACTTAAAACCCAAAGACAAATAAATCAATGGCCGCACTTGTAAAACTAATAGATTTTGTTTACATATGACAGCTTTGATTTTTCAGAAAAATCGTTCGAAATGGGTGAATCGTGCTGCAAAACACGCTCAGTAAACAAAATTTTTCTCTGGAAAATTTTTTTGTTAAGAACAATTAGGTGAATTCATCTTAAATCATCCAGATTAATTTTTGATATCTCTTTGAGCATAAATAAAAGGACAACATCCACAGAGATTCATATCACTGCGACAAAGAGCTTTGTAAGCTATACTCGTACATGTGTACATACATACATATATCCTTCTTTTTCCGGCTAACTAAATTACAATTACGAATTTGTTGTTTTTTTCATATGTATGTATATGTAAGTTGTGTAGATCATGGATTATATTATAATAAATGTATGTATGTATGTATATGAAATACTATACCGTTTATAACAACAAAAAGTGTCATAACAACAATGTGTGCAAGTGTGTAATTGTTGTAGAGTTTGTGGTTTCAAACACGCACTTTATAAAATTCATAACTGTCAACTTAGTCTGCTTTAACTTGTGCTTTAATTTGTGTTTCTACAAGTTCATTTCAATACATGTTAAAAAATCAAGATTTGATTTCAGTGACATTCTTCTCAACCAAAGTCACTGTTTGTTTCTTTTTTAAAAAAGATTTCCATCATTTAATATAGACATGCAAAAGCTTGATAATGAATGGCTGCAGCATGGGCTCTTAGATTTCGATAAATATTAGTTTTCATAGTGATTTAGAACATGAAGTTTATTGGCCAAAGGTATTCAAACTAAAAAATAATCTGGGGGTAGATATGTTTCCAACGTTAGAAAAAGTAGTCAATTTAATTTTTATTGTGCCATTTTCAAATGCTTCAGTTGAAAGAATATTTAGCACCCTTAATATTTGTAAAACTGATTTGAGAAACAGACTGTCGTCTGAAACCATTATTTACTAAAGAAGGTACACAAAGGAACGGCAATAAACATTTTGCAACCATATGTGGAAGTAGAGCTTTTTTTTTTATTAATTTGTTTTAAGTTTTAATGTTATTTTCGTTAATTTGATTTAAGTTTTTAGATATATAACTATAATATGACTAATTTGATCGATCTCCTTTAAATTAATTTTTTGCGTTTTTTTTTAAAGTTTTCAATAATTTGGTATGAGGTGTAATTTTTATCAAATCGGGTAATTTTTCTTCATCTTAAGCTAAATGTACATTGAAATTTTGTTAGCAAAAGGTAAATTGTGAGTTCAGACGACTGTAAGAAAACTAACAATTTCATTGGCACACAATTGTCACACATTGAATTTATCTGTCAACTGAAATTGATTTTACAAAATGTTGTGCATTAATACACATGTTTGTTTAAACAAAACAATGACAATGACAAAAATTTGTGTTTACACAATTGTTAGATGTCTGACAAATGCTTTCTAGCATAATTTGTTTGATAAAAAACCTTATTTTCTCGAACAAATTTTTACTTTTTTACTCCAAAAAAACATTTTTGGAGAAATAAAAAATAACTTTTAATTATATTTCAACTAAATTTCTTTCGGAAATTTTTGAATTAATATATGAAATGTAATCTATTAAATCAAGTCAACAATTGTTATGAACAAAATTAGAAAAAAATATAATTTATATTTGTAACATTTGAAATAAAAATTGTATTGTTACATTGAAAAAATTTAGCACTTATTTTTTCTTCTGTAGAACATTTTAGCAATTAGTTTTTTAAGTTTTAGCATATTTTCAAATTCATTTTCTGGCAACACTGATGGAAAGTTCCATAATATTGTTTTTTTTGCTAAATACATATATACTACATATACTAAATATTTATATGTATACTAAGATTTTTGTAACCAGTTTTCCTTTAATTTTGAACATGAATTATCACCTTGTGATTTATTTCACCAATAAAGAAAGAGTCATGCAAGGAAAGGTTAAATCAATTTTATATAGGAATTTGCAAATTCCAAAAACTGTAGGACACATCGAATAGTGCGTTCGAGTTTGGCAATCCAAAATTTCAACTTTATATTCCTTCCACAAATGTTTTAAAATTAAAATTTTTGTTGTTGACAAATACTAATGTTCGGGATTTGTTAATCCCGAAAATCACGGAATTTTTTACATTGGCATCCCTAGTATGTAAAATGTAAGTTTATTAGGGTGATCTTTAAAATTTTGTGTTCATAGCAAGTGTTAAATGATTTTAATTGGCAAATGAAAATAAATACTCGTACTTTTAAAAGAATATTATTTTTTTTAGTTCTCATTTAAAATTTTCTTTGATTTGGCACAACTTAGAATAACTTGAAACTTTGCAAAAATTTACAAAGTGCACTTTACCAATTACCCTAATAAAAAGTAATATATGTATGTATATAGATATAAATTTATGTACTTGTTAATGTGAATGTATAAATGAACGAATTTATTATTAGTACCATGTTAGTATCCTTGGTGAGATATACAGGGTAAGAAAAGGACATGTTTTAAAGAGCAACAAGTAGTTAAAGTTTTGAATTTTTGCTTTGGTTTTTGATAAACATATATTCGTAACAAAATGTGTTTGTATTTACTATATATTGTTTATAACGTAAAAATTAAAAAAAAAATATATATATATATATAAATTTATTCCAACAATAATTTAGAATTCTAGAATTACTTAGAACTAGTTTAATAATGACTTATTTATTAAGTGTTAAATAACTGGCGTTTGTGTTAAGTACTTTCCTTCAATGACATTAACTTTGTAAAATATTGAGCTTAAATGCTATTGTGTAAATTGTGAAGCGTCAAAGTAATTTAACTTATTGCTATTAATTCCCAAAAATTGAAAAGTCCATCACATTACACAGTGGGGCTGAATCAAAATTTTTTGGAAATAAATTAACATTTCCAAGGAGTTTTCGGGTTTAAGTTTTGAAGATGTATTCCACAAATTCTCAGGGAACTCAAAATAGGGCACCTGCGACATGTAATTTGTTTTAACTGGATTTTGATATTTTTTTTCTAACAATATATTAACTTTAGGCCAGATGTTCTAAAAGTCTAAAGCTGGGATTACAAAACGGACAGCAGTTTCAAAAACCCTTATGTATTCCTTAATTATTCTTAAAATATTTTACCAGCCCTGATATAAATGATGACTTTTTTGGGAATTGCAGCATTATTATTTAGAATGACAAATTTTATTCATGTTGAAAACTTAATTGCATTATTTTTATATTACCCACAGTGGCTGAAAGTTTTTTTTATGTAGTGTATTTCTTTGTTTTCAAAGCTTCATAAAAAGAAAACTATTAAGAAATTTAAAAAAAATTGTAGTGACACCAATTTTTTTCAAATTTCTTTCAATGAAAGAAAAATAATTTAATTCAAAAATTATCATTTTAATATATTAAAACTAAAAAAAACCCAAAAGAAAATGCTAATTTTTTTACGTCGCAGCTTATTATTATTAAAATCAAAACTGGCAATTACATGATTTAATATTTGGTTAATTTTCTTTGTATGGTGCTTTTTTTCAAAGCACCACTGTATTACATATCTGCTGAAAATCTAAAATAAACTATTTCTATCAAAATTTTTATAAATTTACAAATATTGGCAACTGTTTCACCCATTTTTTTTATTATTATATTTAGATAAAATTACCCAAACAGATGGAAGTGAATACAACGATTAGATTCAACAATAAAGCTTCAAACCTAAAGTAAAGTCTAATTTTACATAATAGGGAGAACACATTGGATTTGTGGATTTGTGCTGATGTTTATAACCCTCTTAAATATTAGTCCAGCACCAAAATAAAAGTATACCGATCGACTTAGAATCATTTTCTGAGTCGATTTAAAGATGTACGTCCGTCCGTCTGGCTGGCGGGTAGGCTGTATGATCTGTCACGATCTTGATGAGTTCCATCGGTACATAATTGATCAAAGCTCCCAAATAAGGAGCATTGCCAAATTTTACTTTAGAGAGCATAACTCTCTTCAAAATTTTGCTATCTAAAAAATAATCAGTATAAATATATATTGTATATACAAATCAGTCCGTGGAATGTTATAATGATCGGTCCATAATTCCCATATACGTCCCACTCACTTCAACGACCATAAATCTCTTAAAAATTTTGGGATCCAAAAAAATTAAAACAAATAAGTTTCACTTATACAGATATCAGGACACCTAATGTTATAACGGTTGGTCCATAGCTAGTTAAAGCTACCATATAAGGCCGCCTTCGAAAATCCCTTTATCATGTATAAATCTTTTAAAAGTGTTAGTAACAAGTTAAAATTTAACACAAATAAGTTAGAGTGCAATATTGGGCTGTGCCGAATCTTTAATACCATCCACCTAAATGTAATAAGAAATACAAAAACTACAATGGTGGTAGGACTAGAATATCCTTATTCCGTGTTTTTTATTACTAATAGCTTAGCATATTATACATATGTATGTATGTAAATTGTTTGAAACACATTTTTACGAATTTAACGAATCTTATTTGATCTGAATAACTTTATTAACAAGACATAGTAGAAACGGATCAATTATGGACTTAAAGCTTCTAAATCCAGTATCTAGTAATGTGAATTGGTTGAAATTCATGTCAATAACGTTATTTACAAGAGTTGCATGGTTGGTTGTTGTACTTGGAAGTAGACTTAATTTGGGAACTATTGGCAAATGTGGACTGAATGCTACAAAATTCAGTAGCATAATTGCCGTATAACCGACATTAGTATGATTTCTGGATTACAATTTCTGATCTGTATAAAATGTTGATTCTATATCGATATTTATTTGACATTTTTGTGGGTTAAATTGTTTTTCGTAATAATTAAAGTGAATTTCGGAAGTGGACCCAATATGGGGGATATAGTCAAATGTGAACTGATATTCTCAAAAGCCAGCAACGTAAATACTTCGTAAAAAATTTTGATTATATATTGTTATTTCTACAAGATTTATGAGTGTAAAAGCAACTTTCTTCAGCGCTTCATATGGTGAATATGGTTAAATATGGACCGAAAGTCACAAATTTCTGTAGAATGATTCTTGTGTATATATAAATGATCTGTGTAAAGTTTTGATTCGATACCGATATTTATAAGATATATATATATATATATGTATATAAAGTTTAATGACTCTTTCGGATGTGGTCCTTATATGGGAGCAATGACCAATTATGGACCGACCATCATCAAATTTAGTATAACAATTTATTTATCTATAAAAATTATTTGTGTCGAATTTTAACCTGGCAACTATATTTATACCAGTTTTATACGTATTTAAGTGAATTTTAGATGTGAACCTTATATGGGGTCTATGGTCAAACATGCACCGAACAAAATAAAATTTCGTTTTGCGATTTATTTTTACATGACATTTAGTTTTGCCGAATTTTGTATAGATATTCCAATTTTATAGGCATTTATTTATTATTAAACCATATTTCGGGAAGATATTTGTATGGGGGTTATGAAAAATTATGGACCGATTCTTACTATTTTCGTCACACTTTCTTCTTTTATCATAAAAATAACGTGTACACATTTTCATGGCAATATCTGCAATATATTTCATAAAATTGCAAGGTAAATATTTAAACATTATGGAGATTGTCTGACATTTTGATCCATAATTCTGGTTCTACTAGAACGATTTTGCTTATTTTTAATACAAAACTGCTTAGGAGAATTATAAACGTTTTTTTTAAACTCTGCTCATTTGGGTTGTATCTTTTGGATGTGAGAGTGTTTTACACAGACAGCCGGACAGACGAGCATAGCTCAATCGACTTAGAATTCCATAAGGATCAAGAATATATATACTTTGTTGGGTCTGCGATGAATATTTCTCAGTGTTACACACGGAATGACAAACTTATATATTCACCACTTATTATGGTGGTAGAGGGTATACAAATATTTGTATGCACAGAAGTCATGCCACTATTTGGATATAGTTGCTGGATGTAGGTTAATATATGGTCGGGCTTGACCGACTATACTTTCTCTTGTTTCATTTACAATATGTGCTCGGGGTTTGCTTGTACCGTTTTATAATATCATTGACAGTACTTTTTAAAAGCTTTAGCTTCTTTACAATCATTGAACAAGACAAAGTTGGATTTTTAATTTTTTTTCCAATTTGAATTTCCATTGCAAATATATTTCGACACATGCAATTTATTGACTGAATAATGAAGGCATAGTGATGTTTAAAAAACAAATCATAGAAAGAAAAAAAAACGAAAGTTTTGCCAACAGGATTTTAAGAAGCTTTTATTGTGTGGCAGGATTTCGTGTAAAAAAAGTTTTACTCTGTTTTAAGGGTCAGTTCGCTCATAAAAAAAGGAAGAGGTGATATTAATTGAAAGTGAAATTAGATTCTTTGTTTGTTGTTTTCATACTGACCCTAAAGTGTTTTACTTTAAAAGGACTTTAACAAAAGTTTCACGATTTGAAAATTAATTAAATAAACATCAGCGTTGTGACTTGACTTAACTTTAAGAAAATTTTGTCCTTGCAAACAGCTGGATATTTTTAAGGTCCAGTCTTCAACCAAACATAATTACTTTTCTAACAACGCATTTTTGTTGTTGTTGGTTTCCGTGTTTGTTGTGTTTAATGAAATATATACGTAGATTTTGTTGTTGTATTGTGTGTATCATTGTACATAACACAGTTGGTGTTGTTGACAACAAACGCCCTGTTGCTGCTCCATCATTGTCAGTTGTACATAAAATAACAATTAATATTAATATCAAGCGTTAAAAATAAGCAACCGTTACATGGAACGAAATCGAAAGTGAAAGTGGAACGGAATGAAAATATAACACAAATATAAAAATCAATTTGGAGAAAACAAAACTGTATTTAGATAATTCATATTTCTAAGTATTGTAAACATTTTGAGATTTCAAATGAAAATGTCTACCCTGCCACCCTTATTTGTAATGTGGATATTTTGTTGTCTCAAACATTTAAAGCTTCTTTTTTAACAAAACCCCTGCTTCTTTGGCCCTTGAAACTTATAACTGTATAGATGCATAGAACAGGACATTCTCCTTTTACAAATAATTAAAATCGTCAGTTGTCCAGAAATAGTACAATAACAATCAAATAAAAAAAAAACAGTTATTTTCTCAATTTCAAACGGTAGATAAAAATTAATCTACCAACTTTTATAATAGAAATAATTACGAACAATGGTTATGGATATTGAACGGAGAAAGTTTATTCAAGTTTTTCTCAGCAAATTTTATATTGAAATTGTAGTTAAAGTGACCAACTAATAAAGAAAAATTTAAGATTTCGAATCACAATTTAAACTTATGTTTTATTATTAGAAAGGGTGTTTTTTTTAAGATATACATCCCTTTAAATGGAAATAAAACAAAGATGATTTTTTAAAGTTGACTTGAAATTTACTTTATTTGAAAGCTGGTAGGCCTTTCGGAAGTGCATCACTGCGCTGCATCTGATGAGCAGCACATTCTGAAAAGCAGCAGTTGGCATCATTGCAAATGTATTGTGTTCTAAAATGCAAAAGTGAAACAGCTGATAAGCAAACAACATAAAAACAAGCATCACAGAAATACCTGATGCAATAAATGAGCATCAGCTGGGGCCAAATTATCGCATTCGTGATCGAATGAGCTATCGTATCGAAAAATGATTTCGATATCGAAATTATGATAAAATGTACTAAATTTCTTTCTCGATATCGAATGCCATAATCTCAAATAAAAAAATTACGATCAATTTTACTCGATATCGAATGCGGTAATTTGGCCCCTGATTTGCATCAGCATCGCAAACCATGAATCAAATAATAGAGATTACGCATTACGCGGGTCCGTTATATTTTACAAAAACTGTGAGAGTAAAAATGAGAGCAACATTTCTTGCTTAACTTTTATATAAATTATAATGCAAATAAGAGTTTTAAAATGAAGTGTGCCGTTTTTGATTGCGGAAATATTAAAAACATAACGTAAACTTAAATTTTTTTCCATTTCCAAAAGAAAATAAATAAAAAAAAACAATGAACCCAATTTTGCCACCTTGATGAAAAAAATCAAAAGTGTCTTATAGAGATGATATAAAATGAGATATGAAATTCAAAATGGGTAACTGAAACCTTTTGCGTTAAAGATACCTTATATTAGGTTATAAAAGCCTACTGAAGAATTTGTGTGTCAATGTAAAAATCTGCAACGAGAATTTAAAAAAGAATATGGGCAATTTCACGTCAACTGACCCAATTTTTAAAATCGATGTCTTCCGATTTGGATGAAATTTGCACCAAGGTTAGTACTATTGGATAGTATGCCAGACCCAGCTCTATCATTCAAGAACTGCAGAAGTTAGAGGGGGTCAAAGTTGGACATTTTGATCATGCAGGGTTTTTTTTTAAATGAGTGTAACTTTTCACCTATTGGTCCTAGCAAAAATTGTCCAAAGGCTTTAGATAGATATTTAATCAATCATTCCAAAAACATTTTTTTTTAATTAAAAAAAAAAAAATTTTTAATTTTTTTTTTAAAAATATTTTTTTTTTAATTTCGGCCCTTTTTTTCCTCAAAAGAAAGCTTATACAATTTTTGTTAATGCCTTTATAATCGCTTAATGGGATGCGAGTGGGATATCTAGCAAAAAATTATTTTTTAACTCAAGAATAGGATTTTTCAATATTTGGCACATGTATCATTTTCATTTTCCCCCATTTTTTTATTTTTTTTTTCAAAATGGAGTTTTTTTTTATTTTTCCTCAAAAGAAACTTTAGACCATTGCCTTTAAGAGCTTTGTGGTCACATATGGTAAAATTCAAAATCTTTGTTTTTTGAGTTAAAATATTTTTTTGATAGATATGCCTCTTGCTACTAAGTGACCTTTTTAAATTTTTAAACCTGTTATTTCGTTCACACGCGTATCTTCAATTTTCGTAATCTTTACCATCAAGTTTGTACATTTTTCATGCAATCAACTTCACGCAGAATAAGACGGAGAAAATAAAAGAACAAAACAAAAGAAAGTAAGAAAATTGACTAGTACCATCAAGTTTGTACCCCTCTTTTACCGTCTCACTCAAAAGTACTTGCCTTGAAGAGTTAGAATTGAAACGTGTGAAAGCGGACTAACTCCTCTAAATTCATTTATTTAAAATAAATTTTTTGGATTTTATTATTATGATACTTCTAAGATATATTAAAGTAATTCTTTAATATATAATTAGCAATACAAAAAGTGGCGAATAAAGCTACGAAATAATGAATTCTGGAAGTCATTGAAATTAAGAATGTAAGTAAAGTTTTTGCTGAGACAAAAATATAATATATAAAATACTAAAATATGGTTCACTTTTTTGATACATTTTAATATGTATAAAATAGTAAATAATTAAAAGTGTTATTTTGAATGAAAAAATTTATGAAAAATTATTTTTTTGTAAATATTATTAACAAAAGTTATTTTGATTATACGGAAAAAATAACCTGTGATTTTGTTTACATTCTTTGCGCAATCTATATTATTTGATTCATTATCGCAAACTAATCAAAAATGCGCATCGATGTAGCACAGTGAAGCATTTCCGAAAAGGCAAAATTTTCTGGCATTACAATTTAAAAATGACTTCTGACATATGACTGACTCGGACGTAGTCTAATCTGTAGGTCCAAAATTCGATAATTTTTTTCCAACATTTGTGACCGTTTGACGGCAATAACGTGGCGAATATTGTCCTCCAAGTGGTCATTTATTTCGAACTTATTATGGTTTCAACAAGACAGCGTCATACAGCTCGTGCCACAATTGATTTATCGAAGGAAACATTTGGCTTCATGTTTCGTGCCCGTTAATTGGCCTCCAAGATCGTGTGATTTAACGCCGCTTGATTATTTTCTGTCGCTAGTCTACGCCGCACAGTGGTTCAGAATCGTTTTTCATTGGCCAAAACTCTGTAACTTTTTAACTAATAAAGATTTTTTAGTGATTCTTTTAGTCAATAGATAAAATCTTAAGCTTTTATCCAGTTTTGGTTTTATTTAGATCGGTAAGAAATTTAAGCTTAAAGTTCAATTTTCGATCTGTCTTTTTTTAGATTCTTGTTTGTAATCCCGTTTTAAATGTGCCAACTCATTTTTGAGCCACTTCCTCTTAACCGATTTGACTTAAATTTGGGCCACAAGTCAATCTTGGATGACAATGTAATATTTTGTTATCCTCAGGGTGGCCCCTAATTTCATTGAGGTATTTTTCGTATTTTCATGGCCCAAATTTTTTCAATGGCCCAAATTTTAACTTTGTGCTTAACAATTCTTATATATTTCCTAGTTTATGGTCAATTTTAAAATAAAATAGTGTAACTTAATTTTTCTTTAAATATATATTTGTTAATAGTCATAAATAGATTCTAGATAAATAAAATATCATTTAATATTAATAGAGTATGATCCATTTCGAAGTTCCCTACTTTCTCAAAAGAAAAAAAAAACAACACAGAACATTCCAATTTAATGGGGAATGTTTATTATCATTTGAAACAGTATTTATTTTTTTAAGATTATGTCTCTCAAATGTTGGCCGTTGCTACGTCGTAGATGGTCTATCCATTGAATCCAATTTTCGATGACTCGTTCGAGCATTTCGACTGGTAACTGGCTAATGACACGCGTGATGTTTTCCTCCAAGGCCAGAAACGAAGCGTGTTTGTCCGCATAAACTTTGGACTTTACATATCCCCACAGGAAAAAGTCTGACGGTGTGATATCACACGATCTTGGTGGCCAATCGACCGGCCCACAACGTGAAATTATGTGCTCCACTTCTCTCAATAAATCCATTGATTGATGCGATGTGTAAGAAGTGACGCCGTCTTGCTGAAACTAAATGTCGTCGAGATCACCAGCTTCAATTTCAGGCATCAAATAGTCGGTTATCATGGCACGATAACGGTCGCCATTGACGGTTACGTTCGCACCGTCCTTATTTTTAAAGAAATATGTACCGATGATTACACCGGCCCACAAACCACACCACAGTGAACGTGCTGAACGTGTTCTATTCGGTCGAGAATAGTACGCTCAGTAGGCCGATTATGTTGAACATAAGTTGAGCGAAGTACACGTTGTTTTTGAAGAAAATTTCAATCGTGTAAATCTAGCTTAAATCTTTTCATTATCTATCAAAAAAAGGCTATTGAAAGAAGTATCTCTCCTTTAATCACCTGTTAGTTGTGTACATACTTTATTTAAATGCAAATTATAATTATAATTATTATTCATTTGGCTGGAATATTTCCTATATATATTCTGCTCTGTATTAGTTCTGTCCTTTTTTACAAATTTTTTCCGCTATCTTAGTTTTGATCTACTTTCTAACTGACGGCATTAAAATTTCAAGAATCTATATCAAGCAAAAAATAGGTTTTGGTCAAAGAAAATGGATTCTGAGCCACGGTGCGCTGATAAGCCGCAGTGGACAAGGTTATTGCCGTTGGAAAAAGTCATCTAAAATTGAAACTGGAAAATTAGACTACATCCCAGCCAGCCGTGGCGTGACGGTCATCTGCCAGAAGTCATATTTAAATTATAATGCCAGAAGATTATCTTTCAAAGAAAGTAAATTTCCGGTCAAATTTAAGAAAGTCATCTTTGTTTTATTCTCATTCAAATTTCTATACATCTTAAAAAAAACCAGCAGACCAGTTATAAGGTCTGCAAATATACACATGTACTTAAGAATAGCTGTTTACTTTACATGTCCTTGCATTGATTTAAAAATTATCCTTTTTACCACACTTTTTAATCTTATCGCACTGCTGCCACCTACTCATAGAATGGAAGGAAAAAGAAAAAAGCTTTAAAATGCAAAGCTTTTAAAAGGCATTTGAAAAAAATTTACTCGTTATCAATATTATCTTTCACACTGTTAACCCTCCGATGAGTGAGAAGGTCCCTAGGGACGTTTTTGCCTTTTCAAACTGAAGTTACTCCTACTTTTTGTATGTAGAATTTAGTTATAAACAATAAAAACAAAAAAAAAAAATCAAAAAAAACTTTTTTATATGAAAAAAAAATAATGATTTACAAAAAAGGTCCGTAGGGACCTTTTCACACGGCCGTGAAGTTCCGAACTGTCACTCATCGGAGGGTAAAAAAAGCAGTCCAGCACATAATAGAGCGGGTTTTAAATGAGAATAGAATTTTAAACAAAGGCAAAATTTTTTTCGTAAGTAACGAGCGGTGGATTGTCAGAAAAGTTATTGAAAATACAAGAATATCAGCACAAAAAATAACTAATGAAGTGGCCACTGGTATTGGAAAGACGAGTAGTGCATCCACGATTCATCCAGTCTTACGATCATATATCTTTCATGGTCGAGTACCACTAAAGAAGCCTTACATAAGCGCAAAAAATGAAAAGCCACGATTACAGCTCGCTAACAGCCACATTTCAAAAGGGTTTGAATTCTGGAAAACGTAATTTTTTCAGATGAATCGAAATTTAACATTTTTAGTTCAGATGGAAGGTATTTTGTGTGGCGAAAGCCAAATACGCGGTTTCCAAACAAAGAACATTCGCGCAACAGTTCAACATGGTGGAGATAGTGTTATGGTTTGGGCAACGGGTGTTGGAAATTGAGTTTTCATTTAGGAACATATGAAAAAGACAATGTATTTAAACATTTTAAGAGAAAATTTGCTTGAGGGTGCGGAAAAATTAGGTTTTAGAAGCAACTTCCGCTTTCACCAGGATAATAACCCAAAGCACAAATCCAATGTTGTTCAAACCTGGCTCATATGAAACTGTCCTTTTTTAATGCAACCACCTGCACAGTCTCCGAACTTAAACGTTATTGAAAGTTTGTGGGTGTTATTAGAAAAAATATTCGCAATCACCATGTTTCAAGTAAAGAAACGCTAAGAACAGCCTTCGTAGAAGAGTTGCATAAAATAAAGAGGAAACCATACAAAACCTAGTTGACTCAATGCCAAATAGTTCAAAAGCAGTTTTCGATAAAAAAAAAGAAATATTAATTTAAAAAAAGTTATTAATATCTTGCACCAAATGAGCTGATTCCATTAAATTTGATTTTTTTGTTGCTAATATTTTATTAATAAATTTATGATTTTGCAAATAAAATATTTTTAAATAACTAAAATAAAAAGTTTTTTAAGAAAAGAAAATAAATCAATAATTAGAGGAATTTTTGATATTTTAAAATGGTTTGCATCAATTAAGCTGACAACCACTGTATGTATATCATATGACTGAACTAACTATTGTATATTATAAATACGAGTACATACAACGTTAGTATAACAAAGACATTATATTTGTTAAGAATTTTATAATATTCACACAGTTTTCTAATAAAAATAGTTTATTTTCTGTATGCATTGTTTGCTTATTTCATTATACTCTTCTTAAGAAAAATAGCAAAAATTTAATTTCCAAAGGAAACAGAGATTTTTTTTAAAGAAATTTCATAAGTCATGAAAGTTTAAGCATTTAATCGGCTTAAAGGATTAAAATTGAGGTAATAGATTCGAATTTTAAACATACCACACACTGCCAAACTACAGTACAGACACATCATCCCATCATATCCCATCACTAGTTAGTGATGGCAGAGATGGTGACATTATGATGAGCGCTGTTTTAAATGTAAATGTAGTTTCTCTGAATACCTACCTATACATACTTACATATGTATGTATGTATGTATATTCAAACACAAACACAAGAATTTAATTGAGATAGAAAAAATCGATAAATTATTATATAAGTCAGAAATAGGGAGAGTATTTAATAGAACTTAGAAAAGTTAAGTAATTTGTTTGGAAAATTCAAAGAGAGTTTTTGAAAGATATGTGAGAAAGTATGAAATAAATACGAGAGTAGGAAGCAATATCTCAGCAAAGTTTGTAGAATGTTTTGTGAAATGTGAGTACACCTACTTAATTCTGTTTCTATACGGTCTTTTTTACACGGTTTTGATTTAACACGGTTTGAAAATAAACAAGTTTTATTTTTTTCACGATTTTATTTTATTAATTTAGCAAGATTTAAAATCTTTTGGACTTAAATTTTTTTGGTTAAATATAATTTTTGCCAAATATATACCTATCAAAAATTTAGGGGAATTCCCTTTTTGTGGATACAAGCAAATTTACTGGTCAGAGCAATTATAAATAACACAAATTTGGGGGAATTCCCTTTAGTGCATTAACTTGTCATACATTTTCATACCCTACACCACCATTAGCAGTACATGAGGGTATACGAGTATGTAAATAAGTTCGTCATTTCGCGTGTAACACTGAGAAATATTCGTCTGAGACCCAAAAAAGTATATATATTCTTAATCCTTATGGAATTCTAAGTCGATTGAGCTATGTTCGTCTGTCCGGCTGTTTGTGTAAAACACTCTCACATCCAAAAGACACAACCCAAATGAGCAGAGTTTACAAAAAACCCTTTATAGTTCTTCTAAGCAGTTTGGTATTGAAAATCAGCAAAATCGTTCTAGTAGAACCAGAGCTATGGGCCAAAATGTCAGACAATCTCCATAATGTTTAAATATTTTCCTTGCAATTTTATTAAATATATTGCAGATATTGCCATGAAAATGTGTACATGTTATTTTAATGATAAAAGAAGAAAGTGTGATGAAAATAGTAAGAATCGGTCCATAATTTCTCAAATATCTTCCCGAAATATGGTTTAATAATAAATAAATGCCTATAAAATTGGAATATCTATACAAAATTCGGTAAAACTAAATGTCATGTAAAAATAAATCGCAAAACGAAATTTTATTTATTATTTTAACCCCATATAAGGTCCACATCTAAAATTCACTTAAATACGTATAAAACAGATATAAATAATGGTAAACGGCTAAAATTTGACATAAATAACAATAGCCAAATAAATTGTTGTACTTAATTTTATGGTGGTCGGCCCAGAATTGGTCATAGCTCTCATACAAGGAACACATCTAAAGAAGACATTTATCTCTATATATATTGTATAAATATCGGTACCGACTCAAAACGTTGCACAGATCATTTACATATGTACGAAAATCATCTCACAAAATTTTGTGAATTTCGTTCTATTTTTAACCGTATGCCCCATATAAAGCCCCCTTCCGAAAATCACTTTAATACTCATTAATCTCTTATAAATAAGGGTACCATCCAAAATTTTACACGGATCATTTACATACATGCCTAAATCAAACTGATGGATTTTGAGAATATCGGTCCATATTTGACTATGTCCCCCATATAAGGTCCACTTCCGAAATCCACGTTAATACTAATATATATCTTAAATATACCGTTATTATGTTGAAATTCGGCGTGAAATATCCTCATATGCATGAAAATAACTGTTCCAAAATTTAAGAAGATCGGTCCATAACTGCCATATAATAACCATTTCCAAAAAAAACAAATAAACCCACAAAAATGCCTTATAAATATCGATATCTGTATACCATAGAAAAAAAATCCTATCCTGCATACAAAATTTTGAAAATATGTGTTTTTTTAATTTTTCAGATCTTATAATTCTATGATCTATGACCTTAAATTAACGCTTAATGTCTTGGCTATTAATATTAATAAACTAAAATAACACTTATATAGATATTTATTTAAATTTTTTTTAGATATTAAAAAAAATTCGGGTCAAAAAATATTCTTTTCGGGTTTAACCCATATTCGGTCCATATTTTATAATCATGATATATATCGTTGGAAAGGTATTTTTAATACTTTTTATTAATTAGCAGACACCCAGTAGTTCCCAAGATATAGGCCTATATATTTTCAACTTTACGGGCCCGCCTCCTCGAAAATATGCGTGACCGCCAAAAAATTTCTTTTGCTGGCATCTCCTCTAAAAACCCTATTTGATGATTTCTTTTTTTTGAGCCGACTTGTTCACCATGAGAAGGGTATATATAAGATTGTCATTCCGTTTGTAATCTCCACAATATAATTTTCCGACCCTATAAAGTATATATATTCTGGATCCTTAGATAGTGGAGTCCATTAAGGCATGTCCGACTGTCAGCCTGTCTGCCTGGATATTGAAATCAATTTTCTGAAGTCCCCAGATATCTTCGGGATTCAAATCTTCAATAATTCTGTCAGAGATGCTTTCGAGAAGTTTGCTATTTAAAATCAGCAAAATTTTCGCGACAACCTCTGAAAATTTCTTCAAAAAAAACTAAGTGTATTAATATTGTTACGAATAATTTCATCAACAGATGGCGTTGATCAAACAAAGTGTATTACTATTGTTACGAACAAATTTACCTACAGATGGCGTGTTATCGACATAATTATGCATCCACAACAAAGGTGAAGGGTATATAAGATTCGGTATAGACGAATATAACACTCTTACTTGTTTTCCACTAATTTCAATAGGTTTTACAGATAAAGAACCAATCACCTATTGTGCATACGATCAAAGTCTTTTTTATACGTAGTTTCCTGGAACCAATTATCGTGTAAAAATAGAAACAGATTTATTTGAGATCTGTTAATGACATTCTTGGAACTGGCGACGTCGTAATTATTTCTGGAATGAGTTTTGTAGAACATCAATTTTCATAGGAAAAATCTAAAAATTTGAAATTGTTTTTCTCATTTTCCAGCAAAGTTTTTTGAGAGATGACTGAGAGTAATGGAAGGATATATTTTGTTTAAATTAAAAACCCTAATGACAAACTTAAATACATATTTGCCATAACACTTGTGCTGAAGGGCACTCAAAAAAAAAAAAAAAAAACACGATCATTCTATAAATTGTCTTTTCAAGCAATTAGGTCACTTTTAATATTTATATAAAAATGTTTTATATATTTATATATTTTAATATCCAATATTTCGCTATCACAATGGATAGCTTTATCAGGAATATTACAATTTTTGAATTATAGAATTTATAGAATATAAAAAGGTCGAATAAAAGAACTAAATAATTAAAACACGATCATTGTAACAAATTATTTTAATGACCGGCCAAATGGTTGCTGGACTGACTGACTGTCTGGCTTATAAAAATCCAATTACCAAAATTAAAACAAAAAACTGGTAAAAAACGAAAAGTGCAAAACGCCAACACAAGCCAAATGAATAAAAATTAACAGCTAAAAATTTACAAGAAATTGAGGAAAAAGGGGATTGCGAAGCACTAAAGGCTGACATAAATGTGACAACTATTCAGCTGTTAATTGAAATTTTCCACAAAACAAAAGATTTTCAAAAAAGCAATAAAAGGAGAAAAATAAACAACGATAGTAAAAAAAATAAAAAAAAGTATTAAATTACACTGCGAGGGTTAAAAGGATTGTGTATTTATTTATTTAGCAAATTTAAAAGGAACAACCAACTCTCCCAACGACTGACCGTATGACAGACAAAACAAGGACTAAATAAACAACTTAATATATGCTGTTTTTGGGTGAAAAGCTAAAGTTGCTGCTAAGTGCTGCTGTAAAAGTCTAACAATTTGTTTGTGCAATAAATTTATGTATTTTAATGAATTCTCTTTCACTTAAAATAAAAAAAAAACTCAAGACAAACGGTTACTAAGACAGAATTAGTTAATTTTCCTTTGACTTTTTCAGGTATTCACTTGTTTATATTTAATTTACAAGGTTTATTGTTAATTTGTTCTTAAACTTAAGTATTTAAATAAATTGTTTAACAAGAAAAATGTTCAAATACTGGTGGCTTATGTCAAAACACTAAATTATTACAATATATAGTTACACTAAAAGTAGAGGACTAACCAGCAACTGATTTAAGTTCTATCTCTAAGATCACAACAAAACAAGAAACAAATGCTCATTTTAGTAAAACATACACGCATAGCTCATATTGTATCTCAGGGCTGTCAGATATGGTGATTTTTCGCTTTTAACATACATACATATGTATGTTCGTACAAAGTTTTTTTCATATAAATTTTGACGTATCTCACTTTGAGCGAGAGAGAGAGAACACATTTTTTACGAACGAATTTTAACCAGGGCTGTCAGATATGGTGATTTTTCGCCAAACGTGGCGATTTTTAAGTGCTTATGGCGACATAAATTTCCATTTGGTTTTTAAATGAGATGGCGTTTTTTTTTTGGCTAATTTTTCTTAACAATATTTAACGTTTTTATATATCTCGCATTCTATTAACATTGTTGAAGTTGTGTCGCCACTTTGTGGTAAATAGCACATTTAAAGTCAACAAAAAAAAAAAAAACAACTAAAATTGACCGTTGATCTATTGATCATTAGCAACCTCTCTAATAGTGATTCGACGATTATCCAAAATCATTTTCTTCACTGTTTCAATGTTTTTATCGGTTGTTGACGTGCATGTTGACATCTTCTTGGCCTTCCTTAAACCGGTTATACCACAATTGAACTTGTGTTCTGCTCATAGTAGACTCGCCAAACGCCACAGTCAACATTTCAAATGTCCTTGCGCATTTATTTTCATTTTTTACACAAAACTTAATACAGTTTCTTGGATCCATTTTTTTTTCGAATAGTAAAATATTGAAGAGCACACCAAAACACGACTAACCTGTCAAATCTGTCAAAAACAAACTGAGAATCCAAAATGGCTGATATTACCAACATATATAACAGACATGTGTACCAATATAACAGAAAAGGAACATGCGAAAATTAAACAGACGTATCTCACGAAATTTGAAAATAACGGTTATTTTTTATACGAGTATGTGGATTATTTATGTAGAATTTTGACTTGATAGTAATGTCTGTAAGAAATTTATGGCCATTTAAGTAATTTTCGGAAATGGACTTTACATAAATATAAACGATCACAGATTATCATATTTTTTCCATTACTTAGCAACTTGCCAATTAAGTTTGATATGAAAAGTATGTGATTAAAGATTTTATTCCCATTTCATTTGGACCACTAGTTACTGACTTTTAACTTAATAAAACTTGTCTCTCTCCCTCTCTCTCTTGTTATTTGTTATTAATGACTCTTTTCTTTAGAAATTGTAACCTCTTAAATATTCTTCAATTTCCCATAGTTCAGTAAAGTAGTGTGTCAAGTGGTCAAAAAAAGAAGAAAAAAAAACAATTGTTAGTTCATACCTTTGGCGACAGTATATCTTCCAATATCTTTTTAAAACTTTCTAGCCAATATTTCATTACTTTAACTAAAACTTTAAAAAAATCTAAGCTAATTTATTACGAGTACAAGTACTTCTTTACTCGCATAAATTTAGTGTTGAAATTGAAAGAAAAGCAACAGTCTGCGATAATAATCAGTTGACATTTATAAAGTTTTCATTTCAAAGAAATTGTTTTTGTGCATATATGCCCCAAGTGTTTCCATAGAAGTATTCACATTTGTACAAAAAAACGTGTATGTATGTATTATTATATTAGGGGAAACAGTTTTATTTAAGTTTTACCACAAAAACGTCTTATATACATATATGGTGATTTTGGGTTTGTGTTTAGGTTTTAGAGATTAACAAAGACACTTACTTAAAATAGTTGCCAGTGCTTTCAACTTTTTTATTTTAAAATGACATTTCCAAAAATTCTAAGGTTACTTAGGATCAGAGAAAAATCCTTTAATGTTGTTTTTTAGTTGGGTCTTTTTTGGCAACTTTTTACGGTAAGGTCCTCCTTCATGTACAAATATTCATAATATATGCATTTTCATTTACAGGAAATAATTTATTATATGATGACAAGAAACACATACATGCATATGTATGTATATGTATATGGGTCAATTAAAAAAAAAAACGCAATTTTTGTGTCCCCGCACTTTACACTACTATTTTAGGTAAAAAAAAAAACAAAAGCAAAAATGTGAGAGTGATCAGCGAAGAATATGTAACAAAAAAAACGTAATTCTACAAGTTGTATGTCTGTTTTTTTGTTTATTCAGAATGGTGTTTTGTTTCTCCCTCTGACTGCTTCCATACAAAAGCTTGTGTCCCCCGTTAGAATTTTTAGTAAACAAAATAAAATAAATTCAAGAAAAAAGTAAATATGCAACATTTAATAAAAGTATTCGAATTATTGTGTTTCTTTCTTGTGTTTTGATTTGTTATAGTCGTCAAAACTTAATTTAGGCGAATTTGGCGTTGCACAGAAAGGTTGTCCCCACAATTTGCATTGAGCGTCACTTTTTTATAAATCAGGTAATATTATTACAAAACTGAAAAAACAAAAAAAATCTATTAAAATAGTTTTTATGAACACCATGGTAAGGGCGTGATTAAATTTCATGAGCGTCACGCTAATTTTTTTAAAATGAATATATTAAATCTAAAAAATTGAAGTTGACAGTCATTGTTTACATGCTTTCAGCTCATTTTTTTATAGTTTGTGAATTTGAGAAATAAATTGCCTACGAAAAAAAACCAAAATAGGCCAACATTTCATGAGCATCACTTTTAATATATATATCTTCATAGCTTAAAATGCTTAATTTTGATTTTATTTTTTAATTTTCAAGAGTAAAACAACAAAATTAACGGCGGCTGAAAGAGCACGGAGATATCGAGAGAAAATAGAGCTCGATAAAGCGCGAAATGACGAATATAAAATAAAGAAGAAAGAAAGGTTAATCGTGGTATATTTGAGTTTAATTTTTATTGTTACTGATTGATTCTGTTTTTCCCACAAACTTAAATTGAAAGTGGTAAAAACGAATGAGAATGAAAAAAAACAAAGCCGCTTATCATTTCATGAAGTTTATACAGATTCAGAATAAGAATTCAAATAAAAATTTATAAATTAAATTAAGTTAAGTTATTGTTTTGTGTCAAATATTTACATATGTGTATAAGTTTCTTCAAAAATTACTTCCTTTTTTCCATTTTTGTTAAATACATTAAAGAATATGTACATGTTTAGTTTTGTATGAAAATGTTTGTTTTTTTATTTACTTTTTGTAAAAGAGAAAACTTTTTTTCGTTAAAATTTAAATTTGGCATTATTTCTTGTTTACGTGCAACAAAATCTCTTGATCGTCATAATATATCTTGAGCGTCACACTTATATTTTTCCCTTAAAACGCTTATAATTGCGGTTTTTTTCAATACATTGTTACAAGCCTTCTACTTTGCAAGTAACCTCAAAGTCTTTTTTTAACAAAAATTTACATATTTTCATCCTAAAATTTTAAGATAACTAGTAACTTTAAAAAAAAATTAAAAATCAAGTTGAATCGTGATTTTTTGTTTATAATAAAAAGATGATTTTCGCAAAAGTCGATCTTGAGAAACAAAAGAACATCGTAGTAAGCTTGAATTTGAAATATTTTTGCATTTTTAGCGATTTTTTTTATACATATTTGGTGTGTAACGCTCAAGATAGAAATTTAATTGATTTAAAAAAAAATATTTTAGATTTTATTAAAACGTTCATAAGTTTTTAAAATTTTCCTTGACAAAGTTGATGATTTTGAAATGTTTATTAAACTTTAGGGATGTCTTTAGTCTTTTAAGTGATTTAAAACTTAAAACAAACTTCAAATTTAACTTATAAGAGACAGTATTAAAAAGTAGCATGAGTAAAGTATGTGTAAAGTTGCTAGCCCTAAAATATAATTAATTTTCGGAATTGCTAACTAGACGCTATTCAACCAATAGACTTTATAGAAACTATAAACAAGAGAAGTTCGTAACAGTAATTTGTAATTTAAAGCATCGATTTAAAGATCGAAATAGATCTTCAAATTATGATATAATAAGAAATTTTTAATATTAACATCTTCCTCACCTACAGTCATAAAGCTGATGGAAGCATTAAAATATACCATTGATGTATTTATTGTGGTTTAATGTATAAAATTAGTTTTTGAAGAATTGGTGCAAATTAATATCAATCACACGCACCCATTAATAATTTTACAAATTTTTAATTCTTTTAAAACGGTTATGATTTAAAAAAATGTTTTCTAAGGTTTAAGAATGTCGTAAGTCTTAAGTGATTTACTAGAAATAAATTTGGAATTTAAGTTTTTAATGGACAGTATTAAAGAAGTAGCATTTGCCTTTAAATGTTAGAATTAATTGATTTAAAAAAAAATATTTTAGATTTTATTAAAAATATTGAAAATAAAGGTTCATAAGTTTTTAAAATTCTTCTGTATTAGTGTTAAAAAAATTTATGTGTAATATTCTTTAATTTGTTTTTAAAATATTGGTAGAATATATTATTACTGTATTTAAATTGTTTCTCGGTAAAAATTGCGTTTTTATAAAATTAATAGAAATTAATATCAAACATACGCACCCATTAACAATTTTACAAATTTTAAATTTTCTTGAAAACAGTTTATGTTTAGGAAACATTTAGGAAATGTTTCCTAAAGTTAAAGAATATCTAAAGTCTTTTAAGTGATGTATAATTGAAAACAAAATTAGAATTCAAATTTTAAGACATAATATTTGAAAAACTGTATTGGTCACATAATACTTACAATGCGTATAGCTACTTTACTTCTTAAATATTAAATAGTATTATATTAAACCTAATCTAACGAAGAGCAATAATACGATAATATAGTTATAGCCAAGAATATAAATGTTGTTTTAGGATAATAACAAACTTATAAAAATTAAATAATTAATTCTTTTTTTAAGTTTTAGTGAACATTTCTGAATAATTTCCCTAAATTTTGAAAATTCTTTGGTGGATGTTAAACAGACGTTCTAATGATAATCCATTATTTGCTCTTAACATATTCGTAAAATGTATTATTGCTGTAATTTACTTGGTTTTAGGTAAAAATAGGATTTTTATGACATTATTACAAACTAATATCAATCATACGCACCTATGAACGACTTTACAAATTCCCAGTTTTCTTTAAAACCTTTCGATATTTAAAAGTTCTTAATAATTTTCACGAAAGTTTAAAGTCTTTTAAGTGATGTACTACCTAAACTTGGATTATAATTTCAATAAAAGAAAAAAGTGGTTAAAATTTGACTTAAATATGAAAAGATTGCGGTTTTTACACTTCACTATTATTAATACCTACAAAAGCTACAATATTTCAAAATGAAAACTTAAAGATGATTTTTTCGTGGTATCATTAGCGTTTTTTAAACTTCAATTTGCATTTTGTATTTGTGGTATGTTTTTTTTTATTAGAACGTAATATACAAACATACTTTTTATCTCTACTTTTTACTATATCAAAAGTATTAATGCAAATCGTAAAATAAACAAAAAATACCTTTTTACTTGGGTATATATTTTTACTTATTTGTTTTACGAGTGTGTAAAACAAAATAAACTTTAACAAAATTCACATTTCAACGCAGGTTTCAGCCGTATTCAACAGCAGCCACATTGACAAAATTAATTAAGGTTTCTGGAAATAAATAAAAATAAAAACAAGTAAGAAAGTATAGTCGGTCAAGCCCGACCATAAAATACCCTACACCCAGTATATGTATAAAACAGTTTTTCAGAAATGGAAGTTATATGGGATATATAACCTATTGTGGACCGATCACCCAAAAATTTAGTGTCATGATGTCTATGAATATAAGTATTATATGTGTTAAACTTTATCTCGATATAAATACTTTTAAAAGATTTATGGAGCTTAAAGTGAATTACGAAGAGGGTCTTGTATAGGAGTTTCGACTTATTATGGACCGACCATTATAAAATTGTACTGTATTATTTGTATACATATGAAATATATTTGTGTTCAATATTAATTGGACACCAACATTTTTGAGAGAGTAATGCTCTTTAAAGTGATTTTCGGGAGTGGGCCTTAATGGGAGCTACGAGTAATTATTGACCAATCTGCACAAAATTTATAGATGTGATTTGGCTTTATTCACCACTAATTTTTGATGAAATTTGTGTGGATACTTACATAATTCAAACACTTATGATCGGTAAACACCAATTTCGGGAGAACATTTGTACGGGGACCAGAAATAATGTACCGATTTCCACCAGTTTCAATCCCATACATCCTTGGGTCAAAAAAATATTATGTACCAAATTTTATCGAAATATTTTTAAAATTGCGACCTATATTTGCGCACAAGCTTTACATGGGTAGCCAGTCAGCCAGAGTGACGGACGGACAAACGGACTTCGTTAAATCGATTCGGTGATTCTGAGTCGATCGGTATACTTTAAGGTGGGTGTTGGACCAATATTTCTGGGCGTTGCAAACATCAGCACAAATCCAATATACCCTCCCCACTATGGTGGTGTAGGGTACAACAAAACAAAACCAACCAAATGAAAATAAAATTAAACTTGAAATAAAATGAACAAATAAATAAGACCAGGTCGAAACAATTTGTGGTAAAACTCACTGAGAGCAAAAAAAATAACGATACACCACTCCACAGTATAATGAAAATATTGTACAAAACCCAGCATAAATAAAACCGAAAATAATTGAGGGTAAAGGAAATAACATACAAAACAAAGACACAAACATACATACGCAGTTTAAATCTGTAGAAACGGAAACAAGCGGATACATTAATGAATAAATATATCTTATTTTTGAGGTAAATATACTCAGAGTAGTAATTGTACGTGAAATAGCAGTGAAACACATACAATAATCCAAAAATACAATTTTGAAGGACAGCAATCTGATAAGTCTTTGTAGCAGCAGTTTAGTGGCAAATTGTAAAAGTTAAAAAAAAATGTTTAAACATTTGAAAAGTTATAGCGTTTTGTTAGGAATTTTCTTAACTTTTAACCTACATATGAATAGAAAGAAGTGTTTTACTGCACAAATATATTTTCAGTTTCCATTATTTAGAAACCTTTTTCTGTCTGCTCTCGCATGTTTGATTTACTTGGTACAAGCAAAAAGAAAACATTTAACAAACCAAAAGCAAAAATATCGTTTATATATTTTATCGTTTTAAATGTTATTAAAACCGTTGTCGTGACTTGCTACATACCCAATGTTTGAACATACAAACCCTATTCACCCATATGTATGGCAAAACTAGTACCACCTATTATTTAAGGTCATTACTGGTTACAAAATTAGTGAGTAGGAGAAAAATCGTACTTATGTTTTTAAAATTGGCGAGGAAATACTAAACAAATATACGGATGACATTTCCTTATTTGGCATTAACATATTTGTAGAACATTGTATTGCTCTGTTGAACTTGGTTCTCTCTGAAAATTCCGTTTTTATAGAATTAGTCAAAATAAATATCAATCATACGCACCTATGAAAAATTTAAAAAAAAGTTAATTTTCTTTAAAGAGATTTTAAAACTTTTACTTCTAAGAAGAATCTCTTTAAAAATTAATTAATTTTTCATAAGTTTTTGAAATTAATTATCTGACTATTTATTGTTAACATACAGTAAGGGGCAAATCTGTTCACGAAATTAAATTTATTGAGACTTTACTTAAAACATTTTTTTTTGTTTTGCATACATATTTAAAAACATTTTTGACTAAATTCAATACATTATTTATTCTGTAAACAAAAGCGAAACAGCTTCAATTAAAACAAGAAGCGTTGTGCTTTAAAATTATGTCCACTGAACAAAAATTCCCTTTTTTATGACCGCTAATTCTTGGTATGTCCACCATGCGCCTTTTGTACGGCATACTTTTTTATAAGATTATTAAGAAATTCTGGATCGATACTTTCCGAGGCTGCAATATAAAGAAATTTAAATTTAGTTAACCAAGGACAAACACGCGGCTTTAGTTTTACTTGAATATTAAAACGAAAGAAGTTGAAAAACAATATATAAGATAATGACATATTATTTAAGCAATTATCAGATTGCCAGATTATTTTTATCTTAAATTTTATTTAGAATTTCGTGAACGGTTTTGTCCCTTACTGTATTTGTTCAAAGTTAGAAGTTGGGTTTTTATAAAACTAATTCATATTAAGACCATTCATACGCAGCTATAAACAATTCTCCAAATTTCCAAATTTCTTTAAATCTTATGGAGATTTTAAAATATGTACTAAACCTTCAACATATAATGATTAAAGTGTTTGAAGTACTTTATCACTTGAAATAAAATTTTATTTATTTTTTAAGGGGCAGTAATCCCCAATTTACACGAAGCAATTCTTATTGAAAATATTGATGAAATTTTTTCCTTGAAATTTCTTCGGTGCTGTGTGAAGCACTTGCTTAAATCTTTCGTTTTTCTATTTAAGAGTGCATACACATTTGTATACACATATGTATAGAATACGAATAAGAGAGTCACACGAATTGCTACTACAATCAAGTGTGTACTCGCCTTATCTTCCCTTAACACCGATGTCTAAAAGTCAATCACCTTAAGGAATTGCTTTGTGCAAATTGAGACTAATATCGAAATTGTTTAGACAGTTATTACTAGTAGTGAGTATAGTAGCTAGTCAAATTAACACCAAGGTCAAGTAAAATGATAATACACATTGCAATATATATGGTGTTTTAATTACAAAAAACTTGTTAAAAATTAATAAATTTTGAATATATTTTTATTGATTGTTTTAAAAAAATCATTCATAAGCTTTTTAAAATGTTGAGCAAATATACCAATTATATTCCATAACTTATGTGTTGCTCTATTTAACTTTCTAGTTACAGTTGAAAATTATGTTTTTCTAGTCCAAATAAATATCAATTTTACGCAGCCAAATTACAAATTTTCTTTAACACTGTTGGTGATTTTAAAATTTTTTAATAACGACTGAAGTCACAACTTAAACTGAAATTGGAATTTAACTTTTGAGGGACAATATTTAGAAAATTGGCCAGATGATAGTACTAGTGGATAGAGTTGGTGCTCTTTATTTATAAATATAATTAAACTTTAGTATAAATTAAAGCTTCTGAATGTAATACATACATATTAATGAGTGTTTTTAAAAAATATGTAGTAAATTTTTTTTAGATATTTTGATATTTTCATAATTTTTGAAAAATGTTGTGTAATATGTTAAACAAATATACTAATGGTATTCCTTAATTTATTCTTAACATATTTCTAAAACATTTGTTGCTCTATTTAACTTGGTTTCAGTTGAAAATTATGTTTTAATACAATTTCTCGGAATTAATATTAATCATACGCAGACAATTTTTTTTTTAACAAATTTTCAATTATTGTTAAAACTCTAATGACCGAGAAATTAGTTAACCATTGGTAAACTAAAATACTAACTATTGTTTAACTATTACTGGGTATTCTTATGTCAAACTAAGCATTGCGAATAAAGAATCATTAGTTAAGCCTTTGCCATTAGCAAACTAAAGACTGTGAATGTAGCCATTAGAAATTTAAAATGTTAACTATAGTTCAAGAATGACCAATGCCTTTTAAGTGATTATAAACTTAGCAAAAAATTTTAATTTAGCATTTGGAACAGTATTGAGCCATTTTGCACCAATATTGTATAAAGTCGCTTGGCCTTAAAAATAATTAAACTTTCGAAATGACTACAGCCGGCTTTAATAAGTGATAGTAAAATAATCACTCACTAAGTAATATCAATATTTTAAGTGCATTATTGAAAATTATTTATTTTAATAAAAATACTTTAGATATGATTAGAAATTGTAAAGAAATCGCTAATAAGTTTTTAAAATTGGTGTGTTAATGTTAAACGAAAATACTTAGAATATACCTTAGTTTGTTTTTAACATATTCGTAGAACATTGTATTGTAGTATTTAGATTGGTTCCAGCAGAAAATTATATTTTTATCAAATTACTATGAATTAATATCAATCATACGCACCCATTATTGTTTTACAAATTTTCAATTTTTTGTTAAAACTGTTGAAGATTTTATAATTTTTACTATAGTTCAGAAATTTCTTAAGACTTTTAAGTGATTTAAATCTGAGAAAAAGATTTGAATTTATTATGAAAAAAAAGCATTTCAAGTGATGTTCAACTTAAGCTGTATTTGTAATTAACCTACTAACAGAGATGGGAGTAGATTAAAAACACTTTTAAATTATTTGTTAAACAAATTTATTTTAATAATAGAAATCATCTAGATGAGCATGGTACTCTGTTCATCATTTCGTGCGAAATACTATCAAAAGCCCATATAAAAAAAATTGATGCGAAATAAATGCGAACTAATGCTGCTGAAGTTGTACTCTGTTCTTATTGTGAAAAGTTACGAAATGTTTCTGGCAGCATGTTTTTTTTAACAAAAAAATGTATATGGCAACATTTTTTTCCAACTGTGAAATAATGTAAGCGGCACTTATTTCGCACGAAATTGAAAAAAAAACAGCCAAAAACATATGGTTTTAATTTACATAAAAGAAACAATGTTGCATACCTAAGGGCAATAAAAACAACAATTTTCTTCTAAATCGCGGCATTGTCATCACTTGCTAATTGTCAAAATTTTCGAACGAAATAATTGATGTTGCTCAACAAATTGCGCAAATTTGAACAGAGTACCATGCTTTAGATGAAAATTTAACAAATAATATAGACTTTGTAATAAGTAAAATGTCTAACCATGGCAATCTTAAGTTTATTTCAGTTTACAAAGAGACAATTTATGATAAATGACTTGTTATTAGAATACTAATGGTGAGTAAGATAATTATCAACTAAATTAGAGTACCAACAAAAATGTTTAAAGTGGATTAATTAAAAAATATAAAGTGACAAATGACTTTAAGTATATTGTCTTCTTTTTACATTACAAAGATCACAAATCCGCCTAAAATTTATAAGTTTGATTCAGTCAAGTAATTAGAAATTGGTGCAAATTACTGTCCAACAGGGCTACACTAACTAGTCATAAAACTGCCGGGTGATACATTGTTTCCACTACCAAACTACCAAACCAAACCAAAAAAGTACACCAAACAATTATTAGAATTGCAAAGATTTTTAAATTCTTGTTCATATAAGGCAAACTTTTTATGTATACGACTTATAATTTCGTGTACAGAAAAAAGTCTTGCAATTTTTTGGTAAAATTAGCATTCAAAAAGTATTTGTACTAAAGTACAATATATAATTTTCATTAAACCTTCCTTTTACCTTTACACCTTAACTTCGAGTAAATGTAATAGATTTTTTATAAATGTTTGATTGTTTATACAAGTACTTATTTGTGTTTGATTACTGAAGGTACTTTGTCGCCGAAAATATGTAAAAATATCCTTCGCATAATAAAAACAATTTAATTTAATTATCATTATAATACTCGTAAACATTATTCAATTACAAATATATAAAAAGTTTTTTTTTTTATTAAAATTTTTGTATGGGGACCACCCTCATCACTGAAGATGGAGGATAGGTATGTTCTGAAAAAATGTTGAGGTAAGAAAAATGAGTTAGGGCGGTGAGAGCTAATTTTATAAAAAATAATATTTTATATGGGAACCAAATTAAGGAGGGCAGATAGGGGGTAGGTGTATCCATAAAAAATGTAGAAGGGGAAATATTAGTGAGGGTCGGTCTCATATTTTAACCCTGTAAGTGCGACTCAGGGACAGTTATGTAGCTTTAAGTGGATTTTGTTTCGTTTTCTCCTGCTTTTGACCCCGATGGGGGGTCCTTAGTTTTTTGGCTAACATTTTTTTGCCAAACCCCACAAAATTATCGGTTCTAGCGTGTACAAATCTTGTTACTAAGGATTTCCATATAACACTATTCTATCCCTAATGTGCATATGCATGTGTCTAGATTCGTATTTAACTAACACTGAAGTAGACCCGGTGCCAGTGACGTTTGAATCGTAAGCACAGAGGAAGAGCAATAAATTATTGCAAAAGTTCGCCTTTTAAGCAAAAACATAACACAAAAACACACACATTTAGTGAAAACATTTTCATAAACCAAAAACACACATTAATTCAATCTTGGCTAAAACTCCTACTAGATTTCCTTAAATAAATATACATACATACATATATTTATTTCATACCACATACCAATAGCTACAATTGAAGCATAAATGATAACAACAACAATAATAATATGTAATAATTGAAACCAATTGTTGTCTGTTGTGTATATATTTATTTATTTATTTAGCATGTTTCTTTGTGTCAAGACAATTGTAAACAAAATTTTCTGTGTAAATGGTGCAAATTAAGAAAAGCCTAAATTATCCCACCCAATAAATACCTGCACATTTAACTAATGCCGAACATTTGTTGTAGACAGTAAATATAAATATATATATAAATATATATATATATATATATGTACATTAATTGTATGGTGCGTACGAGTAGCAAGTGTTTGAAGTGAATTTCCTGTATTGTATTTGTTTTATTGCAAAAATTCCTAGAGAATTATACACTGTCGGACAAAATAAAGTGCGGTTTTGTAATCTTCTTTATTCCTTTTTTTATTTTTCTGTGTGAGGGTGCTGTATCTTTTAGTTTTTTATTCTATCCTTTCATAACTAATATTTATCACAGCGCTCTCCTTAGGTGGTATAGCATTTAAAAGCCACCGAAGTAAAATATTTGAATAAAGGCTATAAAATCAAGCTTCAAAAATAATGCGCCTACTCACCACCGGAGGCGCTGCAATGCTGCACTAAAACCAACATAATGCGCAATTGCAGAATTGTGATATAAAGCTTTCTTCTACTTTCAATCTATTCTCTTTCCAAAGAAAATAACGCAATTATATATTAGCATATTAATTGCCTGAGTGGTAGTTACTTCTCTTGGAAAAAAAAAATTATTTACTATTTATTGCAATTTTATAAAGTCAATCATTTATATTTAGATGTACGAGAGGTAGAGATAGAGGTAGAGGTAGTCATTTGAAGAGATTGCAAGAATTTTATTTTACTCAAGAAAATCGGTCTGCAACGCATTAGGCCATATTCGAAACTATGGGACATATTCAAATACAGAAAATACAGAAAAACAACCCGTAAATAGCCTTAGTGGCAGGCCCATTTAAGAGCTCCAATGCAATTCAATGAGTTTTTTCAAGAAAATTCAGTTAAGACGTCTCCTTAAAAATTAAAAAACAAACTTTTGTGAGTGCGTTGTTCAGCCTAAGCCACATGTTTCAAAAAGAAACTTATATTAACGTATTTCTCTTGTCCACGATCATTTAGAAAATCCAATAATTTTCGGGATGTATATCTTCTGGAGATCTGAATCAAAATTTTGATGTCTCTTGTCCATAATCATTTAAAAAACCCAGTAATTTTTGGGAAGAACATCCTCTGTAGGTTCAGATCTAATGGAAAAGATGATAGCCAATTGCTATTTCTAATGAAGGGATTGATACGCTCTCATTTCAAGTCTGATACTTCAGACAGATTATTGAAGGACGGCTGTCCCATTGCTGTACAATGACAGAGAAAATGAGAGATTGTTTCCTCCTCTTCTCATCTTTACAACTTCTACAGAAATCATTGTAGGGGAGGCCTAATCTTCTGAGGCATGATTGCCGAATTTGCAGTGTCCGGCAATTACTGACACTAAGTCGCTTAATTGTGATCGTTGTAATTTCAGCACATATAACGTCCGTTCCTTATTTAGCCTAGGCCAAATAAGTATGTAACACGCTTGAAAAACAAAGAATTAAAAAAAAATAACAAAAAATTAATTGGTAACGGATACCAAGTGCTCTAACCTCATGGTCATCACTGAATGTTTTCTTCTTAAAGTTACAATATTCTTTCCGCACAGATTCATTGTGTTTGGTAAATAATCGAATTATTCAATTATATTCACAAATTTTTTGAAAATCATTTGACATACGATTTTGCCAACTCAATTACGATTCAGCCATTTAAGATATGCAGCCATGTCACAAAATCTAATTCCGTTCGGAAGTGAAATTAATTAAGTTTTTTCGGAATGAAATCTAGAAATGCTTAAAATTACAATTGCACATAGCAAATTAAAAATGGTTTCATTCCGAAAAAAATTTTTCGTTTTGCTTTTGCAAATACGGAAATTTTTCCACTTTCAAACGAAATTAAATTCTGTGACATGGCTGATCATTTTTTAATTTCCAAATAATTTTTGTTTGTGTATTTCGCTAATTTCTGATAAGTTTTGTTCCTAAAATAACAATTATCAGATTAGTTGTGCTGAGCAAATTTGTTGCGTTTCGGAGTTTTCAGAGTTTTACGCAAACTTTTTTTTATATACTTTTGCATTAATTTAAATGTAAATACATGAAACCCGAACAAATTCGCTTAGTTCCAAATCGTTTACAAATTCCTACAATTGTTTTTTTTATCTAATTTAAGAAAAAACAAATCTCTTTCTTAAAATTTATTTAATTTTTATTAGAGAAAAATTTTATTTTGGCTTGAGTTCATTAATTTAATAATTCAAAGAATACCATTGTAAAGTAATATTTTTCGACAATAGGCACATTCGAATGTTTGTTGTCCAAGATCTACTTGTAAATGAACTCACCATTATTGAGAAATAGATATTGGGAATTAATCATATTTCTTATTGCATGTAATAAAAGAGTTAGTTTTATTTTATTTATTTTTTTAAATGGCCCCTAACAAAAAAAATGAAAACTAAAATGTAAAGTTGTAAAACCGCGATTATTATTATAACAAACAAAAAAGAAGTTGAGAAGATATAAACAAAAAATTATAATATTTTTTACTAAATTTGATCTTTGTGTAAGTTAGCAACGCTATGAATACCCATGTCATTTTGATGGCCGACATGAATGCCCATACTAATGATAATATGCTTGGTTGCAATTTTTGGTAAATTTGTTTTGAATTATATTGGATTAAATTTCATTTATATTTCATAATTTCATTTGGTCAATGCTTCGGTTATTTGTGACAAATATTTGATCAGTATTAAATATTATTGGCTAATTTATGGAAAATTTTGTAAAGTTTTTATATGATTAGGCAGCTATTATTTTGTTACTGCAAATTTTAATTTGAAGTAATTTTATTCAATAAATCATTCTATGTCGAATCCAGTGATCTTATATGTAGGGAAAATTCCCTATTCATAGGGATTTTAAGTAAAAAAACGACCGTAGAAAGAAGGGATTTTTTAGTAAAACAGTAATTTTATAACTTTTCTCAATATATTGTATTATGAAATTGTCGATATGGCAATATTATAAAATAAAAATTTTTTGAGTGCTAACAAAGTATATTTAAAAAGTGATTTTTTTGTACAGCTAGTGGATGCCCTACATTTAGTACAAATGTTTTGACAGTTTATTTTACAACCCTGCAAAAAACGCAAGTACTCCATACATGCATGTATGGACTACACAGAAAAAAATAAAAATGAGTTTCAATTAAAATATTTGTGGAATCAATTAAAAATTTAATTGAAATCGGACCTGTAAACAAAATGATAGTATCAATTAAAAAAAATGTGAGATTTAGTTGAAAATATCAGAAAAAGTAATTGAATCAATTAATATTTTAATTGAAAATTATTTTAAAATCAATTAAAGGTTTAATTGAAAAAAAACATGATTTTTTTTCTGTGTACTTCAAAATGGACCAGGAGTACTCCAAAATAATCCATTTGTTTGAAAAAAGTAGTCCATTTAACATTACGATGTCCTAGGACTGGACCATGTAATCCAGCTTTGCATAACACGGGACTAGTCCCAAAACTACTCCTTGTAAAAGCACGAATAATGGTTGTGTAACAAGAAGTTCTGCTTTGAAAATGAAATGGTCCACAAGTGCATTACATAGGACCATGATGTAGTCACTACATTTTAGCTACAATGGACCACGTACTCCACAGATTTTTGCAGGGAAGGTGCATACATATACATACATATATAAAAAAACTATCACTTATTTCAGTGAATGGAAAAGGATTTTAAATTGTGGCAAATCTGATGTTTTGAAGCACGCAGACCCAAAGGTGCACAAAAAAATCTAAAAGCTTTGCAGAAAACAAACAAAATTGCAACTTTTTTTTAAATAAAAGCAGCGAGTCGACTGAAAGGGCTACAGAACAATTTGAAATAAAACTCAGTATGTTCTTCGCTGAACACATTGTAGCGTTGCAGGTGGTAGACCATTGCACTATCCCAAAATCAAATAAGAATGGATTGTCTGAAGTTTTATATTACTTCCCTGGAGGAAATGCAGCAAAGATTACCCCTTAAAGCAGAAATATTTACAGAAATAGAATTTCTAAGCCCCTAAACTGCGTTAGGAAAACCCGGAAATAAAAATGAGTTATCATTTAAAAATATTTTAAAAATAGTAAATGTGGACGTCAACTCGCTATTACAAGAGTGGAGCTCTTTTGAATTTAATTTTTCAAATGAACACGGCGAACACGGACAATCAAAGGATTTTTTCAATTTTCGCACAAAGAAGAGAAATAAGCTAAGTCATAAAATTTTAACATCAATTTGCATTGTCCGCTCCTTTCTGCAAGATGAAAGTAAAAATTGTTACACCTCCCAGTGCACCGAATCTCATTGAAAAAAAATGTTGGCCATAACATTATACGATTAACATGATATCGTCAGACAAAACTAAATAATTCGTTTCATCATTATTAAAACAAAATCTAAGTCAAATTTTTCTATGTTCCTTTTTTAAACCAATGAACTCTATATGTGATTTTATGTGAATTTATATCACTGGTTTTTTTATGTTTTTGTTTTTATTTAATTTGTAGTAGTTTATAAATAGAATTGATTAGTATTTAGCAATATAAATGTGTGTATTATATTTACATTTATATGTACTATATAATATAAAGAGTTTTCATTACCTAATTTTTTTTGGGCGCGTATGGAAAAATAGGGAATTTTTTGTAGCTGTGTAAAGATTTTTGAAAAAAGTATATAACATCACTGGTCGAATCACTTAATTGAGTAGTTTATTTTAATGAGGTTCATAGAACCTAAGAAACTAACTCAAAGAAATAACTTGTATGTAAATTAATAACAATTTTCTTTGGTATGTCAAATATCCATCATCTTCATGTTAGTGATTTTTTTTATACTCGTAAATATATTGACGTGTACAAGAACACTCCGCGACATAATAAAATGCAGTTTTCTATTAACCTTAAAATAAGAGTTGAATTTTTTTAAAAATTTGTGGTAAGTTTTTAAAAAATAATAAATTGCAGTAAAGAACTTATTAATTTAATTTAATTTTACTGTGTATTTAACACTAACTAAGGCTAGACGCAGACTTTTTCGAAATGAGGACTTTAACCGAAAAGGAAAAAGATTTGTTGCTACTCGATTGTGAAAATGGGATGAAAGCTTTCTTTGAGTTCTAAGTATAAGATATCGTAATACAGTTCAACCTTGGTATAACGAATCTTAAGGGGTTTAGAAAAAAAAAACCGTTATATCGAATAATTCGTTACAATGAGGTTCGTTATATCGAGGTGAAGTTGCACTTCTATTCGTTATAACGAGGTAATAAAAAATTTTGTATTTATATTAATCATCATCTGCATACCATGTTATAGCGAACGATTTCCGCTAAAAAATCAAAACACATTTGAAGGAAAACACTGTATTTTGTAGTTTTCAAATTCAAAAATAGTATAGTATTTAATTCAAAAATAGTTTACATTTATAAAATAATAGGTCTGAGCCAGTGATTAACTAGCTAGATTGCAAAAACAACTGCTGCAACAAGCGTACAAGCTCTTGGCAACAATAAATTTTTCTTCAAATATTTCAGCCGTTAGTCTAATACATGCTGCTGTCGACTACGAATGCAGGTTTGCTGGAGACGTTGTCATTGCAAACACAATAATTTTGTGTGTATCATCTGTTTCATATAATTTGGATAAATTGATGGAAATCGTTATGAAAAGGTTGTAAGTTGACAAAATTCGTTAAATAGAGGTAAATGATTCTTTCTCTTTCGTTAGTCTGCAGTAAAGGAAAATTCGTTATAACGAGGCTATTGACAAATGTATTCGTAATAGAGAGGTTTATTTTGTATTAAATCTTATGGAGCGTTGTAGGGGATTTCGAGTTTTGACTGTAATTGCTTTGTATAAAATAAGAAAGTCAAACAAAAGCCTAAAGAACTTATGTGGCAGAAAACGTAAGAGCACGAAGCTTAATTGCGAACTTCACCAAAAGGGTACAAAAGGGATGTTCAAACGGGATCAGATGCTAAAGGAATCAGATGCATATCTGCTTAATGTAAAGAAAGTTCAGAAAAAGCCACCGCGAAAGACAACAGTTCGTGAACAATTGTTAAAAAAGTTAGCGCAAACAATAATGACTGAAATAAATGAGGAATTTGGATTAAATGTTTTCAGTAAACGAAAATCAGCCTTATGATTCTGAAAGTAGAAAAAAAACACTTGTGTCAAAAAAGTATATAAAGATGGCACGATTGTCTTTTGCAAAACTACACCGGAACAGGGCGAAGAGTGTTTTTACAGATCAACATAATTAATCTAATTGGTTCTGAGGGAAATACGTCTGCATATCGAGAAAAAAAACAATAATTCAATCCTCATTACACTGCTAAAATAGTAAAGTATTCCTGAGGATAAGGCAATAGTTACAAAAAAATAAGCCAGGTCCTTTAAGTCATCGAGAACAATATTGACTGAAATAAATGAGAAATTTGGTTTAAATGTTTCCAGTAGACTTGTACAAAGACGGCTCACTGAAAATCCAGCTTTATAGTCTTATAAGTAGAAAAAAATCCCACTTCAGTCAAAAAAAAATAGACGATTGTCTATTGCAAAACTTCACCGGAACAAAGATATCAAATTATAGAAAAAAATTATATTTCACAGATGAAACCAAAATTAATCTGACTGGGCCTGACTCAAAAACGTTTGTACATCGAGAAAAAAAACCCAAGACTTTAATCACTGTTGCACTGCTAAATTAGTAAAGTGCGCTATTTCTCTGTCCATAGCTGTTTATTACAATAATCCCTAATATCTTTAGGCCGATCTCTTTTAAAAACACTAACATAAGTAAAAAGCTTTATGTTTAAAATCCTGCTTATCATATAACAGCACATAAATATGTAAATTGTAATAAGAAAATAAAGCACACCTAGAAAACATGTTGCGTGACAATATTTGTGGTGGTGGTTACGGCTGCAGACGCCATTAATATTTCCTTTTTCATGCGTGTTGGTGTCGTTTTAATACGCGTTTTAGCCATTATTTGCTAAATATTACATGGCGGCGGTTATTTCTCTATTTTCAAAACGAAAACGTTTAAGTTTTCACACATTTGAAATAAAAACTACTTTAGTTGCAGTAAAGAAACTATGTTTAAATTAAGCGCTTGTTTAGGAACACAAAAAAAAACATTTTTATTTTCCCGTCCGCAATTCCGTCCTTGGGTCAAACAAAATTTTCCCACTAAAATCATATATCATATATTTAATTATTTTACAAGACTAATATATAATGTTTGAATATATACAAACATTTAATAATTTATTTCCAAAAAAAAAGAAAACGACCCAATGTGCATTATAGATAGATATGGAAGAACAATCTTGAGAATATCAAAAATCAATATACACATCAATATACACATGCTGTACAGTAGCGACCCAAAATAATATGGACAGCTTTAAATATATGTGTAAATTGAATAATTTGAAAGCAGAACAGAACGAAGTTATAAAATTCGCCTACCCTGACACTGAGTGGAATGTTAGCTTAATAAATGATGAGCACTAGAATAAGGAATTTTGTGGAGCTAACTAAAAATTAAGTTGACGTATTGCAAATCATTTACAACTTGCTCAAAATCAAGCTGATTTATTGCTAATTCATTTGCGACTGGCCTTTAAAGCAAGTGAAAAATTATGCAGATATGAAATACAGCTATGGACAGAGAAATAGCACACTTTACTATTTTAGCAGTGCAACAGTGATTGAAGTCTTGGGTTTTTTTTTTTCTCGAGGTACAAACGTTTTTGAGTCAGGCCCAGTCCAGTCCAGCCCAGATTAATTTTGGTTTCATCTGTGAAATATATTTTTTTTCTATAATTTGATATCCTTGTTCCGGTGAAGTTTCGCAATAGACAATCGTCTATTTTTTTTTTTTTTTTGACTGAGGTTGGATTTTTTTCTACTTATAGGACATAAAGCTGGATTTTCATTGAGGTGTCTTTGTACAAATCTACTGGAAACATTTAAACAAAATTTCTCATGTGTTTCTGTCATTATTGTTCTCGATGACTTAAAGGACCTAGCTTATTTTTTTGTAACTATTGCCTCATCCTCACGAACTGTTATGTTTTTGGTGGTTTCGCCCGCTCTTTCTTAACATTAAGCAAATTTGCATCTGATTTAATACATTTTTTGCCGAATTCACAGTCTTTAGTTAGCTAATGACATAGGCTTAACTAATGATTCTTTATTCGTAATGCTTAGTTTGCCATAAGAATAACAAGTAACAGTTAAACAATAGTTAGTATTTTAGTTTACCAATGGTTAACTATTGACCGAGAATTCGGCCATTATTGGCATTATAAACCATCTTTCCAGAACAACCAATTTTTTCAGAAATTTTTGTGTGGTTTTGTAGCTTTTTGGTGAAGTTTTAAATAATCTTTTTTTGTCTCAAGTTATTGCAGTCCTCGTTCCATTTTCGTTGACAAAATTAATGACAAACAATATTTTTGTTAAATATCACAAGAATTTACCATCGAAATTACATTAACTATTTTTGTTTGAAATCGAAAAAACTATGCGCTATTTCATTGTGCAACCAAAAAAAAAAAAACTTAATTTTTAACAAAATATTACAAAAAAAGCAGAGTGGAGCAAAAAAATAGCATATAATACCATGTTATTAACATTCCATTTTCAAAATAATATGTTTGGCACTTTTTTTTTTCTTGGACCAGGAAAATAGGTTATGGGAGAGAGGATAGAGGGAGTAGTGTTTGTGAACATTTGACTTGAATTTTCTTATATTGAAAGTGGCAGGGAACCATTCTGCTGGAACGAATTTTCACTATAGTGTGTTGTGCGATCAACTGTCCAAGCGATCACAAATGGTTGAGCCCTGACTCAGGAACGTGTATTACATAAAAAACTACGTGTTTCAGGAACAAGTTCCCTGATTATAGCAGAACACATTCCATTATAGTATCGATGCTCCAATGAATCAATAGAGTTGGATACACTACTGTCACCGATAAGCATCTGCGCCCTCTCCTGCTTTTAGCAAAGAAAATAAGAAAACTCTTCAAACATTTGTGTTTCCTTTGTGATTGATCATAAAAATTTATAAAACTTTATGTCGAGGTGTCTTCTCAAATTTACAACTTTTGAACAGAAATTCAAACAAAATATTGTCAAATGTAAAATTGCCTTTTCTCTCTTGCACACGTCCAGATTTTTTTGTACTTTCATTTTATTTCATTCTAAGTCAAAGATGTAGATGAATACTTATGTGTGAAGGATAAATGTTTGAATTTATATGAGTACTTGTAGTATTTTGTATTAGTATGTGTATCAATATGTACCCAGGGGGAAAAAATGCTGTAAAAAGGCCTTCTAGAAGGCCTTATTTTGCAGTCACAGGGACTTCCAGAAGAATTACACAATCCAAGGCCTACTGGAGAATGAAAATTATTAGGTCTGCCAAGTAAAGCCTCATTGAAGGTGTCATTAAATGAAAGCAAAAGAAAGGGTTTTAAATAAAAGAAAGATTTGAAATTAATTTTAAATTAATTAAAAAATCACATGTACATAAAACAGTGATGACAGTTTAAACTGTGTATTAAGCGTATTAAGTGTACTGGAAGAAATTTCGTGCTAAGTATTGCAACATCTTGGATCAATCAAATGTAAAAATTCGAGAAAAACGTTTTGATTTACAACACAAAAAAATAATTTTTCATCAAGACAACGCAATAGCTCACAACAGTGTTTTAACAAATGCTAAAATTAACGAATTTAAGTACGAGTTGCTTGACACCCACCTTATTCTCCTGATTTAGCTCACAGTGACTTTTACCTGTTTCAAAATCTAACAAAATTCTTAGCTGACATACATTTTACCTCAAATGAAGATGCAATATCAGTTGTAAACCAATATTTTGAAGGCCTTGAGAAAAACTATCTTAATCAAGGGATAGAATTGCCAGGTAAGTGTTGGACTAAGTGTATTGAAGTTTCAGGAGATTATGTTGAAAAATAAAAATGTTTTTGAATAATAACTATTCTCTTTCTGTGCCAGGCTAACAAATTTCCGAACCGCCCTCGTAAAAAAATTTTAAACAATGTAGGATAATCTTCAATCACATGATAATGCACCTTTTAGAATGCAGCCATATCATGTAAATGAAATTTGAGAAAGCCTCTGAAAATAGCTGTAATTGAAAATATTCCGTTTCCGCATCAGGCGATGGAGTATAAGATATGAACTTTTTGGCAAAACTTAAACTTCCATACTTCAACTTTTTAAAGACGTATGTAAAAGTTTCGTAGATATTGTAAAAATCATTTATGTATATAAAAATTACCAACAACATTTGTACAACTATTGTAAATTGAGACGACGTACAGCTCCTACTACACTACAACACCAGTGGTGAATAATAGTACAAATAGGTGTTAAATAATTAAAATTATATAATAATTTTGTACAAACGTTAAAAATTATTCATACTAGGGGTGCCAATCCCGATCCCGAAATTACCGGAATTTTTCGGGATTAATATGTAAAACCCAAAAACTAGTATTTGTTTACAAAGTCATCAACAACAATTTAAAGTATGTCGAAGAAATAAAATTGAAAGAATTAAAATTAATTTTGGATTGCCCAACTCGAGCGCACTATTTGATGTCTCTACTAGGCTGTTGCACTAAATTCATTTAAATTCAAAAACATTTGCTTTTTTAAACATTCTCATACTAATTCCAAGTACAAAAGAGAAGCAAAGCAAATAAATGCCAAACAAAAAAAAAAAAAAAGACACAAAGAAAATTTTTATTATTTTTATACTCTCAGAGTATTTGTATTTACTCATTCTTGCTCACTATAAGTAAAGTAAAGTAAATATTTTTTTTGCTAATATACTGTAGTATTTTGCAAGGTTCTTATTTTGCAATATGGGTATTTTAAGAACTAAATTCAAGCAATGGTTATGGTTGTTTAATTTGTCTTTTTTGCAGATGATTACTTATTATTAAAGTAAAAACTACATATTACTTTGTTTAACCGTTGACCTAGATTTATACGATTGAAATTTTCTTCAAAATTGCTCTTCAAAATGCTTCAAACTCGTGTAAACTGCAAAATTTCTTCAAAATTTATTTAATTAATAACTATTAATAACTTCTTTTTCTTCTCCTGTAATATTTTCCAATTTCATACAAATAAAATAAAACTTGCAAAATACTCGAGTATCTCCAAACACGTGCATATTCGTATTCTTTAACACTTATTGTATTTATTTAGTACAAAGACAATATTTATTGTGTTTGTATTTTATAAGAGAAAGATCATTTTACTTTATAAAGAGAAGATCGAATAAAGCAAGTAAACGAAAGAAAAGTAAATGTATTTATATATTTGTTTTTTGTACTTTTGCAATAACCTAGTGTCTACTCTAGTTTGTGAAATTTGGAAATTCCTACATAAAAAGCTCTAATTGATTTAACCCTTCTTTGCATAATTTTTTCTTTACTGGTGAAATAAATCCAGATGAAACCATTGCTATTTTTTACTCACATGTTGACAAACAGAAGAAAATAATAGTTTTCTTTTTTTATTCATTAACAAAGTAACATTGACATCATTAGACATACTCATAAAAACAGTGGTCTAAACATATGCTTTTACAAAAATCGCACTTTGTCATTTTTTATTAAAACATCGGTTTCGTTAACAGTTGTATTGTGTATGTCATAATGATGTGTATGTCATCATTATCACATATCGAATGTGAGCACCATTGATATAAAACAGGTCTTCAAGCGTACTTTACACCACAAATTTTCATATAAAACTAAATTTATGGACGCTAGAATGAAAGGAGATTTTTATTACTGGTATGACAAAGTAAGCAAAATGATGTTTGCTGTTGTAAAGACGTGATACAGAAATAATTGCGAAACCATTCGTGTTTGCTATTGATCATGATTTGTTGACATTCTTTTGAAATGTAATTTAGAATGTGTATAATGATGTCTTCTAGAACAACTTCTAAGAGAAGACAGAGTGTAATGCCTATCGAATATTTTAAAATGTGTAAACAGGTCTTTTATAAGGCCTACAAATGGCAGGACTTGAAATTTTTCCCGCTGGGTAGCTGTAGCTGCAAGTGTGAGTGTGTTTATTTTTATCCTAACAAAATAGTTTTAGCTTCATATTGTTGTTTTTTGTTATAGCTGCCATTATTATTGCTGTTAGTGTATTGGATTATGTTTGGGTCTGGATAATACGTGAGATTTTTTAAAGATAAAAAAAAATAAAACAATAAACACAAAAAAACGGAAAAATGTAAAACGTACTAAAGACAGAGTTTTGGTCGATATTTTTAAAGCTAACTTCACACTATATGAGTTTAAAAGTTTAAAAGCGAAGTATACAACAGTTGTGTTTAACTGCTGACTTGTATATTTTTTTCTCTCAATTTTCCTAAAATCAATATTTTCTAAACATTTCCTTGTTACTAAAATATAATTTTTAAAACCAACATTGAATTCTATATTTATAAAACAAACATATAAATATAAAACTTCATTTAATTGCCTTTATCTGGCCAACTTTATTGAAAGTCAATAAACTTATTGTTTACAAAAACGTTTTAAATGAATTTCTTTTTGAAAACACTTTAATTTTTTTGTTGTTATTTATTGTATATCCCTTACTTTGTTATTATTTTTCCATTAAAGCAGTTTTTGTTGTGTGTAGCACTACATTGACTTAATATTTGTTGTAAATAACATGGGGAAGAGAGGGGAAACTCCAGCAAATGAAAATTCCTCTACTAACTTCAAGCGATGTTTTTCTGTTAATTTTTTGTTGTTTTTGTTTTTTTTCTACCACCACTTTTTTGCTGCTGCGATGTTTTCCATTTAATCCTGTTGCTTTTTCCTTTCAACTGTTATTCTTTCCAGTTTGTTTATGTGTTTGTGGGTTTTCGTTTTTTTTCTTTTGTTTTTGAACAAATGTCCTTCATACTCTTGTGTAGTTGTTTGCTGCTACCAGTTGAATATTTTCTATTGTGTTTTATTGACAGCATAAGCGTACATAAATATAAAAACAAATACACAACTACCACTACCACTACAATATCAACGGCACACACTCGTAGAACTTGGAATAGCAACAGAATCTGTTGCATACTTTCAATGTCATGCTCTTTAAGGTGACCGTTAGTTTCGTTAACTCTTATTAAGAGAAGAGAGTTGTTTATTTGTTTTACACTCTCTTAGTTTTTGTTACATACTTTTAGGAGCGTTAAAGTTAGTTTCGTTGTTTGTGTTGTTTTTAACATTTTATATTCCTGTTGCTTCTGTTCTTTTCTTTTCAATTTGTGTTATTTTTGTTACTTTAACATGAAGTGAATATATTATGGAATTTTATTGAAAAATCCTTCAAAATGTCAATCATTTAACAACATATTTTTATGTTAATATAAAGGATATTCAATATGTACTTAGATATTAGAAATATAATTCTCTAATTGAATAGTTTTGTTAGCTCAACTAAAACTTTTTGAATTTGTTATTTAACATTTTTTTTAATGGTAAAAACTTTATTTTTGCATTTTCTTTAGAAATACTAGATTTCAATGACAACCATTTCAAAAGATAAGCAATGAATTTTGAAATTAATTTTAAAACACTATTTCGAGTCTGTACCAACGAGAAAACACTTAATGGGCATTTAAATATGGAGGTGAATGAACAGCCATGTCACAGAATTTAATTTCGTCCGGAAGTGGAATTAATTCCTCATTTTGCTTCTCTAGAAAAAGTGAAACAAACAATTTTTTTCGGAATAAAACCTAGAAATGCTTAAAATTACAATTCCGCATGGCAAATTAGAAGTGAAAAAAATTTCGTTTTGAGTAAAATTCTTTTCAAGCTAATGGAAGCAATATAGTATCCTTATTTTGAAAAGTCCCAAACCTTGAAAAGCGTGAAAGTTACTGCGAATATAAGGTTCATGTTGGCGTTTAAGGGTTAGTTTAGATTTTTGGGCTGTTATTGTAAATTTTAGGTTTTAAGATATATTTTGTTAAAGTTTCATAAAAGTCGACAGAAAAATTTAAAACATTTCGTTATATTTCCTTGAGAACTCCCAAATATAGCAAAATTTAACCTTTAGTCTTGATGATTTAACGATTAATGATGCCTGTTTTGAGTACTTTCGGACGTAGGAACTATGTTATTCTGAACGATTTTTATTTAATATTAATTTTAATTTCATATTCCGAAATCCGCCAAATAAAATCGCGGTTACAGAAAAACTATAAGAGCTATTGACATAATTTAGTTACATTTCCGTCCCCCATATATCCTTAATACATCCCAAAGAGATGTTCTAAAAATTCAAAATTTTGTTTAACTTTTTTTTATAAAATTGAAAATGATGTTTTGAAAGTCAACAATTTTTTATTATAAAATATAGTTTCGGTTATGTTAAAGAAACAGTCAATAAGGTATTCAAATTGACAAACGTGGGAAATAGAAGGTAAGTGAGCAGAGAATAAACTCAGGGACTGACTAATTTTAAGTCAAAAAGTGTTCAACCAAACCATCCTGATGCATGTATAAAGGTATCTAGCCTTCTGACGTCTAATTCAGATAGTGTCAAGGCATGCAAGTAAAATTCTTCCAGATCATCTTATCTTTTATTTGCAAGGACCGGACCGTCCGACTATCAGCCGATAGTCTTAGTTGCTAGTGCTCAATTTTAAATTTTTGCTTATTATAATTCAATATTGTGTTAGATGTGTAAATAAATAAATAAAATAAATACTAGACAATGTAATATATATCATATACAAGTAAATACGTACATATACATACACTTAAAGTAAAAATATTATGTTATTTGAACAAACATTTCTTATTAAAGTGATCGGAAACAGGTTTAATGGCTTGGGGAATACTTAATAACTTTTAAATTTTTTAATCCATTTTTATCTTTTACATATTATTAGAACGCCAATTTCGTACACATTTGGATTCTTTTACATTAATATGCAAAAATAATTATTTAATGGCAACTTTTTTGCAAAAACTTAAAAAAAAATTATATTTTCCCCTTCTAAATACACCAAACTTCAAAACCAATGCGAACATTTCTAGGAGGTAGAATTAGACTGCACCTTTTGGAGTACCTTTTGGAGCAGTCTAATGCAGACAGACTAGAGTGTTGTCTTTTACTGGCTCCATGGGTTCCACCTAACTGGTCCGACAAGAGACTTTGCAACATCCCCTAGTTATCTCCATCATAGGCATCATTGCTAAGTAAACTCTACGAGGGAATAAAATGTTCAGGCGGAACATAGGTTCTTCAAGATAGAGTACAGTGAAGAGCTGACTAAGCCATAAATTCTGACCTCCGAGGTGAAACGATCTAAGTTTACACAGACGAATTAAAGATAGAAATATGCACTGGGTCGAGAAATTTTTCTGGCGAACTTGGACTGCTCATTTTACTCAGACTGCCCGAAAACTTGAACGTAATAAATTCGAAATGTCTTTTCGATTGAAATGAAATGGGAGTAAAGGAACATTAAAATCAAAAATTAGAAAAAAAAGCCATTTATAAGCCCTAAAAATAAAAACCGTAGAGTAAAGTCCGCCAAAGAGTATTTACTTAAAATAGATGATTTTTGGATACAGGTAATTGGGCGGTAAATCATATAAAAACATGTTTTTATGGCAAGTTTTTAATATTATTATTTAATAAACCGTAAGCAATTTGTGTGGCGTACACCAAATTGCGAATTTTACCATCAAAATGCAAAAGCCACAGTTAAGCACGAAAGTGGCTTTGTCATGATTTGGGGCTGCATGTTAAGTGCTGGAGCAGGCAATTTGCATTTTTATTATCTATAAAATGGAAAAATTTGTCTACCTCGACATTTTACAGCAATAAATGTGAAGAAAAGTGCAGAATTAAAAGAGAATCGAGAACAACTATGCTTTGCTGGAGTTGTAAAACTGCGCCAAGCTGATCGGAACCCCTAGACAGAGCCCTGGACAGTAAATCAAAATAAGTTCAACACACATAAGTTAGGTCAGCTAAAGAAGGCTTTGTTAGAATCTTTTAACTCCATAGAATCAGAAGCTGGTCATATCTTAATGAAATCAATTCGCAGCGGTTTAAACAGCGTTCTGGCCAACAAAGGCTATGCTACAAAATATCAAATGTTCGATTCTTGTAGTTTAATAATTTCTACTTCGCTTTGTATAATTATTTGTAACAAAAAATTGAGTTGTTTTAATTTGTTCTCTTTTATTTTTTGATATTTATAATAGATACAAGTAGTTAAAGTGTAAAAAAAATTAAAAAAACCAATAGCTGCAGAGCATTTTTAGATCAGTTAAACTCTTGTCCGATTATGCATTGAAGTCACTGAGATTTAGCATTATATTTAATTAAATAAACCGGGGTTTTCAGGACCAAATCGAAACAAGCCATTTTTCATCTCGAACTGAAATACTTATATAAGGCAACCGTTTTCACAGAAGCTTTAGAAATAGGACAATAAAATTGCAAATAAAAAGTTGGTATTATGCATAACAAAACCTTCAAGGAGGTTTTTTTTTCGTTCAATGAGAGATTTTTTTTATACGTAAAATGATCATAGAAAATTTGTTTCTTCGTCTGATCAAAAAATAAGCGTTATTTTCAAATTTCGTGAGTTGCATATGCTCGATTTTCGCATTTTATTTTTTTGTTATGTTGGTACACATGTTTGTTAAATCTGTTGGTAATATCAGCCATTTCGGATTGTCAATTTGTTTTTGTCAGATAAAAAGGTGAGTCGTGTTTTGGTGTGTTCTTCGATTTTTTACTATTCGAAGAAAAAGGATCCAAGAAACTGTATTAAGTTCCGTGTAAAAAATGAAATTGAATGCGCAAGGACATTTGAAATGTTGACTGTGACGTTTGGCGAGTCTACTATGAGCAGAACACAAGTTCAATTGTGGTATAACCGGTTTAAGGAAGGCCGAGAAGATGTCAATGACGATACTCGTCCTGGTCCCGAGCACGTCAACAACCGATGAAAACATTGAAGCAGTGAAGAAAATGATTTTGGATAATCGTCGAATCACTATCAGAGAATTTGCTAATGTTGTTGGCATATCGTCCGGGTCATGTCAAGCAATTTTTACGGATGTTTAAGGCATTAAACGTGTGGCAGCGAAGATTGTTCCAAAATGCCTAAATTTTGAGCAAAAATAACGTCGCATGGACATCGCTCAGGAGCTGTTGAACATCGTCAACGACGATCCAGATTTCCTCAAAAAGGTCATAACTGTTGACGAATCATGGGTGTATGGCTATGATATTGAAACCAAAGCCGAATCGTATACATATATCGAGCAATAGAAAAGAGTTACGAGTCCATAGCAGATTTAAAAGATGCTCTTGTGAGTGTCTCGAATGCTGAATGCAAATTAAGAAAAAAATTAAACAAAAAAGCAACAACATGAACTCAAACTGAAGAAACAATTTTTGAAAAGACTGTTTATTTAAATGATACTCTTCAAGAAATCTGCGAACCATTAATGTGCCTACATTATATCAATAAAAAAAAATTACGCCAAATCACAACATCCACTTACGTTGATTCTGGCAGTTTCAATGGATTACTGTGACTCCTCAATATTTTTCGTTTTACTTTTTCACTACACTCTTTCTCCATCAACAAATTCATGCCACAAAAATTTATACACCACCAAATTGTTAAAAATTTACTACAAAATGTAAACAAATCAAATCAGCTGATTCGAATATGGGTTTTGTTTAAACTCGGAACAGAAAAAAAACCAAGACAGATTCATGACACCAATTCCAATCATAATCGATTTTCCATTCTGATAAATGACAATTCTGATTTGGATTCTATAACAACCGTTATTACATGCGAAACATGCTGAACGATCGACGCGTTGTCTACGAAATGGGTAACACAGTGGGATCAACATGATGAACCCAAGTGAGCTGTTTTTATAGAATGGGTGCCCACGGAACCCAACCTAAGCTAACATGCAAAACTTATTTCTAACTTAAAATTCCATAATATTGGTTTCATATGATTTTTCTTAATAATAATAATAATAATTTTTATCAGTAAAAGTTTCGATTTTAGGTGAATTCTTGGACTATTTTTAAGAGTTTAGATTATTTTTTTTTATTTAAGCCTCATAATGCAAAACCAATCATCAGGTTAACTTTAACTCTGAGATTTTAGTAAAGCCCTAATTTTGTAAAACGCAACGCCACGATTTTTTAAGCGTTGCTTTAAATTACACTTTGCGAATCACTGCGTTCAAGCAAGTGATTGTTGGCGTTGTAACAGCTGATTTTTACGTTGCTGTTAATAGATACAACTGTTTGAAATTGTGTATTTGCATTGTCAAATTTAACGCCTCCATTTTTTTTGGCTTTAATTTTAAAAGTTGAATTAAAATATTATGAAAAAAACTAAATTATTCACCCCTACCGTAAATAAAAATTCCACATAAAATTTGTTCCCTTTTCAATTCAATTTTAAAAAAATTTTAAAAAAATAAAAAGGAACAATTAAAAGGGAACAAATTTCATGTAAAATTTTTATTCACGATAGGGGTGATTCAATTAATTTAATATTATATAGGAACTTTATTAATACGATGTAAGTAAGTATATACAAACATATTCATTTAGTATAAAATACTACTAAAATTTTTATTAGGGCGAAACGGTAGCTCAATTTGAATTGTTGATAGCTGAAATGGAATGGATAAGTGCGAACATATTTTTATACCCCTTAGTAACTTTGTATGTATATTTGTTTGCTTTAAAAGCTTTCTTCTTCAATATGAAATAATGAAATATTTTCTTGATAAATAACCAAACAAAATTATTAAACAGCTGATAGGCTTGTATCATTGGCAATGCAAAATAAGTGCAGCTTTATGTAAATTTTTATTTTAAATTTCAGTATCAACATTTACAATGGCGACATTAACCACGCAATGATTTGACAGTATTGTAACAATGTAATATTTCGGCATTCGCTAAATGCAATGACGCAGTTATTTAAAAAATTTCATATTTTTTGTGATGCGTTCGCAAAAGCGTAGGTGATGCATTGAACGCAAGTGATTTACAAAATTTGGGGTCTAAATTTGCAAACAACCTGACAAAATATTTTGGCGTTATTTTACAATTCTGCTTAAAATAAATACAACATAAGGAGACACACAGAGTCAGAGAGAGAGAGAGAGAGAGAGAGAGAGAGTAGCACTACAAAGTCAGTGTAACATGTTTATGTAAAAAAGAAATGCTGTTCTTTAAACAAGTTCCTACTAACTGTTAAATAATGAAAAATACAAAACGTATAAAGAGTTTGGCCAACAACAGCATGACCAACAGTTAGCTGTTGCTTCTATGCGTACACAGACGACAATAGCGGGCATAGCTTTCTAGCAAAGTAAAGCACGCTTTAGTTTTAACGTTATTTCCGTTATTTTGAGTTTTGTTTATGATTGTGAATGTGCAGTGCTGTATAGAGTAGTGAAGAGAAGCAGGTGGGCGTGTTAGTTACAAGGTGGTGAGGTGGCTTTTACATGTTAAATGACTTTGTAAAATAAAACAGGTGACTAATGTTGAAAGTGTGTGTGGGTGTAAATCATTACTATGTATGAGTGAGTTGGCTTGAAAACGAAAGTTTTATGTACACACACTTTTTTTTATATATGTATGTATATGTATAAGAAAGTAAAAACAGAAAAAGGAAAGTAAAATGAAATAAACATAAATACAAAAGTGTAAAAAGAAAAACAGAAAACATAGAAATTATGCAAAGAGTATAGAATGGTATAAAAAATACGGTGCGATTAAAGAGTATTCTTTAAACATCGAATACATCGAATACAGTTAATATTTATATACTTATATGTACATATGTATATGTACAGGAAACTAAAGTAAAGTAAAAGTGTGAGTGTGCAACATTGAAGGGAAATAAGAAAGCAGTAAGCACAGTTCGAGTTGAGTCGTTATGAGTGTTGGATAGAAAACGCGCATCTTTTAAAAAAAGGAAAAAAACACACACACACACACACAAAATTTTGGTGTTCAAGTCTACAAGTGAAATTTTAATATCATTTATAAAATAAAAAAAAAATAAAAAAAAAGGTAGGAAAATTAAGTAAAAGCAGGAATACAACAAGTATTGAATTTATATGTTGTATGTATTTGTATATCAAACCTCATCTTGTCTGTGTGTGTGAGAAGCTATGTAACTTATGCTGCTGTGTTAGTGTATTTTTATAAAAAAAATTTCTAAGTGTGAGTGTAAAATAGTGTATAACAAGCTGTATATACAAGGGTACTTTCATTTTTTTTTTTTTAACAAAAAGGGAAAATTTATAAATGAACTTTTAAATTATAAAAAAAAAATTAAATATTTCTATAAAATATATTTAAAGAAAATTGAAGTTATGATTAAAAAATTAGAAATCTTAAATTTTTGATGTATTAAAAAAATATAGAAAACCTTAAGAAAAATAACAAAAATTTTGTATACTTTACTTAACTAACTAACATGGCTGCTAAACAAAATTCTATAAACAAAAGAAAACTTTTAAAATAATAAATAAATAAAAATATTGTGAAAAAATTTTCAAACAAATAAAAGTGTTTTAACGTAATAAATGACAAATTATAAATATAATAATATAAACACAATAAAACAAATAATAATTTAACAAATAACCATAAAAACAGAGAAAATAAAACAAACACACAACGCAAAAACTTAAACCAGATATAATAAATAAATAAAAGAAATAATAGAAAAAACAATACATGCAAAATATATATTAAATATATACTTTATGTATGTAACCTTGAGTACAGGTGATTAAATGTTTTTTAAAGCCACTTATCTCTACATACACCAATGTAACTACATACATACATTCATACATACATACATACATACATACATACATATGTTTAGGAATATTTATTTATTTTATAAATACTAATGGACACTCTTGTACATATTTATAAAAAATAAAGTAGGCTTGAGGTGTGCTTTTCGACAAAATTTTCATACACAATTTTCTTAAAGTAAATTTGCCAGTAAGTAACCTTCATATTTAGTTTAATAAATCATGAATTATTAACAGACACTGCAAAACATTGTATAAAACTTTTCTGACTTATTATTTGTTTCTTTTAATGTTATTATATATTAATAACATTTTATTGATTGTGAATAGAATACAAGTTAATATTCATTGCTATTTTTTTTTTTTTTTTGTTCTTAATGTTTGTGCATGACCTTAAGATGTTCAAAGATGCCATAAACAAGCAGCAATGTCATGGCAATAACCCTGAAAACATTGTCAATCAAATTTGTTTTATAATAACTATTAATAACTTATAAATAAATAAATTTTGAAGAAGAAATTTTGCTGTTTACATGAGTTTGAAGGATTTTGAAGAGCAATTTTGAAGAAAATTTTAATCGTGTAAATCTAGCTTTAGTTACATTTAAATGAATGAAGCGAAAAATTGTATTAAGATTTAAGTGCCAAAAGTAGTTTATCAGGTATGTCATAGAAATCGGTCGGTTTTCGAATGAAATCGAAAATTAAAAACGAACGTGTTCTTGTAAGATGTAATCACAATCGTACGGTTTTATTTTTCAATTTTATATCTTTTCAAATTGATTCGTTTCAAGTGAAAATAAGTCCGCTTTCATACTGTTCAATTCTGACTAGTCAATTTTTGGATGAAAAGGGAAAAGAGAACAAAAGGGGTACAAACTTGATGATACTGGTTAATTTTCTTATATCCTTTTGGTTTTTTATTTTACACATGTTGGGCATGATTACGATAACTACACTGTGTTTTTGGTAACAATATATTATTGTGATTATCAAATAATGGTTATTTGAATTTGATTTGAACAATAATTTAGTTACTATAAACATTTGTATGTTTATCGCAATAATAAAATTGAATATGTTTCACTGAAACATAAATACATATTTTTAAAAAATGTTTACCACAACTATTGAATAATAACTCTTCAAACATATTATGTTATTTACAACTACTTAAACTTACAAATAACCATTCATGTTTATGCAAACAAAATATGTTTATTTTTAATAATATTTTGTTTTTACCATTTTGCATCAGTTCAGTTGTTTGGCAGCGTGATATCAGATTATTAAGTTGGATTTATATGTTTCAATAATTGAAAAAAAAGTATTCGTATTTAAAATACACTAACTCTTACTACCAAATTAACAATTTTCAAAGAAGTGTAAAAGATCTGTATAAAATGTATGTAAAATAAACAAACTTAAATTTCTCAAAATAAAAATATATTAAATATAACTACAAATAAATGTAATTTTTTTATGTACGAGTACGTTGAAAGTGCGCAAATATGAATTTCTATTTACAAAATTATTAACTAGTGCTTGTAAGTTGTGTGTTTAAAAAAATATGTAGAAATAATTATTATACGAAATATATAAACGAAATACTAAAATTTTGCATTCATATTATAATAATTGCTTTAAATCATAATATGATAAATATGGATAATAATATGATTACTTTAGACAATATTATGATTACTTTAAACTATAGTATGGTTACCTTGGGTCGGTTAGTGAAGTGTTGGTGTTTGGATCAAAATATTGATATTCTTTACTGGCCACCCCCAACGTCTTGATCTTAAACCAATTGAAAACTTATGGGCAAGTGTAAAAAGAGATCTGAAGCACAAAAATCCCATGCATTGTTTCAGTTGGTGCAACAAAGCTGGAAAAACATATCTCTGCAAACATGCCAGCGCTTAATTATGAATTTACGTCCAAAAAAAAAAATTATTAAAGCATAAGTCCGTTTTGTTAAACCTCACTAAGGTTTTTTGCATACATTTTTTTAGTTTCTAATTATGTGATCAATTTAATATGGCGTTTTTTTGTTATTTAAGTTAATTTTCTTTAAAATAGTATTGATGCTGTGATTTTTTTTTATTTTAAATTTAATAATAATTTGTTACTTTACTTTTTCTAGTTATTAGTTTTAGTTTTTTTAAATTTATGAACAAATATATTTGCTGAGAAGACGTTTCTAATTATATAGCCACCACTCTATCTCTATTGATAGAGAACATTTTATTTGACAGAGAAAACAATTGGCATCTCTGCCCTGCCAAGGCCATCATCAGCAATGATTATGGTTCAATATCGACTTGTAAACATCATCTGTTTAACTCACCATTATTCTCACTCTTGAAGTAATATTAATAAAGTAGGTTGCTGTTAAGAAAAATTAAATCTAAACCTTTGGGCTTGAAAGTTTAATTTAATACAGGATAAATCCAATGAACGTGTTTCCGGTTTGAAAGGAAATTTGAACAAACATTGTTGTAGTTGATATTGCCTCGTCTCAGTCAAGAAGTAATATTATTAAAAGAGTTCTTTGCGAAGAGAAATCAAATCAAAGAAGCTCTAACTTTATTGAACATGGAAGACATTGCTGCAGTTGTCTTACCTTCTTTCCACTCGTAAATTAATATTATTAAATTAGTATCTAAGAGGGTTCATAACATCAAGAAAGTTCCAATGCCATTAGAATTTCACTTTATAGCTCAACAATTGAATATTGCTCAACGATTGTTGTTTTGGCAGGCGACAATTGCAAGTCGTGGAGATGTTAAGAAACCTACAACTTTTAAAGTTTAGATTCAGATGCAGATTTGAAGAAAGAGCCTTCTTGATCCTTAACAGTGTCCTTCGTATCTGTCATAAATGAATCTTATTGACTTATTGTACTTTAGTAGCAGGCATTTTTGTTCTAAATTCTAAACATTATTTGAACACTCTGCTTTTCTATAACCATATTAGAAATAGATTTCGGGAATTAATAATATTTCTTTTACATGTTATGACTAGACTCGGTTGCAAAAATATGACTTCTTAAGTATTTTGAAAACGTTAAAATCTAAAATTTTACATTAAAATCTAATATAAAAAATCACAAAGTTGTAATTTCCGGTTCATTTTGTTTTGCAATGTATTTTTTTTATATTCTTTACAACATTTCCGATTTTCTATTTTATTTTTTTACACACAGGCATCGTTTATTTATGCTTGTTTATATTCTAAGCTGGCAGTAAATTTTTATTTGATAACTATTAAAGCATATTACAAACTAAAACATAAAACCCCAAAAAACCACAGCAAATTATTACAAGTCATTTAACACAGCTGCAACAATAACAAAAAAAAAAACAACTAAAATTTGTAGTTAAGCATTAAACACATTCGAGACAGCAGGCTACATGACTACAGGACTGCAAATGCCTTATGCAGCCCTGTAGCCAGCTACTTAATTATTTTGAAAACGACTGCTACATAATCAACAGCAGATCCCGAAATGTGACGTTTTAATAAAAAATAAATTTGTACTTCAAAGTTTTTAAATAACATAATGACTGAAGAGAATTTTGCTTATTTTATAGAAGCTGTTACTAAAATACAACCAAAAAGTAAATAAAAACATTAAAAATTATAAATTTTTAAATACTAAAACACTTACAAACTTGAATCAAACAAAATAATGAAAATATAAACAGCTGTTGCAATAATCCATTTATATTTCAGTGGTGCCACCTTAGGCTTTTATTTTTTCAAAGTAGCGTTTTACTTATGAAACATGAAAAACATATGTACATGATTCCAGACATGCTATCTTCACTCATTTTTATTAATATAAAATATAATATTATTAAATATTTTTGCTTTTTATTTTATTTAATTTGCTTTACACATTTTGCTATATGGTCAACACTGTTTTTGTTTTGTCGCCAACAAAAATAGAAATTAGTTTAATTTGACAGCGAGGAAAAAATTAGCATGGACAACAACCTGTAGTCGTGTTGCCTGCTGTCGTCAATATAAACGTGTGTATTTTATTTTTGAGATATTGTAGTCGGTAGCCTGCTGTCTCGAATGTGTTTAAAACAAAATACAATGTCATCAATAAAACATTAAATTTCATAAATAGTTTTTTTAATAAAACATATTTCAATGGAATCAATAGATAAATTCATACAGTTAGTTCAGTAAGCTTCAATGGTGATATTTTTTATATGATAGCTAGACTCATTTATTGAAGGAAATTGAAATATAAATATGTATTTGATAAAATCGTATCAAGTTGGTGATAGAGTGCATAAAATAGTTGTGCAACTTTTATGGTTATATAAAAACTATATTTGTGAATGATATTTAAAAACTCTAAAATCTAAATGGAAAACACCTCAGCGTATAAACAATTTTCACGGCTAATTAAATGTTAATCATACGCAAAATGTTGCTATAACTATAAAAGCTATATTTTAAAATTTGTTATAACGTTATTTGAATGCAATACTATTTCAAACTAATTTAAATTTAACAAACTGTTTCCTGAATTTTAATTGCAACATTTTGGGTTTCAAATTACTTCTAACTTGTTAAATTTGGTTAGAATTTCTTTTAGTTTTGTAAAATTCCACAAATGTCTCTTAACCAAATTGTTTAAATTTTACACAATGTTGCTAAACATTTTAAAGAACATGTTTACTTTGCAATCCAATTTGTTTAGTTTGATTTCAAAATATTTAAGTTGGATTTAGACAACATTTTATAAAATTTTAAGAAATTGGTTAATATGTTGCTGAGAAACAAAATGTTGCTTAACTTTATTAGCTATATTTTATACTATTGTAAACTAATTAAAATATTGTGAAAATGTTACTAAGAAGATACATGTTGCTTGAATTAATGGCAAAATTTAAGTGTTTTCAATTGTTTTTAAAATTTAAACAAACCAAATAAAATGTTGCTAAAGAGTTAAATGTTGCTACAATAAAGCCATGTTTAAAGAATTTCTAGAGTTTTTGTATTTCTGTAATTTTTATTATACAATGAAATTTTTATAAATCTGGAAAAAAATGTTGGTTAGTATTTATTAGCAACATTATTTGGCAATAGTTGATAATATATTTTTGATAAAATATTGCTGGAAAAGTAAATGCTGTGATTATATTATTATTAACATTTATTTTATTATTATTAACATTAAATGAAGCTAGAAATTTATTGACATGATTTTTGATGAAGCAAAAATTTTATAATTTTGTAAATTTTTTTTTTTTAAGTTTTAAACCAAGTGCTGTGAATCATAAGCTTCTAATAATAATGTTAACTCTTAATACAGTTACTCACAATTTTTATAAAAATTAAAAAAAAAATAATGGATTATTAAAAGTTTTCGATTTTTCTTTAGAGCTTTTTGTAGCGGCTTTCATATGAAGATAAAATTAAAGATTTTATAATTATGGAAAAACTAAAGGTATGATCACACACTACAAATATTTACTCAAATAAGGGTAATCACTTTTTTAGTACACATTTGTTTGACGCTATTTGATCTTATAAGTGTGTTGTAAGATCAAACAGCTTCAAATAAAATATAATTAAATTTGTTTGTGGGAATTGTCCTGAAAAAAACAAGTTTTTGAAATTATTAATTAGTGGTGATGTCTTTTTCATGAAATATTTGCCTTGTGTGACCGTAGCTGAATATATAAATAATTTTAGCTCACTTACTGCAAACAACAAAAACTTTTTGAAGAGCTGCCTTGAAACGAGTGGCACGACAACGACAACTTTTTTGGGACTTTCTAATGCTTTGATTTCTAAAGAAAAAAACTAAGCTAGACATGGTTTCACGTCTTCATATCGTAGTGTATGAATGTTTTCAAGTTTCAGCATGATTATTTTTGGTTTAACTATAAACTAACACATACTCGTAGAGATGAACGCAACATGTTGTTTTGTAACTTGATTAGTTGCCACAAATGGTGGTGGCAGAAATGAAGAGTTTGAAATTGATTTAAGATAAGAAATCGATATGTACATATATATGTAGGTATTAAAATCTATATATCATTTAAATCAGCTAAATAATTGTTTATTAATTTTAAGGTTATTTGCAAATATGTATGAGTAGGAAAATGTTTGATAATTATTTAACTATAAAAACAATTTGAAAGATTGTTGGTTTTTATATTTCTAGTTACAGTATATATGTAAGTATGGTAGATATTTAATTAAAAATGTTTGATATTAGCTGTATTGAAAACTAATTGCAATTTAAATGTTATAAATTTCATAGGAAAATGTAGAAAAGATTTTAAATTTAATTAAAAATAAAAACGGTTTATATAATAAAACAGAAATTACAATGCAAAATTAAAACAGTTTGTATAAAACAAATATATAAAATCCACTGACAAATTTCATTCACAAATGTTGCTTAATTTTTTCAATTTGGTGGCTTAAACAGGGATTTATTTAATTTACTGCTTAAAACAACATTTGCATTTGAATTCAAATTATAATAATAATGTCTCAGTTAAAATGTTATAAAATGAAATTAATTACTGAAAATGTTACAAGCTAATAAACAAAACCAAAACAGAATGTTAAGTAGAAAATAAAGGTTTGTGAAAGCTAAAACAACATGTTGGAATTAATTTAAATATTACAAAAAAAAACAAGCAACACTAGAAAATATCCTTTAGAAAATAACCTTTGCATTTGTTTGATAACCTAACAGCAGTCATGGTATAAAGCAACATTTTATGTTATTTTGCTTTTCATAGCAAAAGTGTATATTTATGTTTGTATATGACTGTCTGTATGTATGTATGTATGTATGAATATAGACGTGACTGAGTTTTCAAATAGTCCAAAATATGAATAATAAAAAAAAATATTCTTTGTTCATTAAAAATACAATTTATTGAAATGTTTACATTTTTTTTTATATTTGCTTCTTTTTTTTATTTGAATTGTGATGAATTTTTATTAATAATTTTTTTTTGATGTCTGGCTGGCAGGCAGCAGGTTATTTGCTTAAAATTTAACATTTTGAAATGAGAAATAAATTTGAAGGTGAAGCTGAGTTTGCAATAGAAGTTAATGGTTATTGAAAAGAGGTATTCAAGCATAATGAATAAAAAATTTCCAAAATTTGCATTGAAAGATTGAAAGTTTAAAGTAAGTGCTGTTAAAAGTACAAAAACTTTACAAGGGAAATAAATACAAGCCATCTTAAATTGAAAGCACCAGCACGTATAAGCAATTTCGTAAATAATAACAGTTATAAAATATTAATCATACGTACGCTGGGATGACAAAGTTGTTACAATTTCACTGCTCTGCTTTTAGTAAAATTTGAATCTGTAAATTACCATGTGTAAATCAATAACTCATTTAGTACAAATTTAAAGCATTGTTTACATAAAATCCGGCTTAATATAGCAGTTTTTTTAAACACCAGTTTCGTTTTTTTTTCACTGACTTCGTTTCTAAACATAAATTCTGTAATTCTATAAAACACTAAATCAGTCGAAATATATTTGAACGAGAAATGGAAGGGAATATCAAAATATTGGCTGTATAACTTAAAAATGCGAAATTCATAACAGATGTCATATCTGCTAAACTAGAAGGGACACCAAAAGGAAACGTCAGCAGAGACTTTGACAAATCGCAGCATGTGAACCCACTCTTAGTCCTTGAACATTATACAAGCAGAGAAGAAATATAGTTGTACATGTTTACCACAACTATTTAAATATTTTTAAACATTTTTTTTGAATATTATAATCACTTATTTTTTATGATTTCTGCAACCATTATATGGTTAAGTAACCATTAACATGATTATAGCAATCATATATATGATTATAGCAATTGTGTAATGTTTATGGTTTTTATCAGTTTTATGATGAAAGATTATACCATATAATGTTGTTCTCTATCAAAATCAAAGAGCAACAAATTATTATAAATTATTTCATCATAAACATGATTGCAACAAATATAAACATAGTTAGTACAATCGTTTATATAATTGTGCTAATCGTTTGCATCATAACTTGACCATATTATTGTTACCGCAATCATATAAACGAATAAATAAAGACTCGTTATATTTGCTTTAAACTAATTGGCGCTTTTATTTAGCAATTAAAAGGAATCCGTTTGTATTAAAGGAAATAAACCCCCGTTTTTAAAGCTTTAAATAATAAAAAGAACGTGATTATATTGTTTCTATTTAAAAACGGTAGTTTATTTCCTTTAAATAAACCGCATTTCTTTTAAGGAAATAGACCTCCGTTTTTAATAGGTAAAAACCTAACAATATAATAACTTCTTTAAATCTTGTTTTATGAGGTAAATTTTTTGGATTTTATAATTATAATCTCTTTAAGATATACATACATACATAGATACATAAAGTAATGCTTTAAAACATAATTAGTAATACAAAATATGGTGAAAAAATGAATTCCGGAAATCAATAAAATTAAGAATTTAAATGTTTTTCTTAACAAAATAAGTAATTTTAAATTTTTTCCAATATTTTTGCATAAAATAGTTTGACGGATTGTCATGTTTTAATAAATTTGTAATAAAGAGAAAATTCACTTTTAAGCAAAAGTCTTGCAAAAATCTTTTTGTTTAATGATAGTTTTGAAATACATGGTTTCATCTCAACGCACAGTGGTCCAAATTCTCCATATTAATTTTTTTTTTATTACACCCAATTTTGTTTTTACATGTTAATTGGTACCGGATAACTTCGTGTAAAAAAAAACCGCGTCTAAAAAGATATTGATCGTATGCCAAATTGGTGATTGGTTCCTTAGCTCTAGAACCTTTTGAAATTAGTGAAAAATAAGAATTTTTTAAGTACAACTATTCAGGTTTTTAATATTAAATCACATATACAATGTGTTTTTACACAAGCATAGTTATTAAGGAAAAAAGATACATATGCACCATAAGCTTAAATGTAATGTAAAAAAAAATGTAGGACAAGTTCATTTAATTGTATGCACTAAAAGGCAATTCCTCTAATTTTTTACTATTTACAATTGCTCTGACCAGTAAATTTGCTTGTATCCACAAAAAGGGAATTTCCCTAAATTTGTGATATGAACATATTTCGAAAAAATTAAATTTAACTAAAAAAAATTTAAGCCCAAAAGATTTTGAATCGTTGTATATGGAATAAAATCGTGTAAAAAAATGTAAAATTTGTTTATTTTCAAACTGTGTTATATCCAAACCGTGTAAAAACAGAATTAGGGGTATTTCAAAACTAAATATTTTGTTTGGTAATAAGTTGACAAGTGCCCATAGTGCATAAGGGTACATTTTTTTTATTTATTTAACTTCTGTTTCGGGTTTGCTTTCTTGTTATAAACACAAATAATTGCTGTTTTGTTTTTCTTTTAATAGTTCAGTTGATATTTACTAGCGCAATTGATGTTGAAAAAATAATAACAAAGTTTTTAAAATATTTTTTTGCTAAATTAATTAAATTTCACTATTTTTGTATTTCAAATAAAATGTTTTGTTGAGAGAAAAAATGCTGTTTTTTACGTGTGTGTCTTAAGGTACGGTCACATATGGCAAATATGTATTTAAAAAAGCGTAACCACTTGTTTTAGCACAAATTTGTTAAATGTTGTTCACTCTGACAAGAGTTTTGCAAGATCAAACAGCATCAAATAAATTAAAACTAAATATTTGTTGTGATTTGGCCTAAATAAGAAAAGATTTTTTTTTTTAAATACACAAACGAGTTCAAATATATTTTATTTAGTGGTTACGTCTTTTTCGGCAAATACTTGCCAAATGTGACCGTACCTTTATATGTATGTAAACATTTTGTTCAATGTCCAAAATAAATTAGAGTTTTAAATGGAAATTTATTAAACCTTAATTCTATTATTTGTGTTTTTTTTTTGCAATCTGTAGGATTTTAGCTTGTCAATGTTTCCAAAATTAGCTGCCAGTTTTTGCTTTAGTACATTTTATTTACTTAATAGCTTAAAGTGTCCTTTACTAAGAAGGAACTATTTGATGCTTGGTATTGTAAAAAACAAGAAAATAAGAAACTTAATAGCTGTTGTATCATATGTTTTTGCCAAAATCAGGCTTTAGAATAATGAAACGGATATTTATGGGTTTCTGGCCCATCAAACAAAACTAGTTTTTGAGGCTACAAATAAATATTGGCAGGATGGGAATTTTGTAATTCCATTTAAAATGTAGATAAATTTGTTTGCTTCCGCTGGCAAAGCCTATAATGCAAAGCCAAAACATAAAGAACTTGACCCCAGCTAATATAGCTGGGAGTCAAATAAATTGCTCTCCTATGCCAGAGAAAAAATGCTGCAAGTATTTGAATTCATAAAGAATAAAGATCCCAAAAAGATTACAGTCATGTAGCAACAAAAATAATTTATTAAAACTAAGTGACTTTCATATTTTTATCTTTTTTCATATTTTTACACAATTTAAGTTTCATTATAAAAAAAGGTTTATTTTTATATTAAATATTTATTGAAAATAAATGAAGAAATAATCTAAAACAGAGAAACGTACATTTCTTTAATTTTAACTGAATATATGGCCAATAGTTACTGGCCAACAAAAACTTCTCTTACAAATTAAATTAAAATGTAATAGAAAATTGTCGACCAGACTACTTCAATTACTAGTAATAGTTCTTATTTTTGTTCGAGATGTTCCAACAGTCATCCATTTAAATTTCTTAATTCCAATTAAGCCTTCTTCAGCATCTCAGGTTGACGAATTACTAAATAGGCCGTCGACAACAAAAACTTCTCTTACAAATTAAATTAAAATGTAATAGAAAATTGTCGACCAGACTACTTCAATTACTAGTAATAGTTCTTATTTTTGTTCGAGATGTTCCAACAGTCATCCATTTAAATTTCTTAATTCCAATTAAGCCTTCTTCAGCATCTCAGGTTGACGAATTACTAAATAGGCCGTCGACAGCAAACTATGGCAGACTTTGTGTAGAATTCTTAGATGAAAGTGAGAGTGCAAAGCAAAAAAAAGCTGCACCTTTATTGAAGACTTGGTTCCCAGAAGAACTGACAATTACTGATGGAACAAGTCTCTATACGCAGGGAAAAAAATATAATTTTGCAACTATTTCAATATTTTTAAACATTTTTTTAAAAAATGTTTTATATGATTTCTGCAACCATGATATGGTGAAGTTACCATTCACATGATTATAGCAATTATGTAATTGGTAATGTGATCAGTTTTATGATGAAAGATTATACCATATTATGTTGTTCTCTATCATATTCAAAGCACAACAAATTATTATAAATGGATTCATCACAAACATGATTGCAACAAATATAAACATAGTTACTGCAATCGTTTATATGATTATAACACAAAAAAATAATTTTTCATCAAGACAACGCAACAGCGCACAAGAGTGTTTTAGCAATGGCTAAAATAAATGAATTTAAGTCGGGGTTGCTTGCCCACCCACCTTATTCTCTTGATTTAACTCCCAGTGACTTTTACCTGTTTCCAAATCTAAAAAAATTCCTAGATGACAAACATTTTACCTCAAATGAAGATGCAATTACAGTTGTAAACCACTATTTTGAAGGCGTTGAGGAAAACTATTTTAATCAAGGGAAAAAATTGCAAGATAAGCGCTGGACTAAGTGTATTGAAGTTTGAAGAAAAATAAAAATATTTTTGAAAAACTAGCTATTCTCTTTCTGTGCTAGGCTAAGAAGTTTCCGAACCGCTGTTCGCTGTTTTATTAAAAAAAAATCTGGTGAGTGTTTTTTATTGATAAAATTTATGAACATGCAAAGTTTCATGTCAATGCGGCTTTTCAAAAGCGAGTTATACATTTCTTCCGGCCAGGTTGAGCACTTGCACCACTGTGCTGTAAGACAAATTTGAAGGTGTCAGTATTATTATTGTTTCATACAAACAAAATATTTTACACTTTATTATATTAAGAAACTATATACATACTATACATTACTTAATATGTACATAAATATTATTATAGTTAAATGTTAATATTGGAAAGTCAAATATTTTTTATATGTCCAACGAAGTTATTTAAAGTCTATGGAAAATGTCAAGAATTACAAACCATTTATTACAAATGTAATGAAAACACTAAACATGCTCGTACATGTTCTTAAGGATATAAGAAAATGAGACAATAATATAAACATTTATTCATTTTGCCCCCCTCCCCCCCACCAAAAAAAGGGTTCTTTAGCTTTGAAACTGAAAATTTATTTAAGGTGGCAGAAATTTTAAACATTTTTGTTTTTATTTCTGTCTCTGTCTCTGTCTCTGTTATGATTTTGTTTTTTTTTTCAACTTTCTCTTTTTCCTTTTAAATAATTCTGCTGTCATTTAACCATTTTCGCATGTGGCAAAAAGTTTGGCAATTCTCTGACAGTATATACACATTTACGTGACTTAAAGGGGGAAACAAACAGAAAAAAAAATAAATTTGAGAAGAATATTACTTGATAGAGGTAAATAAATGGATTTTTAAATAAAGTCTTAGTTGTATAAAGCTAAAAAGAAAGGAAAATATCAAAAATAGGCAACATCAATGTAATAATAAAAACAAAGTAGCAAGGAAAAAGTTTACTTTTTTATATACTTTCATACGAGATTCACAAAAATTACAATAATAATATTTATGCATGTGTTTTGTTGTATTATCGGGTGCTTTTTCTCAGTCCTTCATTATGCACATTTGAGTGATTTGTAATGAAATTTAAATATATTTTTTTTCATTTACACTGGCAAATTATGCACGAGGTCTGATCAAAAAATAACCATTATTATTACGTATGTTTAATTTTCGTCTGTTATACATGTTAGTAATATCACCCTTTTTGGATTGTCAGTTTGTTTTTGACAGATAAAAAGGTTAGTCGTGTTTTGGTCTGCTCTTCGATTTTTTACGATTCGTAAAATTGTATTAAGTTTTATGTAAACAATTAAATGCGCAAGGCCATTTGAAATGTTGACTGTGGCGTTTGGCGAGTCTACTGTGAGCAGGAACAAAAGTTCAAATGTGGTATAACCGGTTTAAGGAAGGCCGAGAAGATATCAATGACGATGCTCGTCCTGGTCGCCCGAGCACGTCAACAACCATTGAAAACATTGAAGCAGTGAAGAAAATGATTTTGGATAATCGTCGAATCACTATCAGAAAGGTTGCTGATGATGTTGGCATATCGTCCGGTTCATGCCAAGCAATTTTTACGGATGTTTTAGTCATAAAATGTGCGGCAGCGAAGATTGTTCCAAAATTGCTAAATTTTGAGCAAAAATAACGTCGCATGGACATCGTTTAGGAGCTGTTGAACATCGTCAACGACGATCCAGATTTCCTCAAAAAGGTCATAACTGTTGACGAATCATCGGTGTATAGCAATGACATTGAAACCAAAGCCCAATCATCCCCATGGAAACGTCCAGAACTGCCAAGACCGAAAAAAAGCACGTCAAGTTCGGTCAAATGTGAAGATTTTGCTCGACTGCAATGGCGTTGTGCATCATGAATTCGTGCCACAAGGTCGTACGGTCAATAAGGAATACAACCTTGAAGTTATGAATTGTGGAAACATTTTTTTTTTTAGCTCCATGATAACGCACCAGCTTACACATCGATGCTTGTGCGTGAGTTTTTGGCCAAAAGTAAAACCGTTATCATGCCTAAACCACCGTATTCACCGGACTTGGCCCCCGCTGACTTTTTCCTCTTCCCAAAACTGAAGACACCGATGAAAAGAAACTTGTTTGCTACGATTGAGGAAATAAAAGAAAAATCGAAACATGAGCTGTTGGCGATACCAAAAAGCACGTTTAAGAAGTGTTTCGAGAATTGGAAAAAACGCTGGCATAAGTGTTTTATATCTGAGGGGGATTACTTTGAAGGGGACAACATAGTTATTGATGAATAAATAAATACTTTTTGAAAAAAAATTAAATAACGGTTATTTTTTGATCAGACTTCGTATGTAAATTGAAATTATAAAAAGCAGAAAAAACAGAGCTTATAATTAAAGGAATATCAGAGCTAATATTATAAATGAAATTTTTAGAAAATATTACAAACTGGGTTAATTTAATCATAGTTTTTCTTTTTGGGTTAAAGACTTTTTAACCCTAACCGTACTGAAAGCTTTTTAATACATTGACTCCTGATTAGGGTACCCGGGTACCCGTATAGGTTAATGTTTTCATTACGGTTTAAATGCAGCAGATATGACAGCAAAAACAAACTGATAAAGCCGTTCCTATTTCCGGTGTAGATGTAACAAGTGATAATTTTTTAGCTAATCGACTTCAAATAAGAGGAATAAGGAAGATGGAGAAAAGTGTTTATTTATTGTTGACAATGATGCACTATACTCGAAAGGAGCCGTGTTTTAACGGAAAGGAAATACTTTTTGCAATAAAACAAAAGGCATAGTAAATGCTATGGACCAAATGATGTCAAATTATTGTACTAAATGTAAAACAAATAGATGGCCCTTGGTCCTTTTTTTTAACATGGTTGATGTGACTGCTTTGGGTGCATTTTGTATATTCTCTAGCCGCAACTGGCATATTTTTTAAGTAATATATGTACATATGTATGTATGTATGTATGTATGTATGTATGTATGTATGTATGTATGTATGTATGTATGTATGTATGTATGTATGTATGTATGTATGTATGTATGTATGTATGTATGTATGTATGTATGTATGTATGTATGTATATTGTACTCGTATATTCCCTGGCAACTAAAAATATGAAAAAAATAGCCAATGAAAATCTTATAACACGATACGCTAATGTCCGAGCAACTCTCGAACAAATGATAAATAAAACTATACCTAAGGAACTTTGTCAGGATCGGCAACATCAAAGCGTGACAAAACTGGACGGATACCATTAAAAGGATGTTGCTACTTTTTTGCGAAATCGAATCGCAAAACTCGTCAAATCTGTAATGGCTGTAAACAAGGCCAATGTGCAACATGTATACCAAAACAATTGCTCCGCTCTGCACTAAATGTTGATTTTTCCCTAAGACTTATTTTGTGCAGTACAAATTTAGATATAAAATTTTTATTAAATGCTAAATAAAATAAAAACCAAAAGCTACCTTTTCCTTTTTCTAAAGTAAAATCCTTTAACTTGTATACGGGTACTCGGCTACCGTTATCAGAAGGTTAAGGGATATTTGGTTTTCAGTAGCTACAAAGTCAACAAGAAAAAAAAAAAAAAAAAAAAAACAAGAAAGCTTTAATAGCTGAAAATATTTAGAAAATGATGAACTGAAGGAACTTGTAGAACCTCAACTTTGTATCTTTTATTGTTTAAAGTTCGTTCGAGGTGCCCGTGTCAGGATGGTTACGGTTAAAAATATCATGAATTAGTTGGCTGGCAGTGATGTCTTAAAACACTGTGCTTCAAAGAGCTGTACATTCCTACTTTGTGAAAGGTTAACATGCAACTAAAGATATAAGAATTTTGTCTCAAATATTTCTGATTATTTAAGTTGGATTCACCCATTTGTTTCGAACAACATTTTTGTTCGGACAAAGTTTTTTTCATATAAAGTTTGACGCCTCTTTTTAAGAGTTAGAAACTATTTTGTACGAACAACTAATAATTTTATATTTTGTCTGGACAATAGTGAACTGAGTTGCCAATAGGTTAAATTTGTATTGTTAAGAATTGTAAAGTTGTAATGTGTGAAAATAGCTTTAAAATTTTTTTTACTGCAATTATTTTTTTAACTTTATTTTTATATAACGGGTAATTCAAACAGAGATACTTTTTTCAATAGCCTTTTCTGACAGATCACGTGTAAGTTGTGTCATGCTGTCATGTTAGTTTTGTTTAGTATTGTTTGGCATTTTATAATGGAAAGACTTACTCCTGAACAACGTTTACAAATCGATCAACTTTATTACGAAAATTAGATTCAATGGACAGACCATCTACGAGGTAGCAACGGCCAACATTTGATAGACATTACGTCTTCAAAAAATTAATGCCAAAGAATGTTCTTTCAAATGATAATAAAAATTCCTCATTAAATTTGAATTTTCTGTGTGTTTTTCTTTAAAAAAGTAGGGAACCTCGAAATGGTTCATGCTTTACGTACATACTTTGCTAATAATAATGCCTTACGTATGTCGATGGCCATCAGCAAAAGAAACTTTCTTTTTTCATTTATTTTAAATACACAATAGCGCAATACACCATCTTGTGCAAATGGTATTGCATCGTATTTAGCTGTGTATTTTGTTAGTCTAGATACCATTTGCACAAGATGGTGAATTGCGCTAATATTTAAAATTAATTTTATGTTTGTTTTTTGACAAAATAAATCTATGGCCGTTGTAAAACTAATAGAGTTTGTTTTTTTGCTTTGATTTTCCAGAAAAAATCGTTGAAAATCGGTGAATCGTGCTGCGAAAAACTCTGAATACAAAAGTTTTCTCCGGACAAAATTTTTGTTCGGAACAAATGGGTGAATCCACCTTAATTGTGAATTCATTAAATTTCAATTCAATTTTCCATTTACAGCATTTAAGTTTAAATCCCTGTAATAATTAACAAAATAGACCGGCCGGCCATTTTTCTAAAATTCTATTAAAAGTTTTGATAAAAGTATCGACAACTGTATGCACAACTGTTCTATGTATGTAATTTTACATTAATTATCAAATCTTGCGCTTTCTAATGCAATACAAATTTCCATGATTTTCATATAAATTCTTGGCTTTATTTTGTTTTTAAAAAAGAAAGTTCTCTTTACAAAACCCAGTATTTGTCATTATTTACCCATATTAAGTACTTAAAAGACAATGTCTTTGAATTTATTTCAAATTCAATTGTAGCCATTATTGTAAAACTCAATTAAATTGCACAATTATGTGAATTTTATTTAAATGAGCGTGCAGACAAAAAGCGTAAGGATTTATTTCCTTTGTGGTGTTAATAAAAATTAAGCGATTTTTTTTATATACATCATCGCTTGTTATGTGCACTCGTAAAGTCTTTATTAAGTGTTTATTCAACTTTACTTGGCATATTTATTTGGCATATACTCGTATCTAATATGTTGCATTCGTGTATGCAGGTTTAATAGTATATTTGAAGAAATTTTCTTAATGGAAAAAAACTTTTAATGCAAAAACTTATTACAAAAGTGCCAACTTTACTGGCCGTTATATTCAAAAGTTCTTTAGTTCTAGATAACTAAGGGCACTTGTGAACAACCCTAATAATATTAATTACTTTTTTACAGTAGCAGATATGAACTTTACATAGGTACATATACAGCAATTATTACACAATAATTTTTACTCATAGATGACATTATAGCGTGTCATTCTTTATACATATTCAGGCATGTGATTGAAATCGATACCGAAAACGAATCAGTTTTGGAAATACATTTTAATGCATTTATAATTTAATTTTTAAAATTTTTGTTTCAAGATTTTCTTTAGTAGCCAATTTCTTTATATTTTATGTGATAAAAGTTTTTCAATACAGAAATATTACAAAAAAATAGACTTCTAAAACTCATTCGTTTTCGATATCGATTTCCATCACATGTCTGATTATTATGGAAAATATTAGAATTGAAGTGACCATTAATTCACTTTTATAAAACTAATCGTTGATTAGCTATAACAAAGGTTATTAATGTTCACATTTTTAGATTTTAGGGAATATATTAAATTGCGTCATCAAATGAAATGACCCCTTTAAAAGTCATTTGGTAGTTCGGAAATTTTATTAAAATGTTTAAGAGTATCAAAATATATGCTTTCGATTGTTATAAGAGTTAATTAATTTTAGTTCCTTCTTTTAGCTTTTTTTTTTATATATTAACAAATGTGCAGCAATTTGTGGTTCAAGGGTCTTCAATCGATTTTAAAAGGTTTTGAAAAATCGTTCCTTATATTTGTTATAGAAATTAATAAGCAAATGGTTTAGATATACTGTGTTGCATTACTATAATTACACTTGATATTTGCTATTTATTGTAAAGTTTAAAATAGTTTATTAAAACGTGTACAATTATTTTATGAGTATGGTTAATGATCTCTTTTTATAAAAAAATTGAGAAACCACTTCAATAATTTAAAAGAGAAATTGTGTTTTAATATTTTGCTAGTGTTTCATAACTATAATTACATTTTATGATAAACAAAGAAGAATACTAAAATAACAAAACTTTAACTGTTATTTATTCTTATCACGCAATTTTGCACAATTTGCTATAAACTGCCACGTGGTTTAATGATTTTAAGAAAGATCAAATTTCAGTTTATATTGTTTTGGTACTTTGGTTAAAATAGTACTTTTGGTATTTTATTACTTTCCTGTTGCTAAACGCCGTTGATTTGCATTTTTCGTATTTTTTTTTTCAATTATTTTACTAATTGCGAAAAAGTACTTTTTTTTGGTACTTGTGCAAAAGTTGTGTATCGTTTCTGTTTTTAAAAAAATTTAAGAAAAATTTACGAAAGTTTTTTAATGCAATATCCTTCTCCCCCTATTTTAAGCAGTTGTGGCTTAAGTTTTCGAACAGTTGCCAAAACATAAACCGGTCACATGTTGTAATAACAAATTTTTCAAATAATCCGGATTAGTATAGAAACAAAAAATAAGGCGGCCTTAAAAAAACTTTCTAAGCGGGATAATCTCAGAATTATAAACAACTTAATGAAAAGTCTTGGTTAGATTATTAAGGAATAATCAAATAAAAATGTGTCCAAATCAACCATAAGTAGACTGCTAAAAGAAATCCCAGACAATTATTATCTGCGCTAAGGCTGCTACTCAGCCAAAAAAAAAACTAATAGAGTTCAGTTCACTGAAAGAAGTTTAAAAACAAATGGCCGATAATCTTTGTTAATAATTGCACTAGTTAAGCATGTACAATTGTTTAAGATGATTTTTTTTTAGTGATGGTCCAGATGCTTTCAACAACTATTGGAGCAACCTACAGAAGGAACCACATTTCTTAAAAATAAAGTTTGGAGGCGGTTCTTTAATGGAAGCTTTTTGTGCTGACGCATTGCATCTATTTGGGATTTTCATGTACGGTGACCATCGAGGTGTATACCAAGGTTTTTAACATCGGATTGTTGTTGTGTTATTGCTTGATTATTGATATAAATACGACAATATGATTTTTAATGCAATGTAAATGTTCAAATATACGATTATGTAGGTAGCGAAATGTTGCTTGAGGGTTTTCATCAATGCTTAAGGTACGGTCACATTTTACAAATATTTACCAAAAAAAACGTAACCACTTGTTTTAGCAGAAATTTGTTTGACGTTTTTTACTCTTACAAGAGCTTTGCAAGATCAAACATCATTAAATAAATTAAAACTAAATATTTGTTGTGCTTTGGCCGAAATAAGAAAAATTTTTTTTGAAATACCCAAACGAGTTGAAATGTATTTTATTTAGTGGTTACGTCTTTTTCGGCAAATATTTGCCAAGTGTGACCGTACCTTTAGAATAACAATATCACCAGCAAATGTTGATGTGTAGTTACGATTGTTTGTTGGCATATCAGATGTTTATATCAAATATAAGAAGAGGCCCAGGATACTTCCTTGCTGTACTCCTGCTTCAATAGGTTGTGCGGATCTTAAAAGTCCCCTTCTTTAAGCAAGTAATTGTTCGACCAATTAAACAGCTTTCCAGTAGCTAATATGTGTTTACGTTAAGTTTAGTTTCAATTTATATATTAGACCATCCTGACACACATTATCAAACGCTTTAGACATGGCGAATGAAAGAGCAGAACAATATTATTTTTCTTTAAATATTTTTTTTTGACGATATTTACAAGTCTGTGATTTGTTCGATAGTACATACTGTGTTTTCTTCTAAATCAACATTGATAATTCGGAATAAAATTGTTTTTAATTAAAATCGGGTATAACTTGTTCATGAGTAACTTCTCGAATAGCTTTGATATATTCGACAAATAATTTTAAATATCTACATATATATTTTAAACATCCCAGCAAAAACTTCACTTACAAATTAAGTTAAAAAGTAATAGGAAATTGTCGACCAGACTACTTACAAATCGACTAAAAAAATAACTTATTTTTGTTCGCAATGTAAAAGTAATCCCTTATAATTTTGCCACTTTTAACCAAAAAATTAATAACTTATTTTTATACTTAAAAGTTTTATAAAATATGTAGTTGTTGACTGATTAAAACAACATGTTATGAAATAAATAAACGAACTCAATAAATATGAAAGAAACTTATTGCAAAATTATAAAGTTACAGATTTATAATCATATAATAAGTGCTGTTTCACACGTTTCAGTTTTAGCTGACCAGTTTTTGTTCAATTCTCTTTTGAACCTGCCATTTCGTTCACACGCGTATCTTCACTGTACTTTTTCATGCAAACAACTTGACGCAGAATAAGACGGAGAAAATAAAATAAGAAAACAAATGAAAGTAAGCAAATTGACTAGTACCGTCAATTATGTACCCCATTTATACATTTTTCTGTCTCACTCAAAAGTACTTGCCTTGAAGAGTTAGAATTGAAACGTGTGAAAGCGGACTAACTCCTCTAAATCTATTTATTTAAAGTAAATTTTTTGGATTTTATAATTATGATATTTTTAAGATATGTATATATAAAGTAACCCCCTTATTCAAAAACGATTATTAAATTTAACAAACGTTTATTAAGACAGATTAGCATATAAAAATTTGCTTAATAAGCGTTTGTTAAATTTAATAATCGTTCTTAATACCCCCTTAATTATTTTATATAAATTTAGTAATAGAAAAATTGGCGAATAAAGCTTCGAAATAATGAATTCTGGAAGTCATTAAAATTAAAAATGTAAGTAAAGTTTCTGCTGAGATGTTTTAGCTAGAATCATAATATGATTGCACCTAACCTCAATATAATATTTTCACAATCGTATTATAACTAAAGTGGAATTATACTATGGTTGTGCTAAACATAATAAGCATTTAAGCTATTCGTATTCTTCACGGGTATATTTGCTTTTTTTATACAAATAAATATACTGTTAATTACTTGCATAACAAATTCAACAGACAATTTTTCTGTTTTAAACGGGTTTCCCAACAAAGACCTTTGATTTTTCAAAATAAAATTAAACAAAGAATTTAGATGAAAATCATTGATTATTTTATAAACATTTTCAAACATAGTTTAGCAAAATAGCGGCTATATTTCGTTGATCATGTCACGGATTTTGTGTTGTAATGCTGCAATCAATTCGATTGGCTCTAAATAGACTCTATATTTAACACAGCATCACAAAAATAATGTTATATCGCGAAGTCTAAATTTTGTGAATATTCATTATTATTGCAATACTATGGCCCTGTTGCAAAACAAAGTTCTTTTTTAATTTTATAAGTAATTAAAATCTTTGTATATTATTAATTATTAAGTTGGTCATCTTCAGTGAAAAAAAAGGAAAAATAATTTAAAGTTTAATGACGTCTTAAGTTTCTTTCACTGTATGGACTGTTTTACTACAACAGCCCTCAAGCCGAACAATAAATACAGTACAGAGCACATAAAAAAGTTCAAAGCTTAGTTTTAAAATTGTATTTTACACTGTAGTAAACCTTATTTCTGGTTGGTGTTTAAAATATATTTTTTTTTCGCGAACCTCTCTAATGAAAATATATAAATTTCGCAATATACTACATGCATTTGTACATATGTAAGTGTAGATATGTATGTATGTTTGTTTATAGCCTGAGTGTTTGCGTTCATTTTTATTTTCACAATCATTGTTGCTGCTGTCGACGTTTCATTTAGCAACTGGTGGGTTTATTATACAGACATTCGCCACTTTTCATTTGGTATAAATTGCTGTTGTACATACATAGATACATACATATGTATGAATGTTCATATACATTTAGTCTTTTTATTTAGTTTGGTTTATGGCATTCGGTTGTTGGTCATTAAATTATAAACTGCAACATTTGTGGCAACGCTCACAAAAACACGCACATGCATGCATAAATGTATGTATCCTTTACAGCGTTAAGAAGCAAAATAATCGTATAGAAAGTAATATTATGATAAAAGAACTAAAAAATTGAGATATTTAACAACACCCGAGGACATTTGACCTAAACACCAACTACACACACAGATATACATACATATACACTGCGTTGCATAACTATAAATACATAAAACTTTTCTCAATTTTGTAAGTTAAAGAAAGGAACATAAAAAAAACAAATATTCAGCCTTATTATGAGTGTCGTTTTCTTTTTACGACAACGACTGTTTCGTAATAGACTAAAGATAAAATTAAATTTGTTTCTTTAATCTATTACAAGACAGTCGTTGTCGTAAAAAGAAAACGACACTCATAATAAGGCTGATTATTTAACAAAAATAATTTGTGGAATATATCAATATATATCGAAAATATACTCATGAACAAGTTATACCCGATTTTAATTGAAAACAAGTTTATTCCGAATTATCAATGTTGATTTAGAAGAAAACACAGTACTATTGAACAAACCCCTAGACTTGTAAATATCGTAGGGAAAACATTTGAAAAAATATTGTTCTGCGCTTTTTATTGACATTTCCCGCAAACACACAAAAGCTATTGGAAAGCTACTTAACTGGTCGAACATTTAAGCTTAAAGAAGGAGACTTTTTAAGATTCGCACAACCTATTGAAGCAGGAGTACATCAAGAAAGTATCCTGGGCACCTTCTTATACTTAATATAAACAACTGATATGCCAACAAACATCAACATTTGCTGGTGATATTGCTATTCTAAAGGTACGGTCACACTTGGCAAATATTTGTCGAAAAAGACGTAGCCACTAAATAACATATTTTTGAAACCGTTTATTTATTTAAAAAAACAAATATTTAGTTTAAATTTACTTGTAAGAGTAAACGACATCAAACAAATTTATGCTAAAACAAGTGGTTACGCTTTTTTGAGTAAATATTTGTAAAATGTGATCGTTCCTCAAGCATTGCTGAAAACCCTCAATCAGCATTTTGCTACCTACATAATCGTATATTTGAACCTTTACATTGCATTGAGAATCATTATTTTTTTTTCTGTGAGTTTAGTCTTAATAATTTCCTTTTAAATACTTTTACTTAAGTTCATCATACATTTCTTCTAATTAATAATTATCAATTATTAATTTAGCATTATTGTTGGTATGAAGCGAGTTTTTAAAAGTCATGACTAGAATCTGACGTGGTAGGAAAAAATGATTAAGGACAGAAATGTAGCCCTTACATAGCCATGAATATGATCGGACTAAAAAAATATTTCGCGAATTGTTTTTACTTTATCTATAATCCTATGGGATGACTGACACCGCTCTAAAGTACACCCAAACCCATAAGCCCTTAACATTTTAAATAATTGTGGCTATATTCCGCTAAGGAGTAGGAGTACAGTGGATCTGAGCTAAAGTAAAGAAAAAAGAATGCCAACTTAATATATATAAACAACAATAGTTAAACTATTTTCGACTGGCACTGGCTGGACTAAATAATTAAAATTGAAAATTGTTAGTACGTTTTTAATTAGGATACAATAAATAAATAGAATGACTAAGTAATAAAAAAATTTAACAAAAAAACATTGTTTTTTATTTTACGTCTTAAAAAGGTATAAAGAAATTCATTGGTGTTTCAGAACTATAAATACACTGAAATTAAATGTAAATTATTTGAAAGTTAGTAGTTTTTAAAAAGTTTCAGATATACAAGTTATCAATTTCAATGAAAAAACTTTGACTAAAAACGCGAAAGGTACCCTTGGGTACCTTGGTGCACACATAAGGGTTAACAAAGATTAACAGTTTATAATTTTTATTTGTTTGTAAGCTTCTTTCAGTGAATTCAAGTCTATTAGTTTTGTGGCTACATTTATTTTTACCATAATAATCTGGTATATTTGCAATATTTTTTGCTAAAACAAGTGGCCGGCTATGTTTTTTTTCGCAATTGCTCAAAATTTTAAGCGAGTTTATTTTATAAACTGTAATTTAACCATTTTTAAAATCACTAAAGGTACGAATAACGCGGCATTTTATACCAAACTCTTGAAAGTTGTATAGTAAGAATAAATAGCAGCTATATTTTGGTTTTTCTAGTATTCTTCTTTGTTTGTTACAATATGTAATTATAGTTATGAAACACTAGAAAAATATTTAAGCACAATTAAATTTTAAATTATGGAAGTGCACTTCCAAATTTTGTATAAAACAAGTAAGAAAGTATATATGGTCAAGCCCGACCATGCAATACCCTACACCCAGTATATGTATAAACAGTTTTTCAGAAATGGGCGTTATATGGGATATATAACCTATTGTGGACCGATCATCCAAAAATTTGGTGTCATGATGTCTGTGAATATAAAAATTATATGTGTTAAATTTTATCTCGATATCAATACATTTAAACAATTTATGGAGCTTAAAGTGAATTACGGAGAGGGTCTTATTGGGGAGTTTTAACTAATTATGGACCGATCATAATAAAATTGTACCGGATTATTTTTAGACATATGAAATATATTTGTATTCAATATTATTTGGATACCAAAATTTTTGAGAGAGTTATGCTCTTTAAAGTGATTTTCGGAAGCGGGCCTTATATGGGAGCTACGACTAATTATAGACCGATCTGCACAAAATTTGTAAATGTGATTTGGCTTCATTTCCCACTTATTTGTGGTGAAATTTGTTTGGATACTTGCATAATTCAAACATTTATGGAGGACATTTGTATGGGGGCCAGTTGAAATAATGGACCGATTTCTACCAGTTTCAATATCACGTACCAAATTTTATTGAATAATCTTCAAATTGCGACTGTACTTTGCGCACAAGCTTTACATGGAAGCCAGCCAGCCATACGGACGGATGGACATCGTTAAATCGACTCAGAAAGTGATTCTGAGTCGTTCGGTATACTTTAAGGTGGGTGTTGGACCAATATTTCTGGGCGTTACAAACATCAGCACAATACCAATATAGGGTACAATGTAGGGTATAAAGAGATCATTAGATAATTGTACACGTTTGAAAAAAAACTGTTTGTTACTTTACAACAAACTGCAAACATAAAGTGTAATTATAGTAATGCAACACAGTGTATATTATAATGGATACAGTAGTCATGTGTATTTCTCGTATAAAAAAACAATTTAGGCAACAGATTGTTTATGCTGGCAGAACAGTTTATTTTAGTTTCCTTTAGTATTTCGCTCTTAATGTTTCTAACTCTGCTTCCTGAGTGTTGTACTTTGCTATCAGTGTTTTTAGTGGTTATTGGTCAATAATACTAAAAATTTATGATTTTTAATTTGTATTTCCACAGACTCATAAAAATCGCAACATATTTAAGGTTGTGGAAAAAGGTTTGAGGCTGTTGATTACTCGTACTCGTATGTTTGGTTTGCACTTCTAGTCATTAATATTAATAAAAAACAAGCGGGTTTTTATGTCCATGTGTTGGAGGGGGTGAATTTACTGAAATTATTACTAAACTCAACAAGTATTGGCTTTGAGGTGTCCGTAAACCTTGTACTCTAATAATCATTAAATATTAATCATACGTTTAGGTGGCGTTGTGATACAATTTGATAATCCATCAAGTTAAATATTGCTCAGGGACGAGTAAGGGTTTATAAATGAAAAATAATTGAATAATTAAATGTATACGAACAATTTGATGATCTAGTGTGTTAAATAATTAAATTTACTTTTTATTTTGTAGAGTTAAGATCTGTCATTTATTATCAATTACTCTTCAATTTCGACTCGTCAAGGTAAATATTTTTGGATGAGAAGGGAAAAGAGTATAGAAGTGGTACAAGCTTGACCGTACTAGTCAATTTTCTTATTTCATCGAAGTTTATGGTGAATGTGTTTCATAGTTTCCACATGCAAGAGATGGTATATGCGGTTCAAAAGTGCGGTTCAGATTAACTTAAAGAGGAATTTAAAAAAATTTTATTTTATTCTGAGATCGTTTGCAAAAAGTTTGTAAAACATAGAATTATTTCGAACAATAAATACTCTGGATACAGAAAATACTACCAAAAAGAAACATGGGACAATAACAATTTCAATATGTTAAGTAAAGGGTTTTTAGGGTTATAAACTCGACTTACAAATAACCAGCGCTTGCAGATAATTGAATTCTAAAATAATTATTCATGCTGTGTTAGGAAAGTGCATTGTGCAGTTTATCGGAAAATTGTGTTTAGCGGCATAGCTCATCTCTGGTTAAATGTATAAATTAACAAGCAAAATTGTCGTATTTGGTGTGAAGAGCAGCCAGAAGCATTGCTAGAACTGGCCATGTATACCGAAAAATGCAAAAAATTAAAGAGCTAGACTTGGTTGACATGTGGTTACAACAAAACGATGCCACATGCCACACAGCAAGCAAAACAATGGCCCAATTGAAAGGTGAGTTGGGAGAAGAGTTTATTTTACGTTTGGGGCCGGTCAATTGGCTGTCTAGTCTAATGCCTTTAGACTGTTTTATGTGCGGTTAACGCTCATATCCAAAGAAATACCAGCCGCTATGTTTGAGAGAGTATGCCAAAATTGGACCCAGAAATTAAATCATCTTGAAACATTGAATTATATAGATTATTCTATAGAATCAAATAAAGAGTTCATACATTTCTCTAAATTTTATGCGGTTTTTAGAAACACTTTTCAGTTCACATTCAGGTATGTATGACAGATGACCATCACGAATTCCCATGCAGATGTCGATTCTATTTTCAGCATCTTATTTTGGCAAAATGGCGGATATATTTTAATAAACATGTCACGGATGCTGAGACCATACAGTACACCGTATAATGATACATTCAGTATGCAAAGGCTTCCCAACAACTGGTCTTTGATTTTTAGGAGCATCAAATACTAAAAAGCGATCATACAAGGGCAAAAACTTTAATGGTTTTTAATACGTTTTTGTTGATAAAAAAAAAAAGTTATTTTCATTTCTTTTCTTTATATTGCGCCATACTGAGTCGTCATTACAAAACAGCTTAACTGGTAAATTTATGTTTGGAATTTATATAAACTTTTATTTAATTTTCCATCGCTGGTTGTTGTTGTGTACAACGGTCAGCAACACTCGTCCAACCTTATATATTAAAAGAAAATTGAAAGGTGCTGTTCATGTTCTTAGTCTAATCAAAGTTTAGACAGACCCACTCAATTCTCGAATGACTCAAATTAGCACGCACTTACTGGAAAAACAGACACACATTAAAACAATACTTATGTGGGCGATGTCTACAAACAGCCCCTTGTATTTACTGCATTAGTGATTATAAACGTTAAGGCTTTACTGTCACTGACCAGAAACATCTACAGCATTTTGACTATAATTTTTATCTTCATTTCTTCTTGGCTGCTTTGAACAGTTTTAACAGGTGTAAGAAGGCTTTTGAGTATATAGAAAGGTTTCCTGTTTTTCTTTTCTTTTTTTTGTTCTTTTATTTTGAGATTTTGTGTGACTGAAATAAGAAATTTAAGTGCTTTTTAGTGTCAGTTGGTTCGTTGTATTTGCCAGCAGTTTTAAAGACAGCAATGCCAATTAACAGAGTAGTTACTTTTAAAGCCACCAGTAGCCCTTCAAGTAATCTTTTGAGTTATATTTGTAGGCTAATTATTATTATACTCTGAATTAGTGTATTATACGCTTTATTAGCAGTTATTAACTGTTATGCTATTTAGTTATCAATTGTTTGCAACTTTAATTACAAAATCACTAGTCAAATATAACAATACAGTTGCTGAATTGACAATTCACATGTTGTATGTTGTATGTTGTACATTGTATGATTCAACTATTTGATTGTGAACACAAGTCGAATGTTTTTATTGTCAAGCCTTTAAAATGTCAAAAGTAAAATACTCCAATACCTCGCATTGCGTCGTTTCGTTTTGCATTTTGTCGAAGTTGCGTGGCTGCTTAATAATTACTAATCTTCACTGTGCGTCGTTAAATCTTCGAGGTTTTGGATTCAAGTTTTTAATTTTTTTTAAATTTTTGCAAAATCTGTAACACCATTAGATGCTAAAAGAAAAAGTGCTTTGATGATCGAAATGGAGTCTTTGCTTTCTATTTGGATTGAAACTCAAGTTGCGCCGAGAAAAGCAAAAAGATTATTTCTACGTTGAAAAAAAAGCGGTTTAGCAAACATTGGACCAATTTTCTTATGAAAGAAAGCCGATGACTTATTATTTTTGTAACCCTAGAATCTATCTTCGATCGCTACATGGTTTCCTACAGAAAATCTTACTTCACTTTGCGTCGTTTCAATTTGTGCCGTGTTTTTTTTAACGTAAACCCGACTCAAAGTCAATTAATAAAATTCATAATACAAGTGAGAAAATAAATTATTATTAATTTTATTTTCTTGTTTTAAATTTATCAATAAGTTTAAGAATAACTCAAAATTTTGGTTATTTCTTTAAACTAAAATGAGAAATTTTTTGATTTTTTAATATTTGAACTTTTAGTCCGCCTTCACACGTTTCAATGTTACATCTTCAAGGCAAATATTTTTGGATGAGATTGGAAAAGTGAATAAAAGAGGTAGAAACTGGACGGTACTAGTCAATTTAATTATTTCCTTTTGTTTTTGGTTTTCTTTCATGCATGTTGATTTGCCTGAAAAAGTACGAGCATTAAATTGACATGTTTGAATAAAATGGCAAATTCAACAGATAATCTAACAAAAACTGGTCAGCTAAAACTGAAGAGTGTGAAACAGCACTTAGCAACCCATAAGCTTTTATACAACATTCACAGAACATATGTACTCGTATGTAAAAATATCGTAGGTGTTGTACAACAACACTTGTACAACTATTGTCAATTCATACGACATACGACACTATTGTCGATTCATACGACATACGACACTACCACATCAGTTGTGAATTGAACAAATAAATAAAAGGCTGATTAAAAAATTAAAGTTTTAAAAAGCAATCCCTACTCATGTTAAATTCACCAGTCTAAGGTCTTGCAAGTAACTAGCTGGGCAATTGCCAGGTTTGCAGGGTTTATTTAGACACAGCTGTCCTGCCATTTGTATGCCTGTCGTTTTTAGTTTTATCTTTAAATCTTAATGTTATGATTACACCTGCCTATTGTTGCTTCGTCTGCTTTCGCTTCACTCGACTAAAACAGGTTGTAACTTTTTCCCAATTTTTTTTTTTTTTTTAGTTTCACAACTAAGGGCAAGTTGGCTAAAATACAATAGCTAGAAGTGGCCATTATTAAATTTGGATAAAATATTGTTTCGAATAAATTCTTTGTGTGGCTGTGTTTGGATTTTCAATAAGTTTTTTTTGGTAGGACTAAACTTATGGCTGGAACGTTTTCTGCCCAGTGTTAATTTTTTCTTTTCTATGTTTTCTGTATTTATGGCACAAGCACAGCTGTTATTATTCAGACAATCAATGAGCTGTGCGTGTGTTGGGCGGGGAGTGAACAACATTCGGCCGTTTTCATTTGCTATCAATAGAGACTTATACTTTGGTTTAGCTGTTGTTGTTGTTGCTGCTGTTCTAATATTGCTATTTTTTTTATAAAGTAGTTATTTGCTCTTAAGATTTCAATTAAGATTTTTATCGGAAAACAGTGTCTACAGCAAAAAGAAGAAATTAAATTATTTATAACAACAAATAGACGTTTTATTTTTTGCTGTTGTTTATGTCTCGCCTTATTTTGACTATAATTTGGGTTATCGCTGACAATAACTAAAACAAAAAGGAACAAACAAAAATTCAGAAATTAAGCTCTTAATCCAGCAGTATAGTGGCAATGATGACACTAATATTTGTTGATATAAATTGAATTTAAAGTTGTACGTGTAGGGTTTGATGAATAAATTCTAATTTAATTCTTTTTGAAATAAAAACATTTAATAAGGTTTTGTAGCTATTTCCGAAAGAATACACGTACCTACATCATTACTTTTAAAATAGTTGATAACAAACTAGTTCATAGTATTTAATAAATTACTTAATGTACGGTCACACTTGGCAAATATTTGCCGAAAAAGACGTAACCACTATATAAAATATTTTTGAAATCGTTTATTTAGGGCAAGAAGACATAACAAATATTGAGTATTAATTTATTTGATGCTGTTTGATCTTGCAAAACTTTTGTAAACAACGTTAAACAAATTTGTTCTAAAATAAGTGGTTACACTTTTTTGCATAAATATTTGCCATGTGTGACCGTACCTTTAGAACTGGTTATGACACAACCACTTCTAGCAGCCTTATTGGAATCAATTCTAAATTTCTTTTTGCTAAACAATCATTTTGATAATTTTATTAAAGGTTAATATTGGAAAATAATTTCATTTAAATGGCTGCCTCGGCTGGCCATGCAGTAGCCGACACGATCGGTGTTACGCTTGTCGGCGTAACACTTATCTTTGACGGCACCCCACAAATAATAGTCCAACGGTGTCAAATCGCAGCTCCGAGGTGGCCAAACGACATCAGCTCTGCGGCTGATAATGCGGTCTTCAAAAACAGGGCGCAAAACATCGAGTGTAGATTCGACTGTGTGGCACGTAGCGCCGTCCTGTTGAAACCAAATGTTTCCAATATCCTCCTCTTTAATTGTTGTAAACAAAAATTCGTTCGACATAGCCCGATAACTATCGCCATTAACTGTAACGGCCACGTGCGGGTTTTCTGTGCCCCAAATGCGACAATTTTGCTTGTTACATACCCTCCAATATCAAAATGAGCTTGATCTGAAAAGATGATTTTTTGGCAAAATCGGAATCTTCTTTAAATCGATCGCAGGCCCACTTAGCGAAGCGAAAACGCATTGGATGTTGGCTTCAACTCCTGAACCAATTGGACTTTGTATGGCGTCATACCAAGGTCTTTATGCAAAATTCGAAATATTCAATTGTTGAGAACGACGGTGAATTTGATGTTGATGGCGGGCGCTTCACGCACACTTTCTGCCACAGCAGCTCGGGTGTACGCACTGTTTTTGGCTTTTCACACTTTGGTTTATCGATGAGGATGCCAGTTTCTCTCACTTTTTTCACAAGATAACGAACATACGGAGCTGACGGTGATTCTCTTCTTCCAAAATCCGTACGCAGTTTCGCACACATTCTGCAATATTGCCATGATTTTCAAAGTAATGTCGCAATATTTCCCAGCGTTGTTCAAGCGTATATACAACCATATTCGTTCACGAAAAAAGCAGTAGTTGAAATAAAAGCGTTAGATAGCGGACCCGTTATATTAATGTTAAAGAGCTATGTTAGAAATTGATACAGAGCCAATTGTATCGATTACAACCTATAAACTAAAAATCTATGATGTCATTAACGAAATAGAAGCGCTATTTTGCCAAAATATTATTGAAAACATTGATAAAAGAGTCAACTTCTGTGTGTGTGGTTTCTGTGAACTTCCGGACATTTTTCATTTATAATTCTCAAGCCTTAAGGAGCCACACATGGCAAATATTTGACGAAAAAGACATAACCACAAAATAAAATTTGTTATAATTCTTGTGTTTATTTGAAAAATTATATTTTTCCTAAGGACAAATCACAATAGAAGTTTAGTTTTATTTTATTTGATGATCTGTGCTCTTACAAAAAATTTGTAAGGTTAAACATGGTAAACAAATTTTTGCTAAAAATAATGGTTAAGCTTTTTTAAGTATTATAGTATTTGCCATGTGTGACCGTAACTTTATTCTTGCCAATGCAATACTTTTATAGCGCATTTCACAATCTTGTGCATTTGGGCTTGCAAAGATATGCAATTGCAAATATATCGTTCCTTAAATACAAATGCACCACAAGTCAAACTAAGCAAATTATGCAGGAGCGTCATTTTTAAAAATAATTTTAATTATTTTATGATTTTTACTACAAAACAAAACTAACGGTTTTGCGTTTACGGGTGTTTTCGATCATAAAATGACGGCTGTTTTAGCGAAACATGAAAGTTTCATCGTTTAAGAAGCATTTTATGCAAAATAATAATTTTTGATATTTTTTGAAATGTGTGACTTTTGTATTTAAGGAGCGATATGTAATCTGCAAAGATATTGATTGCATTAAAAAAGTTTCGTAAATTTTTCTTAAAATTTATTAAAATTTTTTAAAAATAGACAAGGTGCAATTTTTGCACAAGTACCAAAAAGTACCTTTTCGCAATTAAGAAAATAATTGAAAAATATCAAAAATGCAAAAAAAAAATTCTTTTAGCAACAGGAAAATAATAAAACACCAAAAGTACTATTTGAACAAAAGTACCAAAAAAAAATATAAACTGAAATTTGACCTTTTTCAAAATCACCACTGTGAAAGTTGCATAATAAGAATAAATAGCAGTTATATTTTGGTTTTTCTAGTATTCTTCTTCGTATATTATAAAATGTAATTATAGTTATGAAACACTAGCGAGTGGTAAAGTGGTTGCTCAAAATTTTTATAAAAAGAGATCAGTAGCCATATTTCAGAAAAAAAACATTTTGCAAACATTAAGTGTAATTGTAGTAATGCAACACAGTGTTAACATTAAATATAACTTAAACTTATTTAAACAACGAATTAATGTAATGTCAGAAATCATAAATATGGAAGCACTTGTATAATACTTAATGTCCTTAAAACTTTCATAAAACCTTATAAAAAACCTTCACTTTGAAGGGTAAAAGCAGCATGTTGCTTGCTCTAAAAAGAAAATAAGGAATACATTATTAAAAACCACATTTTCTTATTACTTCCAGCTTTGCTATTAAAAAAAGGTAAAAAGGGGAAACATAATATGAAAAATTGAAAAATTACAACCACAACTTTGCGTCATGTATTGTTGCAATGAATATTAAGATGGCCTCAAAATTAATTTTCATTACTTGATATCTTTTAAACTTGCAATGATATTTAATACTGTTTTCCAAATATCTTTCATAAGCTAGCAAAATTGTGCAAAAATATTTTTACCAAAAGAACCTTTTGATGCAAAACTAAAGTTTAAATTTTATTTGCCTGCATACAAAGCGGGCCATCCTAATTTAGCTACTGTATTGTTATTTTGGATACAACACTTGTTTAAACACCCTGCAGTGTGACTAAAGTAAATTTTGTCTACCTGGGACTAGTTGAATGCCATTGATCAATATGCTACTGAACTGTATATCAGGGGCCTCAAAGGTAATAAGCGTGTTATATAATTATAATTATTCTATTTGCTGTTTTTTTGATTCTGTTCTGCATTATCTTTCGCTAACAAATACGTCAATAAGATATTTTCATGAAGTATTATTGGTCACTTATACAAACTTCCAATGAATAGAGAAGTGTACAACATCGTAGTTTGCCACTAAAATGTTGCAAAACATGACTATGAGTTTGATTCTAAGCAATCTTAATAATTTCAATTATAAAATAAACACAATTAACAACTACTATAAAGTAGACACAAATATAGAAACAAGTGACTGTCTATTTTACTAGCGCCTGGTAATGCAGAAAATATTCATTAATCAATTCCCAATAAATTCCTTATGTTTAAAAAGTCATTGCAAATTCTAGAAAGTTTTGAACCTGACTAACAAGTAATATTTCACTACCATGCACTGTCGGGCTAAAAACGGAAAAGAAAAAGAAGTTAGAAAAACAGTATTTGTTTTCCTTTTTATGAATTGTATGCAAGTATGTGGCAAAATAATACCTGTATTTGGTAATTGTTGCTGATATTTTCTAAACAAAATACAAAAAAATAGTCTTCTTAAAAGGTAGACTTTTGTAACAACAATAATAAAGAACTTTACAAACACTTTCAATATTTATAGAATGAATAACAGTTTCTTTAATGATGTCTGTGTTGTTGGTATTGCTTCTTTTTTACTTTTTGTTATATATTTTTTTAATGTAATTTCAAAGTTTGTCTCTGTGAGTTTTAACAACTTGTTGTATTTGTTGGGGTAAAAAGTTTTGAAATCTCTGCTGTTTTTAAGGTGCAAATGTGTCGCACTGTATCTTGTGTGTATGTGATTTGATCAATTGCTATTTATAGCCTTTATTAGGTAAATATTAGTCTTATGGTTACTTTACTTATCCCAGGTAAACTAACATGAAGTCAATATAAAAATGGATAAATTTGATAAAAAGGTCAAGGTTTGCTGCTTATTAAAATACAACAACACTCTACAGTAAAGTTTTGGTACGATTTAAATCCTTGTCATTAATTTAAGGATATCTGGTCGACATAATAGAACAATAGCGCAATTCACATTTAGCATTTTTTTGCTCTACACTAACAAAATACTCAGCAAGAGCAAAATTATGCTAAACCTTTTTTGCAAATGCAATGATGCAATACCATTTGCACAAGATGGTGAATTGTGCTAATATATGAATACCCCTAATTGTCTCCAGCAATTTTGGATTATTATCAAAATAGAATTAAAGCGTAGCGGTACTGTAGTTCTTAATAAAGAAGAATTAAAAAAGATTTGCAGTAAGTATGTCAAGCGTATTATTCCTTAGTTAAATAACTCAATATGCTACTAAACTGTATACCAGGGGCCTCAAAGGTCTGCTATATAATTTTAATTATTCTATAATTTTAATTATTCTATTTGCTGTTAACTTTTTCAGTAATATATCGATTAAGTTAAGTTTGGTTTTTTTTTGCAATGTTTTGCAGTAATTTCCCTCAAAAATCCCTCAAAACATAAACATGGATTTTAATAAGGACAAAAAAAAAATCTAGTTTATTCTTTTAGATTTTTTTTAAATATTAATAAATGACTAACAATTTGTAAATAAGAAGTATTCAAACGCTTTTTATTTATAAAGCAATTAAATATTGAAATATTTGTGCTGCCTGGATTTTATATGAACAATGCTGCGCATTATAGTAATGCTAACAGAATAATTGTTCATAATTCTGTGGAATTTATGGAGCTTACAAAAATGCTATTTGCTGTCTTAAAACACACAATTTAGTTTTAAAACATTGCACGTTCCTCAAAATCTTTAAAGGCTGATTTTCCACTTAAAATGATGATTACAAATTTATGAGACAAGTTTATTTATTTTATTTATGAGACGCTTATGTCTTTTAAATATTTTGCGTCTTATGATTTGCTTGAAAATACACCAAGTGTTTATAGTAATAAAAACCATTTTAGGCTGGCTATTTAGTAATTTTCCAATATATTAGAAATTACTTTATTTAAAATGAATTTTTGTTAGCTTATTTCTTATAACAAGAATCCATTAAACTAAAATTTTAAGTTTGTAATAAAATAAACAAATTTTTAAAAGCAAATGAAATATCTTACATAATATTGCTAACAAAACAAAATATAGGGTGTTTTTTCTAAATGTATAGAACTTTAAATTGGCAACATTTTTTTTTAACTAGCGGCCATTTTGTCAGCTGTCAAGTGAATTAAAATAAAATAAAAAAACAGAAACTTCTACAAATGCAAATGTTGCTAAACAATTTGTATGTTGATAAATATGTTGTATATTGATAAACATGCAGTATGTTGATACCGACCGTTAAATTTATATTGAAATACAATTTTGTAACAATATAAATTGCGTTTTTATACCCTTCACCTTCATGAGAAGGGTATATATAACTCGGTCATTCCGTTTGTAATTTCCACAATAAAATTTTCCGTCCCTATAAAGTATGTATATTCTTAGCGGAGTCTATTAAGCCATGCCCGTCTGTCTGTCTGTCTGCTGAAATCAATTTTCTGAAGTCCCTACATATCCTCGGTATCCAAATCTTCAATAATTCTGTCAGACATGATTCCGAGAAGCTTGCTATTTAAAATCAGCAAAATCCGTCCACAAATATCGGAGATAAGAGCAAAAATCCGAGACAACCTCTGAAAATTTCATAAAAAAAAACTAATAAACTCATCAACAGATGGCGTTGATCACACAAAGTGTATTAATATTCACCCCTATTTCACATGAAACTTGTTCCCTTTTCACATTTTCTTATTAAAATTCAATGTTAAAAAAATAAAAGGGAACAAATGTCATGGGGAATTTTTATTCACGATAAGGGTGATTGTTACAAATATACAGATAGCGCTGATCAAACAAAGTGTTTAAGTGTGTTCTTAAACCGTAATATAAGTGTGCAAAAAGTTTTCGAAAACTTTAAGTGTGTGTGTAAAAAGACAGTGTTAATTTGTTTTTAATTGTGTTTGTGTACATTTAAATAAATAAAGACTCGTTATATTTTCTTCAAACTACTTGATGCTTTTATTTTGCAATTAAAAAGAATCCGGTTTATTTAAAGGAAATAAACCACCGTTTTTAAGAGGTAAAAACGTAACAATATAATGCATCCACAACAAAGTTGAAGGGTATATAAGATTCGGCATAGAAGAATATAACACTATTACTTGTTTAACTTGGCTTGAAGATTTTGGTCCATTTTAGAAACGGAAACATCAACATCATCACCTGATGAAACATTAATATTGTAAATGTAGACATTCATAAATTTGCTGTTCATAAATGTGTAGCATTGTATTTCATGAAGTTATTACGTGATTTATTAACGACATCAATATTGTACAAATTATTGAAAATTCGTACAATTTAGAGATAATAACACTGTGTTGGTTGAAAAAAAACCGACAAGCGGGGCATCCAGTGGGTAAAGCTTATACTAGTACGCTGGACTTCTAGGTACCTCTAGTTTTCGCGATATAGAATTATTTAAAAATGGAGGAGGTTGCGAAAAAAATATTCGCGTAATTCGAATATTGTTCAATAAACTGAATAAAATGAAAAAATTTAAATTCGGCAACAAAATTATCTTTAAATATTTTCTAAACAAAATACAAAACTAATATTTTTTTTAATCCGAGCAGTCGTTTTGGAAATTAGTAGCAATTTAAGAAATAATTTAAATTTCTTGTCCAAGAAGCTAAGAACTACAGTTATTGTATAGCATTCCTTGTACGTAGTGTATGTATAGAACGCTAACTTGTTATAGAATTTAAAACTCTAATGAGGATGCGGTAGCTTAATTGGTTAGCTTAATTGGTATTTGTAGAACGGCTTCGATTCCCAGCCGCTGTCACTCAAACAATATCAGTTTCTGATACTTATTAGTTTTTCTTTATATCCTATCATAACTAATATTTGTCAAAACGCTCTCCTTCGGTGGTATAGCATTGAAACGCCACCGAAGGCTATAAAATCAAGCTTTAAAAAAATAATGCGCCTACTTACCACCAGAGGCGCTGCAATGCTGCACTAAACACACTCTAATGCGCAATTGCAGAGTTGTGATATAAAAAGCTTTCTTCTTTCACTACCTTTACTTCTTCAACTATCCACTTTCCAAAGAAAGTAACAAAATTATATATTGGCATATTAATTGCCTGAGTGTTACTTCTTTTAAAAAAAAAAAAAAAAAAAAAAAAATATATATATATATATATATTTTGGGAAATATAAGGCTTGGCAACTATAAAGCCATAACGATATCGCACAGATGTCCATGCCGAACAGGCATACAGATTCCGATTGCTTTAGCAAAATTTTCAACCAAATTTTGTTCAAATGACGCACTTGAATTCGACTCTGTAGAGAATCTATATTTAATCTAAATTTAGCTGCACATACTTAGAGAGTTAGTAATGTGTGTTAAGGTAAATTTAAATTTAACTAGCACAGACAAAAACCGCAATTTTTAGCCAAGTTCATTTCGAACTTAATAGAGCACTGTTATTCACTTAACAGTCGTCATACTTGAATTCTGATTCGTCTGGTTGTTACAAATACTCGTAGTAGTCGGACCTCTCAAGCTCTGGACTATAAGCCGGATGTGGCAAATATAGTTTTTAATAGGTAATGCAATATGTGGTCCAGCGTTTTCAGGATGGAATATTACGTTCTCATCACCTGTGACGGTCTGACCAAATTTCAGCAGTTTATAACAGATAAAACAATTTTGGTCCCACCAAACACAGTGACTTACCCTGCCGCCATGGATACGATATCTTACCCTTCGGGTTATCGTAATGGATAGAGTTTTCATTGCAAGTAATGATATGGTAAAAAAAAAAAGATTTCCTTTTAAAGCGTGTAAGCAGCATTTCGGACATGCTAAATCTTTTTTGCAAGATCTATCGGGTTTAATTCATTTGGTACCTAGCTTCGCTGCTTTTGAATAAATCCTGCTGCTAGTAAACATTTTCAAATTGCTGATTGATTAGCCTCCAATAATTTTGCAAGCTGTTTTTAAGTATGACAACAATTTTCATGAAGTAATGCCTTCAATTCTTGGTCTTCAAAACTTTTTGCTTGGCCAGGGCGATCTTTGTCTTACGTGTGAAAAACAGCATCACTGAACCGTATAAACCATCTCTCGCCAATAGAACATAATCACCCTTAACTCCGGTGGGACATTGGTGTGCTTCAAAGGCACATTTTTTTCAAATTAAAGAAGTAAAGCAAAACTTCTCGCGCACGACGCTTTGTTGGCACAAAAATTGAAATTTTTTTAAGCAAAGATAAAATCTGAGCCTCGGGGATTGTCTCTGGAACTACAGGGATGTTTAGTTTTTGTTATTTTAGCAACATTATTACTTTTTCTTATTGTAACTTTGGAAACCTGTTTTCGTATACGACAAAATCGTTAAGCGAATTTGTTGTTGTTTTTCTTCTTTTTATTCTTTTATTATTCAAAGTTCTACAACGATATTGTTGTAATAATATATTATTGTCTTTTCCTTTTAAGGATTTCCTTTTTTTATTTCTTCTTATTTTTGCAGCTTATAACAGAAACTTAATATTTTTGTATTTGTATTGCTAGAGTATTAGTTGAGAAAAGGTGATGGTGTTTAATGTGTGTATGTTTTTTTTTGGGAAGTACGTATGTGTGTGTCTATTAGGTTGGTCTTGACTCTAGAAGCTTCGTATGAAGCAAAATTCCAAAATAAAATAAATATTAAAGTTTAGTTTGTTGAAGGAGACTGTTTCGAAAAAGGGTAAATAAAATATTTATAGAAAAACGTTAATTATTTTTATATAACACAAATATTTCACACAGTTTTCGCAGAATATTGAAAATGCATTTAACAGCTCATAAGCTCATAAGGTAAAAAAAAATATGAAAAAATCATTTAACAATTGCAAAATCCAATAAAATTAATTTTGGCACTATTTGATGTATTTACTGTTTTTTGAACTAGAAATTCCTATAAAAAAGCTTTAATTGATTTAAAAGCTCAGCTTAAACAAATAGTTGTCATTTTAAATCCGGTTAAAATAACAGATGAAGCCCTTTGTAGCAGTGTTGATGTATGTGCGAGAAGATAAATTTGAAATTTAACTCCCTAGACACAAACCATTTATTTTAACAGAGCCATGTTAACTATTTAACAGAGACAATGTTAAAGTTTCAAAATTTAATATACGAGTACATTTAACTTTACTAATGATATTTGAAGACAAAAACAGTCCGAAAAAATTCAAAAAAAATCAGCATCTATGAAAAATTGCTTAGAAAATTTAAATATGTAAGTAAATATATTACACTAAAAACTTTTTCGCAAAAAATCAGTTTTAAAATTTGAAAAAAGACTTTGGTCATTTTCTTGCAATACTAGACCACAGCAGCTCCCAATTCGACTAAAGTCCTTTTTCAAATTTTAAAAGTGACTTTTTCGAAAATTTTTTATAAAAAAATGTTTTTAGTGTAATATTTTTACTTATTTCAATTTTCTGAGACATTTTTCATAGATTCTGACTATTTTGAATTTTTTCGGACAGTTTTTGTGTTCAAATATCATTAGTAAATTTATATATTGAATTTTGAAACTCTTTAACATTGTCTGTGTTAAATAATTAACATGACTCTGTTAACATAAATGGTTTGTTGTCTAGGGAGTTAAATTTCAAATTTATTTATTACGTTCATAAAGATACCAAAAAGTGATTGCATATTAATCGATGAACTAGTGAAATATCTTGTTAAAAGAAAGCAAAAAAAAAATCATTCATTCGACGCCTTTCAATTTGTCAAAAAAAACCCATAATTGAAGAGTGAATTTGATAATGAGATAGACTGTTTCATTGTTATTAGAGGTGAATTAAAAACATTGATGGCGAAACGAATAAAGTAATGAACACCTAATTTGTTATGATATGGTATCAAATATTGAATAAGAAATAAAATTAATTGTTTCAGAGGATGAGAATTGAATGTGTATATAATCAGCATACAACAATTTGTTAAACACTTTACACACCATCGATGTAAACAATGTTTTTCGTTCTTTTTATATTGGTAAGTCCGCTTTCATACTCTTCAATTCTGCCTCTTCAATGCAAGTATTTTCGGATGAGATGGGCAAAGTACTCCGGATGATACTAGTCAAATTTCTTATTTCCTTTTCTCTGTCTTTCATGCATGTTGATTTGCGTTAAAAAGTACGAGAATTGAATTGACATGTGTGAATGAAATGGTAAGTTCAACAGAGAATTGAACAAAAACTGGTCAGCAACATTCGCAAACATATGTACTCGTATGTAAAAATATCGTAGGTGTTGTACAAAACATTTATATAGATATCAAATAAAAATCCCGAATCCCGGAATTAGAAAAACCAGTCCCGTGTTGCATGCCTAGTATCCATTGATCTAGCTCATAAAATACCGATGCAATAACAGAGATTTTAAAAAATGTTAAATTAGGAATGAATTAAACTTGTCTAGAGTGGGTTAAACAATCACAGCATTTTATTTGGGACCACACTAATGTACATAAGATGTAGATATGTATGTGTGTGTGTGTGTGTGATAAATATGTATTATAAACACATAAATATTCTATTGTTTTCGAAGAAAAGATAAAGAAAAAGTTACGAGTTTTTATATTTTCACACATTTTAGGAAAGAAAAATTAGGGGAACAATTCAATAGATAAATATAAATTTTATATATTTTTAATATCCTACACCACCTTAGTGGAGAGGACTATTGGACTAAAGCTAATGTTTGTAACCCCTCTCAATATTAGTAATATGATATCATATTACTAATACAAACATCATTATGAAGTTTGTCCGTCCGTCTAGCTGCCTTTGTAAATCTTGTGCGCAGAGTACAGGTCTCGATTTTGAAGATATTTCCGTCAAATTTGGTACATTATATTGGTTTGGTCCAAGGATGGTTGGACATAAATATTGGATTTCCAAACAAATCTTACTATAAATAAGTTTTACAGAAACCCCAATAATATCTACATATTTTGTGGAGATTGTTTCGTAATTGACCATAGCTCCCATAGAAGGCCCACAGGCCAAAAATCACTTTAAAAAGCATAATTCCCTTAAAAATTTTGCTATCCAAATAATATTCAACACAAATATATCGGATATATACACAAATTATTTGGCGCAATATTATGCTGATGGGTCAATAATTCCCATATAAGTCCTACTCACATTAACAACCATAAATCTCTCAAAAGTGTTTGGATCCAAATAAAATTCAACACAAATAAGTTTCACATACACAAATATCAGGACACCTAATTTTATAATGGTCGGTCCATAATTAGTCAAAGCTCTTATATAAGGCCCTCTTCGAAAATTACTTTAAAATGTATACAATCTTTTAAAAGTGTTTATAACGAGATAAAAATTAACATAAAGAATATTTATATGCACAGAAGTCATGCCATTTAATATTTGGATGATCGGTCCATAATAGGTCATTGCTGTCATATAGCGCCTATTTATAAAAAAAAACTGGTTTTACTCTTATACTGGGTGTAGAGTATTATATGGACGGGCTTGGCCGACTATACTTTCTTACTTGTTTGTTTTGAGCAAATTTATATGAAACAATATTACGCCCACACATGTAGCTTAAGTAATATTTATTAAATTTTAAAACAAAAATACACAAACATAAATTAAGTTTTCTTCATTTAATGTTACAATTTCTTATAATTTGTTACTTAAGAGCAGCAAATAGCAATAATAAGTTGTTTTGTTCTTCAAAGTGGACCGGTGGTGCCGTTCCATCAACGTGTGAGATATGGTATGTGCGCTCGTTTTGATTGTGACACTTAAAGCAAAGAAGGCCCACAAGAGCCAAACAAGTTTGAAGATACACAGAATTAGAGGCAATGCCGCATAAAAACTATTAAAGAAAACATCTTGGGCACCCAATCACTACTTGTAAAGAAAAATTTATCATTACTATAAATTAAAGCATAATAGATCGTATCTGGTCAACCGACCGAATCGACACTACAGCCAAATATCCAAGGCGCTAGGGTAATGATTTTTATTTGGTGGAACTGAAAGGATACTATCTATTATGAGCTGCTGGGAACCTGCTATCGCATGCAACTAAAGCATTGAAAGCGAGCATATGACAAAACATGTTAGGTTAGCAGATGGCCGTATCCATTTATTTCCACTTCACTGGTCGTTTTGTGTTAACAACGTGGTCGAATTTTGCAATACTTGTTTTAAACTATTTGGAAAAAAGTGGTTGGGAAGTTTTGCCACCAGACCTTGCCCGTTCTACTACTTTTTGTTACGATCGATGCAGATCAATTCACTTTGAGCCCTTCTTGTGCTCAAAAGTTGAACAGTTCTTTTGGTTAGGAATTCAAATGTTGTCAGGCTTATTGCTTATAGCTTAATGGGTAATACTTTGAACAAATTTAGATTGTTTAAATTTTAAGAAATCCAGTATTTAAGTTATAATGCTACCCATGTTAGCTTATATGTATGTTTTTTGTTTTTGTAGACTTTTACAAATTAATCATTAAATACATTCACCACAGCAGGTTACCACTGACTACAATATGTCACAAAATATAATACACACGTTTATATGTGAATGATTATTTTGTCCTGCTGTCGTCAATGGCGAATGTGTTTAATGTTTTACAAGTCAAAGGTGTCATATTTGGACCCTTACAGCTTCGCGATCAGCCCAGCCGTTTACAACTGTTAGATTTATTTCCAAACAATTTTAATTCAGCCCCACTGTATGGTGCATAATATCAGTTCCATTTCAATGCTGTTTTCCTGCTAACGAACAGACCTATTTTCATGATATTCTCTCTTCCCTCTATAACAAATAAATATATAATTTATTTAAAAACTTTTTTCGTTTATAGTCTTAATAAGTGTGCGATTTTATTTGCTTTCAAAAATTTGTTTGTTTTTTTCTTTTCATTACAATTTTAAAATGTTAAGGTACGGTCACACTTGACAAATATTTACTCAAAAATGCATAGCCACTTGTTTTAGCACAAATATGTTTGACGTTGTTTACTTGTACAAGAGTTTTGCAAGATCAAACCGCATCAAGTAAAATAAAATTAAATATTTGTTGTGCTTTTGGCCTAAATAAGAAAAGTTTTTTCGGCAAATATTTGCCAAATGTGGTACGGTTTAGTGGACAAACAAAAATTCACTTCAAACAAAGTAATTTCTAAGCTATTGAGAAATTTTTTTACCGAATAACTACTGAACAAGCTAAAGTGGTTTTTATAACTGCAAACACTTGGTGTGTTTTCAAGCGAATCATAAGGCATAAATCATTTGAAAAAAATAAACGTTCAAAAACTTGTCTCATTAATTTTTAAACATCGTTTTAAGTAGAAAAATAAACTTTAAGAGAGTAAAGAAAGAGCTAAAAGAAATTGTGTTCTTTTTCAAAACTAATTAAAGGACAAATATAATACAATTTGCTTTTTGTGCGTTTAAGATTTCCAAGGAACTTAAACTTATATATAAATACTAGCTGTACCATGCGCGCGTTGCTACGCTACCAATTAAAATAAATTTGAAAGAAAGACATTACACAAATATTCAATTCATTTTGAGTAATTTTATTGATTTTTCTCATTTTGAAAAAAAGTAGGCGGTCGAAAGAAGTATTCTTGGTCATGCCGGAGTCTTAGTTATATTCCGCCAAATTTTTAGTAAGATCGGTCTAGCGGTCTAGCCTTCCCGGCAGGCGTTGTGACGTGAAAGGGAGCGTGGATTATGAATATTAATGTTTCCTCACCTAGAGTAACATGTGTATTCGATTTGAAATAAATATGTTAAAATCTTAGTAGAATCAATTACACATTTAAAAAAAGTAGGAGTAGGAGAAAGAAATAAGAGGCTTTGGCACATAAAATTTTTATTTTTACCTTGCCTTCAGTAAGATGTGGATACAATTTGTATGAAGTAAATCTGTAAAACCCCATGCAGAAGCAATTAATCAATTAAAAAAGTAGGCGTTAGAGTAGGTGTGGTCGTACCAACTCAGACACCTTCCCGGTCTTATGTACAACAACTTTGCCGAAGGTCATCATATGATCAGATGCATAGTTTAGGAGTCTATAAAGGACATACATACAAACATTGTATTTTATATATATGATTAAATGATGTCAATGCTCTTTCTTTTATCTAGTTTCTGCTTAAAATGTGTGTTATGCTGTAAATAATTAATTGATAATATTTTTCTGTGTAACAATGACATTTTTGTAAGCAAAATAAATTCCATAAAAGAATCAACTATTCTTCTGTTAACGCGTTGGCTATTAACAAGAGTTTCTTTTTGGTCGCAGAAAAAATTACCTAAATCTGGCTACAAATTAATAAAAGCTGTGCAATTTCTAGAGGATTAATTATAATTTTGGCCATCAATCATGAGTTCATGACTTTGTCAACAAGTAACGCGCTAAAAATAAACACAACAAGCCTATAGAACAAGAAAAAAAGGAACCAAAAAGATTCACAGTGTTACGTTGACAAATAAACACAAGCATAAATATAAAGGGTGTTTTTTTAGATGTATAAAACTTTCAAACTGAATAAAACAAAGTTGTTTTTGTTTTAATTTCTGGCATTACAATTTAAATATGACTTCTGGCATATGATCACCACGGCTGGCTCAGACGTAGTCTAATCTGTAGATGCAATTTTCAATAACTTTTGCCAACAATCGTGGAAAATGTTGTCCTGCAAGTGTTTAATCCTTTCGTGCTTATTATCGTTTCAAGAAGACGGCGCAACATGTCATGTAGCTTAATGGATTAGCGCGTTTGTTCATTAAGCATGAGTTGGTATTTTTGACCTGTGTCGATTCCCAGCCACTGCCACTCAAAACAACATCAGTTTCTGGTACTTATTAGTTTTTCTTTATATCTTATCATAACTAATATTTATCACAACGCTCTCCTTCGGTGGTATAGCATTTAAGCGCCACCAAAGTAAAATAATTAAAATAATGGCTATAAATTAAGCTTTGATCAATGCGCCTACTCACCACCAGAGGCGCTGCAATACTGCACTATTAAACAACATAACGTGCAATTACAGTGTGGTCATATGAACAGCTTTTCTATATAATATATTTGCATATTAATTGCCTGAGTGTTACTTCTCTTTCTAAAAGAGAAAAAAAAAATTTATATTTGTTTTATTCCATTTCAAAATTCTATACATGTAAAAAAAATACCCTTTATAAGAAATTGTTGCTGAACACTTTTTTCAAAACTAATTAAAGTTGAACCGCTTGATCGTCTATATGATTATAAACATTCGCTACAGCAACTCCTCAATAAATGCTCAGGCGCTAACTAAAACTCTACATTTCGTCCCAAGTGTTTGATATACCCGAAACGAGTGTCCTCTTTTGTTGTAACTTTCCCCAACACGTTACACTGTTCATTGCTACACTTTACTACTTTTACTGTTTTTTGATTACCAAAAAAATTTTATTATTTCTTTCAAGTAATTATGAAATCATTAAAAAGTCTACAATTTATCACTATTAAATGCACACCAGCAACAACAATTTTGCCAACCAGGCTAAATGATAAAAATTAAAGTTGAATTTTTAATGACAAGAGTAGACCGCAAGAAAATAAACCACAACCGAAGCATGAAAACCAGCAACAGAAACTTTCACACAAACTGCACAATAAGTTAAGTTAGGGACGCACAAATAAATATGATCCCAGATGCCACAAAGATATGGGAATCAGCAACAAAGAAATTTATTAAACAGGAGTTGGAGTAGGGGAAATCTGCAATAGGGCGGGTTGAGGTATTGTTTATCTTGAAATTTTCCTTTCAAGTCATAAAAAAGTTTAATTTTTTCTTGTTAATCTTTGCTGACATTAACTAATGATGCGCGGGTTTTAAAAGCAGCAACAGTTTAAGTTTGTTGAATCAGAAAAATAAATGATTAAAAACTGCTGTAACGTATTTTTATTAGATAAATGCTATAAATAATTTGTATTTATTTAGAGCCTCATTTAATTTAATTTTATTTATGAAGGTGGTCTAATTTAAATGTGTCCCTTTGGCAATGACAGAAGGTGTGGAAACAATTTGCAATTCAAATTGTATAAATTTAAAACTTAATAGCTTAAAACTTATTTTAAACATAAACTTTAAACTAGTAAGAAAAGTACAGTCGATCAACCTCAACCATACAATACATTACACCCAGTATATGTGTAAAACCCGATTTTTAGAAATGGGCGCTATATAGGCGCTATGACCTATTATGGACCGATCATCCAAAAATGTCCACTACATTGACTTCTGTGATATAAACACCTCTAAAATATTTATAGATGTTAAAGTGATTTTGAGAAGTGGGACTTATATGGGAGCTATGACTAATTATAGACTGATCATCAGAAATTTATATTGAATATCATTTGTATACCAACATTTTTAAGAGCGTTAAAAATGCTCAGCAAAACCTCAGTGAAATAATGCACCAATTTCAAGCGTTCTTGGAACAAAATAATATTATGTACCAAAGTTTATCGAAATATCTTCAAAATTCAAACCTGTGCTCTGAGCACAAAGTATATATGGACAGTCTGGCAGCCAGCCAGCCGGACGGACATCGTTAAATCGAATCACAAAATGATGCTGAGTCAATAGTATACTTTAATTTGGGTGTTAGACTAATACATTTGAGCGTTACAAACAAATCCAATATACCTTTCTCAGTGTGGTGGTGTAGGTTATAATAAAATTTATGAAAATTAATTTTATTTTTATTAAGTTTGTCAATTAATTTATAAAAATTGGAAAATTCTTATTAGAAACTGATTTCAGGTTTCAGCAGTTTTGCAAGCACATCGATGTCATTAGTTTTTTTATGCATTCCAGCGTGACGTCAATTGTCACTTTATCGTCTCTGAGTAATCTAGGCTGTAGTCATTTTAAACTTTTACTTTTAGCTTTATTTTAAAATATTCAATTGACTAGTCAAGTATCAATTAGTATTTAAGAATTATAAGGATTATATTGTCTGAAAAAGTCAATTAAAAGAGACTTTGAATATAGCTTTATATTACGATTTGATTACGTGATCTAAAATGAACACTTAGCATACAAAAGTGAAAGCATTTTGAAATATTTATATTTGCACACGGTTTCGAACGCGACATTCATAGCCATTGAGAAAAATAAAGAATATTCTTAAAAAGTTTTTTACATTTTTCGAGAGCATATTTGTAGCACAATGTTCAGTAAAAATTATTCGTTTTGTTTAGTTTAGTTGTTCTGAATATATCAGCAATAAACATGTGATCACAAACGAGACAACATAAAAAATCAAACTCATTTTTCCATATTTCCTTGCAGCAGTTAGGTTTAGCTAATATCTTATAAGCTTCTCAGCTCCTTTAACGAAATATCCTTTATACTTTAGTGAATCTATTTTAAATTTCTCTCAAATATTGCTTTGTAGATTTCTCTTTTATTTTGAAACACGTTTGAGGCAACTAAATATCCATGTTAAAATAGTAAAGACATTTGTTTTTTAAAAAGTTGCTCTAAGAATAGAGAACGCGACACACTTAAATGAAATGTAGACAAATTCAAATCATTAAACTATAATTTGGTTCATTCATTCATATGCTGGCATACAGTGGTCGAACGACAATTTGTTTTAAAGAAACCGATTTGGTTTCTTTATTTGAGAACAAGTCAAATACTAAGTTTATTACACAGTCTCTTTGTTACCTATATAGGCCAAAATAAATTCCATCTAGTCGCTTGTAAAGGGAAGAGAAGTAATCCTTAATGATAGGTAAAATCATTTGTCACCATAAACTGCTGGATTGATTATTTTTTTATTGGGTGTATATCTCAAAAATGCGAGATAATTGGCATATTTTTTTAACGCACGTATTGTCTTTAGTAGGCTTCATGCCTGTCATTTATTCTCATTTAATTATTAAATATTATAGGGTAAAAATCAATGTTTTTTTAGCTTTAATTTTGAATTTTTTGCCAACAAAGTGTCATATGCAGCAGCTTTGTTTTTCTTCTTTAATTTAAATAATAATTGCCGCTGCAGCACACTGATTGCCTACTGAAGCTTATGGTGAATGTGTTTTATTGCGAGAGATGGATTGTGAGTTTTATAAACTTCGATTTTGGCACGAAAGCTAAAGAACGCCCAGAACAGCCAAAAATGTTTAAAGATCAAGAACTGAAGGCTTTTCTAAATGATGATTGTTAACAAACATAACAAGAAAGCTACTTGGGGAGGAATCCCAAAATGTTGGCAAGCAGCACAGGAAAATTGGAATTGAAGTCAAGAGACTTTAAAAGAAGTTTTTTTATGTTCGAAATGCTGATTAAACGCTATAAAATTAAATCATTTTGCAGCGAATCATTACTTATGATGAAAAATGGAAACATTACGATAAACCGAAGCATACGAGATTGTATATGAAGCCCAGCCAGCCAGAAGAATCAACACAAAAGCCAAATATCCATGAAACCAAAGGTACGGTCACTTAAAGAAGCGTATCCAATTGTTGTAGCACAAATTTGTTTGACGTTGTTTACTCTTACAAGAGTTTTGCAAGATCAAACAGCATCAAATAAAATTATATTAAATATTTAATGTGTCTTGTTCTAAATAAACGAAGTTATTTTAATAAAGTAACGATATCAAATATATTTGATTTAGTGGTTACGACTTTTTCGACAAATATGTGCCACGTCCTAGCTGAGCTGTCGAAGTCTGGCCAGATCATCACGAACAACACGAAGCCAACATTGGCCGATAAACGCATTCTAATAGTGAATATGCGGCCAGACATGAAAACGTAATATTCCATCATGACAAGGTTGACCACATGTTACAATATCTGTTAAAAACTATTTAGAAAGAAGGGGTTGGAAAGTTTTGCCTCACTCGCCTTTAATAGAAAGCTTGCCCCGTCCGACTACTATTTGTTTCGATCACTGCAGAGCGCTCTTTCTGGTATACGCTTCACTTCGGAACAGGGTAATCAAAATTGTATTGATTCATTCTTGGCCTCAAAAGATGAGCAGCGCTTTTGTTGCGGAATTCATTTTTTGCTAGAGAGATGGGAAAATGTCAGAGCTAGCAATGGCCAACACTTTGAATAGATTTATATTGTACAAATGCTTCAAAATGAAAGCTAAAAATTTAAAAAAAAAATACGTAAAAGTAACAATTTTTGAAAAGCCTTTACATGCTAAATTTTCCACTATAGGGAACGTTATGTGGTCTGGAAACTTGTTTGGGAAAAAAATTTTTGGCCTAAAATTAGCCTATTATTGATGATAGGAATATGATATGGATTTCAATAATAGGAGATATCACAGTTTACGCGGTCAGAAAAACAATGAATTTATTGTTGCTTTTAGTGGGACTATGTTAAAGATAGAACGCATACAGAGCCAAATGAAACCATTACAGCCTTACAAGCCAACATACGTGATGTGATTAAGGAAATATATAAGCGATTCTGGTAAAATATGATTGAAAATATTAACAAAATAATTTATGTGTAAATGCTCAAGGTACGGTCACACTTGGAAAAAATTTGCCGAAAAAGACATAACCACTAAATAAAATATATTTGAACACATTCAGTAATTGAAAAAAAAACTTCGTTTACGTCGAACAAGAAGACTCAACAAATATTAAGTTTTATTTTATTTGAAGCTGTTTGATCTTGCAAAACTCTTGTAAGAGTAAACAACATCAAACAAATTTGTGCTACAACAAGTGGTAACACTTTCTTGATAAAATATTTGGCAAGTGTGACCGTACCTTTAGTCGTGGTAGACATCTATATGTAGCCTTAATCTTTCCAATACAATACAAATTTCGAACAATAAAATTCTCATTGAAAAACCCTGTATACAACATGTCCATATGTCTGTTTATTAGTTTAACAAAAGTTTATACTGTGTGTATATTTATGTATGTATATGTATAGATTTTATTGTGTATATATGTAATAATTTCCGGTGCTGGCATCGTAAATATGATACGAAAATGCTTCTAATATTGCTGTATGAGAACACAAACACTTTTCCCTGTAATACAAATATACATTTACAAATACTAAACAAATACATGTGTTTAATTATGTATGCGTATGCTTATTCATTGTGTTATAAACACAGGATTTGAGCCTTAAATATTAACGTGAAGTTAACTTACCCGATGGTTGATGGTGTCTGTTAGGTTTCTGTTGAACCCAGCAAAAAACTTTAGTTCCAAGTAATGATTGAGAATGCTACATTGAGGCACTTTACAGCTGACACAGCTGGCTATTTAACACATTATTTTAATAAGATAACTTGAAGCCCTTTGAAAAACTTTTTGGTATATGTCAAAGGATTATGTCGGGAAAGCGATTCCAAAATCGTTATGAACTTTTTGAAAGTTTAGAAGCTGAGTGGAAATGTATTCCCGATTAGGCAATAAATAAATTAATAAAATCCAGGCCGCGGAGATGTACCAAAGTGATAAAAAATACAGGATCCTATACAAAATACTGAATTGTTGCTTTTGTTTTGCACACTTTTTTATTTATAATTAAATAGTTTAGTTTAATTTTAGGAATACAAATAGTTTAATTTATATTTTTGTTAATGTTATTAATAGAGTACGTACCGGAATATAAATAAAATGTAGAAATAGTTTTTTGTTTTTAATAAAATATGTACCGGAAATATCTGTTTATTTGTAAATATAGAGTTTGTTGCCATTGTTTTGCACGACACTGTATGTAATAATTTTCCCTGGAAATATCAAACACTTGATTAGTACCTTCCGTAACAATTAGGGAAGACGTGTTTGCATTCGCTCTATATCTATTTATTACTTTCACAGATGAGCTCGTCACTTGCACTAATTGCAAGGTAATCATTCTAAAGCTGGATTCAGCCATTTATTGCCAACAAAACTTTTGTTCCAACGATTTTTTTTTTGGAAAATCAAAGCTGCCAAATGTAAACAAAATTTGTTAGTTCAATTCAATAAAAGAAAATTTGTGGCGGCCACGCCTACTTTCGAATATCAAAAAATTCAATCTATAGATGATCTGTAACGATCTGCAGAAACTTTGTTAATGAGACTAGACGTCATGTACAACATATTTCTCGAGAAATTTGTTGGGATACGTCCGATAAATTCGTATTGCGGTAAAACATTTGTATGGGAGCCAGTTGAAATAATGCACCAATTTAACCACTTTCAATCTTAAGCGTCCTTGGACCAAAAAAAATATCATCTGCAAAATTTTAGCGAAATATCTTTAAAATTGCCACCTGTACTCTGTGCACAAGGTTTACATGGGCAGCTCGCCAGACTGTCGGCCAGACGGAAGGACGGACGGACATCGTTCAATCGATCGGCATATTTTAAGGTGGATGCTGGAATAATATTTTTGAACGTTACAAACATCAGCACAAATCCAACATTTCCTCCCCACTACGATGGTGTAGGGTAAAAATACGAGCAATATAAGCAATAAGAATTGTGCTGTGTGAACACGTAAAAAATTTCTAGAGGAAAAATTGTATTAAACAGCTTCTAAATAAGTCATTATACAAATACTTCTAAGTAATAAACAAGGTATTTAGTAGTCTTTGATAAGTAAGTTATTGAAGAATTGCAAAACATTACTAAATTTGTGTGCTGGGTAATTAAAGGGAGAAAGTAAAAGTACGTTTATTATCTGCCATTAAATGTGGCCAGCAGATTGTTTATATAATTTTTTTTACTGAGCCTTTGTTTAGATAAAAAATTAAAAACGCGCTATTGTTTTAGAGATTTCTCTAAATATGATTGTGTTTTTGAAATGTATTTGTGTACATGCCTGGCAATCGATTTTTTTTCTATTTATCTATATAATTTAAAGAGTAGAGAGTGTTTGTTATGGCCATTTATTTGTAGCACTTGAAAGAAACTATTGTCAAAGTTGAAACAAAATAATATTCCATTATTTAAAACACATCGAAATTGTCCCAATTTTAAGTACCAATTGAAGAGTGCTTTCAAATTCGTTGTTTTTCGGTAAAATATACTTTCAATTGTTGGTTTCTTTTGCTGATTATGTTTTTGTGCAAACAAATTGATTACGATTGTGTTGTGCTGTAACAAATTTCCAATTTATATTCTATTGTTCAACCTATAGATGATTAGTAATTTAAAGCCTGGAAATTTATTGTTTTACAATTTAGGTTTTGTTATTTTTACAGGACAGAACACATCAGGAGGTGTTTGTTAGAAAAATTCATTAATATATGTATAAAGAAATATGAAAAGACTTACCAGCAATTTCAAAAGCCTACAGAAATCTATAAGAAAAAAACATGAAAAATAACGTTAATTAAAATTTGTTTTTTATTTCTTTTAATAATAAAGAATTTGTTTATTTTTAATAAAAAAAATAATGCTTAAATGGTGTCTACTAAGTTCCTTTTTTTAACTCAAAAAAATATAGTTTTTTTACACAAAAAGTAACTTTAAAAATGTGGCTAAGCAGTAATATTTAAATTGTTTAGGTTTGCCTTAAAAATATCTTAAATTTGTTCTAGTTAATCTTTTATTTTGGTTTATAAATTTTTTGAAACAAAACCAATATGGCTGATTTTCAATAACACATAGCCTAGGTTTATGAAAAACATGTTTAAAGAAAATTTTATTAATTGTGATTTATCTTCGCAAGAGAAGCGTGATTTACACAAACATAAGATTTAGAATTTCTGAAATATACTTCCTACAAACTTGAGTAAATATTTCTGGGTAATGTAAACGAAACAGTTAATAATAAACACAATTGGTGACAGCTTTGTGAACATGGAAATATCTATGTACATGTCGTAGTGCAACAACTTATATGGCTGGCTTAATATAGAAATCAAACACATAAATCCAACATGCATGATTTTAAGCTTGTGCGTGTCCTTTGTGTTCGTTGTAAAAGTAACAATAATAATAATATCATGTTTTACGAAATGATGGTATCTACAACATATAAAAGAAATGTAATTTATATTTGACATAGAACTAAAATATTATACATATGCATAAATAATTAATCTAATCAAATAAATCTAAAATATTTAAAAATATGTTACTTTACAAGGTTTGCTCAAATATGAGTTGAACATTTGGTTATCTTTTAATTAGGCAGTCATAGAAGTGTAGGAATTATATTATTGATTTGCAAAACAAAATAAAACAAAGAATTATTAGGTTCGGAAACTTCTTAGCCTAGAACAGAAAGCGCAGTATCAACGCGTATATAAAAAATTAACAATTTTAATTGTATTTCAAAAAGTAAGTTTTTTAAAATTATAAATGAAATATTATGTCGCACAGATGTCTACCATGATGTCCACAGTTGTCGATTATTTTATGAAAATTTCACATATTAGTAATTTTCGTTATTCATGTCACGAAATCCTGTATAGATTCTATATTTTCCCTAGCCCAACAAAAAATATTATTATTAATATGGATTAATATCCATATAAATAATAACAGGCCGAAATTTAGTAGTTAACACATAATCAGTTACATTATAATAAGAATAAATTTTTAGCATTTTAAAGTGACTTTCAAGAGAAATTCTTTTGATTTAAGAACAAATAATTCTGAAACTATTTTTCCTGAAAACATTTTGTTGAAAATTTCAATGGTTTCGACATGATACATGATATTACAAAACAACTTACATAAAAAGACCTAACAAATGACATGACCTGACCTATCAAGTAACATGGAATGAATGGTCTGTCAGGTGACAAGACATTTATATTACGAGATATAACATGACCTATCACTTGACATGAAATAAAATAACACCTGACATTAGTCCTGATATGAGTTAGGTTACAGACAGATAATTTATTTAATTTTCTCATTTTCTCGACACCTCCTACAATACTCAGGAGCTTTTTTTTTTTTTTGAATTGCTAACTCTATTAATTAATTTCTAATATTTTTTGGGAAAAAAGCTTTCATAACATTTTAAAAGCTTTTGCTAATATTTCTTAATTTCTTCTAAACATATTTGTAGAACATTTCATTGCAATATTTAACTTCATTCTTGGTAAAAATTAAGTTTTTATAAAATTAGTCGTAATTAATATCAATTATACGCACCCATTAACAATTTTAGAAATTTTTAATTTTCTTTGAAACTGTTATTAGTATCAAAATTTTTAATAAATTAAAAAATGTTTAAATACTTTTAGGTGATTAACAGCTTAAACACATATAGGAATTTAACTACTAACACAGCTGGGAGTGCTAACGAAAGACCAAACAAATTTATTTGGTTTTAAACAGCAGAATTCTTATTTTTAGCAGTTAGATATTAATTAAATTCACTATAAATAAGCTAGACTCTAATAATATTTTATAAAATAATTGCTGTTTTTAGTTCAGAAAAATTTTTTTTGTTAAATTTTCAAATACTCGCAAGAGGAATAATTCTCATTTAATATATAAAAAAAGTTAAATATAGAAGGTTTGAAAATAAACACTATTAGACACAAACATGCTGATGACGGCTTTAGCAGGCCAGAAAATGCATTACATTTTGCTAGTGTCTCTTTGTATATTTTTGTATGATTTTACATTTGTGTTTTGCAACGGAAAGCTATGTGAAACATATAACAGAAATATACAATAATAAATTGCAGTGTTTGAAAATAATTGTATATTTAACTTGAAGTAAAACTTCGAATAAAAATTTTTTTAAAAATTCTTTCATAATGTTTTAAAATTTTTCTGTAAATATAATACAAAGCTTTTGCTTATATTTCTTAATGTGTTCTTAATATTTTTATAGAATATTTCATTGCATTATTGAACTTACTTCTTGGTGAAAATTGCGTTTTAATAAAATTGGTCATAATTAATATTAATCATACGCACCCATGAATAGTTTTACAAATTTAAAATTTTCTTTAAAACTGTAAAAGTTTTAAAAATTTTTAATAATGGTCAAGAATGACTAAAGTCTATTATAATTAAATTAGAAACTACTAACAAAAAAATTAAATTTTTTTAATGAAAAACAAAACTGGACATTTTTTAAAAAAACCGCTGTAGGTAGCCTGATTTTTTCAAAATATTAAAAAACTATTTTTTAGAATAATTTTGTTGTGGAAAAGATAACATTTTCTCTATATAACTTCGATATTGAGCTTTTTAGACACTATTTTCTTAGATCCGCTGTTGGTAGTTGGAATACCAAATGCATTTCATTTGTTTAACGCCATGTTTTGAGTTGTTTCGTCTCAATGTTTGTTGTAGTAATTTTGAGGAAAATATTTTCATAATAATTTACAAAAAAAAAAAATAAAATAAAATAAACAACATACTAAGTACCAGTAGTATCTTTATGTTTTATTAGTTTCTGTTTCTCTTTAGTTAAACAAACTGAACTAAAGTTGTTTTGCTTTTAATTTTTCTACTCAAGACAATTTACTTCCACTAACATACATAAACTCCAACCAACATTTACGCTTACAGCAAACAAACATACATTTTTACATGGTTATTTAAGTTTTCCTCTTAACGATTCTTGTTGCTCTGTAGATAACTGGCTGACAGACTGTTGCTTTTGCTTTTACTTGTACAGAGCATATACATACATTCTGGGATGTGTGCTAAGCTCCGGGGTTTTTTATTTTCTTTGCAAAACATTTTTCACTGACAAAAAGCAAACCAACAGTTTACTATATTCTTAGTATTTCTTTACGTGTTTAAATTTATGGGTTTCCATGATGTACCCAGCAGTTCTGTGTTACTGTTGTGGACTAGTTTCTTTAACATATTTGTGTGCTGTATAAATGACACTCCAGTAGATTAGTTCCAGGTTTCGATGGCCCATATATTAGATTACTCAGAGAATTTAGTATCAATTGACTTCAAACTAAATTACATACGCTGTATAAAGTAACCAATTTACAATACTTGACAATTGACCCAAATATAAAACTCGGTTCAATTAGGATTATTGCGAAAATTTGCTGACTAATACTTTTCTCTTGTAATACTTGTAAAACTGCTGGGGACACTTACAAAACATGCATATGCATGTATCAGGGTTTTCCCCCTAATATGCCATGAAAAACCCATAAAAAGTTTACAGTTCTAATTTATCGTCTGTGTGGCAGAAATTATTATAAGCACCTTAACAGAGTTTTTCGTTTCATGTTGCTTTTAAAAACTAATTTTTTTCATCTCTTTTATTTACTCACTTAATGTTTTTTCATTGCAAATATATAAGTGTTTATATTTAAAGACAAATAAGCATGACACTTAGGTATAATTTATTTTTATTATTAGACCAATGACAAAAAAATTTCCTGGCTTAAATCTAAATTATCGACAGAAATACTCATATAAAATTTAAATATTTTAAGAAATACAAATTTACACAGAAATTTTGTTGAATTTTGAAAATATATTTAATTTTTATTGGAAATTTTTTTAAAAATCCTTCATAACTTCTTCAAATTATTTGGTAAATAATAAACAAATCTTTTACTGATATTCTCTTATTAGTTTTAACATATTTGTAAAACATTCCATTACATTATATTACTTGTTTCCCGGGGAAATTAAGTTTTTATAAAATTACTCCAAATTAATATTAATCATACGCACCCAAGAACAATTTCACAAATTTAAAATTCCTTTTAAAACTGTTATAGTTTTGAAAAATCTTAATAAAGTTTAAGAATGACGAAATAACTTTTATTGTTTTACAGTTTAAATAAATGTAATAATTTAATTACTAACAGAGTTGGGAGTAGAAAAAAACAAATTAATTTATTTTCTTATTTTTAGCAGTTAAACGTTTAATAAATGTTCATAAACGAGATAGGCTCTTAATATAATTTACAATATAATTGTTCAGAAGAGACTTGCTGAAATTTAATTACTAATTTAAAAAATATTTTTTAGTTTTTACGAAAAATATTGTAGAAACTCGTTTACAAATTGCTTGAAAATATTATATAAACCCTTTGATGATAATTCTTAATGTGTTCTTAACATATTTGTTAAAAATTTCGTACATTGTATTTTTTCGTGAAAATTGTATTTTGAAAAAAAAAAACTATCAAAATTCATATCAGTCATACGCACCCATGAAAATTTTTATAAAATTCTAATTTTCTTTCAAACTGTTATAGATTTTAAAATTCTTCATATAGCTTAAGAATGACTGAGTGATTTACAGCTTTAGTAAATATAATAATTTATTTGCCAGAGAACAAACTTATTAATTATTTCTTTTTGAATAACAGCATTCTTAATTTTAGCAGTAAGACATTATAAAAATAATACTATTATAATTTGTAACATAATCATTGTTTTAAGTTCAGAAGAGACTCGCTAAAAATTTACTAGTTTAGAAAATATTTTTAAGGTTTTACAGAAAAATGCATTCATAATTTTCTTAAATTCTTCTGTGAATATAATACAAATCTTGTGCTGTTATTCCTTAATATGTTCTTAATGTATTTGTAGAACATTTCATTGCATTATTTTGGTGAAAATTGCGTTTTTATGGATTTAGTCAAAATTAATATTAATCATACGCACCCATGAATAATTTTACAAATTTGCAATTTTCTTAAAAACTGCTAGAGTTTTAAACTTTTGTAATTATGTTCAAGAATGCCTAAAGTCTATTAAGTGGTTTATCGTTTATAATACAATTTAAAACTACTAACAAAGCTAGTAGTGCAGAAAAAAACGAATAGTTAATTTTATTTAATGAAAAAGCTCAAGTGATGACAGCAATTTTTTTTTAATTAACACGCCGGATTATATGTTGACTGTGATAATAAATTTTACAGCTTTCAAAATAATTGAATTTAGCTCTTTTGTATACTACAGAAAACTGTTATATTATGCATACAAATCTCAATTTTCATAAAAAGTGAACTTAGTTTATTTGCTCACTAAGCTAAATATGTTATATAACATTCCTTAATGGATTGCTTTTTTTCATTTATTTCATAAATCTTGCCAGAAATTTTCTGCTAAATGTTTTCTTCATCAAATAATACTTTAAATATATTTACACAATTTCCATTTGTGCTCAACTCGTTCACAAGTTTACAATTCCATTCAAAACGAAAAAATACCACTTGGGATTTTAAACATTTTAAACTAAATAAATACTCATACACCAAAATCGTACTTGAACTTAAATAAAATTTTAGTTTCTAACTAAAATCATATGCAAGAAACACACCCTCAATCTTACACATTTAAAAAGATTTACATATGTATATGCATGTATATCAATACATGCAAAGATGTTGTAAAAAACATTATAATATACCAGCAAAAAAACTCTCAAAGGATGCGACATTATTACTAAAGCACATAAATTGCAAAGTAAAATAAATCTTATTAGTTATAGAATTTTCCATTTTGTTATTTCTTATTTGTACACAGACCACAAGTTTAGTTTGCTAACAAATATGAAAAAAAATATTATTGAAAATGAAATGCAAATTTAAGAAAATTGTCATGTATGTAAAATGAAAAAGTACTTAGAAATATTTTACACATATACACACAGAATCGCCTAGATAGACAGACATTATACACTTGAGGGTTTTTTCTCGTTAGCCAGGAGAAAACAGTCATAAACGAAATAGGAGTGCATGTATTTTTATATAAAGGACTCAGATTACACATTTATACAATTCTAGTTATATTTGTAAGTATTAGAATATACAAATACTAACTTTAGTTGTAATAGCCCAATAGTTCTGGTTTAACTTAAAGATTTATAGAACATTTTTTTAAATCACTCAGAACTTTTTAATATTGTTTTGAATATGTTAAAATATGTTATATTCCTAAATTTGTTCTTACAATATTTGTAGCACATTCAGTTTTATTTCTTTATATTTATTTAGTTAAATATAAAATTATATATAATTAGTCCAAATTAATATCATCCTTCACCAATGTTACTTTAAAGTTTTTATTATAGTTCAAGAATCCTTATAGTCTTTTGAGTGATTAATAGCTTAAATATATAGAGAAATTGAACTATTAACAAGGATGGAAAAAAAGAAGAAAAAAATTTTAATTTTGTGTAAACAACAGAATTATTACTTGTAATTGAATGTTTATTAAGTGTATCATATTTGAAAAACATCATAAGTTCAAAAGAATTTTTAAAATATTTTTTAGGTTGCACAGGTTTTTTTTTAGATCTTTCATAACTGTTCAAAATTGTTTTGTATATCGCTCCTTAAATACAAAAGTCACAGATTTCAAAAAATATCAAAAATTATTCTTTTGCATAAAATGCTCCTTGAAGGATGAAACTTTCATGTTTAGCTAAAACAGCCGTCATTTTATGATCGAAAACACCCGTAAACGCAAAACCGCAAAAAATCAGAAAATAATTAAAATTATTTTTAAAAATGACGCTCCTGCTTTGTGGTGCTTTTGTATTTAAGAAACGATATACTAAACCAAATTATTCATGATATTCCATAAGTTGTTGTTAATATATTTGTGAAACACTATATTGCTGTATTTAATTTGCTTCTTGATAAAAATAAAGGTTTTATGAAATTACTCCAAATTAATATCAATCATGCGCACCCATGAACAATTTTATAAATGTTGCATTTAATTTGAAACTGTTGTAGATTTAAAAAATTTTAATATAGGTTGCGAATGCCTTAAGTCTTGTTAGTGTTTTACAGATTCAAATAATATAGTAATATAACTAATACCAAACAATTTTATATTTTTTTAAACCACAGAATTTTTTACTTTTTTTTAAATATACGTTTGATAATATATACTAGCGCTTTTGATGATACTTATTAATGTGTTCTTAACATATTTGTAAAACATTCTGCTACTGTATTTTACTCGGTTTTTGGTGAAAATTTAATTTTGATGAAATTTCACAAAATTAATATCAATCATATGCATCCAAGAACGATTTTACAAATTTTCTATTTTCTTTGAAACTGTTAGAGATTTTAAAATTCTCCAAACAGTTCAGAAAGGATTGAGTGAGTTATGACATAAATAAATATATGAATTCGACAACTATCAGAGCTGGGTGTCCAAAAATTTATTTAATTAATATAAAAAAATATATTTTCATGATATTTATTGATGTGTTGTTAATATATTTCTAGAAGATTATATTGCTATACTTAGCTTGGCTATTGTTGCAAATTGCGTTTTTATAAAATTACTGCAGAATAATATTAATCATACACAATCTTGAACAATTTTATTTATTTTAAATTTTCTTTAAAACTGTTGGAGTTTTTAAAATTTTAGATAAATATTAAAAATGACTAAAGTCTTTTAAATTATTTACAGCATAAAATATAAATACTACTAACAGATCTGGAATTGCAAAATTAAAGCAACAACTAATTTGTTTATTGGATTAAATTTTGTTTAGCGACAAAATATTATTTTTAAAAAATACATGAATGTTGTAGTTGATTAAAGATTAAAGAAATGTGAAATTTTTTTCCCCTCAATAATTTGTGGTAAAATATTTTTATTTAATTTCTGCAGTGCAGACCAACACAAGTTTAAACTAAATTATTATTAGATATTAAATGACATGATAGTTTAAATACTATGAATAATATAATCAATTGTCGTCTCTTATTACTTGCGTTACAAATGAACCAAAATATAAATTGGAATCATCTAAATACTACAATATTTTAGTGCAAATTACTATCTGAAATTGACTACTTGTAAAACTGCTGGTATGCATCATGAGTTCGTATGCGTGTTGAATTCTTTGTACTGTATAATTATACATATGGCTACATATGTATATATGTATTATATAATCAGAGTCATCATTTGGTCATTGTCATGAGAGTGTCCTTTCTTCTGTAACTAAGGATATATTACTATTAATTTTTCTTTAAAGAAATTTGTATGTAGTATAATATTTTTATTTTATTAAACCACAGATGTAAAATCCATTCGCATAAATGTTATTTATATGACATGTGAAAACCTCTGAATACTTTTTAACCACAAGTAGATACGCATTTAATATAGAAACGAAAAGAGGAAAGGATTTTGTATTAATGACACAACATCTCGATCGAACTGCTTTGCATACGTTTTTCATTACAGTCTTTCTAGTAGAAGTTAATCATTCACTTAGACAACACTTTTTAATAAAAAATAAGAGTTCAGTTGCTTAAAAAATTAAATTCAATAAACAAATTATTGATTTTTTAATTAAATTCTTTCTTTTATATGCTGTAAATCACTTGAAAGACTTTAGTCATTCTTGACCATTATCAAACTTTTTTTAAATCTCAAATAGTTTTAGAGAAAATTTAAAATTTGTTAAATTGTTCCTGGGTGCGTATGATTGTTATTAATTTGGACTTATTTTATAAAAACGTAATTTGCAGCAAGAAATAAATAAAATAATACAATAGAAAGTTCTACAAATATGTTAAGAACAAATTAAGGTATATCATCAAGAGTTTCTTTTAAATTTACCAAACAATTTTTAAAACTTATAAACGTATTTTTTCAAAACAAAAAAAAAAAAATTTTTAATTAATAAATTTTAAGCAAGTGTCTTTTGAATTTCAAACAACAATTATTATTACAATTATTATACAATTGTTGCTGATCATACATTCTGTTGTTTAAAAATAAATACATAATTTATTTTGTTATTTCTCTGTAAATTACTCAACAGAATTTAGTCATTGTTAAATTTCATTAAGAACTTTTAATTCTTTAGCAGTTTTCAATTTTCATTAGTTTTATTGACAACTTGTGTTTTAGTGTCGTAGGAGTTGTACGTCGTCTGAAGTTACAATAGTTATACAAATTTTGTTGATAATTTTTATATAAATATTTTGTACAACAACTACTAATGTTGTATAAAACAAATTAAAAACAAAAATTTTAATAATGGTTATAGCTGAAAATACTTCGGCATATTTTTATGTTGAAAAATATTCATAATTATGTTTTGTATATTTGTTTTTAAAAAAATTTTTTTTGTTATTTTGAAGGTTTAACAACATAAACATACACTTTCAGATTGTATCATACAATATACAACATACAATATCACTTGTGAATTGTACAAATAAAAATTGGTTATTTGTAAAATTATTCTTGGGTGCGTATGATTGATATTAATTTGGATTATTTAAAAAAGTTGCAATTTTTACCTAAGTTAATGCAATAAAACATTCTAGAAATAAGTTAAGAACAAATTAAAGAACATCGCTAATATTTACAAAACTATTTAAAAAACTGTATGTGTTTTTTAATGAAAAACCTTTTAAAATACTTTTAAAATTTATTAAATTTGAATAAGACTCTTCTGGTCTCAAAACCACATACATATATTCATAAAAATATATATATATATATATAAACAGTTCCGTTTTATAAAAGAACACATTTAAACCAATTCTCTTTTAGCTTCACCCTGATCTAAATCATATTTAGTACTTGCGTAAAGTTTGTACATTTATTATACATATTTACTTTGCATTATTATTGCGGCATACTTTTAGGACAACAACATTTGTTTGCCTTGGTGACCCGCTATACAATCAAAAACTTTGCATAATAATCAGTGGGTTTTTTCTCTCCATTTTATTTCTCTATACAAATTGGAAGGTTTTGTGGCAAGTTCTTTTGTTTAAGTTTGTTGGCTTTAAAAGTAAATGCTTTTTCTATATCTTATCTGAATTCATTTCACTTATTCTTCTTTACTGACTGATTCTGAGTACAATTGTACTTTTTGTTTTAATTCCACTTCCGTTTATATACACACGTCCGCTTACTTTACTTTTTTACATATATTACTTTCTTAAGAAAACTAAAGTTTTTTGTGTGTGCGTATTTTTTTTGTAAAGAATTTCCTTAAGCAGCAAATACGGGAGGAGTCAGTTGAAAGCAAGAAAAATTTTAACAACTTTTTTTTTGGCATATTTTTTAAACTTTCTATTCTGTGAGTTCAGGAATAAATACTTATTTTTTTCCTTTATATATTTACGGTTCCAAGAGCAGATAGACAAAAAAGAAAAGACTTAAAACTTGCTTTTTTGTTAAAGAAAAATAAATATTAAGTATTCATGCCAACAAAGAAATAAAAATTTACAAAATATTGAATATAAATTTAAATTGAAATGTAATTGTTAAAAGGTTGTGTTAAATATTTTTAAACGGCAGTTTCAACCTGCTGAATGTCAAATTTTAATTGTTAAAAAGTTGTTAGCAGAAATTGAGGATTTTAATGAAGTGTTTAAAACAGAAACACATCTTCATCTAACCCGCTAGAAAATCCTAAGTTTTATTTAAGTAATAAGTACTTAATTTTATTCATTAATGCCTATTTAAAATGTTATAAATAAAAGAAGAAAAAAAAACTGAATTACTGGTTGCCACACACTTGTTGTCATTGTTAATATTTAGCAGAAAAATACATATGTCTATGTCAGTTAAGGTGCCCTATAATTTAATTTTAATTTTTAATAATTACAGTTCGAAAAACTTCTTTTTTTAATAACTTCTAATTGGAATACTAAATGCTTGCACACGATATTTAATTCTAGAACATTGTTCTTTTATAACAAACAGAAGTAGAAGACTTTTACATTCATTCCTGCAATGATGGTTCCGCTAAGCCTAATAAATAACAAAAAAAGTTTAACAAACTTTTTGCAAAATACTATAATACGGACAATATTTTTTATACCCGTATTTTATTGAATATTTTTAAATAATTTTAATTAAATTTTTAGATTTTCGAATTTCTACATATATCTACAAATATGTGTTCTTAACATATTTGTAGAACATTATATTACTATATTTACATGGTTCTTGGTGAAAATTTAATTTTTCTAAAATCAGTACAAATTAATATCAATCATACGCACTCATAAAGAATTTTACAAAATTCCTAATTTAAGAATGACTAATGTCTGATCATAAAACAAAACTAGAATTTAACTGCTAACAGGGTTGGGAGTACCTGAAAATAATAATTTTTTAGTTTTTATAGAAAATTTTAAAAAATCATTCTTAAGTATTGAAAATTGTTTTGCACTTGTTAAAGAAATCTAAAAATTACCTTTCTTAATTTGTTCTTAATATATTTGTGGAATATTCCATTGTTGTATTTAACTTGTTTCGTAGTCAAAATTGCATTTTTATAAAATTTGTCTAAATTAATATCAATCATACGCATCCATAAAAAATTTAACAAAATTCATTACTTCTTCGAAGTTAAGGCAGAGTTTAGAAAGTTTACTGAAGTTTAAGAAGGATTAAAGTCTATTCTTAAAATAAAACTGGTATTTAACCGCCAAATTACTTTAAAATATTTTTAGTTTTATTGAAAATTTTGAAAAATCGTTAATAAATTTTGAAAATTGTTTTGTACATGTTAAACAAATCTAAAAATCACCTTCCTTAATTTGACCATAACATATATGTAGAACATTTTACATATTCGTAGTACATATATGTTATGGTTTACTTGGTTCTTGTTTAAAATTGCATTTTTATAAAATTTCTCTAAGTTAATATCAATCATTCGCACTCATAAATAATGTAACAAATTTCCAATTTTTTTTAAAATTATTGGATATTTCAAAATGTTTATGAAATTTTAAAAAAGGCTAAATATTTTTTGTAATTTTCTATTTAAAATAAAATTAGAATTTGTCTATTAACAGAACTGGTAGAGCGAAAAAAAACACAACAATTAAATGTTTTTTAACGATTTTTTTGTAAATAACAAAATTGTTAGTTTAAGTTAGAAGTTTATTAAATAAAACATGTACGAAAAAAAACAACTATTATATTTCATAAAATATATTACTGCAAAATAATAAAATCGTTGTTTTAACTTCAGAAGAAGTTAACTAATTTAGAAAATATTTTTGAATTTCTTTGACATTTTTGAAATATCCTTCTTAAGTTTTTAAAATTGTTCTGCAAATATTAATTGAATCTTTTGATAATATTTCTTAATTTGTTATTAACATATCGTCGTGCGGGAGTTTATGTGCTCTATCTGCCATTTTATGCATATCGAGTTAATGATGCCACTTTAGGTTTTCGACCTCAAATTTTTCAAATCTACAATCCGTTTTCGGCTAACTTGTCCAGTTTCTGAGATAACTAGTGTCTATTTTGTTCTATATCCTTCAAACTGAAATATTTTAGTGCTATTTTGCTCTATACGCCATTCAGTATCGTATGGAGCAAAATTTCAATATGAAATGTTGATATTGATTTTTGATTGAAATTTTGCTCTACGTGCTGAGTATAAATATTTTTAAAATATTTTTCTCTTATAAAGATTTATTTCATATTTATCAATCAGAAAAATGTATAGACTTTACTTGGAGGGGCAACCTTCCAAACCCGTTTCAGAAAGATTTTATAGAGATCAGTTCAACCACAATTTCAATTTGTCCTTTACAACACCTAGAGTAGACCAATGCGACCGTTGAGTACAATTTTTAAGCAAAAAAATTACTTAAATTAAAATATTGAAGAATTAAATATTCACAGAAATGAGACTAAAGGTCTTAAAGTGGAACGTGATGTAGATCGCCAGAATCAAGGCCCTTTTACAGTTGTTGTATGTTTTGATTTGCAAACAACTTTTAACCTTCCTAAAGGTTTTGCATCTTCATTTTATTATAAGTGAAAAATTAATGTTTGTAATATGACCACTACAATTATTTTTCCCAATAAGGAAAAATTTACTTATTGTTGCGTTTGGGACGAATTTAATAAAGGTCGTGGAAATAACTAGCGGTATATATAAAATACTAAATACTCTGGTGACATCCATCTATTGAAAATAGATGCCCAAAATAAAAATAAAATGATGTCCACGGCAAATTTTAAAATTTTTGTCGGAGCCTGGGAATGCACAAATCCAAGAGGTCGATCGCGTTCACAGTGCCTTAGACGAATATCTGAAACCTTTGGAAATCCACAGTACCTATTTTGTACCTCGTTAATTATTTGAAAATTTTTCAAACAAATAAAATAAAACTTAATATTATTTAAATGCAATTCTCAGATTTTAAGAATTTTTCCAACCAATCAAATTTTTTCTATTATGATTATGGCTGACTTACTATGAGCCTCAAAAGTGAGTAAACACAACAAATTATTTGATTTTTTTAAGAAAATGAAAATTTTAAAATCTATCCATCGATTGAAATTTAAAAGTTTCGTTTTGTTGGATATTTGGTTGAATAATATATAAAAAAATTTAAGTTGAACTATAATGCTTTTCATAATCTTAAAAAAATCAAAAAAGTCACTGTCTGTCTGTGTATCTAGAAAAACTCTGTTGTTTCTTTCACATAATTTGAAATAATATTTTTATATTTACCGAATTTGTTGAAATAAATTTATATAATTTGTACTGATTAAAATAAAATATACCTAAAGTTTTACAGATTCTTTTAGTTAAAAAAGAAACACAACATGATAATTGTCTTTTCAACAGATTATGTGGGTGGGTAAAATATCAGGTTGCTAAAATTTAATATAAAAACAAAATTAAGTGCCAGTAAAGTAACAATTGTTTTCTCGCTAGATTACCAATAAGCTACCTCTGGAATTAGATCCAAACCTATGCATGTACACACATATTAGTCAACTAATTAATAATAATTAAACTTCTAATAAAACTACTGGTATATGTTTGTGATATATTAATACTTAGGTATTATACAAAATTATTTATTATTATATTAATACTAGTATTAAAAACATATTGACACGCCTTAACAGTTCAAGGTTGCAAAGCAAAAAAGTACATACAAACTAGCAAGTTGTTTTTGTTAGTATTATTATTATAAGTATAATGTTGCGTTTCTGCTCTTTTGTGTGCAATAATTTTATGTGGAGTGTCTGACATGCCCTTGAGAATAGTAGTGAATAAAAGAATTTATTTTATTATAAAAAAATAAAGAAGTTAAAAAAGGTCTGGTGATTTTTATTAAAAACCAAAAAGCTTAATTCTATTAAAAAAATAAGTTAGAAATTTTAATTAGTGCCTGCATGTGCTTGTGTAAAGCTTAAAGCTTTTATGCCAAAACTCAAATAAAAACTTGTATATACTTTAGAGGAAGAAAAATAATCACCAAATTTACATATGTACTTGTGATACTTATATATACAATAAGTAGAAAAAGTGAAAACGAAATGAGGTTTTAGAAAAGATTTTTGTTATTGCGGTTATAAAACCCAAAGTTTATGACGTAAACTCTTTAAATGTGTTTAACCGCAAAGTGGCAGCAACCAACATTTCTATTTATTTACATATATATTTAGCTACATTACCTTTAGATTATTTTAAATAAACGTAAAAAAAACAAACAATTACAGATTATGTATATAAAGATTCTAAGGCAAATTGCTGCAAAGTGTAAATCAAAATTTACAGTTTTATCAACAAAATTTTAAGATTTATATATTTTGTATTTTTTATAGCACTCCCAGCTCTGTTAGTAGTTGAATTCATATATTATTTTAAACTGTAAATAACTTACAATACTCAAGTCATTCTTCAATCATATCAAACATTTTGAAATCTCCAACAGTTTTAAGGAAATTTAGAAATTTCTAAAATTGTTCATGGGTACGTATGATTGATATTAATTACGACTAATTTTATAAAAACGCAATTTTCACCAAGAGGTAAGGAAAATAATGTAAAGAAATGTTCTACATATATGTTCTGAACAAATTAAGGCATATCATTAAAATATATTATTAATATTTACAAAACAACTTTTAAAACTTATGAACGTTTTTTGAACAAATTTTAATGAAACCTAACAAGATATTTAACACATTTACAGAGATGTAATAATAATAATTTTTCTTGTATAGGGTATGATACATTTAATAAACGTCTAACTTAAAGATATTATTCTGTTGTTTACACAAAAAATCAATAAATCGAAATTAAAATGGTTTTATTGTTTTTTCTCTGTTAGCGTTTAACCTGAAATTTTATTTTAAATCGTAAACCATCTGTCATACCCTAACCATTCCTGAATTATGTTAAAAACTTTAAAAGTTCCAATAGGATTAAAGAAAATTTAAATTTGTAAACTGGTTTATGGGTGCGTATGATTGATAATAATTAAGATTAATATTATAAAAACGCCAATATCTCCTTCAGATAAGTTAAATGGAGCAATTTAATATACTACTAATAGGTTGAAAATAATTTGAAGAATGTCTTTAATAGATTTGTTTTACATCTACAAACGATTTTTAAAAATTTTTTATTAAACCTTAAAAATATTTTCAAAATTAATTAATTTTTAACATGTTATTTCCGAACATAAAACAAAGATTATATTATTTAAAATAAAATTTACATTTTAATTCAGTACAAATTGATTGGGTGCCCCGATAAACTAGGCGATAGTGTGCCGGACTATCAGTCAGAGGGTTGCGGGTTCGATTCCCGCCAAAAACTCTGGGTATTTTCGGCAGATAAGCCAAAACCCTTTGCAGTTTGTGTTTGTATATATATAAAAAAAAGTGTGGCTGGCAACATGCTAATAATATTTACAAAACAGTCAAAAAAAAATTTAAATGTGAAAAAAAAATATTGATTTTTTCAGGCACTCCCAAGTCTGTTAGTTATTTAAAATCCTATAATATTATAAGCTGTAATTACTACATTCCTTGAATTATTCTTAAGCTTCATTAAAAGTTTTAAAATTTCTAGTAGTTTTAAAGAAAATTTTAAATTTGTAAAAATTTTATGGGTGCGTATGATTGATATGAATTCGGAATAATTTTTTTAAAACGCAATTTTCAGCTAGAACCAAGTTAAATACGATAATGGAATATTTCTCAAATATGTTAAGAACAATTTAGGGAATATTATAAAAAGATTTTTGTAACACTTACGAAATATTTTAAAACAAGTGAACAATTTTTTCGAATTATTTTGATATTTTTCAGTATTTTTTTAATAAATTCTTCAGAACATTATTACTGCTTTGTTGGTTGTGCTATCCGTATGTATATACCAGTCTAATCAAACAAAAAATTATCTAAAACCTATAACTTTGCAATATCCATGCAGATTAAGCTAGTTTATTTCACATTAAATAAGATTTATATCCAAGACCTTTAACACTTTATTTCTTCCCTCTTGATATATGCGAAAATGTTCACATCAGTAATGTATACATACATACATTTAACGTATAATAAACAATAAAGTAATGTAACATTTATTAGCAAGGAATAAACAAACGCCCATTAGTTTACAAAAAAAAAAAAAAAAACACCAGACCAAAGACCTACGCCAGCCACACACTATTACCAAAATATCATTTGAAAAATTTCATGCTAACAAGACAGGGGTAATTGTATACCACCCACTAGCAATATTGTTGTTTGTCTGTAATAAAACAGCTAAGTAAGTATTTTTTCTTGGTAATCTTGGTAACTGTTTGAGATATTGCTAGGCTTTATTCATAATATCCTTTCTGTTTATAGACCCTGAGCTGATGTATCTGTGTGTTTCAGTATACACAAAAATTTCACAAGCGAATTCACATATTTGCATAATTTTTATTTTATTCTTGAGGTCTATTCAAATAATCTACAGAAAATAACTATGTTCTGAGCCTGTGCCTGAGCCTCTCTCCATGTACCTTACAACATAATAGTAAATGCCTGCCAAAACCCCCCAAGAAAAAACGAAAAAAAAAATGAAGGAACTTTGTACACAAAGTTATTTACGAACTTGTTAACAATTCAGTACACAAAGTGTTGTGCTGTGTACTCTAAAATAACCCAAAGTATTTTTCTTATATCTACAACTAGTACAACTTACGCTCATACATACACACATACATACATACATATAAATGCCACACAGTCGTGCAACAAGTATAAAAACTTAACTATATTGCTTAGATTATTATACTTAATAATGACAATCATTATTACAATGCTGATGACGACAACAACAAGGAGCAACATCACAATAATGATAATCAAAATGAAAAATCACTAAATAATATTTGAATTTCTGCCAAATAAACATTGGCAGCCTGGTCATATGATGACACAATAAAACATGTTTTCAAAGCGTCATTAGCAGCAGGCTGTACAATTTTTGGTATTTTTTAATAAGTCTTTGTATAAAGGAAAGTATTTTGTTATTTAATGGATAAATAGGAATATTGCTGTGTGTTTATGGATAATTAATTTTTGGAAGCTAAAAAAAAACAATGTAAATATAGCTGCTTCTTAAGGCACCTGCTTACAAGGAAGTTAGAGTTATTTCTGACATCTCTCTTAAACTCAGACTGCTGTTTCTTAGTCAGACTACAATTTCTTAGGCAGACTACTGTATTTTATTTCGGCTACCATGTTAAACTCAATCTCCAGTCTTGTAGACAGAATACCGTCTTAAACTCAGACTGCCGTCTTAAGATTAGACTATCGCGTTAAGCTGAAACTGCCTTTTTAAACTCAGACTACCGCTACAAACTTCAACTGCCGTCTTAAACTCACACTTAGATTTTCTAAACTTATACTAACTTCTTTTACTCAGACAACTGTCTAGAATGCAGACTACGGTCTGCTAGTAAGATTACGGTCTCACAGTCTTTAGTTAGCTAATGAAAAAGGCTTATCTTTATTCGCAATGCTTAGTTTGCCATAAGAATAACAAGCAATAGTTAGTATTTTAGTTTACCAATGGTTAACTAGTGACCGAGAATTCGGCCGAGAATTCGGCCATTAGTCATACTACTATCTATTAGTCAGAATGCCGTATCAAACTCAGAATACCGACCTAAACTCAGACTGCTGTCTTCAACTCAGACTACCGTCTTAAACTCAGAGTGCCGTCTTAAACTCAGACTACCGTCTTAAACTCGGTCTACCGTCTTAAACTCAGACTACCTTTTTTTAATCAGACTATCGACTTTTACTCAGACAGCCGACTTTTACTCAGACTACCGATTTTTACTCAGAATACCGTCTTTTACTAAGACTACCGTTTTTTACTCAGAATACTAAGACTAGAATCTGACGTATTTTACTTAGATTTCCGTCCTATACTTAGACTTACATCCTTAAGTTAGACTGTGCTTTTTTAGTCGTGCAGACTTAGTATGTCAATATAACTTCCCAATGCCCTACTGTAAAGGATATCCGGTTTTTCATATTTGCAGGAAGCTAGTTTGGTGTCAAGGTAACAAATGAAAATATTTTGATAAATAGCATTGCAGCTAAAATAATGCTGTCAAATGCTGCTTTCAAAACTGCCGGATATAAATGAACAGGGTAACGAGTTTGAAAGGTATTTTTCTGTGTTTGTGTAGGATTGTTTAAAAAAGTTCTAAAAGTACCCACTGTTTTATTTCCGTTTCTTGTTAACACAAGTTATTTATGTTTGTTGATTGTGTTTTCATTTCTTTTAAGTATTCATTCATTTGTTATTTAATCAAGAATATTTCCGGCAGACAAAAGAAAAGGAAAAATCGCTTTAGCGATTTAAAGAAATATTAACTTTATTTTGTGACTTCAGGGTAAGAAAGATTGGAAAGTGTTATCAAAGAAACTGCGAAAGTGTAATTAAACAGAAAATATTGACAATTATATATAAAATAATAATAATTTTATTCTATTTTCTTCGACCTTTTTTATGATTTTTATTAAGTAATTTTTTTAAGCTTGAGGTCACTTTTTGTTTTTTATAAAAGATTTTTTATTTCTATATATATAAATAACTCGATATTTCGATTTCCTTTGGAAATCTTCTTCAGGAGTAATTTTAATATTATAACAAATTTTTTATGTGTAACAAATATTTTGATATAAGTTTGAAAGGGGTTGACAAAATTGAAAAATATGTTCTACAGAAAAATAATTTTAAATTTTCGATAATAACATTGAACAGTAAATAATTTTTACAGAAATATAGTAACATTATGAATAATAACATTTTGGAATGATAACATTTTTTAAATACATAAATTGTGTTAATTTCTCCTATTATTAATATTTATATTTTTGTTCAATAGGTGTCTGTAATTCTGAGCTAAGTTTTCTGTGTCTTTTTTAAAATTTATTCTTCTTTCTGATGGTACATTATTGATATGTAACATTTCTAACATGTATCTTCGTTTTTTATAATTTTCTGTGTCCAATATAGATGTGTTATCAAAATCTGGATAGTGGTTAAAATCTCTACAATGGGTTGATAAAGCTGTTTTTTGTGTTGAATTATAATTTCTATATTTCTGGTCATGTCTATGTCCTGCTAATCTAGTTTTAAGTTTTGTCCCTGTTGTTCCTATATATATTTTGTTACATTGCTCGTTACTATTACCACCACAAGAAATTTTATATACTAAATTTGACATATCTGTCTTTTCTAATTTATCTTTAGTTTTTGTGAATAATCTTCCTACATTATTATTCACCTTATGTGCCATTTTGTATGTTGTTTTGTTATATATGTTTAAATGTTCTATTCTTTCTGAAAATCCAGGTATATATGATATTGACTTATAAATTTTTGGTTCTGAAATTCCATTATTAATATAGGATTTTCTTGTGTTAAATTGTTTTATTAATCCGCAAATGAGTTCATTAGGAAAACTATTATCTTTTAATATATTTCTAATTATTTCTTTATTTTTCTTATGAAATCTAATGTCACTAATTGTTAATATTCTATCTATAAGATTTTTAGCAGTGTTTATGATAATTCTTTTTGGGTGTTTTGAGAAATAATTTAAAATTCTTCCAGATGAAGTTGGTTTCTTATACCAATCAAATACTAAATTGTTTCCCCTTCTTGTAACTAATATATCTAAATATGAAATTGAAGAATTTAATTCTTTTTCAATGGTAAATTTTATATTCTGATCAAATGAGTTGAATGTTGATAATAAAATATCGATTTTATTATCCTCAATTATACAAAATAAGTCATCTACATATTTTGTTAGTATTTTTGGTTTTATTGATAATTTTTCAATACATGTGTCTAATAATTTTTCCATTACAATATCTGCTATTATTGGAGATGCCGGTGAACCCATTGGAAGTCCCTTTTCTTGTGTATATATTTTACCATCATATTGGAAATACCTATTGTCAACTATACAGAATTTTATGATTCGTAAGAATAAATTTTTATTAATATCAGTAAATTCGGAAATTTTGTTCCAATTTTCTTCTATAATTTTTATTGCCAGGTCAACTGGAATACTTGGGAATAATGAAACAACATCAAGTGATATTAATTTTTCATTATTTTTGATTGAAATATTTTTTAATTTATCCTTAAATTGTATTGAATTATTAACATTATATTTTGAATTCCCTGTTAAATTTTTAAGGATTTTAACAATATATTTACATAGATTATGTGACGGTGAATTTATTGATGAACAAATTGGTCTTAGTGGAAAATTTTCTTTGTGTATTTTAGGTAATCCATATAACCTGGGAGCTACAGCTATTGAAGTCTTCATTTTATTTTTCTCTATTGGTGTTATTATATTTAATTTAAAAAGTTCATCTATTAAATTATTGTTAATTTTTTGGAATCTGTTTGTTGGATCTTTTTTTAAAATTTGAAAAGTCTCATTATCGTTTAAAATGTTTTCAATTCTAGATATGTAATCTATTTTATTGATTGCTACTGTTGTGTTACCTTTATCTGCTCTTAAAATCATTATATCTCTATTCTCCTTTAGAAATGTCCGGCAATTTTTTACTTTATTTATTGTAAATCTATCTCTATTATTTAATGAAACTTTGTTTAAATGATTATCAATTACCATTGTAAATTTTGACCTTGCAATTTCTCTTTCATCTTTATTCTCTATAGTTTCTATAAAATCTTCCCCTTCGGATATAATTTTCAACATTGGAAAATGTTTTTTATTTTCGGGAAGTGCGTGTTTTTCACCTAATGATAAGATCCACCTAACATCTTCTGGTATATCCTTGTTTGTTTTGTTCACAAACCATCTTTTGTTAAATGTTATTCCTAATTCTTTCATTTGCAAATCAACACAACAATTAAACTTTTTCATATGTACCTGTTTTTCTTTTTTCATTAATTTTTCGGCTATTATGTCCTCATATTTTAAAAAATTGTCCAATGTTTTTTTATCTAAAATCTGGTTTAAATTGTATGTTAAATATTGTAATTCATCTTCACTATCTTTCAATATGTAGTGTTTTTGTTTTATAGATGAATTCAAAATTTTGTTCTGTATATTTTGAATATATTTTTCTACTTCTTTCTTGATTGTATGATTTGAATGTTCTTGAAATAGGTTGGAAATATTTTTTGTTGAATTCTTTATAAATTTTGGTATAATTCCTTCATTTCGGCATTTGATCAAAAATGTAATTGTAGCCTTGCATTTGATTATCTTTCTTCTTATTGTCTTGAATCTGTTTATTAACTGCTTATTACCCCCACATTTTTTGAAATCTTGATAATTCATCGTGCTTAGCTTCTCTTTGTAAATAATTTTATTCTATTTTCTTCGACCTTTTTTATGATTTTTATTAAGTAATTTTTTTAAGCTTGAGGTCACTTTTTGTTTTTTATAAAAGATTTTTTATTTCTATATATATAAATAACTCGATATTTCGATTTCCTTTGGAAATCTTCTTCAGGAGTAATTTTAATATTATAACAAATTTTTTATGTGTAACAAATATTTTGATATAAGTTTGAAAGGGGTTGACAAAATTGAAAAATATGTTCTACAGAAAAATAATTTTAAATTTTCGATAATAACATTGAACAGTAAATAATTTTTACAGAAATATAGTAACATTATGAATAATAACATTTTGGAATGATAACATTTTTTAAATACATAAATTGTGTTAATTTCTCCTATTATTAATATTTATATTTTTGTTCAATAGGTGTCTGTAATTCTGAGCTAAGTTTTCTGTGTCTTTTTTAAAATTTATTCTTCTTTCTGATGGTACATTATTGATATGTAACATTTCTAACATGTATCTTCGTTTTTTATAATTTTCTGTGTCCAATATAGATGTGTTATCAAAATCTGGATAGTGGTTAAAATCTCTACAATGGGTTGATAAAGCTGTTTTTTGTGTTGAATTATAATTTCTATATTTCTGGTCATGTCTATGTCCTGCTAATCTAGTTTTAAGTTTTGTCCCTGTTGTTCCTATATATATTTTGTTACATTGCTCGTTACTATTACCACCACAAGAAATTTTATATACTAAATTTGACATATCTGTCTTTTCTAATTTATCTTTAGTTTTTGTGAATAATCTTCCTACATTATTATTCACCTTATGTGCCATTTTGTATGTTGTTTTGTTATATATGTTTAAATGTTCTATTCTTTCTGAAAATCCAGGTATATATGATATTGACTTATAAATTTTTGGTTCTGAAATTCCATTATTAATATAGGATTTTCTTGTGTTAAATTGTTTTATTAATCCGCAAATGAGTTCATTAGGAAAACTATTATCTTTTAATATATTTCTAATTATTTCTTTATTTTTCTTATGAAATCTAATGTCACTAATTGTTAATATTCTATCTATAAGATTTTTAGCAGTGTTTATGATAATTCTTTTTGGGTGTTTTGAGAAATAATTTAAAATTCTTCCAGATGAAGTTGGTTTCTTATACCAATCAAATACTAAATTGTTTCCCCTTCTTGTAACTAATATATCTAAATATGAAATTGAAGAATTTAATTCTTTTTCAATGGTAAATTTTATATTCTGATCAAATGAGTTGAATGTTGATAATAAAATATCGATTTTATTATCCTCAATTATACAAAATAAGTCATCTACATATTTTGTTAGTATTTTTGGTTTTATTGATAATTTTTCAATACATGTGTCTAATAATTTTTCCATTACAATATCTGCTATTATTGGAGATGCCGGTGAACCCATTGGAAGTCCCTTTTCTTGTGTATATATTTTACCATCATATTGGAAATACCTATTGTCAACTATACAGAATTTTATGATTCGTAAGAATAAATTTTTATTAATATCAGTAAATTCGGAAATTTTGTTCCAATTTTCTTCTATAATTTTTATTGCCAGGTCAACTGGAATACTTGGGAATAATGAAACAACATCAAGTGATATTAATTTTTCATTATTTTTGATTGAAATATTTTTTAATTTATCCTTAAATTGTATTGAATTATTAACATTATATTTTGAATTCCCTGTTAAATTTTTAAGGATTTTAACAATATATTTACATAGATTATGTGACGGTGAATTTATTGATGAACAAATTGGTCTTAGTGGAAAATTTTCTTTGTGTATTTTAGGTAATCCATATAACCTGGGAGCTACAGCTATTGAAGTCTTCATTTTATTTTTCTCTATTGGTGTTATTATATTTAATTTAAAAAGTTCATCTATTAAATTATTGTTAATTTTTTGGAATCTGTTTGTTGGATCTTTTTTTAAAATTTGAAAAGTCTCATTATCGTTTAAAATGTTTTCAATTCTAGATATGTAATCTATTTTATTGATTGCTACTGTTGTGTTACCTTTATCTGCTCTTAAAATCATTATATCTCTATTCTCCTTTAGAAATGTCCGGCAATTTTTTACTTTATTTATTGTAAATCTATCTCTATTATTTAATGAAACTTTGTTTAAATGATTATCAATTACCATTGTAAATTTTGACCTTGCAATTTCTCTTTCATCTTTATTCTCTATAGTTTCTATAAAATCTTCCCCTTCGGATATAATTTTCAACATTGGAAAATGTTTTTTATTTTCGGGAAGTGCGTGTTTTTCACCTAATGATAAGATCCACCTAACATCTTCTGGTATATCCTTGTTTGTTTTGTTCACAAACCATCTTTTGTTAAATGTTATTCCTAATTCTTTCATTTGCAAATCAACACAACAATTAAACTTTTTCATATGTACCTGTTTTTCTTTTTTCATTAATTTTTCGGCTATTATGTCCTCATATTTTAAAAAATTGTCCAATGTTTTTTTATCTAAAATCTGGTTTAAATTGTATGTTAAATATTGTAATTCATCTTCACTATCTTTCAATATGTAGTGTTTTTGTTTTATAGATGAATTCAAAATTTTGTTCTGTATATATACAGAAAGATAGTGAAGATGAATTACAATATTTAACATACAATTTAAACCAGATTTTAGATAAAAAAACATTGGACAATTTTTTAAAATATGAGGACATAATAGCCGAAAAATTAATGAAAAAAGAAAAACAGGTACATATGAAAAAGTTTAATTGTTGTGTTGATTTGCAAATGAAAGAATTAGGAATAACATTTAACAAAAGATGGTTTGTGAACAAAACAAACAAGGATATACCAGAAGATGTTAGGTGGATCTTATCATTAGGTGAAAAACACGCACTTCCCGAAAATAAAAAACATTTTCCAATGTTGAAAATTATATCCGAAGGGGAAGATTTTATAGAAACTATAGAGAATAAAGATGAAAGAGAAATTGCAAGGTCAAAATTTACAATGGTAATTGATAATCATTTAAACAAAGTTTCATTAAATAATAGAGATAGATTTACAATAAATAAAGTAAAAAATTGCCGGACATTTCTAAAGGAGAATAGAGATATAATGATTTTAAGAGCAGATAAAGGTAACACAACAGTAGCAATCAATAAAATAGATTACATATCTAGAATTGAAAACATTTTAAACGATAATGAGACTTTTCAAATTTTAAAAAAAGATCCAACAAACAGATTCCAAAAAATTAACAATAATTTAATAGATGAACTTTTTAAATTAAATATAATAACACCAATAGAGAAAAATAAAATGAAGACTTCAATAGCTGTAGCTCCCAGGTTATATGGATTACCTAAAATACACAAAGAAAATTTTCCACTAAGACCAATTTGTTCATCAATAAATTCACCGTCACATAATCTATGTAAATATATTGTTAAAATCCTTAAAAATTTAACAGGGAATTCAAAATATAATGTTAATAATTCAATACAATTTAAGGATAAATTAAAAAATATTTCAATCAAAAATAATGAAAAATTAATATCACTTGATGTTGTTTCATTATTCCCAAGTATTCCAGTTGACCTGGCAATAAAAATTATAGAAGAAAATTGGAACAAAATTTCCGAATTTACTGATATTAATAAAAATTTATTCTTACGAATCATAAAATTCTGTATAGTTGACAATAGGTATTTCCAATATGATGGTAAAATATATACACAAGAAAAGGGACTTCCAATGGGTTCACCGGCATCTCCAATAATAGCAGATATTGTAATGGAAAAATTATTAGACACATGTATTGAAAAATTATCAATAAAACCAAAAATACTAACAAAATATGTAGATGACTTATTTTGTATAATTGAGGATAATAAAATCGATATTTTATTATCAACATTCAACTCATTTGATCAGAATATAAAATTTACCATTGAAAAAGAATTAAATTCTTCAATTTCATATTTAGATATATTAGTTACAAGAAGGGGAAACAATTTAGTATTTGATTGGTATAAGAAACCAACTTCATCTGGAAGAATTTTAAATTATTTCTCAAAACACCCAAAAAGAATTATCATAAACACTGCTAAAAATCTTATAGATAGAATATTAACAATTAGTGACATTAGATTTCATAAGAAAAATAAAGAAATAATTAGAAATATATTAAAAGATAATAGTTTTCCTAATGAACTCATTTGCGGATTAATAAAACAATTTAACACAAGAAAATCCTATATTAATAATGGAATTTCAGAACCAAAAATTTATAAGTCAATATCATATATACCTGGATTTTCAGAAAGAATAGAACATTTAAACATATATAACAAAACAACATACAAAATGGCACATAAGGTGAATAATAATGTAGGAAGATTATTCACAAAAACTAAAGATAAATTAGAAAAGACAGATATGTCAAATTTAGTATATAAAATTTCTTGTGGTGGTAATAGTAACGAGCAATGTAACAAAATATATATAGGAACAACAGGGACAAAACTTAAAACTAGATTAGCAGGACATAGACATGACCAGAAATATAGAAATTATAATTCAACACAAAAAACAGCTTTATCAACCCATTGTAGAGATTTTAACCACTATCCAGATTTTGATAACACATCTATATTGGACACAGAAAATTATAAAAAACGAAGATACATGTTAGAAATGTTACATATCAATAATGTACCATCAGAAAGAAGAATAAATTTTAAAAAAGACACAGAAAACTTAGCTCAGAATTACAGACACCTATTGAACAAAAATATAAATATTAATAATAGGAGAAATTAACACAATTTATGTATTTAAAAAATGTTATCATTCCAAAATGTTATTATTCATAATGTTACTATATTTCTGTAAAAATTATTTACTGTTCAATGTTATTATCGAAAATTTAAAATTATTTTTCTGTAGAACATATTTTTCAATTTTGTCAACCCCTTTCAAACTTATATCAAAATATTTGTTACACATAAAAAATTTGTTATAATATTAAAATTACTCCTGAAGAAGATTTCCAAAGGAAATCGAAATATCGAGTTATTTATATATATAGAAATAAAAAATCTTTTATAAAAAACAAAAAGTGACCTCAAGCTTAAAAAAATTACTTAATAAAAATCATAAAAAAGGTCGAAGAAAATAGAATAAAATTATTTACAAAGAGAAGCTAAGCACGATGAATTATCAAGATTTCAAAAAATGTGGGGGTAATAAGCAGTTAATAAACAGATTCAAGACAATAAGAAGAAAGATAATCAAATGCAAGGCTACAATTACATTTTTGATCAAATGCCGAAATGAAGGAATTATACCAAAATTTATAAAGAATTCAACAAAAAATATTTCCAACCTATTTCAAGAACATTCAAATCATACAATCAAGAAAGAAGTAGAAAAATATATTCAAAATATACAGAACAAAATTTTGAATTCATCTATAAAACAAAAACACTACATATTGAAAGATAGTGAAGATGAATTACAATATTTAACATACAATTTAAACCAGATTTTAGATAAAAAAACATTGGACAATTTTTTAAAATATGAGGACATAATAGCCGAAAAATTAATGAAAAAAGAAAAACAGGTACATATGAAAAAGTTTAATTGTTGTGTTGATTTGCAAATGAAAGAATTAGGAATAACATTTAACAAAAGATGGTTTGTGAACAAAACAAACAAGGATATACCAGAAGATGTTAGGTGGATCTTATCATTAGGTGAAAAACACGCACTTCCCGAAAATAAAAAACATTTTCCAATGTTGAAAATTATATCCGAAGGGGAAGATTTTATAGAAACTATAGAGAATAAAGATGAAAGAGAAATTGCAAGGTCAAAATTTACAATGGTAATTGATAATCATTTAAACAAAGTTTCATTAAATAATAGAGATAGATTTACAATAAATAAAGTAAAAAATTGCCGGACATTTCTAAAGGAGAATAGAGATATAATGATTTTAAGAGCAGATAAAGGTAACACAACAGTAGCAATCAATAAAATAGATTACATATCTAGAATTGAAAACATTTTAAACGATAATGAGACTTTTCAAATTTTAAAAAAAGATCCAACAAACAGATTCCAAAAAATTAACAATAATTTAATAGATGAACTTTTTAAATTAAATATAATAACACCAATAGAGAAAAATAAAATGAAGACTTCAATAGCTGTAGCTCCCAGGTTATATGGATTACCTAAAATACACAAAGAAAATTTTCCACTAAGACCAATTTGTTCATCAATAAATTCACCGTCACATAATCTATGTAAATATATTGTTAAAATCCTTAAAAATTTAACAGGGAATTCAAAATATAATGTTAATAATTCAATACAATTTAAGGATAAATTAAAAAATATTTCAATCAAAAATAATGAAAAATTAATATCACTTGATGTTGTTTCATTATTCCCAAGTATTCCAGTTGACCTGGCAATAAAAATTATAGAAGAAAATTGGAACAAAATTTCCGAATTTACTGATATTAATAAAAATTTATTCTTACGAATCATAAAATTCTGTATAGTTGACAATAGGTATTTCCAATATGATGGTAAAATATATACACAAGAAAAGGGACTTCCAATGGGTTCACCGGCATCTCCAATAATAGCAGATATTGTAATGGAAAAATTATTAGACACATGTATTGAAAAATTATCAATAAAACCAAAAATACTAACAAAATATGTAGATGACTTATTTTGTATAATTGAGGATAATAAAATCGATATTTTATTATCAACATTCAACTCATTTGATCAGAATATAAAATTTACCATTGAAAAAGAATTAAATTCTTCAATTTCATATTTAGATATATTAGTTACAAGAAGGGGAAACAATTTAGTATTTGATTGGTATAAGAAACCAACTTCATCTGGAAGAATTTTAAATTATTTCTCAAAACACCCAAAAAGAATTATCATAAACACTGCTAAAAATCTTATAGATAGAATATTAACAATTAGTGACATTAGATTTCATAAGAAAAATAAAGAAATAATTAGAAATATATTAAAAGATAATAGTTTTCCTAATGAACTCATTTGCGGATTAATAAAACAATTTAACACAAGAAAATCCTATATTAATAATGGAATTTCAGAACCAAAAATTTATAAGTCAATATCATATATACCTGGATTTTCAGAAAGAATAGAACATTTAAACATATATAACAAAACAACATACAAAATGGCACATAAGGTGAATAATAATGTAGGAAGATTATTCACAAAAACTAAAGATAAATTAGAAAAGACAGATATGTCAAATTTAGTATATAAAATTTCTTGTGGTGGTAATAGTAACGAGCAATGTAACAAAATATATATAGGAACAACAGGGACAAAACTTAAAACTAGATTAGCAGGACATAGACATGACCAGAAATATAGAAATTATAATTCAACACAAAAAACAGCTTTATCAACCCATTGTAGAGATTTTAACCACTATCCAGATTTTGATAACACATCTATATTGGACACAGAAAATTATAAAAAACGAAGATACATGTTAGAAATGTTACATATCAATAATGTACCATCAGAAAGAAGAATAAATTTTAAAAAAGACACAGAAAACTTAGCTCAGAATTACAGACACCTATTGAACAAAAATATAAATATTAATAATAGGAGAAATTAACACAATTTATGTATTTAAAAAATGTTATCATTCCAAAATGTTATTATTCATAATGTTACTATATTTCTGTAAAAATTATTTACTGTTCAATGTTATTATCGAAAATTTAAAATTATTTTTCTGTAGAACATATTTTTCAATTTTGTCAACCCCTTTCAAACTTATATCAAAATATTTGTTACACATAAAAAATTTGTTATAATATTAAAATTACTCCTGAAGAAGATTTCCAAAGGAAATCGAAATATCGAGTTATTTATATATATAGAAATAAAAAATCTTTTATAAAAAACAAAAAGTGACCTCAAGCTTAAAAAAATTACTTAATAAAAATCATAAAAAAGGTCGAAGAAAATAGAATAAAATTATTTACAAAGAGAAGCTAAGCACGATGAATTATCAAGATTTCAAAAAATGTGGGGGTAATAAGCAGTTAATAAACAGATTCAAGACAATAAGAAGAAAGATAATCAAATGCAAGGCTACAATTACATTTTTGATCAAATGCCGAAATGAAGGAATTATACCAAAATTTATAAAGAATTCAACAAAAAATATTTCCAACCTATTTCAAGAACATTCAAATCATACAATCAAGAAAGAAGTAGAAAAATATATTCAAAATATACAGAACAAAATTTTGAATTCATCTATAAAACAAAAACACTACATATTGAAAGATAGTGAAGATGAATTACAATATTTAACATACAATTTAAACCAGATTTTAGATAAAAAAACATTGGACAATTTTTTAAAATATGAGGACATAATAGCCGAAAAATTAATGAAAAAAGAAAAACAGGTACATATGAAAAAGTTTAATTGTTGTGTTGATTTGCAAATGAAAGAATTAGGAATAACATTTAACAAAAGATGGTTTGTGAACAAAACAAACAAGGATATACCAGAAGATGTTAGGTGGATCTTATCATTAGGTGAAAAACACGCACTTCCCGAAAATAAAAAACATTTTCCAATGTTGAAAATTATATCCGAAGGGGAAGATTTTATAGAAACTATAGAGAATAAAGATGAAAGAGAAATTGCAAGGTCAAAATTTACAATGGTAATTGATAATCATTTAAACAAAGTTTCATTAAATAATAGAGATAGATTTACAATAAATAAAGTAAAAAATTGCCGGACATTTCTAAAGGAGAATAGAGATATAATGATTTTAAGAGCAGATAAAGGTAACACAACAGTAGCAATCAATAAAATAGATTACATATCTAGAATTGAAAACATTTTAAACGATAATGAGACTTTTCAAATTTTAAAAAAAGATCCAACAAACAGATTCCAAAAAATTAACAATAATTTAATAGATGAACTTTTTAAATTAAATATAATAACACCAATAGAGAAAAATAAAATGAAGACTTCAATAGCTGTAGCTCCCAGGTTATATGGATTACCTAAAATACACAAAGAAAATTTTCCACTAAGACCAATTTGTTCATCAATAAATTCACCGTCACATAATCTATGTAAATATATTGTTAAAATCCTTAAAAATTTAACAGGGAATTCAAAATATAATGTTAATAATTCAATACAATTTAAGGATAAATTAAAAAATATTTCAATCAAAAATAATGAAAAATTAATATCACTTGATGTTGTTTCATTATTCCCAAGTATTCCAGTTGACCTGGCAATAAAAATTATAGAAGAAAATTGGAACAAAATTTCCGAATTTACTGATATTAATAAAAATTTATTCTTACGAATCATAAAATTCTGTATAGTTGACAATAGGTATTTCCAATATGATGGTAAAATATATACACAAGAAAAGGGACTTCCAATGGGTTCACCGGCATCTCCAATAATAGCAGATATTGTAATGGAAAAATTATTAGACACATGTATTGAAAAATTATCAATAAAACCAAAAATACTAACAAAATATGTAGATGACTTATTTTGTATAATTGAGGATAATAAAATCGATATTTTATTATCAACATTCAACTCATTTGATCAGAATATAAAATTTACCATTGAAAAAGAATTAAATTCTTCAATTTCATATTTAGATATATTAGTTACAAGAAGGGGAAACAATTTAGTATTTGATTGGTATAAGAAACCAACTTCATCTGGAAGAATTTTAAATTATTTCTCAAAACACCCAAAAAGAATTATCATAAACACTGCTAAAAATCTTATAGATAGAATATTAACAATTAGTGACATTAGATTTCATAAGAAAAATAAAGAAATAATTAGAAATATATTAAAAGATAATAGTTTTCCTAATGAACTCATTTGCGGATTAATAAAACAATTTAACACAAGAAAATCCTATATTAATAATGGAATTTCAGAACCAAAAATTTATAAGTCAATATCATATATACCTGGATTTTCAGAAAGAATAGAACATTTAAACATATATAACAAAACAACATACAAAATGGCACATAAGGTGAATAATAATGTAGGAAGATTATTCACAAAAACTAAAGATAAATTAGAAAAGACAGATATGTCAAATTTAGTATATAAAATTTCTTGTGGTGGTAATAGTAACGAGCAATGTAACAAAATATATATAGGAACAACAGGGACAAAACTTAAAACTAGATTAGCAGGACATAGACATGACCAGAAATATAGAAATTATAATTCAACACAAAAAACAGCTTTATCAACCCATTGTAGAGATTTTAACCACTATCCAGATTTTGATAACACATCTATATTGGACACAGAAAATTATAAAAAACGAAGATACATGTTAGAAATGTTACATATCAATAATGTACCATCAGAAAGAAGAATAAATTTTAAAAAAGACACAGAAAACTTAGCTCAGAATTACAGACACCTATTGAACAAAAATATAAATATTAATAATAGGAGAAATTAACACAATTTATGTATTTAAAAAATGTTATCATTCCAAAATGTTATTATTCATAATGTTACTATATTTCTGTAAAAATTATTTACTGTTCAATGTTATTATCGAAAATTTAAAATTATTTTTCTGTAGAACATATTTTTCAATTTTGTCAACCCCTTTCAAACTTATATCAAAATATTTGTTACACATAAAAAATTTGTTATAATATTAAAATTACTCCTGAAGAAGATTTCCAAAGGAAATCGAAATATCGAGTTATTTATATATATAGAAATAAAAAATCTTTTATAAAAAACAAAAAGTGACCTCAAGCTTAAAAAAATTACTTAATAAAAATAAAATAATAATATTATTAAAGTTTTCAAGGAAATAACAAGAGTTTATACAAGAAATTTTAATTTCCAAAAAATAACGAATAACGAAAAGTTTTTGTGCTGTTTTGTGATAATCGTATTATTTGTATTACAACATACTAGTTACTACTGTCTACAACTTGTAATTAGTAAAACGATAGACCACTACTACGCCAACATTCATTTGTAACCAGCTTTTGCCAAACTCAAAACGTTTAACCTCAAAATAACCTCCTTTAAAAGAATTTTAAACTTTCAAATAAAATTTAATTACAACTCTTTTTTACATATTACAACTTTGGCAAAAAAAAAACACACACACAAAAATTTCTTTATCGTTTTAGTTATACAGTTAAACACAAAACTGCCTGCGGTGGTAAATCCTGATTAAGACAATAGCAGCCAATTAACATTCAAATATTACAACAAAATCTAATTAAAATTTAAATATGCAAACAACATAAAACAAACACGCATATTATAAAATATTACTTAAATTAAGATTTTCTGTTGAAGAATTAAAAACAAAAGGAAACACAATAAATAAACAAAGATAACAACGACACAGCAACAAAAATGTTCGTTTCCATTTAAACATGAGAAAAAGACTCAGGAGTGCAACAAAAAAATAAGAAATAAAATCTACAAGAAGAGAAAAATAAATAAAATTTTGTTGCCAGGACATGGCTGCAAATTAAGCAGCTTATTTTTATGAACACAAATATTTTTTATAGAATGAAATAAAAAAAAAGTATGTAAATAGCCAGGAAAGAACATGCTAAATGCGTTATGTTTGATAATAGGGGAGACCAAAACAAAAATTAAAGTTTTCTGCGATTTTTTTTTCAACAAAATGTGGTGGCATAAAAGGTTTAAGCTCTAACTGCCGTTCTTAAATTAGTCTACCGTCTTAAACCCAGACAACCTTTTTAAACTCAAACTGACTCCTTAAACTCAAACTGTCGCTTTAAACTCAAACTGCCGTCTTAAACTCACACTGACTCCTTAAACTCAAACTGCCGTCTTAAACTCAGACTGACTCCTTAAACTCAAAGATTTTGGCTACTTCAGTACTCATTGTAACACTATACACTTGTTAACAGCCAACACAACAATAAAAAATTAATTTCTGAAACGTACAATCACATTGATGCTGCTTTTTATACAATACACAAAATATATTTACACCCTACACCACCGCCCAGAAATATTGGTAAAACACCCACCTTAAAGTATACCGATCGACTCAGAATCACATTCTTAATCGATCGTCCGTCCGTCCGTCCATCTGGCTGGCTGGCTTGCTGGCTGTCCATGTAAAGCTTGTGCGCAGAGTACAGGCCGCAATTTTTTTTCGGCTCAAGGACGGATGGGATTGAACCTAGTAGAAATCGATCCATTATTTTACCTGGCCGATTATAAATGTCTGAATTATGCAAGTATCGAAACAAATTTCACCACAATTGAGTGGTAAATGAAGCTAAATCGCATCTACAAATTTTGTGCAGATCGGCCCATAATTTATCATAGCTCCCATATAGAGCCCACTTCCGAAAATCACTTTAACGACCATAACTCTCTCAAAAATCTTGGTGTCCACATAATAGTGAACACAAATATGTTTCATATATATATAAATAATACGGTACAATTTTATTAAGATCGGTCCATAATTAGTCGTAGCTCCCATACAAGACCCACTTTCGGAATTCACTTTAACGATCATAAATTTCTTAAAAATGTTGGTATCGAAATAAAATTTGACACAAATAAGTTTCTAATATACAGAGATAACGACACCTAATTTTATATTGGTCGGTCCACAATTAGTCAAAACTCCCATATAAGACCCTCTCCGTAATTCAATTTAAGCTCCATAAATCTTTTAAAAATATTTATATCGAGATAAAGTTTAATTTACATCCGGCCCAGGGATGGACGGAATTGAAACTGGTGGAATCGATCCATTATTTCACCTGGCCAACATACAAATGTCCTCCATAAATATTTGAATTATGCAAGTATCCAAACAAATTTCACCACAAATAACTGGTAAATAAGGTCAAATCACATTTACAAATTTTGTGCAGATCGGTCCATAATTACTCGTAGCTTCCATATAATGCCCGCTTCCGAAAATCACTTTAAAAAGCATAACCCTCTCAAAAATGCTGGTATACAAATAATATTGAACGCAAATATATTTCATATGTCTAAAAATAATACGGTACAATTTTATTATGATCGGTCCATAATTACTCAAAACTCCCAAAACTCCCTGTAATTCAATTTAAGCTCCATAAAACTTTTAAAAGTATTTATATCGAGATAAAGTTTAACACATATAATATTTATATCCACAGAAATCATGACTATATATTTTTGGATGATCGGTCCATAATAGGTTATATCTGCCATATAACGCCCAATTCTGAAAAACTGTTTTATACATATACTGGGTGTAGGGTATTACATGGTCGCGCTTGATCGACTATACTTTCTTACTTGTTTCCTTTTGTTTTGATTTTATTTGCTGCATTCTCTACATAATAGTATAGGGTCTGGCTGGGTCCTGGTGTTACAAACATGTTGAGAGTAATTACCACGCCTACAGATAAAAAATTTCAAGTTTTTTTTTTAATTCTTTTGTACAAAACACCTTCATTGAGGAATTCATAAAAAGCTTAGCGGCTTCGCCTAAGATATCTAAGTAAAAAAAACTATAAAAATTTGGAAAAATATCTGGCCAGGCCCTAGTGTTTGCCTAAGGGTTAATATCAAAATTCTTTTAATACAACTAATTTTTTTAAATTTAAGTAGTTTCTTTAGAAGCTTCAAGTCCTGCTGTAAAAAAGAGAAATAAAAAAATAATATTGTTTAGAAAATGTCACATTTCTTTGCTTCAGATTTCTACACTTTTCCTGTAGTGCATTATAGTTATTTGTGTATATACAAGTATGTACATACATAGTATATTATTTTGTTACAATTGCTGATTATATGATGTTGTATGCATGCAATCCCCCTTACTTTTAAGCTGACTGTATTTTAGCTCAGATTTCATTCTCTTTTAAATTGTATAAATGTCATTCTTTGCATTTTATTTAATGTACATTCGTACATTTATTTTATTTTCTACTTTATTTTAAATTATAATATTTCATATATACGAGAGTATCGTATATTATTTAGGGTGCTTCTTAAGCAATTAAAAAGCATTTTTCTGTTGCTCTAGTTTATCAGTTGAAAAAAGTCAAAACAGTTTCCTTTCAAATGGTGCCGCCCTAATCTTGCTGGTTTTGCTAAAATGAACATAAACACATGTGCAAAAAAAAAAACCTTTTTTAAAACTTTTTAGTAAAATTGTCAGCTTTACATTATTCATACTCTGGTATGACATTGACTTTAATTTTCAGAATATTTGCTTGTATTTTCTGCTTTCTACTCGCATTTTTACAATGTTTATACATACAATTATACAATTTTAACTGACACTGTTCATTCCCCCACATGCCCAATAGCTGTGAAAGACTGTCCCGAACTAGCAATTTTTTCTACCTGGTTACATAGCCAATTGACTCTAACTAGTTTACAATGATACTGTCTGCTAGCTAGTCCCAAGTAGTCAATGCATTAGATTCATATATCATGATATACATATAGGGCCAACTTAACTTAACTGGTTTCAAATAGTCAACACAAGCAGATACTAGCTACAAAGAGACTAATAGTCTGTTTTAGTAGTTGACTCTTTATCAAGCAGCTTCCCTTCGCCATGTGTAACACAAGAACCAAAAGTTTGTACAAAGCATTCAAATATTACAGAGAATTACTGTCAGCCAATAAGAGGTAAATTGACAGCTTTTAAAACTGTTGGGTAGTATACTCGTATGGAAGTGTACAAAATGAACAGTTTTATTTTTTATATACAACTTCAAGGTATTAATGGAGAAACACAAAAATGCTGTTTAATATTAAAATAACTTAAATTGCAGCAAACAAACAGACAAGGCATCTAATTGAAACCTGATGGTTTAAAAAAAAATAAATAAAATTCTTGATATTAATCTTAAATGAAGGTTGAATTTAGCCAAAAAAAAGCGTTTAAAAATTCTGGTATTATTTTCTTTATAACTCTAATAAAATCATTTTTGTTTATGATTTCGGAAACTTATTACTTACTTTCAATACTTTCATTGCTTCCGTCTACAAAACTCAATGTTTGTTGGGTATAAATGGATACTTTCATATGTGCATATGTACATGCAAGTACCCTCCTAAAATATGTATATTATACCCTTCACCTTAATGAGAAGGGTATATATAAGTTTGTCATTACGCTTGTAATTTCCACAATATAACTTTCCGACCCTATAAAATATATATATTCTGGATCCTTATAGATAACGGAGTCTATGTCCGTCTGTCTGTCTGTCTAGATGTTGAAATCAATTTTCTGAAGTCCCCAGATATCTTTGGGATCAAAATCTTCAATAATTCTGCCTAGCATACTTGCGAGAAGTTTGATATTTAAAATCAGCAAAATCCGTTCATAAATAACGGAGTTATGAGCAAAAATCCGAGACAACCTCTGAAAATTGCATCAAAAAAAAACTAATAAACTCATCAACAGATGGCGTTAATCACACAAAGTGTAATAATATTGTTACATATAAATTCATAAACAGATGGCGCTGATCAAACAAAGTGTTTAAGTGTGTTCTTAAACCAAAATATAAGTGCGTAAAAAAACATTTATAATTGCGTTTGTGTACATTTAAATAAATAAACCACGTTGTATTTTCTTCAAACTACTTGACGCTTTTATTTTGCAATTAAAAAAAATCCGGTTTATTTCAAGGAAACAAACCACCTTTTTAAAAGGTAAAAACGTAACAATATAATATATATATATATATATATATATGTATGTATGTATATAATATAATAATGCATCCACAACAAAGGTTAAGGGTATATAAGATTCGACATAGCCGAATATAGCACTCTTACTTGTTTTATCATATAACTCTTCTCGTGTTTATTTTGTAATTTAAGCAATTAAACTGGAGGTTTTATATGTATTCATTTTGTTAAATGCAAACATAAAGTGCTGATTTAAATATTTTAATAAAGGGAAGATAAAGCATTTAAATTAATTGGCAGAATTTTCGTGTAACACCGACAGGTATTATAACTATATTCGGTAGTTAAATACGAAATGGGAACATTCATTTCACATATTTGGGCAATAAACCTGATTTATTGAAATCTTGCGATTCTCTAAATTAGTTTCTATTACATAGACTACCGTCTATTACACAGACTACCGTCTAATACACAGACTACCGTCTATTACACAGACTACCGTCTATTACACAGACTACCGTCTAATACACAGACTACCGTCTATTACACAGACTACCGTCTATTACACAGACTACCGTCTATTACACAGACTACCATCTATTACACAGACTACCGTCTATTACACAGACTACCGTCTATTACACAGACTAGCGTCTTTTACATAGACTACCGTCTTTTACACAGAATTCTTTTTTTTACGAAGCCTACCGTCCCAATTCTTGATCCATAATTAATCTTCTACTTAATATATTAAACTGATTTGTAATAACAAACTACTTAAGACAATGATTAATATATGTAGAGAATTTCTGTTTTATATTTTGGTCATGAGAGTGTTTTACACATACATTTCGATTTGACATGATGATCTTTTGTTTCACATTTAAAATTTTAATTTATTTTTCATTTAACTTTAATTTATTCCTTTGTGTAGCAACACATTAAAAATTATGTGTTTCTGTTAATATTCTTTACAAAAAATATGTATATATGTATATACATACTTTCCACTTTAAGTGTCAATACTTTCTTATCTCAAAGTTTTATTTACTTCAAGGATTTGTTTGCTTTTGCGGTTAAAGCATAAAAATGTGTCGTTTTCTTAAGTAACAGAAACAAAAGTAAATAAAGAAGAAAGTAAAATAAAATAAAATGAACTGATAAAAACTGATTAGTAATACTCGGGAGATGTGTGTCAAAAGAGATATTTGTCACAGACTTAAGCAACAATTTAAACACAATATAAAATATCGTCATATAAAACGTAAAAGGACATAACTATATGAAAATTCTTTAAATTTATATTTAATAATAATAAATATTAATAATAATTTGAAAGTTTTAAGCTTAGTTTAAATAAATTTTAAATTTTACCAGGGTTTTTGCTTTAACTATGAAAATATAGAAACATTTTAAAAGGCCTTTGGCGTTTTAGGTGTCAGTATGTATAAATTAACTACAACTTTGTAATTTATATGCAATAGTTATTTTTTTTTTTTTTTATTTTCTCTCTCTCTATCTCTCTTTGCAGATTAAATAACCTGCAGCTATAAATCAAAGCGGAAACACATTAAAACACGTCAATAACCAATAACCCTATTGTGCCGTATATACGTATTGATAATAGTGCAGGTACAAAGTGATTGGATTGAACACTAGAGAGCTAAAGAGAAAATGTTTAAATTGTTGCAAGGATATTTAAATGTTCACAAACCTGCTTTTGCATGACCTACAATAGGAAATAAAATGGATCTTTACCAGGTAATTTATTTATAGTTTTTTAGAATTTCTTTCGAAAGCATTCTTTTATTTTCAAAAAGAAAATATCTGTTAACTTTGAGAGATAAAAAAAATGAGTTATGAAAGCACAGAAAATTTATTAAAATTAGGCAATTTGTCTTTTATATTTATCCTCTTAAATGAGGTCTAAACGATTTTTGGAAACACCAAAAATTTGCTTGTAAAGTTCGTCCTTGTAATTCATTTAATAAATAAATTTCAAAAATTCTGTTAAGAAAAAGAAAACAAAAAATTCAGTCAAAAAATAGTTTGTATTTTTTTTCTTACACTCTCAGCTCTGTTAAATTACAATTTAGTTTTCAACTGTAAATCAATCTAAAGTATTTGGTCATGCTTGAACTATATTAAAAAATTTGAAACCTTTAATAGTTTTAAAGAAAATTTTAATTTTATAAAAATTTTCACGGGTGCGTATGATTGATATTAATTTCGACTAATTTAATAAAAACACAATTTTCACCCAGAATCAAGTTAAACAGAGCAGTGAAATGTTCTACAAATACTTCTTGATAATTGTAGTTAGGCTCGAGTTCATTAAATTTAATTTTCATTAAATTATTTTTACTGAAGTTAGGAATTACAACTTGAAAAATTTATTATTAAAATTTTTGATAATTTTTCTTGATTAATTAATTTTTAACAAGTCGCTTTTGAACTTAAAACATTATTTATATTATTAGCTGGGTTTAATATTTTACCGTCTGATTTACATATTTTTTTTAAAGAAATTTTCGATAATATTTTGTTAAAGATTTAAGACAAATATACTTCGTTTTTTTTTTTGGAGTAAGTTTGTTTGTGTCTTTATATATACAAAGAAAATTACTTAAAGTATCTGTCAAAGACATACAAAATTCATATAAAATCTTTTTATACACAAATACAACTGGGTTGATGGTAAAAGAGGTTATTGATATTTATTTGCGCACTTTTGAAATTTTTTGCGAAATAATTTTAGCAATATTTGTATGTATGTAAGTATACTGAAATGTCACATACATACCTTTAAATTTACATAAATATGTATTGTTATTTATGGTGAAATATTTTTGTTTGTTTGTTTGTTTGATTTATGCCAATTTCTGTTTTATTGCTTATTATATAAGTTGTCATTGTCATAGCCAAAAATTTGCTTTTAAATCCACTTTGAAGAAATGTATTTTTGATTATTGTTACTTATGCTAAACATATTTACACGTTTGTGATATTTAAACAGTTTCTAGTCACTCTTTCTTAATACTTAAAGTTGGTTTATTTTAATTTTGAAAAGGAAAATAACTCGTCATTATAGAAATAACAATTACACAACCTATTTGCGGTTTAAATCAAAATAAATCACAATTGTAAACTAGCAATAACTAAGAAGACTTTGGAAATTCTGAAATATTACTAAACATTTTCAAATCTCCAAAAATGTTAAAGAAAATTATCAATTTTAAAAATTGCACATGGGGCGTATTTTGACATTAATTTTTAATTAACATGTTTAACAAAAATGTAAATTACAAATTTTACAATATCATTAGTAGTTATGTTTAATATATGCAAAACTTAAGAACGATTTTTCAAAATTTTTAATAAAACCTAAAAAATATGTTCGGCATGAATTAATTCTTGTACTCCCAGCTCTGTTTGTAGTTAAATTTTAATTCTATTTTTAGTAGCAAATTATTTAAAATACTGTAACCATTCTGGAACTCTCTTAACACTTTAAAAACTCCAATAGTTTTAAATAAAATTGAAAGTTTGTAAATTTTAACTAATTTTAAAAAAACATCATTTTCACAGAGAACTAAGTTAAATAGAGCAAACAATATTCCACAAAGATATTAAAAATAGATTAAGGAACATCATTAGTGGATTTGTCTAAGCTATACAAAACAATGTTAAATACTTAAGAACGATTTTCTACAATATTTGCAGTAAATCCTAAATAGTATTTTCCTTTATGAACATTTTTAAAATCTCCAACAGTTTTGAAAAAAATTGGTAATTTGTAAAATTGTTCATGGGTGCGTATGACTGATATAAATTGGGACTAATACATATTATAAAACCGCAATTCTCACCATCAAAGAAGTTAAATATGACAATGGAATGTGCTACAAATATGATAGGAACCTAATAAGGAATATTTTTGATGGATTTGTTTAACATTTGCAAGACAGTTTTTTAAATCTATAAACGATATTTTAAAAATTTTTTTAATACAACTTAAAAAAAATTTCATAATTAATTAATTCTTGATTCCCAGCTCTGTTAGTAATTCAATTACAATTCTATGTTTAATTGTTAACTTTTTAAAATAACTATACTTTCAGCATTCTGAAACATCATAACAAATTTCAAGTTCTTCAACATTTTTGAAAAAAATAGAAATTCTGTAAAACTATTAATGGTTGCGTATGATTTATATTAATTCGGACTATATTTACAAAAACTCAATGTTCACAAATAAACAAGTTGAATAGAGTCATATAATGTTCCACTAAAATGTTAATAACAGATTAAGGATTTGTTTAACATTTACAAAACTATTTTTTAAACTTATGAATGTTTTTTTCCAAAATTTGTAATAAAACAAAAAATATTAAAAAAATAGTCACTTTACTTCTACGAAGAAGGTGTTTAAGCGTCAGCGGTGTAGTTTTACTACCTTAATATTTATTTAATTGGTTAAAGAAACACTAATTTCTTATTTCCAGGATCATAGGTTTTTATAGGTTGATAAACTACTTGCTAACTCCAAATCAAACTTCTTTAATTATTTAGTTGTCTTTTTTCTTGTGTCAATTAAACGTTTTGTGTGTGTTTAAGTTTATTTGTAGATTTTTTTTGAAGTTCAAACTAGACAATTACGTGCTGTCTGAGCTCTTTGACAATTGCTAGTTGGTGGCGTAGCTGGTTTAATTTTGTTCCGTAATTTCAGCTGTCACGATTAATTAACTGCAGAGCTAAAAGTTTTTCATTCAGGTTAATGAATAGCAAAACGGTATCCAAAAACAACAACGCAAAACATTTTCAGAATCCAGGAATTTTACACACATATGTACAAAATTTTAAAAAACGTTCAGTATTTATTTACATATATTTTTGATGCTGAAACAACCACTATTGGTAATTGTTGTTTGTATGATATTGCTGATTTTGTTACTGCCACAAACAGCTTAGCCAACTGCCCTTGTTCGTTTTTGTTCTCTTTTTTTATGGCAGCAGGTCATGAAAAATTATGTTTCTTGGCTTTTGTCATATTTCTTTCCGAGAAATGTGGATTTACTTTCAAAAAAAATTGTTTTATAAAAAAAAAACTTACACAAGCACAATGTTTTACAAAGAAATTTAAGTAAGGTCTTTTTGTGTGGGAAGGATGTTCTTGTATAATGGAGGGTGTTTTCTAACAAATTAATTTTAAAATTAGAGGGTAATTTTTCAACACAACATTAGGTCAATGTTCAAGTAAAACGGAAATAAATTAAGAATTAAATATTCGTTACTTAAATATTCGTTTTAAAATTTTGTATAATTGAAATTGGGGCATAAGAAAATAATTTGTTTAATAATGTACTAATTGTTGGCAATTAAGTATGTTATCTTTAATAGCATCTAAATAATTTTCAGTTAGTAATTATTTATCAATTGTATTTTAAATTGTAAATTATTTAAAACACTTTAGTTATTCTGAAACTTTAGTAAAATTTTTAAAATCTCCAACAGTTTTTGTAGAAAATTGAAAATTAGTAAAATTGTTTAAGGGTGCGTATGATTGATATTAATTTGCAATAATTTTATAAAAACGCAATTTGTACCACAAACCAAATTAAACACAGCAATAGAATGTTTTACAAATATATATAAAACAAATTAAGAAAGACTGGCTTAACAATTTAAACACTTAAGAGAGCTTTTCAAAATTTTACATAAACATTAAGAAATATTTTCATATTGATTCGTTTGTAATAAGTTTTTTCAAACTTAAAACAATAATTAATTTCTAAAATAATAAAGCCGTTCTTAAACTCTGTTAAAGATTTTAAGATTTCAAACAATTTTAAAGAAAATTGGAAATTAGTAAAGTTATTTAAGGTTACGTATGATTGTTATAAATTTGGACTAATTTCATAAAACTGAAAATTTTAAAGGGAAGCATGTTAAATAGAGCAATAGAATGTTCTACAAATATGTTACGAACAAATCAAGGAATATCAGACATAGTTTTTACGTATAATTTCAAAAACTTAAAGAAGATTTTTTCAAAGTTTTTAGTAAACCTAAAAAATATTTTCAAAATTAATATTATAATTTTATTGTAAATCATTTTAAATACTTTCACCATTCTTAAACTTCATTAAAAAATTTAAGATCTCAAACAGTTTTCAAGAAAATTGGAAATTAGTAAAATTGTGCAAAGGTGCGTATGATTGATAATAATTTAAGTAATTTCATAAAACTGAAAATTTTAACGAAGCAACTTAAATAGAGCAAAAGAATGTTCTACAAATATTCTAAGAACTAATTTAGGAATATCGTCAATAGGCTTGTGTAGCATTTACAAAATAAGTTTAAAAACTTAAAGAAGATTTTGTTCAAAATTTTCAATTAAAGGTAAAAAATATTTTCCAAATTCATTAGTTTTTAACTAGTGTCTTCTGAACTCCATTAAATACATTAAATAGTAAACCATTTAAAATATTAAAGCCATTCTTAAGCATTAGTAAACATTTTAAGACACCAAATAGTTTTAAAGAAAATTAAAAATTAGTAAATATGTTCAAGGGTGCGTATGATTAATATTAATTTAGACTAATTTTATAAAAATGTCATTTTCACCATAAACCAAATTAAATACAGCAATAGAATGTTATACAAATATATTTAAAACAAATTAGGGAATATCACACATATTATTTTTTTAAATTTACAGAACGATTTTAAAAATTAAAAAATAATTTTTTTTTTAAATTTTCAATAAAATCTAAAAAAAATATTTTTAAAATGACTTAATTTTTACAAGTTTTTGTTAACTGGCAATAATGTTTAAATTGTAAAACACTTAAAATATCTTAACCATTCTGAAATTTCATTAAAAAGATTAATATAACAGTTTAAAAGACATTTTAAAATATATAAAATTGTTCAAGGGTGCGTATGATTGATATTAATTTGGGAAAATTTTTTAAAACACAGTTTTCATCACAAACCAATTTGAATAGATCAATAGAATGTTCTACAAATATGTTTAAAAGAAATTAAGGAACATAATAGGTAGTTGTTACAAAACATTTGTGTTTTTTTTTTAATAAAACTAAAAATTTATTGAATTTCACAAAAGTGAAACGCGTCCATCGATTTTCATGATCTATGGCTCATTTTGTTAGAAGGTTATGTGACTTTACGCGGAAGTAATAGGACTTGACACTTTTTTTTTACCGTTTTGGAGTTTTTATGAATTAAAAATAAAAAAAACTTAATATTTTAGGCAAAAAATATTTTTTTCTTCAGACATTTATTTATAACTGCGAAACTGTTACTTATGTAGCGAAACGTTGTATGAACATGTTGAACGTGTATGAACATGTTGAACCCAGCGAAACGCCGGGACACGTATAACTTCTTTTTTACCGATATAACTTTCCCCGGTAGTTTCAACCCTTCCCGATCACTGACCCCTACCATTTGTCTCACAGTGTTATTAACACAATCTTATTAAATCTACTTAGACTTTAATAACCAGTTTATTTTAAATATTTACTCTTATATTTCGTAGAACTATGTCAGTGATTTGTTATCTGTATCGTAGATATTAAAAGTTTTCTTTAAAATACTGCTGGTAAATAATCTTTAATTATAGGTTTCTTTGAATAACAAACAGGCATGTGGCTGTTGTTGTAGGCGTGCGGGTATTTGATATGTCAATAACAATAATAACAACAATATTAACATTATTTTCCATATCAACATCAACAAAAGCAATGTACAATATAAATACTCGTTATTATCGTCTTAATTTCATCGTACTTAAAGTTAATTAAAATGTCAAATAGCATGTATCGTTTTGTGTGAAACCAAAATTGCCAATGAAATCTTGAATAACAAATATTTTGGTATTTTTTTTCTCATTTAATTTCTGCTCTGCCCTGCTCCTGCTGTGTTTTCTATTTTCTATTCAAATTTTAGAAATACGATACACATGCTTAGCAACAGCCTTAGATTACAACCCGGCAGCGTTTGGCATTAATAATGTTTTAATGTTTATGCTAGCTAGTAAATAAAAACTACCCAACATGTTTGAACATTTAACCTACTTGTAAGACTTTTAACTGGTGAGTTCAGGTGGAGAGTGGGAGTGCTATATTTACAAACAAAGTTTTGCTTTCTTTGTGTTACATTTTTAACTGTTTATTCTGTTTATTTTTAGACGTGATCTTTAACACTAAAGCAAAATACAAAAAACTTTATTCTTCTTTCTTTCTTATCCTTCTCAAAAACGAATATATCTACAAATTTGTCATTTTGTGTGCAATACTTTTAAATATCCTAATATATGTATATGTAATTCCATTGAAATTATAGAATGATATATAATGGGAGGGGCATATTCCTATATCTTGAGGAAAAGCTCTTTTCCATCTTTTTAGAAGCCCAAAAAAACTAGGGTCGGCTAGATTAACAACCTGGTTTTCTCAATAAAATTACATTAGTGATTGTCATTGAGAATTTTTTAAATTTTCCTGGTTTCTCATGTTCCAATAATAATTCGAATAAAAACAGGAGAGTGCACAATAATCAGCGTTGTCAACTTGGTGCGTTTCGCACCATTTTTGGTGATTTTTTAAATTTTTTGTGCGAACAATTTCTTAGTTGGTGCGCGGTGCGTTTTTTTTTTTATAATTTCGGTGCGTTTTTTAATTTTTTCGAAACGGAAACTTCACCCAATTTTTTTTTGTTCTAAATTCAATTAGAAATTAAGAAAATAGTAATTTACAGTTTAAAGATTTTAAATTAAATTAATTCTTTAAAAGAAAAAAATTATTTAGATTTGTATTAAAATATTTTAATTTTAGTTCTATCAAATAATGATTTTTGAACTAATTTCTTCTAGAAATTATACTGCGAGAAGATTATCTTTGGAATAAAGTAATTTTCATGTCAATTACAAAAAAAAACATATTTGTTTTATTCACGACATCATATATAAATCCATACCTTCTTTTATAGAAATGCAAGTCCTTATTAGATGCTATCGTGTAATTAAAATAATTTATATTTGCAGTAATTTTTACGATGATAAATTATTTTTAGGAAAAGGGTTTCTTTTTTAAATCGCGAGATTTTTTAAAAGTGTTTAATATAAATCTGCAAACTGACTAAAATTATCAAGAATTTTTACTACTTCTGCAAACTTTTTTTAAAACTAAATTATCATCTTTATTAAGAGAAAACTTTTTTTATTCAGGCTAATTGTTCGAATTTTCAAGAATACTATTGTAATGTACTGGAACATCGTTAATTCTATTACGATAGATAGATTAGATAGAATAGACAACAAGACTTAAAGTAAAACTTACCACCAACCAAGGTATCTTGCATTGAGAAACAATGCAAGAACTTGTTCCAAATCAGTTGTTGCAAGTACGAGCTCCATATCGAAAATATTGTTTTTGATAGATTGCAATATATTTTCTATCTTTCTTACAAGATGCCCACAAATTTACTATATCTTTATAAACTGAATACTCTTTTCTACGTTCCCAACAAAGATTTTAAATAATTTTTTTTCTTTAATTTTTAATTTTTAGCAAGTTTTTTTAACTGGCAATAATGTTTTAATAAAAAGCAGTTGAAATACTTTAATCATTCTGAAACGTTATTAAAAATTTTAATATCTTAAACAGTTTTCAAGAAAATTTAAAATTTGTAAAATTGTTTAAGGGTGCGTATGATTGATATTTATTTGTACAAATTTTATAAAACAGAGTTTTCAGCACAAACCAATTTAAATAGAGCAATATAATGGTCTACAAATATGCTAAAAACAAATTAAGGAACATAATAAGTGGTTTTGTTTAACATTTACAAAACATTTTTGTAAATTTAAAGAGATATTATCATAATTGTTTTTTTTTTATAAATTTTTAAAGTTTTAAAAATTGATTGAATTTCATATTTGACTTTATTGAAATAGTATAGCTAAATAGTAGTAGTGAAATATTACCTTAGAAGTTTGTATGAGATTTTTGGGAACATTTTTCAGTTATATAATTTTAATATATTTTGAAAAATTAAGGAATGAAAAATATCTCCAAAGTACAAAACCGCAATAACAAAATGCGTCTATATCCCAAAATAAATAGAAAAATGCCTAAAATTTCATGTTTGCGAAATATCAACAACAAAAAATTTTATTTTAATATAAAAAAACCCCCAAGCTTGAACAATTACTGAAATATTAATAAAATAAAAAGGTCAAATAAACGATAATAAGAAGCAGTTTATGTATTCTTTGTATTTTTCATTGGGGCCATATCGTGCAATTACGTACACTGAGATTCAAATTTGCGATAGTAGGCTCGTAAGGTCGATGGTGCCAACCATATGTTGATCGAAGTGCACAAAACACATTACTGCACTTATTTAAGATTTTCATGATTTTCTTGGAAGTATAACTGCTATTATTCAAATTAAACAAACACTGAACCAAAATTGTGCCGCACTACACTAGAGAATAAAATTATGAACTATTACTGTAAGGGTAAAAGCTTAGATGTCCGCTCTTTGGCGGAGTCTGGATATTTCAATACACAGATCAAATGGTAAAGGTGGTATCAGATGGGATGGATTTTACATATGTACTGTCACTTTTATTACCCATATGTAATTCCGTATGTATGTCAAAATTCCCATTTTACATAAATAATGGCTATAAATCAAGCTTTAAATAATACGCCTACTCACCACCAGAGGCATAACAAACATAACGCGCAATTGCAGAGTTGCAGAGTTGTTGATATAAAACTTTCTTCTACTTTCAACAACTTTACTTCTTAACTATATATATATCCTTTCCAAAAAATAGTTGCGCAATTATATATAGGCATATTAATTGCCTGAGCCATAATAACGTGACCGTTTCCGTTTATATAAATTGTTACCAGCGATCTTTACCTGATTAGATTAGTTCTAAGTAGTTCTATTGCTTTTAATTAGATACTAAGTAGTATGAAAAAGGGCTTTAAAACTGCAGGGTAAGTGCTTGAGTGCTTGGGTATAAGAGTAAATAAGTTTTTTGTAAATTATATTAATAGAATTCTAACAATATGTTTTTTTCTCCTCTCACACACCCACTCATTTATATGTTTCAGATAACTTTCGATTTTTTGTAGCATACAGTACAGGGATAAGAAATGAAAATTGTCCCAAAGAATAAGTACTTTTTTGAACGTATTTCTATTAATGATTAAATTGCTTTAAAGAGTTTTTTCAACAATTTTTAATTTGTTTTACAACAGAGATATGTTGGATTTTAGTTGTTGACATAGACGAAGCCTTTTTTTTTTGGCTGGTTATGTCAACCAGCAATATTGCCTTAATGCAGCAATTTCTGAAAATCACAGAGCAATTGTTGAGAAACCTCTTTGCATGCGATTACAGTAAATGGGTCATGCTATCGAGAGATGCTAATTTTAATAATATGGATATTGCTGGATATTGTGGTTAAACAACTTCGTAACACATGTCACACAGCCAAAATTAAAGTTCTCATTATAATAAAGAGCTAAAATTAGTTCTAAAGAAAATACCGAAAACCGCAAAATAATTGTTGGTTTTCGATTTAAGGTCATGGTTAAAACTGAATAGCAAACCCTAATTTAAAACCTTTACTGGGTAAGTAAATTTCTGCGTATTTCAGCGTCTCTACTGCTGATCTAATGAAAACTTAATAAGCTGAGAAATACAATACTGCTATTTGTACCGAAAAATGTATTCATCTACTTACTTTTACAAACTTAAAGCAAGTAGATATTTACATTTACTTATTTACTTACACGTACATATGTACACACACGTACACATACGTACACACACCCTCAAACACACTTACTTAAGGTGTACCATATGATTTTCAATTAAACTCAATAGGATCCTTGATTTTGTACAAAGAAAAAGTAGAAAAAATCTAGAAAAGAAATCTGTTGCTTTAGCTAGAGTCATGAGTCATCTTCTAAAAGATTTTGCAACCATAAAAACGAAGCATAACAATTGAAATCCTTTAACATAAAATACAAACTGCCACCAACAAGACATAAAATGACATAGAAAATTGAAAAGAAAACGAAATTACAGACAAGAATAGCAACAGCAACAATAAAATAAAATACCTTAAGTAAAAATAAATTTACTTTCATGTACATATATTGAAAATAATTTCCCATTTTATTTCTCAGAAGAAATGAGAAAACAAATTGTATGAAATAAAACGAAATGACATGACACGACATGTCATGTCAACCTTATTAAAATGTATGAAATCATATTGTAATTTCAAACGTACATATATACATACATACATACCTACATACATATAAATTGTTACTTTAGTCTCAAGTAAATTACTCCAAGTAGAAAGAAAGTCAAGTATTAGGTAATAGCTGCCAACATGTAGGCGTAGATTGCTATTTATTTTAATACGAGTACACAAAAAACCTAAAGTAGAAATGGTAGCAAGCTGTCAGTACGTGTTTGGATTTTCTAATTAAATTCATTTCAACAAGAGTCTATTCTATGCCACAGAAAAAGGGCTAGAGTTTTTTAAGATTCCCTGGTTTAATGAACATATTTTTTTTTTAGTTTAATAATAGACCTTGAATTAAGTTAAGTAAGTGTGTTTTGTTTCTGCTTATTAAATTTGGTTGCTGCCACTTTTGCTATTTTCTACCTATGTATAAAATTTTGTGTTAATTTAAACACACCTAGACATAAGATAAACATGGTAGAACATAAATTTAAATGTTTTGTTAAGCTGTTCATAGACAAACATTGTTTAAGAAAGCAGGTGTATACATACATACACATAAGTAGATATCTATGTACAGTGAAAAGCAAAACTGTCCGAAAGTTTTGCATTAAGGATGGTGCTTTTGGTTGCGCTCATGCGGCCTATGTCAATAGTATTCTTTTCCATCAGACTGGTATCCGTTGACTTTCATTTCGTCGCTCTAAATAGCCCGGTTCCAGTCATTTGCTGTAAAATTTTTGTGGGTTTTACATAAATGAAGGCGTTTTGTTACATTTCTATCGGAAAGTGCTGGCTTTTTCTTTTTCACACCGGCTACTAAACCAATTCTATTAAATGCGCTTCTAACCGTCCAGGAACTGACATCCTTATCCATACTTTTTGCAGCATTGGTGTCCTTACTATGTAGCATACGTTCAATCTGCCGGGCATCACCATCAAAAAGCAGTCTTGGTCGACCATCTTGGTTATTATTCCCATTGTTTTCAATATCAGTTGGCGTTTTTCTCATTTTTTTAAGTTTTTTAATTTTTTATTTAAAAATTAAGTTAATCACTTCACAGGCAAAACAATAATGAACAATTAGAGCAATAAAAGCTTGATAATGAGATCACAACACACAAAAAAAACCCCCAAAGGGTCAAATAGCGTTACATTTTAACAGATGAATAACGTGATAATGTTTATTTCTTGTACTGTACAAAAGTGTCCGAGTAATAAATTTTTTGTTTTTTAAATTTTTTTTTTTTTGAAGCAATTTATGTGAGTTTTTGTGCTTTATAATTTAGCATAAGGTTTAATTGAAAAAAAAAGAAATACATATATATGATAATATACCTATATTTGTATTATTTTCATTACCTTACTTCCTTAATGCAAAACATCCGGACAGTTTTGCTTCGCACTGTATGTAGGTAAAGATTCAAATAACATATTTTTAAACAAATTAAGCTGTCGCTGGCAAACAATAATACAGTAAATGAACAAATTCTAAACTTTTTGTTTGAACATAAAATTTTTTGTAAGTAATTGAAATATGAGATCTAGACCCCTGACGATATCAACCAAAATATATCGAAATTGTTTAAGTGAACTGGAGACGATCAAATATACTCATCAATCAGTGCACATGTGTGAGTGTGGTATGCTTATAGCTTTAAAGGAGACGTACAAATGACCACGACAATCACCATTTTTATTTTGAAATCAAGTTTTGGTAATTTTCAACAAAACGCAATAAAAATGTTTGCTTTTCCATTATGTATTACCAAAAACACGTCAAACAAAACCGTTTTTATTTTTTATGACGGCAAATACAAAGTGAATGAATTTTTTTATGTCAATCACAACCGGAGATGCTCAAATAATAAGCCCTCAAATAAAAAAATAAAAACTTTTTGATTTTCATCAATCATTACCGACAAATCATCATTCATAGCCGAAAAATAACGATTGCAAGCACACAATTATGTGCTTGATGTGTTTATTTGATCCTCTACAGGGCGCTTTATGTTGACATTATGACTTACGATATTAAATAAAAGTATCGTAATTTTATATGATGTTATTCGATATCTAATAATCAACTAAATTACATCACTCGAGATGTAATTCGACACGTCAATGACTTTGTATGCACAATAATTTAATTTTTCTACCGCCAAAACAACACAAGTTTTCCTTTATAAAGTTTCTCCATTTTATTTTTCTTTGTTTCTCCATAAGCACACTTTAATGTGACCCTCACCAGAGGATCATTGGGATATCTGTATGAATCTCCTTTAGTGTTATGTTCGTGATCATATAGATGAGAATAAATAAAACAGCAATCAAAGGTTCATATTTAACACACTTCGTTTTAATACCCAACACCAAAAATATGGGGGGACATTACGTTTGTCATTCCGTTTATAACATATCGAAATAATGGTCCCAGACCCAAAAAGTCTATATAAGAGTCTAAGACGATCTAGACATGTCCGTCCGTCTGTTGAAAACACAATAGAACTTCGAAAAAAAAACATAGAACAATGAAATTTTTACCAAACATTCTTTGAGCTACCAAAATGTTTGTTATTGTTATCAAATGGGTATAAACGGTCCAGTAGGATCCGAGTTATAGTTTAAAATTTCAAACTACCTCAATATTTTTTTGCTATTTTCTTCAAATATAATGCAGATAATACCATGAAATTCTGCACACTTTATTTTTATTATAGAACGACAAGTCCTGTTGAAAACGGTAAGATTTAAGATTTAGAAAACGGTCCACGATTTATAATAGCCCTAATACGAATGTCTTCCCGGAATATGGCTTTATGGTACATGAATGTCTATAGAAAAGCCGTATCCATACAAAATTCTGCAATAATAGTTTCATGCAAAGTAAAATCTGAAAACAATATTTTGTATACATCGGTTCATGTTTTGACCATAGACCCTCTAGAAGAACTACTTCCGGAAATTACTTAAATACGCATAGAGCTCTTATAAAAATCATTAACAAGTCGAAATTTAACACATGTAATCTGTATAAACATTTCAATTATTGTAACAAATTTCATGATGATGGGTCCATATTTGTCCGTAGCCTCCATATAAAGTCCACTTCCGGAAATCACTTAAATGCGCATAGATCTCTTCTAAAAATCATTATTGCGTTGAAATTCAACAAAAATAATTCGCATGTACATACATATAAATCGTCGTACAGATTTTCATGATGATTGGCCCATAATAGGTCATAGTTCCCATATGAGCACATCTCCCGATAACTCATTAACCTACATAAACATCCATATCGAACGGAAATTTTACACAGATCAGTGTTAGTATATAAAAGTTATACTATTGAATTTTGTTAAAATGGGTCCATAATTGAGCATAGTTCCCGTACAAGCTCCAGAACCACAGATTATACAGAGTGGACAATTTTGACGTTTTTTGAAGCCAAATTCAGTGGCCTAAGGCGATTTGGTACTTAATTTTTAATTTGTTAAAGTAAATCTATGTTAAATCTATGTTACAAAGTGCAAATTATTAATTATAACTAAATCTGAAAATTAAATTCAATCGAATTAATTTCTTTCGAGAAAGTAAAAGACGGAAGTCTGAGTAAAAGACTGTAGTCTGAGTAAAAGACGGAAGTCTGAGTAAAAGACGGAAGTCTGAGTAAAAGACGGTAGTCTGAGTAAAATACGGTAGTCTGAGTGAAGGACGGTAGTCTGAGTAAAACACGGTAGTCTGAGTAAAAAACCATAGTCAGAGTAAAATACGTCTCAGTACTCTGAGTAAAAAACCGTGGTCTGAGTAAAATACGTCTGAGTAAAAGACGGTAGTCTGAGTGAAGGATGGTAGTAAAAGACGGTAGTCTGAGTAAGAGACGGTAGTCTGAGTAAAATACGGTCGTTTCATACAAAAATTTATTAGAATATTGATTTAACTGCGACAAATGTAAAGAAAATAATTAACAAATTCAGGAAAATTTGCTAAATTTGTATAAAATTGGGTCGAAATATTGAGTTAACAATTTATCAGGAACATCTATTCCGTGTAGTGAGCAAGAATGACAGATTTCAATAAACTTTTTACAGCATATAATGACTGAAGATTTGCATCAAATGAAATTTTTCAGACAAAATATACTTGATGACTTTATTTATCGTCGTAATTGCCGCATTTGGGTTTTAGAGCTACATGTGTTGGTCGAAAAACAAATGCGTAGACAACAAGTCGTTGTTTGATGCGAATTTTTTGCTAGAGCTATCAGTGGCTCAAAGTTCTTCGAAAATGAGCCTGTAACTGTTACTGATGCTTAATAAATTGCATAATATTGATGATGATGATGAGTTTTTTTTAATTTGGTATCTCACGATTGTATAAGCGACAATGTTGTCCATTTGCAAGTCATATATAATAAAGACAAATAAGTGTTGCGAATGCTAGTGTTTGTTGGCCTTTCGTCGACAATTATTTGAACGACAATGTCTATATACATATTTGTCGTCAAATATTACGTATATTATAGAGATGCTTAACTATTTCCACTTGCCATAGTGCTGCAGTATCGATATTGATTTTTAGTCATGTTTTTGTTGCACAACATATTTTTATGTCATTTTAAACACTGTAACACCATTTTATAATTCATATCAACCATACGAGTATTTGTGTTGTCTTTTAAGAGTTTGTATTTGAACTGTGCAACATGTTTGAGTTCATAACTTTTGCTTTTACTTTTTATTCTATTTTATTTGATTTTGTTGTAGTCTACTTCCACAAAAAACAAGAAAAAGAATTTCCCCTTCATATATAAGTATTTGTATTTAAAGATTTCTCAGTTCATTATTTGTGCATTATTTCAGTTTGACAGTTGTTGGCAAATGAAATTTTATGTTTTTATTATTGTTTTATATGACTCTTAGAACAGACAGTGACTTGTATACTAAACTAAACTGTACGAGTATGTAAGTTTGTAGTTTTTGCTTTAAGCTTCTTATTGTGGATTAAGTTGTGAATGAGCGAATATATAAGTTTATCATTCTGTGTGTAAGACTGAAAAATACACATCTGAGACCCAACAAAGTATATATTCTTGGTCCTTTCGAAGTTCTAAGTCGATTCAGCCACATCCGTCTGTCTGCCTGTCTGTGTAAAACACTCTCACGGTTTACAGAAAACCGTTACAGAAAACCGTCTATAGTTCTCCTAAGCAGTTTGGTATTGAAAATCAGCAAACTCGGTATAGTAGAACAAGAGTTATGGACCATAATGTAAGACAACCTCCATAAAAATTGACATTTTTAAACATTTAAATTTTTTTAAAATATATTGCAGATATTCCCATGAAAATTCGTATACGTTATTTTTATGATAAAAAAAAAGTGTGGGGAAAATAGTAAGCATATGCCCATGATTTCTCATAGCCCCCATACAAAAATCTTCCCGAAATATGGCTTAATGATAAATAAATTACTATAAAATTGGAATATCAATACAAAGTTCAGCAGGAATAAGTTTGATGCAAAAAGAAATCGTTTAACGATTTTTTTTTTTTACTTCGGTCCATGTTTGACCATAGACCCTATATAAAGTTCACTTCCAAAATTCACTTAAATACGCATAGAACTGGTATAAATAATGTTAAAATGTTAAAATTTTACATAAGTAATCCTTATAGGTAAAGAAATAGTTGTACTAAATTTTATAGTGGTCGTCTCATAATTGGTCATGGCTCCCATATAACGACCAGATCTGAAAAAGTAATTTTTTTTTATATATATCTTATAAATATCGGTATCGACTCAAAACTTTACATAAATAATTTGCATATACACAAAAATCATACTGCAGAATTTTGTGAATTTTGGTCCAAATTTGACAATATCCCCCATTTAAAGCCCTCTTCCGAAAATCACTTCAATACTAATAGGTCTCTTGTAAATAACAGTACCGATTCAAAATTTTACACGGATCATTTACATACATGCCAAAATCAACCTGCTAGATTTTGTGAATATCGGGCCATATTTGAGCATGGCCCCCATACAAGGTCCACTTCCGAAATTCACGTTAATACTAGTTCACGTTAACATTATGTTGAAATTCAATTCATACACATAAAATTCTCTATTCCGAAATTTAAGCAGATCGGTCCATGATTTGCTATAGCTTCCATATAAGAACCATTTCCAAAAAACAATTTAACCCACAAAAATTGCTAATAAATATTGATGTCGAACGTACTTTTATACAGATCAGAAATTTTAATTCAGAAATCATACTAATATCAGTTATACGGCAAACATGCAACTGGATTTTGTAGCTGTCAGTCAATAATTGACAATAGCTGCCGGATTAAGACCACTTCCGAGTATAACAACCAACCATACAACTCTTTATTGTTATTGAGATGAATTTCGACCAATTCACATACTAGATTCTGGATTTAAAAGCTATCAGTCCATAACTGGTCCGCTTCTACTATGCCATCCATAAATCTTTTGTAAATAATATTATTGAGATAAAATTCAAACAAAAAAAGCCTCACCTTTAAAAATTACATCAATTATAGATGGTCAAAATTACATAAAATTACAAAACATTTAAAATAAACTATGTTGCTCGTAAAATTGTTTTTCAGATAATTATAATAAAATTTGCACTCAGACTGAAAACAAAACACAGAATAAGGATATTCTAGTCCTATAACGAGTGTAGTTTTTTTATTCCTTATTACGTTTAGGTGGAGGGTATTTAAGATTCGGCACAGCCGAATATTGCACTCTAACTTGTTTTTATTGATATTTCTTTGTTCACACACTTTCAATATTGGAATTTCAGTTGTATTTACCCTTTTGTGGAAAATCTTACACTTACATACGAGTTTTATTTCACACGAAAGTTTAAGCTTAAGGGCGCCTTTGGCTTTTTATATTACAAACAAACGTGTAAAAAATTTTAAACATTGCACAATTATATTTGGGATTTTACAGTAGTTTTTATTAAATTGTCTTAGAATTAATTGTTAGGGTTTTGTGTTTTTTACTAATGCAAAATTGTTGAGCTTTTGATATTAATTGTTAGAGACAATTTTATTCGGCATGAGTTCATTAGAATTAATAATTCAAAGCATACCATTGTAACGTAATATTTTTAACCATTTGGCACATTGGAATGCATTTTCTGCCCTGCCAAGGGCCTCATCAGCAACGTTTATTGTCCAAGATATACTTGTTAACATCATCTATTTAATACAATATTATTTAGAAATAGATTTCGGAATGTTTAGAGCGGGAATGTTTGCATAACTTCTAATTCCGTCGACAATTATAGAAGCGAAAATGTCTTCGTTTTGTCGCCTATGATTATTTAGGCGACAAAATAATCCTTTTGAAAGTCTGTTATTTTATAGACTTTGAATTGTCTGGTGCAGCAATGTTTGCTGACATTTCGTTAACAACTATATTAGCGACTATGTCTAAGTTTTGTCGCCAACGATAGTATGGGCGACAATGTTCTGCTTTTGTAAATTTTCTATACGACAATGTTTGCTGATATTTTACATGGACGACAATGTTTTTTTATTTAGACATTGTGGCTCATGTTATTGTCGCGATACTTTAGATGATCCCCTCTTTAGTATCTTTCTCTAGTAGGATCTCCGTCAAGGTCTTGATTTTTTGTCAGCAATGATTTTATAAGCCACAATATCCTACATTAGCAAGTACTCTATTTCATAGTCAGCAAGTCCTCTTTTATATATGTAGATGACGAATACCGCCAGTGTTTTGCTTATTATTTCATCGACAAAGTTTTAAATTTTGTTTGTCGGTAACGTAAAGGCGATAAGCGACAATGTCTTATTCTCCATTTGCAAGTCCTCTACTATATAGATTATAAAATTCTTCACATGAAAGTCCTCTACTTTATAGACAACGAACAACGGTGTTTACTTACTTACATTTCGTAGACAACTGGGATACATTTGGGAGACAATTGTTCAATTCACAAGTGATGTTGTATGTTGTATTTTATACAATACAACTATCTACTTGTAAACACAATTTTGAGCACTATCGTAAGTTTATGTTGTCAAGCTTTAAAATGTCAGAAGTAAAATATCAAAATAAATATACAAAACTCAATAAATAAACTTCATAGTACAAGTAAGAGAAACAAAATAATTCCTGCATTGCGTGAAAAATATAACGCAGACATTTCAACAATTGAGTCAAGTGTAAAAATTAATGATCGTTTTTCATAAATTAAATACAACAATCTCCATTATTTAAATTTCTTGTTTAATAATTTTATTTTCTTGTTTTAAATTTTTCGACGAGTTTACGATTTGAGTGTTACCGTTTGGTTATTTTTTTAACCAAAGTGAGTAATTTTTTGATTGAACTACAACATATTTGCACTTTTGACAATATATTTGTACAAAATATTCATATAGAAATTTTCAAGAATATTTGTACAACTATTGTTAATTCAGATGACGTACAACTCCTACGACAATACAACATCACTTTAACGACAATGATTGTTTATGCATTTGGTAAGCAATTTATGGACGAAAAATTTGTTCCTTGTGGCCCAACCTCATGGCACACTCAAACGCAGATGAACTCGACTCATTATATGTCCAGCAAGAATATACTAATGTATGTCTTGCTGAGAGCATACTTGTATAAACTTGCCAGGAACAAACAATTTGCAATTTCTCATACATGACTATAACGATCAATATAACAAGCAGCTTGCTTAAAAGCTTGGGTTTTCTAATTCATGCCATTCTAAGCTTAGTCAATTAGAATGACCCAAGACTATAACTTAAAAAGCTGCCGTCACTACATAGCACTGACAACCACTACTGTCAAGATCAGAATTTACTGCGGCTACCATAGGCTAATCCAAAGGCAAATCCTTAACAACTCCCCACTAAAGTCACCACTACTTTCAATGGTTCTGTTGTTTTAGCAACAGCACCTAAAGACAATCTGGTTGCTCGAAATTTTCTTGCTCGCTTTGGGTATAAACCCCAGCCACCAAGTGCCCGCACCAATTATCAGTTAGGGGAACTGCATCCTACTGGTTAAATTAGCGACAAGGCTCCGGGCTTTTTACCAATATCCGTGGTGCTAGATGTAGACTTTAGTGAAGCTCGTGCAAGCTTATGACACCGGCTTTGCCATATCTCTACCAAATATTGTAATAGCGCCAAGATGACAGAATTATACCAAGACAATATATCCACGTGGGATAAACATTTGTACAGATGCGTTTAACAATTTCTCAATACATGATTGCAACGATCAATGTAACGAACGCCTTACATTAAAGCAGCAATCGCAACATGGCGCTGTCCAACCATAAGGGCCAAGCACTGCACATCAGCGGAGAGATAACCCGCTATGTGACCCAGTCAATGGCGGCTGCCAGTACTCATGCAACGAAAGACACAATTCCCTTACATTTCCACAGCACATATTTAAGTGTCACCATTAACTTCAACGGCTCTGTTGTTTCAGCAACAGCACCTAGAACAATTTGGTGGCTCAAATTTGTTACTAAAATAAATATCAGTCAACCACAACTACCAGCATTAGTTAGGGGACCTGCACTCTAACTGTCCAGATCAGGATCAGGCTTTTAACTGATCCCGTGAACTCTATCCGCTTTGAAGCTCTTCCAAACTCATGGCACCGTTTCCGCCATATCTCTTCCAAGGATTTTAATAGCTTCAAGGTGATAGAATTACGCCAGAACAAATTACCCCTTTGTGGTTTTATGGGCGACAATGTCGTAAATGTTGTCGCTGACAATTGTACAGCCGAAATGTTAACCATTGGCAAGTGCTCTCTTATATTTGACAATGTGAGCTGCTAGTGACAATGAGTGAGCTGGAATTCCATCGACTTGTGTTTGTTTTGTAGCCAACATTTGGATGGGTTATAGTCTATTATGTGGACGAGTACCAATATTTGTTGACATAACTATAACAATATCTAGAGAGAGATAGAGAGACGAGGACGACATTATTTTTGGACATTGTGTAAGTTACAATGTCTTCATTTTAGAATTACACTTACAACTGCCTAATGTATTCTCAATGTCGATTAACTAAATATTTGTAAATTTCTTTTTTTTTCAAGACTTTGTTTTCTCTATGGATTTTTTCTTGCAATTTCCATTTTTATTGAGTTTCATGTAAAACCTAAATAAAATTACTTTAAATTAACACCTTTCTCTTGTAGTCTATCATAAAAATGTGCAATAAAATCAACCATGTTGTAAAAAGAAAATAAATAAATAAATTGGATTTAATGGAAGGCAATACAATGCTTATAGTTTTTTTTTTATTATCATTTATTATTAAATTAATGGCACAAAAACATGAACATTGATATACGAGTATGCCAATCTCGCATAGCAACTTGCCGCTCAATATTTTATATTTGCTACATTACAATGTTGCAAAATGCCCACAGAGAGACCTGGGCCATGTTTACTTACAACACTTCTACTGCTCGTAAACACGCAGCAGCCGACAACACTTGAAAGCAGGAATATTTGATTTTCTTTTGAACTTTTTGTGTGCGCGAGTTTTTGTGCAAAATTTTTTGCAGTAACGGAGAGTATTTGGCCAATTAAATCTTCATCTTGCCTCTTAGTTATCTAAAACAGTTTAAACTAAAGATGCGAATCCCGATCCCGAAAATCAAGGGATTTTTCGGGATAAATAAATCCCGAAAACTAGTATTTGTTTACAAAGAAAGGAAAGAATTAAAATTAATTTTGGATTGCCCAATTCGAACGCTTGTGTCTTCGATGTGTCTACGGTTTTTGGAATTTGGAAATTCCTATAAGCTTTAATTGATTTAACTCTTCTTTGCATGATTTTTACTTTATTGGTGAAATAAATCACAAGGTGACATACATAATTCATGTTCAAAATTAAAGGAAAAATCGTTAAAAAAAACTTCGCATATATTAATAGTATAAATTTACCATGACACAATATAAAGCAATTTTCCATGCGACGTTGTTTTTGCTCAAAATTTAGCAATTTTAGAACAATCTTCACTACCGCACGTGTCATGCTTAAAACATTCGTAAAAATTGTTTGGCATAAGCCGAACGATATGCCAACATCATCAGCAAATTCTCTGATAGTGATTCGACGATTATCCAAAATCATTTTCTTCACTGCTTCAATGTTTTCATCGGTTGTTGACGTGCTTGGGCGACCAGGATGAGCATCGTCATTGACATCTTCTCGGCCTTCCTTAAACCGGTTATACCACAATTGAACTTGTGTTCCTGCTCATAGTAGACTCGCCAAACGCCACAGTCAACATTTCAAATGTCCTGGCGCATTTATTTTAATTTTTTACACAAAACTTAATACAATTTCTTTGATCCATTTTTTCGAATAGTAAAAAATCGAAGAGCAGACCAAAACACGACCAACCTTTTTATCTGTCAAAAACAAACTGACAATCCAAAATGGCTGATATTACCAACATGTATAACAGACATGTGTACCAACATAACATAAAAAGAATGTGAAAATCGAACGTACGTAACTCACGAAATTTGAAAATAACGCTTATTTTTTATCAGACCTCGTATATACATATGTTTAACGAATATTTACTATACTATTTCACCAAAGTTGTTGCCATAGTAATTTAGACACTTCACAATATAGTTGGTATATTATGGTTGTCATATTTATATGACACTGGTACTTCGCGTTATCAGATTTATAATCTTCTATTATTTCATATTTCGAGTTTGGCTATTGCCACGTACCGTTCAGTATTGTCAAATATTATGGACATCATGGACTAAAGCAATTTAAACGTGTTAAGCCTATAAGATCATATACAACAGCTAGGAATTCGTGCGACTAACACTTTAAGGGAGAATAAAATATCGTCATGCCCTTTCAAAGATTCCAAATCTCTTCGAAAAGAAGAACGAGTCTCGTATGATTACAGATTCGATACAAATGCAGGAATACTTATTGTGCAATGGAAAAATAACAAGTGCGTTACAATTGACACCAATTTCGATTCAGTAGAACTTCTCCATAAAGCAGGCAGATGGGATCGAAAGGCTAAAGATACGACAACCGCTTTTGTTAAAGAATTGCAACTCTTACATGGGTGGCTTGGATCAACATCACTGTGGGCAAGTATGCAACAAATATTAGAGCCAAGAAATGTTACTGGCCTCTATTTATTAGCTGTATTGATATGACCATGGTAAACTCATGGCTTGTTTACAAGCTAGTGAACGATATTAATTTGAGTTTGCTAGAGTACAGACGATCTGTTGCCGTACCATACATAAAAATTATTCAAAAACCTTTTATCAGCAGACCGAAAAAAGAGATTTACATTTATGAAATCCCGGGATTTAGAAAACCATTGCCGTTTGGCATCCCTAGTTTAAACTCTATAATAATAGGCAGAGTTACAGACAGCCAAAAGAAACACATTCGTAATGATATTTAGTCACGTAAAATGAATTTTGTTTTAAAGCAAATGAAAGCTGTCTTTTGATTAAAGAAAAGCCAGTTATTTTTCTAGCTGGTCAGGTTGTCGTGTTTTAAGAAAATAAAATAATACACAAATTAATGTGATAAAATGTGTTTGTGGTTTAAATAAATAAACGCCTACAACTACACACAATGGGTCCATGTCTTGCAATGATTTATTGTAAAATAACATTCAAATGTTTGTTTTTTTATAGAAAACATGGAATCTTGGGACATTGGAGGAAACTTGTTGATTAAATGTGCAAAATTTAACATTAATTTAATGGTTAACAAAAGAATTTCATTTTCATAGCCAGATAATAAATAAGATAATTCAAATTACTTGTACAAAAAAATATGTCATAATTACCAAGAAATTGTGTGAAATTAAGACACTGAAAATAAATTGTTTAAGGAAATAACTAATAAAAAGGTTTTTAAAAAGAACTTGGTTTTTCAATACGATTACTTTGGAATAACAATGAAAATTCACTATGATAAAAATGGATGTGTGAAAGCTACATACATTTGGTAAAATTCGTGATATTTCTTGGCAATATTATCAGGTCCTTCGGTAACCGCTTCGGTAACCGAACTGCGATTCTGAGATTCAACACAATGGTTAGGTTAGGTTAGGTTAGCAGGAGGCCGTGAAGTACACAGCTCACTTAGGTCCAATATCGCTAAAATAGGAGGAGATGGATATGTCTACAGGGAGAAGTTGTCGAGTTAATAAATGTGTAAAGAAAATAGACGGAGTAATCACTCCGAATTATTTACGACCGAATAGTTTTACCAGAAGGTATTTAAATATCAAATCGCGGCAGCCAATAGATTGTGAAAGGATGTTTGACCGAGAAAGATTTTAAGTGAACTACTCATTGCTGGACATTGACACAGAAGATTTTTTTAAAACTCCTGCAGAAGTAATTGTAAGGTATACCTAGTCTTTCTGCATGATTGCCGAATTTACAGTATAATGTGATCACTAACACCAAGTTACTTAATTGTGACCGCTGTATAAAACTTACGTTCCTTATTTAGGCTACGCCAAATCAATGGTGTGATTGTACAGGTGTGTTCATACGCCCACTTGGTCTGAGCAAGCTTATGTAAGATTTACTGATTTGTCACTTGCATGTTGATAGCGGAATACCGCATAATTGGTCAATGTCACCATCAGGTAGCATGGTGCTTTTCTTAGCCAAATCATCAGCAACACAGTTGTCTATTATGTCTCCATGTCGCACCCATATGAGTGCAACTGTGGAGTGCATGTCCAGAATTCCTGGACCAATATTGATGTAATATATACACCTGTCAGAAATTGCAATACAATACTTTTTATACCCTTCACCTTCATGAGAAGGGTATATATAAGTTTGTCATTCCGTTTGTAATTTCCACAATATAATTTTCTGACCCTATAAAATATATATATTCTGGATCCTTATAGCTAGCGGAGTCTATTAAGCCATGTCCGTCTGTCTGTCTCTTGAAATCAATTTTCTGAAGTCCCCAGATATCTTTGGCATCCAAGTCTTCAATAATTCTATCAGACATGCTTTCGAGAAGTTTGCTATTTAAAATCAGCAAAATCCGTCTATAAATAACGGAGATATAAGCAAAAATCCGAGACAACCTCTGAAAATTTCATCAAAAAAAAACTTTCAAATAAAGTGTATTAATACGTATAATACAGTGGCTTCATAAGCCCAAACGTAAAAGTTACCAAAACAACAGGCACATTTTGACAGTCTAAACATTTACCTGTGGTTGTTGTAAAACTGTCGTCAGGGTGGACGGTATTTAAGATTCGTCACAGTCGAATATTGCACTATGGCTTGTTTTATTTTGCTTTATTTTATTTCTCTCAAAATATTTTTAATGAATATAAACTTTAACATTACTGACCTAAATCCTTTACTTTACATCATCCCACCGAAATCATTAACATTATTAATTAAGCCATATTTTATTTAAATTGTCTTCTGTCTGTTGGCTAATTCTATCTATATGGAACAAAGAATAGTCAAGATATTAAAAGCAGCTACAAGGACAAAATTAAAACAAAAACTACATAAATAAGCAAGTTTGTAAAGCATAAATAATTTAATTAAAACTTTGACCAATAATACAAATAAAAAAAACACTCAGTTCATCTTTATATTTTGTAACAAATTTCCTGCTTTCTCATTATTTGTTGCCTCATGAGAGTCACAGCTGTTTAAAGCCAACAAAATAGAGGACAATTAAAGACAATATTCGTATGTATACCAGCTGAGTTGGAGGAATAAAAGTTATTAAGCACAACTAAATAAAACACAGCAAATATCTAAATTAATTACAAGGACAAGGGTATTTTTGTTGAGGAGGCAACAAGAATTTGCCTGAGTTTAATTTAATTTCAGGGAATTTCAAAAGAATTTTTTTTTACTTTGTATTGGGTGTATAGCTAAGAAATGCGTGATATATAAAAGGTTGGTTTCTTTAGTAATTTATATGTAATTTTGAAGGCTAGATTTCCATCATTTATGGCCACACATGGCAAATATTTATTTCAAAAAAGCATAACCACTTGTTTCAGCACAAATTTGTTTGACGTTGTTGCAAGATCAAACATCATCAAATAAAATAAAACTAAATGTTCGTTATGTCTCGTCCAAAATAAACGAATGTTTTTTTAACGAATGGGTTCAAATATATTTTATTAAGTGATTACGTCTTTTTCGGCAAATATTTGCCAAGTGAGCCTTTGTATTCCTATTGAACATTGTAGTGTAAACAACTAAGTTTTTTCTTTTTGCTTTAAAAATGTAGAATATTGTGCCAGCCAAACTATATATGCGTGAAAGTTTTACTTTATTTCTTTAATTTGAAAAAAGGGTCACTGAAGCCCAACGACTGCTCACCGAAATGTGAAATGTGTTCCATCGATTGCAATGAACGAGTTATGATTTGTGCGCTTCAGAAGTAGAGATTTTGACATGCAAGACAAAGATTGCCCAGACCAGCCAATATGATCACGAACTGTTGGCATTAATCCATGAAGATTCTTGTCAAACTCAACAACAGCTTGCAAAATCATTGTCAAGCAGGAATTTCAAAACGTTGGCAAGCAGTAGGGTTCATATATAAAACAGGGCAATCAGGCACAATATGAATTCAAGCCGCCAGACCTTCAAAGACGATTTCGCATTTTCGAAATACTGCTTCAACGCTGTAAAAGAAAATAATTTTTGAATCCAATTTTTACTTGCAATGAAAAATGGATGAATTAGCCAGAACAGTAAGAGAGCGCGACTAACCAGCCGAATCTATATTAAAGCCAAATATCCTTGGCGTTAATATAATTCACAGTATTTATTTATTACATTAATGAAAAATCGTCAGCCAATAAATTTTATTAAACATTTTACTCAACTAATTGAACTTGCATTATGCACATTTTAATTAATTTATCCTTATCACGAATATGCATCGCATATCATAGAACAGTGGTAACGAAAATAACGTAACACTTTTTAAAATTAGAAATAAAATAACTTAAAGGCTCACTAATAATTCGGTGTCGTGTTGTTCAGTTTTTTAAAAATAAATAATTGAAAAAGTGCAATACAAATGTAAACCTTAATTCGTAAGTTAAACTATGATATTATAAAAGTTCTAGATTTGGTTATAATTGTTATATATTTGTCGCTAGATTTTTACGGAAATAAAAGTACCCCTGATAAATATCGAAAAAAGCGAACGAAACGTTGGGTAAAACAAATATATAAAAAACCAGATATGCTTTTTATTTACATTTGTTAGAAGGAAAAGGAAAAATTAGTGATCAAAAATAGCCCGTGAGGAGAACCAAAAACCTCAATAATAATATAAAATAAAAACATTGATCAAAAACAAAAAGAGCAATAATAAAAATTCTTTTTTAAAACGACTTATAGAATACGAAAAATGTCGTTTATCATATGGTAATATTGAATTCCATAATCAAGTTACTCCTATTACAAATGATCTCCGCATAAATATTGTATGACTGTGAGAATACAAACCTGGACACCAGAAAAGGGTGCCCCGATAGACTAGGCGATAGTGTGTCGGACTATCAGTCAGCGGGTTGCGGGTACGATTCCAGCCAAAGCCTTTGGGTGTTTTCTGCAAATAATTTAATTGTTTTATAAAATATACAGGTATATGATGGAAATCGTTTTTGTTCCAAAAGGGAACTGATAACGAAAACAGCTGTGTTGGCAACACTTACTATCTTTCATTTTGTCTTTAATTCAATTTCTTTTTAAAAACGAAATTGATTTCATGTTCTATTTGTTTCTATTAAAATGTAAGAATAAATGAATATGATGACAACCGAAAATTCACTGTTTTTAAACTGAGAAGATAATTGGACACGTTTTAAAGAAATAAGTTAGAGTGCCGAATCTTTAACACCCTCCACATAATAATAAATACAACAAACTGCACTGGCTACAGGACTAGAATATGCTTATTCTGTGTTTTTATGCAGTATTAGTGAAATTTTTTATCTGTATTTTATATATTGTTTGAAAGACAATTTTACTACAGAATTGGTCTTATTTTCATAACAATCTAATAATTAAAAAAACATTTTTCCATATTCAGCACAAGTTAAAAAACAGATTATAAAGAAAAGTTAAGATTATAAGGTGAGGCTTCTTTTGGTTGAATTTGATCTCAAAAACATTATTTACAAAAGATTTATGGGTGGCATGGTAAATGTGGACCAATTATGAATAGCTTCTATTTTCATTTTCCACTAATGTTATTTCTATGTATTTTAGGCTTATTTTGCTTGAATTTAATCGCAATAACATTATTTAAAAGAGTTGTATGGGTGGTTGTTATACTCGGAAGTGGTCTTAATCCGGCAGCTATTGTCAATTGTTGACTGACAACTACAAAATCCAGTAGCATATTTGCCGTATAACTGATATTAGCAATTTTTGTGGGTTAAATTCTTTTTTGGAAATGGTTATTATATGGAAGCTATAGCAAATTATGGGCCGATCTTCTTAAGTTTTGGAACAGTTATTTTCATGCATTTAAGGATATTTCACGTCTAATTTCAACATAATAACGGTATATTTAAGATATATATTAGTATTAACGTGAATTTCGAGAGTGGACCTTATGTGGGGGATATTGACAAATATGGACCGATATTCTCAAAATCCAGCAGTTTTATTTTGCCATGTATGTAAATGATCCGTGTAAAATTTTGGATTAATATCCTTATTTATAAGAGATTTATGTGTATTAAAGTGATTTTCGGAAGACGGCTTTACATGGGGCATACGGTTAAAAATATACCGAAATTCAGAAAACTTTATGGCATGATTTTTGTATATGTTTAAATTGATATGTGCAACGTTTTGAGTCGGTACCGATATTTATACAATATATATAGGGATAAATGTCTTTTTCAGATGTGATCCTTGTATGGGAGCTATGACCAATTCTGGGCCGACCACCAAGTACAACAATTTATTTACCAATAAAGATTATTCATGTCAAATTTTAGCCGTTTACCATTATTTATATCTTTTTTATACGTATTTAAGTGAATTTTGGAAGTGGACTTTATATGGGGTCTATGGTCAAAAATGAACCGAACTAAAAAAAAATTTCGTTTGGGATTTATTTTTGCATAAAACTTATTTTTGCTGAATTTTATAGGCATTTATGTATAATTGAGCAATATTTTGGAAAGATTTTTGTATGGGTGCTATGAGAAATCATGGGCCGATTCTTACTATTTTCCGCACACTTTCTTCTTTTATCATAAAAACAACGTATACAAAATTGCATGGTATTATCTGCAATATATTTCAAAATTTTGCAATAAAATGGACAAAAAATATCAAATTTTTATAGAGGTTGTCTCACATATTGATCCATAACTCTGGTTGGCCTAAACCGATTGAGCTGAATTTCGATACCAAATTTACCAGCAAAATATTAAATATTTGTCTGGAAATTTAGTTTAGTTAAGTTGTATAGTTTGGACGTGAGAGTGTTTTACACAGCCGGACAGACAGACGGACATGGCTAAATCGAATGACAAACGTAATATACCCTCATTCACCACTCTTGGTGGTGGAGGGTATAAAAAAGCATTTTCCATATTCACCACAAGTTAAAAAACAGAGTATAAAAAAGGTAAGCTTATAAGTTGAGGATTCTCTTGCTTGAATTTTATTTCAATAACTTTATTTATAAGAGATTTATGGTTGGCATAGTGGAATTGGACCAATTATGGACTAAATTCAGTGTCAACTAATGTGAGTCATTCTGCTCTAAAGATGAGCAGTTTTTTTTCTGACAGGGAATCCATATGTTGCGGGAAAGATCCCGCTTTGAATAAATTTATAATGTTTCACAATAAAAGATAAAATATGAAAAACTTACACATTTTAAAGTTCTACTACCAATGTTTAAATCTCATATGTATATAGAATATCAGCTTTTAGTGACACATAAAATATCACTTAAACCTTTAAATATGAAATGATGCTGTCTGTATATATTCAAAAAGCTGTCAGTCATATTTAAATGAATGTTTAAAGTAAGATAAACAAATTTTGAAGTGTATGACAATCAAGAAACGGGCATAGTTTCTAAATATATGAGGGTTTACATTTACAAAAATCCATGTGTGTATAAGTATGTATGTATATTAGGATGGCTAAAATATTTGACTCAAAAATTCAAATCTTAATTTGCCTCATTCTCATTTAGCTAAAAATGTCAGCTTTTGATTTTTAGGTTTTTCAACAATTCTAAATCTTATAAGCATAGAAACGCCAAAAAAGCAAAATAACAGCCACCCTATTAAACATCTATGTGAGTATTATCCCAGCATATCATTCTAGGAGCGATCCAAAAATGGAGTCAGAAAAGAGTCCAACTAAAGAGCATTTTCGGAGCGAAAGAAAAATTTGCTTGTTACTGTCCTGAGTCGGCACGCAGTATGACTCAGAAATGCCACTTAATTATGTGTGTACCAAAGCGTTGTTGTCCTGTTATTTGTGCTTTGCACAAAAAAAAACAGCTGTACCACACAAAAATGATAAAAACAAGATTACACAGAGCCCAAAAATAAACCTCATAAAAGACTCTTTACTGACATTATCTAAGAGCTCTTTCTGACGGACCATTTTCGAATGTAATGACCCTCTTTTCTGAAGGTTTTCGGAGCAATTATGATTGTTTTTTGGGCTCATAAAGAGCATGAACGCTCCGAAAAAGATGTCAGAAAAGACTCTTTTCAGACTCATATGGCTTGCTGGGATGTACATAAATTGTGTGAGTGTGACAACAAAAGAATATGGGTTTATATACATATTTTTTTTACAGCTTCATAAAAAGGAAATGATATTTGTAGGTTTTTTTTTAAGAAAATACCAAAAAAAAAAAAAGTAAACTTATTTGCGCACAAATAAAAATGAGAATAAATGTTTTCCTTTAACATAAAATATTTTTTATTTAACAAACTTACATTTCTATGCTTTCATTTCATTTCTAAAGGTATGGTCATACATGGCAAATATTTATTTAAAAAGCGTAACCACTTGTTTTAGCAAATTTGTTTGATGTCGTTTACTCTTACAAGAGCTTTGCAAGATCAAACAGTGTCAAATAAAATACAATTAAATGTTCGTTATGTCTCGTCCAAATAAACGAAGTTATTTTTTTAAATGGATGAGTTCATATATATTTTATTTAGTGGTAACGTGTTTTCCGGCAAATATTGGCCAAGTGTGACTGTTCTCTAAGTATTTTTCAAATATGTTTCAAGTTTGTGTAAATACAAAATATGTGTGTATGTTAAGTAAATATGTTAGCATAAATCTGATTTAAGTTACAGCAACAAATGTTTACTATTGCCAGCAGTTAGATTTATACTTAAAGATAAAGATATAGCTTTAAAAATGTATGCACATATGTATAACTAACTATGTTTCTTAAAATGTTAAAATTTGTAGAATTGTCAGTTCTGAGTATTAAGAAACGAGGTTGTGCAAATCTTAGTAAGACCATTTTTTTTTAATTTTTAAATTTAAACAAGAGATTAAATAAAGATTTAATTATACACAGTCCCAATATTCCGGCACTCAAGTAAGTAAATTATTTATATTTTAACATTATGTAGAAATATATGTGAAATATTACAATATAAAGTAAATTTTAAAAAACATTACTTGCATATATGTTTATGTTTTACAAGTCAAGAGGTAAAAATAAGAGATATTATCGTTTAAGCCACCAATATTTATTATATCTTGAATCTTGGTTTCTAAGCCCTTAATAGGAGTTTGTATCAAATCTTTTGTTGCCAATAGTCAATTCGTTATAGAGAATTGTTTTATTTGTGGTTCGTCTACATATATGATAGAATATAGGGATGCCAATATTATTCTGGATGAAGCCATTGGTGTCTAGATAAACAAAGGCTTCTGGTGGTACAAAGCCATTTTGTACTGTTTTATAAATGTATAGATCGCTAGTATAATATTTGGCCATTATAAGATTGTTATCACAGCATTTAACCCTTCTTTTCATGTGATTTCTAATCAAATCTATAATGAAGTTATCAATTCTTGTTATTTTGGCTTTGTTGTATAATTTTTTATTGGAAATATATTTTAAATACCCGCTAGATTGTGATCTATAAATTGTCGTACATGCTCTTAGACATTTCCTTTCAAATATTCTAAGTGTTTCCATGTAAGCTGGTAATTGTAATATTTTTTTTTAAATATTTATATGAAAAGAATTCTTTAGAATAAACGCCATAGCTACAAAAGCAATAAGTACATAGTAATAATAATAAATCAACAAATATTTTCTTTAATAAATATTACTGCCTTTCAATATAAAAGGCTCAGCAATATCATATAAAATGTTTTAAAAGCCGTAGGGTATTTTGCTTTCAACACAAAATATAACAAAATGAAATAGTAATAATATTTTATAACACTTATATTGATGTCTTGTAGTTATGAAACTACAATTATTATTTACATAAACTGATGTAAACAAAATTGCAACAACTTAGAGTGCAATATTCGGCTGTGCCGAATTTTAAACACCCTCCACATAATAATAAATACAACAAACTGCACTGGATACAGGACTAGAATATGCTTATTCTGTGTTTTTATGCAGTATTAGTGAAATTTTTTATCTGTATTTTATATATTGTTTGAAAGACAATTTTACTACAGAATTGGTCTTATTTTCATAACAATCTAATAATTAAAAAAACATTTTTCCACAAGTTAAAAAAAACAGATTATAAAAAAAGGATAAGATTACAAGGTGAGGCTTCTTTTGGTTGAATTTGATCTCAAAAACATTATTTACAAAAGATTTATGGGTGGCATGGTAAATGTGGACCAATTATGAATAGCTTCTATTTTCATTTTCCACTAATGTTATTTCTATGTATTTTAGGCTTATTTTGCTTGAATTTAATCGCAATAACATTATTTAAAAGAGTTGTATGGGTGGTTGTTATACTCGGAAGTGGTCTTAATCCGGCAGCTATTGTCAATTGTTGACTGACAACTACAAAATCCAGTAGCATATTTGCCGTATAACTGATATTAGCATGATTTCTGAATTAAAATTTCTGATCTGTATAAAAGTAAGTTCGACATCAATATTTATTAGCAATTTTTGTGGGTTAAATTGTTTTTTGGAAATGGTTCTTATATGGAAGATATACCAAATCATGGACCGATCTGCTTAAATTTCGGAATAGAGAATTTTATGTATATGAATTGAATTTCAACATAATGTTAACGTGAATTTCGGAAGTGGACCTTGTATGGGGGATATGGTCAAAAATGGCGCGATATTCTCAAAATCTAGCAGGTTGATTTTGGCATGTATGTAAATGATCCGTGTAAAAGTTTGGATCGGTAACATTATTTATAAGAGACCTATCAGTATTGAAGTGATTTTCGGAAGAGGGCTTTAAATGGGGGATATAATCAAATATAGACCAAAATTCACAAAATTCTGCAGTATGATTTTTGTGTATATGCAAATTATATATTTATGTAAAGTTTTGAGTCGATACCGATATTTATAAGATATTTGGGGAAGTTATTTGTATTAGGGCTATTAAAAATCTTGACCCGATTCATACTATTTTCCTCAAACTTTCTTCTTTTATCATAAAAATAATGTATACAAAATTGCATGGCATTATCTACAATATATTTAAAAAATTTGCAAAAGAAAATCGATAAAAATATCAAATTTTTATGGAGGTTGTCTGACATTTTGGTCCGTAACTCTAGTTCTACTTGACGGATTTTGCTGATTTTCAATACCAAACTGCCTCAGAAAATACAAAACTGTTTTCAGGAAATTCTGTGAAGTTCAGTTGTGTATTTTGGACGTGAGAGTGTTTTACACAAACGGAAAGACGGACAGACAGACAGACATAGCTCAATCGACTTAGAATTTCATAAGGAGAAAATATATACATTGTTACTCTCAGATGAATATTAACAAAGTTTCACACGGAATGACAAACGTAATAAACCCTCATTCACCACTTATGGTGGTGGAGAGTATAAAAAAAAAGGTAAATTTCTATTAAACTAACACCCTTATTCATAAAAAATTAAAGTAGACTTCAAATTTACTTTAAGAAAATTTTGTATGAAAATGTTGTCTAAATACGGCAGTAAATATTTATGTAGTCGTATGTGTGTGGATATTTTAAGCCTGACTACGTATGAGTAATAAAATTTCTAAACAATGAATTAAAAATAAAGCATACTTACAGGGGTAGCAAAAGATGAATACAAATGAACACTGATTAAAGAATAAAAATTTTGTTAGGCATTTAAAACTGATTGGATTGCTATATGTATTTTCAACAAAACTTAAATTTTTAACGAAATAAATTACACAAATATTCTTAACAGGTATTTTCTTTCATTAAAATATTAATTCACAAAATTTCTTACATTTTGCAGATTTTCTTGTTGCGCTAACACAAAAACTAAAACACAACTAAAATGAACACAAACTAGACGCTGTTTTAAAAGGAAAACTACAAAATTTTGTGTTGCAACAAAAAAGAACTTGTACGAAAAAACCTACAACAAAACTGAAATTTACATAAAAATCTCTGCTATAGTACCTAGAAAACAAAAAAAAAAACAAAAAAATTTGTTAATTAAAAATACTACAGAAAAAAATAAAAACTAAATAAAATCAATTATAAAAGAAAATTTCATAATAAAACAAAAACTAATGAAACAAAACATAAATGAACAATCAACTTAATATATGTAGACTTAAACTAAACTCCCTTTGACAAACAATAAAAAAAAACAAAAACTTAAAACGTGACAATATTTTAAAACTCAAAATATAAATACCAAGTAAACTAAAATAAATATAAAACAATTTTAATTTTAAAAAAGAAAACGAATTCGATTTAAAAAAAAAAGAAAAAACTATATTAAAAAGGAATAATAATAATAATAATAGAGGAAATTGTTATTTAAGTTATAGCTTAATTTACTTTAAAAGAGAGATTTATTGAAAAGGATTTTAAAAACAACCGCAAAGAAACAACTCCAGCCAAAATGTTGCCCACAAATGTGATGACGTTTATGAAAAAGGTGAGTGAAAAAAATTATTAGTTCTTTAATTTCTTAGCGAAATATGTTTGAATAAGTGTATAAATGCAATATTTATAACCAATCGGAAGGACATTTTTATGGGCGCTGGGTGAAGCAATCTTTCTTGAGTCACATATATTTTATATACCAAACAAATAATTTATTAAATTTTCATTTCGCGCTTATCAAATTGCATTTGCTTGCAAAGTGATAAGTGCTTCTGTTCCACAATATTCTTTGCAAATTTCATTTTGCACTCAAAAAGTTTTTGCCTAGACTTTGCTCTCCTAGTCTTTGCGTTCTTTGCAAATTATTTGCTTTCTCCCTCAAAGTGAGTTTGCAGAGTGTTCCACAATGCAATTAATCATCTTTTAATTTCTGTCTTATCACTTTTATATTTGCATTGCTAAATAAAGCTTGTTAAAATGAGCCGCAAAAAAATTAAAAAAAAAAAACTTGCAGTGTTAAAAGAACAAAAAATTAAAGAACAGAAAAATAATTTATTTACCAGTTTTGAAAACAATAAAGTACAGGGTGGGCCAACTTGGACTGACTGATTTGAAATGCTTATAACTTTTGCATCCGTGTTCACACGGATGCAACTGTGTCTACTCAATTGAACATCTCCAGAACATCGCTACGACGTATTCTAAAAGTTGATCTGAAGATGTTTCCATATAAAATTCAATTGGCCCAAGAAAAGTTATAAGCAGTTCAAATCAGTCAGTCAAACTTGGCCCACCCTGTAGGTATTATTTTTAAAAAATTATTGTAAATATTTTCTACATATGTATTAATGTTTACATTTTATTAATTTCAAACACGGGAATCAATTATTAAGAAAGTTAAAATTATTTTAAATTTGGTGCCGTATTATTTGTGGCAGCGAATGAAAGCAGAGTTATGGGTATTTTAGCGTAATGATGGTATAAACTAGTTTTTCAGTCCTGCCACCCAAAACTACAACATCCGGAAATAGACTCCATCCACTGTTAACTCTTTGACTTTCAGCCGAATTCCGTAACACGCTTGCATTTATACTGCAAAATGTGTAGTCTGGCCCGTATTTAATCATCACATTCAATTAGTGGTTTCCATGTCTGTCCAATTATCCTTCCTCGTGTAATGAGGCGCATAAAAAACTTTTCAGCAAAATCAATGCCGTCATCGAGTCTCCGCATTGTGTTTTGGAATATTACGTCTATTATAACGTCTCTACACGCAGAGACAAAATATAGTTGTGTATGTTTACCACAACTATTTCAACATTTTTAAAACTTTTTTTTTAATATTATGGCCACTGTAATTATTTATATGATTTCTGCAACGATAATATGGTTAAGTTACCATTCACATGATTAAAGCAATCATATATATGATTATAGAAATTATTTTTATGATGATCAGTTTTACGATGAAAAATCATAATCAAAGAGTAAAAAATTAGGAAAAATGGTTTCATCATAAACATGATTGCAATAAAAAATGCATAGTTACTACAATCGTATATATGATTATAGTAATCATCTGAATCGTAACTTAACCATATTATGATTACCGCAATCATATAAATAATTACAGTGACCATAACATCGTTGAAAAACTTGTAAAAATTTTGACATTGTTGTGGTAAACATGTACAACTATTTTTTTTTCTCTGTGTGTAAGACCATTTCCAAACCAATGCAAGCACAGTAGCAGTTGATTTGCAGCCGACTAAACTTGACTGCGTTGTGTATTGTGCTCTAATTTTTCTTTATTTATTTCTGTATTATATTTCTCTAATTATATTTAAAATTAAATCCACTTTGATTTGTTTCAAACAATAGCACTCTTCAAAATTCTTTAAAAGTCCCGAAAAGTTAATTCGGTCTTTATAATTTCTTCTTATAATCGCGCCTTTACTGTCGTCTAAAAAAATCTCATTTTTTTAAATAATGATTAACAAATACAAACTGCGAAGATCTTTAGCTTATCTGCAGAAAACAGTCAAAGTCTTTGGCGGGAATCGAACCCGCAACCCTCTGACTGATAGTTTGGAAAACTATCGCCTAGTCTATCGCTTGTTTTAACATTTTGAAAGCTAGTTAACTCATACGAATATGAATTTTTAAAGCGTTTAATTTGTAAATTTCTGACAAACTTATCAAAATTTGCTTTGCAAAAAGAATAGAATTTGTGACGCGAAACAGCATAATTATTTGCAAATTATTCTTTAAAATATTAACTTTGCACTTTGCACCAGAGAACGTATGTGGAACAGAAATTGCAAAAAAAAAAATGCCCAAAAAATTGCATAATAACGAAAAAGTCTGGCTAGATTTCAGCAGCTCATAGTATAAAGAACCCTTTCGGCCCCATATATAAATACAGAACACTTCTGAACGGCAAAAACCATATCTCGTCTAGAAAAAACACGTTCACCATAAGCTTCAATGAGCAATCGGTGTGCTTCAGCAGGCCTTTTTTCCATTATGATGGTGTAGGGTATATATACCAAAATATGTCCAACTTAATAACCGATAGTCGTAGAGCAAACTTTTTCTTAATATTTTCCTACAATGAATCAAACAATGATGTCAACTTTTAATTTGCAATTGCCCCTGGAAAAGCATTGTTGTGCTTTGTTATCAATTTTCCAAAAGTTAAATTCAACAGATACTTGCAGTTTGAGCCTTTTGCAGTCTACTACAAAAGAACGTGTCAAATGAAACAGTGTAACACAAAAGTGCGACCTTAGATTTGTACATTTAGCAAGTAAATAAATGAGTAACTTTTATGACTATTTTTTAGCATCTACTAAATTGTAGCTTTAATCTGATATGCCTAGTTTAACAAATTAAAAAGGGAAATGAAAAATTCTGTGATTAAAGAGTGGTCTTAGTATACGATTTTTGTAATGCAGTATATTTTCCAAAGAAAAAAAGCAAACCTACATGGTGCTTGCTGTTGATATACATATATGTTTGCATGTGACAACTAAATATAAAGGAAATAAAGGAACACTATTTATACAATACAGAGTACACTCTCCTTGCAGCATACAAACTATTAAGGTGGCCCCATAAAAGAGTAACAATATTTCAAACTAAAAAAAAAACATTTTTGTATTCAAGTAGTTGCTCTTAAATGACAAAGTAACACTCTTATAAATTTAAACAATAAAATAAAGTAAATGTTTTATTTGTTTCCCTAATAAAGGGTCCGCCAAATAACTTTTTTTTTTGAAAATGCTATAAAAAAAACTACTGAATATTTTCTCAAATTTCTTTTTTTATTTGAAAGTACACTCCTTCCGGTCAATAATGGAAAATAATTTCATTCAAATGGCTGTCTAGGTAGCCTACATGATCCGTCCAATTTTTAAGCACATTATCGATTGTGTGCAGCTGCATTTCACCAATGGCTTCACGAATATTGTCCTGCAAAGCGTCAATTGTCTCTGGCTTGTCGGCGTAACACTTATCTTTGACGGCACCCCACAAATAATAGTCCAACGGTGTCAAATCGCAGCTCCGAGGTGGCCAAACGACATCAGCTCTGCGGCTGATAATGCGATCTTCAAAAACAGGGCGCAAAACATCGAGTGTAGATTCGACTGTGTGGCACGTAGCGCCGTCCTGTTGAAACCAAATGTTGCCAATATCCTCCTCTTTAATTTTTGTGAACAAAAATTCGTTCAAAATGGCCCGATAACGATCGCCGTTTACTGTAACGGCCACGTGGGGGTTTTCTGTGCCCCAAATGCGACAATTTTTCTTGTTTACATACCCGCCAATATCAAAATGAGCTTCATCTGAAAAGATGATTTTTTGGCAAAATCGGAATCTTCTTTAAGTCGATCCTGAACCAATTGGACTTTGTGTGGCGTCATACCAAGGTCTTTATGCAAAATTCGTCTTAATGATGTCTCCGAAATGTTCAATTGTTGAGAACGACGGTGAATTGATGTTGATGGCGGGCGCTTCACGCACACTTTCTCCCACAGCAGCAATATTCTCGGGTGTATGCACTGTTTTTGGCTTTTCACGCTCTGGTTTATTGATGAGGATGCCAGTTTCTTTAATTTTTTTTTTACAAGATAACGACGGTGCTTCTCTTTTTTCAAAATCCGTACGCAATTTTCGCACACATTCTGCAACATTACCATGATTTTCAAAGTAATGTCGCAATATTTCCCTGCATTGTTCAAGCGTATCAACAACCATATTCATTCAGCGGAAGAATAAAACCAATTATCTGTCAAATCAGACATGACCTAAGTGTTGCCATTCACGAAATAAGCACTAGTTAAAAAAAGAAACGTTAGATGGCGGACCCTTTATGTACAATATACATATAAAACTAATGCTGACATGCAGGCACATTTGAGTAAAATTAATTTTCTTTTCGTCTTTATGACACATCCTGATTGTTATCACACTAAAACACAGTCTAGTTAATTTGACAATGACAAGTACGCGTATTCTCTATCATACTCACTCTTGCTCAGACAGGATGTGCCGAGAACATAAATCTAAACTAAAAAAAATGATTAATTAACCTTATTTAGTTTGTTTGAAGCTTGTTTTTTTTTGTGATCTGATGTGATTGTAGTATTTTAAGTTGAAATTAAGCTAATACTTACTACTCCGTATATACTATAAAATTGAAATTTGTTTTATTTGAAATATTGTAAATACTATTCAATTAAATTGTTTGTTTGTTGTTGACAAATTAAACTCCTCAGGTGGAAAGGACTTCTTATAAATTATGCTGATTGTTACAGAATAAAATTGAATATGATTTTGTAAATATGTACTTAGAAAAATTTAAGTGAATTGTAAATATTTTCAAGAAGTAAAGAAATGCTCAATTTCAGTTCAATAATGAACTCAAAAAAAAAAAAAAAAAAAAAAAAACGGGAAAAAAATCAAAATTTTATTTCTCAGATTTTAAGGTTCTATTTTTACAAAAACTAATTTATATTAAATATTTTCTGTTTCCATTTTAAATGTACATATATCCACTTAAGCGCATATAAGTCTGTGAATAAGTTTGTGGTCACACAACTTTCTCTTAATGTATTTTTTTTTTTTTAACATAAAGGTAAAAGTTGAACAATATGTTTCGAGGAAGCATTTTAAAAAAATTCTTTGAAAATATCAAACACGTGCAAAGTATCAGGTTAAAAGCAAATAAAGTTAAAGAAAACAATGACCTATTGTCTGCTTAACTAACACAAACAATAATACCAAGAGTAAGATTTAAACTATTTAAAAGTTATGAAAAATACTGCACACGAGTACACATAAATTTTAAGTCTCTTATTAGCAAAACACATTTTCAAATGATTTAATTCATTGTATTGCAAATACTTACAAACAATATTTATTGTTTCTCATAAATCCACAACAATTCCTTTTCAATCTTCAAATAACTGAAAATAAGTTAAAATGCCCCACATGTCTATCCTAAATACCTCCTGCCTCTCTGTATCTTTATGTGAATCTTCGTTTAAACATGCTAAACTCATTACAGTTTATGTGTGGAATTTTATGGTTCCTTATGTGCAACTAATTCATTCCATACTTCTTTTCCTGTTACCACACAAAACCATAGCATTTTATTGCACATTTTTACTGCTCCAGCAACAAGAAAATATTCCCCCCAGATATACTAACCCAACAATAGAGAAAGCTCAGTGTTATAAACATTTGAATTTGTCTTTTTCTTTAGTTAATGTTTGAAAACATTGTTGCAATAAAAGTACTTTACAGCAGACATATATTTATTTTTATATTACGCTCTGTTTCATAACTTTGCTATTGAAATGTTGTAAATTTTATGTGTTTATTTAGTTGACAATTTGAAAAGGAGCAATAAGATAATGATAGCTACTCTAGACTGACTCAGATGCTGTTTAACAGATGCAGGAAATTTCCATCATGGCCTTTGTTAAATTCAGGCATGAAACCAGAAAACAAAGATCTTGTACAAAAAAAAATCGCAGATGCAGGAGTTGCAAACGAATATATTCTTTTATAATATTCTTATAATGTACTAAAGCGTGATTCATTTTAAAGTTCCCTACTTTTTTTAAAAGAAAAAAAAAAAAAAAGAACACAGAAAATTCAAATTTAATAGGGAATGTTTATTATCATTTGAAAGAACAGTCTTTGGCATTTATTTTTTTCAGATTATGTCTAACAAATGTTGGCCATTGCTACGTAGCAAATGGTCCATCTATGAATGACACGCGTAATGTTTTCCTCCAAGACCTGAAACGAAGCGTGTTTGTCCGCATAAACTTTAGACTTTACATATCGCAACAGGAAAAAGTCTAACGATGTGATATCAAAACGTGAACTTATGTGCTCACCCAAGTGTTCTCCCAATAAATCCATTGATTGATGCGATGTATGGAAAGTAGCACCGTCTTGCTGAAACCAATTTTAGGCATCAAGTAGTCGGTTATCATGGCACGATAACGGTCGCCATTGACGATTACGTTCGCACCGTACACTCTCAGCTACGGCCGTTATATTTTCTTCACAGCGTGCTGGACGTGGTCTATTCGGTTGAATATTATCCAATAATGAATGCTGGGTCTCAAAATGCGTGATAGTGTTGCGAATTGTACGCTCAGTAGGCCGATTATGTTGAACATAAATTAAGCGATGTACACGAAACACATTCCTCACAGAACATGAATTTTCGCAATAAAGTTGAACGATTTGTAAACGTTGTTCAGGCGTTAGTCTTTCCATTATGAAACGCCAAACAATAGCAAACAAAAATAACATGACACGACTCATACGTGATCTGTCAAAAAAAGGCTATTGAAAAAAGTATCTCTACTTGAATCACCCAGTATAAACAATAATCTTCAGTTTCTAGATCACTTAAAATAAAAAGATAAAAGGAATCGTTCCACACTTATAAAAATACATGATGAGTTAACAACAAAATAATTACAAAAATTACTTGAATAAACACTTGAACACATTCACACATTAGCTCAAAAATAAACACTGAATAATAACCCGGAAAAAAAGAAGGGAATAGAGAGAATAAAGAGAATTAAGTTACTCTTAGTTCGTTAGTATCTACTAACTAGTTAGTTAGTATCCCTGCAATTATGGAAATGTCTTTGTACATTGTCCTAGGCATAGACAACCATGTTACTGAGAGTAAAAAAAAATTGTTTTTTTCTTTCTTTTTTTTACACGTCAGCCTAAAAGAAAAACAATTGTAAGAAGGAAATGAAATGAGCAGGTGATTGTGGCACAATGATGTCTTATTCACATTATTAAAAAAAAAACACACACGTATAGATCTACCAACACACATTCTTAAAGCAATGTTAAGCATACATACACATACAGCTCATATATTTTTATGATTATAAAGTGCCATAAAAATCAAAAGTGACTTTTAAACAACAGCAACAATAACAACAAAACAGAAAATAAAAACACAGTATGTTGTATGTACATACACACATACATACATGCATACATACATAGTTAAAGCATACATACAGGCTGAAACGAAAGTAGGCTCATAAAGACAACAACAATGACAGCAACTAAATGTTAAAAAAAAATAAAAATCCTTAAGCAAAATACACGTTTAAGCACAACAGACAACAACAAACAATAAATGACATCATTGTCGTCCTCATCAACATCACCATAATCATCTTGTAGTGCTCGTTGTGGTCTTTATTTTTGTTACCATTCTCAGCATCGCCAGCATTTTGTTGCTTAAAGTCATGACAACTGGGGAAAAAATGTTGTTCACAAAAACTGCTCATAGTTAAATGTCTGGTTGTTTGCTTGAAATTTAAAAGTTATTTACACACACACACACATGCATGATGCATGATGAACAGTGGTATTATTCAAATTTGTTAATTAAAGTTAACTTTTGCTAAAAAAAAAAAAAATAACTTTTGTTGGATACTGCAGGGTGTATATAATGATATAGAAGGCATTGTTTGCGGCTGAATTCCCCGTAAGACAGTAAGACTTAGACATTTTTCTGCAAAATGCAAAGTCTATTTGTATTAGTTTTTATAAAAAGTTTACCAGCACATATTAAATAACTAAACGGATTTTCATAAAACTTTAGAAAAATATTCCATCAATTCGGCTTCTTACAATGGAACAGGATCGAAACTATTCTTGATATTGAATTGATGTTTTTGTAACATTTTAGTCCTGGAATAACATGCGTCAAATTCTAAACGATTTTTGCAAATATATTAAATAACTATATAAAATTGGTGTTTTCAGAGACTCGACAATAACGTAATTTGTTAAAAAATATTTATTTAATAACATAATTAAGGGGAACTTTAAACGTGTCATTAAACTGTGTCATTCTTAATAATAAAATGTAAATAAATTTAACAAGAGTACACAGGACATCCCACAATTCCCAAAAAAGGTATTTTTTAATGTTGCATATAGGATTTATATTTCCTTTAGAAATAATAAAATACTTTAAGCGTAAATAATAAATACTACATATATGCAGGTTTTTGAAACTGCTTTTCGTTTTGTAATGTCAACTTTGTGGCTTTAGCTTTAAGGGCCTAAGGTATAAATTTTGTTTAAAAATAAGTAAAATTCGGCAGGGTGCAGGGCCAACATATTTAGAGACTTTATAAATTTCTTTATATTAATATAATATATGTAAAGATACCTTGCAGCAAAATATAAATGTTGATAAAGAAAAAATTAATTTAATAAAAAATTTATTAAGTTATCATTTCGCCCAAAAAAAAAACTTTATTTAAATTGTAAAAAAATTTCGTTTTTTCACGTCACAGCTTATATTATTTCTATTGTACCGATAGCTCAATGCAGCGTTAGTTTTTGGTTTCTAAGTTTTTCTATTTCTATCAATATTTTCTGTTGAATTGAGAGTCCGATTTTCTAAAGTCAAGTGACAATTTAAAATAGTTTAAATAAGTCCGAGTACTACAACGATAGAACACCGAGAATTGGTTCCACAGTTCAAAAAATTTTCAATGAACATGACCAGCGAAAAATAAGGCCAAATCCAAGGTTATTAGCTTCAGAACTGGCCTTTAAAGTTTAAGCTGGCCTATGCAAATTTTGAAAAATATTTTATTTAAAAAAAAAAACTTTATTTATTTAGGACAAGACACAACAAATATTTAGTCTTATTTTATTATTTTATAAAACAAGTGGTTACGCTTTTTTGAGTAAATATTTGACGAGAACTAGCAGAAAATATGAATATCTTATAAATCGAATAAAAAAAAAATTTAATGAGCTTTAACAAATTACATGGCATGAGGCACCTCCGCTCAGTACACTGGGATATTTGTGGGGTCTGGGGGGTTACTCTTTATTGCGATGCGAAAGCAAATTCGATGCGTAAGTGTATCAATTTGTACGCTTATCGCAACGAAATAGAGATCGCATCGCATTAGAGAGTAACGCCCCCTAACGTTGCTGTAATGTGGACGTATTTCATGTGAACAGTGCTTTCATTTAAAACTGTATTTCAGACGATAAGTATTAAAAACATTCCTTCCCTTTAACAGCCAAGATAAATGGAACTAAAAATACTTGAAATAGTACAGCACCATTTTTAATTCTATTTCATATATTAAATGACACCCCAGTTTTGTTCTGAATACAAGCTTGTTTATGTATGAAAATCACAGTCATTATTTTATTAAGTGAAAATTTTCTTCTTATATTGGCAACATGAAAAATATTTTATACCTGTAAGTATCCATAGCACAGCACAGCACAAGCCAGCCAGCCTAACCCAAACTAACGCAACCTTCACAACACAGACACACACAGCAATATTTACAAGTCGTGATGTGAAAGTGAGAAACTAAATTTAGTAACATACAAACATATTGACACTAACATTTCTGTAATTTTAGCACAAAACGTACATACATATACACAAAAGAATGAAATAAAGAAAGAACAAAAAGCAAGAAGGTAAAGAGAAAAATATCATCAGAAGCATTGTATACCCTGAGGCATACTATTATTTACATTTTATCTAGCATACTTTGTGAAACTTTTACAAAGAACTGGCAACTCATAAAGTTAAAAACTGTGTGTTTACAGTTGATAGATACCCACACAAATAAAGAAAATAAAATGTGTGTTTTTATATTTTTATTTCTGCGCTAAAAACAATAAATAGTTAGTAAGGCACCAAACAAACAACAAACTAAGTTTCCATTTTTCTGGCCCTGAATAATGTCATATAGTTATTCATGGTTTGGCTTTGCTTGTTAAGACATCCGAGTGTTGTGTACATATTTGTACAAAAAAAAAACAAAAGAAAACAATTTCTTTCTCTAGAAATATATCATAACAGTTGCAGCTTTCTAGTTCATAAAAATAACTCACGTTTTTGTTTAGCAAGATTTTAAATTGCGAACTATGAAAACTTATAACCACAATATTCTTCAAAATGAACTCTGGGGCTTACAATGTGAGTGAGTTCAAGTGAAAATGTTTTGATAATATTCTGCAGTTACTGGAAATGTCTATTAACTAAAATTCGAAAAAACTAACTGCAGTCAATAGAAACTAAATTTAACGATTTCAAGGGAAACATTTTACAATAAAGAAAGCTTAACATTCAAATTTTGTATATTGGATTTGTGCTGATGTTTGTAACGCCCAGAAATATGGGTCCAACACCCACGTTGAAGTATACCGATCGACTCAGAATCAGTTTAACGACGTCCGTCCTTCCGTCTGGCTGCCTGGCTGGCCAAGTAAAGCTTGTGCGCAGAGTACAATTTTACTCGATATCGAATGCGGTAATTTGGCCCCAGGTCGCAATTTTGAAGATATTTCCATAAAATTTGGTACGTGAAATTTTTCGGCCCAAGGAGGGATGGAATTGAAATTGGTGGAAATCGGTCCATTATTTCACCTGATCCCCATACAAATGTTCTCCCAAACTTAGGGTTTAAAGATCATAAATGTTTGAACAAATTTCAACGAAAATGAGTGGTAAATGTAGCCAAAGCAGATCTACAAATTTTGTGCGAAGCGGTCCATAATTTATCATAGCTCCCATATAACGCCCACTCCCGAAAATCACTCTCTGAAAAATATTGGTATCCAAATAATATTGAAAACAAATATGTCTCTTATGTATAAAAATAATATGGTACATTTTTATGATGATCGGTCCATAATTAGTCATAGCTCCCATATAAGGGTCACTTCCGGAAAACACTTTAAAGACCATAAATTTTTAATGTTTGTATCTAAATAAAATTCAACACAAATAAGTTTCATATATACAGAAATGATGACACATAATTTTATAATGGTCGGTCCATAATTAGTCGAAACTCCCATATAAGAGACCGTAATTTGCATTAACCTCCATAAATCCTTTAACAGTATTTACATCGAGATAAAGTTTAACATACATAATATTTATATTCACAGATATCATGACACTAAATTTTTGGATGATCGGTCCATAATAGGTTATATCTCCCACATAGCGCCCATTTCTGAAAAACTTTTTATACATATACTGGGTGTAGGGTATTATATGGTCGGGCTTGACCGACTGTACTTTTTTACTTGACTTAAATTTGGAATTTTTTTAAACAAATTTTTAGTTTTTAGTGAAAGAGCCATTTCTGCAAAGATTTTAGAATTTCAACAAAAAATGTTTATTTTTATACCCTTCACCACCATAAGTGGGGAATGAGTATATATAGAATATAAGTTTGTCATTCCGCGTGTAACACAGAGAAATAATTATCTGAGATCCAACAAAGTAAATTTATTATTTATCCTTATGGAAATCTAAGTCGATTGAGCTATATCCGTCTGTGTGAGTGTCTGTCTGTGTAAAACATTCTTAAGTCCAAATAACACAACCAAAGTCAGCAGAGTTTACAAAAACCCGTTTATAGTTCTCCTAAACAGTTTGGTATTGAAAAGCAGCAAAATTTTTATAGTAGAACCTGAGTTATGGACCAAAATATGAGACAACCTCCATCAAAATTTAATCTTTTTAAACATTTTTCTTGCAATTTTTTTTAAATATATTGCAGATATTGCCATGAAAATTTGTACACGTTAGTTTTATGATAAAAGAAGAAAGTGTGCGGAAAATAGTAAGAAGCGGTACATGAATTCTCATAACCCCCATACAAATATCTTCCCGAAATATGGCTTAATGATAAATAAATGACTGTAAAATTGGAATATCAATACAAAATTCGGCAAAACTAAATGTCATGTAAAAATTAATCCCAAATCGCTTGACCATATATCAAATATAAAGTCCACTTCCAAAATTCATTTAAATACTTATCAAACTGGTATAAATAATGTTAAAATGTTAAAATTTGACATACGTAATCATTATAGGCAAATAAATTGTTGTACTAAATTTTATAGTGGTCGGTCCATAATCGGTCATGGCTCCCATATAAGGACCACATCCAAAAAAGTCATTTATCTTTATATATGTCTTATAAATATCGGTATCGACTCAAAACTTTTACATATACACAAGAATCCCTCTACAGAAATTGGTGAATTTCTATCTATATTTGACCATAGTTACCATATGAAGCGCTCTTCCAAAAATTACTTTCACACTCGTATCATCTCGTAAAAATAACGATATATATCCCAAAATTTTATACGGAGTATTTACATATATGCCAAAATCAAACTGCTTGATTTTGAGAACATCACTCCATATATGACCATATCTCCCATATAAGGTCCACTACCGATATTAACGTTAATACTGATATGTATTTTAAATGTACTATTATTATATTGAAATTCAACGTGGGTATCCTTATATGTGTTAATATTCTCTGTTACTCTGTAAGTTATAATGAGAATTGGTAATTACATCAATGTTAAATAGTCAAAATTAGATTTCAGATTTGTCAAATTGTCTTTCAAACAATGTATGAAATGCTAAGCTAGCTATAAGTATTACAAACACTAAATAAGGATATTCTAATCCTATAACTAGTTTATTTCACATTATATTTACGTGAAGGGTATTTAAGATTCGGCACAGCCGAATATTGCACTCTAGATATACTTTAGAAGTGATTTTGTTTCACACAGCCAGTTGATCATGTTTAATTAGAGCTCAGAAATCATGATCATTTCATTAATTTCATAAACTTAGTTCTATTGTATCTAGTGGTAATTGTTTGATTTATACTCAAAATGTATGTATGTATGTATTTTTCAGATGGTAACGACCGATGAAAATGCTTCCACACAAAACACAACTGATACCGGTGGTACATTTGGTAAACTTAAACAGACTCTATCATCATCGCTGTTAACGGCACAGGATCGAGGTAAGTTATCATTACTGTTCCATGGACTTGCAAAAGGTTTGAGAATTAAGATAAATTACAAAAAACATTCTATGAAACAGCTTAGTGCAATAAATTGACATGGCACAAAATCAAAATATTTAATAATTCTAGTTGAAACTTGTAAAATATTTGAATTTTTTAAATATGTACATATGTATGTATATTTTTGAAAGTAAATAATATCTAAACAAATTTAAGAAGTTTTGGTAAGCAATCAAAAATGTAATGAATACATATGAGTTATCATGATTTTGCACAATAACCAACCAGGGTTGTCAGATTTTGTTTCACCTACGACGCCAAAACAGTTGCCAGAAATCGCCAACAAATAAAAAAAAAATAAAAAATGTCGCCAGGGTCAAATTTTTAAAATTAACATTTTATTTTCCATTTATAAATCCTTTTTACTTTTTGTAAGTTTATTAACATATAACAAACATAAAATTCTGATCAATATATATATGTATATAATTTTTGTATGTATTCACTTTTAATAACACACAAATATTTACAAGGTCGTAAACCTCCTTTTCATACACTTCATCTGTATCATTTTCATCATTGTACATTTTATTAGAATTAAATATTTTAAAAATATGTATATATTTTGTGTAGGTACAAATAAGTTGCAACAAATTTGATTAACATTCATATAGTTAAATAATTCCCAGTCAGGCATTCAAAAGATCATATTAAATTTTATTGCGCAAACGCAAAGTTTTAATACAATTCATAATTAAAAATACCCTTTCCACGCTAGCGTTACTAATCGGAATGATCAACATGTTAAGACCGGCCAAAGCAATCTCTTTAAAATGAAATGTTCCCGCTGCATCGCTGTAGTTGTAAACTTTAGACAAGAAGTTTAGTAAATTTTGACCTTTGACCTTTAAAGTACACTTTTGGAGTTCGAAAAAGTTTTAGAAACTTGTATTAATAAAAATTTAGCCTGTGTTAATGGATTTCCATATTTTAATATTGAAAATTCTCCATATACTTTAAAGAGTCTCATATTTTCCGGCACTCAATTCAATATTTCTTTTAAAAGTCTCTTGAGATATAAAAAACAATTTTGTTTTAAAATGTTTACTTGGTTCATTTCCATATCCATTTTGTTTAATTCAGCTTCACAATCAATTGCATCTAGTGAAAGAAAAGAATCGGCTAAATCGATAGCTGATTTTAAGGTTCACAAAATGTCGTGAATATTTTATGATTTTATGATTAATTTTATCTATAATCGGGTTGATAAATTCTAGAAACAGTCGATTTTTTTTTTGTCACATAAATCGTTATATATATTTGGGGAAGAGTTAATATTAATGAAAAGTTATGTTTTAACTCTATCCATTGATCCAATATTGTTAGGCAAAATTAGCAAAAAAAATTGCCAGCTCATTTAAAAACTGCAAAGAAATCGTTATTTCGCCAAATGGAAATTTATGTCGCCATAAGCGCTAAAAAATCGCCACGTTTGGGAAAAAAAATCCCCATATCTAACAATAAATCATAGTCCCATATAAAGTTCATTTCAAAAAATCCCTTAATAGATAATAAATCTTTAAAAAATCACTATCAAGTTGAAGTTACATAAATCAAAATCGTCATATTTAACCGTAGCCCCCACTTCTGGCAGTCACTTAAATATGAGCATAAATCTCTTATAAGCATCAGTTCATATTTGACCGTATCCCCCATATAAAGTCGAATTCGGTAAACCACTTAAATTTGCATAAATCTCTTATCAAATTGACTATCAAGTTTAAATTTCACAAGCAAAATCAGAATACATCTGCTTGCCCCCAATAAAGTCGAGTTCTACAAATCATTTGGATGCGTATAAATCCCTTATAAAACCACTATCAAGTTGGAATTCAACACAAATAGTCCTTACATATATAAAAATCGGTGATCTCACATTTATGATGATCCGTGCATATTTAACCGTAGCCCCCATATAAAGGCCATTTCCAAAAATCACTTAAATTCGCATAAATCTCTTACAAAAGTCACTATTAAGTTGAAATTCGTCACAAATAATTTGCATATACATATGTACATATAAATCGTAGTACAGAATTTAATGATGATCGGCCACTAATAGGTCATATCTCCCTTATGACGACTACTCTCGAAAACTTATTAACCTACATAAACATCCATATCGAACCGAAATTTTATATATATATATATATAACGATTCGAAGCATATGGCTCATAACGTCAAGCAATGGTTTTTTAACAATTCGGTTACTGATCTTGACTGTCCTAATTCGAGTGGCCAATTGAGAACTTATGGCAAGTTGTAAAAACCTAAGTAAGCTTTGTAAAAATAAGCAATTTTAATGATCTCTTTGTCGAAACAAAGAGAGCTTGGATAGCCATTCCATGTAGTGTTTGTAAAAATTTGGTGACAATGACAATGGCTTTGCAACAAAATATTGTGGTATTTTTAAATAAATGCTAATTTTTTTTTGTAAAATTTGTGATATGCCGTTAATTATATGCAGTACCAATATCAATCTTATTTGAAAATATGACCCACAGATTCATAAATAATAATTAGTTTGACACAATATGCAATTATTTTCTAGGAGTAAGAGTTAAGTTGACAAAACTACGACAAATTTTGCGAAAATCAGAATACCTTTCATATTACATATTAGTAATGTGTCTTTAATTAGTTGCACGTAGCTGTATATTCTTCAACATATTGGCAAAAGCAAAGTCATTGTTATATGTTCAATACATTAAACCAAACAGCGTTTATCAAACATGTTGACGTTAGTCTATATCTTTCAAAGGAATAACATTTACACTGAAGCGAATTGAATAAGTGAAAGTGCTAAATATATTTTTCATGTAAAAAAATCAAGAAACTTAAATTCTTAAAAACTTTGTAAATATTCGTACATATACATACATATAATATGGTAGAATATTATGACGATCGGTCCATAATTAGCCGTAGCACCCATATAAGGCCCACTTTCGAAAATCACTTTAAGGACCATAAATCTCTTAAAAATTTTGGCATCCAAATAAAAACATTTATATTCACGGAAGTCGTGGCACTAAATTTTTGGATGATCAGTCAATAATAGGTAATATCTCCCATATAGCGCCCATATCTGAAAAACAGTTTCATTGATATACTGGGTCGGGCTTGACCGAATCGATTTTTTTATACAAAAAGTGCGGTTTTGTAACCTTCTTCATTCCTTTTTGATATTTTTCTTCTACATGTATTATTTACTATTTATTTACCGTCCCGTTATTTGTTGGATTATTTACAAAAACATGCAATTTTAAAAAGTCGCACATTTATATTTCTGATGTAAATATGCTGAAGTGCACAAGAAATCTCCGCGGCATAATAATAAAGTGCGGTTTTCTGTTAATCTTAAAACAGGAGATGTATTTCTGATTTTTTTTGAAAAATTTGAGATAAATTTTTAAAGAATAATAAATTATAGTAAAGAACTCATTAATTTAATTTAATATTATTGTATATTTAACACAAAATAAGGCTGGAACCAGACTTTTTCGAAATGACAACTTTAACCGAAAAGGAAAAAGATTTGTTGGTACTAGATCATGAAAATTAAATGAAATAAAAAGCTTTGAGTTCGATGTATAAGATATGAGAATCTGCGGTCAGAAAAATAATTGCTTTGTATAAAATAAGAAAGTCAAACAAAAGCCTATAGAAATTATGTGGCAGAAAATTAAGACCACCAAGCTAGACGATGAATTTATTGCAATTCTAGCAAAAAATGTCCAAAATAGACTTAACGAAAGCGATACTAAAAAGTACGTACACTAAAAAACATATTCTACGAGCTGCAAATATATAAAAGCGGTTAGACTTTGCCAAGAAGTATATAAATATTAGATAAAATAGTAACTGAATTAAAAATAAAACTATAATTTGTAATTATTACAAAATAATAAATACATGTTTTAGTCAAAAAAAAAACCGGAAATATTTGAAACCCTAAAGTGCGGTTTGTCGGACAGTGTACGAGTATATGCGTTTAAATGATAAAAGGGCCTCGACCTGTGATCACTTTTAATACTGACTTAAAATCAGTTTATTATATAAAAATCTAAAAAATCCTAAATCTTTAATAACTTTGTAAATATGCGATTAAATGTGAAATGGCCCTCGATCTGTGATCACTTTTAATACTGACTTAAACTCAGTTCTTAAATAGATTTTTAATTCCTTAATATCTTTGTAAATTGTTTGCCCGATTAATGATTTTTTGGCCAAATATTAGATTCAGTTTCGGCTTGGAATAACTGGTTGCGGTCGTACTCTAGTATTTATTCAATTTAAATAGCTATAATTTATAGTATTGTTTGATTACTTATATATTATAATAATAATGGCCTTCGACCCGGAATTAAATTAAAATTATATTTGATTTAAAAGATTATTTTCTTTTATAAATTTAAAAATTAATTTTATATTATCTGTATCTATATTTTTTAAGAAATCAGTAGGTATACTATCTTTAAATATTTTAATTCTGGACGTGTTGAAAATTGTACATTCGTTAAGGAGATGAGAAATGGTTAGTGTTGTGCTACACGTGGGGCAGATAGGCGCAGGTGTATTTTCTAGTAGATGTTTATGTGTTAGTTTGCAATGGCCGGATAATTACATTGGTTTCAGCTCTGGAGCATGTTTTGGGGTATATTTGCTTTTTGCCATCGGGATTAAAGTTTTTATAGTTGTGCTGATATTGAGACCAATTTTGGGCACATATTGACTCAAAACGAGATGTGAGGAAATTAATAATATCTCGATATTCCCAGGTTTGATATTTGATAAGTGGTCTGCGTTTAGCTTTTGAGGCAAATGAATCTGCATATTCGTTTCCGTTTATACCGACATGAGATGGTACCCACATAAGTTTTAATTTTGAAAGATTGTTGTTAAGTAGATTTCTGATTTGGTTAGCTAACGGTGAGTCATAAAAGGTGTTTTGAATTGCATGAATGGTTGAGAGACTGTCGGTGCAGACTATAAATTTCGAATTGTTTTTATTAGCAAAATCTAAGGCGATGAAAACTGCAAGTGCTTCCGCTGTAAAGTTGGAGCAATGATTATCAATATATCCAGTTTTGATGAGAACACCATTTTGATTTACAACAGCAAAAGTTGTTGAATTATTCGTTTTGTAGCCATCAGTAATAAAAAATTCCAGTTATTTTTGGTAAATTGGTCTGTTAAGTCGAGAAATAATTGTCGATGAATTTCTGGGTATGTAGAACTTTTTGGTAGTTCAACCAAATTCAAAATTAAAGAAGTTTTCTCTAAAAACCAAGGTGGTTCTGATGATTGTTTTCGTTTTATTGGATGGAAGTCAATATTAAGTTCATGGGAAATGTTAGTACATTTTGCAATTGTTGATTCTAGTCTGGAAGGTCTTCGATGGTTAATTGCTTTAGATACTTCATCAAACAGTATTTCGTTATTGCAAATGAAAAGTTTCGGAATTCGTTTGTGTGTAAGATAAAGTATTCGATCTTCAATTTAAGACATGCCAGATTCAGCCAAAATGTTCTTGATTGGACTTGTTCGGAAAGCCCCAATTCTGCGACGTACTGCTGCATGGTATGGGCCTTTAATAAGTTTGATATTAGAAGCCGCAACATTCATATATTGGGAGAGCATAATCAATTTTAGAAAGTCTTCTTGAACGCATAATATTAATCATTGTGAATATGTGTATTCTAAAGTTTTTTGATGTTAGATATTTTATAATATTTAATCTATTATTGAGACTTTTTCTTAACTGAATACAGTGTTCTTTGAAAGTGTAGTTTTTATCAAAGATAACGCCTAAAATGGGAAGGTGATCTGTATTTTTTATTTTAATATTTTTGTATTCCAAATTGAACTTGCTACAGTTTTGTTTGTTACAAATATGAAGAATACTGCATTTTTTCAATAGAAAGACTTGCACCTGAATACTGGCACCAGTTGTTTGATATTTTACGCTTCGTTAGTAATTATTTTTGTTTTCAATTTCGATTTTACTAGTGTTAGTTGCTATTTTAACTAACTATAGAGAAATAAATACCTACAAACACATTAAACATAGAACAAAAAGAGCAACAATGACAAGTTAAAATTAAGTGATTGGGTGGGTAGTTCTAATGAACATAGCTGGACACAAAATCAACAACATTAGAGAGCAAGGGAAAGAAAACAGGAAAAAGTATTAACTGTCAAATAAACGACATTTTATGAAATTGAAGTTTATATTTATATACTGAACAAAAAAATTAGAAACAAAAACAATTCTTCCTGTTAATAACGACCCTTCAATATGTATAAATAGGTAGAAAGTTGAAGTTTTTGTGCCGGGGTATTTTAGTTTTAATGATTAAAAATTTGTTTTATACGTGACAACTAAAAATAGAACGCTCTACTTTTATACTCGTAAGTACATATGTGCATATGTATGTACATATATATTATCTTACTTTACTTTACTTTACCACATAAACATTCTTATTACTTTTGGCCTTAGCTATCTTTCTATATGTAACTCACATAGTTTGAAAGTATTAGAATGGCAAACTTTTACACAATTCAGCAAATAGTATAGTTTAAATAACAAATATATACCTACACACTTTCCGGGTACCTGCAGTTGGCTCCATGGAGAATATGAAACATGTTAGCAAGTATGAAAGCTGGTTTGGGGTGGAATAATAAACAAAAAATAATTCGTTCAAGTACCTGACTATGAAAAACTTTAGTGGTGTGGAAATATGTAAGTGGATACATTTTGCAGTAACTAAACAAATTTATGAATTTGTTAGCAGAATCAAAAAAACTATATATATTTTAGCGATACATCATTTAAAGAAATGTCTATTCAAGTCATTCTTTAGTCTAGAAATTTGAGTTTGATGCAACGCAACGAAACTAACTTGCATTGTTAAAATGTAAAAGAATTTCTAATTTTATTCACAATCCAGGTTTCAATATTCTTTACACGACATTGAAAATGTAGCAATAATTTTCAAAGAGTTTGTCGCATTTCCTCTTTGACGGTTTTGCAGAATCCAGAGCCTCTGGCTTTTTGAAGTTTGAGTTTATCTCCATAAATCATTATTAATTTACTAACTGCCGTATTCATAAAAAATAAAGTAGGTTTCAAGTGTGCTTTTAGACAAAATTTTCATACAAAATTTTTTTAAAGTACATTTGAAATCTACTTTAATTTTTTATGAATAAGGGCAGAAGTCTTAAATATTTTTCAACTAAAACTCAATTTTACAAATTCATCTCATCCCAACATTAATGCCCATTTACATAAACGAGCATATACCCATTCCATTGTCTGTCTTCTAATCTGTTGATGTTGACTCGGTTGTGACTCGTTCTATCCTCTTTCTAATTTTTGTCACTTATCAGTCATATCGCACATATTCCCACACAGGCTATAAATCAGTTGGACTACTCAAAATTTGTTGCTTTAAAAATTTCAAACATTTTCGAGGTTTTTATTTTTGTTCATAACTATTTTGATACTAAATAAATTTTGCTGATTTTCATTACCATAGTTCTTAAAATAATAATGAAAAAAGTGGGGTAATTTCATTTATTTCGGTTGTGTATTTTGGTTGTTAGCGAGGCAAAGAGAAAATAAAATTAATTTGTCATTTTTTTTATTGAATTATTCAGGATTATGCAAAACTTAATAGCAATGACATATCTAAAAATTGTCCATGACCATTTTACATAAATCTTGTTGGCATAGTCATTAAATATTAATCTTAACTATAATAATCTTAGTTCTAAGTCACACGATTCTGGTTAAGGAATCCAAGAGAAATACAACCTGGACGCGTATTATGCACTTATTATGTACACATCTATAACATCCAATTCAAGCAGAAAGATCACAAGCAATAAGATGCTTGTGATTGTAAGATGCCCAACCTAATTTTAGCTAAAGTATCATGAAGGCATCCAGCATTTGGAAAACAGGAAGCATTTGTTTTTGCATGCTTTCTTTGAACTCTGAATACAGTATGCCATTTTCGTTTATTTACCTCGCCTTGTAAATCCCCGTTCATTTTTCATATTTTTCCAAACAAAACAGCACGTTTTAATAATTTATGCTTAAATACCCATCACTGTATAAAAAGGTACTTTGGGTAAATAAACGAGGTTAAACTAACGAACATTAACCTCGTTTATTTACCCAAAGTACCTTTTTATACAATTTTGTAGGAATTTCATTCAGGCACCTGTTACCTTCGTGCTTGTTAATTGTTATCACTTATTGTTAGTGGTAAAATTATAGAAACATAAGTTTTCAAAAAAGTGGCGAATTTAATCAAATTTAAAGTGTTACACATACATTTTTAATGAAACATTTTCATCTATCCCTGCAAGTAACACGATTAGTCTATACATGCATGTAAAGACTAGACCTAAGAGGAGTAGGAGTACTCCAAAACTACTCCAAAACTACTCCAAATATATGAAAAAAGGTGGTTGATTTAACATTGCGATGTCCTATTTTATTGGACCATATAACACATCGGAGTAGTCCCAAAACTACTCCATGATTCTACTCCATGGAGTACTCAAGAGGGTTAGTTTTAAACAATAACAATTCAATATGCAATCGTGTTAACACGAAACCATGTCGTTTAACTACAAACTCTTGTTTAACTATGACATGGTCCAAGACTGCATTACAGTGGACCATGTTGTACGTAGTCCATTTCATCTAAAATGGATCACGTAGACCAATATTATTTGCAGGGATAAATAAAAAACTTTATTGTAAAAAAATAGGTGTATTCTGATAATTATCTTCTTAAATGCATTTTACCAAATTCGCTTTATAAGGTAAATAACCGTGAACGCTCAAATACTTTCCCCGGACAAGTACCCAAAATTTTTGGATTTTTTAGTGAGGTATTTAACCGGGGTATACTGTACAGCTATTTTAGCGATTAAAAAAACCATAAAATTGAAAATATGCCGTACTCTAAAGGGATTTTCAACAAGAACTTTTGAATAACATGAACTTTATGAAATTTTACTTGTTGACCTATCAGTAGTAGATGATTTAACATTTGTTACAATGAATTCAATATCCTCAACTATCACCAATCAAATTGATTGATTGATTCCAGGAAAACCCCGTTTAAAAAAAGACATTGATCGTATGCGAAATTGGTGGTTGGTTCCTTATCTCTAAAACCTATTGAAATTAGCAAAAAAAAAAAACAAGAATTTTTTAAGAACAACTATTCAGGCTTTGTGTTTTTACACAAGCATTATTAAGAAACAAACAAGATATGCACTCTAAGCTTAAAAGTAATGTAAAACAAGTAAGATAGTATAGTCAGTCAAGCCCAACCATATAATACCCTACACCCAGTATAAGTATAAAACAGTTTTTCAGAAATGGGAGTTATTACCTGTTATTGACTGATCATCCAAAAATTTATGTGTGTTAAATTTTATCTCGATATCAATACTTTTAAATGATTAATGGAGCTTAAAGTGAATTACGGAGAGGATCTTAGAGTTTTGACTAATTATGGACCGATCATAATAAAATTGTACCGTATTATTTTTAGACATATGAAATATATTTTCGTTCAATATTATTTGGATAAAAAATTTTTTGAGAGAGTTATGCACTTTAAAGTGATTTTCGGAAGTGGACCTTATATGGAAGCTACGAGTAATTATAGACCGATCTGCACAAAATTCGTAGATGTGATTTGGCTTTATTTACCACTTATTTGTGATGAAATTTGTTTGGATACTTGCACAATTCAAACATTTATGATCAGTAAACACCAATTTCGGGAGGACATTTATATGGGGGCCAGGTGAAATAATGGACCAATTTCCACCAGTTTCAATCCCATGCATCGTTGGGCCAAAAAAATATCACGTATTAAATTTTATCGAAATAGCTTCAAAATTGCAGAAACTGATTCTGAGTCGATCGGTATACTTTAAGCTGAGTGTTGGACCATTATTTCTGGGCGTTACAAACATCAGCACAAATCCAACCAAAAAATTTAAGCCCAACAGATTTTGAATCGTGCTTAATGGAATAAAAACGTTAAAAAAAATAAAATTTGTTTAGTTTCAACCGTGTTAAATCAAAACCGTGTAAAAAAGACCATGTAAAAACAGAATTAGGCGTTTAACGTATGTATGTTTCAATCAACGTTCCGAAGCCTACAAAAAACTTACGAACATGGTTGATACAGTTATATATCAGGAATGATGGCAGTTAGGTTGGTATTGAAAACTGGCTGAGTTGTGTTTGTTCGTGTTTCCCAAATTTCATTTAAATTAATTGTAGATTTAGCCTCGAAATTAAAAATTTCTTCTGTCTACATTGTGATTTGTGGTGATGATCATATTCTATGCAGCTGACACTACGTTGCACACATTGGTGGAAAACCATCCAAAGTGCATTTATATTTACGACTGCAATCACATACAACACACACATGCATACATAGTACATATATCTAGACAAACACTTGCAGGATTTTTCATTTACAGGGTTTATTTACATATCGTTCAGATATTTTTATTTAGTATTGCTTAACAATTCATTATAGAAACACTCACATCTCAACAACGTCCCCAAATTATACAGCTCTATTACGAAAATCGGCGTTCTATGAGAAATGTCTTCCGCATACTATAAAAAAAATTGATTTGCATAGAAAATCTTAATTAGTCGACTAGATCACACCTCTAAGGGTTTCTTCGTCAATCGTCAAGGTCAGCTACAATTCAAGACTTGGTAGGCAAACATTACTCGCAGATTGCACAAGCAATGCCGGTAAGAGTAATCACTAAATGAATCACCTCTTTATAAAATACATGCACTTAAGCACGTACTAGAGTACAGAGTCATCAAACATACACATATTTCAATTCTGTGAAGGTAGAATAATAAAAAGGAATCCCCAGTGCAATTGAAATAGAAAAAGCTACAATTTAAGGGACAAAAATAGGAGAGATGTGGAAGTGGGGCTTTAGATGAGTGCATGGAATACTGCAACAAGAATCAACCACGTAATTTTAAAATAAATTATTACATTTGAGTAAAGACACTCCATACTTTGTGTTTAGTTTAGTTTAACTATTTTTCAAAATGCAGTTTATGTGAGTGGTTTTTAAAAGCCCACATAATGGGTGGTTTAAGTTTCTCAAACTACACACAGAAAAGAAATATAGTTGTGCATGTCTACCACAACTATTTCATCATTTTAAATTTATTTTTTTTTTAATATTATGGTGACTGTAATTATTCATATGATTTCTGCAACCATAATATGGGTAAGTTTACCATTCATATGATTATAGCAATCATGTATATGATTATAGCAATTATGTAGTGTTTGTGATAATCAGTTTCATGATGAAAAATAATACCATATTATGTGTTCTCTATCATAATCAAAGAGCAGCAAATTATGATAAATGAATTCATCATAAACATGATTGTAACAAAAATATACATAGTTACTGCAATCGTATATATGAATGTAGTAATAATCTGAATTGTATTTTACTTCAAACATAAAAATAATTACAGTGATTATAATATTGTTGAAAAACTTGTAAAAATTACTATATTTCTTCTCTGTGTAGATTTATAGTGTTAACAATAGGGCAGCAGATTTAACAATATTAAAGTGTCTGTCAGTCCGTCCCTTCAAGAAAACTTTATTCATATAATTTAGCTATATAGAAAGATCGGACAAAGAACCGGTTTTTCAAACTCTCACGTAACTAACTGAACTTAAAGTTAGGCAGATCTATTGGATAAACTTCCTGGATTAGCTGTGTTTAGAACACGGTTGTAAATGTTTTCAATATTTTTTAAGAGAAATGTTTTTTTTTCACAAATTAGCTCGGTTTTTACTTTCCTGCTTACATTTTAAAATGCAGGGTACATATGTTTCTCTTCTGACCAATTTAGCACTTTATTTTTTTGGCTCCGCTCGAAAGCATTGTGGGCAATGTAACTATAAATTTTAAATGTTTTTTTTTCATATTGTCATACATTTGTGCCCCCTTAAAACGATTACAATGTGTGTGTTTTTTATATGCACAAGTTAAATGCAGGTTAAATGCACTTGTGCTGTAAATAAAAATTGGAAAAAAACGTTTTATTTTATGAAAAAAAAATGGAAATAAATACTCTTAACAGCAAATATTTCTTTTAAAAACTTGTAAATTAAAACAAACAAAACAATTTATGCCATTATTTCCTTAAAATTTCTTCGGTATTCGCACAGCACCATATAATTGCTTAAATCACTCGTATTTTTATATGAGAGTATACACATATGTATGTGTTACTCTCTTATTCGTATTACATATGTGCAGGGTTGCTAGATGAATTTCGAAAAAATTGTCAAAATCCCGATAAAGAAAGAAAAAAAATCGTTATTTCGAATTTTAAAAATCGTGAAAAAAATTGGAAAAATAAAAAGTCACTGGGACAAATACTAAAGTCGGTTCTTTTTAAAAACAACTTTAAACTTAAAACCTACTTTTAATTATTTTGTAACTATAGTCGTTTTAAGTTAAACCGACTTTAACTGGGTGCCACCTCATATATAGAAAATTATTTCATACAAACTGTAAAGAAAAATAAGCAAAATGGAAAAAAAAAACAAAAATTGGCAAAATAATAAAATTAAGCGAGAAAATTTATGAAAAGTGTTTGCGGTGAAAAAATAGAGAAGGTAAGATTAATATCATAATTAGGCTATTTTGGCGTTGATTTTCTGATAACTCTTTACAGGAACAAAAAAAAAACAAAGAGAAAGAGAAAGAGAAAGAGAGGCGAATTATCCTACTGCAGAAAGAAAATATTTGCGGGAGTGTTTAAGATTGTATAAGATTTTTTTTTTTTTACTTTTTTTATATTTTCGTACACATCCAGTTTTTGTTCTTTGCATAAACAGCTGGTTGATTTTAAAGTGATGATGTTAAATTATTAATAAGCAACTTTAGCTGGTTTTAAATTAAAAGTATGTTTTAGTGGTTAAAGTATATTTTTACGTGTCTATAGTTAAAGTAAAGTGTACTTTTAACAAAAGTCAACTTTTTAACTATTAAAGTACACTTTTTTGTGACTATGGTTATGGCCCACTATTTCTAATAGTATTTTTAAAGTTTTATTTAAACAAAAACAAAAATATTCTAAAAAATATCAAAATACATAAATTTTAACTTTTTAAATAAGAAATCAGAAAATATACAACTTGTGTAATATTTTTATAATATCTTAGTTCACTTTCATACTTTTCAATTCTGACGCGTGAAGGCAATTAAGCGTGATCCATTTCGAGGTTCCCTACTTTTTTAAAGAAAAACACACAGAAATTTCAAATTTAATTTAAGATCTCGACGTAAAATGCGCCAAGTTGTTCCATACGTCAGTCCGAGTTGCTGCGAACGGCGGCGAATAATGAATGCTGGGTCGCAAAATGTGAATAGTACGCTCAGTTGGCCGATTATGTTGACCATAAGTTGAGCGAAGTGGACGAAACACATTCCTCACAGAACGTGAATTTTCGTAATAAGGTTGAACGATTTGTAAACGTTGTTCAGGCGTAAGTCTTTCCGTTATGAAATGCCAAACAATACTAAACAAAAATAACATGACAACATGACATGACTTAATGATGAAACAGAACTGGGGCTGAACGTTTTTTTCCATACAGTTTAACATAAAATTATGCCAGAGAATGCGGTCGTGAAAATAGAATCTATTTTATTTTGACAGCTATTTTTCTTATGCTCTCACTTTAAAACACAAATGCTCTCAACAATATTACCATACTTTTATTAAATTTTATACATTTTGTAAACAAAACCATATGTTTTTGTAGCTTTGGCGCAAGAAAAATAAAAACAAAAGAAAATCAAAGAAACGTTTAAAAATGAATTTAAAAGTGAGATTTTAATAGATTTTAATAGAAGAAGTAGAAAAGCATGATTGCATATATAATTTGCAGTCGCCATTGTACAAAAATTTTATTTAAAACAAGATTTGTGGCAAAAATTGGAAAAGTCGTCGGCATTACAGGTTGGTACACAGAAGAAATATAAAAACATTAAATGACAGTTCGTGAAGTTGCAGCCGCCGTTTCAAGTATGGGCCTGTTTTCTCTGAGACTCGTTTTTGCTTGAAGTTGCGGTCGTGTTCTGTTTCATCATTTACACGTGATCTGTCAAAAAAGGATATTGAAAAAAGTAAAAAAGTTGATTTGCTTTAAATAGTACAAAAATTTATTTTAGATGTGTAAAAGACAAGTTCAAAAGAGAATTGTACCACAACTGTTGAGCTAAAACTGAAAAATGTGAAACAAATCTTACAGTATTTTATAAATGAATATTTTAATTTAGTATACGAGTATTTTATTAATTCAGGTTAAATTAAATTGCCAAAACAATTTAGTTTATTAAGTTTTAAATAATATTTTGAGTACAGAATCCAATTCATCCATGATATACAGGTACTTATGTATTTTCAAAGAATTCCTGGTTTTTGTTATTTAAATTTATTTGGCTGAAAATTCTTTCGACGTTTTGTTAAAATTCAGAAATTGTTTCCTCTAAAAATTTTAGTTCATGGAATTCAGCATTTAAAGTTGCTTTTTATGTTTACAGATAAATAAGTAATTTCTGACTCAATATTAATTGGAATTATTATACTTAATCTTAATAATTGTCAATAATTGAGAAAACATTACTATCATTTAGTGTGACTTTCTGAAATATGTCTTCTTAACATTTATGATATCTGAATGAGCAAAATAGTTGTTGTTCAAAAAAAAAGAGAAAATTTTATAACAAAAACATAAATGATAGGAAATTTTAATAATTTAGAAAATCCGCACTTTCAATGAAAAAATCGTCAAATAGTCACTTTGCTATTTTTGAAACAAAAAATCGCCAAAATGACGATAAATCGTCAAATGTGGCAGCTATGCATATGTGTATATAAATGTATGATAGCATACACATATATATACACATAAGAGAGAACAAGAATTGCTAGTACAATCCAGGGCTGTCAGACAAGGCGAGTTTTCGTCAAACGTGGCGATTTTTAGTGCTTATGGCGACATAAATTTCCATTTGGCGACATGGCGATTTCCTTGCGGAAATATGAATTGTATTAAAACTTTGTGTTTGCGCAATAAAATTTAATATGATCTTTTGAATGCCTGAATTATTAACTATATGAATGTTAATCAAATTTGTTGCAACTTATTTGTACCTACACAAAATATATACATATTTTAAAAAGATTTAATGCTAATAAAATGTACAATGATGAAGTGTATGAAAAGGAGGTTTACGACCTTGTAAATATTTGTGTGTAATTAAAAGTGAATACATACAAAGATTTCATATATATATTGATCTCAATTTTATGTTTGTTATATGTTAATAAACTTACAAAAAGTAAAAAGGATTTATATTTGTTTTCTTCATAAATGGAAAATTAAATGTTAATTTTAAATATTTGACCTTGGCGACATTTTTACGATTTTTTTTTATTTTTTGGCAATTTCTGGCAACTTTTTTTTGCGACGTAGGTGAAAAAAAAATCTGACAACCTGGGTACAATCTAGTGTGTACTCGTCTTATCTTCTCCTCACCCTGATGTCTAAAAAATAATCAGCTAAGCTTACAGAGTTGCTTCGTGTAAATTGGGACTTATTGTCATTTCTTTTGTTGCTTCTTGTTGGACGAAGCATAGTAAACATACGCGATTCCCACGCGATTCACGAAAAATAAAAAAACTGTTTCAGATGGAATTATTTTTGTTTTTTATCAATCTAACCGTTCTAATATTATTTGTTTTGTACTGGTAATTGTTATTTACGCTCCCTGATATTTTTTCTTAAGGTGTTTATATCTGGCAAAAACTCTTTCTTTTTTTTTTCTTATTTTAAGCTCTTTGATAATATGTTTGCTGGGCAAAATCTCTCACAAATACATCTTGATTTTTATTTTCTAACACCACTGATATACATATCTTAAATACTCTACAGCTTTAATCAAAATTACACACATCAGAGACTCGCCTAAACACTGATATGCCTTCACACATACATACAATAATAATCGCTATTGCAACAGCAACATGTTGGCTTATACACACATTAAACACATTAACACTTCACAACAACAAGCTTAGCAGTTGATACTGTTAGGTTGAAATTTGTTGTATTAATTAATTTTCTTCTAGTTTGTTACACATTTGGGCTTATAATGATTTTTCTACTGAACAAATTCAGTTAATTTTAAATAACGAACTACTTAGAAGAATGATAAAAGTTCTGGAAAACAGTAATTTGTTTCGGAGATGTACCTTCATCTAGAGAGTATTTGAAACACACACACACACACGCTTTAATAAGGATCAGGCATTTTAATAATTTACTAAATTCCTTCTCTATAATCCTTACTCATCTCATATCACTAATCTTCAATTACAAATGCTTGTCAGAGTTGTACTTCTTAAGAAAAAGTTATACTTCTTTACTTCAAATTGTTTTGAAACAAACTGTGGAAATACTGCAATTTTCTAGTATTCTTAAATTTTAAGAATTTAAAACTAAACTTAAACAGTTTTTGTTCCGTAACAATTATTTTCATGTCAAAGCAAAACTTTAGAAACTCATTTCTTACATACTTATATATATTTTTTTTATTAGCAAATGTGTCATCGTAGTTTCCTTTTTTCAATTTCTTACCTATAACGTTCAATGTGTTTCCCCCAACTTTTATCGTAAATCAAAAGCAAGTACTACAACCTTAAGTTCAAATAACGCACCTTATTTAGAGCAGCAATATGTTGGCCAGAAAATCAATCAAACGTTATGAACAGTTTGTATAGTAAAAGTGTCACTTTGAAAATCAAATACAAGTACATACTCGTACATATATGTATAAACGAAAAAAAAATGAAAACCCAAGAAACTTAAATTATATGTGAGAAATGGTTGTTGTTTAAGTTTGTTTCATTAATTTATTAGATGTTTTTTAAATGGAACAGGTGTCCGGTTGGTGACCTAAACATACATTCTACATCTAAAGCACTTAATGTGTTCTTGTTTAGAAGTACCCTGCAGACCAGAGATCCAGTGGCGTACAGTGGCATTTGGGCGGAAAAAATAGGGGTTTTCAACTTTCCAATTTTAATGATTTGGTGTTGTAAAATAATATTTGGATAAGAAAAACTCAACACGGTTTTTATGAAAAGTGAAATTTTGTTGTTAAAAAAACTAACAGAAGTCAACGGAAATTTATTCAATGAAATTAGATTAAAATTATTGTCCAAATAAAGAAAATTTTTTTGTGTGTAAGTTTATAGCTATGGCTTTTGTTTTATTTTTTAGTGAAAATATAGCACTTACTTTTTTATAAAAAAACAAGTAAGAAAGTATAGTCGGTCAAGCCCGACCATATAATACACTACACCCAGTATATAAATAAAACAGTTTTTCAGATATGTGCGCTGTATGGGAGATACTACCTATTATTGACTGATCATCCAAAAATTTAGTCCCATTACTTCCGTCAATATATAATTATGTGTGTTAAACTTTATCTCGATATAAATACATTTAAAAGATTTATCGAGGTTAAAGTGAATTACGAAGAGGGTCTTATATGGGAGTTTTGACTATTTACGAACTGACTATTATAAAATTAGGTGTCATTATTTCTGTATATAAGAAACTTATTTGTGTCAAATTTTATTTGAATACCAACATTTTTAAGAAATTTATGATCGTTAAAGTGATTTTCGGAAGTGGGCTTTATATGGGAGCTACGACTAATTGTGGGCCGATCATAATAAAATTCTACCATAATTTATGCATATGTACGAAACATATTTGTGTTCAATATTATTTGTATAACAACATTTTTAAGAGAGTTATGCTCTTGTGAGTGATTTTCGGAAGTGGGCCTTATATAGGAGCTACGACTAATTATGGGCCGGTCGTCATAAAATTCTATCATATTATATATATATTTACACGAACAATGTTTGTGTTCAATATTATTTGTATACCAACATTTTTAAAAGAGTTATGCTCTTTTGAGTGATTTTCGGAAGTGGGCCTTTAATGGGAGCTACGAATAATTATGGACCGATCACCATAAACTTCGATCATATATATATACACGAAACATATTTGTGTTCAATATTATTTGGATACCAATATTTTTAAGAGCGTTATGCTCTTTTGAGTGATTTTCGGAAGTGGGCCTTATATGGGAGCTACGACTAATTATGGACCGATCACAATAAACTTCTATCATATTATATTCATATACACGAAACATATTTGTGTTCAATATTATTTGGATACCAACTTTTTTAAAAGAGTTATGCTCTTTTAAATGATTTTCGGAAGTGGGCCTTATAGGGGAGCTACGACTAATTATGAACCGATCTTTACGACATTTGTAGATGTGCTTTAGCTTCATTTACTACCCATCTGTGGTAAATTTTGTTTGCATACTTGCATAATTCAAAGATTTATGACCGGTAAACCCCAATTTCGGGAGGACATTTGTATGGGACCGATTTCCACCAGTTTCAATCCCATCCATCCTTGGGCCGAAAAAATACCACGTACCAAATTGTATCGAAATATCTTCAAAATTGCGACCTGTACTCTGCGCACAAGCTTTACATGGACAGCCAACCAGCCAGACGGACGGACGGACATCGTTAAATCGACTCAGAAAGTGATTCTGAGCCGATCGGTATACTTTAAGGTGCGTGTTGGACCAATATTTCTAGGCGTTACAAACATCGGCACAAATCCAATTGTGGTGTAGGGTATAAAAATTATTGAAATTGGAAAAGTAAACTAATTATTATAATTTATCAAAAATTGTACTAAAAAATATCAACTTTTCACTTTTTGATGGAAAAAAACTTTACGTGCTTTGCCTTGCTTAGCCCTCTAACTATAAAAAAATGAAAGGTCCGAGTCTGTACTTTGAATTAAGAAAAAAAAAACAATCCCCAAATACCGTCCCTTTTAGTAACATCGATTTTAATTTCAAAAGGCACTTCCAATATTTCATACAAATGGTCAATAAGACAAAAAATTGGGTGTACTTTCAGGCTTTCGGAAATTAAAGCTTGAAACGATTTATAAGTGAAACAATATACAGGAACTTCTAACGACGGGAACACGTCAATTCTTTTTTCAAACCCACATATTGTTGCGGATATTACTAGCGTCAGTGAAGAACTTATTGATCGATTCAGGATAATTCTACAAATAATTGATAGTGACAAATTTAAATTATATGCGTCGGACACTGCGAAACTGTTCGTACAAAAATATAGTTGGTTTTATATGCCTGTTACTGTGCACAAAGTACTAATGCATGGTAATGATATATTAGATGTTGCCGTATTACCAATAGGAATGCTTTCAGAGAAAGTCGAGGAAGCCAGAAACAAAGATTACAGGAAGTATCGATTGATTTTTTCGAGAAAGTGTGATCAAATTTTAACAAATATTGATGTATTCAACAGACTTCTTATAACTTCGGATCCTTACATAAGTAGCATAAGACGTCATTCGAACACAATTTCATTAGAATTAGATCCCATTGTTAAAGAGGAAAAATTTTCATTCAGTGCTTGACTAATATTACAAATAAAAAACTAACACAATTTTTTGCGTGTTACATATTTAATTAAAACATTATCACCCCTATCGTGAATAAAAATTCCACATGAAATTTGTTCCCTTTTATTTTTTTAACATTAAATTCAAATAGGAAGATGTGAAAAGGGAACAAGTGTCATGTGGAATTTTTATTCACGATAACCCCTATCGTGAATAAAATATGTTATATTGGATTTTTATCAAGCTGAAAGGCAATACCATTTTTTTTTTCATTAAAAACCATTAAAAAGGGTTCATAACTGTATTTTATATCAATTTGTTTCAATGACTTAGCTGTTATGGTTGGTCTAATGACGCCAAACAGTGTATTTTTCGTAAAGCTTTGGCAGTTCTTGCAATGTTTCTGGCTACTCTTCACACCATATATAGATATGATAATTTTGAAATAATCTTCGTCTCTGGACACAATTTTCCGGTAAAAAGTTGCACGATGCACTTTCTTAATTGAGCATAAATTTTGTTAATAAAATAAAAGAATAAACAATAATCTAAATCAGTTAAATCATTCACAAACATTGCTCTATTATTTACAAGCTATTGAAATACTAATACATAATAATAAAATATCGTACAACTTAGTTTATGGTAATTTACTTAACAAACAAAACTCAATTTAATCTTAAACTGTAGAGGGTTTGTTTATTGCATATAAATTGCCAACAATAATATTTATTATTTCAGCCACAAAGTAATACATACGAGTACACAATATGACTTGATAAAACTTGGCACAATTGTAGTTACACAATGTTTGTACTTCCTGCTGCTAAAACGCTATCTTGTGCCGTCTGTAAAAAGGACTAATTTAAAAGAAAAACCTCTGCGCTATAACTTTAATATAATTTACATTATTCGCTGTTATTCTAAGCAGTTTCCCTTTGCCATATTTTTATTGTTAACACTGTTGCCACATTATTATCATCATCATTATTATTATTGTTATTATTATTCCAGCATCTATCTATTCATGTAACTTGTTCAACTCAACTTAAGTTATTTTCTATCTATCTGTTTTTGCATTCTAGTGAATAAAATGTCGCCACGTCCCTCGCTAATACCTACAGATACGGATGGCACTTATGGCAACTATCAACAACAGCAGCAGGATGCAGCGGCAAATCAAACTAACAACAATAATAATAATACAACAACGTCACAAACAACGTCTGCAACAACAGGTACTAGTGGCAGTGGCTCATCGAATGCAACCAAACAAAATACAGAACCTGGCCGTCGAGCGGGTGCATGCCGGGTTTGTTTGAAATCATTTAAGCCCGATGACTTCCATAAGACGTGTTTCGAATGCCAGCAGCGTGTGTGTGAAGATTGCGCCAGCTATAGTAAATTGGAGGAAAATGAAGATGCGGTAAGTAGCTAGTTATCATTTTGTTTGTTTCTCTAAAAGATATTAAGAAAATTTGCAAATAAATGTGGCATTTAACTAACAACTTGTGGTTATATATAGATTTAAGGGTTAGGAAATTAATTTATATTTATTATACCTGGGGCAGTGTGGAAACTTGGGGCTTCCGCATCAGCAAAATCCTTTAATAAAAATGTACTTAAGTAAATGAATCCCATAAAATCCGGTAGCATAAATATTTCAATATTTATGTTTTAGTGTTGATAGTGAGCCTTAAGGTGCGGTTACACTTGACAAATATTTACTCAAAAAAGCGTAACCACTTGTATTAGCACAAATTTGTTTAAGGTTGTTTACTTTTGCAAGAGTTTTGCAAGATCAAACAGCATCAAATAATATAAGACTAAATATTTGTTGAGTCTTGTTCTAAATAAACGAAGTTTTTTTTTAATAAATAAACTAGTTCAAAATTATTTTATTTAGTGGTTACGTCTTTTTCGGCAAATATTTGCTACGTGTGACCATCCATACATTTAGCTGTTGCACAACATTTCGATTCAATTGGCTGCATATTTTTTCCAAATCGCCAACATTTTTCTATTATAATATTGTTTAATAGGCAGAAGTGAAGTTCAATTTGGAGGTTCATAAATTTACTTATTGGCTGTATAACTTAAAAATTAGAGATTTTTCAAAAAGTTTAGCTTTTATTTTGAAACATTTGTACAGATTTTCTCTAGTTTAACGTATGACACAGTCTAATGTTACGGCGCACTCAAATGCGAGTGAACACGGTTCACCACCGCATTACCAAAAAAACATGTTTTACAAAGAGCATACTTGTCTGAACTTGCCAGGAACATACAATTAGCAATTTCTCACATATGACTAAAATGATCAATGTAACGAGCACCTTGCTTAAGAGCTTATGCTATCTAATTCTTGCCATCCATTAGCACGACCCAAGGCTATTGCTAGAAAAGCAGCAATCGCAACAAATCATGGACCACCACGTATGCCAAGGATAGAGATCAGAATTAACAGCTGTTGCGAGTGGCCGTATATCTAACCTCGTCCAAAGGCGGACCATCAACACAAACTAATGCCATGAAAGCCAAAATTCCAGTACATTTCCTCAGCACCGAGCTAAGTATTACCATTTCTTTCAATGGCTCTGTTGTTATTCAGCAATAGAACCCAGTTTCGAACCCGCGTAAGCTCATGGCATCGGTGTCACCATATCTCTCCCCAAGATTGAAACAGCGTCAAGGTGATGGAATTACACCAGAACAAAAAATATAAATTTATTGAAACTATTGCCCATTGTTAGCTATGACATTATCTGTTAGCTCCCAACTTTCTGGTAACATATGAATTTCACTGCAAAAGAACTGCTTATCTGTTAAAGCCAAGAATGAATCAAGCCAATTACGTATAACCTATTTTGAAGTCTAGCGTATTCCATAGAGAGACATCTGTATGAATCGAAACAAATAGTAGTAGGATGGGAAAAGGTCTGGACTATAAGGAGGGCAAGGCAAAACATCGCAAGCACTTCTTTCTAAATAGTTTTTAACAGATATTGCAACATGTGGCCGAGCGTTGTCATGATGGAATATTACACTTTCATGCCTGGCCTTATATAATAGGCGTTTTTTAGCCAATGCTCGCTTCAGACAAATCAGTCGAATTCGGTACAGCTTGCCTGTGATGATCTCGCCTGATTTAACCAGCTTCTAATACCAATAGATAGGAAGCTTTTGGTGCAGAGCATTATCTTAGCGCTTTGGTATCATTTCGGTTGGTTGGCCGGGCTTTGTATACGATTTCTCACTCTTCGGATTATCGTAATGCTCGCCAATGCTCGCTTCAGACAAATCAGTCGAATTCGGTACAGCTTTCCTGTGATGATCTGGCCAGATTTAAGCAGCTTCTAATACCAATAGATAGGAAGCTCTTGGTGCAGAGCACTATCTTAGCGCTTTGGTATCGTTTCTGTTGGGTGGCCGGGCTTTGTATACGATTTCTCACTCTTCGGATTATCATAATGGATCTAATTTGTATACCATGTAGTGATTCGGTGCAAAAATGGCTTCCTTTTACAGCGACTAAGCAGCATTTTGGACATGCAAAATCGTATTTCAAGGCCTATCGACTTCATTTCATATCCTAGGCAATGTCCCAGCTTTTGGATGAATCCTGATGCTAGCAGGATTTATCCAGCCAGCTGCTTGAACAGCTGTCAATGATTTTGCAAATTTATGTTGATTTTGACAATAATCTTAATGGAATAATGCCTCCAATACTCAGTCTTCAAATTTTTTTGGTCGTCCTGATAGATCTATGTTTTCCATATCAAAATCACCACTACTGAACTACACAGACCATCTGCTGCACGTTAAAAACCAATAGAACACATTCACCATAACCTTTAGTGAGTAAACGGCGTGCTTTAGCTGCAATTTCTTTTCAAATTGAAGAGATAAAGCAGAACTTCCCTCATGTGATGCTTTGTTGGCACAAAATTCGAAATTTTCGAAGCAAAAAAATCATTGTTGTGAAATATGTACCCTTGCAAATGACATATTAACGACTTCCAAGTAATATAGAAGTAATTTAAAAGACATTAACAAGTATGTTAATCAGTAATGATATGAGGAATTGCTTGTCACTTAGAGAGTTGTCCGGATACCATTTCAACAAACCACATAGATAGATAGATAGATAGATAGATAGGAAGGGTTGTACACTATGTGCACTTCCACTCGGAGACCCTGTGGTCCATTGTGATTCCCTTCAGTAGAAAAGAATAGAATGATAGATTCAGAATGAAAGAAGAATCCAAAACCGCCTGTCAAGGGGAGAAAGAAGGAAAAAAGAAATATCTCCTTACGGATTTGGAGACGCCGTAGAATGTCCCTTAAATAGCCACGCTATTCCCAGCCAACCTTATGTTTCCACTATTCACCAGCATTAGAGCGTAATTAAGTTGTAGCTCAGCAAAACAAGAATCCTTAGCATTAAGCTGCTAATCTTATTTAGTAACTACATATTCATGTCTATATGTGAAATTTTCATATTTTCTCTTCACCACTGATTTCTTCTCTTCTCTCCTACCTTTACGCCAAATCGTTTAAGCTGTAATGTATGTATGGTAATGTTGTAAATCTAGTGTAATGTAAACTTTAATTATTTTTACATTATGACAGTATGGCACAAAACTAGAGCAGAGCTTTGCTGGCTGGTGTTTCCATTCATTATTTTATAAGTAAATAAGTTATTAGGAACAAGTGCTAAACATATTGCAAACATTGTCTTATACTCGACTATAATAGCTTGTGGCTGTGTAGCCATCTTCATCATTAGTAATCAATAGTGTTTGCTAAATTAAGTAACTTTAGAGCTGTACGAGTATATTGTATATATTTACATACATATCTAGCAGTAGAAAATCCATGAGCTGGAATAATGTAACAATCTAGAAAATGAATAAATGAACAGTTTATAATAAGGTAAATTTAATGCTTAACTATCTTAAAGTGACAGACACTTTTTGTAATTAACAACTGAGCTGTTTCTAAGAAAATATAGGATAAAAACTTATAAGGATATGATTATACTTGGGCAGCCTTCAACTAGTTTAAGTTAAAGATTAGTTTTGACAAGAATGTTTAGTGGGCTCTTTCTTTGCTCAGTTACGAATTTAAGGCAAGATTTTGCGATTTATTTAACGACAAATTTTTGTGTCTGCCTTTTTAAAGCTTCTTTTTAAATCCTTTCCCTTACCAGCGGTCATAATAAGCCATCAATTTGCCAATATTGTCTTGTGTGGACAACTCTTGTCGATATTATGTTTCTGTTGGGACAACGTTGTCAAAACTATGTCTGCTAAAATAAACGCCATTTTAGAAAATTACAAAGACATTTATGAATTTGAACATCAACACATTTTCCCCACTCAAGAGAACATCCACAAATTTGTGTGTGTAATTTTGCCTACGTTTTGTTAATGTGCACACACAAAACGAATTACAAAGAAATTCCTTGAAAATCCGTCAATTTCGGTTATAGTGATTATAAAAACGCACTGATTATAAAACGATACATGCAAAGCTCAAGTGCAAATCGTTAACCAAAATGTTATTAAAAGAAACCAGAAACTCATCAAGAATTTTATGTTGCACAATGAAACGAGAGGCTATGGTTTGGCAAACAATGTGCAGTTGTGGTCAGGGTTATCAGATTTTTTTCTTCTACGTCGCCAAAACAGCTGCCAGAAATCGCCAACAAATAAAAAATGTCGCCAAGGTCAAATTTTTAAAATTAACATTTAATTTTCCATTTATGAAGAAAACAAATATAAATCCTTTTTACTTTTTGTAAGTTTATTAACATATAACAAACATAAAATTCAGATCAATATATATATATATAATTTTTGTATATATTCACTTTTAATAACACACAAATATTTACAAGGTCGTAAACCTCCTTTTCATACACTTCATCTGTATCATTGTACATTTTATTAGCATTAAATATTTTTAAAATATGTATATATTTTGTGTAGGTACAAATAAGTTGCAACAAATTTGATTAACATTCATATAGTTAATAATTCTAAGTCAGGCATTCAAAAGATCATATTAAATTTTATTGCGCAAATGCAAAGTTTTAATACAATTCATAATTGAAAACACCCTTTCCACGCTAGCGTTACTAGTCGGAATGATCAACATGTTAAGACCCCCCAAAGCAATATCTTTAAAATGAAATGTTCCCGCTGCATCGCTGTAGTTGTAAACTTTAGACAAGAAGTTTAGTAAGTTTGTTGGCATTTCTACTTTAAAATAATGTTTCCTATTAATATAAGCCAATTTTGACCTTTAAAGTTCATACTCACCTAAAGACACTTTTGGATTTCGAAAAAGTTTTAAAAACTTGTGTGTTAATAAAAAGTTAGCCTTTGTCAACGGATTTCCACATTTTAATATTGAAAATTCTTCATATACTTTAAAGAGTCTCATATTTTCCGGCACTCAATTCAATATTTCTTTTAAAAGTCTCTTGAGATATAAAAAACAATTTTGTTTTAAAATGTTTACTTGGTCCATTTCCATATCTAGTTTGTTTAATTCAGTTTCAAACTCAGCTCCACAGTCAATTTCATCTAATGGAAGAAAAGAATCGGCTAAATCGATAGCTGGTTTTATTTTTTTGTTTTTTTGGCTTTAAATGTGGTATTAACCGCAAAGTGGCGACACAATTTAAACAATGTTAATAGGATGCCAGATATACTTGTCTACAAACGTTAAATGCTCTATTTGTAAGAAAAATTAGCCAAAAAAAAATCGTCATCGTATTTAAAAACCGCAAAGAATTCGCCATGTCGCCAAATGGAAATTTATGTCGCCATAAGCACTAGAAACCCGCTTCGTTTGGCGAAAAATCGCCATATCTGACAGCCCTGATTGTGGTCTGTAAGCTCCCCTATAATGCCAACAGAAACGTTTGCTGACTCTTAATAGACTTAACAAGTAAAGTTTTCTTCCAATTTGAATGCCTGTCATTATTCGAAAGTTGCTATGGTTTGGTATCGAAGAAATTAGGTCTCAAACTTCGGCCTATTGAACAATATTGGGCTATTGACAAAGGAAAATTGAAGTTGAGTGGTACTGTAGTTCGTTGTAATAAAAAATCCACGCAATTTGGAATAAGTAAGCAGCACAGGTAAATCAAATTGTTATTCAGCGATTAATGCTTTCGAAACAAAAACTTGGTTTTTTTTAAGAAAAGAATACTTGCAGAAACCTTTGCTTGCTCTTATTAGACGCCACCATAACTTATGACGATATAACAAAATAAACAATTTTTTGATCCGATATTTTTTTTTTTTAAATCAAAAAAAAATAAATCCAGGACAAACCTCTATATGAGTGAGTAAATAAATTACAAAATTTAAAAGTCAAGAAATTAAGGTTTATTTTGAGATTCAATATTTTTCGGTTAATTGACCCTACGGTTAATTGGTTTCCACGCTTAGTTGAACCACACGATGGGCAAAAATATTGCATACGAAAACACATGTAAATTTCCTCGGATAATTGAACCCGGTTAATTGATTTTCCCGCTTAATTGGTTCAAAATTCATGTCATCAAAAATAAATTTCCTCTTACTTTTACCCGCTTAATTGCATTATTATTGAAAATTTTTGCATATACATATTTGACATCATTTGTGAAAAACAGTGGGTGGCATCTCTACTATGTATGTAATTGAAAACATATGTTTATTGCTATTATTTTTTAAGCACTATGTAATATTTTAATACTTACGTGAATGGAAGAGATGTATGTATTTGCATATGAATTCTTTTTATTCTTTAAGTTTATGATTTTTTTTTGTAAAACCAATATATGAATTGTTTTTTAGTTTATAAATTTTCTTTTTTTGTAAAACTAATGTGCACATAAATAGTGCATTTAATAGTACATACCTACAATAATAAATACCTGCGTATACACATATATGTACATTTTTTTCTGTTACTTGCATTTTTTTCGTTTAAAGCATGGTACTCTGTTCCTCATTTCGTGCGAAATACTATCAAAAGCCCATATAAAAAAAATTGATGCGAAATAAATGCGAACTAATGCTGCTGAAGTTGTACTCTGTTCTTATTGTGAAAAGTTACGAAATGTTTCTGACAGCATGTTTTTTCAACAAAAAAATGTATATGGCAACATTTTTTTCCAACTGTGAAATAATGTAAGCGGCACTTATTTCGGACGAAATTGAAAAAAAAAACAGCCAAAAACATATGGTTTTTGTTTACATAAAAGAAACAATGTTGCATACCTAAGGGCAATAAGAACGACAATTTTCTTCTAAATCGCGGCATTGTCACCACTTGCTAATTGTCAAAATTTTCAAACGAAATAATTGATGTTGCTCAACAAATTTCACAAATTTGAACAGAGTACCATGCTTAAGGTAAAAAAAAATTATTTTGAAAAACTTAAATTGCACATATGCGATTTCTTTTAATTCATTAGTATGTACATAGTTCCAATTATGCGTGATTTCTGTAATTGAACAAGCTGTTCAATTAAACGGGATTCTTGTAATTGAACAAATTGTTTAATTAAGTGGGTATCGGTTAATTGGTTCCCCGGTTAATTGAACAAAAAGTTGTGCAAATTTTGATGTGCAATTAACCGAAAAATACTGTATAATATAACAATGTACGTAGTGTAAGTGCCTATTATGAGCAAAATTCGATTGTTCGACTGTGGTCGAAAATGCTTATCGAACGAATTTTCATTTGGTATTATCGGGCACATTCGATAAAAAAAACGCTATTGTGAAAATCACTCTTTTTGGGTTATTCACAATAGTATCTACATTTCCAGCAGCTGGCGCCATATTTGTTTACAAATTATTTTAGAAAAATAAATTAAATTTGAAATGACAACCACGAAATTATGGTGGAATGGATTCGTCTGATGAATAGAATTAAGCTTCTGTGTAATGCCCTCCCATTTTTTGGCTGCCTGAACTTTAGAGTAAATACATTTTGCCAACAGTTGATCTTCTTCCATGAGAGAAACGAGCTTCTCCAATTGCTGTTTTCTACTTAAGGCCTGCAGGATATTAACAAAAATAATTTACAAGTAGTTTTTGGTTGACCAAAAACAAAAAACAAACAAATTCTTACATTTTAAATATAAATTTTAAATAAAGTTTTATACAGCGTCGACAGAAAGTTTGTGTTCGATAAAAAATTCGTTGAACAACGAAATTTTCGACAGCGACGCCAACTCATAATACAAATTTTATATTCGATAGTCGATTTTCGATAGCCAGCGAATATCGATTGTCGAATGCAGCACATAATAGGGGCCATAGATCCGAAGATATTAAGAAAAGTTATAACATTTCAACATAAAAATACAAGAAATTTTTAATTGTGCGAAGCCGGTGTTCTGTATACCATAGAGGGGAAAATCCCTTCTTATTTTCCTCTATGCTGGAATCTGAATTTTATTACATACATATATGTATATATTAAAAAAGTTTTTATTAATTTACAAAGTTTTGTTGATTCAAATATTAGATATGTGTGTTGTATGTGATATGTATCGATAATAAGACGACGTCGACACAAGACTGTTAGGGAATACCAAATTTGTATTGATGTCGTGTTAAAGTGACTCGACGATGTCGACGACGCCAAACAGAATAAGGGTGAATATGAAACATTTCTTATTAATTAGTTAGTTATTTATATTAATTTATTTTTCCTAACTAAAAATAAGTGGTAATTACCATTAACTGGATTTATGGACAAGTTATATTTGGTTTCTAAAAACTGCCTTCTAAGCAGCTCTATACGAGAAAATTCGATGAGCCATGATGAAAATGGAATAATCCTGAATGTGTATGTTAGTCATTAGTAATGTGACAAATCTGCCCAATATGTATTCATAATTAATTTGTTCGCTGACACATAAATGTGTTGCTTCCACTTTCAATACACATTTTAACTTGTTATACCCTACACCACCATAGTGGGGAGCGTATATTGGATTTGTGCTGATGTTTGTAACGCCCAGAAATATTGGTCCAACACCCACCTTAAAGTATACCGATCGACTCAGAATCACTGAATCGATTTAACGAAGTCCGTTTATCCGTCCGTCCGTCTGGTTGGCTGGCTGTCCATGTAAAGCTTGTGCGCAATTTTGAAGATATTTCGATAAAATTTGGTACGTGATCTTTTTTTCAACCGAAGGATGGATGGGATTGAAACTGGTGGAAATCGATCTATTATTTCCCCTGGCCGCCATACAAATGTACTCCTGAAATTGGGATTTACCGATCATAAATGTTGGCATTATGCAAGTATTAAAACGAATTTCATCACAAATGAGTGGAAAATGAAGAGAAATTACATCTACAAATTTTATGAAGATCGGTCCATAATTAGTCGTAGCTCCCATATAAGGCCCATTTCCAAAAATCACTTTAAAGAGCATGACTCTCTCAAAAATATTGGTATCCAAATAATATTGAACCCAAATAATTTTCATATGTATAAAAATTATACAGAACAATTTTATTGTATCGGTCCATAATTAGTCGTAGCTCCCACTTTCGGCCCACTTTCGAAATTCACTTTAACGGTCATAAATTTCTAAAAAAAATGTTGGTTTTCCAATAAAATTTGACACAAATAAGTTTCTTCTATACAGAAATAATGACACCTAATTTTATAATAGTCAGTTCATAAATAGTCAAAACTCCCATATAAGACCCTCTTCGTAATTAACTTCCAAAAATTTAGTCCCATTACTTCCGTCAATATATAATTATGTGTGTTAACCTCCATAAATCTTTTAAATGTATTTATATCGAGATAAAGTTTAACACACATAATTATATATTGACGGAAGTAATGGAACTAAATTTTTGGATGATCAGTCAATAATAGGTAATATCTCCCATACAGCGCACATATCTGAAAAACTGTTTTATTTAGATACTGGGTGTAGTGTATTATATGGTCGGGTTTGACCGACTATACTTCCTTACTTGTTTTACATTGGTAAACTTTATTCCTACAGCTCATTTTTACCGCTAAATGACAGACACGAGAAACAAATAGGGGCCAAATTACCGCATTCGATATCGAGTAAAATTGATCGTAATTTTCTTATTTGAGATTATGGCATTCGATATCGAGCAAGAAATTCAGTACATTTTATCATAATTCCGATATCGAAATCATTTTTCGATATGATAGCTCATTAGATCACGAATGCGGTAATTTGGCTCCAGTATTTCTTTTCAGCAAGTACAACATGTTATAACAATTACAAATTATAAATTTGTATTTTAATTTGCTTGCTGAATTAGTAATTACATGTATAATTAGATGGACTTATTGTACGAAAAGATCAGGCTTAACCTATAACTATTAAGTAAAAATATTTAAAATAATTTGTAATATTAAACAGACTGAAAGTGCAGAGGGAGTTTAAACAATTTTATTTTAAAACAAGCTGCTAATTTAAAGCAGTTAGTAAAATATGCAACTAGTGAAATAAATTCGAAATATTTGTAATAACTAGTGCTTATCACCTACATTACCTGTAAGTAGTCTAGTAATGACAGGTCTATATAATATCTTATCAATAGTATAAGTAATAATTTGTTCGATATCAGCATATAAGAGCAATGAGTGTTATTTATTCTATTTGCAACAAATTCTTAGTTTGCAAAATTTGCAAGCTATTCAGAATTGTTTACAAATGAAGGAAATTCTAAAATTTAAACCTAAACTGGTATGATAGGCTTCTAATTAATAAAGGACTATCAAGTATTTATGAAATTTAAACTAACTCATTTACGTACATATTTTCCCAACTAATTGTTTTTTTGTTCTTTCAAAAGCCATAACAATTTTATGTATTATGTGGTTTTAGTTTGTGTTTCTGCACATAAATATTAAAAACATGCGAATTTTCTGTTAATGTCAGATCTTTTATTTATATATAAATATTGTTTTGTTTTTGCTTCCTTCTTTTCACTTCCTTTTACACGGAAGAATGGACGGTTGATGTGCCTTTTTAAAGCATTTTCAACATGTTTTTTTTTTATATAATTTTTATTTTTTACTTTTTTGCAAACAAATGCGAACGAAATATAAATAAGCAAAAGCCACAACGTAATACATACGTATGTATGTTTGTAGTTCTATTACGTTCGTATATATTGGGATATAATGAGTGAAATGAAAACATAATAATAAAATACACAGCCATTTACCCAGTAACTGTTTTGAAACTAAATAAAACAAAGTATACAAACACTTGTTGAAGAAACTTTATGAAAATTGGAGCGTCTGATATTTGTATTAAAAGTAGTAATCGCCTACTTAACTATATCTTAAACAATGCGTAAATAACATGCTAGTTACCTTTAAGTTCACTGGTAACATATAATGTAATGCATTGACTCCACTGTAACTGCTACGCTACTTATATAACATACAGATTGTCAGTAGTTCAAATCGTTTTATTAATAAATTCAGTACTACTGACTTGTAATGTGAATTAGTTACCTCTAAATTAACTGAAGATTTTAATTTAGATAAAAGTATACATTTGATAACTTATGTTTGATGGGTGTAAAGCTGTTCTGCACACGCACTTGTAAATATATTTCAGTATGTACGTTGTACATACGTTTGAAAGTTTCTATGGCTGTTCCATTTTTGGCTAATTGTTACTAAGTTAATTAAAATGGCAAAAATTTAGTCAGATGGTGTTGTACGCATATATATAATATTTATTCTGGTTTTCATAAAACCACACGAGGCACCATTTAGACACATATAAACACTCAAATGCACACACACAGACAAATAATAGTATTTTAATAACTACAGTCAGAGAAATAAATGTATTTAAAGCTGATTAAAATCATACCCTAAAGAGGTGTTTAGTTTTAACTATTGTATTTGGCAATTGTCTTTAATCCAGATACAAACAGACTTAGGTCTAGGGTCGAGAGATGGGCAGAGAGGGAACATCCGTCTTTCAAAAGTACAGACGACAGACTTCTGTATAGACTTAAGTAGACAGACTTCCGTCTAGACTAGAGTAGATTAACTTCTATCAAGACTAGAAACGACAGACTTCTGTCTAGACCAGACCATAGCAGACGGGCTAGTGTCAAGAGTAAAGGGGGCAGCCGTCTTTCAAGAGTAGAGAGGACAGACTTCTGTATAGGCTAAAGTAGACAGACTTCTGTCTAGATTAGAGTAGACAGACTTCTGTCTAAACTAGAGTAGACAGACTTATGTCTAGATTAGAGTAGACATATTTCTGTGTAGATTAGAGTAGACAAACTTTTGTCTAGACTAGAGTAAACAGACTTCTGATCTGGCTAGAGTACACAGACTTCTTCTTCTGACTTCTGACTAGAGTAGACAGACTTATGTCTAGAGCAGACCGACTTTAGACTAGAGTAGACAGATTTCTGTTTAGACCAGAGTAGACAAACTTCTGTCTAGATGTTAGAAACACTTCTATTCAGATATTAGACAGACTTCGCTCTAAATAATAGACACACTTCTGTCTAGGTTTTAGAGAGGCTTTATATAGATGATAGACACACTTCTGAGTAGATATTAAACAGACTTCTGTCTAGATATTGCTGAGACTTTTGTCTATATATTCGACATACTTTTCTCTAGATGTTAGACACACTTTTATATAGATGTTGAACACACTTCTGTCTCGAGTAATTATGTAAAATATTAAAAATCCTGCTTTGATAATCAAAAATAAGTTGTTTTTAAATCGCTTATTGTATTTAATTAAATCATTAGCATAATTAATCCTTAAACAAATTTAAGCTCCTCCTTCTTTTTTCAAATATTTGATTCAGTTTTATTTCTTTAAAACTATTTAAATAACTTACAATGTATTATCTATAAGAAAATATTCGTAATTTCCTGCTACACTCTCCCGCAGCTTTAAATACAAGTATAAGAAACTTGTAAAACGTTTCTTTTTAATATAAATCAATAAGAAATAATTAAATGCGATTAGTAAATAAAGGGGTTAAATGCAACACATACACACCTGCATTACACACCTAAATAAAAATAAGTAACACTCATATTTAAATTGAAAAATAAACTGCAATAAATGCACATGACGCCCCTACAATACTCGTTTTTAAACGTAATAATATTTTCATACATATGGAATTTATTTATGTATGTAAATTTCTATCCAGCTCTTTTTTTTATTATATCGTTTGATTTTTACTTCTCATACTCCTTTTTGTTACCGATTTCCATTTGCAGAACATGTGGCGTTGCAGTGTGTGTCGACGAAAGATGGCCTCACGTGTCTGTATACCACAGAATTCAACAGACTCAAGTCTGGATGTGCCAGTTTTAGAAGCATTGCAACGACGTCACTCAGATGCCAAATTGGGATCAAGCACACAAACACTGGCACCCGCAAATGGGAGTGCAGCACTGGCACCACCTCGCAGTCCTGAACTAAGACGACATTCAGATGTATCACCTGCGTCATTAAAAGAACTTGAACGGGTAAGTCGTTAATGAAGAGTTGTAACTTTGTGAATGTAAGCAGAAGTTCTTGGAAAAAATTGCTCAATTTTCTGGGTTAATTACTTGCTTGCATGCATGTGAACCAAGAATGATATCATTCTTGGTGTGAACTTTATAAAGAAAATGTTTGTTGTAAAAAAATTGTATATTTGTTAAACATTTCATTTAAATACAAATTATTTTTGTTGATTATGCTTTTAGCAATTGAAAGGTAACAAAACCCCTGGTGGTGATATGGACTGGCGTAAGGGAGGCCACAGTATGGCTCCCAGTCGCTCGAGTAGTCCGCCACGACAAGAGGAATTAAGTTTTGGACCACCACTTTCACGCATGGCTTCCAGACGTGGCTCAAGAGTTGCCCGTCAACACAGTTACGATGACGATGCCAATGCAGCAGCTGCCGGTGTAGCGGGCAGTTTGGGTGCTGGTGTTGATATGGGCCTGGGTATACCAGCCATGCCCAGAAGGTATTTAAACAGAAATTAAACAATTTCAATTGGAATAAATGTGAAAATGTCTTTGTTTGTGTAGAAAATCGGCTTATGATGTCTTTGCTCCGGGTGTTTTGCAAGCAGCCACCCAAGCCTCACAGCTGCAACGTTCTCCCGGCGATGCCACACTTGGTCCCCAAATAGCTTTACCCGGCTCTCGTAGACCTTCGTTTCGTGTGCCTCATCCCTCGGAAGATATCAATAATGATGAATCGCCCAGTCCTGACAAAGGCAGTCCGGTATTAACGGTCGATGATGACAGACGTATGCGAAGGAGAGGTTCGCAATTGTAAGTACTCAAACCAGAAATAGCGAAAATCTAATTTCAATTAAGAAGTAAATACTAAATAAATATTTATTAAAACTCCACCTTTGGCAATAGATCATTTTAGTTCTGTTATTATAGGTATATTTTTTTGATATTTCTTTTCTTGTCTATGATTTTTAGACCCGATTTAGCTGCTTTACAATCACGTGGTGCTCTACCAACATCTGGCATACCTTCGGCAATACCACCACCCTTGGCTGCCTTCACTGGCCCTAATCTGGAGGACTTGGAGGCGCCACGACGCCAAACATCTATGGATGGAGAACAGATTAAAATTGTTATACACGATGTTGATTCGGGACCCATTTGCTCTTCTAAAAGGCGCATTATTTTACGACGAGATCCTTCGGATAAAGCTCATCGCAGTGAGTATTAAAGTTTATTCTAAATATTGAATATTTTTCACCAGTTTGTAGAATTGTAGGATTGACTTGTAATTGTTATTGTAAAAAGCATATTATGACTTTTATTGAAAATAATTTTAAATGCTAAAAAACATTGTTGAAAAATGTTTATTAAAAAATATTGGACTGTTTCGCTATGAAAAAGCTATATAGTGATAAGGTTACAGCTACAAGGATATTTGATTAGACAACATAAAGATTTATGATTGAAGATATGAAGGGACAGTATAAAGTCCTACGTTTGAAGCTATTGGACAATATTATGATATTTTATTGGACGGTTGAAACTATAAAAGGACAACATACATATCTACGATTGCAGGTATAATTAAATTTAATTCTAAAGACGTACGATTGAAGTTGTAAGCATCTGTGATTGATAGCATATAGATCTACTATTGAAGCTATAATTTGGCAGTATAAGGGTCTAGGATATATATAATAGACCCTTGATTGACGCATAATTGGACCGAAAAATTCAAGTGTATTACTTAAATACCTGCCCTGAGGGCTTAAACGCATGGCGCTCTTAACGCTGGTGGTACGGTCCACTTCCGCATTATATGACTTGTAAGGAACATATAACTTGCAACTTTTCGTATGTGACTGCAACGATCACAGTAATGGGCACTTTGCTTAAGAGCTTGGGCTATTTAATCTCTGTCATCCATAGTTTAGTAAATCAACAAAGCCCAGGACAAATACGTAGGAATCGTACCAGTGACACACTAATCTAGCACTGCACTGGCCAACCACTACTGCCAAGGACGAGAGATCACTGTGGGCTATCAAACCCTTTTATGACCCTGTTCAAGGCAGGCTGCCAGCACACATCATTTCCACCACTCCAATACATTTCCTAAACGCATAGCCAATTGCCACCACTTTCAATGTTGATGCGGCGACAGAAGCCAATGATAAATTGGGTTTCCGAAAGCAAACATCTAATATTAAACCAACTATATTCTACCCGCGTATAAACAACAGAGGGTACGTGACCCTCGAAAGTATCCCAACTAGTTATCAGTCTCTGGACCTCTAATTGACCCGTAGTTCTAAATAAGACTCTAGTAAGCCGAAGGTTTATTTAGGTGAACAATCAAACTCTATCTAGTTTAAAGCTCGTGCAAGCTCATGGCACAGGAATGTATCTACGGTTCAATGTAGAAATGTACAGTTTAAGGATCTACGATTACAGTTACAATTGGACAGTTAAACGACCTACAATTGAAGCTATAATTGGACAGTATGAGGATCTTTGATTAAAATTATAATTGGACTCTATACAGATCTAAAAATAAAGATAAAATTGCAGTGTGTGTAAATCACCTCCGCACCTAAAAAACAAATCAAAAATGTAAGGCAACCACCAAGAAAGGTTCACCATAGCCCTAAGCAGATTGGTATAAAAAAACAACAAAATCGGTACACTAGTAATAGAAAAATTAAGAATATTTAAATTGCGACACTGCCTAATATATCATTCTAATTCATTTATCTTCCTAAACTCTCCACCCAGTTCTTTTATTAAGATTTATATTAGCAAATTTCTATAAAATGTATCATTTCAAAGAGTATGGCATGCAAAAATGATTCGTTATTCCACTGCAATGATAACCAGGGGTGTTAAAGCAGAAAAAAAAGAAAAGTGACTACATAAGTAAGAATATAAAAAACTAACACAACTGCATTTAAAAATACATTCACACATCCCTCTTTTCAAACATACATATTTAAAGACATTTATTTTTCATCTTAATTTTTTTCTCTTCTTGCCACATTTCTTATGCAGCATAATTTTACAATTACTTGGGTAGTTTCACTTGAAATATTTGTAACGTTCTTGTAGATTCATGCATTTAATGTTTGCAGAAAAGTACAAAAGAAATTCTTTGCATAAGCAAGTGAACGTAAAATGTTCTGCCCTCCCGGGGAGAACCCAAACGTATGTATACTAAGAAAATAAACCACTTGTTAGTTTTTATGCTTGACGAACGAGGCTAAATTTAAAAATAATTTAAGTGATTTTATAAAGAAACAAATTCATAATTTGAAATTTAATATGGCTCAAGTTATATTTTTAATAGCAAGATTAGAGATAAATTGAACTGTACAAAGACCTACAAATATAGCCAGAACTGTACTGTGTAAATATCTGTGTATGATCTATGAATGAAATTATAATTGGACTGTATATAAGTCCATGATTGAAACTATAATTGGAGTGTATAAAAGTCTACAATTGCAGACAAAAATTTGACTGTATATAGATTTACGATTGCAGCTAAAATTGGACTGTGTAGAGATCTATAATGGGAGCTATAATTGGACAGTGAAAGAATCTATGATTGGACACTGAACGAATCTACGTTTGCAGCTAAAAGTTGACAGTTTAAAGATTTACAATTGGACACTGAAAAAATCTATGATTGCAGCCACAATTTGACAATTTAACAATCTACAATTGGACATTGAAAGAATCCACGATTGGATCCTTACATTGGACAGTGAAAGGATCCCCGATTACAGCTACAATTGGACAGTTTATGTATCTACAATTGGACACTGAAAAAATCTGCGATTGCAGCTACAAATTGACAGATTAAGGATTTACAATTGGACAGTAAACGGATCTATGATTGCAGTAACAATTGGACTTAAGGATCTACGATTGAAGCTATAATTAAACTGTGAAAGAATCTACGATTGCAATAACAATTGAACACTTTAAGAATTTATGATTGCACGATTGCTGCCACAATTGGATACTGAAAGATCTATGATTGCTGCAACAATTAGAAAGTTTAAGGTTGTACGATTACAGCAACAATTGGACAGCTTAAGGACTTACTATTGCAGCTATAATTGGATAGTTTAAGGAGCTACGATTGAAGTTATATAGTTTCAAGATCAGTGATTGTAGCTACAATTGGACCTACAATATTGACTACCGGAAATAGAAATTTGATAATTCGTAAAGTGATAATTCGTTTGACGTTTTTGAAGTTTTAACAATGTAGTGCTTTGTAAAATGTCTTAAGAAGCCCCATCTAATGGCGTTTAATTTAGCAATAATTATGGCTTTCAAATTGTAAATCTGCTTCTTTGCTTATTTGCTACCATTATGTAAGCATTTACTGTGAATAACATTAATGCAAACCACAATTTCTATTGCATCCAAGGATGCATCATTTTTAGCTGGGAATATTTAGATTTTATCCCATAAAGTTATATTTTCCGTTTACATCGGTCGGCTGGCACTCACAGCCTCCAGGAGGCGAACATGAACGGTTCTTTAAATTTAAACAACACAAACGTCAACGAAAGTCATATGAAGGTCAATTATGGAATAAGAAACAAAACTCTCCATCAATAGCTGAGAATTTAACATTATAATCCATGTTCCGTGGTCTCTTTACGCCGACCAATGATCTAGCTAACTCATCTTGCTAACAAATGTGTGCACAACTTTGTTTGAAGAGTGTCGTACTTTTAGTTGTCATTCTCAATCCAAAAATCTAAGCTAATTCAAATTCAATTTTAATTACTTAACTCAAATCAACAGAGCAACCGCATCCCACCGCCTTTACAAAAAGTTCTTAAATTCTGTTAACACTTGCTCCAATTTCAAATATGTATTTTACATGCATAGAACAACAGCGGTAAAAGTATAAGAACGAAAAGTTATAAATTCTTACCACTTTTGTGTCAGAGTATGTAAGTAAGAAGTGTGATAAGCGACATACACCATGAAATCCCAAGAATAATTGACACTTTCAAAATGTGCCACCAGCCACAAGAAAGGTGTGAATTCGTGTGCGAGTAAATGGTAATTTTTTCTATTTGATTTCTGGGAAAAAAGTGTTCAAATTATTGCAACCAAGTAAATCAAGGACAACGACTTGATGGAAAAAATGTGTTAGATACACATAAAGGATGAATCAATATAAAGTAAGTTCAGAGAAAATTTAAGCAAAACAAGTTAGAGTGCAATAATCGACTGTACCGAATCTTAAATATCCTATACCTAAACGTAATAGGAATACAAAAAACTACACTTGTTATAGGAACAGAATATCCTTATTCTGTATTAGTCTTAGTCTTAGTGCAAATTTATTTTAGTATTTTAAAAATTGTTCGAAAGACAATTTTACGACCAATATAATTTATTTCAAATGTTTTAAAATTTTATCTAATTTTGAAGTAATTATCAATTCTTACCATAATTTACAGAGTTTGTCTGATGTTCATAATAATCTTGAGTGAAATTTAATATTAAGATTTTAGTAGTTATTTAAGCTTTAGGTCTTTTTTATAAAAAAAAAATTTTATTTTATTTCAATATTTCGCTACTCTTCTTCAGGAAAAAATTTAAATTTTATAAATTTCAAAACAATTATTTGCCATAGGAAAAAAAGGATATGAAAACTTTCAACATAACAAAATATTAAAACAATTTATAACAAATAGAAAATATTACTAATTACACAATATTTGTAAGTTGTGATATTTTTTATGTATTAAATGTCTGCAAATCTGTGCTACATTTTCAGTACCTGCTTTGTAGTTGATCCTTTCAGTTGTAGGTACATTAATTATCTGTAACATCTGTAACATATAACGATGTTTCTAATTATTTTCAATGTTTAATACCGATACATTTTCAAATTTACTACAGTTTTTTGTAAAGTAATATTGTCTCTATATCTTGGGTCTGATTTATGTCCAGCAATTCTGGTGTTTAGTTTATTTTTCGTGGTACCAACATATACATATATACTTTATTACAATTTTCTTTGTCATTTCCGTCACAAGGTAGTTTATATACAACATTTGAAATGTTCCATGTTCTTGTTTTATCTTTTGTTTTACTAAATAATTCATCTAATGTGTTTTACGACTTGTAAGCCATATTTATCAGTATCGAAAATTTTTGATCTCTTCAATCCGGAATATAAGTTATTGATTTGTAAATTTTCGGTTCTATTGTCTTTCTTGTATTGTTTTTATTTTTGTTCTATATTGTCTTATTAATTTATAAATTAGCTGAACTGCGAAATTATTGTCTTCTAATATATTCCTTATAATTTCCTTGTTCTTCTTATGAAATTCCTTATCACTTATAGTTAATATTCTTTCAATTAAATTCTTAGCAGTATTAATAATAATATGTTTACTATGTTTCAAATAATAATAACTAAATATTCTTCCGGAAGCTGTTGGTTTCTAAAACCAATCTATTACTAAATTCTTTCCTCTTCTTAACAATAATGTATCTAAATATGTAAGTTTCGAATCATATTATTTTTTATATTTCATATGTATACAAATTATACAGTACAATTTTATTATGATCGGTCCATAATTAGTCGTAGCTCCCACTTTCGAAATTCACTTTAACGGTCATAAATTTCTTAAAAATGTTGGTATTCCAATGACACAAATAAGTTTCTTCTATACAGAAATAATGACACCTAATTTTATAATGGTCGGTCCACAATTAGGCGAAACTCCCATATAAGACCCTCTCTGTAATTCACCTTAAGCTCGATGAATCTTTTAAAAGTATTTATATCGAGATAAAGTTTAACACATATAATATTTATATTCACAGACATCATGACACTAAATTTTTGGATGATCGGTCCACAATAGATTATATATCCCATTTAACGCCCATTTCTGAAAAACTGTTTTATACATATACTTGACCGACTATACTTTCTTAAATTTTTTTTTATATAAAACACAGAAAATTAAAATTTATTGGGGAATGTTTATTATCATTTGAAAAGATATTCTCTGGCATTTAGTTTTTGAGGATTATGTCTATCAAATATTGGCCGTTGCTACGTCGCAGATGGTCTATCCGTTGAGTTAAATTTTCGATGACCCATTCAAGCATTTGGTTACCAGCCCAATGAAATATACATATACATAATGTTTTCCTCCAAGGCCTGCAGGTTTGTTCGCATAAACTTTAGACTTGACATGTCCCCACAGGAAAAAGTCTAACGATGTGATATCACACGATCTTGGCCAATCGACCGGCTCTAAATGTGATATTATGTGCTCACCGAAGTGTTGTCTCAATAAATCAATGGATTTGATGCGATGAGTGGAAAGTGGCGCCGTCTTGCTTAAACCAAATGTCGCCGAGATCACGAGGTTCAATTTCAGGCATCAAATAGTCTGTTATCGTGGCACCATAACGGTCGCCATTGACAATTCGACTCTTTACGGCCTTCGTGTACTATCTTAGCTAAGGCCGCTATATTCTTTACAGCGTACTGGACGTAGTCTATTCGGTCGTATATTATCTAATAATGAATGCTGGGTCTCAAAACGGGTGATGGCGTTGCGAATAGTACGCTCTGTAGGCCGATTATGTCGACCATAAGTTGAGCGAAGTGCACGAAACACATTCCTCGCAGAACGCGAATTTTTGTAATAAATTTCAACGATTTGTAAACGTTGTTTAGGCGTAAGTCTTTCCATTATGAAATGCCAAACAATACTGAACAAAAATAACATGACTGCATGACACGACTCACACGGGATCTGTCAAAAAAAGGCTATTGAAAAAAGTACCTCTACCTGAATCACTCTACCTGAATCACTACATGTACATTGTGTACAATTGTTAGTTTTTAAATGTAACTTTTTAGGTAGGTTTTAAATAGCAATTTTAAGATATCAAAAAAAGTTTGTTATTTAAACAATTTAAATTTTAATCGGTTTCGGAGATGGAATCTCGTCATTTGTTTAGCTTAAAATTTTGCATTAATTAGTTTCAGATGCTAAAGAATGAAATAAGATCCACCCAACAAATCTGATTAGTAATGTATATTTAAATATTTTTTAGTATTTTAAAGATGTATAATTATAAAATAAGTATAATATATTTTTTCATCCTCAGAAGAAAAGTAGCATTTGAATAAATAACACGGTTGTCTAGAAACTTTCAATCTCGTAGTCTTTTTTAGGAAAATCGATTATTTATTAATGCATTTAAAATTTTAACTTAAATTCGAGTTCTTTGTTTTGTTTTAATAACAATTTGGCTAAATAACCTCCTCCTAACCCGATTTGACGATTTATCGTCATTTTGACGATTTTTTGTTTTAAAAATAGCAAAGTGACGATTTGACGATTTTTTCATTGAAAGTGACGATTTTCTGAATTATTAAAATTTTCTATCATTTGTTTGTTTTGTTTTAAATTCTCTCTTTTTTTTTGAGACAACGACTATTTTTCTCATTTAATGTCATAAATATTAAGAAGAACACTGCATATTTCAAATACAAAACCAAGTAATAGCAGTGTTTTCTTATTTATTTTAAGTCTTGTTTCACACTCTTCAGTTTTAGCTGACCAGTTTTTGTTCAATTATCGTTTGAACTTGCCATTTCATTTACACACGTCAATTCAATTATCGTACTTTTTAACGCAAATCAACATACATTAACAAAAACAAAAGGAAATAAGAAAATTGACTAGTACCGTCAAGTTTGTACCCCTTCTCATCCAAAAATACTTGCCTTGACGAGTCAGAATTGCAAATTGTGAAAGCGGATTAAGATATTATAAAAATAAAACACAAATTGTGTTCAACATTATATTTTTTGTGATTTCTTATTTAAAAAGTATAAGAGACTATATAACCTTAATTTTTATGTTTTCGTTTAAATATAAACTTCAAAATACTACTAGAAATTAATGACTTTTTATTTTTCCGATTTTTTTTGACGATTTCTAAAATTCGAAATGACGATTTTTTTTCTTTTTGATCGGGATTTTGACGATTTTTTACGAAATTCATCTGGCAGCCCTGCTACTGTAAAGTGACATTTCTTATTATTTCTTTTTGTCCGTTTACATTTTGCGCATTGTTTATATTTGTGAAATTATTGAAATTAGTTTTTTCTTCATCGTTTTGTTGCTTTTTTACTTGACAAACAGATTATGCTAGATTATTTATTTTACTGAAATGTCTCTTTTTATACAAATAGTAAAAATGATTTATAATAGAGATGTGTTGATAATCGTTTTTATTCATCATTATTATTTAACTGACACATGCAGGATAATAGTTATGCCATGCTCTCTTTATGAAAATTTTTTAATTTTTAATTTAATCGTTATCATGTCTCAGCCAAAGTATTCACCGGACTTGGCCCCGCTAACTTTTTTAACCATGTTGCTGCACTACGTGGAAAATTTTGCACTTAGCTGGCATGTGTGTACTTATCACACAGCACGCGAAACAATGGCCCAATTCAGAGGCGAGTTCGGTAAACAGTTTATATCAAGTTTGGGGCCGGTAAATTGGCCGCCTAGATCGTGCGATTTAAATCCTTTAGACTTTAATTTGTGGGGCTATGTTGAGGTTTAACGAACTGGAAGATGGTATATATATTTTAGAGATTGCACTCAGCGTATGAACCATTTGAGGCCTAACATTGACATGAAATCATCTTTAAACATTGATATCATACATTTCTCAAAATTGTATGTATTTTTTAAATCAAATCCAAAAGCTCTTAAAAAATCACCCTTTATACACCAACAGCTCACTCTGTGTCGGGATTTCGTTCCAAAAAAAAAAAAAAAAAAAACACGACGCAAAACGAATTGATATTTTCCATAGCAAACCACGTAAAGATCAAATATAGGTTCTAGGGATACTAAAATGCTAAGTCGTCGGCTTTCTTTCACAAAAAAAATGGTCCAATATTTGCTGAACAGCTTTTTTTCAACGCAAAATAAATTTCCTTGTGGTAATTGTCTGTATTACTACCACTAGCATTATCGTTGGATAATGTTTTACTTTTCATGTCATCAAATAAGCTTTTTTCTGAAATATTGTTTTACTTGCTGGTATTCTCAGTGAAACTTGATTTTCAATCCAATTAGAGCAAGTAAGGACTCCATTTCCATCATCAGCATTTAATGATGTGGCAGATTCGAAAACAAAACAACGCAACCTCAAAAATCTAACGACGCACAGTGAAAATTAGTACTAATTAAGCAACGACGCAAAACGAAACGACGCAAGGCGAGGTATTGGTGTATATAGGCTGAAATTTGTTTATTATGTTTCTATTGAAAATTAAAAAAAAAATCACTAAAATTAAAATAATGTTGCAATAGTTATTTTACTGTTTAAAAATTATCGTTGTCATTTATTAAGGTAAATAAACGAGTTCAAATATATTTTATTTAGTGGTTACGTCTTTTTCGGCAATTATTTGCCAAGTGTGACTGTACCTTTGGACTTGGCTTAAGTTTACATGTAGTAAGTGGACCCCTTATTTTCATTATCTGCTTCACACTAAACGTCTATGTAAATAGAAATCTTAACCTTTAACTACATATTTATATCTGTGTAAATATTTAAAGATTTTTTTCTATCTTGTCATTGACACCTTTATTTCTTCGAAAAATATTCATACCTTTATTTTTTGTCTTTGACAATATATTTTCTAACAACAATTTTTTTCATTTACCCTTCCTAATTGTTGATCATAAAAAAAGAAATTGTTTTTTTATGTGTACATACAACAATGCAATTCTTTTTGCATGGCTAACAAAATTGAAAAATTAAAGGAAAGTTTATGTTTATGTTAATTTTACGACAAATGGTCGGTCATTACAGTTTTTATTAAAAAAAAAAAACACTGACAAATATTTACAAAAGCCTTATAAAGGATATTGGTCCTTTTTTTGTTGTCATAAAAATGAAGGGAGCTTTTATATCGTGATGATATTTTGGGTAATAAGTAAGTAAAGCAAGAGAGTTTAGTAAGGACAGGAAAACAGAAGAAGTTGATAAAATAAACACAAAATTAGCAACAATTTTGTAAGAGAATTTTATTAAAGCAACATAAAATAAGTTTTTATGCAACTATTTGTTTAAAAAAGTCTTGGCTCTCTTAACAAGCCGGAAGTTTTCTAGTCAAAGCTCGCAAAGCCAAAAAATAATTACCATTCAATAGTTTTTTAAGTCCTTGGGGCCAAGAAACCAGTACAAAATATAAATTGTAAAGATACATAAATATATTGTATATGATGATTAATTAATTTGGAATTCCAAAGTAATCTGAAAAGAAAAAATATTATAAATTAAAAATTCATTGACATCACCCCCTCTACACAAACGTTAAGAGTAAAAACAAACACAAATAAGAACAGACAATTTGGGTAACCGAGACATCAGTTACAAGAAATTTCATAACAAATTTATGATTTATGTATAAGTTTTCAATTACTATATTTTTAAAGTGTTGAATAGATGTGAAAATTTCCTGTCTGAAGACGTACCAAACTGCAACATAGTTCTCCAGTATGGCGGACAACTTGATTTTATAATTTTGAATTGTTGAAGTAACAATCTTGTAAGTATTTAGTGTCTTTATGTGCATTCTTTCCATACAAATTTCAGTTCATGCGGGGAAGTTATGCCAAGTAAAGTACTTTGATTTTTAATGGATGGTATGTGTCGTGTGTATGTTGAGATGTTGTATGGTAAGAGAGAGAGAGAGGTAATGTGAAAGGTGGGTGGGTGTGAAATGTTGTTTGATATGTAAATTTGTGGTTGGTGTCTTTTAGTAGTGGATAGAAGTCGGGGAAGTTATGCCAAGCAAAGTAGTTGGATTTGGCATGGATGATATGTGTAGATTTGAGGTGTTGTTTGGTGTGAGAGAGATGTGGTGGGGAATGGAAGGTGAAGGGGCAGCATCAAAGAAAGGCAAAGCAGAGGATAAGCAGAGTAACAGATAGAAAAAGATCACTAAGGTATGTGTCGTAAACAAAAATGTAGAACATCGTTGTTGTGTTTTTTTAGTTTAATGTAATAATCATGTGTATTTGGAAATTCATATTGATAAGTATTCACCCCTATCGTGAATAAAAGTTCCACATGAAATTTGTTCCCTTTTCACATTTTTCCTATTTAAATTCAATATTAAAAAAATAAAAGGGAACAAATTTCATGTGGAATTTTTATTCACGATAGGGGTGATTGATTTGTTGAAGAGCATTTGTATATGCGTGTGTGTGTGAAAAGAGTTTTAGTTGTTTGTTTTATTTTTATTCTTGATACGTCCACTTTAATTTTAGAGTTTTAGTAGTTTGTTTTTTATCCATATTCAACGACAATTGCATATAGAACTGAATCATTACGATCATCCCAATATACAAAGTTTGGTTTTCTATTGTTTACCGATTTTAATAATTCACACTACCTTTTGTTAGAATATTTGACTTTTCATTAAATAATTTTTTTATAACACGTTGATATTGTAATGTGTTCGTTACCTTAATTTGTTTATTTGTTTGATAGTTACGTCTGTGTGTACACAGACATGCAGTATTAGTTATAATATTTTTATATTTTTTTAAAATCGATTTTGGTATAAGGTTTAGAGTGAAATAATAATTGATCAGCATTATCTGCTTCTGATCTGCTTTTTATCTGCTTCTGATCAGCTTTATCTACTTCTAATCTGTTTCTGATCTGCTTTCTTACTGTTTTTGATGTGTTTCTGATCAGCTTTTTATCTAACATCACCATACAGTTGAATAAAATCATCAAAACCCCTTTCTATAACATCCTTTATTGGCTATATCATCCTTATACGCAAAGAAAAAATATAGTTGTACATGTTTACCACAACTATTTCAACATATTAATGCAGTTTTTTTAAAATATTATGGTCACTGTAATTATATATATGATGTTTTGCAACCATTATATGGTGATTATAGCAATCATATATATGATTATAGCAATTATGTAGTGTTTATGGTGATCAGTTTTATGTTGAAAGATTATACCATATAATGTTGTTCTCTATCACAATCAAAGATGTGTCATTTAATAAATTTTACAAAGATTTGCAGTAAATGTTGAAAAGATAAATATGGTTTTCTAACCATAAGTAAACACAGAGTGACATGTGACATGTTTACCACAACAATGTCAACATTTTTACAAGTTTTTAAACAATGTTATGGCCACTGTAATTATTTATATGATTGCGGTAACCATAATATGGTTAAGTTACGATTCATATCATACAAATATGTATGTAAAGAAATTGAATTCCTTTATTTAAATACCTGTCTTAGCTGAGAATAATACATTCTATTTGACTCCTGATATATAAACATATGTTTTTCCATAAATATAAAAAGAAACTGAAAGAATTATTATCTTAAATTAATTTGCTTAATTTTATTATAAAAATTAGTAAAAAATTGTAAAACAAAAGGAATTGGCATCAAATTATAAACTTAAATGTCGTTTCTTTGTTTGCAGGTAAAATAATAAAAGTTATAGTTTATAAGTATTTAATATTTTACTATTAATCTAATAAATTCTTAAAATACTTTGTTTGCAGAGAAACTCAGTTTTGTATATTTAATTGGTGGATAATTCCAAAACCTTGTCTCCGCATGATATAAAATATCATTATATGTATATACATAGTTACTACAATCATATATATATATATATAGTAAATACAATCATATATATAATTGTAGTAATCATCTGAATCGTAACTTAACCATATTATGGTTACCGCAATCATATAAATAATTACAGTGGCCATAACATTGTTTAAAAACTTGTAAAAATGTTGACATTGTTGTGGTAAACATGTCACATGTCACTCTTTATCTTTTCAACATTTACTGCAAATCTTTGTAAAATTTATTAAATGACATATCACCGATAACGTGATCATTATAGATATATCGTAAGTTCATTTCATCTTGTTTAAATGCAATACTACAATATTAGGACAAAAATTAATGAGACACGTTTACGGAAGATCAATAAATTGTAATCTATGAAATTAAAGAAACTAAACCTCACATATAACGAAAACTGGTTTCTAAACTATACTAATGTAAAGTTCGAACGGGAACATATGTGGATATTCTCACTAGGTAATAAGTTTGCGAAACCTGTGGAAAAAAGGAATTTTAAACTAATTCCTTTAATAGCTGACATTGAACAATGGGTTCAGAAGATAAAGAACGAAACTGAGAAGGGCTTAATAAGGTCAAAAATTGCAAATAGTATAGCTTATTTTAGGAGGAACTTACGAAATACGGAAAAGGAGAAAAAACAACAATCCAATAAACCAACTTTTTAAAGAAGGTCTATTAACAAAATTTGAGAAATTCAATTTGACAACATACGCTGCAGCGGCACCTGAACTGTATGGTATACCTAAAAGCCATAAGAAAGAACGTACCACTCAGACCAATATCCTCATCAATGAGAGTGCCATGCTACAAATTGGCAAATGGCAAAACACGTAGGATTAATTTTACAGAATGTCATTTCAAAACGTATAACGTACAAAACTCATTGGAACTTAAACATAGACTTAACGAGATAAGATTGGAAACAAACAATGTTATGGTTTCGTTCGACGTGGTATCATTATTCACTAATATTCCTGTTCATCTAGCAATTATAATCATATTGGGAAAATGGGAAACCCTAAGGAGATACACTCCAATAACAAAACGAAGATTCTTATCGATTCTCTAATTTTGCTTCACTGACAACAATTATTTCACATTTGAAAACAAATTTTAACATCAACTATATGGTATGCCAATGGGGAACCTGTTATCACCGTCAATTGCAAACATAGTATTGGACGCACTACTTGACGATGCACAGTGGGGGATCTGAAAAAAAGTGGAAATAAATCTGTAACTTCTAAACGAATAGCTCGATTTTAATAAAATTTCCCATGGCTATAGAGGGGGTGTTGATAAGTTAAAGTTTTGAATTTGGGCTTAAACAACCAAGGGGGGGGCCGAGCCACAATGCCCCAAAGTAGGGGCACCTCGGGTATACCAAAAATTAAAAATGACGCCAAATTGTTGTTTGCGATCCGATTTGAAAGATTTTTATATATATGGAATGTACTAGACGAAATCTACAAAAAAAATTGCCATATATTATCTCTTATAGTTTACGAGTTATTCGCATTTGAAAAGTAAAATTTTATTTTTTTTTTGCCTACATTGGTCTGCTATTTTGCTAATAACGGATCCAATTCTTCCCCGATATTCTTGAAGTGTCTTTTTTTGAATTAACAAAGAAATTCGACTAATGTAGTCTCATTTAGGACCCTTTGGACTACCCTTTTTATGTAGTGGGATACGTGTGCAACTCGATATTTGTCCAAATTTTTTCAAAATGCAAGTAAATTTGACTGTTAAGTGCTTAACAGTGGTCTGTTGACTGTAACATTATCAATGTTAGTAAATATGGTTTTTGTCTGTGCTACTCAAATTCGAATTTATCTTCACACACATTCATTCACCACTCTTGGTGGTGGAGGGTATAATAAAAACATTGAACAAAAACAAAAAGAGCAATAATATTTGTTTTAGAATTTTTTCATATGTTAGACACGGGTAAAGACAATCTATTTCTTTATGTCTAATTATACAAAAATAATAAATAGGATACCATTTCTTTACCACATCGTCGCATATTATTATAGAATACGATTTTGCTTTTATAGACTTAAAATTGTTTCATTTTCTGTGAATGTAAATAGTTTTGTATTTTTTATTGGTTCAATTAATCTCTTAAGATAGCAACATTTTAATTTGAATATATGTATATATTTTTAAAGCCAAGACCATTAGGGCTCTCTATGAGACTAATCGTAACATAAGTCTTGCTACAATTTAATGGTCCCACAATTACTGCTCGTATTGAATTAGGCAATAGATACTATGTCGAGTTCTATACGTTTTTTCCTCTTCATTATCAGCATTTCTAATTACAATTTGTTTGCTTCATATTGAGAAGTGGCGTAACTTTGACAAATTAAAATGGAAGAAAATCTTTAATTAATTGTGGACATGTTGAAAAATTCGGGAAAAACACAACACATACCATCCATGCTAAATACAACTACTTTACTTGGCATAACTTCCCCGCATAAACTCAAATTTGTGTAAAAAAAATGGGTCCGTATGTACATAAAAATGCTGCTTACTTTCCAACTCCAATTTCAATTTTCTGTAGAAATGGTGCAAATTAAGATAAAAATTACGAAAAAAACTGGGATTTCAAAATAAACAATAAATTATGTATGTACATATAAAAAGCAAGCTTCCTCAATTTATTTACATCAAAGTATTTACATTATATTCATTTAAACCAAATTCGAGGTTGTCTATTTAGTAGGAAATGCTAGTTTTGTCTTTGATCCAGTCGAAGTAGCTAGTGACGCGGGTGAAGACAGTGCCTGGCACAGTCAACCAAAGCAACGAAGGAAGCCAAACTTTCAAATATAAACACCGCTAGGAGTAAAGACGCAAAGATTGGACGAGTTGATGGCCAATGATATACTACCCTTGATATTCTACCGAAAATAATGTTAAGAGACCTTCAGAGAATATTCACTTCTCACCTATGCATAGGTCATAGCTATGACTGGTTTGTAATGTCTACATAATGATTCCTGTCTTTATAAAAGTGATTGCCATTGTTAATGCGACCCTCAGTTTTTACACAAATAAATTGTTTTGGAAATAATTAAACAATAAGATCTACGCATTTAATATGTAAATATTATCTGCCAACCTGCGTCAATACGGAATTTTTCCAAATTTGTTATTAACAAATAAATAGATATAACTTAGAAATAATATAGCAAATAATCTGATTCAAATTGTTATTAACAAATAAGCAAATCTAATGTAAACACAAAATAAGAACTATTTTGTTTAAGGTTTTTATCGACCTTTTCCTTATTCTATTATTGATTTGTTTAGAAATTTCTAAATCGGGCTTATTAAGGTCATGTATTCTATGCAAATAAAAGATTATTTCATAACTTATTTTTCCGACGTTTCGTTGGAGATTCCCAACATCATCAGGGATATTTTATTAGATATATAATCTTTCGTCAATAGTTTTGCATTTAGAATATTTTATATATATTTTGTTTTACATAAACACAACATAAAACATAAATTTAATTAAACAAAACAAATGCAAAAATATAAATAAAATAATATCACAGTATAATTAAATTGTATTAAACTAAGTATCACAGCAGTAAAATCAAACTAAAATATTGCGATTGTATAAATTTGTTTCTGTTTTTTTTTTCAGCTAAATCAACAATTCAACATTAAACTTTGTTTAATTGTTTGTTTATACATATTTTTTTAGACATTAGTTTTAGGAATACAAATACATATGTAATAATTTTTAAAGCTGCGGACTATATAAATAGGTTGGGGACCGGCAACAAGTATCAGTTTGTTTTTATCACTTTCTAAAAAAATATGAAATTATTAATTGTATTCGTTTTGGCTTTAGCCACGGTCTCTGCTTCTCGTTTGGCTAATTCCAAGTTGGGTATTACCAATGGTCAAAATGCTACTGTCGGTCAATTTCCCTATCAAGTTGGTCTATCCTTGGAACTTTTCACATACGAAACAAGTTGGTGTGGTGGTTCTTTGATCCACTACAATTGGGTATTGACTGCTGCTCACTGTACCAATAAAGTATTCGCTGTTATTGTGTACTTGGGTGCCACCACTATTAGCAGTCCAGAAATTAAGCACCGCGTTACCAACAGATATATCATCAACCATCCTGACTATGAAAGCGGTAGTTTGAAGAACGATATTGCCTTGGTCATGATCCCCACCACATATTACACCCACAATATCCAACCCGTTAGATTGCCCGCTTATTCCGGCTCTCACTCTTCGTATGTCGGTGATACGGTTGTTGCCTCCGGTTGGGGTCTTGTTGCCGACAATCCTAACAGTGCTCCGAACCATTTGCAATGGGGTCGCATGCAAGTCATCACCAATGAGGAATGTGCCAGAGCCTTTGGTTCTATGGTGACCCCCTCCAACTTGTGTATCTCCACTTCCCGTTATATTTCCACCTGCTTTGGTGATTCCGGCGGCCCATTGGTGCTGGAATCCAGAAATACCCAAATTGCTGTGGTTTCTTTCGTTTCTCGTTTTAGCTGTGTCAGGGGTATTCCTGCTGGTTTCACCCGTCTCACCAGCTACTTGAACTGGATCGGATACCACACTGGTGTTTACTACTAATTAGACTTTGGTTTAAGTGAATTCGATATTGATAATATTGATGTAATATTTTAAGCAAATCTTGAAATATAAGTGTATGTAAGGGTATGAAGATAAATAAAATTGAAAAAAATTATTCTTTCAATAAATATAATCAAACAAATGCATTTTATGTATAAATCGGGATGTATAATTTTAAAAAATTAATAAAAAATATAAATTTTAAGGAAAAAAATAGTTTTTCATCAAAAAATTATGAAAAATATGGAATTTTCAAGTGGATTTATCGGACATTTAGAGAAGACATGAATTGGCTCACCGCCACAGTGGGAGTAGGCTAGGACTAGTAGATTCCAAAACTACCCAGCAAAAACTTTACTTACATTCTTAATTATGTTGACTTCCAGAATTCATTATTTCGTAGCTTTATTCACCACTTTTTGTATTACTAATTATATATTAAATAATTACTTATATACTATTATTATCCCCCTTATTCATATATATACTATATTAGATATACATACATATATGCCCTTATTCATAAAACTTACAACAAGTTTATAACAGGTTTATAAAGTAAATTTCTATACAAAATTTGTTTTATAAACCTCTTATAAACCTGTTGTAAGTTTTATGAATAAGGGCATATATGTATGTATATCTAATATAGTATATATACATATATTCGAGTATATCTTAAAAAGATCATAATTATAAAATCCAAAAAATTTACTTTAAATAAATAAATTTAGAGGAGTTTCAATTCTGACTCTTCAAGGCAAGTATTTTGTGGGTGAGAAGAGAAAAGAGAATAAAAGTGGTACATACTTGAAGTTACTAGTCAATTTTCCAAATTTTCTAATCAGAATTGAGCAAACACTGGGCAGCTAAAACTTAAATGTGTGAAACAGCACTTAGTATATGATTATAAATCTTTACTAATATCATTTGCAGTAAGTTTCCCTAAAATTTATTAAGTTTGTCCACTTATTTTATAATATTTTCTTCTAATAAGTCTACAACTACACATTTCTATAAAACTTTTAAGTATAAAAATAAGTTATTAATTTTTTGGTTTGCCAAATTGCCAAAATTATAACGGATTACTTTTGGGAGATTACGAACAAAAATAACTTATTTTTTTTAGTGGATTTGTAAGTAGTCTGGTCGACAATTTCCTATTACTTTACTTTTTAACTTAATTTATAAGTAAAGTTTTTGCTGGGTATATCGTATATGTCTGGAATCAGCTCTGGATTGGAGAAATATTCTGAAAAAAAATTTAAATTTCTACTAAAAAATTATAAAATATATATGGAATTTTCAAGTGGATTTATTGAACATTTAGAAAAGACATAAATCGGGTCATCGCCAGTGTTGCACATGTATATATAATTTTAATTATATATTTGTGATAATAATTTTTCTGGTGAAAGTTTATACCAGAGCAACATATTAAAAATTAATAATTAAAGCATAAATTTTAGATGAAAGTCATTTTAAAAATAGTAGAGATACGGGACATTCTCTCAAAATAAATTGAACTTAAAAATGAGAAGAATTGGCTTATCGGTTTAATAATCAAAGAATATACGTGCTTTATATACAAATGTGCAAAGATTATTAAATAATTATAATCAAGTGGAAGTCATTGCATCAACAGAAAACCCGGACTTATTTATAGTTTCGGAAACACACACATTACAAAAGATGTAGAAGAAAATTAAATGAAATGAATGAAAGATATGGAAATTAACTAAAATTATTGAAAAGATAGACAGTGTTAAATTCTGGATTTTAGTATGTAAAGCCATATGTCAAAATAACCAAATAATAATTGGAGCAATATACAGATCACCTAGTTATGGAGAGTCGGAGTTTTGTAAAAATTTTGAGAAAGTCTTAGAAGAAATATGTAATTATAACTGTGATATCTTATTAATAGGAGATTTTAATATTGACTGGTCTTAAAATTCTACATATAAAAATCAAATGGATTGCATACTAAATGATAATGGTCTCAGGCAATTAGTTAGAGAATATACAAGAGTAGCAAAAAGTTCCAGTACCATAATTGACTATGTAATCTATATAACAAATAAATATAATATATCGGTAAACAACAGTGGGTACTACAAATAATATAAAAGATCATGAAATGATAAACATTACCAACATAGACAATAAAGAATTGAACATTTTGAAATACAACAAAGAAACATTTAACACAGAGTTAAGTAAAAATATGGTATATAATGAAAATAAAAACATTAATGAAAATGTAATTTTATTTGATAATTATTTTAAAGAGACTATACAAAAATTTACTAATAAAAGAATTATACAAGAAAAAACCATGTAAATTGGTGGTTTAATAATGAATTACGTTTAATGAAAAATGATAAAATAATAAAATATCAAACAGCGAAATTGAAAAATACGAATCAGGCATGGACCAACTACAAAACAATAAGAAGAAGTAAAAATTGAAAACGAAAAAAAAAAATACATTAATAACAAAATTAACAATGCAAGCGAGCAAAAGCAAATGTGGAGAGAGATAAAAGATCTAGTAATTAAAAAAAAAAACATAACGAGATAAAAACTGTGACATTTAACCAAGTGGAATATAAAGATATTAAAGAAATAGCTAGTCAATTCAATAATTATTTTGTAGATGATAGTATTAAGTTAATACGAGACGAAATCGAGAATGTGCAATATGAAAACCAAATAACTGTGATAAATAGGGCAAGGAATCTCATGCACTTAAAATTAGAAAACATGCACTAAAAACACAGAAAATATGCAATAAAAATATTTTTTCAATACTTTGTTAAAAAAAAAAATTAAAAATTGAAAATCGTATGATTATCAACAAAGTTACAGGATTATAAGTGCGCAAAGGTACAAAAACCGGGTTTTTAACCGTAAATCCGGATTTTGGAGGTGTCCGGCATATTTCACTATTGGAATCTTGTTTTACTCGACAAGCCCTACAAGAAAAATAATAACCGGTCCCAGGTTTTTTGGACTGTCGCATCGTGTTATGTGTCAACTTTTACCAGAATATGTCGCACTAAGTATTAGGGGCGTTTATCTCTTTTAAATGGATGCTAACCAAAGTAGCAAAACTATGCAAAAAAAAAAAAACATTTACATTATTGTAAAATGTGCTAAAATATGCGCAAAAAATGCAAAAACGGGTATTTTTAGCAAAATATGCAAAAACGATTGAATGCCATTTTAAAGAAAATTTCAAAATTCTTTATGTCTGTCAAAATTGGTTATTTTACATAAGGGTTTTAATTTTTGGTCACCAACTTGTATGTACAATTACACGTGACATCGCCATGATTATTTACAACAGCTGATACGCTTAAATATTAAATATTATTCTTTTTTCACACATAAATTTCCATGTCGTTTCTTTAAAAAATGCGTTAAAGCCGCTGCAAACATTTTTGGTAGCGTCACTTAACTGCCGTCGTCAAAAATATTGATTTAAGGTTTTTCGTTTTTTAATATATAAGATATGGAGCTGGTATAAAAAATTTTTAAATAATTTATATCATTGTTATTAAATTATAAAAATGGGATAAAAAAAATATTTAATTTATCACTTATGCAAATTCTTCATACGGCCGGCTAATGATAGCGCAGATTTAACCGTCGACAAATCTTTTCGCCTGGTATATACATTTGAAAACATGTTCTTATGTTCAAAATAAGAAAATAGAGCGTGTTCTACTCGAAAAAATACATATGTATTTCCACATGTATTTTACACAAGCAAAGTTTTTGAGGTCACCAACTACATGTTTTTACTCCCTTATGTAAAATTTGACACATACAATGTAAAAAACACGTAGTGTATATGCACCTTTAACCGTTTCCGTTTTAAGATGCCCAGTAAAAACATGCATTTGCATGAGATTCCTTGCCCTAGTGATAAACCATATATTTAAATTCCGTGCAATAAACAACTTAGGAATATAATTATACAAATGAAAAATAAAACAGACTGTTATAAAATATCCAATAAAATAATTCTTGATAACTGGAACGTGACAGGAGAAACAATATTAAAAATTATTAATAAATCGATAGAGGCAGGTGTTTTTCCTGAAAACTGGAAAAAAAAACTACGATAACACCAATTGAAAAAGTACTAAAAACCAAAAAATGTGAAGAATACCGGCCAATAAATACATTGAAAATATGTGAACATTTTTGGAAAAAGTTGTGAAAGAACAATTAGAAGAATATATTGAAAATAGTTCCTTACTGTCAATCGGGATTTCGTAAAAAATACTCATGTGAAACGACTGTAAATTATGTAATAATTAAATGGAAAAATATAGAAAAAAAAACTAAAAAAGTGATGGCAATATTCCTAGATTTTAAACGAGTCTTTGAAAAAATAGACAGACAAATAATGTTAAAAAAAAAACAATTTATTATTTTTTATTCGAACTGTTAATTTTTAAATTTTTGATATTTATTTTAGTCGGGCTCGAGTTCATTAAATTTAATTTTCATTATATTATTTTTACTGAAGGTAGGAATTGTTTTACAACTTGAAAAATTTTTTATTATTAAAATTTTTTAATGATAATTTTCTTGGCTGGGATTCGAATAAAAACCATCGTTAAAAATCTTTAATTTACTGGTTTAAGAAGTGACTAATTTGTTCATATATTAACTAAACCAAGTTTAACTAGCATTACAAAAACTACAGCTAAAAATGATCAATTTCTGCTAATAAAGCGTTTAATTAAAAGGTTTTTATTCTCATAATTTTGTGAATATTCTCTGCACTGCTTTGTGTAACAACCAGGTCTCTTTGTGTTATTTTCGGTAGTTTATCATTGGTTCCGTTGCGTTTCTACCTGTTGAAGTGGCACCGGTGGCCCATTTTGTTTACAATCTAGCAAGATCCAAGCAGGTTTAACTCCTTTCCTTTACACGTATCACCAGCTGATGATAAAAGAATGATTATTGTCCGAGTCTGAGCCATTTTGGGGATTATGTGAGAGAACATTTTAATATAAAGTTTTAGAAGTATGATTGGTCAATGAAGAAATATTACCTTCAAGTTTTCTTCTCGTGTCCCAAACTGTTAATAAATATATAATTTGTTTATTTATGCTTATGGTTACATATTTATTAATGATTATTATATTTCAGATCATGAAAGGTCGGTTTGTAATCTCTATATAAAGATTTCTGTATATAAGTGATTGTATTTGATATGGAAATTGATAGACAGTAGAATTCTGAGCATCGGTAATGCGACCCTCAACAATAAATTGTTTTGGAAATACTTAAACAATAAGACCTACGCATATACATTCTTCCTTCTCCGCTGTATCCCTTCTTCTTAGTCGAATATATCCACTATTATTTTAATATGTTGTGGACTAATAGATTTTTGTATATTTCAAGCTTTTTTAAGTATTTTCTATAATTGAAGCTCTTCCCCATTGATGTATTCCATAACACCATAAAGGTTTTATGATTGAGTTGTTAATTAATCTAAATTTAGCTTAAAGTTTCTGCCAATTAGCCAATTAATTTGGATCATTTGAGTCAATTTTGCATCTATATGGGATTTCCTTGTAAGGCGACGATCGATTACAGAGTCTCCGATCAGAATTGGTGGTAAAATAGTTTGCAATGATTCGGTTTTTCCAATTATCATAGCTTTTGATTTCTTGACATTTATGGAGAGTCCATTGGCTGAAGCCCATTTTTTAACACTATCTAGGTCATTATTAATCCGGCCAATGCAATTATTAACATCAGATGGTTCACAACTTATAAAAAGTTGTACATCATCTGCGTACATATGTAATCCACAAGAACTGAGTCGAGAAGGTAAATCATTAGAATATAATACATATAATAGCGGACCAAGTATGGAACCCTGTGGTACACCTCTCGGAGTTGAGCAACTATAGGACTCATTAGTCCCATGATACACACATTGGCTTCTGTCACACAGACGCGAATATATCATATTTACGGCGGTAGCCGAAAAATGGAACATGTGCCTAAGTTTTTGACAAAGAATTAAATGGTCTACTGTATCAAATGCTTTAGAATTATCAAGTAAAATTAAAAATGATACCATACTGTTGGCTACGTTTGCTCTAAGCTCCTCTGAGACTTCGATTAAGGCAGTAATGCAACTGTGTTTAGGTCTAAAACCAGATTGCTTGTCGGTAAGCAGAGAATTTTTATACAAAAATTGGTTCATTTGAGTATAGATTAAACGTTCGAAGGCTTTAGATAAAAAGGGTAATGTAGCTATCGGTCGATATGTGTTATCAGCTTTTGGTATAGGAACAATCTTTGCGTATTTCCACGCTGATGGAAAAGTAGACGTTGTAACAATATTGTTGAAAAAATGTGTTATATGTAAAAGAGTATAAGTAAGTATTAACTTTACGAAATTCGGGTGGATTCCATCGTATCCCACAGAATGGGATTTGATACTTAAAATAGAACCTAGAACGTATTCTTAAGTGAAATGTATGAAATTAAAGCACAGTGTTTCATTGGAATTATGATTACTGACATCCATGGTATTAGTAGAATTATCATAAAAGTTAGGATCCTATGTTTCTTTCTGTGATCAATGTTTTAATCTCATTTGAAAACCATGGTTTACCATTACGTAATTTACTTGTCTTTATAGGAACGCGTTTTACATATAAATAAAGAATATTATTCTGCAAGAAAGTTAATTGCTCATATACGGTTGCAATAATGATGATTTGTTTCCAAGAAATGGTCGTTTCAGTTTCCAATGATTGAAAATCTATGTTCTTAAAGTATCTAAACGTTATTTCCCGTGCCTGCTCTTGAGATTTTATCGTGTCATGTTTTGAGAACATGGACGCGGAGAGCTGATCAAAAAGCAACAGTTTTGAAAGGTTATTAATGAAATAAAGGTCGAGTAGAGTACTTGAAGTCCGTGTAAAGTGGGTTGCTTAAGAACTCTTAACTAGCGTCAAGCCAATGGCATTCATATCCATCATCAAATTTCGGTCAGCTAATATGTTTTCGTTGAAATCTCCAGTAATAATAACGTCATTATAACCAAGAGTAAGCGTTGTCAGCATGCTCAGTAGTGGGTTAAAATCAGTATCTTTATTAGGTTTATAAATTGAACCAATTAAAAGATTCTGGTTATTGTTATTTAATATTTCGAGAAACAGATACTCGATTTGCTCATCTGTAAGAGATTTATATTTAAGTTTACAGTTAATTGATGATTTTGCTGCACCTCCACCGTTTGAGGGCCTATCGGCTCGGAAAAGACGATAACCATTTAACCCATAAATACTATCTTGGATTTTAGAATAAAACAAAGATTCTGAAGTACACAAAAATTAGCCAATAGAAACACAGAACGTGTGACGTCACAGTTCCAACATGCGCAGAACATTTTAAAATTTTACGCGCGTTGGCGTAATCTTTATTTTATCATTCTTGCTCCCTCTGACTGCTTCCATGAGTCCCCAGTTAGAATTTTTAGTAAACAAAAAAAAATAAAATCAAGAAAAAAGTAAATATGCAACATTTAATAAAAGTATTCGAATTATTGTGTTTCTTTCTTGTGTTTTGATTTGTTATAGTCGTCAAAATTTAATTAAGTCGAATAAGAATTCGTCACTTTTTTATAAATCAAGTAATATTACTAGTTTTCAATTTCAAGCGAAATAAGAATTTATTAAAAAAAATATGCATTTGTGTAGTTTTTGTGAACACCATGGTAAGGGCACGATAAAATTTCTTGAGCGTAACGCTAGTTTTTTTAAAAGTGAATATATTAAATGTAAAAAATTGAAGTTTACAATCATTGTTTACATGGTTTCAACTCATTTTTTTATAATTTGTGAATTTGAGAAATAAAAAAAAAACCAAAATAGGCAAATATTTCATGAGCATCACTTTTGAAATATATTGCTTCATAGCTTAAAATGATTAATTTTGATTTTATTTTTTAATTTTCAAGAGTAAAACAACAAAATTAACGGCGGCTGAAAGAGCACGGAGATATCGAGAGAAAATAAAGCTCGATAAAGCACGTAATGACAAATATAAAAGAAAGAAGAAAGAAAGGTTAATCGTGGTATATTTGAGTTTGATTTTTATTGTTACTGACTGATTCTGTTTTTGCCACAAACTTAATTCGAAATTGGTAAAAATGAATGAGAATGAAAAAAAAACAAAGCCGCTTGTCATTTCATGAAGTTTATACAGATTCAGAATAAGAGTTCGAATGAAAAATTATAAATTAAATTAAGTTAAGTTATTGTTTTGTGTCAAATATTTACATATGTGTGTAAGTTTCTTCAAGAATTACTTCCTTTTTTCATTTTTGTTAAAGACATCAAAGAATATATACATCTTTAGTTTTGTATAAAAATTTTTGTTTTTTGAAGAATTTTTTTTATTCTCTTTTTATAAAAGAATAATTTTTTTTCGTTAAACTTTAGATTTGGCATTATTTATTGTTTACGTGCAACAAAATCTCTTGATCGTCACAATATATCTTGAGCGTCACACTTATATTTTTTCCCTTAAAACGCTTATAATTGCAGTTTTTTTCAATACATTGCTACAAGCCAATTACTTTGCAAGTAACCTCTAAGTTCAAGTCTTTTTTTAACAAAAATTTTCATATTTTCATCTTAAAAATTTTAAAAAGAATTAAAAATCAAGCTGAATCGTGAGTTTTTGTTTATAATCGAAAAAATGATTTTCGCAAAAGTCAATCTTGAGAAACAAAAGAACATCGTAGTAAGAATGAATTTCAAATATTTTTGCATTTTTAGTGATTTTTTATACATATTTGGTGTGTGTTGCTCAAAATAGAAATCATAGAAAACCTAACATTTATTACATTATTATTACACTAAATGCTTACTTTAAATGAATAAAATAGTTCAAAAATGAATTGGTGAATCTGAAACAAAGTGTTTTCGTCTAAAATGTGATTGAAAGGGTTTGATTTGGAAGGTAGTTAGGGGTTCTGAGTTAAATTAAAAGCGTCCTCAGAGCATCGGATTGGGTGGGTAAATTGTGCTTAAACTCTATAACATCAGGGATTTTTTTTAGAATAAAATTTAACAAAAATGAGTTTCGTATGTACAGAAATTATGACACCTAATTTTATAATGGTCGGTCCATAATTAGTTAAAACTCCCATATAAGACTCTTCGTAATTCACTTTAACCTCCATAAATCTTTTAAAAGTATTTATATGGAGATAAACATACATAATATTTACATTCACGGAAGTCATGGCACTAAATTTTTAGATGATCGATCCATAATAGGTAATATCTGCCATATGGCGCCCATTTCTGAAAAACTGTTTTATTTATATACTGGGTGTAGGGTATTTTATGGTCGGGCTAGACCACTATACTTTTTTACTTGTTTTATTTCCATAATTTGAGTTGTAATTTCACGCATATATTTCCCCAAGCTCTCCAGTTTGTTTATAAAGCGGTCGGATTTTATATCCCTGTCTTTGAGACAGGTGTTGCACTTGCATGCCAGACCAGCGCCCGTTTTTTATTAATTATATCAAAAGCACTTTTTGTTAGAGATTGATTAACTTGTGCAGCACATGTAACAAAAACCTAATTTTTATTAAAGCATTATTGCGTGATAAAAAGTTATGTGAGGTTATGATGAAACTCCTTTTAAGTCTTTTTTAAGACACACAATATATTTCAGTTAAATTTTATTAATTTCATAACAATATAGTTTGTTAAATTTTCCTTATTTTTTCTCAGATTCAAGTCTAATAAAAACAAAATCTACTCTGTTGTCATAGTTACTACTACAATTTACGTGTACTGCTTAAATCTGCCTCTCCTGTTTAACTGCCACCAAACCTTTTAAGTTAAATTCTTTTAACTGCTAAAAAAAAAGTCTGAAGTTTAAGAAAAAGTAAAACTCTTGTACACCTGGCCAGTAAAGTGAATTTAATGATTTTTTTATAACAATTCGTTCTCAATGTTTCCTCTTTTTAACTTTCTTTACAACCTGAAAGTAATAAAGTACAGAATAAAATGAAAACGGTAATAAAACAACAGCTACACATACTGAACAAAGAAATTGGTAAAAAGAAAGGACCACATTGAAGGATACTGTGAGCGTATGATGTGTGCTTTTTTTTGCTGATGCGACTGTGAGAACAAATTTAGTTTGAATTTTTACTAAAAAGCTAAAATTTGTGTGATAACTATGAAACTTTGCATGTGTGAAATACATATGTAATTTTTTCGATTAAAAGACACTCTCTTTTTCTGTGACATAAACTAAACAGCTGGTTTGTTTTGAAACAAAATTGTTTGACAAAATATATATTGTAAAGAAAAATTAAAGAAAATGGATAATGAACATGGAAAAGTAAGTTTTTTTCAGAATTTTAATAAATGAAATTATGTTTATTAAATTTACTTCAGTTAGATTGGTCAAAAGAAGCAATTCTTGAAATTTATACACGTTAAAAAGTCAATTTTTTTTACATTTATAGGTTATGTCATACGGAAAAACAAAAGCAGATGTGATAGCAAAAATTATGAATCGTATGTAAAATGAAAATTTTGACATACATACGGAATTAAATATGGGTAAGAAAAGTGACAGTACATAAGTATGTAAAATACATCCCGTCTGATAGCAACTTTAGGTGTTCTCAAAAAACAGACAACTTGAATCCTAGTGTTATGACACAGGTCTTAACTGGTTAGTTTTTAGTTTATAGAAAACTGTCTTTCCTGGACAGAAAAGTATCTCTACTGGCTAGTTTTGTATAGAAAATTGTCTTTACTAGATAGTTTTCTAAATAAAAGTGTCTGTACTGGATTTTTTTAAAGAAAAGTGTCTTTACTAGATAGTTTGTTATAGAAAAGTGTCTGTACACGGATAGTTGTTTATAGAAAAGTGTCTGTACTAGATCGTTTTCTAAAGAAAAGTTTCGACACTATTTAGTTTTCTAAAGAGACGTGTCTGTACTGGATAGTTTTCTATATTAAAGTGTATGTACTACAGTTTAACCTTGGTATAACGAATCTTAAGGGGATTAGAAAAAAAAAACGTTATATCGAATAATCCGTTACAATGAGGTTCGTTATATCGAGGTGAAGTTGCACTTCTATTCCTTATAACGAGGTAATAAAAAAATTTGTTTATTAATCAACATCTGCTTACTATGTTATAGCGAACGATTTCTGCTAATAACTCAAAACACATTTGAAGGAAAACACTGTACACAAACACTAGGCAACAATAAATTTTTCTTCGAAGATTTCAGCAGTTAGCCTAATGCATGTTGCTGTCGACTACGAATGTAGGTTTGCTGGAGACGTTGTCGTTGCAAACACAATAATTTTGTGTGTATCTGTTTCATATAATTTGGATTAATTGATGGAAATCGTTATGCCAAGGTTGTAAGTTGACAAAATTCTTTAAATAGAGGTAAATAATTCTTTATATTTCGTTAGTCTGCAGTGAATGAAAATTCGTTATAACGAGGCTATTTCTATTAAATCTTTTGGAGCGTTCAAAAAATTCGTTATAATGAGGGTCGTTATATCGAGGTTTGACTATAGATAGTTTTCTAAAGAAAAGTGTCTGTACCGAATATTTTTTTAAAGAAAAGTGTCTACTACTACTATATTACTACTATACTAGATAGTTTGTTATAGAAAAGTGTCTGTACACGGATAGGTGTTTATAGAAAAGTGTCTGTACTAGATCGTTTTCTAAAGAAAAGTGTCTGCACTGGATAGTTTTCTATATCAAAGTGTCTTTACTAGATAGTTTTCTAAAAAAAGGTGTCTGTACTAGACGGTTTTCCATAGAAAGTGCCTGTACTGGGTATTTTTCTTTCGAAAAGTGTCTTCAATAGACAGTTTTTAGAAAATTGTCTTTAATAGAAAGTTTTGTTAAGAATAGTGTCTGTAGACAATTTTCTATTGAAAATTATCTTCAATAGAAAGTTTTCTTTAAAAAAATGTCTTCAATGGAAAGTTTTCTTTAGAAAAGTGTTTTCAATAGCCAATTTTTTATAGAAATGTGTCTTGCAAATAGTTTTCTATAGAAACATTTCTTAATTACACAGTTTTCTTTGCACAAAATTATTTAGACGAAGTTCCTCTTTATTAAGCTCCCACAGTTCTCTGAACGTTTAAATTTTATATTAAACATTTCCAAACAACTTCATTCCAAATACTTTCACTCTAACAAACTGTAAGACAGCAATTCAAATAAAAAAGTATTTGTAACATCTGCAGATAAAATGTATATTACAGCGATTCCTCGCAAACCATAAAAATAAAAGCAAAATAATAACAAATTAAATAACAAAATGTGTTTTGTTCAGTTTTTAATGAGAAAACTCCTTATAATTATAATGATGAAAGGCAGCGAAATAATTCAACAGGCAGTTAATGCGGATATTACCCGCATCTTTTTTTAAGGAACAGCATTCAGAGCATCAGAGTAGACAGTAGTTTAGTTTGCTTTTCTGTTTATTTTTAATTTTTTTAATTTTTTACAAAATGCTTTCTTTTGAAGTTTATTTAAGTAATTTTGGTATTTTATGCTTAACTTTTGATTAAAGTTTCCTTAATAATGAACAGAAATACGAAAAATTTACCAAAGGCAGTACAGACAAAGACTGGGAATGACTGGAGGAGGGAGAAGAAAAAAACGTTTGTAAAACTAACATACATGCGAAGAGACAGTTAGGCAAGACAGACAGATAGATAGAAGGACAAACAAACATGAAGACTTAATACCTAATAGGATAGATAACAGAAAGTTACAAATTAAAAATAGAAAAATAGTACTTTTAGAAATCATAAATCTAAAAACATTTAAAGTTGTCAACTTTATTATATAAATTTTAACACAATATTAAGTTTCAAAAATCATTCTAAAACTTTTTAATAACTTGGAAAAAAATCATAAAAGTCTATAAATTAAAAGGAAAAAGGTACTTTTTAGCAGATATGGGCATATTGCACTATATTTTTAGTGCACTAAAAATCAAATAATTAGTGGTAGTGCCATTAAAATTTCACTACCACTAAATGATTAGTGGTAGTGCAACATCAAATTGCATTACCACTAACCATTTAGTGGCAGTGAAAAAAAAAATTGCACTACCACTACATTTTAGTGGCATTTAAAAAATAATTGCACTACTACCAAATTTAGTGGTATTTAAAAAAAATTGCACTACTTTTAAATTTAGTGATATTGTAAAAAAATCAAAGCAATTTGGATGAATTATGTAATATAATAGAAAATTAAAGGTATATTTTCAGGTTTTCGTTTAAATGTTTACAATACTTTTTATTTTATTTCTGCTTTGAATTTTTTACAATACCACTAATTTTAATAGTTCTTCTTCTTCTTTTTTAAATACCACTAAATTTGGTGGTAGTGCAATTCTTTTTGAAATACCACTAAAATTTAGTGGTAGTGCAATTCTTTTTTAAATACCACTAAATGGTTAGTGGTAGTGCAACATCATAAGTAAAGTAAATATTGGTAGTGAAATTGTTAGTGCACTAAAAATATAGTGCATTATTCCCATCTCTGCTTTTTAGTAGTGAAAAAAATATATTTCATCCCTGGTAACTGAATAAAAAGACTAAAAGAGGAGAGAATTCAATAGCAAACTTAATAAACTTTTAATTATAATTGGATACCAAAAACTTTTGATGAACACAACTTTGAATGTACTAAATACGTACTAATGTATAAATATATATGGATGTATGTATAGGTATGTCGTATAAATATATTTACTAATGTCTCAATATCTTTGAGCATTGTTGCCTGTAAATATGTATATGAGTGATAAACCTCAATTGCGTTAAATTTCTAGTGAAAAATGTTGTCCATACATTAACAAACAGTATAGATGTATATTTTGGAAATTAAAGTTTTCAATAATGTTTGAAAACAGTTTATTTTACTTTTCAAGGTTTTCTTTGCAGAACAAAGAAAAACTTCAAAAATTTTGTTTTTTTTTAACTTTTTATTGTTCTTAAATGGAATGTGTGTCTGTCTACCTTTCAATTGCTGTTAAAAGATTTGGAAATTGTTTTGCTTTTTAGCAACAAAAACTTCTCAAATGAGTTATTGTGTGTTGAAAATGTATCTTAAAATTTTGACAGAATTTGTATATATAAGGAATAAGGTAAGACTCTTCTACAGAAAAGCTTCTTCACTAAACAGAAAAGTGTCCTCACAAGTCAGTTTTCTACAGAAAAGTGCCTTCACTAGACAGTTTTCTATAGAAAAGTGTCCTCACACGACATAAAAGAGACTTCACTAAATAGTCTTTTTTAGAAAAATGTCCTAACTATACTGTTTTCTATAGAAAAGTGTACTCACTAGACACTCAGTTAAAAAGAAAGAAAATACTAAAATCAGTTATTAATCTAGAGTTAAAAGGCGAAATGGAATAGAGTAATAGAAAGTCAGTCCTTCATTAAACTAAAGCTTAACACGAGAGAACAAAGACTTGCCATTATAGTAAAATATTTAAAGTTAATAGTCAAAATTTCCGCTATTGGAACTATGTGCACTCCTCATCTATTAAATAAAGTCCGTTTTCTAAAGAAAGGTGTCTTCACTGGCAAGATCTCTATATAAAAGTGTATTCACTAGACTGTTTCCTATAGAACACTTTTTGAATTAGAATATTTTCTATAGAAAAGTGTCTTCACTAGACAGTTTTTAATAGAAAAGTGTCTTCACTAGACTATTTTCTTAAGAAAAGTGTCTTCATTTGACAATGTTCTATAGAAAAGTGTCTTGATTGCACAATTTTTTATAAAAAGTATCCTCATTATACCATTTTCTCTATTAAAGTGTTTTTACTGCACAGTTTTCTCTAGATTTCTCACTATCTAAAACAATTGAGGATATTGCATTAAAATTTCCTAAACCAAAAATTTCTAGTTTCTTTTAAGTGTTTGCTAAATGTCTTGTAATTAATAGAAATTTTTTTAAATGTGTTAAATCGTATTAGTTGAAATGTACTGCCAAGACACTGTTACCACACAAAAACACTCACATTTAGTACAACAACAATTTCAGTTGAAAACTATTTTCATTCAATCGATACAATTTCATTCTCTAATTGTACTTAAAGTGGTATAAATAAGTTTTTATCTTTGAACGACAAACGAACGCCTTAAAATGAAAGAAAATTGAAACAAATACTAAAACTTTAATTAAATTAAATTGTGCAGATTGAAAATGTCTGTGTGTGTGTAGAGAAAATAAAGCTTTAGTTTCAGAAAGAAATGACAATTTCTTCTAAATGCAAATGCAGTATGAGCAAAAAATATTTAATTATTGTGCCATAATTGCAAAAAAAGAGGCATTAAGCCTTAAGAAGATTAAATCAAAAATTTGTTGTTTAGGGTATATAGAGACATATTTGCTTAATTTCTGTTCTGTTAAACGGAGTAAAAATGTTTGTTCTGTTGTAGCTCTTTATTGGTTGAAGAGAGTTTATCGTAATAACTCAATAATTTCAGAGACTTATTTATTTGTAACAATTTATTATGTTTCCTTCTGCTCTTGATGCTTAAGACAAACTCGACATTTCTCCAACCTAGACTTAACCATGTGCAACACTATTTCAGCATGAACACTTTCACCAAAATTTGTAGTTAATTACTTCACTAGTGCTTAATAATCAACCACATTTCATTTTCCTGTTACGGCAAAGAAACAAATACATCTAGATATGACTAGCTATGTGTATCTTTCATTTACAAAAACAGATGTAAAATGTACGATTATAAACAAAGATACATCTTACAATGGCAATAAAATGTATACTGTTATATTTATGTCAGTATTTAGTATAAAAATCACGAACATATTATTGATAGTTGGTTTTAGAAAAAAAAGTAGTTGATTGATTTTCCATAACGATTAAAGCAATCACTAGTTCTATAGATATTCTATATATATTATGAAGCAACGATTTTGCCAAAAGCTTTAACAAGAAAAAAAAACTAAGAAATAAATAAGGAAACGGAAATGTAACAAAATTGAAATGCTGCAAGAAAGTTTATTAAAAACTGTACGTAGTAGTATGAGTGTAACAATTTATATCAGTAGCAAAATAAGAATTAGTTTTGCAATTTAATTAAAAACGAATTTAATTAAACACATATACGTATTAAACTTTGCAAATAGTAAATATTTTAGGTGCGTTCAATAAAATAGAATAGTAATGAATGTCTGATACGCCAAATAGATTAACTTGACTTTCTTAAATTCTACCTAATTTCATTTAAGTCATCGTTTGATAAATAAAATTATCATGGAAAAAACATGTTTGAACATACCTACCGTTTTCATTACTTAGAAGCAGTTTGATAATGCATGGCTTATTATCAGATATACATTTAAGGACTTAACTAATAAACTACTAAATAGACTACATATTTAAGATTTATATTCAAAAAAAATTATCATAAATGTAGGGTATCAACCGTGGTCGACCTCTACTGACGTTTACATAACGGGGGATCATACTATATACAGACGAAACGACAGACATGGAACGATTTGAAGTAGAGACAGATTGGACGGAAGGAACATGAGTTGTAGGAAAGATGTTGAAGTGACAACAGATAGATCGGACGTGAAGTTTTGTAATAATAATATAAGAAAGTTGAAATGTAATATAATAGAATTAAAATGTAATATAATTAAAACGTAATATAAGAAAACTAAAATGTACTATAAATGAATTTAATAAAAATAAACAGTATGATATAATGAATTTCCTACAATTTTCCTACATAAATTATTCCATGTCATAACTTTTTTATAGTTTATATTTAGTTAATTGTGTTAATCTATTTGTCAAAACACTCATCTAAAAGTACGTCTACATAATTTCAAATACAATAAGAGATTATTAAGAGAAAATGTAATTGCTTTATGTTTTAAGCAATTGAAATATGTAGAATTTTGTGAGATATCTTTGTAATATTCCTCATTGTTTTATTAATAATACTCGTAAATAATATATTAGTTTCAATGGAAATAATAGAAATTAATGATATCGCAATTTACTACCAGGAAATATCTTTATTAAAATATAGTTTCTTTTCATGAGAAACTATTTAAATTAACGAAAAACATTTAAATATAAAATTCTTTTATTCGAAGTTGCCTTCTAGTTAAATATAAAAATTTAATTTGAAATTTATTTTTGTATACTTCAGAGACATAGAGATCTTTTCAGTGAAGACACTTTTCATTGTACAGTCTTTAGTGAAGACACTTTTATATAGAGAATTGTTAAGTGAAGACACTTATAGAAGACACTTTTCTATGGTATATGTCTTCACTAAAAAGTTCTCTATATAAAAAGTGTCTTCACCAAACTGTTTAGTGAAGACACTTTGCTAAAGAAAACTGTATTTAATAAAATATAATTATTGCTTTTGTTATTGACGACTAATTTTCACTTTTTCTTCTAAAATATGTATATAAAATTTATGATTGATTTGAAACACAAACAATTGTTAGATAAATGTCTTTATTAGAAAAGTTTTTAAAATTAAAGGAATTCCTATAGGTAAGACAGTTTAAAAGGATTGAAAAAAAGAGTCTAAATTAGGCAATTGTCCATAGAAAATAGATAGCTTTTTATGAAAATAGTCTTTGCGAAAATGAGCAATTTTCTATAGAAAGTTTTCTTTAGAAAAGTATCTTGAATGTAAAGTTTCCACAGAAAAAACTAAAGTATCTTCACCAAACAGTTTTCTATAGAAGAGTGTCTTCACAGTTTTCTGTAGAAAAGTGTCTTCACTAAACAGTTTTTTCTAGAAAACTGTCTTCACTAGACTTTTTTCTATATAAAAGTGTCTTTACTAGACATAGAAAATGGAATTTACTGAAAATATATCTATGTATATAAAAATGTCTTCAAAATACAGTTTTCTTTAGCAAAGTGTCTTCACTAAACAGTTTGGTGAAGACACTTTTTATATAGAGAACTTTTTAGTGAAGACATATACCATAGAAAAGTGTCTTCTATAAGTGTCTTCACTTAACAATTCTCTATATAAAAGTGTCTTCACTAAAGACTGTACAATGAAAAGTGTCTTCACTGAAAAGATCTCTATGTATATAAAAGTGTCTTCACTAAACAGTTTCCTTTCGAAAAGTGTCTTCACTAAACAGTGTTCCATAGAAAAGTGTCTTCACTAGGCAGTTCCCAGTTTTCTCTAGAAAAGTGTCTATTAATAGACAGTTTTCTCTTGTAATTGTCTTTTAATAGACAATAGAAAAGTGTCTTGGAAAAGATAAATAGAAAATTGTCTTGAAATAAACAGTTTGTCTAAAATAGCCAGCTTTCTTTTCGTTTTTATTCATAGTTACAAGCCATATTATATTAATCAAAACCAAGAGTCCTTGTAAGCAAAACTTTAAGTTTAAATAAAAATTTTGCTGGCAAAAAATCAAATTTTATCTAGCGTAAATATTTGCAAATTGTCAATAAATAAATACTACATTTACATAAAGGTGGTATTAACTTAAGATTGTTTCTATTTACAACAACAACAAAAATAAGTCAGTAATTTAAGTACAACATTACAAACAACTATACTACTAATATAGCAAGTAACATTTTCCCTCGAATATTAAACTAGGGATACTTTTTTTGTTACATTCACTGTACCTCCTTGCTAATACAAAAAATTGATTTCTGTTTTCTATTCCCTTTTGTTGCTCTTTGTTCTCATTTTCTATTTATATATTTCCATATACATTTCTGTGTAACGGACGTACAACAATATGGATGCTGTCTGTCATCTTGTCTTCATCGTTTTTACATAAACAAATAAAAAATCAAATTTAAACCAAATTCCAACAACCAAACAACCCATATATCTATCCTCTAATGCTGTGTATACGGTTGCTGTAATCTGGAATAACAATAACGGCTACAACAACAACAACAATAACAACAACTACAACAAACTCAATGATTTTGTAACGAAACATTAATAGCGCGTGGTTTTGGTATGCGTGTTGTGGGCGGTAAGACTGGTGCTGATGGCAGACTATTTGCGTACATTGTATGGACAGTGCCTGGAGGTCCAGCTGAAAAGAATGGTTTACAACAGGGCGACAAGGTAATTGAGTTTACTCTACAATAATGTTGATTTTTAGATTGTTTCTTTATGTGTTTTTTGTTTTGTTTTTATTCAACACTATAGTAGAGTAGTGGGTCGAACATAATGCAAAATGTATCGAGTTGTTAGTCACCCTAGGAAAATGAAGTTTGTTCAGTTTTAAATCTGAACATTTAAAATCTATGCTACACAAAAATACTCGTATTTCAATCATAAAGCAAACTTCATTTTTAGGTGGCATATACTAGACATATGTTTGTATTATTGTAAGTACTCGTATGTGGGGAGTATTTTAACGGGAATAGAGTTTGTTTTTAAAAATACATTTTTTCAACCCTACAGCAGAATGATGGGGTTATATTTATGTTTGTAATTAGTAATTCCATTTCCAATACATGGAAATGCATTGATTATTGATGCCATAAGTTGTTTTGCGAACTTATGCAATTGTAATGCCGTACTTATATATATTATACTTATTAAAAGTATTTTTAAAACTAAGAAAAAAATCATTCAAATTTTCATTTATATATTAAATAAATTTATTATAATATAAATTTATTATAATATTCTTTATAAAAACCTAAGATTTAAGCTCTACTGAGGCTGTTTAAGTACTTAAAATTGAAGCTAAAACTAAACAATATCTAAGATTGATGCAAAACTGTGACTTGTATGTAAAATTCGCCAGATTATTGTGATCTGTGATCACTGCTACTATATTCCATATTCAACTACGTTGAATTTTTATCAGTGTTGCAGTTCCGTTTTCACAAAGCTGCACGCAGAGAAAAAATATAGTTGTGCATGTTTACCACAACTATTTCAACATTTTTAAACAGTTTTTTAAAAATATGGTAGTTATTTATATGATTTCTGCAACCTTGATATGGTTAAGTTACCATTCACATGATTATAGCAATCATAGTTATATGATTATAGCAATTATGTAATGTTAATGGGTATCAGTTTTATGATATATGATTGTAGCATATTATATTGTTTTCTATCATAATCAAAACATGATTGCAACAAATATAGAAATATATAGACATCTTATATACGATTGTAGTAATCATAGAAATCCTAAGAATTGCTTCAGATAAATCATACTTGGAGGGTATTGATAGTTCCCCACAATCTGACTATTCGTTATGGAAGGTGGCACGATGTTTAAAAAGACCAGTTAGAGGAAAACCTCCTCTGCGAAATCCGACTGATGACTGGGCTAGAAATGATTCCGAGAAGGGGACTTTATTTGTTAACCATTTAAGAAATGTGCTTACTATAAACAACTCAAATAATGCATCTGATTTGCCACCACACGTTATTAGACCTCCTGTACCTCCAAGACTTAGCTTTAATGATGTTCAAAGCGATATTGGTACTCTGAACCTTAAAAAAAGCTCCAGGTATGGAGTTACCTCGTGTAGCTAGAAGAATTATCCTCTTTATCTTCAATGCTATTTTATGCCTAGAATACTATCCTGCAGATTGGAAGGTATCTATGATTATCATGATTCCTAAGCCAGGGAAGGACCCCACCAAAGTAGAGTCATATAGGCCAATTAGCCTACTGCCGACAATTTCAAAACTGTTTGAAAAATTGTTAATGGCTAAGTTGATTCCAATTCTGAACGACACTCAATGTATTCCAAATCACTAATTCAGGTTCAGAGCTAAACACAGTGCCATCGAACAAACACACAGATTAGTAAATGTGATAATGTTATCTTACATTCTAAAGTATTAATGTACGCTGATGATGTAAAAATTCTAAATACTTTGGTAAATACTAATAGTCAACGCCTACTTCAATCTGATATTGATAAATTTTCTCAATGGTGTAAAATAAACTTAATGGATTTAAATATTAATAAGTGTAAGCACATGCAATTTTTCAGAATTCGCATATTTGACTCCAACTATTTTATAAATGGAACTACGTTGGAAAAAGTTCATAATATTATAGATCTTGGAATATTGTTAGATCACAAGCTAAACTTTCGTGATCACATCGCGCTAACTATTAATAAAGCAAATGGTGTTCTTGGATTTATGAAACGATGGTCCAAGGAATTTTCCGACCCATACATCACAAAACAACTATATATTACATTGGTTCGTCCCATTCTTGAATATGGAGCAATTATTTGGGATCCTTGCTATAATATTTATATTAATAGTATTGAATCTGTTCAAAAGCAATTTTTAATATTTTGTTTACGTGACCTTGGATGGAACTCACTCGTGCTACCATCATATGAGAGTAGACTCAATCTAATTAAGTTACCTACCCTAAGAAGTCGTCGAGTAATGTTGGGTATTTCATTTCTACTTGGGTTAATTCGTGGTGATGTTAATTCCGAGTTTCTGCTTGGTAAAATTAATTTTAATGTACCAATTAGACCAACACGCAACTTTCAATTATTGAGAATAATGTACTACAGATCCGTTTATGCTAACAACGACCCTTTTCGCCGTATATGTGAAAACTTCAACAAATGTTACCATGTTATAGATATATCCGATAGTAATGATATTGTAAAAAGAAAAATTATTTTGTATTTAAATTCTTAAATGTACTTTATTTAAGTTATTTGTATTAATTCATTTGTTTGAAAATATTTTTTTTTTTTTTTTTTAATCTATAGACCTAATTACTGTTTTGTCATTTACTATATATGTAGTCAGTAAGGATGTAAAATCTATTGACCTAAATAAATAAAAAAAAAAAAAAAAAAAAGACGGTCGTTTGAAGAGAAAAAATACTGTTCCGCGATTTTCATTGATGTTTCCCAAGCGTTCGACAAAGTCTGGCATGAAGGTTTAATGCATAAAATAAAATTAGCTCTGCCTGCTAACACCCACAAACTTATGAAAAGTTATTTATATGGTCGCAAATTTACAATCAAAGAAGGCGATTTTTTAAGCCCCGCTCAGCCAATTGAAGCAGGAGTACCCCAGGGTAGCATACTGGGTCCTCTTTATATTTGATTTATGCATCCGACATGCCGTCAGACCCCATAATACATACTTCAACTTTTGCAGACGATACAGCCTTTATTAGCGTTCATAAGGACCATCAAATAGCATCACAGAATTTGCAGAAATATGTTTATAAACTAGAGAATTGACTTGAGCTTTGGACAATCAGGGTTAACGAACAGAAATGTATTCATATAACTTTCACATTGCGAAAAGATACCTGCTCGTTCATCAGAATAAATAACCAAATTATCCCGCAAAACAATGAAGTCAAATACCTCGGAATCCACCTCGATCGTCGTCTAACTTGGAAGTCTCATATCGACGCAAAACTTACACAGATGAAATTAAAAGCAGTGCAACTTAATTGGCTAACCGGCAGAAATTCTACATTAAAGTTGGATTGCAAACTTTTGTTGTACAATGCAATTCTAAAGCCAATCTGGTGTTATGGAATTCAATTATGGGGTACTGCCTGAGCATCCAACATTGAAAAAATTCAAAGGGGTCAAAATAAAATTCTACGTATAATTACTGCAGCTCCATGGTACGTTAAAAATTCTCGAATTCACAAAGATCTAGGCATTCCTTTGGTGAAAGTCGAATTTACAAAATATGCCTCAAAATATGTCAGCAAACTTGAACACCATGCAAACCCACTTGCACGAGACATCCTTAACTTTAGTGACCATGTCCGGTTGAGAAGGAGGGACACCCTTGCTTTAACTCAAGCGCAAAACAGATGACTGGATCAGTGGATGTAAATTTTTTGTAGTATCATAATATTTTGTCTAGCACTGGCTGGACTTATTATTTTCTTTTAGTATTAAGATTCGAAAACTTATTGTCATTTCAAAAAAATATGAATCGCAACTTAACCATATTATGGTTACCGCAAGCATATATATAATTACAGTGACCATAAAATTGTTGAAAAAATTGCAAAAATGTTGACATTGTTGTGGTAAACATATACAATAAACAAGTTTCTGCAACATTTTAAATCTATAAACATATTGCTGCAACATTATTTCCTAAAAACAATATATTTACATATATTGTTAATTATTAAATTAACTATTAAATTGAAGTACAGAATTACATTTTACTTAATTTTTTGAGACCGTACATTTAAAGCCCACACAGGTTTGTTACAATAGTTGCCATTCATTCTAATTTCTTTAAAATGTTTTTATTTTAAATTGTGCATAAAAAAAAACTTGTATTATTATTCCTGTAGTGTTTCTACGTCGGTTTTAATTGAATTTTTTTCAATTTATGCCTTTAATATTTTGCTGCCACCATTACTTGATGATTTGTTACACGTTTGCTGGTGTGAATTATCAGTTATGTTTACTAGTTGACAATTGCAGACTTTGGAAAATGCCACCACCACTTATTATTCTTACTTTCTTTTAAAATGCAAACGAAGTTAGTGATTGATAGGTTAATGATAATGCATTTGCATACAAATAGAGTGTTGTTAAAGGATTTTTAAGGGTCCCAGAGTCTAATACATAGATTGTACAACAAATTACAAGGTTTTTGTTAGTTTATGAAAGGGAAAATAGTAAATATGAGAACACCTAACTAAGATCAGACTAAATGTAGCTTTTAAATTTGGAATATTTAATCTTAAGTTGTAGAGCTAAACGTCGATGGTTTTTACAATTTATCCTTACAAAAATCCAAATTTCCCAGATTAAGTAAAACAAATATGATTACACATATTTGAACTTATGTTCAACAGCTTTATTTAAATGATGTTTGTTTGCTTATTCCTCCTTGACATAACCCATTAATATATACAAAAAACTATAATTTAAATTGTTGGTGTTATTATCAATATTGCAAAATTTTCATCCAAATATGAATTAATATAAAGGACACAATTTAACAATAAAATAATCCAAATATACAGACAGTTACACACACATCAATCTTAGTAATTTAGTGTATTTGTAAATATTGAGATATGAATGTAACATCTATGTTTTCATGCTGCAAAAAAAAAGCACAAAAACCTTTAAGGCTTTTTTATGTTGACAACAATAATTCCCTTTCATATACATACATACATTTGCACATACAAACATAGTTTTATATTCGAAATATTTTTTATCGTCGCTGGTCGTTGGCCTTTTTTGTGATAAGAGTAATACAAAAAAAAAAAAGAAATCTCCATACTCTCATATGGATATTAATATTAATAATAATTGTAATAAGAATATGTTTGCTAAAAACCTCTTTTCAACAATATTTTATTTTAATGTCAATCATTTTCAAGTACATAGTCCTTTATATTTTATATATGTACATACATATATTTGCATATCTATGTATTCTCTAGACTTGTCATAATAAACTTAAATATTTTATTGAAAATACAATCCCCCAAAAAATGCGTCTAGATTTACATAAATAGTCGTTGACAGTTAATGGCTGAAAAAATGTTGATAAAAAATTACATACATAAATACTTTAAAAAAAATGTTTGTTATTTTCTGAAAATTTATAATATATTAAGTGATTTTTTCTTTGTCATTTGCGAGAAGGCAATTTAACTACTTTAAAGGACGTTTAACGTGTTTATGTTTAAATGATAAAGAAGTAAGTTTGAAAGACATGTTGTTGCAACATTATGACTCCAGCAACATGTTGCTAGATAGTAGTGGCATTTCCAAAGGTCTAAAATTGTCAACGAGTAAACATAGCTGATAATTCACACCAGTAAACGTGTGACAAATAATCAAGTTATGGTGGCAGCAAAATATTATAGACTGTTAATTTTTTTTGTAAATGACATACTTGTTTAAATATTTTTATTAGAAATCTAGTTTTCTAGTTTTTTTAAATATTGTCAAATTTTTATTACTAGATTTTTACTGCTGAATTAAAAGGAAGGTTAAACAAATGTAAGCTATTTATACATATATATATGTATATATATTTTTAATATAATTTCAAATATTTCGTTCTTTTTAGTGAATAAACATTATTGTAACGTTTAATCAAAAAAGCCTTCTTTTATTTGGATCGTCAACATACACTCAAATTTAAATAAATTTAATTAAATTCGAGGGATAGACACTACAGCCATAATAATATTTGCAGTCAAAACGATAAACGAAAATACTACAACTGTTATAAACTGTTATAAAATTTAAGAATTTACTTTTATTTACTTAAACTGCGAATATCTTGAGATAATATAATTGTCTGGTTCTCATGGTATTATCGCAAAAGGCATTTATGAATTCCTTGAAAATGTCAAACCATTCCAAATGTTTAAGAACGAACAGAATTTCATAGTTCGGAAGAACGGCCGTATGTGAACACTCAAATCCAGAGAATAAAAAGAAAATTCTTAACCTTAATACAACAACACTTAGAAGTCTACAAGTCTAAGTTCACATCTGGCTCGTATGGGTCTAACCAACAACACCATCCGTAGAAGGTGTGAAGAAGAGGACGAAACCCTAGCTGCCATATTTATAAAAAAATTAAAGTAGACTTCAAGTGTACATTAAGCAAATTTTGTATGAAATTTTGTCTTAAAGCACCCTTCAAGCCTATTTTATTTTTTATAAATACGGCAGTAGAACATTACCTGTGCCATATGCATACTTTCATATGGACACTATACCAAAATTGGAATATTTTACGAATTCAAATTGAATATATCTGAGATAGTTTCTCGGGGGCACTAAGTTCTTAACTCAGTCGCCTTTATTATTACATGAATATAAATATGAAGAATAAACGAATTTCAAAGAGCGCACAACATGCCGAAATTAATTAATTGTATACTCAGAACGGCGTGGACCTTTAATTCTACTTATCCTATTTTACCTAGAATTATGTTGCAGCATCATTTTGCTAGAGTCATAATGATACATCAACTTGCTGCCAATGACATATTTGCTAGAGTCATAATGTTGTTGCACCATATTATCCGAGTAATAATGTTATAGAAAAATCTCGCTAGCGTTATAATTTTGTAGCAACACTTTGCTTGAGTAATATCGTTTCAACAAACATGTTGTTAAAGTTATAATGTTGCATAAACATATTACTAGAGTTATAATGTATTATATTAAAAATTGTTCGACCTTTTTGTTTTTAATCAAATTATATCTTTATTTGCTATTGGTATACATTGTAAGCTTTAATAAGTCTCGTTTAAAGGATAAATTCAAAGCTTTACTAAGCAACGTTCAAGGTATATATTCTAAGCTTTACTAACAGGCATGTTCTAAAAATCACGTGATTTCAAATCACATACCGTTTTGAAATCACACGTGTGATTTTGTGCTGTTCTGTAAATCACACCTTTGTTGTGTTTTTCGGTGTGATTTAATTTGTCGAAAGCACAAGAAAACAGCTGATTTCTTTATTTTGAAATATTTCTTTTAGAAACAATAAAACGTACATACATAAAATAAAATGCTTGGAGCTTCTTTAATATATTTAATTGAGTTAAAAAAAAAGCAGTTAAGAGATGAACGCATTAAAAAGCGTTGTTTGCGGGTTTTATCACATCCAATGGATATAAACAAAGCATTGTAATTACATAGATAAAGGTCAAATATAAGGGTTAGTTATTGGAATTTTTTTAGATTCAACAACTAAAAACAAGCCTAAAATCACAAAAGAAATCACAAAAGTAAATAAATTTTTTAAGGAAAAAAAATGTGTCAAGTTTTTTTATTAATTTTTAGGTGTTTTTTTTGAATAAAATATGTTGTTGTAAAAGCAAATTAATTTATTTAAATAATTTATTTTAATGTTATCCATGTAAAAGCCGAAAAAATGACAAAGTGATTTGAAAACATTAGTGACCTAGCTGAACGTTTTAAAATCACAAACTTATGTGCACAGAACACCTTTTATGTGATTTAAAATCACTTTGATAAAAAGTGATTTGCAGAACATGCCTGTAAGTCACGTTTAAATTATAGATTCTAAACCACTACACCACGTTTAAAATTAAGGTTTAAGTTTAATATTTTAAACTTTTCTAAACCACATTAAAAATTTTAACCAGATTTAAAGTTAAAGTAGGTTAAGTTTAAGCCACATTTAAAGTTTAAGCTTCATTTAGATTCTAAACTCCAAGTTTTACTAAACCAGCACGTTTAAGACTGAAAGTCAAAATGCTATTAAACATGCCATAATAAGTTTGCTTAAATGTAAACTTTACAACGGTTTCAAAACTATAACACCTTATCTACCCCTACATAAAAATTTCTATAAATAACTCTCTCTCTAAACCTACAATTTGCAGATACTAGAATGGAATGGCATGTCGTTAATCGATCGCAGTTTCGAAGAGGTGTGCAGCATAATGGATCGAACGGGTGATGTGGTGGAATTGTTAGTAGAACATGCAACCGATTTTCGTATGTGTGATTTATTCGATGAAAATATACCGCCCGGTAATAGTGGTGGCAACGAGAGAGGGCCACGACGTTCGGGTGATGGGCCCATTGGTTTGGGTCTAATAGCGGGTAAGTTTCAAAACAAACATTTTCTTATTCCCATATACATAAATATTTAAATGTTGTGGTATTTGCACCGAAATGTCTTTAAAAATTCCAAATAAAAGACATTTAAATGTAAATATAATTTTAAAAAAAAATTTAAGTTTTGAAGCAAAATTATTGTTTTATATTTCAAATAAAAAAATAAATTTTTGTATGTGTTTATTTTCTTATCTTCTCATTGATTGATTTTTTACGTTTTACCAAATTTTTGTTAATACTTCATGCTACAAAAAAACAATAAAAAATCAAACATATTGTCACAACTACAATCAACTACAACAACAACAATACAACTACAACAACAATGTCTATATATATACAAAAAATCCAAATAAATGTATAGACCCTGAAACTACCACAGACAAATCACCGGCTTCGCCGACACGACGGAAATTACCCAAAACCCCGGTATAAATAATAATTCGTATTTTATATAAATATTTATTCATTATTTAATAATTATTTTCTCAAACATTATTAACAAAACAAACAACAACTAACTAAAAACTATTTGTAGTAAAACCCTATCAAATTGATATAAACCAACAAAAAGAAATTGTGAAAAAAATTTAATTAAATTAAAAAAAAAACAAAAAGTAGTTAAAAAGAAATTTTGAAACCCCTTTTATCTCACTAACAAAAAAATCTAGTTATAAAACATTAACACTTTTCTACAGAAATATATGAAAAAATTAATCATACTTTATAATTTAGTTTAAATTTGAGTTAACTTTGAATTAACTCACAGCTTCATTTTTGTTTTTTTTTTTTTTAATTAAGTCTACTACTACAGCCTAAAAGTATGCTTGTTTTTTCTATCAATTAATTAACTCTTTAACATATACTTTATTTAACATGAACTGTGAATGTTTTTTTTATACATATTACGACAAATTTTTCTATTAATGTTCATTTTAAACTTAAATTCAATTAAAAAGCAACACTAACATGAGTTTTATTTTATATTTAAATTAATTATTTATATTTTTTGTTATTTTAAACGCTTTTAATACTTGTTTATTTTGTATTAGTTATAAAAATCTATAATTTTTTTTAACAAAATTCATTAAATATATTAATTGTATGTAGAAATTTGATTATATTTATAATTAAATAAAAAGTAATTTTAAAAACGTTATTTTTATTATTTTTAAATATTTAGTATTTGGAGAATAATTGTTCAGTTTGGTACTCAGTTCTAAAAATCGATTTATTTAGTTTTTATTTAATTTTGTAATGAAAACGTTTCTTAAAACTAATGATAAGCACAAGATTTTCTATAGAAAATTGTGTATTTTACACAAGACTATCTGTAGAAAAAACTGCTAAACATAAGATTTTCTATAGAAAATTGTATTATGCACAAGATTTTTTATAGGAAATACTATAAGACACAAAATTGTAAATGAGAAGTACTGATTACATAAAATACTGAAGATTTGTTGAAAGCATCAAATTAATAGAGAGATTATTTCGACACTTTTGAACATTAATATCATTAAAGAGTGCATTTTTCATCCCGGAAATCAACTTTCCAAATGCACTGAACGCTCCAAGATTTATTTAAGTACATTTAAAATTGTTCAAAATTTGCCAAGATTATTTTGAAATGCATACTACACAAAATTACAGTTTAAAGAACATTTTTTTTTAGAATTATATGCTGTACTAAACCACGTTTATACTTTAAAATTACCAGCTTTATACAACCACATTTAAAGTTAATCTGAGTTAAAGCGAAAGTATAATACATGTTCAGAGTTTAAGCATGTTTTAGAGTTGACATTCGAAGTTGTAATAAACCACATTTACAGTCTAATTCATAAAAACTTATCAAGGGTTTATAACAAGGTAATAAACCTTTGACAAGTTTTATGAATAAGGGGGTTAAAGTTTAGACTTATAAGCTTTACAAGTCTCATTTATTTATTTATCATTTAGAGTTGGAATTCGTAGCTGCTTACACCCTTTACAAAACCACATTAAAAGAAAAGGTGGGTTAAAGTTAAAGCCTAATTGAAAGTTGGAATTTAAAGTTGACTGTGGTACTAAACCACGTTTAAGCTGTTGAACTAAACCACGTTTAAACTTCTGAACTAAACCGCGATTGAACTAGACCCTGTTTGAACTAAACTCGTTTAAAAGTTTAAAATTAAAGGCTATAAACTAAACCCAGTTTAAAAATAAAAGCCTTAAACTAAACCACGTTTAAACTTTAGAACTAAACCAGGTTTGAACTAACCCCCATTTAAACTAAACTCGTTTGAACTAAGCCACGTTTAAACTAAGTTTAAAATTAAAAGCTTAAAAGTATAAGCTTTAAACTAAACCACGTTGAAACTAAACCAAGTTTAAAAAAAATAAAAGTTTTAAAAATTTACATTTAAAGTTAAAGTGGTTTAAAGTTAAAGACGTGTTTTGAGTGTAATTTTAATTTAGAATTAAAACACAAAGTTAATGGTTTATGTTTTAAACCAAGTTAAAACTAAACTTAAAGTTTAAAAAAACTTTATACGTTTTTATACTATACCTTTTAGTAACATCAATTAAATAAAGATTTATAAAATTCTAAAAAGCACTTAGTCGTATTTGCACAATTTTGTATAAAAAAATCAAACACTTTGTTTCCAGCTTTCTTTAGTTACTTATTAAATAAGTACTTTTTAAAAGTTGATCTGGAAAAAAGTACTTATTTATTTTATGTAACGTATTATAACGTCGTATTTGTTTAATAAATCAAAGTATTATATTTTAGCTTCTGTGGCTAATTAAAAAAAAGTATTTTTAAAACGAACCAGAATTAATGGGAAAAAGTACTTTTATAAATATTTTCATATTTACCTAAAAATTTGAAAAAAGTACTTTTTTATAGAATTTTTTATAGAAATCAAATTTTTATAAATATTGAACTGTTTTGATCTTGTTATTATGAACATTTTTAAGAAAGTTTTTAAAAATATTTTTTTTTATTACAAGTACAATTTACAGACTTTACAGACAAGTTTAAAAAGTACTTTTTACAAAAAAGTGCTTTTAAAATTTTTTATTTAAATTCTTCATAGCTATAAAGCAAAGTATGCAATATCGATACAAAATTTTATAAACACACAATTACCCCACTATAATTTTACAGCTAATTGAAAAAACTAACTAATTTAAAATAATATTTGTTCATGTTTTAAATATTTTCCAACGCTTAAGTCTTGGTACCATCTTCTAATTCTTACTTTTTATTTGCCTATATTTTGTTTTGCGTTTAACAAATTATGTAAAATATAACGAAATAGGCACAACAAATATTTTTCAATCTTTAAAAACTCTAAAGAAACTTTAAGAAACGTTTTTAATTATTTACAAATATAATTTCATTATTTTATTTCATTTATTATTTCTAATCACATTTATAATTGCAGTACAAGATGTATTATTATTACTAATATTAATATTATACTTAATCGATGTTGTAGTATTAGAAATTTTTTATTACTACCAATAAATAATCTACAAAATTATATATAAATTAAAAAAAAAGTTATACAAAACAACCAACAAAAATAATATATATTTAAAACGAAAAATTAAACAAAACAGCTACTAATGACCTCTTAAGAGAGATGGTACAAAAAACAGAAACATTTCAAAATTTATTCCAAAAAAAATTCAACTTTTTTAGGGAAGGAATACTTCACTAAAATAAACTAACTCAATAAATTTCCTTAAATGCGTCAATGTTAAGTATTCTATACAGCAGAATTTTCTATTAGAGTCAAGAAGTTTTTCAAAAAGTATAAATGCTATTGCAAATTGGTTGGATTGGTTTAAATCCTCCTTGATAAATCCTATATATAGATTTCAGTCAATATCTGTCGACATTGTAGGTATTATTGTACTTAAGCTTTTGGTGAATTTTTATTATTTTTTCTCATTTTACCTTTTTTTTATTGTGTAGTGCGCTTTTCATTTTAACAAATTTGGAAAATATTTGGTTATAAAATATGAATATAAATGCAACTGCAGGTGAATTTCATATTTTTATATTTTAAAAATAACGTTTGTAGGATTAATGCTATATGTATATGGCATAATTAAAAATAAAATTTATATTTTAATAAATAAATAACATCGGAAAAAATAAGTAATTTTGTTGCAGAACATGTTGATGATTGGCCTTAGGATCAATGATTTTTATCGGAAAATATCAACACCAGAACTGGTTCTACAGAAGTATGGCAGAGATTATTTAGAATAGATATGGAATCAGTTCTTTAATCAATGATATCTGTTTGAAATTGTAATTGTCGTAAATAGTTTTAGGAAATCCTAACTCAGCAAACACACATTCTAAAAAACAGTTCTTGAACTATAGAAGTAGATAGAACTACTTAATATCAAACTTGTAGTTTCACAGAAGTAGATCCTTAAAAACTTTTTAGAAGTACTTAAGAATCACAATAGCATTCTTAAGAATGTTTTTCAGCAGTAATTGCGATATCGCTAGTTGCAAATTTTTAATTAAAGAATCTGAAGTGGTTGTGATTACACTCGGTTAAGAACTAGTTCCAAGATCTCAAAATGCTCTAAATATTATACATTTTAAAATTTAAGCAAGTTTTCTAAGTCTACATTTTCAAAAGACCTTCTACAACTTAAAAAAAACTTTCTTACAAAACTTCATTTAAGCACTTTTAATTTATGTTTCTTTGTAAAAGTATATTCTCATAAAACTAATCGAAATAACTAATAGCAAATAAAATATCTTTTTATTAATTTATTTAATACTGGAAGTTTTTTTCCAATTTTATTTAGCGGTTAATTTTAACAAGCTATATTTAACAATGCAAAGAGAAAAGTTTGCATCTTGGAACTGTATTAGTGGGATATCTCAAAAAATTTTAAATTTTCAAATCCAAATTACTCGGATTCTAAGATTATTTCAGATATCCCACTAATACAGTTCCAACAAGTACTCTTTAGACCACCATTTCTATATAGTGTGATATGCGAACCATTCACCCAGTTTCCAAAATGGTCACAAATCCTTTCCAGAAATATCATATTTTTCAAATCCAAATTTCTCAAATTCCAAGATTATTTCAGATGTCCTACTATTAATTTGATGTCAACAATTACTTTTTTTTGTATCTTTTTTATTTCTGAAATTATTGCAAATATATAATTCAGACAGATATTTGTATTGTAGTTGAATTAGTTTGACTGTTAAGTGCTTAACAGTGCTCTGTTGGCTGTAACATTATCAATGTTAAAAATTTGGGTTTTTGTCTGTGCTAGTTAAATTCGAATTTATCTTAACACACATCATAGAAAACATATAGCACCCATTTCAAAAAAACCCTATTTATTATATGTAACCCTAGGTTATTATATGGTCGGCCTTGATCGACTATACTTTCTTACTTGTTTATTTTACTTTATTATAAATAAGTTTTGCAAGTACTTATTTGAAAGTCCTTTAGGAATTACTTTCTTGATTAAAATTAATCACAAAACTTTCTCAAACTATGAAATATAATGGAATTGTAAATGGTTAGGTTGGCGACAGGTGATGATCACTAAATATAAATTCCTTCGATCCTCATTTAAATGTTTTAAATGACTACATTTTATAAATTTTGTATTATTTAATAGAATAAAGGTTTTGAAAAGACTAAATCATGGCTATTAAACGATTCATCAAATTATCTCTCACTCTCTCTTTCTCTCTCTCTCTCTCTTAATATAAACTGTAAACTACATTTGAGTTCTATTTTTAATTACGTTTCCTTTTTCAATGAGTAATTTAACAGTAAATTATTCTCACAGTAAGAGCAAAGCACCAAATTTATAATAAATTAATATTTTAATTAAATTAAGATATTTAAAACAGAAGACCGAAAACACATTCAAACCAAAGCCAACTTACCTGGAAACATTTTACAACACAGTTGCGGGACAGTAAATCAAAACAAACACGAGTGGTTAAATGTGAATTTGTAAAGTTAATTTAAATAGCCATAAAAGATTTTTAAGAAATCTAAAATTTTCAACAAACGAAGTAAAGCAGAACTGCATAAATATGTATGTAATAGAATTAAAATGTTTCTTAAAAACCTTTTAAACCTATTGAGATGTTAAAACAACATTAAACAAAACTGCAAGAGATACGGTCTTCAAAAAGAAAACAAATTAGAACAATAAAAGAAAAACAAAATTCACTTAACTAACTATTATACCTATACTCAAACAAAAACGAAAATCTATATATGTAGTAAATATATACACAAATAAATATAAATTAATAAAACGAAACTAAACTTAACAAATACTAATATACAAACATACATACATACATATATAATAATAAAATAAACTTAATTTAACGTATTACGTAGAACTAAACCCAACTAAAACTACCATATTTACATATATGGGTCAATTTCAAAAAAAAAAAACCTACACAACGTGATTTGTTTTGCTTATTTTTAAAGTTTTTTTCAATTCGCCTGTAAGAGTGGCCAATTTATGTAGAAATTGATGAAGAATCCGGCGTTACTTTTAGGCTCTCAAAAAAATCAATATATTTGGATTTTTTTTTTTAGGTTTTCTATGATTTCTATCTTGAGCGACACACATCAAATATGTATAAAAAATCGCTAAAAATGCAAAAATATTTGAAATTCAAGCTTACTACGATGTTCTTTTGTTTCTCAAGATTGAATTTTGCGAAAATCATCTTTTCGATTATAAACAAAAAATCACGATTCAACTTGATTTTTAATTTTTTTTTTTTTAAGTTAATAGTTATTTTAAAATTTTAAGATGAAAATATGAAAATTTTTGTTAAAAAAAAGACTTGAAATTAGAGGTTACTCGCAAAGTAATAGGCTTGTAACAATGTATAATTTTTAAGGAGTTTCCTTCAGGCTAATTTGGTCAAATGTTTGTTTCCAAACGTAAATAAAAACTTGTTCGATTTTTATTTTTTATTTTATTTACCCAACGTTTCGTTAGTTTTATTCTAACTTCTTCAGGGGTCTCCTTCTAAATAATAGCTTTGATGTTTTTTATCATTGGATATTAATTTTTATTATTAATTAGTTACTAAAAAACGTGACATCACGAACAGAATTTTGGTATAAATAATCAAATAATTAATAAAAATATAATATACAATAAACGACCACAAAACTTAAGTCAAGTTTAACTTAAAGCTAATATCACAGAAAAAAATTTTTAATTATATTCTAAATGCTATTATGAACTCTATGCAATGAAATGTTGCATTGCATACTGCGTTTATGAAAACAGCCTTTGTTACATATTCCTCGCTGATCACTCTAATATTTTTATTTTTTTTTACCTAAAATAGTAATGTAAAGTGCGGGGACACAAAAATTGCGTTTTTTTTTAAATTGGCCCATATCCAAACAAACATGACAGGACATGTTTACCTACGAGTACATACATACATATATAATGAATATTTAGTAAAATTTAAAAATTAAAATCAAATGTAGTCCTAATAATATACATACATACATACATATGTATATTATTTCGTTAAATTATGTTGATGTTGTTTTTGAGAGTTACATACATACATATATTTATATATGTATACTTATAAAACTAAATAATATTTATATTATATTAATAAAAGTAATGTTGTGGTAGTTAATGAATTAATAACCGAAAAAAAAACAAATATATATGTACATACATACATACTTACTAACATACATATAAATAAATTAATAATAATAATAAATATTTAATAACTAACTAGTATGTGTATTATGTAAAAGTGTTTATAGTAAATTATTTGTTATTGTTGTAAACAAATAATTGACAATTGTTATTAACAATTGAAATTGACATATATGTAAGATATTAAATTTATTCGATTTTTAATGTCTTCTATTATTTTAATTAACGTATTTAAATTTAAGCTTTAAAGTTTAAACTCAACAGCTTGGATTTTTTAAAACAATTCTCTTTATAATTTATAAATACAAATGTCGTTTTGACAGCATATAACAAGCATCTTTAATAAATATGTACTTCTACGTAATAAAATTTTAAGATGTTCATTATTTTTTATGAATATACTCGTACATACATACTCAAACTTATTATTAGTAGATTTAAGTTTTATTTTGGTTTACACGCCAAGTACACCTAATTCTGTTTTTACACGGTTTGAAAATAGACAAATTTAAAATCTTTTGGGCTAAAATTTTTTTTGTGTTAATTTAATATCACAAATTTAGTGGAATTCCCTTTAGTGCATACAATCAAATGAACTTGTCATACATACATTACTTTTTTTAGAGTGCATATTCGTTTTTCTTTAAGAACTATGCTTGTGTAAAAACACATTGTATATGTATGTGATTTAATATTATAAACCTGAATAGTTATTCTTATTTTTACTAATTTCATTAGGTTTTACAGATAAGGAACCAATCACCTATTCTGAACGAAGTTTCCTGAAACCAATTACCGAGTAAAAACAGAATTAGGTGTACTTAGTCTATTAAGGCAAGTCTACAATTCACGCTGTTTAGTAGGCTTTCATTGAACGAGCTACCTCTCGAGAAAAACAATTTACAAGGGGTCATCTACATTCCCTTAGGTATAAACTCCATGGGATCTCACTTAGTCAGAACAGCACCAAGGTTGGCAGGATTCCAAATCGTAAAAATATTTTAAAAAAGCACTTTAGAAAAGTACACTAAAAAAGTAGTTTTGAAAAGTATTTTGAAAAAGTAATTTTCTATAGTACTGTTCTGAAGAACTTTTCTAAAGTGTTCTGCTAAAGTACTTTTCAAAAGTACTGTACTTAAAAAAAGTACACTAAAAAAGTACTTTTGAAAAGTATTTTCTTTCTTTCTATTTATATACTTGAAAAAAATATTTTAAAACAGTGATTTATAAAAGTACTTTAAAAAAGTATTTTAAAAGAGTGCTTTAGAAAAGACCTATTTTAAAACAGTGCTTTAGAAAAGAACTTTTCTAAAGTACTTTTTCAAAGTACCAAAATATCTTTTTAAAACATATTTTTTCTAAAGAACTTTTCTAAAGTACTTTTCTAACGAACTCTTCTAAAGTGTTTTTCGGAAGTAATTTTCTAAATTACTTTTTTAAAGCATTTTAAAAAAGTTCATTAAAAAATTACTTTTGAACAGTTTTGTAAAAAAGTATCTACTTTGAAAAAGTATTTTAAAACAGTGCTATTATGAAAATTTAAGATACACGTGTTTATGAAATGGCAGGTTAAAAAGAGAATTAAACAAAAACCGGTCAGTTAAAACTGAAACGTGTGAAACAGCATTTATCATCACCAAGTTTTAATTATCTGAGGTTATCACACAGCTCAATAAGAGTTGTGAAACGTGATGTGGTTAAAGTGTTGAAACGAGGACACTTCTTAGTTTGAATAAAAAAATATTACATTTAAATGATTTAAAAATCCATAATTTTTATAGAACAACAAAAATAACAAAAAAGTGGAAATGCTCATAATAACTTTTTTTTTCTATAATAATGTGGCGTGTTCCAAGATTCACGCAAAGAAATACTGATGCGGCAGAAAAGTTAATGATACTAATCTTTTTTTTTGATAAAGAAACTCAAACTGCAAAGCTTTTCGGCTAATCTGCAGAAAACACACAGACTGCACCTAAATATCTCCCATATATTGGTAGAAAATTTTTTAGTTTTTTTTTTAAATGCTTTTAAATTTAGTACATGGTTGAAAGTAATCTTTAAACTAGCGTCATTCTGTATACAGATACTCTTGAGACCCTCAATTCATATTCATATAGAAGTATAAATGTGATAATATGATACAATTTAGCATTGACCCCTGATTGACCCTTGGGTAACAAGCTTTCTTTTTAATTAAGCTTTTCAATTGAAAAAAAAACACTTTTAATAAAATTTCATTGCTCTAACAGATTATGTGTCAATTTCACTTGTTAACTGGCAATTGCGTAGTAAATTAAATTTACAACTCTTTATACATACATATATACATGGTAAAAATAAAAGAATCCTATTGTCTCTCTCTCTCTCTCTCTCTCTCTCTATACACCTTAATTATATATTTATTTATTATATATATGTATATATATATATATATATATATATATACCTATAAAGTATTTAATGTTGTTTTAATGTTTACTAAAAGAAATAATAAATAACCCACCTACTATTAAAAATAAACTCTAAAATAAAACTATTAAACTAAATAAAACTATTTTTTTCCTGTAACAAAAAAAAAACAAATCGAAAAACAAAACCATATAAAGTGCTAAAATTTTCTCTTTTTATACTAAAAATACAAAATAAAAACCTTTAATGAATGTAAAATAACAAAAGAACAATAATACAGCAAGTGTTGAAAATGTTGAAATCAATTACAATAAAAATACAAAACATAATAATAATAATAGACAAGAATGATAATAATGTCAACTTATTTAAACATGAATATAATGAATGGAACTGAACTGAAAAATATTGTAACAAAAATCAAATGTTGTAATGTATGAAAAATGAATATTTTAATGTTAGTTTTTACTCTACGAGTGTCAGTTAGTCAAGCAGACAGTCGTCAGTCAGTCAGTGCAAACATTAAAGTAACTCTTGTCAGATGGGTGATACTTTTTTTTACACTTTTTACACTATTTACTCGTATGTAGTAAAAGACATACAATACTTTTCTTAGTTAAGTGTTTAAAAAAATGTAAAAACTATTTTTCTTTTCCAACTTTTTTCTTTCAATTCTTGAATTAGTTTGCTTTAAAGAAAATACAATACAAGATGGAAACCTCGTTCAAAATTAAAGAAAAATTTTACACAAATTGTTTCGAAAGAATGTTTGTAATTTTGTATAAAAGTTTTTAATTATTTAAACCAATATAAGAGGATCCATTTCGTATTTATAATTATATGAAATGTATTATGATGATGTATAGTCTATATGATATTTTTTATTACTTAGAAAAAAACCTTTCAAATATGTACACATTAATGGATACAAATGTATAAAAACGAATGCTCAAGGGATTAATAGATATTGTTTTCATAAATGCTAAATGTTAAGTTGTATCAAACAATGTAAGTTTAAAGCCAGCAAACATATTGGTTTCACTTTAGACAACAACAATGAATAAATTAGTAATTACTAGGGCTTATACTTAACATAATGCTAAATCCAGCAAAACTTTATTTCCAATTTTCCAATAGCAACTGCCACAACTTCTTTTGGACATTACTTGGTAATTTTAATTGCAACTATGAGCCTTACTTAATATTGATTCTACTAACAAAGAGGAAGAAATATGTATAATTGTGAATTGATCACAAGCATATTTTTAAACATGTTTAAAAGTTATTCAACCATATTATTAGCACTGGAATCATGGTTTCAATGATCATAATATCGTTGAATAAAAGTCCAACAGAATTTTGCTACAGTTCCCATTGACATTTTTGCTGCGTTACTGTATGTATGTGACAGTGGTATGAGTTACAAATATAGTTAAGGCAGTTGCATCCATGTTTCCAATGGTAATAAAATTGTTGAATCATGATATGATCACAGCAATCATGCATTTAACTTCCGCAATCATGCTTTGTTACTTCTGCAATCATTTATATGTTTGTAGCGTTAAAAAAGAGTCATGTCGGTGGTAATAAGGAATTAAAGACAGTGGTAAAATTAACTTAATATATGTATAAGCTTAATAGTTACATCAATTCCCCTATCTACTGGGTGTATAACTTCAAAATGCGGGATTCATAACAGGTGGTTTATCTGTTCAACGCGGTTTTTGTGTTTAGTTACTTATACGTCATTGTGTACATATCCGTCAAGTACTCTCACCTTGTTTTTAAACATAATAGTCTAAACAACATTGACGAATTTTGTAGCACCATAGCACCATATGCAATAAGGCTTGCTTTACTTTCTTAATTTGGAAAAAAGTGCCGCTGAAGCACACCGATTGCTCAACGAAGCTTATGGTTCAACGAGGCCAGATAAAGTTTGAACACCAAGAATTGGAACCATTGCTCAATAAGGGTTTTTGTAAAACTCAACAAGATCTTGCAAAATTATTGTGAGCTACTCTAGCAGGAATTTTAAAACATTTTTGAGCAGCAGGATTCTTTCAAAAGCAAGTAATAGGATCATATGTATTGAAACCGACAAGACAATTGTAAATGTCAGAAATGCTGCTTAAGCGCTAGAAAAGGAAATACAGTGGGTGGCCAAATTATTAGTTACACTATAGTTTTTCTTATTAATTAAGATTCAACCGCTTTTAATACGTATATAAATCTGTTTCTTGTACCAGATGTTTTCGTATTTTAATTCTGGTAATACTGTTAAATATTTTGTGCAGTGTCAACAATGATTGGTAACATTAGAGTGCAGTTGTAGATCATTCTGCTCTGAAGTGTGAAATATGCAATTTTGAGGTTATACAAACAAAATCTTATAGAGGCATTGATTAAAGTCTGGCATCACGATGAAGAACTAAAAAAATGTACAAAAATGCATTCAGAGCATGCCAAAAAGGGTGCAAGCTGTAATTGATGCCAAAGGAGGTTCTACGAAATATTAAGATTTTTTTTCAAAAAATTTCTTTTCCTCAAATATATGTTTTTAAAACAAAAGAATTTATTTTTAATTGAAATAGAAACACTTAATTTACCTAAAAGAACAAATAAAATGATAAATGTTCACTATTTTAAAATATTATACGGCTTCAAACTAAACAATTTTGCATGTGTAACTAATAATTTGGCCACCCATTGTAATTTTTGCACCGAATCATTACTTGTCTGTAAAGCCCGGCCTATCGGCCAAATCAACACCAAAGCAACAATATACATACCGCAAATATAATGCACTATATTTGGTGGGACCAAAAGCTACTTGAAATCTGACCAGACCGAAAAACGCCCAGAATATGCGGCTAGACATGGAAGCGTAATATTCCATTATGACAACGTTCGGCCACATGTTGCACTACTTATTAAAAACTATTTAAAAAAAATGGTTGGGAAGTTTTGCTTCACGCATCGTATAGTCAAGACATTGACCGGTCCGACTACTATTTGTAACGATCGATGCAGAATGCTCTCTTTGTGACATGCTTCATTTCAGAACAGCTTGATTTGTTCTTTGACTCAAAATATGAGCAATCCATATATTCTCAGAAAGATGAGAAAAGGTCATAGCTAATAAATAAAAGCTAAAAATTTTAAAAATCCTGCCTTTTTAAGTTATACAGCAAATAATAAAAAATTAGTTAAGACATCTCTATCTTTGTGCCCAAAAAATCATAGTAAAAATCTATAATTTTTAAAATACTCAATTAGAAAAAACGTTTATTTTTGAACGTGTAAATAAATTGTGAGAAAAATCGGTCCAAAATTCTGCCTGGTAATTAAACAATTAAATTGCAAATGCATTTAGCCCGGAAACTCTAAGAAATAAATAGCACACGCAATCATGTTTTTTTAGCTGAAGACTTTTAGAAATCGTATGAAAAGAAAAAAATTACACGTGATTAAAAATGCTCTTGTGAAGCAGTCACTGAAGGGCGTGTGAAGCTAATATACAAAATATAAACTCAAATACTTCCTGCCCATGCTTATATTAAATTTTATGGCGATCAATTTTGTTTACTGTGGAACTTGTATCATTTTAGCACATCATTTACAGAACATTTTGGAAGCATTCGAATTTTTGCCATCATTAAATCTGATAATGTTGGATTTTGAAGTAATTTTTGCATGTATTTCCTTGCTACATATTTTCATTTTCCATTGGTCAGCTCCAGTAAAAATATAATAAGTAATGTCACGATGCAATATTTTATGTGTAAAATTAAATGCGTTTAAAGCTATACATAATCTTATAGATGTACTTATATTAACTTTGAAGTAATTTATTACTAAACTACTTCCAATGCACTGCATACCATAGTGATTACAATATATGTATATTATTTAGTTAGAAAATGTAATGCAAGTTATTGCTGGAAAAATATACACAGAACATATATATACATACGTATGTATTCATTTATGCAAGCATATCCAAAATGATTCTTCATATTGAAAGCTGACAAGCAACTGATTACAATTTTGACTTTGCAAAGACAAAGGCTTTGGCTTTTCATTACAAATTATGCTGTATAATATTTAGCTAGAAAAATCTTTAACATCTTTTGAGCTTTGCAAAACCGTGGTATCCATTATTGTATATATATTACCCTCTACTCTAAATTTAACTAACTTCTAACATCCTATCCTATAGTTTTTTTTTAATAATAAGCTAAGCTAATGTTAACAATTGACTGTTTAACTTACAATGATAATCTCTCTTTAACAAAACATTAAATAAAAATTTTATAAAAAGTAAGAACTGTTTATATGCCTACTTTACTTTACTTTATAAAATGTATGTATAACCTTAAAAATTATTTAAACAAAATGAATTTCAAAACTAGATAAATAAAATTGATAGATATTTTACCTTTAAGCTCTTCCCCTTAAAACTAAAATAAATAGTAAATGAAATGGAAAATAGTTTATAACAAAATTTATTAACTTTTACCCCAAGAAGGCAAACAGAACAAACAAATAAACTTTAAAATAATAACAAAATAACCAAATAAGTATAGAAAACTATAATTGTGTAGCTAAACTAAAGAAATACATTTATTTATAAAAACAAAATAGAATTTATTTGAAAAGAAAAACCGAAATATTTAAAAGAAATTTAAATAAAAACAAATACAATCTCTATTCAACTCAAATAACAAACAAAACCACTAAAAAGGCGTTTAATTTTTGTTAGTTTGTTTTTTTTCCATCAAACTGTGTTAGGCAACAGTTTTGGAATTATTATTATTATTAACTTAATTGAAATTATTACATTTAAGGCCGTAAATTACCCAGCATACCATTCTAGGAGCGCTCCGAAAAAGGAGTCAGAAAAGAGTCCAACAAAAGAGCATTTTCGGAGCGCTCCGAAAAAAGAAGTCAGAAAAGAGTCCAACAAAAAAGCATTTTCGGAGCGAAAGAAAAATTTGCTTCCAGCATACCATTCTAGGAGCGCTCCGAAAAAGGAGTCAGAAAAGAGTCCAACTAAGGAGCATTTTCGGAGCGCTCCGAAAAAAGGAGTCAGAAAAGAGTCCAACTAAGGAGCATTTTCGGAGCGCTCCGAAAAAGGAGTCAGAAAAGAGTCCAACAAAAGAGAAATTCTACTTAATTATGTGTGTACCAAAGCGTTGTTGTCCTGTTATTTGTGCTTTGAACAAAAAAAAAACATAGCTGTACCACACAAGAATGATCAAAACAAGATTACACAGAGCCCAAAAAAAACCTCATAAAAGACTCTTTACTGACATTATCTAAGAGCTCTTTTAGAGCCCAAAAACCCCTCATTAAAGACTCTTTTCTGACATTATCTAAGAGCTCTTTCTGACGCACCATTTTCGAATGTAATGACCCTCTTTTCTGAAGGTTTCCGGAGCAATTATGATTGTTTTTTGGGCTCATATAGAGCGTTAACGCTCCGAAAAAGATGTCAGAAAAGACTCTTTTCGGACTCATATGACTTGCTGGGTTGCCTGTTTCTTCTTTTATACTCGTATGTATGTTCTACAACCTGTACTCGTACTTCAACACACTCTTGCTTCAAATGGTAAAAACTACTTAACCATTTTTTGTTTACCCTATTTCTTTATCTACTGTTCTTTCCAATTAAACAAATTAGTAGTAATTTATTTTCCCCTGCAAAAGAAAACTAAAACAAACTCCACACAGAGAGAAAAGAAAGTAATTGTATATTTTAACTACTTTAACGTATTTCATTGTTGTACAAATGAATATGTACTTTGTTTTAACTTATTTTATGTTGACTTTGTTTTGTTATTAATTATTTAAATTTCACTCTAAATAATTGCATATGATTTGCTTATAATTTCAGTGTTGCATATTTATTTCAAATAGATCTTTTTATTTTGTATTTCCTTAAATTATGTTTCCAACATCTGTAAATACTACTACACAATTAAATTGTTTATAAAGAAATTGTAATAAAGTTATGTTAAACATATACTATATGCTGCTAAGTATTTGCATTTCTTTTGAATTAGAGTTAAATCTTGAACTTGATACATTTATAACTGATTAAGAATATTCCGGTAGAAACTTACATTACCAGGTAATGGTTTAAAATGCTAATTAGCGGTTCTCTATTTAAATATTGTCTTATTAAATCACCAAAGCTAGATTTACACGATTGAAATTTTCTTCATAATTGCTTTTCAAAATGCTTCAAACTTGTGTAAACAGCAAAATTTCTTCAAAATTTATTTATTTAATAATTATTACTGGCTATTAAATTAATAAATTTTGAAGAATTTTTGCTGTTTACAAGCAATTTTGAAGAAAATTTCAATCGTGTAAATGTAACATAAGTCATTATTTTGAATTAACCAAAATAATTAGTTACCAGTAGGGCGTATAATAATTCATAGATTGTACAAACATACCGCATTGAATAGTTTGGAAATGGTTTAGTTAATATAATATGAAACCGCTGAGAAGCAGATAGTTTCGGAGTGCTGGATGTTTATTAACATGTAAACTACTATCCCCGCCGTATTCTTAATTAAGTGAGAATAATATTGATTTTTTATAATACAACGTTAAAATTTATTGCGTGGGTATTTAAGTCCAAATATTTAAACATATACATAAATATTTCCAATATTAATGCAACAAATTGAATACTTTTGAACCACAAATTAATTGTAATTTATTAATATTTAAGAAAAGCCAAAAGAACTAACTAAAATTAATTTCCTTTTGCAAAAATCCTTGTTTTTTTATGAACTACTTAACTGTCTTAACTGTTGCACAAGATATATCCTGCTGCAGTGCTTCAGAATTCCATATACTTTACATGATTTCCTGCCTGTTTGGGCCTAAGATCATTGCGCTCTTAACCCTTTCAACCCGTGATGCATCGATTTTGCGAGTGGGTTTCGGCTTTAGTATTTTTGCTTCTGTTTGCCCAATTTGAAATAGACTGGCATGCATCGATTGTGCTCATTGCGTTTAATATTTGCTTTTCACATTTCTCTTCTGTTTGATTTACCGTTTTACTTGAATTATTGCGAAATTCTTCAGTCACATTTCATTCAGCAAAATGAGTCGTGGAAGTAGGTAGTGTCTTTATATACAAAATTATTAATCGTTTACAAATAACGAAGTGCACATATAATAACTACAAAAATTATAAATTTTAATATTTCAAACTAATTGAAATCATTTAATGCAATAAAAATGTGTTTTAGTTTAAAATATTAATGAAAATCGACCTAGATGCATCAAGTGTGCGTGTCCTGAAAATCCTTGAAGGATATAAAAATGATAACACCTAATCATTGATTATACTTTCATATGCTGTAGAGATCACATATTTCAAAAATTATAAAACAAAATTTATGGTGAACTAATCGGCCATCCACCGCATTGTACGACTTACAAGGAATATACAATTTGAAATTTCTCCTACATGACAGTTTGGATCAAACAGCTTGGACTAGCTAATCCCTATCATCAATAGATAAGTCAATCTGGAAAGGTTAGGAAAATTATCAGACACGCAGCAATCGCACCAGCTACAAACTGGTCTAGCACCGCACTAACCAATCACTACTGTATCGGATCAAAGATCAATGGGGATAATTTGGTTGTCCGAAATTTGTTACTTGCAAAAACATCAGTGATTTAACATTTTTGTTTCACCTTCTCCTTAAAGGGAGCTCACCTATTAACAGTTAGGGGACAAGTCCGCGGGCTTATAACTAGACCCGTAGTTCTAGATAAGTCTCTAGTCAGCTGCAAGTTTTAATAAATAAACAAATAAACTCTAACCACTTTCTAGCCCCGAATAGCAAGGTGGGGCGAGTCACTGCGACAACATGCCCAAGGGCAAATATCAAGAACTGCAGTTTGACAAATGCCCAATATTGTTTCAATTGGCAGATATCTAATTTTCTACCTAAATATGAATATTTGAGTTCATAGTTGAAGAAGTGATATAGGCGGTGCTCTTCTGGCCACCAAATCATTTCTTTTTTAAGCAAATTTATCAGTTTTTGTACATTTATATTTTGGATCGGCATTCCCACATTTCATTGTTAAAATTTCACATAAAATTTTGATATTAGTGGTAGCTATTTGAGTTCCATTTTTATATTTATTTCATCATCTATACTAAGGCAGTTGTTGAATTTTGTTAAAACATTTTTGGAAGACAATTAAGTGTACGATAGGAAGACCAGCATTAAATTCGTTAATAGAATAACATTAGATATGTTTTAAAAGCAAATCATAGAGTTGCGGCTTGATTTTATGTGAACAATTTCTAATAAATAAGTACTTACATATTAGATTGAAAAGCTAGTCATTACTAAACTATTTCCAAGCGATATTAGACCTAAGTGAGTTGTGTACTTCACGAACACCAGCTAACCTAACCTAACCTAACAAAGAAATGAGTGATTTTATTCGCTGTGACTTTTACATAGTTTAAATAGTTTGAAAGGCCAATTGAATTGTTCATAGAAAATTATTAAAAAATAAAGATTTTTACTAAGAAATATAAGTGAACACAGTTGATTTCGACAAATTATTATAAACTGCAAAATGAATGACTACAAATGATGTGATTAGAGATGAAGTTTTTAAAGAGAAAAATATAAATGACCAGACATGATTTCCTTTTTCATACAAAAACTTTTCATTATAGATTTTATTAAGAAATATGTATGGTCACAGACGTAACTAGTAGTCCCTTATTTAAAAAAAAAATAAATTAAATTTCTGGTATTCTTAGTTTTGGTAGGAATATATGTGATCATTGTCACATATATTGATCATATTTATTATTATGTCATATACATATATTGTTTTTTGCCGAGAAGCAACAATAAACATTATTTTGGTTGATAGTGATCAGTGATCTTTTCTATTCGGATATTTATTTTATATTGAATATTATTAATTTTATTCACATTTTCATTCAAAAAAAAAAACTTTTTAGAAAGTTTAGTTTTTCATACAAATATGTTTAAAAATCGATTTTTCAAAAGTGTGATCGCTTATTATCAAATATAAGCGATCGCTTTTAATACAATGTTTCAACAATATTTGTAATCAAAGAATTTTGTAGCAACATTTTAAAGATTCTTCGGAATTTTATGATAGAATTTCTTATTGATTGTAGAGGTTTTTAGTTGTTGTACCTTTAAAATTCATCAATGTGATCGCTTTTAATATGAATGATTTTGACTCAGAAATTTTCATTCTGTAACAACCATAAGCTTCAATTATTATTATTAGATTATTTAGCAATGTAGTCACTTTTAATATGTGTGAATTTTAGTATTTCACATAAAATATTGAAAAAAATTTTCAGTCAAATTAAAAAAAAAAATGCCTGTGTAACCTTTTGTCAGTGTGATCGCTTTAAATATGAGTGACTTTTAGTTTTACATATAAAATGATGGCAGAATATATATATTTTGTAATAATATATGCGATCATACTTCGATCTTCGGAAAAATTATCATTTTAATTTTTCACACAAAACGTACAAATTCAGTAATATTACAGATCGAAGAATTGTTTAGATGCCAAAACTTTAAGATATTTTCTGATTTTGAGTTTTTCATATAAAATTATCATAAAAATCTTCATTGTTCAGCAAATATAATGAATCATAATTCCATTATGGGTTTTCATTTAAAATTCCGGCAAAAATCGATTTTTCGACAGTGTGATCGCTTTTGTTAGAAAAATTTTAAATTAAGAAAAAATTCTTCGATTGCTTTTAATATAGTTGACTCTTAATTTGTTATATAAAATTATGACATAAATATCCGTTTTTTTAAGAAATATAAGCGATCATACAGAGATTTACGGAAAAATTTTCAATTAATAGAAAAAAATTTTTCAGTGCGATCGTTTTTAATATGATTGACATTTAGTTTCTCAAATTAAATATTGGCATTAATCTTTATTTTTTTAGATATATAAGCGATCTTGCATAGATTTTTGAAAAGAAAATTAAAAAAAAAATAATCTATTTTTAGTTAATAGTTTTAGTTTTTGATATAATATAAAGCTAACAATCTTAAGATACTGTGACCATATCTTTTTGACAAATATTTTCCGAAAAAGACGTAACCACTAAATAACATATATTTGAACTCGTTTATGTATTTAAAAAAAACTTTTCTAATTTAGACCAAAGCACAACAAATATTTAGTTTTAATTTATTTGATGCTGTTTGATCTTACAAAACTCTTGTAAACAACGTCAAACAAATTTGTAATAAAACAAGTGGTTACACTTTTTTGAGTAAATATTTGCCAAATGTGACCGTACCTTTAGTTTTGTTGTAAATATAGGTGATCGCAAAAAAATTTTAGGAGAAATTAAAAATTAAACAAATTCCACTTGGATATAGTAGAGATATTAGTGATCTTACAATTTCGGTTCTTGCTGCAGATCACTTGCCATCTTTTCGTATTGTATTGTTTTTTAATGAAATTTATTATTTTATTTGTAATCTGTAATAAAATATGATTTCAATAGGTTCAATAAATGGCGGCAGCATAAAGGAAATTACATATGTATATAGAGAACAAGACAAGTAGGTATAACAAGTAGTAATTTACCAATAGATCATATTAGATGCTATTCTAACATACTTAAATAAATTAACTAGTTTTACTACACCTTTTCCTAGTCCTATGATTTATTAAAAGTTTAAAAATCTTTTGTACCAGCACCTTGTAAAAACTCTTCCTGTATTTTTGTATGCTTTAACACTCTAAATTACTATTTTTGCTAAAAATAAGAAATGAAAACTCCTGTTTACACTTGACAAAGAAAAACACTAAACAAATTTTTTTTCATTGATTATTATTCAGTTTGTAAATTTTACTTTAGTTTATTTAAAATTTATACTTTGCTGATGTATTTATTGAAAAAATAAGTTTTATAAGTTTATATTTTTTTTGTTTTTTTTTTCTCTACTTTTTAATGTAAATTGTAACCCTCCCCAGCTGGCACGAGTTATATTAATTGCTATGAAAATTTATATACTATATAACTTAAATATTTAGAATATATTATTAATAACTTATATTTAAAAACTAAATAATATAATGATATGTAAACAAATATTGTATTTTATACTGTTAATGCTAAATAGCTTTTAAAAACATTGAATTAAACTTGTAAATTTTTTAAGTTTTGAAAATGGTTTTATAGATTTTATTTAATATAATTTATATATATATAATAAAATTAAAACAACAACAACAAAACAACACAGTTTTATATATATAGATGTCTAGTGAAAGTGCATTGATTGATGATTGATTTGAATTAAATCAAATTGCATTAAATGAAAATTGAAATTGACTTGAGTTTGTATACATTTGTATGGAGTTAAAAGTTAAAAATAAATTGAATAATATGTAGATGAATGATTATGTGATGAAAAGTTTATTTAATAAACAAATTAGTAACAAAGTTTGTATATAAAAAGCTAAATGTTCAAGTTATTAATATTAACAAGAGTGAGAAAATCAATTTTATTTTATAACTATTTTTCCAATATTTTCTTTAGGAATGCTTTTTGAAAGCAACAATTATATAAACAGGTTTCCAAATAGTTGTTTACACATCCCCAGATGTGTAATAATTTTTAATTTAAATCCCGTTTTAAAATAAGAATTAACCATTTCTGGTACGGTACACACATGAATTTTCTCGTGTTGACAACTCTTGTCGATGTTATGTTCATGTTTGAACTTTCGTTAACTCAACTGCATATGTCTGCTATCAAATATAATTTTTACAAAAAAAAAAATAAGAAAATTTAAAAAAATTATGAAGTAAACTATGAACATCAACATCAACACGTTTTCCCCACACAAAAGAGCGTGAAGAAATTTGTGTCCGTTTTCGCCACACAAAGTAACACGAATAAATTTGTAAACGTGTGGTAACTTATAACCCAGTTTTTCTTTAAATCATAACGTAAGAGAACTGTATTTTTAAAACTTATTTAAATATATAATACCTAATAATTATATTTGTCTAATTTATAATCATAAATTGTATATAAAGCATTTAAATGGTTTAAAATTAAAGCACATATATTATTTTTGTATAAAATGTTTTTCAAATAATTTTAATAGACATGTAGAAATCCCCGTATTTAGTTGTGTATCTTGTTTTAAATGTTGTATGTAACCTAATTTTTGTTGTAAATTGTTTTAACATTTTAATATACTTTTGAACATATTTCATAGTTTTTTATCCTTTTAGTTTTGCGTAAATTTTCCTTTTAATTTTTTCACTCCATTTGTTTATAAACTTTCATCACATAATTTACACAATGGTTTAACTAAATAATTGACTGACTTTATGTTTAGTTTATCTGTGTGTATATGTACAAAACATAGAGAATGTTAAAAAAGCATTATTATATAATTTCCGCATAAAAAAAAGTTTTTATTTTTGCCAGAGAACAAAATGCATTTCATAACTAAAAGAAAACAACTCATATATGAAAAAGTTTTTAATAACCAAATTATTACGAATCATTTGCTACAAAATAGCATATAAAACAGAATAGTAGTCTGCAAAATAAAACGCAAATATGATGTATAGATAATGTTCGAAATAATTTAATGTTCACCTTAAATCCGACCACACTACAGAAGCTTCTGTTTAAGAATTTTATCAGTTGGAATGTTGTAATTTTTACCTTTTACTAACGTTTGTTTTTGTTTCTTTTCAATAAACAGGATACTTTTCAATTGCAAATAAAGCGTCAAGTAATTTTAAGTAGTGGTTCACACAGTCATAGACAAAATTAGAAAAAATAGAAAAAAACGTGCCATTAAAAAAACGCACTATTTTTAGCGGAGACACTCAAAAGTTCTATTTCTACAATGGTCAAACAAAAGCTTTTTAAAACCTACTCAAATTTTATTATACTCCGCAACAATGTTAATAACAGCGTGCTATCAATATTTTTTTATTTAGAAATCTCAGTTAACGCATACATATGTAGGTAAACATGATGAATCATGAAACCAGCCGTTACAAACTGTTCGATGTATAACGTTTATTTTGAACCTCCGGCTCTCATATTTCATATTCATTCGTTGTGGGACTTCGAAAATATACGCTGCTGAAGTTTTCCGCTATCTTTGACTGATATTCATTGTGAACAATTTCCTATCCAATCGGTCACAGCTTTTTTACAGTCTACCCACTTTTCTAGGTTTTTTATGCCGCCATGGAATTTTTCCATTACTTTGTTAGTTTTCCTAAAAATTAGATGGCGGCACAAACTATTCGTCATAGGAATATACATGTAAACGTCGAATATTAATGATACATTTTATTTCATTACATTGCCATTTTATTCAACTTCTCCTCCTCAACGTCTCCAACGACCATTTGACGCTTGACTTATGATTAGCAGTCTCGCAAAATGTGACCGACTCTAACGCAGTTATAATCTTGGATTCTGAGTATATAACCAATATTATAATATTCAAACCAGAACACGTATAATAGATTCATCTAAAAAGCGCCCAGTTAATCATTCTAGGACATAGATATGAACTCAATATAAAAATATCAACACGTACGTTCTTAATAAGCATATAATAGGGACTCCTCTATTATAAATAGCCCAGCTGCTAACATTCTAATACACTCAATTCTGTTTTTATGTGATTTTAAACGTATGCGGTTTTTTAGTACAAAGTTTTATAAGAAATTTTTATACGATTTTAATTAAAATTACTAGTTTAAGTTGACAAAAAAGTCTGATAGTGTAGGGGCTAAACGGTGGCAGACTTAAAGTTTATCAGATTTTGCAGTTGACAGATTAGTCGTTTAGTGTAACCTCACCTTTATACAAAACATTCATTACGTAGTAAAAAAATAACATAAACAAAAAACGCACCTTCTTACGGGAATGCTAGTTTTTTATGATTTTTAATTTTCTTTTAATGGGAGTCCCAGTTTATAGTTTTTATTTTTTCTCGTATATTGTACGGCGGTTGTGCTCATTTCTATTCTGTCTGCTGTGGTTTAAGTCGATATCAGGGAAGTTTTTTGTGAGCTGTTTCCTGGTGTAATTTTAATGTGTTCTGTTTTTATTAGAAAAGGTAAAAAATATCAAAAATATTTTTTTTTATACATTTAAATTAAATTGAAATGAAATTTATTTTTCTAGAAATTTCTAAATTGATTTTATCCGATGGAAAAAAAGATTCGCAAACCACGAAATCTTCGCTAAGTATAATATCAGAATTTGTTGTCAAAGAAGCAAAACCACCAGTCGATGAAATTAGCACTGGGTCTAATGAGGTAGAATTATTATCACCCGAATTGTTGACTAGCTACAGCAGCGATGATAGCGATTTCGTACCAGTTCAGAATCGGTCACGTGCATTGTCAATAAGTGAAGATAATGACTAGGTATAATTATTATTTAATTTCTAAGAAAAGCGTAATAAAAAAACTAATTTTTAACTCGTGATTTCAATTTGTTTTAAATGTGCATATAACCCTCCTTCTTTAAACACCTTTAGGTGGGTAAGCTCATTCTTTTTATGCGAGTTTTTGGTTTTACGCGTTTTTCGAGAGCTATAGAACCTATCCCTATTTTTTCAATATAGATAGTGTCTTTTTTTATGCGTTTTGCTCAGGAACGTATCTACCGCATAAAAACAGAATTACGTATATACTCAATGTAAATTTTGCAAAAAAACGTTTCTTCTAGTTATATGTACCTATATATATTTTATATGTATGTATATTGCATTTGCCTTAATTATACTTTTCTTAACACAATATATACTTTATTGATTTTATGCCATCTACAGGCGATGGTAAATTTTATGAAAAAATAAGAAATACTTTGTTGAAACTGTAGAAAAATGCTAAATGATTGATTGTATTATAGAACAATTGCGACACCTTGCAAAAATCTAGCGAAACTAAAAGTAGTAGTCCAATGTTAAAATTTTATAAATTCTAGTAATATGGCTTACAATTTGTGAGCAAATAGTTATTAAATGTATTTAGCAACATTAATATTAAATATAAAGCATTCAAATTAAGGATTTCTGTCAAGCATTTTGTATTTAAATCATTGTTCATATAAAATCTACACGATGGCAGTCGGAGTCTTAGTGAAAGTTGGTAGTCTGAGTACAAGGCGGTAGTCTGAGTAAAAGACGATATTCTGAGTAAAAGACTGTTGTCTGAGTAAAACACGGTAATCTGAATAACAGACGGCATTCTGGGTAATAGACGGTAGTTTGCGTAAAACACGGTAATCTGAATAAAAGATCACTAACTATGATTTTTGATTATAGATTATAAACTGTGGTAAAAATTAGCTAACTTATTATTCAATTTTCATATTATATTAAATATTAAACAAAATGTTATAAAAGAGAAAATAAATGTTATAGATATGAATGTTTGTATTAAATATAAATAACTCCATATCCTAGTGTGTACATGTAAATAAATTGATATTAATTTTATATAGGTAATAAATTTAAATTTCCACAATATATAATAATATTTTCATTAGCAGCATTTAGCCATTTTAAAATTTTTTTTAGTTGTGCAAAATATTAAATAGCATGCAAAATTTTATTTAAAATTGTCTACCTAAGTTGCGAAATTTTATTTCATTTTATTTATTGTTTCTATTCTAATTATTTTGTAAATTTTTTTTCGATTTTTTAATTAATTTTCAGTTGAAAGCAACACCTAAACAAAAACATACATCTACACATACATACATACATTTGTTTAATATATACATACATACCTGTATAGTTAAGAAAAAAATCCCTAGATTATAATATTAAAACAAAATTAAAATTTAAACTCATTTGTATACATACCACATACCTAATGTTTGCAAAATAAATTTTTACACAAAATTTGCTAGTTAGAGAAAAAAGAAGTAATAAAAACTACAAAATTGTATATTTAGTTTAGAATTTGTTGAGTATAAAGTATTTTCTTATGATACAAACATTTAAATTTCTATAGAATTTTTACTAATATTTCATTATGTTTACCCTTCCTCTTTCCCTTGCTACTCTTGTACATTTGAATTTTTATTTCGTACATTTTGGTTTTTACATAAAATCCCTCCAATAATTAGGAACAAATTGCTAGAGAGAAGCAGGTCAGTGGTCGTGTACAAGTACAAGTTTGGTATCAAGCTGAACGCAGTGAATTGGTGGTATCACTGATGGCAGCCGATGATTTGGCTTTGCGTGATGAGGCCTATGGTCATGGTAATTTACCGGAAGCTTATGCCAGAGTTCGGATATTGCCGAAATGGTGAGTAACTTAGGTGAAATTATTTCGTAAAAAGGTACTTTCTTTTAAATGTACTTTTTTAAAAAGGTAAATTGTTTAAAAGGTACTTTCTGTAAAATGTACTTTCTTTAAAAGTACTTTCTTTAAAGTTACTTTCTTTAAAAATTACTTTCTTTAAAAATTACTTTCTTTAGGCGCTTCTTTCTTTAAAAGGTACTTTCTTTAAGAGGTACTTTCTTTAAAAGGTACTTTCAGTAAAAAGTACTTTCTTTAAAAGGTACTTTCTTTAAGAGGTACTTTCTTTAAAATGTACATTCTTTAAAAGATACTTTCTTTAAAAGGTACTTTTTTTAAAAGATACTTTCTTTAAAATGTACTTTCTTTAAAAGGTACTTTCTTTAAAAGGTACATTCTTTAGAAGGTACTTTCTTTAAAAGGTACTCTCTTTAAAAGGTACTTTCTTTAAAAGGTACCTTTTTCCTTCATTGTTAAAACAAATTATAATTTTTCACTTTTCGTAGCGGCGATGGCTCTGTTCAACAAACCGAAGTTTGTCCGCCCGCCCATAACCCGATCTGGAATGCCACCCTCACATTTGCACACGTGAAAGCCGAAAGCCTCATGGATCGTTATATAGAAATACAACTGTGGGATTTGGTACCACACACCGAATCGATATTTCTGGGTGAATGTAGCCTTGAATTGCAACAGGCTTTTCTCGACGATCGTGCCATATGGTGTCGCCTCAAAGATTCCAAGGGCTTGAGGGGCATCAGCATGTCGAAGTCACCCAGTGTATCACCGCGCGGCTCTATAGCTGCGGGCGGTCCCGGAGGCGATGTTTCACGTTTGTTGAGGCGCGACTACAATATGCAACGTTCCATATCGGATGACGTGGATTCGATTGGTGAGTGTACGTCCCTGTTGCATCCAGATCATGCTTGGATAGCGGGCTCGCGGCGAGGCTCATCCCAATCGGAGACGTTGGAAGTGGAAGTCTATCAGTTGGGTAAAGATTTTTCACGCTCTTTGCCCGGCTCTCGTCGATCATCATTTCAAGATGCTGAGAAGAATCGAGAAGATGATATGGCTCCACCTCCGACCACGTATTTGGTGGGACGACGACGATCTTCGGTGGCACGCAGAGATCCCGACGAAATACTCAAGTCGCTGAAGGCGGTGCGTGGCGAGCTGGGACGTGCCATGAGTTTGGGCACCGAACAGCCCATGAAGAGAATGGGTTCTAGGCGTAAGTATAGGGGTTTTTTACTGATTTGAAAGTAAAATATATAAAAAGAAAAAAAACTAACACTTAAAGGCTTTAAAGCTTTTATTTTGATTTATAAATTATTAAAATTTATGATTTTTTTTTTAATTTTTTTTATAATTTGTTAAGCAAATTTCTTTGCTTTAGTTTATTCTCTAATCACAAATACAAACGTCTGTGGTCTTGAACTCCTGCTACAACTATCTGTCTGTCTTTTATAATTATTTGCTTCTCTTTCTCTCTCTCTCTCTCTCTCTTTCTCTCTAATTTATTATTATATCCTGCACTATGGGACTTAAATTATATGCAACTTTTGAACATTATTTTATGGTCTATTTTTTGTCTTTCCTTTTTTGTTTTGTAACTTTCTACCAAAAAAAATAGCTACAATATCGGTGTCACACTATCAAAGTCTTGATACACCATACACTTGGACTGCTAACAATTGTTATTATTTGCCACAACAATAACAAAAATATCCCTAAATAGTAATTAACTAAATTGAAAAGAAATGCACGCTACTAAAATAAAAATAATAACAAATCAAATAAAATGAAACTAAAATAATCAAATTAAACAGTCATGTTGCACCTAAAAAAAAACACTCTACCACTGGCTTTTAAAAATACTTTTTCTTTTTCTTACAAAAATTTTACTTTTTCATTAACAAATCCAAATATAAATAAATCAAAACTTTAATAACTAGTAGTTTGCTAAAACAAACAACTTAATTTACTAAATTATTAAAATCATTTAAATAAATATTACATACTCTAACAAACTTTTAATTAATGGTAAGAATTATTTAAAAACAAATTTCATTAAATAAACATTTTATTCAAACTTAAATATATTTGTTAAATTTGAGTTGAGTTTGTTTTAAAAATTACCCTGAAAAAAAACATTAACACTCGTGTGTTCCAATTTTATATGCACACCTACACAATTAAATACTATTTAGCATGTTTGTGTTTATTTCCTGTTTAACTTTATCTTTATAAAAACAAAACACATTTAAAATTTAAATTATATAAATAAGCAAAAACCAACAATTTGGCATAATACGTTGGTACGCATGTTTAATATTTAATTCAGTTTATTAATAACAATTATACGTCTCCTGATATCAAAACAAAACACATTTAATAATGTTAATGATAATTAAGAGGTGGTTGTTAGTAATTATGTAAATACTCGTATATTTGTATTGAAATATGATAGTGAATTGCATTGCAGATTTAAACTTATCAAAATCCAATAAAGGATTATGAAAATGGGTGAAAACCTGTGAACTTTTGATGGTATTTGATGTGAGAGTATGTGTTTTATTTATCCTTTAACTGCGGACATATGGTGGTAATTTTAATATTCTCTTTAAGGTTTTTTTTTGCTTCTTTTCAATTGCAATCTGTAAAGATTTATGATTTTCGTAAATTTCGTACGTTCACAAATAACAAGTGGTATTTATTATGATGCTGAGAAGATCACTTGTTTGAGCTCATCTGTTGCAGTTAACATTGCCATGCGGAAAAATTATCGGTGTTTTACAATAAATTTTACATTTTTCCATATACTTTCCCTGGAGTGTTCCGCGTTTTTGAGCAACGCTCTCCGGCTCTCCCCACACTGCCAAAAGAACAAACCACTTTAATTTTGGCAGAAGTGGTAGTCGTGGACTCTTTGGTCGCACCTTCCACAGGCGGTAAATCTATTGCTTATTACGGTGGTCATGACTTAATTTAGCGTAGTTAAATCTTATGACTTCGCAATCCTCGGGCTTTTGCATAAGCTCTTGCAGCGTTTGAAATTATTTCCTCTTTATGTACTAGATTGCCATTGACGGCTGTTTTTTTTTAGTACCATACTAGCATCGGCACCATCAGTAGGGAACTAGATTGCCATTAACGGCTGTTTCTTCGGTACCATACTAGCATCGATTTATTTTACAATTCCGGCATGGTGGCGGACAATATATTTTTGTCCAACCCATAGACATCTTTTGTGTGGGTTTGGGTACAACAGGTGGCCTGTGGCGAAACTGATTATAATTTCAAATGATGGGTCATATTTGAACAACGTCCATGCTCATTTTACAAATCCTCAATACTGTGGAAAACATTTCCTTTATGTTCCCTGGATATACAAGTTCCAAATCTCGTTCTCATTTCGTCAACCATGCTACTAGCTACCAACGTGAACATTATAATTAAATGTCATACTTATTCGTTTAGCTTTTATGTTTTGATGAATATAATTCCTGCTTGGGTGTCAATGTAAGGAACTTCCGGTTACTTCCGAATTTACAGCTGTGGCTCTTTTTAAATTGAAGGTTTTGTTATTGAAAATAATTTGCCGACTGCTTCATAAACTATTAGGTATCCTGCACTGGTGCCATACCACTCCTGCCCTATAGATTATACTGTAATCATAGAATCTAGTTATTGCCTCTGATTTAAATACTCTCTATGGTTATGACCCATGACCCACAACGTACATATTTGCGTTTAATTCGTCTCAAGGTTTTTTCTAATATGAATTAGAAACTCGGTAACAGTATAGGTTAAAATATTAACTAATATCTTAACCATCTAAATCAGTGAAGACAACCGGTAAATTCAGTATCAGAATCTAATTTAAATTTAGCTTAGTTCTGAATCTAGTATTCTTGAGGTTTGAATTATTACTAACTAATTTACTTAAAAGATTTACTGAATCACAAATTTCTTAAAACTATTTTATGTTTATAATATGACATTTAGTTACAGTTACAAAAATATAACCTAAAATTATTGTTAAACACATATATTTTTATTTACTTAAACTATTGATTTTGTTTCCCCGAAAAAAAAAAATAGAAACAAATTTTCCCATCCTTTTTCTTCAATTCAAACAAAACTAAGAAGTATAAAACAAAAAGTTGATGAAAACTTGTCAAAATAAAGTTTAAATATATCCACTTAAATGAACCCCAAAAATATGTATTTATAACGAACAATATAATAAAAAAAAACGAAAAAAATTAAAAAAAATATCTTAGTCAGCTATTTTGAAAATCATACCAGCATCCTAGCACACATTTCTGCATCTGGTGAATGCCAGCCAGCAAAGAGCTAATATTCAGTATTCAATAAGACAAAGTATACTCGTTGAAAGAGCACGAGTATGTATGTCAAGTATTTGTCAATAATTTTATGCTTGAAATTAAGTTTTTTTTGTTATTTTTCTCATATCTTTTTAGTGCATGAGAATATTATAATACTCCTCTTTCACGTTTATTTTCCAGTAGTATGCAAAAAAAACTTGATTATTTTGTTTTGCTGATATAATTTTATATATGGAAAATTTCATTTATATTAAACCTTGAAATCTAGAAACAGATAAGAGTGTCAAAATCTACAGCTATTGGTTAAACAAGTGACGAGTTAGAAGTCTAGGAATCACAAAAGCGTTAAATATGTTTTGATGCTGAATTTCTAACTACTTTGTTAAAACCAAACCAGCCAAACCAAAGCAAATGAAAAACTTTTCTAAACTTTTCATTTCTGCTTATTTGTTTTAAAAGTTGTATATGTACCTACATACATACATATATGTATTTTCCACGCTTAAATTATGATTTACACTTTGTTTGGCAGGCAAAAAGGGGTGAATGCAAGAAAAGTTATTATTTTTTGCACATAAATATAAATTTTGATTAGAAGTTAGATTTGGATGTGAATTTGGGTTTTGCGTTGAATTTATTATTTTCACTCATAAACTCTTCTTATGAGTGAAAATAATAATAAGGTTTCAATATTTAGAAAGCAGCAAAGCACGAGAATAATAATAAAATTTTAAGCAAATAACTTTTATTATTAGAAGTTTGAACAAATGTATGTATGTACATACGAGTACATACAACTATTTGAAAACAATGTTGTTATAGTGTGTCTCAAAGTATACGGATGATTTTAATTAAACAGAAACCAAAGTAGTTGTTCTTTAGATGGTTATTGAAACTAACTCTTTTATCTAAATTTTCTATGACAATCTTGCATAAATGCGGCTGAATTACGTTGAAGTAGCGTTGAACGTCCTTCTTCCTCTGTGTTGTGGTTGTCTTAAAACTTTAAATTCAAATAACCCCATATCATAATGATCCAAATTCTTATAAATAACCCAACGTTTGGATCATATCCAAAAGTGTCGTGCTTAATTTTATTAATTTGTTTGACGGACTGTTTTGCATGTAGCATCGTCTTGTTCAAAACAACATGTCGTCCTCACAAACATCATATTATTTAGAAAGAAAAATATCTGTTATAATGTAAGCGATATGGAGGGTCAGTAATATTTATTAGGTTCACAGCCTCATAATCGAAGAAGTATGATCCAATGATACTCCAGTCCACAATTTATACCAAACAGTGACGACAAGCAAATGTGGTTCCTCTGAATCCCAAATGAGAAAATTTTCAACAAGGCCATCAAGTTGAAAATTTGCTTTATTGCTTAATATGATTTTACTCGTAACTGTGAACAAATGATCATGATTGATCATGCTAAACTCAACAAAACTTACTTTGAAACTCTTAAAACTAGTTTACGGTGAAGGATGCCCTAGCAACATATTCAGGCTTTGTTAAAATCTCAAAGTCAAAACCGGAATGTTTGAAGCGATCTAAAAACAACTTCGGTCAATCCCATAAGTGTAGTTGTCATTCGACCGAACTACTTCTCGAAATAACACAATTACTGAACATGGTCTTTAATTATTTGACCAGCTGGCCAGTGGTGATATTCGAAATCTTTAACAACCGGTTCGCTTAAAAAATTGTATTTTTGTCAAATTTTGATAAAAATAGCGAAAATTTTAAAATTTGTTTATGTTGAGTTTTCAACTGTCAAATTTGCTCATGTTTTTTGTACCCAAAATAAAGTAAATTTGTTTATTTTAAATTAATAATAAAAACTGAAAATTTGGAAAATGATAAATAATGATTTTTGAAAATAAATCCAATTTAATACATAAACTAGTGTGTTAAATAATATCATGTGAGTAGCTGTAAGATAAAATCATTCAAGAATCCAATGTATGACCAAAATAAAAGCAATTGTTTGTACTTTTGGACAACTCAAATAATTTGACAACTGTAAAATATTGGGCCAGAACCATAGACAAACACTAAAGTCGGTTCTTTTTAAAAAGAACTTTAAACTTAAAACCTACTTTTAATTAATTTGTAACTATAGTCAAAATGGTTATGGCCGATTGTGTTTGTTGCCGAGACTATATCACCTTCATAAATACACATTGTATAAAAACCGTAAAAGCAAAAAACATAATATGCAACAACAGGTACGGAAAATTTTTAAAATTTTAACAACCGGTTCGAGCGAACCGTTCCGAACCGGTTGAATATCAGCACTGCAGCTGGCATATGTCACCATCTGGTTAATAACTCTAATTTAGGGAAAATGTAAAGCCATTCAGCTATTGTGTGGGTCTAGAACCTGTTGAAGTACATGTTAGCTTACTGCTCTCCATAGAAGCATATTTTGCTGATTGACACAGATTTTTATAATATGCTAGAAAAAGATCATAAAAGTTAAAAATTGTGTTAAGAAACCGTGGATCTTTATCGGTTTTTGATTATCAGCATATCAGCTCAAAGGTTCAACGTTTGAACAGAATTCAAGAAACAATCGTATCTAACTATCGAAATTTACGCCATTTTAATATGCTCTGCTGAATGTTTGAGAAGGACTTTGAGGAGTGTTAGGATTGTTATATCGAATAGCCACGTGGGACACAATGAAATCTGGTATAATGTCGTCACAAACTATATTACATCTTTAAATGAACTCGATGCTCATAATAAACCAACATTGTGCTATGTACCTAGTCATAAGGGCCAAGCTGAAATAGAACGCCTAGAACCTAAACTTTTTGTGACTACTTAATTAACTATTTACCGGACACTTGTCACTTGTCTTAAATAACACCAGTTAACTATAAGTAGTGTTCAGACAAAACAGTTCAAATTTTGCGAACTACACGATCGAATCTCTGCCCAATGTTGGCATATTTCAAAGTTACTTGGAAGTGCTTTAATGACCCCTTGGGATGTGTTTACAATTGTTTACAAATTGTTGTAAACTAAATGGACAAAATATCATTAATCTTTTAATCTCTTAAAATTTGAGTGAAAAAAATAAATTATTTTCCTTCCAAATGCTACTAAAATAAAATAAAATCAACAATAAAACTTTTTTTTCAGCTCTCATAACTAATAAGTTTTCTTTTATATTTTACATTCCTCATATATTTAAATTTCCAAAATCTTTCTATTGTTTGTTTTTTCTCCCCTTTTTAGCATATGACCACCATTTACATCACATTTGTGCTTAAGCATCTATGAATTCAGCAGTGTGTGCGTGTGTGTATTTTATAATAATTTTTTTAAATGCAAAGTAAAAAAATTGTACCTACACATCCTAAATAATATATTTTATTTATTTGTAAAGACCTTTTTAGCATATTTGCTTAAGTACTTAAAAAATACATTTTTGTTGTGTTTTATCTTTTTTTATTAAATTTTTATGCAGTAGTAAATTTAATAAGATTTTGGTTGGAATTAAGCCGATTATCCCTTTTTTGCGTTGGTATACGTTTCTTATATGCTTCTCCCAAGTTTTACAACAATTATTTCTTAGTAAACATTAAATATTTACGTGATATGAGAACGTACTCTTTTACGTTTCACTTTTTTGATTTTTTGATGACGTGGTTTTAATATTGTGTGTATGTATATTATGTATAGCGTTTAAACACAATAAAACAAACACTGAAACAAATTAGTAGATAATGTGAAGAGAAGTTTTTAAAATTTGGCATTCAAATTTGACTGTTTGATGACAGATAGTTGAATTTGCCGTTATAAGCAAAACTGATTTCCTTATAAGTAACGTTATACTAATGGGTGATTTTTTTAGCAACTTTCTTTTTGGCAAAACTGTTTTTGGCAGTTTAACCGTTTTCGTGTAACATTTTACCGTTAAACAACAGATTATTGTTAAAATTCATACTCAGTTAAGAAAGTGCATCGTGTTATTTTTTATTAAGGCGTAGTCACAGTCAACATTTACATAAAATCATCTTTAAATATAGAATTACATAGAGCGTTATATCGACTAATATAAAGATTTCATACATTTCTCTAAATTGAATGTGTTTGTTTTTTAAATCAAATCCGAAAGCTCTTAAAAATCAGTATTTAGTAACATTAAAAAATGTTTCCACGTTTCCTCAACAAATCATCGCCGCTCCGAAACAAGTCACAATCTTAAAAAAAATGTCAACTCGTCGACAGCTGTATTAACTCAGTGAAGAACGTCAACTAGTTAAAGTTGTCATTATTAGTAAAACTTAGTTCCTACCATTATAATTAACATTCCTACCTTCGTCTCATTTATCTCAGGTTTCCACGATAATTGCATCTGCGCTTCAAAACAACTTGAGTCTCAATCTGCAAAAGTGTGACAACACAGCGACAGCTGTAGCAACCGGAAGTTTTATCGTCAGCGAACAACTTTTAGACGAAAGCACAACTTCTTGTAATATAATGCGCCCATTCGGTCACATTTGGTAAGCAGAACTGACACTGTGGGATGAACCAAATGTACTGTTACGGTGCCCAAATTTATTATAACTTTAGATTTTCTTACCGAAACCTCTGAATGTCTTTAAAATATTTACAGTAGCAACTGAACTTAATAGGCCAAATATCGATGGACATCTGTGACATGGTGCATCATTCAGATTCCACCAAATATCTTTCAAATACATATCCTCAATTTGTGCGTTGAAACCCAACTCCATGTTGGCCAATTGTTCGAACAAAGACCGAATTTTGTAGGCCAAATTGATGACATAATGCTTCATCCAGTTGCTAAGATCGTTAAAATTTCGGCGTTGCAAACCAACTCCGAGTTTGCCAATTGATACAAAACAAAGGCCGAATTAAGTAGAGCAAATATCGATGGGTTCTGTGACATTCATTCAGTGGCAACCAAAGATTATCCCATATCCTAAATTTCAGCATTGTAACCTAAATGTGGTTTCAATCAATCAGATATTTTCTTTACTTTATAGTTTGGCGAATTAACTTATTTTGCAACTTAGTTACCATTTTAATTTTTACAATTTCATTATTCCAAGTGTTTCTCATCCACAGTCCATCCATCCATTCAATAACAAAATATAACAACTCAGCACTTTTTAGCAAAGAGATTTATTTATGAGTTGCTGATTCAAAGACGATGATTATAAAAATTTTCTTATTTGTCTATTTATTTATTTATTCGTTAAATTGTGCATTTGTTTTAATGTGATTTTTTTTTTTTTTGCAATTTAATCCTTATCGAAACTTTTGGCAAAATTGTATGTTGTGTTGGTTGTTTCAGTTTCAACGTTAAAATTCTATTACTAGTTAGAAGTAAAAGTTTTATTTGTAAACATTTCTAAGAAGTGCAAGAGATTTAATATTCCAAAAGTTAATTATTCCGTGCTAAAATCAATCCTTAGTAAGAGCCTAACTTAATAAAATTGTGCATTTGTCATCTATATTTTGAGCATAATTATATTATACATTTTACGTAAGCATTATTTTTCAATTAACCGTAACAACCCTTAACATTAAGATGAATTCTAACGTTACAAATAAATAAGTACCCTTTTATCCTTAGTTTACAATCAGTTTCCCTTCAAGTAAGTAATAACACTAACTACTACTCTTCTCTTCATCTGTAGTGCTGCTGTTGATGTTAGCAAAAATCAATTTATTTCAAATATTTACTTTGAAATTTCATAACAAAATTTTTGAAATTACTTAATGCCTTAATGGCCTTCTGCAAACTGTAAATCAGTTTAATATTTATATAACATTATCTGCCAATAAACGTAAGACTCCTTGGCAGAATTGTCATTGAGGGAGACAAAGGAGTTTATACTAAATTTATAATAATTATTTACTTAATATTGGCATATATGCAATTTATTTTTGAGAAATTCATAGTCAAAACAAGTAAGAGTTTATATTCGGTTGTACCGAATCTTACCACCAAATCTTTTACTATGGAGATTTATAAGAGATTTATTTAAGTGATTTGCGGAACTCGACTTTATATTGGGGGCTACGGTCAAATATGGACCGATCATCATCACATTGAGATGGACCAGTTTCATGGACTATCTGTGTTGAATTTAAAATTGATAGTGATTTCTATAAGTGATTTATGCCCATTTAAGTGATTTTCGTAACTGGACTTTATATAGGGGCTACGGTCAAATATGGACCGATCATCATCACATTTAGATGGACGATTTTTATATATGTATGGACTATTTGTGTTGAATTTCAACTTAATAGTGCTTTTTATAAGGGTTTTATGCGCAATTAAGTGATTTTTGGAACTGGATTTTATATGGGGATTACGGTCAAGTATGAAAAGATCATCATGAAATTTAGTACGACGATTTAAATGTACATTTTGATTGTGCTTGTCGAATTTTCACTTAATAGTAGTTTTTACAAAAGATATACGTTCATTTAAGAAATTTTCGGAAGTAGTCTTTGTATGGGGCTATGTCAAAATTATGGACCGATGCAAACAAAATATTGTATTAAGATTTCATTTTGCATGAAACTTATTATTGCAGAAATTTGTTTAGATACGGATTTTCTATAGACATTCATGTACCATAAAGCCATATTCCGGGAAGACATTTGTATGGGGGCTATGAGAAATCGTGAACCGATTCCTACCATTTTCAACAGGACTTGTCCTTCTATAATAAAAATAAAGTCTGCAAGACGATATTATCTGCATTATATTAGCAAAAAATATCTGAAAAATATCGAGGTAGTCTGAAACTTTGATCTATAACTCAGATCCTACTATACTGATTTTGCTGATTTGCAATACCAAACAGTACGGTAGATCAAAGAATGTTTGGTAACATTATTCTATGTCTTTTTTCGAAGCTCTATCGTGCCAGCAACAGACGGACGGACATGACTAAATCGTCTTAGAATCAGAATATATAGACTTTTTGGTTCTATGACCATTATTTCGATGTGTTACAAACAGAATGACATACGTAATCTATATATATAAAAGTGATTGTGTGTCTGTATGTATGCATGTTTATTATTATTAGTTTGGGATCTATAGACGGCTAAACGGCTGAACCAACTTGCTTCAAATTTTCACAGTATATTTCTGTATGTCTGGAAGGAGCTATAGGCTACTTTTTTTTAAATTTTAAGTGGGCGTGGTACAAAGTTAATTTTAAAAATCAAATACTTAGAAAACTATAATAGCAATAGTACTCAAATTTTGCATGAGCAATTCCATTGTTTGTTTAAATATTTTCGGAAAAAATGGAAGTAGTAGCGACAGGGGGCGTGGCACCTCCCATAGGATGATAATAATTAAAAAAAAATCAAATATATGGTATACAATAAGTAATATGGTACGGTTATTCTACCATCAATATTAATATTTAGGACAAGAATGGGCGGACTATCAATAGTGGGCGTGGCACCTCCCATAGATATGATGACAAATTATATAGGGAAAGCTATATCAGCGCTGACTAGCAACAATATTAAGTAAATGTTAAAATTTGTATACATTTGAAACCCTTATCTATATATAAAAGTGAATGTGTGTTTGTTTGTTTATATATTGTAAAACATAATAAGATAATATAATAAGAAATAATTTAAAAGGAAAACTGTAGATTTTAATAACACCGGGTTTTAGCTAGTAATCTATAAATATTGAGAAATAACGTGTTCACAGAGTATCCTTTATTTTTAATCCAGGCCACTTTAAAGCGTATTTTAGAATTACATAAAAAAATTAGATTATTCTCCTTTTTCAATTTAGACATATATTAATGAATCTAGAGAGATTTTTTAGAATTCCATAAAGAAAATTGATTTATGTTGAGAAAAAGATTGATCAAAAATTATCCTACTTATTTAATTTCTATCACTACTAGCGATTTTTATGAGAAATATAAAAAGCACTATTTTTAAAGCACATTTCTGATTTTCCTGGGATAAGTTGGACATTTTAACTACTTAATATGATTTTCAAACATATTGACTGCAATACTAATGACATAATTTAATTGACATTTTTAAAATATATAGAAATTACTGATACTGACATTTTAGAGCCGTTAATACATTCCATGGTGTAACTATACAAGGTGAGTGCAAATCGGCAACAAGCACAACACAATACAGAAGCAACAGGCATTTTGTTTGTGTTAAATAATGCACTTGAAAAAGTATTACTTTTGACAATTGTAAACAAAGTCAGCCAGCTGTGCTACTGCTACTTGTAGTTATTCTAATAAAAACTTATGTATACGCGTATGTATTTTCTGAACGTTTAGTCTGACAGAAACATGATAGCAAGAACGGCAATTTGAAAACAAGATGATCTACAGTTAATTTGAGGCAAAATTATTGTCCCCAAACTGGAGGTTTTTGAAACCAAATTTCAAACAACAGACATCGTAAATCTTACTCAACCATAAAATTTACCCGCATTTAAAACTTTATCAAACATTTATATACATACATGTTTGATAAAGATAAATTTGATCAACATTTTTACCGCAGTTAAAGGTCTTTAAAGAATTCGGTATTAAAATATAAACCATGAAATTGTTAAACTCAATTGCAAGCAAATCTCCAACAAATTATTTTCGCAACATTTCATTTTCAAGTCATTGTTAAACAACATACATACTATGTATTATATAAGTACTTAAAACAAATTTTGAGTGCATTTCATAGAAATGTATGTTTTCAAGCGTATTGAAGTAGTTGTTAAATGAATGCAATTAAAACTTTTCTTTGCATGTTTAATTGTTGCAATTTTTTGCATAATTTTATTTATAGCAATACACTGTTTTTCTAATAATTTAAGTACACATGTATTAAATTCAAAGAAAAACAATTCGTTTTACAATTTATGTTGAATAAACTTTGTACCAAAAATGTATATTGAAAGAAAAACCAGGTAATTATTACATGTTTAAATTTAGGTGCCAGCCGTGTAGGTTTACCCAGTAATCCTAGCAGCCGCAAAAGTTCCGTCTATGATTTGACACAACAACAACAACAACCACCACCGATTACCATACATCAGTTACCGGTGGGTATTGGCAACAGTGCAACCAGTCCACCATCCGATGAAGAGGACAAACGTTTCTCCCCGAAATGGAAGGGCAGTGGTGGCAATCTACCGCCTACAACCACCAAACAGGCTCTCTCCATGTTAAAACAGGCCTCTTCGGCGACCAATGTATCACAAGAACGACAATACTATTTGGGTGGTCAGGACGCTGCACAAGATTTTCGCAAGGGCAGCATGTACAATCTAAAAGCCAACGATAGTCCGCATCGCAAAGGCAGTGTTTATGCCATGACTGTCACAGATTCAAGTATGGGTGCTCGTCAGCGTAAGACTAGCATATTTATTAGCAGTGCTAATGAGGCGTACGACAGTCCTGAGACTGTGCGAAAGAACAGTGTTATGCCTGCAACGGACAGTCCGTCCATGATGCGTAAACAAAGTATGTATCCCTCGTCTTTGAATAGCAGTACCAAAAATCTTACTTCATTCTCGGACTCTACAAGCAAAATCTCGTCGACGGTTTCATCTTCACTCAGTGGTATATCGACTAGTTATGGTCTACAGTTGGGACCGGGACAAATACATCCCAAGGGTTATCGTTTGATAACTGAACGTCACGGTGAACTTAAAATGGGCTTTAGCAAAGTCAAGGGAACGGTGGAAGTTGAGGTAAGCTTGGATTAATTTGTCATATTGTTTTGATAAAAATATGTAAACAAAAATAGCAAAATATTTGGTTCCCCTATCCTCAAGTTTGCAATAAATTAGCTTATTATGTATGACTTCAGATCTATTCTGTATTTAAAATCGCAAATTTTAAAAAAATTTTAAATTGTATATTTGGTTGTTGCTCTTAGGTTATTTGTGCACGCAAAATAGTGCCCATCGATTGTGAAACTCCACCAGATACTTATGTTAAATGTTATATAAAGGATGGCGATCGTTTGCGTCATAAGAAGAAAACTCGTGTGGTCCGGCATTCAGCTGAGCCATTCTATAAACAAACAATCAAATATCAGGTAAGTTTAGCGGAAACTACTTTTAATATTTAGAAGAGATTATAGGTATTAATTATCGTATACAGAATATGAGCAATCTATTAAAATTAGGTACAATGCTGTAATATCGAATGCTATCTTTCTCGAATTCCCTCTATGAAGGCAGTTTCTGGATAGAAACAGTAGACTCAACTCAACTCAATTCCATTTTCAATTCAGTTTATCCATTCTCCCATCACCAACTGATGTTGATTGCCACCAGCAGATAATTATCTAAGCCGCAACATCCGCCTCAGGCTTCATTGTGAAATGAGCTAATCACAGCTCTTTCTTCTCTCAAGCGTCATTGTTCAACAAAAGACGTAAGAAAGCCAATAACTTATCTCAAGAAACATATGGTATGCTCTTTTATCTGATCTCACTATGGTCTGTTTGGTGAGAACCATGACCAGATAAATTTTCAGAAAAGCTGATCATCTTGTTCGGGTAGAAAGTTTCACATAGTTTAAAAAAAAGTTTTTAAATTATATATAATGGCAAACTGTATCTCTTTCAGTTTTGCAGTTTAACTTTATAAAATAATATTTCAAAATTGTTAGGAAAAAAACATCTTAAATATATTAAAAAATTTTGAATATTTTCTCTAAAAACATTTTAAAATTAATTTATCCTCCCTTAGAGCGCCGATGTGTTTGGACGCAACATCGTCATCATGGTCTGGCAGCGCTGTGTCGGTTTCGAACACAATCAGGGTTTAGGTGGCACTGAAGTTAATTTGGATAAAATCAATATGGGTCAACATATTGGCGGTTGGTATCCATTATTTCCAATGCATTCATTTGGTGGTTCTGATTCGGATAATTCTCCTTGACCGATTACGCTCAAAAAAACAAAAGTGGTCAATAATAAAGCAACAACGGCAACACCAACTACAACAACAACTAATATAACAAATACAATAAAATCCGCTGCAGCGGCTGTAACAACAGCCACCAAGAAAACACCAATAGTTATTAAAGAAAATTTTAAAGGCAAAAATACAATTTACTGTACCAAAGGTATAAATGATTTAATGAACTTTCTTAAAACCGTATTTAAATGTAAACATTTCAATAGTTTTAATGAACATTTATCTACATTTGGCACATTTGAGGAGTGTGTTTGAAGAAACAAATAATAGTAAAAAAAATAGTACGTTTAGATTTAAGGAAAATAAGATTTCTAAAGTGTTTTATAAAGTAGCAAAGAAATAAAAGGGAAGGACAGCGCTTAGCAACAAGCATTTTTTTATACATTTTTCTTTTAATGAGACAAAGTCTCAGGTTTTTTGTATTAAATTTATTTTTTAATTATAAGCAAACCTATTTTTTAGTAATTATTTCCAAAAACATTTCTGTTACGAATGTTTGCTTAATAAAATATTAAGTAATCAATCAATAATTCCCACAACATTGCAAAAAAAATATATTGTTCATGAAAATACCCCTATTCTCTGACATTACCACACCACAGTTTATGGAAATTCTATTGAAAATTTGTTAGTTTGTTTTGTAATTTTTGACAAGACCAACATTACATCATATCACAAAACCCAGCATGTAAGCTTTATGAATAGCAGTTAGGGGGGAAATATGTTTCCTTTAGGCCTTATGTTGTAATCTTTGACACAGAGAAAAGACTTTGTGTTTGTGATGCTTGATGAGAGTTTTAAAATGTTTAATTTCTAATTCTCGGAATAAATTTAATTGCTTAGCATAAAAATCCATAATTGATTAGCTGTATAAAGAATGATTGAAAAAGAATTTTAAATAAAATGTGTTTATTCTTCAGTATACAAAAAATTTGAGAAAACATTTTTAAGTTATTAGTTCTTGAATTAATTTTAGTTCTTAAGTTCAAAAATTAGTTCAAGAACTAATAACTTTACAATATTTTTTTTTTCTTTTTTAGTTTAGTTAGTTAAGTGATTAGATCTTGAATTAATAATTTTAGAATTCTTGGCACAAATGGAATGAGATTCCAGGAATGACAAACTAATCGTTAGCTAATACTAGATCTTGACTAATGAATGCTTTACGACAACCTACCCTAGATAATTAAGACATCTCATTAGATAATCTAATCTACATCTGAAAGCACATTTCACATAAAATTCGGTGGCATAAATGTTTTAAAAAAATCTGTTGAAGACTTTTGAACTACAAATTGAAAACTAATTTATTTATATTTAAGAATAGTCAAAATAAAAATCTAAAATTAATTTCCTGTTATAAAACTTCATTAGCAGCTAGACATTATGATCTATCTGCAGTACATACTTTGCCAAATCACTAAAAATTTGTTTTGTCATGAACACCGCTTTAATTGTCCTTTGACAATTGTCCAATGCTGTTCAATTGGGGAAGTTGGGGACAATTAGCTGGGTTCATATATTTTGAGAGTGGTGACGTCTAATAAAAGGCAGCAAACGTTTCTACATGCATTCCTTTATATAAATATATCCGAAATCATTTTTGAAAAGGTGATATTTTTAGAGGGTACTCTTCAGCCCATTTATCCATTATATATATATATATGTTTTTGATCGTAATCCACTCGTATCGCTTAAACTGTTTGAGCTCAATTGTTACATCTGTTTAATCGGTCATAAAAAAATCTGTTGTTCACTAAGATTTGAATATTTAATTGCAGGAAAGGTTTGAAAAACAGAAAACTCCTTATTGTTTTACAAGCCTTTTGCAACATCTGTTGTGTTTGTCAAACACAGAAGCATAAACGACCGAGGCAAGAGTGTCGTCTGTTACTTACAAATAAATATATGTATATATATATAAATACATGTCACTCATACCGCTAGTATCCCTGACTCAATGAGATAAGTCTGAGCATGACGTTATGGAAAACCGTGCTAATGTTCCTTAAATTACATTTCTAGCTAATTAGCTAATTTCTCAACTAAATTAAACAACTAAGTCTATTTCAAGTTTAGGAACGCATACTGTGTAAAGGTAGCCCCAACATCACAGTTTATATTTGAGGTATTGGGCTCATTGTTTTTTTTTTTTTTTAATTTATTTTCTTTTGGAAATCGAAAAAATTTTAAATTTATGTTATTTTTTAATATTTCCGCAATTAAAAACGGCACACTTCATTTTAGACCTTTTATTTGCATTATCATTTATATAAAAGTTAAGCAAACATAAAAATATTTTTGACTTGTAACGTCGCAAGAAAAAATTTTGCTCTCAATTTTACTCTCACAGATTTTATAAAATATAACGGACCTGCGTACTCTTTATTATTTGATTCATGGCTCTTACCGCTAGTGTCCCTGCTTGAAAGAACCTATCTCATTTTTATTATGCTAAATTTATACTCGAACACTTAACTGAGTGGAAGAGCGCAGACTTTCTTAGGCTTCGTATTACTCTGACTGATAACTCACGATATTCATATTTTAAATGAGAACATATACAAGTAGCTTCAGAAAAGGCACCAAAAGCCTCATCATAGCTCAGTTTTAATCAGGAAGTACCCACTTTAGCGTCAAATCCTTAAGCTGAAGGTTTACAACTTGCTTTTTAGCGTCAACGTGTTTATAGTTTTCTAAACGTTTTTAGCGTCAAGTATTTCAAGTTACATGTGAAGACTTTTCGCGGCAATGTACTTTCGGAGGTGATGTCGTAAGCTCAGCTGATTTTTTTTTTGTATTAAGTTTTTTATCGGTTTGTTTGTCAATTTCATATAAAAATTGTTATTTCAACTGTAATTTTTCCTAGTGACATCACCTATAAAATAAATTTGCTTTTCATTTGTCGATGTCAGTTATTTGACGTTTGCGACGCTTTCAAAAGTAGAAAGTATACGAACTGTTTGCTTTTCAAGTATCAACGCTTCCTACGACTTCAAGTGTGTAACTTAAAACATACGACTACATTGATTCTACTTTTTTGACAGTTGTTTAGAACTCAAGAAACGTGTAAACGCTTGCTGTGGACTTTCAGCTTTTCGTAACATCACACCACATTAACTACCAAAGTACAAAGATTAGAACTCATTCACTGCACCTTTACAAAAGACACTGGACACAGCTCAATTCTCTTCGGACATACGTACTTTGGTGTCAAATCTGTTCGTTAGATCTCATACAGAGATCTCAGAACTCATACTGTTTATATCTGAGCATCAATTGGGCTGATGATTCAGGATTCTCATAATATAGATGACAACTCATACAGTTTAGCCTTAGAAATGACACTGGAGTCAATAACACTGCTCATCTTTAAACTGTCAATAATTACTTTAGTTTCCATCACATCCACTACGTTTTCTGATTGATTACGATAAGTCTTTAAAACTTTTCATACTTTGAAATCTATTTTAAATGTATAACTAATTCCACTAGAATTAAATTACAACATTATATTCATATTTTAAATCCTTTAATAAATAGTTTTCATTTTTCTTTACCCTTGAATTGATACACAAGAGAAGAATTATAAAAAGAAAAGAAAAAAAATGTGATTTGTTTTAATATATAAAATAAAATTGTTAAAAGGAAAAAAGATTAAAACCGAAAAATAAAAAAAAGATTAAAATTGTTAGAAATAAATTCTTCGCTATAGAAGACTATAAAATTTATGCTTGAATGGCTTGTTACAATAAAAAAAATTGAATATTGACCAGATTATAAAAATAAAATAAACCAAAATCATAAAATAACACAACAAATAATTTGAAAAGAGAATAAATAAATGTTACTAATAAAATAATTAAATTCTTATACTAAATAAAATAGCAAAAGGAAAACAAACAAATAAACAATAAATATTTATGTATGAAATAATTAATATTTACTACTATTTATTTATGTAAATATGGTATTAAAACTAAAAGTAAAAGTAAACAAATATTTAAATTATAAATATATTTATGTTGCAACGGAAACCAGATACATATGAAACCAAACTTAAATAAATACTTACATACATACATATATATTTTTAAATAATTATGTATACATAATATGTATTATTAAGAAATTTTAAAGTAAAACTTTTCAAACAAAATGTATAAACTTCGTGCTACCTTAACATAACATAGTTTTAATAATCCAAAATGAAATCTATTACAATTACTATTGACAATCTTTGACGTTAAAAACAATTAAAGAAAATTATAAACATGAACCTTTTTAAAAAAAACCCTCCTCCCCTAACAAACAATTTTTAAACAAATAATTAAATATTAAATTATTATTTCGGAAAATATTTTTAGGCAAAAATAATAGATAATTATAGATAATTATGTTTATGTTTAAATTGAATTTATTATTAAGACATCTTCTTAGGGGAAAAATATAAATTGTTTAAAAGCATTATTAACTTGAAACTGTTTTGTAGAGGAAGTCAGAGTATTTAATTTCAAAGTGAACTAAGAAAACTCTAAAAAGAAAAAAACGGAGTATGTTTTCTATGTTCAACTTTATATGATAACTTCTCTCCTGATACTTTAAGAAGTCTTTAATTTGAAGCAGTCAAATAAACACAAAATTACAGTCAAAATTACTCAACTCATTGTTCCTATAAGAAGGAAACATCAGTTCATCACAATACTTTTGTACTCTGTCCAATTTGAATTTCGTTTTTTCGGTAGACCTTGTCTTTCGCTTACTTATTGGTTCTATTCAATATCGTTTCTAGCAATATCTGATGTTTATTTAAGGACAGTATTTACGAATCAACTCCACTTCGGTTCTCAATTTTCATCTAATAAAGCGTGATCTATTTCGAGGTTCCCTACTTAAAAAAAAAAACACGGAAAATTCAAATTTAATAGGGAATTTTTATTATCATTTGAAAGAACATTCTTAAGCATTTATTTTTTGAAGATTGTGTCTATCAAATGTTGGCTACGTCGCAGATGGTCTATCCGTTGAGCCCAATTTTCGATGACATTTTCTTCACAGCATGCTGGACGTGGTCTATTCGGTTGAATATTATCCAATAATGAATGCTGGGTCTCAAAATGCGTGATAGTGTTGCGAATAGTACGCTCAGTAGGCCGATTATGTTGACCATTAGTTGAGCGAAGTACACGAACGTGAATTTTCGTAATAAAGTTGAACGATTTGTAAACGTTGTTCAGGCGTAAGTCTTTCCATTATGAAATGCCAAACAATACTAAACAAAAATAACATGACAGCATGACACGACTCACACGTGATCTGTCAAAAAAAAAAGTATCTCTACTTGAATCACCCCATATTACTGTTTGCTATGTTTCATGTTTGAGATGATTGGAGGCCAGAAAACTCGTAGTACAAACGTCCAAGATTTTTAATTAACGAATTTATTGATAATTTATGGAGCTGCTCAAATGATTGAGTGACTTTCTTTATTTGATTAGAAAAAATCGCGATTGAAACCCCCAGTGTCAGCAATGATGTAGCCAAGACTGTAGAATATATCGACATTCGCCAGAATTTTAGTGTTTATCAGGAAATGTCAAATGGTTTATGAATAAATTTTTAACCCCATGTCTTGACAAGCCAATGTTTTATTCGCACATAAATAAAACATCAGCAGAATTACACACACAAATTTGTTTATATTTTTCTGTGTGGAAAAAATGTGTTAAAATGTATTTATGTAAGTTAAATTTGATGACAGACATAGTTGTGCAAACAAATGTTCGGAGAAGGTTGTTCAAATAAAAACATAACATCAACTTGAGTTATCCAGCCAAGACAAATTCGTATGCGGACATGAAATTGTTCGATTTGTGGACCTAAGGTCAAAAATTCTTGCGATTACACATGTTATAAAAAGTACATCATTCAAGTATCCTAAAGTACTAAACTAAAAGTTTTCCGTTCTATCACCCTGTTTCGCTATTAACTAATGCAATCTAATACATGAGATGTTCAAAGTATGTTCACTAAGAAGTTTATATTTGGTGGTAGTTCGCTCAAAAATCAAAGAGAATCTATAGGACTCCATTTGGAGAAGATCATTAGTATATGTTTGATTTGAAAAATATTTTCGGTTACATCATGATCCAGACATTAATTTAGAAACTGAAAAACTGTCTTCTCTTCTTCAAGATTTCGGTAACTCTGGCAATAGTCACAGAAAAAGATTCCACTCGTATATTTACCAACAGTCCCATAACCAGTTAACTCAGCATCAACCTTAAATATTAGGAATCGATGATGACTAATTTTAATTTAATACGGGAGAGTTTAAGTCAAATCGCATGATAAACGAAAGGCCCAAGATATGAAAAACTGTCTTCCTTTTCAGAGAATCGGCCAGCTACGGCAATATTCATTGAAAAAGAGTTCGAGGGATGCATAATTAAATCCATATGGGCAAAATTTTTCACACGAACTTATCACATATTATAATGTCCCTTCTTCTCTATTTCATTATTCACAAGATCTGTGAAGTGTCCAAGACACACCCACATTTTTTAATATGATTTGATCTGAGTTAGATAAATGGCTTTCTTATAAAAAAGTATAAAAGTAGATATTTATTATATAGTAATTTTCTTAAACAAGATTTCTATTGACCTTAATATTTTATGTAATTATTTTGTTTAAACCTAAATCATTCCTTTTAATACCCTGTATATACAACTATATCATTATGTAGGGTAAAAAATACGTATAAAATAACAACAACAAATGGCTGTTAGTGTTTGTTCTAAGTATAATTAATATAAAGTAAAATAAACTTTGGTAGATAGATAGTTTTTTCTACTGCTTAACTTCTACATTAGTAAAGTTTGGGGAACATGTTTTTTCTTTAAAATATATTTTATTATTTTTTTGCATTACAAAGTATTCAATTGTTTAACTTACTTTTGTATTTACTATACAAATGAAACATTCAATTGTTAAGCATTATACTTAATTTATATAGAAATTATTTGAATTTATATCAGTCTAAAGGTACGGTCACATTTGGCAAATATTTACTCAAAAAAGCGTAACCACTAGCTTTAGCACAAATTTGTTTGAAGTTGTTTACTCTTACAAGAGTTTTGCAAGATCAAACAGCATCAAATAAATTAAAACTAAATATTTGTTGTACTTTGGCCTAAATAAAAAACGTTTTTTTTTTTAAATTAATAAACGAGTTCAAATATATGTTATTACATCTTTTTCGGCAAATATTTACCAAATGTGACCGTATCTTAAGTTAGCAATAATATACACCGTCATAGAAATTACCTTTTCCCCAAACTAATCATAGAATTTTTAAGTCTTCTACCAACGCACACTGCAACGTTAAAAATAACAAAAAAAAAAACAACTGAAACACTGAAATGAACAACTAAAGCACTTTTTACTTCAAATTGCTGCAAATAAAAGATTAAAATACTTAAAATAAAAAAATTTAATAAAAAACTTAAATAAATATACCTACTTAAACTAAAACAAAGATCTAAATATACGTACAAAGTATGTAATTACTAAACATAAGTACTTGAACTTTTTACTCTAATTAAACGAAAAATGTTGCTAATCTGAATTTCATGCAAAGACAAAGAAATCATGATTTAAATTTAAAACTAATTTGATAGAAAACAGTACAATGAAAATCATTTTAAACGAAAATGAACTAGAGACTTATTACTCTATCATCATAATATTTTTATTTAAATGGGTCTAATGATGGTATTCCATTTGAATTTGGCTTTCATGTTACATTTCCAACCTGTTGTGGAAATTTTGAATGATGATTTTGAATAAATGTGGCTGAATTTCGTTAATGCGGCGACGAACTCCCTACTTTAAAATAGTTGTGTGGTATAGAGCCTTTCACAGTTGTCTACATCAATACACAGCATCGTCTTCTGATTTAGACAAATATCACTCTGTTATCCTGACGAATTATCGAGCACCGTCATTGCTTGACCAGCCTCATTTTCAAAGATATTGTGCCTTCAGTCCAAAGAATGATAGTTTTACGCAGCAGCATTTGTGATTCTACAATCACATATGGGTTTTCTTAGCCCTGTCAATTTAAAAGATAAACAAAAATGAATAAATTGGGCAGACAATTTTCTTTTATATAAATATCCGAAGTCATAATTTAAGCCATTGAAAATATTAAATTAAATTTAAAATCAACAAAACATTGAAGGAATTCGGAATTCACTCTTGTTAAAGCTCCCGTTTAAACTTAGAGCCGGTTCTAAGGAATCAAAATTTCTTACGATTTAATCAAAATTAGATAATTTTAAATAAACAAATTTCTGAAACAAATTAACATCTTCGAATGGAACTATAACGCTCTTAAATATTATTAAATATATATGTTAAAGAAAACGTTACAACTTTATTGTTTAACTTAAAATTTAAAAAAACCCCAAATATCAAATAAGTAAATAACAATAATAAATTAAATAAACAGTTTTTAATTATATAGTGGTGGTTGAGGCGGGGAAAAGTACAAGTTTTGAAAAATATGGAGAAACTACAACAAAAACATAATATGAAAACAATATTTAAGTCCAAATTGTTGGCAATTATATGAAAACGGGTTGTCATATGGCGTCATCTATGCAAACATAGATCTATGCAAACATAGATGACGTCATATGACAAACCGTTTTCATACAATTGCCAACAATTTGGACAATTTGACAACAAAAATGACATAGTGAAAACCAAGCATAACAAATAAAATGCTTAGCTATAAAATTAACTCTTAAACTTTGACAATTTAACAAACATTTTAAATTTTAAAACAATTCTAAGACAAAAATACAAAAACGATTTTAACTAAAAACTAATACGCTTCTATTTCTTACTATTAAATCTATAAAAACAAATTATGTATATGTTTTATATTTCTTTTTTACATTTAATGTTTAAACAAATAAAATTTATTAAAAAAAAACAATTAACTTTAACGAAAAATGTTGTATAAATGAAAATGTTTCAAACACAAATATGGTTGTGCTAATAAAAATAACAAGAAAACTACTAAAATTATTAAATATTATTTAAACAAATAAAAAGTGGGATAAGGTAAAACAATTTTTCGTTTTTCCTTTCACAAAAAAAAGCTCTAATTACTATTGAATATATATGATACATATATACTTAATTTAATTGAATTGATCTGGTATGTAGACTTACATATACTCTTATTATAAAAAGAAAAACTAAATTTAAATTAATTCATATCGTATTAAGTAAAAAAAACTAACTATAAAATCTTTCTCGAATCATAAAATACAAATAATAGTACATATATATTTACTTGTTCGAAATTCTAAATTAAATGACTATTTTTAATATTATTTAAATTTAGATTATGGAAGACTAATATTTTTTAATGTTAAATATTGGTAAATTATTTTAGAATATGAGAGATTCCCTCGAAATTTTAAAATCCGGGTATAATTAATCTTTAACCCGGTTGTGTTAAACTGTTATGAGTGGCACAATCAGATCATATCAGCTCTGTTGCCTACCAGCTACCACAAACCACACTTTCTCCTTGATGTATTAGTATATTGATAGTTTCTGGTAAGTCAACCAAACAAAGGCCAAACTAACGCCGGAAAGTGGCCGAGTAAGTGGTGTACCGTCTCCTTTTCTCACTTATCATGACAACTTCTAAAATAGTCGTTAAAGGCAAGACTCATCCTTAGGGGTCTCTATGACTAGTCGTAGTTAGTCCACATAGGCCTAATACTTTCAAATACTAAAGTAGAAATCTTACAGTTTCAGTAGATGCATTTGGGTGCGTTAACTTCATATGCCTAATTTTGTTACCCTGTTAACACATTCACTGCGTAGCAGAATCCACAAGCCCATTTGTCTCCCTGATGGAGGAATATTGTGACCTCAGATTGGTCTCTGATAAGTCACCCAAACATAAAAGTGGTCATACCAACATGCCAGAGTAACTGTCTCTTTAACAGATTGGCGTTTTAAGACTGATGTCACTCTATAAGTAACAACATTATCGGGTAGTTGTAGTTAGGTCACATCGGCATGTGCGTTTCTTGTTATATCTCACTTGAATAAGCTCATACGAATTCCACTGGATCGGTGGCAAACGTGTGGTCGATCAAGTTACAGAGGTAATTGTCATATATCGCCAGCTAACTCAGAAACACCCGGTGTTCGTAGGTGTTCAGAGACGTGGGATATGCAACTGTTATGGATCTGATGGTAGCTCTTTAATTAGTAAATAGGCAGATAGCTACCAGTCAGCTTCAAAAGTGGATGTGGAATATTGATCTCAGTATGCAATAGCTGACATCACGATGAATCCCCACAATGATGTATGTAAAATTGTAGCATTACCTTATTCAAAGACAGCGTTAAGCAACACCACTGAGTTGTTAGTCCATTGCCTCGCTATTGAGTCAACCAACAGCCAGTTCATGATCAATACCGTAACATATTCGTAGTTCCATTTTAATCAAGGTCAACTGTATGAACCATTAGCTAGAACCGCATCGTGAAAATTGTCTGTGATGACGTTGTATGTAACGATTCTGCTATCATAAGTTGTTTACTTTTTCAACTAACATACGAGGTCGGTTCGGAAACTTCTTAGCCTACCACAGAAAGCGCTGTAAGGTAACTTTATGAAGACACCACGTTTAGATTTTTGGTTTGACGGTTCCTATTAAAATCGTAAGATTTTATAAGCACGCGAAATCCTAACAGCAGAGTTTTTTTATTATTAAATTCGTAGCTTTATGATCATTTCTCAATATTTAACATACTTATTAACTGTGTTTCCATACTTTATATATTTACAATTGAAATTAAAATCACCACATATAGACAATTTAGTGTCCATTTATATTTGGAATGATATCTAATATGTATGGCAACACAGAAAATTATTACACAAAAAGAGAATAATTAATAAATATATACATATATTTGTAAAACCCTTATAACTATACAAAAGAAAACAAAAGAAAAAAATATATATAAAAAATGTTATATGTTCAAAAATCCCAAATAATAAATAAATAATTATTGTTAGCATAAACTCATATAGTTCTAAGTTTAAATCAGTAACAGTGGCAATTAATTTGTAAATTTCTTCTTTGATATCGTCACTGATAAAAATTTTATGTATTTTTATAATTTATTGTATAACTTCCTTTATTTGTCGAAATATGAAAACTGTAGGAAAACACCATATCAGCAAAGCGTCGTTAATTTAATTAAATGATTGAAAAACAAAAAAAAAAAACTAAAGTGTTTCGAAATGAAAATTTAACAAAAACTGTTAAAAAAAAATATAAAGAAATAATACTTTGGCAGGTACATTTTTGTACTAAATACTTGAGTGAATAAATGAAATGTGAACATATGATATGAATCGTATATATATCAAACTTACAAACAAATACAATACAACAATTTATCTTAATTACAAAAAAAAATTAATACCAATTTTAAAACAAAAAGAAAATATCAATGTGTATGTATGTACTTTATGGCATATTATTATAATAAAGGTACTATTAATAATCAGATAAAGTATAACAAAATGTAAACAAAAGAATATTGTATGTATATTACATTGAAAAGAAATTAAAAGAAACACTTAAATAAATAATAAAAGCAAAGAAAACAGGTGTTTTAATTAAGAAAATGGATTGTGTATCGAAGAAATCAGGTACAAGTAAATATATGAACCCACTAATTTTCCCCCAGTTTCGACCCAGTCGCAAGCGTCGAACAGCTGACATCGACAAATGAAAAACAAATTTATTTTAAAGGTGATGTCACTAGGAAAAATGACAGTTAAAAAACATTTTTTATATGAAATTGACAAACAAATCGATAAAAAAAACTTCATATAAAAACAAAATTAGCTGGGCTTACGGCATCAGCTCCGAAAGTACACATATATAAAACACAAATAATTGACGCGAAAAATCTTCACATGTAACTTGAAATACTTGACACTGATACAGCGTTGACGCTAAACAGCGAGTTGTGGACCTACAGCTTTAAAATATTAGCAATTAAATATTAATTAATGTGTATCAATTTGTAGTTCATCAATCTATTTTTTTGTGTGAAACACTTTAAAATGTACATATATATATGTATTTCAAAATAAAACGATTTTATTTTGAATAAATAATCCTAAGAGTATTTTATTTTGAGAAAAACTAGCCATAATTCACTTAAATTATTTCCCAAATAGAATACATATTAATAATAATTACAAATGTTTATGTCAATTAGTACAATTTTAGGACTTACAAATAAGAGAGTATAGTCGGTCAAGCCCGACAATGTAATACCCTACAGTTTTTTAAAAATTGGCACTAAATGGTAGCTATGACATATTATTGATCGATCGTACAAAAATTTAGTGGCCTGACTTCAGTGTATATAAATATTTTTTGTTTTAAATTGTTTCTTTATATAAACACTTTTAAAAGATTTATACATGTTAAAGTGATTTTTGAAAAGAATCTTACATGAGAGATTTGACCAATTATAGACTATAAGGGTCGGGTCGGTCCATTTAAAATTATGCGTTATGATATCTGTACATTTAAAACTTCTTTGTGTTGAATTTTATTTGGAAAATGTTTATAATTTTTAAGAGAAGTGGGTCTTAATAGGAGCTTTGACTAATAATGGACCAATCATCTTGAAATTTTGCCGAATGATTTGTATGTACATATATAAAACAAATTTGTGGTGAATAATATTTGGATAACAACATCTTTAAAAGAATTATGTTCTTTAAAGTGATTTTCGGAAGTGGGGCTTATATGGGAGCTCTGATAAATTATGGACCGATCTGCACAAAATTTTTAGTGATTAGGCCTCATATATAACTAATTTTTGGCTAAATTTGTTTGGATATGTGTATAAATTAAACGTTTATGACCGATAAACGCCTATTCTTTATAGATTGTAGTTTCTGACAGAAAGTAAAATTAACGGTGAAGCTAGTAAAGTGGTGGGAATATAGACACCGTACTTGTTTAAATAAATTGTCTTTGCTAAGGTTTTTAAACTTGCTGCTGCAATGTTTTGTGGAATTGGAGAGTTTCTAATTTAATAAAATGTAAAAGCAAATAGAAAATTTATTTTCTACACATAACTACGAACTACAAACGTTTGTTCATTTCCCATTAAAACAAAGTGGTGAAAATAGTACGGAGCATTTCCGAGAGCCTATATTTATAAAACAAAACGTATAAAATATTACGTATCCTGTTTTCATATTATTAAGAGAATTATACAATATATAACTATATAAAAGAGTAACGTGACAAACTGATTAACTGATTGACAGATTTATTCATCATTGCACAGCCCAAACTGCTAAAACTATAAACTTGAAATTCACGTTTTGGATTCTTTTTACATCAGCTAGATACACTTCGGACGTTAAAATTAGTATATCTTGAAGAACACAATTGGAAAATTCTTCTAATTTTGTATGTGTAACAATATGATAAAAATCGATATTTCAAGAATAAGTTGTTGAGTTCGTAAAACTGGACATGGAACCATACAAAGTAAATACTAAAATTTGTATATATATAATATTTATAATCTTAAAATTTTATATAACACATTTAAACCTGAAATCTATTTACATCCTAAATTTTATTTCATTACCATGGGGGTTGAGAAGCACATCGGGCTTTTGCTAGATAAATAATAAAAATGTCCTATAAATCTTTATTACAATAGAGAATATATTGAATAATACTTAAAAATAATGATTGTTTGGCGGCTATTGTTCGAGCAAAATCATTCAAAGCGATCATTCTTCAGTCATCAGATTGGCCTAATTGAATTGTTAGTGTTTGATATCGCAAAATGCCCATGAAATTATTAAATTACTGCATAAGACATTTTCTGGTCGTAAAATCTCTCGATTTGGTGAAAACCATTGAAATTAGCTAGTTTTTATTTGTAAAATCTTTTATCATATTTTTAAAATAAACATTTATAATTCAATTTTCATGTTATTCTTATTTAAATTTCCGAAAAATGCTCTTAATATATTTAAAATATGCAAGCGACAAGGCTAAAAAATTTAAAATATTAGAGTCCAAACTAAACTAGTATTCGGTAAAAATTTAGACAAATATCGAAACCGGCTAAGGTAAATGGATCACGCTATAGAATGATGTTAACAACAAAATTTTGGCCTATTTTTTATGACGGTGACACACGTCAAACCAAATTTTCCGATAACATAATTTTACGAAATTCAGCTGTTAAATGGCATACCGATCATGCGATTTAACACCACTTGGTTATTTTTTGTATTAAAGACCCCCTTATTCAAAAACGATTATTAAATTTAACAAACGTTTATTAAGCAAATTTTTATATGTAAATCTGTCTTAATAAACGTTTGTTAAATTTAATAATCGTTTTTGAATAAGGGGGAGAGACTCTGGAATTGCTTACAGCCTTAAAAACTCAAAATCCGTGACACGAATTAACGAAATGGATGCTGTTTTGCAAAAATATGATTGAACATTTTGATTAAAGTATCGAAATTTGTATGAGTAGGCGTGAAACAATGTTCTTGTATTTTTTATTATTTTATGATATTTTTGGAGCTCCTTCAATTTGTAAATATAAACGACAAATATGTAAACAATTTAAAAACTTTAGCAATATCTCTGATCATTTTGTTCGTTTAAAAAAGTTTAAGAATAGGAATAAGCAATACCTATAATAAAACAGTTGCTAATATCTTTGTTAAATAAATTTTGAATTTAGTTTGACTTACCAAAAGTCTCTTGCTGCCATATTTTCTTCAATTAAGTCTTTTTTAACAGATATAATCACAATGCAATTTTTAACACTAACACTTAAATTTTTCTTAATTTTTATAAACAGGCCATATTTGCATATTTTTTTATTTTTAAATTTCTTTAAATTGATTAAATTTTTCACATTTTTTATTTTTTTAATTTGCACTTTCTCTCATTTCATTTCTTTGCCTTATTAATTTTTTTTTATTTTATTAAATTTTGCTTTAAATATTCGAATAAATTTGTCCTTTAATTTTGTCTTTTCATTTTACTTTATTTGTATCACACACTAACACTACATAATTACAGAATAAACACTCCATTCTAAACAACGAAAAAACCCGGCTCCATTTTAACAACAACAACGAAAATAACATATCATTAAAAAACATACGATTATTTGTTTGGCCACCCGCAATTTGCCAATGTTTGCACGTATATTTTTACTATTTCCTTATCATATCTTTTGAAAAAAATACCGAAATATTATTAACAAATTATTAAATATCACTTGTATCTAATTTTTAATTCACTTTAAGTACTATTTTCTAATATTTTAAATTATTTAATAAGGCTTTGACATTAAACGATCTGATAACAAAAACCGGCAATTAATAAATGAAGAAAATGTCAAATTAGAGTAATTTTAGTGAGTGGTTAATAAAGTGAAGAGAAAATATTTGTGTTGCCATTTGTTTTTAATTGCATAGATTTGTTAAGGGTTGTTGAGTCTGCTAAGTCAAGATATAAGCAGGGAATTGTTATTAACTAATATGTATATGACAAATTACCACTAAAATTGTTAAGAAATCTTTAAAAAGAATTAATAAATATCTGTAATTAAAAAAGAACGTTTTTAAACGTAAAATCATTGCAAAAATTTAGTTGTTTCTCTTTAAGATGTTGTTAAATTTGCTTCAACTTAGTAAATTCCACAACCTTTACAGTTCCTCAAAAATAAGTACGGCAGCATAAACATTTGCTGTTTATTAACTACTCACCAGGGATGGCAATTGATTTTTTTTTTTGTTAAAAAAATAATATTCAAAGTGTAATTTTTTCATATTTTTGTAGTTGTGTAAGGCAAATCGTCCATTAAAATACTCTTATAACAAAAAATTTCGTTAGAAAATATTGGCTAACAAAAATTTAAAATACTTTATAAAACACAAATAGTGATTAAGAAACATTTTATTTTTGGTAAAAATTTTAGGAGAAGGCAAGGTTTGTGGGTCTTCTTAAGGCAAAATATATACATATATTTAATACATATTACTGCAGCAACAATTTTTCTAATTAACTTTTAGAATAACATTTACCATAAAAACTGGAAATTTCAAGATTTCAGTGTTTTTAGAAAAAAAAATTTAATTAGTGTAAAATTATAACAGATTAAGAAACCGTAACATAATTTTCAATTTAGATAGATACATTTTTGTCATTGTCTTTATTTAAATACCGAAATTTATTAAACGGGATAAAATATGTTCAAAAATTAAGTTTTTTCCTGCCTTTCTTTGGCATTTGATATGTTCCATAAACTATACTATATCGAACCGTCCAATATTTATATACTTTTTTATAATTGGGGCTTGAAATTGACGTAGTTATATTTCGGAAATATTTTTCTCAATAAGAAAATGAATTGAACATTAATTAACAAATTGACATCCAAAAATGGAGAATATAAGAGTCCATTCTAATATTTAGATTCGGCAAAAATTCGGCTTAATACCTATTAATGCTATCTATTTTGTATAATAGGGTAGGGGCCAGTGATCGGGAAGGGTTCAAACTACCGGGGAAAGTTATATCGGTTTCGCTTTTATTCACAATTATGTAATGCTATGAATTTCAAATATTTGCTCGATATATGCACAAAATTCTTTTCAAAACCGGAGAAAAATTAACTTGTACATTTTGTGTATATCTCGAGCAAATTTTTGAAATTCATACCTTTACTTAAATGTGAATAAAAGCGAAACGCGTTCATCGATTTTCATGATTTATGTCTCATTTTATTTAAAGGTTATGTGACTTTACGTGAAAGTAATAGGACTTGACACTTTTTTTTATCGGTTTGGATTTTTTATGAATTAAAAATAAAAAAATTCAATTTCTTTAACAAAAAATAGTTTTTTCTTCATACATTTATTTATAACTGCGAAACTGTTGCTTATGTAGCGAAACGTTGTATGAACAGATTAAAGGAATTGTAATTCCTAAATTTTTTTAATTTGTTTCAGCAAAATCGGACTAGTGGTTCTCGATTTGTGTCAAAAAAAGACCACCAAAGGTGACAATTTCCCCTATGTGATAGTTACTAACTTCAAATCGACAAATCTCGATTCCTAGACGTGACCGATATAACTATTCCCGTAGGTTTCATCCCATCCCTGTCCCGTGACTGTCGCATAGTGTTATAAGCAAGTTATTCGATCATAGGTGAGAACGTCACATTCAAAAAGCAAAAAAAGTGTGCAAAAAATTAAAAAATATTTATTTTTTAACCTAAATATCTCTTGAACTAAAAAATATAAGCCACACATGTAAACGTATTGCTATTACAATTTCTTGGCAACTTTTAGGGCCGGCCACAACTACATACTCAATTAAATACAAATCATCTTAAAAACATATCAGTTCTGACTGTGTTAAACTTTATTAAGATATCTGATATTGTTCACAGGCTACTGAATTATTTTCAAAATAAAATGTTTCTAAAGTATGTATTATAAACAACTATTATAATATATACTATTAACATGTAAACAAAAGATAAAAATTTGTCTATAAAATAACTTTAGCTTTTTGTTAATCTAATCGAGAATCACTTCTTTTCAATTTTTATTTTCTATAAGGTTATTATGTATATATGTCAGTTAATAATAATTTATAAATTTGCAATTTACGTAAAATGCGGAAAATTTTTAAAAGTACCCTTTGAATTTGAAATAGTATCAAACAAAGTAAGATAATCAGATTTTCCATCCCTGCGACTCTTGCTCTTGTTTGACAGTTTCATTATTAAGTAAATTATTTAATTATGTATGTATTTAATTTGTACCGGCTATTATAATCAAAACGTTTAATTTTAGTTTATTTGTCTTGAAATTATTCTTATAATTATAAAGAAATTATTTGGTACCGAAATCTTCATAACGCCAACACAAATTTCTGATTTGGGCCCGTTCCCACATCAATTAGATCTTCGTTTGGGAATGACCGGTGTAGTACTTGCACAAATATGTATATGTATGTCAATATAGCTGTACAACAATGAAACTGTTGCAATAACAACTCTTTAAGTCCAGAAGGAGCCTTCAGAACTGCAAATCGTCGAATACCAGCTACTGCTCAACTCCGGAGTTTTCCAATAAACACCAAAATCAAATTTGAATTCGGTCTGTATTAAGAAGTAAGTTCTTCTTGAAGCCAGAAGAAAGGAATATCTGATTGGTTGCACAATAAACAATTAAGACATTCAGGTAAGCTATGTTATTGAAAAACGAATGAATGACAGTTATATATGTACATATGTATGTATGTATGTAACGACTATCTATTATGAAAAATGTTGTGCATCTAGGTAGGAGTGTTCAGATTTTCATATATTAATTAAAAAGAATGCTTTTGAAATATCGAATTAACTTTATATTAACACCGAAATTTGACTAAAATTAAAATAACAACTTGAAATCACGCTCGAATTAATTTCATGTTAAAATTTTGAAGAATTGGAACAAAATAAGACTTTTTTACCAAAATATAGAAATAGAATAAAAAAAAACATATAGTATTGTATATATTCAGATTTATAAACATTTTTTGACGTGAATCTAGTTTATATTCAGGCATGTGATGGAAATCGATATCGAAAACGAATGAGTTTTAGAAGTCATTTTTGGGCTACTAAAGAGAATCTTAAAACAAAAATTTTAAAAATTAGATTATAAATTAAAATGTATTTCCAAATTTGCATATAATAATAAAAATGACATTTCGAAATCACACTCGAATTTAATTTAATTTAAGTACATTATTAACAAAATAACAAGAGAATACTTTTGGAACATTAAGTTAGCTTGTTGACAAAATAAATAAAAGCTTTTCAATATTATGTTAGTTAAAGCAAATATTATTGAATTCACTTGTATTTGGGTTGAATGTTCAAATTTTGTAAAATTAATTCAAGAGGATTGATATAATAAATTAATTTTATATTAGGTTAGAAATTCATACGCGAATTTATTTAATATTTGAATTTAAAACAATTAAAATACAAAAAGACTTTATTATCAAAATAACAATATAATAAAATAGAATTTTTTGAAATAACAAATTAACTTGAAAATTAATTAAAGAGGATTATTTTGATATAACAAATTATATATATATTAAAATATAAATCCACACTCGAATTTATTTAATATTTGAATTTAAACAATTAAAATACAATAAGTCTTTATTATCAAAATAACAATAGAATAAAAGAGATTTTTTTTTAATAATTTTTAATTTTTTTTAATAATTAACAAACACAAACTGCGAAGCTTTTGGCTTATCTGCAGAAAACACTCGGAGTCTTTGGAGGCAATCGAACCCGCAACCCTTTGACTGATAGTCCGGCAATCTTTCGACTATCGGCACTGAAAACTTTGTTTCAGATCTATATTACTTTGATTTTCTTTCGGTTTGTTAAATAAATAAAAAAAGCAAGTTTTCTCTTTAGCACATTTAGTTGGGAATTTAATTTAATGTTTGTAATTTAAAGCATTAAGGTGTCATTTTCTAAAACGAATGTTGTAGCGAAAGTTTCGTTAAATTCATTTAAGAAGAAATATAAAACTATTTTGTTTTCTTGCTAAAATCAAAGTAGGAAGTGGAAATTGAATTGTTGCAATTTATAAAAAAAAATTATTTACAGCAAATAGTATTAAATTCAGTAGTATTTGTTGGCAAGAATGTTAAGTATTCTCATTCATACATTTTCGAAATTGCAAACAAATTTTGCAGTAGTCTTCAAATAAGATTGTTTTCTAACTTGTAAGAACGGAGAATAAATTTCGCGGTTGATAAAGCTTTAGCAGAGTCGTTGTCTTCCTTTCAATCGTGAATAAATTCTAACCGCATTTTAAATACTTTTTTAAAATATTTTTTTATTATTTGTTTTTCACTTTCATACACTTTCGTTTGAATCATTTTTTTTAGTTTGTTGTTTTTGAATTTTTGTGTAAACTTTTCTTATTTCTTTTTTTTTTGTTTTGTTTAAATTTAATTTTGTTTTAATACAATTATTATAATATTAATATATGTATACGTATATAATAATTAATCATTATAAGAATAATATAAAGTATTATTATATTATATAATGTTATATTAAGTGGTAAATTTAAGAATTTTGGAATTATGTATGTTCTTTTCTTACTAAACTTGGTTTTGTATGTGTGTGTGATTTTTGAATTAAATTTCTTAAAATTCTTCTCATATTTTGTTGTTTAATATAATATAATGAAAGTTTTATATAAAAGAAAACGGTTTATTTGCAAATGTTTTAGCATAAACAAATTTTAATTGTTATAACTAATTTAAAACATAAAAGAAAAATGTAATGAAATTAAAAGAAAAGAAAATTATGTTTAAACAATTATACATTTAATAGATAATAAAGGCAACGTATTGTTTTTGTTACTAATGCTAATTTAATGAAATAAAATTAGTTAATTAGAAATGAATATATAAAAAGGAAATTATATTTATAAGGTTTTACATACATATACAAAGATATTTTTATTTATTTATTTATCTTTTTATTTAAAGAAACAAATTATTTGTATTTGCTTGTTTTATGAATTTATAAAAAATAGTATATTTGTTTATATAATTTGCTTTATATAGTGTTTATGAAATAATTTATTTATTAATTATATGATTTAATTAATTATTAAAAATAAGGTTTTATATTTAATAATTCTTTTTATTACCGTTTTTAAATCGTATTTTAATATTTATTTTGTAAATTATAAAAAACTTGACTTAAACCTTAAATGATAATTGCTATTTTGTTGTTTTTTTTTTTTTTTTTTTATTAAATTTTAACTTAATGTCTAACGGCCCAATCATGAATAAAAAATCTGCGGGAGTTTTTCCCTTTTTATTTGTTTAACGTTGAATTTGAATAGGAAAAATGGGAAAAGGGAACAAACTCTCACGGAATTTTTATTCATGATTGGGCTGTAAATACAAGAAAAAATATATGTAAAAGTCACAGTGTTAAGAGAGAGTTTATACACAAGAAATTTAACAAAATTAAAGCGCTAAAAACAAAAACTGAGTAGTTTAAAGAAATTGTTTGCATTAAGATATTTTTTCAAAATTATAAATACAAAAAGGTATGATTTCATAGAAGTTTTTTTATTGTTTATACAAAATTTAGTAATTTATTTCAATACGTTTTTAATAGTATTTTTCAATTATTATTAGTTCTTTTAAATCTTTTTAGTTATTTTCAAGGTGCATAGAATATATACTTTATTTCTTTTATTTTCGATCAGGTCAGTGAAGATATTTTTAAGTTTTCTCTAGATTTGTGTAGTTTTGGTTTGGTTTTAAGTGGGTTTGAAATGTGTGCTTCTTATTTGTTTGTTCTTGGTTAATTGCTAGTACAAAAAGCTTTTTAATATATATATTTTTTTTTTTTTTTTTTTTTTTTTTTTTTTTTTTAAAAAATTTGAATACAAATTGAAATTTGTCCATACATTTAAATAATTTTGATTAAGTATTTGCTTTATTAGGGCCTGATTTCAAAAACAAAAAAAAATGTTAAACGTACAAAACATTCATTTGGGGAAATAAATTAAATTAAAAAAATTCGAAAATTGAAAAAAATAGTTGCAAATTTTGTAGACTACAAAAATATTTTAAAATTTTATTAAAATTTTAGGATAATTTTTATTTCATATATTCATATTTTTGAAGACATTTGATTGATTTGATTAAACCAATTGTTAAATTTAAATGTTCAAAACATTGTTTTGGAGAAATAAATTAATTTTTTAAAAAAAATTTTAAGTTTTTTTCGTATTCCAAAAAACACTTGAAAAAAATTCCGAAAATTTCAAAAAATTTTGAAAAAAATTCCGAAAATTTAAAAGAAAAAAATTAAAATTTATTTCAAAACTTTTAAGTTTTATTAAAATTTATTTCAAAATTTTATTAAAATTTTAAAATAGATAATTTTCATTTCATATTTTGAAAACATTTGTTTTTTTGTTTTAAATCTAGGGCCGGATTTTTCATTAAAAAAAAAACAAGTTTATAAAAATTATGGCAGTTTTATTTCGAACTTGGAGTTTAAACGATTTTCTTTATTAAATTTAATGATTTTATGAATTTAAAAAAAAATAAAAAAAATTTAACAAATTTCTGAGCGTAAGAAAAGTAAATTGTTTAAAAACGTTAAAAAAAAACAAAGTTGTAACAGTGAAAAAGGCAACGAAATTAAAGTTTTTCTTTAAACAAAAATTAAAGAAATGTTCAATACAGTTCAGAAGGAGCCTTTAAGAACTGCAAATCATCCAATAGCTACGTATATAAAGCAGTAGCTGCCAAACTCAACTCCAGAGTTTTCAAATAAACATTAAAATCAAATTTAGATAGGGCCCGTATTAAGAAGTAAGTTTAACAAAATTAATACATGTCTTTTTTCGAAAATTATTGATGGCGGAACAAAAGATTGATTCAGGTATGGTATGGTATTGGAAAACGATTTTGAATAAAACAAAAGCAAGAGATTGTTATTATGAATTTTAGTTCATGTATGTATATGATTAAAATTACATTTTTTATAGTTTTCATTAATGTTATTCACAATTTTTATCTATTTTCTAAAAATTATTTATTATTTGTTAATTTATTTATTTGAAATCTGAGCTGTATTTGCAAGAAAATAAAAGAGGCATTGTTTTAAAAAGTATACTTATAATTTATCGAAATAATGTTTTACAATATATATACCCATAGCTGCTGTAAGCTTCATACAAATTCCGCATGTTCTAAAAAGGTTTTCGTTTCATAAATGATGGCTTTTGATTTTAGCTACATACATACTTATTTCGTTAAACGAAATATGAAAGGAATAATTCACTGATATTTGGTTTATTTGAATTAAGTTCTATAAGAAACTTTACTCTTTTTTTTCAAGTAATTAAGTTAATCTATGATGTTAAAATTTTTGAATATTAATATGAAACAAGGCTTGTTCCTAAACGTAATTAATATCGTTAAATTAATTAAGTTGCAGATTTAAATAAAACCATATCTGATACGAGTTGAATTACGAATACAATCAACAAGCATATTCGTAATAAAACATGTGTTAAGTAAATTTTCTAAATATTCTAGTATTTGATATGAATGCTTTAATTTTGAAGAATTAATTAAATTAATTAAAATATTTTGAAATTTGCATAAAATAATAAAAATAACATTTGAAAATCAAACTTGAATTAATTTCAAGTAAAAATTTTAAAACATGGCAACAACTTAAGGCTTTATTCTTAAAATAACAATAGAATCAAAGAGAATTTTGTTAAAGCAACAAATTAACTTCATTTTGAATATGATTGAAATAAAATACTCTCAATTTTCAGTTATTTTTAAAAACATATTTTACAGTAGATTCTTCTGCAATAATGAATTAACTTTATATTAAGTTAGAAATGACATTAATCACGCACAAATTAATTTTTGAAGTTAAAATTTTGAAGAATATTATTATATTTACTTGTGTTTGCAAGGATTCTTCTGAAATATCAAATTACCTTAAGTTTGACCTACAGATTTGAATTCAGTAACAATGACAACTTCGTTTCGAATCGATTTTTGATTTCTCTTAACAGGACATTTCGAAATCACACTCGATGTAATTTCAAATTCAAATTTTGAACAATTGCAACAAAATAACTCTTTATTATTATTCCTTAAATGACAATAACATAATTGTCTCATATATAATTGTTGACAAAAATTTATCAGTTAAACTTGAAATTTTTTAATTTTACAAAATTCATTTACAATTAATTAGTTAAATTTGAAATTACTTATCTGCCAGTTCATACATAGACCCTTACAAAACGAGTTTAACCCCCTTATTCAAAAACGATTATTAAATTTAACAACCGTTTATTAAGCAAATGTTTATATGCAAATCTGTCTTAATAAACGTTTGTTAAACTTAATAGTCGTTTTTGAATAAGCAGGTAAATAATTTAATTGAAAACCATTCTAAAATATTTTAATATGTAGTGTTTTTTATACAAATACTGAGTTCCTTACAAAGTTCAAACTCATTATTGTCTAAAAGTAACCATCATATCATAATTTAAGGAACAATTTTAAAAATTAAACATACATTTTAAGAATTCCATTAACTTTAAGTCTTTTTCTCTATGATGCTTTAATTTTAATTTGTTTAAATTTTTTTTTTTTAACGAAGATTCTGTTCAATAGCAAATTTTGTCTAAATATTTTATAATAATTCAAATAATGAATTAAATTTTAAAAAACTTAAATTCTTTTACACTTAAATACTTAAATTTCGTTAACGTTTCAATATTTTTTAGAATATTTACCATTACATACTTCTTTTACTTAAATTTCGTAAACATTGATAACATTTTTTTTTGAACTTTGCTTTAATTTGTAAAATCTAAAACCTTTCCACTGCTAACTTGAATTCCAAACAAAGCCAAACGTTATTTTATTTTTTAATATTTTCATAAAAATTATTACAAAATATAAAATAAACAGGCCGAAAAAACACAAAATTACCAACAAATCAGACAAAATTCTTAAAAATTAAACTGCAGCACAACTATAATTTCATTTAAAGACCCAGAAAATAAAACAGAATTACTTTTCTTAAAGCAAACATAAATTCAAATTCATAAAAAATTAAAAAGTATTACAAAGAAAAGCGCTTTCTTTTCTTAAAAACAAATCATAAATTATTTAAATTGAACAAAAAAATTTTAAAAAATAATACGTTAGTTAGTTTTTTTTTCAAAAAAAGGAGGGCAGGAAATTATTTATATATTTCATACATAAAGCAAAAGAAATCATAAAGAAGTAGTAATATATATTTATAATATGTAATAATAATTAGAAAACAATTTGAATATACAACTTAAGCGCGTAAAAATCTTAAATATTTATTTAATGTTTATTAAATGATAAAAGCAAAAATCAACTAAAAAGTAATTGCCAACTAAATAAACAAAACTAACTTTTTAAAGAAAATATAAAAATATTTCCTTCTTTTAATTGTTTGTTTAATGTGTTGTGTGTGTGTGTGTGTTTTCTTTTTAGACTTGTATTTAGTGTTAAATTTGTTTAGTAATCATATTTTATTTGTTATATTTTTGAAATATTTCCGTTTTCAACCATCAAATTTCTTTCTGTTAAATAATTCATCATCATATTAGCATGTTTGTTTGACTTAAGAATATAGTGTACAATCAATATAGCTGGTGGGCACAAAACCCTCATCCCAGCCGTTTGTATTATTCATGCGACGCACACGCGTCCAACCATCACCTTGATCGATTTCAATCACTTGTAACTCTTCGCCCTCGTTCATGGGTATGCTGCCCTCACTGGTGGCTGTGTTAAATAAACATTAAATTCATTTGAAATTATCTTTTTTCTCTTAATTAATTTGATAATTTCACTTACCTTCAAATGGATATAAGGCTCGACATGTACCCAGAGGTTGTAGTGGTTCCATTTCACTCTCATAAAACGTTTCCTCGCCCATGGCATTTTCGTTGGCACTACCCTGTCCGGAACCTGGCAGTGAAGTGTGTGATGTTCCTAAGCCACTCTCAGGACTAGCCGAACTGCTGAATTTAAACATTTAAAGAATTTAAGGATATTCGTTAAAAGATTTTTTCTTTAGTTTAAAGAATTCAGTTTAATTATGATTTTCTTAGTATTTATTTAGTAACAAATAAATTTAAGTTATAATTGTTTGTGTTAATTGCTTTTTAAGTGTTTTATGCAAACATTTTTTTGAGTCGAGTAGAAAATTAAAAAAAAATAAAAAAGTATATTTAATAGTTTCTTTTTACAAGCAATAAGGTCACTTGAATTTTATATAAAAATATTTAATTTATTTATATATATTTATTTCCAATATTTCGCTATCACAATGGATAGCTTCTTCAGGGATAATATAAGTTTTGAATTATCAATTATCAATTGTTCAATATTTTAACGTTTGTGAGATCGGGTAGATGTTTTTCTTCTACACAGTGTGTAGCCACTTTTTCTTTATGTCTGTTCCGTGTTCTTGTACCAAGGCTTCTCTTTGTAGTACCCACGTAAACTTTACCACACTCTTCATCTGTTTTACCTAAACATGTGATCTCATACACAAGATTACTTTGCTCATTTTTTTTTTTCTATTTTTGTTTTTGTTTGTGTAAATGCAGAACTTTGTCTAAATGCAGAACTATTGACGAAAGATTATATGTGAGTAATATTATTCCTGTAGAACTAAGTTATCGTTGTTGTTATTAAACTATTATTTTTCAATTGTGTATTTATTTTGATGCTGGCAGATCTAATAAAATATGCCTGATGATGTTGGGAATCTCCAACGAAACGTCGGAAAAATAAATTATGAAATAATCTTTTATTTGCATAGAATACATGACCTTAATAAGCCCGATTTAGAATTTTCTAAACAAATCAATAATATTGTTTCATATTGTAATAGATTTATCGAAATTTAAAAATCTGAACTACAACACCAATAGCTTAAAAATCAAATATTTTAAATAATCTTATTACTTATGATCTATGTTGCTTAGACCCTTCTTAAGTATAGCACTCTCGTATCTATTACTATTGCCCGAAATAGCTCAGTGTGCATGAATTCTTCATGGTAATATTGTTTAAATTGTAGAAAAAATCCAGCCAACGGTTATAAAATAATCCTGTCTTAAAACATACATTTAAATAATTTTGCAACTGTTCAGGTTTATAAGTATGAGGACATTTCAATTCAAAACTTATATTATCCCTGAAGAAGCTATCCATTGTGATAGCGAAATATTGGAAATAAATATATATAAATAAATTAAATATTTTTATATAAAATTCAAGTGACCTTATTGCTTGTAAAAAGAAACTATTAAATATTAAAAAAAAAGGCCAAATAAACGAACTAAATAATAAAAAAGTATTTATTTTTTTTGAATATTCTATTTTTTGATAAGAAATAGTTTTGGCTAAAAACGTTTTTAGTTTAGCTGTTTTTTTTTTAAGAAGTTTTTTAGTAAAGTATCAGGAGTTATACGGTTTTTAGTGAAAAAGATTTTTAAGTAAAACGGTTTTGATTGATAAACGGGAATTAAGTGAAAATTGATTTTTGGTTTACGGTTTTCAAAATGAAAAGTTTTTTAGTGAAAAATAACGTTTATTTCAAGTATTTTGTGAATCAGTTGTTTAATAAAAACGGTTTTTAAAATAAAAAAGTTTATTGAAAAACGGCAATAAAGTGAAGCTAAATATAATTTTCAAAAAAATATTAATAAAATATTATTTCCAGTTTGGTTTATCGCAGAATTAAAATTTTACTTGTTTTTTAGAATAATTGTAATTGTCTATGTGAAATTGAAAACGATTTCAGTTTCACTTCGTAGTGTAATATAGAACCTAGGCGAAATTAAAATCTTCATACAAACAGTGTAAGATTATATTAGATATACATATATAAGAGAATAGTTTTTTTTTTTATAAATTCCAGTAATAATCTTAATTTAAATCTTGTTTGAAAATGTAAATTTGCTTAAAAGCTTTTTCCAATTTAAAATAATTAACGGGCTAATGTTTTGGGGTCTTTTTTTGCATCGAAACGTTTTGGAACGTAAAAAATTATATGAAGAAACTTGAAGATATTTAGAAATTTTAATTACAAATTTACAATTTCATTTGTTTTAAACTAGGTTTCGTTTTATAAAACAAGACTCTTAATAAGAATTTCAATAAAATGTGAAAATATGTATGTATTAATCTGAGAAAATTAATATTGATCTAATGAATTTTAAACTGATTGATACATTTTATTTGTTATACAAAGAAATTTTAAATAAGTCCTACAAAAAAGATATTCGGCCAAAAAATCGATATTCGGCCTAATCCGAAAAAAACCGCAACTTATAAAATATACATTATTTAAAAAAATATATTTATTTTAATTTTATAACATGTTTAGATAATTGAAGGTGACCTAAAGTACCGACACTACTTTATAAATCTAGTTGTTTTCTCTTGAACTGACAATTTTTTTTTAAAGGAACAGGTAAGAATACTGTAAGTATTCTTAGACATTTCAGAATAAAATATAAATTTTTGTATTCTAATTCATTATACTAAAGCGCGTATCACCTTAAAAATTCCATCATCTATATTTTTCCTTTTTAAAGGTTTCGGTATTCGGTCAAAATATGGCCGAAACCGGAATATTGGAATACGGACAATTTCTGCCATAATCCGAAACCGAAACTGATTACTCTGTCAGACTCTAGATTTCTTACATATTTATCTAAAGTTAGCTGAACTTTATTTAAAATTTGTTAATTAATAAATTTATTAATAAAGCTCACATTAAAATGGAATAGAAAGCTATTTAATAATTGTAAAAAATAGCTAAAGCATTGCCACACTATGGAAAGCTACTTTGCTTTTTTGCTGTAATTGGCCATACTGCAAAAAGGCCGTTGGCACTAGTTGGGATAACAAACCAAAAAGTATCAATTTTGTAAAGCCCATCCTGTTTTATGGGGTATTGATATGGTGGCCTGCTTTCAAGAATGCCTCCCATCGGACAGCCGTTGAGCGTGTATTAATGAATGTAACCATTCTAAAATAGAAGCGGGTAAGATCAAAGCCATCAAAAGCACTATTCACTATGCTGAACTGGCTGCCGGTAGACTTGATGGCAACACAACTTGATCCTAGCTCAACTGTGAATCTGAACACTGGATACTCATGCTCATGTCATTTTAGAATATTGAACTACTATGGCACTCTAAACGGTGGAACCCATGGTAGAACCACGTGTGCCCGATTGACTGTCTTTTTAACCTAATCTATGAGACTCTACATAGAAATGTATCGAAATCTTTCTTGGATATGCCATTTTCTACATGTTTTCCGTATAGGAATATATGGTTGAATGGGCCATATCACACCGAAGGTGAATTGAGCATGTGTAATAGATCGAAGACTATGGAATAAAATCATATTGTAGGCTTCCTAGTTACTGCGGATATCTCTCATATAAAACTTTCTGTCAACTGGGTTATATATCAACCAGAGAACAGAATGAACGCATTCGCTTTCATTGCATATTCACACCATTTATTGCTTTTGCCAAGCAGTCATTCATGATTGGATTTACGCAAGCAATTAGTCTCATGAACTCACATGTAGTTTGCGAGCTCAATATTGCCCGTATTTGAAACAGGATTTTGCCGTGACCAGAAAAGACTAATTGTTTCAACTGTTGCAGGAAACTGAATGAGCCTACTTTTTAATGATTACTGTAGAAGCTGCCAAAATCAGGAGAAAAAGACAGTATATCACTTACTCTGGTAATGACTGGCGTTATAAAACTCGAGGGAGCGCAACTCTAGTATTCCTTTTCTAATGTGCTTGGATAAGCTGTCAATGATGAATCTTAGACTCATATATAGTTTCGTCAAAGAATTTGGGTGGTTCAATATGGTTAATTGATTGATCATTTGTTTACCTCTTGGTTAACACAATTGAATCAATGGAATTGAAACAATGAAACCTAACCTAACTATTAAAACATTAATGCTAGTGGAGTATATGTCAACAATGCTTTATATGAATTAGATCTGTAGAAATTTTTAATGAAAAGTATTACATTTAACTAAAATTGTCCCAATTTCATTATTTAGCTGAGTAATTTTTATAAGTCAGCTGGAAATCAAAAATATGAAATAGCATATACAAAATTAAGAATTGTAAGGGTCAGTTAAATTATATTCAGAATCAGTTTAGCACATTAAAATGCCCATTTGTGAGTAATATAGAGAAATGAAATGTTGAAATGTTTTAGTGTTAATGATTAAATTGTGAGTTTGTGCAAAAAATATATCAAATTTTTTTTTTTAAATATCAAATACATAAAATGAGCCTTAAATAATGAAGAAACGAAACGAATAAACAAAGTAATATACTAGAAGAAAATAACTACAAAAATGCATTTTGAAAATTTCAAACATAGACTTATGAGTGTACCCGTTATTGTTATTATTATGGCCATTTTGTATTTGCGCCACATTATCCTCAGAATCTGACCTGCTTAAACTGCCGCCATCATCTTGTTGGAAATCGCCGTCATAATTGTTGTCCTCAGTGCTACCGTTGGAATGTCTGCAATAGAAAAAAAACACATAATATTTAATAGAATATAAAACATAAATATTTCAATTTCAAAATAGATATTTGAGTTAAAATTGTTTAAGTAACTTAAACTTAAACAAATTACCTTGACGATCGATGACCATTGTTCATCGTATTACGATTTGCTTGCGGACTATTATTTGCCATGGGTATTTGATTGGCCTTCTCCAAATAGCCTTGATATTTCTTCAAGTCAATTTTTAATTTCTCCAATTTATGCTCCGACTCATTTAGTTGACCCTCCACTGTCATGGGATTGCCCAGCGATGAATTGGCCTCATATACAACTTTCATTTTCATGAGGCCATCACGAGCGGCGGTTTCCTGTTGGATTTTCTGTTGTAGTTCGCCAATTTTAGCTTGCAGCTTTTTGCGTCGCTGATTAGGTGGTAAATCACTGAAATCTTCCTTTTGTCCGTCCGCAGTTAAAGAATTCTACTTGGGGAAAGGTGATACTATATTAGTAACAAGTTTATTTAGATGATTTACTAGTAATAGTTTTATGAATATTAAGGACATTGATATTATTTAATTCGGTTACTTAATTTAAACAATTAGAAATAGAGATACAAAGAGCGAGAGCATGCAAAACAACATTTGCCAGGCCAATAAAAAAAATAAAATTAAAATGGTTTCTAATTAAATAAAATTTAGTTAATTCTAATAACGCTGAACTGAAAAGTATGATTTCGTTAACAAATTCTAAAAAAAAAAAAACAAAAGAATTTCAAGGAAACTGAGAGAATTTTGTTCAAAAATCATTCATTTTCAATTTAAAATGTTCAAAACTCTAATTAGAAATTCTTAATTCTAGAGACAACATTTAATGTAGTGAAATACAGTGAAACTCGAGAGCACGATATTTTTGTTAGTGAAAAGTCGTAGTAGTGAAAGTGACAGTGAAACAAAGTGAAAAGTGTTAGAGGAAAGAGTTGTAAAGAGAATTCTATTTATATATATATATATATATATATATATATATATATATATATATTTATACAGTGTTAAAAAGTAGAGAGAGTAGTGTTAAAATTTATTTTCAAAATTATTCCAAATTTGTTTCAATATTTTATACTATTAAATAAACTTAAATATTAAACTTAATCTCAATAATTAATTCAACATTCTTTAATTTGTATTTTATGTTAATTTATTTAAATATATTTTTTTAAATTAGTTTCATTCATACCTTCATAGTGATACAGGCTTCAATAATCTTCTGTTGCTGGGACAGAGAGAATTTTTGAAATTGTATCACATTTTTTTTTTTTTTTTTAAGATTTAACAAAATTTTTTGCGAGAATTTTCAGTTTTAAATAAATAAATTGTATTGTATTTCGTATTTTTTCAGCAATAAAACAAAATCAGCCAATTTTTTCAATAGTTTTTGGAAGTGTAGTGTCATAGTGATTGTATTTTTTGGATTTATGTTTGTTTTTGTTGATCATTTGTATGAGATGAGTGAAGTTTAGTGTAATTGTCGAGGGTAGAGTGGAGCAGATGATAAAAGAATATTAGTTGAATTTGTATGTTGTAATGATAGAGAATAATGAATAAAAAGCGTTTTTATTAAATACTAAAAATGTTTGTGATTTTGTAATAGAACAAGAGAAGAATAAAATTATTAAAAAAAAAACAGACAAAATAAGTACATATATAAAATTAACCCCCTGGCCCACGATGTCGAACGATAACGTTCGCTTATATAAGACTTAAGACACAAACTTGATTGAAATAAACAAACTTGATTGAGTAAAAAAAAAACAGATACGATAAAAAGTTTGTGTCTTAAGTCTTATCTAAGCGAACGTTATCGTTCGACATCATGGGCCAGGGGGTAAAAAATAATTTATAATTATAATAAGAATAATAAAGAACGATTTTTAAAGAAATATCTACTGTAAACGTCAAAGTGAACTCAAGAGCACATATGTATTATTAAAAGAGAAGCTTAATTTTATTAATTTAAATAATATATTTAAAAAAATTATATTGCCTTTTATATATGTACATAGTTATTTAAGTAAAATTTAATTCACAAAAAAAAAATAAACAAAAACAAAATCGTATACAAATTTAATTGTTTTATTTATATAGAAATAGACCAATCTTTACTCGTCAAAATAGAATGGTTTCATCCTTATTAAAAAAAAACCCCCCTGTCATTCCAAAAGCAGTGGCAATTCTTTTAATTTTTCTTAGTTTGAAAGCACAACATTCAAAAGCAGTTCAAAAGAATTGCAAGTTTCATAATTTATCATTAAAAATTGTGACATTAAGTAGTGAAAAATTTACAATGGAAAGACAAACTTCAATTGAGACAGCAAATCAAAATAGACTTATATAGAAGATGGAAATTAATCCCAGCGTAAAATAGGTAAAAACCGTTGAAAGGCATCACTGTGCAGTAATAAAAAAAATCCCCTTCCAAAATTCACGTAAATACTAATATTTCAAAATAAACGTGATAAAGTTCCCTTTTCCGAATTTCCCATAATTGGTGATAGCTGCCATATAAGGACCTTTTCAGAAAAATTCACAAAAATAAATATCGATATCGAACCAACTTTTATAGAGAACAAAAATTTTAATCCAGAACTCATACTAATCGATTATACGGCAACTGCGATACTGGATTTTGTAGCTGTCAGTGCATAATATGCAATATATATGTATGTAGGCGTACATATACGAGGTCTGATCACAGAATAACCGTTATTTTTAAATTTCGTGATTTACGTATGTTCACGTCAAGTTCGGTCAAATGTGAAGGTTTTGCTCACTGTGTTCTTGGACTGCAATGGCGTGGTGTATCATGAATTCTTGCCACAAGGTCGTAGGGTCAATAAGGAATACTACCTTGAAGTTATGCGCCGTTTGCGCAAAGCAATTAGTCAGAAACGCACAGAATTGTAAAAAAAAAACAGTCATGGATTTTTGCACCATGATAACGCACCAGCTCACACATCGATGTTTGTGCGTGAGTTTTTGGCCAAAAACAAAATCGTTATCATGCCTCAACCACCGTATTCAACGGATTTGGCCCCCGCTGATTTTTTTCTCTTCCCAAAACTGAAGACACCGATAAAAGAAAAGCGTTTTGCTACAATTGAGGAGATAAAAGAAAAATCGAAACAGGAGCTGTTGGCGATACCAAAAAGCGCGTTTCAGAAGTGTTTCAAGGATTGGAAAAAACGCAGGCATAAGTGTATCTATTATATCTGAGGGGGATTACTTTGAAGGTGACAAGATAAAAATAATTCAATGTGAATTAATATGTCAGATTCTGCCATTGCTCGATAATTCAACCAACAGTTTCTTGTCGTAATAATCGTCTTATAGATGCATATTTAAAGATCAAATTGATATCAGTTCCAAAATGTTAATGAAATTTAATAAAATCTCTTTGGCACAAATAGTAACTTAAATGATATATTTATATATTTAATCTGGAATACCAAATTTTGATGCATGATTTTGAAATTGTACCAAATGACTCGTTGTAGAAAGTACAATTGTACCATGTTTGTCAACACTGCGTCTCATACAACGAACTGCGTCTCATACATCGAATATGTATTACCATGCTGATAAGAAAACTAGGTAACTTTTAAATTTAGTTTAGGTAACTTTCGAGAGTTTATATTTTTTTTTTTTTCAACTATTTTACTGGCCTAATAATGGCCCCGATTACCTGCGATTACGATTCACAACACTTATCGGCTTAATCTTAATAAAATGCATGTTGTGTCGTAGTCAAGACAACCCAACATTTTAGTGTTGTGAACGATAATCGGGGCCAAAACAGCTAAATATACATAAATAAATCAAATATGTATGTAGATATTTATTATAATAAAAGAAATAGCAAATTAAAGTCATATACATACATACATAACTTAAGTAAAAAATGGCGCAATTAAAAAAAAATAAAATATAAAAAACTATCAAATTTGTTTTGGGACGATACACAAAAATATTATTGACCAAATAACCCAATTTCACGAAATTAGTTTAATTTAACAATTCAGCTATGACGAAAGAAAAGTGAGTCAAAGAAATTTGCATGAAAAACACTATTTCACTATTTATTAAGACTCACTTTTCTTTCTACTTTTAAGAACTGACAATAAATAATAAAGTTGCTATGTGAATGATTTAATAACAAATAAAGATGCAACAAATATGGATGAGGAGAGTAATGTTTCTTTATGTGAGTAATAACAAGAATTTAATTGGTCTTAAAAAACAGTACGAATTGATTAAAAAACCATAGAGAGAAAGACAGAAAATTAATGAAAGAATCAGTGTCTACAATGAACGAAATATACATTTTTTTTATTTATTAATTTCTTATTTAGTAAAAGAAGACAAACATATAAATTGTAACAGAAAAAAAACAAACAAAACAATATAAACAAATATGTATTAAGAACAACACAAAAATGAAAATGAAAGCCGATTGGAAATTCGAATTATGGCCAAGTTAGGGAGGTAGGGACTAGAGAAGGGAGTAGTAAGTAGTAGTAGTAGGTGGTAGATGGTAGGTACAAAAAAAATGTGAGACAACAACATACCACTCAAGGACTTTAAAATGGAGGACATTTTGTACTTACATTAATTATTAAGCAGAAGTAGTAGAAGTAATTATAATGATTTTTTTGTTTATTATGTAAAACAATATACATTTTGTAAAACAAAACAGCCGCGCAGACGAATGCAATTGTTTGTTTGTTTGTATATATGTGGCATGACACAAAACATGATTTCGAAAAAACCAACGACAGTTTTTTTATTTTTTTGTGATTTGAAATAAAACAATTATAATAATAATTGTGTTACAAAACAAAAAGTTTATGAAAAAGAAAGAAACAAATAAAGAGAGAAAAACAAGAAGACTTGATGAGTATTCTGAGAATATAAATAGGTCTTAAAAATAAAACTAATAAAAATGAAATAAAATAATGCACAAATATTTTGTAATGAAACTTAAACTGAAACAAGGAAAAACAAACACATTTACTAACTACTGGAAAAACATTTAAAAATTTAACACAAACATAAGCTTTAAGGCGCCACGAAACAATAAAAGCAGTTTTTACTAGCAAATATTTAGTAAAAATCTGCTTTACAAATTAGCTTAGGGCCACAAAGTCTTACGTGTCGTTAAGTATTAAATTAGCCATTCTAGCTTACCTTATTACTGCCGAATATATTAAATATTCCCACACGTTTCTTTAGCTTATTGGCACTTATGGTACCCTTAACAGTTAAATGACTCGACTGTACCGTATGATTATAGTGGGAATCTTGTGATGAATCAAGGGCATCCTGTTTCGATAAATCTTCAAATGGTATATCTTGTGGTGGTGTAAAACCAGACTGATACCTACAGTTTATAACAGAAATAATAAAACAGGTTAATAATTAGTTTAGAAGGTAAAAATTAATAATATAAAAACCTTTCTATAACTTTGTAAGAATCTTCTCTTTCGTTTATCGCTTCGCCAGCCTTAACAATACCCTCCAAACATCGTCCTATTATGGGTGCCACATTCGATTCTACATTTGCAGCTTCTATTATAAATTCTCGTATGCCACGTGTACGTTTTTCGTCCAATTCTTGCAGGCGATTGAAGACCTGTTGGATAAGAAATTGTTTTTTTTTTTTTTTTTAGAAATTTCCATTGCAATTTTAGTTTTCTTCAAAATTACAACTTACCTCTGGCAATAGTTCATTGTAGTGCTGCTGCTGTAGATTATTGGTTTTCTGCAATTGATTGGCATATTCATTTTTCGCATCGTCCGACTGTTGTATTTTTGCTGTCATTATATTTTTATAACGTTCCACTTCGGCTCGACTTAAATTTAAATCCATATCGGCTTTTTTATAATTTTCCACCGCCTTTTCGGAGTCACGATAGGCTTTTTCATAGTTACGTTTAGCCCGCTCCAACGAGGCCAATTGTGTGGTGAGGTTTTGTTGTAAATATGTGCCATTTGATAGACATTTCTAATGGGTAAAAATAAAGTGTTATTAGAGATTTGTTTTACAAATTGCAATATTGCTATATAACATACTTTTCTTTCTTCTCTTAGGGCTTTGGAGAGCAGTGTAATGCCTTGTATGATTTGTAATTGCAGGGATTCCGCTACCACTTCTCGTTGTCCTGCCAGATCACTGATTTCATTGAGTACTTTACGGAAAGCTTGCCATGATGTAAATCTTTAAATAAAACAGAAATAGTAAATTATCTTTTTTAAGCTGTTTGTCTTTCAGTCATTTAAAAATCAATTAATTGAAATTAATGTGTAAAGTAAGATAAAAATATAAAAAAATTTATTAATGTTAATGTTTATGGCAAACAACTAATGAGTAATTGAGTAATTAAAAACATAGTTTACTGCCTGAATGTGTTTTAATTTAAATTTAAAACATGTTGAAATGATAAATAAAGTACTTTTTTCAATTTTTTAATTTATTTAAATAATATTGCTATTTGGTATATTTTATTATTACTCATATACGGATGGGTTTAGTTAAGCGCAAATCACTCGATTTTCCAATTATACTTTAGAATAAACAAACCTGTTTTAATGTACGAAATTGTGTCTTTCAAAAATATACCCATATAAAAAGGACATTTTAAACAAGTAACTTTTAATCTAAACTAGAGTATTCAAAAACCGAAACCGGTTATCCGTTAACCGCCCGAAGACCGGTTTTCTAAAAAAGTACCTTTATGGAAAGAGCACCTTTTTAGAAAAAGTATCTTTTTAGAAAGAGTAATTTACAGTTCGCTTTGAAAAATACAATTTTGAAAATGTTAGCTTTTAAAAGGGTCGCTTTAAAAAAAACCCTTTTTAGAAAAAGTGTCATTTTAGAAAAAGTTCCTGTTAAAAAAAAGTACCATTTAAGGAAAAGTCATTTTTTGAAAATTTACCCTCCTGTAAGTAGCATTTTAGAAAAAGTGCCATTTAAGAAAAAATACCCTATTACCAGTTCGCTTTTAAAAGTACTATTTTGAAAAAGTACGCCTTTTTAGAAAAAGTGTCATTTTAGAAGAAGTATCCTCTACCATTTTAAAAGAATTACCATATTAAATAAGTGCTCGCTTTTAAAAATATTCTTTTAAAAAAAGTATCCTTTTAAAGGCTCGCCTTTAAAGGTACCATTTTAAAACAATTACCTTCATAAAATTTGTACTCTTTCTCAAAAATTAACCTTTTTAAACGGTTTCAGGTTAAACAAGTAGGAGTGCTATATTCGGCTATGCAGAATCTTATTTACCCTTCACCTTTGTTATGAATGCATAATTATATTATGCATAATTATGTCGTTGAACAATGATGAATTTGTTTGTAACAATATTAATGTGATCAACGCCATCTGTTGTTTATGGACGGATTTTATTAATTTAAATAGCAAACTTCTCGAAAGCATGTCTGACAAAATTATTGAAGATTTGGATCCCGAAGATGTCTGGGGACTTCAGAAAATTGATTTCAACATCCAGACAGACAGAGACGGCTTAATAGACTCCGCTATCTATAAGGATCCAGAATATATATACTTTATAGGATCGGAAAATTATATTGTGGAAATTACAAACGGAATGACAAACCTATATATCCCTTCTCATGAAGGTGAAGGGCATAAAAAGCGGACTCTAAAAAAGTAAATTTTTAAAAAAAGGACTTTCTTTCTTATAAAAGCATATTTTTAAAAGTACCTTTTAAAAAATACCTTTTTAAAAAAATACCTTGTTGAAAAAAGTACATTGTTAAAAAAGTACCATTTTAAAAAGTACACGTTTTAATAAAGTACCCCTTAAAATAGGTCGCTTTAAAAAAGCAAATTTTTTAAAAAGGATTTAAAATTTTCAACAGTAACCTACCTTTAAGAAGATTAAAAAAAGTACTCTTTTAAGTAGTTTTTAAAAGAAGTATGTACCCTCCCTTTTGAAACACTGACAGATCTTATTCAGACTTAAATTGTCAACTATTAGACACTACGTCCACAGTTCTTAAACGAAAATATGGCTGATCAAGTAGTAACCTTTCTGACCGATGTGGTTTCAATAACACACTGTCGCTTACCATAACGAACTTTAACACTCTTGAGATACATATTTTCCAGACATTCTTTATTACTCTTTGCTTCCTAGAAAACAAATTGTTTAAGGAGCAGGCATGTCTTTAAGAATAGAAAATGTGAATATCAGGATTATTATTATCATTTTGGGACCCATTTAATAACGCTGGTTACAAAGATGAATTAAAATTAATTGATAATGGTTTTTCGAACTTTGTTTAAAATGCATTGATATATTATTATTGATTATTATTTTCACTAGTCACGGGACTAGTACGTTCAAAACAATTAACACATTTTTCTCCCAGCATTGCTCTAAAGAGATGGCCAATTGTTGGAATCAGAGTCAAGCTTTTCTAATAACGTTTAATGGCTCTTGTAACTGTTGGACATAAAATAGTTCTTTAAGAAGGATTTGTGATTTAAAAAAGACCAACCCCACTAATTCTAAGCTTGAATGATATAAATTGTGAAAATATTCCATATCTACTTTTGCGCCAAATGACCATTATCAGAGTTTTTATTTTATAGCATCACTTGTTTAATGTTATAATTTAGACACCTACTTTTATAATGTCAATTTAAAACAAACAAAAAGATATACATATATATATGTATGTATGTAGTAGTGTATAGTAGTCTAATACAAATTAAACACACATTATAACACGTGAAACGTACGTGTCAGCACGTAATCACTTTTATTAAAGCCCACGTTAAATAAAAACAAGTAAGAAAGTATAGTCGGTCAAGCCCGACCATGTAAAACCCTACACCCAGTATATGTATAAAACAGTTTTTCAGAAATGGGCGTTATATGGGAGATATAACCTATTGTGGACCGATCATCCAAAAATGTAGTGTCATGATGTCTGTGAATATAAGTATGTGTTAAACTTTATCTCGATAAAAATACTTTTAAAAGATTTATGGAGCTTAAAGTGAATTACGGAGAGGGTCTTATATGGGAGTTTCGACTAATTATGGACCGACCATTATAAAATTAAATGTCATTATTTCTGTATAAAAGAGACACTTATTTGTGTCAAATTTTATTTGGATACCAACATTTTTAAGAAATTTATGATCGTTAAAGCGATTTTAGGAAGCGGACCTTATATGGGAGCTACGAGTAATTATGGACCGATCTGTACAATATTCGTAACTTTGATTTGGCTTTATTTACCACTCATTGTGTGATGAAATTTGTGTGGATACTTGCATAATTCAAACATTTATGATCAGTAAACCCCAATTTCGGGTGGACATTTGAATAGGGGCCAGGTGAAATAATGGACCGATTTACACTAATTTTAATCCCATTCATCCTTGGGCCGAAAAATATCACGTACCAAATTTTATCCAAATATCTTCAAAATTGCGACCTGTACTCTGCGCCCAAGCTTTACATGGACAGCCAACCAGCTAGACGAAAGGATGGACGGACATCGTTAAATCAACTCAGAAAGTGATCCTCAGTCGATCGGTATACTTTAATGTGGGTGTTGGACCAATATTTCTGGGCGTTACAAACATCAGCACAAATCCAATATACCCTCCCCACTATGGTGGTGTAGGGTATAAAAAGAAGCGTATAAAAAAATCAAACAACTTTAACAAGTTGAATGACTTGAGTGACAACTTAGTTTGGAATGAATGGATGGATGGATGGTTGTTTGTTTGTTTGATTGACAATTAATTATGAACAAATGTTTATGATAGGACACACCAAAAGTGTTTACACACAGAAATAGAGAGATTTTTTATGGTAGATTAACTTACGTCAAAAGTGTTTTCGCGAAAAAAAAATAAAAAAAAATAAAAAAAAAATAAAAAAAAATAAAAAAAAAAAATAAAAAAAAATTAAAAAAAATAAAAAAAAACAAACGAAACTATAAGAAACTTTAAGACCAACAAGTTGAAAAAAACCTATTTATTTAAATAAAAATTTGGCTTCATAGCTGAAAATTTAAGGCGTAACATAAACATAATCAAATTAATAAGTCCAGCATAGTTGTCGAGTTCCAAAATGTTGTTGATCTTGTGTTGAGAATATTGATGTAACTTCGTCAACTTTAATCGTAATGGAGTAATTTGTATGGAGTTATTTAAAGTGTAAAAAGACCACAACCACCCGTAGCAGGAAATTCTGTCATATTTATGCAATCTCTTACACATATCTTAAATATTTTATGCTTCACGAAAGAAATTACAATCAAAATTTTCATTTAAATGATTAATCTTTATCAACGTATGTTTGTGTAAAACACAATAACTTTAAAAATACCCAACCAAACAAATTAGATTGCCTCATAAAGACTTATCATTATCCTAAGTTGTTTTGTATTAAAAATCAAGAAAATCGATTCAGTAGAAAAAAAAAACTTATGTACCAATATTTGCGACAAAGCGTGTGAAAGAGCTTAAGATTTTCATGTTACTTGACTTTTTATCGTACAATATTTGTCTGTTTTTTTTTTTTTTTTTTTTTTTTTTTTTTTTTTTTTTATTTAAATATATAAATATGGCCACTCTAAGGATCCACTTGATAACAGAAATACGTAGTGCAAATATTTCATTTATGTACTTTCAAGTGAAAAGAAAACATTTCAGTTTCTTTAGTATTGTCTTATTATTATTTGTTTTTTTTTTTTTTTTTTTGTTTTTGCTTACTTGATTAAATGAAGTAGAACGTTAATGCCGTTTATGGTCGATTATAGTAAGTGAGTGAATGTGTATTAACAATAATTTAAACAAAATATGTAGAGACATGATGTCACCTATGACGCCAAACGGTTACAATTATGAATTCATAAGTACTTTTTCGTTTACTTTGTTCAAATGGCAAATAAGCATAAAAATATTGGCGTACAAGGCGGCGCTTATGCGTGTGACTGTCTCAAAATATGTCTCCTCTGAAGTTATAAATATAAACAATTATTTTATATATAGTATACTTGTATGTTTAAAGTTTTTTTGTTATTCATTATGGTTTATCAAGCGTAATATAATAAACAAGTTTGTGTTGTCCTTTTATAGCAAATCTTTTTAAAGTGATTTACTTTAATTTTTATGCTTGAGAATAGCAAAAAAAAAAAAAAAATTTACAATATATCAATGCATTTTAAGCAAAGTTCGAAAAACCATTCCCACTTCATTTTTATCGAACTTCATAACCACTGTAAAGAAGGTGTCCCAAAATGATAATAATAATCCTGATATTCATGTTTTCTATTCTTCAAGTCATACTTTTCTAGGAAGCAAAAAGTAATACGGGATTTTCCGCAAAAAAAAAAAAAAAAAAATTCATATATGTATTCGGTTTTATAAATTTATTAAAATCGATCGTAAACTGCGTCCAATATTGTGCAAAATTCAAACAAAGTTAACTTGTTCTTTTTTAATTTCAAATGTGTATAACTTGCTGACTATAAGTGATAAATATCTCAGATTGTCTAGGAAATATCTGAAAAATTTTAAAGTTGAATATGGTAAGCGGCAGCGTGTTAATAAAACCACATGGTCAAGAAATGACTCCATTATGTCGCGTTACTGAGCACTAGAACTGTTACTGCCTGATCAGCCGCATTTTCCTTTGTAAACTGTGGACGGATTGTTTAATAGTTGACAATTTAAGTCTAGATAGGATCTGCCAGTTTTTCAAAATGGTGTTTCTTTTTAGAAAAGGACTTAAAAGAGCACTTTTTTTAATTGTGCTTTTTCTTAAAGAGCACGATCGCCTTTTTCAAAGCGAACTTTTTTACAAGGCACTTATTTCAAAAGAGTATTTTTTTGAAAAGCTATCAGGGGGCTAATTCTCTCATTCGATATCGAGTAAAATTGATCGTAATTTTCTTATTTGAGATTATGGCATTCGATATCGAGCCAGAAATTCAGTACATTTTATCATAATTCCGATATCGAAATCATTTTTCGATACGATAGCTCATTCGATCACGAATGCAATAATTTGGCCCCTGTTTTAAAAACAGAATGTACTTATTTTAAAAAAGTAAATACTTAAAATAGCACTAAAACGGCACTTTTTCTCAAAGGATCTATCAGTTTTTCAATAGGGCACTTCTTTTTAAAAAGGACCTAACTTTTGGGCGCTGTAGCTTAATTGATTAGCGCGTTTGATCATTAAGCATGAGTTGGTATTTGTGGCCTGGGTTCGATTCCCAGAAAACAAAACAACATTAGTTTCGGATAATTATTAGTGTTTCTATTATATCATAACTAATATTTATCACAGCGTCCTCCTTCGGTGGTATAGGATTTAAAAACGCCTGAAGTAAAATAATTAATGGCCTGTTTCTACATAACAAGTAAGTTCTCAGGCAAGCAAGCCGTACAGAGGCGTGCAAATAAGTTTTTATAAAGTACTTGTCTGACATACGTTAGTTACCTTGGTAATATTGAGTTTTTAAATTGCATTATTGCCAAATTTTTTAATTAGATATGTTAATATTCAATATTTAACCCTAGAACCCAAAATAAACAGCTGTGTTTTATTTACAATACAAAAATAATTTATGTGAATTGAAATTGCTATGATTTTTTTAATTTTGTAATAGATTGAATGAAAAATGTTTCCATTTATCGCAATTAGCATTGAAATTGAAAGTTAAGGTAGTGGACAACAGTTTATGCTGTAGAAATATATGAAATAATATATAAAATATTATTTCGTGATGCACACAAGCACTTATTTCTACTTGTCTGTTTTTGACAGTAGGACAATTGAAATTGCAATGTAGAAACCATAAAAAAAGATAGTCTTACGTTTTCACTCAAGAAAATTGACGCTTGTGTTATAAAACCCCATATTTTTGTACTCATTTGGGCGAAAAACTTGAGTCACTTGTTACCTAGAAATATGCCATAAAATAATGGCTATAAATTAAGCTTTGATCAATGCGCCTACTCACCACTAGAGGCGCTACAATACTGTACTACTAATAAACATAATAGTAACACAATTAATTAATTAATATACATATAGGCATATTAATTGCCTGAGTGTTACTTCTCTTTAAAAAAAAAAATTCAAAAAAAAATTTTTTTATTTTTTTTTTATTTTTTGAAAATCGAACTAAAAAGGTTCTTTTTTAAAAGGGTACATTTTTAACAAGGTACTTTTTTAAAAAAGATGCTTTTAACAAACCATACATTTGTAATGCATACTTTTTTAAAAAGGACTTTTTTTAAAAGGTACTTTTTTAAAATGTACTTTTTTAAAAGAGTACATTTTTAACAAGGTGCTTTTTAAAAAAGATACCTTAAAAACGTACATTTTTAATGCATACTTTTTTAAAAAGGAATTTTTTAAGGTACTTTTTTTAAATAAACATACTTTTTTAAAAAGGTACTTCTTTCAAAAAGTTGTCCTTTCTCAAGAAAGAAAGTCCTATTTTTTAAAAAAGTAGTTTTTTAAGGAATATTTTTTAATATTACGCCCAAAAGTCATTAGTCGACCTAAACCGAAACAAACCGAAACTTTTCCAATGTAAAGTCTCTTGCAACAAGAACTTTATTTTCCAACAGGGTCATATTGGAATAACATGCTAGTTTTTACATTTTACTTTTAAGTATCAGTCGGAAAAACTTTGAAAATGTTTACAATGAATTAAATTTCGCTCGAAAATTCAAATTTGAAAATGTGGATCTGTGAAAGCTACATTTCGCTAAAAATTCATTAATTTTTGTCAATATTATTGCCCTTCTGAAACTGCTATTAAAAAATAAGTTAAAAAAAAATACAGTTGGATTTCGAAATACAAAAATTTTAATACTAAAAAAACATGTTATACTAAAACTATTTTTAAACAAAGTGCCTCTAGTTATTAAGTTTTTGTTATAAACATAAATAAGGCCCCTATTATGAGCTGCATTCGACAATCGATATTCGCTGGCTATCGAAAATCGACTATCGAATATAAAATTTGTATTATGAGTTGGCATCGCTGTCGAAAATTTCGTTGTTCAACGAATTTTTTATCGAACACAAATTTGCTGTCGACGCTGTAAAAAATTTTATTTAAAATTTATTTTTATTTAAAAACTACTTGTAAATTACTTTTGTTAATATCCTGCAGGCCTTAATTAGAAAACAGCAATTGGAGAAGCTCGTTTCTCTCATGGAAGAAGATCCACTGTTGGCAAAATGTATTTACGCTAAAGTTCAGGCAGCCAAAAAATGGGAGGGCATTACACAGAAGCTTAATTCTATTCATCAGACGAATCCATTCCACCATAATTTCGTGGTTGTCATTTCAAATTTAATTTATTTTTCTAAAATAATTTGTAAACAAATACGGCGCCAGCTGCTGGAAATGTAGATACTATTGTGAATAACCAAAAAAGAGTGATTTTCACAATAGCGTTTTTTCATCGAATGTGCCCGATAATACCAAATGAAAATTCGTTCGATAAGCATTTTCGACCACAGTCGAAAATCGAATTTTGCTCATAATAGGCACCTAAATGTTGTTTTATGCTTTTTATTTAATTTTGATGCTATTTACACAAATTTTTAATATTTTCAACAAACACAGTTTGTATTTCATAAAAAAATAAAAATAAAACTAAAATGTAGTAAATATTTATACAAACAGAAACAACAGCTGATTCAAACATCGGTTTTAATTGCATTCGAAAATAACAATAACGACTTGGTTTGGTGAAACCAATATTGGTTTGCAAAATCAACAATTAATAAAACCGACTTGGATTCTATGACACGCCTGAATACCACCCCCCCCCCCCCCCCCTATTATTTAAATTTAATAGGGTAATATCAAAGTCATTTTTTGGCATAACCTACATATTTCTAAAAAAAAAAAAAAAAAAAAAAACTCTTTTTCTAGCTACTTACTTATTTTGTTTGTTTTATTTGTGTTTTCTGACAAATTTTTTGGCAACGTTTCAAGTGGTAGACAAACAAAATCGATTTTATTTATTCACATGGTTTATATCACAAAATAAATATTGTACTAACAAATATAATTGCAGAGCAGACATTTGAAAAATAAAGAAATGAAAATAACATAATAATACTAATTAATATTTAAATGTAAATAAGAAAAAATATACATACATACATATATGTATGTATAGATAAAATTAAATGAAACTGGAGTAAGTTATATAAAAATATAAAAATAAATTAATTTAATAATATACTTTCCTTTAATACAATCAACTAAATAATGATTAAAACTAACATTAACGTTTTGAAAACAAAAATTGCAACAAATACTTACTCATTATCTTCTTCTTCTTTCTTTTTGGGCTGATAATTTTTCACTAATCGCCTGTAAATAGAAAAATATGGAAAGAAAAAAAAAGAGAAATTATTATTTATACAAACAACAAAAGAAAACATTTAATTAATCATTGATTAATCAGGTTAGTAATTGTTTTATGATTTTTTTTTTAATACAATTTTCACATGATAGAAACTGAAAGAAACAGCAATACGAGGGCAATTCGGAAACTTCTTAGCCTAGAACAGAAAGCGCGGTATAAACAGAAACACGTTAAGTGTTTTGGAAACTTACATCTGTGCTATGAACACAAGTTAAATTTCTTTTCGATCGGCAACTCCTTCATATAGAAACAGGTGTTCAAAAAAGACGCATGTGCGATTTTTTTACAATGGAAAAATTTGAAATTCGGGTGGTGTCATTAAATATTTAAATAAAAAAAATGTATCGTGCTATGAACACATGTTAAATTTCTTTTCGATCTGGAAACTCCTTCATATAGAAACAGGCGCATATAGAAACAGACGCATATAGAAAAAGACGCATGTGCGATTTTTTACAATGGAAAAATTGGAAATTCGTGGTGTCATTAAATATTTAAATAAAAAAAAATGATCGTGCTATGAACACATGTTAAATTTCTTTTCGATCTGGAAACTCCTTCATATAGAAACAGACGCATGTGCGATTTTTTTACAATGCAAAAATTTGAAATTCGTGGTGTCACTAAATATTTAAATACAAAAGGTTTATCGGGCAAGAAATTCATAATGATATGATATATGTTAGGTGAAAGTGCTCCTTCATATGCAACAGTAAAAAATTGGGTTGCTCAATTTAAACGTAGTCGTACAAGCATTGAGAATGAACCACGTAGTGGACGTCCAAAAAAATTGCAGCCAAAGTGCATGATATGGTATTAAATGATCGACGAATAAAAGTGCGTGAAATATCTAATATCATGGGCATCTCAAATATTCGAGTCCATTTAATTTTGCATGAAGATTTACAGATGAAAAAGCTTTCTGCAAGATGGGTGCCGCATTTGTTAACAATTGACCAAAAACGCATAAGAATGAAAATTTCTCGAGCTTGTTTGGATCACTTTAAAAAAATAAAATGCATTTTTTTTCTTGGACCAGCACTTAGTGGACTACTCCTACTTATGCAATGCATTGTGTTGTGTTGGAACTAGGAAAATAGGTTATGGGAGGGAGGATAGAGGGAGTAGTGCTAGTGAACATTTGACTTGAATTTTCCTATATTGAAAGTGGCAGGGAATACTTCAGCTGGTAGTTTATTCCACATACGGAGAGTACGGCTAAAGAACGAATTTTCCCTGTAGTGTGCTGTGCGATCAACTGTCCAAGCGATCACAAATGGGTGAGCCCTGACTGAAGAACGTGTATTACGTAAAAAAAAACTACGTGTTTCAGGAACAAGTTCCCTGATTTCAGCAGAACACATTCCATTATAGTATCGATAGAAAAGTGAAACACAACCCACATTACGATGATGCTGTACGCGGTCGAGTAACTCCAACATAGACTTTGAAGCACCGGCCCATACATGACAGTCGTATTCCATTTTCCATTTTTAAGCCTCGTTTTATAACTGTTGATGAGACATGGGTCCACCACTCTACTAAAGAGACAAAAGAACAATCCAAGCAATGGACTGAAGCTGGAGGAAGTGCCCCAAAGAAGGCAAAAACAATTTAATCGGCTAGTAAGGTTATGGCAACGGTTTTTTGGGACTTCAAAGGCATTTTATTGATTGACTATCTGCAAAAGGGTAAAACAATATATTCAGAGTACTATTGCAACATCTTGAATCAATTAAATGTAAAAAATCGAAAAAAATGTTCTGGGTTACAAAACAAAAAAATAATTTTTTATCAATACAACGCACCAGCGCACAAGAGTGTTTTAGCAATGGCTAAAATCAATGAATTAAAGTGCGAGTTGCTTAACCAGCCACCTTATTCTTCTGATTTAGCTCCCAGTGTCTTTTACATGTTCCCTAACTGACAAACGTTTGACCTCAAATGAAGATGCAATTACAGTTGTAAACCACTATTTTGAAGGCTTTGAGGAAAACTATTTTCATCAAGGGATAGAATTGCTAGATTAGCGTTGAACTAAGTGTATTGAAGTTTCAGGAGATTATATTGAAAAATATTTTTTTTTTTCTAAAAAACTAACTATGTACATATTCTCTTTCTGTGCTAGACTAAGAACTCTCCGAACCGTCCTCGTATGTGGCAAAACAAAAACAGAAAAAAAGAGAATTATGCATATTATTAACTAAAACATGATTATCATCATTATTGTTATTACTATTTATTTCGGTTAAACTACCTCAACGTGTGGCATGTAACCAATTACTAATCCATAGACATTTGTTTAATTTAATTTGTTTTTAGCAAAGTCTTAAACATGCAACATTTTTTTGTTGTTTGTGTTGTTGTTGGTTTATGTTTATTTCTGCAGTAAACATTAAAAAAAAATAATTGAATTTCTTGCAAAGAAACAACATTGTATTTTTTGATAACTGAAAATAAGTGGTCATTTGAAACATTCAGATATATGGGGCCAGTTATTTTCGCTAACTCTAATATAGACTCCATCCTTTTTTGAAAACACCGTTTACAGGAATTGGAATCAGTTTTTATGGAATTTGAAGTATAAAGTTTATCAAGTTTGCAACTTTTTAGTGAAATTTTTTTTCATAGATTTTTATTAACGATTAATGGAGTGGATTAATACAGTGGAGTGGCTCACAGCCTTATTTATACAAAGCATTTTTTTTGTTTGTTTTCAAAGCTCCATAAAAAGAAGGAAAAAAATGTATAGTCTAACAAACAAAAATAATTTACTGCAAAAATCTATATTTGAATATATTAAAACTTAAAACAAAAAAATGCTCGTTGTTTCATGTCACAGCTTATTTTATGCAGTCAATTTTTACTGTACCGATAGCTCAATGTTGATAAAGTACAACACCCCCACTCAAATTTACTTTAGGTTAATTAAAACCAGTTTTTGAAAACAAAAATTATATTTTGGTGCAGTTGAGGGCTTAGTCAAAGAATCTGCTACCATCTCAACAGTTTTTTAGGGAAACATTTATAGAGCTTTGAAAACAAACAAAAATGTACTGCATAAAATAAGCTGTGAGTCACAGTATTTTTAAGCAATAACTTTATTAGTTATGTCATAAACCTACATATCATATGTTGAATTTAATTTAAACAAAGCAATATAAAATCTAATCAGTTTAAGTTTATTAAACTGAAGAACTTTATAATTAAAATACATTTCTATAATATCAAATAAAATTTTCCCAAAAACATTAATTTTTAAACAGGCGTAAATAAAAACAAAAGAAAATAATTTAAAAAGAAAAACGTCAATGATTGACTTGCGTATTTTAAATATAGGTACAAACAATGTTCTCAAGTGTACTATTTTTATACCCTACACAACCATAGTGGGGAGTGTATATTGGACTTGTGCTGATGTGTGTAACGCCCATAGATATTAGTCCAATATTAAAGTAGACTGATCGATTCAGAATCACTTCCTGAGTCGATTTAACGATGCCTGATTCTGTCTGTCTATATTAAGATAGTGCGCAAAGTACAGGTTGCAATTTTAAAGATATCAATTAAATTTAGTATTAGAATTTTGTTCGGGTTAAGGACAGTTGGGATTGAATTTGATTAAAATTGGTTCATTATTTGACCTAGCCCCATACTTATGTCCCGCCGAAATAGCGGTTTATCGGTCATAAATATTTGATTTATGCTTTTATTCAAATAAATTTCACCACAAATAAGTTTTACATGAAGCCTACTTACATCTACAATTTTGTGCAGATCGGTCCATAACTGACCATAGCTGCCATATAGGGCTCACTTTAACTCTCTTAAAAATGTTGGTATCCAAATAATATTCAACATAAATATTTTCAATACATACGCAAGTCATTCGGCCTAATTTTTTGATGAGCGATTCATAATTAAGTCATGGCTACTATATAAGGCCCTTTTCCGAAAATCACTTTAACGATCATAAATCTCCTAAAAATGTTGATATCCGAATAAAAATCTACACAAATAAGTTTCAGATACAATTTAACTGGGTAGGGTATTATATGTTCGGGCTTGATCGACTTGTTTGTATTTGTTTTGAGAAGCTTTACTTTTCGATCGTAATGTTTATATTTGCTTAAAATCATGTTAGATTATAAATATTTGGAAAATATTTTTTAGAGCACTGGAAGTATTTAGTTTAAATGAATGATTCAATGAAAATAACAAATAAAAATTCAATTTATTTCGCAAGAAACAGTTATTTAGCAGATAACCTATTTGTAATCTTTTTTGTGTCTCCGAAAGAAATAAATCTATTTCTTATTCAAAATTTGATTCCATATCAATAGACATTATAACATACATATTTTGCATGGCGTTTTTAATTAATTTCTAATAACAAACATTTCTATCTCATTATTAAATTCACTCTTCAATTTTGGATTTGTTTTAAAAATGTATAAGTGTTGAGAAAATCATCCTTATTTCCTGATGTATTTTAAGGAGAGATTTCACTAGTTCCTTGCTTAATATGCAATCACTTTTTGATATAGCGTTGAGAATAAATAAAAGTGCAACATCAGCAGAGATTCATATCACTGTGATAAGGGGCTTTCATCTGTTATTTTAAACGGATTTAAAAATTAATATTTGTTAAGGTTAAGCTTTTAAGCCAATTGAAGCTTTTTTTATAGGAATTTTCAATTCCAAAAACCGTAGACACATCAAATAGTGTTTTCGAGTTTGACAATCCAAAATTAATTTTAATTCATTTTCATTTTTCATTTTTTTTTTTAAAGAGAAGTAACACTCAGGCAATTAATATGCCTATATATTAATTAATTGATTGTGTTACTATTGCGCGTTATGTTTATTAGTAGTACAGTATTGCAGCGCCTCTGGTGGTGAGTAGGCGCATTGATCAAATCTTGATTTTATAGCCTTAATTTTAGTTATTTTATTTCGATGGCGTTTCAATGCTATACCACCGAAGGAGGGCGCTGTTATAAATATTAGTTATGATAGGATAGAAAAACTTAAGAATTATCAGAAACTGATTTTGATTTGAGTGGCAGCGGCTGGGAATCGAACCCAGGCCACAAATACCAACTCATGCTTAATGATCAAACGCGCTAATCAATTAAGCTACAGCACCCTCAACCTTTATTTCTTCGACATACTTTTGTAAAATTTTAAGCTCCGATTACCGTTTACAACACTACACCGTTTCCAACTGCGATTAATGTACACAAAACTTATCGGCTTAATCTTAATAAAATGCATGTTCTGTTGCAGTCGAGACAACACATCATTTTAGTGTTGTGAATGATAATCAAGGCCTTAATTTTTGTTGATGACCTTGTAAACAAATACTAGATTTCGGGATTTATTAATCAAGAAAAATAAATCATTAAATTTTCGGTATTAAAATTTCGGAATTGGCATCCCCAGTTTGTACTCTTAATATTGTTTTCCCAAAAAAATATTGGTCATTTATACAGGGGTTTTTGCAGAGAACTTTGTTTTTCAAAACATATTTATATGAAATTCATTCAAATTTTGATTGTTATTGAAAAGAGTAATGGTTGAAAATTATATATGAAAAATTATATCGAACAGTTATCCACTATGACCTCGCATACAGATGTGCATTTTTATTATTAAAATTTTCAATCACATTTTAGTAAAAATGCGATTGTATTTATTAAATCACTGCACGGATTTTAAGTTTTAAAACATTAATTGATTCGATTCGATTTTGTATAGAATCCTTATGTAATGTAGGCTCACACAATCTATTGTTAAGTCAAACTTTCCTCTAAAAAGAAATCTATAATCAACTCAAGCCCTTTTCTATAATTAAATCTATCGTTAACTCAAGCTTTCTTCTAGAAAGAAATATATTTATCGTTAACACAAGCTTTCATTAAAAGTGAAATCTATAGTTACTTCAAGCTTTTCTCTATAAGTAAATCTATCGTTAACTCAAGCTTTCTTCTAGAAATAAATCAATATATCGTTAACTCAAGCTTGCTTTAAAAGTGAAATCTATAGTTAACTCAAGCTTTTCTCTATAAGTAAATCTATCGTTAACTCAAGCGTTCTTCTACAAAAAAAAAAATCTATCGTTAACTCAAGCTTTCTTCTAGAAATAAATCAATCTATCGTTAACTCAAGCTTTCATTAAAAGTGAAATGTATAGTAAACTCAAACTTTTCTCTATAAGTAAATCTATCGTTAACTCAAGCTTTCATTAAAAGTGAAATCTATAGTTAACTCAAGCATTTCTTTATAAATAAATCTATCGTTAACACAAGCTTTCTACTATTCTATTCTATTGTTTATTTGAAGTTTATTCTACAAATAAATATAACGTTAACTCGAGCTTTCTTTTATAGTGAAATTAATGATTAACAAAAACTTTCGAATATGAAATAGCAACAAAATATGAATAGCTATAAAAGTTTCCATCCTTGGTTTATGACGCTTTCTTAATTCATTATTATACACATATTTTTTAAGTAAAATGAAAATAATATAATGTGATAATAATTGTATAACGTTGACTTAAAGTATGCAGTTAAATTGCTTTATTTTGCACCTTAAAATCTCTTAAGAGTAAATCATTTTCCTGTTCAATAAACTTTAATTTTGTGAAACGTAATAAAACAAATTCTCAGCTGTATTTACAGCTCAAGGGCCTTAAATGAATAAAGCACAAAAAAAAATAAAATAAGAAAAACTGAATCTTGTTAATAGTTATCGATTGCAATTTCCTAATCAAATTAGATTTTCATCAACTCATCAAGATGGCAAACAAATTACATTCATTAATAATCTTCAGATAGTTAGTAATTTCATAAGCAGTATAAGTATTATGAAGATTATGATTATCATGTTATAGTTACTATGAATATAATATAGAAATGACTTGAATTTTGTGGATTTTTAATGATTTAATAACGAGTTACACAAACTCCCCTCCTTTCAATTTTATGCCAGACTATATAGAAAAGGCTGAGAAGAAAAATCAGCAAAATCAACAATGACAAGACGTGCCACATTATAATACTCCTGCCTTTGTTGTTTTAGTTATTGCAACTATTCGTTGCTATTGTATTTAGCTAGCAGCTATAAGATAAAAAAAAATTGCTGCAAAATTTGTCAAATCCCAAGAAAATTATTACAAAGCTTTAGTTTTATACTGAAAGTTAAAGAAATGTGTGCTTTTTTCATATTTTCTTTTGGCCATTTCTCCTTCCTTAAATGTATTATAAATATCTTTCCCATGATTAACCTATTTACAGTGCAAAAAAGTAAAAAATATTTGTATGGTTTAACAGTTTTTATGGCAAATAATGCAATATATAATACACCAATACCTCGCTTTGCGTCGTTTCGTTTTGCGTTTTTCCAAAGATGCGTTGTTGCTTAATTAGTACTAATTTTCACTGTGCGTCGTTAGATTTTCAAGGTTGCGTTGTTTTGGGTTGGAGTTTTTAATTTTTTTTTTTTTTTTTTGCAAAATCTGCAACATCAACACAGATAATTGCCACAAGGAAATTTATTTTACGTTGAAAAAAAAGCTTTTCAACAAACATTGGAGCAATTTTTTGTGAAAGAAAGCCGACAAATTAGTAATTTTTTAACCCTAGAACATATCTTCGATCTTTACGTGGTTTGCTATACAAAATCTTAATTTATTTTGCATCGTGGTTTTTGGAACGTAACACTGACGCAAACTGAAATATTGGTGTATAATGATTTTGTTTGTCTGAACCTGGCGATACGGTTGTTGCAATTTGATGGCTGTCGCTGTTTAAAAAAATGTAAAATAATATAAATTACATAACTATTTGTAACTAAGTAAACTAAAAACTAAAGTTCACAATTACATATTAAACTGTACAGTTTTTGGAATACTGGCAAAGTAATGTTAATTTTCAGCAATAGATTTGAATATTTTAATTTATTTTTGTAAAGTTTTTTTTTATTAATTCTTAAAAGAAAATCACCCCCCCCCAACAATTTTATTCATCCCTATCGTGAAAAAAAATTCCACATAAAATTTGTTCCCTTTTCACATTTTTCCTATTTAAATTCAATGTTAAAAAAATAAAAGGGAACAAATTTCATGTGGAATTTTTATTCACTATAGGGGTGATTATTTAATTTTCTTTCATTTAGCTGCATTTGACAGCAGCAAATGGCGTTAACACATTTGAAAAAATAATAACAAATTGCATAAAACAAAACTCCAACAGATCAAAAGTACTAACAATCATTAACATTAAAATTACAAAATACAAACAACAATTTAATGCCTCAACCTTAAATAATAAAAAAAATCTATTAAAAAAAAAAAAAAAAAATGCAACATTTTATGACAAACACATGGTCTTTCAAACTAAAATAAAAACAAACATACTTGAAACTGTCAGCTAAAGTGTCAATATTAGATTGTCTGTTCAATGATTGTTTTGTATATTGCCAAAAAAGGTCAAAATTATCGAAGATTATTTTTTAAGCTTAAAACCACTAACACCACCAACCACCTGCACTGCACTCATTTTTCATACGTACATTACATTTTAAAGCTTCAAGGTTGAAGCTACTCTGTACACGCTTTAAGAGAAACCAATCAGCCAGAGTCTCGAACAAAACCAATATAGTGGTTGCATACAAGTTCAAACAATAAAAAAAAATGAAGTGAACGTTTTGAAAAACTGCAAATTTTTATTACTATTATTGAAAAGTGTTTTAGTTGAATTGAAGAAATCAAAAAAAAAAAACTGTTACACAAAGAAATAGCAAGACCGTATCAAAAGACATGCATCAAGATTTTGCTTATAAACACAGACAGAGAAATACGCTATTGGGCACTAAAAGCTATTTGGTGGTTTTGGAATTTAGGGGTTCTGTGGAAGAGTTTGTATTTAATTGGTATTGTTATCATAAGAGTTCTTATGTGGAATTCAATTGTTAACTTCAGCTTTAATGTATAAGGAAATTTAACCTTTACTCAATCATCCCTCTAATCTGAAATCTATAGTTATCTCAAGAATTCCTCTCAAAGATAATAAAACGTTATCTTAAGCATTCCTCTCAAAGGAAATCCAACTTTAACTCAAGCTTTCCTGTATAAGGACATATTACGTTCACTCAAGCTTTCCTCTAATCGGAAAACTATGATTAACTTAAGCTTCCCTCTAATCTGAAATCTATAGTTATCTCAAGAATTCCTCTCAAAGATAATAAAACGTATCTTAAGCATTCCTCTCAAAGGAAATCCAACTTTAACTCAAGCTTTCCTGTATAAGGAAATTTTACGTTCAGTCAAGCTTTCCTTTACTGGGAAATCTATAGTTAACTCAAGCTTTCGCTCTCAAAGAAAATCCAACTTTAACTCAAGCTTTCCTCTAATCGGAAATCTATAGTTAACTCAAGCTTCCTTCTTATCAGAAATCTATAGTTATCTCAAGCTTTTCTCTAAAAGAAAATCCAACGTTAGCTTAAGCTTTCCTGTATAAGAACTTTTACGTTCACTCAAGCTTTCCTCTCCAAGGAAATCTAACTTTAACTCAAGCTTTCTTCTAAAAGGAAATCCAAAATTAACTCAAGCTTTCCTCTCAAAGGAAATCCAACATTAACTCAAGCTTTCCTCCCGAAGGAAATCCAACGTTAACTCAAGCTTTCCTCTAAAACAAAATCTATCATTAACTCCAGCTTTCTGTCTCACAGGAAATCCAGCTTCCTCAAAAAAGAAATCCATTGTTAACTCAAGCTCTCCTATTAAGCTTTCCTCTCCAACGAAATCCAACGATAACTTAAACGTTCCTGTATAAGGAAATCCATGGTCATTATAATTATTTCAATATTTTCAAGTATGTATTACAAAATCCCTCCTAAAATAGACCATATTACCCATTCTGTAATACCAGATATATACATAAATATTTAAACATTAATTATTGTTTGGCCAACCAACATTTAGTTCTTGGTTCTCTTTTTTTTTTTCTTTTTGTTTGGTAAGAATTTATTTATTTGTTTAAAACATGTACACAAGTCACTCCTTATTTTGAAATAATTTAATTCACTTACATGGTACTTGTAACCGCCAAAATAACATAAACTCGACACAAGACAACAGAATGCTACAAAATAAGTTTTAATATTTTATTATAAAAAAAGAAATATTTGTGTTTTTATGTTTTTTTAACAATTAAACACACCTTTAATGAAATGGCTGGCCTCAAATACAATTTTTGGTTAATAAATAACACTTAAAGAAGTTTTTCCTAAAGTTCTAAATATGTCCACTTTCACACGTAAAGGTGGTTTGTATAATATTTCAAATAATTTACAATTAAGGGGCGCCTCGTGTAATGTGTCTATATAGCTGGTAATTGCTGTATTGCTCCCCATTTTAGATGTAACGTATTTGCAACACCAATGAGTGTTAAAATAGGGGTGATATGTTGGGGTAGCCCCTTTCATTTTGTCAATTTGTAATTTGTTTTACTCACTAATATTTGTTGTAATTTGTTTTGATTACATTAGAAGTATGAGGGTGTCAAATTTCTATTACTGGGTTACTTAATTTGTTCGGAGGCAACAATTTAAAGTGCAATTCAATTATTTTTAAGTGGTTGTTCTATTGTGGGGGAATAGTTGTTAATGGAATTTACGGTCACTTGTGTAGCTACATGTATTGTTAAGTATTCAAAAGCTTTCTTTTAAAAAATACCGATTTAATAATAAATTAAATTTGTTATTTGAATGAGAAATAAATTTGGGTAGAGTCCAGAAGGAAGCGAGCGGGGTTTTCAGAAAGCAACCGAATAGAACTTAAATTTTTTTTTAATTACAACCAAATTTTTAGGTCCTCAATTTTACCTTTTGTCTTCGTTTGTAAGAGAACAGTTTTACTAGCCGAAACCTTGATACATTAAGCTGTCCTCTAGAAGGAAATCTAGCTTTCCTCTAGAAGGAAATCCATTGTTAACTCAGGTTGTCCTCTTGAAGGATATCTATCATTAACTGAGGCATTTCTTTAGATCGAAATCTATCCTTAACACAAGTTGCTCTTTAGAAGGAAATATATCCTTAAGTCAAGCTTTCCAATAAAAGTAAATCCATTGTTAACTCAGACTGCCCTCTAGAAAGAAATCTATCCTTAACTTAAGTTGTCCTCTAGAAGGAAATTTATCATTAACCCAAGCATTCCTTAAGATGGAAATCTATTCTTAACTCAAGGAGTAAAAATATTAAGTTACTATGGGTTCCTAGACACATTGGCATTGACGGCAACGAGGCAGCAGATCTTGCGGCTAAGTATGTGTACCTGCATCCCACATACTTATTTATTCCAAAATCAAAACAATTTGTAACCAGATGTGCCACCACAAAACTTGAAATTTTTTTAAAACTTAAATGGAATGAATATAACCACCACTACAAAACATTTAACCCAACAAAACAACTTGTTTCACTAGTCTGCGATTAACACACACCCGTCTCACACATCAATATTTATTGAACAAAACTGCACAGCCAATATGTTCCTTTTGCAGAACCTCGCCATTAACTGTCTTTCACATCTTAGTGGACTGCCCAGTACTTTTCATTTTGATGCAAGTGCTTTTAGATTTATTGTAATTTTAATTATAATAAATATTTTAATAAATAAATAACATTCTTTTAAAGGGGAATCTATCCTTATGCTTGTCCTCTAGAAGAAAATCAGTTGTAAAAACAATTCGAAGTTGAATAAATCTGATAAATAAATTTATTTCCCAAAATCGTTTAGTATGAAATGCCAGTGTTAGCCTGGATCCATGAGGTCAAACCAATTTGAACCTTGTTAGATTCCAAGACCAAAGGCCGCCAGAATCACCATTGCAGGTAGACACGCCATTGAGTGTAGACACGCCCAGTTGATGACGACTTGCATACAGGCCCATTGCAAAATGTTAGTGACACCAGAGACGGAGTCGAAAATACGGCCCCAGACGGAAGCAATAACATAATCACCAGTATAAGTAGAGTACGAATTGGCAATAGCGGGCAATTTGACGGATTGGATCTTGGCACTGTAGAACACGGATGTTATGCTGATCAAAGAGATGTCATTATTCAAGGAGTTGTTTTTCAAAACCCATTGGTTGCCGATCAAAGAACCACCGCACCAGGCGGAGGAGACGACGTTCAACTTCCAGGATATACCAACTTGATAGGGGAGTTAATCAACGGAAGCAGTGTTGCCTCGCTTTTAATGACAGGTATAACAACATAACGGGGTTCAATTGAAAATCAAAAACAACTGATATCTATTTCAAGCACCCTCAACAGTACTTATAGGCTGCTGATAGTTGGATTTATAACCATATCTAATTTAATGGTTTATTTAACGAATAATCATTTTATGTTTAGTTAATTGATAAGGAAGTGCAAGATTAGGAAACTATACTTTTTCTCATATCCTTCACAATTAGTTAATATTCTATGAAAACCATGAGTCTGCAATAAATATTGCTATTCAGGAGGATAGATATTTGGACATTAGTTTGCGAAGGCCAGAACCATAGTGCAATGCATCGATAATAGTTGGTCCATAGGTTAAGCTGTATATAAGATTAAATTGTCTCTATAACTTATGAAAAACAATATACATGCTTCGAAAACAGGAAAATCTAGTCCTGTAGAAATGTGCAAAGAAAGCGAATAGTGATTTATTAGATTTATAAACTTTCTACTGGCATCTTGGTATACCCACTCACAACTCACAACTTCCGTACAATGAGGTGGATGAGGAGACAACGGAGCACCTCTACCATTGCCCAGCCTTTGTAGACTTGAAATTTAAACTCCTAGGCCGCTGAACGATCAATGATAAGACATGTGTCCCTGCCACTGATTCGGAAATGATCCACTACTTCATTAAGGTCGAAAGGTTTTGTAAACAAAGTAAATGACGGCCCGGTATCACAACTTGATCTAACGCTGGAAAGGGAAACAGATCGTTAACTCAAGCTTTCCTGCATAAAAAAATAGACTGTTAACTCACGATTTGCTCTATTAGGAAATCTATCGTTAATTCAAGCTTCCCTGTAAAAGGAAATCTATCGCTAACTAAAGCTTTCCTCTAGCAGGTCATCGATCGCTAACTTAATATTTAACAAAATCAGCTTTCATTAGCTTCGACTTAGTTGATCGTGTTCATCTAAAGAAATGCACTATTTCGTTGGCTTTATTTCCAATACTCTGTCGAATCCTGGTTACCATTTTAGCCTTTAGTCTTCCTGATTCCTAATGAATGTCTCTATATAAAGCTCTTTAAATAAATAATCGTCGCTAATAGGTTTTAAGCTCCTTTCGTTTTGAAATAGCGTTCACTAAGGTTTAAAACTGATGAGATTTTAATCTCGAAAATTTTTTATTTTTATTGCAAAACCTGAAGCCAATAATAACGCAAATAAATGCCTAAGGGCTGTTTTCTCATTAGGCGATTATCTTTTTCCCCAACAAATAACTGCCGATTAAAGAAATTTGATTTTCTCAATGTCTCATTTGCTTCTATTCTGTCGCAAAACTAACCAGCCCTCATCTGCCGATTATTTATTTGTTGTACAGATAAATTTAATCAGCTGACTGCTGTTCATATTTTTTATGTGGCAATGCCTTGAGTTTTTGTAAAAAAATTAAATAGATTTTAAAAAAAATGTTTAATAGAGAAATAAATATTAATTTGATGGAGGATGACCACGAAGAACATGAATTCCAAGTGAATGTTGAAAGAGTTTATCATGCCAGACCTAACTACCTGGCAGACATGGATATTATTTATTTTTTAAAATATTTGGTTTTTTGATTTTATTTGTTGTTAATTTTTCACATTTGGAAAACAGCTGATTTATGTCAACAACTTGTCACTTGAAGACAGAGTTCCCAATTTTCACATATATTTTGAGAGGTATTGCCAAATGAAAATAATATTTCTGTCAGTATATTGAGAAAACCAAAAATGTTAACGGACATATTATCAGACTAATAAATTTATGTCGACATTTAGTAACAGGTAGTTTGTCGACACATTGAGAAAACGGGCCTAAGTGTATTAAATTACTATTAAAAAAGTTCATAAAATTAACCTTCAAAATACCAAAATGGCATATACACACCTACATACATATATAAACAAAGCTACTACCAAACTTCTTAATAATAGATAAGATACTTAAAGAAATAGCCTTAACTTATCACAAAGAAAACACATTCAAAAATAAGTAATTAATAGGAAATGCATTAAATCCAGGGGTTGTCCCAACTAAACACTCGTATAACCTTCCTTAAAATCTTATCTATAAAGCTAGAAAGCACAGAAAAGTATCTTCCTAATCTTTAAATTAAGCAAATCGAAATTTTGCTATAAAACAATTGCCATAAACTTAAGAACCATCAGTAGCATATCAATACAGCAAAGTAACATGAAATTCTTAATTGTTTTTGCCTTGGCTTTGGCCAGTGCCTCCGCCGAACTTCAGCAACGCAATGCTTTGGTACCAGTCGCTGTAAACGAGGGTCGCATTACCAATGGCAATAATTCTGATGTTGGTCAATTTCCCTATCAAGTTGGTCTCTCCTTGAGAGTTAATGCTTTATTCTCCTCCTGGTGCGGTGGTTCTTTGATCGACAATCAATGGGTTTTGACTGCTGCTCATTGTACCGATGGCATCAAAACCATCACTGTCTACTTGGGTGCTACCGTGCGTACCTCGGCTGAAGTTAGCTTTACCGTTTCCGAGAACGATGTCATCATACACTCTGGCTGGAACAGCAAAACCCTAAAGAACGATATCTCATTGATTAAGATTCCCGCTGTCTCTTACTCCACCAAGATTCAAGCCGTTAAATTGCCAGCCATTTCCAATTCGTACTCTACCTATGCCGGTGATTATGTTATTTCTTCCGGTTGGGGTCGTATCTCTGACTCGACCAACGGTGTCACCAACAACTTGCAATGGGCCCGCATGCAAGTCATCAATAATGATGTGTGTGCTAAAACTTATGGTAGCGCTATTGTTACCGAATCCAACATTTGCATTTCCACCCCCAATGCTGTGTCCACCTGCAATGGTGATTCTGGCGGTCCTTTGGTTTTGGAATCCAGCAAGGTTCAACTCGGTTTGACTTCCTTTGGTGCTCGTGCCGGTTGCGAAAAGGGTTATCCAGCTGCCTTCACCCGTGTTACCAGCTATTTGGATTGGATCGAGTCCAATACTGGCATTGCTTACTAAAACTATACGAATTTCAATTTATTAATTGAATAAATGTCATTTAAAGTGTTATAAACTTTCGAGTTTATTTTAGTTAAACTGGATCCAGCCCTTTATTGGCATCACTTGCTAAACTATACGAATTTGATTTTATTAATTGAATAATTGAATGATAATTAAACATACATGTTTTACCGTAGTTAATGATTTTAAAATTATTGGTAATAATTAAATTAAAAGTGCCTAAAAATATGCCATGTTTTTACAATTTAATACTTATGAAGTGATTTTAATAAAGCTCCTTGAGTTATACATATTTGATTTTAGGACTGTTAGATTAGCAGAACAAGACAGCACAATGGTAACATGTTTTGAATTAAATTAAGTAGCATTTCATTATAAAACAACAGTAATTGACATTTTGTTCCATAAAAGGAGGAGGCAAATACGTCCTACTAAGGCCTAGGGAACCAGAATTTGGTTCAAATGAAGATGGATATTAATAAAATAAGAATGATGGCCTAAGATCTGGAAGACTTAAACCTTTTATAATAATATAAAGGACACCCGGTTTGAATACACTTAATTTCAACAATAAAATACTTCATCGAAATGCTTTTTGAACATAATTTTTCATAACAATAGCATTATATTCCAATTTTCTTAACTTGTGGTAATTTTAAGAAGTTTTTTAACTAAGAAAACAAAGAACTCTTATATCTTGTAACAAGTCTAATAATGTTGCAAGTTTGATAAAATGTAACAAAAAGATGTATAGAAATAATTAATTAGATTTCTTTAAGATGTTTAAGGTCAAAATTTAGACATTTTTAAAAAACCCCTGAAAATTTTTTTAATTCCACAAGTAGTTCCTAAAAGTAAATATTCGTTCTATTGTGGCATGGAGACCACAATGATTTTATTTGAAGTAGTCAGCTTTAGAACTAATACTAGAGAATCTAGTTCTTTAATAATCTAGCTCATATTATTGTTTATTGGACTAGTTGTCGAGAACCATCACAGAGAAAACATATTTTCTTAGGAACAGTTATAGAACTAGTTCTTTCATCTTTGATTTCTGTTTGAAATTGACATTCTTGGAATTAGTCCTGCGAAATTGTAAAGTGATTTTCATTCGATGCTAAAAACTCTGTTTTATACTAAAAACGCTGTTTAATACTAAAAATTGTGTTTAATACTAAAAACTATTTTTTGTGTTCAACACGCTTTTTTAATTTAAAAACGTTGTTTTATTCTTATATAAAAATACTTTTTTATACTCAAACGCTACATTAAAACTCTATTTTATACTAAAAACTGTTTTTTGTGCTAAAAACGGTTTTTCATGCTAAAATAAGTGTTCTATTCTTAAGAACCATTTCTACACAAAAACCCTTTTTTGTACTCAAACGCTATATTACTTACTAGCTTACTTACTCTGTTTTATACTCTATGCTAAAAACCTGTAAACACGCCTTTTTTTGATAGAACCAGTTTTATACAAAAATTACTTTCTTATACTCAAACGCTACATTATACTTAAAACTCTGTTTTATACCAAAAACTCTTTTTTGTACTAAAAACGCTTTCTCATGTTCAAAACATTGTTTTATTATTAAGAATCTGTTTTATACTAAAAAACGCTGTTTTTTAAGAATCTGTTTTATACTAAAACACTTTTTTATACTAAAAACGCTGTTTTACACTGTTTTATAATAAAACCGCTATTTTATACTTAAAACGCTGTTTTATATAAAAAAAATGTTTACACTAAAATCGTTTTTTCGTGCTAAAAACGCTATTTATACTCAAAATGCTATGTTATACTAAAAATGCCGTTTTATATTAAAAACGCTATTTAATGCTAAAGATGCTGTTTTATACTAAAACCTTTTTTATACCAAAAACTTTTCTTACTAAAAACTCTGTTTTACACTAAAACCGTTTTTTTATTCTAAAACCGTTCTTTTATTCTTAAGGACCAGTTTTATACAAAAACACTTTTTTGTACTCAAACGCTACATTATACTTAAAACTCTGTTTTAAACTAAACACTCAGTTTAATACTAAAAACGCTTTCATATACTAAAAACTCTTTTTTGGACTAAAAACTCTTTTTTATGCTAAAAAACATTGATTTTTTTATTAAAAATCTGTTTTATGCTAAAAACACTGTTTAATACTAAACACGTTATTTTATACTAAAAATCAACTTTTCTTATTATTTAGCTTCTAATGAGCTTTAAATGTTTCTTTTAATATTAATATGAAATTTAAATTAAAAAAAAAAAAACATAACAAACTTACCTTAATTTAGCGGCATATTCTGTTTCTATCGCTAAACGATCTCTTATAAAATTTGCATATTTATCCAAAAATTCAATGCCTTTATTTGTGTGTATCGCTAAATTATCGTACTGATCCTGTAAAAAGATAAAAAAGAACAAAATTTAATACAATTGTTTTTGAAACATAAAACTTTAATTAATTACAAATTAAATTAAAGAAAATAAAAAAAGAAGAATATTTTGTGTATTATATTTCAAATTAAGATGTTGTGCAAAATTAAAATTTTATTTTCAAATGATGCAGTGTTTTTGTGGATGTTTCCAAATTTTTTCGCCAGAACTTATTTTATTTTTGTTATTTTCTGTTTATTGAATTTGAGAGTATATTTGCCGGTTTAATTAAGTTTTTATTTTTAATTGATTACGTCCATCATTAGGTTTGTTTTATGATACTAGAAAACAAAAACAATTTGCCAGCAAAAAATCTACTTAAATTATTTTAAAGATTTGAGGAAATTTCTATTATTAAAATGTTATATTACTGAATTGACGTATGTATCCATTTATGGTGCATTTAACCCTTTTGGGAAAGTACAAAATAATTGAGTTTGATTGTTAAAATATTTAATATTGTTTGATATTACAAAAGTCACATTAGGTTTAGCTAAATTTAAGGAAGATTAGCAGAAAGTATAAATCCTGAGAATTCTGGAACTAAAATTATCAATGCTATTCAAATGGGGTTAACTGAGCAACCAAACCATATAAAATATTTTGGGAAATAATTCAAATTGTGGTTTAGTATCATACACATTGAATATTATAAGAGTATACCTATACATACACACTTCTTTACAATGTTATTTATATACCAATATATATATACATATTTTAAATAATTTATACTTATTTTATTATGTTCTTTATACTAAAAACGCTGTTTATTACTAACAAAAAAGTTGTATTATACTAAAAATGTTATTCTATACAAAAAAACGTTGTTTGCATCTAAAAACGTTGTTTTATACTAAAAACGTTGTTTTATACTAAAAACGTTGTTTTATACTAAAAACGTTGTTTTATACTAAAAACGTTGTTTTATACTAAAAACGTTGTTTTATACTAAAAACGTTGTTTTATACTAAAAACGTTGTTTTATACTAAAAACCATTGTTTTATACTAAAAACGTTGATTTATACTAAAAATTTCGTTTTATATCAAAAACTTTGTTTTATACTAAAACTGAAGTTTTATACTAAAAACGATGTTTTAGGCTATTAACGTAAAAATTATATATGTAATTCAATTTATTTTCTCCCATGATTAATTTATTTTAAGTAATTTATTGATATATTTGTGCTGATGAATAACAAAACAAAAAAATACCAAATATTTATGCAATAATTTAAAGATTACAATCATTATTGAATAAACAATGGACAAACAAATCAAAAACAAGTACATAGTTGAAAATATTGCTACAATGATGGGTATGCAAATTCATTATTTTGGTCAAGTTTCCTAAATACTTAAAATCAATATAAATTTAACATACAAATCAACAATTTTTATTAAAAAAAAAAAAAAACAAAAGTTATGCTATATTATAACATTAAACACTTGAACTTCCATTTGTGGGTGTAACAAATTGTTTAATAAATAATGTTTTTTAAAAAAAACTATGGTTTATGAAAAGTATTAAATATTGAAATGAAAACAAAGCCGTTCCCTCTCCTTTGCAATACTATTGTCAACAAACTCAAGTAAAAAAGCAAAAAATATAAGATTTTTTTCTCTTAAAGAAATATAAAAGTGGAGCAAAATGACAAACGTTTTTAACAAACATTTCTTTTTTATTATAGACGACGGCATCGAGATTGTCAATAACAACAGTGGAAAGAAACATCGTCAACAAAAACAACAATAATAAAAACAATTGCTTTGATATAAATACTACATATTTGACACAAATATTGACTTGTTTTCTTTTTCTTCTCTTTGGGTCTTTTTTTCGCTGAGTGTTTGATGGTGGCGCTTTGATTCGATTTTTGGTTGCTACTACCAAAACTCACAGAAAAAATATGTATTATGTCACTTGTTAAAACTATTATACCTATTCATAACTATGTGAATAAAGATCTTTGAGTGAACAGAGCTTAGAAAGAATTAGGTCTTTATTTTAAATCCATTTTTTATGAAAATTTACGTTTGTTTACGTTGTTTTATAATAAAAACGCTGTTTTATACTTCAAACGCTATTTTTCACTAAAAACGTTGTTTTATACTAAAAAGTTTGTTTTATACTAAAAATATTGTTACTGAAAATGTTGTTTTATACAAAAACATTGTTTATACTAAAAACGATGTTTTATACTGACAAAGCTGTTTTATTCTTCAAACACTATTTTATACTAAAAGTTTTTTATACTAAAAACGTTGTTTTATTTGTTTTATACTAAAAACATTGTTTTATATTAAAAACATTGTTTTATATTAAAAACATTGTTTTATACTAAAAACGCTGTTTTATACAGAAAAAGCTGTTTTATAAATAAAACACTATTTTATACTTACAAGTACGTTTTACACTAAAAAACTTTTTTATATACTAAAAACGTAGTTTTATACTAAAAACGTAGTTTTATACTAAAAACGTAGTTTTATACTAAAAACGTAGTTTTATACTAAAAACGTAGTTTTATACTAAAAACGTAGTTTTATACCAAAAACGTAGTTTTATACTAAAAACGTAGTTTTATACTAAAACCAACATTTTATACTAAAACCAACGTTTTATACTAAAACCAACGTTTTATACTAAAACCAACGTTTTATACTAAAACCAACGTTTTATACTAAAACCAACGTTTTAAACAAGAACCAACATTTTATACTAAATAAATTGATCATCCAAAATTTAAAACACTCATTGACTGTGTGTGCTCTACTCATTTAAAGACAAACTCCCTCCGATTTTAATTTCACTGCCACTACACAATTAAATACTTAAAGGATAGAAGAAACAAATAATCGTGTGTATTCGTTATTTTCTTTCTTAGTTAAACAAAGATTTGGGGAATTGTGTCACATGTATCAATTTTATTCTGTTCGTACTGTCGAATTTAATTTCAAACACTTTCAATCACAAATTTGTTGGCTATTGATTGAACATATAAAAAACATACATAGATACATGCACACATACTTACTAAATAATTATGTCTGTGTAATACAAAATTCTTGAAAAACATGCCCGGCAGTTTTCAAGGTAACAATTGAAAATTGACACTTTATTTTTTGAATATAAATGTCAATTGGCCTCCCTGCATTACATCGCGCCAGCAAAATCGCTAGTTTCAGCAAAGTCAAACAAAATTCAACATAACAGAGTGCTAACGACCTAGTTCAAGCCACTTGAAATTAGTCCCCAGTTCTGCTGGATATTTTTTTATATTAACAAAATATTTTGGTGTAATATTATTGGGACGATTTTTTTTATTTATTTTTATTTTCTAATTTTAAAAATAGATTTTTTATCTTACCAACAAGTGGTTGGTTGTGTTGTTCTCTTTGCGTTTATTAATAAATATTATTACTTCTTTTAATAGATTTTATAAATCATATTTTTTTGTCAATTTACTGGTAGTCATAGCATCTGTAAATAGATTATTAAACCAAACGATTTATTTAAAAAAATATACAGCCTTTGTGCTATGACGAATGTGTCATAAATTACAGAACATTTACCGCATGTTATACCTATTTATTTCGTATTTATGACCATATTTTGATAATATTAATATATTATGGTTACAATTTTGTGCCCTTGTTTAAATGCTTATGATTAATTTATAAGTTTAAAAGGTTATACATAAAAACGAATGATGATGATAAATGTAAAAAATATGTATTTTAAGGCAACTGATTAAATCAGCCATTTAGACGATTCATTGCTCTGTTAGTTCTTGAGGCTTTCCTTAACTTATCGTATTTTAAAAACTTTTGGTAGTCTTTATGGCAAAATGTGAAATATAATTTTAAGAGGAAACCGTCGTTTTATACAAAACCCGACGTTTTATACTAGAACGTTGTTTTATACCAAAACAGGCATTTTATACTAAAACAAACGTTTTATCTTAAAACGTTGTTTTATACTAAAACAGACGTTTTATTCAGTTGTTTTATACCAAAACAGGAATTTTATACTAAAACAGGCGTTTTATACTAAAACAGGCGTTTTATACTAAAACAGACATTTTATATTAAAACAGATATTTTATATTGATTTTATATTAAAACAGACGTTTTATACTAAAACAGATGTTTTATACTAAAACAGACGTTTTATAATAAAACTGAAGTTTAATACTAAGAGCAAAGTTTTATACTACAACCGAAGTTTTATGCTAAAGCCGACGTTTTATACTAAAACAGACATTTTATTCTAAAACAGACTTTTTTATAAATAGAAGTTTTATACTAAAACTAAAAACTGTGGCTTGTAAAATTCCCAGTAAATATATTACATATTTTTAAAAATGCCTAAAGAAGGAACGTCACTTTCTATCCTTTTTAGATTTTGTCTATCATATCATTCTCTGTAATCTTTTTTAACCAACTGTATTCATTGACAGTTTTGTTTGATATATATCTATTTTATTACTGTTACTATCAAATCTTACGTGCTGGCAAATAATTAAAACACTACCTCAATCATTTATTTATTCAGTTTATTCATTTCAAACTGTATAACAAATTTGTAAACAAAATCTAATTTTAAAATCTTATTTTCAATAAAATTACAGAAAACATAAATCATTGTCTGCAAGCTATAACTAACACAACTAAACTCAATTAAAAATGATTACATTTTTATTTAACAAACATGCAGTGAGTATTAGCTAAAGATATCGATTACAAGATATCACACATTTAAATTAAATTTGAAAATAAAAATAAAAAAATAATGTATTCATACAATGATTAACCAAACAAACAACTCTCCAAGCGAGTGTAAAAAATTATGTATTTTACACAAATAAAAAAGTGCATAATTACTATGTCAAATATTACGTCAACTTTCACTCTTTCTAAAACTAATAATAAATAAATGATTTTTGCTGGTTTCTAAATTGTTTGTTAAACATTAAAGATTTATTTGTTGAAAATAACAATTTGTCTAAATACAAAACGCATGCAAACACCAAACACTCTTTGCACACCCTCTTTCATTGCAGTAATAAAAGTGGGGAAAATTTTAATTCAAATAAATTGACACCTGTCGTATGTTGCATTCACCAATCTCTTGTCACATTTTATATGGATGCACACTTTTGTTTGTGCAAGATTATGAGCAGAGCTGAGCGAGTGATCGTAATATTTTCGATTTCATACGGTATGTAATTCACTGGGTTTTAGTGGTTAAGTTGTTAATCAATCTTGAAAGCGATTTACAAATTCTTAATCTTATTTCAGCGTTCTATACTAAAACTGAAACATGCGTTTTATACAAAAATCAGCGTTTTATACTAAAACAAGCGTTTTATACTAATTATAATAAAATCAGTGTTTAAACTAAAACCTTCGTTTTATAATATATTTAGCGTTTTATACCGGTTTATACTTAAACCAACATTTTATTCTATAATCAGAATTGTATACTAATGTCAGTGATTTATACTAAAACCTGCGTTTTATACTAAAGCTAGATTTACACGATTGAAATTTTCTTCAAAATGTTTCAAACTCGTGTAAACACAAAAGTCTTCAAAATTTATTTATTTAATAAATATTAATAACTATTAAATAAATAAATTTTGAAGAATTTTTGCTGTTTACACGAGTTTGAAACATTTTGAAGAGCAATTTTAAAGAAAATTTCAATCATGTAAATCTAGCTTAAGACCTGCATTTTGTACTAAAACTTGCGTTTTATACTTAAATTAGCGTTTTATACTAAAGCCAGCATTTTATAATTAAATTTTCGTTTTTTGTAAAAGCATCGTTTTATACTATACCCAGCGTTTTATACTAAAATCAGTGTTTTATACTAAAACTAGTGTTTTATACTAAAACTAGTGTTTTATTCTATAATCAGCGTTTTATACTAAAATTTTTTAAAATACTAAAACCAGCTAAAACTAAAACCGTTTTATAATAAAATACTAAAACCAGCGTTTTATACTTAAATCAGTGTTTTATATTATAGCATGCGTTTTTAGCTTTAACCAGCGTTTTTTACAAAAATCAGCATTTTATACTAAAACTAGCTTTTTATACTAATACTTGCGTTTTATACTCATACTTGCGTTTTAAACTAACACCAGCATTTTATACTAAAACCTGCGTTTTATACTAATACTTGCGTTTTATACTCATACTTGCGTTTTATACTCATATTTGCGTTTAAATTAAAATCAGCATTTTATACTAAAACTGATCGAGCCCAAAAATACTCCCTTGCCCAACTTTAGTTTAATTATTATTTATACCTGATCAGTTGTTTTTATTTTAGAATTTTAAAATGCGTTGCACTGTGTAGTTGTTTTGTTATTGTTCACATGTCTGCCAATAGTTTATGTAAATAATTTTGCAAACATGCGTGCCGCTTCGTGCTGCAATTAGGTACTATTTACACTTGAATTTGTTTTATTATATTTTTTGCTTAAGGAGAGTGATTTGTTTTTATTTGAATGCAAATTTGATTTCAAAACTTATTTTCAGGGTTTGGTTTTGGTTTGTTTGTTTGCTGGATTTTCTTAATATGTGCCAAATTCATATATTACGTGGTAGCTGTTGATTTTGATGTGAATTTCAATTGATTTCATTTTAATATTACCAATCTCTTCTAGTATTTCATTTACTATAAATTATGCAGTTTCTATACGTGGTGATGGTGGGGTGGAAAAATGGATTATATTGAATCGGTAACAGAATTTCTACTGAAAATAGTAAAATTGAAACATTGATTGTTCAATACGCACATGCTCTGAATATTAAAATATTGTAGTAAAAAATGTTAATTTTTTTCTGTTTTCGTAATTGTGTGTTATTTAATACTTTTTAAAAGCTAATAAAATACGAATGTAATGATTTAAACAATAAGAAATAAGTAAGAGTGATTTAGAGAAGGTATTAATGAATTTTAAATGCCCTGCGTAATAAATTTCAAATGCCCTTGACTACAGGATTTGTAAAAAGACAGTAGACAGAAAAAAGTTTATCAAAAATATTTAAACTATAGCCATACATAAAATAAATAAATATTTAAACTACCTGTAATTTGAAGCATTAGTCGGCACTCATAGCAAAGGCGATCGTTTATTCAGTTGGCTTACAATACGAGTATGAATATGAGCTAAACTCGTTAAAATTATCAGAAGGCCAACAAATTGAAAAAGCACAATCACATTAAAAAAAAATTAATATTCAGAGTTACTCTAATTTAAAAGGCAATGATCGGCACTATTAGCTCGGATGTACAGAGCATGGATGTGACCGAAACTGATCAAATTTCCAAAAGGACCAATTGCAGATTTTGCATCAAAAATACACTCTAAATGTGAGTATTATACTAAAATTTATATTAAAACCGGCGCCTCATACTAAAAACGGCGCTTTATATTAAAACTGGCGATTTATACTAAAATTGACGTTTTATACTACAAGCGGCGTTTTATACTAACTTATACTAAAACTGACGTTTTCTACCAAAATTGACGTTTTATACTAAAACTGACATTTTACACTAAAACTAACGTTGTATACTAAAACTGACATTTTATACTAAAACTGACGTTTTATACTAAAATTGACGTTTTATACTTAAAACGGCACATATACTAAAACCCACGATTTATACTAAAGCAAACGATGTATACTAAATTAGACGTAGTATACTAAAGCAGACGTATTATACTAAAACAGAAGTTTTATATTAAAAACGTTACCTTTAGTATAAAACAACGTATTATACTGAAACTGACGTGTTATACTAAAACTGACGTTATTATAAGTAGAAGTTTTATACTAAAGTTTTTATAAAAACTGTGTTCCCAGTAAAAACTAACGTTTTATACTGAAACAGACGTTTTATACTAAAAACAGTGTTATATACTAAAACAGACGTTTTATACTAAAACAGACGTTCTATACTAAAAAGGCTTTTTATACTAAAACTAACGTTTTATACTAAAATATATAAATACTTAATTTTAAGATTCGTGATTCGTAAACCTATTTTATATATTGAGATTGGCATTAGGTAAATTGTTACACTAACTCCATTTTTACATAACATGCACTATTTATTAAATCGTTCACACTCACTAATTGTTCATACTCTGACATAACAAATATGCAAACATTTATATTATGAATTTGTTTAACATTAAAGCATTATACCATAAATAACATAATATACATTAAGACATGGAGTCAATCAATATAAAAAAAAAACTTAATTTTTTTAAACAATTTATATATTTGTTATTGTACTCTGCTACTGTTGTACTATCTTTCTATTTAAAACTAAGCATTAAGCAGTCAGTCAGTCGATTACATTAGAAATATAATTTATTTGTAATAATTTCTGCTTCATTATCAATTAATGATAATTAAATATGTTGTTGGCTGGTTGGTTTTTTCTATGAGCTGCAAATATAATCACGTATCTATTTTTGTCAAGAGTTTTCCATGTAAGAGATATTTTAAAATTAACTATGTACTTTTAATGTTTTCTGTCTGTCTGTCCGTCCGTATGTATGCCTGTCACATGTTTTATTATTATTATTAAGTAAAAGAAAATAAATTTATTTAAAGGCAAAATATTTTATAATATGGGAAGGTAACCAAACCAAAGTGCAGTAAATAGATATTGATTGCACATCGTTTATCGACATTAAGCTGTTAAACATACTTTGTAATGTTTGCTAGGGCAATTCATTACAGTATCATGCTGTGGAAGCGAATTGTTTGATTCGAAAATTTTGCTTAAAATTGATTTTTTGTAGGAACATTGAATATGTATTTGAAGTTGTTTTTTAACATATCGAAATATATGATTTATTTTAAATAGTTGCTTAATACAAATTCTGATTCTGAAGAAAATGGAAGATAAAATAAATAGTAATCAAAAATTACCCTGTCCTTGGGACCACATTTGGTCATAGGCTGATTAAAGGTTTTTATAATATACTAAAAACATACTAGGATATACATATAAAACGATATTCACTGTTTTTGGATTTTACAATTAATAATTTGTTAATCCGTAATTTCAACATTAACGGGATTACATTTGGAAGAATTTTATATACCTTGGCATGATTGAAAACCAGTAGGCAGACAAGCTATCCAGAATCATGTATGTATATAATCATGCATATAAATTGTCAATATTAAGTTCTTTACAGTAGGAATATTCATGCTGGGAGAATAAATATTTCATGCAATGACTTCTGTCGAAATATATTGTATGTGGAAATCAACTTTCCAAAGCCCCCAAAGAACTTACAAACATGATTGTTACATTAATATATCGGTTATAGTCCTAGTTCGTTTGATATTTGAAATTCAGGAAATCGGTAAATAAATGGCTGAGATATAAGCTATCAAACACGAAAACCTCGAATTTTGTTTTTGACCTATATCTCGATTACTAAGTCAAAAACATAGACAATATTGGTATCAAATGAAAGGCATATCAGAGACCTTTTCAACGCCATAGAAATTCGGGTTCACAGTGGAAGAAAGTCGGTAAAAAAAAATATTTTTTGAAAACTTTCTAACACTAAATTTGTTTTACCAAAAAATTGTTCAATCTTTATCTTAAAGTACAGTTTGGTGAAGGCTAAATCTAATATATTCCACACATCCGATTATAGTACTCTTACTTGTTTTAGTTAAAACAAAAAGAAAGATGAACAAATTTTGTTTGTTATTTATAACGTCTGGACTCACACAACTAGTCGACACTGAACATTTTTTGGTTGCCATTCACAAAATGCCATTATTATTATTTTTTTTTTGAAAGAGGACTGTGCAAATCATGCTGTACATATGAGGGCACGCTTGTTTGACTGTGATCTGGGCAGGCGCGTATCAGAGGAGTATGTGAGTTTTGTCAATGTGATGAAAATGAACGAGTTCATATACTTGTGTCCCATGGATCACACACAGCTCATAATTTAAAATGTTGTTGAGTTTATGGTGATTTGTTTTTCAATACATATATGTATGTATTCCAAAGATGGTAAAACATGTTTTCTTTTAATAAAAACAAACATGAACAATATAAAATGAAACGAAATAAGTGACTTACAACATGTGCAAAGACCACGTACATACTCTGATCACTGATGCAATGAGAAGGATCGTGTTGGAGATGATGATGACGATCGCATATCTTTCAAAAAGTATGAGTGCGTGAGTGTTAGTGAGTTTTTAAGCTGCTGCTTAAAGATTAATTAGGGTCTTGTGTAGCTATGTCTGGCACAACATCTCTCCAACAATACGGTAACAATCTTGGGGAGCCAGCATATACAATTTTATTTGTGTGATCGCAACCAAGTCTTATTATATTGACTTTACTTGTAGCGCAGACGTAAATTAAACATAATTTATATTCGTGTATATGTTTAAATTTCAATTGCTGTTGTTGTTTTGTGGAAAAACTTGTGGCAAGTCAATTTTGTTGTCTCATCATCATCAACATCATGTTTGATCATGTTGTAAAGGTCAAGGTTGTGTTTGGTATTTATTGCCTTTTTAAACACTTTACTCAAATATCTCTTTCTGATTTGATGAGTTTCTTGGTATGTTTGAAAATTGGGTGCGGCTTAAGTTTTTTTTTTTGGAAAATAAATAATTGTTTGCTTTTTATTTACATGGATTATGTTTGAACTCATTAAAAATCCATTTATAGAAACAAATATACATAATTTTATTGTTTTATGTTTTTAATGACTAATTATTTAAGGGAAACATAATACATATTTTTATTAATTTGTTTTTAGATTTCTTGAGCTAACAATTGAACCTTGAATAGTTGAGGACGCACTGCACAAATTGGTGTTTCATTTCTAGATTGAATAAAAACTCACTTGTACAAAATTACTGATTAAAAATTAAGTGATTTTTTTTATAAATCTTCGTATTAAGTCAACGTATAATTTATTTGTAAAACAAAAGCAATTTTTAAGGTTAATATTTTACGTTGAAAAATGTTTTTTTTTATTTTTGTGATAAATCATGCAATTATATGTTTAGATTTTCTCGTTCGTTGTTGTTGGCAACCCTTTACTAGACAATCTTTGAAACATGCTTTATTAAGGAAATTTTGTATTTAAATTTGTTTTGTATAGACTATAGAAGTCTATTGTTTGTGGAAATCAACTTTCCTGAGCCCCCAAATAACTTACAAACATTATTAATACAACAATATATCGGTTATAGTCCTTGTTCAGTTGCTATTTAAAATCGGGAAAAGTGGTCATCAAATGGTTAAAATATAAGCAAAAAAAAAAAACTACCTTCATTTTTATTTTTGATTTTTATATCGATTACTAATTCATATACATAGACAATATTGATATCAAATGAAAGGCATTCAAGAGACCTTTTTAGTAATATATATAATGACATAAAAAATCGAACTCACAATGGCTCAAGTTGGATAAAAAACTTTTTTTAAGTAAAGTTAAAGAATAGTTTACTATAAACTATTTTTAACGATTTTTGCTCATATTTATGTTGTGCACATTGGAATTATGAAAATCGTATTCGTTACCTGGTGGCAATGGGGGCAACCACTAGACTCTACAAATCTCTTTTTGTAACTACAACCATTATCCTTTACCCTAGAAAGTTCCTTATTATGAAAACTTAACAAATTTAAAATCTTCAAAATTTTCGTATCTAATTCTATTTAACTTTATTTCAAGTTTTCCAAATAACTCTCCATAACTGTCCCCCCTTTTAACATAACTACTACCTAAAAAAGCAATATCATTCAAAATTCCGGTCAATGACTTCTTTTCCTAGGTAACAAAATTTTTTATAGAACTCTTTATTTGTAGTTGCTGCAGCCCAAATGCAACTACAAATGGTAGTGAGAGTGAATTGTAAACTATTTGTACTATGACAAAAAAGAAGCAACAACAACAACAATAGAAATAACAAAAAAGTTATAAGAGCGTATATTTAACAAAAGGTGATGGACTTAGGAGGCACACAGAGTGAACTAGAGAGAGGGAGGTTAGCTGGGATTGTATTTTGAAATGTAATAAAATTTCGAACATGCCACCATGAACGTGCAGCTCATCCACTCTGTTAGAGGTGGTAGTATATAGTGAGAAAACATTTCAAATGAGAAGATTTAAAAGAATGCATTCTTAAAAAATTGCAACTGCTGGGTAAGTTTATGAGTATAACACATTTAATATTGTTACGATTTCCCCAGTAAGAAAACAAAGTTCTTGTGAAAAAACCCTTTACTACAAAGTCAATTTGACTACTTCTCGGCTACGCCTATAAGAAATTGCATGTCAATTGGATTAACCGCTTACCACACGTCTTAACGAGTCATCGTTTTGTGCACGTCTGCAGAATTATGTGTCGATTTTTATAATTCTCATTGTAATTGTTTTAAACTGTAGGTCTTTTTGTATGAAAATTTTATTTAATGGCAGACATAGTTGCGCAAACAAAAAAATAACATTGATAAGAGTTGTCCACACAAGACAATGCATATCTTGACATGTCAAGACCGTAGCAAAGTGTGGAAATTTGTAAAAAAGTAATATAAATCTGCAATTTTTAAATGGTAAGTCCGATTGCAATAAAATTTCATATGCCTAGATAAAATATTTATGATTTGTAACCAAAAAATTCAATAAAATGTTCATTAAATTCGCAACTTTACAAGCGCTAGTGAAAATACGAAATTCGAATTGAATTTTTAAACATTTGATACCTTCAAAAGCCTGTCTATAACAAATTGAATACAAAATGGTCGTAAGCAAATAGAGTTTTTTAGGTTGACTGAATGACTGACTGACATAACTGCATTTCAAATGAATATTAAAAAATTTTATTTTGGATGTATTTTTCTATTCATTTCATTGCATAGTCACGAAGCATTGATGCATTCAAAAATACCTAAAAACGTTTACAAAATTATAAAAACAAGAAGAGTAGACATAAAAAAAAACTCAAAAAGCCGGTGATATAATAAATATGGAATAGTGGAATATTACAAAATAATGTCCATAATAAAGGCAATAACTTTTATTAAAAGTACGAAATTATGTAACGTTCTTTCTTATTAAATTATAATTCAGTTTTTGTTTTTCTTCATCAATATTTTATAACACAATCTGAAATAAAAGTCGCTTGCTGCTGGTCGCTTTAATTCTGTCTGTGACTTTTAATTAATTCTATTTAAATTAAACACTTTCAAATGAATATTCAATTAACTTTATTATTTCACATTCATGAATACTAACGTTCAATAAACTTTTCAAATAACATATAGTTTTTTTTTCTAACTAAACAAAGCAATCGACCACGATTTTTATTTGTTTAAAAGAATAAATTACGAAATCTTAACATAAAAAACATTGAAAATATTTAAACCAACAAATAACAACAAAATAAAATAAACAGAAATTATAATAAAATCAAGACATCTAGATATGGGAACATTGTTTGTCAGCAGACAAGTATAGATTGCATGGTTAAATTAATTGTAAACATTTGATTGCTTATTAATTTTAATGAAACAATTAAAGAAATCATATAGAAAGAACTATTTTGTGTTATATACACAAAAAAAAAATACCTTTAAGAACTAACTAGTAATATTAAAATAGTTTTATAAAGTAGGCCCAACCTTGTTTTTTTGCCATGGTCGGCAGTTATTGCCTCCAGGCAACATACACTGTCGGACAAAATAAAGTGCGGTTTTGTAAACCTCTTTATTCCTTTTTGATATTTTTCTTGATTTTTCTAAATTATTTACATAAACATTGCAATTTTATAAAGTCGCTCATTTATTTTTCTGATGTAAATAAAGCGGTTTTCAACAGGGGCGCTACAAAACTAGACCGATAGGGACAGCAAACGACGCCATATAATTATTAAAATTTACTACCGAAATTCGGAGTCAGTGGCCTCAACGTTAAGGGCGCTACGTCCAATTTATGGTCGTCATAATCGCTCTACCAGATCAACAATTGAGCGTCTAGTGGAAAAATTTGAATCCACAGTCACAGTACAAAATGTTCCCGTGCCAGTGTGACAAAGAAATTGAAGAAAGCCCAAATGTGTCTCTCACACGTCGTTCTCAAGCGTTGGGCATCTCTGTAACGTCGTTGTGGCGAATTTTGCGAAAAGATCTACATTCATACAAGCTCAAATTGATGCAAGAACTGAAGTCGCTTGACCACCAGAAGCGTCGTATGTTAGTGAATTGAGCTGAGCTGATTCGGATTTTCATTGAAAAATCATCTTCAGCGATGAGGCTCATTTCTGGCTCAATGGCTTCATCAATAAGTAAAATATGCGTTATTGGTCAGACAGCAATCCACACGTACTCCATGAGTCATCATTGCATCCAAAAAAAAATTACGGTTTAATGCGGTTTATGGGCCGGCGGCGTCATTGGGCCGTACTTTTCCCGTGATGATCAAGACCAGCACGTTACTGTGAATGGGAATCGGTACCGTTCAATGATAACAGAAAATGTTTGGCCCCTATTGGATGATATGGACATGTGGTTTCAACAGGACGGCACCACAAGCCACACAGCGAATGTCACAATCAATTTATTGGACACCAAGTTTGGAGAACGTCTTATCTTACGAAATGGTCCAGTCGATTGGCCGCCTGTGGGGCTACATCAAGTCTATGGTCTATGCCAACTAGCCAGCGACGATTGATGAACTTCGTACGAATATCGAACTTGAAACCTCGAAATTTGGGTTCAGCGTCTGGACTTCTGCAAGGGTGCCCGTGGTGGGCATGCAAAAGAAATCGAGTTTCATACATAATGGCATCGAACGTACTTTCACAGGAATAAAGTATTTCATTGATATCCAAAACTGTTTTTGTTTTATTTAAAAAAAAAACTTTTCTAGCGCTCTTATTGAAACCCCCGATATATTGAAGTGCACAAGAAATCTCCGCGACATAATAATAAAGTGCGGTTTTCTGTCCACCTTTAACAATTATCAGCGTTTTGTTGGTTTTGTAAGAAATCGTAACGAAATAACTATTTTTTTATATACAGAAATATCTTTAAAAAATATGTCCCAATTTACACGAAGCAATTCTTAAAGCTAAGCTGATTACCTTTTAGACATCGGGGTGAGGGGCAGATAAGACGAGTACACACTTGATTGTACTAGCAATTAGTTTTACTCTCTTATTCGTATTACGTACAAATGTGTGTACACTTTCAAATGAAAACACAAGCGATTTATGCATTAAACACCTTCGCCGCAGCAGGCTACCGACTACAATATGTCAAAAATAAAATACGCACGTTTATATGAGTATGATCGGTTAATCGACTCAGAAAGTGATTCTACGTCGATCGGTATACTTTAAGGTGGCTGTAGGACGTTACAAACATCAGCACAAATCCAATATACCCTCCCCACTATGGTGGTGTAAGGTATAAACACAGTTAACGGTTGGCTAGATAACATTAGAGAAGGAAAGAACATAACATGTTATTTTAGTTCACATTCCATGTTCTCTTTATGCTGACAACTGCTTTAAAGGTTGTGCATTCATTATTTGTCTAGTTGAAAAAATATAACAAACTGTTGATATGTAACAAACTATGTAACAAACTGTTGCTGCTGTTAAAAGAAAATGTGAAATTAACAAAAATTCACGTATCCATTAGTAAGAAAGGTTACATTAGTTAAGTGGTCATTTGTATCTATCATTGTGTGAATTATGTACTTCAAGTATAAGTAAATATTAGACAGCCAATTCCTTTATCCACAAACTCGAATATACACTTTAACCTCATCAATTATCTATAGTTCAGTGGTCTGCATAAAGAGCACGTGAGTTATAAAAATAGCATATCTTCTGACTGAAGATTTATACTGTGTTCAGATATGCAACTTATATGCAACGCCATTATTGAGCTGAATATTCCATATAAAATCTCAAATAATTATTGCACCATAAGTACGAACTTGTTATAATATTGAGTAAGATTTCGAATGCAACACTGTCCACAACTGTGTTTAATGAACAAAATTGTATAAAACGGCAAATGTCAACAAAAGAAATCATTAAAAAATCCATGTGAAGGTAAGTTTGTTTACATAGAAACACAACAATTATTTAGAGTATTTTTGTATTGTTTTCCAGCTGTCAAATGATTATTAAGTAAGCTGAAAATTGCGTATATCTGAACACCTTAAATAATATTGTCAATTAACCGAATATTGACTCAATAAAGTTGCATATCTGAACAGAGTATTATTGTGATACATTTTATAAACTTCCTTGACATTCGTATGGTTTACTGTTCGTCACCTGGTGGCTATAAGTGTCCAACACTGCTTCAGCAACAGGCTTTCACCTGTCTATTTTGAGTGTAAATGATGACAGATAGATTTTCTCTGCTAGTTTTATATTTCCCTAACTACTAAGGGAAATTAATATGTTGTATAGAACACTCCTAAATCAACAGGCTCTCGTTCTGCCCTTAATGAATGGTAATGATGACTGTTAGGTTTTCCTTTTATCTTCATCTATATACTTTTAGGCTATTTTTGTATTTATTGGTATAAATATAATAAAATGTTTTTAATATTATTTGGAAAACAATTTTTCAACTCAAACAAACAAAAAACAATATTGATGAACGTCTAAAGACAAATATTTACTCAAGAACGCCTAACCACTTGTTTTAGCACAAATTTTACATTGTTTCCTTTTAGAAGAGTTTTACAAAACTTAATATTTGTTATGTCTTGTCCCAAATAAACGTAGTGTTTTTTTTTTAAATAAATAAACGAGTTCACGAGTTGTTTAGTGGTTACGTCTTTTTTGGAAAATATCTTAAGGACGACGAAAGGTAAGATCACATGATTGCCGCAATACACCAATTTGGAAAAAAATTATTGTACCATTTTCGGGAACAATAAAATGATTGTTTCAATCAAATTCTTCGTAGTCACACGATTGCCTAAAATTTCATAAATTGAGATGACTATAGCCTTAATCAGCTTGTATATTAAAGCTTTGAACGATATTTATAGAGACGCCATCAATTCCGCTGTAGCAGGATACCGATTGAATGTCGCCCACCGCCGATAGCAGACATCGAGAAAACTTTGCTGCGTAAACCAAGAGTTGTTCTGGCATAACTCAGATCTGGATGGAGCAACAGGCATAATGCCTTCTGGTCTCGCATAGACCGTGTCGTCCAGCATGTTTTATCTGCTACAAACACAACAAGAAATGCCTTAATCACCTCACGTATTTGCATTATTTCATGGATATTGTGACGTAACGTCCTCATTTGGGTAACCTAAACATTAAGCATCACTTATGTTGATGAGACCACAACAGAATTCAGTAAACCACAAGGCGTCTTTAAGTTTAAGCCCGGTTAGTGCTATTGGGTGACTGAGTGTTTTGTAGAATTTTTGCTTCTGACAAGCTGCTAATAGGTGACGTGTTTGCTGGAGGAGAGGATGATCCTCCAACGTCTTCACGACAGGTAAGAGGAGTGATATCAATCAGTAAGATAGATATTAAGCCACATTGTCAACTACGCAATTCTCCACTTGCCAAAATGTTTTAATAACGTCCTGTATATACCATCTGCTTCCATAACCTTAGATGATTTGTTTATGGTTTTTTAATTACACAAAAAATCGAATGTCCAATAGGAGGGAAAACGTAAAGTTTCCCATGACAAATGTTTATATTTAGTTCATTTAGATTATGCAACGTTTTAAATTTTATATAAAGACTAAAATTTTACTTACGATTAATTTAAAAAAAGCCGAGATCAAAATCGTGTGCTTACCTGCAAAGAAAAAATAGAAAACATAATAATTCATTTAGTTTTAAATTCAATAGAAAAAATATAAATAATAAATAATTTTTAAGGATTGATTCGTGTCGTTTAAAGGCAACTGATCATGCTGGGCACCCATGTTGAATACCACTGCTTCCATACCTTCGTCTATAACATTACTTCATACTTGTGAATAAAATATTATTAACTAAATGAGAATTACATTGACTCTTTTTCCATGAACAAAACTAAAAGCATAAACAAAATTTAACTCTTTTACTTTCTAAAGGTCATTTTTTATTTAAATACATACATACATACATAAACTTAAAACTAAAAATCAAGAAAACTATGTCAAGATTTGAAGTTTAGAAATTTATATGTACTACATACATCCTTTCTAAATATGTTGTTTCTTTTCATGCTCGTTCATGCTTTGTGTACATACAATACATCCATACATACATATGTACATATGTATATGGAGAATAATGCATGTACAAGTTTACTTTAAACTATAAATATTCAGCGTTTTTGTAGCTTGTAAGCCACTTAAATCACCCTCAACCCCACAACAACCATGACAGGCCGCTGTTGACAACAAATAACAAGAAACCACCATCAACAACAACAACAACAAAATAACTTATGTAAGGCTTCCATTTGAGACTCTACATTTCTTAGTGACTATTTCAGAATATCATGTTTGTCTGTAAGTGTGTGTTTTTTAGTTTTTATTGTCAATTGTTAAGAAAATGTTGCAAATATTTGTTTTATTTTGTGAAAAATGTGAAAAAAAATTCAGAGATTTAAAAGAATTAAAGTTGTAAGAATTTCGATTTCCCAAACTCATCTTCTAAACTGATTCTTCATATATTCTTCATATCCTAAATTAAGATTATCGGAGTATATTCCATAATTCAATATTAACATTCTATGAAAAATTAAATTTCGGCAATTTACCGGTACTATATTAGCTTCGTGGAAAAATCTTCGTCATGCTTTTCTACAGAAGAATATATGCTCCACCTGCCACTGTCAGTCATTAGTGTTTAGAATCGAACAAAGTTTTTTTACTTCATTAAGAAGCACAATTAATATCCAAATTCAAAAATATTCAGATGTCTGATAAAACATAATACATCCTGTGCCAGGACCTAAATGATCTTTATGTTAAACGATCGTTAAATGATAAGCGATACTCAAGACTGAAACATTTACCAGTTTAAGAGAGACCATTAAATGTCTAAAGTGAGTTAAATCCTCTGCGCCTAAAAACCACAGCATAGATCCAGAAACCATAGAATATCACAATTAGGAGCCTTCTGTGTAAATGTAAACTTTGCGCTTCCCTGTAGGGGTGATATGAACTTCTGCGAATAGAATCTTGCAATGACCTCTTTTTACTGCATTGCGAAGTATTACGAAGGCGTATTGTCAAGTTAACAAATGCAAATCCTCGATGCTCTGACCAAAAAATAATAATGTCCAGTATGTAATGCTCATACTTCCCGATGAGTCCTGGGATCGAAGTGAGTCTTAGTGAAATTCAGCCTAATCATGAATAAAAATTCCACGCGAGTTTCTTCCCTTTTCCCATTCAAATTCAATTTTAAAAAAATAAAAAGGGAGAAAACTCCCGCGGATTTTTTATTCATGATTGGGCCGATTGCTTATTCAGCTTCGTAAAAGTTAAGAGTTAGTTGAGAGTTAAGCTGGTTTCATATACGAACACTAGAATTTAAGAGGGCAGCACTGGCGGTTCGATTTTAGCAATAAACATTCACCATATTCGATTACTGGAGTAAATCTGGAAAAAAGGTCATTCTGTAAGATCTTTCTGAAATGTACAGCAAATGTGGTTCAACTGTCAAAATCTATCATCCATCCATCACCTATCATGAAACTCAATTTTAATAGCGAGAATCCGTGCTTTAAAAACCTGTATATAGATCCTGAATTCTTATTGATGTATAAAGACTCGTGGAGTGCAATCGCTGGACTTAACATCAAAATCGTTATACGTTTGACGTGGCACAAGAGATCCTCTCTGACTGAAAACCAAAAGATTGAGGATCCTTCATGATGTATTGAAATTCTTGGAGCGAGATTTACCTTTTATTCAAAATACCATTTCGTCAAACATATCGTCGTAAAATCAACTTGGTGCTTTACTATAGAGAAAGTATGATCCTCCATTAATTGCGAAAATTTCAATGCCCAAATTGTTACAATGACCAAAGACGTATTGTTAATATCATTGCCACCTCCAAAATCAAGTGGTAGTAAGTTTAGGAGTATACTAGCACATCCGAGGCTCTAACAGGTTAAAGTTTTAGGAACAGGACTTTCGCATCTCTGACTGAAAACTAGTTCCAGAATCCTTTTTAATATATTAAGATTTTTGGACTGTTTCAAGAAATTATTATTTTAAAGCACTGTGAAAATGACTGCCAATGTATAACATTTGAGTCGTTGTGTTACACCAAAAGTGCACCTGTTACCTTTCAACTACACCCAATAAAATGTTGGTCAAAATACTCTTCTATACATTGCATTTAGTGGTTGTTTTGTTAACATAGTTTCTTTCGAAAAACAAAAAAAAATAGTGGTTACTACATGAAATTAATACTTTAAAGGCTTTAATATTGCAGTGGTTAGTGTTGGAAAACTATACACAATACAAACAAATGCATATGGCAAAAGGAAGACACTTGTGTACCGGTCATTTGGTCTATTGAACCAAACATATAGTTTGATCAATTTCAAAAGAAAATTTTCTGCTTCAATTAACAAAATTAAGCTGATAGCAGATTTCCGAAGTTTTGTTAGAGGCAATAGATTAAAAATTTTTGTTTATTTTATGTTTGTACAAAAAAAAATACAAGAGTAGTTGTGTACAGGAAACTGGTACGTGTTACAATCTAGATGTTGCATAAATTGATGTGAATAAAGAGATTAGAAATAATTTCCATTGATAGATGTAGCTAACAACTTGTTTAAAAAACAAATTTGTTTTTGTGGAATCAAAAAAAAAAAAACAAAATAACTTCGAAGCCAGCGAAAAACAAATCAAATATTAATTCGAAAATATGGAAAATGCTGGGTTATCAGCGCCGTTTAAACCCCTTGTATTTTCACTAGATAGAATCTTACAATGGCATCAAATGTTTCCATTTCGTTGCAAAGTACGAGTATATTTATGACAAATCTTGTAAGCTCTAACAAAAAATTTTCAATATCTTCCAAATGATCCTTCAATCAGTGATGCCAACTCTTGCATTATTAAAAGCACTGTGAGCACATTAAAAGAGGGTAAAAATTAACAAAACTGCTGGTAAAAAAGCACCAAGATTAATATGCCTTCTTATTGATGTTTTTATAACGAAAAGATACGAGGGCAATTCGGAAACTTCTTAGCCTAGAACAGAAAGCGCGGTATAAACAGAGTGTTTTGGAAACTTACATCTGTGCTATTAACACATGTTAAATTTCTTTTCGATCTGGCAACTCTTTCATATAGAAACAGGTGTTCAAAAAAAAAAAAAAAAAAAAATTGGAAATTCGTGGTGTCAATAAATATTTAAATAAAAAAAAATTATCGGGATCAGAAATTTATAACGATATGGTGAATGTGTGAAAGTGAAAGTAGTTGAACAAGCATTGAGGATCAACCACGTAGTTGGAGCAACAACAACAGAAATTGTAGCCAAAGTGCACGATATAGTATGATCGACGAATAAAAGTGCGTGAATTAGCTAATATCATGGGCATCTCAAATGATCGAGTCCATTTAATTTTCTATAAAGATACAGATGAAAAAGCTTTCTGCTATTTAGGTGCCGCATTGGTTAACAGTCGACTAAAAACGCATAAGAATGAAAATTTCTGGAGCTTGTTTAGATCATTTAAAAAAAAATAAAATGCATTTTAAGCGTCGTTTTATAACTGTTGATGAGACCTGGATCCACTGCTCTACACCAGAGACAAAAGAACAATCCAAGCAATGGACTGAAGCTGGAGGAAGTGCCCCAAAGAAGGCAAAAACAATTCAATCGGCTGCTAAGGTTATGGCAACGGTTTTTTTGGGACTTTAAAGGTATTTTATTGATTGACTATCTGCAAAAGGGTAAAACCATAAATTCAGAGTAGTATTGCAACGTTTTGGATCAATTAAATGTAAAAATTCGAGAAAAACGTCCTGGCTTACAAGACAAAAAAAAATAATTTTTCATCAAGAATTTATTTTATTGCAAACTTTTGAAGGAAGTTGAATAGTACTACAGCAGGCTTTTTAGAACTTTAATAAATATTTAATATGCATTTCTTATTTTTGTTTTAAAAACATGCATTAAGGTCAAACTTGGCAAATGTTTACTTAGGAAAGCGTAACCACTTGTTTTAGCACAAATTTGTTTGACGTTGTTTCCTCTTACAAGAGTTTTGCAAGAACAAACAGCATTAAATACAATAAAGCTAAATATTTGTTAAGCCTTGTACTAAATAAACCAAGTTTTTTTTTTAAATAAATAAACAAGTTCAAATATATTTTATTTAGTGGTTACGTCTTTTTCGGCAAATATTTGCCAAGTATGACCATATCTTAAGGATAATAGCGACAAGACTATCTTTATATTATCAGCATAAAGTAAAAATTTACAATTAGACCTGTTTCACACTCTTAAGTTTTAGCTGAACAGTTTTTGTTCAATTCTCTTTTGAACTTGCCATTTCATTCAAACACGTCAATTTAATTTTTGTACTTTTTAATGCAAATCAACATGCATGAAAGAAAAAGAAAAAAAAAGGAAATAAGAAAAAGTTTTTACCCATTTTATTCTCTTTTCCCTTGTCAACCAAAAAGACTTGCCTTGACGAGACAGAATTAAAAAACGTGAAAGCGGACTTATCAAAGCAAGAAGAAATATCATTCATGTAAATGCAAGAAAATGTAAGGGGCCTAAAACACTTCCCTGAGGCACACCTGAAGTAGCAACATAAGGGCTGGATAAATAATCATCGATATTAACATAACAAACTCTGTCGTGTACGTAAGTTCAAAAAATTTGAATTAAAACCAATTTTATCTAATTTAGCTACCAGGATATTGTGTGCGATTCTAACAAATTGATTTAAATTTGGTTTTAAATCCCTTAAGACAGATTTTTTCAAATGCCATAAACCTTTTAAAAACAAATAGACGTACATACATACATACATATTTATAAATATTCATATGTACATATATCAACATTTTCCTATCTATACATTTTCTTTACTTTGTCACAATAACTTGTAACATGTATGTATGTTACATGTAACCATATTTATGACCTGGTTAACTAACACTCCATTCACTAACGCCCTTAGTCTTTCGCCTATTCCTCTCTACTCTTTCCTTTCAACACATTTCAGTCATCAACATCAACATCATTATCATTATGTATCATCATTAAAATTGAAATTAGAAATATTCTTACGGTAAATATTTGTAATGAAACCAACCAACCAACCAACGTTGTTGGTTTTGTCAGCAGCTTATTTTAAGCAATACAAATTAAAACAAAGAACTTACTGACTGAGTTTAGTTGGTTGGTTTTTTTTTTTTTTTTTTTTTTTTTTTAATTTCAGCCGAGTTTAGATTTCATCAAAGTCTACTATTTCACGGGTATTTGCTGTTGTAATGCTTAACAAAAAGGGGGAGGAGACATTAAACAGTTAATATTTATAGAACATATTTAATGTTTTTTTTTTTGATGACAACTACTTGGGGCTGACAGTCAGAGTTATTCGTTGAGTTAGTCAGTCACTCAGGCATTAAGTTAATAGTGCAAAAGTTTAAGTAGGTCGTTATTACTAATAAAGTCAATACAAGGTATAATTACACTGTTTCCATAAATGAGATATACAAGTTATTTATAATCTAAACAAAGATGGCGATAGTTGTCGGAATCAGTGTTGGCAAAGATGGTACAATAGTATTTTTTTATACATTTTAGACACAGTTGGTATCGTGGTACTACCACGAGTCATTTGGTACAACTTCAATATACTATTGCATCAAAATTTGGTATTTCATATGAAATATGTGATAGCGCATGCCAAAGAGATTTTACTAAATTTTATGAACATTTTGGAAGATGATTATTAGACAAGATTTTGTTGTTTGAATTAACGAGCTTCTGAGATCGGTTTCTTTGCCTTTCCAAAAGAAGAGGTTAAATTTTCTTGGATTCAGATTCATTCAAATAAAATTGTTAGAGTATCCTTTGGTCACTTTTTCCTGGAACACTAGTTATATATCGTGAAAAAACGCTTTATCTGATATATCGAATTTTCGATAAAGTAAATTTATTTATTTTTTAACAAATATTAAAAATGGTACCGTGGAGGTCTAAAAAGTATATTTTATTTACATAGTTAAATTATTAACGCAATTCACAATCTTGTGCAAATGGTATTGCCTCATTGCATTTGCATATTTTTGCTCCACACTAACAAAATACACAGCAATTCACATGTTAGACTTAAATTTATATGCAACACTTAAAACCAATAGTTTAGATTTGCTCTGAGTATGCAACACCTAATTGCAAATAAACAGCTGACTAACAATAATCCAAGGCAATCGATTAGTAATCGCCTCATACTGGCCGCTGCTTGTATTTTATAAGGTATATATATTTGCACGAGTATATATTAAATATTTAAAACCTTCTTTAAATATATGTAATTTCTTCAGCAGCATTTTCTATTAAAAAGTACACCAACTGTTTCTTAAAGTTTTTATTGGACATGTTTTCTTTTTTTTTTGAGAATTTTTTTATTTCTAAAATCAGCTGTTAATTTTGTATCTTGCAATTGGTAGTGCAAAATAAATTAAAAACATCATTCACAGTTGGTAGCATATATTTGCAATTGCAAATACATATTTGCAATCTCCAATGCACAAGATTGTGAGTTGCGCTATTATAATATGCTTTAAATAAGTTCTGATAATTTCAAATGTTCACCAAAGACTTCTAATACCTTGAATATCACACATGTTCATGGATATTTCATGCTTGCAGCTCTACTAAAAACGACTGCTTTAATTCGTTTCAATTCTATTGCACACTCAATAAGACAGTGTCCAATTATCACGGACATCAGTCCCGGATATTGGCATAGGAAGTGTTCAACAACAAATGATATTCTATACTAGACCAGAGTCTTTAAAATTTTAGACCAGCTAATTTGCTAAACCTTTAGGAAATAGTGTAACCTAGTTTAATTTAGTGCTTGGAATGTGAACCACATACATACTTGTACATGCATATTTATTTACTTTGATGATGATAATGATAAAAGAAAATATAATGAAAGCCAGTGTGTAAAATTTAAATGTAACAAATGATGCCAAAAGTAATTAACAAGAACATTAACCTGCTAAAATTAATTGGTTAAAAATAAAGTAAATAAATGCACAAAAGAAACACACAAAAACATTAAAACCAAAGGAATAGTTAAAACAACTTCTAAGCCAAACTCACAAAGAAAACTAACTTTTTAAATTGACAAAATAAATTTTTATTTTACTAAATAAATATTACAACCAGCAGCCGTGCCAAAGGAAGTCAAACCGATTTGCACTTTGCTGGACTCCAATACCAAAGGACCGCCAGAATCACCATTGCAGGTAGAAACACCACCAGTGGTGGAAACACAAATGTTGGAGGAGGTAACAGTGGTGCCGAAAGTCAATTGACAAACGGTGTTAGCAATGACTTGCATACGGGCCCATTGCAAGTTATTGGTAACAGAGGTGGCAGCATCAATAACATAATTACCAGCATAAGTCGAATAAGAGTTGGCAATGACTGGCAATTTAACAGCTTGGATTCTAGTGGTATAGGAGACCAAAGGAATCTTAATCAAGGAGATATCGTTCCTAATAGTTTTGCTATTCCAGCCAGAGTGGATGATAACATTATCCTTGGACACGGTATATGTGACTTCAGCCGAGGTGCGAACAGTAGCACCCAAGTACACAGTAACCGATTGAATACCATCGGTACAGTGGGCAGCTGTCAAAACCCATTGTTTGCCGATCACCGCACCAGATGGAGACAGCATTAAATTTAAAGGATAAACTCACCGAGGCGGTATTGTCATTGGTAATACGATCTTCCAGCTCTTCTATAGGTACCACAACACCGCGTGATTCGATTTCAGTTGCACGCAAATCGAAAGCTGAAGCGATGGCCAAAGACAATTAAGAATTTCATGCTGCCTTTCGTTTAAAGGAAAACAACTGATTTCTTTCTTTATTAGAAAGTTTATTTATATAGTGCAGTTTTTGACAAAATTGCAGACAATATTAAGCATTTTATAGATAAGATTTTATTTCAAAAATTGATAACTTCAAAATATGGTTCTTTTATATTTACTGGAAATTACTAAATAGTATAAAACTACTCCAATTTATATTGTCAGTAGCCAATGAATAGACATAAATCACATACCAATGTCTACGAGAATTATATTATTAAAGTACTTATGGCGAAGTATTTATGATGTAACTTTAAGACTTTTGTTTTGTTTTTATTATTAACAAGTTTTAAAATATCTCAAGTACTTCTACTACTTTTTATGAAGACTTTAATAATGCAAATTCTTTTATGAGTCTTGGCCAATGAATCTTTAAATTAAATTGTTTATACTTTCAACTAAATTTCAATTTACACTAACCAATTCTGTAAGCTAAGCTGATTAACTTTTAGACATCGTGGTGAGGGGAAGATAAGACGAGTGAGTACACACTTGATTGTACTAGCAATTCGTGTGACTCTCTTTAATTCATATTACGTACATATGTATGTGCATACAAATGTGTGTATACTCCTAAATAAAAGTACGAGCGATTTAAGCAATAAGAATTGTGCTGTGTGGACGCCGAAGAAATTTCAAGGAAAAAATTGTACATATCAATTTTTTCAATAAAAATTGCTTCGTGTAATTTGAGACTAAGAACACAATCACTCAAAATCAACAACTAAGAACATTATCACCCAAAATCCACAACAAGCAGTGACACGTTGAGGAAACGTGGCGTTTTTCGACAATTATTGATCCCTAAATGCTAAACTGACGCTTTGAAAAGGTGATCCTTGTATTTTAGGACACCTTCTAAAATGTTGAGAAATCTTGCCTTGTTAGCAAAGATCTTTGACCTTTAAATAAATTCATAAAAATGAATTGAATGGCGTTAAGCCACACGAGAGAAAATTTTCGACCAAGAAATTGCGTTAATATGAAAATCATCCAATTTTTAAGGGCAGTACTCTTTTACGAGTATTGTTATGGTGCATTTGTTTTTCGACAATCACATGTGGACGTTCGGAATTGCAAGTTGCAAAATTTTGATGTTACACATTAACATCAAATTGTTGATGTTCAAATAAACCATTCAATGAACTATTTCAGCTATGCATGATCATTAAGCTTCAATTCATTTGTCAGTTGATCTTTGTAAGTATTGATATGTAGATGTTGATTGGGTATACACTGTCAAGAGCTAGTTGATGATGAAGCCACCTGCACAGACTGTTCCAGTCATAAAGTATACAGAGCTAAATGTTTTAACGTTTCAAAAAGCCAAAATCAGATTTGTAAGGGAGTTCTCATAGAAAGAAAAAGGAATATTATTTTTTCGTACCTAATTTATTGTATGTTAAAGTGTATCGCTTAATGTTACATGCTGCAAAAATATAAACAAATGGCAGTTCTGAAAGAAATAGATAAATACAAAACTTGATTATCTTTCGTCTCGTGACACCTCTGTATAATTTGTGCTTCCAGTTTAAAATCCCTGCTACTTATTGACACGTTTGATTATCGTCAACATTTTTTGAATATTGTTTAACAATGTAAACATTTAATTCTCCATTTTGATTAACCCTGTCAAACAGTTATCAAACTATTACTTTTTTTTTTTGTTGGCAAAACTTATATCAGCAAATATCAGCAAATTTATATCTAGCATTCATTTTTTAAAACCCTTTTATTGTTTCCTTTATATTTTCTCCACAATTTTTATATTATGCAATATGGAAGAATAATGCTTTCACATTTCAAAGATGTGTTGAGTTTATTATAGTGATCAATGCAAAAGATTTCCCAACGATTTTATACTGTTTCGAACTTTATCGTTTGAATTTGAAGTTTTTTAACCTCTTCCTGAATCTGTATTTCCTTTTGAAATTCTCCATTCGTTGTCAAAGAGAAACGCATGATATGTTGAGTTTATTCTCGTAAAGATTGCATTCAATTCTAGGATCCAAACTCCTTTTCATACTGATTTCGAGCTTGAACAGTTATATTCTTCAAGATATCTTATGCCTCCTTGAAGTTTTAACCGCTTCCTAAATATGCAGTTCCCTTTCAAAATTGTCTATTTGTTATTATCTTTCTTAAAAGTTTAAACTACAATGTTAGTGTTTTAAACACAGAGAGAATCTTGGAAATTCAAAAATTACTCAATTTTGCCTTCTTAAAAGTTTGCTTTATAACTCTAAAGTTTTTTCACAAATCACCAAATCAACCTGAAGTCAGTCGCATCGGAGAACACTACCTAATATGCATACATTTTTGAAGACATATGAAAAACATAACATAAGAAATAGGAACCATAAACATTGGCTCAGGTTAAAATCGAAGTAGTTTTAATCTCTTCCTAACTCTGCATTTACTTTTAAAATCTTATATTTGTCGTCGATGACAAACGCAACTAATCAAGTCTCTTCCTTTAAACTATATAACATTTGCGTTTTGAGCAAAGAGTGATATTGGACATTCCAAAACTATCTAACTGAAACGAAGACTACCAAAATAGTACTCACTTATTAAACACAGATGCTAATTCAAGTAGAAAAATTAATTTGAAATCAACAAGCTACAAATTCAACAGACTTAAAATGCAAATAAGTTAACAAAACACATTTCTTATGCTTGAACAATTGTTATCTGTATATTTCAATTTCCAACAAAATATTTTCCTTAGTAAGAAATACCAGTATTGGACTTGATCCAATTTACGTAGCTGGTAAGACGGGTAAAGGCAGCTGGGTAACCCCTAGCACAGCCAGCAGCAGCACCGAAGGAAGTCAAACCGATTTGAACCTGGCCGGATTCCAAAACCAAAGGACCGCCAGAATCACCATTGCAGGTGGACACACCATTGGTAGTGGACACGCAAATGTTGCTGGAGGTAACAATGGATGTGCCATAAGTTTGAGCACACACAGAGTTGGCGATGACTTTCATGCGGGCCCATTGCAAGTTGTTGGTGACAGAGGTGGCAGCATCAGAGATTTTTCCCCAACCAGAAGCGATGGCATTGTCACCGGCATAAGTGGAGTAAGAGTTCGAAATGGCAGGCAATTTAACAGGTTGAATCCTGGCAGAATAAGCCACCGAGGGGATCTTAATCAAGGAGATATCATTTCTTAAGTTGTTGCTGTTCCAGCCAGAGTGGATGATGATGTTACTACTGGGAACAGTTAAGGTAGCTTCAGCCGAGGTACGTACAGTAGCACCCAAGTATACAGTAACCGATTGAATACTATCGGTACAATGGGCAGCAGTCAAAATCCATTGGTTGCCAATCAAAGAACCACCGCACCAGGCCGAGGAGATAGCATTAAGTTTCAAGGATAGACCAACTTGGTAGGGAAATTGACCTACCGAGGCGGTATTTCCATTGGTAATGCGTCCTTCTTGCTCGACAATGGGCAACACAATACTGCGTGATTCGATTTCAGCGGAAGCACAGGCCAAAGCCAAAGCGAAAACAATTAATAATTTCATGTTGCTGTTCGTTTAAAAGAATACAACTGATGTCTTTCTGCAAATGCAAGGCCTGTTATATAGTGCAGTTTTTCCTCAAAGAAAGAGAGAAATTTAGACCATTTTGCAGATAAGATTTGTTTGTAAATAATGATTGTGGTATTTTATGAAAGGCTTAAAGTTTTACCAAGAATTTGTAATATTACAGGGAAAACTCAAAGTAACTAAAATATTAGTCCGATATGGTAAGTAAGACATGTATGTCAAATCTATATCTATGGGTATTAACTATTTATGGGCTTAGTACTTGATATACAACAAGTCCATAAGATTTCATTAACATTTTAAATTTAAAAAATTTACAAGTACTTTTTATTACAATTTATAAATGCAATATTTTGATAACAAAGCACTGCAGTGTTGGAAATGTAAATTCTGTTATCAGCCGTGGTCTAAATTAGAATTTACAATACATTTAGGTAAGAACTTTCTTACTTTTATCATGTCTGAAACTTCAAGGTTTTGTATTCACTTTAGGACGCATTTCCTAAAGGTCATAGAAAATGGATTTTTGAAGAAATATGAAGAATATGGTTTTCTCAAAACCCAAGTCATTCAGGAGTTTCCATCTCACATTGATTAAAGTTTTGTCATAAGGCAAAACTATCACTTCCGACATCATAAACGTGAAATTTCGCTTGACCATTCCGCAACATGAATGCCATTTCTAAAAGTGCTGAAATGTTTGCCGTAACCGTTATTCTAAATGGTTCCTGTGATTTAACGTTCTATTCTTTCCCGTTACGGTGTCTGGCCTGTAGCCCGTTTCTGTATTTCGCGCATCGTAAATTTTCCGTATGGAATTAGTGTATTGCAACAAAAACAGTGTTTTTTCTCACACAAGTGTTTCTGTAACTTTATTTTGCGAGAAATGTGAGAAAATGTGTTTCTGTAACAATATTTTGCGAAAAGATTCTCACAAGAACTGTCGAAAAATTCACATTTCAAATTGTTGCGGGATATTTAGAAATTCGTGTTTTATATTTTTTGAAAGCAAAATAAAATTATTTAAAATAAATATGATCCCAAATCAGCAGAAAAAGTAAGTAGCAAGGATTTTATAACATCAATATACCTACATACATTTCTACATAAAAATATGTTTAATATTTTTTTATTTAAATAGAAAAGAGAAATATAGAAAATAGTATAAATGTTTTTTTCACGCCCTTTGACATGTATGGATTTAAATCATTAAACAGGACAAGAGCTGCGTCTCTGCTCAAATGATATAGATCCCTGAATCGCTGCTCCGGAATGCTAAACGGGTCAGTTTCATTCCTTAGTTGTTGGCGATAAAGCCGTAACATATTTCGTCGATCGAGCTGCTCAGCAGTTATTAACGTCGCACCAAACATTTTTGTTCATGTATGTATGTATGTTTATATAAATTACTAGATGGCATTTGCGCGCGTTGTTATGTCACCAATTAAAATTAAATTGAAAGAAAGGCATTACACAAATATTCAAATCATTTTGAGTAATTTTATTGATTTTGTTCATTTTGAAAAAAGTAGGCGGTCGAAAAAAGTGTTCTTAGTCATGCCGGAGTCTTAGTAGGCGTTGTAATTAATTAAAAAAAGTGGGCGTTAGAGTAGGCGTGTTCATACTAACTTAGAAACCTTCCCGGGCTCATGCACAACAACCTTGCCAAAGATAATCACATGATCAAATACATACAGGCATGTTCTGAAAATCACGTGATTTCAAATCACATACCGTATTGAAATCACACGTGTGATTTTGTGCTGTTCTGTAAATCACAGCATTGTTGTGTTTTTCGGTGTGGTTTAATTTGTCGAAAGCACAGCTGATTTGTTTATTTTGAAATATTTTTTTTAGAAACAATAAAACGTACATACATAAAATAAAATGCCTGGAGCTTCTTTAATATATTTAATTGACTTAAAAAAAAGCAGTTAAGAGATGAACGCATTAAAAAGCGTTGTTTGCGTGTTTTATCAGATCCAATGGATATGAACGAAGCATTGTAAGTACATAGATAAAGGTCAAATACAAGGCAAGCTTCTGTGTATTTTCGAAAATCAGAAACAGCTGACAACTAAAAACAAGCCTAAAATCTCAAAAGAAATTACAAAAGTAAATAAATTTTTTAAGGGAAAAAACGTGTCTCAAGTTTTTTATTAATTTTTAGGTGTTTTTTTGAATAAAATGTATTGTTGTAAAAGCAAATTAATAAAAAACATATTGATTCATTTATTTAAATAATTTATTTTAATGTTATCCATGTAATAGCCGAAAAAATAACAAAGTGATTTGAAAACATTAGTAACCTAGCTGAACGTTTTAAAATCACAAACTTATGTGCACAGAACACCTTTTATGTGATTTGAAATCACTTTGATAAAAAGTGATTTGCAGAACATGCCAGATAGTTTACGATTCTATAACGGACATACATACAAACATTTATTTTTTGAGATTTGGCATGAAAGTGGGCGTGGCACATAACATTTTTATTTTTACCTCGCCTTCGGTAAGATGTGTATACAACTTGTTTGAAGTAAATCTGTAAAAAGCTATACAAAAGCAATTAATCACTTTAAAAAAGTGGGCGTTAAAGTAGGCGTTGTCCTACCAACTCAGAAACCTTTCCGGGCTCATGTACAACAACTTTGCCGAAGAAAATAACATGATCAGATGCATAGTTTGCGAGTATAGAATAGTAGAAATGAATTTCAAAAAAGTACCAATATAAGTGTACTGAAATTTGGCCCTTTTTACACCTTTATATTTGAGTCGTGAATAGCATGTTCTGGGTTCTTTTTTGAGTGGATGGAAGAATATTTTATCTTTTTGTTTTGTATCTTTAAATTGAATAAATAATATCAAATGTCCGTTTTTACCCCGTTTTTGTCCCTTTTTTGTCACCCGTGAAAAAAAAATTAAAAAAAAAATACCTATTAATTATCCGTAATGCGTACTATTTCAAAATAATAGTTCATGGAATTTTTAGTGAGAAAATATATTTTGATAAAAAAAGTACCAAAAAAGAATACAATTTTTAGGCCATAGGAATTCGAATTTCAAAAAAGTACCAACAAAATTTCTAATCTTTATTGATCTGAGCCAGATGCATTTAATACAGTATTTCTATGTTTATTTATGTAGGAGATATATATGTTAACGGTCACTTGAATTTCGAATTTCAAAAAAGTAACAGACACCTGTCGGCTCTTTTTTTGATTAAAAGCGAACGCATTTAAAATATTTTATTTGTTTTGGAGATATAGATGTACTAGTTTTACCCGTTTTTGTCCCATTTGTCCCCCTTAACGACCGAATTTCCAAAAATCCCTTCTAGTTAAATGTTGTAAAAGGAACCCATTACCCGAATTTCAAGTTTCTAGCTTTAGCGGTTTTGGCTGTCTTTTATATATATAGATTTAAAAAATGCACAATAAATATGTTTTTTTATAAACAATTTGTTTAACCTTTCGCATTGAAATACAGAAACACTTTTTTCTCACAAATCGAGAAATGATGGAATTTTTTGTTTCACACTTCATGTGAGTAATTTTTCGATGAGAGAAATACAGAAACGGGCTACTGGTTTATATACTTTAAAATTTCTAGAATTTTTTACTTAATTTTAATAATTTACTTAAAGTAAATCAATTAATTTCATTGCAATTTCTTGGACAATGTGATAGGCCAAAAGAGGTGTCTAAAAGCGGTCAATTTCATCCTACTGGATCGGATTCGCCATGTTAAAGTGGCAATTTTCCTTTATGCAAAGTGTTATGAACTAGAAACGGCTAGGAACTAATCATAGGACTAGTTGTGTTAGAGGTTTGGTTGTTGAACCCGGCGTTGCCTGGTGATTTATTATCTTTTATTCCTGACCACCAATCATTTTAAATTTTCCTCTATATGACATTGATTGATATTCGGTATACAATTTAAATATGCAAATCGTTGATGGTTAATTAGATTCTTTGACAATATGTTAACTTTTGAAATCTTTGAAATTTTAATAGTTTAAATGGTTCAATATAAACTTCTTACGTCTTTTGATCATAATGTGTAAGATTATAATTGTCACTGAAAATGTTGTGGTAATAAAGAAATCGATATTCAAGATTAAATTAAGGGATGTCTATCCCTTACATAAATATGACCAACATCAGAAAAAATTAATATTTTTAGGGCTTACCAAATTTAAGAGATCAGAATTTGTGTACAATTTGTCAATAAAAGGTTTTTATTTGTTTGAGACGAAATTTTTTAACAATAGCATCTATAAAAACTGTACTTAAATATTTGTTTTAGATTGGTTTCGTATTCAGTTCATAAATATGCATTGTCGAGTGGCATTTACATATATATTAAGGTTAATATACGGGATTTTCTAATGTAAACAGAATAAATACTTATTTATATATTACAATTTTTTTGATTGTACAAAGCTAAAAATCCAATTCTATTTCTTTAAAGAAATTGAATAAAAAAGGTACCAAAAAAACATTAAAACTCTTAAGTATTTTCGCTATTTTTCTTGAATTTAATTTAAACCCATGTAACATACTTTTAAACTTTGATCCCTTAAATAAATCTATACTTTAAAGCTTAAGCACTTAATAGTCCTTGAATGTTGACTATTGAAAAAGTACTTTCCTAATAAATATTTTCTAATTGCATAGAGCAACAACACAAATTTTACAAATAAATAATGAATTAAAAAAAATATATTAAATATTTTACGTTAGTTCATAATTTTTTTACCCGTCGTTAAATCCAATCGGTTGAGCCTCTTGGGATTACCGGGGTTTCCCCTTTTTATCCCGACATGGTCCAAGTTTTACAAAAAGATATAGCCTGTTGACATTTTCAAGTATAGATATATTTACGTTTCAAATTTCAATCGGTTCATCTGTTTGGTCTTACCGGTTTCCCCTTTTTGTCTACACCTAGTCCAAGTTTTGGAAAAAAATATATATATGGTTGACGCTTTTAAGCTTTCCAGCATGGATCTATCTACGTTCCGAGTTTCATTAAAATCAGGTCAGCCGTTTAGGCGTGATTGCGGAACAAACAAACAAACTTACAAAAACATTTATAATATTCATACCTATACATATATGGATAAAGAATGTAACATTATAGAGACTTTAAAACATTCATGCTACTAAAACGACTCCATGTTAAATCTCTTTCATATAAAGTGTTAGAACTAGTAACTAAACATGGGACTAGTTTTGTCTCAGGTTTGTCCAAGTATTTGTTGTCAAGAAAGTGAAACATCATTCTTCATTTAAACAATATGAAGAACGTGACTTTATAAAGACTTAAATATAATAACGGCTTATAAATCGAATTCAATCGTGAAATGCTTATGTGAAAAGTTTTAAAAAAATCTTATTTGCACTCGAGGTGTTGAAGAACTATTCCAGGCCACTGAGTTTTGACGAATTTACGAATTGAATCATCGATGGTAGTTTTTAGATTTAGTGCGAATTTCGCAAAGTGCAATCAAAAACGCTTGTTAAGCATAAAAGCAACACTCATCTCCTCACGAACATCTCTATACTATGATCATTCGATTATTCTTGAAGAGAGTACCTTACTGAAAATGCTAGAAAAGTTACGGAAAATTACCTCATTAAATGTTGCTTGTACTCTTCTTACACACTTGCAGAAAAATGGGCATTGTATGATCATGTGAATTAAGTGTAGTATTGAAGAGTTGGCAAATAAGAAATGTTTGGGGGTTAATCAGTCAACTAGCAGCAGGTATAATTGAATTGACAATGACTTCTGTCGTAGTTTCGAATATGAGAACGAGTAGAAACATTTCACTATAACCTCATTATACTAATCAGGCACATTTTCACATTGATGGTGTTGTTTGCCGCCCTCAAAAGTGGCACTGCAAATTATAATTATAAAATAAAATTAGTTTTGTTAGTCCCTCCGTAGTTTGCTTCTATGTATTTGCCAACAATTTGCTCTTGGGTATTTTGATAAGCCATCAAAAACAGTAAACTTAATCAAGAAATCTTATCAATAGAGGTTAAGGCATTATTATTGTTAAATATTATTTGTTGTTGAAAATAGCAAAGCTACAAATCAAAACAATTTATAAAAAAAATATAAATAATTAATTTACTACTTAACAAAACCCATTTAGAAGTTTAGATATTTTAACAACCAGAACCAGAAGTTACAATTGTTTGATAGCCTATAAAATTTAGAAATATTCAAAATTTCAGCAGTTACATATTTTTAATCTTTGCTAAAAACCTGCCATCAATGTAAAGGGGCCCTCTTAATAACAAATTATTTAAAATAAAACGGAAATCAATCCAAATTCCTAAACTGCATGATACATCCGATGATAATGATGGGTATGACTTTTTCGCAAAGTACTTGAGGCACAACAAGAACACACTTTATTTACAACATACTAAACATGATTTCAACACCAGCAACTCCCACAAAATCAATTTATTTATTCGTACGTACATATGCACATACATATGTATGTATGTATGTACAGTTGTTATCGAATAAGTGCACTTTTCATTTCATTTTGTTCTTTAGTTATTTTCTTGTTATGCTTTATTTCTTTATATGTAGTTATTACTATTTGTTGTTTTCTTAATTTTTTTTTTATAAGATGTTCGATATGAACAAGAATTAAAAAAAAACACACACTAACACGACATAAACGATGATAAAAAACGACGCGGGCCAGTTAATAAAAACAGCAACAACATAAATAACGTACATACATATTTATTTATTACTACCCCTACATCATTCACTGGCACAATTATCATCACTGTCATAATCAAAGGGGGATTTGTTTGGCCATTTATGTAGCACTCGTTTAGTCTGACTGAGAGGGATATTAAAAAAAGAAGACTTTGACAAAGTTACCCGGTAAGTCAAAACAAATACATAATTAAAAGAAATTGTAGTTTTTTTTTTTGGTTTTTTGTATGATTTAAAGTGTGTGGCGTTAGATAATGTACAAATTTAAAAATTTCCTCTAGAAATTAATGTTATACACAAAATTTTCTATAGAAAAAACTGTTTTACAGAAACCTTTCTTCAAAAAACACTGTTGTACACAAAACTTTCTTAAGAAAAACCTGTTTTGCACAAAATTTTCTATCACCCCTATCGTGCATAAAAATTCTACATGAAATTTGTTCCCATTTATTTTTTTTTAACATTGAATTTTAATAGGAAAATGTGAAAAGGGAACAAATTTCATGTGGAATTTTTATTCACGATAGGGGTGTATATGAAAAATAAAAAACTTTCTTAAGATAAAAATGTTATACACAAAAATGTTCTTAAGAAAACACTGTTTTACACAAAATTATCCTCGGGAAACCTGTTAACATAACATTTTCTTAACAAAACACTGTTATACACAAAATTTTCTTGAGAAAAAACTATTATACAAAATATCTATAGAAAGAACTATTATACACAAAATTTTCTTTTCGGAAACTTTTTTAAATAAAACTGTTATACACAAAATTTTCTATAGAAAAAACTGTTATGTATACAGAAACCTTTCTTTTTAAAAAACACTGTTATACACAAAACTTTCTTAAGAAAAACATGTTATATCTACACAAAATTATTCTCATAAAACATGTTATACATGGTACATTATACATTACATGTTATACACAAATTCTTCTGTTAACTGTTATATAAAACATTTTCTATATGAACAAGTAAGATAGTATAGACTTTCAAACCCTATCAAGAATACCCTACACGCAGTATATGTGTAAAAACCTTTATTTAGAAATGGGCTCTCATATTATGGAACGATCATTCAAAAATGTAGTGGCTGACTTCTGTGCATATACATAAATAAATATTATTTGTATTTAATTTTATTTCGATATAAACACTTATAAGTGATTTTCGAAGGGTATCTTATATGGGAGCTATGACTAATTATGGACCGACCGTTATAAAATTAGTTGTCATGATTTCTGTATATGTGTATTATTTGTGTTCAATTTTATTTTGATACTAACATTATTAAGATATTTATGCTTGTTAAAGTGATTTGGGAAGTGGTCCTTATATGGGAGCTATAACTAATTATGGACTGATCATCACAAAATTGAGCCAAATGATTTTTGTATATATGTTTCATATTTATGTTGAATATGATTTGGATACTAACATTTTTAAGAGGGTCATGCTCTTTAGGATTTTCTGCAGCGGAAAGGTAAGGTCAATTATGGACCGATCTGCAACAAATTTGTTAATGAGTTTATGTTTCATGCACAACTTATTTCTGGAGAATATTGTTGGGATACGTCCATAAATCAAACATTTATGACGGTTAAACACCTATTTCGGCAGCACATTTGTATGGGGGCTAGGTGAAATAATGGACCGATTTCAACCAGTTTCAATCCCAAGCGTCTTAAGGTGGATTCTACTATTCGTTCTGAACAAAATATTTGTTCGAACAGAGTTTTTTACATATGAAGTTTGATGTCTCTCTTTTTGATTCTGTGACGATTGGTATACTTTAAGGTGGGTGTTGGAATTATATTTTAGGATGTTACAACCATCAGCAAAAATCCAATATATCGTCAGATACAGATCATTTTAATAATACAGAAAATTGGAATAAAGTAATATTTCAATCATATTTTGTACGAAATTTGGCTGTTAAACTAGATATTGTTTAATATATACATGATTAATTTTAACTAAAAAGCAACTGTCAGCTGTCAAATGCTGGCATTTGTGTTTATTTTATAATTTTAATACATATTACCTTTTTTTAGTAAACAATTGTAAACAATTTTTTCAAATTAAAAAAATTTGTCTTACTTTTTCTTGGCTAGTTAAAAATTTCAAATGTATGACTATATTTTCCAAGCCAACAGAAACTAATCAATAAATAAATAAAAATAACAAAATAACAAGAAATAAAAACGCTACAACCAGTGGCGGCAAATTAAACAGAAGAAAAAAAAACAAATACTTTGAGTTCATTGACATGTTTGTAAACAAATTAAAAGCCAGTGAACTGCTGAACAGCACAGAGCTGTGCAGTTCAGTAAATAGTTGCATGAGTAAGTTGCAGTTCAAACAGCCACTAAATGCTTTTTTTTAGTAATTTGTTTGTTTGTTTTTTTTTTTTTTAAGTTTTTGCCACTCTGCTTTTTTCCATTGACATGGTCAATCATTACAGAAAAGCAACCACGCAAACAAATTTAAATTGACATTCGTTTTTATAGCAAACCTACTGCTTATGACAAATATGTACATATGTATGTATGTATGTTGTTTTTTTTTTTTTTTTTTTTTTGAACTATGTATGTATGTATGTATATGTATGTATGTACCTATATTCATATAAAACACAATGTTTGCTAATTTAGTAAAAAAAACTATATAAATTTACATTTTAAAATTTAAGGGCGCCTGCTTGCCCATCATTATTACATTAAAGTTGGTTTCATTTTGTTATAAAAAAGGGGGAGCGTTCAAAAAAGAATATTTTTCAATGTTTTAAAGTCAATGTTCATGAAAAATATGTTTAAATGTTTGAAATGTAAAACTTTTTTACAAAACACACTGCGTGCGCCTCGTTTGTAGCAATGACATTGCCTGCAAATTCCAAAAATATACATATGTATGTATGTATATATAAACAACCAGTCATATAAAAGTTTGTGTGCACCACCAATGTAACCCTCGGATATATAATGAAAAAAAAAACTGCATTAAACTTGGGTGTGATCAGCTACAAAATACGTTTTTTTTTTCTTCATGTTTAAATGTTGCATCGTCTCGCGTTAATGTTGCGGCAGCGGCTTCATCAGTCACTGATAAAGCACCAGCAACATACAACAAAATATTTAAATGGATATGTTTGTTGTAGATGTGTATGTTGTTGTCAAAAGGGAAATACATACATATAAAAAAAGAAAAAAACTTGTCAGTTTTTGCAACTTGACAACAGATGACACATCCATACAGTGTGAATGACAAAATTAAAGGAAATTATATGAAATTCAGTCTTATGTCATTCGAACAGTCAAACACTGCTCAGGTCTTTTTGAGGTCATGACGTTTGCACCGATTTTATCGCCATTTTGTTGACAAGTTCAATCTAGGTGCTTTGAAAATCTTCTTAAATTCGTTGCGTATGAAACTAAAACTTGGCAGTATGCCCTGTTTTATTAACGCACACCCTCAATAATGTTCATAATTACCACAAATTCTTAAACAATTACAGCTTACATACATACATATATACATATGTAAGTATCTAGAGTAAAATGTTCAAAGACATTAACTTCACTTTCTTTAAAAAGCCTTAATTATCTTTATTTAGTCACAATTGCAATAAAACACACATACGAGGTCAGATCAAAAAGTAACCGTTATTTTCAAATTTCGCGAGTTACGTACATATGTTCGATTTTCGCATTTTTTTCTGTTATGTTAGTACACATGTTAGTATGTTGGTAATATCAGCCATTTTGGATTGTCAGTTTGTTTTTTACTATTCGAAAAAATTGATTAAGTTTTGTGTAAAAAATGAAATTAAATCCGCAAGGACATTTGAAATGTTGACTGTGGCGTTTGGCGAGGGTACTATGAGCAGAACACAAGTTCAATTGTAGTATAACCGGTTTAGGGAAGGCCAAGAAGATGTCAATGACGATGCTAGTCCTGGTCGCCCGAGCACGTCAACAACCGATGAATACATTGAAGCAGTGAAGAAAATGATTTGGATAATCGTCGAATCACTATCAGAGAGGTTGCTGATGATGTTGGCATATCGTTCGGCTCATGCCAAACAATTTTTACGGATGTTTTGGGCATGAAATGTGCGGCAGCGGAGATTGTTCCAAAATTGCTAAATTTTGAGCTCACACATCGAGACTTGTGCGTGAGTTTTTGGCCAACAACAAAACCGTTATCATGCCTCAACCACCGTATTCACCGGACTTGGCCCCGCGATGAAAGGAAAGCGTTTTGCTACGATTGAGGAGATAAAAGAATAATCGAAACAGGAGCTGTTGGCGATACCAAAAAACGCGTTTCAGAAGTGTTTCGAGGATTGGAAAAAAAGCTGGCATAAGTGTATTACCTACATCTGAGGGGGATTACTTTGAAGGGGACAAGATAGTTATTGATGAATAAATAAATACTTTTTGAAAAAAATTAAAATAACGGTTATTTTTTGACCAGAGCTCGTACCTGCGAAGAAAACAATAAAATAGCAAAGATGATTCAAATAAAATCATCGAAATCAACTACATAGGTATTTAACTAAATAATAAATAAAAAAAACAATACAAAATAACTTTCAAAATATAAAATCAAACCCATGTGAAAATCTTTCTTTCTTCTTATGTACCTGCATACATACATATACACACATAAAAAAACACCATACATTTTTCTCAATTAACAGTTATAACAACAAACTAAACATCATTACGCAATAAACATATATGTAATTTGTTTGCTTTTGTTTTTCATAGCAGCTCAAAAGTCTGGATCATAAAATACACAACAAAAAACCCGTTACTAAATGAGTTTTCAAATAACTAATAGGCAACGGGTCTCAAATCTCAAGCAGTAAACGTACGCAAGAAGTTTTAACCAAAATGGAGTATAAGCAATAGCAGCAACTATAACAAATACCTATTAACCATAACTTACAATAACAAAAATATTGCTTGGAGAATAAATAAACTGCATACAAAACAACAACTACATTAAAAGAAAAGAGTTACAACAAAACTGTAAATAAGAGAAAAAAAACGAAAAGAACATGGCAGACATAGCTGCCAGATTTGACGATTTTTTGTTTCAAACATAGCAAAGTAACGATTTGACGATTTTTTCATTGAAAGTGACGATTTTCTGAATTATTAAAATTTTTATCATTTGTTTTTTTTTATTAACGTTTTTGTTACCAAATTCTCTCTCATAAATATTAAGAAGAACATGACATATTTCAAGAACAAAACTAAATTATAGTGGTGTTTTGTTAATTACTGACATTTATTGAATAAATATAATAATTGAGTCAGGATAGCAAAAATTACTTATCCATTGGTAAATATGAAAAACAATTTGAAATGCTGAATTCTATGAATTAAAATTTTTAGAGGAAATAATTTCTGAAATTCTACAAAAACTTCTTCTATTTTAACAAAACGTCGAAAGAATATTTAGCCAAAAAATTTGAATAAAACAAAAATACGGAATTCTTTGGATGAATTTGATTTTTTACTCACAATGTTATTTAAAACTTTGTTTTGAGATGGTAATTTATCCTGAATTAAGAAAATATGCTAAATTCATATATTTATTTATAAAATACTGTAAGATATTATAAAAATATTACACAAGTTGTGTTTAACATTATATGTAGTTATTTTTTGTGATTTCTTATTTAAAAAGTTCAAATTTTGTGTATTTTGATACATGTGTATTGCACATAGTGTAAACTTTAATTTTTATGTTTTCGTTAAAAAAAATGTTGTCGTTTAAAAAAATTTTAAAATACTATTAGAAATAGTGACTTTTTACTTTTTAGATTTTTTTTGACTATTTTTAAAATTTTAAATAACGATTTTTATCTTTTTTATCGGGATTTTGGAGATTCTTTCCGAAATTCACCTGGCAGCCCTGATGGCAGATGATAAGAACTAGAGAGAGAGAGACAGACCAAGCAATGATTGTTTGTTGTTGTTGATGACTAGAATTTGTTTTGCATTTTCGATCTTGTTATTGTTGCTTTAAGCTGTATTTAATTTACAAATTAAAACAAGTAAGAAAGTATAGTCGGTCAAGCCCGACCGTTATATGGGAGATATAACCTATTGTGGACCGATCATCCAAAAATTTAGTGTCATGATGTCTGTGAATATAAATATTATGTATGTTAAACTTTATCTCGATATAAATACTTTTAAAAGATTTATGGAGCTTAAATTGCATTACGGAGAGGCTGTTATATATGGTAGTTTCGACTAATTATGGACCGACCATTATAAAATTAGGTGTCATTATTTCTGTACACAAGAAACTTATTTGCGTTAAATTATATTTGAATATCACCATTTTTAAGAAATTTATGATCGTTAAAGTGAATTTCCAGATTGGGCCTTATATGCGAGTTACGACTAATTATGGACTGATCATAATAAAATTGTACCGTATTATTTGCATACATATGAAATATATTTGCGTTAAATATTATTTGGATGCCAACATTTTTGAAAGAGTAATGCTCTTTAAAGTGATTTTCAGAAGTGGGCCTTATATGGGAGCTACGAGTAATTATTGACCGATCTGCACAAAATTTGTATATGTGATTTGGCTTTATTTAGTAATCATTTGTGATGAAATTTGTTTGGATACTTGCATAATTCAAACATTTATGATCGGTTAACCCCAATTTCGGGAGGACATTTGTATGGGGGGCCAGGTGAAATTATGGACCGATTTCCACCAGTTGCAATCCCATCCATCCTTGTATCACGTACCAAATTTTATCGAAATATCTTCAAAATTGCGATCTGTACTCTACGCACAAGCTATACATGGACAGCCAGCCAGCCAGACGGTCGAAAGAAAGTGATTCTGAGTCGATCGGTATACTTTAAGGTGGGTGTTGGACCAATATTTCTGGACGTTACAAACATCAGTACAAATCCAGGGTATTCTATGGTGGTGTAGGGTATAAACAGCAACAAATTTATTTTATTTTTTTCGTAAAGTTGATGTCTAAATAGCAAAATTTTTAATATTTATTGTAATAGCCATATTAACAATAAAGATTTAAAATTATGGTTGCTTTTGTAACATTAAAATAAATTGGGTTTTTAAGATGTTAAAAAGTTTGTTGTAATAAAATTTAATACACACATAATTCACAGATGGAAAATTTCATTTTTGTTAGGTATCAAAATAATATGTATTTAGTTTCTATAAACTTAGAATGATTTTGATTATAAATTACCTACTAAGAATTGTTTGAAATTATCAAATAAGCGGAAGTTCTGAATTCAAAGAAAGATTTTCGTAACAAGAACGATTGTAACAACTTTTCCATTCCTGGCATACCTATCTATATTAATTAATTTCATCAGAATGAGAGAGAAAGATACCCTGCAGGAAATGTCAATAGTAAAATTATCGTGATTACCTATTGACGATGTCACCATTGCTATTGACGAATTATAACCTTACTATTGCTATCTACTATTGACATTTAGCACAGGCTTGTCCTACGAAATCTACCAGTAGACTGCGTCAATACTGACTAAGTACTTCTTTTGGCACCACATTGTCTACACTTTGGTACTTCTCTGAAATAGAAAATAAAAATGCATGTTTTGCTAATTTTTGGAGTTATATTAAAAAAAAAAAAATACTAAAATATATCTAAATAAAAATAAATTCGAAAACACCCGGAGTCTTTGGCGGGAATCGAACTCGCAACCCTCCTATCGTCTAGTCTATTGGGGCTCACAATTGATAAAAATAATTGTATAATAATAACCATTGTCACAATGCTGTTGACAATGTCGCCAAACCGTCATCAAAATAGTAGACAAAAGTGGTGACTTGGAGACACTTGTCCCCAGGTATCCTTCAGGCTAGATAGAATAATGCAAATATGTATAAAAGAAACTCACTGACAACACACTAACGCAAATAATGTAAAGTTTTAATGTGAATTTTATAGCCATACACAGTGGTGATTAAAATGTTAGTTCATGGCAATTAAATATGTGGTCATTTTATATTTGCCTTCCATTTGTTAATAATTATAAGTTTAGTTTGCTTTCCTTGATTCATTAGTTTACATGTAGTTTTTGTGGTTAATAGAAAATAGTTAAATTTTATAACAATTTTATATTTTTCTGCACTTTTCTTGTGTGTATACGATTCTTTTTAAATTACTGGATTAAATAAAGCTAAAACTAAATGTTAAGTCTCAGCAGTACCACAATTTTTAAATTATTATTTTGTTTTGCCCTCTTGTGTTTGCAAGTTTTGTCTCCAAACGCAAAAACGTGATCGTAAAATCAGTTAATAAAGTAGTTAAAACTATGGAATGTGTTATTGAAATGCAAATAAAGAATTTTACTTTTAACTGGTTTTTTTTGCTGTGAGAGCAAAAATTAATCGGGACATTTAAAAATAAATAAAATAGAAAATTTGCCAGTTTTGTGGGTTTTCTCCATAAAGAAAATTTTAAATAAAAGATTTGTTGTCTGCAAGGAAGTGGAATAATTTCTTAATGATTAACATTTTTACTGCCACAAATCGTTAAGCTCTTTAGAAGCTATTTTTAACAACTTTTCAAAAAGTTAAAAGAAATGTATAAATAACTAATAAACTTTTTAAGAAATTATTCAAATAAATGACCTTGAAATTGTTGTAATAGAAAATTCTATGGGAATATTTATCAAACATTATAAACTGTTATAAAATAGAATACAGACATGCTGTTTTCAATTGCCTTAAAAGAATATCATTAGAAAGATCTCTAACACTGTGAGGAGCGAACATTGTATGTAATTCATTATTTTAGCTAGAATTCACTGCTTCTGAATTGAAAATTCTACTTACTTTTTAGCTTCTCTGGAAGTAATTTTTGAAGGGTAGTTATTAATTTAAATTTGATTAAATTTAAGAAAGTTTCTTTAATGATGTAGTTTTTGGTTTATCATAGTTTATGGTTCTGGTTATTACGAAATATATTTTCAAATTTACAAAAAAAAATGCTTTAAAAATGTTTCTTTTAGAAATATGTATTTTAAACAACAATTTAAGACTGTAAGTAAATTTATTACCATTCTGGTTATGATAGTGGTAGTTAAAAAAACACTAAAATACTTACCCAAAAATCCTGAAACATGATCACTTTCTTTCTTTCAGTCATGCGTTTGTGGCGTTTCAAATATTAATAAAATATATACAGAACTTGGTTATAGAGAAATGTTTTTGAAAAACAACGACACTATGAATTACAATAAAGTATTACTTTTTACAAAAATAAAATGCAATTATTTTAACACCAGGAATTATAAAAATTCCATATAAAACATAAAAATGGTCAAGAAAGTAGAAACAAATGACGTGAAACCAAAAAAAAATATATTAATCTCGAACACTTAATGGCAGAACGTGTGCGGAGCGCTGTAGGTAAATTGTAAAGCAATTTAATTGTCTTGTTCTGTAGCTTCTGAACTACGTACGGAAACTAAATGTTAAACCACACACCAAAAATCTATCTTGAAAAACGTCGTCTGTGTAAAAAGAACAACAAAAACAAGTGGAATAAATGCACTTATCAACAGCAAAGACGATTGGTTATTCTGTAAACGTTTTCTTTAATATTTTTGTAATGATTTTTTGCCCTAAAAAGTTATAATATTTATCAGCGTCTGCTTAAAAAATGCACTTATGTTTTTATTTATACATACGAGGTCTGATAAAAAAAAACCCGTGCTTTTCAAATTTCGTGAGTTACGTATGTTCGATTTTCGCTTTTTTTTTTTGGTACACATGGCTGTGTTATATACTTATGTTGGTAATATCAGCCATTTTGGATTGTCATTTTGTTTTTGACAGATAAAAAGGTTCGTCGTATTTTGGTGTGCTCTTCGATTTTTACTCTTCCAAAAAATGGATCAAAGAAACTGTATTAAGTTTTGTGTAAAAAATGAAATTAAATCCGCAAGGACATTTGAAATGTGGCGTTTGGCGAGGGTACTATGAACAGAACACAAGTTCAATTATGGTATAACCGGTCTAAGAAAGGCAGAGAAAATGTCAATGACGATGATGGTCCTCGTCGCCCGAGCACGTCATCAACCGATGAAAACATTGAAGCAGTGAAGAAAATGATTTTGGATAATCGTCGAATCACTATTGAGAGGTTGCTGATGATGTTGGCATGTTTTGGGAAACGCTGGCATAAGTGTATTATATCTGAGGGGGATTACTTTGAAGGGGACAAGATAGTTATTGATGAATAAATAAATACTTTTTGAAAAATTTAAAATAACGGTTATTTTTTGATCAGACTTCGTATTTGGATAAATATTTTTGTTATCTTGCAATTGCGGCGACAAAACTGCAGACCACAAGCTAGATAAGCAGAGCTATACATTGTAGTGTCTTAATAAGGGGTTTCCCTTAATATTGTTAAGCTTTTCTGACTAAATCCCAGCTAAATACCAAGAAAATATCACCAGTAAATAGTAATTTCACCATAGCATTATTATGGAACAGTGTCTGAAAAAGCCACTATTCTATAGAACAGTGTTTCACAAAGACACTATTCAATTCTAGACACTATTCTATAGAACAGTGATTGACAACGACACTTTTCCATAAAACATTGGCTGAGAAAGATACTATTCTATAGAATACTGTCTCACAAAGACACTATTCTATGGTACAGTGTCTGACAAAGACACTATTTTATAGTATAGTTTCTGATAAAGACACTACTCTATAGAACATGATCACTATTTATAGAACAGAAGAGTGTCTGCAAAAGACACTTTTCTATAGAATAGTGTCTGCCAAAGACAATATAGTGTTTATTTTATTCTATAGACACTGAGTCTGACGAAGGCACTATTCTATAGACAAGAGCCTGTTAAAGACAAGGTATGTTTAAATTTTGGCGCAAATTAAGGTTTTCTTTGAGGCTTTCCAATGCGTTAGTTGAAACATTTTAAATAGGAAACTGAAGACTTTGTCTCAACTCTTACATTTCAATTTCTATAGTTCTAATATGAACAAACATTTAAACAATTTAAACACTCTAATTAGCTACTTTTTTAAATATTGTTTAAATATTCATTCTGACAAAAGAAAACTCATTAACAGATACAACTAAAAAAAAATCTAAAACAATTAGAGAGAATTCTTGCAGTCTTTCACTTTTGAAGAATCAAACTCATGCAAACATGTATTCTTAAATTTAATCTACTAAATAACAAGTATTTAATGACAACAATGAAAATGAAATGTGGTTAGAGGGTTTGAAAAAATCTTAAAGAAAACACGAGAAAAGTTGTTGTTAGATTTAAAGTGGGCTAGCTGACTGTTCGCAAAGATGCAAATTTTAACAAGTTGCAACAAGTGATCTTGTCATGGGAGTAACAAAGTCTCATCGAGAGACAGTGAAAAAGAAAGAAACAAAACCAGAATGAGAACAAATTTAAGAAAAAGCCAAGTATCAAGTCAGATATATTAAGTAAATATATGACATAAATAGAAATTAAAATTAAACATGGAGTGCACATAAAAAACAGCAGAGACTACTTGTTAAGGAAATATATTTTTAATACAAAAAAATACAAAAACAAAACTACACAAGCAAACCAAACCAGATAAAAAAAAATAATTGCAGTGAGATTGGCAAAGAGACAGAAATTCAAAGGAATGGTTTAATGTGGCTGTCAAAGCAAGTGTGTAGGAAAGGCACTATTCTATAGAACAGTGTTCGATAAAGACACTATTCTATAGACAAATGTGTAACAAGGAAACTATTCTCTGGAAAAATGTCAAAGATACTATTCTATATAAAACTGTTTGCCAAAAACACTATTCTATACAAAATTGTCTGCCAAAGACTGTATTATATAGGAAATACAATGTCAACGACTCCATTCTATAGAAAAGAGTCTGCTGAAGATAATGTTCCACAAACAAGTGTCTGTCAGAAGACACTACTACATTTCGTTACTGCATTCTTTTACCAACTGCTAAATTAAGATTTTGACATCCAACCACACAATTGTTGTAACTTTAAGTGTTTCTCTCTGAGTTTTCTCCTTCTCAAGAAGAAAAAAACAAGAAACGGAAATGCAAAAAAGAAATACATAGGTACAAAAATAAAACTCTAAAACAAACAAAAAACAAAAACATCAAAATGAGATAAAAAAAATAATATAATAATAATATGTAATAAATAACATTGCAATGAAAAAATTCATAAAACAGCAAAAACAATTACATATACATACCACATTTGGCATAAACCCAGCAAGCCATATGAGTCCGAAAAGAGTCTTTTCTGACACCTTCTTCGGAGCGTTAACGCTGTTTATGAGCCCAAAAAACAATCATAATTGCTCCGAAAACCTTCAGAAAAGAGGGTAATTACCAGCGTTGCCGTTTTGGTTATTTTTAACCAAAAATTTTTATTTTTTTCTTCAATGTGGAGATGTGAACTTTTTTTCATTTTGGTAACTTTATGGGGAATCAAAAATATAAATGTTTTGTTGTCTATTTAATTTGATAAATTTGTTTGTTGTTTTTTTTTTTTTTTGTTTTGCTTTTTAATATTATTTTCTTTCGCTCCGAAAATGCTCTTTTGTTGGACTCTTTTCTGACTCCTTTTTCAGAGCGCTCCTAGAATGGTATGCTGGGAAGGAATTAAAACCAAAAACAAAAATTACAAAACTCAAGCAGAGAAAAACTGACTGTAACAAAAGCTTAAAGCTGTTGAAATAGATATCAAGCAATTTAAAACAAAAGTTACTGTGTTACTAAGGCTTTTTCGGAGGCTGCCTGGCAGCCAGTCAGTCACTCATTCAGCTAGATTGTTGGTTTGATTGTTAATAAAATAGATTGAGGCTGGTCGAATCATTGCATGTAGTATTTGTCTTGTCATTGGTACAAATGATTTGGCTGGAAATTTGTGGTCTGTCTCTACGTTACCAGCAACTATTATTAGTCAGTTTAACAGCCAGTGTTGAAATTACCGACTGGTTTGTTGCATTTTGCTTTGCTAGGCAATAATGTTGCAGCCGATGCTGTTGATGTTGTTATTGTTAGTGGTTGTATTAGTTGTTTAGCAAAGTAGTTGTGACCCATTACAAAGGCGTTGTTTTATTTCTGCCTCAGCAACTGAAAACAACAACAACGACATGCCTGTGAATTCCCAGTAGTTTGACTTCTTTTGGTCGACCAAACATCAGAATGTAATGCAGTAACAACAACATCAGCATTAACAACATTGCAACAAAATGTTGTTTTTTTTTTTGTGTAAAAAAAAAATTAAATAAAAATATGGCCAGGGAAATACCTGCATATGAAATTTCGAGTTATAAACATGCGCTGCAAAGGCATACTTCAGAAATGTGTGGCTAATTTAGCGATTTTATTAAACAAAATTATTATTATTTTTCATTTCATATTATAATATTCTATAGAAAACTGGGTACTATAGACGTTATTCCGCGGAAAACTGTCTGATAAAGACATTTTTCTACGGAAAAGTGTTTTCCAAAGACTCTGTGCTACAGAAAAGTGTCTGCCAGGAACTCTATTCTATAGAAGTGTCTGCCAACGACTCTATGCTATAGAAAAATGTCTGCCAGGAACTCTATTCTATAGAAGTGTCTGCCAACGACTCTATGCTATAGAAAAATGTCTGCCAGAGACTGTCTTCTATATAAAATGGTCTGCTAAAGGCTCTCATCTATAGAAAAGTGTCTGCCAGTGTCTTCTACAGAAAAGTTTCTGCCAAATAAACTCTACTATAGAAAAGTGTCTATAGAAAAATGTCTACCAATGAATCTATTCTATAGAAGTGTCTGACAAAGACTCTCTTCTATAAAAAAAGTGTCTGCCAATGACTCTATTCTATAGAAAAATGTTTGCCAAAGACACTCACTCGTTAATAAAACGATAATATTTAATAGAAAACTGTCTACCAAAGACGATATTCTATTGGAAACCATCTAAAAAAGGCTCAATTCTATATAAAAAAAAAGGGCCTGTCAAAGTAAAAAGTGTGCAAAAATGGGGTTTAATATAGAAACATATTTATTTTTTATTAAATTGTGTTTTATTAAACTTCCCCTATTTTATAAAACTGCTTTTAATTTTCATTTTAATAAAAGCTGACAACACTGTCTTCAGCAGCAAAACTTGAAATTGTTTAAACGAGTGTTAATTATTTATTTTATTTTTTAATTTACCTCCAGTTTACATGAAATTCTCAACAAGAAATTTTTCATTAAATAAAACTGATAAAAAAAAAACCATCAAATCCATGTAAACTAGTAAATGCAGTTGAAAAATTTAGAAAATTTATGTAGCAGAGAAAAAACAAGTACAAAATAAAAATAAATTAAACACTGACTTCTCATAATAAAACATATTGAAATTATTTTTAATAGAAAGCAGTGGTCGGCACTGAAAGTCAGCGCATTGTAATGTTGCATAAAACGTAAATTCTGATAGTGTTTTCTTCAATTTATTTAACTTTTGATAATTTCAACTAGTTTTGCTCACATTCGTTTTGTCCAGTAAGTGCGTTCCCTAATGGCTAAGAATGCCGTGCACTGGCATAAATACAACGCTGCTCAGCAGCAGGTAAATTTAATATTTATTACAAATATTTTTTGCTTTTTCAATGGTTCAATTATAATTTTAGAAAAGGAATATGTATTTACAAAAGAATTATACATTAATTAAGCACCACTTGATGTTTAGCGATAAAAGCAAGTCTATCTTAGGATTGTTAGTTTGCTAGATTTTTACATGAACTGTAATTAGAGGCACCTGGATTTGAAATTAATATGAGATTGAAATAATGCAATTAGTAGAAGTATAACTAATAAAACGTGAATCGAAAATTTTCTATATTAGAGGTGGTGACTTTTGACATTCTTTATAAAATATTTTATTTTAATATATTAAAAATATTAATATGTAGTTTTACAGTCATTTACTTACTTTCAAAACTGAGTTACAACATTATCAATTTACTTGCCTACAAATTAGAACAATTTTTTTTATATTTATTGTTTATTTAAAACAAACAAATTAATATAGACTTTAATGTAAGAGGAAATTGTGGTTGATATGAGGAGAACATATACATATGTATGTACGTACATATATTAAAGTATAAGAAAATAAAGCAAAGAAAGAAATAAAGATATAAATTATAAATGTGTCATACTCAGTTTATCAGAAAATAAATATAAATAAAAAGTAGAGAAGAAGAAAAGTACAAGCTAAAAATATTTTTTATAGAAATAAAAATTATTTTTTATAATACATTAGGTGGTCGTCTATTTTAAACAGATCATAAATGACGTTGAACATTTTTGAGATGAAAAAAAGGTTTTCAATTTCCTTCTAATTTAAAGGTTTAAAAGTGTTAAAAAAGAGCCAGACATCACAGCAAACTGACGGATTTGATCTCAAATTGAGAACCTTTATCAATTGCTCGATATTTGAGAGTTGTATTTCTTTAGCTTTAAGAGAGGTTTTCAATTATATTTGTTTGTGTGTTTGCTGGGTTAAAAGAGTCAACTATTTATGGCAGGGATAGAAAATACAGTTATAAACAAAATGTTCGATAGAAAAAAACTGTGGTACACAATACAAGAACTCTATTCTATAGGAAAGTGTCTGAAAAAGACATTGTTCTGTAGAAAAGTGTCGAAAAAAGACACTGTTCCTTAAAAAATTGTCTGATAAAGACACCTGATAAAGAGTACCTTTCACCTATTCTGCCAAAGTCTTTATTTTATAGGAATGATATATTATTCTATAGAAAAAAGTCTGCACTATTTGTCTTTTTTAGTACAATATTAAAACTTGTTGGAAAGTATCAAATGATTTGATGGTTACTCCCTCCCTTTTGAATATGTAATAGTATCAAAAAAAAGTAAGAAGATATCCATCCCTGATTTGTTGTAAAACTATTAAAATACACACGCACACACCCAGAAAGATACAATTTCATGAGAAATTTATCATTAAAAACACAAAATATTGTAAAGAAATATAAATAAAATGCATATAAAAACTAGCAACCGAGCAGTAAGTAGTTGTAGTAACTTCCGCAAAATGTTTCTGTGGTTTTTGTATTTTTTTTTTTGTCTCTCAAAAAATTTGTTTATGTTACAGTGACAGAAATTGTAACAATTTTAAGGGTACCAGGGACTGATATAACTAGATTAAAGGGAAAATTTGCACTAACTAAAATTAAGAAATGAAAAATAGCGTTTTATCAAAAACCAGCAATAGTTTAAAAATTTTATGAAATTTACGTACAACTTCAAAATATTCAAAAGTTTTAAATAATATATCTATCAGGCATGTGATGGAAATCGAAAACGAATGAGTTTTAGAAGACAATTTTTTCGTAATATTTCTGTATTGAAAAACTTTATCACCTAAAATATAAAGATATTGTGCTACTAAAGAGAATCTTAAAACAAACATTTTAAAAATGTCCATCACATGACTGTATATATTTTTTTTTTTTTTAATATTTTTATAAAAATCCCTAATATTTAAAAAAGACCTTTGGCCCCTTAAAATGTATAAATTGATCTGAGTAAATGTGTGTCTTAAGTTTTATTAAAATCCTGTGAAAAAAAATAGTTCATATTTCGTTCTAATTTTATAAAAATCGCAAGTATATTGACCTTTGACCCCAGCTGCGAATGTGATAAAGTGGAACGATTTGCGCCAAATATTTAGTTTTTTTTTTTTTTTGTTTAATGATCTTTTTCATAATATTTTAAATTGTATTATCTAATATAAGAATTACTTTCAAAATATTTTAACGTTATTCAACTATTAACCAAAATTAACAATTTTCCGAAATCGTCAGAATTCAAATAGCGAGTAAGTATTATTTGTGTAGCTGCTTTGTATGAGAGAAAATTCAGCATTTTGTATAATTTCTTGTTATGCCCTACACCACCATAATTGAGCGGGTATACTGAATTTCATATTTGTAACGCTAATAAATATTAGTTCAACACCCATCTTTGAATTTTGAAGATATTTCCATAAAATGCTGTATATAATAATTTTTTGGTCCAAATATGGTTGGGATTGAAAATTGGTAAAATCGGTTCATAATTACACCTAGTCCCTATACAAATGTCCTCCCGAAATAGGGGTTTATCGTTCATGTTTGGTTTATGCAACCATCCTAAAAAAATTCGCCACAACTACGGTGTACATGAAGCCTCATTACATCTACAAATTTTATGATGATCGGTCCATAATTATTAATAGCTCCCATATAAGGCCCACATCCGAAGATCACTTTAACGACCATAAATTTGTAAAGTAAAAAAAAAAAAAAATTTAATTAATATATACTGTCGGTACATAATTAGTCAAAGCTCCCATATAATACCCCCTTCTAAAATCACTTTAACATGCAAAAATCTTTAAAATAAAAATTATTTATACCTACATATTTACAAAAGTCATGCCACAAAATTTTTGGATGGTCGGTCCATAATAGCTGCCATATAGCGCCCATTTATGAAAAACTGTTTTTACACATACACTGGGTGTAAGGTATTATATGGTCAGGCTATTCTTTTTACTTGTTTTTTATTATTTTACATTTAATTACATCCTACTCAGACAATATAATTGTGTTGTTCTGTTCTTAAAAAATTAAAATCAAAAAGAAAGAACAGTTTAAACAACTTAATAATTGTGGATAACAGATTGCTTTTATAAGGAGTTTTCACTGTACTGTTAAAATAAACAAAATGACTGACTGACTATTTTCCGTCAGTTTTTTTTTGTTTGTTTACATTTTCTCTTTTAAATGAATGCATACCAAAGTCATCAACCATTTAATCGTGGAATACCGTTACAATTTTTCTCAAAATGAAGAGACGAAAAAACAACAACAACCATCTTAATATGCAGCAACAATGTAAACCACTATCTGCCGTATTCATAAAAAATATAGTAGGTTTGAAATGTGCTTTTAAACAAAATTTTCTTAAAGTACACTTGAAGTCTACTTTAATTTTTTATAAATACGGCAGTAATACTCTAATAAATCTTACACATTTATATGGTAAATAATATAGAAAAACAAGTGGAAGTTATAAACAAAACAACCCAAATAAATTTGCATTACAATTGTGATTGTTTTTTGTTGCTTTTTTGTCAGATTTTTTAATAAAGTGAAAGATAGATATGTTTTTTTAAGTTTTTTTTAATAATAACTATGTATGTAAGTATATTTTGTTGATGTTTCTTTTCTTAAAGTTATACAAAATGTTAGTTTTCTTTTGTATTCCATTTATTTTTTTATTCATAGAGATTCTCATAATGTTTTTTAATTACACTATAAAAATAGCTAATAAAACCTCTATAGTGGAGTAGAAATATGTAAAATATTTGTTATGAAAATAAAAGTTATTCGAAATGGTTGTTAAAAAGTGAAGAAATATTAGTTGAATAAAAAAGTTTAACTCTTAATATCAAACTAAGTTGATAAAAAGTGAAATTCTGGAGAAAAGAAAGTAGTAGAATTTAAGGTTTATTACTGTTAAACAAAATGTTTAGAAATTATTGGCAAAAAATTGTTGAAAAAGTTAGAAAATCATAAACTTTAACAAAATTATATTACGGAGTACAAAAAAAGAAGATGCAGTTCGAGTGCAAAATTGTATAGAGTAAAAAACGTGCTGCTGTAGGTTGTAGGCCCCAACTGTGAAAGAGTAAAAGATAACTGGGGCCAAATTACCGCATTCGTGATCGAATGAGCTATCGTATCGAAAAATGATTTCGATATCTTTCTTGCTCGATATCGAATTTGATTTAAAAATACACATAAAGCTTTCGGATTTGATTTAAAAATACACATATAATGTAGAGAAATGTATGAAATCTCTATTTGGATTGATAGAACAATATATAATTCAGTGTATAAAGACAATTTCATGTAAATGTTCATGCAAATGGTTCATACGCTAGGTCCAATTTTGGCATGCCATCTCCAACATATCAGAATGTCAACCGTTGCGGGATTGTCCCTAGATAGATATTATCCTTAAAATAGACCCACAAAAAACAGTTTAAAGGCGTTAAATCACACGATCGTGCGACCAATTGACCCTCCCGAAATGTGAAATAAGCTTTTCGCCGAACTCGCCCTTCAATTGGGCTTGTTGAAATCACATTTCAGCCAAGTCTAGCTCTTCCATTTTTTGGCAACTGGGAAATGTATTCCAATGTGTTAATTGTCTAAAAATATTACTTTACAATGGTATTATTTAAATTATGAACTCAAAAATTAACTTAAGCCAAATGAAATTTTCTCTAATAGCAAAAAAAAATGTAATCATCGCAAGGTAGCGCTCGACATTCACAGTAAGGTTCCTGCGGCCAATAATCCACACCAATGCTTGCAATGCACCAGGCTAATCATCACACTAAATACGACAAGTTTGCTTGTTTATGTGTTAATTCAACCAGAAATGAGCTTCGTCGCATTAATGACCATAAAATAGAAGAAATGCACGATGCACTTTCTTAACCGAACATTAATTTTGATAAAAAAAAATTTCAATAATCTGCAATCTTCGTTTGTAAGTCGATTTATGTTTAAATTATAGGTCAATCTGAACATGTTACACGGAAACAGCTTAGCTTAGTTGCTAAAAATCACCATTAACAACATTGAAAATTTTGACATTTGACCAGCTGTGAAAATGTTGTAAATTGCAGTAAATTTTTCCGTTTATACAGTTTTATGATCTGGCTCATAATATACTGAAATTGTTTTATTATTATATTTTTATTATTGATGGCATTCTCTAAGTCTAGAGTTTTTTGCTTATTTTTTTTATTTTTTAAATAAAATAATAAAAACATGTTCTTTTAAATATTAAAATCATGCGTATTATTTTAATTATTTCAATGGAAATTTCTTTTTTGGTTTATAAATCAATAAGCAAAGATAAATATTGCTTTAATATTAAAGAAAGGAAAAATACAACTCATTTATTTTGTTTATAAATAAATTCAAACAGAAATCAGTGAACCCAAAAATAAACACAAACAATTTTCAAGATTAAATTGTGGTCATAAAAATTTAACAAATAGTACTGAATATTTTTATGATTAAGAGAATCTAGTGGGAGTCAAGGGTGATTGATTGATTAGTGAAAGGATGGCTCATATGAAAAGCTTAACAGTGGAGACGAAAATAGACAGAACAACGCATTATTGTAGGAAATAAAGGAAAATGATATCAGTTCTACAAAAACATCCTATAATTCCTATAATACTAATTTGCTTTTCATTCACCCAAAATATGGTTTAGTTTCAGTAAGAAAAACTACTTCCGGGTAAGCGGTAGTTTGTTCTAAATGCGTTCGGTAGTTAGTACATAATGTTAAATATAATATTTTTGTTAAAAATTTCCAAACATTTCTTACATTTTTATTTAAATTTAGAAAACAATTAAATGCCGTGTGATTTTATTTGTTCAAATTTATATAAATCCTTTTTCTTAAAAACTTAGATGTTATTTAATTTTATATTCAACTAAATAATGTGTGTAATGACACAAATAAAATTTATCTTATTTTATTTTTAATTTTGTTTTCATTTTTCCATCTTAATGAAGTGTATTTAATTGGTCATAAAGATATTTGGGTTAAATAGTTGGGTTGACTGTGTGAATTATAGTAAATTGTGTAGAGCCAGACTGCATCAAGTGCCGCCGAAAAAAATCAACAACAAAACAACCAAATGTATTAAATCACATTTTGAAATAATGTATTTTTTAATAAAATATGACATTTTTCTTAAAATAGAAGTAAAAAATCATAATGAAATGTTTTCATTTTAGAACAAGATAAAAGATTTACCGTCTAATTCAAATTTTAACTTATAAGCTGATAATAGTTATAAGCTACATACTGATAAAAATTTGTATTCACTTTAATGTAATTGTTTATGCATCTCTATTTTTATGTTTATTTTTATGTAAGTAATATACATATACAATATACAAAAACTTTAAAGATAAATATCTTTTTGTTATAGATGCAATAGGTTATTGAAACAGCTTATTGATGAATTTAATTATTAAACATAAAACACAATTGTTATAATTTAAATCACAATCTCTATCCGACTGACGACATTGGTCAAAGTCGTATGTTCTATTTACTTTAAAATTCTTTTTTTAACTTTGTAACAAAAGAAATGAATTAAAAAAAAATAAAGAACAATTAACTAACTATACATATACAATATATAAATAAAAAGAATGGACACAATTTATGATGCTTCTCCTTCCGTATCGAATAGGAAACGTGCTAGCAATAGCTTTGGATCGTCTTGTAGTAGTTGTCACCATTTCTGCTATGGACTCTAAAATGGTTGTTATGAAGATAACATTTATATATATGTGCATATACATATGTATATATAAATACATATATAACTTTGTATACTTAAGAATTGGGTTAATTAAATTTATAAAACAGGTCGATTTAGTGACTTTGCTAAAAAAAAAAAAAAAATCATCAAATAATGCTTTTAGAGGAGATAAAAGCAATAAAAAAAATGTTGGCGACCACGCCTATTTTCTACGGGACAGGCCCTTAAAGTTGAAAATATATAAGCCCCTATCTCGGGAACTGGGTCTGTGATAATTTGTAATACATCAAATTAAATGTATTAAAAATACCTCGCCTTTATATATTATGATTACAAAATATGGACGGACTATGGGTTAAATCCGAAAAGAATATTTTTTGACCCGAATTTTTTTTAATATCTAAAAAAATTATAAAAAAAAGTCTATATAAGTGTAATTTAATTGTTTATTTATTAAGGTATGATATGTGTCGGATCTATATTATCTACATATTCATATTATACCTTAAATTGAAGCTTAATTTCTTGAATTTAAAAGTTTGTAATTTATATGCATACCTACTCAAAAAACTTTTTCTGGATTTTTAAGATTTTTTAAAAAAAATATCGGTGGTCCATATCATGTTATATATCGTTGGAAAGGTCTTTAAAATACCTATCATTTAATATATACATATATACTGTCTAATAAAGAAATGTAGTTTTCAAGATATATCTAAATATATTATAAACTTTGGAGCCCCGCCCACTCGCATTTTTTCGCATTTTCCCTGTCATTGCCTTATTACCCTGTTATGTTTTTATAAATTAGACGGTTAAAATACATTTTAATAATTTACTACGTTTTGATGAATAGAATTAAAAATTAGTTTTTTAAATGAAATTGTAAAATATGTTTTTTGTCGTCGTAAAAAATGCAAGGAAAATATAAAGGTTGAGATATGGTAACTTTAAACAGTCCTGTCTGGTAACTTTGCTGCTATGCAAGCCTCTCTCTTGCTTTCTTAGAAAAAATGCAATGTTCTGAATCAATCTGGAGTCTATATTGATGCAATTGACAAAATTGCATTTTTTATTTATACTTACGAATTATTAAAAATATCAGCCAATAGTAAATGCTTACCTAAAAAAAATTAAATAAAATAAAAAATTAATAATGAAAAAAAAAAAAATCATCTAAAAATGTGTTATTTTCATGTGACACAGGAAAAGTTACACACAAAACCTAATAAAAGATTAGCAAATATACATACATATATTAAAAATTCTGTACCTATTACTAAGATCATCACTGTAAACAAATTGGTATTATGAAAAGCTGTTTTAAGTCAGCTACATTTTAATTCGCCTTAAAATTTATCTGCCATTTTAATTACTTTATCCATATGCCTTTTAATTAGTTAATAATATTTTATATTATAGCACTGCAAACCCCTTAAAAACAAAAAAAATATGAAGCTGCACGTGTCAAATTAATAATCATTCTTTGGCATTATACGGCAAAGTAGTACCTACCTACATACATATTTATTCCTATTTAAATTAAAATCTCTTCGTAACAGCCATACTAATGGTTGGTCATTTAATCAAAGGCAGCAACGAGCAGCTAAAAATGTAATAGATACTCATGCTTAAAATAAAAATTGTTTAAATCTTTCTTCCACTGCTGCTGACTATTTATTGCAAACGGTATAAAATTGAAAAATTGCACGATTTAATTTAAATGTTTTTTCTCCTTCCAACATAGCAGCCATTAAACATGGAACAATAATAGCATGCACAAACATGTAAAACAAAAAAATATTTGTACAATTCTGTTTTTACGCGAATTTGATTTAACGCGTTTCCAAATAAATATTTCATTCTGTTTTTATGCGACTAGATTTGATTTAACGCGATCTAAAAATGTATGTATTTTTTACCAGAAAAACGTTGTTTGCACTGGTTTTGGAGAAATTTAAATTAAACACATAGTTGGCAGCACTAAAAATCGTCTGGTACGAAAAACAACACTATCGAAACAGGGGATTTCCCTTGTTTATTTCAAATAAATTTAGTTGAAAGTAAGAGTGTAAGAATTCAGTAAAATTTAAGTGTTACAGACGGAAAGATATTGAATGTATGTACAGTAGTTTCCGTTTAATTGACCCCCGCTTTATTGATTTACCCGCTTAATTAATACAAAACTATATGAAGATAAATGAATCGGATAAATGAATTTTCGGTTAATTGATCCAAAAGCTATGCATTTTCGGAAAATCAATTAAGCGGAAATTACTGTATGTACTTTTCTAAATGAACTGTCTTTTCTATTATTTTTTGTTTAAATAAAATATGTTTGTGTATAAAGCAACATGAATTTGAAATATTTATCTTATTTTACCTGATATTTCATACGTGGCACCAACTCCCTCATTTAATATGGATACTCTATCTTTTTTTACGCGAGTTTTCGAGGAACGTATCTATCGCGTAAAAACAGAATTAGGTGTAGTCCATTTTAGTATTTATGTTTTTAACAGCTGGCTAAAGGTTAAATCATTAAAAATTGTTTCAGTGTATGGTGCAGTCAAATTTTCATTGAACGTGCAGCAGCAATAACAATGAGAGCAACAATGAAAAACAAGTTTTTTTGCACTGGCAAACGCATATGTATAGTATGTACATATAAATAGAAACAAAAACAACACGTTTGATTTGTTTGTTTATTTTCATAGTTTTTGTTTTTTACTATTTTCATTCGTAAATATATGATAGAGTGCTCCCAGCAGTGATGCCAACTTTTTATAATACTACAAATAAAACTGAATGCATTTGATAAAATTAAGCATACCTACTATACACAACCTTTTTAAGAAGTTGTATGTAGTAGGTAATCTATCCATAGAATTTTTTTTTTTATTTATTTACATACATATTTATTAAAAATTTTTATTTACAAGTTTTGTTGTTGCTATTTATATGCCTCAGCGTCTAATGACACTATTGAGACGAGTTGGCATTTACTTATTCAAATTTTATAAACTTGTATTAAAATAAGCTTAAAAATATATGTATTTATAGGTATGTAATAGTCAAATTTATATAAATTTACAAAGTTTATATACAAATTTACATTATTTACAGTTTTATGTACAAAATTCAAAATGAAAAATTATCTTAGAAGCATTTCTAAATTTCTTAAATTAGTTCACTTTTATTTTTTTAACATTGAATTTAAATAGGAAAAATGTGAAAAGTGCACAAATTTTACGTGGAATTTTTATTCACGATAGGGGTGAATAAGAACTTCTTTACATTAATCTTAAAAGCGGATACAGTATTTATACTTTTTATGTATTGTGGTTATAGTGAATATATTGATATAAAGTAAAGAATACTCAAGGTCCACCCGGTAAAAAAAAACAACAAATAATAAATGTTTGTGTCGAAAAAAAAAACAAATGTATTATTTGTGTTATTAAAAAGCGCTAAATTGGCAACGCCGGTTTTCTATGGAAAATAATTCAGATAAATTTTGCTGTTTTCTTACTAGACTAGATAATAAGAAACGTTTTTTTTGTTTTTTGCTGGGGTAAAAAGAAAAACAATAAAATTATAGTCATCGTTTGTTGAAATAGACCCGAGGCGGGTGTTTGCTGACTGGATGTTTGGCTGTCTTTTATTTGTTCGTCTGTCTGTCCCGCAGCCTGACAGTTAACAAACGAGGAAATAAATCCAAGTATGGTGTTTTTGTTTTACTTTTATTTTTGATTTTGTAATAAACGAATACAAAATAATAATGTAAAAAAAATAGCACGTGCTTAATACGAGTATTTTGTGAGGGTGTATTTTTATTTGTTTATTACGATTATTGCACACACAAGAACAAGAAATCAATGATGCAAAATAATAGTCAGCGTGTTTAAATCTGGATTTCCAAGGCCTGAAATATTTTGTGGACATTAAAGGGGTTTTCTTTTTGAGTACAGCAGGACGAATTAGTAAGTAAGACACTTGATATAAAAATTGAAAATTGAGAAATTAAAGTTAAAATATCATTATATCATCCAACTAAACTATAATTTAATCTCTAGTTAAGTTGTTTGTGTATTGGTATTAAAGCCAATTATATGATATATGACTATCAGGCATGTTCTGAAATGACGGTGATTTTAAATCACGAACGATTTTGAAATCACGGGAGGAATATTTTGGTGTTCTGAAAATCACGAGATTTTTAATTTTTAGTAGTGATTTTGATTGTTCTAAATCACAAGCTACCGTTGATTTTCTTTGTGTTGACTACTAAAAAGTAAAAGTAAATCACGAAAAATGTAAACAAATTTTAAAAAAATGGTCCACACAAAATACAACGTCTTACTAAATTTGTAGTTTAATTTCAAAAACAAAAAAAGAACAAATGATTTTAAGTGTATGTGATAATTTTATTACAAGAGTTCAATGAGAAATGCTTGAAAAACTCTAAGTGATTTGAAATCATTAGGCTGTTAAGATGACCGGTTTTAAATCACGAGATTTCAATAATTTTTGTGCACAGAACACCTTTTTAGTGATTTCAAATCACTTTACGAAAAAGTGATTTTCAGAACATGCCTGTGTATTATGGTTATAGCCACATAACGTTAAGGTTAATGCTAACATAATCAAGTGTAAATTTATAAATCAAATTGATTTAAATAATTTTGAAACACGAAAAGATTGTTGCTTCTTTGAAAAGATCAATAAAGGTCATTACTGTTGCTGTAAAAAAAATTAAATTCATAATACCTACATACATATATTGTTTAATGTATAACAGTATTGTTAATTTATGGAATTTTATTAAATTTGTATAATTTATATTATGTACACCTTAAGACAACCAAAAACAACCAACCAACCAACCAAAAAAAATATATTTAAAAATAAAGTCGTTTCGATTCTAAACAGAACCGGTATTGTTCATTTCGTTCTAATTTAAATTATTTATAAAATCACGTTAAACGTTTTTAGAGTTAACGCTATTTTTTGATTTTTACGGTAACGATAATCTAGCGGCAAGGGAGTGGATAAAATTTGTCCAGTTTGGTTACAAACAAAATATTAAAATTTTAAAAACTTTAATGAAGAAGTAAAACAATCGATTTCTAAACAATTTGTTAGCTTTTTGGTTGCCAAAACCTAAAAGTGTAACAACTGTTACTTTGACAAATGTCAAGTGTCATTATCAAGCACTACCAAAGTAAAAAAAAATTCACAGAAGCCTTAGTAAATAATTAATCATTTATATAAACTAAGGCAACTTATAATACAAAAGAAAACTTTGTAAACTATTTAAAACTTATTTGCTTTAAACGATAAATGACAACTTAATAAAAAAATATTTTCTTATTAACAATAAACTAACAAACAACTAGACATCACTTAGTCAGAAGTTTATTATCGAACACAATGTAAATGTAAACAGTTGTTGTTGGTGTTGCTATAGCTTTTAATGACAATAAACAAGCAACAATATAAGAATACATATAGACTGACTGACAACAACATACAATGAAAAGAATAAGAAAAGGGAAAAGTGTCAGAAACTTAAGATTGTAATTAAGTTCAACTGAAGTGAAGAGACAGACAGACATATTCAATGTTGCAAAACAGAGAGTAAGTCAGTAACACCAACAACAGCAACAACACCATCAGCCCTAATGACAAAAACATGTACATATGTACTCGACTTATATTTGATATTTTCTTCATTCATGTCAAACACATCTTTACTTTTCAAACAACTCTCAGCTAAAAGTTGCAACTTTATTTTTCTGTAGTACGTTCATGTACTATGTAAAGTAGAGAGTTCTTTCAAGTATTAAAAAAAGAAAAGAAGGCAAACATGTGTAAAAGCGCATCTAAATTTTAAATGTAGCTTTCTGACTAGAAAGATATAAGCAAATAAATAAAAAAAACAACCTAATAGGAAGTTAGGCCTAAGTGTCAATGCTCTAGTTGTAAACAAATTCAACAACAACAAAAATAATGCAGCAAAAATAAACCTAAATACAATACACATGGGCCTTTGGGCATTGAAATAAACATGAGTCTAGATTCTAGTACAGAAAACTTCATATTCGTACACATGTACATATGTGCATTTTTATTTTTTTGAACGTTTAAAAACAATTAATTACTTCTAGTTAACAAGGTCATTAAAATGTTAATAATTTGCATATTTTTAAATATTTTTTTTGTTATATTTAATTGCTAACATAAATTTTCCCAACACCCTGTTCATATGTAAATTTAGAAGGCAAATTGATTTAAATAATGTTTAAACACGAAAAGTTTATTGCTCCGTTGTAAAGATCACTACGGGTCATTTACACTTGCAACAAAAAAATTTAAATGTAAAATATATTGTTTAATATATAACAGTATGGTTATTTAATGAAATTTTTTGAAATTTGTTTAACTTCTATTATTTTTGATATATTTTTGACAATTGATGACAACCTTGAATATATACTGCCACCTGTACTTAAAATAAAGTTGTGTAGTGATATGACAGCAGAGAATTGAGAAGTTAACAGAGAGACTAAATAAAATAAAACGTGCTAGTAAAGCAGTGATGCCATATTAGACATTTAAACAAAGTAAAGTAAATCTTTCTATGTATATATCGTGGGCTTTACTCAATAGTTGCTTTATTCAGTATACGAAGTCTGATAAAAAAATAACCGTTATTTTAAATTTTTCAAAAAGTATTTATTTATACATCAATAACTATCTTGTCCCCTTCAAAGTAATCCCCCTCAGATATAATACACTTATGCCAGCGTTTCCCCCCCCCCCCCAACCCCAATCGAAACACTTCTGAAACGTGCTTTTTGGTATCGCCAACAGCTCATGTTTCGATTTCTCTTTTATCTCCTCAATTGTAGCAAAACGCTTTCTTTTCACCGGTATCTTCAGTTTTGGGAAGAGGAAAAAGTCAGCGGGGGCCAAGTCCTGTGAATACGGTGGTTGAGGCATTATAACGGTTTTGTTTTTGGCCAAAAACTCAAACACAAGCATCGATGTGTGAGCTGGTGTTATCATGGTGCAAAATCCATGATTGGTTTTTCCACAATTCTGTGCGTTTCTGACGAATTGCTTCGCGCAAACGGTGCATAACTTCAAGGTAGTATTCCTTATTGATCGTACGACCTTGTGGCAAGAATTCATGATGCACCACGCCATTGCAGTCGAAGAAAACAGTGAGCAAAACCTTCACATTTGACCGCACTTGACGTGCTTTTTTCGGTCTTGACTCTTCTGGACGTTTCCATTGGTATGATTGGGCTTTGGTTTCAATGTCATAGCCATACACCCATGCTTCGTCACCAGTTATGACCTTTTTGAGGAAATCTAGATCGTCATTGATGATGTTCAATAGCTCCTGAGCGATGTCCATGCGACGTTGTTTTTGCTCAAAATTTAGCAATTTTGGAACAATCTTCGCTGCCGCACGTTTCATGCCTAAAACATCCGTAAAAATTGTTTGGCATGAGCCGGACGATATGCCAACATCATCAGCAACCTCTCTGATAGTGATTAGACGATTATCCAAAATCATTTTCTTCACTGCTTCAATATTTTTATCGCTTATTTACGTGCTTGGGCGACAAGGACGAGCATCGTCATTGACATCTTAAACCGGTTATACCACAATTGAACTTGTGTTCTGCTGATAATAGACTCGCGAAACGCCACAGTCAACATTTCAAATGTTTTTGCGCATTTAATTTCATTTTTCACACAAAACGTAATACAGTTTCTTTGATCCATTTATTCGAATAGTAAAAGTATCTGTCAAAAACAAACTGACAATCCAAAATAACTCAAAGAATACCATTATGAAACTATATTTTTCTAGACAAATGGCACACTGGAATGCATTTTCTACCCTGCTAAGCAGGGCTGCCAGAAATTTTCAGCAAAAAATCTTAATTTCGCCAAAAAAAAGTTTTATTTTTGAGGAAAAAGTCGTCTTATTTTTGGAAATAAGTAGTTTTTATTATAAATAATAAAAACAATTCATATTTTATTTAAAACTAACCAAAAAAATAACAACAAAAATTAATTTTCTTATACTAAATTGTACATTTTTTGAGATCGATTAGTCTAAAATTTTTCAAATGGGAATATTTTTTTAATTGAACCAAACCTTTGTCTAGACAAAACAAAAAATCTTTTTTTGGGGAAAAAATCTTAAAATCTTTTTTCGGTTAAAAAATCTTAAAAAATAAGGTAAAATCTTACTTCTGGCAGCACTGCTGCCATGGGCGTCAACAGCAATGTTTATTGTCCAAGATCTGCTTGTAAACATCATCTATTTAACTCACCATTTATTGGGAAATAGAGTTCGAGAATTAAACATATGTATTTCTTATTACATGTTATCAATTAAAACGAAATTCACTTATGTTTTACAATGTGTGTGTATTCTTCTTTATTATGTATTATTATTAGAAATTTTTGTATTACTAATAATAATAATAAATATAAAAAGTTCAAAGTATTCTCTAAAAATTAACAAAACACACAAGGCACGGTGTAAAAAAGTTGTCATCCCATCTCCGGTGTTTCATAGTTACAGAACAACAAATAACCTACCTTAAAGGAGAAATGACAACAACAACATACTTTGCTGATATTGTCAACCAACGGTAGACGAAGCAAAAGTACCAACAAATTTGTAGTAATACAAAAATTTGTAATAATAATAAATAATATTAATTAAAAAAATTAACTCAAGCCGAATGAAAATTTTTCTCTAATAATAAATATAAAAAGTTCAAACATAGTATTCTCTAAAAATTAAATAATGGTTATTTTTCGATCAGACCTCGTATATAGAGCTGCGGAATGTTGTTATGAGACAATTCATTCTATATATCGTGGCCTTTTTTCAATAGGTACTATCTCCAGAATAGATGTGTCTGCAGATAGAATGTAATATACATACTTATGATAAATAAATTTCGTTGCTGATGTGAACATCTGCTTGTCATTTGCTGCATCTGAATTTATAATTCTCTCTCTGTATCTCTGTCACACCGCATAGAATATTCATGGCAACATTGACTGACGCTTCGTTGCATTTAGACAAAAACCGACATTTGTTGCCACATTCTATATCCGTACCACAATGAGTACACATAAATACTTTGGCGACTACTACCAGCAAACGAATAAATACTACAATATAAAACTAAAACTTCATCACATAGTTAAGAGAAAAAAATGTCTGTCCAGTTTTTGTAAATTAAAAAAGTTTTTCAGAAAACAATTAGGTCTGTAGCACTACAACTCGTGTTCTACTACAACAATACAAAATGCAAAACTTAGCGAATACTTTTTGTATAGACTATTATTATAAACAAAAATTTGCAATAAAAACAAAATATTAAATATTACACAAGTTGATAGCAAAAACAATAGAGTAACAACTTGAGATTTTGTAAGAAATATAAAATTACTATAACAATAAAACTTGCAAACTTAAATAAATATATTGTTGACATAGAAATGAATTGTAGGCGTAAAAAAGATGCAAATAAAGAGCCGGCAAAATAAATATTTGTAATAAATTTTACACTATTAGGCAGTCCCTAATTATTTACAGCCATATGTATAAAAATTTACAGAATGTTTAAAAACCGCTTTTAAGCAAAATTCCTTAAAGTTACATTCATCAACGATTAATAGGCTATTAAACGTTTAATATAGCATCAATAAAATCTGAAATTTTATTGTAGGTTTTACCCTTCTTTAAACCAAAAATAAAAGACACTTTACAGTTTTGACATTTTGTTTAAACACATGTTAACACTTATATCAACAATTTCAAATGTTTACAGACACTTTAGTGCAGATATCAAATTATCGACAACAAAAAAAAAAAAATAACACACAGATAGAAACACACACAGAAATAAAAACACAGAAATAAAATTCCCCTAACTATATCTGCTAGTGATGTAAATCAAATGTAAATAAACTCGTTATTCGAAAACGTTTATTACCGAATATTATTAAACTAGGTAAATAGGAACATTTTGGGTAATAGATTTTGCTAAAAACTCTTTATGAATAAATATAATACGATTTTTATTTTTTAAAATACTTTTTGCGGTATAAATTTATAAAAAATATACATTTATTTGAATGCCGGGTTAATCGAACAGTGGGATAAAGCATCACTAACAATGAAATGACAACCAAATAAAAATAGAGTTGCCGTACTTAAACATAAAATCGCTACAAGTCTACAATAGCTATAGAGAGTTATTGTTGGTTTATGAATACACTTTTACGACTGAATTATAAGACAAAAAATGTTCAATAGTTACTCTTTAAACCTAAAATAAGAATTTTTTATACATATGGCTGTTAGTTATTACAAAGGGAGAGAAAATCTAGTGATGCCATATGTTATACTTATATCCAGTTGCCAATATGCTTGTAAACGCAAATCTAGCGTTTTATTTGAGCCAATTGAAGACAAAGTTGCAATTTGGAGCTTTGTAAGAAATTAGGTCCTTTTAACAACATTCGAAAGTCAAATTTTATAATTTAGCAATATTTAATTAATTTTCCTGTCTTAATAAACAAACTTTGTAGTTACTAAAGGTTTTTAGGGCAATTTCTGACGTTTAAAGCTGGCAACAGTTTTGACTCATATTCTACTTTTTGGCAAGGCAACATTTGTTATTTGTTTATCAAAAAGATGATAATGAGCAACATTTTGTTTCTTTATACAAAAAAATACAACAAAATTAATCATGTTTGTTGTATATTTTTCCCATACTTATTTACTTTTCTTAGTACTGAAATAACCTATCTCTTCCTCTATCCCTAACCCATTACTCACTCTTTGAGAATTAATTATCCAAGCAAAATGTAAAGAACACATGTAAAATTTAATATTAATAAAAGAGGGGAACATTTCGATGGCTTTGTTTTGAAACAAAAAAAAAAACAAAAGAAAATTTTTAACAAACCATTAAGAATGAAAATTACATGCGTTTACCTTGTTTACATTTAGAGAAGACAATTTCGAAGTTGGAATGGGCCTTAATTGTTGCAAAATGTTTATATGAATATTTATAGCTTTAAAACAATATAAAGTTATTGTAAAACTTTAAATATGAATATGATTTGAAATTATTTAATGTTCATAAAGCATATGCGAGGTCTGATCAAAAAATAACCGTTATTTTTAAATTTTCTGTTATGTTGGTACACATGTCTGTTATATATGTATGTTGGTAATATCAGCCATTTTGGATTTTCAGTTTGTTCTTGACAGATAAAAAGGTTAGTCGTGTTTTGGTGTGCTCTTCGATTTTTTACTATTCAAAAAAATGGATCAAAAAGACTGTATTAAGTTTTGTGTGAAAAATTAAATTAAATGCGCAAGGACATTTGCAATGTTGACTGTTGCGTTTGGTGAGTCTACTATGAGCAGAACACAAGTTCAATTGTGGTATAACTAACCGGCAGCGTAGATTGTTCCAAAATTGCTAAAATTTGGGCAAAAACAACGTCGCATGGACATCGCTCAGGAGCTGTTGAACATCGTCAACGACGATCCAGATTTCCTCAAAAAGGTCAGAACTGGTGACGAATCATGGGTGTATGGCTATGACATTGAAACCAAAGCCCAATCATACCAATGGAAACGTCCAGAAGAGTCAAGACCGAAAAAAGCACGTCAAGTGCGGTCAAATGTGAAGGTCTTGCTCACTGTTTTCTTCGACTGCAATACTACCTTGAAGTTATGCATCGTTTGCGCGAAGCAATTCGTCAGAAACGCACAGAATTATGGAAAACCCAATCATGGATTTTACACCATGATAAAGCACCAGCTCACACATCGATGCTTGGGCGTGAGTTTTTGGCCAAAAATAAAACCGTTATCATGCCTCAACCACCGTATTCACAGGACTTGGCCCTCGCTAACTTTTTCCTCTTTTCAAAACTGAAGATACCGGTGAAAGGAAAGCGTTTTGCTACGATTGAGGAGATAAAAGAAAAATCTAAACATAGGCTGTTAGCGATACCAAAAACCACGTTTCAGAAGTGTTTCGAGAATTGGAAAAAACGCTGGCATAAGTGTATTATATCTGATTGGATTACTTTGAAGGGGACGGTTATTTTTTGATCAGACCTCGTATTGTGCCGTAATAGTTTTTGTTTTATTTTATTTGCACATCCACCAACATAAGTGTTTAACACATTTTTAAGGTTTTTTTTTTATTTTCTGAAAACATAAAAAGCATTTATGTGTTTTTTTTTTTTGTTGGGTTCGTTGCCATTTTATTCCCCAACTAATAAAAGGCATGTTAAGCGTATATATTTTTGTAATACTTTTTGGAACAATGAGTTTTGTATGTTAAACAACATAATCTTTATGATTTTGAAAAGTAAAAAACAAAATTAAAGTTTTTATACAGCATACACGCATTGTGAATAAGCTACTCTAATTACAAATTCCACTCAAATCTGAACTCTTGTATGAAGTACATTGTTTCACATTCACAAAACTATGTATATTAAATATTAAAAATCATTTTAATAACATAAATTTTAGATATACTAAAATACTCAAATTATAATATTTATTTTAATCAAGCAGTTTTGTAGTAGAGTCAAGACTTAAAGATTAAAAGGGTCCTATACAAGCAGTAAATGAAGTATTATATTAATTGCACTCCTATTTCTAAAACCGGGAGAATTCGGGTTAAAATGCATTTCTGTAACCTAAAAATTATAGTTTTTCTAGTTAGCCGTAGTGATAAGACTTGTGGCATATTTTTACCTATTTTTAGCAATAACGTCTTTTGAGTGTTACATAAGTGGCAAAAAGGAGTGTTCATTATGATAGAGTTGTTTAATGCTGAATAGTTTAGCATGGCAACACCTTACTACCATCTTGTTTTGAGCTCTCACTGCCAATTTGATGCTGATATATCAAAACAAGAGCTGCCATATATACATACATATTTTGAGCAAAATTGTTTGTTGTTGAATGTATTGTTTAGGCTTAATGAAAATAAAATTTGGGAAAATATAATAGGTAAAGACATATTTACAAAGTTGCCCCAAATTTCAAATGTTAGTTTGTTAAGGTGGATTCAACCATACGTTCTGAACAAAATATTTGTTCGGACAAAGTTTTTTTCATATGAATATTTTCTTTCTCTTAAAAAGAGAAACGTCAAACTTCATATGAAAAAACCTTTGTCCAAAAAAATAATTTGTTTAGAACGAATGGGTGAATCCACCTTTAGAGTTGAGTAACTTTAGCCTTTAGTTACCAAAAATACGATGCAACTTGGCCGGAATTATAACAGATTTTATATATATGTATTTGACAGTGGCCATAAATAATATAACATGAAAAACAAGTGTCCAAAATCACTAAAAATTGTAAATATAAATGAATCAGCTGAATAGTTCATGAAGTTCACTTTAAATCATATACACGTTGTATTTCTCATGAACAACATATTATAACACCTAAATCTGCACCTAATTATTATTAAAATCATTATTAATATTTTTCTCCATATGTTTGAACAAAATATACAGAATACAAAGAAATAAATTTTCAAAAATACAAATTTAAATTTTATTGTTTCCGTTGCTGTATGTAGTTTTCTTTCTGTTTTTGGCAAATTATGTTGTAAACATAATTCTGTTGAAATATATAAATTTCTTTAACCTTAAGCGTTTTTATTTTTATTTTTTTTGTCATTTTAAAAACCCACGCTCCATACTTTGTTACAATAGGAGAATCTAAATATTGTGATTTTAAAACTGAGGTTAAGTTTTGGTTTAAGTGCAAAAAATAAATAAAAATAAAACACTCATTTGAGAAAATAAAATAAGGGACAACTGCCTGACACAGGAAACTGTGGCAATTTGTCACTATTTGGGAGTGTTTAAATAAGAAAAAAGAATGATGCATTTAAAATTTATAGCTGACAATAAATAAAAAGTTTGAATGTATAAAACAGACACGAGAAACTAAATGCATGGAAATAAAAACAAGAAAATTGTATGACCAGTGCATAAGGTTTCAAGTTATAAATTTTATTTTGGGCGTTTTAGGCAAAACAAAATAAGTTTTGTGAAAATATGCTTAGCAAAATCATGATAGGAAATGAGATGTGTGAAAAACTAAAAGTTGTGTGTTACAATAAATAAAATAATAAAATAAACTTAAACTAGTTGAAAAAGATACGAATTTTAAAATTTATAACATTTCTAGGATAAAATAAACATCTTTGCCGATAATAAACATGTAGGTAGGTCAGGTTTTACTATGCCAGCATTCAATTGACAGTGAGAGATCAAAACAAAAGCAAGAAAAACAAGATGGCGATTAACTAACAGAAAGTTAAGGTCAATATAACAAAAAATTAACAATATTCAAACTACTACTTCACTAACTAAATTAATCAAAAATATAAAGATTTTTCTACAGAATATCAAACAGTATAAAGCTCAGCCATGTCGAGGTAAGACTAAAAAACAAAATGCATCAGCAAAAACCACCCGTCGACCTCGTCTTTAAAAAAAAAAAAAAACTTTTTCTTAAAATTAACCCCTCAAAAAATCTCTTTTCACATCCCCAATTTGCAATTCATTACACTCCACTCCCACTTAATGTCGATTTGCCTGTGATTTTAAACTTCAAACTTAACAAATGACAAAGACATGTTGTATAAATTTAAATATTAAATATAGAAAATCCTTTATAAATATTCTTAAAGATCAAAAAAGGACAAACAGGGAAGAAGCAAAGAAAAAGAAAAAACCACCTACGTTTTTAAAGCTGCAACAACAAAGGAATCACTGTATAAAATGAAAACAACCCACAGCCATCATTAAACTCCCCACACATAAAGATGAGTCATCATTACTTTTTTTATGGAATATAAATTGTATGTACTATATGACTAACATAACACATGATGGAGACTTCATAAATTGTGGGTGTTTAAACATCCCTTAACAATGAACAAAGAAAAAAATTATTATGAAATAGAAATTTATGATATAAATTCAAAATTTATTATAAAGATATGCTTAAAATGATTTCTGCGCTTTGTTTAAGGATTTAAATAACCTTGCAATGTTGACAAATATTTTTAGAATGTATTTTTATTAGTTTTAAATCAAATTTTTACTTTTAATGAAGTGCATACAAATGTCAGACTAATTAATGTGTTTATGAAAACATGAAAAAGGGTAAAGAGCAAAAATCGTTAAGGGAATCTTTATTTGAATAAGGAGTGCATCCATAATATACGAGTATGTATAATATAACTTGTAAAAAGATTATATATTGGACGTTTAAGTCAAAATAATATAAATTTTATGAAAATATATTTGGAAAAGTGAAGAACTATGTATACATATATGTACGTATATGAAAATAAAAAAAATACAAACTTGTTTAAAAATATAAAAATTTTAAATTTTCATTATATTTTTTTTCTTGGACCAGCACTCACCTGCTTATGCAATGCATTGTGTTGGAACTAGGAAAATAGGTTATGGGAGGGAGGATAGAGGGAGTAGTATTTGTGAACATTTGACTTGAATTTTCCTATATTGAAAGTGGTAGGGAATACTTCTTCTGGTAGTTTGTTCCACACACGGACAGTACGGCTAAAGAACGAATTTTCCCTGTAGTGTGTTGTGCGATCCACTGTCCAGTCGACCACAAATGGATGAGCTCTGACTGAAGAACGTGTATTACGTAAAAAACTGCGTGTTTAAGGAACAAGTTCCCTGATTTCAGCAGAACACATTCCATTATAGTATCGATAGAACAGTGAAACACAACCCACATTGCGACGATGATCCCATGAATCAATAGAGTTGGATACCCTACTATCACCCATAAACATCTTCGCCCTCTCCTGTACGCGGTCGAGTAACTCCAAAATAGAGTTTGAAGCACCGGCCCATACATGAGAGTTGTATTCCATTCTCGGTCGAATATAGGTGGTGTAAATAGTAATATCAGATGGAGTGAAGTAGTTTCTACACCATTTTAAAAACCCAAGGCACTTGAGCGCTTCTTTAGACACTTTAAAAATGTGTTTGGTCCAGCATACATCACACTGGATTCTCATGCCTAGAACGCCAAGAGCGTCTGATTCCTTAATATTTTACACTGCCCATAAAAACAGATGAAGCAACATGTTGTGCGTTTGTGCGTTAATAAACAAAACTGAGTCTTACGTGCGTTAAAATCGACTCTATTCGCACAACCCCATTCCGAGATTGTCTCAAGATCTCGGCTCAGCGTGTCATTCATATTTTGTCTTATTTCCCCAATCTCCAAAGGTTTGGTCTCTGCAAAAGAATATATAGTGTTTGAAGTTTGACAAAGAAGGTAATTTATAAAGATGAGAAATAAAGTGGGAGAAAGTGCGGAGCCTTGCGGTACCCCCTGAATTAATCTTGAACTCGTCTAATGAGATCCCATCTATAATAACTCGTATAGTGCGATTTCTGAGGAAACTCGATATAAATCGAGAGAAGTTATCACCGACACCAAAAGCAATGGGTTTCGATAAGAGAGCAGCATGCCAGACCCTGTTGAACGCCTTAGAAATATATAGAGCCACCACTTTATTTTCGCCAAAACGATGTTTAGAACGACACCATTTTTCCGATAGGAAGCCGTACTGGCGGTCGCTAAGTAAATTGTTGCACTCTAGATATTTCACAAGATGGTAATTTACCATACTTTCCATGACTTTCGAAAGTGCAGAACAGATTGCAATTGGCGAAAATTTTCAGGGTTTGTAGCCTCTCCCTTTTTAGGAATTGGAATTTAGGAATTCACCGGCACGATATAAGGTGCTGAAAAGGTTAGCTAATGGACGAGCTAGCGTCGAAGAACACTGCTTCAAGACCAGTGCTGGTATACCATCTGACCCAGGAAACTTATTTTTGTTAAGATCCGCTAAAACCCTTTTAACTGCTCGCGTGCGAAAGAATATATTTGGCATAGTAACTGATACTATTTCGCATTCTTTAAGCTTTGCGACAGCTTTTGAAACACATTTTCTGGAGTTTTCAATTGAGGAATTGAGTGTAACAATTTTTTAAGCCACACTCCTTACTATAAAAACTCCATTTTATATTCCTTAAGCCACCCACACCTTACCCTCATATATTTGTTTAATGCAAGCTGAATACAACTGCATAATCAGCGTATAATTTAAGAGGATTTAATAAGATTACAAAAGGATATACTCTTTAAACAACTGAACAACATGAATGCATGCCTGAAATGTAATGCAAGCAATTTAACCAGAAATTTGTGTTCAAAAAAAAAACACACACCCTTGACGTGTGTGTGCAAACTAAAATTTGCAAAAACATAGGGGTGAATGCAAAAATATAAAGCAAATGTTAACTATTTCTTCCCAGGCTACAAACAACAAGTGATTTGTGCAAACTCAAAATAAAAATTTATTATTAGAAAAAGGAAAAGAGAAAAATAACAGGGCTTATAGCAAACACACATGTTACATTATAACGATATGGACAGACAGACATACATAAATGTTGAGGGAATAATTATAAATCAAATGTCAAACTACTCTAGAACGAAGACTACAGTACCATTTTTTTGTGTCTCTCATACAGCCATCCCTAAATACAGACGGAAAGCGCTTTTTCTCAAAATTTCTCATGTTCATAGATTTTGTAGGAGCATACCGAAACAACGCGGCGGCAACGCTTTGCTATTGGAAAATCCGATTTTGTCAAGGCGTTTCACAGTGAAGTTAGTTGCAAAAGAAAACAAAACAAAAAAAAGAGAAATAAAACAACAATGTCCAGCAGTTACAATAAACAGGGTCGTTTTATTTATTTGTTTGATAACCCTGTTTTTATTGTTTTGACATAACGTTGCCGCTTTTGTTTAGGGATGGGGTATCAGCGTTCTCAGTGTAAGAATACGTTCCGTCGGTATTTAGGGATGGCTGGTAGTAATGTGTTTTACAGTAAATGTGCCGTCAAATTGTATACTTGTGGTGGTTGCCATACTAGTACACTAAGGCAGGGTTTACCGGGGCTGAAAAATTCAGTGCTATTTTTATACCCTACACCAACATAGTGTGGAAATATATTTGTTTGTAACGCCCACATATATTAGTGCTTCTAATATTCTTAAAGTATAAAGATCGACTCGGGAAGTTATTCCGATGTCCGTCCATCCGTCTGTCCGTCTGGCTGAATGCCCATGTAAACCATGTGCGCAGAGTACAGGTCGCAAGTTTGAAGATATTTCTATAAAATTTGGTACATGATATTTTTTGGCCCATGGACGGTTGGGGTTGAAAATGGTTGAAATGGGCCCATGATTTCAAGTATCCCAACAAATTTATCCAAAAATAAGTCGTATATGAAGCCTAAACTCAACAACAAATTTTGTGCAGATCTGTCCTATATAAAGCCTGCCGCCGAAAATCACTTTAAAGTGCATAACTCTCTTAAAAATGTTGGTATCCAAATCATATTCAACATAAACCTGTTTCATAAATATAAAAATCATTTGTCCCAATTATGTGATGATCGATACATAATAGATCATAGCGCCATATAAGATCCACTTCCGAAAATGACTTTAACAACCATAAATCTCTTAATAATGTTGGTATCCAAATAAAATTGATGAAATAAGTTTTATCTCTAACATCTATAAATTTTTTATAAGTGTTTATATCGAGATAAAATTTAACACAATGAATACTTATATGCACAGTAGTCATGCCAGGAAATTTTTGGATGATTGATCCATAATAGGTCATAGCTCCTATATAGAGCCCATTTATTAAAATCTGGTTTTACACATATACTATACGTAGGGTAATTTATAATCGAGCTTGATCGACTATACATTTCACACAGCTCGTGCCACAATTTATTTATTGAAGGAAACGTTTGGTAACAGCATAGTTTGCGATTTAACGCTGCTTGACTATTTTTTGTGTGGATATGTGAGTTCGCTAGTCTATGCCGATAAGCCCGAATCGATTGTCCACTTAGAGGACAACATTCACCGCGTTATATCGAAAATTGGACCTCCAGATTACACTACGTCCGAGCCAACCGTGGCGGTCATATAGCAGAAGTCAAATTTAAATTATAATGCCAGAAGATCTTTCGAACAAAGTGAACTTCATCTTCAATTTAAAAAACTCATCTTTTGTATACAATTTCAAAGTTCTATAGGTACATCAAAAAAAAAACACCATTTATAAAGAATTTTACAATAAATATTACATGTTACTTTATATGCATTTAGCTCAGCCTTGATATTATTGATATCTACAAAAAACCTATTAATTTACTTAAAGTAGTAAAGTTTTTTATGGTTGAACAAAAATCTACTAAAAATATCAAAAAATATAAGAGTCATTGTAGTAATTTTAATAAATTAAACATGATTGCAGCTGCACATACTTGCAGCATTGTTATATGTTTTTGTATACACAATATAATTCTCATATATTAGTATGTAAATACTATATAAGTATCCGCTTTTATTAATTAACATTAATTTTATAGTATGGATATAGATATATACATAGATATATGTACATATGTACAGAGATACAAAAAGTAATATATACAAGAGAACATAAAATGTTTTTCTTTATTATGTTAAGTTTTATAATAATTTGAATAGAAAGGAATCGTTGGTGAAATAAATAACAACCAAGCCCTAAAAATAACGTACTAAATTATACAGTACAAATTATTCAAGGCTATTTAGGAGTTTAATTGAATGAAATCTGGCAACCTACATACAATAGGTATAAGGTATAATCAAAAAACGTACTAAATTATGCAACTATGTGTAAACAATAGACTAGTTGCGTCATTTCAAGTCTGTGATAACGGTAATTTTGTAATATTTGGCACGTAGGTTTAAAAAAGTAAATTTAAGTGCTGAAATTTAAAGCTTCTATACAAAAAGAAAATAAAACTATTAACAAATATCTTAGAATTTAATTTTATTAAATATTGTTAAAACTGTGGCAAAACTGCTTTTAAAAATATATCTTCAATAAAATTTCTAATACTTTCAAATATTCCGTTTCGCAACAAATGCCATAACAAATAATATTTTATCGCGTTTATAATTAATTAACAATATTTAAAAATTAAAATCTTAGACATTTTGTTTTGAAAATATTTATTGTTTTTATAAACACTCATTGAAGTATTAAATAATTTGTTACAAAACACATACATATGTATATATATATTATAGCATATAGAGTGTGTTACACATTATCTGGGAAACCTACTTAAGTGATTTAAATGTATGTAATTTCAAGATCATTTTTTTTTAAATTTTGATTGATGGTTTTATTGATAAACCGCAAACAGCTATAAAAACAAAACATAATGTATAAATAAGGAAATAAATTATTGAAATTATTATATTTTAATGTACTTGTCTTGTATGACAGGTAAAAGAGCGCAACAGACACATTTTAAATTAAATAATCATAGAAAACTTGGAAAAAAAAACATTTTTGGGCAATATGATATAAAATGGATGCAGTTTTTATAACATAAGATGAATTTTTCAAGCACGTGGATGATATTTAAGGAGTTTTTATTTTGCATAATATTGTAAAATATCATTACACCCTACACCACAATAGTGGAGAGGGTATATGGATTTGTGCTGATGATTGTAACGCCCATAAATATTGGTCCAACACCCACCTTAAAGTATATCGATCGACTCAGAATCACTTCCTGAGATTTAACGATGTCCGTCTGGCTGGCTGTCCATGTAAAGCTTGTGCGCAGAGTACAGGTCGCAATTTTGAAGATATTTCGATAAAATTTGGTACGTGATATTTTTCGGCCCAAGGACGGATGGGATTGAAACTGATGGAAATCGGGCCATTATTTCACCTGGCCCCAATACAAATGTCCTCTCGAAATAGGAGTTAAACGATCAGAAATGTTTGAATTATGAAAGTATCCAAACGAATTTCACCACAAATGTGTAATAAATGAAGCTAAATCACATCTACAAATTTTGTGAGGATCGGTGCATAAATAGTCGTAGCTACCATATAAGGCCCATTTCCGAAAATCACTTTAAGGTCCATAAATGTCTTAAAAATGTCGTTATCCAAATAAAATTTAATAAAAAATGAGTTTCGTATGACACCTAATTTTATAATGCTCGGTCCATAATTAGTCAAAACTACCATATAAGAATTTCTTCGTAATTCACTTTAAATCTTTTAAAAGTATTTATATCGAGATAAAGTATAACATATATAATATTTATATTCAAGGAAGTCATTTCACTAAACTTTTGGATGATCAGTCCATAATAGGTCATATCTCCCGTATAGCGCCCATTTCTAAAAAACTGTTTTATTTATATACTGGGTGGAGGGCATTATATGGTCGGGCTTGACCGACTATACTTTCTTAATTGTTTTAATTTTCAGCCAATAAAAAAAACAACATCAAATCATCTGGCATCTATGTTGTTGCTGAGTTGTAGTATTTAGTAGGTACTAAATAAAAAATAATTCTAGTAATGTTTAAATAAAATAAATAATCGATAAATAAATCTATTTTTATAAATGTATTTTTTATAAAGCAATAATAAAGTTTTTAGGTATATTCGCAGTTTTTATATACAAAACAATTTCAATAATTATGAAATGTTCATTGAATTATGTGCTGCTATTTTTATCTTTAACTGATAACAAAATCAATATAAAAAAGTAATGAATTTTAATCTACAGGTGACTCTACAGTTCTAGCAAATATAACAACGATATAAATGAGTTTACAATTCCAAGGAACGTTAAAATGTGTCATTAAATTGAAAATAAAATAAACAATATTTAACACAATCTTCATTTGAATAGTAAAGTAAATGAAATGAATCATACTTTAAATATTTATCAAACAAAAGCGTTTACAAATTAGCTAAATAAGGCAATGAATGGCCACCATATAAAATCTGCTTGATTTTTATGTCTGTTTATTGTTATATAATTAAAAATAGGAAATTTTGCTTAAAGCAAAAAATTAATTAACTATAACAAATTGTTATTAAAAGAACACAACATATGTTTTCTTACAAACTTAAAATGGTTCACATAAAAAAGTGTTTTCTGTTGTGTTAATTTTAATACCTATATTGTTTAAATTTAAGTGAAAGTTTAATTTTTCTTTATATGATAAATTTAAATATGTATAAGTATTGTCGAATTTTAATATCTAAATATAATATTTAAATATCTAAACACAATAATAAAAAACTTTATGTTATTTTTGACTTAGCTTAATTTAATTAAAATAATTTTTTTTAAAACTTACTAAATATTTTATTTTAGCCGATTAAAAGAATTGTTGATTGCTTACCTGCAAAAGAAAAATATAAAAAAAATATTATTAGTATATTTGTAATTATTGTTGAAGAAAAGAAAGGATAATAAACCCATAAAATTTGTTTATGGTTGAAATTTAATGTAGCAACTTTTCAAGGTTAAATTGCATATTAAAAATTTCCCAATTTCCATATTTCGGCGTTTAAAAAAATGTTTTCTTATTTTTTGTTTTTTGTTTATTTTACTGCTACTCAAAGGAGATTTATGGAACCGTTTTAATATTTTAAACAATATTTAATATTAAAAAAACAATGATGCGAAGAAGACTAAAGTGCTTTAATTTGACATATAAACAGTTTAATTATTGAAATTTAACCAAATTTAAGAAGCTCGCACATATGTATATTATTATATCTCTACGATTTCTAAATTGATCCAGACAAATATGTATCATTTAAAAGCGCTTTTAAATACCTTTCGAATCATGTTTAATATGACCCATTTTAATAACCCATTAAAATTAAAATTCAAAAAACGTGCTTTTTCTTAGAGGGATTTTTTTTTTACAAAAGTCCCACTATTTAAAAAATGCATTCAAGCATTTCAGCCTTGGATTTGATATATCTTTATAAATGAAGAAGATATTTAGGTTTAAAAATTAAAGAGTTTTTAAAATCGTTCACAACGCTAAAATGTTCTGTTATCTCGATTACAACACAACATGCATTTTTCATACGATTAAACTGATAATTGTTTTGAATCGTAATCGCAGTTTACAACATCTTTAAGAAAATTTTGTATGAAAATTTTGTCTTAAAGCACACTTCAAGCCTACTTTATTTTTTATAAATACGGCAGTTAGTGTTTTTTACGGCAATCGGGTCCCTAATATCGGTTAACTAATCGTAGAGATTATGTCTGAGCTTTAAAGCTCTATAATATCAAAAACGAAAGCTTCTTGGACATAACAGCTTTTTTAAATGTACATGTTTTTAACGATCCGTTAACAAAAAAATAATCGCCAATGGTGTTTAGTTCCCTATCATTTGCCTTTGTCAAAAAGAACGAGGTTAAAAGAAATGTTATATTTAGAAATTTGTTTGAACAACTGAATTTTGTTTAGAAAATATACTGCTAACTAATTAGCTAACTAATTTTCAAATTAATAAAATTCAAAATTACTTAAAACCTTAACATGTTCTCTTAATTATATTACCTAAATTCCACAAATTGTATAAAAAAAAGATTATACATTATACATATTGGAATGCAATAATAAAGCAATTGATTGAATTCTTTCAATGTCATGGGTGTATGCATAAAGAAACAAACCGAAACAAATGAAACATGGTTTTCTATGTGTCATTGATTTTTTGCAACAAGTTTTAAATTTTTACACAATTTTTTTGTTCATATTTAATATTCACGTTGCACAAATTGGTTGAAGGTAAAAGCTCCAATATAAATAAAATGTTCAAACAATAACATGAAGAAAAATACACAACACAGTATTGAATGAGTGGTGAGTGAGTGACTGGAATCATAATTAAGATGATGGGCAGGTAGAAAGATACATAGATAATTTAGGTAAGATATTCCTTGTATATATTTTTCAAAACAAAAAATATCAAGGAAAAAAACTGTGAGTAATACTAGACGTTTAAGTACAACTAGACAAAACATATTTTTATTTTTTTAAATAAAAATTTAATTAAATTTATTGAATTTTACAAAGATTTATTTCTAAAGAATTATTGTATGTAATCAGATTGTCTCCATATCATAATGCATGTGTACTATGAACTTCCGTTTTTATGGTAATTTCCGCTCTAGCTTGTTCAGCTTTGACAACAATATCTTGAAAAGGAAATCAAGCTCTTTCAAGTCATTGCCTTAAGTTTCAGTGTTTATATGTATATGAGTGTGTCCAAAATATCCATGAGACAATTAATCTGGTAAAGTAAGTGGAACAAGAAAAAAGGGTGTATTGCATTCGTTTTACTTGTTCGGTGAAGTTACTTATTAAATTGCTTTAAACTCCCAGAGGAAATAAAATTGAAAATCAATATCGTTAGGAAGATTGCTAAAATATTACAATATGATTAAATAAAGTGGTGCAATTGTTAAGTATTACTGACATTGTTAGTTATTATAATAAATAAAATAACATAAATATTTCGTAAAATTTCTCTACTCAAGGAAAATGTAATATTTTTTTGGAAATTTCTACACTCTTCTTCAGTCGAAAATCTATGTGTGCTGCCGATTGGCTTAAGTATGATTGAATATCTGGTGATATATAGGTATGAATATTTGCTGATAGCATGGCACTACTAAAATAGCGGCGAGTGTCTACTCGGCATCTAGGTTAAACCGGATGTCGCTGAATGAGAAAGTGGGACTTTCAAGAATATTATGGGTCCATAGATATATAATCAAGGCTATATTTTTCTTATGTACTTTAAAACAACTGACCACAACCGACAACTGACTGACAACAACTGACCACTGGTAATTTTTAACACATTTCGATGTATAGTTTTGAAGTGAAAAGTACAGTAGTTACTTTTTTAATTTTTAAGGGTACTACAATCTTTATCGGAGATATTTTGTATTGAGAAAACAAAGTGGTTATAGTTATTGAATTTTTCATTTATTTTAATATTTAGTGCTTTAACTTTGTTTATATCTTTGCACTTGCTGAAATGCTACTTATACAAGCCACTAGTTACCTTTAAGTACACTGGTATACATTAGGGTAATGCGTTGAATAATTTGTTTAAGTTCTTTATATAATGTTAATTACTAGTTACTTTGATAGCAAAGCTCTCTATTTACCACTATCCAACTATTGTGTAACCAGTTTGGATTTTAAGTGTCAGTTTTATTTAGTCTTCTGTGTGGAACTAGTTCCTTGAACTGCAGGGTAATTGCAAAAACCTTTGTAAATCCTTAACAATTAAACTACGCTCGCCAGAGACTTCCTAAGGAAAAACTTGTATGTCTAGAATAAACTATTTAAGCATGATGAGGATTACATTCACACAATACATATAAAAAGTATTACATTTACATACATCTAACTATAATATTTATGAATATGCATTATATATCACCCACCTGACCAGAACATTCTATAATGTTATCACCACCGAACTTGAAAAATTTTCATCTCTAGCTCATTTTGTGTTAGCCAAACCTTCATTCTCAAATGTTCGAAATGATACCAATAGCGAATCACTAGCAATATGGATATTGATTTGTTTACTATTGATATTTTAAAAATGTTCTTCAACGAAAAATTATACAGTAATATTAATTATTAAGATTTGTTTACGAAAATTTTATGATTATTTTCACAAATTCATACTTGCGAAACTTCTATAATATGGTCATGTGGAATGAAAGATACAAACACTAAAGCCACGTGAGTAAGTACATGGAATTGCAATGTTGTATTGAAAAAAGTAAAATATATAACAAATGAGAAGAAAATCGATGATTGCGATAGGGTGTGGTCCAGACAACGTTGGCTAGAAAATAAAATAGACACTAACAACAAAACACAATATTGGTTTTTCTTGCAAAAGAAAAAAAACAGAAAGAAAAAACTTATAGCGATATATAACAAGGAGGAAAATAAATAAAAAGAATAATCTTTAGAGAAAACACACAATACACGGTTAGAAAAAAGATGTTGCCGGCGATGACGGTGGTGTTTGGGGGTGCCTGAGTCTGAGTGGTTGGTTTAAGTTGAAGTAACATTTACTTTACTTTATGTGTCTTTGGCCTTGAGCAAAGTGCAGTGCCGTGCTGCTGATGAAGTTTTTACGGCTTGCAACAATATGATTTCAAACAAAATTCTTCTTTTATTTAATTTTTATGCTTAATTATTATAAAAATCTGTGGATGTAGTAAGTTGCGGCATTGGCTTTTAAGGATGAGGTTTTTTTTAATCTTTAAATATTTTGTAAATGAATTGCGCCAGCTAGAAGCGGGGGAAGTTATAACAAAAAAGTTTTTTTATCGGTGTGTAAGTATTTGACAAGTGTGTTGAAATTACAATTATAACACTTCAACTAAAATGACAGACGGAGGCAGGCAAAGAAATACAGAAGGAAATGAAAACTTCTTTTAAAAAATAAAAGAAAGTTTGTATATGTACTTATTTAAACATGATAAAGAAATTTTTAGTCTAAATAGAATTACGCCACAAAAAAACCAAACAACTTCCAAAGAAGCAAAAAATAAATAGGATTATAATGTGGGAAATAGCATCAATAAAACTATTTTCAATGGTAATATTAATTTTTTTGATCATTTTAGTTAGGCTCGAGTTCATTAAATTTAATTTTCATTAAATTATGTTTACTTTTATTAAAAATTTTTTGATAATTTTTCTTGACTGGGGATCGAAGCTGGGTTGTTGAATTTACATATGTTTCGAGAAATCCCACTTTCTCTCATCAGAATTCTTTGCGTTCTACCACCTGCACCACTGCGGTGCCGGTCAGCCAACAGACAAACATGAATCCTTTAACCAGTGTTAGTTCTGGTAGTTCGAAGTGTACAAAATTGTGTATTTCAATTTGAAAGCAAACGCTTTCGAAATAGAATGTAAAAAGTATACAAATTCGAACGATTTTCTTTTCGATTCAAAATACACAATAACCCTCCTCAAAATATTTTATTAAACAGAATTTTAAGGCTCAAAAAAATACCATTTAGACATGACTAAAAGTCTGTTATTCATTAGTAAAAATCTGGAGGTAGTAACATGGGAGAGACTGCAAGCATTTTAATTTGCTCAAAAAAGATGGTCTACAACGCATTAGCCCATATTTGAAGCTATGGGACATATTAAAATGTCAAAAAGAAAACTTTCGTGGGTGCGGATTCTCTTGTCCACGATCATTTAGAAAATCCAATAATTATCGAAAATAATCAACATTTTGTAGGTTTGGATCTAATGAAAAAAATACGTATGGCGTCCTTCAAACACCCAGCTTTAACCAAAGTATACTTCTAAGGTATAAACCATCATAAAGTATGTGATGGTCCGCGTTTTTATAGTCGATGGACGAATGGATCAATATGCTTATCAAAGTATACTTTTAAATACGATGATTCCATACGCTGAGGAAAATATGCCACTTAAGCATTTAAATCACGACAAGGACCAAAAACACACCAGGCGCACTGGGTGGAGTTACTTAGACCAGCATAAGATTGATGTTTGAAATGCGCAGACCAATCTCCTGATCGCAAGCCAATTGATGAATTAGTGGAATTAATTCCGTATTTTGCTTCTATAGGAAAAGTAAAACAAACAATTTTTTCGGACTGAAATCTAGAAATACTTTAAATTACAATTCCACATAGTAAAGCAAAAATGGTTTCATTCCGAAAAAATTTTTCGTTTTGCATTTGCAAATGTGGAATTAATTCCACTTTCGAACGGAATTTAACTCTGTGACATGGCTGATTATTTTTTAATTCCCAGATTATTTTTTTTGGGGTATTTCGCTAATTTCCTATAAGTTTTGTTCCTAAAATAACAATTATCAGATTACTTGTGCTGAGCAAATTTGTTGCGTTTCGGAGTTTTCAGAGTTTTACGCAAACTTTTTTAAATATTTTTGCATTAATTTAAATGTAAATACATGAAACCCGAACAAATTCGTTTAGTTCCAAATCGTTTACAAATTCCTACAATTGATTTTTTTATCTAATTTAAGAAAAAACAAATCTATTTCTTAAAATTTTTTTATTTTTTATTAGAGAAAATTATTATTTTGGCTTGAGTTCGTTAATTTAATAATTGTAAAGTAATATTTTTATACAATAGGCACATTGGAATGCACTTTCTGTCCTACCAAGGTCCTCATCAGCAATGTTTACAAACATCATCTATTTAACTTAATATTTTTAAGAAATAGATTTCGGGAATTTATCATACTTCTTATTACAGACATATGTATGTATGTATGTGTAATGAGTAAGTTATTTTATTTATTTTTTAAATGGCCCATAACAAAAAAAAATTAAAACTAAAATAAAGTGTCCGCCATATAACGTTTTTTTTTCAACTAGTGCTTATTTCGTGAATGGTAACACTTAGCTCATGTCTGATTTGACAGATAATTAGTTTTATCCTTCCACTAAACGAATATGGTTGTGTATATGCTTGAACAACGCTGAGAAATATTGCGACATTACTTTGAAAATCATGGTAATGTTGCAGAATGTGTGCGAAAATTGCGTACGGATTTTGGAAGAGGAGAAGCACCGTCAGCTCCGTATGTTCGTTATCTTGTGAAAAAAGTGAAAGAAACTGACATCCTCATCGATAAACCAAAGCGTGAAATGCCAAAAGCAGTGCGTACACCCGAGAATATTGCTGCTGTGGCAGAAAGTGCGCGTGAAGCGCCATCAACATCAATTCACCGTCGTTCTCAACAATTGAACATTTCGGAGACATCATTGAGACGAATTTTGCATAAAGACCTTGGTATGACGCCATACAAAGTCCAATTGGTTCAGGAGTTGAAGCCAACTGACCAGCCAATGCGTTTTCGCTTCGCTAAGTGGACCTGCGATCGACTTATGTGTGTGAAGATAAATTCGAATTTGAGTAGCAAAGACAAAAACCATATTTGCTAACATTGATAATGTTACAGTCAACAGACCACTGTTAAGCACTTAACAGTCAAATTTACTTGCATTTTACAAAATGTAGCTTTTAGGATGAAATTCTCTAGAAGAATTTGGACAAATATCGAGTTGCACACGTATCCCACTATATAGAAAGGGTAGTCCAAAGGGTCCTAAATGAGACTACATTAGTCGAATTTCTGAAATAATTTTGGAATTTGAATAAATCGAATTTGAAAAAAATGTATTTTTGAAAAAATTAACTTTTAGGATGAAATTCTCTAGAAGAATTTGGACAAATATCGAGTTGCACACGTATCCCACTATATAGAAAGGGTAGTCCAAAGGGTCCTAAATGAGACTACATTAGTCGAATTTCTGAAATAATTTTGGAATTTGAATAAATCGAATTTGAAAAAAATGTATTTTTGAAAAAATTAACTTTTAGGATGTCTCTAGAAGAATTTGGACAAATATCGAGTTGCACACGTATCCCACTATATAGAAAGTGTAGTCCAAAGGGTCCTAAATGAGACTACATTAGTCGAATTTCTGAAATAATTTTGGAATTTGAATAAATCGAATTTGAAAAAAATGTATTTTTGAAAAAATTAACTTTTAGGATGAAATTCTCTAGAAGAATTTGGACAAATATCGAGTTGCACACGTATCCCACTATATAGAAAGGGTAGTCCAAAGGGTCCTAAATGAGACTACATTAGTCGAATTTCTGAAATAATTTTGGAATTTGAATAAATCGAATTTGAAAAAAATGTATTTTTGGAAAAATTAACTTTTAGGATGAAATTCTCTAGAAGAATTTGGACAAATATCGAGTTGCACACGTATCCCACTATATAGAAAGGGTAGTCCAAAGGGTCCTAAATGAGACTACATTAGTCGAATTTCTGAAATAATTTTGGAATTTGAATAAATCGAATTTGAAAAAAATGTATTTTTGAAAAAATTAACTTTTAGGATGAAATTCTCTAGAAGAATTTGGACAAATATCGAGTTGCACACGTATCCCACTATATAGAAAGTGTAGTCCAAAGGGTCCTAAATGAGACTACATTAGTCGAATTTCTGAAATAATTTTGGAATTTGAATAAATCGAATTTGAAAAAAATGTATTTTTGAAAAAATTAACTTTTAGGATGAAATTCTCTAGAAGAATTTGGACAAATATCGAGTTGCACACGTATCCCACTAAATAGAAAGGGTAGTCCAAAGGGTCCTAAATGAGACTACATTAGTCGAATTTCTGAAATAATTTTGGAATTTGAATAAATCGAATTTGAAAAAAATGTATTTTTGAAAAAATTAACTTTTAGGATGAAATTCTCTAGAAGAATTTGGACAAATATCGAGTTGCACACGTATCCCACTATATAGAAAGGGTAGTCCAAAGGGTCCTAAATGAGACTACATTAGTCGAATTTCTGAAATAATTTTGGAATTTGAATAAATCGAATTTGAAAAAAATGTATTTTTGAAAAAATTAACTTTTAGGATGAAATTCTCTAGAAGAATTTGGACAAATATCGAGTTGCACACGTATCCCACTATATAGAAAGGGTAGTCCAAAGGGTCCTAAATGAGACTACATTAGTCGAATTTCTGAAATAATTTTGGAATTTGAATAAATCGAATTTGAAAAAAATGTATTTTTGAAAAAATTAACTTTTAGGATGAAATTCTCTAGAAGAATTTGGACAAATATCGAGTTGCACACGTATCCCACTATATAGAAAGTGTAGTCCAAAGGGTCCTAAATGAGACTACATTAGTCGAATTTCTGAAATAATTTTGGAATTTGAATAAATCGAATTTGAAAAAAATGTATTTTTGAAAAAATTAACTTTTAGGATGAAATTCTCTAGAAGAATTTGGACAAATATCGAGTTGCACACGTATCCCACTATATAGAAAGGGTAGTCCAAAGGGTCCTAAATGAGACTACATTAGTCGAATTTCTGAAATAATTTTGGAATTTGAATAAATCGAATTTGAAAAAAATGTATTTTTGAAAAAATTAACTTTTAGGATGAAATTCTCTAGAAGAATTTGGACAAATATCGAGTTGCACACGTATCCCACTATATAGAAAGGGTAGTCCAAAGGGTCCTAAATGAGACTACATTAGTCGAATTTCTGAAATAATTTTGGAATTTGAATAAATCGAATTTGAAAAAAATGTATTTTTGAAAAAATTAACTTTTAGGATGAAATTCTCTAGAAGAATTTGGACAAATATCGAGTTGCACACGTATCCCACTATATAGAAAGGGTAGTCCAAAGGGTCCTAAATGAGACTACATTAGTCGAATTTCTGAAATAATTTTGGAATTTGAATAAATCGAATTTGAAAAAAATGTATTTTTGAAAAAATTAACTTTTAGGATGAAATTCTCTAGAAGAATTTGGACAAATATCGAGTTGCACACGTATCCCACTATATAGAAAGTGTAGTCCAAAGGGTCCTAAATGAGACTACATTAGTCGAATTTCTGAAATAATTTTGGAATTTGAATAAATCGAATTTGAAAAAAATGTATTTTTGAAAAAATTAACTTTTAGGATGAAATTCTCTAGAAGAATTTGGACAAATATCGAGTTGCACACGTATCCCACTATATAGAAAGTGTAGTCCAAAGGGTCCTAAATGAGACTACATTAGTCGAATTTCTGAAATAATTTTGGAATTTGAATAAATCGAATTTGAAAAAAATGTATTTTTGAAAAAATTAACTTTTAGGATGAAATTCTCTAGAAGAATTTGGACAAATATCGAGTTGCACACGTATCCCACTATATAGAAAGGGTAGTCCAAAGGGTCCTAAATGAGACTACATTAGTCGAATTTCTGAAATAATTTTGGAATTTGAATAAATCGAATTTGAAAAAAATGTATTTTTGAAAAAATTAACTTTTAGGATGAAATTCTCTAGAAGAATTTGGACAAATATCGAGTTGCACACGTATCCCACTATATAGAAAGTGTAGTCCAAAGGGTCCTAAATGAGACTACATTAGTCGAATTTCTGAAATAATTTTGGAATTTGAATAAATCGAATTTGAAAAAAATGTATTTTTGAAAAAATTAACTTTTAGGATGAAATTCTCTAGAAGAATTTGGACAAATATCGAGGTGCACACGTATCCCACTATATAGAAAGGGTAGTCCAAAGGGTCCTAAATGAGACTACATTAGTCGAATTTCTGAAATAATTTTGGAATTTGAATAAATCGAATTTGAAAAAAATGTATTTTTGAAAAAATTAACTTTTAGGATGAAATTCTCTAGAAGAATTTGGACAAATATCGAGTTGCACACGTATCCCACTATATAGAAAGGGTAGTCCAAAGGGTCCTAAATGAGACTACATTAGTCGAATTTCTGAAATAATTTTGGAATTTGAATAAATCGAATTTGAAAAAAATGTATTTTTGAAAAAATTAACTTTTAGGATGAAATTCTCTAGAAGAATTTGGACAAATATCGAGTTGCACACGTATCCCACTATATAGAAAGTGTAGTCCAAAGGGTCCTAAATGAGACTACATTAGTCGAATTTCTGAAATAATTTTGGAATTTGAATAAATCGAATTTGAAAAAAATGTATTTTTGAAAAAATTAACTTTTAGGATGAAATTCTCTAGAAGAATTTGGACAAATATCGAGTTGCACACGTATCCCACTATATAGAAAGGGTAGTCCAAAGGGTCCTAAATGAGACTACATTAGTCGAATTTCTGAAATAATTTTGGAATTTGAATAAATCGAATTTGAAAAAAATGTATTTTTGAAAAAATTAACTTTTAGGATGAAATTCTCTAGAAGAATTTGGACAAATATCGAGTTGCACACGTATCCCACTATATAGAAAGTGTAGTCCAAAGGGTCCTAAATGAGACTACATTAGTCGAATTTCTGAAATAATTTTGGAATTTGAATAAATCGAATTTGAAAAAAATGTATTTTTGAAAAAATTAACTTTTAGGATGAAATTCTCTAGAAGAATTTGGACAAATATCGAGGTGCACACGTATCCCACTATATAGAAAGGGTAGTCCAAAGGGTCCTAAATGAGACTACATTAGTCGAATTTCTGAAATAATTTTGGAATTTGAATAAATCGAATTTGAAAAAAATGTATTTTTGAAAAAATTAACTTTTAGGATGAAATTCTCTAGAAGAATTTGGACAAATATCGAGTTGCACACGTATCCCACTATATAGAAAGGGTAGTCCAAAGGGTCCTAAATGAGACTACATTAGTCGAATTTCTGAAATAATTTTGGAATTTGAATAAATCGAATTTGAAAAAAATGTATTTTTGAAAAAATTAACTTTTAGGATGAAATTCTCTAGAAGAATTTGGACAAATATCGAGTTGCACACGTATCCCACTATATAGAAAGGGTAGTCCAAAGGGTCCTAAATGAGACTACATTAGTCGAATTTCTGAAATAATTTTGGAATTTGAATAAATCGAATTTGAAAAAAATGTATTTTTGAAAAAATTAACTTTTAGGATGAAATTCTCTAGAAGAATTTGGACAAATATCGAGTTGCACACGTATCCCACTATATAGAAAGGGTAGTCCAAAGGGTCCTAAATGAGACTACATTAGTCGAATTTCTGAAATAATTTTGGAATTTGAATAAATCGAATTTGAAAAAAATGTATTTTTGAAAAAATTAACTTTTAGGATGAAATTCTCTAGAAGAATTTGGACAAATATCGAGTTGCACACGTATCCCACTATATAGAAAGGGTAGTCCAAAGGGTCCTAAATGAGACTACATTAGTCGAATTTCTGAAATAATTTTGGAATTTGAATAAATCGAATTTGAAAAAAATGTATTTTTGAAAAAATTAACTTTTAGGATGAAATTCTCTAGAAGAATTTGGACAAATATCGAGTTGCACACGTATCCCACTATATAGAAGGGGTAGTCCAAAGGGTCCTAAATGAGACTACATTAGTCGAATTTCTGAAATAATTTTGGAATTTGAATAAATCGAATTTGAAAAAAATGTATTTTTGAAAAAATTAACTTTTAGGATGAAATTCTCTAGAAGAATTTGGACAAATATCGAGTTGCACACGTATCCCACTATATAGAAAGGGTAGTCCAAAGGGTCCTAAATGAGACTACATTAGTCGAATTTCTGAAATAATTTTGGAATTTGAATAAATCGAATTTGAAAAAAATGTATTTTTGAAAAAATTAACTTTTAGGATGAAATTCTCTAGAAGAATTTGGACAAATATCGAGTTGCACACGTATCCCACTATATAGAAAGTGTAGTCCAAAGGGTCCTAAATGAGACTACATTAGTCGAATTTCTGAAATAATTTTGGAATTTGAATAAATCGAATTTGAAAAAAATGTATTTTTGAAAAAATTAACTTTTAGGATGAAATTCTCTAGAAGAAGAAGAATTCTCTAGAAGAAGAATTTCATCCTAAAAGTTAATTTTTTCAAAAATACATTTTTTTCAAATTCGATTTATTCAAATTCCAAAATTATTTCAGAAATTCGACTAATGTAGTCTCATTTAGGACCCTTTGGACTACCCTTTCTATATAGTGGGATACGTGTGCAACTCGATATTTGTCCAAATTCTTCTAGAGAATTTCATCCTAAAAGTTAATTTTTTCAAAAATACATTTTTTTCAAATTCGATTTCTTCATATTCCAAAATTATTTCAGAAATTCGACTAATGTAGTCTCATTTAGGACCCTTTGGACTACCCTTTCTATATAGTGGGATACGTGTGCAACTCGATATTTGTCCAAATTCTTCTAGAGAATTTCATCCTAAAAGTTAATTTTTTCAAAAATACATTTTTTTCAAATTCGATTTATTCAAATTCCAAAATTATTTCAGAAATTCGACTAATGTAGTCTCATTTAGGACCCTTTGGACTACCCTTTCTATATAGTGGGATACGTGTGCAACTCGATATTTGTCCAAATTCTTCTAGAGAATTTCATCCTAAAAGTTAATTTTTTCAAATTCGATTTATTCAAATTCCAAAATTATTTCAGAAATTCGACTAATGTAGTCTCATTTAGGACCCTTTGGACTACCCTTTCTATATAGTGGGATACGTGTGCAACTCGATATTTGTCCAAATTCTTCTAGAGAATTTCATCCTAAAAGTTAATTTTTTCAAAAATACATTTTTTTCAAATTCGATTTATTCAAATTCCAAAATTATTTCAGAAATTCGACTAATGTAGTCTCATTTAGGACCCTTTGGACTACACTTTCTATATAGTGGGATACGTGTGCAACTCGATATTTGTCCAAATTCTTCTAGAGAATTTCATCCTAAAAGTTAATTTTTTCAAAAATACATTTTTTTCAAATTCGATTTATTCAAATTCCAAAATTATTTCAGAAATTCGACTAATGTAGTCTCATTTAGGACCCTTTGGACTACACTTTCTATATAGTGGGATACGTGTGCAACTCGATATTTGTCCAAATTCTTCTAGAGAATTTCATCCTAAAAGTTAATTTTTTCAAAAATACATTTTTTTCAAATTCGATTTATTCAAATTCCAAAATTATTTCAGAAATTCGACTAATGTAGTCTCATTTAGGACCCTTTGGACTACCCTTTCTATATAGTGGGATACGTGTGCAACTCGATATTTGTCCAAATTCTTCTAGAGAATTTCATCCTAAAAGTTAATTTTTTCAAAAATACATTTTTTTCAAATTCGATTTATTCAAATTCCAAAATTATTTCAGAAATTCGACTAATGTAGTCTCATTTAGGACCCTTTGGACTACCCTTTCTATATAGTGGGATACGTGTGCAACTCGATATTTGTCCAAATTCTTCTAGAGAATTTCATCCTAAAAGTTAATTTTTTCAAAAATACATTTTTTTCAAATTCGATTTATTCAAATTCCAAAATTATTTCAGAAATTCGACTAATGTAGTCTCATTTAGGACCCTTTGGACTACCCTTTCTATATAGTGGGATACGTGTGCAACTCGATATTTGTCCAAATTCTTCTAGAGAATTTCATCCTAAAAGTTAATTTTTTCAAAAATACATTTTTTTCAAATTCGATTTATTCAAATTCCAAAATTATTTCAGAAATTCGACTAATGTAGTCTCATTTAGGACCCTTTGGACTACCCTTTCTATATAGTGGGATACGTGTGCACCTCGATATTTGTCCAAATTCTTCTAGAGAATTTCATCCTAAAAGTTAATTTTTTCAAAAATACATTTTTTTCAAATTCGATTTATTCAAATTCCAAAATTATTTCAGAAATTCGACTAATGTAGTCTCATTTAGGACCCTTTGGACTACACTTTCTATATAGTGGGATACGTGTGCAACTCGATATTTGTCCAAATTCTTCTAGAGAATTTCATCCTAAAAGTTAATTTTTTCAAAAATACATTTTTTTCAAATTCGATTTATTCAAATTCCAAAATTATTTCAGAAATTCGACTAATGTAGTCTCATTTAGGACCCTTTGGACTACCCTTTCTATATAGTGGGATACGTGTGCAACTCGATATTTGTCCAAATTCTTCTAGAGAATTTCATCCTAAAAGTTAATTTTTTCAAAAATACATTTTTTTCAAATTCGATTTATTCAAATTCCAAAATTATTTCAGAAATTCGACTAATGTAGTCTCATTTAGGACCCTTTGGACTACCCTTTCTATATAGTGGGATACGTGTGCAACTCGATATTTGTCCAAATTCTTCTAGAGAATTTCATCCTAAAAGTTAATTTTTTCAAAAATACATTTTTTTCAAATTCGATTTATTCAAATTCCAAAATTATTTCAGAAATTCGACTAATGTAGTCTCATTTAGGACCCTTTGGACTACCCTTTCTATATAGTGGGATACGTGTGCAACTCGATATTTGTCCAAATTCTTCTAGAGAATTTCATCCTAAAAGTTAATTTTTTCAAAAATACATTTTTTTCAAATTCGATTTATTCAAATTCCAAAATTATTTCAGAAATTCGACTAATGTAGTCTCATTTAGGACCCTTTGGACTACCCTTTCTATATAGTGGGATACGTGTGCACCTCGATATTTGTCCAAATTCTTCTAGAGAATTTCATCCTAAAAGTTAATTTTTTCAAAAATACATTTTTTTCAAATTCGATTTATTCAAATTCCAAAATTATTTCAGAAATTCGACTAATGTAGTCTCATTTAGGACCCTTTGGACTACACTTTCTATATAGTGGGATACGTGTGCAACTCGATATTTGTCCAAATTCTTCTAGAGAATTTCATCCTAAAAGTTAATTTTTTCAAAAATACATTTTTTTCAAATTCGATTTATTCAAATTCCAAAATTATTTCAGAAATTCGACTAATGTAGTCTCAATTAGGACCCTTTGGACTACCCTTTCTATATAGTGGGATACGTGTGCAACTCGATATTTGTCCAAATTCTTCTAGAGAATTTCATCCTAAAAGTTAATTTTTTCAAAAATACATTTTTTTCAAATTCGATTTATTCAAATTCCAAAATTATTTCAGAAATTCGACTAATGTAGTCTCATTTAGGACCCTTTGGACTACACTTTCTATATAGTGGGATACGTGTGCAACTCGATATTTGTCCAAATTCTTCTAGAGAATTTCATCCTAAAAGTTAATTTTTTCAAAAATACATTTTTTTCAAATTCGATTTATTCAAATTCCAAAATTATTTCAGAAATTCGACTAATGTAGTCTCATTTAGGACCCTTTGGACTACCCTTTCTATATAGTGGGATACGTGTGCAACTCGATATTTGTCCAAATTCTTCTAGAGAATTTCATCCTAAAAGTTAATTTTTTCAAAAATACATTTTTTTCAAATTCGATTTATTCAAATTCCAAAATTATTTCAGAAATTCGACTAATGTAGTCTCATTTAGGACCCTTTGGACTACCCTTTCTATATAGTGGGATACGTGTGCAACTCGATATTTGTCCAAATTCTTCTAGAGAATTTCATCCTAAAAGTTAATTTTTTCAAAAATACATTTTTTTCAAATTCGATTTATTCAAATTCCAAAATTATTTCAGAAATTCGACTAATGTAGTCTCATTTAGGACCCTTTGGACTACACTTTCTATATAGTGGGATACGTGTGCAACTCGATATTTGTCCAAATTCTTCTAGAGAATTTCATCCTAAAAGTTAATTTTTTCAAAAATACATTTTTTTCAAATTCGATTTATTCAAATTCCAAAATTATTTCAGAAATTCGACTAATGTAGTCTCATTTAGGACCCTTTGGACTACACTTTCTATATAGTGGGATACGTGTGCAACTCGATATTTGTCCAAATTCTTCTAGAGAATTTCATCCTAAAAGTTAATTTTTTCAAAAATACATTTTTTTCAAATTCGATTTATTCAAATTCCAAAATTATTTCAGAAATTCGACTAATGTAGTCTCATTTAGGACCCTTTGGACTACACTTTCTATATAGTGGGATACGTGTGCAACTCGATATTTGTCCAAATTCTTCTAGAGAATTTCATCCTAAAAGTTAATTTTTTCAAAAATACATTTTTTTCAAATTCGATTTATTCAAATTCCAAAATTATTTCAGAAATTCGACTAATGTAGTCTCATTTAGGACCCTTTGGACTACCCTTTCTATATAGTGGGATACGTGTGCAACTCGATATTTGTCCAAATTCTTCTAGAGAATTTCATCCTAAAAGTTAATTTTTTCAAAAATACATTTTTTTCAAATTCGATTTATTCAAATTCCAAAATTATTTCAGAAATTCGACTAATGTAGTCTCATTTAGGACCCTTTGGACTACCCCTTCTATATAGTGGGATACGTGTGCAACTCGATATTTGTCCAAATTCTTCTAGAGAATTTCATCCTAAAAGTTAATTTTTTCAAAAATACATTTTTTTCAAATTCGATTTATTCAAATTCCAAAATTATTTCAGAAATTCGACTAATGTAGTCTCATTTAGGACCCTTTGGACTACCCTTTCTATATAGTGGGATACGTGTGCAACTCGATATTTGTCCAAATTCTTCTAGAGAATTTCATCCTAAAAGTTAATTTTTTCAAAAATACATTTTTTTCAAATTCGATTTATTCAAATTCCAAAATTATTTCAGAAATTCGACTAATGTAGTCTCATTTAGGACCCTTTGGACTACCCTTTCTATATAGTGGGATACGTGTGCAACTCGATATTTGTCCAAATTCTTCTAGAGAATTTCATCCTAAAAGTTAATTTTTTCAAAAATACATTTTTTTCAAATTCGATTTATTCAAATTCCAAAATTATTTCAGAAATTCGACTAATGTAGTCTCATTTAGGACCCTTTGGACTACCCTTTCTATATAGTGGGATACGTGTGCAACTCGATATTTGTCCAAATTCTTCTAGAGAATTTCATCCTAAAAGTTAATTTTTTCAAAAATACATTTTTTTCAAATTCGATTTATTCAAATTCCAAAATTATTTCAGAAATTCGACTAATGTAGTCTCATTTAGGACCCTTTGGACTACCCTTTCTATATAGTGGGATACGTGTGCACCTCGATATTTGTCCAAATTCTTCTAGAGAATTTCATCCTAAAAGTTAATTTTTTCAAAAATACATTTTTTTCAAATTCGATTTATTCAAATTCCAAAATTATTTCAGAAATTCGACTAATGTAGTCTCATTTAGGACCCTTTGGACTACACTTTCTATATAGTGGGATACGTGTGCAACTCGATATTTGTCCAAATTCTTCTAGAGAATTTCATCCTAAAAGTTAATTTTTTCAAAAATACATTTTTTTCAAATTCGATTTATTCAAATTCCAAAATTATTTCAGAAATTCGACTAATGTAGTCTCATTTAGGACCCTTTGGACTACCCTTTCTATATAGTGGGATACGTGTGCAACTCGATATTTGTCCAAATTCTTCTAGAGAATTTCATCCTAAAAGTTAATTTTTTCAAAAATACATTTTTTTCAAATTCGATTTATTCAAATTCCAAAATTATTTCAGAAATTCGACTAATGTAGTCTCATTTAGGACCCTTTGGACTACACTTTCTATATAGTGGGATACGTGTGCAACTCGATATTTGTCCAAATTCTTCTAGAGAATTTCATCCTAAAAGTTAATTTTTTCAAAAATACATTTTTTTCAAATTCGATTTATTCAAATTCCAAAATTATTTCAGAAATTCGACTAATGTAGTCTCATTTAGGACCCTTTGGACTACCCTTTCTATATAGTGGGATACGTGTGCAACTCGATATTTGTCCAAATTCTTCTAGAGAATTTCATCCTAAAAGTTAATTTTTTCAAAAATACATTTTTTTCAAATTCGATTTATTCAAATTCCAAAATTATTTCAGAAATTCGACTAATGTAGTCTCATTTAGGACCCTTTGGACTACACTTTCTATATAGTGGGATACGTGTGCAACTCGATATTTGTCCAAATTCTTCTAGAGAATTTCATCCTAAAAGTTAATTTTTTCAAAAATACATTTTTTTCAAATTCGATTTATTCAAATTCCAAAATTATTTCAGAAATTCGACTAATGTAGTCTCATTTAGGACCCTTTGGACTACCCTTTCTATATAGTGGGATACGTGTGCAACTCGATATTTGTCCAAATTCTTCTAGAGAATTTCATCCTAAAAGTTAATTTTTTCAAAAATACATTTTTTTCAAATTCGATTTATTCAAATTCCAAAATTATTTCAGAAATTCGACTAATGTAGTCTCATTTAGGACCCTTTGGACTACACTTTCTATATAGTGGGATACGTGTGCAACTCGATATTTGTCCAAATTCTTCTAGAGAATTTCATCCTAAAAGTTAATTTTTTCAAAAATACATTTTTTTCAAATTCGATTTATTCAAATTCCAAAATTATTTCAGAAATTCGACTAATGTAGTCTCATTTAGGACCCTTTGGACTACCCTTTCTATATAGTGGGATACGTGTGCAACTCGATATTTGTCCAAATTCTTCTAGAGAATTTCATCCTAAAAGTTAATTTTTTCAAAAATACATTTTTTTCAAATTCGATTTATTCAAATTCCAAAATTATTTCAGAAATTCGACTAATGTAGTCTCATTTAGGACCCTTTGGACTACCCTTTCTATATAGTGGGATACGTGTGCAACTCGATATTTGTCCAAATTCTTCTAGAGAATTTCATCCTAAAAGTTAATTTTTTCAAAAATACATTTTTTTCAAATTCGATTTATTCAAATTCCAAAATTATTTCAGAAATTCGACTAATGTAGTCTCATTTAGGACCCTTTGGACTACCCTTTCTATATAGTGGGATACGTGTGCAACTCGATATTTGTCCAAATTCTTCTAGAGAATTTCATCCTAAAAGTTAATTTTTTCAAAAATACATTTTTTTCAAATTCGATTTATTCAAATTCCAAAATTATTTCAGAAATTCGACTAATGTAGTCTCATTTAGGACCCTTTGGACTACCCTTTCTATATAGTGGGATACGTGTGCAACTCGATATTTGTCCAAATTCTTCTAGAGAATTTCATCCTAAAAGTTAATTTTTTCAAAAATACATTTTTTTCAAATTCGATTTATTCAAATTCCAAAATTATTTCAGAAATTCGACTAATGTAGTCTCATTTAGGACCCTTTGGACTACCCTTTCTATATAGTGGGATACGTGTGCACCTCGATATTTGTCCAAATTCTTCTAGAGAATTTCATCCTAAAAGTTAATTTTTTCAAAAATACATTTTTTTCAAATTCGATTTATTCAAATTCCAAAATTATTTCAGAAATTCGACTAATGTAGTCTCATTTAGGACCCTTTGGACTACACTTTCTATATAGTGGGATACGTGTGCAACTCGATATTTGTCCAAATTCTTCTAGAGAATTTCATCCTAAAAGTTAATTTTTTCAAAAATACATTTTTTTCAAATTCGATTTATTCAAATTCCAAAATTATTTCAGAAATTCGACTAATGTAGTCTCATTTAGGACCCTTTGGACTACCCTTTCTATATAGTGGGATACGTGTGCAACTCGATATTTGTCCAAATTCTTCTAGAGAATTTCATCCTAAAAGTTAATTTTTTCAAAAATACATTTTTTTCAAATTCGATTTATTCAAATTCCAAAATTATTTCAGAAATTCGACTAATGTAGTCTCATTTAGGACCCTTTGGACTACACTTTCTATATAGTGGGATACGTGTGCAACTCGATATTTGTCCAAATTCTTCTAGAGAATTTCATCCTAAAAGTTAATTTTTTCAAAAATACATTTTTTTCAAATTCGATTTATTCAAATTCCAAAATTATTTCAGAAATTCGACTAATGTAGTCTCATTTAGGACCCTTTGGACTACCCTTTCTATATAGTGGGATACGTGTGCAACTCGATATTTGTCCAAATTCTTCTAGAGAATTTCATCCTAAAAGTTAATTTTTTCAAAAATACATTTTTTTCAAATTCGATTTATTCAAATTCCAAAATTATTTCAGAAATTCGACTAATGTAGTCTCATTTAGGACCCTTTGGACTACCCTTTCTATATAGTGGGATACGTGTGCAACTCGATATTTGTCCAAATTCTTCTAGAGAATTTCATCCTAAAAGCTACATTTTGTAAAATGCAAGTAAATTTGACTGTTAAGTGCTTAACAGTGGTCTGTTGACTGTAACATTATCAATGTTAGCAAATATGGTTTTTGTCTTTGCTACTCAAATTCGAATTTATCTTCACACACATGATCGACTTACAGAAGATGCTGATTTTGCCAAAAAAAATCATCTCTTCAGATGAAGCTCATTTTGATCTTGGCGGGTATGTAAACAAGCAAAATTGTCGCATTTGGGGCACAAAAAACCCGCACGCATACATTGAAAAGCCGATACTCACAAAACGAGTAACTGTTTGGTGCGGATTTTGGTCCAGAGGCATAATTGCTCCATTTCGAAAATGAGCAAGGAGTGGCCGTTACAACAGTCAATGGCGATCGTTATCGGGCCATGTTGAACGAATTTTTGTTCACAAAAATTGAAGAGGAGGATATTGGCAACATTGACAACAGGACGGCACTACGTGCTACACAGCCGAAGCTACACTCGATGTTTTGCGCCCTGTTTTTGAAGATCGCATTATCAGCCGCAGAGCTGATGTCGTTTGGCCACCTCGGAGCTGCAATTTGACACCGTTGTATTATTATTTGTGGGGTGCCGTCAAAGATAAGTGTTACGCATAAGCGTAAAAACAAGTTATTTGGCGGACCCGTTATAAAGTTGTTTTTGTAAAAGTAAAACCGCCATTATTATTATAACAAACAAAAAAGAAGTTGAGAAGACATAAAAAAAAAATTATAATATTTTTTACTAAATTTGATCTTTGTGTATGTAAATTAATAACAATTTTCTTTGGTATGTTAAATATCCATCATCTTCTTGTTTGTGAATTTTTTTTATACATACATATGTATGTATACATGTATTTTGTTTATGGATACACAAGCTTACCCAACAGACCAATTCATAAGCAAAATGTAAGAAAATTGTAGAATACGCTTATCATAACAGACTTCCTACAATTTGTTATAAGCATACTTATTATAAGCTTATTATCGCAATAGTTTTGTAAGTGTTCTTGAGAATTATGTCCCGCTATTTAACGTGTGCATGAATTTCGTTGTATTTGTTAAAGTTTTCAGTCATAGTGTTTTGTTCAAACAGTGAAGTTTTTAAAACAGTTTATTATATTAAAAAAGAAAGTAATGCAAATTTCAATAATTTGTTTCAAAACTCAAACAACTCTTCAAACAGTGTGCAAGACAATAACTTTTTGGAATCGTTTGTAAGTACATATATGAAAAACAATTTTTCAAGAAAAACGAGCTGCTTACGGTAGAAAAAAGTCCAAATTTTACAAAAAACTGTTGGCGCAAATTACTGACAGAACATTTATGCTGGAAGGGAACGGCAGAGAAGAAAAGTGCGCGGAGCTTGAGTACAGCTACAGCTATAAGAAGTAAGTTTAGTAGATAGGTATATTGTATTCATTAATATAAAAATTCACTTTTTCAATTTTACAGATGTTGTATAGGATTGGGAGAGGACTAATTCGTAAGAAGTACGAAATCATTTTTCTAGTTTGGCAAAAACAGGCAAGAATCCCGCAAAAAAAATATGCGGCAAATACAATTAAAACATTATATAAGAAATAATTTGTCAACATATGCATTTTATGAAAACAGAAAATAAATATTTATGAAAAAGAATTACTACCGGACTTCAGTGTACAAATATTATTTGGTTATACATATTCCTAAGCTTACAAAAACATTATGAATGTAAGCTTATTGTAAGCATGGTTAGAAAACTATTTTTCTGTAAGCTTATTCTATAATTAGACTTCTAAACTTATTTTATACTACCGACAAGCAATATTATCGCAAGGGTTCAGTTTTCATTATTAAACAATTTTTAATAAGCCTTTTACAATAGTATTCACAACACTTTTCTAAGCTTAAGGCTTATGTTGGTAAGCTTGTTACAAGTGATTTCTATTGCGTTTTGGTTTGTTGGGTATATGTACATACAAACACACACATTTTGTAAACAAAATAATTATTTATATATTTAATAGAATGAGAGAAATAGCGGGGAAATGAAAAAATGGCTAAACGATGCTCATGCATGAAACGAGATTGGGTTGAATGAGGAAATTTGTTTAGAGACAAAAGAAGCATTTAAGAACATTTTCGCCTGAAACTAATAATTTTGCAGTTATTTTTGTTTTAATTATAACTGACATACTTTTAATAGGTATTAATATTTATTATAAAGATAGAGAGTGTGTGTTTCGCTAACAACTTAAGAATGTGTAGAAAAAAATGTGCCAAATTATAGAAAAAAAAATATTTTTATAAATTAGGAACCTATTCAATATATAAATTTCTTTAACAAGCTGTTTACCAATGGTTAACTAATGACCGGGAATTCGGCCATTAAATATGTGTACATCAAGGTTAAACTTTTTTTGATTTTCCATAAACATATGAAAACATTTTCAAAAACAAACAACAAATCAACCAAGATCATTGACACAAACCACAATAATGCACATTCAATACATTTACAATACCCATAAAGAAGTCTCGCAGTTGGAAAAGAAAAACACTTACACTGAAAAACGAATTAATGACACTGTGAAAGAAATTAAACAGTTGAACAATTAGAGAAAATAAATTCGAGACACATGATGATAATATGTAGCGATGTTTTTGTTGTATTGGATTCGATTGGTTTAGTAAAATCATAATAGACAATTTCTGACTGTATACACAAGTTCAATGGTGTACCATGATTTAAAGCTTAAATAATATGGGAAATGAAAAAATAAATATATTTACTAAGCGTCAAACAATAAACACTATAGAATTTATGGACTATACGAATGTATAGTCAGGCCAATGTACAGGGTATTTGTGTTTTTTCTTTATTGTGTGCTATATGTTTAGTTCATTGAAGAATTGTATACATATACATATGTATGTATGTATGTATGTATGTATGTTAGTCAGACTGTTTGTTTGCTGCTGCAGTTTCTTATAATTGACATGACAAACGTGTGCTACTACTGTGCTGCTGCTGTTTATTACATTTAAATTGTATTTTTGTATTGTTTACGCCGGTAACCACAGCCAAAGAGTGAGTGGTGTAGATAGTTTTCCCTTAAAAAAAAAAACATTTATATGATAAATACTTTTAAGGAAAATAGGTGTTGCAGCTATTTTCAAGTTTTTTTTTTTTTTTTGTAAAAAGATGATAACAGGGTAAAAGAAAAAGACACCAAACGCAATATGGTTAGTTAATGGAAATATATGTACATACTTCCTAACTTACAGCAAAAACAGCCTATGTATGCATATGTAAAAATTGGAGAAACCGTTTATTAGACTGTCTCTTCGTAACTAATAACAAACTATTAGGCCCATTCTCCTGTTTGTTCCTTTGCTCTAGTTGAGTTTAGTACTAGGAAATGTCGTTTGGAGTCAATTAGCTTCCACCTAGGACGAGTATATTTAAAATAATGTAGGTACATAGTCAAATAACGGATCAAGTAACTGGTAAGACAACTAACTCTATGTAACCAAAGTGATGACTATTTTGAACCTTTCTTTTTGTAATCTGTAATTAAAAATTGTAATTGCAGTGTTATGGGATTTTGTATTAAAAGCAATAATGGCTTAAACACAATTTAAATTAAAAATAAGAAAACAAACAAGGAATATTTTTAATGCAATACGATCCCACAACAGCTGGTTCTACGTATCGGAATGACCCGAGATCACTCGGCCAAAGGATGTCAACTATTGCCGATGCAACAACAACAACTAATTCAAGGTTAATGCTATACGCAGCTAATGTGTTTACAATTATTTGAGTTTAATTTTCAACAAATGAAATTCTTTTTTCAAATTATACGTTAAAAACCTGAAATATAACGAACCTACATAGACCTACAACAGTTTTGATAACAGACTGATGCCATTACAATTTATTTTTTATAAAGAAATCATTGAAGGATTTAAGACCTTATTTACATTTAACAACATATACATTTCAAACACACACATAGATCTATGTTTGCATAGATGACGCCATATTACAACCCGTTTTCATACAATTGCCAACAATTTGGACAATTTGACAACAAAACCGACATAGTGAAAACGCGGCCTAAGCTTTTCTATTTAAATTGACATCAAAAGTCATGTCATTTAATTTCATGCGTTTCATGTAATATGTAAACAAACGCATGTTTAGTGTATTAAAAAAATCAACAACTACAATAATAACAAAATTTTAATGTTGATTTTAAAGTACTCTACACTAATAAGCAACCATGTTTAAATGAACTAAACTAAACATACATATGTAGGTATAAACCTACCATTACTTATAACAGTCATATCTGTCAACAATAATTAAGAGTGCATACACACATTCATACCTACATACTTCTTTCCTAATTCGTGCGTAATATTATTGAGAGACTCTCGTTATTTTGTTGTTTCTTATTATCATTATTTACGGTAAATTCGCTTTTCTTTATAAATGTAATTTGTTTTTGATTTTCTCCTTCTTCGTTTTTTTTTTTTTTGTATTTGTTTGTGTGGCTTATTAACGTGTTATTAACGTCTTTGACTACTTAACGCCAAAAAAGCAACAAGTAGAAATACTTTAAAAAAAATTATACATAATTCTTTAACAAACAGAAAAAACGCATATTAAAGTGAAATTTTTATAGTTTTGTTTTACTAAATATTTTTGACAAAGAAAGTTTTCAACATGTGAGTGTTTGTTTGTAGTGGGTTTTTTTATTTAAACAAAAACAACTCCATATTTCATTTTTAAAGTTTATTAAATATTAACACACACATAACGTTATAAATATTGACCCTCTTATCTACTTTTTTTTATTAATTTTTTATTTATTTAATTTGGATAGTAAATTGGCTATTACTTACATTTGCACACATATGGAACATAGTACTAACAATATCAATTTAATTTTATATCGATTTAAGATTAGTGCTAGAAAGGTTTACTATTAATAAATAAAAACCTTTTTATAACATAAGGTATTTATTGGGTGTATTAATAAAAAAAATATTTATTAAAAAAAACTAACTTATACCTATTAAATATAATTATGTTTGAAAATAAATTGGCGATTCTATTCTGACGGATGCAACATTTAGACGCTTTAAACGTCTCCCAGCAAGCCATATGAGTCCGAAAAGAGTCTTTTCTGACACCTTTTACGGAGCGTTAACGCCCAAAAAACAATCATAATTGCTCTGAAACCTTCAAAAAGAGGGTCATTACATTCGAAAATGGTCCGTAAGAAGAGCTCTTAGATAATGTCAGAAAAGTGTCTTTTATGAGGGTTTTTTTGGGAAGAGCTCTTAGATAATGTCAAAAAAGAGTCTTTTGTGAGTTTTTTTTTGGGCTCTGTAATCTTGTTTTCATCATTCTTGTGTGGTACAGCTGTTTTTTTTTTTTTTTTTGTTCAAAGCACAAATAACAGGACAACAACGCTTTGGTACACACATAATTAAGTGGAATTTCTGAGTCATACTGCATGCCGACTCAGGACAATAACAAGCAAATTTTTCTTTCGCTCCGAAAATGTTCTTTTGTTGGACTCTTTTTGTTGCTCTTTTCTGACTCCTTTTTCGGAGCGCTCCTAGAATGGTATGCTGGGCTTTTACTAATAGAAACATACACATTTTCAATTAAGTTATTTCTAGAATGGGTAATATTTTTATATATACAATTGTTATCTATATACAAGAATTTATATGAAACGACCAAATAGCCACGAGAGAGCTTAAAAGTGCATGTGGTGCAACCAAATTGGCAAACTTTTATAGGATCATACTACATACTACATACTACATACTACAAAAACACAAAACTTTGTTAATTTTTAAACTTTTATTGTATTATTCTTTTTTATTGTGAAAGATGAGATATCAGGCGATGATTATCAAATCAAATATCATAGAGAAATATAATGCAATAATAAGAAATTTGTTCTTTAAGCCATGACGGGTGCAACATGAATGAATTTTCTGTTCGCGCCAAATCTATGAATCTTAATGCTTCGAAGTGCACAACAAATTTATATTTAAGCTTACGTGTAAAAAATATATATTATTATAAAATATAGATATTTTACTTTAAATTGGCATCAAAAAAAGTTTCAAATAGTGGACTCGCCCAAATATTTTCTGTCCTAATAGCTATAATTTTTAAGTTTTCTAAAAGTTTTTAAAGCAAGTTTTGTATTTTATAATCAAAATTTTATAAACCGTTAATAATTTAAAAACATAATAACATTGCATTGAAAACTAAATAAAAAAAAATAATATGTCATTTCGTCTTGAATTTTTATATAAAATTAAAAGCAATATAAAAGTAGTCCGCTTTCACATTCTTCAATTTTGACTCGTCAAGGCAAGTATTTTTGGGTGAGAATGGAAAAGATAATAAAAGGGGTTCAAACTTGACGGTACTAGTCTTATTTTCTTATTTCCTTTTGTTTTTTCTTTCATGCATGTTTATTTGCATAAAAAAGTACGAAAATTTAATTGACGTGTGTGAATGAAATACCAAGTTCAAAAGAGAATTGAACAAAAATTGGCTTCTTAAAAATATTAATTCATCTAAAGTAAAAAGAATCTTGGTTTAATGTTGTTACCAATATATGACGCTAATGAAAAACATCGTTCACAATCAACGCTTGTGGGCAAAATTGTAAGCAAACTATTGTACGCTGATAGCATTTCTCAACCTCCGAAACAAATAATTATACATATTTCTTATTCAATATTTGATTCCATATTATGTTTCAATTACATACATTCATTATTTCATTCGTTTCGCAGTCAACGTTTTTAATTCATTTCTAATAACAAACATTTTCAAACAATTTCACTTTTAAATTTTGGATTTTTTTTTTTCATAAAATTTAAAAGTTTTGAGTAAATCATTCTTGATTTCTAGTTTCACCAATTCATCGCTTAATATGCAATCACTTTTTGATACCACTTTGAGCTTAAATAAAAGTGCAACATCGACAGAGATTCATATCATTGCGACAAACGCCTTCACTGTTACTTTAACCAGATTTTAAATTTGTTGGCGATTTTTTAAATAATTTTGAAATGACCTTTTAATTTAACCTTTTTAATTTGTGATTTGATGTGGTCATTAGTCATTAGAACTATTTTATTTTCTCTTATTCAAAATGCTAAAAAAAATTATTGATTTATGTTAAGTAAAGATGTTTTGTGTATGCCAACAATAAACAGATAAAAACAAATATACTTCTCTGGATCTTTAACAATAACATTAATTTTTCGGATTCATTAATTCCGACAAATCTCGGGATTTGGGGTTTTGCCAAATCCGGGATTGGCATCCCTAGTATTTATTATGCTAAAATATGTGGGGCAAGCTCCGAGAACAAGTGTTTAAAAGTTGAAATCTTAAACCTTCATTATCACATAAATTAAGTATAAAAAGTTACAACGCTTTGTGATAAATATTTATTTAACAAGTAAAATTAGCCTAAAACTTCACAGTCAAGTTAAATTCGCTAAATATGACTGTATATAGCCACAAAATTTATTAGTGTGTATTGCAATACAAACCACATTAGAAGAAAAGTCAACACTCATAAGAAATATAATATAAAAATGATGCAATTACATGCAATAAAAAAGCAACATAAACAATACATCAACAACAAAAAATAGCTTTGAAAATAAATTAACCAACTTACCGCCAAAAAACACAATAAAATGCGAAAAAAAAATCACATTTAACCTTAAAAGTCAAACCATTTAATCCAAAAACAGAAATTGTTCACAAAAAATTTATTTAAAAAAGGCAAAATCAAAAAAGTCTAGACAACAAAAAAAAAAAAACAGAAACGTTAAATGAATGAAATACAAACAGAAAATAAATGAACAAAAATATGAAACACACACACAACACATAAATGGAAATCATAGAGGATTATGAAGGAGCTAAACTACCCTTAAAAGCACCAACTATGTACCTACCATAAACAAAGAGATTTTAATGTGATAGAGAGTAAAAAAACTTACACCAAAAACTACAATATAAATTGTACTAGTCAAACCAACTGAAAAACTAAAGCCAGGAATTTTCAGTTAACATTTTTTTGTTTTTTAACTCACTTACAATACGAGTATAGATGGATGTATATTTAGCTATTTAGTAAGGGTGGTGTCAGTTTGATGATAAAGAATAGACAAACAAAAGTTTTAATATATTGTATATATAGTAAAGTAGTAGTATAACATACATATATATGTTATAAAACAGCTGCCCTTTTTTAAATTTATAAAAAAAAACTATATTTTTTAAGCTTATTTTTACCTCTAAAGAATTCTTTTCCCATTCATTCACAGCATATTAGTGGTTTAAGCCAGGCATACAAATGTAGAAATCTTTGGTAAGAAAACATAATAAGAAAAATACAAAATATTCGAACGTTAAGAACTACAGACGAAAATATTTACATAAAACTCGTAAAACCAGTTCAACGACGACAAAGTTGGTTTGAGAAATAAAAAAAATCTGAAGGAAAAAACAAAATACAAATTAAATAAGCTTAAACACATTTCATATGTTAAAGTAATTTTTTTTCAGAAGTGGAAGAGGAAAAGAAACAGCACAATGCTTAAAGTATATTGACCAACGTGTTTAAATTAAATGTAGTGAAAAATATATTATTAAAATGAAAAAACAAATCTTGGTACATATTAAGAAATAATTTTACTTTGTTATGCATAAAATAATTGCAATGATATATTTTATTGCAGTTTTTCTAAATACTTTCTTCTATTTGTGGTTAATTGCAATTAATTGAGCAGAAAATAATTTAGAACGGTAAGTTTTTTGGAATAAATAAAACAAAAAACACTATTTAGACATGGCTAAAAGAAATTGATGCCAAAGGTAGGGTCATTCACACAGATAAACTCTGGTATAAAACCTATCGCTGGCTTCAAGACGTAGAAAAACAACACGCCTCCGTGGCAGACTGACGATTCTCTAGAACTATAAGAAGACTCAATGAAAAAACTTTCAAAAAAGAACTTTTAGAAAAACCAATAATTTTCTGGAAGAATATGCTCTGAAACGATGAATCAATATTTTGTAGGATCGTATCTGATGGAAATAGATATAGCGTCATCCAAACGTGCAGCACTATCTCAAGTATATTTCTAAAGTATACTTCTAACACCATAAAGCAGGGTGGTGGTAATGTGATGGTGTGGACAGCGTTTTCTGGACATGCTGTTGGTCCTACACATACGTTCGATGCACGAAAGGATCAATATGCTTATGAAGGTATAATATTAAGTACAATGATTGTGTCGTTTATGCACGACAATAACCCCAAACACACCTTACGCCCTCTTCAACGAGGTATTTGGAACGAGAATTGTAAATTGCGCTAAAAATCTTGAAAAAATAAGAAATTAAATGTGTTTTTATACTTTATACCCAGTGTATTTCGAAAATATTTTCTTTCGAATCGAATTGCACAAGGAACCCCCTATTATTTCTATTAGTTTTCATCATAGCATATTATTGGATACAAATATTATTGAATACAAAGAAAATTCAACAAATAGGGCTTTCAGAGGTGAAAAAAGTAATATTCAAAGATGAAAACATATTAGCCTATATCTTATATCTTATGCCAACAATTTGGACAATTTGACAAAAAAAAATGACAGTGAAAACATGGTGAAAACGCGGCCTTAGAAACTACTGGGTGTCTGATAATTTATAATACATCATATTAAAGACGATACTATGGGCTAAATCCGAGAAATGTCCTTTTTACCCAATTTTCTTAAATCTAAAAAATTTTAAAAAAGTCTATAGGTATAAGTGTTATTTTAGTTTATTAATATAAATATCCATAACATTAAGCTTTAATTTAAGGTATGCTATGTGTCTGTAGATATAATAATCACAGATTTATGAGATCTGAAAAATTAAAAAAAAAATATTATTTAATTTCATATACCTATATGTGCATGGCATAAATATGCTGTGTTTAATATGTTAAATTTAGGATTTTCTCCTCAATGGTATACCGACTTCGCATAGAAAAGATTTTTTGTATCTTTATGGTGAAATGTCATAATCTTTTCTTAGTTTTAGCTTTCTAAAGCTTATTTTTTTACTTTTCAATTTTATAATTAATTTACTTACGATAGCTAAACATATATCAAACTTTTGAGCCCCGCCCTCTTGAAATTAGGCGTGGCCAACAAAAATATTTTTTTTATTTTACTCAGAATTTAAAACTTCGCTAGTGATAAAATTTTGGAAGTGATTTAAAAAATGTCACTAAAACCGACTTAAGCCAAATGTTGCAGTCATACTATTTGTATGTTCACAAATGATTTTAATTTCAATTTTTATAAAAAGTTTGTACCTAATCAGCATCCGATAAATGAAACCATATCAAAAATATTACCTACCTTGATCACTTTAAAAACTTAATTATAATTATCATTTAGGACTATGCCCAATCACACTAAAAATGGAGATTTATTAATCAAGTTTTCTGGCATGCCAGAAAACAATAATAATAGGCAACGAATCTTACAAACTTAATATTGCAATAACTTGATATTAACAAGCTTTTGAAAAACATAATTTTGTTAAATAAAACTTACCCATAATTCAGTACCCCAACTCATGTTGGAATTTTCAGCTGTTTCTTCCGCCAGTTTTAAGAATTTTTATAACAAATTGTATCCAAATAAAAGCTATGAAGCGATGATGAAGCGTTTTTTATTCCACAGTTTTATATTTAAGTTGTTTTATTTTTTGCACATTAATATATTTGTTCGATGTTTTATTTAAATTAAATAGTTGGCAACGCTCTAAGATCAAAAACTAGAACAACAAATAACAATTAAAAGAAAATGCATTTAAGAAAATTTTAAAATACAATGCCATTTACAAATAGCGTTAAAAAATCAATTATGAATTAAAACACTATTAAAACTGGTCATAGAAAACTCCCAAACGGCAAACAGATACCAAAGATATACAAATAACATAAAATGCTAAGAAATGAATCATAAACATTTTAACTTCAAGAAGAAAAAAGAAACACACACACAAACCCGATTACAAACAATTGGGCAATAATAGAGATAAAAGAAACAACAAAAGAAAGAAGAAAAAAAAACAATACAGGTAGATGAGAGGATAAACGAAAAAATATTAAAACAGGTAAAAAGTAATGGAAAACCCCTTACAACTCTTCATTTGGTAATTTAGTAACTTGAAATTAATTATTACACAAGAAACAATATCTATAGGTAGTTATATTTAGAATTAAAATTCACTTAAATTGCATTAAAGAAAAACCGGTATAAAATAATTTTCATAAGACAGAATTCTTCAAACTTAATACTACACACAAACATTTGTAAAGTTTTGATACCCTAAGCCTTTGCAGATTTCTAAACCTTTTGGGAAAAATGCACTGAGTTAGTTTGAAGGCTTGAAAAGACATTTGAAATGGTCACAGTTGCTGCGAAAAGTCTCTCACTAGCATTCTGTCTCTGCTGACGTCAATAGCACAGTGGCGTTGCCAACTTTCAATTATTTATGTATATATGTATTTACAGATGTATGTATGTTGTTATTGTATAGGCAAATTAGTTTTATTATAAAATTGCACAATTCACATAAAAACTATATTTTCCATTTTAGTTGCAGATGATTTTTGTATTATTTTTTATATAAATTTGTTGTACGCTATTCCATGTTACTTTTCACCATGCATTAAATAATTAGCAATACGTAAAATATATTTACTTTTTATTTGTGTAATAATTTTTGTTGTTGTTTCATTTAACACTTAGTGTTATTTGTTGTCATTGCTGGATTTTGTTTAATAACTACGTTTCACTTTTTCTTATTTTTAATTAGTTGCACTAATTTTCTCGTTGTATTGTCAATTCTTTTCGCATTGAACAATACAATAAACAATTTACTTTTCTTTTCTAAAATGGTTTTTGCAAGACACTTTAAATTCTTATTTCTTTCTTTTCATTTGTAGCACAAATTTTTCTCTATAGGTGCCTTTCCCTCCTAATCTATCTACTTGCACACAGATGAACCAAAAAATGTTTAGTTTGTGCAAAAGAAAAATACTGCAGACAACACCGTTTTCCAGTACCACTTTTTTAGATTTCACACATTTTTTAAAAGCTGCACTCACACTTTCGTACCGCTTGTTAGATTGCTGTTTAACTTTAATTTATATTCGCAATATTATTTTATATAAAAATAAACACAATTTACTAATTTGTGTGTGTGGAATTTTTTATAAATCACACAAAATTCGTTTCGCAAAGGGCGTTATTTCCGTAACAAGGTGCTTTTCCTTGTACTTCGCTCAATAAACTAATTTTTGTTGTAAATTTTATCTTTCTTCGAGCATGGTTGGTTTATCTAAATACTAGATAATACAACTATGTAAATTTAAAATTATAAGGTTGGTAACTCTATTACAATTAAATTTTATTATTATTAAAAAAAATTGCCAACTCTGCTTAAACCACAAAGTATAAACTTAAACATAAATCCCGTTGAATTGATTATTAATGAGATATTTTTTTGTAATTTTCTAAATATTTTTGGAATTTATCGTGAATAAAAATTCCACATAAAATTTGTTTCCTTTTGTTTTTTTTAACAGTGAATTTTAATAGGAAAAATGTGAAAAGAGAACAAATTTCATGTGGAATTTTTATTCACGATAGGGGTCAATTTCTATACTTTAGCCCTAAAAACATAAAAAAATTGTAATTGGTTCACAATTTTACTTTTACAGAAACATGTTTTTCAACGAGAAATTTCTTTTTCAAAACAACCCGGTATAGAGTAACAAAATATAATTTATCAAATATGCTAAGTATTTCTCAAAGTCATGCATATACTACAAGCTGACCCGGTACGCGTTGCTGGCCCTAAGCAAACATTAGTGTTTTATACTACACTATTTAAATAGAGATTTTAACGAAATTTACGGCCTTTAAATAAAAATCCATGGAATACCTATCATAAAGTTTTTAACAGAATATCTTGCATATGGAGTAGATATGGGCTCAATCAAAAAAGAAACGCATGTATTTAAGGCAAATTGGAAATTATATTTATTTTTTACTTCATTTTAAGGCCAGCGGATAGACAATGTTTTTTTATTTGGTGTAAAAACGTATAAATTTTCTGGCGTGCCAACTCGGGAGCAAACCACATACAACTGGCCGTGTGAAAAACATGAATTTTCCAATGATTGTCCTCGTGGTTTATTGATGGAATAGCAAAGGCAAGTTTTTAATATATTATTAAATATACCTATATTAATATATGTATATTAAAATACGATATGCATTTTGGATTTTTTAAATATCAATAAATTTATTAAAATTTTCGAAATATGTTTAACATTTTACATTATCAAAATTGCTAAAAGATTTTATACCCCCGTTTTAAAACTTACGTTGCAATCAGCGGTTTTCTATATTTTGTTTGTATCCAAACACGATACATTTTCAACATACGGCCCCGGTTCACTTGTAAACGTCTATCAATTACATTTTGTTCCTCAACAAAACCATTCTTGGTAAATAAATCTCTCACCTCTTCTTGTGTAAAGAAATATACCATAGTACCATCACCACGAACATACAGATTGTCTTCTAAACATTTACCACTTTTAAAGCGCAACTGTGCCAAATCGTAACGTCCATAATCACGAAACAGTAACAAACCACCAGGTTTTAAATAACGATAACAATTTTCTGCAATGCGTTGCATTTTCTGTGGCTCTATTGCCGACAGGACAAATATTAAAACTATAATGTCTTGTGATGCCAAATCAAAAGGCACCTGCCATTCATCCAGTGTGGCGTCCATAACAAATACTTCACAACGTTTATCGTCATACAGTGAATCAGATTTAAAAATATCTATAGCTTTGGCTGAAAAATCACAGCCATATACTGTAAGCTCAGGTTCTTGACTGTATTTTAAAATAGGTAATATTGTGTTGCCCACTCCACAACCAAGTTCAAATATACTTCTAGGTCCGGGTATATCTTTATTGGGTGCAAGTTCAGGAAATTCTGTAAATAGCCAGTGACGATCTTTGAAAAATTTGTTTTGATGGACGCCGTAAAATGTATCCCAAAATCTGTCCGCTTCACTCTTAAATTTCTCCTTAGCAGTATCTGGCATTTTAATTGTGGAATTTTTAACTACCGCCTGTAAAGCCTGTTGTTCTTGCTCCTCGTCCCATTCGACATTATCCCTAAAATAAAATAGTTGAAAAAAATTATAAAAAGTTTTAGAAATTTACACGCACCAGGCATTAAATCTATACAACTCTTGGGGATTTGTCAATACACGTCCACCTCCAGCTGGTTTCTTACGATGCCTGGTGAATTCCCAGTTTTTAATTTGAGAACAGTTTCGTTGTAATACACCAGCTTGTACGGAGATGTTTGTTATGAAAAATCGCAATCGATTTCCATATTTACCAAGCGTTATGTGAAAAGACATCATCTTCATTGGTTAGAAAACGATTTCCAAATTTAGGTCTCTTATCGGTGCATTCTTCCAAACTGGCAGCAGTACCTTCCTTCGTGGAGTCGCACATGTTTACATTGAACAGCTGAAAAAAACTAATACAAATGTAAACAAACCAATAGTTGGTAACTCCAAATATTTTATTTTATTCTGAAATTAGTTTAAAAGACCAGTGTTGTCAACTTGGTGCGTTTCGCACCATTTTTGGTGCGAAAAATTAATTTTAGCGTTTCGAAATTTTTTCAAAGTATAATTATTTTTTCTTATAATAATTCCCATATTAATTTTTTTTAAGTTCACTATTATACAACGAAAACGGTTTTCTTCTAAGAATTTCAACGGCCACAGCAACCAACCAACAACAACGACGACCGACGGAAGAAGAAAATTATGAGAGTGCATAAGGAGAAAGAGGAAGAAGAAAAGAAGAAAGAAAGAAAACAAGGTGGGTGTGTGTGTGTGTGAGTGGAGGCTAGCTAGTTAAAAAAGGTAGTTTAAATTCTAGCGGAAAATTTTTTTTTTTTTGCTCGTGTAGTGAGTGAAAGGAATGTGGTGAGTAAAAATCGTGGTAACTATAAAAAATCGTGGTGAGTTTTTAGAAATTCACCACAAATACTGTTATTCTAAATTTTTCAAGGTCATTGAAAAATTGGCATCCTAAAAGTAGTCAATATGTTTTTAAGAAAGTTTCTACAGCATAACTTAAGGTGTCAAAAAATATTTGAGTCAACCTGTAGCCAAAAAATCAAACAAGGTGATCCAATGTAATATTATGCTTATTACCAGTGTTGTCAATTCCGAATAGCATATATGAGTATTTTTACTATTTTAATCTAGTACTCTGTTCAAAATTTCAAGTGGAATGCTGTCAAAAAACATGTTAAAAAAATCACATGAAATTTTCATTAAAAGATGTTGCAGAAGTGACTGTTCATTTTGTGAAAAACATATGAAATGTATCTGGCAACATTATTTTTTCACAGCGAAATAATTAAAGTGGCAAATGTTTAACGTGGAATTTTAAATAACAGTTGACTGTCCCCCAAAAGCTCTTCTGTCGCAACAACATATCTATTATTTGTTGTGCTGCTGCACAAGTGGCCAGTAATATTTGTTTATTCATTTTTATTTCACGCTTTCGATTCAACACAGATCTTTAAATATTTTAACTTTTATTTATTTTCGATTTAAATTCATAAAAAAGCAAAACATGTGTTTTGTTTACAAAAGTACATTAGCTATACGTCAAATTTTGCGTATGAAATAATTAATGTTGCCCAAACATTTTTCCCAAACAGAGTACTGGCTTTAATCGTTGATCTCTTTTTAAAAAGTTAAAAAAAGAAGAAATTAATTACATCTGGTACAAAAAACAAATTTTAGTTTACTTTTTATTTTTGTTGTTTTTTATTTTTTATAAAAACACTGAACTGTTGAATATTGTTATAAATTATATTTTTTATGTAAAATTATTTAAATAAAAAAGAAAATCTAAATTTGGTGCGATTTTTTTCAAATGGCGCGTTTTTTCTCAATGTTGGTGCGTTTTGAAATTTCAAAGTTGACAACATTGAAAAAGACCAGTTAAGCTGTGTTCACATTATGTGTATTTGTCATATGGACTGTCACTTTTTCGCATGTCAAATTTGTACATATAGTCTGAACACCTTCAAACAATATCATGTGTTATTTCTCTGTGTGCAATACATATGACATTTTTGTATTTAAAACGAGTTATATTTTCAAGTGACAAACCATCTGACATCAGTTGTTTTTTATAACCAAAATTTTGTGGCGGCAAAAATGAATTGAAATTTTAATAAATATAATTTATACCTAATAGTAAAACAAAAATACAAAAAAAAACACACAAATTTATTATTGAAAATAAAGGGAAAATTTGAAAAGGAGTTAACAAAAGTAAGTACATATGTATGTGACTTAACCAACATATGAACATGTAATTTATAAACCGTATGTAAAACTCAAATTTTGACATACACATGAAATCACATATGGGTAGAAAAGTGACATTCCACATGACAAATACACATAATGTGAACACTACTTACTATTGTGATTGAAACCGAACATCTGTTCTCATGAGAGAAAAATTCTAACAACGAAATTTTAATGCAACAACACCGGCAATCGGAGGATAATTAATATAAATAATAAATAAATATAACTCACTTCCAAAGATGTATTCATCGGCAAAAAAACTACAAAGAGTATTATCCTCGCGAGAAATACGTAAAACATTTATTGAATATTTCATCAAAAATCATAATCACAAATTTGTACGTTCTAGTCCGGTGGTACCGTTTTGTGATCCTACAGTGGCATTTGTTAATGCTGGAATGAATCAGGTGGGGTTAATACAAATATTTTTTATATTTCGAGTTACTAATAGTTTATTTAATAGTTTAAATCGGTATTTTTGGGAACAACACAACCGCCCTACAAAAAAGTGGCAAATTCTCAGAAATGTGTGAGAGTTGGAGGTAAACACAATGATTTGTCGGTTGTGGGAGAGGATAGTTACCACCATACATTCTTTGAAATGCTGGGCAATTGGTCTTTCGGAGATTATTTTAAGGTAACAGGATAATTATGAATTTCTTTAATTAAAGTCTTGTGTTTTTTAGAGTGAAGCTTGCACTATGGCTTTAGATTTACTTAGGGGACCCTACAATATTGATATCTCCCGCCTTTATGTCACTTACTTTGCTGGGGACAAAGTTTTAGGCTTACCAGCCGATTTGGAATGTTTCGAAATATGGAGAAGTTTGGGGTAGATAAAGTTTTGTTTGAGTTGTATTTTGTTTAATATTTTTGGTATTGCTTGTATTTTAGTTTTCCCTCTTCACGCATTTTACCTTTTGGTAGTAAGGATAATTTTTGGGAAATGGGCGCTACTGGACCCTGTGGTCCCTGTACAGAAATTCATATAGATCATCGTTCAGATTTAGCTTCTCCTGAGGAACGTTCGAAGCTAGTTAATGCCGGACGTTCAGATTTAACAGAACTATGGAATCTTGTATTTATACAATATAATCGGTAGGCTATGATGATTTTTATTATCAATTTTCATTTTTGATTGGTTTAAATATACATTGTCTATTTCCTTTTCAGCAATGAAGATTGCACCATATCCCCATTACCAGCCAAACATGTTGATACTGGCATGGGTTTTGAGAGACTGGCAGCTATTTTACAAAATAAATCCTCCAACTATGATACAGACTTATTTGTGCCACTTTTTGATGCCATACAAAAGGTAATTTACCAAAAAAAAAAAATGCAAACATTTTATAAGAAACCAAAAACAAATATTTTTAATAGATATCTAAAGCTCCTGAATATAGTGGCAGTTTTCCATCCCGCTCTGATGCAGCCACATTAGATACAGGCTATAGAATTTTGGCAGATCATGCCCGCATGATCACAGTGTGTTTAGCGGACGGTATGTTACCAGATCAAAAGTATGTAGACTATATTAAGACTTTTAAGCAACATATTTGTAATCTGTGTTCACTTGTATTTTAGTCAAAAACTTAGACGTGTATTGCGCAAAGCTTTAACTGTTTCTGAAAATATATTCGCTAATGAAAAAATACTTACACAATTAATACCGGTAGTAGTTGATTCATTGGGCTCAGCTTATCCCGAAATACCAAATAAACAATCGGCCATTTTAGAATTAATAGCCCATGAACGGGAGGTATTCAAGGCTTTGCGTGAAAGTTCTTCCAAGGCATTTACCGAGGTACTTAGTGAATTTCCAAATTTGGAGGACATTGATTTAATGGAATGTCCTGGATTCGTGCCAGCTTATAGGGAATTTCAAGCCTTAAAGGATACATTTAAAAACAATAAAATACCTGGTGATTTTCTACACAAACTAACCGATACCTATGGTTTAACCGAAGAACATTTTCAAAAATTGGCTCAATTAGAAGAAATGACATATAATGTAGCTGATTATCAAGCGGCTGTGGCCAAAGCCAAACAAAAAGCTAAAGGCTCAATGAACATTAACCAATACTCGGATAAATTCTTACAACGCATTAACGAATCTTTGGTAGATTTGACTAAAACTTTGCCAGCCACAGATAATCAACACAAATACAACTACAGCTATGATACTAAAGATAAAGAATACATTATACCGGCCTTAAAAACTAAAGTATTAGGTATACTCTATAATGATGTTAGTGTCCAGGAGGTGGTATGCAATGGCATAACTAATACTCAAGATATAGTATCGATTGTCACAGAATCTAGTAATTTCTATTATGAATCAGGTGGCCAGCAATCAGACAAGGGAGTGTTTGTTTTAAAAACTAAATCAAATGATGAATATGAACTTAAAGTCTCTAATGTACGTTTTATTAATGATTGTGTGATTCATACCTGTGAGTTGCCGGTGGTGAAAGCCCGATTTAGTTTGGGCGTTGGTGATGAGGTGGTATTACAGGTGGATAGTCAACATCGTAAAAGAAATATATGCCATCATACAGGTATTTATTCTAATTGTTAAATTATATTTTTTTTAATTTTGAATATTTTAGCTACTCATTTGCTTAATGGTGCTATAAGATCATTGTTTAACAAGGTCACCTATCAAGTGTCGAGTGGGGTAACAAGTGATTATTGTAAGCTTGAGGTTGGTTTAATTGGCAAACGCATAACTAAGGATGATGTGGTCAAAATCGAGGATCTTATTAGGTAATTATTTTATTATTAGGAAGAAATACTCGTATGTATTTAAATAGTTTATTTATTAAAGAAATAATTTTATATAGTAAGACAATTTTCCATAGTGTACTTTTTATAGCTGATATAAATGTTAATAGTGGGCATCTTTACAGCAGAAAATGTATTTTATTAGCTGAATATATATTAATTATAACACTGGATGTATTCCATATAATATTTAGGGATCTTTTTATAACTGGAAATATATTCCATAATATATTCGTGGGTGTCTCTCTTGATAAAGTCTTTGTATTTCCAAAACATGGCAATTATGAAGAAAATTAAGGATTTTTTAAACAACATTTTGAAAATTTAAGAAATGTTTCGAACTCAAGATCGAATTTTCTGACATGATTTGAATTACTTTTTAGTTGCAAGTGTTAAGAAAGCATTAACATTTTTAATTTTTATAGACAAAATTTAGTTTCGAAATTCGTAAATGTGAAAAATCTAAACAAAATTCTTAGTAAATAATATTTTACAAGTTTTAAAGATTTTTAGAACTTAAGTTCGAATTTTCGAACATATCTCTAAAAGTGAATTTTCTGAAATTACTTTTTAATTATGTAAAAAAAAACATTACAACATTTAATTTATAAGAATAAGTTTAGAAACTAAAAATATTACATACATAATTTTTCATTTATTATTCCAAACAAGTTTTATATACATACATATAATTATATCATAATTATAAGCTTTTCATTTTCTGTTAAAAATTTTTTCATTTTTATTTGAAGTATGTCAATTATTATTTTATTGTAATTCAAAACTTGTATTATCCCTGAAGAAGCTATCCATTGTGATAGCGAAATATTGGAAATAAATATACATACATATATAAATAAATTAAATATTTTTATATAAAATTCAAGTGACCTTATTGCTTGTAAAAAGAAACAATTAAATATTAAAAAAGGTCAAATAAACGAACTAAATATTACAACTAAAAGTTTTTCTTGACAAAATTGGATTTCGAAAATCGTAAATGTAAAATGTGGATTAAGAAAATATAGAATCTGTTTTTATATGTGTAAACTACCGGCTCTAAATAATATTTAGTTTCAAAAATTTTCAAACCCGAATTTCTTTTAATTATTTGAAAAAATCTTATCGAATTTTTAATCTTTCTTTAAGTTCATACTAACTACTAACTAACTATAAAGATTAATAAGTAAAACTATTTCATTTCCTTAATTTTAGCCAAGTAATCTCCTCCGCCATTCCAGTTAATGTCGACCTATGTAATGCTGCCGATATCTTACAACAAAATGACGTTACAATGGTGCCTGGGGAAATTTACCCTGAAACTGGTTTACGTTTAGTTAACGTAAGTTGTGATAGTTTAGATATGCTCTCAAAAGAATTATGCTGCGGAACACACGTTACAAATACTCAGGAACTAGAATACTTTTGCATAACGAATCTTAAGCAAACAAATCGCGCACGTTATGCCTTTACAGCGGTGGCCGGTGAGGCAGCCGATAAGGTAATTATAAACATACAAACAAATTATTAGTTTGAAGTATTTCATACTTTTTATTTAAGGTTTTTAAAGTGGCTGCTTTATTGAAACATCGCATTGATATGTTGGAAAAAGAACTTAAGACTGATAAACTTTCAAATGCTACAGAAATAGAATTACAAAAAATAAGACACAATCTGCTGCACTTGGATATACAATTGCCATATATTTTCAAAATGGACACATTGGAGCGTATAAATGAAATATTAAAGAAATTGAAAGAAGCTGCCAGGACTAATATTAAGTAAGTTGGAGATTTATTTTTATTACAAAACTTTGAACTAAAGGAAATTTTCTTAATAACCAAATATTCAGCTAAAATCACTATCAGCCCAATCGGCGGAAGTTTTTTTCCCATTTTATTTTTTTAACATTGAATTTGAATAGGAAAAATGAGTAAAGGGAAAAACTCCCGCGGAATTTTTATTCATGATTGGGCTGTATAACAATTATAAATTGTTTTCTATTGTTAGAGAATTGGTAGAAGTGGAGATGCGCAATGTTTTACAGGAGAAACCTTTAGAGACTCATCCATTTATATTACACTACATCTCAAGTTCAGCATTAATGGAGGAAGTTCCTCTACAAAAGGCCACAAGACTTTGCACAGATCGCCCCATATTAGTTATAAGCAGGAGTGATAATATTCTCAAAGCCAGATGTTGTGTTCCCAAGGTAAATTTACTCAGTACTGAAAACTTACAATAATTGCTGATTTAATTCTATGGGATTTTTATTTTCTTTAGCAATTTCAAACGGAAAATTTCAATGCCGAAAAATGGTTAAAAGAATTTGCTAGCATTTTCAAATCTCAAGTAGCCGCACCTAAAGGACAAAATCCCCACGAAGTTTGTAATATGAAGGGTAAAAAAACCTCTACACAATTCGAGGAAGAATTGGAAATTGCCATGTGTAAAGCCCAGAAGTATGCTCTCAAACATTTAAAGTAAATTATTGTTATTTAGTATTTTAAGGAGTTTTTTCAAATCAATTAATCCAATCAACAAATTTAAAAGAGATGTATTAAGAAACGGTTTGATTTTAATAAATTATTAAGAAATAAATCACAAAATTGTATGTCTTTTATACATAACTAGCTGAACCCGATGTGCTTCGCTACCCCTTGGAGGTAAAGCCGTTAATAAACGTTGGAAAAAAAGTAGATGCAGAAGTATTCCTGAGTCAAATCTGCACGCTGTGAAAATTTAAGAATGGTTAACAGTTCCATCCTCCAATGGGCGTGCTCCCACTTTTCTTTTGGTACGTATTTCTATTCATGACAATACCATATATAGCAAATACTGCCGCTGTTGGTCAAAAAATTCCCAATATATGACGATTTTAAATTTTGGGTTATATGGACGAGGCCACGCCCAAAATATGGCGATTTAATTTGTTTGGTTATATGGAAGGTGTCACTCCTGTTAGTGCAATCAACATTTCATATAGCCTATTATTCCTTCCAGTCACAGTAACATGCTGTGAAAATTTAAAGAAGATCGGTCTAAAGGTTTGGACTCCTATTAAGCACAAACATACAGACAGACAGACATTAATTTTTATATAGTATGTATATAGGTTTATTATTTTGTTTTTTGGATAGATATTTTACACTTTTCAACTTATTTGTAATTACAAAATTTTAACTTACAACTAAATAGATGTTTACTTTATATAATTAACCACGATAATCAGGATCATTGTGTTCCTCTTCGTATTCCTCCTCTTCTTCGTCATCATCTAAAAAAGAGAAATTTGAATATATTTATTTTAGTTTCAATTTGAACTTTTAAAAAACTTTGAATTATTAAAAGAATTTTCGATAAAAATTTTCAGTCTTATTTCCAAAAAACACTTCTTTATTATTATATAAAAATGTTTTGGTAAAAATCATACTCACCATGTTCACGTCTCTTGCGAACATACGCCCGTTTTGTTGTCACTGGCGGCTGATCAGTCTCTCCATGTACCAAAGAATTGCGATAGAGTGTTAACGGTTGATATTCCTCTGGTTTACTCGAAGGCATACCCGGTGAAATACGACGATCCAAAAAGTTCAATATTACTTTCTTATCCTGTTTTAATAACTTATGATTGAATTCATTAAGAACCTCAAGGAAGAGCAAACGTTTTGGTGCGGCCACAGGATCTTCCGGTACATCGCCAACAGCAAATAAGATGCCAGCACGATGTAACGCTATAATGGGTTCACGATTTTTAATGGCATCGAAACCGAATGTTAGAGCAAAACGTTTGGCCAATTCTTTAAGTTCACTAAACTCATGAGAGTTCTTAGAGACAATTTCATTGTCCGACTGACTTTGTAAATCCTTAAAGACGGCTATTAAACTCAAAAGTAAAGTTAAGGCAAAGTTAATTTTATTGATTTCGCGAGCCTTGCCCAAGGTGGCCTTGATAATATCACCATATTCATTGTAACACTAAAAATATCAAATAAAAATACGTATATATTTTTTTTAAATTTGGTTGATAAAAAATTCTTAACAACTTACTTTGACATAGTATTTGAACATGCCAGCGGCACTTTTGGTGGGTATGATATTGTAGACCACTAGCTTGCAGTAGGAAGCCAAAAAGTTACGTTTCTTATGCAGCTCCATAATACGAATTTCATCTTGAAGATCTTTGTTTTAAAAAAAATTCACCATAAAAAATTTAAAGATTTATTGGGTTTTATAAATACCTTCTTGTTTCAACGAAAACACATAGTGTTGCACAAAATTATTCAAAACCAATTGTTCATCCAAAGTGGATTTGTATTCCAAACTACGAACATTTGTATTTTCATTACGTGACAGTTGGTCGGAGAAAGTTATTAATAAATCACAAATGGATTGATAGGCCTAAAAGCAAAAAAAGAAAGTTTGAATTTAAAATTGCTATCGAAAATATAAAAATATGTACCGCTTCTTGTATTTGATCTGTGGGGCCATCACGTGTAAGTTCGTAGCAGGCAAACATGTATTTTTCCAAATTCTTCCTTAACTCAGCCACTGACTCGGCTATTTGTGAGGTTTCACATTGATTTTCTATGTAATATAAACCCCAACTTATGGAGAAATAACAAGCTTCTATGCAATAGGTTAAAGCCTCATTAGGTAAATTTCGGCCAGGATTTTCTTTAGACTGGCACTCCTCGACATCTTGATACACCGAATCAAATAGATTCCAAGGATTTAAATTGTGTGAAGAGAAGAGTATAGAAACTACTTTTAAGGAGCTGATAACATTATAGATTTCATCTTCATTGGGCAATTCTTCGCCAGCAATTAAATTACGCCAATCTTCTATGGAATCTTTGTATTTATTTACAGCATTATCTATAATATTCGAGCGAGCCACATCACACCTGGTATATGTGGCACTACCTTCTCGACACAAATACTCTAATGTTTTGGCACAAGTCTCCAAAACATCACGATCTGTGTGCACCGACATTATGTAGCTCATTTTATCTAGTAATGCCTGCAAATTAGCTTCTTGACGATTTGTGGTGTAAATGTCTAGCTCAAAATATTGCGGTACAGACAGTAAGTTTGTTAATTTCTCACTATCTGCCTGATATTTCTCCAATAACGAGGGCAAAGTTACAATGAAATGTTCCGTTAAACGCACTTTTTCATCTTGTATGGCTTTAAGTTCTTTAGCACTGAGAGATATTTTACGATTACTGGCACGACCTACAGGTGCTTCTCCTGTCGCCGCCTGCTTCACACTACTGACCATAATTTCAATTAATGTTGACTCTTGTTTGTTGTCTAAAACTTCTTCATTGGGGCCTGGCTCCTCCAGCAACAAATCTGTCATACATTCCCAATCTTTTACCATGGTATTGTTGTCCATAAAGGAATCCACCAAATAGGCACCGTGTTCATGTAGTTCTGATTCAATCATAAATTGCACTAAATCACGTATTAATGGAGTGTTGGGTAGACGTATTTTGCCTCTTTTCGTTTTAGTCTCTTCCATGTCAGAGGTTAAATGAAAAAGGCGTACATTAAGGAAATCAGCAGCGGCCTGAGCAACACCACGATGAGAAGAATAAACTAATTCATAAACAATTTCACAGTCTTTATCGGCTAATATGTCCGGATGAATTCTATTGAAAAGTTTATGTGAAATAGAAAAAAACAGTTTAATAAACAAAATTATTGATGAATTTTAAGCATTTTAATGAAAACTGTATTATTAAATGTCTCTAAAAACTTTTTTAACAAAAAAATACAGAAAAATCCTGACCCTCTTCAAAAGCGGATTAGTCAACATACTTGCCACGAAGGTCAACCCTCCATTACATTTCTAAGGCATCAAGCCTATCAATCACTTTTTTCAATGGCTATGTATAGTAATAACAAAAATCATTTAATACTCACTTTAATATACTTATAACCAATTTAACCGCATGAACCGCCACTTCAAACTCCTTATCCAAAGTCATGGCCACAATACGATCTTTAAATTTCGAAGTAAATAATTCCAATTTGCCTTTAAGTTCCTCTTTGTCATACAAAGGTAATAAGGCTTGTAAACAACGCAAACGCACCTCGCCAACTTTGTCGTGCAAGGTCCAACCTATATATTTAAGATAAGAATCATCTAAAAAGTTTTGAGGGTAATTTTCCATCCATACGCCTATTTCTGCCATACATATAGCTCGTATATCGGGTAAAGTATCTCTAAAAACAAGATTACAAAAAATAAAAAAGTAAAAATCATACACAAACCAAGATGTAATTACCTATAGCGATGCACAAATACCGATTTGAACATATAGGTCAACATATTCTTAATTTCATCCATATTCTCTTCTAACTCAGCACGTTTAGCCATTAGGGATTCTAAACGATCAGAAGCTCGGCGATCACGGGACTTTAATAAATATTAATTATTAAATAATACCAAATATAAACCACAATTCTATCTAAAATACCTTGAGACGTTCTGCTTCATACTGCTTAGCAGCATTTTCAAAATTATTTGAAACCAATAGAGCCACATCTACCAAAGCCGTCATAAGTTTCATGGCTTAAAACAGAAAAAGAGAAATAATTAAATCTGTTTAACTTTAAAAAAAAATATGTTTCTACAATAATTACCTGCCAAAGTGGCGGTGTGTCTGAAAGCCCGTACTTGGGAATCAGACAAACCGGTCAACAATGATATAACATTGTCCATTAAAAACTGATCGTATATTATAGAGTATTGACATTGTTTCACCAATGTTTGAACAAAATCACAAAAATTCATTTTGAACTTTTTCCACTGTTGACCTGGTATAATCAAAGGATATTCACCACTTTCCTACAATACAAACAGACAATACATATCACCCATAATAAACTACATACCAAATTTTTTATTGTACCTCATCAAACTCTTCCGTCATTTTTCTAATAACCGCTGTATGATCCATAGGATGTTCGGTATCCTCTGGTATTTTTCCCTTACAACCACTGGCATTTATAAAAAATTGCAATAGAGCTATGAGTGCTGTATCACGATTTATTTTATACTGTTCAATCCAATCGTCTACTATGCTTGCAATGGGTGATTTTGAATGTCTTACTATAAAGTATAAACTATTTTCATCTGTTGTCACATCACGTTCCATATCAATACGTTCCTGTTCTTTATCAATATGTTCTTTTCTGGGACGATCGATTTTCTCACGGCGACCGGTACCCTCACCGGGAGGTTTGCGTGGCGCCTGAGCTTTACGTTTGCGAACGACTGGGGCAAAAAAGTCATCTTCGTCTTCATCGATAATAGGTGGCTTGTCTCGCACACCACCGCGAGCTCTTAAGCGCGTCATGCGCTTAGTGGGACTATCACCATCTGATATGGAATCATTGAGGTTTTCCCTATAAACATATATAGATAATTGATTAAAATTTTATCTACACTATAACCAAATTGTTCATTAAGTTCAGCATTACCCTTGCTCCTCATAATCGGGTGGCGGATCATCCATCCTTATGCGTTTCCCACCACGTCTAGCCATCATTTTTTATTGCTGTATACACTATTATAAAATATTCTTTTCTTTATTTATTTTTGCAACATTTGTGAAAATGCATGTTACTAGGATGAAGTAACAATTTCAAATTGTTTTTTACAGAAGTTTTGTTAAATTTTTTAAAGTTTTTCACAAATTTTAAAAATTTTCGCAAAATTACAAGGCGTCCCTTCAATTTCTTTTTTATTTCTGTGTGATAGACATTCACAGAGTTGTATATAATGGTCTATTTAAAAGTTGTTTTTTGTTATAACAAGGCTGGAATGTATTAATTTATTAAAAAAAAAATCGAAAAAGTTAAATTTATTATTTAATATACATACATATATTTATGACTATGATATGATATTTTTATTTGGTTGATAGCTTTCTCATTTAAATGCATCAAAATGTTCTATCTTAATTCAGGATTTATATGACTTTAAAATGATTATATATAATAGTAAATATCTCCTCATTGTCACGCCATTGAATAGTCCTCAAAATACCTTTCATCTTATATGCAATATGATACAATTTATAAAAATTGTAAAACATATGGATATACATATATACTTGTTCAAATATACATACAACATTGTAATAATTAAATTTTCTGAAATATTGCAATATGAGCAAATCTGACTTAAAACAATTTTATACAATCAACGGTAGAACTGGTGTTAAATATGAATAATGCACTTTTATGCAACTGTTAGCACATTGTTAACAAAAAAAATATAAATAAAAAACAAGACCTGTGAAAATTGTTGAATTATTTACATATTTTTTTGAGCATTTTCCAAACAAATCTGTATTTATAAATAAAAGAACACTTGCCACATAGAAAATCACAATGTCGATGCGCCCGGATGATCATCGTCGCAAATGGGACAAATCTGAATATCAGAAAAAAGCCCAGGAACGTTTATTAAATCAAGCTAAGGGAAACGAAAAAAATGATGAAGGTAATTTAAAGTTTTATTTATAAAATAAAAAAAAATTAAATAAAAAAACATCTTGTATTAAAGAGCCCGTCCAAAGAGAAAGCCTCAAACGCAGAGACTACAAAGTTGACTTGGACAGTAAATTGGGTAAAAGCGTAGTCATAAATAAAAATACACCCAGTTCACAATCGGGTGGTTACTACTGCAATGTTTGCGATTGTGTAGTTAAGGATTCCATTAACTTTCTGGATCACATTAATGGTAAAAAACATCAAAGAAACTTGGGCATGTCTATGAAGGTGGAACGCAGCACAGTCGATCAGGTGAAAGAGCGCTTTCAGGCGAACAAAAAGAAAATGGAAGAGAAACAAAAGGATTATGAATTGGAACGGCGCTTAAGAGAGGCCAAAGAGGAAGAAGAACGCTACAAAGAGCATCGCAAAGAAAAACGAAAGGATCGTAAGCGTAAAGCCGAGGAGGATCTGGATGGCATGACTTTAACAGATGATATGGCCGATATGGCGGCCATAATGGGTTTCTCGGGATTTGGTGGTTCAAAAAAGAAAGCATAACTTTGTTTTATTTGTTTCTCAGGTTAATACAAAAAAAATATTTATTACAAAATATGAAACAGGATCAATATTATTAACGTATATATAAGGAAAATGCATTAATCTACATATGTATGTATATAAACATACAACTGGAATAGTGAGTATGTGTATATAAGACAATTTAAATGACAAACACCTCTGGCCGGCATTGGATCATCGATATGAGGCAGTGATCTTGAAGTTTTACATTTAAACTAAAAAAAAAATAATTTAAAAAAACAATTATTTATCAAAAATTATATATATATATATATATTAAAGACAAAGAAGAAACTATTTTCTAAACTAAACACAAACTAACGAACCAATTGTAATTGCATTAATTAATAAAAACAAATTCTTACCGTTACTATTCTTTTCATGATTTCATCAGAGAAGGTACGTAACATTAAGGCTGGCTTTAGGCCACACAACATAGCCGTTTTAATATAGTTACAATTAATAATTTCATTGTAATATCTAAATACCATTAATAAATGTAGTAAGTAAGGGTTGTGATGCATTTTTGTTTGCGTTACTTACTGACAAACCAAAGCTTCATTGGACTTTTCAAACCAATCTGATGGACCCTCACAATCGTATAAATCGTCACGTAGTTCTGTTAAACACTCATGGTAATTGATTAGATCTATTAGAATATAATAATTTTTAGTTTTAGTGAGCTTTTAGAAGACAACATTTGGAATAGTGTTCCAGTGCCATCCAGATTTTTTGACCTGGGGTTATTATGTATTTCGACTCAAAACAAACATTTTCGAAATACAATTTCGAACGATTTTCTTTTTGAAACGAGTTACAAACGAGTTTTCCAGTGCTATCCAGATTTTTTGACCTGGGGTTATTATGTATTTCGACTCAAAACAAACATTTTCGAAATACAATTTCGAACGATTTTCTTTTTGAAACGAGTTACAAAATAATCCCCCTGCATATCTGACTGCATCATTTCCAATTTAATTTTAGAATTTCCTAATTGTCTTTCAGAATATTCCAATTATATTTCAGATGTTCCATTTCAGAAATTTCTATTAATTCAATAGTTTTATTTCCAAGTTTTCCATACAATTGGAAATGGTGTAGTATGGAAACAAATTGCTGTCAAACTTACGATTGCCTCTTGTATTGGGATTATAAAGACAAACATATGAATTAAAATAATCCAATCCATTATAAAGTTTCATATAAAGATTATCCAAAGGTAAAGGTATACTATCCGAAACAGTCTGGTTTATATGCTGCAAAACATCTGTAATATCTTGACAGGTTCTACTAATAGATTTCGCTGATAGCAAAATAATAATGCGTTCTGGACTTGTTACATATAAACGGGCTAATTGTAAAAGTAATATATTTTCATCACAATTCTCTTTAAGTTCTTTAGTCTGAGAAGTTGTCTATAAAAATGTTCAACATATATGTAATTAAAAATTATAAAAAAAATTATCATATCCTTTACCTTTATGATGATGTCTTGTTGATTAAAGGGTAAGTAATGTAATAAATCTTGCATATTTGGCAAATTCCAAAATGCCTCAGATTTCTTTAGAGCGAAAAGGCTTAAACAAAATATTAAAATTCGTTTGTTCATATTGTAATAAAATTTCTAAAAACATATATTTTTTTTTTTGTTTTTAAGACATTTATTTTATTTCATTTTTTTTTTAAATAAAATTACATAGATACATTTTCTTTGTTTATATTCCTTTTCCAAATGCGTTTGTTATAAAAATACTCGTTTATTATGTTTAAAGATTTTTTAGTTTTGTACCCCCTTTATTTTAATTCAAATTTTAATAATTAATAAAAAATGTTTTTTTTTAATAATTTATTAGAAAGAGACCTGGTTCGATGTTTCGTAAGAATTGTTTTCAAAATTTTTAAAGACAAAATAAAACTTTTCTCTTAAGTACGAATTTACGAACACGACTCATAGCTTCTCTTGTTATATCCTTCTTTGACTTGGTTTTGTTGTTGCTGTAATTCATGAATTAAATTTATTTAGGTAAATACAAAGCCATGTTCCACTGGTATATCAAATGGAATGTTAAAATATTCAGCTGGTAATTGCGTACAGTGAGTGGATTTAAAGTCACGAAAATGTTTGCGTAGCTATAAGTAAATTAACAATTAGAAGAGAAAGCATACAAAGTTACTTTAAAAAAGAAAACTTACCAAAAAATCGGCTATTTGATGGCGTACTTCTTCGGTATAATCTTCGCCAATGTCCATAGGATACTTTTTACCCTGATCTGAGGCATAGGTAATTAAACGAGACAAGCACAGCTCGTCATCAACGGCTATTTAGTTAAAAAGTTGGTATTACTTCTTTAGTATCATTTCATCACAAATATCAGTTTTCACTACATACTATCAGCTTTTTAAAAGTGTTCAATGGTAATTCTTATTATTTAAAAACTTACTTGTTAAATTACGTTTTTCAATGGGTTTGGCGAGAGTCTGCTTGCTACGATTTAGCTGAGCTGTTTTATAAATGTGAGGATAACGATACTTTAAAATACTTAAAGCCAAAAAGTTGCCACGATTAGTTTCAAGTTGATTATCTCTAAAAAAAAAATATATAAAATAGGTATATGCCATTATTTCTATACTAAATAAACACTAACTTACTCTGCTATAACTTCATCTTCGGTACGTCTTATCAAGCTGATCGGTCCATGATAATGTTGAGCTAATTCAGCATTATTTAAATTGCAATATTCACGTATAGCTATACGTACAATACCGGATAAACTAGCCGGCATGCGTGGCTGAGCTAAATATAAAACATCATCGAAGGTAGCGTCCAAAATCTAAAATAATTAATAAATTCCGTAAAAAACTAGTAAATTTGTAATACATATTTGGCATTTACCACTCCTTTTGCATCTGGGTAACAAGATGCAGCCCAAAGAGAATTAAAACCACCAATACTCCAGCCATAAAATATAATATCCTCAACAGCAAAACCCAAATGATAAATGGCAAATTGTACCACAGCCTCAATAGCATTTTTATCTTGATCGGGATATGGTTTACCAGTGCTACCCTCAAAACCAGGATGATTCCAGCCTAATACGGAATACTTTAATTCCAATGGTGTGCCCATAATGCCGATTTCATAAAAGCCGGCATTTCCTGTAAGAAGTTGATTTATGTCTTAAGTTACAATTGCGAATAAATCATAAATAAGCTTACCTTCTGAACAAATCACCAATGTTTTACCATTACTGCTTCTAATGCGATTATCCACAAATACAGTGTCAATATCGTTAGCATCAACAGTTCGTACTTTGTAGCGTCTGGCATTTTCTTCTTCAATTAGTTTTGCACGACCAGAAACTAACATGGGTTCTGAATAGAATCAAATTTTAAAATTAGACGCATTTAGAAAACTAAGCATTCAAAATAATTACTCATGTAGCTTTGTAACAACTTAATGGAACCGGGATACATCATGCGTATACCAAATGAGTGTATGGCAATATATGCTGCAATTTCACAGGGTATGGTAGCCAAACGAAATCTGCGTGTCGAGTTCTTAGCCAACATGGCTTTATTTTTCTTATCATCACTTAATTACCAAAAATTTATGAAAATATATACATTATATAAAATCTTATAACTGTTATTTACCTTTGTAAACTTTTTACATCAAAATCCACAGCCCAACTTTTAAATTCATAATCAAACAATCTTAAGGCCCTTTTGCCCTCCACCTCAGTTTTGGGTGATCTTAACAGCTCCATGGCTTTCATCAATTTGGTATATGAGGCTGATTGAGTACGACCCAAACCACGCATCACCATCGAAATAATGACAATTATACCAATACTGGTGCTAATTTTAGCTAAAGTTGTTATAGAATCCATAACAAAATATCCCCGGCGATATAAAAATGTTGCCAAGAAGGGTGATGTATAGAAACCAATGTTCCACATTAAATTAATCTACGGAAAAATCAATCAATAATAAATGAATCTGATGCGTATAAAGCATTCGTCATACCGTTGAAAGTATTTGATCCCCAAACTTTTCAAAGCCACCAGCCTCATACATTTTCTGTAAGGATATAAAATAAGAAATTATGCATAATATTTCTTAATTATTTCTAAGTCTTAAAGAAATCTCTCTCAATAGTGTTGAAATTATGTTACGTACCTGAGTTCCGAGGCCATATTCCATATAGAGCTTTGGGCCTAATATGTAACGTAGAAAACTCATGTTGAAATAAGTTTTTTATTTATATTTTGTTAATTACTTTTTTCTTTGACCTGATTTTGATTATTAAAAAATTGAAATTTACTCAATAATGAAAATGCAAATTAATTAATGACACCAAAAAAATATCTCTTCTTCTTTTACTGTGCATTCACTGGAAAATAATAACAAATTTTTAAGGTGGCCCTTCATATTAATTGTTTAATTCACCCTCTGTTTTTTGGAGTCAAATATTCATATAGAGTCGTAATTCAGTTTTGGGCGCAGGGTAAATATTCAGGTAATATATTCATATAATTTTGAAGGTATTGCAAAATTTTTAAATACATACATATATTCATATTCTAATCATAATCTAATTGATAAAGATATTTATGTGTATTCGTCAAACATTCAATGTTTTTAAATAATATCATGATAAAATATCGAGATAAAGAACACAAAAAACATGTATGCCTAAGGTAACCAGTTACCCAATAGTTACACCAAACAACAAAAGAAGTACAAGATAATTTCTATCAACTTCTATATAACTTAATTTCTTTTTTTGAATATAAATTTGGTTGGCGGAGAATTAATCCTTCAAATTGCCAGGTTATCCCACGATCGATTCAAGTAAGTCCCAAGTCGACCTATACCTTCATATAGGAAGCTTAAATCTTATTATTAAAAAAAATATTATGTGACTAATGCACAACTACGAAAAACCGTAATGTGGTACAGTTAGACGACGCCAAGCATTAACCAATGCAAAAGTGAGACTCAATTCTCTCGAAGGCAGCGAAAAAAGGACGGCGATAATGACAATGACGCGTGAGTTCATTCTCCACCCAGAGCTGAATTATGACTGCAAAAACTTAATTTGGTATTTAATTTCTTGTTTTCTCTTTTTACATAGGTACTATGTATTATTTATTACTAACTTTTTATGCGTATGTGAAATTACTTGCATTATTTTTAACAAATAATAGTTTATTATTTACTTATTTTAAAACTGTATAGTAGCATTGTTCTTTTTGCTAAAAGTTTACAATTCTTAGTGAATTTCTATTTGGTTATAAAAGAAGAAGATTTAGTAAACAATGTCCTCCTTAACCGGTGTACGCGTTAATCTTTTTAATGAGAATTTTCTCAATGAATCCGAGCAGGATGCCAACTCCGTGCTCACCGAATTGGATAAAGGTCTGCGTTCCACTAAACTTGGTGTTCAATGTGAAGCCATAGTGCGTTTTCCACGTCTCTTTGAAAAATACCCTTTTCCGATTTTAATAAATTCATCATTTTTAAAATTAGCTGAATTCTTCCTCAATGGTTCTAATCTCTTGCGTTTTTGGGTTTTACGTGTTTGTCAACAAAGTGAAAATCATTTGGATAAAATTTTAAATATTGATGCGTTCGTTAAACGCATATTTATGGTAATACATTCAAATGATCCCGTGGCCAGGGCCTTGACCCTGAGAACTTTGGGTGCTGTGTCCCGCGTTATACCGGAGAAACAACAAGTCCATCATGCTTTGAGAAAAGCTTTAGACAGTCATGATACTGTAGAAGTAGAAGCAGCGATATATGCAAGTGGTCAATTTGCTGCTCAGTCCAGATCTTTTGCGATTAGCATGTGTGCCAAAATATCCGATATGATTGAATCTTTGCAGATACCGGTGCCTATGAAATTACAACTGATACCGGTACTAAGGCACATGCATCATGACGCGAATACAGCGGCTTTGGTTAAAAAGTTATGTCTTAATTTGCTACCTAAATATCCGGGCGAAAGTTTTGTGGTTGCCATATTGGCTTCGTTAACAGAACTGTCAGCAAGAACTTTAACGGGAGTACCAGACCAAGTAACATTGCTCTTGGAGTTTAACAACGATTTGCGTAAGCCGGTAAGAGCTCAAGCATTAAAATCTCTTAATAAATTAGCAGAGAAACAATGTGTTCATGCCTGGCCTAAAAGTGCTATCAAGGATCTTATAGCCAAAGCATTTCCTTGCACCGTACCATCAGAACAGTATTTGTTTTTAGGTATTATACTCAAACTTAGTGATTGTCCTTTAACTTGTCATATTCTACTGGCTCAAGAGGACGAACCCCCATCAGTTGTTGATTTGTGCAAAAATTGTCTATGTTTAAATGACTATGGCACAGCTAGTCAAGCTATAACTGTATTGGCATCGCTTGTTACCTATGCAGATTTGAGTAATAAAACAGAACGTATTACTATTTTAATGGAACTTATTGACTTGCATTTACAAAGTCTGCTCATGTGCACAGTACGTGAACAAAAATATGGAGAAGATTTGCGTAAAATTTTAGTCTGCGGCATTAGAGTGTCTTCTGTGAAGTCAGAATTTGGTGTATATTTGGTGACAGCACTTGCAAAACTTTTGAATGATCCTGTGGAGTATCCAGCAGCAAACGAGGAAGCTATATGTGAAGCGTTGGGTTCATTGTGCTCTTATTTTCAATTAAGAAAATTTGCGCCTCTAACTAATGAGATGGAAACTGATCAAAGTAACCAGCTAAGGGTAAAGTTAAACCAAAAAGCATTTGTGGAAAAAACTTTCTAAATGAATATGATCTTTATTTTTACAGACTAATCCAGTACTAAAGAATCTCCTGTTAATCATGCGTAAACTAACCATAACCACTGAACGTAACACAACTGAAGTAAGTAATAGGTCGATAGAAATACTTTCAGCCGTTGCTTTACAAGCCATGATGGGTTGTTTTATGCCTACATCGGTTATGCATACTTTTGAAAACATTCTTGTAAAATCAAATCCTTGGACTCAATATCGCATGGCACGTTCAGCAAGTCGCTATGGGCAACATTATTTGGCGGCTCATATTTATGTGAAAATATCACGCAGTACTGTTGTGGATAAACTACATTTTTTCCTTATGGGGTTGGCCCAGTTGGCTCAAGCTGAATGTATCTTAAACTATGGTGTGTCCTATGATTTCATGCACAAGAACTATGAATTGTGCGAAAATCATATTGTACGCAGTATGACTCTGGAACAGTCAATGCCGTTAATGCAACGCCTAGAAATGGCCATAAATTTGTGTTGGCAATCATTAGCTAGCCTAAGAGCCAGTTCGTCACCTTCACATCCATTTACATTTCAATTGGAATTTTTGAAATTACGCGCACAATTTTTACAGACTCTACACTCGGCCGTTACTATAAAAAATGCACAGATTATAGTGCCACCACCAGCTATAGCAGGTAGCTTAGCACAAAATTCGAGAGACTATTTGCAGAAATTTGGACATGTTACCAATCAGCTAAGAAAATTGGTTAAAGAACTGAAATCATGTGAAGAAGCTTTTGGACGTTTATATAAATCGGCCTTTGATGCCGATCCCACGACTTTAGAATTTCTGGAAATCATTCAGTATCAATGTGTTTTGTTTGCCCATATTGTGGAAACAATTTGTTTTGCAACTCCTTCAGATCCAACAGATTTCCAAGCCGAAGGCAAATGTCCCGAAACTAGATATTTAATCAACTGTTGTAGGCGCATGGAGGAATTAAGCAAGTCGATACCAGAAGAACCTGCCAATAGCAAGACAATTAACAATTTTCATTTGGATATTATATTGGCAGAAATTGAGGTCATTACCAAGACCCCGTTATGCTTGCCACGTTATTTCTTCCAAGTCTTGCAATCGACACAAATTAAATTATCAGTCAGTCCTCAACCGCGTAGTGACGGCAAGCCGGTCAATGTTCAGTCAGGCAGTAATTTAGTAATAAAAGTAGAAGGTGTCATACAGCACTATGGCAAAAGGCCATCTCTATTTCGCAGTGTAGAGTCGGTGCAATTAAGCTTGATGTCTAAGCTTTTGACTCCTCGCCCACCGGGTGAAAGTATGAAACCTCAAAGTGATACGGTTACACTAACACAAACGGTAAAACCGCAAAGAGATTTCTTATCTGGAAATTTCTTGGTACCGATATCATCGGGCGGCCAATGGCAAGTTACTTTGGAGACATACGTCATAGATGAAAAGGGTATCACCTGGTGCACGGGCCCTAAAAACTCGATGTTAGTAAGAGTACTAGATGATCCGGCCAAACAACAGCAAACTCCGGCTCCTTCAGTTCAAACAAGAAGATTTTAAGAACTAATCGTTTTTCGGAATACATACTAATTTTAAGCATTATAAATAAATACTAATTCTACTTTATGTTTTTACTATTTTATTTAATATTTTAACAAACTACTTTTGGAATGGATAATAATCCAAACCAGAATTGTAATTATATTTTGGTTTTTGTTTACGCTTAGCAACTTCAATCATTTCTTGGACATCTTTACGATAGGCGGGTGGTAACATTTCTTCATGTAAGGTACACTCGTATTTCTCAGGTTCTTCCACTTTGAAAATGTGACGCCGAACAATGTCGATATCACGTCCAAATTCTTCTCTCATATCGGCGATTTTTAAAGGCGCCGCATCGAAATTTATGGTAAAATACGTACCCTCACGATGAACCAAACCGTGTTCACTTATTTTATAGGGTAAGGCTCTAGAACCTAAATTTTGTAGTTGTCTTATAATGCCTCCTTTGTCCAATATAGCCTCAGCTGTACGTTTTAAAACCGATACCAATTCAGGCTAAAAATATAAATTTTATTTCCAAAACTTTATAAAAGTAAATAAAATATTTAGCACTTACTCTGGACATTTGCCTTAATACCATAGATAATTCATAAGAAGGCATTTTGTTAACAATTTATCTATTAATTTTTGTTATAAAACTAATAATTTAGCTCATGCCCAAGAAACTATGTAAATATAACCTCTATATTTATTACATTTGTTGGTGGTGTTCATTAAATGTATTCATTTTCTTAAAAATAGTTGGCAAATCAAGGAATAAAACTCAGCTGTTGATGTATATCAAATGATTCACAATAGTAGTAGTGAGAAATGGTGGGAAATATGTAGTTGAGATAAAGTTTTAAAAATTAAACGTAAATTGTGTGTATATTTTAAATAAAATTAAATATCAAATACATTTTGTTTGCATTAAAAAGGTGAGTGTTTTGTCACAATTATAAAAATTTATTAGATCACCCAAATTTTCAAAAGCAGATGGGAGATACATATGTATGTATCTGAAGCACATAGGACATTCAGCTTATGACTTTTGTCCCAGAACCGCTTACACTTGAACGTTATGTTTTAATCAAATCAGAACTGATTTTATATTTTGGAAGTAATATATGGCTATTCAAAAAATAACTTTATCGATTTTTTGTTTAAAATATAAGTGTTATGTTCCTTTTTCAATTTAAACCAATATTAAAGGATCTAGAGCCTATTTTATATGTAATTCAATATAAAAAATAGATTTTAGGTGGGAAATATATGTAAGTGATCACAGATTATCATTTATTTTCAATTTAGACTAGCGTTGCCCAAGCCCTATGTGCTTGGTTCTCATTTGTTTTTTTTTTTTTTTTGTAAAAGCACTTAGCTGTAGGCTGTGATTTTTAATACACAAGTGCTGTATTTGTGCAATACGAAATGCTTGAACAACTTTGTCTAAGTCCTGTTTCACACTCATCAGTTATCAAGTTATTTTTCAATGAGAAGGAAAGAGAAAATTATCTTTTATCTTTTTCCTTCTCATTTAAAAATACTAGACTTGACAGTCAGAACTGATGAGTGTGAAACAGGACTTAGACAAAGTTTATAATTCCATTAAAAAATTAATTTTTATTGGGAAATACATCCTTTATTTTCAATTTCGATTAATAATAAAGCTTCTACAGCTACTTTGATAATTCGATTTAAAAAAATCGATTTTGCGTGTAAAATATGAGTGATCGGTGAATAACAAAATTTTTTTTTCTAATTACACTTTTAATGCTGAGAAAAATGAAACAACAGTTTTATAAAATATTTATTTATTTTATTATTATTACCAAAAAATATAATAAATTACGGATAGAAGACAAATTTGGCGGATGATTTTTTAACACAAACAATTGAAATTGAAAGGTTGTGTTTGAGATAAGGACACTTTTAAATATTTATTTCCAATACTAGTTAAGTGTATGTGTATATATTGTATTAAACACGAGTAAAGATTATTAATGGCACATTATAAAATACGATTAAAAAATATATTTACCTCATCAACATCAGGTGAGGTAATAAATTTTTTCTATTCATATAGTCTATATAGGAGAGCAATTATTATAAGATGATTTTTGCTGGTTGGTTGGTTAGTGGTTTGATTGGTTAATTTTGTATGTGTTGAGACTGATTAGGTGCCAATTAAATTGTGGAAAAATAACTGATACTGATTGATATGGTCATAAAAAATTAAATCAAAGAAGAAAATAAAAGAACACAAAAGTAATAATGTATAAAAAGTGTCAAGCATTTATATAAGTAAATGGACTTAAATTATAAAAAAAGGCAAAAAGAAATAAAATATAATTTGAGTAGTTAATTAATTAATAATTTTAAAAATACACTTTTATAACTTATACATTTGCTGGTATTTCTTTATAATTGATACATTAAATATTAATTAAAATACAAAATTAATAAAGGAATGCAGAACATATGGAATGTCTAACCAGTTAACAAAACAGAACCAAGCTGTTTATTTTGGGATTTAAATAAAAATATATAAAACTTGATTGTACAGATGAAGAAGTATGTTGTGTTAAGAAGTGGTTTACATGTGTCTGGTGTTGCCAAAGTTAATGCCAGATTGGTTGGCACCTTTGTTGGAGCCATACTGAAGGGAAATGACATTTTGACCGGCACGCAATTGTTCTTCGGAGAAGTTACGGACATTCTTGTCAGCTTCCTTGGGGCCAATTGAAGGTTTGCCAAAGTTGTGGGCCTAAATAAAAAGATAAAAAGAGATGTATGTTACTAAATATGTTTCTAAATGATATTATGCTAATGAATGTACCTTTCTGCCCAAAGATTGAATGCAAATGACTACAGAGTTCAAGTTTTGTCTTTCCCACAAATCAACACTTTGGAAAGTTTCCTGTGTGGGTACACCAAAGTTTTTGGCACATTCCAAGAAAGCTGTCAATTGAAAAATAGGTTAATTATAAACTTTATAGGATAAATAAAAAAAAATCAATTTTTACCTGAAATGTTTTCCATGCATTTGAAGGCCATTTTACTTTCATTGATTTTCTTGACGGAACCGGGCTGCAAGCAATTGGCCAATTTGCAGAGTAAAACACCATCTTTCAAAACTTCAAAGAAATTGTCCATGTCACCGGAGGTGTTAATGGGCTCACTTGTAACAATCTTGATCCATTCCAAGCATTCTTGAGCTAATTCTTCGCTGTATTTGGAATTGATCTAATTAAAAGAAAAATAAAATTATTAAATATTAATTTAAACGTGCCATTATTATAGGAATTTTTATTTATTTTAACATAATTTAATAACTTTGTTTAAATTTTCATTACTTTGGCCTTATACATTTTATTTAGTGCAACAAACAGTCTTCTAGTGCAATAACAAACTGTGAGTAAATCAAATTAATTTCAGTTTTTTTTTGCAGAAAATGAAACAAATTACTTAGTTATCACATTTCATTGTATGTATGTACTTTTATATACGATAAGATATCAAATTCTATTTTAAACAATTACTATATTTCAGAATCGTTAAGACTTGTACTCTTTTTTAGGTTTTTTTTTTGTGAGATTGCTTTCGTTTTCGTATACAAATGTATTATTATCTGGAAAAGGGGAAAGAAAACAAGTGCTTTATAAGCCAACATTGAGTTCATAAAACTCGTTAGAGACTAATGTTAGCTGTGCAGTAATTTAATATTGTATTTACTTAATAATATGTAAAACATTTGTATAAATAGGAAAAGGAGTTTATAGAAATTTGAAGTATTTTCTTTTTTCGATTGGGTGAATGTTTTTTGTGGCCAGGTGTGCCAGATTTGCTGAGTTTTTAATTAAAAAATAGCTTTATTCTATAATCCCATGTCTTGACAAGCCATCGGCAGAATTACGGATACAAAATTGTTCAATCTCTTCTGTGTGGGGAATAGTCTTCTTTGTATTTTTTTTAAATGGCTGCATTTTCGTGTGAAAATGCCACACATACATAAATGTTCTGAGAACGTTGTTCAAATATAACATAACTTCAATTAGAGCTGTCCACACTAGCCAAAATTATGTGCAGACTAGAAATTGTTAGCTGAATGAACAAATTGATGGCTTGTCATGACGTAGTGTAAAGGAAGTTAATACATATATTTGAGCATAATTTTCATTTATTTGACACTAACAAAATATGTTTACTCAAAAAATATATCTTTTTTAATGGCCACAAAGCCGACATTGGAACTGCTTTTCAACAATGTGGGCTTAGTGATGGCAGCAGTTGCCTTTTGTGTAATGACAGCTTGTCAAATATTTACGTAACAAGGTGCTATCTTCACGGATCAATGTGGTTCCTCCCTCTACTTTGGTCATATAATTTAATTTACTAAGGCATTCAATCATACTACATATTTACAAACATTGAAAGTAAAAACTATTTAAATCTTAACCACAAATCTTCCGCGAGGAAGTACATACAAAAACTTTTAAAACTTGCACTTTTTACATACTTTTGCAATTTACTTATTTAGTTTACATTTCTATAAAACTAACTTAACCACAGTTGTAGCTAAATGTTCTTATAGTATTTTTTTATCAAAAAATAAAACATAAAATTTAATAATTATCAATTAAAGAAATTGGTTTGTGGTTTTAAAACATTTTTTTTCTAATTGTAACCAACATATTAGATGAACATTTTGTTTTTACTGTTTTTTTTATCAGGTGTTGTCATGTTGTTTTCTTATTTCTAACATAAAATTTTATTTTGTTTATTTAATTTTGTATACTTTGTTTTTATTAAATGTGCAACTGATAAGCAGTTGTCGACTTCCTACGCTAGAAAATTTGTTTAGTCGTATTTCAAGAGCAATTTATTAATGACTGCTAACTAAATAAACAACATCATCATCATAGTATTTCTGTCGATTTTATTAATTTCAAAGGAATTTCAAAAGAGTATGAAGAAATTGACCTCGACAAGCCTTGAATGTGGCCAACATCTTAAATTTGATAAACTATAAATTTGATTTAATATACGAAAAAAAAAAATAATAATAATAACAATAAATAGACCAATTTACTGAAATGTTAATACTTAGTTATAATAAGTATGCTTCATTGTATAATTTATTATTTATTGAGCAATAACTTAAAGTATTATAAAAAATTCAAAAGATAGTGTGGGTGTTGTTCAGTCTGCCAAATGAAACCTTTAGCTTGTTTAAAAGGTTTTTAGATTATTTAATTTTTTTTTTAGGAATTTAAGAATATTAAACATCTGAAGAGCATAAAAAGTATATAAAGTATAAACAGGGCCAAAAAATAATGATTATTATTGAGATTTAAAAAAAATAAATAAGAGTATAGTCGGTCAAACCCGACCATATAATACCCTACACCCATTATATGTTTAAAACAGTTTTTTTTAGAAATGGAAGCTAGATGGGAAATATGACCTATTATGGACATATTATCCAAAAATTTAATGCTTCATCTTTAAAAGATTTATAGAGTTTAAAGTGAATTATGGTGAAGGGTTTATATGGGAGTTTCGACTAATTATGGAACGACCGTTATAAAATTAGGTGCCATCATTTCTGTATATATGTATGTATGAAACTTATTTGTTTTCGAATTTTATTTAGATACCAACATTTTTAAGAGATTTATGGTCATTAAAGAGATTTTCAGAAGTGGACATTATATGGAAGCTACGACTAATTATGCACCGATCATTATAAAATTGTATCAAAGGATTTGTAAATACATATGTACATACATATATGAAACATATTTGAGTTCAATATTGTTTGGATACCAACATTTTTAAGAGAGTTATGCTCTTAAAAGTGATTTTAGGAAGTGGGCCTTATATGGGAGCCACGAGTAATTATGGACCGATCTGCACAAAATTGTAGATGTTATTAAGCTTCATTTACTAGTCAATTGTGGTGAAATTTGTTTGGATACTTGCATAATTCAAACATTTATGACCGGTAAACACATATCTCGGGAGGACATTTGTATGGGGGCTAGGTAAAATAATCGATTGATTTCAACCATTTTAATGAACCCCAACCGTCCTTGCGCCAAAAAAATATCATGTACAAAATTTTATCGAAATAGCTTTACATGGACAGACATTCAGCCAGCCAGACGGACGAGCGGACATCGTTAAATCGACTCAAGACGTCATTCTGTGTCGATAGGTATACTTTAAGGTGGGTGTTGGACTAATATTTATGGGCGTTACAAACATCAGCACAAATCCAATATATTCTCCCCACTATGTTGGTATAGGGTATAAAAATCGTATACAAGGAACAACATCATAATAAAATTAAGTATACCAATTTCATTCTAAGCAGATGTAATATCAGAAAACGATTTAAAAAATTAATTTTTATGATTAGTTTTTAGGTTTTATTTATTGCATACAAAGCAATTATTATATTTTATTTTTTGTTTATATTATAATGATTACTTTTGAGTTTTATTTTTAAAATTTCAAATAGAACTTATAACTTGAGTTTTACTTTTTTGTTTAGAAAATAAAAATTATTTCTTAAGTTTTATAAATTTTGTTCAATTATAAAACATAATATGAAAATATGTTTTTAAATTTACAAACGAGATAGGTTTGTAAAATTTAAAGCAGGAAGATGTGGGATATCTTTATTTCCATTATTAAATTGAAAATTCACGCTAAATTGTAAAAATAAGATCCTACTCTACAAAATGTGCATGTGACCAATTATGACATACGAATGCCAAGTCTGGTCGAAATATTGTGCTAAAACGTATATCAAAAAGCTCCAAGTGATTCAAAATAAAAATCTAAAAATTATATTCAATTTACCTAGGTGGTACCAATGGACTTCATAGAAACTATAAACAAGAGAAGTTCGAAACAGTAATTTGTAATTTAACGCAACGATTTGAAGATCGAAATAGATCTTTAAATTATGATATAATAAGAAAAAATGTAATATTAACATCTTCCTCACCTACAGTAATGAAGCTGATAGAAATGTTAATGTTTTTGTACAAGTTTATATTTGTTGAAATATTTTTAAGTAATATTCCAAATAATGTAATTACCATGTATCATTTTAAAGCAATGTTCACATACAGTGATTGCCATATAATTAGAAACGCTGTAAATTGTCTTTACCGTTATTCAACGAGTAAAAACCAAAATTGTTGTTGATGCTCAACACGTTGAGTTCTACGTTAAATTAAAAAAATATAAAAATATTATTTGTACAATTGTTTTTTTTGCAGGCCACGCAATTAGAAAGTGCATAAATTTTATTTTCTGAGGAAAATAATTTTCCTTGAAAAATATTTATTAAATATATAAAGTCTTTTAATAAAACTTATAATCGTTACTGTCTCTGACCAATAACAGCCGCCTAAGGGCCTGATTTTATGAACTTAGAAACAACAACATTTACTGACTTTTTAGTTTTTTTTTTACCAAAACAGGCTTTAATTTGTATTAAGAATACAATATTATAAGAAATAACACTGTTATTTTCCCTATCTGATGTTACTTTTAGTCATCATGACACTTTTAGTGTGTAGACATTTAGGAAAACTTATGGGTTTTAGCTCTTGTTTTGGCGCCACCACATACGCCACATACCCAACAACTAAAAATCTATTAAAAATGCAGATAGTAATTGAATGATTTCAAATCTATATATAAAATTATTATTTACACTTAAATTTGGAACAACGAATAATGTTTATTTAAACAAAGGCATAGTAAAGGAATTTCAATAAAAGTGAAAATAAAGCTGTAACATCTAAAGGAATATTCCGATTTTAATTATAAAAGAGTGCTATAGTTTTGAAAGCAACAAGAAATTGGAAATTGCATGCATCTTGTCGTTTTGTGCTATATTCTTTGTCATTGCATTGCCAAACATGCAAGAAAACAAGAGACCAACAATTTGTTCGATTGATTTCTTGCCTGTCCTTAAATTTGTCTTGTGTGGATAACTCTTGACAAAGTAATTTTCACATAAAAATATCGACATTTAAAAAAATTATAAAAGAAACCTATAAACATTAAAACGTTTTAATTATATAATTAACAAACACAAGCTGCGAAGCTTTTTGGCTTATCTGCAGAAAACCACAGAGTCTTTGGCGGAAATCGAACCGCAACCCTCTAACTCATAGTTCGGCACACTATCGCCTAGACTATCGGGGCACCCTCACACAGAATTTGTGTTCCGGCGACACGATGACTCGTCAAGGCGTGGGGTAATTACTCGGCGAATTTGTCTTGTCGATGTTATGTTTTATGTTTGCACTATGTCCGCCATCAAATTACATTTTCACATTACATCATCACATTTTTCCCACACAGAACAAACATTTTTCTAAATTCTGCTGACAACTCTTGGGGTTAATGAGACTAGTGACATTTAGGTTGTTAGATAGAAGTAGTAGAAGTTTTGATAATTGTTACAATGAATAAAATTTTTCTTGAAAATTCACTATGAAAATGGTAGATCTGTAAAAGCTAAATTTCGTTAAATTTATGATATTTGTCGGTCAATATTAATGTCCTTCTGAGAATACATACTATTAAGAATTTAGTACATAAAATAGTCTTCTAAAAATCCAAGACTAATTGTTGAAAAGACTTTATTTGCTAAATGTGTCACTGAGTTAAATCGACTGGAAATGCGGTTGCGATGAATCGAGTGATGTTAACGACTACATTTTCTATTATACTATTATTAATGATATGACATGTGGTTCTAACAGGACGATGTCACATGTCATACTGCCACCGAAACAATGAATATATTGCAAAACAAATTTCCAATAAGACAGTCAATCGAAGGGATTGCAGCATTAAAAGTTAGAATTCCTGACGAGATTAACGAGATAGACCTGACTTGCCAAAATGTAATTGAAAGTTAGAATTCCTAACGAGATAGACCTGACATTTTGTCAAAATGTAATTGAAAATTTTGATAAAACAATCGACATGTACATATGTATTTATGTTTGGTCGTGGTGGACATTTATAATTGTGAAACCTTACAATTTTCAATATGTACCTATGTATGTACATACTATAAAATTATTACTGACTTTTAATTAAATTCTTTGTTTAATTTTGTTTTGTAAAACAAATTCATTTTTGAAAACCTTTTTAGTGGTATGACTTTAGAGAAGCTAAAAGATTATTAATTTTTCATTTAATTTAATTTACACTTTTATTTTGAAATTTCTACAATTTGTTTTCCAATCTCTTTGTATGCTGGGTATAATTCTGTTACATATGTATGTATGTACTCGTATGTACATATGTACATATATGTGTGTGACTTCTCTAACCTCTAACTTGTCTAACAAATGACAGTCAACATACATAGTACATATGTATGTATGTACATAAATCTAATGTAAACAAATATGATGTATTTTTGTATCTTTGTTTACAACATCGTCGTAACCTTAAGGTCTTATTATGGTTAAAATAGCAAAATTTCAAATAAATGAAAAAAAAAACATTAAATAATTATGTACATACATGCATATCTTATATACATATGTATGTTGTTTACTAAAAATGGCAACACAGCAAATAAACATTAGACACGAAAATAACAACCATATCCAGTAAGTAGTTAATAATTTTTGTGCACCAATTTTAATTTTATGATTCTGTTTTTTTGTATTACATATGGTGAAACAAAAATCAATTACTATTCGATAAAACAAATAGGTACATACATATACATACATATGTATAATAATGAGTCAGTCCATAAATAAAGTTTGTCAATATTTGTTTGCTTGAATGTTCGTGTTTTTTTTAACGACAGTCTACCACACTTGAATAGGGGCATATCAGTTTGAAAATAACGGAATTCGGTGATGAATCATTTCAATATTTAACAATAAATTAATTAGTAAACAATGTCATTCAAAAAATATCTTAACATTAAACAAAAATATTTGGAGAATATCTATGTACCTAATAATTTTTGATTTTTTTGCGCTTGATTAAGAAAATGAAATATGTATGTAGGTATGTACCTAGTTTTTTCTGTGTGTAAGTTTTTGTTTAGTGGGCATGCAAAATAAATTTTTACCTTATTTAGCATTCTCATTAAATTTATTTGCAAAATTGTTTATGCAAAAATAACGAAACGAAAAATTACACAAAATACAAAAACAAATCAATAACACACTTTAAACGAGAGTAGAATATCATCACATTTTATTGTGTTTTTTACATTTCTTTATTTATTTATTTATTTTAACGGCCATGCACATTTTTTTTTACTACAATGTTGACAAGTTTCATTAACAAACATTTTACGAATTTGGCAAAACACATTCCAAATTGTTTGTTTTAACAAAATTTTATAGGATTTTTTTTTATCAATATCAAATTTAGAGTAAAATTAATATTATTATTATTACATTGTAGGTGCTATAAATGTACAGATGATCTCATTTAACCAATCTTGTGAATTTTTATTGCAAAAATCACACAAAAATAGTCAAATTGATTATCAAGTAACAGAGTGAGTTACTGACTGACTAACTGCCTGCTTACTTGCTTATCGTTTAATAAAAATAATAAAAGTAGGTAGGTACTACTTGAACATAATTATTGTTATTTTTTTACAATTAAAAATACAAGGTCTAGAATTTAAAAAATAAAACTTTTTCCAACTTTATCACTACTTCTTGATTAATGTGATTTTGTATAATTTAAGGTACATATGTATATATTTATTTAAATACAAATAATTAAGGGCATGTGAAATAATTGTTTAAAGAAATAAATCGGTTTTGTTCTTAATAAAAAAACAAACAAAATAATTAACGCCTAGCAAAACAGGTTTATTATCATTTAAACAGTTCAGTTTGTTATTGTGGTCTGGTTCGGTTTTTATATATGTACATATGTACCTATGTATGTAGGTATGTACCCTTCAATTAAATTAAATATTGACCTATTTTTATAACATTTGTCAGATAATGCTGGGTATATTGATTTTGTCGTTCAGTTTGATGTTAGGCCTGTGTCCTTGCATCGGCATTTTTGTCCATTGGTGTGATCAGTAGTCCCATTACTATTATATTGCATTCTTTCTTCACGCTTTCTTCTATTTCTGGTTATATGCAATTAATAGGCAATTTGTACAATAATTTAGAACGTGAAAGTAAATTTATATGTACCTATAGACTCAATGAAAAAAACTTGCGTGGATGCATTGTTCAGCATAAACCATATGATTTTTTTTTAAACAAACACAAACTGGCTTATCTGCAGAAAACACCCAAAGTCTTAAGCGGGAATCAAACCCGCAACCTTCAGACTGATAGTCCAGCGCACTATCACACTTCACGGACTACGGCCAATGATGTGGAGCAACATATAATGACAGTAAGACCCAATAATTTAGCCGATTTGTGGAATGATATCCAAAATGCTTGGTACGCAGAGAGCGCTGTATGGCAGCTGTTATTAAAAACAAAGGATATCCTAGGATTTAAATTAAGATTTTTGTTGTGTTTCTCTTATGAGAATAAAATTTGTATTTAGTGCAAAATTATTGTACAGAGTTTTTTTTTTTTGGGTAGTTGTATTCTGGGAAGAAACCCACCGAAATGCAGCAAATTAATTAAACAAAAAGTGTAGTGGCATGATCTTAGGGTGACATAAAACACATTTGAAAAGTAAAGGGTTTTAAAAAATAACGAGACCAAAAAGTGCCAAGTGTGCTAATCTTGTATTCACCACTGTATAATAGCTTTTGCGTTTGGTTAACATGTTCAGCATGCTTCTCAACAAGTGCTCTTGGATTTACAGAAGACCATATGCGGCAATTTTATCAACCAAATTCTTAGTAGCGGTCTCAGAAGGAATTTTACGGAATACAGTATTTACAGATCCACCATTTTCATATTGAACTTTTGTGTAAAACACAATTCATTGTAACATTTGTCAAAGCTCCTACTAATGACATACATATCAACAAAACATCCAAAACATTTAAGATATTTCAATATGCAACTGCAGGAAAAACAATTTCTTGTTGCAAACCCCTTTAGTTTTGAACATTCCAAATATTGCGAAAAATTATTTATAACTTTCAAAATTTTCGTTCATCTTTTATGGGGTCAAAAATTATTAACAATGAAATATAATAAAGGTTTTAAAAATACATATGCATTATAATATTCTATGTACAGGTTATTAAATAAAAAAACAACAACAAAACCAAAAATAGTTAAGTAATCTTGATTATGCCATAAATAGAAATAGAAAAGACAAAAAAAAAAAAAAAACTGAAACACATGCAATTTTAACACATACCGGTCGATCGGTCGGTCATTACGAATGAATGTGATTTTCTATTCTATTCAAAGCTAAGAATACAAGCAGAATTTATATTAAATCATTTCTAAAAACTAAATTAGTTTTGATATGGCTTTAAAAATCCTATGACATCATAGTTTATTTTTTCAATACCAACGATTTTTTTGTTTTCAAAATAATTTGGGAATTTTTTATAGTTGAAATAATGGCTGATTCATTATAATTCTTTGTTTAAATAATGAAACTACATATGTACATAGGTACATACAAAAAAAATATAGATTATATAGGAATTTTAAAATTTTATACACATAAATGGTGATAATTCTATTTTCAGTGCAAAATCCTAAAATTATGAATAGATAGTTGGTTATTATGTATAATTTTTTGTTAAAAAAATACACTTTATTTTTTTATATATGTAATACAATTTATTAATTTTTATTTATTGCTGGGTTTTGTGTTTTATTAAATATGTAGGTATGATTTATTTTTTGGGTTAAAATAAACTTATGATGTATCTACCAGTATGCGTTGTTTTGCTTAGTAGATTTTTGGTTATTTTTTACTTATAATAAAAAAAAACATGTTATAAAATATAAATTAAATTAAGTATAAATTATCTATTCATCCGCTAAACTTTCTCTTTATTAAAAAAAATGTTTGTTTGGAAAAAATTATTATTAATAGCAAAACAAGCAATTGATGTTGATGATATTTCTTCTTTCTTTTGTACTTGTTGCTGGTATTAATTGAAAACTTCAATTGTACCGTTATACAATTATAATACAATGAAACAAATTTGGGTTATAAGGTTAGACTACTTACTTAAAAATATTTCAGAAAAATTTAACAAACTACCATAACAAGTTTAACAACAACATTAGTTTACTAAAAAGTCGCTGAACCTAAATCGTTAATTTAATGTATTTTTACACATTCGTTGTGCATATAATATACATACATATATGTATATGTGTAGGTATGTATGCACAACCTGCAACCTTATGCGTACGTATAACTACCATTTTTAATTAAACTTCCTCTTATTATTATTTGTTTTTGTTTTTTTTTTTCAATGAAAACTTAATTTCTTTTATGTTTTGTTAACCATTTTGTTGTTTTCGTGTTGATGTTTTGTTTTTGTTTTCCTTAAATAAAACTAATCAATTATAGGTCAAACTACTTGAACAATTTCAGTTGGTCATGTCCATATTTAATGCATGTAACTAGATAATCTTATTTGAACGAGTAAATTATACATACATAGTACATATGCCTACAGCTATTGTTAAAATTGTACGTATAAATAACTTGGACACAATATTAATGTCAAGTATACAGCCATATTCATATATAAGTTAGACGTCTAGTCTTTTAGAAAACTGTTAATGACATGGCAACTAGAGAGTATAAATGTTGTGTGTTTCTGTTAAATCTAATATGTATATATGTTGTGTGTTCATTTGCTTATTTTTTACAAATTTATTTACATATGTACCTATATAATTTATTATTTTATATATGTATTTTGATATGCCATATTTGTTGTTTCTGACATTAATAACAACCTTTATTCTGTCTGTTAAATAAAATCTAATATTCTCTGCTGATCGGAAATGTTTGCTATTGAAAATTATGAAAATCGAAATATTTTTGTTCCGAATTTAAAAATATGTTAATTTTATTTTCTCTACAAGAAATTAGTATATTTTGATTTAAATTTAAGTGGTTGAAAAAATTCTTAAACTACCTTTTCTTAATATATTAATCAAATTATTAGCCCCACAAGATTGACGTAAGCAGTGATGCTAAATTGTCTTTATTATTAGCGCATTTATGAAGGTACTCAATCAAATATTTAAAAACAATATTAAAAGTTCAACTACATTTAACAAATCTTAGTAAAATCATTAAAAAATACAACAACAATAAAAGGATAAACAAGTAAGAAAGTATAGTATAATATAGTACATATGTTATGTATATGTATAAAAAAAGTTGTTTAGAAATGGGCGCTATATGGGAGAGCTATGTTTTATTATGGACCGAGCGTTATTAAATTAGGTATTATAATTTTTGTATATATGAAACTTATCTATGTTGAATTTAATTTGGATACCAAAATTGTTAAAAATCCGTTAGGTGATTTTCGAAAGTGGGCTTTATATGGGAGCTATGTTTAATTATAGACCGATTTGCATAGAATTTGTAGTTATAAGGTTTCACATACAACTTATTTATGGTTGGGGTACGTTTATAAATCAAACATTTATGACCGGACCGGAGGACATTTGTATGGGGGCTAAGTGAAATAATAGACCGAATTCAACTAAAGTCAATCCTAATCATCCTTGGTCTGAACGAAATTCTCATACAAAATTTTATATAGAGACTTGCACTAGGGTTATATGGACGAAGGGACGGACATCGTTTAATCCACTCAAAAAGTGATTCTGGTTGTTAGACTAATATTTTTGGGTGTTACAAACAATAGCACAAATACAATATACCCACCCCCCCACTCTCGCGGTGTAGGGTATAAAAAAATTAATACAGATAAAGTATTAGAAAATGTGTATACATTAAATTTCAAATAATTCTCTAACATAGTTGACAAACGTTTGACAGTTGACCGCAAACCCTAATTTAATATTTAATAATAAAGAATACATTTTACATTTTATATGTGTAATTTTATTTATGCATGGTGTTTTAATATATATATTACTATTATATATACTTTTTTTTAATTTTTACATTCCGGAAATTGCAATAAACCATGGTTATGTTTACGATATAAATTGTAATGGTTTCTATTTTGTATTTTGGTTTTAGTGCTCGCATTTGCACTTGTGTCAAATTCCAACATTAAAAGCAAATGCAGAAAAAATGTTCTAACGATGATTTCTTTTTATTTTCAGTCACGTTTTCTAGCTTTTTTCTGTTTTTAGAAACAGTAAGTAATAAAACAGTAAGTAAATGTATTTAGAAACATTTAGAAAAAAAATAAAGTGTTAAATTTTAATGTAAATTAAATCGTATTTACACCTAATACAGGCAATTTTTTTAACGCTGTTATCCCACCGCAAAAATTATCTCTGTCTAACATACATACCTACATACCTACATATATATAAAGAAATTTAAATCATAGAGAGTTCTAATTAAATATTAATAAATTCTAATTATGCATAGTTATATGGAGTGTGTTTGAAAAATTTCATATAAGATTAATTAAAAAATAATGATTAATGCATAATACATATATAAAATTTAATTCAAAGAATTTTAAATATTCGTTGCAAATAGAAAACCTAAATAAAAAAATTATAGAAATTCTGAGAACATTAAATTTTCGTTTTTTGTCTACTGTTTTGATTAATTTGTTTTTTTTATGGCATGAATGTTTAATTAGTTTAAGTTGGAATTGTTTTTGGAAACTTGAAGGTTTTATATACATATTTCTATGGTTAAGTCCTAACCACAATTAATTTTAATAATAAGTTGTAATTTATTGACAAATTCTACAAAATCTTTATTTATGTTTATAACTTTTATTGCAAATAAAACTGAAAGTAATTCTTTTAATATGAAATTCTGAAACAATACAACAAATCAGCTGAACACAATAAATTTCATAATCATTTTAGTTTATTTATAAAAATACAACATAATTCTAACAAAAATGTTTAATTATAATTTATTTAAGGAAGTTGTGGTTTAGCTTAGTATTATCGCTACAAATATATTCGCTTCCTTGGTATGTCATTTGTTTCAACATAGAATGTTTTTATCTCACATCGCATACACATACATACATATATAGTTTAAAATATATGACATAAGGGAGTAAAAATTATTCAAGAGGTTCTACTTATGTTCAGAGATAATGGCAACGGTGGTATTTACTATGTCATCATATGACATCAGCATATAAATTCTATATTTATAACACCACGTCGGTACGAGTTATCTTTTTGTGTGTCCAAGAACAAAACGTCGGTAGAATTACAGACTCGAATTTCATGTTATTCTGTATGGGGAAGACGTGAAAATGTTAAGGTTAATATTTTCTTTGTAATGTTAAGAATGTATGTATACACACATATTTGCTCACAAATATTGTAATAATGTTGTTCGAATATTATTGTCTACACGTCCATACGTCCATCACCTTGACGCTGTTACAATCCTTGGGAGATATGTATATGGTGACCCCGGAGCCGGCTCGAAGCTAGTTAGAGTTTGATTGTTTCAAACCTTTTAAACTCGCAGCTAACTAGAGTATTATCTAGAACTACTGTATCAGCTAGACGGGGATTTGTCCCCTAGCTGATAATTAGTTAAGATCCCTTTGGGGTACACGTAGTGGTTCATACCCAAAGCGGGAAGAATGACAGTTGGTTAGAAGACTGTTTGAGCAGCAAATTTAATAAAATTTTGCTCAAAAATTAACTATGAATATAATGGATCTGTATGAGTAAATACTACACTTTGTCACCACTGCCAACATTTGACACATATCATAATATGTTTTTCGCTATTAAAAATAACTTAATATAAAGCAATTTTCACTAAAAATAAAAAAAAAAAAAACAACTCTAGCTTACGTATTTCAGTTCTGATTAACATTCAGTCAAAATCAATTAATTTTTTTGAGTTAAAAATCTCAACTTAATGAAATCTTAAATGATTGATTGTTATTCGAAACGTTTGCATGACAGAAATATTAATGCTATAGCATTGAGAATATTTTTAGTGTTATTGAATTTTTGAATTTATGTTAGTATTTTTTGTATAATTATATTAAGCGAATGTTGTTTATAATGGCAAATACATATGTATTTGTAAATATGAATGAAAATAAGAATCAAAATTTCAAACCAGTAGTTTAAAAAGATGGTACCCGCCCCTAACTAATATTAAATATAAATGTTATTATTTGTTTAACTAATAAATTTACATAAATGCTTAAACGCCTTTTTATAATTATAATTAGTAACAGAAGCTTACAAGAAGTTTTGCAAAACAAATTAAGAAATAAAAATCAATTTGAATTTAGAAGAAATAAAATATGTTTACAAGTTTTAATCAGGTATTTAAACAGTTATTCAGCCTTATTATGTTTCGTAATAGATTAAAGAAACGAATTTAATTTTATCTTTAATCTATTACGAAAGAGTCGTTGTAAAAAGAAAACGACACTCATAATAAGGCTGAATAACTGTTTAAATCAATTTTAAATGTCATAAAAAAACGGTAAATTTCCGTATATTTTCATTATCAATACTCTCTAGCTCTGCGACTGTACCGATTTTTATAAAACCCCACAAAAGATTGTAAAATTAATTAACTTTGCAGACATTTTGCAAAGAAGCATGTATTTTTTATTAGATTATTGAAATCAATTTATTATAATGTAAATTATATGCTTTGAAAAACAGATACCCTAAGGAGAAAATAAATAAAAAAATTATAATTAATCTTATGACAAATAGAATTCCAGAGCTATTGTTTTGCAGACACAAAAAATTAAATAAAAAAAAGAACATAAAATATAGAAAAAAGTTAAATTTATATTCTTTTATAGTCCACTAGCAATAAAAACAATAAAATAGCTAGATATACATATGTATGTACATATAAACAATTCTGATGTTGACATCAATTTGAATAAATAAATAAATATACATACATACATATGTATGAAATCAAAAACTGAAATAAAAGTAATAATCATAACGAAACTATAAACTAAACAAACCAAATGTTAAATATATTCATCTATACGTTTTTATTGTTTATATGCACATATATACAAATAAACGTGTTTGTATTTGTCCAGTTTTAACTATATGTAATTCATAGAAATTATTTAAAAAATTTCGACGATGGTGTTAATGATGACGATAATGAAGATCGTAATGAAGACTGACACATCATCTCCAACACCAAACTATAAAATATGTATAACAGTAGACATTTTAACACATACATATAAGTACGAGTTTATAAATATTCCTAAGCAAGCCAACAAATGGCGCCCAATGCATTTTTTTTGGCTGAAAAAGAATTGATTCTTTAAATCAAAAATATTGGGAATAGGCATCATCTTCTAGAAAGAATCACTTTACCAATAAAAACTTACTTTAAAGAACATTTGATGTAAAGCAGTGCTGCCAAATAACTTTTTTAACGTTAAACTTTTACTATGCTGTAGTGATGTAGTATTGCTGCATTTACGAACGTAGTTGAAATTAAAACTGCATGGTTTTGAATTTATGTACATATGTATATACTCGTATTAATCCAAAAATATTTTCATTTTAATTATATGAAAACGAATTCAAAAATTCAAACCAGATTTTTTAAACTTGAAACGCCTTTAAATAACTTTACATTCATAAACAAAACGCACTACATATGTACTTCAGTAAATGTATTGTTAAAGTTGCATATAGCGAATCTTCTGCTGCTATTGTTGATCAGAATCTTCAAATTGTTTATATCTTAATAATTTTTAAAGGTTCGATAATATTTTTGATGTCTACATCAGAACACTCAAGAGCGTTCTACGCAGATCGTGCAGCAACTCATACGCAGCTGTTAAACGATTTATTGGCCAGAGATTAACTAATATTTAGTTTAAACTTTATTATTAAAATATAATTATGTTATTTGTACAAAATTGGGGGTTTTATGTTCAGTCTCTATTTGTTTTGATTTCACTTGTGTTTGTGTAAGTTCCATTAATGTTTGTTGAATTCCAATAAGAATACTGGTACATGATATCAGCATTTTTCAATATGAATTGAATTTATTCATCAATGCTATGGAAAACTTTTATAGTTTTCCTCTCTGGTTTGTTAGAATATATTCAGCCTTAATATGATTGTCGTTTTCTTTTTACGACAACGACTCTTTTGTAATAGATTAAAGATAAAATTAAATTTGTTTCTATAATTTATTACGAAACAGTCGTTGTCGTAAAAAGAAAACGACACTCATAATAAGGCTTCAATTTTACTCAATTAAAGGATGGGCAAATTTAAATGTCACATGATGAAATCTAAATTAGTGAGCTGTCATCCTCTGACATTCATTTAATACAAACTTGAAAAATGTTAATAATGTAACGTTTGTTAGCTTTATGATTTCACTTTTTGAAAAACTGAGCGGTTTATGATTATGTAAATAAATCGACGCCACCAGACTCTCTTTCCAATTCTGTTGTTGTGATTTAACGCCGTTGCAATAATCACTGGTCATTTTAAAGAACGGGTTTACATGAAAAAACTAAAATATAAAATTCGGCTTTGTATTGTCGGATATGGAAAAGCCCTTTTGCAAATTGGAATTCATTATTTTGTGTATTATCTTTGACGTCGTTTAAAAAGTGCAACATTGACCAATTTAGAAAAAGATGTAAGAAATTGTTGATCATCCACCATTGAAATTTAATAAATTCCATACAAAATTGTGAATTTAAAATTTAAATTGAGAAAATTCTAAATGAAATTAATAATTTCAATTTTAAATTGTGAAAATTCCAAATGAAATTAATAATTTCAAATTGAAATTGGTAGAATTGTCATTGAGAAAATTCAATATGAACTTGAGAATTTCAAATTGGCATCAAGAAAATTCTAAATGAATTTAATATATTGATTATTTAGCTGATTTTTCGACCTTTTTAATTATTAAACAATTATATTTTATTTTTCGAAAATAAGGTCTAATATTGTTTTTATTTTTATTTTTTATTTTCTCCGATATTTCGCTACAACAATGTGTAGCATCTTCAGGGAAACAATAACAAAATTTAAAATTAATAACAATAAAAATATTTTTGAAAAATATTTTAATTTAAAATTAATAATAATAAAAATATTTTGAAATATATTTTTATTGTTATTAATTTAAAATTTTGTTATTGTTTCCCTGAAGATGCTACACATTGTTGTAGCGAAATATCGGAAAGATAAAAATAAAAACAATATTAGACCTTATTTTCGAAAAATAAAATTTAATATATGTACATACATACATACATATGTATATGAGAGAAACAGAGCTTTACATACATATGTACATATGTATGCATTCAATCTTATATTGAGAAAATTCCAAATGAAATTAAGAATTTTAAATTGAAATTGGGATAATTCCAAACAATATTTAAAGTTTCTAATTGAAATCGAAATACATAATTCCAAATGAAATTTAGAATTTCGATTGAAATTGAGAGAATTGTAAATGAAATTGAGAAAATTTCAAATGAAATTAAGATTTTAAATTTTCTAATTAAAATGTAGTAAAATAAACTAGATTATATTCGAAATCTCATTTTGATTAGATTTTGGGCAATTGTAAGTGGTCTATTCAATTAAAAAATCATAGGTATTTATTTTGTACAACGGATTCAACAACTATTTAATAGTAAAACTGATCCGAAAAATTTCATGATCATCACGTTTCATACTACAAATTGATGTCATTCCTTCAATCTCTGCTAAAAACGATGTTCGTATATACACTTAAACGCAACAATTAAACAAAAAAAAAAAACATTTATTTTAAGAGAGCCATTTGGTGTGAGAGAAACAGAGCTTTACTGAAAGCGTCTAATGTTTGTTTTTTATTTAAAATTTTATATATGTAGATAGTACCTTATTTGTCTAATAAAAAATTTTAAAAAATATTTCATTATGTTTGTTTATTTGTTTGTGTACAACAATCAACAAAATGTTAAGACCAAATTTAACTAGAAAAAAATATGTACATATTCATAAGTATGAATGTATGTATGTCATGCATGTGTATAGCAGTGACACACACTGAGTTTGAATTTGTTGTTAACAAATGGGACTTGGTAGGAAATGTTCATATAAGAAACCAACACACAACACAAAAATGTTAAGCTGTTAGTTAGGTTGGAAACTTAAATAATCTTTTTTTACTTTTATTATGTAGATAGATAGATATTTGTTAATATTTTTTGGAAAACTAATGCTCATACATATGTATGTATATGACATGAGCTAAGCTAACGAGAAGAGAGAGTTGTGGTAAATGGCAACAGGCGTTTGGTCATATACAAATAAATATGTATAATTGATATTGTGTAGTAACAACAAATTTCTAAAAAAAAAACATTAACGCTGTACAATCATTCAAAAACGCACACTTAAACCTCAAACTTTAAAAATAATTGTCTGTATATGGCGATGTGCAAGTGTGTTAATATTTTCTAGTGTTTGTTTGGAAAAAAGGGAAACAAACAAATGAAAGAAGAACAGCAAAAAAAATACATTAAAATAACACGATGACATCATAGGAATCCATACTATGGTCTGTTTTGTGTTCTGCGCTAATGTACACACGTCTGGTTAAACACAATTTGCTTATCTTCAAGTACAATATTTTTTGTTTTCAGTTTTTTTCGCCACTCTAAAAAAGGCCCTTTTATTTTCTTGTAACAATGATACAATTATAATTTTCTTCATTAAGAAAATTAAAATACATATGTACATAGTATTACTTACGAGAACAATCTAAAAACTGTTGAGGATTTAAGTGAGATTCTAGAATCCTGTAACATGTGCCATACCGTAAATGAATATTTAAAGAGTTTTTCGACAAGAAATTTATTTTCCAACAGTTTTATACTGGAAGAACATGCAAGTTATGACATTTTATTTGTTGGCAGAAGTCAATTGTTACAATAAAATTCAGTTTCGCTCTTAAATTCTCTAAAAAAAAAAATGGTGGATCTTTTAAAGTTATATTCGTAAATGTTTGTGATATTATGAAATTGGCGCATTTCGGCTTCTGAAAAGCTAAGAGCCTTTGCTTCATGAAAGTGGAGACTGCTGATAACTCAAAATACCTTACGTGATTTGCAAAATAAACTCGTCAATTTGTAAACATGTGACTGAAAATCTTAATAAAATAATCGGCATCTGTATGCGTGGTCGTGATGGACAACTATCCGATATAATTTTTAAATTATAATTGTCGAAACTTATTCTTTCCAATACAATGATTTACTTATAAATTCTTTGTTTTATTTTGTTTTGAAAACCCCTTCCTTTTTATTGCCTAATATATGTTTACCTTTTAAAAGGACTTCTAAGTCTATCCCCATAGCTATTCTAATTAACATTTTTTGTTTAATGCCAAATTAAAAACAAAAACCTGAACGTTTTTGAAAGGACTTCTAAGTCTACCCCCATGGTTTTTCTACTTAGCTTTTTTTTGGTTAATGCGTAATTAAAAACAACTTTTTAGTTTAAGAATATGAGAGTAATTGCAAAAAAGGGTGTCAACTGTAAAAAATAGTGTTAATTAATGTTTGTCTGTGTATTTGTTTAATCCTTGTAATATTAAATTACACTAGACTTAACAAATGTGGCCTTTAAAGTGAAGCCGTTTAACAATACTTTTAACACAAAGCAAAAACAGTAACATAAAAAAACGACAAAAATAAACAAACATTTATAATCTGTCACACTAATGAAAATGAAATTCTAATGCTAAATTAAATGTTATAGTAAAAAAGTGTAACGGACAATTTAAAAACAAAAAACTAAACCAAAACAAAATAAAAACATGTAATTAAACAAAATGAAAACTGTAATTTTTGGTGACGTTTTAACAATTTATAACCTTTTTTTCTCTAAACGAATAAAAAAGAGTAAATATTTTGTAAAAAATTGGAGAAAAGAATAACAAATTAGTAAAGGCAAATATTAGTGTGTACATTTTTGTAGTGCCGCTCTGTTGTACAAAATATGTTTTTCTAGGAAAACTTTAAAATAAAGGTTTAAATAAAATTGTGTTTTAGTTTTTTTTGATTCCAAACAAAAAAATCGTTTGTTTTGTGTCCCATTTGAGGTGAAACTTGAAGATCTGATTAAATGAACAAAAATGAATACAAATATTGTTAGTTACACAAAACATGTATGGGCACGAGAAAATATAAAGTGTTTATGATCTGCCACACTAAACAAAAGTGCTTTTACGGGAAAAACGTTAAATAATGTCTACTTCAATTGTTTTCAACACCAGTACTTTAGATTATTTTTCGGACTTGCATTTTTATTTAAACCATATTTTAAATATGTATAACTTTTTACACAAATAATCAAAAGTTACATTTAGCAAAGAAAAAATATATGCTTTCATTGATTTTCTTTCAATTTTGTTTAAAAAAAAACATAAAAAGGAACAGCATTGATAGATGTACGAAACTTGATATTCAGGTCTGAAAAGTAAGGACAAATAAAGGACTTATTCAGAAACAGGACTGGAAAACAATTTAATTTTTTTTATCAAAATCACTCAAAATTTATTTGATGTATTTAACTGAGCGATTTTCATACGGACAGTTAAATAGGGTAGAATACAAAAACTAAAGCAAATTTTATCAAAGATTTCTTTGAGGCATCTTATTGTAGGTACTGAGTAATTTTCATACAAGTATTTTAAAATTGTTTTCCAGTCAGGTTGCCGCTTAAAGCCTTAAGAAAAATGGTTATTTTAAACTTGAAATTAAAAAAATTTTCCACTTGAATTATTATTTAATAGTGTAACTAACTATTAAAAACAAATCATTTGAACCTTTAACTTTTGTTAAAAATAATTTACAACAAATAAAAAAACAATGACATCATCAGTACCACCAATTAAAGGTACTGATAAAAAAATTAATATTTGATAAAAAAAATTGAAAAGTAAGTATGTAGGTACGTACGTGCATACATACATATTTTTTCATTGTACAATAAATACATATGTAGGTATGTTATTAAAATAAACATTTTTTTATCCCTAAAATCCGGGTATTTTGAGCATCCAATTCCGATTTGTGTTCATATATGTACATTAAGTCCTCTCAGAGGTATATATGTACATACATACATATCAATTTCTTTGGACAGTGATTTAGAAAAAAATAAATCTAGATTACAGGAAAAATAAACTTAGTTTTTTCAAAAACTTCACTCCTAAATAACCAGTTTTTTAAAAAACTAGTTTAAAAAGTTTTCTAATTTTTTACATACGTATTTTCCTTTAAATTTTTATTAATTTTTTTCAAAGCTTTGCTCGTATCACAACTTATACAAAAAAGACGACATTGGCCTTCAAAACCTAACGTCATCTTGTGATGACGCTAAAATACAATTTAAACATTTGTTTTTAATTAAACACTAGTATTTAATTAGCAAACATTAAAAGATAATCCACATGAAATTTGTTCCCTTTTATTTTTTTAACATTGAATTTTAATAGGAAAATGTGAAAAGGGAACAAATTTCATGTGGAATTTTTATTCACGATAGGGGTGAATAACTATTGCTAGGTACATATATTTAAATATACAGGATATTATTTCTCTTAGTATCAGCGAAAATAAAATAAATAATGATTTAGTTTTAATGACATTCCCTCACACTCTTTTTCTCTATCTTCTCCCTCCTCTGAATTAAAAATAAATTCTCTGCTCCTTTCTCCGTAACCGTAATATAAGCTTAACTAAAAGCATGGGCAAAATTAACTGTTGCTTTTTATTTTCATAAACACACTCGCTTTATTAATACTACACAATATACATACATACATACACATTTATAACAATTGTAATTTAGAGCGATTATTTAATAATTCATTCTAAACTACTGGGGCCAGTGCATTTCATTTCATTTAATTTTATTTCCTTACAAACTATTTACTCTTTGCCGCCAATTACCAACAAACTTATACACGCTGTTTGCAGCAGTAATAAAAATACTTTAACTCAATGTGTATGTTTGTTTGTTTGTATGCATGGGTGTGTGTAGAGTTAGTTATTCATATTTATTTTCTGGTTTTATTCCACTTAATATATTTAGATGTTGTTGTTGTACTTTTGGTCTTCTTAAAAAAACAATTCACTTAAATGTATGCATATAGAAAATATTTTCGGCTTATTTGTCATCACTTACCTTGCGTTGAGCTTCAGCTGCAAAGCCAGACTTTGGTGCACGATTGACTGACATTTTTTGTTTTTTTTTTGGTTTTTTGAAGAAACAAGTTTTTTATTTATAAGTTAAACTAACAAAATTATATAGATATTTTTTTGTATTAATTTAAAGCTGTTTTAATACGGCTTTAAGTTATTGTTGTTTCTGTTGCTTCCTTAAAAATCCAATTGTTGCGTATTATGCAAAAATTGTAATTGTATAATTTTTGTTTTATTTTTATTAATTTTGTATCACAGTTGTACGTGTTTTGTTTTATATATGTATGTATAGGTATATTGAATATATTTTTGTTTATCAACTTTTCTTCCGTACGTATGTACGTCTTAGCGGCTGAACGTTTCAACTAGTTATGATTGTTACCAGTTTTAATACTTGATTATTAACCATTTACCATTTTTCGCTCAGTCATATTAGTTTTGTTGTACAGTGTAATTTCACTTTTAATCAAAGCTAGGGTTGCTAGTGTAACATTAAATAGTATTATTGTGGTTAAGGTTGTTTTTTAGTGTATGGCATTTAATGATCTCACTTACAAGTACATTTATATACAACTCTTAGTTCGTTTGCTGTTTGGCAATGGTAACGGTATTTATGTACAATTGTTTCTGTACTTATTGTTACAGATTTATTTATTTAAATTAACGGACAGTTAAATTGGTTGGATATTGTTTTTTATTTGTTATTTTGTTGGTTTTTATGTAAAACTAAAGCAGATTTTATTATATGTTAAGCTATTTTAAAGATTTCTTTGAGGTTTCTTATTGGACTCTATCTATTTTTATACACACTGTGGCAAAATGACAAAATGATTTCGAAGCTTTTTATATGGTTTGATTTCTATAAAAAGCTCTTTATTACTTATTTGTCGATTATTTGTCAGAATAATTTCCAGTTTTTAAATTAAAAATCAAAGGGTTTTCAAACTTAAGTTTGGTATTTAACAAATTCGTTTTTATATATCATATTTAAATATAATCACTGACTACGTCCATTTAAATACAACTTAAGTTGTTCATACTACCATATGATTTCGACAGTTCTGCAAATTATGAAAATTGCGCATTAAAGTTTTTTTTTTAATAAAAACATTGTGCTATTGTGTCATTAATATCAACTAAAACAATGAATTCAGATGAAGAGGATATGAATGATGCAGCTTTTGTCCATTTAGTTTAGTTTACAACAATTGTACAACAATTTGTAAACTAAACAGTAAATCAGCTTTTAAATGAAGAAGTTGTTTATAATTTTTTGACATTTAATAGTGCAACCATACTTTTATCATAATTAAATACCAAACGCAATTTGAGACTGAAAAAATTATACCATATTTAAATAAAACTTATATTTAAGGAAAAATTAACTAATTTTGTATTTAAATATCAAGTTAAAACTGTCCAAACCTCTGTTTAACGCTACGTACGATAACGCTACTTACGCCAATAGAGGGCCAGCCAAATACAACCCAGTTTTTCTTTTCAATCTCGAAACAACGCGCAGAAAGCAGTGACGACGACGACAGACAACAGCGGAGGAAAGAGGAAAAAAGTTCCCCTGTCGTGCCGCCAGAATTTTTTTTGCTCGTTTGGTGAATTTAAAAATCGTGGTGAGTTTTTTTTAGAAATTCACCACAAATAATACCGTTATTCGAAAATTTTCAAGGTCACTGAAAATTTATCATCCTAAAAGTAGCTTTTTTACGGGGTGGTGTGGTTTCTGAATTAGCTTAAGGAAGAAAGAAAAAAGTCCTATATTATTATTTTTTTGTATGTAATAAAAATTATTTACAAAAAAAGCATATTCATCATGCCGATTGAGAAAATTTTAACAACGGACAATTACATTTTTTGGAATTATTTTTTATTTGTTGGTTTTTTGCGTAACTAAAGCTATTTTAAAGATTGCTTTAAGGTTTCCTTTTGGACTCTACTATACACTATGGCTGCAAATGAAATCAAAAAGCTACGAACTTTTTTATATGGATTTTCAAAGCTCTGTTTTAGTTATTTTTTAATTTGTAGTTTTGGCTCTACATACAAAAACATACACATAAATTATAAAATATTTTTAATTTCTAAATTTTAAACACAAGAAATTAAAAGTTTTAATAATCGACCAAACCCATTTTTCATTTTTAATTGACCTTAGGTAAGGTTGCGCATGGCAAATATTTGATGTAAAAGACGTGACCACTAAATTAAATATATTTAAATACTTTTATTTATTTCAAAAACTTATTTTTATTTATTTGTCCTAAAGTCACATAAAAAATTTTTGTTCATGCTGATTGATCTACAAAGCACTTGTTGGATTAAATAGCGTCAAACAAATGTGTACTAAAAACTATAGTTACGCTTTTTTAAATATTTGTCGTGTGTGACCATACCTTTAGTCTTTCCAATCAAATACAAAATTTTGCAATAATCTTTTTATAAAAAATCTTTGTTTTATTTCCTTTTTTAAAAAACAAAGTTCTTGTTGAAAACTCCTTAACCTAGCACTAATAATGGCTCATCATCAAACATTTTAATGAATTTTTAATAGATATTTGTAAAATCGCATAAACTTATAATTTCCAATGGCAGCACGCTATTGTTAAAATTATGCAATTTAACAACTTCAACCATGTACATACTTAAAGAGTTTTCATGTAAATTGTAACTCGGTTATTGTTATGTACATTAGAATTTAAACTAATATGTACGTTAGACCTGCCCATAAAAAATACATACGAAAATTACATTTTTTTTAGAAGTTTACAATAAATCTTATCATCTTCTATTAATTTTCTATGGAACAAATTAAAATATACTGTGTTAATTTGAATATTAAATAATAATAATTAATAATTTTATTTAATATAATTTAAAAAAATACAATTGAAATTCACAATATTGTTAAATAAAAAATGGCATATGTTTAGGCTTTACATTAAATTTAGCCTACAACAATACACAACACTTAGCTTATGTATACATAATTTACATAGCTAAAATGCATATGATGTTAATAATTTGAATCATTAAACTTATGTAGATCAAATGGACTTAAACCAATGACAGATTTTCTAAACGGAAATTTTTAAAATAATTAAAAATTCGCCCAAGAAATTGCTTTTTTCGTAAGCAAAAATTGTTATTAAAATAAACCTGGAACTTACAAAGAAAGAACGTAATATTCAAATTGTAGTAAAATACATAATGGTATTTATGAATCAGGCACATATTCTTTACTTTATTATGGATATGTAAAATGAACCTCAAACTGCTACCGGAACCACAAATTTATGTTGCAGCGAAATGAAACAAAATATACAAAACATTTTTAAATTTGGTAAAAAGGCAATTTGCAGTTGTGGTCTGAATAACACCACCAGTTTTGTCACCTCTTTAACTATGATTTATAATATAAACGAATGCCAGTAGAAACTATAGAAAAGTTGTGCAATTAAAGAATATTTAAGGCAATTGGTAATACAAGAGCAAAGGCAGGTGCATCGAAATGATGTACAACTGATTCAACAAAACATATTTCATATTTCTTTATCTGTACTTAGAGGTTAATAAATTAGTATCAATTTGTGATTGAAGAGTATTTAATTTTAAATTAATATTAAAACATTTATGCGGCCGGATTTCATGTGAAAATTGCGTTTTAATACGATTTTAATGTTTGTAATGTTTTTCAAACTTGAGTTATTTCCTAAGAGATTTAAGTATAAATTTTGACTGATACAATTCGAAGATACATACCAAAGTTTTTGTGAGTCTTATGGCCTTCGACAATTTGTTCTTTTATTATGATAGCTAAAAATTTACGATTTGATAGAAAACAATTCGGTATGTGGTGGAGTGAACCGATGTTGGTGGACTAATCTTGATAAATTCTTTTAAATTGCTACTCTGGATCAGGGTTTTAAATCAATCGAAATTCAACACACCTTTCCAAATCGATCGATTTTCACCTCAAATCAGGGAGGTTATTTAGTATCTCGTTTGAATAATATAATATGATTAGAAAATTTGTTTAAAAAAGCGAGATTGCGAAGTAAATATAATGAAAGTGTGGAATTGTGAAAATTATGATATGAAAATCTGGTTTTTTAAGTAATTTCATATTTATTACTGTTTTTTGTAAAATCATTAATTCTAAAACTAACAAAATCAGAAACATTGCTGAATATTAACGCACAGTCATTTAACAAAAAGGATTCTAAACGAATTAACCACCAATCTCTTCAAACAAAAAATATTGATTTAAGAACCAGTTACTTTAAATTTAATTATTTTTGAAGAAAATTTAGAATCCGCATGGTCAGAATTTGCCATTTCTAAATGGCTGGTCCGATCGGGACCATTTAAACAAAAGTACATGAATAATCTCGTAATATTCAAAAAATGAGAATAAAATAAAAACTGTTTTTTTTACTTTTCATTCGTTGCTGGTAAAATACTTTAACGATAATATTGTCATTAAAAAGCTTTATATGTTCTTCTAAATTAGCAAAAAGCGGGACATAAAATGTAGGCGGGATGAGCCATCAAAACTTTGTATTTCAAAATTATTTCATTTGAAATACAAAATAACCCTCCTGTAAACAATCAGAGTAGTTTCGAAAAGAAAATTGTTCGAATTTATGATGTTTGCTTTCGCATCGAAATACACAATAGCTCCCCAGGTTTTGAAAATTGTTCGCGATCGATTTAAAAAGGTGCTAGGAATGTGATACAAATTAATTTTAAAATATCACTATTAAATTTTTAACAATAACCAAAACAAAAAATATATCACACCCTTTTTCGTTTTTAAATCGATATCCATCACACAACTCCGGCCGAATTAAAGCATCCGTGATGGAGTGAGTTTTCGCATAGAAAAATAATTTCTATGGCGATATCGAATGCCATAATCTCAAATAAGAACTTACGTTCAACTTCACTCAATCGAAATTGATTGCACTCAATGCTATACTTGTTACATTTAAAGCTCATCCTTTCGTACATTTCGAGAATCATTAAATCAATGTTTCTTCATCATCATAACAAGACAATATAGTTTTTCTTTCTTGTTTTTTGGATAATATCGATTTTTTTATTGAGTTTGACTTTTAACAAAATTGAAACAGATTTATTTTCAGTTTTAATCAAAGCATTTGTTTTTTTTTTTTTGTTTTGTTTCTTTTTCTAAATATTATAAGTAAATACAAAAAATAAGATTTTATCAAATAATCATACATACGAAAAGAAATATCATATAATTAACATTAACTACACAGAGAGAGTGAGAAGAGAGAAAGAGAGAAAACAAAAACACAATTGATTTTTTTTTTCTTTCTTGTTTCTTTTGTTTTTTAGATGCTTGACTCTTTCTAATTATTTATGTTTAAATTACAATCAGACCTTTTTTTATAAATTTATTTTATTTAATTTAAAGTTTTTTGTTTGTTTGTTTATAGGTTTCTTTATCATTCTCATGTATTAAATATATGTATGTATGTATATAATTAGGCGGATGTATATTTATATACGGCTTTTTGTTTAGTTTTTTTTATTTTATGATTTATAATATAAATTATTTAAAACTATAATGCTACCATTTTTCTTTTCTCGAAATACGTTTAAATTAAAAAAAAATATAATAATATTTAAATACAAAATATATCATTAAATTATTAATAAATTGTTGCACAATTTTAATGGAAAAAAAAATTAAAAGATTTATCGAAAAATTTACAACAAAAACACATTAAATTGCCAGAAATCACAAAGAAATAAAAGCAATATTTATTTTAACAAAAGGCAGAATATTTAAAAAAAAATATAACGACGTTCAGTGGACAAATATATTGGAACACAAAAAGATAAACATGTTTGTTAAGTTAACAAACAAAAACAAACACAATTCAAGAAAAATTTTACACACATAAAATTAAGGAATAATTTTTCAGAAAATAGAAAAATTTTCAATTTAGACGATTAACGAAATCTTATATGAAATTAAAAACAAAAACCATATAAACAAGGGAAAACAACTACAGAATTTGTTGTTATTTGTGCTTTAGTGTTAAACATTGAATTGAATTTGTTTTTAAATAAATATTCTGCCTTTTTTCATAGTTTCTGGCTTGCATGTGTTCCCTGCTTTATTTCTGTATGGTCTTGTATTAAAGTGTTTTGTTTCGTTTTGTATTGTATGTAATTTGTTTAGCTATTTTTTTATATAATTTAAATTATATAGTAATGTTTTTTATTTTTAAATAAATATTGCTAAGCATTTTTTATATGTATGTATTGTTTTGTAAATAGAATTATTTTTTTTTTTTTTTTTTCAAAATTTGCTCTAATTACTAGGCACACTGTTAAATTAAAACAAAATATAAAATATATGTATAGTAGTGTCGAAAACAAAAAATATAAATATTTAGTTTATAGTATGAAATTGTATACCTTTAACAGAAACAGAAAAAACGCTACTTTAGCTGAACAGCGCCCGTGTAAAGTGTTAAAGTTCATTTTCATAGCAATGCTGGCCTTTTAAAGAAAATATATTCTTTATAAGAAGCTTGATTTGTTTGTTTTACTCGTAAATAAGTTAAATTTGTTTTGTTTGTTTGTTTTTGTTTATAAATTTTATCTACAAACTAAGCTATAAACTTTTAAAGATTCTGTGTGTTTCTTATTATTTTCTTGCTTTTGATGATATTTTTTTATTTTCTTCTTTTAAACATGTCCTTATGATTTTTGTTGTTTCAAAAGTTTTAACTTTTGTTTAAATATATTTTTCTTAGTAACCATAATTTGTCGCGTATTGTGTTTTTTTGTTTTTTAAATTATTAGAAAGTAAATTGTTTTTTTGTTTTCTTTTGTTTTATTTTATGTTTTGGAGTAGAGCAGGAAAGTTTGGTTTTTAACACTCCTTCTTTTGTAGCAAACTCAGTTATCTTTTCTACACAGCATTTGGTAGTAGTAGCAGTTATGACATTCATGCACTCATCCATCTTTCATTCTTCGTATTGTTTATAAATTGTATGTCTCTTCAATAGAACATAAACCTACATCAGTAATCTCTGTTTAATATTGTTTTCTACCCTTTATTAAACTCACAGCAATGAAATATCTGCAAACATAAAACATATTATGTCATTAATATTATTACAAATAATTGCAGTTATTATAAGAGATAAATTACCTTTATTTTCATGACTATCAGCAGTGACTAGTGTATTAGTTGTTGTTAATAAACTATTATTGTTATTGAAATTAACATTATTGTCTTGTGAATCAAGACTTAAATCAATCAATTGATTTGTTGATGGTACCACAGTTTGTAAAAGATCGATATCACTGGAAATGAAAATTAACAAAATTATTAGCGAGGGATAAACACTATTACACTATGGGTTCGCTTAGATAAGACTTAAGACACAAACTTTTTATCGTATCTATTTTTTACTCAATCAATTTTGTTTATTCCACAATCAAGTTTGTGTCTTAAATCTTATCTAAGCGAATGTTATCTTTCGACATCGTGCCCCTGGCCGATAAGTTTTTGGTGGACAAGCAACATTAAACAAAAATAACTAAAATCACTTTTACGAAAAGCTTGCGAATTTTATCAAACAAATAAATACTTTTTTCATTTATAATTTCTAAATTTTCATATTTTTCGTTTATGTATAAATAAATGAATTTCATTAAACACAACTAAGAAAAAGTTCTTTAAATTCGTCAGAAATGGTAAAAATTGATGTTTACCATTCTGAAACTTATTCTTATCACGAAATAGAAAAATTGGACGAAGTCATAATGTTGTAATGAATTACATAAAACATCGTGAAATATATAATAAAAACTACAAAGGAGGTACTTGCACAGCTCTAACACCACAGGACAAGCGAAAAATTCTTCGAATTGCCTCAAATTCAGCCCATTCTACCTCTAAAATTAAGCATTTAGCAGGAGTTAATGCAAGTAAATCAGCAGTTCATCGCGCTATTTTAAGCAGTCAACATTTACAACTTCCAAAACTAAAGAAAAAAACTCCATTAAATGCAATCCGTCAACAAAAGCGCCTTCAGTTTGCCAAAGATCATATGGCATGGGATGTTCAAAGACAATTAACGATTGGCGAAAAGTAATTTTTTCGGATGAAAAAAATTTAATTTGGATGGCCCCGATGGTTATAACTTTTATTTTCACGATATGCGTAAGGACGAAAAATTTCTGAGCCGCCATCACAGCAGAGCGGGGGCGTTATGGTATGGGCTGCAATTTCATATTATGGCACTATTGACGTTGTTATTCAAAGTACCCGAATGACCGGAAATAATTACAAAACCCTATTGGAACAAACTTTCCCTAAGATAAAAAATATTTTTGGACCACTAGAGTGGATTTATCAACATGATAACGCACCTATACACAAAATATCGATATCTTAAACTAGCCACCATATTTACCCGACCTTAACATAATAGAAAATGTTTGGGGTTGGCTAATGCGTAAGGTATACGAAGTAGGAAAGCAATACGAAACCAAGGATGAGCTTATTGTTGGAATAAAAGCTGCATGGGGTGAAATCTCCCTCGACTATTTAAAGTCCCTATACGAATCAATGAAAAATAGAATTTATGAAGTTATTGTGAATAACGGTAAATTTACGCATTATTAAATAATTATCTGGTGTAAATAATTACAATAAAATCAATTTTCAAGTACAAAAAAGCATGTTCGTTTGATTTATAGGACAAAAAGAGTGGTTCTATTCTGTTGAACCAAAAAATAAATGAAAAAATTTTATACTTGACTACAAAGAATGAAAAAAGTACCGTTATAATCCATTTTTATATTATTTTTGTGTTTAAATTATCATTTACAGTATCAACTATTTTTCTGCAAAACAATTTTTTTTATTCTATCTGTATTTGCAATTTATTCAGTTTTTTGCTTTAAAATGTGTTGGTTCTATCCTGATGAACCGGAGTGTAAGTCCCAATTTACACGAAGCAATTTTTATTTCAAGTTCTATTTAAATATGATCTATAAAAACGAATTTGGTATTTAAACAGAACTTAAGTTTAAAAACCCTTTAATTTTAAGTTAAAAACTGGCCATAGGGTTGCTATATGGGCATTTTTTATGAACATCTATTATCTATAAATTCTACGCATTTTCAAAATATGTGAAGCAGAAACCGAAATTAACAGATCAACTTTTATTTTAGTGGTTAATTGGCACCATTTATCATTTAAATTTTGTTTTTGTATTATTCACTGAGAGAGTGATTTATAAGAGAACATTTTAGGTTAATGGTTGAGACAAATAGAAAAGAAAATAACGAAAATAATCAACATGAGTAATTTAAAGATACTTTTTTTTGTAAGGGTCAACTTATATAGTTTATTTTCGAACTTTAAAATTAAATGGCAAAAGTTAATTTGAACAAATCAATGATGCCTGAATATAAAAATTTTCAATAATTAAATTAATTTAAAATTTCACAAAAAATTGAAAATTTTACAAAAAAAAAAAAAACAAAGTTTAGTAAAAATCTTAAATTTTAGAACAAAATAAAAAATACACAATTAAAAAACAAAACGTAAATTTTGTAAAAACACGAAAAATTAAAACAAATTCCACAATTTTGCTATAAAAAAAATTTAGAATTTTACAAATCATAAATTTAAAAGAATTCCAAATTCATTAAGTCCACAATAGAAATTTTAAAAAAGTTCGTATAGTAACTAAAAGAAAAATATAAATTACTATTTTTGTATTTTGATCATATGGGTCGAGTTATTTTTAGTCTCTGATGTGAAGTTAATCAGCGACATTGATATCATTGATAAATTACATAAAAACTTCCAAAATTGCAATTGTGCAAATTGGTCAAAAAAAAAAAAAAAAATAGATTGGCTTTGTAATGCGAAAACTGCAAAAAAAAACTTTGCCACTAAAATAACAAATTGTCATGCGACCATAAATTTATTCGAAGATGACTCGAATAAGAGTTACTTAAAGCATGGATTTTGCCAAATGCATCACGCCATCAAATGACATTTTGGAACTGGCTACCAATTGATCCTGTGGTCAAAAAACTTTCTAACTTTCTTCGAAAGTGTCTCGAATATGTCGAGGATTAATGCACGGCACAGTGAGCCAACTTCACGTTGACCTTATAGCTAACGTAGCTTTTAATGCTGTCATGAAACCGGTGATACTTCGACATTTTACCCTTATAGGGCTGAATTGTTGAAATCTGGGAAAACATTAAATATGGCTTAGACAGGCTTTTTTTTTATGAATGTAGGGACTAGTAGGATAAAATGTCTCTAAGAAAAGATTAATTAATGCATTAGTTATTTTAAAAGCCCTTTAAAAAAACTGTGCTGACTAACTTATTACTATAATGTATTTTATTTCTATATAATAGGCCCCTATATTAAGAGCTGCATTCGACAATCGATATTCGCTGGCTATCGAAAATCTACTATCGAATGTAAATTTGTATTATGAGTTGGCGTTACTGTCGAAAATTTCGTTGTTCAACGAATTTTTTATCGAACACAAATTTGCAGTCGACGCTGTATAAACTGTGAAATTTTATTAAAAATGTAAATATTTGCTTTTTTTTGTTTTGAAATACTACTTGTAAATTACTTTTGTTAATATCCTGCAGGTCTAGGGTCGTAAGTACAAAACAACAATCGGAGAAGCTTGTTTCTCTCATGAAAGAAGATCCACTGTTGGCAAAATGTATTTGCTCTAGAGTATACTCACGTGGTGGGATCCATTCCCAAAATGTTGGAAGCATCCCTCAGCCTTTTTCTGCTTTTGGCCGGTTTTAGTAAGGTTTCATCTTCATCAGGCGAATCATAAAACCATAATTTTGTGGTGGTCATTTCAAAAGTAAATTATTGACAAATTGATATTCTGTATTGAAATTCGGAAACGGAAGTTTTAATTCGTTTTAAAAACGAAGCCTCATACAAAAGGAACAGTGCGATAATCACAGACAACATTTATTCAATGATGTTATATCCAACAGGGGGTTTGTTATTGTGTACATATTTAGAATCTAAAGCAAAACGTTTTCGAAATACAATGTATAAAGTATATAAATTCAAACGGTTTCCTTTTCGAAACGTGTTTCAAAATAAACGAATTACAAATGTCATCAATTTTGCAAATTATGTCTCTATTGAAAAATGGTTCAGAACAAAATTAACTTGTCTTCCTTTTTGAATATTAAAGCTTTTTTCAGTTAGCCTGTCTGTCATCTACCACACAATTAAAATAAACCCCTTAATATGCAAAATTAGACTTACTTTTTATTATTAATACTTTCAATGTGATGACCATTGCCATTAGCTACCGATATTGGTATGGTTGTTGTGATATTACTGTCATTATTCTGTAATTCAGAAAACTTTTTGCCATTTGTTTCTTCAACAACAATTTGTGCTTGTAATTGCTGTTGCTGGTGTAAGTTTTGTTGAATATTCTTGACATTCTCGTCAATAATCATATTGGAAAAACTATTAATGAGGGAGTTTTCTTTATCGATAACTGACTGCTCATACATTGCTTGAGTGTTTTGAGGTTCAGGAATAATTGTAATAGGTTGTGCTTGCTGTTGTTGTTGTGGTATTTGCTCCTGTTGAGGTTGCTGTGTCTGTTCTGGTTGTTGTGATGCTGGTGTTGGTGGTGTAGTAGCTGTGCTACTGGTTGAGCCAGATGTGGACACACTTTCAGTGTTGCTACTGTTAACTACTACCACTTCATTTGTCGTATCGTTCGTAATGTTGTTGACGGTGGCGACGGTGTTGGTAGCATTAATTTCGTTATTAGAATTTTTTGTTGCAACTGCAACGCCTTCAGCCGGAGTTTCAGCGGTATTAGCTACTGCTGCTGCTAGATTCAGTGTAACTGGAGTTGCTTCAGCAGGCTTAGGAGAGTTATTGTTTTCCTATTTTAAAAACAAATGAAACAATAAGTATTTTTTGTTTTTAATTATGTAAGTCGGAGCTATTACCTTTGTTGGGGTGGAATTTGGTGTGGTGTTGGCGCCACCTCTGCGAGTACGTGACATAATAGCTTCCACACGTTTTCGTCTTTCTTCACGTTCTTTTTCTTCGCGCTTAAGGCGTTCGGCAACTTCGATTTTCTGCTTTTCAGCTTCTTCTTTAGCTTTTTTCTCAGCCTCTTCACGTTCTATACGTTGTTTCTCTTCATCCTCACGTTTGCGTTTCTCTTCCTCTTCGCGTTGTTTTGCTTCCTAAAATTATGAATGATATTTATTATGTATCCTGCTTCCCGGGCAAGAAAATTTAAATATTTTTACCTCAATGGCTTGACGCAAACGTTCCTCCTCGGCCTTGCGTTGCTCCTGGGCCATACGCATAGCTTCCTCTTCAAACTGGCGCTGGCGTTCCGCCTCCTCTTCTTGTCTTTTGAGTTCGGCCAAACGTTCAGCTTCCACACGCTGTCTCTCCAACTCAGCCTGCCTTTCGGCCTCCTCACGTGCCAAACGACGTCTCTCAGCTAAAGCCGCCTTGGCTTCTTCCTCTGTGGTGATTTTACTCTTGGCAATCATTGATGCTGTCATGGCATCATTATTATCTACTGTGGCCGGAGCTAACTCACGCACTATAGAACCTTCCTTGCTGCCACTGCGTGATTTGGGCTTTGGTGGCACAACAGCTGGTTCTGGTTCGGTAACGGCCTTTTCGGTGCCTTCATCAGTTTTTTCCTCGTGTTGTGATGAGACTACTGCAGCCTGTTGTTGGGCGGTCAATGTATCTTCCAGTTCCTTTTGACCATTCTGTTGCGCTGCAGGCTTTGTAACCACTTCTGTTTTCACTTGATTTATAGCTTCCTTTTCTTCTTTGCTCTTTGTGGGTTCTTTGGCTGTAGTTCTATTAGCAACGGGAGGAGTAATGGCTGATTTAGCCATTATATCCTTGGATTTTTCTTTGCTTAACTTATTGAGACGATCTGAACTTGCAGTTTTTGATAGAGGCTTAGGAGTTGTGGCCTTTGGAGTGAGAGGTTCCTGAAAGTTTTAGAAAATAATGAATAATTTTCAAGCATTTAAAGCTAATTGGAGATTATGATGTATTTACCCTCTTAATGGGAGTTTTCTTTTCGGCGCTAAATAATCGCGAGGATGATGATGTGACAATTAGTGATGTAGACATCATGTTCGATGAACGTTTTGGAGTAGTTTGTGCTGACATAGATGGTGACAACGAAGATGTTGTCTTTACGGGCGGTTTATTTTCCTTCTTAAGTTTATTTATTTCTTTAAATAAAAGCATGAATAAAAGAAATCTAATATGAATAATTTGGCATTAGAAAGTGGCATAAATACAAATACCTTCTAAGGAAACACCGGTACCGGCAATACTAGCCGGGCGTGGCTTGCGTGCAGCCGGCACTGATCTTCTATTGATAAAACCTGATGTTGACATTGTAGTGGATGTGGACATGGCACTACCAGGCCTTGAGTTATTCAAATGGCCACCCGGAGTAACGGTACCAGAACGCGAGCCTGCATTTTTAGGAATAAATATAAATTTTACGATTTTTAACACAAAAACCAATTACCATATAATAAACCAATTATATATTTATTTTAGTGAACAGAATAAAATGAATGAATTAATGAAATTAAAGATTTACTTGAGATTTTCATAATAAAAACCCTTTACCAATATTTACAAAAAAAATCAACAACCAATCACCAGGACTTCAAATGTTGATATACAAAATGTGTTAAAAGATCTACAAAATTAATTAGTAATTTACAAATTTACAACGTATATGTAAATATGTACATATATATTTATTAATTATATATATGTGAGATTAAGACGACAAGACAAGACTTACGTGTACGAATATGAACAGATATTTATATAGTTTACATATAAAACACTAGACCTTTTTTGTTTGAATTTACAATACTAGAGCGAAAATAAATAGATTAGGTAGGTTAATTTTTTCTTTAATAATCTTTTAATATTCTGTATGCCATACACCAGTTTAAAAAAATATGTATATAGTCGTGAGTTTTGCAATAAAAAAAGCTTCTTACAAAATAATTAAAAGTGCGGTAAATATAATGGTTACAAAAAATAATAAAAAAATCGTGTGAAAAATACGTTCGAGAATTCTGAAAACACCTTGAAGCAAAAAATGTATTAACAAATGAGACCAGTACTGGAAAAAAAGAGAGAAAAAGTAAACAACTATGGGTGAGAAACAACAATACTTTTACAGCCAGATTTATTAAGAGAACTCTAGAAACAAAAACAAAAAGTGGTATATGAAAATAGTTTTTCCTTTGTATAATTTTTATGATTCTCTAAAGAAATTTGATATGCTTTAAATATTTATAATTGATATATTTAAATATGACAGCTAGCTGTCAGAAATGTAACGGTTTATATTTTCACATATTCTAGAAATATCATTTTCTGTGTATTATTATCATCTGAATAATTAATGAAAATAATGTCATTCCATAGTTTAATTGACAAACTAGAAAGCAATTGTGATTAAATTTTAATTGAAACAGAGAATTTACTAATATTAATTATACAAACCATCCGAATATTTCCATTCAGAAAAGTAAACCCAATAATTTAAAATGTTTACATTTTATTTGTTTGCAACAATTTGGGCAGCAGGAAACGAACTTTTAAAACTTTTTTAATACTAATCGAATTGGTACAATAAAACAAACAATCTGAGTATTCTCATTCTGAATGTTTAAAACATAAGTAAAAAAAACTTTACATTTTCATCGTTTGTAACAATTTGCGTATTTCGATTCGAAAACAAAAGCTTTCGAAATACAATGTAAAAAGTATACAAATTCGAATGATTTTCTTTTCGAATCGAAGTACACAGTAACCCCCCAGGAGGCACAGCTAAGAAATTCAAATTGAAATAGAACATTTACGAATTTGCAATAAGTTTTTAATACTCAACGAATTGGAAATTATTGCAAAACAATGTATACAAATAAACTAAATAATTTCCATTTACAATGTTTAAGTTTTTAAAATAATTTAAAAAGCAGGAAGACTATTGAAAACATATACATACATATGCCTTAAAAAAAAAAAAAATGAAATAAATTTGTGAAAATTTTACTAATAATATGAATGACAAACAATTTGAATATGACATTTAAAAGCGCTGAGTAATATTATATTATTATTCGCAATTATTGAAATTTAAAATTAAATCGTAGGTACATTTCATGATTTATAAAAACGTTCATGAATAATTAAAAAGACAATACACATTTTAGAAAAAAAAAACGCTATAAATGAAAGTTTTCTTTTTACGTATCAAAGAAAAAAAAGACGAGATTATGGATTTATGAATAAAATGATATAATCCGCTTACCATGAAGTAAAGATTTGTGATTATATCCTTTAATAGGTAAAATGCCTGAAAATTGTATTAAATGCAGATATAGTAACAAACAAACAACAGTATATTTTTTGAATGCGAAAACTAATTCAAATTCTTATGAGATTATTTTGAATCTTAAAATTCTTTTAAAATTTTAATTAAAAATATGATTTTGTTTTGAAGCTAATGGGGAACTTGATTTATGTGGCAGGACTTCAATAGAGAATCAAAATAATTGTTAAAAATAAAAGATATTTTCATATACCAAATTTAGTATCGATTTAATATGGTTAGCAATATATAATTAATGATTTTGCCATTGAATGTGGTAACTAGACAATGCCAGGAGTAATAAGACTGTAATAAAAAATGAGGTATAAATGGAGATTTAGGAGAGAGAAACATTTGTTTAAATATTAAAAATTGTTTTTGTATTGAGTTCTGAAATAAGGAATTGTGGTAGTAATTTGTTGATAGCAATAAGGAGGAATAAAAGGTTTTGTTGTTGTTGTTGTTTTTGGTGGTAGTAGTAGTAGTAGTTTGCAAACACGCACACACACCTGGGTTTAAAAGTATACTAGGAGAGTTCATGAGTAACAATGAGTCTGTATCGAAACGGTAGAGGTTAGTATTAGAGATCTGGCCTCGTTTAAACGTGTTGGATGCAGATGAAGCTAGTGATGATTGTAGATATTTTTTGGTGGCGGCAGTTTGTAAGCCTAGATTCGAGCGTGGCGTGGTATTTGACCAGGCATTATTATAATAATTGCCTAAGTGTGTCATACTCTTACAGGCATTTCTACTGCCGCTACCCAATGGTAAAAAGCTGGTGGAAATGCCCCCACCTATATTATATTTGGGACGAGGAGCCCCATCACCGGCTAAATGTATCATACTGCGTGACATCTTGCTGTTGTTCGAGCCGCCACTTGTTTTCTTGGCTGAACGACGGCCACCGCCAAGAGATTCCGTCTCATCCATCATCTCCAATTGTTCACGTCGTTGACGTTCCATTATGGCTCGTATATGTTCGCCATTACGGCGAATCGGCTGAGCCAACTGATCCAAACGATTCATGGAGTAAGCACGTCCTGGTAATGGTAATGGTGGGTGGAGGTGCAGTTTAATTTGTACCAGTTAAATTTGTTTGTTTTTTTTTTTTTTTGTATTTTTTTTTTTGTAAACATCAGCGAACAGCAGCAAATTTTGATTTGTTAAAAGCGGCATTTTAAGTAAAAAGGGTGATTTAAAAAATTAAATAAAATTAATGATTGTTTAACCAATGATTTGATTTCTAATAAAAAAATTATATAAAATGTATGTAAAATTTGATTTGTAGCTAATTGATAAAAAAACAAACGAACCTAACTAAAATAAGTCTTACTAATTTGTATAAACCTTTCACTCAATATATAAACTGGGGGAGCAGGAGTAGGAGTTCCAATAAAATTTACACACAACCATAAAATCTTAATAAAAAAAAACGTTAACACTAAAACACACGCTCTTTTTTTATAATTTAAACAATTTCAAACACGTTTAAAATGTTAAATATAGTATGTATGCATGTATATAGGTTTGTATACATATTATAAAACTAATTAAAAGTAATATAGCATAAAAAGCATTTTAAAAAATGTTGTTGTTGGTTTTCTTAACAGAATATCAAGTTTTGAATAGGAACTCAAACACTAAATTATTGTAAATTAAATATACTATTAATGTAGTAGAGATTTTTTAAGTATAAAATAAACAAAGGAACAAACACATTTTTTATAGTTTCAGTTGCAGAAATTTCCATTATCTTTATAGTAAAGGATATATATAGAAGTAATAATGAGGGAGCAGGAGGTATTTATTATTATATAAATCATAATTGAAAAAAAAAATAGAGAAAGAAAGTTTTCATATGATAGAATGATGAAGTATGTAGTTGTTGTTGGTGGGGGTATTGGTGGTGGTAGTTGTTTTAATTGTGTCTTACCTGGTGTTCGAGAAGGTGTGTTACTAAGTGATGATCGGGAACCGTAGTGACCATCTCTGGGACTTGGAATTGTTGGCATAAGATCAGTTTTTCTTCTGGCCACACTTCGAAACACGATATGTGATGTATCAACATTATCTTCTGTAATATTTTACAATATTTTGGGAGGGGTACAAAAGAAAAATTTGGAATTGGTTTTCATTTCATTTGAATTGATTTTTTTTTACATTTTTGTATTTTGTTTTAAAAATTTCATTTAAAAACCGTATACTATCTTAAGGTAATAAGAGAGACATCATAAATGACATTATATTTATGTATGTATGTAAAATAAACAGACATGCCGCTAAAGCTTTCAAAATTGAAAAAATGAGATTATTGCCAAAAGCTTTTGAACAAGGTTAAAAATTATTTGTATTCTACTAAGTACGCAGGCATTTAAAAACGATAAAATTAAATGTATTATTAATTATATTGCAACTGTAGCTGGTTAAAAAAAACTTTTAATTCCATTGGGTTTACACAAGAGTTCTTCAATACGAGTACAACAAAAAAAACGAGCATTCATCAACTAAGCCGTGGCTAGGGTCGAAAAACTGATTTAAATTCTTGTTAAAAATTAAGTAAACACATTTAAGAAAGGTCTGTGATCATTAGTGCAGTTTAGTAAAACGATTTTTATATGCTTTTAACATTTTCTGTCTAGTAAAAGAATCAAACAATTTTAAATTGTACTTAAACTTATTATAAAAACACTTAAGGTACGGTCAAACGTGGTTACAAGACGTAACCACCGAATAAAATATATTTGAACTCGATTATTTATTTAAAAAAAAACTACCTTTATTTAGGACAAGAAACAACAAATAATTAGTTTTGCAATTACAGCAATTACGATTCACAACACTTATCGGTTTAATCGTATGAAAAATGCATGCAACACGACATTTTAGTGTTGTGAACGATAATCGGGCTCTTTATTTTATTTGATGCTTTTTGATCTTGCAAAAATCTTGTAAAAGTAAGCAACGTCAAACAAATTAGTGTTAAGACAAGTGGTTACGCTTATTTGAGTAAATATTTGCCATGTGTGACCATACCTTTAGCATAACCATTTACTTTTATACTCGCTAATATTATAAAGCATAATTCCTTTTTTTGGTTTTATTTATTCAATGCATTATAAACATTTTTTTTATATATGTATGTATATTTTTTTTAAATTCAAATATTCAAAAGCACTTCCGAAATCTGTTGGTTTGTTAGGTTGGCATGTATTAATTTAATTAAACTGTGGTTTTAGCTTAAATATTTATTTAAAAAAAACGTTTAATTTAAAGCACCGCTTTGATGAGTAGTTTGTCTCGTACTAACTGCTTTAGATGTGAAGTTTTAAAAAAATGTTTTAACACAGTAACCTGATTTAATTTCTCTTTGTTTTCTTTTTATCTCTCTATTCATTCACATTTATTTTATTTTCATGTATTCTAAAATATACCAGTAGCAAAAACTTTTAATAAATGCTAAAACAACAACAAACAATTGTCTTTTAATCATTGACATTTGCAAATTAGAGGTTTTTTGAAGTTTTTTTTTCGGAATGTTATATGTACATACATATACATATGTATTTAAAAATTGTGTTGTACATTTTTTAAAGTGTTGAAATGTGAACGTGATGCTCTGTCAGTTTAGAATCTAAACTTAATGTATGCATGAGAAAATAATTGTATTTCATTAAATGAGGATTGTCTACAGCAGGAACAGACTGAAATATCTATTTATTGTATTTGTTGTAATAACGAATTTTAAAAATCTTTAAATTTCCAAACAAATCTAATCTGCATAAAAGTTTCAATCGAAACTGAATTTATGATCTACTCGTTCAAACCAATTGAATACAATACAGCTTGGACGTATACGACAAAACTGCATGTCATTTATAAATTTTGAAAATCTATGCTACCCTGGGCAGGTTCATATAGCGGCTTATGACAACCGCAGTCAGTCAGAATATAGCGATTGTTTTTCTAGTAATAATCTTGGGTCATGGTAGCTGACTAAACTATGGATGGCAGCCCAAGCTCTTTAGCAAGGTGAAGTTGCAAATTGTATGTTCGTTGCAAGTCATACAATATTATGCTCTTTGCAAGACATGCTGCTTAGTATGTGTCTGCAGGAAAAACAATGCGGTGGGAGCCGCATTTGTCCATCTGCTCTAAGAATAGTACCAAGCCCTGCCTTGCAAGCTCGTTCTCAATTTTTTTATTATCATCTACTCTGACGTCGAATGACTTGTCTTAATATTTCCTAAAAGCATGAGAAAAAACTTTGACATTTCAAGGAATAATAATAAAATACTTCAAAGTGTAACTAGCCAATCTTGCAAGTCTTTTGAAGAAGCGTTGAGAGACAAAAATAATGCTAAATTGTCAATGCCGGCCTACAGGGAGCGTCAAAATAAAATAACACCAAATATTAAAAGAAAAGCTTATTTATATTAATAATATTATATTATAAAATTATATTGCATTTTAATATAGTTATTTGGCGTTAGGTCAGAACGCCCAAGGTTATAACGCCCAAAACACAAAAAAAATAATGTCAAAATGCCCAAATGCTATGTTATATCGCCCAAATACAGAGCATCTGTACTATGCGAAGCCGGATTTTCTCCTCCATGGTATACAGAACACCGGCTTCACATAGTACAGATTCTCTGTATTGCGGGCCTACAGCCAGGCGGAAGGATTTTCTCCTCCATGGTATACAGAACACCGGCTTCGCATAGTACAAATTCCCTGTAATGACAGTTTTTCTTTTGGGCGTTAAATTTGAAAAAGACATTTCGCCCAAAGTCAATGTCGTTTAGCCCAAATGGCAAAACGCTAAAATGTTTGGGCGACCTTGGGCGTTCTGACCTAACGCCAGTTATTTAGGTAGAATTGAATTCACAAAAAAAAGCGTATACAAATTAAATTGATTTATTGTTAAATTATACCAATTTTTACACGTCAAAATAAAGTAAAAAAAACATCCAAGTCATTGTGCAAAAACTTTAGTAAATCCAACGCAGTCTGCAGACCTTAAGCCAATTGAGCACATGTGGTAATATCTGGACAAAAGAAATGATTCTTGCAAGAATAATCAAATGGCATAATAATGGATGAATGGAATAAAATTTCACCTGATTTCATTAAAAAACTCATTGATTCTATGTCTAGAAGATTGTGAGTCAGCAAAAGGACTACAAACAAAATATTAAATACAATGTTTTACATAATTTTAATATACCTGTTTACTTTATTTTGACGCGAAAAATCTGGTACTTTTCCATTAAAATTGAATTGTTTTTAATGTTTCTTATAGTTCTAGTTTTTGTTAATGAGTTATATTTTACTATTTAGTATTTATAACAAACTTTTTTAAACCATATTAGGTGTTTATTTCATATTGACGTTTACAATATATGACCTATATTTCAGTATTTTGATAACTTTTACTAGAACAAAAAAAATAAGCGAATTTACAAATCGATTTGAGCAGAAATAGTAATCATAACTATAGTCAAACAAATTATAAGCAAATAAATGCTTCCAGATTAGATTTAACACAAAAAATATGTTTGTCATGCAAATTTGTTTAAAACATGTTAAAATAATATTAAAAATAACAAGGTCAAATGCAAATTAAAGAAAAAAAATTTGTTTAAACAAAAATTATTAAAGAAACAGCATTCAAGTTAGTCAAAAAAAAATTAAAAAAAAAAAAAAATAAACAACAACGAAATAATAAAAACAAATCACGAACGTATAAAGAAATTATTAAAAAGAAAAAAAAAGAAAAAACAAACTTAATATTGAGATGCAATAAAACATAAATAAATAGTGTTATTACTGCATCCTCACCCTTAGTATTATAGAAATTATGATTTGAATATTGTTTATGATGATAATTATGATGATTATTATTATTATTCTCTGTGTTGTTGAATGTGTTCTTGGTGTAGTTGATTTTTGTAGAAACTGTAGCTGTTGGTGGAGGTTGTGGTGGTCCATCTATATTTATTTCACTACCAACAATAGAAAGTGAAAATCTTTTAGGGGGCTCATCATTTGTGTAGCCCCAATTGAAAACTTCATACATTGAAGATGATTTACGACGATGATCTGTTGAAGTTGTAGTTGATTTTTGAAGTAAATAGTAGAAGTAGTAGTAGTAGTAGAAGTAGTAGTTATAGTAGAAACAGTAACAGTGGTTTGTAGTGGTTGGTGGTGGTGGAAAAGTGGATAAACACAAAGTAAAAAGGTGACAATAATATTTGACAAATAAGATAAGTTTTTTTTTAATACATAAATTCAAGTTAAAAGTGAAGAGAGTAAAATAAGGGGCGCAAACGAAAAATAAAAGAGAAATCATTAGAAGAAATAACAAAATAACTTGCAACTTAAATTAAAAGATTTCTAACTTAAAACTATAAATTCGAAACGTGCTTTGCTGCTCTTTTTTGTTTTGTTTTATTTTTATCTTCTCTTATTGTTTTATTTTAGTTTAAAAATAAAAACTGAAACAATATATGTTTAAAAAAATAAACTTTCAAATTTGGGACTTCTACAATAAACAAACAAGCAAACATTATGTTAAATATATGTATGTATGTGAATATATTTTTTTATTGCTTTGTTTTGTTTTATGTTTTGTTTGGTTTTGGGATTGTAAACATTTTTATTGTAAATTAAGACATTAATTAACTAGAGTAATTAACACAAATAAGTAATTTAATATACTGTGTACTTCATCATCATTACTATATTCAATTAGTATAACACAGCAAATAAATATTTAAATAATAAAAAAAGGGGTACAACATTTGCCAACATTGTATTTCTTTTTTGTTTGTAACTAATATGAAAAATTATATTATTATTATTAACACTTAATCAAATAAACAAGTTTTAAAACTGTAACTTTGTTTATGTTAAAACAAAAATAAAAAAAGACAATAATAACATGCTTTTTAACTTACCATCATGTCTCTCTGTGCCACTGGCTGATGTTGCACGCTTTTTAGAACCACTGTCGTTAAGTTCACGTTCTGAACTTCGACGTGAAAGTGAAGCACCGGCAACATTTGATATTGAAGTGGAACTGTAAAATGAAAACAAAATTACATATGTTAATTGGCAATAAACAAAGAAAATAATATAAAAGTTTTGTTAAGAAGTTTGTCCACAGCTATCTTTATCTTTATATTTTTTATCTGTGTTCAAAAAATTAAACGTTTTTGGTAACGACTGGGCTGATTTTCAAATCAGGATATCAATTTTCGTAATGATATCCAGATGCCAACTATAGGTTTTTATAGATATAAGTATAGAAATGTTACAATATAAACCAGCTAATCCTTTAGGCTTGACAGCAGGTATGTTAGTTATCTGGTAGATATACGATTCAAATAAAGTAATTTAGTGTAGGTGATTACTGGACACTATACATTCGGCAATCGTGCAAGAAGGCTAGGACTATCCTACAATAACTACTGTAGAAACTAATGAAGAAAATGAATAAATTGTTTTTCATCTTCTATGTCAATGTCCAGCAATGGATGTCTTACGTTATATGTATTTATGACAACGATCCTTTAATAGTCTCTCTGAAATATCAGATATATTGTTAGAGCGTATTGATGCCTTCATTAGTGATAGCAATTGGCTACCGAGATGGGCGCTGTAAAATCTTGCAATGGATTTATTTGAACGTTAACTGACTCGGAGTAACTTACTCCATCTTTCTCGAACCCCTTAAAGGCCCTGATTCTTTTTCTACTTTTCATCCTTTATCCACTTTCACTTCTATCTTTTTATTCTATTTCCATCTACTATTAATTCTAACCTTTTCAGTCAACACAAAGGGAACAGCTAATTGGAGCTGTGCGTTGTACGGCCGCCTGCTTAACCTAACCTAACCTAATTATCTGGGGTATTTAGAAAATTGATTGAAACATACAGCCTAAATCATCTGTTCTTCCTGTGTTCAACATATTTAAGGTTTTTAATAAAAAGCCGGTTGTGAAAGAGACTTTCATGTAAATTAAATCTGATTTCAAGACCATTTTTTTTTACAGCGATGTGCTTATGCCATCTATAGTTATGTTACTGATATAAGCCATTATTTTGTTATTTACGAATGGATTTTGCTGTATTCTAATAGTACACTTCTCGAGAGAATATCTAACACACATATAAAAACTAATAATTTCTTAAAACTCCTAGACAAAAAAAAAACTTACCGTCTTTGACCCCAGAATGTACTTGGTGATACCATGCCAAAATCGGAGGGCTCCAATAAGCGTGGTGTTGAGGAACCAAAAGCATAACCAATGGAATTTCTTTCACGTTTTTTAACTTCTATCCTTGATTCTCTTTCCTATATACATATATATGTGTATAAAAAATTAAAACAAAATGTTTATACGCACATTAAAAACAATTTAAAATTAATAATTATAGATAATAAAAAAAAAACAGAAATACTAAATTGGGTATCATTAGAGACTAATACTAACACTCACTTGATTTTTTCTCAATATGTATTCACGTCTTTCTTTTTCAGCTTCCATTATGGCCTTTTTACGTTCTTCAACCTGTGTACGTTTATCTGTGTCTCTTTGTCTGATCTCATCGATTCGACGTCGACGTTCCTCTTCTTTTTGTTCGCGATATCTTTGTGCAGCTTCAGCCTGAGCCTTTAGCTCCTCGATTTTTCTTTGTCTTTCTTCATTTTGACGTTCCCTAGCAACTTTCAATTTATCGTCACGCTCTTTGGCTGCTGCTTTTATTAAATATAACGTTCAAATTGTTTGTGAGTATGGTATGTTTTGGTTTGGTTTGGTGTGGTGGTTAGCAATTTATTTGTTGGTGGTATTGAAGGCGATTGTTGATCATAAATAACACAACAACAAAAGTATTTGGAAAAATATATAGCAAACACAATCATCATCATCATCATAACAACAATAATATTAACAATGATAGTATTGTAGTTGCAGTTTAAGTATTGGTGGTAGTACCACATACACGAAGAAATCGAAAACCACCGCATGTTAGCAAAAACACAGCCAACCAAAACGTTTGTTTGTTGTTAGCCATCGTGCATTTTATTATTATTTTTTATATATAATATTTTTTTTTTATTTGTACGTAAAATATGCATACAAGCATTATATTGGGTGGGCAATGGAAAAAGAGTTAGAGTTACCGAAAATAAAATAAAATACAAATAAAATACAAATAAAACACAAAACAAAGCAAAACGTAACAAATTTCACGTTAAAGTATGAAAATTAACATTTTTGCCCCAAACGACAATCAATACCAAACACAGCGTATGTCAGAGAGGTGATATATGAAAATAAATTGAAAAGAAAAAAGAAAATTAAAATTTATATTATATTTTAATTGTTTTGTGTTATTATTATTATTAAAAATATATGTAGTTTTCCTTTTATAATATTTGAGTCATTACAATTTATTTAAGCACAAACAATAATACTTGAAGGAGTTTCCTTCAGGCTAAAAAATTCTAAAAAATTAGAACGAGACCCCTGAAGAAGTTAGAATAAAACTAACGAAACGTTGGGTAAATAAAATAAAAAATAAAAATCGAACAAGTTTTTTATTTACGTTTGGAAACAAACATTTGACCAAATTAGCCTGAAGGAAACTCCTTAAAAATTATAATAATTATAAATATTGGTCACAAAAACAAATTAATTAAATAATACTTGAATGCAGATTATGACCTCTGGCATACATATGATATGATTAAAACACATTTATTACATATTCATATGGTATGGCTATTAAAAAAGGTATTCTATTATAAACGGTTTTAATTGGATTTGTCAATATCAGAAATATTGAAAAATCAATGTTCTCAGTGGTGTTGTTAGTAGCGTGTTTTAATTTTCAATTTAATTTAACTTAAAACAATGTATAATTATTTCTTATTTACTCTAATGGCTATATTATGTTCAAAGCTAAATAATACGTTTCGATTTCAAACTTAAATAAAGCTAAAGGTGCTATCAGACGGGATGAATTTTACATATGCACTGTCAAATTTTCCATCTGTGTGATACATATGAAACTTTGCATGTGTAAATAACATGTGTATATACATATGTATTTTTTTTCGATTAGACTCTCAAGCTCAGTGTTTTTGACAGTAGTACATATTTTACACAAACAAAATGCCTGTTTCTGTTTTGTGTTGTATTTGTTGCCGATTTGTACTTACATGCATATACTGGGTGTAAGGTCGAGCTTGACTGACTACTTTCACACTTGTTTTTAATCAAGATACATTTAAGATATATGGCAAAATTTATTCTTTGAATTTTAAAAATCGTTTGGTTTTCTTTCTACATTGCTAAGGAGAGAAAAGAACAAGAGCACAAAAAAACAAACATCGAACTAATTAAGATCTTACGAATTGAACTTATATAAATTTTAAAAGAGGTAAAAGAGAGAAAACATATTTCCAGAGCGGGTAAAAAGGACCTACAGATTCAAATATTATAGAGAATAGAGCGATAAACTGAATGTCATCAAATGGCTTTTAAAGACAAAGCCAAGTGTAACTGGTGCAATGCTTTAAAAAAATTAGGCGTTGTTAATTTGTTAAGGCTAAAAAGGAAAAAAATATTTATTTGAAAAATCAATTTATTGTAACGATAAAATTGAATCTTTTCTGTTGAATTTTTAAAGACAAGATCTACCGAATTGTACTAGAACAAAATCCTGAGCATTAATTATAAATCACAATGATAAGGAAATTTAAAATAAAAACGTATTCAAAATATATTAGATTTAACAAGTAAGAGTGATATATTCGGCTATGCCGAATCTTATATACTCTTCACCTTTGTTATGGATGCATAATTATGTCGATAAACACGCCATCTGTTGATGAATTTGTTCGTAACAATATTAATACACTTTGTGTGATCAACGCCATCTGTTGATGAAATTATTCGTAACAATATTAATACACTTAGTTGTTTTGATTAAATTTTTAGAGGTTGTCTCAAATTTTTGCTCATATCTCCGTTATTTATTGACGGATTTTGCTGATTTTAAATAGCAAACTTCTCGAAAGCATGTCTGACAGAATTATTGAAGATTTGGATCCCGAAGATATCTGGGGACTTCAGAAAATTGATTTCAACAGACAGACGGACATGGCTTCATAGACTCCGCTATCTATAAGCATTCAGAATACATACATATATATACTTTATAGGTTCGTAAAATTATATTGTGGAAATTACAAACGGAATGACAAACTTATATATACCCTTCTCATGAAGGTGAAGGGTATAAAAATTCGTTGCATTTTCAGCTGGATTTTCCACATTGCTAATGAGAAGAAAGTAAAAGAACACAATAAAAACTTACCTCAAACTATTTAAAATCTTCTGATTTGAAATTATATAAACATTTTAAAAGTGTGACCAAAATTGTGTTTCCAGAACAGTTAGAAAATTCAATAAGGACCTAATGACTAAGATATAATAAAAGACCTCAATCCTCACTGTTACACTGGGCTCAATTAGTTAAAATAAATAACCTTAAGAATCATTAAAAAAAACTGACAATAACGTTGCATAAATGCACATGTACAATATAATTCAACTAACTGACTGATAACTGACTAACCACAAATTTTAATATTGAAAATATTCACATTCAACAGTTTGACATTATTGCTAACACTAACTCGAGATAAATTAAATAATAAAATTTATTTTTTTCAAATTTTAAAAATTAACTTCAAGTTAACTAAATCCTTTAATTATTATTTTACCAAAATTTTAAATCTAATATCTAACTTACTTTTCCAAACCAAACGAAAATTATCTTTATTTTCTTTTAACCAATATACTCAGCCTTATTATGAGTGTCGTTTGCTTTTTACGACGACTCTTTCGTAATAGATTAAAGATAAAATTAAATTTGCTTCTTTAATCTATTACGAAACAGTCGTTGTCGTAAAAAGAAAACGACACTCATAATAAGGCTGAATATTATTGCTACTTAACTTAATTATTTTTAGATTAAATAAACCATGTTGTTATATTACATGCAAAACTGCACTCGTTAGGAAAACTCTGCTTCAAAACCGCACACTACAAAAAAGGAATATCAACAATCTAATGGAGAGCATAAATACACAATAACTAACGACAAGGTCAATCACACTAAACAATAAAAGAAAAAAGCAACAACAATAAGAGAATTAAAAACTTAAAGAAGTTTTTGTTGTCGTTGTGTCTGTGTATAAGGCACAGTATTTGTTGTTATATACCGGGAGTATACGTCATATATTTGCTCATCATTGAAACCAAAAACAAACATACTCAAGAACCATTCAACAACAACAAAGAGGATTGTTTGCTTTCACATTTAAAACGGAAAAAAGTAAAAATTAAATAAACTAAAATTAAATAAAATTATTATCATATTATTTCATACAATATTATTATTCCGCCGTTTTAGTGTGACAACGTTTTTTCAAAGAAAATAAAATCTACTAGGTAGAAACTTATTATCTTTTTTTCAAACATTTACTACCCCCGATAGTGCAATAAAACATTAACCCCCTTATTAAAAAACGATTATTAAATTTAACAAACGTTTATTAAGCAAATTTTTATATGCAAATCTGTCTTAATAAATGTTTGTTAAATTTAATAATCGTTTTTTAATAAGGGGGTAATAAACTATAAGAGCGAATTGACAAAATAAATTAATGCAGAAGTGGTGGTGGTTGGGGTTAAAGGAAAAATATAATGAATTTTGTAAATAAATAACAAATAAGTTATTGAAAGCCTTTCACTTTAAGTAAACAGAAATATGTACTAGGTAAATATTTAGATTTTGATAACATTTGAACTTTGATTAGAAAATATATTCATTATTTGTATCTTATTGATTGACATGTATGTAGGTTGTGTCAATCAATAATTTCTAATTACTTTATGTATTTAAATTTCATTGCCACTATAGTTTGCTTTATGTATCATGGTTTCAATTTATGTACTTGTATTTATTCTAAATGAAATACATACATACATATGTACATACGAGTATGTAGGGGTTTTTCCAACAGGGTTGTATTGGAATAACATGAAAGTTTTGAAATTTTACTTGTTGACATGTCAGTAGTAGAAACTTTTACGTTTATTACCATGGTGTAACTATACAAGGTGAATGCAAATCGGCAACAAATACAACATAATACAGAAACAACAGGCATTTTGTTTATGTAAAATAATGTACTACTGTCAAAAACACTTGAAAAAGTATTACTTTTGACATAAGTAAATTGTAAACAAAGTCAGTCAGCTGTGCTACTGCACTCACCTTGTATAATTGCACCATGTTTATTACAATGTAGCCTTTGCAAACTGAAAGTATCACTGTATGGTGCGGATGTGGATTGGTCCATTTTTTTTGGTGAAATTTGTCTGGAAATGTTGTTACGGTAAATAAATTACGCTATCGAGATATGTTAACAACTAAATTTTGGCCTATTTTTAATGATATGAATATCGCTGACATGTGAATTTAACAAGATAGTGCCACATGCTGCACTGCCATCGAAACAATGAATTTATTGCAAACCAAATTTATCGATCGCGTAATGATACAAAATTCAGCTGTTAATTAGGCAGCTATTTAACACCACGTGATATTGTTGAGATAGAGTCTATACAGAACAATCCAATCAACTGCAGGCTTAAAATTCAAAATCCGTGGCGTGATTAGCTCAGCAAAGGCATAAAAGAAAAAATCAAATACTGTAAGTTTTAAGCAGCAGCAAATTTTTAAAAGTGAATTGCTGTGGCTGACTGCGCCAGTAAATAACATCACATAGTAAAGCTACAGTCAATGGTTTTATTTTTGACTTTGTGCTCTGCTTTTGCTTGCGTGTTTTCTCTTAGTTAAAGTTAAGCAAATACGTAGTGCTTCAAAATAGTTAAGCATTTTTAAACCCTTGTTTTATATACACACAAATCATTAGGTCCAATTTTATGATGATCCGACCATAATTAGTCAAAGCTGCCATAGAAGGCCCACTTCTAAAAATTTAACACAAGCAATATTTATATTTACAGTCTTGCCACTAAATTTTAAGATGATTGGTCCATAATAGATCATAGCTTCCATATAGCGCCCTTTTCTGAAAAACAGGTTTATATAATCGGTGTAAGGTATTATATGGTAGGACTTGACCGACTATACTTTCTTACTTGTTTTTTTTTAGTTATAATTGTAATACATAGAAACATATACCGTTTTTGCTTTATTTTGTTTTGAAAACCAAAGTTCTCATTGAAAACCCCTTTATATTTTTATTTTCTTAGGACTCTATAGCCATCAGGGGCCAAAAATTATCGTTTACCGATGAGCTAATTATTGGTTCTGAAAATATTTAATTGCTAATTTTGACCGTCCCCCTCTAGCTGTGTTCTGTGAATTTTAGAAACATCTACTAAAAAATATTAGGATCATAGGCCAATGTTAACTTGTGCCGCAAAGGCTTTTAAGTTTAAAGGTATTAACAAGGGCAAAATATGCATTTTTATACCCTACACCACGATAGTGGGAGGGTATCCAAACCACAAATGAGTGATAAATGAAGCCAAATCAGATCTACAAATTTTGTGCAGATCGGTCCATAATTACACGTAGCTCCTATATAAGGCCCACTTCTGAAAATCACTTTAACGACCATAAATTTCTTAAAAATGTTGGTATCTAAATAAAATTCAACACAAATAATAACACTGTGCTAGTTGGAAAAAGTGACAAGCGCGGCACCTGGCGGGTTAACCTAATTCGGGTACGCTAAATCCAGTGGTGCTAACCGTTTTTTAGGTTTGCTCTTGTTTTCGAAATATGTATACCGTTATTTCGAAAATGGAGGAGGTTGCACAACATATATTCGCGTTACTCAAAAACGGTTTAGTTTATTGAATAAACTAAAAAAACGAAATTTCGCAATGAAATTTTCTTTAAGTAAGGTTAAACTTTTTCCAATATGCGCAGTCGTTGTAGAAACATAATTTTTTTTGACAAAAAAAAAAAATAGTTTTTTAGCAAAATTTCGAAAATTTTGTTTAAAACGGCATAAAAATTGGAAAACGCATCTGTGCTTCTGCACGAATGGCAAACAATTAAAATTAAAATCTGTCTACAACTTTTGATTTTATTCACAAAAGATGGAATACATATATAATAACCGGACGAAACTTCAAGAATTAAAACATTTATTTTTGTTGTTGACGATTTCTGTTTCTACCTGCTCCAGGTATAACAATAGAATACTAGGCAAAAATATCTAAATATTTTGGTATTTTCTGGTTGCATTGATGTTGGGTGCATAGTGTGTAGTCGTGTTTACAGCGTTTATGGCATGGTATTGCAGAAACGAGTTGCGTAGTGTGTACCTAGCATTAGAATTAAAAAATAAAGTCATACATTTTTACATATTTGTATTTTCGCTTGTCACAAAAAAAAGTGTCAAATTCTAGCACAGTGTAATTATATAATTATAATGTTCGGTCCATAATTAGTCGATATTTCCACACATATAAGAGACCGTAATTTACTTTAACTTCCACAAATCTTTTAAAAGTATTTACATCGAGATAAAGTATAACATATTCACAGAAATCATGACACTAAATTTTTGGATGATCGGTCCACAATAGGTTATATCTCCCATATAGCGCTCATTTCTGAAAAACTTTTTATACATATACTAGGTGTATGGTATTATATGGTCGGGCTTGACCGACTATACTTTTTTACTTGTTTTGTACAATTATCGTTCTAATAAGGTATTAATTTAAAAAGTTGGTTAACAAATTTTAAACTTATTAAAAATTCTCCTAACCATTAACATGTTTTTCGTCCATACAATCTTGAAGCACTCTAATGTACAGTGACTGCCAATTGTATTAAGTATTTTAAGCCTTGATTGATTGTTTAACTTTTCATTTAAACAAACATTTAAAAACATTTCCTTTCACACCAAACAGAAATACATTTACACGTTTAAATGAATCACCATACATACAACATTTAAGTTGTGTGAATGTACACTACAAAATGTTGGTTAATTAAATTTAACATATCTAAAAGTATAAATTAAAATCTTAATTATGTAAAGTTATTTTAACAGTCACAAACAAACAAAGGTTATTTTTGAAAATATTTTTGGTTTTCCAATACATAAGCAAATAATCTTATTAATACGAATTGATTAATTGATAAAAATTGAAATGAAATTAAACTTTGACTTCACAGAAATGAAAATATAAACTCGTACGCAAAAAAAATTCAATTAATGAAAAGCAAAAAAAAAAAAAAAAAATACTGTGTGTTTTTCAAAGCGTAACAAAATTTATTTAACGAAAGTATGACAAATCTTTTTAATAATTCCTTATTTGGATTTTTCATAGTTTTTTGTGGATTTTGAAAATACCGGAGTTAAAAAACAGACACTCAATACAATGTACTTAAATACTATTTTGTTTAAACCAAAAATTGTAAATATGTATGTATATTGTAATAAAGTTACGCTTTAAAAAGGAGTCACATACATACATTCATACATATGTACATAGTGGAAAGAACCCTGTAGTTTGGTAACTAAAGGACGCAAATACATACATTGTAATATGTATATTATGTAGTTAATTCTTTAAAATTTATTATTTTCTTCTGCTTTGTTTTTATTAATTTATTCTTTATTCATATTCTGTATATTGATATTGTTTTTTGAAAGAATGTTTACTACAATGATAATAACAATTTGTTATTGTAATTTATTTTGTTATTATTTGCTAGTTTTTCATTTTCTTTCAGTTCCATTTACTATTCTAAGACGATTGCGTCATCATCAATGTACTGCATACACTTTGTATTTGAATGAGTTTTACTGAATGTCATTTTGTTTTATAACAATTTTTTTCTTATTTTGTGTATATTTAGTTATTTCTTTAGATTTCTTTGCTAACTAAATTGATTTAGGTCATGCAGTAATTATAAAGTATTTTTCCATCTTCCAGTCACACTTTTCTACTATTCTCAAATAACAATGGAAAATGGAGACATTATTAAAATATATTGAATATTTGTATGTTTAAATATGTTTATCGTAGAAAGAATATGCAGAAAATATGTGCAAAAAATAATAATTATAGCCAGTTAAGTGTGTAATTTCTTTTGCACAAAAAAAAAAAAAAAATGGGAATTTAAAAATATGTAGGCTAAAACTTGAATTCTATATTCTGTACATTTGTTGCTTATTGATTTTACTTGTTGCTAACGTTTAGTCATTTGAATCAAACATAATTCATTTAAAGCATTTGCTTTAGTTATAGTCAGAGAACGAATATAACTCGCCTACAAATTGTTAGAAATTAATAAATATTTTTAGAGTAATGGGTAATTGACGCTCACTATCCGAAATCGCGTATGGATGTTAATTGAGGACACATTCGGTCTTATCCAAGTGGAAATATTAAGACAGTGAAAAATACACAATTTATCATGAGGGCTTTAAAGGCAGGTAGGGCCGAGTTTTATAGTGCCGGAAACACGTCACTCACGGTAATAATTAAGATAATGTACGGCAGTTAATTGCGCCAGAGTTGTTCGAGTTTGACGCTCACGATTACAAATCGCGGGAGAATGTTCATTGAAGAATCATTAGGTCTAACAAATAAGTGTACAAATTAGTGGATATATTAGAACAGTGAAAGAGTTGCACTGTATCATAAGTGCTTTGAAGGCAGGCAGTGTCCCGATTTATAATGCCGATAACAGTTCGTTTCCGGTAACAGTTGAGAATACTGCACCAACTAGTTATAAATTGTGGCTAGAGTCGATCGTGTTTGCCGCACACAATTTGAAAACACGGGAGAATTTTCATTGATGATTTTATTGCATTTGTAGCCATTAATATCTTCTGTGACCGCCAATTGATACAATGTTATCTGAGCGTTTGACAAGGATAATCCGTTTGCAGCCAATGTGAAGACATTGTTGTTGTAACAGTTCCGCTTACGATTCGTCTAAAGTTCTTTCTTGAGGAAAAAAACTTCCGGTTGATACAGCAGTCAACAATCTTTGGCCAAGTGAGAATCCTTGAGTGTCACTGAGAAATGAGTTTCATACTGTGGTAGCATAATAGAGAAGAGAGAGACCAATTGCTTTATACGTCATATATCGTAAAATAAATTTTGTTTAATTAATTGTTATAACATTTATAAGTTTAATGTTTGAACTCTTTGTTTTCTAATCTTAAGTTTAATGATGGTTAACGACCTTCTGTTAACAATTAATTTTAATCTTAATTTTTAATTACCATAAATTATATGAACGAAGTAACTTAGTCAAATACTTTCCATCATTTTAAAATCGCACCTCTACATACATCTTTCAGTCTAAACTAATTTAACAAATTCAATTAAGATTTTACAAAACATATTGAAGATTTATTGCAATTATGGATACTGTCTTTTATTCAAAGGCCAGGCCACTAGATATATTTTTAGAATTGCGAAACCACATTAAAAATTAAACGAATAAAAAATAAAACATGCATACTGTTTTTTTTATTTTGTTACATCTCTTGACATACCGCAAATATACATTAAAGTAAAATTTATTACAAATACTTTCAACTTATACATATTCTTGTGTGTAGTGGTAGGTAAGTAAACTACACACTGGCATGTAAATGAACAATTTTTAAAAACACAGTCATTTGCACAGAGTGACACAAAACTCTGCTCACAAATATTTAAGATAAAAATTAAAGGTAGTTTGTAAAAAAAATGGAATGTGAGGTTTTCTATAGAAAACTAGACCGATCGTACGTTAAGATTTCTATAAAAAAAAAACGATCCTACGTTAAGTTTTCTATAAAAAAAACTAGACTTATCGCTAGTTAAATTTTCTATAGAAAACTAGACCGATCGTGCGTTAAGATTTCTATAAAAAAAAAACAATCCTACGTTAATTTTTCTATAAAAAACTATACGTTGAGTTTTCTATAGAAAACTAAACTAGACTGATTGTTTAAGTTTTCTCTAAGAAATTTTTATAAAAGTGACTGGCTTGTCAAAACTTCAAAGATTTCTATAGCTAATGTAAAAATTAGTTTGGCTCACTGTTTACATTAAAAAATACACAGATTTACAGCTATGGACAGAGAAATATCGCACCAAAGTTCTATAAAGTGGCAAACATATACTGAAAAACATAATGATAATAACATTCTTTTGCTCTACTCTTAACTTAACTTTTTGCACGTTCTTTATTTTGTCATATTTTGTTAAAAAATTAAGTTTTTTTTGGACAATGAAAATAGCGCAAAATAGATAATGCTAATTTCGGTGGTAAATTCATGTGTAACTTAACAACATATTGTTTATCATTAATTCTGTCAACTAAAATGTGAACGCACTGCTCACTTGTGCAAAAAAGGTTATTTGGGAACTTCATCAAAAAGGGTACAAAACAAACAAAAATAACTGAAATAATTGGATGTTCCTGAAAGATGGTTTATAATGCCATTAGATCCAAGTTTGCTTAATGTAAAGAAAGATCGAAAGACGCCACCGCGAAAGACAACAGGGGAGTTATTTTGTAATTCGTTTCGAAAAGGAAATTGTTCAAATTTATATACTTTATACATTGTATTTCGAAAACGTTTGCTTCGAATCGCAAAACACAATAACATCCCACCGCCCATTGCACATACCGAACAACAACTGCCGCGGAAGACTAGAGTAGTTCTGGCACAACTGAGATCGGGATGGAGCAATAGGCTTAACGCCTTTTGGTCCCGCATAGACCGTTCCGTACCTAACCTATGCCCTGCATGTGGCCAGGGTCCTCACCACACCAATCACATCTTCGATTGCCCAGCCAACCACACTTCACTTCTTCCAATGGATTTATGGACCAATCCAGTAGAAGTAGCCCAGTTTCTGGGTCTGGTTTAAAAATTAATTAATTCTAGCTGTTACAACAACAACATCCCAGTTTGTGAGGAAAAGGTAATAGTTAAAAAAAAAGTAAACTAGATCCTTTCAAGTCGTCGAAAACAATAATGACTAAAATAAATACGGAATTTGTGTTAAATGTTTCCAGTAGACTTGTACAAAAACGACTCAATAAAACTTTATGGTAGTGTAAACCAGTACTGTCAAAAAGAATATCAAAGAACTATTGTCTTTTTCAAAACTACACCGGATATCAAATTCTGGAAAAGAACGCTTTTTACGGATGAAACCAAAATTAATCTGATTGGTCCTGACGGAGAAACGTTTGTTCATCGAGAAAAAACCAAGAATTTAATGCCCGTTACACTACTAAAACAGTAAAGTGCGCTATTTCTCTGTCCATAGCTGTATATAGGAGATTCTTAATTAAGTATACTTTACTATGAACACATAATAAATATTTAAGTGTGGGTGTATGGTTGATTGCTATTTTATTTTGTATTTAATATAGTATATTTTATTTTCTACTATCTTTGTTTTCTCTCTTCTTTATTGTTTGAATCATTTTATTGACATATTCAAAGGAGTAGTAGAAGTGGTAGTATGTACCTATGTCTATAAATATTTATATCGTATATATGTAGATTAAACCTACATTAAGAAGTACTGGTTGTCGCGATAATTTACATGTAAAAAAAAGATATTTATGTATGCATTTCATACATTATACATACAAATGTATAGAAAATATATTTAAACAATATGTATTCAAAAGCAGCCTAGAATTAATCATAGTTCAAAATAAATAAGAACACACAATACCACTTTAAGATATTCATTTTAGTTTGCTGTATGCAATGCTTAAGAATAATCAGCGTAGGTTAAGTTACTACAATCATATCTTCTTGGGTTACAAGATGCTCCAGCAATATACATATGTACATATGTATGTATGTATATGGTTTTTTAGAGGAAAACTAAATTGAAAAATATTGCATTTCCTAAAGTTCTAAAAAACTGTTTTAATTAACACCTCAATAATTTACACCATTTATTATTATGTACTTGCAAATATTTGTTTGTTTGTGCTTTTTAGTTGTTTTTTAAAATGTTTTTTATCTTGGCTAGAAGGTGTAGAATACAATACACACATTTAGGTAGAACTTAATAATATTGTTATTTATATGAAATTACCTTTTCTTTCTACGCTGCCTTCCCGGCTTTCTGCCCTGTTAGTGATTTCAGCTGTAAAGAGAAAACAAGAAAAAAAATTGTTAAAACAAAATATTTACGCTTTATATGACTTCATTTAAATAGTTCAATATTTTAAATGTTTTTCTATAAGTCCATAGTAAGTATTATACAACAATGTACATTGTACATATTTACTTTGCGAGTTATTATCATTAAATATAAGTACTTGTTTTTGTAGGCAATTTTATAAGTACAACCGGCTTTTTATAAAAAAAACAATAACAAATTTTCAGTACATACCTCTTAAATTTACTCATGTGTTATTTTTATAAAAAAAAAACCCTTACTTAAACAGTTGAAGCGAAGCGTACGAATATGAAATATTTTTAATTTTAAATATATTTAAACATTATATCAAATTCTAAATCAAATCTAAAAAATATTACATCCCAAAAATAATTATTATTATTTCTGTACATTACTCCAGAAAGAAACCAGATGTCAATTGAAGTCCACAGATAAAATCTGGCAAAATTGAAGTAGACGATTATTTTACATTCAAAAATAAACTCCTACATATGCATTATTTCACTTGACATTCTTTTTAGAATTTAATTAAAAAGAAAACACTCGGCATTATATTAAGATACGAAAAAGCTACGATAAACAATGCAGCAGAGTTAATTGAATGTAAAAGCAAGTGGAGTATTTATAATTTTGTAAGGCCATACAAATTCATCTTGAATAACACTTTATTTTACATGTATTTAAGTACGAGGAGAATATGATAAGTCATTTAAAAGTGATGACGCCAAGTTCATCTTTCCAGAATTTTATTTAGACATTTGCCATTGAGTTTACAACATTTGCCGTGAGTAAGATAAAATTCTAACTAATTTAATATGTATAAAGTCCTTACATATTACAAATTTAATAAAAATAAGTAAGAAAGTATAGTCGGTCAAGCCCGACCATATAATACCCTGCACCCAGTATATGTATAAAACAGTTTTTCAGAAATGGGCGTTATATGGGAGATATAACCTATTGTGGACCGATGATCCAAAAATTTAGTGCCATGATGTCTGTGAATATAAGTATTATATGTGTTAAACTTTATCTCGATATAAATACTTTTAAACGATTTATGGAGCTTAAACTGAATTACGGAGAGGGTCGACTAATTATGGACCGATCATAATAAAATTGTACCGTATTATATTGACATATCAATTATATTTGCGTTAAATATTTTTTGTATACCAACATTTTTGAGAGAGTTATGCTCTTTAAAGCGATTTTCGTAAGTGGGCCTTATATGGGAGTTTCGACTAATTATGGACCGATCATAATAAAATTGTACCTTATTATTTCTAGACGTGATATATATTTTCGTTCAATATTATTTGGATACCAACATTTTTGAGAGAGTTATGCTCTTTAAAGTGATTTTCGGAACTGGGTCTTATATAAGAGCTACGACTAATTATGGACCGATCTGCACAAAATTTTAAGATGTGATTTGGATTCATTTACCACGCATTTGTGATGAAATTTGTTTGGATACTTGCATAATTCAAACATTTATGACCAGTAAAGCCCAATTTCGTGAGGGCATTTGTATGGGGCCCAGGTGAAATAATGAACCGATTTTCACCAGTTTCCGATTTTCACCAGTTTCAATCCCATCCGTCCTTGGGCCAAAAAAATATCACGTACCAAATTTTATCGAAATATCTTCAAAATTGCGACATGTACAGAGTACATATAAAGCACAAGCTTTACATGGACAGCCAACCAGACGGACATCGTTAAATCGACTCAGAAAGTGATTCTGAGTCGATCGGTATACTTTAAGGTGGGTGTTGGACCAATATTTCTGGGCGTTACAAACATCAGCACAAATCCAATATACCCTCCCCGGTGGTGTAGGTAGGGTATAATAATAATAAGATAAGTTTTGTTTGAAAAAGTCAACACAGAAAGGTGTTAAATTGATAGAAGTTAAAAAAAATATATGATCTTGAATTAGACAAGTAAAGAATTGTACAGGGTGAATGGAAGGTCCAATAAAAAATAACTCAAAATAATAAAGAATAACTAAAAACAAATCAGAAAAAATCCCAAAAAGTTGTTTCCTCAAAAAACACTCTGTTTCAATATCAATAAAGTTGACTACGACAATTTCTCTGAATTATCGGACATGAGAGTATGGAAGCTATTACAGCCGACAAATGCTTTGAAGCTCCATCTTCTATATCTTAACTTACCTCTTTTCTTTTCGTTGTAACTTTTTATCTCTCCTATCTTTGCAGGCATCACAAAAAGAAGAGCTTTAAATTATGTATGTATTATCATTTAAAGCGGATTTGGTATTGGCATACTGACTAATCACAAGCATTCTTCAAATATAACTAGATGGCATTATTAGATAACTTCACGAACAAATGGAGATTGCAGATTATACATCTATAACCCTCATATAAGGCTTCATCAGAAATATTAAGGAATTCATTCATATTTAGTGTACACATCACCTCTAAATTAACTAAAATACATACTAATTTATCAACACCTCTATTTTGAACTGTATATTGCAAAAATAAAATAGGTACTATTACTAGTCAAAACTTGACAAAATCTTCGGAAGTCTGCTAAGCAAAAATAATAACAAGAAATAAAACAAAGTTAAAAGAACACTTTGAAAGAACTTTTTAGACTATCAACGTAAATATGTCTCCTCTTTTCCTACTTCTTAAAATAAAAAAAACACACACACGCTCTACATACACAATGCATTTGATTGGTTATTCACCTTAAAAATGACACTCAAGTGATCACATACACACACACGTACGTCTCAGCAGGGGTTAAATGTAAAAGGTGGTGTGGCAGAGCCAGCAAGTGCAATAATTGATAAAGAAAAGGAAATCAATAAAAGCAAAGCAATAAAAAACATTCTAAATGTCAAACAAAGAGGAATAATAAGAAAATCCTTATAAAAACCTATAAGACTACCAGCAATAAAACATCAATCACTTATAAGAAAAAATAAAACTAAAATCAAGAGATATACCATTAGGAATCCACAAAAATCGCAATATACATACCTATACCGAAACTCTGAATGACTGGAGAAAAAGGTGTAAAATAATTAAATTGAAATGACCTTTTTAAAAACTTTTCTCACCAACTTTACCAAGAAACACACAAAAGTTACACATTAAAATAGAAAGTATAAAATTAGAAATGAATAGAGAAAATAAATATAAAATGAAAAAGAAGAAAACCAAAATAATCAGTTTGCAGGCACATTGTTGTAATAAAAATGCAGAAAATAAAACAAGACCAACTTTTTTAATAAGCAAAGCGGCAGCTGTGCTTGTGCTTTGTTTGTTTCTTCTATGCAATATACTTAAATGCAACGCACTAAATTTCTTTAACACTATTTTTCTTCTTTCTGGAATTTACTTTGAATTATTTTTAACTTTTTTACTCCGTCGAGGTTACTCCCAAATTATTATTGTCTCGCTAATCTTAGGAGGAAAAAAACACACAAATTAAAAAAGAAGAAAAAAAACAGCATAAACCCGAAGCAAATAATGGAGAATACGAATTAAGTAGAAATAACATTAGAAAAACATGTAGGAAATACATAAATCATGATCATCGTAATGGTCTCAATGTAAAAAATAGAAAAAAAAAATTACATATTTGAATTTTGGAACTGGATTTTTTATCGCGGATTTTTTTGGATTGTTTTATTTTTGATTTTAAAAAGCTTTTCATAGTTTTTAATTTTTTCCTTTATTACACTTGCCTTTGTAATACATTTTTTTTTTGCTAATAATGTAACATCATGGTGGTACCACACAAATTTTTTGTTTTTTTTTTTTTTTTTTTGTTTAACCAACACACTTTTATTATAAGAAACAGCTGCTACTTACAGCTCCGGAGAAGCGCTACTGCACACATAGAGCTAATAGCGTTTTTATTATTTTATTTTTTTCTGTTCGTTTTAGTCAAGGCTGATATTCAATCGATTTGTTTTTCCGACACACAAGTTCTTTTTCTTTATTTTTTTACATTTCACTATACATTGTCAAGTTTTTTTTCCTTTGCTAGATTAATCACCGCATATTTTCTTTTAATCTTTTTAATTCCTATTAGATTTATTGATTTTATTTCTTCATTTTCACATACCTGCTGAATTAATTGTTGGAATTTGTTGTTCGCCCCCAAGACTCGCCATATTTATCCACTATATTTTTATTTCAACGTGAAAAATATTCACTTGAAATTTTTCTTTTACAATTTTTAGAACTAAAATGACGAAGACAAAACGTACAAAAAGTTAGTGTTGTAAATAACGAGTAATCGTCGTGTAGTTGGTACTTTTTTACAGTTTTCTTTTCATGTTGAATAATTTTATTTCTCCAATTGCCGTTAACATCAGGGTGTATAAATATGCGAGTGTAAGGGATAAAGCTAGTGTTATAGTACAAAGAAAATTTGTTAAGTAGTTGCTAAAATTGGTAGGAGGTTTAGGGAAATGTTGCCAGATTGGAAGTGGTATGTTTGACAGCTGTTATATGTTTCACAGCTGAAAATAAATTGATTATACTTAAGATCTTTTATATTATTTAAAATTTATTTCTAATGCAATATTTATTAAAATAATAAATCGCAAAAATAGTTTTTATATAAAAAAAAATCAGAATTATTTTAAAATAAAAGAAACTGTTATTGTAATGTTAATATTGAACTTAAATTATATTAATTATATATTGGTCTGCGTTTTATTTATTATTACATATAAAATAATTGTTCTAATTTAATCTAATTTAATTTTTATTAACTATAACATGGTATTATCAAAACTAGGAGCTAGACAATTATTTAGATTTCTAATAATCACAATTTTGACATAGTTGTATTGAAAATATCTATTGTCCTCTATGGAAAATTTTAGAATACACAAAAATAGGCATTTCTCAATTTTTGTGTACTGTTCTATAATATTGCATTATTCTTCAATTATATTTATTGCTAAGTCAACAGGAGTAATTACCAAATATATAGATGGTTTCTAATGAAAAGTTTTTGACGTATTTTCAAGTTTTAGATTTTTTAGAAATGGTTTCACCACTTTTTAATAATTTTTTAACGAGTTTTTCTTATAGAAAAGTTTTGAATCATATTTTTTCAATAAAGTTGAGATCCAAACATTTTTTCCAACAAATTTTGGAATGTTCGAAATTCAAATCATAAATTTCTAATCTTATCACATTATGTAGATTGGCAATATTGGATTACAACACGGTTGCACAAAAACTACACAATTTCTTCGGGTGAGTTTATACAACCGTTACCATCATTCTTTTTGCAGAAACCCTCTTAAAGTCAATAGGAAATTACTAAAAAGCTGGAATTTAATAAAATTAATACAAATTTTTCTTTTCAATTAATAAATTTTATTTATAAAAAGTTTTTGTATTCTAATATGTTCCTGTTGGAAAACAAAATTGTTGTTGATAAAACTATGGCCATGCAACATCAAATAGAAAATTCGCGATAACAAATTTTAAAACAAAAGATAAGATAAAATTAAAAATTAACCAATGTTATTTTCAATAAAATTTATACTCAAAATTAAGATACTTCGCTTTGTTTTTCAAGATAAAAAAACCGGCCGAATAAAATTAAAACCAAAAGTTTTAGCAAAAAGAAACTTTAATTACCATTAATAGATACAACACTTTTTTAACCGCTTAAAAGATTTCAAAATCGCTATATTTTATAACAGACTTGCTAGATTACCAGCACTGTGCTTCTTATTAGACGAGAACTAAATTTAGTTAATATTAGGTGGTGTACAAATTCTTTTTTTTGTTGTGTGTGGATTTATTAACAAATAATAATTGCAATTTGAAAATAAGGAAATTATAAATAAAATTTAACAAGTAAATAGAATTTAAAAACAAAATACAAATGTCGAAACATAATGGTCAAGGTCCTGGAGGCTCGTCACAAACTCAAACCTATAAATTGGTTGTAGTGGGAGGCGGTGGTGTTGGAAAATCTGCGATCACCATACAATTCATACAGGTTAGTTGGAGTTAGGGTGGCCATGAAACTTTTAAAACTAACTACTATATAAATTGTGCTAAAATTTATTAAGTGCATTAGGAATCATTGTTGTCTGTCTGGCTATCTGCCGTTTTGACGAGGTTGTGTTGTGTAGTAAGTGCGAGAGTGTGTGTAGAAAAAAAACTTATTTTGTCATCTGTTGCGCATTATGAGCAACAGCTTTAAGTTTCCTATATTTAAATTATAAGTAAAATCTTTTTATTTGTTATTAAATTTAGAATATGTTTAATATTTTCTTTATGATACATTTTGTTTATATTTAAAGGAGTAATAGTAATTGTATTGGTGTGTATGTGTGGCATTCTTTTGAAAAAAAATCATCTTTTTTAATTTTCTTTTTTTTTTTGCATAAAAATAAGACCTAAAACAACCACACCTACACTTTTGTTTATTAACATAAAACATTGCGTCGAATTTTGTTATAGGTACTAATTTTAAATTAACACTATTTTTAATACAAGTTTTATATGGTTTCTCCTTTTTGGGAACAATCATTTAGGGCTTTTTGAAAGTCTGGATAATTTTTATTATCTTTATAATTTACCATTAAAGGCAATTTTAATAAGTATTTTATATTATTCGCAAAATTGTTGTCTGCTCTTTGTGGGTAAAACTGGAAGAATTGTTTTAAAGGTAGTTTATTTTCGGATGATAATCTTTAATTAGCATTTATTATTATGAAGTGATATTTTTAAAATCTTTTAAAATTTATAATAATTTTTAAGGGGTTTTAATTTTTAAATGGGAACATATCTGTAGTTGACATATCAGTAGTAGAAGCTTTGACAATTGTTAGATTTCTTTTGTCGAAAATACGACTGAAAACTCTTTTTTTTGATCAATTGATCAAGCTATCGAGAAATATTAACAACAAAATTTTAGCCTATTTATAATTGATAGAGCTGTGTCGTTCATGAACGAACGGGTTAAAATGAACGGATCACTTCATTGAACGAAATGGAGCCGGTCATTTAACTGAACGATTTTCGTTCAATAGTGTATGGATCAATTTCGTTCAGCTGCTATTTATCAAAAAACAAGAAGAAAATCACATTCAATAAGGGTTGTATTCATTCGTTCAAAGTGAACGATTGAACGAATTGAATGAACGAATCCGTCTTGGATAAATGAACGAAAATGACCGGTCACTGAAATGAACGATCGGGCACAACTCTAATAATTGATGATATGGATATCACTGATATCTGGTTTCTACAAGAAACCACATTTTTCGATCCTACTGTTTCACAAAATTCAGATGCTAATCATGAGGTTTAACTCAACTGTGGAGATACATATAGTAAAGATAAGAGCCTATTAAAACTATAATTGATTACTCCCTTAAAACTTCAAATTCGTGATTAACGAAATATAACCGCCATTTTGCAAAAATGTGAAAATTTTAATAAAAGAATCGAATCTGCGTTCAATATTATTTTTCATTTAAAATGGTTAAACGTTACTCTTTCCAATGCACACCTCTTGAGTTATTTTCATTTGAAACAAACAGAACAATGTTATTTATGAAAAACCCTTTACATACTCGTAGGTACATGTTTTAAATTTTTGTCTATTTTAATTTGTAAATTTGGGGGATATTGATAAAGCTTCATGTTATGACGTCATATTTTTAAAAAACATTTCGAATTATTTTAAGGGGGTTTCACTTGCATAGAGGAACAAGTGTAAATTAGGAAACTTTTTTCCATAATAAATATACTAGCCCTGCCAGCATATTTCTTACTTTCAAGTATTTTTTTTATTATAGGTATTTAGTATTTATAAGCCAATAACATTTTGTTGTTGTATTTTATATTCGCCTCAGTGTTTTTATTATATTATTTCAATAAAAATGGTCAAGATCATTTGTATGTATAATTTTAAACTGAAATAATTTCTAAAAATGAATTTTAAAAGCGATGACGTTCATCAGACATAAGTCATAAACATCATAATGATGTTTATCTGAATATTTTTCTGTTTTTTTTTTTGCTGAGAACTGCAAAACATTTGAATTTTCCTTAATGCTGTAGATCTCTAGCTACAAGAACATCTTTATTGTACACATCTTCGTACTTTTATGTATTTAATCTAACATAAGATTCTCTCAGACACTACTACTCTCTTTTTTTAACGCCAGTCTCTGTATTTATTTGTTGTGCTCTATTTATTTTTAGTATTTTACGTCATCTTTTTTAATAAACAAAATAATAGCAACAATACAACAGCATTGAACAGTTTATCACACTTATATATGTGTTGCTGTTGCTATTATGTTGCTGATGTTTGTAACGTCCAAAAATAATAGTCTAATACTCACCTTAAAGTATACCGATCGACGTTGAATCATTTTTTGAGTCGATTTAACGATGTCCATCCGTCCGTCCGTCTGTCTGGCTGGCTGTCCATGTAAACCTTGTGCGCAGAGTACAGGTCGCAATTTTAAAGACATTTTTATAAAATTGGGTATATAATTTTTTTTTGGCCCAAGGACGCTTGGGATTGTAACTGGTTATTTTATCTAGTCTCCATACAAATGTTCTTCCGAATTAGGGGTTTATCGGTCATGAATGTTTGATTTATGTACGTATCCCAACAAATTTCTCCAGAAATATGTTGTACATGAAGCCTAATCATATCAACAAATGTTGTGCAGATCGGTCCATAATTGATCATAATGGAAGCTATGAGGGCCGCTGCCGAAAATACTTTAAAGAGCATAACTCTCCTAAAAATGTTGGTATCCAAATCATATTGAACATATGCCTGTTTCATATGTTCAATATGAACAACTAATTTTATAACGGTCGAAGATCAATAACATCTATAAATCTTTTATAAGTGCTTATATCGAGATAAAATTTAACACGAATAATATTTATATGAACAGAAGTCATGCCACTACATTTTTGGATAATCGGTCGGTTATAGCTTCTATATAGAGCAAATTTCTAAATTTCTGAAAATCTGAAATATAAAGCCAATTTCTGAAAATCAGTTTTTACAAATATACTGGGTCGGGCTTGACCGACAATACTTTATTACTTGATTTTTTTTTATATTTATTTATCCATTTGCTGCAATATTTGTATTTCCATTACAGTAGGAGTTCGAAAAAGTTAAGACACACTAAAGTTAAGTATGTATGTATGTACACATATCGAAAAGTTAAACAGCTTTCAGTCATCAAACGGCATTCTAAAAAGTTAAATGCTTCTTAACTTTTATGAGTCAATTTTGTTTTTATTTAATTTTCAACTCTCAATTCTATTCCTAAGTCATAATAATGTAAATTCTTTGGAACTATATTCATTTTTTGCTTTGATAAGAATGCATTCTTTTGTTTAAATGTAATATTAGTCATTTACTTTTTACTCTTTCTTGTTGGTTTATTTATAAGTCGTACTTATTTTTGTCTTTAAATAGTACTTATTTTTTACAATGATATCATTTCTTTTCTTTTATTTCCGTTATCTTATAAGTATAATTAGAATGTTTGTTGTTTTTTTATGTTTACTTAAACCTCAGAATGTAGACACAACAAGTTTTGTCATATAAAAAGTTCATTATTATTATAATTAAAATTGTTTGTGATAAAATGGCAAATTCCTAGTTTCTGTTCGTTCTGCCAGAACCAATTATGGTGCAATTTTTGTTTGATCGGGTGACACCTCTCAGAAATGTTTATTTTTTGCATGAAATTCTTAAGTTGTAATTTAAGTTTTTTTCAAGGAAAATGATATCTTTCAAGAAACATTACAAACAGAAACTTACACAATTTAGTTAAAAGTATTTATTAAAATATTGCCTAAAAAGCTTTTTTTATAAACTTTTGAACAAAAAAAGATTTTTTAAAATCCTTTTATTTTTTAATTCCTCTTTTTATCCTAACTACCGTTTCTCGTTTTCTTAAAAATAAGTTTTTTTTTAAATGCTTATTTATTTGTTTCTAAAAATTAAAATTTTTAATTGTTTTTTTTATCCAAACTATCCAAATTTAGTTTTCTTTAAAAAGGAGCTTTTTCTAAAACTTTTTAATTTTATTTCTTCCTTTTTTTATCAAACTATCTTCTTAAAAACATTATTGGGAAAAAGCTTTTATAAAAATCTTAAGTTAAGATTTGTTTACAAAATACTTTTTTATAGAAAGTTTACAATTTATTTTAAACTTACCTTTTTTAAAGCTTTTACACTCTTCAAAATTATTGTTTATTATTTTTTATTTTCAAATACAAATTAAAGCTTTTTCCAAAAGATTTTTAAAAAGCTTTTCCAAAAACAATAAACTAAAAATATTTAAATAAACTTTTTTAAACATTTTTCAAATAATTCTTTTCATAAAAGCTATAAACTAAACATATTAAAAAGCTTTTATAAAATAAGCTTTTTAAGCTTATTTAAAAGCTATTTGCAAAAACAGATTCATTAAATACACTTTTTTATTTGAAAATGATTTTAAAACTAAAAGCTTTTTCGCAAAATGTTTTTAATACGTAAGTATATTCTAAAAGCTCTTTTAAATTTTTTCTAACACAGTATTTCCAAATAAACAAGTTTTTAAAAAAATATAATTAAAGCGTTTTTCTCAAGATTTTTAAAAATATATTTGAAGAGCTTTTCGAAATACAATAAACTAATAAGATATTTAAAAAAGGTTTTATCAAATAAGCTTTTTTAAATTTTAAAACGAAATTTTCAAATAAATTTTTATTTAATTTATTTACATATACATATGTATGTATGTATACCTAATTTTACTTAACTCCATTTTTAAATTCTATCTTTCAGAGTTATTTTGTTAACGATTATGACCCCACAATCGAAGACTCTTATACCAAACAGTGTGTCATTGATGATGTGCCAGCCAAATTAGACAGTAAGTAAAAATTATCAATATAACATGTAAGCAACTCAATGTTAACTCTATTTCAAATATTTCTTACAGTTCTCGACACAGCCGGTCAAGAAGAATTCAGCGCTATGCGTGAACAGTATATGCGTTCTGGTGAAGGCTTTTTGCTAGTCTTTTCCTTAAACGATCATTCCAGTTTCGATGAAATTGCCAAATTTCAAAAACAAATTCTGCGCGTTAAAGATCGCGATGAGTTTCCCATGTTGATGGTGGGCAACAAATGTGATTTAGAACAACAGCGTCAGGTGTCCTTGGAGGAGGCACAGAATGCCAGTCGTCAAATGATGATACCCTACATAGAGTGCAGTGCCAAGTTGAGAATAAATATCGATCAGGCTTTTCATGAGCTAGTGAGGCTGGTTAGAAAATTTCAAATAGCCGAAAGACCACTTATGGAGGTTAGGCATATCCATAAAAGGAAAATAAAATGTTGTGTCTTGTAAGTTATATAGAAGAACAAAAAGAGTAAAAAAAACTATTTAAAAAAAAGAAACTGATATAAATAATAAAAACAACATATCTTTAAAAAGATTTATGAAATCCACAACACCAAAATAATTATATACATACCTAGATACATATGCTATATATAAATAAATACATAAAACAACAACAGCTGCCACTTTATTATTTAAAGGTCCTAAGTAATATCCAACAGTTTCTTTTTAAAATAACATCCATCTTCTAAACAAAGTTACAAATAAAAACAAATATATTCTAAAATCTATATAATCTCAATTTAGAAAAAAAACTTAATAAAAAAAGAAACTTACACCTCATCTCAAAAAAAATAATAAAAATCTTAACTTAACCATAAAAAACAAGTTATTAAATATCGAATTGCATTGACTTTTAATGCATTTCAAAGATTTTCATAATTTACAAAAAAAAAAAAAAAAAAACAAAATTAATATAAAATTAAATGAATTTCTAAATTTATTTTTATTTATATGTATATGTGAATTTAAAGTAAATGTGGAAATATTTGCAATATTTTTTAAATCAACTTAATGCTTCTTATCAACTCAATAAAACATTTAAATTTCCTTAAAATATTTTCCTTTCATTCATAAAATGCCAAATAAATTTGTAATTTTTGTGTTTACTCTAAAAATTTCATAAAGTTAAAAAACCAGAAAATTTTTATTAACAAAACAAAAATAAAAGTGCCTCAAAATAAAAAAATTGTATTGCACGAAATTAAATTATGCACAAAACGAAAACAAAACAAATCAAGTATCAAACAAATATTTACAAAATATTTTAAAACTCATATTAATTAAAACAAAATATATTAAACGATAAGTAAGATATATTTTATTATAAATTTACTACAATTTTCTTAAATCTTTGTGTTTTTACAAATTTACTTTTATTTTTTAAATGTAGTAACTTGTATTAATTGTTATAATATTAATAATATACAAACCAAATCATAAACATTTTAATTACGTTATTATTATTTTTTTAAATAATACAAAACAACAACATCAATTTGTATGTTTGTCCATATTTTTTTATTGCTAATAAATAGTTTTTTGTATTAAATGTAATCGATTTAAAAATTTATCATAAAAACAAAAACCGAACGTTGTAATGTAAATGGCATTAATAAAGCGTAACATATTACATATTAACAAAGCGAAATGTGTAGTTTTTATTTATTATTTTTTTAATATGTTAAAATTTTTTGAGGTAAAATTTAAACAAATAAAACAGCCATGACTGAGCTAAAATTTAGACAACTACAGAATCCACGATTAGGGTAACATTTGGTCAACTTAATGATTTTAAATTTAGGTAAAACTTTGTCAACTAATATATTTACGATTGTGGTAAAATTCAGACAACTAAAAGATCCAAGATTGAAGTAAAATTCAGTCAATTAAAAAATTCACGATTGAAGTGAAATGTGGTCAATTAAACGATCCATGAATGAATTAAAATTCAGTCAACTAAAAGATCCAAGATTGAAGTAAAATTCAGTCAACTAAAAGATCCACGATTGAAGTGAAATGTGGTCAATTAAACGATCCATGAATGAAGTAAAATTCAGTCAACTAAAAGATCCAGGATTGAAGTAAAATTCAATCAACAAAAAAATTCACGATTAAAGTAAAATTCAGTCAACAAAAAGATCCACGATTGAATTATAATTTGGACAACTAAAATATACATGATTGAAGTAAAATTCAGTCAACTAAAAAATCCACGATCGAAGTGAAATGTGGTCAATTAAACGATCCATGAATGAAGTAAAATTCAGTCAACTAAAAGATCCAGGATTGAAGTAAAATTCAATCAACAAAAAAATTCACGATTAAAGTAAAATTCAGTCAACAAAAAGATCCACGATTGAATTATAATTTGGACAACTAAAATATACATGATTGAAGTAAAATTCAGTCAACTAAAAAATCCACGATCGAAGTGAAATGTGGTCAATTAAACGATCCATGAATGAAGTAAAATCCAGTCAACTAAAAGATACAATATTGAAGTAAAATTCAGTCAACTAAAAGATCCACGATTGAAGTGAAATGTGGTCAATTAAACGATCCATGAATGAAGTAAAATTCAGTCAACTAAAAGATCCAGGATTGAAGTAAAATTCAATCAACAAAAAAATTCACGATTAAAGTAAAATTCAGTCAACAAAAAGATCCACGATTGAATTATAATTTGGACAACTAAAATATCCATGATTGAAGTAAAATTCAGTCAACTAAAAAATCCACGATTGAAGTGAAATGTGGTCAATTAAACGATCCATGAATGAAGTAAAATTCAGTCAACTAAAAGATCCAAGATTGAAGTTAAATTCAGTCAACTAAAAGATCTACGATTGAAGTAAAATTTGTACAACTAAAATATCCATAATTAAAGTAAAATTCAGTCAACTAAAAGATCCAAGATTGAAGTAAAATTCAGTCAACTAAAAGATCCACGATTGAAGTGAAATGTGGTCAATTAAACGATCCATGAATGAAGTAAAATTCAGTCAACTAAAAGATCCAGGATTGAAGTAAAATTCAATCAACAAAAAAATTCACGATTAAAGTAAAATTCAGTCAACAAAAAGATCCAAGATTGAATTATAATTTGGACAACTAAAATATACATGATTGAAGTAAAATTCAGTCAACTAAAAAATCCACGATCGAAGTGAAATGTGGTCAATTAAACGATCCATGAATGAAGTAAAATCCAGTCAACTAAAAGATACAATATTGAAGTAAAATTCAGTCAACTAAAAGATCCACGATTGAAGTGAAATGTGGTCAATTAAACGATCCATGAATGAAGTAAAATTCAGTCAACTAAAAAATCCACGATTGAAGTGAAATGTGGTCAATTAAACGATCCATGAATGAAGTAAAATTCAGTCAACTAAAAGATCCAGGATTGAAGTAAAATTCAATCAACAAAAAAATTCACGATTAAAGTAAAATTCAGTCAACAAAAAGATCCACGATTGAATTATAATTTGGACAACTAAAATATCCATGATTGAAGTAAAATTCAGTCAACTAAAAAATCCACGATTGAAGTGAAATGTGGTCAATTAAACGATCCATGAATGAAGTAAAATTCAGTCAACTAAAAGATCCAAGATTGAAGTTAAATTCAGTCAACTAAAAGATCTACGATTGAAGTAAAATTTGTACAACTAAAATATCCATAATTAAAGTAAAATTCAGTCAACTAAAAGATCCATGAATGAAGTAAAATTCAGTCAACTAACAGATCCACGATTGAAGTGAAATTTTGTCAACTAAAAGATCCAAGATTGAGGTAAAATTTGGTCAACGGAAATATCCAAGATTGAAGTAAAATTCAGTCAACTAAAAGATCCATGATTGGCCGAAAAGGATGCAACTGTCCAGTTATAACGCTGATGTGATATTTTGACAATAGAAATAATAATATGCAAAAGGAAGTCTTTAACTGATAACTTTAAGGCGGTAGAAAAAGTGGCAGACCGGGGTAGAGGTAGGTGTAAGTGAACCTTTTAAAAAAATCTTGACTTATACCCAAAAAACTTATCATGTAAGAGAGTTAAAATATTATGTTAAAATAAAGATAGTTGGATTCATTATACCCTACACCACCATAGTGGGGAGGGTATATTGGATTTGTGCTGATGTTTGTAACGCCCAGAAATAGTAGTCCAATATTAATGTAGACCGATCGATCACTTCCTGAGTCGATTTAACGATGTCCGTCTGTCCGTCCGTCTGGCTAGCTGTCCATGTAAAGCTTGTGCGCAGAGTACATGTTTGAATTATGCAAGTATCCAAACAAATTTCATCACAAATGAATGAAATTTTGTGTAAATCGGTCCATAATTTATCATAGCTCCCATATAAGGACCACTTCCGAAAATCACTTTAACGACCATAAATTTCTTAAAAATGTTGGTATCTAAATAAAATTCAACACAAATAAGTTTCATATATACAGAAATGATGACACCAAATTTTATAATGGTCGGTCCATAATTAATCGAAACTCCCATATAAGACACTCTCCGTAATCAATAAATCTTTTAAAAGTATTTTTGTTATAATATTTATATTCACAGAAATCATGGCACTAAATTTGTAGATGATAATAGGTTATATTTACCATTTCTGAAAAACTTTTTATACATATACTGGGTGTAGGGTATTATATGGTCGGGCTGGACCGACTTTTTTTACTTGTTTTATACTGAAACTAGGCGCTCAACATATATATGCAATATCAAAAGTTAAATCTTACTATTAATATTAAAGTATTCACGAATTTAATTATTTAGTTGAAATGATTGCCCTATTTCCTATATATGAAAGAAGCCTTTCAAACTAAATACATCATCATAAAGAGTTTGTATGCAGTTGAACACAAAGAAGCCCTATACAAATTAGTGATATGAATTATATCCTTTTGAATTGAGTATAAAAGTCTCAACAGAATCATCAATTGACATCAGACATCAACATGAACTCAATCAGCATCTTAGTACCAACTATTTTATTGCTCTTGGTCTTGTCGTGTGTGAACTGTCAATTGACATTTTCACCAGATTGGGGCAAACGTTCGGTGGCAGCATCGGGTTCAAATACTGGATCATTCTTTGATCCCCAACCGGGCAACTGTAAGACGTCAAATGAAATGCTATTGGAAATCTTTCGTTTTGTGCAGGTGAGATTTTTTTTATTTTCAATATTCTTGTAAAATTAATGCTAATACGAGTAATGTGTTAATTTTATTACAAACAGAATGAAGCCCAATTATTTTTGGATTGCAAACATCGGGAATAACTTCTTTCAACTGAAATAAACGATCCTGGATAATTCATAAGTTTACAAATTATTTCAAGTCATATTCAATATTATCATTAGAAAAATATTAAAGAATTATTAATAACACTAAACAAAATGAATAGAAAAAAAACAAAGGGGTAGTCGGCATATGTTTTAAAGGTTCTTTAGAAAATTATTGTAATTAATTTAATACTAATATGTATTATACAATATACATATGTATGTACATTGCATGTGGTGTATTGCAAAAATAAAAAAAAAATGTTTAAATAAAATTAATGTTAATAGCAGTCTGAAAAAAAAATATATGTATATTAATGTAGTTTTATTGATTTAACTTTATTAAACTTGATGAAGAGTTCAATGTCAATGTTGTTGGGTAATGACAACATTTCAGAGCTATAATTTGAAGCACACTTCCAATATTTATGCTTCAGCTTCAAACTGTTTTATTATTAATAAAGTTGAAGGCCTTTTTTCTTTGATACATTTTATTATTATATTTTTAATGATATTTAACTTTATCTGCCATGTCACAGAAATTAAATAAATTCCGAAAAAAAATTTCGTTTTGCTTTTTCTATAGAAACAAAAAATGGAATTAATTTCACTTCCGAACGGAATTAAATTCTGTGACATGGCTGTATATTAAGTAGAAATAGAAGATTTTGTTCTTTTATTGTAATAATTATTCCAGTATAGATTAACATTGCTAATAGCCTAATTTGCTTAGTCCCGATTTATACGAAGCAATTTTTGTTGAAAAGATGGAAATTGAAATTTCTTTGGTATTCACACAGCACAATTCTTATTGCTTAAATCATTCGTATTTTTATTTAAGTTTTTATAACCATATGTAATACGAATAAGAGAGTAACACGAATTGCTAGCACAATCAAGTGTGTACTCGTTCTAACTTCCTCTCACCACGATGTCTGAAAGGTTTTTTCAGTTTAGCTTAAAGAATTGCTTCGTGTAAATTGGGACTTAGTTGCAAATACACCAATACCTCACTTTGCGTCGGGGTTACGTTCCATAAAACAATATGCAAAGTGAATTGAGATTTTCTATAGCAAACCATCTAAAGACTGAAGATAGGTTCTAGGGCAGGGATGCAAAAGTTGGTACAATTTTACTTTTTTTATAGCACTATTTGAGAGTCAAAATTACAATAGCACCCCAATGACTTATTTAGCACTATTTAAAATGTTTCCCTATATTATTACATTGCAGAAATGTATTTTAAAAAATTCATCACTATCCCATTTTTTGCTAAAGGTATATTGTCCATTCCACATTCATGTGCAAATGTGGAAAGGATATTTTCGTATCAAAATATAATAAAAACCATAGAGAGGAACAGACTGTTTGTTTCGACTGTCTTTAATCTAATTTGTGCTGCTACAATTTAGAAATGAGTAAGAATTTGTTAGCAAGAAGTATGTCATAAATAATACTTTAATATTCAGATCTCAACAACTAATAGTCATTATGTACCTTTTAAAATTAATACATTAAAATTAATTGTTAAGTTAACATACGAGTATATGCAAGTACTTAGTACGCATGAATTTTAAAGTGCTTTTTTTATTAATTGTGAATGAATTGTTATATACGTTTTAGTTCATTTTTAATAAAAACTATTAAAAAATAAGAAAATAATTTAGTACAATTGGGCTAAAAAAGTACACTTTTTCTTAAAATTTAGTACAATTTGTAAAATCTTATTCTGCATCCCTGTTGTAGGGTTACGAAAGTACCAAGTCGTCGGCTTTCTTTCACAAAAAAAATTGGTCCAATGTTTGCTGAAAAGCTTTTTTTCAAACGTAAAATAAATTTCCTTGTAGCAATTGTTCGTATTACTACCACTAGCATTATCGTTGGATAATGCTTTACTTTTTATGTCATCAAATAAGCTTTTTGCTTTTGTCTGAAATACGTTTACTTAATGATATTCTCTGCACAACTTGATTTTCATTCTAAATAGGAAGCAAGGACTGACTCCATTTTGATCATCAAAGCACTTCTTGTACGGGATAAAGACTCGAATCCAAAACAACGCAACCTCGAAAATCTTACGTAGCACAGTGAAAACTAGCACTAATTAAGCAGCGACGCAACTTTGTAAAAACGCAAAACGAAACGACGCAAAGCGAGGTATTGGTGTATAACAATTTTGTAAATTTGTATCTAAATGATTAATTATTAGTTTAGCTATTGTCACTTACTTGCACATACGAGTAAATATATTTAATTAAATTATATTTAGAATAAATTGTAACAATTAAATGACTTAAATGCTGTGTAGATTTGTGAAAACAATTTTAATTTTTCAATGTTTTATTTACAGTCGAATGTTTGTTTTGCGGTTTAGTATTGATTTGGTCTTTAATTAGAGTTGGTAGCTGAAAATTGTCGGTTTAAATCGAGAAATGCTGGAACATTTATTTTGTGGCTTATATTTACGATTTTATTTACTATTTTTATTTGCTGTACAAATCGTTTTGATAAAAAGTAAGTTTGAAAAACATTCATGTTCATAATCAATTTTTAATTTAAATTTTGTTTATAAATTGTTTATTAATTTAATAATTGCTTATGTATACGTCTCTAAATATTTAAAATTAATAAGTGGAAACAATATATCTTATCTGTGTTTTTAGATAAAAACAGAATAAAAATTAGTTCTTTATAGATATTCTTATCTGTTTCTTTCCACACAAGTTTCTGGCTACTAATTAATACATACTCGTATGTATTATAATGTCATATATTTTGAATTCCATGGAAATAGTTAAGTAATGAGTATATTCTATTGTAAGCTCAAATTAATGCATATCATTTAATTGCAGACTAAATTGTACACAAATATTGTTCACTCTCACATGTTTTCGTTAAAGGCCAGTAAATAGTTCAAAGTTTGTCTATCCTCCTGCACTTACATGTATAACTTTTCTAAAGTCTTTTTATCGCGTCCGTACTGTACCAAAGTAGCTTATAGTCTACTTTTACTATTCTTGTGAGGATTCTAAAGAAAAACCTTTTCTTTAGATGTCATGTAGATGTAAGGATTACGCAGAACATGGTCCATCAATTTCTTTTTCCACTGCATTGATCATTGTTTGATCACTTTTAAAACAATAATGTTCACATCAACCTTGTGTTTTTGTTAAAGAATTTCTTAAATACAAGAATATCTAAATCAATCTTGGTTCCTTTAGTTGACCGATTTTCACATCATTCGTGGGTTTAGTATTAGAGAAGCTTTTAGATCAATCAGAAATGTTTAACTGAACGATTTTTACATCACTCGTGTATTTGTTAGTTGAACGATTTTTACCTTAGTTTGCTTTAGTTGACCAAGTTTTACATCAAAAGTGGATCTCTTCTTTTAAATATTTTACATCAATAGTGGGTCACCTTCTCCAACAAACTCATAACAATTGTGGATCTCTTCTTTCCAATATTGTACATTAATCCAGGATCTATTCCTTTAAATATTTTACATCAATACATAGTCCAACAGTCTGATATCAATCGTGGATTTCTTTTTTCAAATATTTTACATTAATAATGGGTCCCTGTCTCCAACAGTTTCATATTAATTGTGGATCTCTTCCTTCCAATATTTTACATCAATAGTGGGTCTCCTTCTCCAACAGTTTGATATCAGTTGTGGATATCTTACATCCAATATTCTACATCAATCGTGGACTTCTTCCTTCAAATATTTAGCATTAATAACGGGGCTCCTTGTCCAACAGTTTCATATGAATTGTGGATCTCCTCTTTAAAATAGTTTACATTAATAATGGGTCTCCTTCACCAACAGTTTTACATCAACCATGGATCTCCTCTTTAAAATATTTTACTTTAATAATGGGTCTCCTTCTCCAACAGTTTCATATTAATTGTGGATTACTTCATTCCAATATTTTAAATCAACAGTGAGTCTCCATCTCCAACAGTTTGATGTAAGTTGTGGACCACTTTCATCTAATATTCTACATCAATCGTGGGACTCTTCCTTCAAATATTTAGCATTAATAATGGGTCTCCTTGTCCAACAGTTTCATATGAATTGTGGATCTCCTCTTTAAAATATTTTACATTAATAATGGGTCTCCTTCACCAACAGTTTTACATCAACCATGGATCCCTTCCTTCAAATATTTTACTTTAATAATGGGTTTCCTTCTCCAACAGTTTCATATTAATTGTGGATTACTTCATTCCAATATTTTAAATCAACAGTGAGTCTCCATCTCCAACAGTTTGATGGAAGTTGTGGACCACTTTCATCTAATATTCTACATCAATCGTGGGACTCTTCCTTCAAATATTTTACATTAATAATGGGTCTCCTTCTACAACAGTTTGATATAAATCGTAGATCTTTTTCTTTAAAATAATTTACATTAATTATGGGTCTCCTTTTTCAGCAGTTTTATATCAACCGTCGATCTCTTTCTTCCAATATTCTACATCAATCGTGGACCTTTTCCTTCAATTCTGCAACAGCCTCATATCAATTGTGGTTCTCTTTCTTTAATTATTTTACATGGATCTCTTCCTTAAAATATTTTACATTAATACTCGTAATTGGTCTCCTTCTCCAAGAGTTTCATATCAATTGTGGATTTCCTTCCCCAACAGTTTGATATCATTCGTGGACCTCTTCCTTCAAATATTTTACATTAACAACGGATCTCCTTCTCCAAAAGTTTTACATCAACCGTGGATCTCTTCCTTCAAATATTTTACATTAATAATGGGTCACCTTCTTCAAAAGTTTCATATCAATTGTGGATTTGACAGTTCTCCAACAGTTTGATATCAATCGTGGATCTCTTCCTTCAAATATTTTACATCAATAGTGGTTCTCCTTCTCCAACAGTTTTACATCAACCGTGGATCTCTTTCTTCCATTCAATTGTGGACCTCATCCTTTAAATATTTTACGTCATTAGTGGGTCTCCTTCTCCAAGAGTTGCGTATTAATCTCTGACCTCTTCCTTAAAATATTTTACATCAATTATGGGTATCTTTCTTCAATAATGTATGTTTTACATGAATTATGAGTCCATTGTTTTAAACAATTTTACGTTAATTTTGGTTTCTTGCTTCAACAATTTTACATCGATTACAAGTTTTAGACTTAAAAAATTTCACATAAATCGTGTATCTGTTAGTTCAAACATGTTTGCCTAAATTGTTTGTATCTTACTGTAACAATTTTACATCAATTGTATTGTTCTTACTCAAAAGTTTTAAAACAGCAGGGTTAGTACAAAAATACACTAGTTTGTATATCTATTGTGGATCTCTTATTTTAAAAATATTACATCAATTTTTTTTAATAATTCGTAAATTAAATAGAGTATCCAAATGGTGTCAATTGAACAACTTCAATAATGACGTCATATAAAAGCAAGTAAAAAAGTATAGTCGGTAAGGCCGACCATAAAATAACCTACACACATAGCTGCCAGATTTGACGATTAATCGTCATTTTGACGATTTTTTATTTCAAAAACAGCAAAGTGACGATTTGACGATTTTTTCATTAAAAGTTACGATTTTCTGAATTATTAAAATTATGTTTGTTTTATTAATGTTTTTGATACCAAATTCTGTCGTTCTTTGAGACAACAACTATTTTTCTCATTTAATATCATAAAACTAAATTATAGTGACAATTTAAGTACGCCTAATAATTCCATATAATATTGAGTCAGGATAATAGTAATTACTTATTTATTGGCAAACATGAAAAGCAATTTTAAATACTGAATTCCATGAACTAATTCTACAGAAAGTTCTCCTATTTTATTTTAACATAAGAATATTCAGCCGAATAAATTTAAATAAAACAAAAATACGGGATTCTTTGAAAATAAATGGATGAATTGGATTTTTTACTCAAAATGTTATTTAAAACTTAATAAACTAAATTGTTTTGACATTGTAATTTAACCTGAAGTAATAAAATGTGATAAACTCAGATATTTATTTTTAAAATACTGTAAGATATTATTTTTTGTAATTTTTTATTTAAAAAGTTAAAATTTATGTTTTTTGATATGTATTGTACAAGAAACTATATAAACTTCAATTTTTATATTTTGGTAAAAAAAATCAAAAATTAGAAATAGTGACTTTTTATTTTTCCGATTTTTTCTTTTTTATCGGGATTTTGACGATTTTTCATCTGGCAGCCCTGCCTACACGCAGTATTTCAGAAATAGGCGCTATATGGCAGTTATAACCTATTATGTGCATATAAATATTATTTATGTTCAATTTTATTTCTATATAAATGGTTTTAAAAGATTTATACTTGTTAAAGTGATTTTCAAAAGTGTGTTTTATATGGAAGCTATGATTAATTACGGACCAACTGTCATAAAATTAGATGTCATTATTTCTGTATATGTATATGAAACTTATTTGTGTTCAACTTTATTTGGATACCAACATTTTTAAGAGATTTATAGCCGTTAAAGTCATTTTCGGAAGTGAGCCTTATATGGGAGCTATAACTAATTATGGACCGATCTTAATAAAATTGGGCCGCATGATTTCTGCATATATGAAACATATTTGTGTTGAATATTATTTAGATACCAACAGTTTATAGAGAGTTATGCTCTTTATAGTGATTTTCGGACTTAAGCCTTTTATGGAAGTTATGATCAATTATGGACCGATATGTACAAAATTTGTAGATGAGCTTAGGTTTTATGTATAACTTATTTGGGGCGTAAATTTGTTTGAAAACCTACATAAATCGAATTTTTATGGAAGTACATTTGTTTGGGGCTGGGTAAAATAATGGACCGATTTCAGCCAGTTTCAATACCAAGCGTCCTTGGACCAAACAAATAAGATGTGCCAAATTTTGTCGACAGCCAGCTAATCAGACGGACGGACACACCTTGTAAAATCTACTTAGGAAGTGATTCTGAGTGGATCCATGTACTTCAAGATAGGAGTTGGACTAGTATTTTTGGGTGTTACAAACATCAGCACAAATCCAATATACCCTCCCCACTTGGTGGTGTAGGGTATAATAATATAAACTACTAGTCTATACCACACACGAATTAATTACGTGTTTAGTTACATGTATCCATACTGTACCTCTTCCCTATAGGAATGTTGATAAAAGTTTCTGTAAAAACAAATGTTTGGAAAACCCCTTTACAATAAGCCAATTATATGGTCTCGCTATTTAAACAATTTAAATAAATTGTAAAAAAATCTATAAAAACTCCTCCACCCAAAATCAATTTTATCTATTGACAAAAAAAAAAAAACAAACAACAATTAGTGCACTACTAACTAAATAAAATTTAGTACAACTTCAAACTTCATGACAAACGCTTGAATATGGCAAGACAATAGTGCGTGCGCGTAGACACTTGATTTTCAATAATGTTATACTTATATAAAGAATTGTGTTTGAAATTAATTTTTTGGCCTTTGCTGTCACAATTGGCAAGTTTGAAGGGTCTATGTCCCTACGGATATTTTCCAATAAATAAACCGATTATTATACCAACGCCTACCATTGTATTACCCACCACTTGGCCAGCTTGTCCTCCAATACCTTTGGTGTGTTTAGCTAGTGGCCAAAGGCCCATACCATATTGTCCTTGTATAGATCCCAGACTACAGATTGGTCAATATCAGGCTGCAACGCAAGTAAGTCAAACTAGCTGGCAGTCAGCAGGAGTCCCGGTGGGTGCCATTATATTTTCCCAATTGGATAAAACACGAAGCAGAAAACGTCGTGACAATTAGACGTACACATTTTGAAATAATCCCGAGGAATATTATAAAAAAAAATATCTTATTACCGTCATGTATTTACAAATTATATCATTATTGACCGTTTTAATGTCTGGTCCTAAAAACTATTTACCACTAATGAGACATAACGTTATTTTATCGAAAATTAAAAATACCACTGGTGTGTTAAAATTTACATACTCGTACGTTTCACTAATTCATTATTTATTAATTTGTCTACTTTAAATTGTTTTTACAGCTCAAGATTGTGTCGATTCTCGTTTACGAGTCGGAAAGTGCATTACTTTAGCCAATTGTCCCAATATGGTTGAGGAATTTTACGATGAGGCTCGCAAGACTTCGTATGTCATCGATTTTCAAACCTTCGTTAGTAATTCTATATGCGGGTTTGATGGTGTCAATTTTTTGGTAAGTTCTAAAATAAATACGAGTTCTTAAGTTTTTGAACAAAGTATGATAAAACAAAGGAATTTTTTTAATGAGGACCCATTTTTACAATAAATTTACTTCACTCGTTAGTGTCTTATTACAACAATTGTGCGTATATCAAACGTGCGTCTTTTATTTCAAAAATTTTATAATCAATCTCTAACTTCATTAATGTTTGCATCAATCGTGCTTTTCTAACTACAACAATTTTACATCTATCGCGGGTGTTGCATTTCAACAAATTTAAATCAATCGTGGATTTCTTAGTACAAAACCTTTTATATCCATAATGGGGTTTTACTTCATCAAATATACTTCAATCATGGGTCTCGTACTTACACAGTTTTTCTCTTTGGATTAGCACTAAGGGGTGATCCCTACTCATGCAATGCATTGAGTTGAAACTAGAAAAATAGGTGTTGGAAGGGAGGATAGAGGATAGAGATATTGAAAGTGACGGACAGTACGGCTAAAGATCGAATTTTCCCTGTAGTGTGTTGTCGAGTCGACCATGAATGGATGACTCCTGGCTTAAGGACGTGTATTAAGAAAATTACGGGTTTCGGTAACAAGTTCCATAATTTAGGCAGAGCACATTCCATTATAGTGCCGATAGAACAGTGAAACACAACCCACATTGCGGACGCAGAGAAAAAACATGGTTGTGGTAAACATAATCTAAGAGCAACATATTATGATAAGATTTATGATTGTAGTCAAAACATATAAATATCATATTATAATCAATTATCATCGTAATATTTCATCATAATATTTTCTTGTTAATCATAATTTGATATTATAACTTAATATAATTATAAAATTGTCATACATGATTAAATTATGACCCAAGGTAACGATATTATAGTTTAAAGTAATCATATTATGATCTAAAGCAATCATATTATGATATATAATAATCATATTATGATCTAAATTAATCATATTATGATATTACTTTATCATAATATGTTAAATTAATATCATTTGCAGCATAACCAAATCAGTGACATTCAATTGGCTTGAATTTCAGTGATAAGCGCCTTTGCCCTCTTCTGTACGCGGTCGTGTAACTCCAAAATAGACTTCGAAGCACCGAACCATACATAAGAGTTCTACCAGTTGGAGTGAAGTATTTCCTACAGCGTTTTAAAAAATCAAAGTATTTGAACGCAGCTTTTGACACTTGTAAATTGTGTTTAGTCCAGGCTAGCCATGCCTAGAACATCAAGAGCGTCTGATTCCTTAATATTTACACGGTCCATAGAAACAGATCAAAAACAGAGTCTTCTGTGTATTGAGATTGTCACTAGATCTTGGTTAACTGTATCATTCATATTTTGCCTCATTTCCCGAGCTTGGTCTATGGTTGAATATGAATGTAAATGTTGCTATCATCTGATTTAGAAAGATAAGAATTAAAGTAGGAGAAAGAACGGAGCCTTGCGGTATCCCTAATTCAACCTTGAACTCGTCTGATGAGATCCCATATTTAACAACTCGTATAGTGAGATTTTTGAGAAAACTCTATATAAATCTAGAGAAGTTATCACCGACACCAAAAGTAATACGTTTGGATACCAGACTTTGTTTTAGCTAAAACCCTTTTAACAGCACGAAATAATATTTGGATATTTGGCAAAGGTTGATTGCTTTCCAGTAAGTTCGAATTATTTGGAAATAATTCAGCTATTAGAAGAGTGGGAATTGAATTATCCTTTATTCTTTTAATGAATGACCAACGGAAGCGTTGCTCGTGTAGAGATATTTCACGCCTCAACACTTTGGCACACGATCAATCTCTTAGTACAAAAACTTTTACATCAATCGTGGATCTTTTACTTCAATAAATTTACATGATTCCTTAATATTAATTGTGGCCAATCGAGGATCTCTTAATGTAAACATTTTTAAATAGAAGACTTTTTCCTGTATCTCCAAAGTAAATATGATATAAAACTAAAATGCTTTTTATTCCTTCAACAGATCTGTTGTGGAACACGTACTTTATATCCAATAACTATGACTAAGACACCAATTCAAATACAAAATACTCCTACGATATTTGCGCCTACGAGAAACCCCCTTGAACAATTATATCAAACTACCCCATTTCTATTTGCACCACTCGGGAGTTATGTGCCACCAACAACTACTACTGCCAGCAGTAGTCTAAATAATAATCCTACATCAAATCAAATGCCACCAGTAGTTTCTCCAGGTCCTGTCAGTACTAGCAGTACTACACCCAATATGGGTGTGACAATATTACAACCTACTATGGTGACACCACCTGGTGGGAAGGTGCAAGTGATATCAACACAAGATACTCTTATATCAAAGCCAGTAAAGCAACCACTTATATCACCAACAACATCTGTCACTTGTGGCGTCAGCCGAGGCACCACTAATCGTGTTGTTGGGGGATATGAGACCAAAAGAGGTAAATTTAAATATGTCGAAACATAACGCCCAATATCATTTTATATTATTGTACAAACCAGTATTGAAAATTTCTTTGTAATTAATCGTTTTTAGGCAATTATCCCTGGATGGCAGCTTTGGGTTACCGCGATGAATACGATTCCAATTCTTTGAAATTTCTATGTTCCGGCAGCTTAATATCTACAAAATATGTCATAACATCGGCTCATTGCATTAATTCAAATTTAATGTTAGTGCGTTTGGGGGCCCATGATCTGATAAAACCTAATGAATCGGAAGCACGAAATTATCGCATAAAACGTACCGTCACTCATGAAAAGTTTAATCTGAGAACTATAACAAATGATCTGGCCTTAATTGAATTGAGTGAAACGGTACAAATAACAAGTTGGTAACATGTTGTTTAAACACAAAATAAATATAGTAAAATATTGTCTTTAATTAACACAGATTTCATAGACACCATCTGTTTGCCAGAAGGCCCACAATTTCTTACACAAGATTTTGTGGGCATGCATCCTTTTGTGGCCGGCTGGGGTTCTAGCAAACATCAGGGCCCCACCTCGAATGTCTTAAGAGATATACAGGTGCCCATTATAAATCGCCAAGTGTGTGAACAAAGTTATCGCACGGTCTTTAATTTTGTGCAATTTAGTGATCAAGTAAAATATTAATTTATAAAATTTATCTTTAAATTAATTATTTATGTTTGTGTACATATTTCATTTAAAGCTAATTTGTGCCGGAAATTCCAATGTTGATGCCTGCCAGGGAGACTCGGGTGGTCCGCTTATGTTGCCTCAGGTATATACTATATATGTAGTTATTTTAATGTATTTAATTATTTCAATTGTGAATTTTTATTTATTACAGATGTCGGGCAATTCATATTATTATTATTTACTGGGCGTTGTTTCCTTTGGTTATGAATGCGCTCGTACCGGTTTCCCGGGTGTTTATACCAGAGTAGCTGCCTATTTACCTTGGATTAAGAGTAATATGATTTAAATAGTTTAAGTTTTTCAAACAAATTATTAATTTTATAAGTTTATGAAAAAATGCTTTGGAATTACTAAGATTCTGAGACTTTTTCCCAATTTTAAAATAAAAAATAATTTCCCCGAAAAATTTTTAAATTCAGATTTAAATTAAAATTAACGCTTATTATTATATATTTTTTTATTGTAAGTTTCAATTAGAACACACTTAGATCTTGAGCAGCAAGCAAAAACACATCGTAAAACCAATCCGAGGTTGTTATTAAGTTCATAATACACTTTAAACTTTTAAAACTATCGTGTGTGTCATGATTTGATTAAAATAAAACCCATATAGTTGAGAGAAATTCAGAAATTCACGTGCTGTGTGGCATGTGGCACCGTCTTGTTGAAACCACATGTAGGCCAAGTCTAACTCTTCTATTTTGGGCAAACAAAATTGTAATCATTGCACGGTAGCGCTCGCCATTCACAGTAACGTTCCTGTCTTCGTTGCCTATCCCGACAAGATTGTTATCCAGGAAAGCAGGAGCGTTCGTGTTTTTATACCCACCACCAAAAAGGTTTAAAAGTTTGTTAAGTTTGTCATTCTGTTTGTAATACATTGAAATATTGGTCGTATATATATTCTGGGTCCTTATAAGATTCTATAACGATTTAACCATGTCCGTCTGTCTGTCCGTTTGTTAAAGACACGACAGAGCTTCGAAAAAAGTCATAGAACAATGAAATTTTTACCAAACATTCCTTGTTCCAACAAGATGTTTGGTATTGAAAATGGGCAAAGTCGGTGTTGAAAAGTCTGTTGAAAATAATGAGAATCGGTCAACAACTTCACATACCGCGTTATGGTACATAAATGTATATATGGTACATAAAAATAAAAGCAGTATTCATACAAAATTCAGCAAAAATAAGTTTTATGCAACGTTAAACCTCAAAAAGATATTTTGTTTGCTTCGATCCATATTTTGACATAACTCCCATATAAAGTCCACTTCCGAAAATCTTTGAAATGCACATAAATCTCTTCTAAACATCACTCTCAATTTGAAATTAAACACAAATCATTCATTAAAAATAGGTCATAGCACTCATACATATACATATAAACATCCATATCGAAAAAAAATGTGTATGTATGTGTGTAGCTTCATCTCATTTGTGGTAAAATTTGTTTGGATACTTTCATAATTCAAACATTTGTGATTGTTAAACTCCTATTTCGGGAGGACATTTGTATGGGAGCCAGGTGAAATAATGGACCGATTTCTACCATTTTCAATCTTATCCGTCCTTGGGCCAAAAAAATATCACGTACCAAATTTTATTGAAATATCTGCGCACAAGCTTTACATGGACAGCCAGCCAGCCAGACGTACGGACGGACGGACATCGTTAAATCGACTCAGGGAGTGATTCTGGGTCGATCGGTATACTTTAACGTAGATGTTGGACCAATATTTATGGGCGTTACAAACAACAGTTTCAAATATTCATAGATCTCCTATTAATAACTATTAAATAAATAAATTTTGAAAAATGTTTGCCTTTTACAATCGTGTAAATCGTGTAAATCTAGCTTTACTTGTTTAAGTTCAAAAACTTTATGAAACTAACTGATATATTAGTGTCTAAAAGTATGCAATTTAAACATTTAAAATTATTTAATTTTTATTTTTTTAAAAAAGAGAAAACCATATTCTTATCAAATAAAAAATAACTTCGTAAACCACAAGATACTCACTCGTACATGCACTCTACTCAGACTCTGCGTCAGTAACAACTGGATGATGGTAAAATTAAGGTGGAAATAATAATAATCGCAGTTGAATTAAAAGTGTAGTGAACAGCAGGTGTGTGTGGCTGTTTAAAAATATAAAATAATTATTTTATATTAAAGTAAAAAAAAAACATTAAATAACAATTTAAATAAAAAGTGAAATAATTATGAAATCATAACAGTTTGATCTACAATATAAAATTGTAAAAAACTTTGTGCCTTTTTGATACTGGCTATTATGTTAGTAAAAGAATCTTAGACAACAACAATATCATATTGATAAGATAAAAATTAATTACACACACACATATCAGCAAATGTATGAAATAATAATAAAACAAAAATAAAATATAAAAAATATTGTAGTAGACAATAAAGAACAGGTACAAAAGAAAGAAATAGAAAAAAGTGTAATTGACGTACTATAACCATTTAAATATTAGTTTTATTTATTTTTGTTTTATTTTGTGAAGTGCCAAATAATACGCAACCAAATTGGATAAATTTTATAAAAAAAAAAACAAATAAGAAAGTATAGTTGGCCAAGCCCGACCATATAGTACCCTACACTTAGTTAATGTGTAAAAACAGTGTTTCAGAAATGAGAGTTATATGGCAGATATGACCTATTTTGTATCAATCATCCATAAATATCGTAGCATGACTTCTTTGCAAATAAATATTTTTTGTGTTAAATTTTATCTCAATGTAAACTTTTTTAAAAGATTTATATGTATGTTCGTACGAGTATGTACAATGTACATTGTACATGTTAAATTTTTTTTAAATATTTGAAGGGGTCTAGCTTTGACTAATTATGGACCGGCCGTTACAAAATCAGCAGTCATGTTATCTGCATATGTGAAATTTATTTGTGTTGAATTTTATTTGGTTACCAAAATTTGTAAGAAATTGTAAGACTTATGATCGTTTAAGTGAATTTCGGAAGTCTAACTTATATGGGAGCTATGACTAATTGTGAACCGATCACCATAATATTGGGCAGAATGATTTTTGTATATGTATATGAAATATTATTTGTGTTGAATATTATTTGAATACCAACATTTTCAAGAGAGTTTTGCTCTTTAAAGTGATTTTCAGCAATGGGCCTTAGAAGATATGATCAATTATGCACCGATATGCACAAAATTTGTAGATGTGATTAGACTTCAGGTACAACTTTTTTTTAAAGATATTTGTTTGACCATGTGAATAAATCAAATAATTATAACCGATGAATCCCTATTATGGAAAGAAATTTGTGTGGGTGCTAGGTAAAATAATGGACCGATTTGAACCAATTTCAATCTCAAAAGCCTTCGAGTCGTAAAAATATCATTTATCAAATTTTATGGAAATATCTTAAAAAATGCCAGCCAGCCAGACGGACGGACATCGTTTAATCGACTCAGGAAATGATTCTGAGTCGATTGCTATATTTATATTTATAGGTGGGTGTTAGACTAATATTTATGGGAGTTACAAACATCAGCACAAATCCAATATACTCTCCTCACTATGATGGTGTTTGTTATAAAAAGCGCACAAATTAAAAAAAGAATAAAAATTAATTGTTTTATGGTTTGTTTGGAGTGTTTAAAGAACATTAACTTAAAAGAGTTGAATTGTTTTGTGGTAGTGTTAATTAGTGGAGCTATAGTGGAACATAGACATAGATACATACATAGATACTTCAAACAATGTTTCCTTTTATTTACAAATAGCACATTTCAACTAAAAATTTTCCTTCAGTATACATAGTTATTTTCTTTTTTAATTAAGTAGTAGTACAAGTAATTATTTGCAGTTTGCGGTGTTAAGCCAATGATAGTCAGAAAATATCTTTTATCAAGGTACTTAATTAAGCAAGTGCTTAGCCGCCTAGAAGGTGGTGTAGCGTTTCCTCTTGTCCCTTAGCCAAATATCTTTCTCGGTAGAAATTTTAAAATTGTTCGATAAATCGAAAAATTTTCAATACTTTACCATTACAGGTAAAGTTATTATTACATTGAACAAATTAAGTGAAAAAATTGAATTTTTTTATTTAATTTTGAACTATTAACACCTTTAAAGTACTGTTTGAAACTAATTCAAAATTAGCCAAATTAAAGCAACAATTTGTATGACAGTGGTGGACACGAGGTTAGCACACTTGGTATCTGTTGCCATTTAAATCGAATATTTTCTGTTGTGCGTTATTTTTTAAAACCCTTTATTTTTAACACGTGTTAAATGACATCCTAAGATCACGCCACTTTACCTTTTGTTTTACTGAGGTGTTGTATTTCGGTGGGTTTCTTTCCAGAATACAACTACCAAAAAAATCTGAACACTAAATAAAAATTGTATTCTCATAAGAGAAACAAAAGAAAAAACTTAATTGAAATCCATGTTTAGGATATACTATGTTTTTAATAACCACTGTAGATCTTCTGCGCATACGAGTACTCTCCACCACAGCTATACAGCGCTCTTTTAAAATTGCATATCAAGCATTTTGGATTGCATGCCTTTATATGTTGCTTCAAATTATCCCATAGATTTTTGGATTGGATTGAGATCCGCAAATTGGCCAGCCCACAATTAACACTTCAATCTTACCAACACCATGCCCAGAAAACGTGGTTCGCACCACATGATGTTTATAATCAAGAAATTTCAACTATTTATTAAAGTTAATTCTATTAAAAAATAAAAAAAAAATAAAATTTTGTCTGAAATTTTAAAAAATTTTTTTTTTTTAATTTTTAATGCGCCTATAAAATACCTTTCATATGATACCAAATTTACATATAATTCTTTTGGAGGAAATGTGAAAAAAAATCAAAAAACCTTTAAAAAGGACCTTTTTATCCTTTGACCCTGCTCACCAAATATTGACCCCAGGACAAAAAAATTGAGAAACGTAGTCTTAAAATCAATCAAATTTTTATATTAGTCGGGAACATTCACAACTTTATTTTGGGGCCACCCTTATGTACCTACATATCTATGTGTGAATTATTTTCGTTGAACTTCAACGTAATAGTGAGTTTTATAAGAGATTTATGCGCATTTAAATGATTTTTTGAAGTGAGTTTTATATGGGGTTACGGTCAAATATGGACCTACCGTCCTAAAATTGGGTATGAATATTTCTATACTATTTCCGTCGAATTTAAACTTGTGCCGATGCTCATAAAATATTTATGCGCACTTAGTAATTTCTGCAAGTACACTTTATATGGGGGCTACCGTCAAATATGGACCGATCGTCATAAAATTTAAAGTGTCATGGGCTATTTGTGGTGAATTCCAACTTAATATTGGTTTATATAAGGGATTTATGCGCATTTAAGTGGTTTTCGGAAGTGGACTTTATATGGGGGCTACAGTCAAGTATGGACCGATCATCATGAAATTTGGTTCGACAATTGAAATGTATATTTAGATTATGCTTGTAGATTTTAAACTTGATAGTGATTTTTATAAAAGTTTTATGCGCATTATAGTAATTTTCGGAAGTGGATTTTATTATGGGACTATGTCAAAATATGGATCTATGCAAACAAATTACCATTTTGAAATTTCACTTTACATGAATATATAGAATATATAGACATTTATGTACCATAAAAACATATTCCGGGAAGACATTTGTATGGGGGCTATGAGAAATCGTGGACCGTTTCCTACCATTTTCAACAGGACTTGTCCTTCTATAATAAAAAATAAAATGTGCAAAATTTCATGATAATTTCTGCATTATATTCGAAGATAATAGAAAAAATATCTGAAAATATCGAGGTTGTCTGAAACTTTGGTCTATAACTTGGATCCTACTAAAGCGAGTTTGCCCATTTTTAGCACAAAACATTTCGGTGGATCAAAGAATGTTTGGTAAAAATTTTATTGTTCTATGGACCGACATACCTAAATCGCCTTAAAATCTTACAAGGACCCATAATATATAGACTTTTTGGTTCTACGACCATTATTTCGATGTGTTACAAACGGAATGACAATCTTAATATATCCCCCATATTTTGGTGGTGGGTATAATAATGGGACATACTGCTCACCCCATAGAATATACGAATGAATAAGAATTGCAGTTATTAGTTATAATTATATGTATTAAAGAAAAATACTTTTAAAAAGTGTACTAACCTCATGTCCACCACTGTATATGTATCTTTATGCAGATATGTATGTATGCATATATGTATGTAGCGACCCATTTGCATGGTACTTTTTTCAATTGTATTGAATTGTTTTGGTTTATTGTTTGTTGTTGGTATATTTAGTTTTCTGTTGTTTGCTATTATTGTTTTATTTGGTGGGTAAATAAGTGAGTGAGTGATTTAACTGGAGCAGCTGAAATTACAATTAAAATAAATAAATTTGAAAATAATTTTACAACTTAAAGCCAAAAAAAAAAACTAATAACGAAAATACACAATAAGCACGATCGACAACAGCGTACATGTGTACATAAATTGTGACAAATAACTACGCAGATATATAAGTACATATGTACATACAGACATACAAAACGTATACGTAATATCCCAGCTTGAAAAAGATACTGTAAAGAGGCCTTCTAGAAGGCCTTCTTTGGTAGTCACATGTACTTCCAACCGCATTGCCAAATTGTTTCAATTTTACATGGTGTGTCATAGTGCACCAAGGCCTTGACTACTGCAATTGGAAGGACTACCAAGTAATGCCTCATACAAGGCGTAATTAAAGGTCTGCTAAATTAATAATTAAACTAAGGAAAGTAAACATAAGGGGTTTGAATAAAAGAAGGGTTTTAATTTAATTTTAAATTAATTGAAATATCACATGTATATAAAGTACTACTTTACGCGTACTTAACACCACAAACTTTCATAAAATACTAAATTTATAGACGCTCTCTTTATTCATTTTTATTACTTGATTAAAAAAATGAGTAAAATAATGTTTGTTGTTGTAGTGACAATATACAGGAATCATGAATCAAATAATAAAGATTGCGCAGAGAATGTAAACGAAATTTCCTTTCTCTGCGCATTACGTCACAGGTTATTTTTTCAGTACAATCGACATGTAAAAAATAACTTTTGTTTACAATATTTTAAAAGAAAATAATTTTTCTTGAATTTTTTGATTCAAAATAAAACATAAAAAAGTGAACTATCAGCCATGTCACAGAATTTAATTCCGTTCGGAAGTGGAATTAATTTCGCAATGCGTAATCTTTATTATTTGATTCATGGTGTTTGCTACTGAAATCACGATTTGTTGACATTCTTTTGAAATGAAATTTTGAATGTGAATGAAATGCCTTCTAGAAGGCCTTCTGAGGGAAGGCGTATTGGAATGAATATCGAATCATTTATAATGTGTAAACATGTCTTCCATAAGGCCTGCAAAGGGAAGCACTTGCAATTTTTTCTGCTGAGATATTTATATTTACATACATATGTAAATATGTTTGTATATACATATGTAATTATTGTATGCTTGATATGATTATAGTAAAGTAAATATGAAAATAGTATAGAAACATGTTGCGCTCAATGGTTGGAACATGATTGGAAACATTTTATTATATTATTATTATATAAACAAATGTTGTAACTTTACATGGGGTTTATTGGGGTTTTATTGTATGTAGTTCTTGCACAAGTCAATAATTGAGTAAAAAAGAACAAAAAAAACTTTTTTTTATTGTAATTTATCAATTTTTATAAGTAAATTGTATTTTTTTTTCTAAGATAAGTAACTTACTCATCTAGGCACTCTTGTAAATGTGTGTAAATTGGGTTACTATATGTACATATGTATATGTAGGTAAACTCACTCACTCCACAATTGTTTTTTAAATGTAAAAAGCAAGTAAGAACAACATCAGCACAAATTTAATATATCCTCCCCATTACGGTGGTAATAATGATAAAAAATGAAATGAAAATATAAAACACCTGTTAAAACATACTACATACATATCGTAAACTGAACTGAAAAAGGGAACAAATGTTTTTTTTTTTAAATTGAGATCGGTTACAATTATCGAGAATATATAGCTCGCACTATGTTTAGCTATTCAGATATCAACCATGTAAGTATAACAACAAATATAAAACGATTCCACAATTCTAAATTTGCTACCCAAACGGTAAAAAGGCAACGCTAACAGTATTTTAATGTTTAAGACAATTTCCGTCTGATTTAAATTAATAATAAAATTAAAAATAATTTAATAAAGGTGGTATTTTATTGCATTTTAAAATCTCTAGATTTCAACAACCTAAATTATGAAAATATAAATTTTGAAGTATTTATAGTTGTTCTATATTTTCATAATTTTAAAATATGAAAATAATTTTAAATTGTGAAAGTAGCCATACTTACTTTCATAATTAAGGTTAACGAAATCTAAATGTCTTGAAATTTAATCTAATACCACGCTTGTTAAATTTTTTTAATCTTAAATATTTACTTGAATTTTGAAATGTGCCAAAAAGCTTAAAAAATAATTATCGAAGTACCAGAAAAATTTTTTTAAATTAAATTCCAAAAAAAGCAAATTCGGTAAAAAGTATTTCTACACCAAAGCAAAAGCAATTAGGAATACCCTCGCTACATCATTGACTACCCGTGGCTTAAAAGTGGCTATACAGCTAATTTATGGCAATCGAATTTAAACTTCTTATTTATAACTAGCTTGTTGAACCCGGCGTTGCCCGGTGATTTCTTATATGGTGTTCAGACATGCATTTTTAATTGAGTCAATTATTGGTTAATGAAAAAGTGTTCACATATGCTCAATATTGCTAATTTAATTAGCGTTTGACAGCAGCTAACAAAAAAGAATACATTTACAGTGCACTCGGGAAAACGTCAACGCTCGTATACGTCAACATACCAATACCTCAGCCCTTTTTTTACATTACATACTCTAAAATTTTATGAAATAGAGAGAAGTCTCTCTTCCAAGTGTTAGAAAGAAAAAAACAGCAGCAAAAAAATTACAGATTTTTTTTAAAACGTCAACAATTTGTTAAACGTCAACACCCGCGGTTTTAATTAGTTGACGTTTTCACGAGTGCACTGTATTTGGTTATAATATTATAATTTTTAGCCTAAAAATATTCTTTATCAATTTAAAAGCGAAACAACTGCCATTTTAGTTATTACAGGGTTGTATTTTTAATTTTAACAATTATTAGAACAATTAACTCTTATTGAAGCAATTATCTTAATTGAAATTTTGTATGGATAATTGAATTCAATTAGGCGCTAATTAAAAATGTCAATTAAAAATGCATGTGTGAACACCATATTATCTTTTTTTCCTGACCACGAGTCATTTTAAATTTTCCTCTATTTGACATTGATTAGTATTCCTAAAAATATGCAAAACGTAGATCTGATTAACAGATTCTTTGCCAATTTGTAAACTTTTGAAATCATTGAAATTTTAATATGAACTTCTTACATCTTTTGATCATAATGTGTAAGATCCTAATTGTCACTGAAAAGTTTGTGCTAATAAAGAAATCGATATTCAAGATAAAATTAAAAGATGGGTAGACCCTTACATAAATATGACCAACTTAAGAAAAAATTAATATTTTTATTGCTTACCAAATTTAAGAGATCATAATTTGTGTACAATTTGTCAATAAAAGGTTTTTATTTGTTTGAGACGAAATTTTTTAAAAATAGCATCCATAAAAACTGTACTTAAATATTTGTTTCAAAATGGTTTCGTATTCAGTTCATAAATATGCATTGCCGAGTGGCATTTACATATATATTAAGGTTAATATACGGGATTCTCTAATGTAAGCAGAATAAATACTTATTTATATAATACAATTTTTTTGATTGTACAAAGCTAAAAATCCAATTCTATTTCTTTAAAGAAATTGAATAAAAAAGGTACCAAAAAAAGCACCAAAACTCTTAAGTATTTTCGCTATTTTTCTTGAATTTCCAAACACATGTAACATACTATTAAATTTTGATCCCTTAAATAAATATATACTTTAAAGCTTAAGCACTTAATAATCCTTCAAGGTTGACTATTGAAAAAGTACTTTCCTAATAAATATTTTTCTGATTGCATAGAGCAACAACACAAATTTTACAAATAAATAATGAATTAAAAAAAAATATATTAAACATTTTACGTTAGTTCATTATTTTTTTACCCGATATATAGATATATTTACGTTTCAAATTTCAATAAAATCGGTTCAGCCGTTTGGTCTTACCGGTTTTAGCCCTTTATGTCCCGACCTAGTTGACGATATTTAGCCTGTTGACGCTTTTAAGCATGGATATATTTACGTTGCAAATTTCAATAAAATCGGTTTGTACCGGCCTGGTCTAAGTTTTCAAAAAAAATATTTAGCCTGTTGACGCTTTTAAGCATAGATATATTTACGTTTCAAATTTCAATAAAATCGGTTCAGCTGTTTGGTCTTACCGGTTTTTGCCCTTTATGTCCCGACCTGATGCAAGTCTTGAAAAATATTGACGCTTCCCATTTTATAATCCATATATATGTAGGTATATGGATTACCTATACTTGTATATTAACAATGGCGACCAACATTTTTGTAAAATATTAATTCCTGTAAGTACATATGGGTGTTTCCATGGTTATGCACGCGACATTTGTACACGTTTAATTGTCTTTGAATATTGTGAAAATAGAAATGGATTGGAATTTTAGAATGGAATTATAGAATCGTTCATTGTATGTGATGAGATTTTTCAAAAAGTATATATATTGGAAAATTGAGCACTGGGTACCCAAGTTCCATGCAATCAAAGTTGATTTACGCACTTGACAAAAAATGGAAGTGCCTTTTAGAGCCGTAAGAAAAAGTGCGAAATTAAGCGAATTGTAAGAAATTTTTATTTCGGAAAAAATGTTTTTATAAAGGTTAATAATGGACCTTTATAATCATGCTTTGTTCAAAAACAACTATGTATGCATAAAATTGCTAAGAAAAAAATAATTTGTTGATTACGCACGTTACATTACGCACGTGACACTTTTTACTTTCATACATATTTTAGTAATTTTATATACATATATGTATGTATATATATTTTTTTTACCAAAAAATTAAACTTTTATTCAAAAATGAAAAATAAAAATCTACTACAATTAATCTAATTTAATTTTTTCCTAAAAAAAAATTATGCGAGCGTTGTGATTTTTTAAGTCACGGTGGACCATTTCATAGAAATACCCATATGAATATGAATGCATAATGAAATGAATGAAACTAAAAACTATTTTCCCACTACACTTTCCACATTTTAATATAATTCAATAAATAATTGAAAACTATTCAAAGTATTTTAAAAATATTAAAAATGCTGAAAAAAGAGATCTATTTATTCCCTTTTCAATCTCAAGTACAATGTCTTTTGTTGTAACCTGCTTTTTTGAAAGCTAGCATGCAACTGAATGAAATTATGATTTGTTACGCTCTTTGTAGTGAGTATCGTTATTGTGTATGTGAAAATGACGAAAAGCATTCGGCCCCCGGGGCATAGCTTGAGAACCATTGTTTTACAATATTGATTTTCAATTATTTTTTTAAAGGTATTTCAGCAGTAACTGTAATTGGAGTTATTTTGGTAACGGTTTTTAGGAGTTACGCTAAATGGGTATTTTGGAGCTAACGATCGATTAGCAGTGTGATTAACTGTGCTGAAATATATTATAAATTTAATAGATTTTTCTTCAGTGTATTAATGCGTGTGTGTTCGGCCGTAACGTTACATTCATAATTATAAATTTAAAAACATATTTTTTTAAATAATTGCAACAAAAACTACTGTAAAAGTATATGTATTAACAAATGTTTAAGTTAATTATTAACAAATTATAAAATATCAATTTACTGAATATTATTAAGAGAAAGCCTGGATTTATGTCACAAATTACGTAAAAAAAGTCAATACATAATTATAAATTTAAAACAAAAACAATTTTGAAACAGAAAGAAATATTTAAAAAAAACGTGATAATATTTTATCACGACTTTGAAATACAGTCGTCCCATTTTGTTTTAAAAGCAAGGTGGCTACATACATATCGCACCCTAAAGGGGCACAACTCAAAATTGTACAGAGTGCACATCTCTAACTACTGCAAAAATTTCTCTCACATTACTATCTTCTTTAACTGGAAAAATACAGTTATGTCTATTTTTATGTTAGGTGCGTTGCTTGTACACGATGAACTTTTTTTGTCTCTTCTGAAAATTTTAGTATTTTAAGTTGTGACGACCCTTTTGCGGCGGAAATCGTCATACGCGGCGAACTCTGAAATATATTTATTTCTATTTCTTACGCCGGCGAACGACGAACAAACAATACGTTGTAAACATGGTCACACCGTACATGGTAGTTTTATTGTTTAATGTTTCAGCAAATAATGTTAAATTTTACTTTAATTAATTAAATATGAAATTTCAATATTTTAAAATAATTTTACAAAATTTAACTATGTATAACTAACTTTGCCTAGCATAAAGTAAACAGTCGGGTTACATTCCATCAACGGTCGGCTAACGCAGCCTTAACAGTGGGTTAGCGGTAACGGTAGCCAATGTTTTAGAATGAAAAATTGTGCAATACACTCTCCCTGTTCTGTTGTAAATGTAAAATGTTTAATTTCCAAATAATACAATTATACATATGTATTTTACCCTAGTTTTATGACGTATTTTTTTTGTTAACAACTACGGTTCATCGACAATAACGAAAAACATTTACAAAAAACAAAAATAAATTAACGTGAATTTTATGTTTATTATATTTTATGTTTGTGGTCATTAACTTTGTCGTTGTTTATTTTGTTTGTAAGAAAAAAGTAGGGATATTCCTAGATGACTTATATTGCATTAGAAATCTTAACAATAAAATACAACAAATAATTGGAAAATAAAACTGAAAATGTTTAGAATATCTAAGAGTATCTTAAGAATTATCAAAAAACCTATAAAACCTTTAAGCTCTCTTAAGTATGGTCAGGAGTTATTAAGGAAATGAGTTTTTTTTAGAGCAGATGTAGCATTATATAAATTTTATTCAATATTTATAATTTTTTGTTTAGATTAAGAAGTCTTTATTAAAAAATATTAACAATTTTGAAGTTATTATTAAGTGCTTACATTTTTCTGCATTTGACCATAATATTCACAACTCCATGATGATGATATATGTACCCGTTGGTATTTGCCGTGAATATTGTGTTTACATATACTTATGACTGACTCATTCACTCCTATTGTTGTATTTTAACAAATTGTTTTGTGTTTTTTTGTATATACTTATTTATTTTTATGTATTTTTGTTATTTTTAGCGTATATATTTATAGTAAAGGGTGTTGCCAAAAGCCATGTTATATCAAAAGTTAATTTCTTATCACAAAATAATAGACTAAATATTTTTTGGTAATCATCTTAATCGTTTTGGTTATTATTCTAAAAGTTTATGTAGAAAAATTTGTTATACACAAGATTTGTTATAGAATAAAAGTTATAGAAAAGATTTTTTATAGAAAATATTATTTACACAAGACATTCCATAAAAAATACTGCTACACACCACAAGACGTTTTATAAAAAATAATTTTATACACAAGATTTTCTATAGAAGATTTTTTATAAAAAATACTGTTATACACAAGATTTTCTATTAAAAATTCTGTTATACACACGAATTTCTTTAGAAATACTGTTATACACATGATATTCTATAGAAAGTACTGTTATACACAAGATTTTTTATAGAAAATAACAAGATCTTTGCATATCTGTCTTCTAACTTTTCTACTTTGTGGAACACTGTACACATTCACTCTGCAGGAAAACGCTAAACTTTACAAAGAACTCAAAGTCTCTTATTTCTTTGTAAAAGTCCAACATAAATTGTTAAAAATAATAGAATTTTTTCAAACCCCCTGTATAGGCATTAATTTACGTTTATACCCTACACTACCATACTGGGGAGGGTATATTGGATTTCTGCTGATGTAACGGCCAGAAATTTTGGTCTTACACCCACCTTAAAGTATACCGATCGACTTAGAATCACTTCCTGAGTCGATTTAACGATGTCCGTCCGTCCGTCCGTCTGGCTGTCCATGTAAAGCTTGTGCGCAGAGTACAGGTCGCAATTTTGAAGATATTTTGATAAAATTTGATACGTGAAATTTTTTCATCCCAAGGACGGATGAGATTAAAACTGGTGGGAATCGGTCTATTATTTCACTTGGCCCCCATACAAATGTCCTCCCGAAATTGGGGCTTACCGATCATAAATGTCTGAATTATGCAAGTATTCAAACAAATTTCACGACAAATAAGTGATAAATGAAGCCAAATCAGATCTACAAATTTTGTGCAGATCGGTCCATAATTACTAGTAGCTCCCATATAAGGCCCACTTCCAAAAATCACTTTAAAGAGCGTAACTCACTTAAAAATGTCGGTATCTAAATAAAATTCAACACAAATAAGTTTCATATATGTATACAGAAATGATGACACCTAATTTTATAATGGTCGGTCCATAATTAGTGAAACTCCTATATAAGACCCTTTCCGTAATTCACTTTAACCTCCATAAATCTTTTAAAAGTATTTATGGATATCGAGATAGTGTTTAACATACATAATATTTATACTCATAGACATCATGACAATATCTCCCATATAGCGGCCATTTCTGAAAAACTGTTTTATACATATACTGAGTGTAGGGTATTATATGGTCGGGCTTGACCGACTATACTTTTTTACTTGTTTTATCATTGTTTAATTTTTTTTTACTTTGCTTTATATTTTTTTCTTGTATTTTATTTTTTTGAAATTTCATTTAGTTCCGACTGGAACTAAATCATTATCATCACCACAATCACCACTGAAAAACAGACCGTCCTCAAATTCATGATCAACCATAGAATGAATGAGTTTTTGTTGTTGAGCGTAGTTTAGTATTAAAAGTGCATTATCCAAAGCAACATCATCATATTTGAAACTAAACAAAACAAAAACAAATAATAATAAAAATACACAATAAATATAAACAATAATAAAAAAAGTAAGACAACTAAAACAAAATACGAGTTGCAAATAAAATTAAATTAAAATTAAAATTAAATTAAATAAATTTAATATTTTCGTTTTCTTCTCGTCTGCTTTTATTTTCCGGTAACTGTTAAAGTAGTAATCGTACGAAAGTCTTGAGATTAATAATAATGTTTACTACTAGTAAAATGTGGTAAATAATCAAACATGTAACATCATGTACATATACACAAACACAAATTATATTAGTATGTAAATGCATACTATTATTTTGCAAATAATTGTATACTAATTGAGTATACTATGGTAAATATAGAAACTGTTGCGTCTGCGCAATCGTCACATCTTCACATTTCTTGTACTTTTGTGTCTTCTTCATTGCGGAATGAATGACTGATTGGCTATCTCTGTTATTATAAAACTCATTAAAAACAATAACATTGAGTTGTTTCCTTTGTTGTTTTATTTACCTGGTGTGAATTTCTTTTGTTTTTGTTTGATGAGGCTAAGTTTGAACCAACAAATATATGTTTATTTAAAACAATTTTGGGAATTTTTGGTACAAAAAATTTAAAAAAACAACAAATTAATACAATTGTATGAATAATACAGTTTTAAAATGAATTTTTTGTGAGTGTATAAATTAAAAAAATAAACTATAAAATTAAAAATATCTATTTTAAAACTACTTTACATTTTTGAATTTTAAATAAAGTTTCAATTTCAAACATTTACACCGCATCTTGACAACCCGTTAATTTGTTCACTCGGCGAACAATTTCTTGTCCGCACAGAATTTGGCTCGTGCAGACCACTTCTTCTATGTTATGATCTTTTTTGTACAACATTGTCAGAATATTTGTTTTCACGACTATGTTAGCCATCAAATGATATTTTCAGGCAAATGACTGCCAATTTAAGATATGACAAAGAAATCACAGTAGAACATTAACAAATTTGTGTTCATAATACTACCGATCATCGCCACGCTTATTTCAAGATTTTACATGCATTCTTTTATATTTTATATGTAAATATCCGAAGAGGTTATAAAATTCAAATTTTAGTCGTCGTAGCTGTTTGAGTTTTTTTTTTTAAATATGTTTAAACATTCAGAATAAAGCAGTTGTTAAATTTGAGTAAAACTTTGCCCGGTTTGTATTCACTATGATTGGATATTTAATTGTCCTATAGGTTTCGAATAATTAAAACAACAAATGTAAATGTATCAAATTTTAATATTAAAAACGAATGTTTTAAAACGAATAGATTCCCACCATATATGTACCTGTTAATTCTGAATCAAAAACATTTATATATATCGATTCTTCATGGTGATTAATTTACAAATATGTGTGCCAATTTCTCAACTGCTTTATGAACTCGAAATCTAAGTTATCGTTTATGATCAAAGCTTTGAATTAAGCAATTCAATTTTATAACATCACTCAAAAGCTCTTATTAGCTTAGAATTTATTCATAATGAAATTAATTCATAATCCTTTATTCATCCTTTCAATGGTTAATTCAAATCTAATCCAAATTGAAAGAATATTTGTTTCTTTATTCAATTTGTTTTTGTTTTAAATCATTTACCAAATGAATTTAAGACAATTTGTAATAGATCTGCTTAAAGAGAGGTAGGACCTTTTTGAAAATGCATCACTACACGGAAAAAAATAAAAATGAGTTTCAATTAAAATATTTGTGGAATCAATTAAAAATTTAATTGACATTTTAATTGAAAATTATTTTAAAATCAATTAAAGGTTTAATTGAAAAAAACATGATTTTTTTTCTGTGTGTACGCTGCAGTAAGTTTGTAAAATCAACAGTTGGCATCACTGCAAATGTATTGTGTTCTAAAATGCAACAGTGAAGCATCACAAAAATAGCTGATGCAAAAAATAAGCATCAGCTTAAGCAGATTTCCACCAGCATCACAAACTAAACACAGGTGCGCATCAGATACAACGCAATGACACATTTTTCACACTTTCGATCCTTTATTTATGATAGCTTTTATGACTAGTTCCGACATTTAATAGGCGAGGAATTAGTCTTTTCAATTAGGAAAATATTTTTTAAATATTTCTACTGATTCCGAAGTTATCACAGCGTGTGATTGTGTGTAAATTTCTACTGGCATTCATCTGACATACTTATACTCGGTTACACTTTTACTTGTAGATGATAACGTCATTTCGAACCGTTCAAGCTAACGGCAATCGTCGTACATCTATTAAAGTACGGTCCAATAAATATAGATAGAATTTCCTATCAAAAATTAGATCAAGAACAAATTTCTTTTAAAAATACTTAAACAACTTTTCAAAGGCTGGATGGTCTTAAAATAAGAACAAATATGCATTTTCAACACAAACTCTATGACCCCATCAACACCACTGGGTACTTGTTCGATCTTCTTTTCAATGCATTGCCATAAAAGTATTTTCTTTAGAAGAGTATTTTCTATAGAATAACTTGTGTATAAAAGTATTTTATTTAGAAAATATTGTGTATAAGAGTATTTTCTATTGTTTATTGTTTAGAGTATTTTTTATAAAAAACTTCTGTATAAGAGTATTTTCTATTGAAAAACTTCTCTATTAGAGTATTTCCCATTTAATAACTTTTGCTTAAGAGTATTTTTATAGAAAAACTTCTGTATAAGAATATTTTCTATTGAAAAACTTATGTATAAGAAAAACTATAGAAAACTTTTGTGTAAGATTATTTTCTATAGAAAGCCTCATGTATAAGAGTAATTTCTATAGATAAACTTCTGTATAAGAGTTTTTTCCTAGAAAAACTTTTCTATTTGAGAATTTCCCATATAATAACTTTTGCTTAAGAGTATTTTTATAGAAAAACTTCTGTATAAGAATATTTTCTATTGAAAAACTTATGTATTAGAAAAACTATAGAAAAACTGCTGTGTAAGATTATTTTCTATAGAAAGCCTTATGTATAAGAGTAATTTCTATAGAAAAACTTCTGTATAAGAGTTTTTTCCTATAGAAAAACTTCTCTATTAGAGAGACTTTTGCTTAAGAGTATTTTTATAGAAAACCTTCTGTATAAGATTATTTTCTATAGAAAATCTTGTGAATATATTTATATTTATAAAACCCCGTATGTGATTAAATTGCAATATTAGAGTAGACTGCATGACAAGCGTTAATATTGTTAGCAAGATACATTTTTCTAACATCAGTAAAGATATTTTCAAGCATTTTAAGATCGCCTATCCCCTTTTGCTATACTATCTTAGTTCTCATCAATGCCTTTAGAGAGTAAATCATCACTTGCTCCAGAAAAACTAAGCTGATGTAGAGTTAATTAAAATTTTTAATGAAATTTACCTAAAACCACATATTTTTTTTTACTTATTTTACAGTTTTCCTCACAACACACGAAAAACCATCCAAATGCCTAACCAACAAAGCTGAAAAAGATAGTAACTAATTTAAACAACATTAAAATAATTACACCAGCCCACACACTCTTTTGTCAACTAACAAAATAAGCGAAGAGAAAATATATGAAAAAAGAAAAAATGGCTTCTAATACAGATTCAGATACACAAGTCCACATAGATGATTTACCCGTAACATTTAAGGTACGTATAGTAGTATAATTATTGAAATATAATTTTATATGTAAAAAAAACTTTATAATAAAATATTGTCATATGTATGTGCTCCAATTTAAAAGAAATAATGAAGTTTAACTGTGGTCACGCTGACTGAACTAATTTATTTGTTTTGTAAATAAAAATGAGACACACACTTTTTTCATATCCGGCTAAACAGTTAAAATAACTAAAGCGGATGTTTTAAAAAAATATGGTTAAAATGTTAATAAGTAAACACTTGATAGTTTTTTGTTAGTTTTAAGATAAAATTATTATCAAATGTATATTACAGTAAAAAATATTATTACAATTTCACAGTTGATGATTTTTCAAATTAGTAACTTCAATTATGTATTTCATGTCTATGATATTCAGGTCAAATACATTGGCTCCGAAGTGGCACGTGGCCTATGGGGCATTAAGTATACCCGCCGTCCCGTTGACATAATGGTGAGTGCTGCCAAAAGTTTGCCGCCCAACAAAACTCTGCCCCACTGCGAACTGAAAGTGTCGACGGAGGGCGTGAGCATAGAAATTCTACAGCCCAAGGCCAGCATTAACAATTGGAGTTATCCCATCGATACAATCTCCTATGGTGTACAAGATCTAGTCTATACACGAGTCTTTGCCATGATTGTGGTGAAAGATGAGTCCAGTGTTCATCCCTTCGAGGTGCATGCCTTTGTGTGTGACAGTCGAGCCATGGCCAGAAAACTAACTTATGCTTTGGCTGCTGCCTTCCAAGACTATTCGCGCAAGGTTAAAGAGCACGGCAGTGATGTGAGCAGTGACAAAATTACACCTACCCGTCAAAAGTTTGCTATAGATCTAAGATCTCCCGAGGAATTAGCCGAGGATGATGAAACGGAAGCTTAATTAAGTTTTAATTTTGTAGTTGTTTAATACACTTTTGTTTTGCTATTTTTTTTTCTTATTTTGTATTAAAACTTAAAAGTATTTAAGTCTTGTGATGATTTTATTGTAAATTTGTATTTATTGTATGTATTTGAAACTTTAATGTTTTTTTTGCTTAATTTTATTTAATTTTTAAAAAAGGAGGATGTTTTACTTTAATACTATAGTTTGTTCCAAGTGCTACTTAAAATCTTTGTAAAATAGTGTTATAATAGTATTCATATAAAAATATAAAATGTAAATCGATTTGTTATCCTCATACAGCTAATAATCCAAAGTTTAAATAAATACAATTATTTTGATGGTAAATATTAATTTTGAGTTTCAATTTCGATTTGGAAACAGAAGGGAATAGAAGACAAGTAGCAAACCAAAGTAAAGCTACCAGTACAGTGGTATTCAATGGTTGAACTGAGTTGTAAGTAGAGGTTCAAAGCTTTTCCCTCAATTTCCTTTAAAGTTTTAACTCACAGGAAAATTCTCAAGAAATTTACTATAAATAGCAAATCTTTGAAGAAAATTTACTATAAATAGAAAATTCTTATGCTACAAATACTATAATAAGCAAATACTCTAGAGAAAATACTATAAATATAAAAATTTCGGGAGAAAATACTATAAATAGCAAATTCTCGATGAACTTCATTTACAAAAACGTGTTTTCATTAAAAAGTCAAATTTATATTTTTAGCATATGGTATTAATCAGTGATTATTTACTAATTACAATTCACTAAACTTTGCTTATTTAAATGCAAACGCTAATATTTTAATGCCTACCTTAAAATTTTTAAAATTTCCATTAACTTTAATCACAAACCTTTTACATATTTCTCTGCTAAAACAAACACTTAAAATTTCCCAACTGGCAATACCCTAGTTATCCATGATGCAGCGTTGTCACCGGCTGAACCAAAAATTGCACAGACTCATGCCAAAGATAGTTCAAAATCAAATGAAATAGTGCAAAAAAAATTTTAAGGATTAACATTTTTCATTTTATTATTTTTTAAAAATAACATTTAAAATTTATATATGTACATGTGTATGTAAATAACGATTAACACAATAAAAATATAACAAATTCATTCATTAATTTAAAAAAGTAACTTACATATTTATGTAGTTATCTATGTATTTTCAATACTTTTAAGAATATATATCGCTTCTTTATCTTAACATAGAGATATCTCAAAAACCAAAATTTTACTTGTTCAAATTTTTAAAACTTTAAACGCATTTTGCCAAGTTAATTTTTTTTCAGATATGACTAATTTGCAATAAAGGAGCGATGAGCATGTACATGTACTTTTCGAACTCTTTTTTCTCATTTCAATAGTAGGCTCAAAATTTGCACCACCATTTTTTTCAACGATGCAACCGTGTTGGTTGACAAGTTATCACTTTTTATTATGTTGAATTTACTAAAAAATCCTTTCAACAGAAGCATTGGAGAATGGTAAAAATTTTATTGTAATTTTTTAATTTGAGAAAAGAATATCACCAGCGCAGTTTTTTAGTTGAAAAATTTTAGACCAGTATTTTTTAACACCTAATTCATCGTAAAGATTAAGTTCCTTGTGCTCTAAAAGTGCATGTCTACGCCATTCATTGTTTAATTTTTGGTAATCCAGCTTAACAAATGAAAATCGAGTTTTAAAAATTATCGAGGATTTTAATTTTAATGACTGTGAAAATTTTGGGTCAACTATATCAATAAAGCTCTAAAGAGCATCATTAAACTTGAATCTTTTTTTAATTTGTGTAATTACTTCAATATAGAAGTTTCTAAAATCTTTATACATTACAGTTTGTTGTGAAACAGAACAGTATGAAATTGTATTTTGTGCAGCTACACTAATATAAATTTAATTTTGCTGTGTAAACAGCTGCTTGTTTGTATGATCAATAAAAAACAAATCATTGTTATTTAAATAATCTGATTTTATATACATACATATTTTCACAGCAGCGCTGTAAAATGAAAAATAAAAAACAGAACTGCCAATTCAAAAAAATTATTCAGTCTTGTTAAATAGTGCAAAATTACACAAAAAATTTATAGTGCAAACACAGTGCAAGAAATTTTAAATAGTGCAGATTTTGCACTATAGTGCAGAAAGTGGCAACGCTGCTTAAGGGGAATGTGTTCCATCGGTTGCAACGTGCTAGAGATGGTTTGTACGATTTTGAAGTGGAGATTTTGACACGGAAGACAAGGAGCGACTAGCTTAAATAAAAAAGTTTTAAGACCTAAAATCGGATGCATTACTTCATGAAAATGGTTATTAAACTCAAAAAGATCGTAGAAAGCTACGCAAGCATTAATTTCAAAATGTCTCGGAGCAAAAGAACCCTTAAAAAAAAGGAAAATTGGCTGTCAAAAAAGTTAATATTAAGGTGAATTGAAGCCGAGAGAACTTAAAACACGATTTTGCATCTCCGAAATTAAACGGAAAACAAATTTGCACCTAATCATTACTATCGATTAATAACAGATACATTACAATACCCCGTGTAAGAGTGTAAGAGGCCCTTTATACGATGTAATTTTTCATGCAATTAATTGCATACAATTGATGTTTATAGGCGAACGGGGTAGGGAAGCAAGAGGAGTAGAAAAAGTTGCACGACTTTCGTTTTCATGCAATTTTTTGACATTTCCTTTTACCATCGTTTGTGTTTTACTTATTTTGTTTTATTCTTATTCTGACTTCGAAGTGTGCGTTATGTTTCGGCGGCCATTTCAGTTAGCACAAGAACATTTTCAATTACTTCTTCCGTATTTAAATCTTCCATTTTTTATATTTTTTAAAATTAATAAAAAAAAGTAAAATAAACAATAATAAGAAATTTTTTAAAATTTTTGTATTTATTATTTGTATTTATGTATATGTATGTATATTATTTTATATATGTATGTATGTATATTTTTTGTATTTTATATTTATATTTTAAAATTTTGTTTTCTTTGTTGCGAATGAAAACCTAAAGAGGAATGTAATTAAACGTCAAAAAATTTCATGATTTGTTCCACGTAAAATTTCATCGTATAAATGCACAACACATACGTAGCAATTTTAAAAGAGAATGGAAAAAATTGCATGCAATTAATTGCATCGTGTAAAGGGCCTCTAAAAAATCGTATGTATAGCCGGTCAACCATCCACCTTTACAACCGGAAATAAGAAGTTGATGTTGGTATAAAAATCAACTAAACCGACACTTTTAACCATTGTCTTTGCTAAATTGATGTTAAACAAATAATTCAGTTCAATAAAAATATGAATTGCTTTAAACTGCAATATTCTTCCATTATCTTTGCTAAATTGCAATTTAGCCACTTTAGCAAAGACTCTGTCAGCTCCTATACAAATCGATAAAAATGTATCAGCTTAAATATTTATATCTTCTAACAATGTCATCTTTATATTCTTCCCATTCGTTTTGTCAACATGTCCGGTGATTAAAAGCATACATTTTTTCAAGGTTTCTGAGCTTCAATATATATTGTATCCAATTTTCATGCTTTGGATGTCTGCTCTTCGCAAACATTTTGACATTGCTAATTGAGTAGAACCCAATCTATTCTACCAAGCCCATGTTGAGTTTGACAACAATCTTCATGGATTAATGCCTCCAATTCAATTTTTTTTGGCTGACATGGGTGATCAATGTCTTTCGCGTAAAAATCACCACTTCTAAACCTCAAAAAACAATTTAAACTGATAGAACACATTCACCATAAACTTCAGTGAGCTTCAGCGGCACTTCTTTCAAAATTAAAGAATTAAAGCAAAACTTCCCGCATATGACGCTTTGTTGGCACAAAATTTGACAGTTTCGAAACAAAAAATAACTTTTTTCTTTAATATTCAATAACTAAGTGAGAGTTAATAAATGATAAGGAAAATTACACATTCTGTTATGAATTTATGAATTTTAAATTATGCAGCCAATAATAATAGTTTTTAAAAAACTATATTATTGATTAATAGCAAGTTTTACTGCGAATTTAGAAATAACCTTTATATTAAAGACAACATTTTGTAAAAAAAAAAACGAAACGAGTACAAATTTCTATTCTATATAATTATTATTGTAAAAATTATTCAAAGATCTTACCTTTTTAACGGCTGTAGATGAATTTATAGATTTAAAACTTTATTTTTTTATTAACAAAAAAAGACGCCATTAATTTTGAAATTCAAATATTTTAATTTCTACTACCTAGTATACTTCTTTATTTTCAATAATCATGGCTCATAAAGTAAAACCAACTTAATACATATATTTTGCACATTATTCATATGTTTTATTTTTTATATAACAAAATAAGCGATTGTATATTTTTAAACCACAATTTTATTTTCATTTATAAATATTTATGAACAACTAAAAGAAGCAACTGTTTCGAATTTGAATGTTTTCCATACAAATTTATTCTTCTTGGAAAATTGTTGGCTTTAAGGAACTATTTGAACACTTTAATATAAATTGAAATAGGAAACTTATTTACATATTTATTATATTATATACCACTATTTTATTTTATTATACAAATTATTTATCACATTTTTTATATTTACTCTAATTACTCTAATTTTTTATATTTTGACCAAGCAACAATTGAAATATTTTTTCATTACCACCAATTGACTTTATTTACTTTTCTTAATTTCAACACATTTCCTCTTATCTTCTTTACTCTCTTTATTAACTTGTCATTTCTTCTTCCATACAAAAGCAATAACAACACTCACAAAATACATATTCACAAAACATGCAACAAAAAGAACAAGAACAACAAAATGCTGCCTTCTTTGGGAAAAATTCAACAGCCATTCGTTTAATAAAGGCAAATTTTTTGTGTAAATCGAATTTCCCTTTTAAAACTTTATTTTCACATAAATTTTATTTTCATTTGTTAACTTTGTACCACTTTAAACAATTAATTTATTAACGCGTACACCACGAATGTATTGTTTCGGCCGACGATCCCTTTTTAACTAAATAAATTAGTAATGACAAACTGTAGAGTTAATGTAATGTCATCGCAAGTCATCGATAAGTATTAATTGTTCTAGTGACGTTAGATAATAAGCAATTTTGAGTAAAGAAATGATTTATTTGTTTAAAATAATTTTTGGATAGCATTGTTGCATTATAAATGAGATCTTAAAATTGTTAGAAAGTATCTTAAAATGCCATCAAAACGCTAAAAATTAAAAGCAGTGAACCGAGAAATTTCTAGTGATATAGAGGATGAAGCCACGCATCTGAAGTGGTAATAAGAAATTACTTAAAACTAATATAAACTATTAAAATTATGTTTCTAGACATTTTAATTTTAATAAAATTTCCATTAAAACAGTGCAAAAGTTTTTAAATTTAAAATCGATTCATTATGAACCTGGAAAAGATATTGCTTAGAAAATACCTGAGTATTATTGTGAATTTTGTTGATTAAGTTTAATTTTGGATTTGGGCCTAATAAACCCTCCAGGGACGTTGCCAGGGGTTTTAAAAGTAAAATAATAAAAAATTAATAAAATTAATTAATAAAATTTTTCATTTAATATAAATTGTTTATAAGGTTCCTCGCAATTCCCAAAAAAGTTTTAAAACATCTCAAAAATTTAATTTTAGTAATTAAAGGAACAAATCTCAAAAATGTAATCTCAAAAATGTAATTTTTTAGATTTTTGGTCATATTGGTGCGGCCAAAGGGACTAAAGAGTTTCGATAACGCCACCTATTTAAAATAATTAAGAACATATTAGACCATATAAAATCGGTTATTATTTTTTTATTTTATCGACTATGCGATTTGAGAACATTTGCCCTAAAATTTAATTTTAGTAGCTCAATAACAACATCTCTTAATTTTTTCATGTAACATATTTGTTTTAAAGTTAGCTTTTCGAAAAATATAAATACGATATAGGCTTTTTTGGAAATTTTTTAAATAATGTTAAACGAACAGTAGTAACTTTTTGTGCTAAAAATTTACTATAATAAATTAGTTTACATTTATTAACTTTAAATGCATATATGTACCTTTTGACTCTGATCATTTTTAAGCAATTCTATTTTGGTTAGGTTTACGAAAGTTTTATTAATCCACAAAACATATTTTGAAAAAAAAAGCGGTAAATATTAGAATCCTCTATTAACAAAAACTAGTCTAGGGTGGCTGCAAAAGTTTAAAATTTAATTTTCAATCTTTAAAATCGGAATTAGGAAAGTATTAAGTGTCACACATGTTTAGGTTTATACTACATTTACACCTACGCAAAATCTAGTACTGAAGGAATTTTGAGCAAAATCTTGTTCATTTCTACTAGATTTCCCATACAAAACAAAATCTAGTTCGTCTCGAGATTTTGGCAAAATCTCACAAAATTTTGCAATACAACTCTGAATTTATATCCATTCCAACCTCCTATATAATAATAGCGTGTAGTACATTTGTAGAAGTTTGTAAAACCTTATGTTTAACAAATGCTGCTGTTTTTTTTACGCAAAATATGTTATTCCGATTTTTTTTTTCAGATCTGGATATAAAATATAATAAAATTTGTTAATTAGAGAAGAAAATTTGTTTTTGTCTCTCCATTATGAAAATGAAATCCAACAATATGTCAAAAAGTAGTAGTGTAAACGCCAAAAATTTTCTTTAAGATTTTAATTAAAATCTACTAGATTTTGTGTAGGTGTAAATGTAGTATTATGAGAAATTAAAGACTTATGCCCTTATTCATAAAACTTACAACAGGTTTATAAGATGTTTATAAAGCATATTTGTAATATTTGTTGTAAGTTTTTATGAATAAGGGTTAACCCCCTCGACAACACTTTCTTGGGCTTGCAGTTTAGAAATTACAAATTTATTTCTTTTTATCCAAAATCCCCTGTGTGTCACTAGAACAATTAATACTTATCGATGACTTAGGATGACATTAACATTAACTCTACAGTTTGTCATCACTAATTTATTTAGTTAAAAAGGGATCGTCGGCCGGTATAATACATTCGTGGTGTACGCGTTAATAAATTAATTGTTTTGAGTGGTAAAAAGTTAACAAATGAAAATAAAATTTATGTGAAAATAAAGTTTTAAAAGGAAAATTCGGTTTGCACAAAAAATTTGCGTTTATTAAACGAATGGCTGTTGAATTTTTCTCAAAGAAGGCAGCATTTTGTTATTCTTCTTCTTATTGTTGCATGCTTTGTGAATATGTATTTTGTGAGTGTTGTTATTGCTTTTGTATTGAAGAAGAAATGACAAGTTAATAAAGAGAGTAAAGATGATGAGAGGAAATGTGTTGAAATTAAGAAAAGTAAATAAAGTCAATTGGTGGCAATGAAAAAATATTTCAATTGTTGCTTGGTCAAAATATAAAAAATTAGAGTAATTAGAGTAAATATAAAAAATGTGATAAATAATTTGTATAATAAAATAAAATAGTGGTATATAATATAATAAATATGTAAATAAGTTTCCTATTTCAATTTATATTAAAGTGTTCAAATAGTTCCTTAAAGCCAACAATTTTCCAAGAAGAATAAATTTGTATGGAAAACATTCAAATTCGAAACAGTTGCTTCTTTTAGTTGTTCATAAATATTTATAAATGAAAATAAAATTGTGGTTTAAAAATATACAATCGCTTATTTTGTTATATAAAAAATAAAACATATGAATAATGTGCAAAATATATGTATTAAGTTGGTTTTACTTTATGAGCCATGATTATTGAAAATAAAGAAGTATACTAGGTAGTAGAAATTAAAATATTTGAATTTCAAAATTAATGGCGTCTTTTTTTGTTAATAAAAAAATAAAGTTTTAAATCTATAAATTCATCTACAGCCGTTAAAAAGGTAAGATCTTTGAATAATTTTTACAATAATAATTATATAGAATAGAAATTTGTACTCGTTTCGTTTTTTTTTTTACAAAATGTTGTCTTTAATATAAAGGTTATTTCTAAATTCGCAGTAAAACTTGCTATTAATCAATAATATAGTTTTTTAAAAACTATTATTATTGGCTGCATAATTTAAAATTCATAAATTCATAACAGAATGTGTAATTTTCCTTATCATTTATTAACTCTCACTTAGTTATTGAATATTAAAGAAAAAAGTTATTTTTTGTTTCGAAACTGTCAAATTTTGTGCCAACAAAGCGTCATATGCGGGAAGTTTTGCTTTAATTCTTTAATTTTGAAAGAAGTGCCGCTGAAGCTCACTGAAGTTTATGGTGAATGTGTTCTATCAGTTTAAATTGTTTTTTGAGGTTTAGAAGTGGTGATTTTTACGCGAAAGACATTGATCACCCATGTCAGCCAAAAAAAATTGAATTGGAGGCATTAATCCATGAAGATTGTTGTCAAACTCAACATGGGCTTGGTAGAATAGATTGGGTTCTACTCAATTAGCAATGTCAAAATGTTTGCGAAGAGCAGACATCCAAAGCAGGAAAATTGGATACAATATATATTGAAGCTCAGAAACCTTGAAAAAATAGCTTAAAAACTTCTTAAGCATTTAATTACTGAGGGTTATATAATATAAATTTTATTCATACAACTTTTGATTGAAATATAAAATTTGAAACTTTTTAAATTTTTCATAAAACATTTTTGTTGTTACTAAATATTACAAATTTTATGAAACCCAACCTAAAAGTATTCAAAATATTTAAATAGAAATTGTAAAAAGTTCTGGGAAAATTTAGATTTTTTAGCTAAAAAAAACTGAAAATAATTTAAATTAAAATTTGTATTAATAAAATCGATACAGAAGTGCCATTTTCCACATGTATTTTAGTAGTAAAAATTAAAAAATAATAATTTCCTTCATTTAGTATTTCTTTTCTTGGTATATTTTACTTTTTAATTTAAATCGAAATTAACTATTTGTTTTTAACAAAGTCAGAACATAAATCGGAAGATTTTTAAAGTTCTTTAATGAAAAAAATTTTAAATTTTTGTGAACTAAAAACAATAAATGTAAACAAAATACCAAAACGATATTTAAAACTTATGTATGTATATTTAAAACAATTTACATTAAGGAAAATCCGTTGTTTAGTGTTGAACACAATTTTCAATAAGTTCTTATTTCCAAAATTGTCTAATTTGCAGATTTTGCTTGCAAAATAATGTTGTAGCGCTGCTCTCTTATTTCACTTAATCTCTATTTGATTGTTTCTTTTTCCAATAACAACAATATACCACAGCATCACGTGATACGTAAGTCTGATGCACATTTTTATACCATACACAACCAATTGTTGTTATTTTTGGTTTTTATTTTATACATTTCCTTCCTTAGATATTTTTATTTTTTGGGTATTTTTGACAATTGGCGTACATTTTCAACAATTAATTCTTGGCTAGTTATTATAATGTATTCTTTTAATCACCGGACATGTTGACAAAACGAATGAGAAGAATATAAGGATGACATTGTTAGAAGATATAAATATTTAAGCTGATACATTTTCATCGATTTGTATAGGAGCTGACAGAGTCTTTGCTAAAGTGGCTATATTTTACTTTAGCAAAGACAATGGTTAAAAGTGTCGGTATAGTTGATTTTTATACCAACATCATCTTTGTCATTTCGTTTGTATCACATCGAAATATTATTTTGTGAACTGTTTCTTATAAAATTCTAAGACTATCTATCTATATCCGTCTATTGAAGACTCCACAAGGAATACAATTTGTATCCAAACATTATTTATATAATAAATCATTTATTTACTTAAAATTGCTTATTATCTAACGTCACTAGAACAATTAATACTTATCGATGACTTACGATGACATTACATTAACTCTACAGTTTGTCATTACTAATTTATTTAGTTAAAAAGGGATCGTCGGCCGGTACAATACATTCGTGGTGTACGCGTTAATAAATTAATTGTTTAAAGTGGTAAAAGTTAACAAACGAAAACAAAATTTATGTGAAAATAAAGTTTTAAAAGGGAAATTCGGTTTGCACAAAAAATTTGCGTTTATTAATCGAATGGCTGTTGAATTTTTCCCAAAGGCAGCATTTTGTTGTTCTTGTTCTTTTTGTTGCATGCTTTGTGAATATGTATTTTGCAGCGTTGCCACTGGCTGAACCAAAAATTACAGACTCATGCCAAAAATAGTTCAAAATTAAAAAAAAAAAAGTGCAAAAAAATTTTAAGGATTAACAATTTTTATTTTATTATTTTTTAAGCATAATATTTAAAATGGAAAAAGAGATAATTTCCATTTTATATACATGTATATGTATACATATAAATATTAACAAAACAAAAATATGTTAAATTCATTCATTAATTTAAAAAAAGTAACTTACATATTTATGTAGTTATCTATGTATTTTCAATACTTTTAAGAATATATATCGCTTCTTTATCTTAACATAGAGATATCTCAAAAACCAAAATTTTACTTGTTCAAATTTTTAAAACTTTAAACGCATTTTGCCAAGTTAATTTTTTTTCAGATATGACTAATTTGCAATAAAGGAGCGATGAGCATGTACATGTACTTTTCGAACTCTTTTTTCTCATTTCAATAGTAGGCTCAAAATTTGCACCACCATTTTTTTCAACGATGCAACCGTGTTGGTTGACAAGTTATCACTTTTTATTATGTTGAATTTACTAAAAAATCCTTTCAACAGAAGCATTGGAGAATGGTAAAAATTTTATTGTAATTTTTTAATTTGAGAAAAGAATATCACCAGCGCAGTTTTTTAGTTGAAAAATTTTAGACCAGTATTTTTTAACACCTAATTCATCGTAAAGATTAAGTTCCTTGTGCTCTAAAAGTGCATGTCTACGCCATTCATTGTTTAATTTTTGGTAATCCAGCTTAACAAATGAAAATCGAGTTTTAAAAATTATCGAGGATTTTAATTTTAATGACTGTGAAAATTTTGGGTCAACTATATCAATAAAGCTCTAAAGAGCATCATTAAACTTGAATCTTTTTTTAATTTGTGTAATTACTTCAATATAGAAGTTTCTAAAATCTTTATACATTACAGTTTGTTGTAAAACAGAACAGTATGAAATTGTATTTTGTGCAGCTACACTAATATAAATTTAATTTTGCTGTGTAAACAGCTGCTTGTTTGTATGATCAATAAAAAACAAATCATTGTTATTTAAATAATCTGATTTTATATAACTATTGTATATACATACATATTTTCACAGCAGCGCTGTAAAATGAAAAATAAAAAACAGAACTGCCAATTCAAAAAAATTATTCAGTGTTGTTAAATAGTGCAAAATTACACAAAAAATTTTTAGTGCAAACACGGTGCAAGAAATTTTAAATAGTGCAGAATTTGCACTATAATGCAGAAAGTGGTAACGCTGCCATGATGTCCGCCATTGTTTGTTTTCTCTAACATGACACAACAAAACATCAAACATAAACACAAGCACACAACTAGCAATACTGTTTAGTTACACGTGATTTCTTACTAATTGTTTGTGATATTTATAACAGCTCCGTGATTTTTTTAATTTCGTTGTATAATAATAGTGTTTTTTATACCCTACACCGCAATAGTGGGTAGTGTATATTTGGTTTGTAACGCATATATGTAAATATTAGTCCAATACCCACCTGAATGTATACCGATCGACTCAGATCGCTTTCTGAGTCGATTTAACGATATCCGTCCGTCTGGCTGTCCACGTAAAGCTTGTGCGCAGAGTACAGGTCGCAATTTTCAAGATATTTCAATAAAATTTGGTACGTGAAATTTTTTCATCCCAAGGACGGACGGGATTGAAAATGGTGGAAATCGGTCCATTATTTTACCTAGCCCCCATACAAATGTCCTCCCGAAATAGGAGTTTAACGATCATAAATGTTTGAATTATGCAAGTATCCAAACAAATTTCACCAAAATTAAGTTGCACATAAAGCCAAATCACATCTAGAAATTTTATGAAGTTCGGTCAATTATTGATCCTAGCTCCCATATAAGCCCCACTTCCGAAAATCACTTTAAAGTACATAACTGTCTTAAAAATGTCGCTATCCAAATAACATTGAACACAAATATGCTTCCTATATATAAAAATAACATGGTACAGTCGTAGCGTAACTCTCTTAAAAATATTGGTATCCAAATAATATTGACCACAAACCATTTCTGAAATACTGTTTTATATAAACGTATATACGGTGTGTAGGGTATTATATAGTCGGGCTTGACCTGGCTTACTTGTTTATAAATATTTTTGCATAAAAGTAATAATAAAGTATTCCATAAAAGTTTTATGAAAATAAAGATGTTTAATATAGCAAAATGTAAATCAAATTTTGTGAAAAATGCAAATTGCAATGAAGCGCTAGGGCTCCACTGGCGCCATTTGTAATTATTGTTAGTAGCAATTGTTGTGCAGATGTGCCGTTTGAAAGAGAAAAGTTTTTAATAAGAGAGTTTTTTAAGCAATAGCAAAGAAAATGTGTGCATGGGCTTAAAGGTAAAGATGCATGATTGTGCAAAATTTGCAAATCTAATAAAAAAGTGTATTAGTGTGAAGAATAAAAGAATATCTATGGATAAAATTGAAAGGCATCATATGCTGAAAAGAAGATGCTACAAAATATTCGTATACATACATACATATGTACATATGTATATTAAGCACATCTACAAGCATTTTAACAAATAGAGCTTATAGGTATGCATGTGTTACATTTTATTAACTTTAAACTGTTTTTTTTTTGTAAGTATTTGTTAAACCAAAAAAGATGCCATCATTTTTATACCCTTCACCTTCATGAGAAGGGTATACATACATATATAAGTTTGTAATTCCGTTTGTAATTTCCACAATATAATTTTGCGACCCTATAAAGTATATATATTCTGGATCCTTATAGATAGCGGAGTCTATTAAGCCATGCCCGTCTGTCTGTCTGTCTAGATGTTGAAATCAGTTCTCTGAAGTCCATAGATATCTTCGGAATCCAAATCTTCAATAATTCTGTCAGACATGCTTTCGACAAGTTTGCTATTTAAAATCAGCAAAATCGGTTTAGGCCAACCAGAGTTATGGACCAATATGTGAGACAACCTCCATAAAAATTTGATATTTTTGTCCATTTTATTGCAATATTTTAAAATATATTGCAGATAATACCATGAAATTTGTATACGTTGTTTTTATGATAAAAAAAGAAAGTGTGCGAAAAATAGTATGAATCGGTCCATGATTTCTCATAGCCCCCATACAAAAATCTTCCCGAAATATTGCTCAATTATACATAAATGCCTATAAAATTGGAATATCAAGACAAAATTCAGCATGAATATGTTTCATGCAAAAAGAAATTGTAAAACAAAATTTTTTTTAGTTTGGTCCATGTTTGACCATAGCCCCCATATAAAGTCCACTTCCAAAATTTACTTAAATACGTATAAAACAGATATAATAATGTTAAACGGCAAAAATTTGACATGCAAATAAATTGTTGTACTAAATTTTATAGTGGTCGGCCCAGATTTGGTCAGAGCTCCCGTACAAGGACCACATCTGAAAAAGACATTTATCCCTATATATATTGTATAAATATCGGTACCGACTCAAAACTTTGCACAGATCATTTACATATATACAAAAATCATCCCACAAAATTTTTTGAATTTTGGTCTATTTTTAACCGTATGCCCCATATAAAGCCCTCTTCCGAAAATCACTTTAATGCTCATAAATCTCTTATAAATAAGGGTACCAATCCAAAATTTTACACGGGTCATTTACATATATGCCTAAATCAAACTGCTGGATTTTGAGAATATCGGTCCATATTTGACAATATCCCCCACATAAGGTCCACCCTCGAAATCCACGTTAATACTAATATATATCTTATATATACCGTTATTATGTTGAAATTCGACGTGAAATATCCTCATATGCATGAAAATAACTGTTCCAAAATTTCCAAAAAACAAATAAATTCGGGTCAAAAATATTCTTTTCGGATTTAATCCATATTCGGTCCATGTTTTTAATACCTTTTATTTAATGTATTACAAATTATCAGACACCCAGTAGTTCCCGAGATATAGGCCTATATATTTTCAACTTTATGGGCCCGCCCCCTCGAAAATAGGCGTGACCGCCAAAAAAATTTTCTTTGCTGGCATCTCCTCTAAAAGCCCTATTTGATGAAGTTTTTTTTTTTTTTTTTTTTTGAGCAAAGTCACTAAAACCGAATTGTTCCCCTCTTTTTTATACTCTGTTTGTTAAATTACACTCAAGATTATTATGAACATCAGACAAACTCTGTAAATTATGGTAAGAATTGGTAATTAAATCAATTAAAAATGGTGAAAATTAGACAAAATTTCAAAATATTTAACATAAATTATGTTGGTCGTAAAATTGTCTTGCAAACAATATATAAAATAATAAAACTGTGCTAGTTAAAAAAGTGACAAGCGGGGCACCTGTCGGGTTAACCTAATTCGGGTACGCTGAATACAGTGGCCTTAAAGGAAATTGTATAAGCTTTCTTTTGAGGAAAAAAAGGGTCAAAATTAAAAAAAAAAAAAAATTTTAAAATGTCCAACTTTGACCCCCTCTAACTCCGGCAGTTCTGGACTGATAGAGCTGAAAATTTGTGTTTGGCCTACTATCCAATAGTACTAACCTTCATCCATATCGGAAGACATCGATTTTTAAAATTGGGTCGCATGACGTGAAATTACCCGTGTTTTAATTCTTGAAGTTTCATCTGAGTTTTATATATTTCATCTTTTGTGAATAAAATCAAAAGTTGTAGACTGATTTTAATTATTTATGTCTTGTTTTGTTTGGAAAAAAACTATTATTTTTTGGTAAAAAAAAAATATGTTTCTACAACGACTGCGCATATTGGAAAAAGTTTATTCTGAATTAAAGAACATTTTCATTGCGGCATTTCGGTTTTTTTAGTTTATTCAATAAACTAAACCGTTTTTGAGTTTCCTCCATTTTCCAAATAACGGTATATTTCGAAAACAAGAACTAACCTAAAAAAGCACAAAAAACAAGTGTCAAATTCTAGTGTAATTAAATTTGCACTAAAACTGAATAAAAAGTACAGATTAAGGATATTCTAGTCCTATAACCAGTGTAGTTTTTGTATTTATTACGTTTGGTGGAGGGCATTTAAGATTCGGCACAGCCGAATATTACACTCTTACTATAAAAAAAAATCAAATACGTGTTTGGTACTTTTTGAAAATTTCACCTTTAAGACGGTAATAATGTATTATGATGTACTACCATATACTTGTACTACCGTATACTTTGACTAAAGAACATTTTATGAAAGAACATGGTGATATAAGAAAAGGATTAAAAACTTAATAATCAAAAAAAAGTAACAAGTAATTAGTCGTAGCTCCCATATAAGGCCCACATCCGAAAATCACTTTAACGAGCATAACTCACTCAAAAATGTTGGTGTTTAAATTTGACCCAAATAAGTTTCTTTTATACAGAGATAATGACACCTAATTTTATAATAGTCGGTCCATAATTAGTCGAAACTCCCATATAAGATCCTTTCCGTAATTCAATTTAAGCTCACTAAATTTTGGGATGATCGGTCCACAATAGGTTATATCTCACATATAACGCCCATTTCTGAAAAACTGTTTTATACATATACAGATTAGTCATACTTTCCAATAAAAAACGTAGTACTTTATATTTATTATAAATATAATTTATAAACAATTTAATTTTTAATAGAAAAAGCATAAAATTGAGAAATTAATTTTATTAAACATTTTTAAAATTCAAATAAAAAGTAACTAACTTGAAGTTAGTTGAGCAAACCAAAATGTAGTATTTTGAAAAATTCATTGGTTTTATTTATTTATCATTTTTTAACAATTTGTAAAATTTTCTTATAATGATACTTTTCCAATATTTAAAATTACTAAACTATGTTTCTGTGTAAAATAAGAAGGAAATTTATCGGTACAAGGGAACTTAAAGGTAATTTTTCATTCTACTAATGGTACTTTTCGATTCTAAACTATGGATAATTAAGCTCATATTGAATATTATTTTAAAAATTTATGCTCGGTTAAGAAAGTGCATCGTGCACTTTTTTTTTATCGAAAAATTGCGTTTAGAGAAAAAAATTTCGTGTTTGGTGTAAAGAGCAGCCAGAAGAATTGCAAGAACTACCAATGCATCCCGAAAAATGCACTGTTTAATGTGGATTATGGGCCGGTGGCATCAGTGGACCGTATTTTTTCAAAGACGATGAAGGCATGAACGCTACTCTGAATGTGTGTTACATTTTTTTTTTGCCCAAAATGGAAGAGCTGGACTTGGCTGACATGTGCTTTTAACAAAACGGTGCCACATGCCACACAGCACAGCAAGTTCGTTAAAGAATTTAATTTTTGGTCCTAGTCATCCTAGCCGCCTAGATCGTGCGATTTAATGCCTTTAGATTATTTTTTGTGGGGATATGTTAAGGCTCATGTCAAGAGGATCAAGCCAGCAGCGGTTTACGCACAGGAAGCTAATAGAGGGTATTTATTCTTGAGATACCAGCCGATAAGTTGGAGACAGTATGCCAAATTTAGACCCAGTTTATAAATCATTTGAGGCTTAGAGGCAGTCAACATTTACATGAAATCATCTTTATAGAAACTTAATTATATATGTAGATCGCTCTGTCGACTCAAATAAAGATTTTATAAATTTTTTTAAATTTTTTGTGTTTTATTTAATTAAATCCAACAGCTTTTAAAAATTACTCTTTAGTACTTTTTTATACGAATGTTTCTTTTTCAAATTCTTTAATAATGTAGCTAAAAGCATGAAATTAACACACATGGCTATAAATGACTTGGAATTCATAAAATGTTTGAATTTACTATAATTTTTAATTTTATAATAGCAATACTTGAAAATTGTCAAAATTGTACTTTAGTATTTTATAGTAATTGTTAGGTCTTTCTTTATTAAAATTAAATTTTATATTTTCTATATTTCGCTATTTTTTTATGTAGCATCTTCAGGAAATATTTTTGTATTATATAATAATACAAAATAATACAATAATAAAAAGGACCATAAGCTTGAACAATTACTTAAATATAAAATATTACTTTAGCAAAAATTATTTAAATATCTAGAGTAACATTATTATATTTTTCAAATTATAAATTCAATTATTATTTCATTTCATATTGAAATTAAATAAAAAAAATTTTAAATTTTAAGTGATTTTAGTGAAGACTGGTTAAAACAAAAACTCGCTTTCGTTTGCCATTTAATTTAGTTTACCATTGTTAAAATATATAATTGTTAATAATATGGTTAATGTTTGCACTATTTTTCGGTTTTGTTTCTGAAACCTTGACGAAATTACCTCTTAGAATTTGATCATCTCAGAATAGTTCAACCCCAACCTACCGGCTTAAATCTGTTTTCATTTTCACAAGAAAGTTTGTTAATAAATGTATATAGTTTTTAACATACCATGAAGATTTCATTTATTTACATTAATCGTCCTTAATATGAATGTTAACCATTTCATATTTCACACATTCATACTTAAGCACGATTAAAGTTAATAAATCCTTTTACAGCACACAATTTATCTCTTTTGTTTCTGAAATTACACTTTAAACACATTTATTTATTTTTTTTAATTAAAATTTTTATTTAAATAAAATCGACATACAATTACAATTTAATTTTTATTTCGCAAAACAAATAACAAAACAAAAACTCGAAATAATATTTAGCCATTCTAGCAAATTTGAATAAAACAGCCTATAAAAAATCTAAATTAAATTCTACATTACAAGAAACCACATCCTCGTAACTAGGATGTTTATGTTTTTGTTTTTTTTTTTGTTTAATTTATAAAGTTATTTAGATAGATTAAGGTAAAAACCAATGATCTCATTTCTGGCAATCATCGTTGTTGTTTTTTTTTTAACATGCAAGCTAAAGTAAGAGGAAAGAGTTAAAAAGAGAGTAAAGTTTAAAGAGGAAAGTAGATGAATCGCAGATTAAGGAGAAGAAGAATATTTAAAAATCTAAAATAATAAGATTTTGGGCGGGTTAAATGGCTCAGATACGAAAACACAATATCTCTATATTAGAGAGATTGTTGAAGTAACAGAAGATTTAGCTTGAGTCAGCTTTGAAAAGGAAACGGCGTTTACGGGGGTCTACTTTGCGAGATCTATATGAACGACTTGACTTTTCTTTAACATCATCGGCAACTTCGGTTTGTTCGCTATTAACAACTTGTTCAACATGCTCAGTTTGAACGCTGGCGTCTACCTTAACAGGTTGTACCATACGTTGGTAAATGGGCATAACAATTTCCTCTTCAGATTGGCTAGTTTGTTGTTGTTCTTCCTCTTGAGCTGGCGCCTGTTCTTCTACTTTCTCCTCAGCAGCTTTATCATCTTGGGGTTCACCAATAACCTGTTCCAATTGCATGGGAGTTTCCTTTTCATTTTGTGGCATATGGTCTAAACGTTCCTTAACCAATTCTACAATATCATCAATGCTTAATGGTTTGTAACCACCCATGACCATGGCAGGTGTTTCTTCTTTTGTCTTCTCTTCTGTATTGCTTGGCATTTCAACGGGTTCTATTACGCTTTCTTGTGATTGCATTTGCTGCACGGGTACTTCTTCTTCAGAAGTAGTAACAACTTGGACGGGAATTTGATACATTTCTTGAGGTTGAGGTTCTTCTTCGGATTTTTGAAACTCATCCATATTATTAACACTTTGAGTTTCCAATGATTTCAAGGCATTGAACTCATTGGTTTCACTATTTTCTTCAGCTAAAGCTTCACTGCTTTCCTGTTTAGGTTCTTCGGTGTCATCAGCTTCATGCACTTCGTTGGCATTGTTTTCTACAGAATCAGCCATAGTTTCATTAATTTCTGATTGGTTTTCTTCGGCTTCATTGGTTTTTTCTTCCTCTTGGTCCTTTTCAACCTTTTCAGCTTCTTTCTGGCTTATTTCATGGTTTTCTACTTTTTCAACTTCTTGCGACTGCTCTTGTTCGGCTACTTCAGCAATATGATGTTCCATATGCGTACCAGGTGTCTCATTGGTGAAGTCATTCTTTCTTAGAGTATTGATAAAATCAGCAATTAATTGTTCAGCTTCTTGGGCCATAACGGGATCGACGGGTTTGAATCCCCCAATAGATTGTTTATTGTCATCCATTTCGTCATACATTTGTTGGACAATAGCATCTGGATGAGCCATTTCTTCGGTAGCTTCCATAGATTCTGGAGCTTCAGCTGACTTCTCAGATTCCATTTCTTCAATAGTTTGAACGGGGGATACATTGGCGCCTTCTTCAGAATTTTCTTCAAAAATAGCAGGTTCAGCAATATTTTCTGACTTTACCATTTCAGATTCTTCGGAAGTAGGAAATTGTTCAGCGACTACATCTACTTCAACTGGTTTGTGCTCAGCTTCTTCAACAGGCTTAATTTCTTCAACAATTTTAGCATCTTTCATGGGAGCAGCAACTTCAATTGGTTGAGGTTCTTTAACAACTAAAGTTTCTTCAACGACAGTTGGTTCTTCAGCTTCTTGAGTTTGTACTGCATGAGATTCTTCAACGCTTTGTTCTTCTTCAGTATTTTGGGTTTCTGCAACAGTTTGAAATTCTTCAGCAGTTTGAACTTCTTCAGCAGTGTGAACTTCTTCAGCAGTTTGAACTTCTTGAGTTTTTTCGGTAGATTGTGCTTCTTCAGCTATTTGGTATTTCTCAACAGCTTCAACTTCCTCAGGTACTGGCACTTCGTTAGCTGTTTGCACTTCTTTAACTACTGGAACTTCTTCGGCAACCTGAGTCTCTTCAGAGTTTTGGTGTTCTTCAGCGGAGGTTCTGAGACTCTGATGTACTTCTTGTGTTTCTGCTTCGGCTATTTGGGTTTCCTCAGCAGTTTGGGTTTCTTCAGCAGCTTGAGTTTGTTCAACAGCTTCAGTTTCCTCGGCAGTTTGGTTTTCTTCAGCAGCTTGAGTTTCATCAGCAGATTCTACAATTTGTACTTCTTCAACAGTATGAGCTTCTTCGGCAGCTTGAGGTTCTTCATAAGTCTGAGTTTCTTCCGAAGCTTGAGTTTTTTCGGCAGTTTGAATATCTTCGTCAGCAGGAGTTTCTTCAGCAACTTGAGTTTTCTCGGCCACTTCATCAGTAACGCGAGTTTCTTCAGCAGTTTGTGTAACTTCAGCAGATGTTCTCAGACTTTGATGAACTTCAGGTGTTTCTTCGGCAGATTGAGTTTCTAGAGCAGTTGCAGTTTCCTCAGTAGCTTGAGTTTCCTCAACAGTTTGTGTGTCTTCGGCAGCTTCAATTTCTTCAGGAATTTTAATGTCCTCGGCAGATTGGAATTTTTCGGCTATTTCAGTTTCTTCAGCACTTTGTGATTCTTCAACAACTTCCGATTTTGCAGTATCTTTAGCTTCCTCTACACTTACAGCAGGTATTATAACTTCGCTCTTGATCTCTTCTTCCTCAGCAGTTGGAGTTTCTACAATTTCAGAAATCACAGCAGGAATTTCCTCAAAAGCTTCTAAAACCTGCACAGGTTGCTCAATTTTCTCGGGCTCAGAAGCAATGTTGATGATTTCGTTTTCTTCTTCTGGTTTTACAAAGACATGATTAGTTTCGGAGGCTTCGATTTCAACATCGGCCGCTTGAGTTTCAGTATTGGAGTTTGACATGTCAGATTCCATGGAAGAAAAGTTCTGTTGTTCGACTTCAGTTTCAATTTTTACCGCTTCTTCTTTGACTTCCTCTTGTACTTCAACTGGTTTCTTGTTGAACATAGTGGGGCGTTTTCTGTTTTGGGTGAACAGTTGAGTTCTGGTACCCATGACACTTTCGGGCTTAGAGCTTTGAATTCTATCTTTGAAAGTATTGGACATAACAGGCACTGGGCGTCTAGATAATTTCTGTACGATGGGTTTGATTTCATCCTCTTTTACGGGTTTGACATCTTCTAGAACTTGGACAGCAGGAGTTTGGGAAATTTCAGGTTGGGCCTGAGCTTGAGGCATTTTACGCAAGGGATAAGTGTTGGCTGGTTTGTTTTGGGTGGCAAAGGAAACTGAAGGCTTTCTGCGAAGAGGCTTTTGTACTTTCACTGGTTTGGATTGACCAATTGGTTTGACCATGAACTTTTCTTCTTCTTCCTGTACTTCCTGTGGCTTAGCAGCTTCGGATTCCTCCACAATAGTTTCATTGCTCTCAGCGTTCTCACTGGTGGCTTCATTGTCGGTTTCCTTATCCGCAGCTGGCTCCACCATACCAAAGTTACGATTCAATTCGTAATACTGATAGGATTCTTCACAAGTGATAGCCATATCATCGGGCCGCATGCAAGTAAAGGAATCCTACAATTTTATATAGAAATAGAATAGAATGTATAAAGTGTTTTTGTTTTTATTTTAAAGCTAAGGACGTATGTTTACCTGACTGAAAATTGTTTCTTCCGGACAAATGAAACTCCAACGGAAGGTATTCTCCTTACCATCGGCATAAGTAACTGGCAAGCATACATGGAAGATTTGACAATCATTATCCACATCAGCATAGTAACCATAAGTCTTATTTTCACACGAAAATCCATCAATTATATCACCTCTAATGGATGTGGCATTACTGGGCAAAGTTAATGAGGACATGATCATCATTTCACTGGTATCTACATTGGCGGCTGGTTCCGCTTCAGTCATTTGTGTAGCATCATCTCTTTGCTGCACTATGGGCATATTGCGCTAAAATTAAGGAAATTAAAGAGAAATTTAAATATTTTTTTAAATAATTGTAAAAACGGAAGTGTTAAATGGCAGGATTTGACAGTTATAAGTTAATGATTGAAAGTTGTATAAAAGAATAGAAATATTAAAGTTTGAATATCTAAAAATTGACCTAGTGAAGGTTATTATTTTTTTGTATTAGCAATAAGCTTGCAATCAAGTTGATTTAGCGTGTATTAATTGTAACTGCCCTGTCACTTTGAAATAAGCAAAAAACAATAACATGATTTGAATTTAAAATGAAACCCTATATTCCTAATACTCGACGATTTCAACAATTAAACATTTTGTACTTTAGCTAACAATAAATAAGTATGCATGTAAATGCAAGTGCACGTGACTTTCAGACACTGTCTTATGATTAGCACGCTAATACAGACAATTGTACACAACAGCCAGGCCACCACACCAACCACTAAACTACAGCTGCACGAACACAACAACTCACTACTACCACAATGTGGCTGTGGACAACTTGAACGAATGTTTTGAAAATTTCACTTCTGTTCTAGTTTTCCTTGAAGAGGCGTAAAGTGAAATTTTTTTCAAATCGAACAAACGCAAATCGTTTCGTTTTATTTGTTTATTTAACATAATTTTAATTAATACTCTGTGTAACATGTTGTTGTACTCGTACAATTTGTTATAAACTTAAGCAAATTCACAAAAACTATATGCAAAAAAGGCAAAAACAAATTCTGATTGGTTGTATTGATTTTTGTTTATTTTAATTAATTTAATAATTTAAAAACCCAGTACCAAAGACATGTGCCATGACAAATAAATTGTATGCACGAGTATGTTCAAATTATGCGCCACTCTGTTGCACCTGCGCAGCGGCTTTTTTTTTAATTTTTGCCTTCATTTTTGGTGGCGGTGGGGTAATCAAATTTTAACATTTTTGATTGAAAGGAAACAAATATTATCACATATTATTTTGTAAATATAAATAAATAAAAAAACTCATATGTTTTTTGTTTATTTGTTGCATTTTAATGAGACCTTTCTTTCTATACATTTTCGATTTTTCATTAAAGAAATTGTTAAATAATTTGAAAGTATGTTTATATTTTGGGTGTTTGTATGATTTGTATGATTAAAAGCTTTTTTTGTGAATTAACACTGCCATAAAATGTTTGTGTATATTGTTGTTTTTTTTAAATAAACTGTACGAGTTGAGCATATATTAATTAAAACACCAAATTTTTCATTCATAATATGGATATGTATATTTTTAGTATTTGAAATAAAAGGAAAAAGTTTCAAACTTCAAAGACATTTTTTTATAACTAAAATGAGTTTATTGTTGTTAGTTAGACATACATACATATATCACAGAAAAAGATCAAAACTTTAGCACGTTTTCAAACTTTTACATACATAGTTGATTTAATTTATTTTGAAATGAAGCTATCAATAGACAGAAGGGCATCTTGTCGGTTCTTAAACAGTTTCAATATTTTTGTTGATTATATTATTAATTAGCCTCAAGCACTTTAATTAATACTTGATATACTGACTATATATAGGCCAGTCTAAAGGTTGCGGATTCGTTTCCCGCCAAAGACTCTGAATGTTGTCTAAAGACCAGCCTCAAAGCTTCGAAGTTTGAGTTTGTGAACAAAATAATACAGCAAAAAAATAACAATTTTACTAAAGTAAAAGATTTAGCCAGTTTTAACTGTGGTTAAGCATTCTCTAGCTTTTATTCTCAAAATTAAGATCTGGTCCTACATAACTTTGACATCTTATGTGTCTCTTCTACCACAAACAATTAGTTATTTATTACTGTTTCTTTAGAGTGTGCATGCACGTGTTTGAGAAGCGATCTAATATTGCCCAGAATTAGAAGTTTCATATCGAAATTTAAAACTTTTTAAAACGTTTACTTAGAACAAATCATATAAAAAAAAAAATCATATAAAAAGTAAAACGAACATTTTTTTCGGAATGAAACCTAGAAATGCTTAAAATTACAATTCCACATAGCAAATCAAAAATGCTTTCATTCCGAAAAAAATTTTTCGTTTTACTATTTCTATAGCAGCAAAAAACGGAATTAATTCCACTTTCGAACGGAATTAAATTCTGTGACATGGCTGACTATCATGGATGTTTAGTTTTATATTATTCATATTAAGCACTTGGTAGGGCAAATTAAGTGAAACAAATGTCTGGTGAAAATAGGGACACATGACTGATGAATGACACAAAACAATATTCAGTCACTTATCCACAAAAGCACAAAATCCTGAACTCCTGAACTCTGAGATATACTAAAAACGTCTGTAAAAACTTAAAAAAATGTTATTACTTGATGACTTCACAACAGAGGATTGTTAAGTAGCTACACAGAAAACATTTTCGAGCATAAATTAGCCTATTAAGCCAATGATTGAAATAATAAAAAACAAACAAATTTTTAGTTGATTGAATTACATTTTTGAGTTTTGATTAACAAATTTAATTGAATCAACCAAAAAATTGTTTATTTTTTTTATTATTTCAATCATTGGCTTAATGATTTATGCCTCAATTTTGTTTCTATGTAGGGTAGAAAATAAAACTGGAAATGTAACCTATTAAACAGCAGAATCATGGTACACATCCCCTGATGTTGCTGCTAAATCACCTTTTTCTCATAACAACACTTTCCTGATGAAATTACATCTCTAAGTCCCATTTGTTTTATTTGAAATGTTTAACATATGATATTTTTTAAATAAATATTTTACATATCCAGGATTCATATATAATAAGGGCTACTGAAATTTCTTGCAGAAATTAAAGAAAACTAAAAATATATATTTGTTCAATTCACAACTGATGTTGTAGTGTCGTAGTAGTTGTAAGTCGTCTGAATTTACAATAGTTGTAAAAATGTTGTTGGTAATTTCTATATAAATATTTTGTATAACACCTACGTTATTTTTACATATGTTTTTCGAGGAATGTATGCAAGATTAAATGTTGCCTAAAGTTCAAATATGTATCCTAACAAAAAAGTTATTAAAAATAACCAAACGGTAACATTCACCTCATAAACTGATTGATTTTAAAACAAGAAAACAAATTTAAATAATGGAAATTGTTGTATTTAAATTATAAAAAAACGATTATTAATTTTTACTTATATGACTCAATTGTTAAAATAATTGTTTTTCCCACATTAATAATACATATACACCCCTATCGTGAATAAAAATTTCACATGAAATGTCTTCCCTTTTATTTTTTTAACATTGAATTTTAATAGGAAAAATGTGAAAAGGGAACAAATTTCATGTGGAATTTTTATTCACGATAGGGGTGATTAATTTTATTTATTGAGTTTTGTATGTTTGTTTTGATATTTTGCTTTTGACATTTTAAAATTTTGCCAACATAAACATACGACTTTGCTGAAAATTGTATTCATAATCAGATAGTTGTATCATACAATGTACAACATACAACATCACTTGTGAATTGAACAATTGATTACAAATTTGAAAATATATTTACCACAACAAACCTGATTATGAACATGATTTAGTGCATGGGAGCAAGTCCGATCGAGAACTGGAATTAAAACTAAGTAAGGTACACTGAATTTTGAAACATAAACTTGCTATACATTTATTAATTTTTGCAATTAATAAATGGACCCTGCTGACAATTTAAAAGTATATATGTAGTCTTATCTAATGAAACAACAATATTAATTGACCCCTAGTAGCGTAGACAGACGGCACAGTTAATTTGCATTAGCAATCTTAATTCAAATTAACTCGTGAATTATCCCCATCCTGTGCATTAGGGTTAGACGTAAATGCACAAAATCAGAGAGAATTTATACTGCGTTTAGCTATTTCAATATGGCAACATCGTCGAAAATCAATCATATGTTATCAAATTGTTTACTATTGTAAAAGAAAAAGAAGACAATTGTAAAATTATAATAATCTAAATAAATTTCCACAATTGCCTTTCTCTTATTTCAGAATGTCCTACTGCGTCCGCACTTGTAGCAACACGTTCAGGTAATGGTTGCTACTGCATGAAAAATTTTTGCATTATGAGGCAGTTTCAGCAAAAGTAATTTCAGCTTTTTTTTCAAATAAAAACTGATTTTTCACAAACAGCAAGCTGCTAATCTTATTTTCTGCTTTCTTTCCATTTGATCACGATGTACATATGTAAATGCCAAACAAATTTTTTTCACAATTAAACAGTTGTTTACAACCAAACAGCTGTTGACTAAATGCAAAAACTGTCGTCTGTCAGGGTAAAATCTTAATTCACATTAGTGAGATTTTAATGCAAATTAACGCTGTCATCTGTTTACGCTATAAGATCATGTAAGATATTTCCTCTTTATGATTATATTAATTATACTCGTATAGAACAGTAGAAGCTATTTTCTAAATAAAGTCGATTTAATTTTGGAGGGCTGAGATAATAAATTGATGAGCTCAATAATCCATCATGCAGAAATGTTATTGTAAATTTTGATCAGACGCCATAACAACATCTCTATTAAGAAATTCGATATAAACAATACGATTTAGGTAACATTCTGAAAATCCATGAAATCCATTCAAAATTATACTATTGTGTCAATATTACATAAATTTTGACGAAACTAGAAGTTCTTGAAAATACCGATCTTTATTAATATACTTATACAAATAAAAACAACTAGAACAATAATTGATTAGTTATATCGCATAATGAGACATAATTCGTAAATTCAAGCTCATTTTTTGGTGCTGGAAAAATTGTGTTCGAATTATAGCTATACTGTGGCAAATTTGTGTCAATTACCAAATCGTTTACAATATAAACTTTACATACTCTCGTTTTCAATTGTACTCCACTAAAAATACTATGCGCCTTGTACGTGATGTAGAATTTTTTAAAGCGCTATGTTGGATTATATGTTTTTCTCTTGTGTGGTTTTAGGTTTAGAAATACATGATAATTACTGGTCACATTATTGGTTCCTCGGTGATGGGATTCGTATATTGCTCTAATACTTTATATGATTAAGACCAGTAACTTGACCAAGACGTTGTCTTAGAAGGGTAACAGTTGTTAGAAATTTAACGACTGGCCATTAAGTGAACTAATTCAGGTATAAATTTTAAAGTATTAACGACAAAATTAGTTTAAATGTTATACTGCTATATCCCAATTAGCTTAAAATTTATTGATAAGTTTTCAACATTTTAACATATTTATAATGGCCATTAGAACATTGAAATTCGTTTGCTTTTATAAAAGTCATGTTATAGCAAATAAACATTTGCTAATTTTTTTAAAGATATGTAACACTCAGGCAATTAATATGCCTATTGATTTACTATCTTTGTAAAGGGGATAGTTGAAGAAGTAAAGGTGGTGAAAGAAAAAAGCTTTTTATATTACATCTCTGCAATTGCGCATTATGTTTGTTTTTAGTGCAGAATTGCAGCGCCTCTGGTGGTGAGTAGACGCAGTAATGTTAAAGCTTGATTTTGTAGCCTTTTTTTTAATTATTCTACTTCGGTGGCGTTTGAATGCTATACCACCGAAGGAGGGTGCTGTGATAAATATTAGTTATGATAGATAGAAGAAAACTAATAAATATCAGAAACTGATGTTGTTTGAGGGGCAGCGGCTGGGAATCGAACCCGGGCTACAAATTCCAACTCATGCATAATGCTCAAATGCGCTAACCAATTAAGCTACAGCACACGCTGTATGGAATGGTTAGTTTTACATTAATTCTGCTTCAAGTTTTTCTTTCTTAACACTTAGTCCCCATTTACACGAAACAATTTTTGTTAAAAAGATTGATACAATTTTTTCGTAGAAATTTCTTCGGTGTTCACACACGCACAATTCTTATTGCCTAAATCTGTCGTAATATTTGTAAAAGCGTAACACGAATTGCTAGTACAATCAATCAAGTGTGTACTCGTCTTATCTTCCCTTATCCTGATATCTAAAAGGTAATCAGCTTAGCTTATAGAATTGCTTTTTATAAATTGGGATTTATTTTCATAATATAAAATATAAATATAAAAAGAGACTAGACTTGTCCCTTTAAAAATGTTATCATTTTAGCGACTCGAAGCGGCGTTTTTTTGATCTCAATAAATCATTTACAAATTAATACTTTACAAATAAAAAAAAAACTTTGACTTGACTCCAGAAAAAAATCAAGAGTTTCTAAACGACCTTTTTATGTTCTCTTAAAGCTTTTGCCATTCAATAAAAAGGATATCTCTCATTCATAAAAATTTAGTAGCCATAATGTCAGTATTCATTCACAAAAAACTTTAAATTTTGATCATGTCTTTAGATTACTTGCAGATAAAAGAAATTGTGTAAGAGTTTTTTCACATGTTTCTATGAAAATATTAAAGTCCTCCCTTTAATAATTCAAACTTCCGTCTTGTATGTTAGTTCCATTAAGTATTACAGAAGTGTACATCTGTTTGGGCCTTCACCGCCCTGCTGATAAACATTTTATAGGTCTATAAAATACATTGTATGTATTTAAATAGGTATTTGTTCAGTCATTATTCATATTACTATTAAATGTATTACGTTTGTTTGTTTGTTTGTTTGCCTTGTTGCACACAGACAGAGCAGACTCAGTCTGTGTGATTAGCAAAATTATTAAAACCCGTATGAAGAATATGTATGAAAAATGACTGCCTGGCAAGTACTTTTGCAATTGAATCATTTCGACACATACGCACTCGATTTCCAGTAGACATTTTAATGAAACCAACAAAAAAAAACACACACACACACATAAAAAGAAGTACAACGTTAAGACTTTTTGTCTTGCACATTTAACTAGAAAAGAAAGAAATAAATAAATTTAATAAAAAAAGAACCCAAATGTATGGCCTTTTTTAATAGCGGGTCTGAGAAATCGTGTCCAGAATTTTTAATGAATCATATGTATGTAAATGTAAACCAAGAATTGATATATGAGAACACTAAAAATTTGAATATTGAATGAGAGAGAGAAATTATAGAATGGAATGACGACCAACTCTAGTGAAAGAACAGCCGATAAGTTTTACTCTTTTTTGTGTGAGTTCTGTTTTGTTTAAATTTATAAAAAAGAAAAATTTTATTAAAATTACTTCCGTAATGTGCAAATGTAAAAACATATTTTTGGTTTTCTTGAGGCAGTGGTAAAACGGATATGCATGTGTATTTCCTTTCGGTATTGTATGGATATTAAACAGAAACCAAAGTAAGGAAAGGTCATTATAAATATTGTCAACTGTTTATAAACTCCAAAACAATAATTTTAAAGTAGTAAGTAATTTAAAAAATATTATTTGGGGTATAACTTATATTGGTTGAGAGAAATGGATTTGTTAATATGCACTCGTATTTTAAAGAACAGAGAAAAAAGTTTGAAAATTTCGATTAAACTTTTTTAACGTGGCAGAGATGATTCATTTCTATCCTACTTTGTATTTCTGTCATTCTCTGAGATTCTCTTTCTGGGCTGTGCCCACTATTTTGTCATAACAAACATCAAATATTATTTCCCCTTAATTATTAAACAATAAATTCAAGCTGTTGATAATTTTATTGAAAATTACAAAGATCTCAAATATATCATATTCGAAGCTTGAACATATTGCCACAACTTTGTATTTTTGCCACTCTTTGAGGTTCTCTCTGGACTGACCATAATTAAGCTAGATTTACACGATTGAAATTATCATCAAAATTGCTCTTCAAAATGCTTCAAACTCGTGTAAACAGGAAAAATTCTATTTAATAACTATTAATAACTATTAAATAAATAAATTTTGAAGAATTTTTGCTCTTTACACAAGTTTGAAGCATTTCGAAGAGCAATTTTGAAGAAAATTTCAATCGTGTAAATCTAGCTTTAGTCTTATTCCCGCTATTTTCTTATAAATAGTATTTTTCCATAAATATTTAACAATTAAATTACAAGGTTTTTCAAAATTATATTGAAATTTAGCTGGAATTCAAATATAATCATATTTTAAAGTTTAGCAGATTTAATTTTAATTCAAAACTGAATTTAAGGCTGGAATTACATTTGATTACAACTTGAAATGCGTTTAAATTAGTTATTTGTAAAGAAAAATTTATTTTAAACTTGATAATACAGAAAAAATTAAAATTGATTTTCAATTAAAATATTCGTATATTTAATTAAACATTTAATTGAAAGTGGACCGATGAAGGAATTTGTAGTATCAATTAAAATATTTTGTAAACATTTAATTAAAAGTAGTTTTAATTAAAAAAATATTATATTATTTAATTGAAAATTGTTTTTTAATTAAAAATTTAATTGATATGAATAAAAGTTTAATTAAAAATCAATTAAGACTCAATTAAAAGTTTAATTATAATTTGTCGGGCAATAATTTTTTCTGTGAAATAGCAAAAGAAATTACATTTTTATTGAGACTGGATTCGAAGCTGGAATTGCACTTGAATTCAGATTTAAATCTGCTTAGGTTTTTTTGTTTGTTAAGATAAATATAGTTAGTTAAAATTTGAAAAATATTTAAAACAATGCAATTTTGTTTGACATTCAATTCAAGGCTGTAAGTACACTTGAATTCTACGTGAATTTTCGGATTAAATTAGTTATTTGAAAAGTTTAAGGTAATAAAGTGAAAGAAAACAATTTAAATTGACTCATAACTAAAGATTAAAAAAATGAAAAATAAATTTTATAAAAAAAATTTGAAGGAAAATTTTTTTAAAACTTTTGACATAAAATTTTAAATTTTATTCCAAATATTTTGGATTTGAATTAAATTTAAAACAAATAAACAATCTCAAGCAGCTATTAGATTTTGTTCAATTTACCATACAATTTTAAGGATTCAAATTTAAATTTATTTTTTTTAATTTTTCCAAAAAATATTAAAAATTCCTTAACACTTTAAGTTACTTTCTTACAAAATAAATCCTTCTTACCTTCACACCCACTGGACCCGCTAAACAATATCCACTCAGGCACAGTAATAACACAGTTGATTTCCACATTTTGAAAAAAGTTGTAGTTTGTTTTTGGATTTAAATATTTAAATTTATAAATAAATTAATTTAAATTTTTTCAATACAGTTATGGCACTTTAGCACTTTAAGTTCTAAATGTTCTATTTTATTGCTTAAAATTTGCAATAATTTTCTAATTTTATTAATTTTTAATAGAATCCACAAATTCTTTTGGTTATTGCACTTTTGTTATTGCTTTTATTATATAATAATAATAATAATAATATTTTATGTTATAGTGTTTTTAAAAATCACTGTTTTTTATACTATATCCATATACTATAATCCTTATTTGGTTTATTATTTGATTTGGGGTTATTATTTGATTTAAGTTTTTCTGTTAATTGGAATTGGTATGAAATTTATTTCTATGGGATCAGACCAAAGCTTGCACTCGCTACACCTGTATGTGAGGCTCCGTTGGCTGAGAAATACTAACTGCGATTGTTGAAGGCGTGTAAGTCCCAATTTATATTCTTTACTTTGATTTATTAAGAATTCAAAAGAAGAAGAGACCACAAAATACCAAAATACACACAAAAAGTACGCAAACGCACCGTAACTTGACTTTGACTTTTTGACTGCGTGTGCTGACAACTCACCGTTGTTGCTGCATTATGGCAAACATACTTATTTATTTACTTACTTACTTACCTACAACAACATTAAAACTAACGAATATATATAACAATGAAAACAACAACAATTACAACCAGTAAATGACAATTTGTTTTCAAGAGAAAATGCGAGTACTACTAACTTACTACCACTTACCACTGAGTTTAATTGTTTGGCAACAGATTTCTTAGAGCTGTTGGGAGTTTTGGAGTATATATTACTGTTGGCTGTATGTACGAGTATGTATGTATTGGCGCGCTTGCATAAGTATTTGATTTTATTTGATTTGAAAGAGTGGATGACAATTGATTTTTGTGGATTAACTCGCTGTTTTCAATTCATGTTTATTGTACACTCTCCAAAGAGTTTAAACTTTAACGTTTTTTGATTGTGCATAATGCAGAGAAATGTTTTGTTTTTTTTTCTTTTTATTTCAAACTATTGCAGAAAAATGTTTTGTTATAAAAAAATGCAAATTGAAAATGCCAGGATTTGTTAATAAAGAGTTCTGTTTTAAAAATAATAAATTTTAGAAAGCTTATCTTGATCTTCTATTTTAATAGTCTAGATAACAAATGACAGCTATTTTACTTTAATTTAAATGTTATTATCACTTTCTAAGCTTTTCGTCTACTAAAATAAAAAAAATCCCTTTTTTATAAAATTTTTAAATCAAATTTAAATCAGCCTCAGATTTTGCCCACAATATTCCTTAATGTTACATGCAGTATTATAAGTATCTCTTTTTCTCTTTTGTCTTTTTGCCAAATGTCAGCTGCTCAAAATCAGCAGATAGTCAATAGTACAAAAAACAAACTACATAGTTAATGTCCGTGATAATTGTGTTTTTCCAGTTTGATATCAAATTTACTTCTTAAAAATGTTTTAATCCTAAAATTTTACCTTCTTTTATGAAAATCCAACTGAATTCTTAATTGTGTTTTCTTAATTTGACATTGTGTCTTCAGCCATGAATTTGGAATAAGAATGACTCTCTGAATCGCAAAATGGATGTAACATTATTCAATCTGAAATATCTGCTATCCAACGAGTAGTAAATTGGCTCAGATATAACAGAATATCAAGAAGGAAAATCCGTATATATACTGATTGTATGGTTTTATTGAACAGTCTCAGCTTTAAATGTAGACAGAATTCAAAGACGCCAAAACAAATAGCTACGAATGATCACAATTGCGCCCTGGTATATAAAAAATTCGAATATCCATAAAGACTTATCGTGCCTTTGGTAAAAACTGAGAACCAAAAAAAATGCAGAAAAACACTTAAAAAAGCTTGAAGTACACCCAAACCCATTATATTAAATAATAGTGGCTATATTCGACTAAGAAGAAGGGATACAGTGGATCTGAGCCGAAGACAAGAAGGAAGAATGTCAACTTAATAAAAAAAACAATGGTTAAAAAATTTTCGTTCGGCATAGGCTGGACTAATAATTGCAATTTTTTAGATATAAAATTTGATATACTACTTATTGTTAGTTCATTTTTAATGAAGATACAATAAATAAACAATTAAAAAATATATATATATATACTGATTGTCAAGCTGCAATGAAATCTCTAAAAGGTGGGCGTCCTTGAATATGATGGCGAGACATTCGACAGTCACTCTCATATGGATGCGTGGACATAGAGATATTACAGGCAACTTTATTGCCGATGAACTGCTACTTGACGGGCATATAGTTTCCCAGGAGGTATGCTGTTATCCACATGTAAACAGCGAATTGCTAACTTTTACACTGAAATTTGTTATTTGAGATGGGAACGTGATTCCAACTGCATAAAAGCGAGACTAGACTAGGTCTAGGTTAAATCGAGAACTCACAGCTTATCTGCTGATACTACGACGTTCTCAACTATGCAATTTAGTGTCATAAATCACCGAATACTGCAAATATGGCAGTCATGCTGGAAGAATAGGATTAGCCTATCATGACTTTTGCCAAAGTTGCCACAATTAAGAGGCGACTAGCTCCCACGTTCTCTGTTACTGTCCAGCATTGGAGAATTTAGGAATTAGGTTTCTGGGACACCGTTCCAACAACAATCTCTAGGGACTTTCAGTAACTAAGTTAGAGAAAATCGAGCCCTTTATAAGAATCAGTAACTGGCTAAGACAATCATTTATTCCGAATCCCAACGCTCTGACTTTGAATTAGTCTGTAACTGATCTGGAGCACTTTTACTCTCATCTATTACTATCGAACTATCTCTATCTCCTCATCTACTCTTTCGTTCCTTTACCTACCGCCCCTGTATCCTTCATCACTATCTCTCGTCTTAATGATCTTTACAGGCAGCACAAACGGTACAATCACATACGAGTATATCCAAGTGAGCTGTATTTATGATCGGCGGCCTCCTTAACTAAACTAATTTTTTACTCTTGTGTAGAAAGATTTTGCTTTAGAAAAAACCAAACTTGATTCATTTTCAGACATTAAAGTGATTTTTCGATTTGGGCTCCATGTGATAGTTATGTTACCTATTATGGAGCGATCATCATTAAATAGCATGTTAAATTTCATTTAGAAATCAGTACTTTGTAAGAGACATATGATTGTTAAAGTGTTTTTGTGGAAGTTGTCTTTTATGTGGAAGTTATGACTTGTTATCATAAAAATTTTAAAATTGTTTGGAATTTTATTAAATTTGTTGTATTACTTTCAAAATTGCTAACTGTAGTTTGACTACAAGCTTTACATGGATCGACAGACGGATATCAATAAATCGACTCAGAAAGTCGTTAAGTAGTTTAGGCGTTCCAAACTTTATCAGAACTGCATAATATCCACTTAATTGATTAGGGTATAAAAAAATATGTACAAATAACTATGTATAAATATATAGGTACCTATATAATTATATGGATTTAAATATATTTAAATAGCATTTTAATAATAATTTGCTTATATGTGCGGTGCATTTGTCATTCTGCAATTTGCACAATTTGCATTTGAATCCTTATAGATATCGGAGTCGTTTTAGCGATATCCGTCTGTTTGTTGAAGTGAACTTTATTATGCTCTTTAATACATCAATATATCGGTTTGAATTTTACTAGAAAAATTTCCGAGCAATAGAAATAAACCTTAAATGCATTTCAACAAAATAGTTTTTGCAGCCAAACATTGCCATACAGCCGAATATAGCTCAGGCAAGCTTTTAGGAAATTTGCAAAAATAGTTTTTATAGGATTATATTCCGAACTTCGTGATCTTAAATACCACTAATATATTTGTGGCTGTTAATGTGTTGAATTAAACTTCTTAATTTTTTCTTTATCTTTCACAATTATACTTTTGTATATTTTGTGAAATATCCCTTTTTGTTACCTAAATTAGAATAAAATAAATCATCCTAGATGCTTAAAACACCACTGAATAGTGTTATAGGTTTTTGATTTGGATTTTCAGAATATATTTATTGTGTAAATATGCTCAATAAGCTAAATAAGAAAACAAATATTTATAAAGAATATTTTTGCATAAAAACAATTTTGAAAAAAGGATGTTTTTCTTTCAAACACATTTCCTTAGTTGTTGGGGAAGGGTATATGCTAAAATTAAAAGTTTTTGACCTGTGTCCTGTGAATAACAACTATGTCTGTTTTTGGAGATATATACATAGGTTTCAAATATTTTTAAAGTACCTATTAGGGATGCCAAACGGTACTGGATTTTCAAATCACGGGATCAAAAATGTAAATCCTGGGAATTAAATTTTTGGGTTTTTCGGGAATTCGGGATTTTTTTTCTTATTAAAACAAATTGGTTAATAATATAATATAATAAATATAATATTTAATAATAAAAACTTATTTATTTCAAAAAAGTAACGTATATTAACTTGAAAACATATATTTTCTGTCCTCAAAGCTATAATTTTTAAATAAGTTTATAAAGTTAATTTTGTATATTATAAACAAAATTTTATAAACCATTAATAATTTAAAAACATTATAACATTACATTAAAAATAAAATAGAGAGAAATTATATGTCGTTTCGCCTTTAATATCTATATTAATTTAAAACCAATAGAATATCACGAATCAAATAATAAAAATTGCGCAAAGAATGTAAACAAAATTTCCTCTCTCTGCTCATGACGTCACAGATTATTTTTTCCGTATAATCAACATGTAAAAAATAACTCTTATTAAAAATATTTAAAAAAAATAAATTTTTCGTAAATTTTTTGATGCAAAATAAAACATTTAATTATTTACTATTTTATATCAAAAAAGTAAACTAAAAAATATATTTATTTTATTATCAATTTATTCTTTTTGTTTATTTCCGTTTGTATTTCTTTGTCTCATCCGCTAGGAGTTGATTTAGTTTTCTTATTTGAAAAAAAAAAAATTATCGGTAGAAAAAACTGTTTTAGCTTTAATATAAATACACGTTGCAAATCAAGAGCTTTCACCATTCAAAGATTTGAATACAGCTTCCAGATTTTTACAATATTGACACACAAATACTTCAGTATGCTTTGACAACCTAACATAAGGTATCTTAAACGCATAACGTTTCAGTTATCTATTTTTAATTTCATATTTCCTTTTATATCATCTGCCTTGAAATGTGCAATACAAACTCTATGAGACACTTTTAATTTTTTTTCATCAAGTTGGCAAAATTGTAACAATTGTTTGTTTTTAGTTTATTTTAATCAAAAAAAAAATATTTTATGTTATTTTTTTAATATTTCCACAATTAAAAACGGCACACTTCATTTTAAAACTTTTATTTGCATTAAAATTTATATAGAAATTAAGCAAACATAAAAACAATTTTTGACTTGTGACGTCACAAGACGAATTTTGCTCTCAATTTTACTCTCACAGTTTTTGTAAAATATAATGGACCTGCGCAATGCGTAATCTTTATTATTTGATTCGTGATAGAATATTATCGTTCGATCTTAAAAAAGCTTCTTTAAAAATATTAAGGCATCTAAAGTAAAGAGAATCTTGATTTAAATTTGTTAGCAATATATGACGCTGACGAAAAAAGTTTTAGCACCCATAGTGGGTCCATATTTTATAATCATGATATATATCGTTGGAAAGGTATTTTTTATATCTTTAATTTGACGTATCACAAATTATTAGACATCGATTAGTTTCCGAGATATGGGCCTATATATTTGCAGCTTTGAAGACCCGCTGACTCGAAAATAAGCGTGACCGAAAAATAATTTTTATATTACTTTAATCACCTCTAAAAGCCCTATTTGATGCAATTATTCTTCCAATTTGTATTTGCATAATGCAATAAATGCCTTAAATGCTAAAAAAAACATTGATTTACGTTAAGTGAAGATGTTTTGTATTTGTGTATTTTAAAAAAGCAGATAAAATCAATTATACTTCACTCGATCTTTTACACAAATACTAATTTTTATTAATCCCGAAAAATCCTGGGATTTTTAAAACAAATTTGTCGAATCCCGGAATTTTCGGGATTGGCCTCCCATGCTTACATACATACATACTTCAATATTAAGTGCATTTGTTTAAATAAAATTTCCAAAATTTAAATATTGCCTCTTGAAAACATGAAATAAATTGCACTAATTTGGAATTTAAAACATGCAATTTTAAAATTATCCTGAAACATTATTTATGTATATTTAATTATATATAAATTTCAAAACAAACTTTCATTTATGCAGATTAAAGGTCTTAAATTAAAATGTAAATAATTTGAAGCTGATTTCGACAACAAATATAAATAAAAATAAATCACACTAAATACAATTCAAGCGACACCAACAGCAACAGCAGCAGCGTCCATGGAAATTTGTTTTCCAAACAATCTAAATGTTAGTTCATCCATTTTGTATCTCGTGTCAATTTTGAGTGCAATTTAAATGCATCGACAACACCTGCAATACACACAGCTACCAACACTTCAATCCATTAAGTATGTAATCTGAAGCAATAATTGTTAAATTTTGAATTTGAAATAGTTAATTATCCAATCGTGTCACATAGAGTCTAATAAAAAAAAAAATTAACAAAAAAAAAAAGACTTTCTTTGGCTAAGTGTGAACAGAAAATATCAAAATATACGAGTATGTATGTATGTACATCGATATACTATATACAACAAAAACATGAATATTTTAATATTTGCTGTTTAATCAAACCAATGCGAACGCCCAGGTGGTGGCAGCATAAATAGCAAAAAATAATAATAAAATTAAACAACAACAATAACAGCTTTAACAGCTCTAACAGTAGCTGACAGGTGATCATCAATCTCCCACGCATTCTAACACGTCGCTTGTATACTGATATTGACCTTGTTTAAATGAGACTTGTCAATTTATTGAGCTTGGAAATTAAATTTGCTTATTAAAACCAAACGGACGACGATGACGACGATGGCAACTAAGACGAATGGAAAAATTGAGGGTTGGTCTAGATGAATTTATTAGATCGGTATAGCAATTCAAAGAGCGTTATAAAAGAGCATTTTTTAGAAAGAAATTATAAATTTTGGCTATTTATGTCTCAAGTTGAGTTCATTTTATTTTCTAAATTGATAAATTTTAAGAATTCTTACTTCAAAGAGTCTACACTTTTCAACAAAACTAATGTAATAAGAGATTTTAAATCTGATGCCTAGTTTTAATCTATGTAGATATATCATTAAAAACTTGATCCTTTCGGATATCTCCAGATAACTACATTTGCTTCCAATGTTACAAACAACTGCAAGAATATGAAATGTCCACCCTAATAATTGTTATCGAGTATTAAAAAAAAAACACTTTAAAATTGAACAGAAAAGTGAAATAAAAAGAAAATTAAAATGTTAAAATTTCATATCGTTAACTATAACAACAAATCAAATGGCAACCAACAACTAACTGTCTTGTTGGCACAACTTGATTAAGTTTTTTGGGCACGCTTGCAGCGTATGTATTAGTTTATCATTTGGGTCTGATCGCTAAAGAGCTGGGAAATGCATACATGCTTATTAGCGAATTAAACAAATAAAAATGCGTTGATTCGGGGCAATGTTTTCTGCAAATATAATATTCTAAAGGCACAATAAGACAGACAGAAAAACAGACAAACAGACACACATACACACAAATGCAGACGACTGCTTTTTTTAAAATTTAACGGATCGAGTGTACGAGTGCAGAGAGAAACATGCGTAGCAAATAAATCAGTTTGGCATTAAAATCATACATTGGCAGGAATACAATTGAAACTATGGACTGCAAAAGCATTTCCCAATTAAAAGTTGTTTTGAATTGTTTGCGATAACATCACTACTGATTTTGTTATAGCAGTAGCTGCTAACAGAAATTTAGAAAAGAAACAGTAATTTAAGAAGGGCTTATCTAGATCAAATTGATTATGAAATTGATTGAAAAATTGACAATTCCGTACCTAAACCAAAAAATAACGACAAAAGTGTGGACTATATTAAATTTTAGAATTTAGAATTAGAACTACATAAAAAGCTGTGAATTAAACTAAACGATGACTATATAAAGTTTTTGCATAATGTTAAATTAAGAATGCACACAGAACTTCGAATAAAACTAAACTAAGGCTATATAAACCCCTAAGTTAGAAGCTAAACTAGAACTACGAGTATGTATATATAAAACTTCAAATGATGTTAAACTATGACTATACAAACAATTTTGCATGAACACAAACTATGACTATATTAAGAGATTTGAATCAAGTTATAGTTTAAACGTACTAAAACTTAAGAAAATGTAAACAAAAAATATTTTCATTATATTCATGCATTAATGAATTGGAATTTGTTTAGTGTTTTTATCAATGGTCAATAAAAATTCATTAATTGCACACACCGAATTTTAGCCAAGAAAAAAAACTAATACAAAACATTTTAAGTCCATGTTAGGTTAGATTAAATTGGCAGCCACCCGTAGCATAACTCACTTGGTCCAAGTATAGTTTCCGTTGTATTACCTAGTGTACATTCGCAACAAATTCCCTATGTCTTCTGGCTGCCTGAGATTCCCAGCCAACCTGTTGCCTTAATGAGGATAGGGATTTCATTCATTCACATTCAGTCTCGTTAGACAGATTTTGTTATTTGTTGCCCGAGAATCTTCCGTCTCAGGTTTTGTTAGCGGCACAGTTACAGAGCAGATGATCAGTAGTCTTCTTACTGGTTATTACAGCTCCTACAGAAGCCGTTATAGAGGAGCCCCAACCTTTTGGCATGTATACCCATAGGCTAGTGACCGGTGATGACCGCCACTATGTTTCTTAGATGAAATCTTGCTAGATTGATCATAAATCTGGTTCTCGGCATATTCATAATGGGCCAGATTTTTTTGGTTTCTTTACAACGTTCATTGGCGTTGAAGTGGAGTTTATGTGAAATCAGTTCCTTTCACTTTGGTAAAGATATGCCAATATGTATGTCAGCTCCCTTCAATGCCCCCCATGTCTCGCTATAGCATCTCTGTATATACATACATGCAGGAATTTTTGGTTCAGAAATTATATAGTTGACAGGAAGATTCATGTTGACGTTACCTAAAATGCTGGCATGGCCATAGTTTTTACGTTTTCATGCTTTTGTGGCATTTAATCTCATTTAAAGACCATGCCACATTCTCACAATTTAGAAAAATGTATGAAATCTTTATTTGAGTCGAAAAAACGATATACGCCTAATATGGCTCATATGCTGGGTCTAATTTTGGATTAGTTTCTCTTCGACATATGGGCATACATATCTCACGAATAAACTTTTCAATACTGGATTTCAGTAAGACAACCGTTAAGTGCTTGTATTAGCCTTAACATTACCCCACAAAACATAATATATTTAATATATTTCTAGGAAACAATTTTGACACATTCAGTTCTTTTTCTACAATATAGCATTTAGAATTTATGAAGTTTCTTTTCTTTACAAAGAAGATTAAGTTTAATTTTCTTTGCTTCAGATGCATTAGCGCAAGAACATTGTGACAACGTAATTTGATAATCCCTAGAAAGGGCTCATGTTGATTGTAAACGTTAATAGAACGTATTTCTATTTATTTACTGTAACTTCATTAAAAATGAACTAAGAATAAGTATTTCAAATCTGATATCTAATGATTTTTAATTATTTCGTCCAGTCAGAGCCGGACGAAAATTATTTGACCGTTGTTAATTTTATGTATTAAGTAGGCATTCTTCCTTCTTGTCTTTGGCTCAGATCCGCTGTATCCGCTGAATGAATATTCGAATTGTTTTATATACCAGGGGGCAACTGTGATCATTCGCAGCATTTTGTTTTGCCGTCTTTGAATTCTGTCTACATTTGAAGTTGCGGCCGTTCCCCATAGCTGTATTCCATACCACCATATAGGTTTTACGATTGAGTTATAAAGTCGGAGTTTACAATCTAAACTAAGTTGTCAATGAGCCAATTGATTTGGATTAATTTCAATTTCATGATTCTTTACGCAATGTAAAGGTTATGTAAAGGTGTGTGCATTTCTGCTCATTAACTTGTATCCTCCATTGCTTTAACCAGCTTTCTAATTCAGATATATGATTTTTTAGATAGCGAGATGCTGCTTGAGGGTTTTCATGAATGCAGTATCATGAATAGCAGTATCATCAGCAAATGTTGATGTGTAAGTATAATTGTTTGTTGGCATATGAGATGTTTTTATCAACTACAAAAAGGGTCCCAGGATACTTCCCTGGGGTAATGCTGCTTCAATAGGTTGTGCGAAACTTAAAAGGTTTACTTCTTTAAGCTTTAATGTTCAACTAGTTAAGTAGCTTTCCAATAGCTTATGTGTGTTTGCATATATGTATGTATGTGCATTATACATACATACATGTGCAACTCATTTTCGTAGATTATTATTTGTATATTAATTTTATTGGCAATCAGTCTAATTTGTTTTCAAAGAACATATTTGAGTGAAAACTAATTTACTTTAAAAGAAACATGTAACGTTTTTTTTAACAGTTAAACTTTAATTAAAGTGTATTGCAGTCTGTCGAAGTAATTGTAATTCAAATCTTAATTTAGCATGCAAACCTTAAGAACATATCTGGTACATATGTTTTTATAAAAATTTTAAATTTAAAAATAATTTTAAATACAGAAAATGAATGCGAATAAACTATTTAATTGTTAAAAAGGTATCATGCAAAGAAAGTGCTGCAAACAGACTATACGAAACTTATATGCCCTTCATCTTAAGAAGGAAAAGAGTCTGTAGGTTTTCTAAAAACCCCGGTCTGTGAGAAAGAAACTAGTTTTTTGTTTAAATCTTTTTTGAAATTCATATAATGTAAAAACTAAATTTCAGCCAACACAGGATGTTGTTAAAATGAATTTTTTAACTATAATACTCTTGAAATCACAAAAATAACGACAAACATATGTTTAAATTTATAACGTTGACACCATGAGCAAGACTTTTAAAATACATAAACCCTATTTAACAGTTTTTTTCAGTTCTTCTCAAACATATAACTGCTCCTCTTTAACATAATTATAATGTCGATCACATATTTTAATGGAGTTTTCTTTTTTTTAAGTTTTAGCGTACACCAAAAAATTCGCAACCTAAAGAAATAAAGAACTGATCTATATTCGATTTTAATATTTTATAGCCTTTTTGCCACACACTTCTGGCTTCTAGTGTTTCTATAAGTTTAATGATAAACAATTGAAATTTCTATTTGTTGGAGAATTTGCTCTACTTTGCGACAAATCACGTTTTGTATGCCTTTCAACACCCACAAACTGATTTAACACTTCAAATGCTAAAATCTACTTACAGTCAACAGAATGTCACCAATGTGACATGTACTTTAAACGTCTTATGTTGGTTGTCTTTTTTTGTTTTTTGGTTTAAAATATTGGGTTTTTCCTCTGATTTTATTCGATGTGTACAATTAATGAATGATATTGACCATTAATAAAAACACACACCAAACAAATTTCAATTCATTAAAGGCCAAGGCAATGAAAATATTTCATTGATTAAAATCTAGATCATTGTGTGTAGTATGTATTAGCTCTTAGGCAAATTTGTTTTGTTGGCAAATAAAAAATTTATTATTATGGATTATACAAAAGAAAATTACTTTCATGTTGTAGTGTTAATAAACTTTAAGTATGTTTTTGCTGTAAAAATATGTAAGCTGAAGTGATGAACAAGAACGAGGTTTCAATAAAATTTATTTGCTATAGGTTTTTTCTGTAGACAATTATTTTAGCATTTTTCCTAAAGAGTTTTTTTTTTCTTTAGTAAATTATTCGAGTTTTTTAATTTTTATAGAAATTTATTAAAATTTTTTTCTTTAGAAAATTATTCGAGTTTTTTATTTTTATAGAATTTTGTTCGAATTTTTTTCCTTAGAAAATTATTCGATATTTTTAATTTTTATAGAATTTTATTCGAATTTTTTTCCTTAGAAAATTATTCGATATTTTTAATTTTTAAAGAATTTTATTCGAATTTTCTTCTTTAGAAAATTATTCGAGTTTTTTATATTTTATAGAGATATATTCAAATTTTTTTTTCTTTAGAAAATTATTCGAGTTTTTTAATTTTTATATAGATTTATTCGAATTTTTTTTTTCGAAAATTATTCGAGTTTTTTAATTTTTATAGAAATTTATTCGTATTTTTTCTTTAGAAAATTATACAAGTTTTTTAATTTTTATAGAAATTAATTCGAATTTTCTTCTTTAGAAAATTATTTGAATTTTTCCTGTGGACAATTATTCGAATAGTTTTCTGATAGAAAATTGTTAAAGCAGTTTTCTGGTAGTCAACTTTACCGCCATTTTCTGATGGAAAACTTTACGAGCAGATTTCTTTTCGATTGAAAACTTTTCGAGCAGTATTATTTCTATGAAAAAATCCTAAATCTGGGGATTTTCGGGATCTTTTAGCTTGAATTTAGCTTTGAAGAGATTTTTGCCTGTTTCTTTAAATTTTGTATTATTTTTTTTAGGATTTTAATTTTTTTTAGTACATTTAATTTAATGACTTTAATTTTGTAAAGTTAATAGAAAATTAGATTTTCAAAACATATGCTTATTTCAAACTCACCGATTTGTAAAATCCCGAATCCCGAGATTTTTCAAATTCCGAAACAAGAATCAAGAAACGCAAAATATGTTTAAAAAAAATCCTAAATTGAAAAGTGAATTTGATAATGAAATAGAAATATTTGTTAATAGAAATGTATGAAATTCATTTCATTGATTGAGAAACGAATGAAATAATGAAAGTATTTAAAATATATAGAAGCTCCCCACATCAATGACTGTAATAATATGAAGTAAAATATTGAATTAAAAATACATATTATTTGTTTCGGAGGGTGAGAAATGCAATCAGCATACATTAATTTGCTAACAATTTTGTCCACAAATACTGATTATGAACGATGTTTTTCGTCAGCGTCAACGGTAAAAACATTCAATCAAGATTCTTTTTACTTTAGATGCCTTAATATTTTTAAAAAAGCTTTTTGAAGATCGAACGATTATATTCTATTGGTTTTAAATTAAAATAGAAATTAAAGCAAATTTTCAGGTTATTTTACTCATTGTTCGACCTTTATATCATTATAAAAAATTATTTTGTTTTGAGCTTAAAGTCAATTTCTTTTTTATTTATTTTATTATTTTCCGGTATCTAATTTTCAATGTAATGTTATTATGTTTTTAAATTTTTATTAATGGTTTATAAAATACAAAATTAGCTTTACAAACTTTTAGTAAATTAAAAAAATATAGATATTAGGACAAACAAGGTTTGTTTTCCAACATATTTATATTTAATAGACACCAATACCTCACTTTGCGTCGGGGTTACGTTCCACAAAAAAACAAGACAAAAATTGAAACGACGCAAAGTGAATTAATATTTTCTATAGCAAACCATGTAAAGATCGAAATCAATTTGTTTTAATAAGAAACAAAAATCCTGGTATCTCGAAAGATCCTAGGATTACGATATTCATAAAATTTTGAAATCACAAATCCCGAGATTTGCAACTCCAGTGCCGTTTGGCATCCCTAATAGAATACTTTTACAGCAGTTCTCTTTCTAATGGCAAACTTTTACAGCAGATTTCCTTTTAAGAAAAACTTGAAAAATTATAACATTCTGACAGAAAGTATCTTAGATCGTTTGTTAGGAACTATGTGGCATTTGTTTGGCAGAAGAGTTTTTAGTGCAAAGCAACATTTTTACCCAAAACTAGTGGCAATATTTTCTACACAAAATTGGTGTAAATGTTTTTAATAGACAACTGTTCAAGAACTGTTCAAAAAGTTTTGATTAGAAAACTAGAAATCGAAAAGTTTTAAAAAAAAACTTGTCGATCAATTTGATATAGGAAACTTATCGAAGAGTTTTCCACAGAAAACTTTTCTAAGGTTTTTCTGAAGCAAAATGTCTGAAATTTTTAAATTTTCTGTTAAAAAAAACTTTCGTATAGTTCTCTATACCTTAATAAATCAGTTACAGCAGTTTTGTTAAGAAAACATTTTCACCAGTTCACGACAAAAATCATTTAATGTAAGGTACACAAAACAAAAGACTTAAAACACAAACTTTTAACAGAATTTTCATGGGTTAATTGAATTCTTATGATACACAATTATTATAATTCTTTAAATTAATTAATATTCCATAAATTCTTTCAATTCATGCATATACATATATATCTGAATGTTTGTTCGTTTAAACGAAACAAGATTTGTTATAAGATACTTATGTCACCAGTAACATGTATCTGCATGTAATCGTACTTACTCGTTCGGTCGGTCGGTTGTCGGTATTTGGTGTATTCAAATAAATTATGACTTAAAAGGAATCTCATGAATATTAAAAATGCGTGTGCTAGTGGTGGTGGTATGCAAAATTAGATAACATTTACCTTAAGCGTACTTAACTAATATCATATCGTATCGCATTGCCCTCGTAATACTGTTAATTCACAAAAAAATGTTTAATGAATCATAAAAATAACCACAAATAAACAAATAAATATTAAATAAAAAACTCTTACAAATTTGGTTAGCTTTATTTAGCGCCATATACTGCAGCATAAACCGTTTAATTGAAAATGAATTATGGTTAAATTTTAATAGCAATTAATAAAAATATTTAATAATAGTTAGGTTTTGATATTTCTTGTTGTTTGTTTGTGTTTTTTTTTTGTGTAGCATTTCCGAAGGCAATGACACCTAAAGCTTTCGCTTTTTGTTGTTTTTTTTGTGTGAGTCTTCTATTGCTGGTGACAATTGAAAAAATAATGGACTGACTTGGTTTTGTAAATTATTACGAGTACATTTCTAAACTTACAAACTAATTAGAGAAGTATGAGTATTAAAAATAATAAAAAACCGTAATAATTTAATATTACGAGTTTAAAGAAAATACAATTCATCTTGCCTTGTAGTCTCAACTACATAAATCAGTTGTATTGTGACCCCTTTGGGAATGATTTGATGAACCTTTCAGAATATTGAGAAGGACTTAAAGTTTAAAGCTTTCTCTTCAAAACTGTTCAAAATAATTTCACTAACCGTTAAACGAATAATTATCTATTGAAAACTGTTCGAAAATTTATCTATTTGAAACTGTTCCATTTTTTTTTTTTTTTTTGGAAATAAGCTTTTGCAAATTAACTCAAAATTGCACCTCTTAAAAGTTTTCGAAACGTTTTTATAATCGAAAGTTTTTCTGAAATCAAAATATACTTTTTAATTTCATTTAGAAATACTGTTAGACCTTCTGTGTCTTAAGTCTTTTGTTTTAAACTTAAATTACTGTAAAAAAAACTGTGCCAAATGACGAAAAGTTTTTTATTTTTCAGTAGAACACTGTACAAAATTGTTGTAGTATAGTTATTTAACTGCTCTTCAGCTTTCCTATAATTGAAATGAAATCTATTTTTTTGTCTCATTTCAAATTTAAGCTCTAAATTAAAAGAAAATCTTAAAATTTTCTCTCATATGAATGTTATTTAGATACCACTTAAATCTTCTTTAAATCATCTTTAAAAAATAGACAAACGGTCTAAAGGTCAGTTAACAGACTTAGAAGAATTTGTGTTTGGATGAAACTGAATTTTTCTTTGACTATTAAGTGTGAGAGTGGGTAATTATTACCTTTAAACTATTCAATATTAGAGAATTACGTTAACTTGCCTTATTAAAGAGGAAAGTCTGGGACCACAAAAAAAGTTTTAACTATTAGAAGCAGACTCCCTCCCACTTGCCTTATAAAAGAATAATGAAAAATTTAAACTAATTTTTCTTTATTTAAAAAAAAACTTGGTTTTCACTTGATACAGGTCTAATAGACAGATTTTGCTTTTTGTTATGGTTAAAAAAAAGAATTTGACATACATCACTGTTCACATAAAAACTGGTAGAATAAATATTTTAAATGAATGCTTCTTGAATACTTTTGCCGCACAAATTGATACGCATTTATAAATATCAAAAGAAAAGCTACAGAAAAAGAAACTAAAATTAATTTTCTTTAATTAAAATTCATGTTTTTGTTTAGATATCCATTAACTGTTGCACAACATTTTAACATTCTAAACTGCATATTTATTACAAATCGCTAAAAAAAAATAAAATTATTCTCAAGAAGTATACACACCTTTAGCTTTCTCTTGGCAGTAACCTAATATTGTTCAATTGGCTGAAGCTAAGGACAATTATGGGCGCTATTACGATTTTGAAGATTTTTTTTTTTTCAAAAATAGAAAAGTGACGATTTGACGATTTTTTCATTGAAAGTGACGATTTTCTGAATTATTAAAATTTACTATCATTTGTTTGTTTTATTAATGCTTTTGTTATCAAATTCTCTCTTTTTTGAGACAACAACTATTTTTCTCACTTAATATCATAAATATTAAGAAGAACATGACATATTTCAAAAAAAAAAAAACTAAATGATAGTAATGTTTTTTTTAATTACTGACAATTGTTGAGTTTAAGTATAATAATTCCAAATAATATTGAGTCCGTCCGTCTGCCTGGCTGGCTGGTACATGATACTTTTTTGATCCAAGGACGGATGGGATTGAAACTGGTGGAAATCGGCCCATTATTTCACCTGGCCCTTATACAAATGTACTCCCGAAATAGGGGTTTAACGATCATAAATTTCACTACAAATGAGTGGTAAATGAAGCCAAATCGCACTTACAAATTTTGTACAGATTGGTCCATAATTGATTATAGCTCCCATATAAGTGGGCCTTATATTCGAAAATCACTTTAAAGAGCACAACTCTCTTAAACATGTAGGTATCCAAATAAAATTGAACATAAATATGTTTTAGATATATACAAAGAATATGGTACAATTCCCATATAAGGCCCACTTCCGAAAATCACGTTAACGACCATCAATTTCTAAAAATTCAACACAAATAAGTTTCATATATACAGAAATTTTATAATATTCAGTCCATAATTTGTCGAAACTCCCATATAAGACCCCCTCCGTAATTCACTTTAACTTCCATAAATCTTTTAAACGTATTTATATCGAGATAAAGTATAACATTCATAACATTTATATTCACAGAAGTCATGGCACTAAATTTTTGGATGATCGGTCCATAATAGGTCATATCTCCCATATAGAGCTTAGAGACTGAAAAACTGTTTTAGACATATATTATACATAGGGTATTATAATAAAGACGGGCTTGACGGAATATATTTTCTTACTTGTTAAATTTTGAAATGACAATTTTTTTTATCGGGATTGTGACGATTTTTTCCGAAATTCATCTGGCAGCCCTACTTTTATACCAATTCATAGCAGCTTTGACAGGATGCCAAAACATTACTGAATTGTGCTGGCATCTACTAAAAGGCAGCAAAAGTATTTGCGTTCTCTTGAGATAACAACTGAATTTTGCTTGTCAAAAAGGAATGGAAATATAATTTTGGTTTTTGTACCAACTATATAAATAAAATGTAATAAAAAATAGAGCGATTTTGAAAACTAACTATTCTGTTAATTAACTACCTTTCTCTTAGTTGCTTTCACGGTAGTAAAAGTTTCAGTGGTGTATAATAATGGCCTCTGTAATTGCAAAACAAATGCATATTAAATTTTCGAACATCCAAACATTAAAATTGAAATTAGTTTAAAATTTTTCATTCGCTTAACTCAACAATTGCTCAATATTTTAACATTCACTTAATTATTTACATATTATTTCGTTAACAAATTATTTAGTCGTAAGTTTAGAAAGTGCCTTCATGTACTGCACGTAGAAACACATAGTAATTATTTGCTGCACAAAAAGGGCATTTCTAGCTTCATTTAAGTCATTATTGACAAATTTTGTTGCTCTTCAATGATTTTAATTTCAGTTCGTTGATTTTTTTCCAATTTAAATTGAAATTTGTTAAAACTCAGGCAACAATAAAATTAAAGAATTTAAAAGAAATAAAACAAAACAAAAAGTCTTTAATTATTTATGCGTATGTGATATTTTTGTCAGTTTTATTTTTCATTTATTTTTACAATTTGAATGCTTAAAAATGCGTTAATTTCATTTAAATGAAAGTTTATAATTTTTCGTTTTGAAATTTATGGTATGAATTTGTTTAAGAAAATTAATATGTATGTATGTGGTTTAATTTGAATGTAAATGTAACAAAAGAAAAATGCATTTGAAATAGAAAATTACAAATTCGAAATTTGCTACACAATCAATCAAACGAGGGAGCCAAACAATTAGAGCCAGGCTGTTAATAAATAATGAATTTTCATTGAGAATAACCCAGCGATTTTATTTAATTAATCATAATTCTGGTCATGAAGTTTTAGACATTTCTTTTAGTTTTTTTCTTTCTTGCTAGCTGGTAGTTTTCTTCATATACTATGTATGTATGTATTTTTTTTTTTTGCACAAACTATAAAATGTAGTTAGTTAACACGTTTCAGCATTTAAATGCAAACATGCATTTAAATGTTTGCAGAAATATTAAATATTTTTTTTTCAATTTTATAAACTGCAATTTTGTATACTGCAATTATCATTCAAGACATTCCCTGTGGCATGGTAGAATATGATACCTGTGTCGTCTGCCGTCTACAAAGTTGCTGCAGCACATTTACAGAATTTAAACAAAAAAAAAAAACTGTTGCTAAGTGCAATTGAATTGAATTCTCATATACGTTTTTGAATTTGTTTTACGGTTAAATTGAATTCTTTATGGCTTTCATTGATCTAATTCTAGACATGCATTGATTTGATTGCCTGTCTATGGAAAAATTTTCGATTTGATTTCTTTATGAAAGCGTACACCCCTCTTTTGTGGTTTACATTAGAATTGAGAGAAAATGTTTGAGCTGCTTTCAGTTTAGTAGATTAATTTAAAGTTAGTAAATACCGGAGTTTTGTATCGTATTGATCTTTATAAAACTCCAAACGTATTGTTTTCCGGAATATGTTTTTGTTTAAGAATGTTCATGGCAGTCTTCACATTGGTTCCTTACATTAGCAGACTTATACAAAAGCGATATAATAGATACAATGAAAACTCAGAGAGCAAAACTTTCCGTTTTTTCCAGTGATTTGGTTTTAAACATAACTACCATTATTGCTGTCATTGCTCACAAATCAAAATAGAAGGAAAATCGTGCTCCGACATTGTCGGTTTCAGTAATTGCAAAAAAGCTAAAGTTTCCAAAAAAAATACTGTATAGGATGTTATAAAACGATACAAGAAAACCTTTAGCACAGGTCGTACACAAAAAGTAAGCAAACATGTTAAAGTAAGAAGCAAACATTAAAAGAAACTATTACTTCCAATAAAGCAAACTTCAGCAATGGCAACCCAGTGTAAGTAGCGCACGAAGATACGTGTGAATGCTGGTTTTAAATCTATAGTGCAAAAATATACAAATCTTATGGCGTTTTATTTTCTGGCAAAACTGTTACATATATGTTACACTTTTTACCCATTTCCCATATAAAAAAAGGAAAAAAGTGTAGCATTTTTGCCAGAAAAGAAAACGCCATTAGTGTTGCTATACAACGGACAGGCATTCTTTACGACAAAGACTTAAACGATATTCAAAAACTGCCTTATTTTGGATGATGAAACATTTTATGTTGCTACGAGAAGAAGGCCGAAAATAAAAACATAAAAAAATGGCTAAAGGAATATTGAATGATGCAATTAGGAATTAATTCTATAAAGAATGAATTCTCCTAAGAATGAATTCAGTATTTTTGAAATACTAAGAAACAACACACAAACGCACGACAGATCATGTTGCTTCATCTGTTTTTATGGGCGGTGTAAATATTAAAGAATCAGACGCTGTTGATGTTCTAGGCATGAGAATCCAGTGAACCAAACACATTTTTCAAGTGTCAAAAGAAACGTTCAAGTGCCTTGGTTTTTTTTCAAACGGTGTAGGAAACACTTTACTCTATTTGATCTCCTTATTATTTACACTACCTACATATATTCGACCGGACTCTAGTTTGGAGTTACTCGACCGCGTACTGGAGATGCCGAAGATGTTTATCGGTGACAGTAGGGTATCTAACTGTCTTGATTCACTGGATCATCGCCGTAATGTGGGTTGTGTTTTACTATTCTATTGATACTATAATGTAATGTGTTCTGCTGAAATTAAGGTGGATTCACCCATTCGTTCTTAACAAAAAATTTGTTAGAACAATTTTTTTTATATGAAGTTTGACGTCTCTTTTTTTGAGAGATGTTTGCTGGTTATTCGAACCAAAGTTTTTTGTCCAGTCAAAATCTATAAATATTAAATTGAAATCAAATCAAATCAAATCTAATTACAGGTTATTTGTATTGGTATTTAATTGACCCATTTAACATCAAAAGAAATTCAATCACTTTCTTTTTAACTATTTTTGTTGTTGTTGTAAATACTCATAAAAATTGCTTAAACACTACTTGTGTTTTCTGAATTTATCAAAGATTCTAGTCTAGAATTTTAAATAACTTTTTTACAGACAATGTTCAATTAAACATTAAATCCACCTGCCTTTACTCTAATGACCCAATTTGTACGTATTTTTTTCTTCTTTGGATTGACTTGGTGTTTTTTTACATTTTGACAAACCTTGTTAAAATACAAAATTAGTTGAAATATTTTTTTTTGAAAAACAGCAATAAAGCAAAAGAGTTAAAAATAAATATTTCATTGAAAAATATGTAAAATTATTCTCGTTCCATGTCTCACTCAACCAGGCAATATGTACAAACAATTTATAGGTGTTTTTTAAACAACTAAAAACAACAGAATTATGCATAAATATTTGCGGAAAAAATTTAATTGTAATGAGAAAAAACCAAAAATAAATAAAAATAAAAATAAACAGTTGGTAGCACAAAAAAAAAGATAAAATAAAAGGTGAATACACTTTTTAATAGTTGACTTGTACTTGCATTAAGTATTGCTAAAAATCTGCTACTTAATAATTCTTAGCAGGTTCTGAAATTTTTCTATATCGTTCGCGTGTATTCGCAATGATTTTTGCTGTTCTTTTGCACCCCATCATCATCGATTTGTCGAAATTGTATTAAGCCATAAACATTCGTAAAAAGCCATAAAGAAACAAGTTAGAGTGCAATATTTGGCTGTGCCGAATCTTAAATACCCTTCACCTAAATATAATAAGAACTACAAAAACTGCACTAGCTATAGGACTAGAATATGCTTATTCTGTGTTTTTATGCAGTATTAGTGAACATTTTTTTAGTATTTTATATATTGTTTGAGAGACAATTTTACTACAGAGTTTATCTCATTTTCATAACAATCTAAAAATTAAAAAAAAAAAAACATTTTTCTTTATTAAGCACAAGTTAAAAAACCGAGTATAAAACAGAGTATAAAAAAGGTAAGATTATAAGATGAGTCTTTTTGTTTGAATTTGATCTCAATAATATTATTTACAAAAGATTTATGGGGGGCATAGTAAAAGTGGACCAGTTATGGACTGAGGTATTTGAGGCTTATTTTAGTTAAATCTCATCTCAATAACGTTATATACAATAGCCCTGTGGTGGTTGTTATGCTCAGAAGTGGAATTAATTCGGCAGCTATTGTCAATTATTGACTGACAGCCACAAAATCCAGTAGCATAATTGCCGTATAACCGATATTAATATGATTTCTGGATTAAAATTACTGATCTATATAAAAGTTGGTTCGATATCGATATTTATTAGACATTTTTGTGGGTGAAAATGTTTTTCGGAAACGGTTCTTATATGGCAGCAATGACAAATTATGGACCCAAATTCTTAAATATGTACTGGTATAGTGAATATTATGCATATGAGGATATCTGAATTTCGTCGTATTTCAACATAATAACGATATATTTAAGATACATATTAGTATTAAAGTAAATTTCGAAAATGAACATTATATAGACCAATATTCTCAAAATCCGGGAGTTTGATTTTGTCATGTATGTAAATGATCCGTGTATAATTCTGGATCGGTACCATTATTTATAAGATATTTCGGAGTATTAAAGTGATTTTCAGAAGAGGGCTAAAATGGACCGAAATTCACAAAATTTTGTGGGATGATTTTTGTATATATGTAAATGATCTGTGAGAATTTTTGAGTCGGTACCGATATTTATGCGATATTAATAAAAATAAATGGCTTTTTCGGATGTGGTCCTTATATATGGGAGCTATGACCAAGTATGGGCCGACCACCATAAAATTTAGTACAACAATTTATTTACCTATAAGGATTATTTCTGTTAGATTTTAGCCATTTACCATTATTTATATCTGTGTTATACGTATTTAAGTGAATTTTGGAAGTGGACTTTATATGGGGTCTATGGTCAAACATGGACCGAACTAAAAAAAAAAACAACACGAATGCAATTTATACAATCGCAATATTTTAGTTTGATTTTACTGCTGTGATACTTAGTTTAATACAATTTAATTATACTGTGATATTATTTTTATTTATATTTTTGCATTTGTTTTGTTTAATTAAATTTATGTTTTATGTTGTGTTTATGTAAAACAGAATGTATATAAAATATTCTAAATCCAGAACTATTGACGAAAGATTATATATCTAATAAAATATCCCTGATGATGTTGGGAATCTCCAACGAAACGTCGGAAAAATAAATTATGAAATAATCTTTTATTTGCATAGAATACATTACCTTAATAAGCCCGATTTAGAATTTTCTAAACAAGTCAATAATAAAAAAAAGTTTGTTTTACAATTTCTTTTTGCATGAAACATATTCCTGCTGAATTTTGTATTGATATCCGAATTTTATAGGAATTTATGTATAATTGAACAATATTTCGGGAAGATTTTTGTATGGGGGCTATGTGAGAAATCATGGAACTATTCTTTCTATTTTCCTCACACTTTCTTTTATTATCATAAAAAAAATTGGAAATGTTTAAAAATATCAATTTTTATGGAGGTTGTCTTACATTGTGATCATCCATAACTCTTGTTCTACTATACCGATTTTACTGATTTTCAATACCAAACTGCTTAGGAGAACTATAAACAGTTTTTTGTAAACTTTGTTGATTTTGGTTATGTTCTTTGGACGTGAGAGTGTTTTACACAAACAGACAGACAGACGGACATGGCTCAATCGACTTAGAATTTCGTAAGGACCAAGAATATAGATACCTTGTTGGGTCTCAGATGAGTATTTCTCAGTGTTACACACGGAATGACAAACTTATACGAGCATATACCCTCATTCACCACTTATGGTGGTGCAGGCTATAAAAACCAACCATCTGAAAGTGTTGAGTTGTCATGTTTTTATGTTTGGACTCACTAATTCAGTCAGCCAGTTATTCGTACATAAATTTTGTCAAAATAATTTAAAATAGTTGAAAGCATTTATTTATAAATATGTGCATACATTCTCGTATGTACTTATACGATTTATACTTTATTAATGTTTATTGTACAATGTATCTATCTCATCGTTTGGAATTACATTTACATAAATATTTTTTTAGAAATTTTTATTTTGGCTAATTGATTTACATTTCAGAGACAATAGTTAATGGTAGGTAGTGGCAGGTTGGTAATTATTGGTATGTGGTTGAACATAAATACTTTTGAAAATACATATAAATTGTTAAATATTTGTGAATATTTATTTACGTTAGACAAAATTGTAGCTATTCAGACTTAATTTATTTTAAATTACAAATTTTACAACTTTTACCAAATCTTTATATTTAACACATCGTATTTGTTTTTTTTTTAATAATACACCGCATACGATATCGAGCAAAATGTATCGATATTGTTTTATTGACATTCGATATCGAATAAAAAGTATCGTTATATGAGATAATGGTATTCGATATCTAACAATCAACTAAGTTACACCACTCGAAATGTCATTCGATACGTTAATGACTATCGTATGCGTAAAAATTTAGTATTTCTACCGCCAAAACACACAAGTTTTACTTTGTAACGATTCTCTATTTGTCCATAAGCACACTTTAATGTGGCCATGGTTCAAGCGGGTATTTTGAATCTCCTTTAGTGTTAGATTTACGAGTATTTAGCTTATGTAAATAAGTACGATAAAATATTGCTTTCTGCCTTACACACAGGGAAAAAATATAGTTGTACATGTTTATCACAACAATGTTAAGATTTCTACAAATTTTTTAACAATATTATGGTCACTGTAATTATTCATATGATTGCGGTTATCATAATTCTTTCAATTCAATACATATGTTTATAAATCTATTGCAATTTCTTAAAAATTATCATTCGATACATATCGAATGTAGTGATGAGCTGATACTACTCATATCGTAATATTATTCGATACGATAGTTTATACTTTATCGAATACCGGGATTTGGCCCCAATTTGTGGTTCAGTGTGTTTATAAGGACTACTATGGATTATTTGAATATTTAACACAATACAATTTGAAATACTTAAATCAGTGACTAACTTTGGCCTTTTGAAATTGTTTGAATCAAATACATGAGTAACGATTGATTTTTTAAGAGCTTTCGGATTTGATTTACACCATAGAACGAGCTATATAATTCCATGCTCAAGAATGATTTCAAGTAAATGTTTACCGCCGCTACTCCTCAAATAGTGTAAACGTTGGGTCCAATTTTGGCATACTCTATCTGTCTAACGTAACTACTCTCCAACATCTCACATATAAATTCTTCAATATTAGCTTCCAGTACGTAAATTGTTGCCGGCTTGTCCCTATAGATTATGAGTCCCACAAAAAATAGTGCGCCTAGATCGCGCAATTTAATGCCTTTAGAGTCCCAGTGGAGCCCTAACAAATTTTGTCGAAGTATTTAAAATAGAAGACAAAAATAATTTAAAAAAAAGTACTAAATATGTACTGAAATTAGCCCTTTTTTAACAATTAGTACTTCAGTTCTGAATAGCATATTGTGAGTTAAATTTTGAGTGGTTAAATTCATATTTTATATTTATTAGTTCGTTTATTTAAGAAAAGGCTTTCACTGTTATTACTTTTACTATTAATCGTTGATCTCTTTTTAAAAAGTTTTATATAGAATTTATGAATTAAAAAATTCAATAAACATTTTAAATAAAAAAAAAATTTAACTTGATGCATTTTTTTCTGATAGTGAGTTAAATAGATGATGTTTACGAGTAGATCTTGGACAAAAAACATTGATTATGACGCCCTTGGCAGGCAGAAAATACATTCCAATTAATGTCATTCCACTAAAGTGTTGTGTTGTCTCGACTACAACACAACATGCATTTTTCATACGATTAAGCTGATAAGTGTTGTGAATCGTAATCGCATTTTACAACATCAAAATACTTAGTGTTTTGAACGGTAATCGGGGCCTACTTTACAATGGTTTTCTTTGAGTTATTAAAGTAATGAACTCAAGCCAAGTATAATTTTCTCTAATAATAAATATCAAAAGTTCAACAATTTTTCATTAAGAAAAAAACAGAAAACTATAAAAATTTAGTTATTTGTAAATCTTAAATTTCCAGACGAATTTTCAAATATGGAAATAGTTCTAAATTTATTTATGCTTCCACCTTCTATCAAATTCACTTTCATTAAAATATAAATTACATTAGCATACTTACATACGATTTTGAATAATTTTTCCAGCTAATTAAAAATACATTTCTAAATAATTTTTTGTTTTCTTTTAATAAATTATACAATTTAACAATAAATAAATAAATTACAATAAATACATGTAACAATATACACATGTATATAAATAAATAAATAAATAAATACTTAATAAAACTGATAACAATTTTGATAGCACTTCAACTAAATTCAAGACCTACTTTGCAAAAACGAAACCGCAAATGTTTAAAAATTAAATCAGTTTCGATTTAAAACATAAAGCCTAATCCTACAATTTGATTAAAATTCAGCTGCAAATTAAAAATTTCTAAAATACTACTAAATTGACAATATAAACATAAATTGACAACTTGAAATAAAACTTGACAAAAGCATGACAGAGAAGTCCCTTGTCATTTCATTTCTAGTTAAACATTAATTGCCAATTACGGGTATTACAATTTACGACATACAATTTTATTAAATTTATATTTTAATTTGTTGTACAATGTATAATAATAAAAATTTTTATACATAAACAAATAATTAAACTAAACTAAACAATATTGTGGCTTTTCAACTGTTTCATTATGTTTAAAACAAATTATTTTAATTATTTTTAGGTTTAAAAATAAATTTTGTATTAAATATTAAATTTAGACTCTTCTTTTTTTTTCTCTTGCTACAACCAAAACAAAATTTTTAAAACAAAATTTAAAGGTTTTTTTTAAGTACTCGTATGTTTACAAACATTCACTAGATAAAAAAATTTTCAAATTCCAATCTATTCCATTGATGTGATGTCGTCAATCCATCTGAATCAATTCACTTTCGTTGCCATTGATTACGATATGCCAAATATTGTGGATCATATTGCTGTGACTGCTGGGTTCTGCTGGGTTGATAACTGTCGGTTACCGAATCGTAGGTATTTTCGGTGGAATCCGTTTGCAGAGATCTCTTCCAATAGCCGCCGCCACCACCTCCTCCGGCCGATTCACTCCAGTCATCGCCATTGTCTTCATAGTGATGCTGATGATGTGCATGTTCAACATAAACAACCTGTCGTTAGAAAGATTTATTCTTTGAAATAAAATAACCCAAGGAAATACCAAAGATACCATGTGTATGATTACAAAAAAAGGTTTCACTCTTTTATTTTGGTTTGTGAATTGGAAGTAGGGATCGAATTCTCATTCCATTCCAGTGTATAAGTAGTTATAGTTTTAGAGAGTTTGTGTAAGAAGGAGGTTTTGTTTCAAAAAGTGTAAACGGTGTGTAAAGGGTTTTAACAAATAATAACAATTTTTTTGTTCTTCATTATTTGTACATTAAAAGTTAAGTATATATTAGAATTTTGTTACTGCTGCAAACTTAGTAACCATTATTGTTATACTACCTGTGAGTAGATTCTTCGATTTCTATAAACAAATTAGTAGTTTAACAGTTTACATTACAGTCTTTGAAAAAATGTGTATTTTGTTTAAAAGAATTGTTTTCTGTAGATTTATGTTTAACTATTTCAATCTAAATTTCGGTGCTATTGTAATTTCGATCTCTTGAAAATAGTACTTGACTTTAATATGTTTGATACTATGAACAAACTTTTAATTCATTCATGCAAATGACTGACATTTTCGAAATTGTTGATCTTTATTTTTTTTATTTTTTTAAGTTGAAATTGTCACGTATGGAACTAGTCCCATAATATTCAGATGATCATATATATTGTGTCTCTGGTTTATTTGTAGAATTTTTATTTATCGAAATATGCTTTTGACACAAACACAAGCATTTATTGAACTGGCCTTTAACTTGAGACCTCATAAATTTAACTATAGAAATTTTCTTCTAAAAATTATAATTAATATGGATTCTTATTAGAATTTTTTGAAATATTACTCAAATACAAATTATAAGTTGTACAATAAATAAACTTTAATTTTTAGGTTTAAAAAATTCGTTTCTGATTCTTAAGTAATCTAAAATCATTTCATGTGATCACTTATATGTTCAACCAAGAATCGGATTTCTATATATATATATATATATATATATATACGAGTATATTAAAATCTTTAAACTCGAACGCATTTACCAATGCGCTACTAACGAAGTTTGAGGGGTCCATTGTTAAACCTGCATTGTAGATATACACTTATACAACTATTAACTAGAACCATTAAAGTGTAACTTTATCCATATAGTTTTACCACTGATAAGATCTGCCTCCTAGTTTGGAAAGATAATAAACTTTCCGAAATTAAAGTTATCTTGTCGCCTTCAGAAAAGAAGACATTTTTCTTGAGTGTAAAAAGTTAGTCTTATCACTTCTCCTTTCTAGTTGAGAGACCAGATTTAAGGAGATAACAAACTCCCTAAAATGTACGTTTTCTAAATGGTTGAGAGACTAGGTTTAAGAAAAAAAAACTCTTCAAAAATAACGTGATCTTGTTTCTTTCTGGAAAGAAGATCTTCTTTTTCGTTCTCAAAGGTTGATCTTATCACTTCCTAGAGTGCTAACAAACTCTATAAAGTGTTCGTGATCTTGCTTCTTTCGGAAATAAGATATTCTAACCTGATCTTGTTTCTTCATGGAAAGAAGATCTTATTCCTGGAAACAAAACAAACTCTCCAAAATGTAGGTGATCTTGTGTCTTTCGAAAATAAGATCTTCTACCTGGTTGAGACACCATGTTTAAGAAGATAACAAACTCTCCATCGTTAACGTGATATTATTTTTGTCTGAAAAGCACATCTTCTTTCTGGTTCTGAAAGGTTGATGTTATCACTTTCTGGAAAGAAGATAATATTCCTGTTTGAGGGAAGATATATTTCCCCGTTTAAGAAGATGGTAAACCCCAATGAAACACAATAGCATGAACTCTTCCTTGTAGGAAAAATCTAGTTGACATAATAATAATGAGTTTCTCATAACAGAAGACATTTTGACTGAAATACAACAGCGAGGTAACTTAATCGTATTTCTAGATTGGTTTCAAGAATTTCTAAAATTTTTTTTAAAATCCCATTTTGGGTATTAAAAATCCCCAGTGTAGGAATTCATTTAAATCATTAATTTTGTAAGTTTTTAATACTTTTAATTCATTTAATCTTATTTATAAACTGATTTCAATAATATCTAAGAATTTATTTTAGTTTCATTTTGGGTATAAAAAATCCCCAATTTTGGGATTCATTAAAATCTTATATTTTGTTAGTTTTAATAATTTTAAAACATTTAATAATTGTCATTTCTAAATAAATTTCAAGACATTTTAAGGGTTTTTTTAAATTCCCATTTTTGGTAATAAAAATTCCCAAGTTGAAACGCATTTCCAAAAGGAATAAAGGAATAAATACCAAATAATTTCTATAATTTATAAATCTTTTACGATTGGTCCCACTTTATTTTTCAGGTTGCTAAAGTAAAAAAGTAAATTTTTTTAATCAGATTCATATTTAAAAGAATATTTTGAAAGCCTTAATGTCTTCAGCTTCAAATTCTAGCTCCAAAACGAATGGAATATTATTAGAAAAGGTTTCTTTGGAGAATGGTGTTTTAATTCAAACTATTTATTAGTTTTGAGTTTCCGAACTTCATTATGTTTCATTGAAAGTGACTATAGTTCATTTTGCTAAAGATCAATTCACTGGCCACATGCAATTAAAAATAACTGCAATTATTGATTATTCTTTCCAAAAAAGTTTAGAAAATATTAAGCTTTACCTACTTTAGTAATTGTATATGATGGTTCACTCTCAAGTTATAATAGATATAATCTACAAAATTAGTAATCAAAAATATTGGCTAAACAGCAGATTCTAATTTAGTTAGAATAGTTGTAATGTGTTCGATAAAATTATCCTAGAAATATTGCTGTAATAGAAAATACTTTTAATCTCAGCTAAATCTATTCAAACCTATTTTATATTCCAATAACATGAAGGAAGTTGCACTAATTAGTTTTAGTTATTCGTTAAACGTTACTTTAAATATTTTATTCCATTGAATCTGAGTAAAATTTCAAAATTTTCCCAAGAAAATCCCCTGGCAACAAAGGCAATTTTCAAAATGCCCTAATTGGGGTAGCATGAGTTTCTTGTGCTTTCTTTGGGACTTTAAAAATTAAATATGTTCTGCTGCATTGCCTACATCTTGAAGCTTGGCCTAGAATTAAATTAATACGAATAGAAAGTGTTGCTCTCATCTGCTAAATATAATTTGAAATTTAACGTGAAGGGACTTGAAGATGCTTTAAGTTATCAAAATAGGTAAATTTAGAAACATTTTTTTGAAGCAACTAGATTAAAAACTTTTTGGCATTCGAATCCATTTTACGTTACAACTTCTGTGCAAAATTGGAAAATATATTATATAAAAAAATTGGTTTTGAGTTAAAATTTTTGCAAAAAAAATACAAATTGAACTTAAAATATCCCTTTCCATAATCTAGAAAATAAATACATAAATACCATCAAAATAATCAAACATGTGTAAAAAACAATTATTCGTTTTTTTTCAAAAACTGTGTGTGCGAAACCCAGTTAATAAAACAAACCAATAACGAAAACAAATTGAATTAAACAAGGAACTAAAACAATCATACCTTTTGGGGTACGCCACCACGTTTAACATCAATCCAGAAACGAGCAATATTGATCATCAGACCAATAAGAGCGATGGCAAAGAATTTTATTTGTAAATGAGCACCCAGCAATTTCAGCAACAATTCGATTTTGGCCTTAAGGAAAGAGCCCAAAAGCATCAATTTTATTAAAGCCTTCTTCTTCTTCTTTTTCTTGCCGCGTGTCACTGCGTGTGGGAGGGAAACAGAAAATCAACAAAACGAAAAGTTAGTTTTAAAAGTTTCCTGGATTTGAAAAAGTAAATGCTTATAATCTAGAAAAAATCAAAATGGGAGGTTTGTGGTGTTTGTTAGTAATGGGTGCGTTTTTAGTGCGTTTAGATAGAGTAAAGAGAGAGAGAGAGATAGGAATAAGCTTAAAATTTAGTTTTTACATAAAACAATTTACTAAAATAAACTAAGCAACTAATTCAGTGTTTGAAATTGCTTAACTACTTATTATTAAGCACTACGTACGAGTATGTGCTTAACTTCAACCAAGAGAAAATACACAAAGTCGAAAAACAAAAATAAAACCATTGGCTGTAGTTTAACTATGTGATGCTTTGAACACATTCGCCGCAGCAAGCTACAAGCTACAATATGCCAAAAATAAAATACACACGTTGATATGTGCATGATTATTTTGACGACAGCAGAGCAAAATAATCATTCACATATAAACGTGTGTATTTTATTTTTGACATATTGTAGTTAGTAGCCTGTTTAATGCTTGAAATATACAGTTTTTAATTTTTTCTTTTATGCTGCTGCTGAGCTATAAACTGTGAATGTTTCAGCAAAAGTAAAAGATAGCTAAAGTTAAATTTTAAAAATGTTGCTATGCTGAAGTTTGGCAGCTTTTATTTTCGTTGTAGCTGTACTTTGTACACAATAAAAAACACAAGTAGCTACAACGAAAAAGATACCAACCTGATTACCTTCAACATAGAATCATTTTCAAAATTGAACTTTAACTATTGCTTTGAAAAACTGTGAAGGTACGGTCACTTTTGGCAAATATTTACTCAAAAAAGCGTAACCACTTGTTTTAGTAAGAGTTTTGCAAGATCAAACAGCATCAAATAAACTAAGTAAGTTTAAGCCGCAGCCAATATTTTTCAATAAATTTTCAATAAATACAGCCAATGGTTTTATTTTTGTTTTGTTTGGCTTGCGCTGCGCTGTTGCTATCTAATGTTTAAAATTTGTTGAATATCTTTTTTTTTTTTTAAATGGGACTACATGTCGGTAATAAAGTGCGTTTGTTCGGTGCTTGTCTGTACTACTACATGCAAAGTTTGTGCAACAACCGTTAACTAGTTACCTTGTGTAAAACGGAAAAAAAGTATTTTTTAGGTGTGGTTTCTAATTTACAATCCAAACAAGAGTTTTTTGAGCATGTTTTATGTATATGTATCATTTCTTTTACCTAATTCATATTAAGCTTGTGTTTTGAGTGAGTTCATTGATAATGCAGTTATTCTTGTAAACTTCAATTTGCTGTAAATGGTTGGTGAATTAAATATTGTAGACAAGTTTGTAAACTTTTTAGTCAAATGACAACTTGAAGTTATGAAAATAATTGGAACCGAAATTAAATTATTTAACAAACAAACTTCAAGGTGCATATACACTACGTGTTTTTTACATTGTATATGTCAAATTTAACATATGGGAGTAAAAACATGTAATTGGTGACCTCAAAAACTTTGCTTGTGTAAAATACATGTGGAACCACATGTGTATTTTTTCGATTAGAACACGCTCTATTTTCTTATGTTCAAACACATGTTTTCAAATGTATATGCCAGGCGAAAAGATTTGTCGACGGTTAAATCTACGCCGGTTAAATTAGCCGGCCGTATGAAGAATTTGCATAAGTGATAAATTAAATATTTTTTTTATCCCAATTTGATAATTTAATAACAATGATATAAATTATTTAAAAAATTGTTATACAAGCTCCACATCTTGTATATTAATAAACGAAAAACCTTAAATCAATATTTTTGACGCCGGCAATTTAATGACGCTTTGTAGCGGTTTAACGCATTTTTTAAAGAAACGACATGGAAATTTATGTGTAAGAAAAGAATAATATTTAAGCGTATCAGCTGTTTTAATCATGGCGATGTCACGTGTAATTGTACACACAAGTTGGTGACCAAAAATTAAAACCCATATGTAAAATAACCAATTTTGACAGACATAAAGAAAAACATGTGAGTTGTAAACTTAAAAATACATAAGCAAAAACACGTAGTGTATAGCCACCTTTTCGAAGATTTCAGTTGACTTTTGGATATACATATTTATAAAAGTAAAGGTTTTCAATTTAATCTATCTGAATTTAAGGAAAATTACTAACATAGTGAAAGAAGATTTCAAATGAGGCAATTAACAAAGCAGTGGGTAAATTTACTTAGAAACTTGTGTGAATATCTAAATATTCCAAAATTAAATATTCGAAAATGCGAAGATTAAAATAAACAATTGTTCTCTGTGATTTTCAATACTTATCGTTTAAAACACAGCTCATTTGCACAAAAAGAAAAGTAAAATTAAAACTTGAAGTTCTTGAATTTTCAAAACAAAACCATACTACACAATTACCAACAACTCACTCACTCAACATTTCTCTTAAAACCTAAAAAAAATTAAAGAAAAAAAAAACATAAGCAGGGAAAAATGGCAAAAAAAAAGCAAATTAATGACAAATAAATATTTGTGTGTATGGAAAAGGTGCAAAAAAGTTATTCAAACACACACCTCCATTACTTCTACCATATTTCATTGGATGTTTTTTCTTGCGCTTTCCACCCACATCACCGACGTCCAGCTCAGCCAACTCTTCGAGTAAACCAACACCGAAATGATCGGTAGCAGGTTCTTGTTCCACAACAATCGTAGAAGTAGCACCTCCACCATGCTGACCCTTCCTCCGTTTACGTTTTTTCATTTTGGATGGTTTGATTTTCTGCTGTGTAGCACCATGTCCATTGAAACTATCATCATTATGCTGATGAGTTGCTAATTGATGTTCTAACGGCTGCACGATCAAAAGATTAGCAGCCTGTGTACCAATACCGTGTTGGTGGCTGCTGCTGCTGCTGCCCTTCTTTTTCTTTTTACGTCGCTTATTGCCACCGCCTGGTTTCTTGAGCTCTTCAACGGCATCGTTATTTTCTGGATCATTATTTTCTTCTGCCTCTTCGATTTCTATGAACTCAGCGTCGCTGTCATTATCGTGGATAAGATTATTAAAATTTTCTTGTACATTGTTGTTATTTTTCAAATCTGCCGTCGGCTCATTAACATGTTCATTGTTTTCCTGTTCATCTTCCCCCTCTTCCTCTTCGTCATCATTCTCAGCCTCACCTTCTTCATATTCTTCAGCTTGTTCTTCATTTTCATTGTCTTCCTCGTTTTCTGTTTGGAAAGTATTTTTGGTATTTTGTAAATTCTCATATTCACGTCCCAAAAATCTGTTAAAACAATTTGTTGTATTTTTCTGATAATTAATTAATACTTTTGAAATTTAATTAAAATATATTACCCATCCATTGTTTCGGCTAAATACTCTTTCATATAATTGGTGCCGATTTCTATTTTCTTTAGTATGGTCGAAGGTTTTTCTTTGCTTAGTGTAGTGGAGTCACTGTAACCACGTCTTTCCAGAGTGGAGTTCAATTGGCGATCGGCTTCAGCTAAAATTAGCAAAAAAAAAAAAGAGATAAATTTGTTTGATTTTAAAATGTATTAAAATGAAGAGTATACGATTTTAAATTTGGTTAAATCGCATGATGAGGGAGGCCGAATTAGGCGATAGAGAGATTTTGGTTTGCAATAAATTCATTGTTTCGGTGTTTGTGTGACATGTGGCATGATTAACGCGACCAGATGGTTTTTATCACAAAGTTTAAGAATAAAAAAGCAGGATTTGGAAGTTAATATTATAAAAAAGCGCGATTTTGAAATTATGGTTTTTAAATGAAACCCATATTTTTAATTAACTTTTAAACGTTTTTATATTCATTGAAAAATCATTAATTCTAAAACTAACTAAATCAAAATCGCTTCAGAATATTTAATTTAAATTAATTTAATTTAAACTAAAACAAACTATGCAATGGAATCGGAGATGTACTAGTGATTAATAATGAATTGTGGCCTACATCTACTGCATATTAGCAAAATTCGAAAACGTTTTTCAAAACTTAATAATTCTAGAAGGTAAAGCAGAAACAGTGGAGGAGAATCAATATTTTTTGCCTCGAAAGAAATGTGAAACTGTAAAAAATGTCACTTGGAACATTTTTGTCTTTTTGTGAATTTCTTCTCATTTTTTGAGAATTACGTTATTTTCTTTCTTCTTTCTTGGTACTATAACAATAATAATGTCATTGAATTCGGTTAGGAAAATAAAGCAAATTAAATTCAAATGTTAAAAATTATTTATTTCCTTTAAAATTAGCAAAAAAAAAACTGAAAACTGCAAAAAGACAGTTTTTAGTTTGAAAAGTGTGCTAGGTGGAATGAGCTTTCAAAAAACGGGATAATGGTCACGTTAATCGCGTTTCCCAAAAAAAAAAAAAAAAAAAAAAAAAAAAAAAAAAAAAAAAAAAAAAAAAAACAAATTAAGACTCCAGACCTCCATACAATGACATATTTTCACTTTAACAATTGCACTTGGATTTTCACAAGTTCATATGCGACAATACAGCTTGTTGACAAATGAAAATCAGTTTCTTTGAAAATACTTTTTTTTTTAAAGAACCAGAGTTGTTCTTGAATTAATTCAACGAATCTATGGCGTAGTGAATGGTCGGCCTTCGCTTCGAAGTGGATTCGTTGAGAATGTTGAGAGGAATTAAGAATTGCTGATCTGCAACACTGCGGCACACGACTGTGATATTTTAACTCTAACAATCCGATTGAAAATTCTCATTATGTAGCGGTGTCTGAAGAATAATTATGTTGGGCGAATTTTTAGAATTTATCACTTATAGTTCCACAATACTAATAATAGTGAATTTGAAATATTTAATTACGATTTGTAACGAAATTAATCTGATTAAAGGCTTCAAAATAACATTCAAACAAACTAAAGACTTCAAACTAACATATCGTCTCTACTATTAACATCTCATGTTATTTCAATATTCCCCTGTTGGAAAGTTATGCCAAACTAAACTAAACATAAATCCCTTGACAGCTGAAAAAATAGCTTCCATTAAAAAAGTGTTGTCAACTTAAAGATCTATGCATCTAAAAAACACCCAATATTTAAGTTTTTCTTTATTTTGTGTAAGAGTTTGTGATATATTTTTACATATAATAAACAATTTAAAGAGAAACAAACAAAAAATACATAATAAATAAGTCTTATTAATCAAAACCATTTTTTAATTAACAATTGAGCTTTTCGTCAAAGTGCGTTAGGTCTGCTTCAAAATAATAAAATGTGTCAAAAATATTTCCTCAATTAAGACTTTTGGAGACTTCAAAGGATCTCTATATATTCTGTATGTATCTTAATAAGTTGGAATCGGTTTAAGAACCAAAACCAAAGCCTGCCTAGTTATTTATTTATTAGTTTTTACAACATGTTTTATTTAGCGGGAGATTCACGATTGCAAAATAAAAAAATAATATCAAAATGTATTATAAACATTTAACAAACATTAAAAAAAGTTCTTTTTTATAAAAACCAGTTAATCGATCCAATAAAATCGGATTGTTGAATAATTCAAAAATATAAAATATTCGAAACTGGTCGGATTTTGAAATAACAAAATACCCGGTTAACCGGTATCCGGATACTGTTTTTGAAAACTCTAACTGGAATCCAAGACTTGATTGGATTTCGCCTATAAGTCCCAATTTGCACGAAGCAATTTTTATTAAAAAGATTGATAAAATGTTTTCCTTGAAATTTCTTTAGTGTTCACACCGCACAATTCTTATTGCATAAATCTCTCGTATTTTTATTTGAAAGTATATAACAATTTGTATACACATATGTAATACGAATAATTGCTAGTACAATAAAGTGTGTATTCGTCTCATCTTCCCCTCACCCCGATGGCGTAAAGGTAATCAGCTTAGCTTAAAGAATTGCTTCGTGTAAATTAGGATTAAGTAAGTTAAAGACTGCCTGACTAACTGGATATAAGAGAATATATCCCTGTATATTCTATAAAAGTTATAATCTCTTTTTTTTTAAACTACAAATAATGCAATTTATTTTAATACAAAACAGCTTCCGTTATTGTTTAAGTCAGTCATTAAAAACTATTTATAAATAATCTGTTTTTTTATGCAGCAGAGTCATAACTATTTTATTATACCAGTTTATGTGCATTTTGAAAACCTCCTCTTTCATAACAAACCGTAGTTTTGATTGATTCATGAACTTTTCAAACTGTAATAATTTATTACAATTGCGGCTTTTTTATTGTTCAACCACAAATGCATTTTATTTGCAGAAAATTACAAACATTAAAACTTGTTAAATATTTAAAATGGCCCATAAACATTTTATATTTGTGCAAGTACTCACACTCGTTAACAATATTTTAACAAGATTAAGTGTTAAAAACATTATTTAAAATAAGTAGCGAAAATAAAATAAAAGTTTAACTTATTTAAAAAACGTTAAATGAACAATTACATAATGATGATTTATATTTTAAAACCAACAAACAATGAGCAAAGAGTACGAGTACGAAAGTGGTACTATGGAAATGTATAATTAAATAAAATAAATTTTGCTTCACTATTTATTTATTTATGAACACTACTTACCTTTTAACTTCTGCCATTGAGCATGCAGTTCACCATCCCAGATGTCTAAGAGACGGGCAGATTTCTGGCGTGCACATGACCAGGGCTGTTCTCTTATGGGACATAAAATCAAATCCAAATATGGCGAAACTGCTGTAAATACAAACAAAAATAGAAAATAATTAAATGAATTATTTATTAAGTGTTTTTTGAACATTTTTATAGAATAAAAGAAATTTTCTTTTTTTTCTTTCTCTTATTTTCAATGAATTTTTAAACCGTGATATGTTTTGTTGCGCTTTGTTAACTTTTTGGTTTTTGCTAGTTGAGTTAAATTAAAATGTAATATTTAATAAGTCAATTATAATAGAGGTGTTCGCCAGTATTTAGACAAACTTACAAGATTTAAAGGCCTCTAATATAACTTAAAATTTAATGTTTTACATTTAGTAAAAGCATCATTATTATTATGTCTATTTATGGTTTGTTAAAAGCTTTTAAATATGCTCCTTTTAATTTTTTATTTACATCACCTAAATTTATGCAATATAATATTACTAATTAGACCGCTGAACTGTCAATTTCTAATAATCAGTTGTTAGAATATAGATTTTTAACCTTTACTGTTAATTAATTCATAATGGCATAATTCAAATTAATGGTTTCTTAAAATTTTGGCATATCTGTTGTTTATATACCATTATACACCATCACACGTGTTAAATGATGCCTATATAATAGTTTGTCATTCCGTGTGTAACACTGAGAAGTATTCATCTGAGACCCTACAAAGTAAATGTCGAAGTTAAGGTTACGTTCGCACCTGCATCATTTTTAAAGAAATATTGATCGATGATTCTACGTCTCCACAGCGTGCTGGACGCGGTCTATTCGTCGAATATTTTCAAATAATAAATGCTGAGTCTCAAAGTGCAGGAAATACATTCCTCACAGAACGTGAATTTTCGATTTGTAAACGTTGTTCAGGCGTAAGTCTTTCCATTATGAAATGCCAAACAATACTAAACAAAAATAATATTACAGCATGACACGACTCACACGTGATCTGTCAAAAAAAAAGTATCTCTTATGGATTGTTATGGAATTCTAAATTCACAAAAATGTCTAATAAATATCGATAACGAACCAATATTTATGGCAGATCAGTAATTTTAATACAGAATCATTCTAATATCATTCTAATATAATTGGCAATAGCTTCCAGATAAACTGACTATAACAACCATAAAACTCTTTAAACAACGAAAAAAGTTTTCTTTTAAAAAAATGAAGTGTGAAACTTCCGTTAAAAAAATTAATATAATTGCGTTATTAACCTAAGTTTAAATATATATTTTTTCATTGAATAAAATAATGCTTAGAATCAATTAATTAGGTTTTTTTTGATTTTCAAAAGGTTTAATATTATAATTTGGTACAGTTACAGTAATAAAAAACTTACAATTTGGCTTTAACATGTAGTATTATAACATGTTTATTTATGGTGTATTACAAACTTTTAAATATGCTTCATTTAATTGTTTTTTACATCTATGCAATATAATATTATTAATTATACCGATGCTCTTGAATGATACAGCGAGACATTATAGGATAACGTTTAAATGAATTATGATGAATTATGCAGAAGGCGAACAATGATGACCGAGGAGGTGATTGACCCTTTCACTGGCATTTCTCTTAGGAGTCTTAAAATGAAAGTTCAACATGAACTTTTTGGACTTGCTTAGACAATTTGTCCGAGTGAAACCACTTGTGCACTTGTGAGAGGTCAACCTGTCCCATAGGCAGGTTGACTTCACTCATCAGCTTTCATCGTGTACAAATCAGGTTTATTGTTTTAGTTGTCACAGGTACTTGGCAAATTTGCACTTTTGGAATACAAGCCAGGAGACTGACCCTACGGTACAATGACAATGAGGTGGAGGACCACACAGTATTTCACTTACTCTGTCAACCACGAGAGAACTTATATTTGCTACTGCTTTACTACCGTGCTTGGATGAGCTATCTAGGATGAGCCTAAGACTCTTACATACTTTTGCCAAAGAATCAGGATGGTTCAATAAGGAAGCAACAAGTGTTGATTGATCGACCAATTGCTTACTAACGGATAACACCACAATAAGATCAACTTAATGGACCCAAGTGAGCTGTTAGGAAAAGGGCTGACCTGGAACCTAACCTAGCCATTTTTATGGTATTTCTTAAAATTTGCGCTATGTAAAACTAAATTACAGATTATGTTTAACCTTTGGTAACAAATGTCCATTTTTACAATCTTTTAATTTTGAAATTATTAATGAACGATTTAAGGAACACAAAGTTTAAGAACGTCTTATTGAACATTTTAAACTGCATACTTTTCATCAATATTTATTTGATATCCATACGGTTCATGACTTTAATAACTCTGTACATCATAATTTTTACACTTTGACACACATGAGAAATTTGCCTACAGTTTTTCTATAAGTAGGATTTTATGAATCGAAGTAAATGTTGCAAGCAACAAATTGTACTGACAAACTGCAATAAAAACCACAATAACTAGTTACTTGAATTGTCTTTATAAAACAAATAGTTTGATGGGAAACTTTTAATTGAACTTGGAATTTGAATAGATAAGCCGCTTTTTTATTAACAATATCGGATCTAGTTTGTCAATGGGAAATACTTTCACCACAGAAACCCTAAGCCATGGCCATAATAATAAAATAAATAATAAAAAATGTGAATCTAAAAGTAAAATTTAAAATTTATTAAACTGGCACAATAAATGCCAATTGTGATCTTAATAATAATCTAAAACTCATGTAAATTCATTAAAACAGCAATTAAGATGACCTTGTAGCTTGTGGTTTGTGTTCCAACGAAATTATTTAGTCACGTTATTAAGAAAAGTGTTAGAAATTACAAATATAAAAATAAACAACAAAACTTTTACTTAAAATAAATAAATAAGAGAAACGTACTTGTACGAGTAGATACTTATTTTAGTGAACATGTTTCAAACATTAAAATAGACAAACCATTGTTAAAAGATCCTCATTAATTTTCCACCCAGTAGTAGTTGGTTTCTAGCTGGTAGCAGCAGCAGCTAAGTTAAAATTTGAGCAACATTTTAACTGCCTGACTGTCTATTGGTTAACGATTTTAAAGTTTAAGTCAGGTTTTGTTTCTTTCTTTACAAAAAAAAATTAAATGTATAAGTTTATATGTATGTGGGCTTGGGCTTAAAAGTCAAAGCTACAACCAACAAAACTGACATCTAACTTGGTAGTAAAATACGAGTGAACCTACTTGGAGGCTTTCTTGTATTTTTGTGTTACAAGAAGTCATTTTTGTTTATTTTCTTGCACTTTATGTATCTTTTATTTAACATCTTGGTTTCCCATGAAATGTCATCATCATTTATGGTGCTTTGTTTTGTTTTGTTTGTAATAGGAAACAACATCCTTTAGAGAGAAATTCAAGTTCATGTTTTGTCAGATTTGTTGACAAAATTTTATAGTCATATATTTCAATTTCACTTTTTCACTTCACTTTTGGTTGGTTATGAGTAGCGCTATTTGAGAGGAATCTATTAGTTTTTTTTTAAGTACGGTAAGTAATCATGATTTTAACGATACTTATGAGAATTTAAAGATATTCCTCCTTATTCAAAAACGATTATTAAATTTAACAAACGTTTATTAAGCAAATGTTTATATGCAAATCTGTCTTAATAAACGTTTGTTAAATTTAATAATCATTTTTGAATAAGGGGGATTACATGTGAACATATTCATCGAACATTGTCTATGCAGCACTGTATTGTGTCTTTGCTATCTTGATCACTGCGTCTTTGCTAAATGTATGCAAAAATAAAATAGCTTTAACCCATTTTTCCCGGTGTTCCAAAATTAGAACAACTTGGAATTAGAATGTTCAGTGTTTTATTTTGTTCACTTTAATGTTTTGAACACCGGCAAAAATTGAAACGTGCCCAAAATCACTCTTTTTACATTTTTTTTAATGCTTTCAAAAGCTATTAATTTGACGTGCATACATAAAGAAGGAAAAATAAATTAGTTTTAAATAAGAGAAAAAAGTTAATTCGTAGAAAAATGGTTTAATCAATGAAAATCAACAAGGAGATATCTGATTAATTGTATAAACAGTTTGACAGCTACATATAATTTAATAATACAAAGTACGCTTTAAAATTTGCCACTTTAAAAAATGCAAAACTTTTTTAATGACAGGTATGATTTAAAGCGATCAACCTTTCAAGTATTTAATTTCCTTGCAAGACATAACAGTAGAGCTAATTTTGAAAAAAAAACCTTTAAACCATATAGCAAATAAAAGTTTTTTAAATCAGAGTTCACATAACCATAAATTATTTAATGCCCCATTTAATTTTAAGAAACAGTATAAACATTTCACCAATAGACATGGTGATCTCGTGAATTATTATTTTCCATAGAATCTTAATGACCTTTTAAAAGTGTTTTGTTATAGAAAGTAAGTTTGATTGTTTTTATCAAGCCAGCGTTCTCAATAATTTTATATGTTAATAAACGTCCAAAAATTTAATTTTTACCTTTTTCGGAATTTGATTAACGAAAAAGGTACAAAATGTCTCATGGAACTTGGAAACTGTAGGTGTATTGTAGATATGGAAACTTGACACAACTTTCTAATACTTGATCTGCAGAAATTAATTTGGCCAAACAGCGAATGGTGCGACATATAGTTTGACTGAAACATTATACTACGAATCAAAGTTAATTCATTTTATCTAACATAGTTGTGCATATTTACCAAAAGTATTTCATAATTTTTTACTTTTTTTAAAAAAAAAATATTATGGTCGCTGTAAGTTGCAATTCACATGATTATAATAATCATATATAATTTATTTACATTTAATTCATCGACGTGATGAACAAAACAACATCAAAATTACGGACACACATTACTTCATGTTCTTCGATGCACAAAAAGACCGCAGGTTTTTAAATTTGCGGTATTTTTGTGTGAAACTTGCATTCTTTGGTAAACATAGTTGTTCGTACCAAAACATAACATCAACAAGGGTTGCCCAAACGAGACAGGCAATTGTTCGCTGAGTTAACAAATTGATGGCATATCAAAAGAATTCTTTGAAACCGTGTAGCCAAGAATGCAGTAAATTTCGATTTTCAAAAGAAAATTTTGTTCCAGGATGAAGTTTATTTTTCATTGCAATGAAGGTAAACTTCAGGCCTTGTCACTAATAAAAGAGATTGTTTCTGTGCTTTACAATTATGGTGACTATGGCTATGGATGAATGTTCGTTAATTTTTCGTTCCTGAATTGCCTCGTTTTGTTTTGAATAAAGGTTTCAACTAGATGGCTCAACATTTCTCACAGAATCAAGTGAATAATTTAGAATTTTACATTTCTGAATTGGTCTCCATTAAAAAAAACTTTTCTTATTTAGGCCAAAGCGTTTGAAAGGGTTTTTCAATATTCAATATTACTAAAACCCATCAAAAATACTCAAATTAGTTACAAGTAATGACATAACTAAAGGTGGATTCAACCATTTGTTCCGAACAAAATATTTATTCGCACAAAATTTTTTTCTATGAATATTTTCTCTCTCTCTCTTAAAAAGAAAGCCGTATTTTGTATGGCGCAAATGGGTGAATCCACCTTAATACATTGGTAGCTAGCTCTCACAAAAGCCGTTATCACTAAAAACAGAATAAGCTTATGCAAATGATTAAGAAGTAAGCAGTTATTAATTACAGATAATCAATTACTTCTAAGTAATGCAGATTGTAGTAGTTATTGTAAAGGAAGTTATTGAGTTTTTGCAGGTTAATCCCATGTATTTCAGTTTGCTATGAAAATGTCAATAACATAATGTTAATAGAGAATTTTTGGGGATATAAAATCGAAAATTGGGGATGAGTATTAAAAAAATACTGGCAAGACTGAGGAGTGGTACTTTTTAGGGATGCAAAATAAGATTTTACAAATTGTACTAAATTTTAAGAAAAAGTGTACTTTTTTCAGCCCAAATGTACTAAATTCTTTTTTAATATTTATTATTAAAAATGAACTAAACACGTATATAACAATTCATTTACATTTAATAAAAAAGCACTTTAAAATTCATGCGTACTAAGTACTTGCATATGCTCGTATGTTAACTTAACAATTAATTTTAATGTATTAATTTTAAAAGGTACATAATGACTATTAGTTGTTGAGATCTGAATATTAAAGTATTTTTTATGACATACTTCTTGCTAACAAATTCTTACTCATTTCTAAATTGTAGCAGCACAAATTAGATTAAAGACAGTCGAAACAAACAGCTGTTCCTCTCTATGGTTTTTATTATATTTTGATACGAAAATATTCTTTCGACATTTGCACATGAATGTGGTATGGAAAATATATCTATAGCAAAAAATGGGATAATGATGAATTTTTTAAAATACATTTGTGCAATGTAATAATATAGGGAAAACTTTTAAATAGTGCTAAATTAGTCATTAGGGTGCTATTGTGTTTGTGACTCTCAAATAGTGTTAAAAAAACATACAATTGTACCAATTGTACCATTTAATATCGCTGGGTTGTTGTCTGTGGTGATAAGTCAAATCTCTAGTCTATGCGGAAAAGCCAGAGATGGTTGACGGCTTGAAAAACAAATTTTAATGCACTATTAATAATAGAATGTCGTAAATGCTGCAAATAATTGATTAGTTTTTGGCAAGTATGCCGGAAATCATATTTGAATTATAATAAAAACTAAAATAATCTTTTACATTAAATCAATTTCATTTCAATTGGCTTTCAGTCATTAAAATTAACATTAACACACCTTGTTATTCCTAATCAATAGTGATCATCTGCCAATTCGTAATAAACGTGGTCACTAATTAATTGTAAATAATTTCTTTGAGTGTACATACAGTACACTAAAATGTGTGTGTTAAGTAAATAATTATAAAAGTAAATTATTTTTCTGATTGTACCAGTAGCTTTTCATAATTGGGAGTGTGTTTTGAAAACACAGAAAACAGAATAATCGTGCATGCAATAGTTATTTTCACTTTATTAAATTTTAATGCCAATTTTTAGTTTTCTATTTGTCTGTCTAGTGGCAGATTTGTTGCAAATAACACTATTAAATTGCGAATTAAGTTGGCTTACACAAACAATATAATAGATTTTTATCTTAATGGAGAGAGAAGATGTTATTTAAGAGAAGCGTTTATTTAACTGAAGTGTGATAAATATTGTTTTTATAAACTTAATACTCGTACAGTGGGATAGATTGAAAAAAAATATGAAGCAGTCGATGTCAACAATTAAAGTTATAAAAGTTATCTAAACCTATTAAACACTTTAAATATTTATTAAAGTAAAAAAATAGCTTAGATTCAAAAGTTGTTAATCAAATTTCGAGTTATAAAGATTTGCAATTTTCTCTATTGAAATCGTTTTATTTTTATAGGTTAACTTTAATAATAATAGTAGTATGTATATGTTTTATGTCAAAGCCAAGTGCATTAGTATTGCACATTGCTTGTTTATCTGCCACATTTTGTGTTTATCTAACCAGGTACTTATAAATCAGAAATAAGTTCATAGTTACGCCCCAACAGCAAAAATATTAAGCAAATCAATCATATGAAAAACAGTCTTGCCCTTAAGTACCCATAATTTTATTTTATTATTTATTTATGAACTAAATATGCAAATGCCATTATAGGAAACTTTCACTACTTAAAAACGTAGACCAAAGCTAAGTAAACTTAACTGGACTTCTGGCCAAGTGGCAAGTGCAAATACAAATACGAATACTTACAAGTACATACAATTGTTTACCTACAAGTTTAAATAAGTGATTTTTGTAACAACTAACTAGTGGTTTATTGATTTAACTAATAAATAGCCCAAGTATTTGAATAACTGTTAAAGCAAACCTATATTTGCTTTATTTAAAATTTAAATTTTAAATACTGAATACAACAGCTAATAAAAAATATCTAAACAAATTGTCAACCGTTATATTTTATACTTTCCAAATATTTATAAAGTTTAAGTAAAATGGGTTTTAATTATTTACCAAAACCGTAGAGCATTAATAAAGTTTATGGTTTATTTTACGAGTAGCAAGATTTCATGAAATTAGTTATGTATTGTTTTTCAATAAATTAAAGTTTAACGGTTTTTACTTAATCCAAATGAAAATTAATATTAGGCTGTTGCACTAAATACATTTAAATTCAAAAACATTTGCTTTTTTAAACTTTCTCACACTAATTCGAAGTACATAAGCAGCGCTGCCAGAAGTAAGATTTTACCTTATTTTTTTTTAAATTTTTTAACCGAAAAAAGATTTTAAGATTTTTTCACCAAAAAAACGATTTTTTGTTTTGTCTAGACGAAGGTTAGGTTCAATTAAAAAAATCTTCTTTGTTCCCATTTGAAAATTTTTAAACTAACCGATCTCAAAAAATGTACAATTTAGTATAAGAAAATGAATTTTTGTTGTTGTTTTTTTGGTTAGTGTTAAATAAAATATGAATTGTTTTTATTATTTATAATAAAAAAAACTACTTATTTCCAAAAATAAGACTTTTTTTGGCGAAATTAAGATTTTTTGCTGAAAATTTCTGGCAGCCTTGTACATAAGAGAAGCAAAGCAAATAAATGCCAAACAAAAAAAAACACAAAGAAAAATTTTATTCTTTTTATACTCTTACAGTATTTGTATTTACTCATTCTTGCTCACTATCATAGCTGCCAGATTTGACGATTTTTTGTTTCAAAAATAGCAAAGTGACGATTTGAAGATTTTTTCATTAAAAGTGACGATTTTCTGAATTATTAAAATTATGTTTGTTTTATTAATGTTTTTGATACCAAATTCTCACTTTTTTGAGACAACAACTATTTTTCTCATTTCATATCATTAATATTAAGAAGAGTATGACATATTTCAAAAACAAAACTAAGTAATAGTAGTGTTTTCTTAATTATTGACAATTGTTAAGTTTAAGTATAATAATTTCAAATAATATTGAGTCAGGATAATAGAAATTACTTATTTCTCTGTAAACATAAAAAACAATTTGAAATGCTGAATTCCATGAAGTGAAATTTTTAGAGGAAACAATTTCTGAATTTCAACAGGGAAATCCTACATAAACTTCTCCTATTTTAACAAAACGTCCAGAGAATATTCAGAGAATTTAAATAAAAAAAAATACGGAATTCTTTGAAAATAAGTACCTGTATATTATGGATGAATTGGATTCTATACTCAAAATGTTATTTAAAACTTAATAAACTAAATTGTTTTGACATTGAAATTTAACCTGAACTGACCTAAACACTCTTCAGTTTAATTTATGTATTTTAATATGTATTGAACAAGAGACTATATAGACTTGAATTTTTATGACTTCATTTAAATACAACTTCCAAAATGCTATTAGAAATAGTGACTTTTTATTTTCCATTTTTTTTTTGACGATTTTTAAAATTTGAAATGACGATTTTTTTCTTTTTTATCGGGATTTTGACGATTTTTTCCGAAATTCATCTGGCAGTCCTGCTCACTATAAGCAAAATAAAGTAAACATTTTTTTTGCTAATATACTGTAGTATTTTGCAATGTTTTTATTTTACAATATGGGTATTTTAAGAACTAAATGCAAGCAATGGGTATTGTTGTTTAATTTGTCGTTTTTGCATCGTTTTTTTAAATCGTTGTGATCTTTCCCAAGAAATAAATGAACTAGAAGATTAATGGATATATAATGGACATTAAAATAGGATATTACAATTTTTAAAAAAATGCCAACTTAAGCCAAAAATGCTTAGTATAAAAAATGTCTATGAAAAGTTGCAGTTTTTATTATTTGATAAAAATACAAAGATATTTTAATTAATAAAAATATTGGGATTTAATTCTATAATTCTATTTTAATATGCAACATTACATATTTTGCATTTCAACTAACGATATACTTTTTGTTTTTAGTCTTTTTCTTCTTTTTTCTCTCCTGTAATATTTATCCAATTTCATACAAATAAAATAAAACTTGCAAAATACTCGAGTATTTCAATAAGTAGTTTAAAAACTGCCTCTCCAAACACGTGCATATTCGTATTCTTTAACACTTATTGTGTTTATTTTGTACAAAGACAATATTTATTGTGTTTGTATTTTATAAGACAAAGAGCATTTTACTTTATAAAGAGAAGATCGAATAAAGCAAGTAAACGAAAAAAAAAAATAAATGTATTTATGTATTTGTTTTTTGTACTTTTGCAACAGCTTAATAAATAAAAATAAAGAGAAAAACTTATTTAAAACGAATTAGACATAAAGGAACCGTTTATTTTGAAAGTGACATACCTAAATAGATATACGAGAATTTGTTAAAATGTTCAGATTTTATGCTGCCACTTAGAAGTTGTTGCCTATATCCTGGTATCTAAACTTTAAAATGGGGGATTTTTTCCAATTTATTGTCACATAATTCTACATTTTCGAAGTAAAAAAAAACTTAGTTGTTAACACTATAATGTCTAAAAACTAAATGAGAATAAATGAAAATGAGCCTTTAAAATGACATATGAGTTACTAAACACAAAAATCACGTTCAAAAGAATTTTTAAGATAAAATTAAAATAAAACTAATTATTTGTTCAGACTTCTTCTACATAAAACATGTAAGAAAGTATAGTCGGTCAAGCCCGACTATACAATATCCTACACCCAGTATATGTGTAAAAACAGTTTTTCAGAAAGGGGCGCTATGACCTATTATGGACATTAAGTGTTGAAGTGATTTTCGAAGAGGATCTTAGATGAGAGCTTTGACTAATTATGGACCGACCGTTATAAAATAAGGTGTCATAATATCAGTATATGTGAAACTTATTTATCTTGAATTTGTCGTTAAAGTGATTTTCGGAAGTGGGCTTTATATGAAAAAAATTGTACCGATCATCATAATTATAAATTGGGCCGAATGATTTGTGTATATATAAAGCATAATTGTATTGAATATTATTTGGATACCAACATTTTTAAGAGAGTTATTCTATTTAAAGTGATTTTCGGCAATGGTCTTCATATGGAAGCTATGATCAATTATATACCGATCTAGATAAAATTTGTAAATATTATTAGGCTCATGTACAACTTATTTGTGGCGAAGTTTGTTTGGATATGTACATAAATCATACATTTATGACTGATAAATTCCTATTTGGGGAGGATATTTGTATGAGGGCTAGGTTAAGTAATATACTGATTTCAAAGAATTTCAATCGCAACAGTTCTTTGACCGATATCTTTAAAATTGCGACCTGTACTCTGCACACCAGCTTTACGTGGACAGCCAGCCAACCAGACAGACGGCCGGACGGATATCGTTAAATCAACTCAGGAAGTGGTTCTGAGTTGATCGGTATACGTTTAGATAAGTGTTTGACTAATATTTATTGGCGTTACAAACATCAGCACAAATCCAATACATCCTTCCCACTGTAGTGGTGTAGGGTATAATAAGTTTTCGAACTTAATAAATGTTAAAATATTTTCCATGTGTAACTCTACCTTCAGTTAAACACCAAAATTAAAATATTTGTTTTCCAGCAATTATTTGCGTCACAATCATAAAAAAAATACAATATCAATTAGATTATTAAAAAAAATCAGTTATTTACAAACAACAAATATGTAACATATGTTTATGAATCAGTTTTATTTTTTTTTTTTTTACGTGTGTGACTTTCTCTACTTTCATTTGAAATACACAAAACTAGTATCAACCACTGCTACTGACCGTTTGATTCATACGCAATAACTATGTGTACTGTGATCACCTTTTTTGATCAAACGCACCGCTACAGCAACAATAAGAGCTTTGTTTGGTTGGTGTCTTTAACAATAGAGACAGTAACAATTGAACTAACAATGTCATCAAGTTTAACCAGATTTTTAAATTGATGGTTAATTGATTAGTTTAGGAAATCCATCTTCTAACTAACTAAATCAAAACAAACTAAGTATACAGCACTGGCCTACTGTATATATTTTTCACTTTTCTTGATGATTTTGTTTTTTTTTTTATTTTTATTTTTTAATTATACAGTACAAACATGTATTTAAAAAAAATGTGTATGAATGTTTTGTTTCAATTCTTAGAATATGTCTAATAATATAAACGAGCCTATTTACATACTTTTAAAGTTTATAACTTTTTTCTTCGTGCTTTTAAGTGGGGTTTTAGTTGTTAATTTTCTTAAACAAAAACAAAACTTGAATACACTGACGATAACCCAATTAAAAATGTTTTTAGCACAATTTTTTGTTAAACTTTTGTTTGGTTTTATATACAAGTTTAGGTGTTTTTTTTTTTTTTTTTTTTTTGTTTTTTGGTGAGTATTCAAAACAAAAAAACGCTTAAATAACTTAAGGGCATTAAATAAATTACACATACATATGTACTCGTACATAATCAACACCTTAGAATTTATTAAAAGTTGTTTACACCTCTTTTTTGTTTTCATACACAAACAAATAAACAGAATATTTATTACTCCAGTTTATTATTTAAATAATAATTCTTTTATGTTTAGGTATTCGTATCTATGTATGTAAAAGTACATTGAAGCAAATGACCCATATTACCAGCTCTAAGCAGTAGTCTCACCTCATAATACAAACTACTAGATATTTCTTGCTTATAATTCTTGTCATTCACTTTAGTTTAGTTAAGTATTTAAATTGTTCATACAATTATAAACATAACAAAAATAAACATAATAAAGGGTGTTTTTTTAGATGTATAGAACTTTGAAATGGAATAAAACAAAAATGATTTTTTTAAATTAACATGCAATTTCCTTTATTCGAAAGACATTCATCTGGCATTATAGTTAATTTAAATATTACTTCTGGCATATGACCGCCACAGCTGGCTCAGACCTAGTCTAAACGGGAGGTCCAATTTTCAATGATTTTTTCCAACATTTGTGGCATATTGTTATCGGGCTTATTGACATAGACCAGCGACTTCACATATCCCCACAGAAACTTGAAACTACAATTACCAAAAAACGTTTCCTTCAATAAATCAATTGTGGCACGAGCTGTGTTATATGTTATGCCGTCTTGTTGAAACTGCGACTCCTGTGGCCAAATTACCGCATTCGTGATCGAATGAGCTATCGTATCGAAAAATGATTTCGATATCGAAATTATGATAAAATGTACTAAATTTCTTGCTCGATATCGAATGCCATAATCTCAAATAAGAAAATTACGATCAATTTTACTCGATATCGAATGCGGTAATTTGGCCCCTGTACATCATGATTGTTCAATTGACTGACCAGCTTTGTTTTTTAAATTATTCCACCAGTCCATAAAGTACACCAAAAAGTCAGTTTGTAATACGGCAGCTTTGTGAACTCCATCGCTAAACAAAATTCGCTGATGAAAAACAGGATTTCGTATTTCGAACAGAACCATGATTTTCAAAATAAATTTTCACAATATGGAAGTGTAGTTCAGGCATCGCGACGGTCTATTCATGTTGAAATGCCAAACCAAACAAAACATAAATCACTTGACAGCTGAAAAAATGGTCGCAAGTTAAAAACAGTGTTGCCAACTTAAAGTTCTATACATCTAAAAAAAACACCCTTTATAAACAACATTATTAAATTAGTTTATTTATTATAAACTTGTATTTACATGCCATTCTCTTTTATTTTTTGTTCTGCATTCTGATTTTGCTAACTACATGTAAGTGTATATGGTGACATTATTTACTATAACTCATACCATGGTACTTAAATTTAATGAATTTGTTCTAGACTCAATGTGTTGCACTACATTGGCACACTGTTCCAGAACAGTAAAAGCCAACAATGTAAACTAGACTCAGAAATTGTATAACAAATGACACAGATATTTTGATTTTAAACTACTAAACGTGTTAGTAGCGTGCTTTTACAGAATTAAGTTGGATATTTCACGGTAGTACGTACTTAGGTGGTTCTAATGAAAATAATGTTGCTGTAGGTATGTACATGTGGGGGTGTTTTTTGTTGTTCTAATCGGGAAAAGTTTCTACAATATCGTTTTTTTTTAAAGAGTTGCAAGGTCTAACTAGTTGTTGCTAGTGAAGGTGAACGAGGTAGTTGTTTTATAAACACTAAATAATACTTTACTGGAGTCTTGATATTTATCTATAATATACTCGTATCTTATTAAAGTTATCTTTTTTATGTAATGTACACATCTCGGGTAGGGTAGGTATGTGCTGATGTTTGTAACGCCCATAAATACTAGTCCTACTCCCATCTTAAAGTGCTAAGAATCACTTTCTGAGTCGATTTAACGATGTCCGTTCGTCTGATTGGCTGGCTGACTATCCATGTAAAGCTTGTGCCAAAGTAAGAATTTCACAATTTTGGAGACATTTCCATAAAATTTAGTACATGATATTTTTTCTGTCCAAGGACGGCTGGGATTGAAATTGGTTGAAATCGGTACATTACATAACCTAGCCCCCATACAAATGTCCTCCGGAAATGGGGATTTAGGCGTCATAAAAGTTTGATTTATGCATGTATGGAAACAAATTTTGTCACAAATAAGTTGTTCATGAAGCCTTATCACATCTTCAAATTTTGTCTAGATCGATCTATAATTGACCATAGTTCCCATATGAGGCCCAATTCTGAAAATCATTGTAAAGAGCATAACTCTTTTAAAAATGATGGTATCCAAATAATATTAGATCCAAATAAGTTTCATATATACAGAAATCATTCGGCCTAATTTTATGATGATCGCTCCATAATTAGTTATAGCTCCCATATAAGGTCCACTTCTGAAAATGACTTTAAGGCCCCGATTATCGTTCACAACACTAAAATGTTCTGTTGTCTCGACTACAACACAACATTAATTTTTCATATGATTAAGCCGATAAGTGTTGTAAATCGTAATCGCAGTTTACAACATCACTATATTTAGTGTTGTGAACGGTAATCAGGGCCTAAATTTTAAAAAATGTTGGTATCCCAATAAAATTGAACACAAATAATTAATCATTGCTCCCATATAAGACCCATTTCTGAAAATCACTTTACCAAGTATAAATCTTTTAAAATCGTTTATATCGAGATAAAATTGAACATAAACAATATTTACATGCATATTTATAGAAATTCACAAAATTTTTGAATAATCGATCCATAATAGATCATAACTGTCCTAAAGCGCCCATTTCTGAAAAACTGTTTTTCAACATATAAACTGGTGTAGGGTATTTATGGTCGGGCTTGACCGACTATACTTTCTTACTTATTTCTAATCGATCTTATTACTAACTTAAATTAGCAACTGGTCAAGATTGTTCTTGGCAACTCAGCTGTTTTTGTGTAACATGTTACTGTTAAACATTTTCAGTTTGATCTATAATTTAACTATGAATCGACTTATAAACGAACAACGCTTGCACACTGTTGAATTTTATTATCAAAATTCAGTTGGGTTAAGATCGAAGCTCATTTATGGTTGATTAGAAACTATAAACAAGCTTAATTTTTGTATTTGGTGTGAAGAGTAGCCAGAAGCATTGCAAGACCTACCAATGCATCCAGAAAAATGCACTGTTTGGAATGGATTATGGGCCGTTGGCATCATTGGACCGTAGTTTTTCAAAGATGACGAAGGCAGGAACGTTACTGTGATGGCGAGCGATGATTACAATTTTTTTCCCCCAAAATGGAAGAGCTGAATTTAGCTAACAAGAAGGTGCCAGAGCCACACAGCACGCGAAATAATGGCCCAATTGACCAAGTGTATGAAATATTTGAGGCGTAGCCATGGTCAACATTTACGGGATGTATTTTAGATATGTACTGTCAAATTTTCCATCTGTAAAAGTTGTACACATCGTGTGATACATATAAAACTTTGCATGTGTAAAATACATGTGTATATACACATGTAATTTTTTCGATTAGAACACGCTCTATTTTCCTGTGACAAACATAAACAAAACAGCTGGTTTGTTTTGAAACAAAATTGTTTGAAAAAATATATTGTAAAGAAAAATTAAAGAAAATTGATAATGAACATGGAAAAATAAGTATTTTTCGATATTTAATAAATTAAATTATGTGTAATATATTTATTGTAGTTAAATTGGCTAAAAGAAGCAATTCTTTAAATTTATACACGTTAAAAAGTCAGCTTTTGTTTACATTTATAGATTATGTCATACGGAAAAACATAAGCAGGTATGATAGCAAAAATTATGAATCTTATGTAAAATGGAAATTTTGACATGCATACGGAATTACATAGGGTAAGGAAAATGACAGTACATATGTAAAATATGTACATCCTGCCTGATAGCACCTTAAGCTCGTAAAAATTCACTCTTTACAAAAGAATACTGCGTGAAGTTTGTCATTTCATTTTACATACACCAATAAATTTCATTTATAAAGTTATTCATTTCTCAATATTAGCATAATTTCAGTTTGTGTTATTTCTCAAGAGAATGAAAGAAAAGTGGTTTAAAAAATTTATTTATATCAATTAATAAGTATAAACGCAACATTTATTCCATAAATTTACTAATTCTACTTAATATGGAAATTAAGTTTCTAATTCAGCATAAAGTTACAACTATTAACTGTAAATAATCAAATCGTTTGACTACATAAAACGTGGACAGAAATATTTTCTTATTTCTTATTTTATTTTCTATTTTATAACAAAATAATAAACAGTGTATAGTATCAGACATGTATTATTAAAACCTTTCATTTTTATACTCTACACCACAATAGTGGGGAGGGTATATTGGGTTTGTGCTGGTGTTTCTAACGCCCATTAATATTGGTGCAACATCCACCGTAAAGTATACCAATCGACTCAGAATCACTCCCTGAGTCGATTTAACACTGTCCGTCCATCGGTCTGGCTGGCTGGCTAGCTGTCCATGTAAACTTTGTTCAAAGAATACAGGACGCAATTTTGAAATATCTTTTAATAAACTTTGGCACGTGATATTTTTTCGGCCCAAGGACGGATGGGATTGAAGCTGGTGGAAATCGGTCCATTATTTCACCTGGCCCCCATACAAATGTCCTCCTGAAATAGGAGCTTAACAATCATAAATGTTTGAATTATGATAGTATCCAAACAAAATTTACCACAAATGAGTTGAAGCTAAATCACATCTACAAATTTTGAAAGGATCGGTGCATAATTCGTCGTTGCTCCCATATAAGGCCCACTTCCCAACATTACTTAAAAGAGCATAACTCTTTTAAAAATGTTGATATCCAAATAATATTGGACACAAATATGTTTCATATATATACAAATAATATAATCTCGCATATAAGACCTCTTTGTACTTCACTTTAACCTCCATAAATCTTTTAAAAGTATTTATATCGAGATAAAGTATAACATACACAATATTTATATTCACAGAATTCATGACACTAAATTTTTGGATAATCGGTCCATAATAGGTCATATCTCCCATATAGCGCCCATTTCTGAAAAACTATTTTTTTATATACTGGGTGTAGGGTATTATATGGCCGGACTTGACCGACTATACTTTCTTACTTGTTTTATACTAAATTTATACCAAGTTTTTTTATACTAATTGAAACTATTTTATAAATAATTTATTTAAAGGATTAGGTTTTATATTTAGTTCGTTTATTTGACCTTTTCTAATATTTAATAGTTTCTTCTTTTTTCAAGCAATAAGGTCAATTGCATTTTATATACAAATATTTTATTTTATTTATATATATTAATTTCCGATATTTCGCTATCACAATGGATAGCTTCTTCAGGGATAATATAAGTTTTGAATTATAATAAAATAATAATTGAAGTATTTACAAAAATGAAAAAATTTTTTGTATTTTTGTAAATACTTCAATTATTATTTTATTATAATTCAAAACTTATATTATCCCTGAAGAAGCTATCCATTGTGATAGCGAAATATCGGAAATTAATATATATAAATAAAATAAAATATTTGTATATAAAATGCAATTGACCTTATTGCTTGAAAAAAGAAGAAACTATTAAAGATTAGGTTTTATTTTAAGCAAATTACGAAACATTTCAATTTAAAACAAAATTCACCAAAAACGTGTTCGCAATATTTATGAAGAAAAGTAAAAGTTTACTAATAAAAAAAACACGAAACAGGAGAAATTTATAACTTGCAACATAACAAAAAAACAAACATTTTATATTAAAAAATGCAAACAAAATAATACTAACAACCACAGCCACCAGCATCAAATCAAAAATTCATGATAAACCAACAAACATGAAATTCAAACGCAACAAAACAAGATGCAACAGACATGGCCAAACAAAGTAAATCATCTTTATAAAACTTGTTCAATGAATTTCAATTTCATGAATTGTTTAAAATAAAAGCTGAAAACTTAACTTACAATAAATAACTTACCATTACTTTGGTGTTGATATGGTTGTGGCAATACTTGTCTGGATCCATAAAAACTTCTGCTGCGGGTACTGGGTATGGGACTCCAACTATAAACCAGTGGCATTAAGAACAATAATGACAATAAATTAAAATGCCAATCCATTGTTGCAGTCCAACTAAATATGTTTTGTGTGTTTATTTGTTTATCTTCTTTCTACTCTACTACACTTTTCTGTAGATTTTTTCTAAAATGTTTAGATCTAGTCAGAGTATTATGTGTCTCTTGATATCTATAGGTGTTTTGTAGCTGTTACTTTAAATGTCATTTCACAGCAAGAAAATATAGAAAAATTATCTTTTTGTTATACGAAACATTTCAAAATATAATCAAACATAAATACGTAATTATGAACGGTTCTCGAGTTTTCAACATTTTTAACAAATTCGTGTGTTTCTCATGTATTTTTTATTATTATTATTATTATCAAAAGCGTTTTATTTCTCGTTTATTAGTCACTGTGTTTTTATTTAATTTTATTTTTTTGTTAAATTTCACAGATTTCTTTTGTATATTTTTTATGTTTATGTTTATTTTGATTTGAGATTTTGTCTGCTTCTCACTTTGTTACATCTTTGTTCATCTTCAATGACAGAGCTGATGTTTGATTTAGATCCATACACCACCAAGTTCAAGGTAAAATTAAGCCATGACTAGCATACGTAAGAAGTTTTATACCGGCGTTTAAACCCGCAGCGTGTTCACCAGCAACACCCGACTTAAGAGTGGTTTTTACCATAAACCAAGAGCAGCCAGCTTTGGCTTAAGAGTACGCAAATGTTTTAAGGTAAAACCACTATAAAACATTGTATTAAACTCTCTTTTTTCTGTTTACCAATTAAGAGCTGTTAACGCTAAGGAGGCCAACTAGAGTTTTTCAAATTTCAAAATTGTTCGGCGTTCTAGTGTGGTGTGCTTACCTTTACGAAGCATACAACAACATGCTTGCAACCTCAAACTAAGGAAAGTTATGTTGGTGGTTAGCTTTTGTCGCTTGAGTATTTAAAGTTTTCTTAAAAATTGATTTTTATCAATGAATTTAATAAATCATATTTAAAGTTTGTTTCTTGAGTCTTTCGTTTTGCGCGCCATAAAATCTCAGTCAAATGAAATATTTTCAAAGAAATTATTAAATTTTTTTATTATAAAAGGCGTTTTTATCTGAATACATTGTTATTAAAAATTAAAATTGTAACAGTTTTCCACAGTTTAAAAAAATATATCAATCAACACTAATTTTTCTTACACACTTTAGCGGTTCATTAAGCACATCAAGTTATATTGAATTCCTTACCATTTTGTATACGAGTATATACATATGTGTTTATTTTTTTGAACGACTTTTAAACTTTTTATGATTGAAAAGTTTAAGCCAGTTTTATTAACATTGACATTATTTAAATATTTGTGGTTATTTGAAGCATATGTTCAATTGATTTTACCTGCATTTTGTAGGAGAAAAATAAGTTTAAAGCCTACATAAATATATATTCAATGTAAAGTGGAGTACCTACATATGTATTACTTAGTGGTCTGGGTTATTTCTATAAATATTTTAATAATTTCAACATGAGTAAAGTGGTATCAATGAGTCTTTGCCACAATAACTATTAGAAGAAAATCACTTGTATTACAGTAATTGGAATTCTATTGGAAGCAACTTTCTTTCCATGAAAATGAGAATTCGTAATTGATATTAAGAAACTAATAATTGTAATTTAGAAATTAAAATTTTTATGAAATTTGTCAAATATTTTTTACTTAAAAAATACATAACATGGTTTTGAGATACAAATCAAATTATTATTATCAATTTTAATTTATTTTGTTGTTTATTTCTACAGATCAAATTGGATTTCTGAATTTCATTTTGTCATTTCTCAATATTAATTTGCATTTCTGAATTTCAAATTGTATTTTCTCAAATTTAACTTGAAAAGATGTGGATATAAAATTACAAGTTTGAAAAAAAATACAATCAGAAACACTTACTAAAAAAAGGGAATCTTTGCAAGTTGTAGTAATGCAACTAGAACACTCAGTGAAATAAAATTGTTTATCTAAAGGTTTTACTCATATAATGAGAATACAACCAAGGCTAAGGCCTTTACCTTTACTTTAATAAATAAATAATTGCTTTGCTGTAACAACGATTTAATCATCATTATTTTTGGCGAATGTAAAAATATGGTTTGTTATTGGAGATAAAAAAGGATATTATGTTGAAAAGGAGTTTGAAATAACTTGGTTTTTGATATATACAGTGGTTCACAGCTTATTTTGTGCAATGCATGCAAAGTGAAAATGTTATACGCCTATTTTCTATATTCCACTACGAAGTGAAACTAAATCGTTTTCAATTCCACATGGACAATTTCATGGCGTTCTAGAAAACGAGGTGAAACTTTTAACTAAGATGAACGAAACTGAAAGTGATATTTTTCAAATCATTTTCACAAAATTTAGAACACAAAATTAATGAAAATTTCACTTCCACTTCATTTTACAAATGTAGAATCCAGGTGATAGTCTAACAAACAAAAATAAATGAAAATGTACATTTTAATATATTAAAACTTAAAAAAAAACTATAGGGATTCAGAATATAAATATTTGAACATACTTGTATATGATTGCGATAACCGTAATATGTTAAAGTTAACATTCATATAATTGTGGTAATCATACATATTTTTGTAATAATAAAGAATGTGTTTATAGGATTTATATTCATGATGAGTTATTATTAAACTTATAAACAGTTTGAAATGATTGCAATGATCATGTACAATAATATTTATTTCTCTTCTAAGCTTTATACATATAGTGTTGATAAACATTGAGACATATTTCTAAACACAGACACACACACTAGAATGTCTTATATTTACTACGTGATCAGTCTGATGATTATACTTACCAAATCAGTCTGTATGTCTGCACTAGCTACTAGTCTGACATTTTTTTTTTATCAAATACTAGCATTTTATCAAATATGCATTCCAAAAATTAATTTTTTCACTTTATTCTAGATCACCATACCATCTAAAATAACATAAAGTACAACACACGCTTTTATAAGGATTCTAATAATGTGTGTAATTTGTATATTTGTAAATGCAAAACGTACCATTATAAGAAAAATTAGTACCATAAAGACCCCAACAAATATGTACAGTGCATAACATCCACTAAATCATAATATTATGGATTCAATATATTAAGGATCTAATTTTATATTTTTAGATTCACAAGAAGAAAGAAAGAAATTTTATTAATTAATGCTCCATTTTTGCCGTCTTACTTTATTGACGGTCAAATGAGCTAAAATTTAATTTCATTCGCGATAATATAACAATATTCAAAAATTAACATTACAAGAAATAACACAAATATACATATACTTTATATTTAATTCACACGTAAGCAATACAGCTTTTTTCCACTTTTCTAAAGGTGAGTGAGATCAATCATTTAAATAATATTTGAATAGTACCATTTAAAGTACCAATTTCATTTTTTACCCCATAAGTACATAATAATACATTCATATGTTTATGTCCATAAATTTTATGAAAAAAATTTATTTTACCTTAACAGAGACCGAAAGTAACTCGTCCATATAATCAAAAATCACTAAAAATAACTGTAACAAATTATTTTTGTTTATATGGTTTGGTATGGCCTTCATTAGTTTTTGTTGTTCTTCAATGATTTGGTGAGAGACAAACCAGTGTTGGCAAACATGGTACAATTGTAATTTTTTGATACATTTTAGACACAGTTGGTACCGTGTAGGTAAGTATATCATTTAAGTTACTATTTGTGTAATAGTGCACGCCAAAGAGATTTTATTAAATTATAAAAACAATATAAATCTATATATTTTATCAAAAAAAGAGCCGACAGGTGGCTGGTACTTTTTTGAAATTCGAAATTCAAGTGACCATATGGGGTAAAAATAGTCCCCATAGAACGTTCCGTTAACATGTATATCCCCTACATAAATAAACATAGAAATACTATATTAAATGCATCTGGCTCAGATCAATAAAGACTAGTTAGAAATCTTTTTCTTACTTTTTTGAAATTCGAATTCCTATGGCCTAAAAATTGTATTCTTTTTTGGTACTTTTTTATCAAAATGTATTTTCTCACTAAAAATTCCATGAGCTATTATTTTCAAATAGTGCGTATTAAGGATAATTAATAGGTACTTTTTTTTAAATTATTTTTTCACGGGTGACAAAAAAGGGACAAAACGGGGTAATAACGGACAATTGATATTATTTATTCAATTTAAAAATAAAAAAAGATAAAATATTCTTCCATCCACACAAAAAAGAACCCAGAACATGCTATTCATGACTCAAATATAAAGGTGTAAAAAGGACCAAATTTCAGTACACTTATATTGGTACTTTTTTGAAATTAATTTCTACTACTCTATTCTATTAGGTACAAGTTGTACCTATACACATCTTACTAAAGGCGAGGTAAAAACAAAAATGTTATGTGCCACGCCTACTTTCATGCCCCATCTCAAAAAATAAATGTTTGTATGTATGTCCTTTATAGAATCGTAAACTATGTATTTGATCATGTGGCATTGGCAAAGTTGTTGTGCATGAGCCCGGGAAGGGGTCTGTGTTGGTATAAACATGCCTACTCTAACGTCCATTTTTTTTAATTAATTACAACATCTGCCGAGAAGGCCAGACCGCTGGACCGATCTTACTAAAACTTTGACGGAATATAACTAAGACTCCGGCATAACTAAGAATACTTTTTTCGACCGCCTACTTTTTTCAAAATGAACAAAATCAATAAAATTACTCAAAATGAATTGAATATTTGTGTAATATCTTTCTTTCAAAATAATTTTAATTGGTGGCGTAGCAACGCGCGCAAATGTCATCTAGTTTTAAATATGCATCTAAAGATCGAAAATAATTGTAGCCTCTGACATATTAGTTCACATTAAATGATTTTGTGGCTAAATCCAAAAACTAAAGCTTACAATGTAGTTAATCAGGCTTTCAAAATCATTAGAAGTTAACACTTCTATTGCTTCTATTCTTGAAATAATAAATCCAGTAAAAATATATACATACCGTTATCATGGCTCAACCACCGTATTCACCGGACTTGGCCCCCGCTGACTTTTTCCTCTTTCCAAAACTGAAGACACCGATGAAAGGAAAGCGTTTTGCTACGATTGAGGAGATAAAAGAAAAATCTAAACAGGAGCTGTTGGCGAAACCAAAAAGCGCGTTTCAGAAGTGTTTCGAGGATTGGAAAAGACGCTGGCATAAATGTATTATATCTGAGTGGGATTACTTTGAAGGGGACAAGATAGTTATTGCTGAATAAATAAAGACTTTTTGAAAAAATTGAAAATAACGGTTATTTTTTGATCAGACCTCGTGCATATATATTTAACAAGGTTAACTTTTGGCAAATAACCCGATACTTCATAAGTGAGACTGTTTTAGATAATCGCAATAATAAACGCAAGTAATATTCTTAAAGATTTAGAAGTAGCCATCTAACTAACTTTAAACAAATCCCAAATGAAGATGATTTACATTAAAATAAAATTGTTAGAGTAGATATGCTTTGGTAACTTTCTTCCTGAAACACTGGTTGCATATCGTGAACAAATGCTTTATCTTATAGTATTTTTCAATGTAGACCAGTTTAACAGCATTTATAATATCACCAAAAGTTAGATAATGATTCTTTGAAAAAGTCTTACGCCGTATTCTGTTTTATCACTTGCTATAAATCAATATCAATCGAATCATGTTAAAAATGTTGCCATAAGATATACCGAATTTTCGATAAAGTAAGTTTGTGGTTATATTTTATTATTATTTAACAAATATTAAAAGTGGTTCCGTGGAGGTCTAAAAAGTGCATTTTATTTATATAGTTGGTACGAAATACAAAACCCCATTTTCCATCACTGAGACAAACTATTTGAATTGTGGTTGATCTTAATAACTTTTAATATTCCTTCTCTTTTATTTACATACTATAGCCTATCTTTGTTATAAATATTTAAAAAATTGTAAATTAAATATGAACTAAAATAGTGCTGACATTGGGCGAGAAGTAAAAAAAAACCAAATTTTATATTCAAGCTTCATTGATTTGCATTAAATGAATTTTTGATATTTATTTTAAACGTTCGAAAACTGAGATTTACGAAAAAAAATTAATTATAAAACACTCATCTTGATTATTTCCGTTATTTTCTTTTCTGTTTCTCTCAACCACAAACACAAATCACTATCTCGTTGATATAAAAGAAAAAAAAAACGAGTTTTGAATGGTAAATGGTGACAATTAACAACTCAAATTAAAATGGACCCGTTATTTTCAGTATCTGCCTGTGCATGGTTTAAATTTTCAAAGAGTACCAAATACATATTTGTTTTTTTAACACGTTAAGCATAATATTTTAATATGATATCTATATTTTTATTGATTTTAAGAAGCCAAGAATTACGAAAGTACTGGCTTAAAAAAGTACCGAACAACTTAGTTATGTCTGGATTAGTTATAAAAAATCTCTGGTTTGGTCTATTTGATGGGAGTCTAAATTTCATGCCCTCTACCTATAGTACATAGTTTGGTAATATTAAATAATGAATCGGTTAGAGTGTTACTATTTAGTTAACATACGAGTACACGAGTATTTATAGATAATTTCGGGATAAAAATCAAAGTAATAATATCTCTGTTGAATATTTACTGTATTAATCTTGCTGCAAGATGAACAATCTAAATCGATTTAATAATGTTGCAAAATCTAAATATTTATTCCCATAAATTCAATCTTATCGAAATTTGCAACCAAAACTAAACATTTTAAATAAGTACATATGAATTCTAAAGCAAAAACTTTACGTAAATATTATTATTGAAAATATTACAAAACGTTGCATTTCATTGCAATATTGCAATTTATTATCGTAGCCAGTTTAATTAAAATAATGCAGCTGTAAAATTTATGTAATACAATTTTTTCTAAATATTTACAATCGAGTACATAACTATATTCAAAAAAAAAAGCAATTAAAAAACGTTCAATACATAAAAAACTCCAAATAAATATTGGCACATTTCATAATAATTCATTAAAAGCATATGTAATGATTTCAACAATGCCAAAATGGTCAAATAGAAAGTACCATTTATAAAGTATTCATATTTTGTTTGAAGTCATAATAATGTTAATAAATTTATTTTTGGGGGAAACGTGATAAATTTTATTAATTTATACTTTTTCTTATCAATGAACACATTCTTTTAAGGGCAACGACGTAACCCAACAATATGCATAATGGAAATTTTCTCTATTTAACTTAAAATTTTAGATTTATTCATATGTCTATGTGAAAAAAATTGTTACATAATTATTACTGTTATAAATTATTTAATAAAAAAAAACTTGTAAAGTTTGTATGCTTTTATAAACGATTGTAAATTTTGTGTTACTTTTAGTAGTAATTTAATTTAAATTATTTCCAAATATTTATTTCCATTTTTTTTTTATTTATAAAACTGATTATCTTAATAATGACAAACTTTCAACTTTCATTGCAGAAAATTGCTTGTTTGGGAACATGTATATTTTATAAATTAACACCTTCTTTCTATTGGTTGGCTGGTCACTAATAAAAAACTTTTCTAAGTACAATATTAACCACTACACCATTTCCAATTCATTTGCAGTATTTTCTATAGTACTTTCATATATTGCAAACATTTTTAATTTGATTTTCATTTGGTCCATTTTTTTATCTCAATAACTTTTACACGGATTTGATGCACGACTCACGTGTTTTATTTTTGTAACAATATTATTTTGAAAATGTTAGGCATCTAATGTATTAGGGGCAATTAGGTCCAGTAAATATTTCAATTTAGTATAATACAAAGCACGAAGCTTTTGTTGCCTTTATTATTATAATATTATTTTATTGAAACTGTTTTTCGTTACATTTTATGTCAGATTTAGCCTTGCAGCAACTACAGATTGCCCGCTTTCTTGCCACCGCTTTAGAAGAAGCAATTTTTGATAAGATCACGGAAATTCAAAATGAGGTTTATATATAAGTCAATAACTTAGCTGAAAACTGTTGTTGTGGTAGTCATATGAGCATTTGCCAAACAAAGTGCAGCCGGTGCCCATAAAGTATCGATCTCAGAAAGTGTATGTATGCGTTCAAAGCAGATATATTCAGCATATTTGCGAATACAATATTTGGCCATATATTTTTTTACGCTTTGTTGTGTAGGAGCCAATCATTTGGTCAGCAGTATATACTCCTCCCATAAAAATTAGAAACTGTAGACGACAAGCGTGAAAGCAAACCTTTTGTTAGAAACAATCTGCGGCTTCTTCTTTGCTCCACTGTCGTTAACTGCAGCTGTTTTATGCATTGAGCTTATCAATATAGTTGCTTTTTGTTTGTTTGTTTTTGTGGCTGACATATGACACCAATGTTGCAATGGCACAGAAAGCAAACGCAGATTTGTACAATGGGAGTTGTTTTACAATCAGCAGCTTTGGAGGTATGAATGTTTATTTTGGCGCAGTGTGCCTTCATACGTAAGTTTCCTTTCAAGTATTTTTTCACTAAATCAAAAGAGGCAAAGAAATTGTCGACTGTTATATTTTGCTTCATTAGTCCTTTCGTTCTCACAACTCGCTGCTCTTGCTTCTGTTTAGGCTTTGCATTTTTAGCTTTTCTAAGATATGGCTGTATTTTCAATTGTAATATTATGTATCGTCAATTGTGGTATTGTAAAACGTGTGGAGCAATTGTAAAACGTGTGGAGAAGGACATGCCAACGCTCCCACACCTCACAAATAATAGCAAATTTGTTGTCGACTTGCAACATTATCAAAGCGGAGCATACTTGCAATCATGTGAAAAATAACTTCAGACATTATTGCCCAGAAATTTGGCGACCAAAATTTGCATCAAATAGGCAATGAATATTTTTCCACTGTCATGTAAACAATCATGTTACTAAATAATTCAAATAAGAATGTACATACCTATATACCTTATTTATTAAGTATTTAATTATATTGCATGCGAAAATAGGATTAAATTTGTATCTACGTAATTTGGACCAAATGGTCTCTTAATGCAGAATTCGTATATTTTTTTTAATCTAACAGCAGGGTTAACTCATTTAGATACATTATTATTAAATATGCAAAAAATAAAATTAGCATAAATAAATAAATATTACCTCTGTCTATAACTCGTTCTCTCTTCATTCAGGTTCATAAGAGCTTAATATTATTTTTCTAGATTCGTTCTTTCTTCATTCAGGTTTCTTCATTCAGGCTTAATTTAATTTTTCTAGATTCTTTATTACAAAAAATTTAAAAAGTACCATCAGACCCAAATTAAAAATGGTTTCATTCCGCAAAAAAATTTCGTTTTACTTTTTCTATAGAAGCAAAGTACGGAATAAATTTTACGGAAAAGAACGGAATTAAATTCTGTGACATGGCTGTAGACTCGTAAATTTAGAGAAATATAATACAGAAAAGACTACAGAAAAATTAGAGCACAATACACAGCGCAGTTTTGTCGGCTTTTAATCGTTGCTACAAAAAACACGGTGCATAATTGAATAGTTTTGGCATTAAAAAAAGATTCTTTTATCCAAATGAAATGATATGTAAACATTAATATGTCATAAATATTTACAATAATTTTATAAAAAAAAATAAATACTTTATTGTTTTGAAAACTAGCAAAATATCTTTTTTATACTCTTCACCTTCATGAGAAGGGTATATACTATAGGTTTGTCACTCCGTTTGTAATTTCCACAATATAATTTTCCGCCCCTATAAAGTATATATATTCTGGATCCTTATAGATAGCGGAGTCTATTAAGCCATGTCCATATGTCTATCAGTCTGGACGTTGAAATCAATTTTCTGAAGTCCCCAGATATCTTCGGGATCCAAATCTACAATAATTCCGTCAGACATGCTTTCGAGAAGTTTGCTATTTAAAATCAGCAAAATCCGTCCTCTGAAAATTGCATCAAAAAAACTAATAAACTCATCAACAGATGGCTTTGATTACACAAAGTGTATTAATATTGTTACTAACAAATTCATCAACAGATGGCGTGTTTAACATCCAAGTGTTCGAAAACTTTAAGTGTGTTCTTAAACCGTAATATAAGTGTGTAAAAAGACAGTCTGTTCATTTTTAATTGTGTTTGTGTACATTTAGATAAGTAAAAACTCGTTATATTTTCTTCAAACTACTTGACGCTTTTATTTTGCAATTAAAAAGAATCCGGTTTATTTAAAGGAAATAAACCACCGTTTTTAAAAGGTAAAAACGTAACAACATAATATATATATATATATGTATGTATGTATATAATATAATTATGCATCCACAACAAAGGTGAAGGGTATATAAGATTCGGCATAGCCGAATATATCACTCTTACTTCTTTCTTTAATAACATGTAACACTACAAGTTTTTTTCTCATTTTTATTTTGCACCTCATTATAACGAGTTGTATTTGTTAATGCAAAGAGAAAAGTAAAAAGACAGAAATGCAAAGATGATTAAATGCTTTGTGGAATACGTTACAAACTCACTTTGCAGGAGATCGCAAATAGTTTACAAAGAGCGCAAAGTCTCAGCAAAAATTGTTTATGTGCAAATTTTAGAAACATTTAACTCTTTGCAAAAAAAAAAAGCAATTCGATAAGTGCGAAATGAAAAGTTTATAAATTGTTAGTGGAACAGAGCCTGTACTTTGCGCACCAATTTGCATGGACAGCCAGCCAGAAGGACGAAAGGACATCGTTAAATCGTCTTAGAAAGCGATTCTGAGACGACTGATATACTTTAAGGTGGACCTATATTTTCAGGTGTTACAAACATCAGCACAAATCCAATATACCCTCCCCAATATGATTTTGGAACAATATTTGTCTAATTTTTCATTTTCAAGTTCCTTTTGTTAAAATATTTAGAAAGTAACATTGTAATACCTATAAATAAAAACTACTATTAGTTCTCCCTATGTTCGTGCTTAATTCCTTATTCTTTTAGAATTGCAAAAATTATCTTATTAAATAAACTGGAGATATATACTTAACTACATGTAGATAATTGTAAAATATTTTTAGAAATGGTGTAGTATCAATACTATTCAGTTGTGTACTTGTGAGAAAGTAATAATGGTTTTATTTTTATTATTTAAAGAAAATCAAAATCAATAAAAGATTCAATCAGTATTTAGAAAAGAAAATGTGAACAAGTGATTTCAATGCTTATACCCTACATCGATAAAGGTAGGAGGATTACTTTCTGAGTGAATTAAGCGATGGTCGTGCATCTATTTATTTAATGAAATACATTTATTTATTGTCTTTATACAAAAGTCCCACTCACGATAATGTTTTCCCACAAAAATCTAATTTCATATAGGGAATTCTAAAATAGGTTTTACATCTCTTTAAGGGGAAGATAATTTGTGATCATTGAAAGTTCTCACCAAAAATCTATATTTTTTTTTTTATTTTAAAATTTTTATTTAAAAGTTTTGTTGCTATTTATATACATTATTTACAGTTTTATGTACAAAATTCAAAATGAAAAATTATCTTAGAAGCATTTCTAAATTTCTTAATAAGAATTTATTTACATTAATCTTAAAAGCAGACACAGTATTTATACTTTTTATGTATTGCAGTAAATTGTTATATTCAAAACAGCCAATGTGTTCAACTCTTTGTTTTGTGGTTTCAAGTCTGCTGTCTAGTTGTTCTTAAATTGGAACTGTTTCTTGTATTGAGAGTTGTTTGATTCCTTGAGAAGACTATCGTGTTATGACCAATGTTATAAAGAGATTTGAAAACAAATATAAGTAATTGTAGATTATAGGTTCCGTTCACTGGCAAGATATTTTTACAAATTTCCTTATACAGGGTGATTGTGGGGTAAGTTATATACAGTTTTGTGTGCTTTGTTTTGTACTCTTTGGAGGGCCTGCAATTATAGCCATATATCATTATTAAATAGTTCAAATGACTCTGAATCAATGTTTGATAAAGCATTAATTTTGTAGTTTCGTTAAATTTATATAAGAGACCTATTACTGGATATATTTTTGATTTAATAGTTTCAATATTTAGGTTCCATTTTAAGTTGCTTTGCAATATTACTCCTAAATATTTTACAGAGTTACTCTCCAAAACCTCTTCTCCATTTGCAATAATGCCAAAATTCTCAACGTTTGTATGTAAATGTGGCTTAAATCTTATAACTTTAGTCTTTGTCGCATTAATGACTAACTTATTTAGTCTTGCAAATTCAAAAATTATGTCTGCATCTGCACATGCAGGCTCTTAACGCTGTTTCATGTTTATAGGGATAGAAAATAGATATATCATCTGCATACAAGTATATTTTTCCATTAAGCTCGAGATTCAAAATATCATTTATATAAATAGTAAATAATAGTGGGCCTAAAACGCTGCCTTGTGGAACACCGTGTAGTATATCCCCAACAAAACTTCGACTATTATTTAATTCAACATATTGCTTGCGGTTTGTCAAATAACTTTTAAATAAATCAAGTTCTGTATTCCGAATTCCATAGTATTGAAGCTTTTCAAACATGATTTCATGATCCACAAGATCAAATGCTTTTGAGAAGTCATAAAAAATGCCAGTGACTCCTTTATAACATTGATCTAATCCTTGGCATATGTAATTCACAACATTAACAACAGCATTCTCAGTGCCACTACCTCTTCTGAATCCGTATTGACAATTATACAATAGGTTATTGTTTTCAAGATAATTTAAAAGTTGATGATGTATTATTTTTTCAAAAATTTTATCAATAACAGGTATTAAAGCTATAGGTCTATACATTTCTTCTCTATTAGCATTTACTATTTTAGGTATTGGAACGATTTTTGATATTTTCAATATATCTGGGTATTGAGATGTTAAAATAATGTTATTAAAAATATTAAATAAATAAGGCACTATTTCTAAACCACATTTAATAAATAATTTAGGTGATAAACCATCATGGCCAGCAGATTTATTTGTAGAGAGATTTGATGTTATCTCGTAGATTTCTTCTACTGTTACATTCGTAAAACTAAAAGTTTTATTACAATACCTCAAAGTTCTAAGTCCATTACAAAAATCATTGGATGAGTATATTCTGCAGAGTATTATAAAGTAGGCACCATCTTCTCCTGCTGATCTAAATTTAAAAAGGATAAGAAGGTTAGGTTAACAGGCAGGCATGAAGTGCACAGCTTACTTGTCGAGTCCATAAGCGTTTAAAGAAAATAGATGGAGTAATCACTCCGACTCATTTATGACCGAATAATTCTACCTGAAGGGATCTAAATATCAAATCGCGGTAGCCAATTACTACTTCTAATAAAGTCATCAATTCTCTCTAATTTCATATCGGTTATTTCAGATTGACTATTAAAAGATGGTTGACCCAGAAAGATATTACGTGAAGTACTTATTGCTGGACATTAACACAGGATAAGAATCTGTGATCATTTATATTTCCCAAAAAAATTCTATTTAATTGTTGTCTAAATTGAAAAAAAGAGTATAAACTGTGATCACTTTTTTTAGAATAATAATGCAAAAGCTCGTTAGTCTGTGATCACAGAAATTTTTCCAACAAAAGCAATAGCTATTGTTGCTGAAGAGCTCTTTGAATGGCAAAAGGACATTAAATTTGCCACAAAAAGTGGATTCAGTATAGTGGCAAAAGGATATCAATCCTTAAATTGGCTTTACCCAAGAAAAATAATATAAGTTCTTTAGTAATCCTTCTAGTTTGGAGTTGCGTTCAATAACTTTTGTTTGTTATTATCACCACCAAAATTGAATCGAACAATGCATTGCGGAACTAGGACACATTACATAATTAATAAATTTCAAATAAATTTTTGTTTGAAATTTGAATTCTTCGAACTAAATCTAGAAAAGCTTTACAGAGCAAACACACTTTCTAAGGAACAGTTCTACACTTTTTCAAGTTTAAATTGAGAATATGCAAATTCAAATTCAGAAATCCAAATTAATATTGAGAAAAAACAAATTGTAATTTAGAAAAGCAAGTTGATATTGAGAAATGACAAATTGAAAATGAGAAATTCAAATTGATATTGAGAAAAAATTGGAATTAATGACATGTTTCTAGATAACAAGTGACTCAAAAATTTTATTCAGTTGAGTAAAAAAACTGTTTTTCGTTTTTATAAAACATATGTCAAGCTACGACTAATTATGGACCGATCACAAGAAAATTGTACCGTATTGTTTGTATACATTTGAAATATATTTGTGTTAAATATTATTTGGATATCAACATTTTTGAGTGAGTTATGCTCTTTAAAGTGATTTTCGGAAGTGGGTCTTATATGGGAGCTACGACTAATTATGAAGCGATCTGCACAAAATAGATGTGTAGATGTGATTTGGCTTTAGTTACCATGCATTTGTGATGAAATTTGTTTAGATACTTGCATAATTCAAACATTTATGATTGTTAAACTCCTATTTCGGGAGGACATTTGTATGGGAGCCAGGTGAAATAATGGACCGATTTCTACCATTTTCAATCTTATCCGTCCTTGGGCCAAAAAAATATCACGTACCAAATTTTATTGAAATATCTGCGCACAAGCTTTACATGGACAGCCAGCCAGCCAGACGGACGGACGGACATCGTTAAATCGACTCAGGGAGTGATTCTGGGTCGATCGGTACACTCAAAAAATTCTGTATGTAAAATTAACTGAAATTGTAATATAAAATAAATGAATATTCAGTTAAAAACCGGTCTACTTATTATTCATTTAATTTTAACGAAAAGTTCATTTAATTTTAAATGTCAAAAATTCAACTCCGAATTCCGTAAAATCAACAGAATTTTCAGTTATTTTAACTAGCAAAAAATTTACCACAAATTAAGTAAAATCAACAGAATTTTCAGTTATTTTATGTATTTTAGTTATTAATTAAAATAAAATAACTGAAAATAACTTAAAATATATTTCTAAGGGTCGGTCTATACATAGTCATAGCTTCTGTATAATATCTACATATAAATATCTTATATTAAAATTCACTGTTTGAGAATTATAACATTTAAAATTAAATGAACTTTTTGTTAAAATGAAATGAAAAATAAGTAGATCGGTTTTTAAGTAAATTTTCAGTTATTTAAATTACAGTTTCATTTAATTTTACATACAAAATACTTTAACGTAAACAACTGTCAATATCAAATGCAACTGAAAATCCGTATTAATGTGCACTTAGTTTTTTGAACAAATGTTAGATTCAGTTAAAAATAAATTTTCTTAGAATTTTAAATGTTTATTTAGTTAAAAACAACTGCACGGAATACTTCCTGAATAAACTACATTCCGTTACTGTAATAATATTGTGAGTGTATACTTTAAGGTGGATGTTGGACCAATATTTTTGGACGTTACAAACATCAGCACAAATCTAATATACCCTCCCCAATATGGTGGTGTAGGGTATAAAAAGTACACGTTAATACGAAAAAGTTGGTTTTGGAACTCGACACCACTGGGTGACCGATTTTTTTAATTTTTTTTTATAATGAGCGTCAAATGAGAATATCATTTGAAAGTGCTTTGATATACCTTTCAAATGATTTATAACATGATCCATTTTATTAACCTATTAAAGCACAAATTCTAAAAACGTACTGGGATATTTTACAAAAGTCCCGTTATATCGAAAAATCATCGATATAACGGTAAAAAAAGTATTAAGTGATCAATAGAAACCTTTCATTTGATATATCTTTTATATATATATATCTTTATAAATAAATATATAAAAAATATATATCTTTATAAAAATGGAAAAGTTTTTAAAATTTAATATTCTTTATAAGATGGTATTTAATTATCATGTTATACATCATTTGAAAGGTACGAGTATTTCAATTTTAAAAGTTAGTATAACTGATGGAAGAATATCCACAACTAGCAACGGAAGTACTACATTTGGAAGCAGCAGACTGGTGGTAGAAGAAACGTGGGATAATGTTGCAAACCAAGTAAATGCTATTGGACCTCCTACAAGAAGTGGATCGGAATGTAAAAGGTAGTTTTTGCAAAGTACATTAATTATGAAATAATGGTTTATAAACGTATACATGTGTACATGTATACATATGTATGTATGTTGTACATACATATGAACATATTTATATTAGGTATGGCAAGATCAGAAATGCCGTCTCAAGAAAAAAATAAGCGGAAATATTAAAAGTATTCACAGAACTGGTGGTGGTCAATGCAGTATAAACAACTTGAAGGCAATGGAACTGCATATTGACCGAATATGTCATCTATCGTCGTCATCAGCACGTAGTGGCACTGTGTTGGGTTTGTCTTCTGCCCATAAAACAGTGGAAATAACGCCATCCAGAAAACATACCAAAATGGCAGTTGTGACGCCTACTACAAACGACCGTTTGTAAGAAAATTTAACCACGAGAACAATCACCAGATATATTTGTGGAAAACTGTTCATATATATCACAAGAAGACACACATTCATCTTCTAATCAACCGACACAAAATTTCCACCAGTCACACTGCTAACCTTTGAAAACCATTCATTTATTTACGTACTCGCCCGTGTACCATTCTTTCGCATGAAAATACACTTGTTATCTAGAAACACGCCATTAATATCAATTTCAATTTCTCAATCTGAGTGCCCATATTCTTTCGAACCGAAATACACACAATAGCCCACAAGAAATAATAATTTATATTGAGAAAAAACAAACTGAAATTCATAAAAACAAGTTGATATTTAGAATTGACAAATTGAAAAAGAGAAATACAAATTGATAATGAGAAACATTACAATTTTTATACAATAAATACAAAGTGAGTATTTTTTTTAATATCAATTTCTCAATTAGAGTTTGCATATTCTCAATATTAATTTTAATTTAGAAAATAAAAATTGTAATATTTCTCATTATCAATCAATATCAACTTGCTTTTCTGAATTTCAGTTTGTTTTTTCTCCATATTAATTTGAAAAAAAGCTTTCGAAATACTATGTTAAATGTATACAAATTCGAACGATTTGCTTTTCGAATCAAAATACACAATTCTGAAATACCGAATTTCAATTTGTTATTTCTCAAAATTAATTTAGTTTTCTGAATTTCAAATTGTTTTTTCTCAAATTCAACTTGAAAAGGAACTAGTTCTTTTATTAATGCAGCTGCAAAATGTTTATTATATTTTAGAATTCACCAAAGAATACTTCCAGTATGTACCGAAAATATACTTAGTAGATCTTTAAAAGATGCAAATTTTTATATTAAATAAAAATCAAATTTTTGAAACCGTTTACAAAAAGTTCTTTTGGAACTAATAATTGTTCTCTAGTACTGGTGTAGAAGCAATTTGTAACTAGTAACAAAGAATTAGTTTCATTAAACTGTACTCCAGAATCACAATAGAGTTCTATATAGCGAATTCTAGAAGTAATTGGACAGCACTTGTTTCAAGCCTATAATTGAAGAATCGAATGTGATTCTGGTTATTCTACAACCAGTTCTGAAAATGTCCCTAATTAGTTTCCCAAATAGAGCTCTCTTATGATTTAGAGGTTACTTAAATTTTCTTCAAAAAAAAAATCAATTTGTGATATTATTATTACAAACATTTCCACAACTCCTATATGCCAAATATCAACTGTAGAGTCCTGTATTATAAGAAAACTTTAAACTACATATATATAAATTTTTGTTCATATATTGAATATTTTACACGGCCGGCTCTACCTGTTGTTTTGTTAGCAAACAATTAGACGTGTGTTTTAGTTACTACTGCCAGCTAAAAAAGGCAGCTGAAATATGTACATACGTGCAAACTCAGTAATTTATGTTATTTATTCTGAAATATGTCATCTGTTAGTTTAACCAATTAAAAATGTTTTCTTCTCTTCCAACGTTTTTGTTCATAATGACTTTGGTAACACATCAGCAACATCAGAAAGTTATAATGTCAATTGTGAGGACAATCGTTATCATGATCTTTTAATCAACGAAAATCAAACAAATCATAAAGATACTGCGACTGCTACTTGTTATTGCCACAAAAGTACCTCTGGCTAACGAGTACAATATTTTGTAAAAAAAAAATTGGTAACTTATGGTTTCTTAATGCAACAAAAAGTTTAGAGGACTGAGATCAATTTCAATACTATTTATTAGGCAAATTATATAAACTATTGTGTACATAAAAACTGGCCATGCTACAGAAGCTACATTTTATTTTTTGCAGTTACTTTTTTTAAAACAATTTATTCAGTCAGCAATGCAATATATAAAGAAAATCGTGCACAAATACCTTGAAAATCCGAAATTATTGGGTTAATGATTGGAAAAAACCTAAATCTTTTAAAAAGTATTGTAAATAATGATAATAAGCAATCCTTAAAGTAGATCGTAAATAATAAGAAAGTAAACATTTTATAAAAAGAACTTAGGAACTTACTAAGAAAATACTAAGTTCAATAAAGCGAAATCCGGGTCTGTACGACAATGGCCGCTCTTATCAGTATAAATAACTCAAGAAGAATACGCGTGGTGTAATTAAATGTTTAAATCAGAGTGAAAAGCATTATAATTTTAACAAATTCCAACAACTGTTTTAAAATTTAGTGTTTATTTTTTAAAGATTTATGCATGTTATTGATTTTCAGAAGTGGGTCTTATATGGGAGATATGACTAATTATAGACCGACCGTTATACAAATAGATGTCATCATTTCTGTATATATGAAACTTATTTGTGTTGAATTTTATTTGGATACCAAAAATTTTAAGAGGGATATGGTCGTCAAAGTGATTTTTGGAAGCTATAGTCAAATATTGTCCGATCTGCACAAAATTTGTAGATGTGACTTATTTGTGGCGAAATTTGTTTTGGATATGTGTATAAATCAAACATTTATGACCGATAAACTCCTATTTCGAGAAGACATTTGTATGGGGGCTTGCTGGAATAATGAACCAATTTTAACTAATTTAAATCCCGTCCTTAGCCGAACAAATATTATGTACCGAATTTTATGTACTCTGCGCATAATCATTACATGGGCATTCAGCCAGCCGAGAAAGTAATTCTGAATCGATCAGTATAGTATAAGGTGGGTGTTGGACTAATATATAAATATATTTATGGGCGTTACAAGCATCAGCTCCCGACTTGGCAAAAAAAAAGACAATAGTTTCGCAAGCAATTTGCAGTTGTGGTCTCGGAAAAATTCTGATATATAAAATTGCAAGCTCAACTTGAACCATATAAACCTACAATTAAAACTAAACCCACGATTAAATTCAAATTATACTTCATAAACACCTATAACTAAAGCTCAGCTTATACTTAATAGAGACTTACTACCCAAGACTACATAAAAACTATGATTGAAGTTTAACTTGAACTATAAAACTACTATTGAAACTAAACTTCGAGTTTGAAGTTCAACTTAGAGTACATAGAGTATCAGGATTGAAGCCCAACTTAGACCACATACAATCTGCAAATGAAGTCTAACTTAAACTACAAAAACCTTATAATAAAATTTATCTTAGACTATGAAAATCTGCAATTAAAGCGAAGCTCAATTTAAAGTATGTAGAAATGTACGATTGAAGCTAAACTTTGACTACATAGAGTCTCTTGATTGAAACTAACTTAGACTTCATAGAATCTTATGATTGACCATAAACTTAGGTTACATAAAGTTTTATTTTTAAAACCAACTTAGACTACATAAAGCTACATACCTACTATAGAATTTGACAGAGTCTTATTATTATATTGAAGTGGTCGGAAGAGCACCTCTTTTGTCACTTCTTCAACAATGACTTGGGATATTTTTATAAAGCAATATCTGCAGAAACGTTTGCTGGCTCCTATTAGACGTCATCATTCTTCAGTAATGTTTTGGCCAGATTTAGCAACCTGACATTATACAAAATCTGAAATAGATTTTCTATCGAAAAAATCAGGTCGAAAAACATATATTAACTTGCTAATTATCCCCGGTTTCAGCCAATTGACTAATATTGGGCACAGGCATATCGAAGTGGTCTTAAACATGATTTTTTGTTTCTTATTTTAGTTTTTTTTTTAATATAAAAAAATAGCTCTCAATTTGTGGTTGAAAACTATCTATTCGCTTTTGTTGTTACAAAAACAATAAATCATTTATGTGACCGAATTTTTTGTGAACAATGTTTTCCAATAAAATATACTTATATCGATGTAATCAAATTAATTTTCATTCTCTGAAATTTATAGAACTGCATAAAGTGTGTTTTTAATTAAACTTACAGATGTCTTTAAAGCAGGGATCGGCACTTATAGTCGCCAGTGTCAGAATATGTATATAACAAAGTTCATAGAAATTAGCTAATAAGAAACTTAAATCACCATAAATAGCTGGTCATAGTAGACCGGTTATTATATTCTTTATTCAATGTTCTCTTTATGACGACCACTGCTTTATCAGAATTTTAGAGCTGAAAATTTCATTTTCATTTATAGATTTCATGTTTAAATTGTTCAACGGCTTTCAAATGTTTCTTAGATCAATCTAAAATTATCGATAATTAGTTTAAATTTGTTTACACTAGTTTATTTGATATCAGTCTTATTATTATTGATTTTCAATATATATTGAATATTTATATATGGCATCAATAAGTAATCATGTATTTATTTCTTCATTTTTTTTTTTTGTTTCTAATTTCATTTTTCAATTTTCATTTCTTTTACAAAGCCAACAATGTGGCCTAAGGAATAGTGGTCACAATTGAAAGCACATGTAAGCGACAATAACAGTCTGTCAGCATGAAAAAAACTCCGGTAAGTAAATACAAGTACATGTACATGTAAATATTCATAATTGGTAGCGAAAACAGAAGATACAAAAAATCAACAATCAACAACATCAACGAATTGAATATTGAATTGAATGTTGAATTACCAATTATTGCCACAGCAATTATGCGTTTGTTTCTAGCTATCATCACCTTTTCACATAACCACACACATATGCACACATACATACATACATACATACATGCATACTTACACATACGCCATAAGCCTAGGCAAAGCGTGACACAGAAGTGAAAATCTAACAAAAATTTTTGAAAATAAAATCAATATGGTAAAAACTAACATGTTTTATAAACACAGATCTATTCATAAATAAATATCACATGATGATCTTATATAAAAATATCACTACACTTTTTTCTTTAATCACAATAATTATTAACAGTTTTCGAAAAAAAAAAACAAACATTAAATTAAATTAAACCTGAACAATATTTAATTTGTTTTTCAATAAAAAAAAAATTGTCATCTTCCAGTGTGTGTATAATATGCTCCAATGGGTGTGTGTAGCACGTTTTCCAAACAATTTGTTTACACCGAATGAAACTGCAACAAACTGTTGATACAGTTTTGCAATTGCTTTTGTTTTCTTTGATCATGATGAGAGATTAAAGATTTTTTTATTGACCATTTTAGCTGGGAAAAGATTTTAAAATATGTAGACTGTTGTAATTCCAATGAAGTTATTATTTCACAAATAGATGTAAAAATACAACTTAATGTAAGTTTTGCTAGACTCGAACTAAATAAAAAAAAATAATAAAACTTCTTTGGTGGCATTTTCCTAATAAGCAGAGAAGTAAATATCGTTCGATACTTGAGTGATTTCTATTAAGGATGTTATGCAAGTGCAATTAATATTGAACTAGTTGTGCAGACAAAAGTGGTTTGAGGCAAAATATCTAGCTAGGACCAGATTCAGTTATAGTAATGAGCATAATTAAATATTGAAATTTGTTAGAGATATGAATGCATTTCTATTTGTAATTTTTTGTTATAAATATTTTGAAAATTCAAATTTTTATTGTTATTTTTTAAATAGTACATATTTTAAATGGCTAAAGATCTTAATAAAACTGTTCAACTAATAACAAATTTGTTTTAGGAAATACTTCAACTGGTTGCAGTATCTTAAAGAGTGTGCTAAATGTTATAAATAACATCAATATTTTACCAAAAAATGTGAAATATTTGATTTAAATAGTGACCCAAATGGCAAAATATCCTTTTATTCTAAAAAATCAATTTATTATTGACAGTGTCTTAAATATTATTCTAAATCGCAAAAGAACTTTAATCTCTGATCACTTATATTTTTACCCAACAATTCATTAAATAAAATACTCAAAATGTTTTAAATATTATTAAGTAGCAAGTCAAGCTAAAATCTAAATACGAATGTTATTTCTTCTAATGACAGTTAAAATGTCAAAAGTGGTCAAAGATTAGCAGTCTTATTCCGAAAAATTTAAAGTAGACTTCAAATGTACTTTAAGAAAATTTTGTATGAAACTTTTGTCTAAAAGCACACTTCAAACCTACTTTATTTTGTATGAATACGGCAGTATATCACGTACATATTTCTTTTGTTTTTGTTATACCCACCACCAAAAAGATGGGGTGCATATTAAGTTTGTCATTTCGTTTGTAACACATCGAAATATTGCTTCTAGAAATAAAAACTCTATATATTCTGGGTCCTTGCAAGATTCTAAGGCGTTCTAGCCATTTCCTTCCATCGATTTGTATGTTGCAGGCACAATAGAGTTTCAAAAAAAAAAACACATAGAACAATGAAGTTTTTACCCAACGTTCTATATTCACCGAAATATTTTGTATTGAAAATGGGTAAAATCTGTCCAATAGGATACGAGTTATAGATCAAAGTTTCAGGCAAACTTGATATTTTTTTTGTTTACATATTTTTTGCAATTTTCATAAAATATAATTAATGCTGATCATAGAACATAAAATTTTGCACAACTTTGTTTCATTATAGAAGGACAATTCTTGTTGAAAATTTTAAGAATCGTTTCACGACTTCTCAAAGCACTCATACTTCCCGGAATATGGCTTTATGGTGCATAAATGTCTATAGAAAAGCAGTATCCATACAAAATTCAGCCAAAATAAGTTTCATGCCACGAGAAATCTCAAAACGATATTTTGTTTGCATAGTTTCCAATTTTGACACAGCTTCATAAAAAATCCACTTCCGGAAATCATTTAAATGGGTATAAATCTCTTATAATAATGATTATCAAGTTCAAATTCAACACAAATCATTCACAAACTTATAGTACATAAAATTTATACTTATATATGTAGTACATAAAAGTCGTTCATTAACCTACATAAACATCCATATCGAACGCTGCAAAAATTTAGACAAAGGGCAGTTCTAAATGAAAGAGATATCTTTCGTCTCGTGACACCTTCGTATACTTTGTGGAATAACTGGAATATGCATAAAATTCTTATGAATGTTGCTGGTGAGATGAAATTTAAATAGAAATCACGGTACAATATTTCATGACGATCGCCCCATAATAGTTGATAGCACTTATGTAAGAAATCCGCAAAATAAAATAACTAGTATAATTATCGTTACCGATACAAAATAAAACAAAAATTAGTTTCAAAAACTCATGGATCACACTACTGGTATTTGATGATATTTGATCTTATATACCCAATAAGATTCGAAGCGCAGAACTTGCTTGTTTTTTGATAGTTCATCTTTTATCATTTTAATTTCCCTGAGAAATTGTCTGTTAAACTTTAATGAAATTAAGTTCAATTCACTTCAATTTACGGTACATTCTTAAAATGTCTGCACTTCATGTTTTTTTATAATATTTTATATAAAAAAAATTTTGATATCCACCAAGATTTGTAGAATTTCATTATATCCGGAAATTTTTAGGTTTTTATAAACTGGTGTAAAAGTCTGTCCATGCAAGAGAGACCCAACCCTCTGCCAAGTTACACCTACAATTAAAGCTCAAGTTAGACAACATGAATAGCTATGATTTAATCACAACTTAGACAAATATTATTAGTATTTTATATATCGTTTGAAGTGTGACTTTATTTCGAAGTTACTGTCAATTATGGACTGACCGCAACAAAATCCAGTAGAATAATTGCTGAATTTTGTATTGATATTATTTTATAGTCATTTATGTATCATTGGTCCTTCTGTCATGTAAATAATGTGTACAAAATTTCATGATATTATCTGCAAAAAAAAAACTGGTACTAGTAAACAATATCATATTTTGACAGAGGTTGTCATGCATTTTGGTTCATAACTTTTGTTCTATCAGACCGACCGATTGCTGATTTTCAAGAGCAAACTGCTTAGAAGAATTACAAATGCTTTTTTTTTTGTAAACTTTGCTGATTTTGTATTTGGGAGGTGAGAGTGTTTTACACAGACAAACGGAGCGACAGACAAATTGAGCTATGTTGTCTCAACTACAACACAACATGCATTTTACATACGATTAAGCCGATCGCAGTTTACATACAACATCAAAATACTTAGTGTTGTGAACGGTAATCGGGGCCTCAGTGTATTTTTAAAGTGAACCTTAACATATGTCCATATCCCCCATATGGTCTATATGTAAATGATTTGTGTAAAGTTTTGAGTCAGTGCCGATATTTATAAGATATATATATATATATATATATAGTTTAATGTGGTCCTTATTTGGGAGCTATAACCAATTATGGGCCGACCATCATAAAATTCTGTACATCAATTTATACGATTATTTGTTTAGAATTTTAACCTGGTTACAATTTGTATACAATATTTATACTTACTTTAGTGAATTACGGAAGTTAAGTTTATATGGGGTCTATGGTCCAACATGGACCGTACTAAACAAAATTTCGTTTTGGGATTTCTTTTTACATCAAACTTATTTTTGCTGAATTTTGTATTGATATTCCAATTTTATAGGCATTTATGTATCATTGAGTCATATTTCGGAAAGAAATTTGTATGGGGGCTATGAGAAATCATCAACCGATTCTTACTATTTTCATCAGAACTCCGTTAATTCAAAATCTTATTCTCCATAAATAACTGAGCTTTTAGCAAAAAAACGACATTAGTGAACCAATAGCAATATCAAAATATTGTTTTCAATATTATTATAATAAAAATACTAGAAGTGCGATGAAATTAAGATGGTAGTTTTTTCCTAGTCTATAAAATCCTAAAAGTACTTTTGGCTTTGCAGTACTTAAGTGGACCGTAATTTTGAAGTTACAGTGGGCTGTTCATATATATAGCAATATGATCCGTCATACTTTTGTGTATTAAAGTACAATATGTGTCAATCTTCTGGGACCAACTATTGAGCAACTGGGACTGCTTAAAGAACCATGATTGAATATAAACTATGAATATTTAAAGATCAGCAATAGAAGCTTAACTGAGACTATGATTGAAGCTGTTGGACTATTTCAAAATCTACGATTAAAGTTAAACTTGAAATATATAAAGACCTGCAAATGAAGTTTTGTAGTGAATATGTGGCAGAGTAGTAATTTCTGCACTAGGACATTTACAGCATTAGAAATTAGAAAACTGCAACAGGCTGTACTACACTTGTAGCTGTCATTGCATTGAAATTGATTGATGGCAATAATTCAAATGAAAATTGGCAGTTTTTTTTTAAATACTTTACCTAGAAACTTAAAAAACCATATTTGAAATGAAATAAACAAATCTTTACTTTAGAAAAAACATTTATGGACATAAAAATTAATAAAAATAAACATTTATATACCAGTTATTTAGTGTACGACAATTGTGTGTCATGTATGTATGAAATAAACTTTGTATAAAATAATAAAATACATTGTAGATTATATTATACACGCATTTAAAAAAGGAAAACTGCAATTAAATAAATACAAAGAAAGAAAAAAAAAAGATATACATATACGGAATATGATCAATTTGTAATGGCTGTTTATGCCCTACACTACCATAGTGAGGAAGGTATATTGGATTTGTGCTGTTGTTTGTAACACTCAGAAATATTGGTCCAACACCCACCTTAAAGTATACCGAGCGACTTAGAATCACTTCCTGAGTCGATTTAACGATGTCCGTCCGTCTGGCTGGCTGGCTGGCTGTCCATGTAAAGCTTGTGCGCAGAGTACAGGTCGCAATTTTGAAGATATTTCGATAAAATTTGGTACGTGAAATTTTTTGGGCTCAAGGACGGATGGGATTGAAACTGGTGGAAATCGGTTCATTATTTCACCTGGCCCCCATACAAGTGTCCTTCCGAAATTAGGGTTTAAAGATCATAAATCTTTTAATTATGCAAGTATTCAAACAAATTCCACCACAAATGAGTGGTAAATGAAGCTAAATCAGATCTACATATTATGTGTAGATCGGTCCATAATTTATCATATAAGGCTCACTCCCGAAAATCACTTTAACGACCATAAATTTCTTCAAAATGTTGGTATCTAAATAAAATTCAACACAAACAAGTTTCATATATACAGAATTGATCCCACCTAATTTTATAATGGTCGGTCCATAATTAGTCGAAGCTCATATATATGTAAGACCCTCTCCGTAATTCAATTTAACCTCCATAAATCTTTTAAAAGTATTTACAGCGAGATAAAGTTTAACATACATAATATTTATATTCATAGACATCATGACATCCGATGATCGGTCCACAATAGTTTATATCTCCCATATAACGCCCATTTCTGAAAAACTCTTTTATACATATACTGGGTGTAGGGTATTATATGGTCGGGCTTGACCGACTATACTTTCTTACTTGTTTTATTTGTATTAAGATGGGGCATATTGAATAAAATTATCTAAGCGAACTTTATCGTTCGACATCGTGGGCCAGGCGGTAAATGTTGTCATACTGGTTATCTATGTTAATAACAACGTGTTATTAACAATGTTTGTAAATAGAAACTTTTACTAATGCAAATGTAGATAAAATCATGTTGTATGTTAATAAACATATTTGTTCAATTCACAACTGATGTTGTAGTGTCGTTGTCTCAATTTACAATAGTTGTACAAATGTTGTTGGTAATTTCTATAAAACTATTTTGTACAACATCTACGACATTTTTACATATGTTTTTTAAATGTTGTATGAAAGTTTAAGTATTTCCAAAATATAAAATATGTGGCTCAACATAAAAAGTACTCATTTTAGTTTAAAAAAATAACCAAAACAGATTGACAAATTTAAGAGAAAAAAAATAAAATTCATAAACAAAACATTTTAATAATGGATATTGCTGAAAATACTACGATATGTTTTAATTTTGGAAAATAATCATATTTTATATTTTGTATATTTGTTTGTTAAATATTTTTTTGTCATTTTGAAGGTTTGACAACAAACATACGACTTTGTTTAAAATTGTGTTCACAAGCAAATAGTTGTATCATACAATGTACAACATACAACACCACTAGTAAATTAAACAACTGTATGTTTATAACAGCCGTTACAAACCGTTAAATTTAAATTAAAATACAATTCCGTAACAATACCTAAAAATAATTCAAACAACTCTAGAGATTCTGTGGTCCGCTAATCAATAATATTGTTTTAAATGACATCTTATATTGTATTGAATGAACTACATTTTCATTCAGGTGGTGAATATAGTAACTTTTTTAAGTGAGCTTATTCCCTGCAAATAATATTGGTCTACGTGATCCATTTTAGATGAAATGGACTACTTACAACATGTAATGCAGTCCAATCTTTGGACATCGCAATGTTAAATCGACCACCTTTTTTCATATATTTGGAGTAGTTTTGGAGTACTCCTACTCCTCTTTGGTCTAGTCTTTACATGCATGTATGGACTAGTCGCGTTGTTTGCAGGGTTGTGAGTGAGGTCTATTGTTCCTAATTGATCACAATTTTATTATATTATTATATACACTTTACTAAAAGAGTGCACAAAATTATAAAGTCAAGTAATTGAGGTTTGATACATACATATTTATTTAGTACAAACCTGGATAATTCAAGATACTATATAATTTTAAACTCACCCTGTTATTAAATTCAACTTTTAAACAGCCTGCTATAAAATTGAATTTAATAAATGTATTGCTTACTTCAAAGCAGTATATAAATTGCTTGCTTTCACATGGAAATGCTAATATTTATAAAGCATATCTCAAGGCTTTAAAAAAGTAATAGTTACTGTATGTAGTACAAACAAATCAATACTACTTATAAAATAAATGTGTTTCCTATTTTAATATCATAAACTACTTATAAATTTAATTAACTTCTTCATGATAAACAAACTACATTTAATAAAGTAATTAAATTATAAAAATGCAATAAATATCATTGTTTTCACATATAAAAATAATGAAACTTAAAGAAAATTGAAACTAACAACTAATTTCAAAACAATTTCTTAAAATGATGCAGGCAGGATTTGACGATTTATCGTCATTTTGATATTTTTTTCTCAAAAATAACGATTCCGATATACATATTAAATTTCTCAATCGACGTTCATTCGTCATTTTGAACATTATTTTTACCATATACAAAAATAACAAAAAACAAGTAAGAGTGCTATATTATATAGCCTTCACCTTTGTTGTGGATGCAATCCTTACCATAATTTACAGAGTTTGTCTGATGTTCATAATAATCTTGAGTGTAATTTAACAGAGTATAAAAAAGGGGAACAATTCGGTTTTAGTGCTCAAAAAAAAAAAAAAACTTCATCAAATAGGGCTTATAGAGGAGATGCCAGCAAAAAAAATTGTTGGCGGTCACGCCTATTTTCGAGGGGGCGGGCCCGTAAAGTTGAAAATATATAGGCCTATATCTCGGGAACTACTGGGTGTTTGATAATTTGTAATACATTAAATAAATACCTCTCCAACGATATATATCATGATTATAAAAAATGGACCGAATATGGGTTAAATCCGAAAAGAATATTTTTTGACCCGAATTTATTTGTTGTTTGGAAATGGTTCTTATATGGCAGCTGTGACAAATTATGGGCCGATCTTCTTAAATTTTAGAACACTGATTTTCGACAGTCGAATTTCAACATAATAACGGTATATTTAAGATATATATTAGTATTAGCGTGGATTTCGGAAGTGGACCTTATATGGGGGACATAGTCAAATATGGACCGATATTCTCAAAATCCTGCAGTTTGATTTAGGCATGTATATAAATGATCCATGTAAAATTTTGGATTGGTACCCTTATTTATAAGAGATTTATGAGTATTAAAGTGATTTTCGGAAGAGGGCTTTATATGGGGCATACGGTTAAAAATAGACCGAAATTCAAAAAATTGTGTGGGATAATTTTTGTATATATGTAAATGATCTGTGCAAAGTTTTGAGTCGGTAACGATATTTATACAATATATATAGGGATAAATGTCTTTTTCAGATGTGGTCCTTGTACGGGAGCTATGACCAAATCTGGGCCGACCACCATAACATTTAGTACAACAATTTATTTGCCTATAAAGATTATTCATGTCAAATTTTTGCCGTTTAACATTATTTATATCTGTTTTATACGTATTTAAGTGAATTTTGGAAGTGGACTTTATATGGGGCTGTGGTCAAACATGGACCGAACTAAAAAAAATTTCTTAATTAGAGAAGGAATTGAACTAATATTTATCTTTTTAAGAGAAAAGTTTTTTTTTTTATTCAGGCTAATAGTTCGAATAATCAAGAATACTATTGTAAAGTACTGGAACAATTGGCAAATTGGAATGCATTTTCTACCCTGCCAAAGGCGTCATCAGCAATCTTCATTGTCCATGATCAATCTGTAAACATCATATATTTAACTCACCGTTTTTTGAGAAATTGACTAGAACGAAATTTACGTACGTTTACAATGTGTGTGTATTCTTTATTATTATTTATAAATCTTGTATTATTAGAAATTTTTACAATCGTTTTGCGATTTATTTTTGCATAAAACTTATTTTTCCTGAATTTCGTCTTGATATTCCAATTTTATAGGCATTTATGTATAATTGAGCAATATTTCGGAAAGATTTTTGTATGGGGCTATGTGAAATCATGGACCGATTCATACTATTTTCCGCACACTTTCTTTTTTTATCATAAAAACAACGTATACAAAATTTCATGGTATTATCTGCAATATATTTCAAAATATTGCAATAAAATGGACAAAAAAAATCAAATTTTTATGGAGGTTGTCTCACATATTGGTCCATAACTCTAGTTGGCCTAAACCGATTTTGCAAATTTTTAATAGCAAACTTTTCGAAAGCATGTCTGATAGAATTATTGAAGATTTGGATCCGGAAGATATCTGGCGACTTCAAAAAACTGATTTCAACATCCAGACAGACAAACAAACATGGCTTAATCGAATCCGCTATCTATAAGGATCCAGAATATATATACTTTATAGGGTCGGATAATTATATTGTGGAAATTACAAACGGAATGACAAACTTATATATACCGTTCTCATGAAGGTGAAGGGTATAATAACGACAGGACTATTTTTTTTTTCTTTCTTTCTTTAGTTAAAAACTCATTCCCTACTTTTAGGATGACAAATTTTTAATGACCTTGCAAAATTTCGAATAACGGTATTTTTAAAACAGTGAATTTCTAAAAACTTACCAAGATTTTTAGACTCACCACTTTCACTTTTTTTTAATTTACCACCCACCACCACACGAGCAAAAAAAATTTCTACTCCCATTCTGTTCGTCCGTTCCGCTTTTTTTTTCCTCCTCTTCTATCTGTCGTCGTCGCTGCGTGCTGCGCGTTGATTTTGAGATTAGAAAAAAAACTGCATTTATTGTATTTATGCGAACTTTAAAAAAATAATACGGGACTTTTATGCAGAAAATTTTGTCATCTCTAAAGTTTGCTTCGTTAGTCAGAATTTGTTTTCAAATTCACTTTTAAAGCTTTGAAATACAATGAAAAAGCTGACAGTATTTATTCTTGTTAGTCCGAATTTGTTTTCAAGCTCTTTTTATAATCTTAAAAACATTTGATTTGAAATGCTATAATGAAAATTAAAAGAATTTAAAAAACATTGTACTACTAAATTATAACGGTCTAATTAATAAAAAATTAAAGTAGACTTCAAATGTACTTTAAGAAAATTGTGTATGAAATTTTTGTCTAAAAGCACACTTTAAACCTACTTTATTTTTTATGAAGACGGCAGTAAGAATTTAATTATTAAAATTGTTAAAGATTTCAAAAAAGCTGAAACATTTTATAAAACAATTACATAAACATAAATCGTTTTTTCTCATAATATCTTTCAAAGACCGATCAAACTAAAAAACAAACAAAAAACACTTTTTTCAACATTTGCAAGAAATTTTTAAAAAATTAAAATAGTAGATTTAGACTAATTGAAATAAAAACCTTTACAAGACAAATAATTATAAGTCACTTTACCCAAAATCAACAATGGACAATAATTGTCAAAGTGTTAAAAATATATTAAATGAATAAAATGGGAAGCAACACAAGTGTCTGTCTGTTAGGTTATCTTAAATGCAACATTAACAAAAATTTAGAGATAAAAAGCTATTTTATGTTAGGAACACAACTGGGACGAACAACGAATTTTTGGTCGCGAATATTCGTTTCAGAAAATACAACACATTTGTGTATTTAAAAATATACAGAATAACGACGTCGGCTGCATTCGTCATATGCGTCGAACTCTGAAATAGGTAATGTTTAATGTTTTGGTAATTTTTATTTTAATTATTGTTTTATTTTTTTCTTTATATGTATAATTTAAAATAAATATACAAAATTGTTAACTATAAACATTGTTTTTACCTGTGTTTTTGTTTGTTAATATTTATTTTTTCGTACGCGTATATTTGGTAAATATGGGTCACACTATCTATCTACCAGCATTTATACGAAAACAAAAACATTAAATTATTAAAAACTATTTGAGCAGATTAAAATGGATATAAATTAAATAATTATAATTGAAATTGTTAAAAAATTAATTATATAATTATATGGGATACAATTAACGGGAATAAATTGAAAAAGTTTTACATACATACATATGTACATACTATGTATAAGCTGTCAATTATAATATGTAGCTGTATTTGTTTCGTCGTTACTGTGCTTTATAGTGGAAGGCCAACGTAAGTGGCATGCGAACGCGGGCGCCAATCAGCTTAAATAAACGTTTATTAGTGTGTACATTGTGTAAAAAGAATTAGGAAAATGGAAATAAATTTTAAATTTTAACTAAACTCATATGTCACATATTATATATGTACATATGTACATGTTATGGCAACATCGTTTTAAGCGGCAAAGTTGAAAAAATGCTACTTTTGCCGTCCGCGGCCGCATGCCGCTTACATTGGCCTTCCACTATTATGTGACGAATTTACACAGCGAATTGTTACCAACTAATTCGTCGTGTTGGGCGAAATTCATCGTTCGCCCCAGTTGTGTTCCTAGCATAAAGTGGCAGTGTTAACCTAATACGTTGATTAATTATGGACTGAAGGAAACCTTTAAATTTGTTATCTGTTTTTTGATTTAATATGTTTAAGGCTGATCATACTGATGCATGAAAGAAATCATTAATAAGTGTACTTTAGTCTACTGTGAGAAATTTCGTGCTAACAATGTTGAACAATACTTTTGTATAAAAAAAATATTAATTCCTGTATGTAGTATGTAGTACATAAAAATATGCCCCGATACAGTAGGTGTTTTCGAATTTATTTTTAATTAGGGAACGCCTTTTAGTAGTTTATTTTTTTTTAATCAAACTCCAAAAGTTAGCAAAAAATTGAGTTTAATTTTTATTTCATAGTGTAGACAAAAGTGGTCCCAAAAGAACTACTTAGTCTACTGGTAGATTTTCAATGACAAGCTAATGTCAAATGTCAATAGTAGATTACATTGTCTGGGTATACCTGGTCAGTAGTACTACTGACAATGTCAATATTAAATCACTACAAATCACTATGGCATTCCCTACAGGGTGAATACAATATGAATGTAAATTTGCAGTTACGAAAATATGAATCTGTGTATGTTTGAAATTGTGAATGTATGAATATGTTTAAAAATGAGTTTACGAAAAGAATAAAAAACTACTGAGAAACTAATCAGTTCTAAATGACAGCTTTCATAATGACGTTTAAAATTGTATGCACTTATTCTTTTTAATTTCTAATTACATTCGAGGCTTCATTAAATATATTTAATGAAAATAAAAAAAATTGTTTTTCCCACTCTAATTTCCACATTTTAATATAATGGTGCTTTTTTAAATTTTTTTGTACGAAAAATTCCTTACTTGGTGCGCGGTGCACTTTTTTTAATTTCGGTGCGTTTTTTAATTTTTCCGAAAATGTGATGAAATCTTTCTTTTTACTAATTTTTAATTGCAGTTTTTTAATAATTCATTATCATGAAATCTATACGATGAAAAAGGACCCCATTAAATGTATTTTAAATACGAATGTATGATAAATGAATACATACTATCAAATTCATTACATGAAGATTATTGCTAAAGATGAATAGGCTAAAAATCTTTGTTTGAAAATAAAATTAACATTTTAAACATGTAAATAAAAATGCTTGCGTAGTCGTTAGAGTTCCAGTGGAGTCCTAACAAATTTTATTGAAAAAATTCAAATAGAAGTATCTAACTAAAATAGAAAACAAAAATAATTTAAAAAAGTACCAAAAATATATATAGTGAAATTATCCCTTTTTACCAATTAGTACTTTAGTTTCGAATAGCATATTGTGAGTTAAATTTTGAGTGGTTAAATGCTTAGTTTTTCTTTATTCGCTTGTTTATTAAAAAAAAAGCCTTTTACTATTAATCGTTGATCTAAATTTAAAAAGTTTTTTATAGAATTTATTAAATTTTAAAAATATCTAGTACAAAGTAATACAAACAAATTTGTTTAGTTTATGTTTTACTTTTTTATTTTTTTTTTTTTTGCTAAAACCACTGAACTGTAGAAGACTGTTTTATTGTTGTATTTATAATACAAAAATATTATATTTTTATGTAAAATTAATTCAATAAACATTTTTAATAAAAAAGAAATTCTAAACTTAGTGTGTAAGTTAATTATTTAAATTAACTGACAATGATTTTCTGTCTTTAATTTTACACAAAAACAGCGTCTCGATTTTATATAAATTTTGTTCTTTATTTTGGAATTTTTTAATAATTTACATTAAGAATTTGTTTAACTTAAATATGTAATTCTATTAATAAATATTTACAATAAAACTTGTGTTTTTTATACATTTATAAACTAAATCTAATTACAACAAAATAAAGCAAATGTTTCTTACAATATTTAAATATAAATTAAAACATATTTATGATCCCTAAGTTTAATTTCAAATATTACTAGCTAAAGAGCAGTTTAGAATTGAAGAGAATTTTTACAAAACCAACTTTCTTAACAGAAACTTCTCGTTCGTTTTATAAAAAATTATAATCACAACTCTTGTTTTTTAACTAATTAGTCCAAGTACTTCAAAGTATTTTATGATTTGTGGAGTAGTTTTCACTAAACTGTTGCTCACTTGCTGCATTACTTGTCAATGCATTGGGCAGTAACTCATTTTGCTGGCCCTGCAAGGCCATTGTATTATAAGCGCTATAGGGATCATTGCGTCTTTCCCAACCATGGGATTGTATTGAAGCCCCAGCATTATTGCCATACGAATAACCCGTTACTTGTGGTTGCACGTGGCCACCATGTATATGCAAATGAATTTCCTTATTGCTGTGATGTTGTTCGGCGGGTGCCGATTGCCAACCACTGTTAGCATAAGGTGTCCAATTCCAGGTGGATGGTGGGTGTGACGCGATATGTTCAACATGACCAAAGTTGGTTTTAAGCGTAAAGAATTTGGCGATTATAGCGAGAACGTTCATAGCAATCAAAACTTTCACCAAGAAAAGAGTTTTCAAGCCGATCGCAACTAAGAAGGCCACCATGGCAGCGAGTACGCCAAATTTAAAGACTATGGGTATGAGAGCCATTTGCAAGCGACGTATTTTTCCGAAAGTACGTCCTGCTGTAAAAAGAAATATAATAGATTTAATAATATGTACGTATGTATGTGTATAAAGAATGTTAATACGTTTTTTATTTTAAGGGAAACATAATCTGTGTAAACGGTTTCTATCCGTTTTAATAGGGCAAATTTAAGGTTATGAAGTAAATTGTATGTTAAATGTTGCAATGTCTAGAATTTAGCTGTCAAAACCATTTAACCACAGATCTTTGTTTTTAGCAAGACGGCTAACACACACAGCCGAACAAACAACTCATTTTTTGCATGAGTATTTTCCCTGTCACTTATTTTCCAGATGTGGCACTGTCAAGCTGTCTCGTTTCTGATAATCTGGTCCAAATGCAAAAATGACAATAATAATCAATGATATTTGCAACCAAAATCGGTTTTTCATATGGAATTAATTGAATTATAAAGTTGGTAAATATTGGTCCAAAGGCAAAAAAAAAATTATAATCTGTGATCACTTATTAAAAATAAAAAAATCAACTCAAATCGTTTTTGTGGGTAAATAATGAACCAAATGAAAAAAGAACACTTATATTTTTAACAAAAAATCGAATTCTTCGCAATGTCAATTTGGCCGCCTCGTTCTTGTAATTTAATGCCGTTGCAATATTTTCTCTGCGGTCTGGGTTAATGTGAACAGACCACAAACAACTAGAACTCTAAAATACGGCGTTGCATTGGCATGATACGAGAAACGACTTTTTTAAAATATGGCTCAAAACTTTGTGAAAAGAGCAGACGTCTGATGATGTGCTAGAGTTGGACATTCTCCAAAATTTCTAGGCCATTTGAATGACAGGATTTTTGTGATCAAACCACAAACAACGCATGCTGTGAAAGATGAAATTCAGCACAGCATTGCAAAATAAGCGAAGGGTTTTTGTAAAATTATGTTTGAATTGGCCGTCTGCTCTTATAATTTAACGCCGTTAGACTACATTCTTTAGGGATATTTGAAATACAGGATTTACTTGAATAAACCACTAATAACTGATGCTCTGAAAGACAAGATGTATTGACAAGATAAACGAAGCGTTTTTTGCGAAGTGGTTATAACAATTGGTCACATACCTCTTGTAAATTAACCCCGTTGGATTATTTTCTCTGGGTCCATTTGAAAGACCGGGTGTACGTGAACAATCTACAAAGAACTGATGCTCTTAAATATATAATTCGGAGTTGCATTGACGAGATAAACGAAACGTGGATAGCAAACATCATATTCCAATTTAATTCCCATATTGCTACGTTAATGTAAATAAAACTTAATTTTCGAAAGGTATGTTTAGGTAAGGTCCCTTAAGGAGACCTGGGGACAAGTGTCTCCAATTCACCACTTTTGTCTACTATTTGGTGACTATTTGGCCACACTGTCAACAAAGCGTCTACATATTTATATTTGCCATTGATAAGAAAACAAATTATGGCGGCGGCATATAACTTGTAATGTGTCGGCGGCACAATGGTTATTATTAAGCAATTATTTTTTCAATTGTGTACCCCGATAGGCTAGGCGATAGAGTGCCGGACTATTATTCAGAGGATTGCGGTTTCGATTAATTTTCTATTTCGGAGAAGTACCAAAAGTGTAGACAAGAATTACTAAAATTTGGTCAATAGTACCTATGTGTGTGAAGTTAAATTTTAAAATGTATAACCCTATAAGTTAACAGAGTTCTGTTATAGTGTTAACTTTGCACTGTCAGACACATTAGGAATTGGTATACGCATTAAAAATAATTATTTGGCCATAATTGTGGACAAAATCAACCAGGATAAGTGGAACAGAGAAGTCCAAATTTTAAAATTTAGAAAAACCTCACTAAATCGTTCCAACTCGCTCTGTTAGATATTCTGACTATGGAATATTATAGCCACACATCTTCTTTACAAACCGAGGCCCACGTTGCCTCTATTCCCAGAAAACTGGACTCATCCCTCAGAGAAGTCCAAATTTTAAAATTTAGAAAAACCTTAATAAATCGTTCCAACTCGCTCTGTTAGAAATTCTGGTAACCTGTATTAAAAAGTTCAAGAACTTATATGTAATAAAACAGGCAAAAATAAAAGTATGTGAAGATAATAAATTCGAAAATAACTAGCACAGACAAAAACCACATTTTTTAAACATTGATAATGTTACAGTCAACAGACCACTGTTGAGCACTTAACAGCCATATTACTTGAATTTAAAAAAAAGTACCTTTTAGGATGAACAAATATTTGTCTCAACGAATTTGGACAAATATGGCATAGCACACGTATTCTACTATATAGAGAGGGCAGTTCAAAGGGTCCTAAATGAGACTTTTAATAAGCCAGCCATACTTTGGCAAAAGTAAAGTTAAAATAAAATTTGTGAAATTCTCTAACATGGCCCCCTTTTTTAAGTAATGTTGTTTCTCCTTGTTACTTCTTGTAAATTATTAACACTTGTAGATTATTCGATTCTCTTTTCCATTGCAACTTGTATTGTATTATTAGAGCTGAACATTTCTAATTTTGTATTTTGTTACAGTTTTTGAAAACAATGAGCATTATTTGTTACTGATTCAAGGGGTATTTCGTGCAATTACAAAAAATATTGTTTAAACTCTTTAGTGGTGGCAATGATCTTAAAAATGAAGAAATGAAAATAAAAAAAATTCCAATGGCAATAAATACATGAAAGTGAAATTGAGTTTGTTGTTAAAGTAGAAATTTTATTTAGACTTAAGAAGAAATTTTGGCTATAAAGTTATTTCCATTATTTGCAGTTAGTGTTACTCTGGCTACTTTAGATAGTTTGTTTAAAGAAGTTATAATTGAATTTGGTTAGTTTTTCTATTAATATTATTGTATGATTCATCAAATCTTTTTGTAGTACTAAAAACAGCTATTTTTTAAATTTTGAAAGAGAAAGTTATACAATATCTAAATCATTTTCATAAAATATTAACAAATTTAAAATAAACAAGAAAATCGTGAACCATTACCTAAGATTACATAATATACAGTTTTACGACAATATAATAAAACAAATTCTTATAAAAATCCCCTAAATTGCGCCAACGCTTAAAGTTGTTAATTAAAATTTCAACAAAACATTTACATATGACATAATAATTTTTTTATTTGAAATTAATGCTATTGCCCAAAATGTCTCAAAAATTTTATAATATAATTTACATAAACATCAAAAGAAGAAGTACCAACGCTATATGTATATTTAGTCTAGTTTAAATTTCGCAAATCCATTAAAAACTGGAAATAAATTAACAACCATGCAAGATAATTTTTAATCAAAACAATATCAAATATTTTCGTTTGTAATATGTACATATTTACAGTTTGCAAGAGAAAATTTAAAAAAATACCGATAAGTTTAAAAAAACGTACTTTGTGCACGCAGAGAAAAAATAGAGTTGTGCATGTTTACCACAACTATTTTAACATTTTTAATTTTTTTGAAATATTATGGTCACTGTAAATATTTATACGATTTATTCAACCATTCACATGATTATAGCAATCATATATAGCAATTATGTAATGTTTATGGTAATCAGTTTTATGACGAAAGATTATACCATATTATGTTGTTCTCTATCATAATCAAAGAGCAATAAATTATGATAAATGGATTCATCATAAACATTATTGCAACAAATATATACATAGTTACTACAATCGTATATATGTTTGTAGTAATCTTCTGAATCGTAACTTACCCATATTATGGTTACCGCAATCATATAAATAAAAACAGTGACCATAACATTGTTGAAAACCTTGTAAAAATATTGACATTGTTGTAGTAAACATGTCCAACTATTTTTTGTCTCTGTGTGTGGTGATGAATCAAAGTTTTGCCGCTGGGGATCATATGGAAAACGGTATGTATGGCGTCCGATTAATCAGCACCCTCATTCTAATGGCAAATAATTGACGAAAATGACGTAACCACTAAATAAAATATATTTGAACTCGTTTATTTATTTAAAAAACTGTGTTTATTTAGGACAAGACACAACAAATATTTAGTTTTATTTTATTTAATGTTGTTTGATCTTGCAAAATTCTTGTAAGAGTAAACAACGTCAAACAAATTTGTGCCAAAACAAGTGGTTACGTTTTTTTGCGGTTTTGAGTAAATATTTGCCAAGTGTGACCGTACCTTAAGTAACCATAAAAACAATTAAACATGGCTGTGGTAATGTAATGGTTTGGCAAGCGTTTTCTTGGTTAATAGCCTGAATTTCATCAAAAACGGATCAACATTTATATAAAAATATTTTAGAAAATACGATGTTACCATTCGCTGGAGACAATATGGAATTTTATGTACGACAATGATTTCAGACACACTTCACGACTTGTGAAACATTGTTTAGAGGAACAAAACATAAAAGTTTTAAAACGGCCAGCACAGTCCGCTGATCTCAATTTAATTGAGAGCTTGTGGTTGTCGAAGTTGAGAAAAGTTTGGAAGGGAAAAACAGCAAAAATTTAGATGAATTGTGGGAATACATTGAAGCGGCCTGGAAAGCTATACCCCTTTCACTTTGCAGTCATTTCGTCGAAAGTATATCAAATAAACTGATATCAAATGAGGACTTTCCAACAAAATATTAAATATACATTTATAATTATTTGACGGAAATTGAAAAATTATTAGGAATACTAAAACAGTAGAGAATATTTTAATTATTGGCCTAAGCGATGAAAGATTTTCTTTATTTTTTTTTCGTAGATTTATGATACCGTTTTGAGGAGCGCAAATAAAAGCAGCCAGGCTTAGAGAAAATGTTTTGTTGAATAAATTACTGTTCCAATGAATGTTTTAATTATATCGCCACGACTGTATTTATATTCATTACAAATACGGTATAAAAACGAAAAAGTTAAGTGTTTTGGAAACTTGCATCTGTGCTATAAACACATGTTAAATTTCTTTTCGATCTGCCAACTCCTTCTTTACAATGAAAAAATTAGAAATTCGTAGTGTCGTTAAATATTTAAATACAAAAGATTTATCGGGACAAGAAATTCATAATTATATGGTGAATGTGTTTGGTGAAAGTGCTCCTTTATATACAACAGTAAAAAATTGAGTTGCTGATTTTAAAAGTGGTCGTACAAGCATTGAGGATGAACCACGTAGTGGACGTTCAAAAACAGCAACAACAACAGAAATTGTAGCTAAAGTGTAGCATGATATGGTATTAAATGATCGACGAATAAAAGTGCGTGAAATAGCCAAAATCATGGGCATCTCAAACGATCGCGTCCATTTAATTTTGCATGAAGAACTATAGATGAAAAAGCTTTCTGCAAGATGGGTAAGAAGAAACTTTCTCAAGCTTGTTTGGATTGTTTTAAGAAAAATAAAATTGATTTTAAGCGTCGTTTCATAACTGTTGATGAGACTTCAGAGACAAAAGAACATTCCAAGCAATGGACTGAAGCTGGAGGAAATGTCCGAAAGAAGGCAAAAACAATTCAATCGGCTGGTAAGGTTATGGCAACGGTTTTTTGGGACTTCAACGGTATTTTATTGATTGACTGTCTGCAAAAGGGTAAAACAATAAATTCAAAATACTATTGCAACATTCTGGATCAATTAAATGCAAAAATTCGAGAGAAACGTCCTGGCTTACAACACAAAAAAATAATTTTTCATCAGGACAACGCACCAGCTTACAAGAGAGTTTTAACAATGGCTAAAATCAACGAAGTAAAGTACGACCACCCATTTAGCTCCTGGCAAGCGTTTTACATCAAATGAAGATACAATTACAGTTGTAAACCACTATTTTTAAAGCCTTGAGAAAAACTATTTTAATCAAGGGATAGAATTGCTAGATAAGCGTTGGACTAAGTGTATTGAAGTTGAAGGAGATTATATTGAAAAACAAAATGTTTTGTGAAAAGCTAACTATTCTCTTTCTGTTCTATGCTAAGAAGTTTCCGAACCGCCCTCGTATAAAAATCCATATAAATATTTTGGATATTTTTACAAAACTATTAATAATTAAACTAATTTAATACGATCATAAGCTGCCATTTAAACAAAATCTACAAACTCTCTTGCAAAGGCCTAATTAACACTTCACTGATGAAATTGAAAGTGAAACCATAAACACATTTATACTTTTTTTTAACACATTTTCCCCAGACACAAGAAACCAACAAAGCATGATTGTGTGTAAATAAAAGTACATATACTAATAAGAGTACATACATACATATACTATGTAATATGTACATTGTACATATCTATATTCAATTACAAAACTGTTGAATAATTATTTGTAGTTAGGTATTTAAAAAAGTACTTTTATTTTATTTGTTCAATAAAATTTACCTGTAACAGCGGATGTTTTAACATCATCACCAAATAGGCTTTCACTAATATCTTCTCTAATCCAATTCCAAAAACCCCTAACAATACCCCAAACACTCAGTGACGTATCGGCAGCCGGTTGTACAGCATTTTTTTCAGCTGTTTCATCTTCATCATCATCACCATCATCGTCATCGTCTTTAGCGGCTGTGTCACTGTCGTCTTCTTCATCATCATCTTCTTCGGATGACTTGCTCTCGGTTTCTTTTATTTCCGCTACAGCTGTTTCTGTTGTGGATACTTCTGCTGCTTTAGCTGCTGTTGCAATATCGGTTCCATTGGCATTGGTTTGTATGTGGCTTATTGGTAATTTACTAGCATTGGCCATAGTGCTGAGACAGCATAGAACCAATGTTATAAATAGTAATTTATAGATTTGGGATTTTGTACAAATCTGTTGAGAAGAAAAAAGTAACAAAAGTAATTAAAGTTATAGTTTTTCTGTTTCATACGTAATGTACTCGTACAATAAATGTGTACAATGTTTAGGTTTATTTTACCTTTATCTAAATATATATAAAGAATTACTTATTAAGTTTACTTTATAAGGACATGATACTAACAAATAAGCTTGAAGCAAATAATACGATAAGTTTTATGATATTCTCAAAATTCGTAGTAGTTTAGTTGATTTAATTCTTACTCCTAAAAAACAATAGCATATTGTGTCAAATTAATTATTATTTATGAATAATATTTTGTTTCAAATCCATTGTAATCATTAACAGCTTGACATCTGCGAGGCTTGAGGTCACCAAATTTTTACATACATTACTTGGAATGGCTTCCTAAGCTTTATTTGTTTCGGCGATAAAATCATAAAAATTTCTCATTTTTACAGAGCTTACTTTGGTTTTTACAACTTGCGATAAGTTCTATGTCGGTTTGAAATCAGGACTGCATGAAAGGCAGTCAAAAACAGTCGTACACTTCGAATCGTTATCTTGGTAAAATATCCATGTTACTGGCATGTTTTCATTAGCATGCGACATCATTGTGTTGCTTAGAATTCTTGCATACTGAAACTTATCGATAGTTCCCTTAATTTTGTGCAGCGGCCCAACACCACATAACGACCCTAAATCATAATAGAATCTCCTTAATGCTTCAAAGTGGCGTCGGTGTACTTTTGATCAAACTCTTTCAACTTTGGCCGGCGAACATATTTTTTTCCATCTAGAGATAGCCTATTAAATTTTGTTTCGTCCGAAAGTAATACTCCTTTTTAATTCTACATTCGTCCAATGGAGGTACTTCTTTACAAATTCGACTGTTGTAACTAATTGTCGACTTCTTATTTTACGGCCACCTTTTCTGTAATCGTATGCTTTCTGAAATATTTCACCGCTTTAAAACATATCATTGTTTTTGATGCATTCAAGGCTCTTGCGATTTCCCGATAAGTGTTTCCATCATGATGCATTTGTACAATAATCTTTCGAGAACTGGCATCACAGGTATTATCGCCACTTGTGTTGCAGCTTTGTTAATGTTAAGTAAATTTAATATCAATAATTTTTCTTTGTGTATAGAATTAGTTGCACGCAGCTGTATGTTGTAACTTATTAATACGAATCTGTATAGAATATCGATAATGTCGATTCTTTTATCAAAATATAAATCAATTTTTGGCTATTTTAACTCGCTTGATCGTGTTGAACAATTAACAGCTGAATTACGTGAAATTATGTGTTTGGAAAATTTGTCTGAAAAAATTTCGAAATGTTAATATTTTGATATTTCGAGCGATATTGAATTTATTGTAACAATTGTCAAAGCTTCTGTATGTTCTACTGCAGCTATGTTGTCAACAAGTAAAATGTTATGTTATTCCAATATGCCCCTACTGGCAAATAAAGTTATTGCTGAAAAACCTGATAATTGATTTTATTATAAGTCACTTGTTGAGTGTTATTAATACAAAAAAAATACACCTAATTCTGTTTTTACAACGGTAATTGGTTCCAGAAAACAACGTGTAAAAAAATACATTGATCGTTCTTTATCTCTAAAACCCATTGAAATTAGTGAAAAACAAGGATTTTTTAAGAATATTAAATCACATATGTGTACATACAATTCGCTTTTATACAAGCATAGTTAATAAAGAAAAAAAAAGAAGCTTAAAAGTAATGTAAAAAAAATGTATGACAAATTCATTTAATTGTATGAGCTAAACAGAAATTCCCACAAATTCGTGCTATTTACAATTACTCTGACCAGTTAATTTGCTTGTATCCACAAAAAGTGAATTCCCCTAAATTTGTGATATGAACACATATCGCAAAATTTAAATTTAACAAAAACAAAACTTAAGCCCTAAAGATTTTGAATCGTGTAAAAAAGTTTAAAATTTGTTTATTTTCAATCCGTTTAAATCAAAACCGTGTAAAAAAAGGACATGTTAATACAGAATTATGTAGGTGTATAGTGAAATTTGTTTAACATATTTGTATACAAACTTATGAATTTATTGCAGCGTTTTTTAAAGGTTGTAGAGCATCAATAATGATGTAATAATTGGGAGTGTTTGTTAGCTTAAAGAAAGCGAAAACAAATTAACTAATAAACTAATAAACATAAAAGATTTCACTCGTCATTAAGCATTTAAAATAAAATGACTAGAGTTTGTTTAAAATTAAAAAACAGTCCAACCTATTTTTACTTTATAACTAACCTTTAACATTTTTTTGAGATAAATTGCATTTTTATACGTTTATTATTTTTTATATTCGTTTGTCATTCCTGCACTTTATTAGCTTAGCTACTGGATATTTTTGTTTTTATTTAAAACAAGTAAGAAAGTATAGTCGATCAAGCCCGACCACATAATACCCTACACCCAGTATATGTATAAAACAGTTTTTCAGAAATGGGTGTCATATGGGAGATATAACCTATTGTGAACCGATCATCCAAAAATTTAGTGTTATGATCGCTGTGAATATAAATATGATATGTGTTAAACTTTATCTCGATATAAATACTTTTAAAAGATTTATAGAGCTTAAATTGAATTACGGAGAGGGTCTTATATGGGAGTTTCGACTAATTATGGACCAACCATTATAAAATTAAGTGTCATTATTTCTGTATAAAAGAAACTTATTTGTGTCAAATTTTATTTCGATACCAACATTTTTAAGAAATTTACGATCGTTAAAGTGAATTCCGAAAGTGGGTCTTGTATGGGAGCTACGACTAATACGATCTTAATAAAATTGTACCGTATTATGTATTTGTATACATATGAATTATATTTGGGTTCAATATTATTTGGATACCAACATTTTTGAAAGAGTTATGCTCTTTAAAGTGATTTTCGGAAGTGGACCTTATATGGGAGCTACTAGTAATTATGGACCGATCTGCACAAAATTTTTAGATGTGATTTGGCTTTATTTAGCACTCATTTGTGATGAAATTTATTTGGATACTTGCATAATTCAAATTCAAAGGACATTTGTATGGGGGCCAGGTGAAATAATGGACTGTTTTCCACCAGTTTCAATCCCATCTATCCTTGTGCCAAAAAGATATCACGTACAAATTTTTATCAAATATCTTTAAAATTGCGACAAGCTTTACATGGATAGCCATCCAGACGGACGAACGGACATCGTTAAATCGACTTAGAAAGTGATTCTGAATCGATCGGTATACTTTAAGATGGGCGTTGGACCAACATTTCTGGGCGTTACAAACATCAGCACAAATCCAATATACCCTCCTCACTATTTCCCCATCATTTTGAACTTAGTTCACATTTCATAATGTAAACAGTTTTTGTAGTCGGTTGCCACAATGTGTTTTATAAAATACATACACAAACATAAATATTTCAGTTATAACAACAGCTGTCAACCACTGAGACTTTTGGTTAATGTATGCATTATAGGTTGTGCCAAAAAACACAACAAAAAAACAATTTGACATTTTAATACCTGTAACCTTTTTAGCAAAAAATTGTGTGTGTTTAATGTAAAAGAAATTAAAATTAAAATTGTTAAATTAATTTAAAAAAACTAGCAATCAAAAATGTTACAAATTGAAAAAAAAAACAGAAAAAATTTGCATACAAAGTCCGAATTATAAACAAAGTTGCTGGGAATTCGTGACCAACATTTTGGCAAAGCACCAAAAAAATTTGTAAAGAAATTTATGCTTTGAAAAAAAAAGTTCATTGTCTAAGTCTTTTGTTTTAATACCTCCCTTAACTGCCACCATATTTGTATTGTTATGTAAATTTGCAACAATCAAATTTTTTATAAATTAACATTAGTTTTGCTGACTTATCACAAATTTCAACTCAACGTTGGTTCAATGATCTTGAAATTATTTATTTTGCTACTTCAAATAATATTAATTAATCTGGGTATAATGTAATTTCCATATAATTTAATGAATCATGTTGATTTTCTAAGCATTTTATTTGAATATTCATTTTGCATTAGTGTTGCGGAATAAAATGCAAGAAAATTTTATTGTTTTTTGAAAAGTAATCCAAGAACACCTAGAGTTGTGTATAGTACAGTTAAAAAAAATGTTTTTAAATGATGGTTAATAAATCTGTAAGTGAGACATTGTTCACATCAACTGCCGGGGCAACCTAGTTACTCTGTCAAAAAAAAATAATCAGTAATATATTTTTACGAGTGCTGAACAAGTGAACTCAAATTCTTTGAAAATCCGAGATTCAATTTTAATTTCAATTATAACAAAAAAGCTAATATTTGCAAACAATTGTACAAATAATGTTCTAAAACGATACAAACTAATAGAAGCAAATGCAGCAATCTCCACTTTTTTTAGTTTTTCTAAAAATAAAGAATAAAGGAAGTTTGAATCAAATTCATTAATGGGCAGCGCTGCCAGAAATAAGATTTTACCTTATTTTTTAAGATTTTTTAACCGAAAAAAGATTTTAAGATTTTTTCCCAAAAAAAAATATGTTTTGTTTTGTCTAGATGAAGGTTAGGTTCAATTAAAAAAATCTTCTTTGTTCCCATTTGAAAAATTTTAAACTAATCGATCTCAAAAAATGTACAATTTAGTATAAGAAAATAAATTTTTGTTGTTATTTTTTTGGTTAGTGTTAAATAAAATATGAATTGTTTTTATTATTTATAATAAAAAACTACTTATTTCCAAAAAGAAGATTTTTTTCTCAAAAATTTCTGGCAGCCCTGTTCATGGGTGCCCCGATAGACTAGGCGAGAGGGTTGCGTGTTCGATTCCCGCCAAAGACTCTAGGTGTTTTCTGCAGATAAGCCAAAAAGCTTAACAGTTTATGTTTGTTAATTATATTTAAAAAAATATATACGATAAAAAAAAATATTAAATAATTACAATGTTCATCAGTTACATTTGATGTATGTTTTTAAAGATGTGAAACAGTCGCTGTTTTTATAGGTTGAGACCAACTAAACTACCAAATGGCTTAAGAAAGTAGATTCTTAATTACACCATTAAGGCACAAATGCGTGAATACATTAAAAAACAAACTTTATAGACATATAAAGGGTGATTCTATAGCAATTTTCTTTTTGGCAAAACTATTTTTCTAGCTAAGTTTTTTCGTGTAACTTGTCTTATGTTATCTTATCTTATGTTAGACATATTCAATTTGGTCTATAATTTAACCATGAATCGACTTACAAATAACCAACGATTGCAGATTATTGAATTTTATTATCAATATTCATCGTACACTGGTTGAATGGATACGTAAACAAGCCAAATTGTCAAATTTGATGTGGAGAGCAGCGAGAAGCATAGCTAGAACTGTCAATGCATCCCCAAAAATGCACTGTTTGGTGTAGATTATGGGCCGGTGGTATCATTGGACCGTAATATTTCAAAGACGACGAAGGCTGGAACGTTACTGTGAATGGCGATCGCTACCGATGGTGGCGCATGTCAGCCAGATCCGAATGGCGAGTTTATTGGCCCGATTAAAAGGTGAGTTTATCGCATATTTGGGACCTGTTAATAAGCCACTTAGATCATGCGATTTAAAGCCTGTAGACTATTTTTTGTGGGGCTATGTTATGGCTCATATTAAAGAATTTATTCCTGAGATACAGGCCGATATTATGGAGAAAATATGCCAAAATTGAACCTAGCGTATAAACCATTTGAAGCGTAGCTGTGGTCAACATTTACTTGAAATTATCTTTGAACATTAAAATATATAGATCGTTCTATCTAATCAAATAAAGATTTCATACATTTCTTCAAATTCTATGTGTTTTTTATCAGATCGGAAAGTTCTTAAAAAAACTCTTTAGCAAAGAGCCGCTACGAACGCCTCAACATTTTTATCTCAAATTAAGATGAGGCATCATTTTGTTTGCACAAACCAAAACAGATTCAGCACCACAAATTTCTTTATGTTTCTCCATGTGGCGAAAACGTAACAATGTTTATTTTCATGAATTCTTTGTAATTTTTTTAAATGTCAGTTTTTTGTGTAAAAATGACAAATAACATTGTTGAAACAAGAACATAACAACTACAAGAGTTGTCCACACTTAACATATTAATGTGTGAATAAGAAATTGTTTGTTAAATTAACAAATTGATGGCTTGTTAACATCATTATTGACATTTTATAAGTTCTAAACAGCATTAAATTAATTACATACAAAAAACATTTTTAATTTTTTGGTAAAATTATGTACATAGATTTCTTTATAAATGATTAATAATTATTTTAATTTGCACAACAACTGTTACATGCCTGAATAATTTGTTTCTTGAGATGTTACTTTACTCAAGAAAGAAATCAATTAACTTAATTTTTAAACAATTATAGATATTGAAACTTTAAAAAAATAAATGCTAGTCTTTAGTAAATTAGTCTTGTGTGTCAATTTCACTTGTGTTTACAATAATATTTCTTGGCACGCTGTCAATTTACTGTGCGTGTGACTATTTTCTACAATAAAAACAGAAAATGAACACAACAAAAATAACAACATTAATATTCACCATACATAGTAACTATGGGCCTTTTCTTTGACAAATAAATCTTATCTCTTTTTTTTTGTGACAACGACAAATATAAGTAAGATAAATAAATAAATGCGCTCTATTTATGACATTAAGCTGAGAACAAACAATTAAGAAACTAACCAGAGAAAGGAAAACAAAAAAAGAAATTCGTTTTTTTTTATATTTGGGTTTACTTTGTCTGTGTTGAAGTTTCTTTTGAAAGAGAATCTTGTCATCATTCTATTACAGTTAGAATTAAATATTTCTTTTTTTTCACCAACTTTTAATTTATACTCACTGTTTTGCAAAATCAGGTTTTCTTGTTATAAGGGAAAACAAAAGTATTTATTTGATTGAATAAAAATGAAAATAAATATGGGACATCGAAGTAAAAGTGGGTTAAATTTTTAGTTTTATTTTAAAATATTTATGTATAACATGAGCGGAATTATTAAAAAATGTATTTTATTACTAAAAACAATATTTCAAAGTAGCACTAAGCTACAAAAGTTTTACAAAGTGTTGATAATTATGTCAAATAAATTGGGTCGTTTATTAATTTAAATAAACTCTTATGGCCGAATTCTCGGTCATTAGTTAACCATTGGTAAACTAAAATACTAACTATTGTTTAACTATTACTTGTTATTCTTATGGCAAACTAAGCATTGCGAAAAAAAATCATTAGTTAAACCTTTGTTATTAGCTAACTAAAGACAGTGAATTTTGCCTTTAATGCTCTAAGAATTTTGTTCTTAGTAAAGTTAGATTTTATGGCTTTATTTATGTTTTAGAATAAATTTTACATAATTTATTTGAACGATTTAAAAAAATTTCACGGTATGTTCTAATTTATTAAATGTTTTCAATTAAGATTCTGTTATGCTGGAGGTGGTCTAGTTTGACATATTAAATATCAAGATAAAATGAAGAAATCCCCCGATTTTAACATATGTATGTATAATTATTAAACCTTTTTTTTTTTAAGTCAACTCTCAATGAGGTTTAGAAGCTATCAAATGTTAATGATGACAATTAATGATAAACTTTATGTGAAAATAAGCCCTCCTCTGATCAAGCCATCAATTTGTTCACTCAGCGAGCTATTTCTTGTCCGCACATGATTTTTTCGAGTTAGGACAACTCTTGTCAATGTTATTATTGTATTCAAAAAACGTGGTCCATTTAAAAATATTAAAAATAAAAATTACGATCATTTCAAAATATTACAAAGAAAACTATGTAATATTAGCAATAAATGGTATTTTAAGTTTCAATATTATATTATTTCTCCAAAATTAAGCAATTTAATAAAAAATTACCTTTTTGGTACTTTTTTTGAAAACGGTAAATATTGGTACTTTTACTAAAATTTGTTTAAAAATTATATTTTTATTATCATTAATCGTTTAATTCTATAAATTAAAAAAACTAACGTACTATTTTGGTACTTTAATAAAAAAAGTATGTACGTTTTGGTACTTTATTTAAAAAGCGTAAAAGTTAGTTTCTGGTCTTAAAAAATAAACTTTTAAATCTAAATTTTTAGTTTCATAAATATTATTTTTGAAAGCTATACCAAATACAAAACAGTACTATTTTGGTACTTTACAATTAGTGCAATTTTGTTTCTTAAAAAACAGTTAATTATAAATGTATTTTTAAGTTTCATAACTAATTATTTTCAAATATTACTATTTGTGTCGGTGATTCTGATTTGGATTCCTTGAATCTGTTATGATTTCGTCGACACAAAACGATGGCTCATCGAGTGCTGAAGACAGCCGTGGCGTATTAGAATATGCATTACCCTCTGCAATGTGTCTATAAAGATTAATTTTCAATGTATTCACACATTTTCACACTGACGGTAAAAATTAGAATATATTTTCCTCAGCCGTTTGGAAGTTTAGTTATAATCGTTCTTTATAACCAGTGACTGTTTAAATTAATGTTCGGCATAAAAAGAACACTATCTGCTTCCGTTGTAAACTGACCACCTATTTATTGAGATGTTTGTTTCTAATTTAATAATTTATATGACACTTGTGTTGTTTACAGTTAAATAAAAGCGTTGAAAAATCTGTACCTAGAGGCTGTGAGTGTCGACCACTGTTTTAAATTATTAAAAAGGTATGCTGGTTTTAACATTTTATTTCATATATATTGTAGCAACCATTTAGCAGTTCAAACTCTTGTAAATATTTTTACATCAAACGTAATTTTATCTAAACAACATCCAAGCACGTGCTTGAGAAACTTAATAATTAATGACGGAGAAAAACAAACAAGCAAACTGATTTAAATCATAAAACATAAATTGTAACAACCTAATACATATAGTTACCATTGGAATGTTTTTACTTATGTGAACATAAAATAAATCATATTTTATCACAAAGCTATTGTTGTCTGTTAAAGTTTAAAAAGAAAACGTTTAATAACACATAAAGTTGCCGATCTTTAACCAAAATTGTTTTAAAGTATTATCTAATAATTTTAAGAAACAATACATTAAGTACCAAAACAATAGCGCAAAAAAGGTACATTAACATAAGGTATATTTACTACATATGTTTGAGAGTGGATAAAACACACCTACAAAAGAAAGTGGTTAAATAAACAAACTGTGAAATATACCCAATTGGAAATTTCTTGATGACTAATTAGGGCTTTCAGACATTGATTAGTTTAAGTACCAAAATAGTATTTTTTATTATTTTCTTTAAATCTATAAATTAATTAATTGAAAATATTATTTATAAGTAATTATAATTTAAAGTACTAAAATATTTCCTTTTTTAAAATGTACCCAAAACATACCTTTTTACTTAAATTGCTTAATTTTTGAGAAAAAATAGTATTGAAACTTAAATACCAAGTATTGCCAGTTTTTTAATTAAAGTGCTAAAATTTACCTTTGTAGTACCAAATTGATACTTTTTAATATTTTGTAAAGTTTTTGGAAATAGTATTTATGAAACTAAAATTTAACATTTACAAGTTTTTTTTAGTTCAGAAATAAAAATTTATCACTTGCAAAAAAGTAACAAAAAGTACTTATTCAGTTATTTGGCTAAAGTACCAAAATATTTTGTTTAGTTTATAGAATTAAACAATTAATAATACCAAAAATTTTATTTTTAAGCAATTTTTAGTTAAAGTACCAAAACAGAACTTTTCAAAAAAGTACCTAAAAAATACTCTTTTGTTAAATTGCTTAATTTTTGAAAAAAAAAGTATTGAAACTTAAAATACCATATATGGGTAATTTTCTATTTTAAAGTTTTTAGTATATTGTACACTTTTTCGAAACAATATTTTTTTATTAATATGTTATTTTTTAGTTCAGTGACCATAATAAATAAGCCTTTTCAAAAAAGTACTTTTTAGATAATTGTCTCAGTATTCAGTAAAAAAAATCTCAATGACAATAAAAATACCATTTTTAAGTAATTTTCATCTTAAAAAAATGTGCCATTTTTAACAATTTTTTCACTAAAACAGCTCAATAACCATAAAGTACCAAAATTTAACCTTTTTAATAAAGTACCAAAGTAAATACGTTTCTGTTATTTTGCTTAGTTTCCATAAAATATACATATGTATTAAGTAATTTAAAATTATAACTTTTAAGTAATTTTTCAATTAAATCTAAATATTTTTTTATTTGAAACCTAGGAATTAATTAATCACTAGATGACTTGTATATACCCAGTACGCATTCTAGTTGCAATTGTTTGAAATTGTCACCTTCGTAACAAGTTCTATAAAAGCATCACAGAACCAGCAGCCCTTTCATGTAACGATTCTGGAAATAGTTCTGTAATTAATGATTTTAGCTTGAAATGTTTACTCTTAGAACTAGTTCTACAGAAAAAATAAATAACCAACTCTTCTCAAAGAACTAGTTACTTAACAACTCTGTTGTATTATTATAAATGCTAATAACGTTCCATAGATTGGGTTTCAGAAGTGGTGCGATATCACTAATTCTATGGAAGTTATCAAATATTCTAAGGTGGTTCTGTTTATAGTCATTTTAGTATTAGTTCTAAAATTTTACCTGGGAACTAAAACTTGTACTGGGGAAAAAGGCCATGTTAAAAGCAATTAACTTATAAAACCTCGAGATTATAATTTACAAATTGTATAAAGATTTAAAACATGAATTTTCATATACATAGTTCGTCTTTCACTATTGTTGGCACAAGCGATTCTTGAAACCAAAGTTGTCCAAATTAAAATCGCGACAAAATTTCCAGCTGTTTCGTAAAAACTTTTTTTTTATTAAAAGTTAACACAATTAAACAAATATTTTCTTTTTCAAAAAACCGCTAAAACTCTTTAAATAATTAATGTTTATTTTCACCATTTCTTAATAAACAAAAGCCGTTTAAACCAATATTTATTTATGCAACAATAAACAATAAACTCACTAAAATGTGGGTAACTATGTATATCGTGCTTGAAATACCAAACACAATTTTTTTTTTAAATTTAAGAAAATAATGGTACATACCATTTTGTTAATAATTGTTTTATAACAATTTAAAACTTAAAAACAGATTCCAAGAAAGTTGTTTAAGTTTAACAACTAGATGCTTTAATATTTCATACACTTATCATATATTTATTTATATATTATTATGCACTTTTATTGTAACAGCATGTGAAAGCACGTTTTAATATGAATATAAATATTTCGTTTTCGCAATGCAAGACAAACAAAAATTCAAAACAACTTTTGTTTATTTTTTCCTTTTTAAACTTTTTTTTATTTTTTGTTAATTTAGCAGTGTTTGTGGTAACCACTCTTTTTGGGGTTTATTTCAAGACTGATTCATTTGACAGCTTCTTTAAAACATGTTAATTCAGTTGAAACCATTCATTTCGTACACGAAAATATTTCTTTTAGCCAGTTTTGTTTTTTTACCACAATAATTGCTGTTTGCCTCTTTTTCGCTCTCTATGTGTTTTTTTTTCAACACTAGTTTTTGCTCTTAGTGTTGTTTGGATTTTGTTAATTTCTTGTGCTTCTTTTGTTGCCACCATGTGCTCCAACAAAGACTTTCTTTCTCCTCAGTGTCACATACAATTGAATTTATTGTTTCAATTGTAACCACATACTACTTTGAGTATACTCTTGAAATCTGACCGTTTGTTTGTTTGCTATAATGAAATTACTTATAAAGCTCCACTGCAATATGATGTGAAAACTAATTGTAATCAATTGCTGAATAAAATATTTAATTTAACTTTTATTTTTTTAAGCTATAATAAAATGTTTTAAAGTAAATTTTTTTAACAAACCCAAACTGTGAATACAGTTTGTCTGTAGAAACAACCAAAGTCTTTATGGGAATCGAATACTAGTTATCACTTATTCTATTTGGATAGTAAGCCTATACAGTCCAGTCGAATCGATTTAAGCATTAAAACTCATAATCCGTGAAGTGATTAACGAAATAGCCCCCCATTTTTTGACTAAACGTGTCGTTATTGGATGTATAACTTAAAAATGTGGGGTTCATAACAGATGTCATATCTTTTGCAAGCGGTTTTTGTCTTTGATAATTTATATGTTATTTTAAAGGGCAAATCTGTCATTTATTCTCACTTAGCTCTTGAACATTTTAGTGTAAACAACAAAGTTTTTTTGCTTCGAAAATGTCGAATTTTTTGCCAATATATTTTGACGACATATACGAGATGTTTTGCTTTACTTCTTTAATTTGAAAAAAAAAATTACGCTGATGGATGTCTTTCATAGCTATCAACTGGCAGGACATGGTTTGTGCGGTTCAGAAGTAGTGATTTTGACACGAATAATAAATACCGCTCAGATCAGCCATAAGAGTTTGAAAAAATTTTCAAGTACAACAAGAGCCTGAAAGATTCTTGTCAAACTCAACAAGAGCTTACAAAATTCTTAGGCGCTACTCAAGCAGCGATTTTAAATACAAAAAGAACTTGCAAAATAATTGGGAGCTATTCAATCAGCAATTATAAAACGTTTGCGAGCAGCCGGACTCATCCAATAACAGGAAAATTGGGTACCATATAAATTAAAGACGAGAGACCTTTAAAGAGAAAATAAAATAAAATAGTTGAACCAAATCGTTAGTTGCGATGAAGCCGAAGCGTTAAGAGATTCAATGTGAATCGGCACCAATGCACAAATTTCTATGGCCCTAAGGTTATTACTATGGTTTGTATTTGGTGGTACCAAAAGGAATACATCTATTTCGAGCTGTTGAAATTTGGCCAGACCATCACAGGCAACATGCACCAAATGCAAGTGATTCGTTTGAAGCGAGCAGACATAATATTTCAGGCCAGGCGTAATATTTCATCATAACAACGCTTGGCTTGTTGCAATACCTGTTAAAAACTATTTAAAAAGAAGATGTTGGGAGCCTTTGCCTAACCGCCTTATAGTACAGAGCTGGCCTCGTCCGACTACTATTTGTTTTGATCGATGCATCTAACAAAGACAAAAACTGCGTTCATTTTTAAGTTATACACTCAATAACAAAATATTTAATAAAAAATATGACAGGTGTATTTCATTAATCACTCCTTAACATTTATAATTGTCAAATCATATACTTTCCAATTCTTTGTTTTAATTTATTTTTAAAAATAATAGCGCAATTCAAAATCTTGTGCAAATGGTATTGCACCATTGGCATTTACAAAAAGGTTTAGCATTAGCAATTTTGCTCTTGCTGTGTATTTTGTTAGTGGAGAGCAAACATATGCTAAACCTTATTGCAAATGCAATAATGCAATACTATTTGAACAAGATTGTGAATTGCGCTAATGTTGTTTTTTATTTGTTCCTTACATTAATCGTGAAAATGCGAAAACGATTTAATATTAGAAACTTGTTAGTAAACTCGATAATGTTAAATTCTCATTAACATTTTATAACGTGTATTATAATTTCTATTAATAAAAAAAATATACAGAAGTACATTAACCATTATTTTATAAATGGATATCATACACGTACCAATACAAGACAAGTTTTTAATTCACCATTTCAACCTTTAAGTGACGTCACATTAACTGTAAAATATTACACACTCAGAGACAAGCCATAAATGTTATAATTGTCATACAACTTTAGATGTTATATAAAATCATTCATTTAAACATACATACATTACTATTCCAAACTCATTTGTTCATTTGTTCTGAACTGCCAGCAACAGTTAGTTTATTTATTTGTTTTTTTTTTTTTCTTTTTAACTTAGCACGCTTTTTTTTTAATAGTTAATTGTAGCTTTAGTCTCGGTCTTAGTCTGAACTTGTTTTGTACTTTAGTACATACGAGTATTTGTAAATGTTGAATTAAATAAGGTGTTTTTTTATGAGTTTTTGTCATGTTATTGTTTGCCGGTATTGCATTTGACCCAATTTTATAATCTTCTGGCTCTCTTTCATTAGAATCTAGAGACAGTTTATTGTATTTAGTATCAGATTGGCATTTGAGCTACATACATACATACATACATATGTATTATCTATGTATAAACGAAAGGTGTAAATAAAAATTTTTTTATTTAATAATAAAACATGTAACGTTTTTATAAGGAAATTTACATAAATACAACAAGGTAACGGTTAAAAGTTCTTAAAATTAATGTTAATAAAAGTGTGGTACGATCTTTTTAAAAAATGATAAAAATTTGCAATAAAACCGTTTCGAAACAAAACATTTGTTAGGAACACCATAACAATAAACAACAACAATGGCATACATTTAGGTTTTTAGCTTAAATCTTTTGTTATCGAACATTAGAATTATAACTAGTCAAGTGATAAATAATGGTACACAGAAAAATCAACGCTAAATGAAAACGAATTAATATTTAAAAAAAAAATTATTTTTGTTTTTATTGGATTCAGTGTTGCCAGAAGATTTTGGTGAAAAATCATCATTTCACAAAAAAAATTATATTTTGGAAAAAAAATCATCATTTTTTAAATTTTTAGTTTTTATTTGTAAAAAATTAAAAACAATTAAAAATTTAAATTTATTACGTTGATTGCTTATCGGGTTTTGTTATCATATTTTTACTCTTTGTACGATTTGTATTCATAAGGACTTGATATAACCCAATTTTTGCCAAAAATATTGTATACTCGTATCTACAAGGTGCAGTAAAATACAAATGTTTAAGTAACTCATGCTTTGTGTTATTGCTTCTATAAAGGTCGGAAATATTTAAGAATTTATGTTTCTCACCTCAAATGTCCGTCCGATTTCCAAAAAAAAAGGCTGAATATCTTCATCAATTTTTAAATTATAGCAAGAACATTTTTTAACTTGTAAATAATCATGTGTAAATAAAATACTTTCTAATGTTGCGTTTTCAAGTTTTATTTAAATGAACTTTAGAAAAATTTGTTCAATGTTTGCTGATGAACTGGGAAGAAAAATTATATTGGAAACAAATTTCGTCTATGTTGGAATAGCTAAGTCGTTATTTGTGCGAGTTATTTTAGAGATTGTGGCCCAGAAATCTTCACTGTTAACATTTTCTAAGGTTTGAAAATATTTTGTGAAATCTAAATGACGAAGTTTTTTAAATTCATCGTCTAAATTTTGAGAATCATTTTCATTAATTAAATTTGGAAATCTTTCCATAAGCGGAGACATGAAGAAACTTTTTTAATAATAATATTATGTTGATCAAGAGAAGAAATTTATTTTAAAGAAGTGTCGTTAAAATCAAAACGTTTGGCTAACTGCTTACAAAAGTAAAGCACTTTATAAAATAAACGGAACGTTTAAAGCACAGATATAACGTTTAAAGTTTGCAAAAATTAATTCAAAGAAACAATGAAAACATTGCCGTAATTAGGAGTTCTAAAACACACCATTTATTTATAAAACTTTATTATACTTCATTTATTTATAAAACTACCCAAAAATGCAACTAATCTAAATTATGTTATATTTGTGTGTATGTCTACCAAATTGTATGTATTTGTTGTTGTATGTAAATCAAATTGCTACTGATTTATAATGCGTAACTGCCATTTAAAAAAATGAATTTTGCATTTTTGTGTACTTAATATGGGTCACTCCATATAATACATAAAATGTAACCGCAACTAGCATTAATTATAAAAGATATTCTAACTTTTTTAAAAAAAAATCATATTTTTGGCAAAAAAATCATCAAAAATATGATAAAATCATCATTCTGGCAACACTGATTGGATTATTCAATGGATGAAAATCGAAGAACAACTTTGCTGGAAGGCAAACGGATTGCACGATTGAGACAATGTGGCTCATCGATCGCGGAAATTTCCATAAAGAAATTTTCCACTGCACGGACAAGCGCTCGATTCAACGACTCATAATACGGACCAAAACTTGTAATCCAACGGACTGAGGACTGGATTAGCAGCTGACCCATCATCCGTTGATATGAAGTCTGGAACGTTATTTTTGAGCCACAGTTGATTCGTTTATTGCCTTGTTAGCTCAAGCAGAGTCTTGCTGGAAAGTCCATGGCTTGTTGGCGAATATTGTTTGACTGATAGGTTTCACAATGGGTTCCCAGACGATCGATTGATAAACTATATCCGTTGTTTTCACTCCTTTTGTGCAAACACGATCGTTATATTTATTAAACGATTCTTCTACGGTGAAGATTTTCTCGTCAGTAAACAAAATTTGTCTGTAAGTGTTCTTCGCGTACCGGCTGAGTAACGCAGGTGTTCAATATGTCGCTTGAACGCGCTGAGTCCCATGGATTTTTGTGAAATTTGCATTTCCCGCGACAAGATTTTCTATTCTCACAGTGAATTTCGTTCTATTCGTCTCTTCACAGCCTTAATAACTTTCACAGTGCATGGACGGCCGGATCTTTGATGGTCTCGCACTCTATTAGTTTCTTCAAACAACTAAACAGCACGATACACAAAATTGCAAGAGATCGCTACGTCCTAATGACGCGGCGATTCAAACGAGACAAGAATTCGCGAAACTTCAATAATAATTGAAACGCCTTTTTCCATGTTGCATTTTAGTTGCCCGATGATGATTGTCAACGATTAATGTCAAAAACTTTTTACGTCGCAATGAAGAATGAATGTCAACTGTCAAATCGCAATAAATACGAAATGTATGCGCCCAGTGTTGCATTCGCAATGAGTGTGTTTAATTGTGTACGATTTGACGGTAGATGTGTAATAAATGTATGATCATTAAAATCTGTTGTTTTTATGCCCTACACCACCATAGTGGAGAGGGTATATTGGATTTGTGCTGATGTTTGTAACGCTCAGAAATATTGGTCGAACACCCCCTTAAAGTATACCGAGCGACTCAGAATCACTTCCTTAGTCGATTTAACGATGTCCGTCTGGCTGGCTGGCTGGCTGTCCATGTAAAGCTTGTGCGCCGAGTACAGGTCGCAATTTTGAAGATATTTCGATAAAATTTGGTACGTCAAATTTTTCGGCCCAAGGACAGATGGGATTGAAACTGGTGGAAATCAGTCCATTATTTCACCTGGCCCCCATACAAATGTCCTCCCGAAATTAGGATTTAAAGATCATAAATGTTTGAATTATGCAAGTATCCAAACAAATTTCACCACAAATGAGTGATAAATGAAGCCAAATCAGATCTACAAATTTTGTGCAGATCAGTCCATAATTTAACATAGCTCCTATATAAGTCCAACTCCCGATCCAACTCGGTATCCAAATAATATTGAACACAAATATATTTCATATATATACGAATAATATGGTAATATTTTATGATGATCGGTTCATAATTAGTCATACCTCCCATATAAGGCCCACTTCCGAAAATCACTTTAACGACCATAAATTTCTTAAGAATGTTGGTATCTAAATAAAATTCAACACAAATAAGATTCATATATACAGAAATGATGACACCTAATTTTATAATGGTCGGTCCATAATTAGTCGAAACTCCCATATAAGAGACCGTAATTTACTTTAACTTCTATAAATCTTTTAAAAGTATTTACATCGAGATAAAGTATAACATACATAATATTTATATTCACATGACATTAAATTTTTGGATGATCGGTCCATAATATGTAGGTTTATCTCCCATATAGCGCCCATTTCTGAAAAACTTTTTATACATATACTAGCTGTAGGGTATTATATGGTTTTAATTTAATAATTTACAGCATTATAAGCCTTAAGATTTTTATAATTTTTTTTTCTAAGAATTGAAAGTTTAATGTGAATTTTAATTTAAGTACATACTTTAATATTAAAATCGCGAATATTAAAGTAAAGGTGAAATATATAAATCGATGGCATACATATGTTAAAGCTATTAAACCATTTAATATATTTTACATATTAAAATTGTTTTCTTTAATAAAAAGAATACATAAAGATAATCTGTGAGCAATTATATTTCGCACTAAAACTCAATTTTTAATAGAATTATAAAATAGGTTGTAGATCCTTTAATAGTGCTCCAAATGGAAAAATAAAAATAGTATGTGATCACTTGTATTTCCCACTAAAACTTAATTTTTAATAGAATTATAAAATAGGCTATAGATCCTTTAATAATGCTCCAAATGGAAAAATAAAAATAGTATGTGATCACTTGTATTTCTCACAAAAACTCAATTGTTTATAGTGGTTAATTTAGCACCAAAAATCTAGTTTTCATGTGAAAATGAACTGAATTATAAACCTTCCTATCAATCGTTTTATAGAGGTCCAAACTAGAAAAGTACAATAATCTGTGACCACTTATATTTTCAATCCAAAATTCGCATTTAAATGAAGTAAATTAAACTGCAAGTGGAAAAGTAGCTTATCAAAAATAATTATAGATGATATTTGTTTATATTTTTTTATTAAAATAAATTATATATGTATGTATACATAAAATAGAGAAAATGGATTAAAATAATAAATAACTTCATAACTTTGGAATGAAAATCAACATCATAAATTTTAAGAAATTTTAAATAATATCCTTATTTTTTCCCAAAATACTGTTGATTCCACGCTTGCCAATAATTTCTAAAATCATTTGTGCCATACGTTTGTAATGTTGGTCTGATATTGTAGGGATAATTGTTGTTATTATTGTTATAAAAATAATTACTATAAGGATATGCACCACATTGTTCAATCACATAAGGCCAACTGCGTATTTGCGAATTGGCACCATAAAGATTACTACCATAAGCATATGGAGAAGGAGTAGTATATGTTTGTTTATCCAATGAGGAGAACGTAGGATTTAAATTTAACGCTGGTCTGTAGGTAACATAATTGTTGTAATTGTAGTTATTTGGATAAACTGGCGTGTTTTGGGCTTGTAAAAGCTAAAAACGAAATAAAAAATTTATAGCAAGCAAAATAGAAAATTTGTAAAACTTACTATTATCGAGGTTGTTATTATTAATAATATTAATAATGTAAACATATTGTTTTACTTGATAATCCACAATAAACCTTTTAGTTGTACATTTAATTCAATACTAATAAACCATTTTCACTTGCCAGCCATTTAAATATGAAATTGTTAAATTTTTGTGGTGTTAATGAAACAATTTTTGGCATTGAACTTGAACCAAATGGAAAATCACCTCATTTTCATCAGACATCATTTGTATCTCCTAAAAAAATATCTGTATCATTTGTCATCATCACCATTTGCACCATTTAATTGGTGTTCGGGCTTTTGTTTACAAACAAATGATCGTTATCATATTATTGTACAATATTTAGATAATATTCGACAATAATATTTATTAAAATTTAATAAAATTGTAAAACCTTTTTTGTTCTGTGCACAGAGTGCTTAAATATTATTTAAGCAAATTATCACCACTCATGTCTGGTACCCTATATTATATAGTAGTAGTCAGTAAAACAATATATCTATGATGGTGAATTGTAAATTATTGTGAATTGTAAACACGAGATATTTGAAACAAATTATTTGTGACCTTTCCGAGCATTTAACAAGTGATATTTACTCGCTAATAGTCCATGTCTGTTTTTGCCGACAAGTTTTATTCATATATATACCGATATATCATATTTTTAATTTCAATATAACAAATTTTTAAGTTTGGCAATTAGAACAGAATGTCAAGTCATCGATCTTTAAAGAATGGTGAACATCTTCTGATGAGAGATACTAGAACTCCAGAAAAATAGTTATCGCAGGACTGAACAATTTTGCTTCACGATAAAGATAAAACTTGGACATTTTAATGACAGAATCATTCTTAAACCGAAAATCCCTACCAAAAAATGCTGTGTACATTGCTCTAAGACACCTTTCCGAAGAAACGATTCTACGCACCGGAATGACCCAAGATAACTCGACCAAGGGCTGTAAAGTCAAATATGGACAACAGATTTTTACATTGAAATTCATAAAAGAATCCTATCGAAACGAATTACAAGTAAACTTCATAGTTAAAAAAATATACTTGTTCTAAACTTTAAATACTTCACTTTATATTGTAGTAGTTAAATATGCAAAATCAAAATAGTAAATAGTTTTAATCTAATGGGGAAATATATTAATCAAATTGAAGCAAACAAAACAGCGTTCTAGTTCTTTCTTTTTTAATAATATTATTTATATATTTAATTTTTTGCCACAAATACGTTTATTAGATATGAGTAGTATTTTATTTATTTGTTTACTTATTACTGTTATTAAATACATAATTGTTTAAATTGAACGTATTAAATAAATTAAATATATATAAAGTATGTATTTATAATTGTAGTAAATAATATTAATAATGTTTGTAATGTAAAATTTTTAATAAAACAAGCTAGACTGCTATATTCAGCTATACCGAATCTTTAATACCCTCCACCTAAACGTAATAAAAAATACAGAAATTACACTGGTTATAGGACTAGCATATCCTAATTCTGTGTTTTCTATTAAGTCTTAGTGCAAATCTTATTAGTATTTTATATATTGTTTGAAACACAATGGTTTGAAAGACAATATTACATGTTACTAATGTGATTTTACTTTAAATGTTTTGAAATTTTATCTAATTTTGATCATTTGTAATTGATATAATTACCGATACTTAATGTAATTTACAGAGTTTGTCTGATTTTCATAATAATCTTGAGTATAATTTAACAATTTATAAAATTAAAAGAACATTTTTCCATGTTCACCATAAGTTAAAAAACAGAGTATAAAACAGAATATAAAAAAGTATATGATATAAGGTGAGACTTTTGTGTTTGAATTTGATCTCAATAATATTATTTACAAGGGTTTTGTGGGTAGCATAGTACAATTGGAACAGTTATGGACTGATAGCTTCTAAATCCAGTATCCACTAATGTGGTTTCTACGTATTAGAGGCTTTTTTGTGGGTTAAATTATTTTTCGGAAATGGTTCTTATATGGCAGCTATAACAAATTATGCGCCGATCTTTTTAAATTTTGAAACAATGATTTTTATGGATATGAGGATATTTCAGGTCGAATTACAACATAATAACAGTATATTTATGATACAAATTAGTATTAACGTGAATTTCGGAAGTGGAACTTATATGGGGACATATGGACCGATATTCCCAAAATTTAGCAGTTTGATTTTGGCATGTATGTAAACGATCCCTGTAAAACTTTATGATTTTCGGAAGAGGACTTTATATGAGGGATACGGTCAAATATGGACCGAAACTCACAAAATTCTGCAGAATGTTTTTTGTGTATATGTTAATGATTTATACAAAGTTTTGAGTCAGTACCGATATTTATAAGATATATATAAAGATAAATGTCTTTTTCGGATGTGGCCCTTACATGGGAGCTATGACCAATTATGGGCCAACCACTATAAAATTTAGTACAACAATTTATATATCTATAAGGATTATTTGTGTCCATTTTTAACCTTTTATCATTATTTATGCCAGTTTTATACGTATTATAAAATATATATATATATAAATTATACGTGAATTTTGGAATTGGACCTTAAATGAGGCCTATGGTCAAACATGGACCGAACTAAAAAAAATTTCGTTTTGCGATTTCTTTTTACATCAAACGTATTTTTGCTGAATTTTGTATTGATATTCCAATTTTATAGGCATTTATTATGTATAATTGAGCAATATTTCGGGAAGATTTTTGTATGGGAGCTATTAGAAATCATTGACCGATTCTTACTATTTTCCTCAAGCTTTTTTCGTTTATCATAAAAAATAACGTATACAAAATTTCATGTTATTATCTGCAATATATTTAAAAAAATTGCAAAAATATCAAATTTTTATGGAGGTTGTCTCACATATTGGTCCATAACTCTGGTTGACCTAATCCGATTTTGCTGATTTTCAATACCAAAGTTACCTGCAAAATAGGAAATATTTTTCTGGAAATTTCGTTTAGTTAAGTTATTTAGTTTGGACGTGAGAGTGTTTTACAGAGACGGACAGACAGACGGGCATAGTTCAATCGACTTAGAATTTAATAAGGATCAAGAAAATACATATGTATATACTTTGTTGGGTCTCAGATGAATATTAAAAAAGTTGCACACGGAATGACAAACGTAATATCAGCGTTGTCAACTTTGAAATTTTGAAACGCACCAACATGGAGAAAAAAACGCGCCATTTGAAAAAAATCGCACCAAATTTTGATTTTCTTTTTCATTTAATGAAAGTTTATTGAAATAATTTCACATAAAAAATATAATATGTTTGTATTATAAATACCTATAAAGTCTTCAACAGTTCAGTGTTTTTATAAAAAATAAAAAACTTAACAAAAATAAAAAATAAACTAAACAAATTTGTTTGTATTCCTTTGTACCAGATAGATATAATTAATTTCTTCCTTTTTTAACTTTTTAAAAAGAGATCAACGATTAACCCTCCGATGAGTGAGCCTTTTCAAACTGAAAAAAAAGATTTACAAAAAGGTCCGTAGGGACCTTTTCACACGGCCGTGAAGTTCAGAACTGTCACTCTTCGGAGGGTTAATAGTAAAAATACTCATACATATATGCTATTCGGAATTGACACCGCTGGTAACATGCATAATATTACATTGGATCACCTTGTTTGATTTTTTGGCTATAGGTTGCCTCAAATATTTTTTGACATCCTTAAGTTATGCTGCAACAAAAAATGTACTGGTATGCATTTTGTGAGAGTTGGCAATATTTTTTTTATTTTCATGAATTGTGCAGTGATGCACGCAACACATTAGAATCAATTGAGAAGAAAGAAATTGTAGTACTACAAATAATCAATGTTTTTAAAAAAATGAAAAAACGAAATTGAGCTGGAAAACCTAGTAGTCCTAAGTAAGCCCTCAAAATCGTTGTTTTTTTAGCGTTTCCATTTGCATCGCATAAAAAATGGAATGAATAGTTGTTACTGACAACTGGACTTTTTTGAAAACCGGTTTTTCGGTTACCCGAACAGTCTTTAGTAGTAGACTTTGACGAATATTTTATATATTCGCAAGATTTCGGAAATTAACCATTATACCTATACCTAAATATAGCGTATTTGGGGTCATATTTCTTTTTTGGGAAATCCTGTCACGTAGACTATGTAGTAGAGTTTGTGCGAAACTGCTATTTGATTTTCCAATTGTGTTGAACACAAATTTTAAAATTGCTTCAGATTCCAATAATGTCACAGTATCACTTGAAAACTTATTAACTGCAATATTGAGCGGTTGTAATACGTTCAATACATTATTCAGAATTTTGAATTCCGACTCGGAAAATGTATCTAAATTTAAACCAAGCAGTGTATGGTTGACATACGATTTTAGTTTTAAAAATTTAGAATCTTTAGTTCCAGCGATGTTTGACATCCAATTTTAAAATAATCTGGTGTCCTTCATGTTCTATTACATACTTTTGTAGTTTTTGCTGTTTATCTTGACTATTATTAAACATTTTAACAACTCTTCTAACTTTGGATATGGTTGGGTAAATCGATGGCGAAAGAACAGTATGTTTGTCGACTGGACAGAACGAGCCATCAGAATCATAGTCACTTTCATCATTAATATCGGACCATTCGCTGTCATCCAATTTATCGTTACTTGATTTGTGGTAAAAACTATCTACTACGCATAAATGAATACCATGATTATAGCATAATTGATTTAAAGGAGATATAGAAACCTAAAAACCGTAAACATGCCCAAAAACCGGTTTTTCGGTTAATCGGTTAACCGAAATTGAAAACACTATATTTTTGGTTTAGTTGTCGTCATTATCTGATAAAAATATCTTCATATAAAAATTCTTCTTTAAATAAGGAAAATACAAATAGTACAACTGAATTTTAGAAATTTGTTTCTGTTAATGTTCATATTTTCTGGAATCAGGGACTTTTTATACTCTTCACTAAAAATAACTTTTATATAGGTATATCAAAATTTTCTAAAACTACCGCCATATAGGTTAAGAATGTACTTTTTGGTTAATTCCATAATACCCATATTATATTTACCGAGTTATAAATAATTTCATCCATATTTTTGACTCCTAAACCGATTTTTTTATATAAATACCCAAAAATGTCTTCTTTATTGTAATATGCGTTTAAATGAGAAGAGGGCCCCAATCTGCGATCATTCATATTTCCACATCAAAATCGAACTTTACCGAGTTATAAACGATTCAGTTTTTCTAGGAAAAGATGGATTTTAAATGTTGAATCTTCATGTAACCTAAAAATAAGCTAAACTTGCTATACAAATTATTTTTATTTAGAAATTAAATACCTACATTGGATATGTTTCGGGTTGCTTTGGATTATGCCGAAAATGTTTTTTTGGCGGAATATTAGCTTTCTATTCCCAATCCAAATTCAAAAACTGCTAGAATTGTGGCCATTGATGCGATTTTTCTACAGATGCAATTTCATTTCCTTTATTGTAAGCTTTCTGTTGTTGATGCCATACAAACTAACATTTATCTCACACCCTTTGGCTGTGATCCAATTTTTACGAATTTTTTATAAATACAAATTCATTGATATTGTAGATATTTAGCGTAGTTTGGTTTGCCAAAAAATAAAATCAATAAAAGGTGTTTGTACTTATGTATGAGATTATTAAAATGTTTTTTTCTTTGGCAGGCAAAAACACACATACAGTGTGAAAACAAATTATTATTGCTTTAAAATGGGCTTAAAAATATATATTCAAATATGTTTCCCGATTGTTATTATACTGTAATCGTAAAAATATAATTTAAAATTTAGTACATTTACAAGATAATAAAAAAAAACAATATTTCACTAATATTTGAAAAGATTTACGAAGGATTGTGTGATTACTTTCGAGAACAGATAGAGTAAAATAAAATGTGAAGATAAATATGAAAGTATGATGTATCATTAGAAGAAAGATTTTAAAACATCAAGGGAATGAAGAGCAACAATTTATCAAAAATAGCTCCAGTTTTAGCAATTTTTTTTAATAATATATCCAACTAATTCCTCTTGTGGACTAATGGCACAAATTATAAATTATATTATGTATATGGTTAGCTAAATTTTAACTTTGTTTTAAATAGCACAGTACAACATTTTTCAGGTGATTGATTCGGGACTCAATTCTGATAATTGCTTATGAAAGTAGCCCAAAAAAGAAGAACTTCTGCATCATTCGTTTGGTCATGTACATCAAATAATAATTTAAAGGCTAATTTGAAGTTAGCAAGTATCGTATAGTGGAATATGTCAGGTTTTAGGCTCTTTTATTTGTCATAACTTGAGAACCACTAGCTGAAACAAATTTAAAAACAATTAAGAATTACAATTCCTTTAATCTGTTCATACAACGTTTCGCTACATAAACAACAGTTTCCCAGTTATAAATAAATGTAGATATGAAGAATAAAACTATATTTTGCATAAAAAATTGAATTTTTTTATTTTTAATTCATAAAAAATCCAAAACTTTCACGTAAAGTCGCACAACCTATGAACATGAGACATAAATCATGAAAATCGATGAACGCGTTTCTTTTTATTCACAATTAAGTAAAGTTATGAATTTCAAAAATTCTTTTTAAAAAACATTGATGACTTTTTTATGATTCTGAGAATTAAAAAAAATAATAAACCAAAGGTTATTTGATTTTTATAATTGCGGTAGCAAAGTAATAAACGTTAATAAATGTAATTGGACAATTAAAAGGAAAGTGCACTTTTTCAGCTTATTCGGACTAGTGGTTCTCGTGTTATGAAAAACAAAAGCCTAAAACGTGACAAATTCCCCTATACGATACTTACTAACTTCAAATTAGTTTTTAAATTATTATTTGACGTAGGTACCATGACCAAACGAATGATGCAAAATCTTCTTTTTGGGAATACTTTCATAAACAATTATCAGAATTGAGTTCCGAAATCATGTGTTGTACTGTGTAGTTTACAAATTTTTCTTATAACAACAAAAACTACGGTTTAGAAGAAATGTGAAGGCTGAAGGGACTTTATCTATTAATTATTTATGTATATTTTTTATAAAATTAATGTCTCTATTGAACAATACAATCCAAACACTGTATATTTTATATTTTGCTTCAAAACTATCGATATAAGTAAGGATGGATTATTCATATTAGACAATTTTTAACTACCAAATTTTATATGAAAATTTCCACTGAACAGGAATAGGTATGAGTTGTGTTCTTAGCATAAATGGGAAAAGGTAGATAAAATATTAAAAGTTTAACATAACTTCCATAACTTCCTATTGAAGTTATGTTAACAAGGAATAAGCAGTTTTTTCTGTTGTTTAAAATAACTTTTCAACTAGTTAGTTATTTTTTATCGTGTACCTATTTTCCTTATTAAATTGAAATAAATTTATAAACATTAATTTTTGAACCTTTCATAAAATTCTTGTCCGAGATAATGCCAATCAATAGAAGAAAATTTTTACAACCAGTACTAGTGCATATATTTTGTGAATACCTCTAATATTTTCGTCTATTGAATTTGAATCCATAACAATGAATAAACAAATGATTTATTATACACACAGGAAAATACAAACTTACTGATTTAAACAAATTTGCGTTGCACACTCCTGATTCTGTAAATCACTTCAATTAACTTTAAAAAATTCATAGAAAATATTTTTAAAATTAAGTGATTTTACAAAGCATTATTTAATTTCATCTAGACGTCACTATTAACCTGTAATTACATTAATGCCAAAAACACACTAACAACAACAATAACATATTTGACAAAAATAAGTCGTTTTTGCGTTAATAACATTAAGCAACTGCTATTATTTTATTTTAGACTTCTGTTGCATATTATTTCACAACACTTCTCAGACACCCCCCCCATGTAAGATTAAATTGGTTGATGCCTTCTGCTGTATTTGCTCATACGTAACAATTAATGACTGTTGTTGTTGTATTTTTCTACTTCTTGGCTTCTCATAACCTCTTCAATACATTTATTATTGTTATCACAAAATTTTTGTAGTCAAAATGTTTCGAAAATCTTACTTTTTTCTCTTTAATTTATTCTAAAATGTTTGTTCGGAAAACATAATTTTTCTATCATTTGATTTTTTGAAAATTATTATACACAAGACACCAATTGGCAACAACAATGTATGTTGAAAAAACTTGTCACTGCCTCTCCCTCTAGTTAATACAAAAACAGTTTAAATTCTACGTCTCATTCTCTAGCTATCTCGTTCACATTTTGCCGACATAAAAGTACAAATGCCTGTTATGCAACACCACCGCTATACAATCACACATGTAACCAAACTTTATTTGCCGGAAATTTCTTTAAATGAAAAAGTAGCCTTTATGTAACTTTTTTTTAAGGATTTTTAGTTTATTTTCATTCACTTTTCGTTTGAATAGTTTTATATTATATAACTTTTTTCACTTATGAAATCTTGTTTGAAACGAGCATTTACAAATACAAATAATTAAATGACGACTTCCACACAATGTGAGGAGTGCGTGCATTGGTAGCTATTAGTTTTTTGGAAAAAACACATTCTTATAATAGAATTTTTAAATAGATGTCGGTTCTTCTTATAGTTTTATATAGGGGATGTTATTATGGATGCAACGTCTGGTGTTTAGGCAGCTTCCTTAGCAAGACGTTCGGCCTTTTCGACGACTTCTTCGATGGGACCAACCATGTAGAAAGCGACTTCTGGAAGGTGATCGTATTCACCACCCAAGATCTTGGTGAAGCCCTTGATGGTTTCCTCAAGAGGGACCAATTTACCGGCATGACCAGTGAAAACTTCAGCAACTTGGAAAGGTTGGGACAAGAAACGTTGGATCTTACGGGCGCGAGCGACGGTCAATTTATCTTCTTCAGACAATTCATCCATACCCAAGATAGCAATGATATCCTGGAGGGACTTGTAATCTTGCAAGATCTTTTGGACACCACGGGCAACGTTGTAATGTTCTTGACCGATGATGTTGGGGTCCATGATACGAGAGGTGGAATCGAGGGGATCGACAGCAGGGTAGATACCCAATTCAGCGATGGCACGGGACAATACAGTGGTAGCGTCCAAATGAGCGAATGTTGTGGCTGGGGCAGGATCTGTCAAATCATCAGCAGGTACATAAATGGCCTGGACAGATGTGATAGAGCCCTTCTTGGTGGTGGTAATACGTTCCTGCATAGAACCCATATCAGTGGCCAAAGTGGGTTGATAACCTACAGCGGAGGGGATACGACCCAACAAGGCAGATACTTCAGAACCGGCCTGAGTGAAACGGAAAATGTTGTCAATGAAAAGCAATACATCTTGACCTTCTTGATCACGGAAGTATTCAGCAACGGTCAAACCAGTCAAAGCGACACGAGCACGGGCGCCTGGGGGTTCGTTCATTTGACCGTAGACAAGAGCTACCTTGGAGGTCTTGTCCTTAAGGGAAATGACACCGGACTCAATCATTTCATTGTACAAATCGTTACCTTCACGGGTACGTTCACCGACACCAGCGAATACGGAGTAACCACCATGGGCCTTAGCAACGTTGTTGATAAGTTCCATAATCAATACAGTTTTGCCGACACCAGCACCGCCAAAGAGACCGATCTTACCACCCTTGGCATAGGGAGCAAGCAAATCAACGACCTTAATACCGGTAACCAAGATTTCTTGTTCAACGCTCATGTCGACGAATTCAGGGGCTTCAGCGTGAATGGCGGCGGTCTTGTCGGTAGGGATGGGACCACGTTCATCGATGGGTTCACCAATGACGTTGATGATACGGCCTAAAGTTTCGGCACCAACAGGAATACGGATTGGGGAACCAGTGTCCAAGACTTTATGGCCACGAACCAAACCCTCAGTACCGTCCATAGCAATGGTACGTACGACGTTTTCTCCCAAATGCTGGGCGACTTCCAAAACCAAACGGGGTGAGCGTTGGTCGACTTCTAACGCGTTCAAAATTGGGGGCAATTGATCATCGAATTGGACATCGACGACGGCACCAATAACTGCCACAATTTTGCCATTTCCAACGGCAGCAGCCTTAGCGGCAGCCTTGGCATACTCGCGTTGAGATTGGGCAAGTAGTGATATAACTTTCTTGTCCGACCTATTAAGGGCCGAGCGTACAGCAGTGAACATTTTTTATTGATTTTTTTAATATGCCCGAAAGAAAGTAAATTAGGTGAACGCGCTCCTAAAAGTAAGTAAAAAATATTAAATTTTTATTAGATTTTTCTTAATTTTTATTCTAAAAAATTTAAATCAAGAAAATTTTTCACACTTCTTATGCACTCACCGATTACGAAACAGCTAATTTTTTACAGGCAATGTGGCCGTCTTCGTTTTCAATGTACAGGGCAGTGTTACCGAATGTAGAATTCACCTTCGTTCTTATTTTACCGTTTTTATGTTCGAAAAATTTCCCTTCATTCACAATGGCCTGACATTTCGAAAAAGATGCCAGAGTCGTACAAAGCGACACAGAGCTGTATTTTACAATTGAGACATAAATCAGGTCTTGTTTAATGAAGTGAAAATTTCTTTGTTATTGTTTATGTAATTAAGAAAAATTAAATTTTGCAGCATTTTATTAATTAAATTTTACTTGTAAATAAAAAATAATTATATTTCCAACTTTAGCTTAGATAATTCTGTAAAATATATGGTCAATTAGGCGTCATATCTACCTGTATTTTACCATTATATTATATAAATATGTAGCTGATGTATGAAATGAATTAAAATTATTATTGTTATTAATTTAATTATAATAAGACTAGTTGAATTTAAGATATAAGAATGAATTCAGAAGAAATATTACTTCGAAAATAAGTGTTTAGTTCTTTTAAATACAAAAAAAATAATTTCAATGAATGTTAAAATTTTATGTTTTTTCAATCTTTGAGTCAATATCTTTAAGTTCAATATTTTTACCGAAGATTTATTTCTTATAGCTTGAAAACAACTACAAAATATATTTTTAATTAAAATATAACGCTTAAAAATTTTTTTAATTTATTTTGTTGAAAAAATATATTGATGAAAAATGTATTAGTTATTAAATAAAATAGAAACAGCGCTAACACAATTATTGCTTTTATCTGTCTTGACGTTAATTATCACATTAGTATATCTGGCAGCATTAAATACTATTTGGCTAAATTCACAATTGTATTTTCGAAAACGTCTCACCTAAAATATCCCTCTATATTTAGAGTTGCATCGTAAAACACTAAAATGGCGCTTGTACTGTATAAATACAAACCTACATTTAAAAATAAATTAAAAACAAAATATGGAGCCAAAAGACAATTTTAACAAAATCACTGCTTGTATTGGTGAAAAATATGAAAAAGTTGTCCACGAAATGTGTAATGTGCCGGGTGTAATGAATTTGAATGATTTTTACAGAATTTATGAATTGCAAGAAAAAACAATCGACGAAAAGTATGACCAAGTACCCAAAGTTGCACCCACCATCGACCTATTTGCAGAAGCGTTTAAAAAAATTGACGAGTATCCAACCAATTTGCAAAAACTGAAGAAAGCCCTACCCATGCGTGAACGTTTAAATTGCACTATATCAAAATCTTCACCAACTCTAAACGATTCAACCAGTTTTATTGCAGGCAACCACAACAAAGAAAATTCCTTGAGTTTGATAAATTTAAATAAGATCGATGATGTGCCCACAGCTTCCGAAACTTTGACTAGTTTTGTTAAATTTCAAAAGCAGCTTAAACTTTTGAATGCAGAAATAATGCAACAGGATGTGGACAAGGAATATTCCAACAAATTAAAGCAATTAAATCTATTTGCCCAACAGCTAGAAAAATTGCTGCCTACGGAAAGTGTTGGAAAGTCAGCTTTGACCACAGAAGAGGAGGATATTTTAGAAGATTTGGTCAATAAAATGGATGATCTCAATTTCATACGCGCCCACCAAGATGTGTTTCGACAACACAATGGTTTAGTCAACAATGTGGCACCCAAGTTGGAGAACTTAGTTGATATTTTATCTTATTGTCTACTAGCTGTTAATTCTTTTAATATAAATTAATTTATTTACTACATATTAAAATAGTGTCATATACATTTTTTTTATTAAAAACAATCATCATCCACCTCATCATCGCTATCGATCTCAAGTTCTTTACGTTCTAAGGCCATACGCATTTGCTGTATGGTATCCCATATGGCCAACAGCTTTCTTACATTACAACCCAAAAATTCAGCTCTTTGTCCGGCAGCCTCTAAATAATCCTCAAAATTGCGGTTTTCGGTGGAATTATCACAGCCACTCAACAAACTCATGAATTTATCCACAATTTTGGTTAAGGCATTTACAGTTTCCTTATTGTATGTATAAGGCGTGGAATTATTGTCGTTGGTTGCTGGTTTTAGACTTCTAGAAGCTTCAATCTGTAGCAAAACATTATTAGATTTGTCCAATACATCGGTAATGGCTGCCGTCTGAGTTCTTACAGAAGAGCGTGTTGTTTCTGTAAAAATAATATCATTTTTATATTCATTATTTTGTTTAATGCAATTAATATTTATCTTACTAAGCTCATTTAACAGTTTACTAATTAAACATTTATCAGTAGTCATTATTTTTGTTTTCTTGATTAATTTATGTTTCAGGCGGTTCTTATTTGAACTATTGTTTGACAATATTACCAGATGGTTAAAGTTTTTAATTTAAGGTTACCATAGAATATTTTACTGTAGTTTATTGCATATTCCTTTTGTTCTGGTTACTATTCACAATAAGGACAAGATGACTGAGAAACATATTGACTGTTAGAAAAGATATGCGCATACATACTTGTGAAAAATAACGAATCTGATGAAATTATGTTTTTTGTTGAAATTCAATTATTTTGTTCATAAATTGATTTATTATATCCTTATTCTAAATGATACTAAGTAGGGCGCAATAGAATGTTAAAGATATACAACTTTTGGTAAGTAATCGTAAAAAACATGTATGTAGGTGCCTATAACATAGAAATTGTACCCCCTTATTCAAAAACTATTATAAAATTTAACAAACGTTTATTAAGACAGATTTGCATATAAAAATTTGCTTAATAAACGTTTGTTAAATTTAATAATCGTTTTTGAATAAGGGGTTCGTTTTTAATTGGACCAGAATCACTTTTTTATAGCTATGGTGCAACTTTTGACTCGTGACAATTATAGATGAAAAATTATGAAGGATTTTGAATTTTAAGGATGTAATTCATTGTTATGGTGGCAGTTCATGTGGCATTGTTATGGTGACGGTGTGTCATGTGGTAGAATAATTAAATTATATACTTTACACTGTAGTTGATAGAATAAGTTTTGAATTATGTTATATTTGGTTTAACATTAGAATTAAATGTATTTTTTAATTTGTTTAAGCATATGTTTTTAATAAGTTCAAATTACATTTGCCCTCTTTATTTTAAATTATATTCTTATTAGTTTTAACGTTTGTTTTACAAAAACACATTTATTTATTCATATACATCTTCTTTATCGGCGACATATTTAATGATATCGGCTGGTCGCAATAACTTTTCGGCATCTGAATCGGGAATTTCAAAACCGAATTCATCTTCCATGGCCATAATTACTTCAACGTGATCAAGGGAGTCGAGACCCAAATCATTGATGAAATGAGACTCAACACGAAGCTAGAAAAATTAAAAAAACAATTTGTAAGTAAAGATTATATTTAGTAAATTATGTCTATTAACAACATAAGGAAGCAAAGGCATGGCAAAGGCAAAACATTTACCTTGCTTGGGTCAATCTTGTCATACAATTTCAAGACAAGCAATACGCGCTCATTGATCAATTTCAGTGATAGTGGAGGTTTTGCAGAGTATTTTCGTGCAACTTGCCATTGCCAGTTATTGCTCCCCTAACAGGAAAATAAACAAAACAAAGAAACAAAAATACATTAGTATGATTCTGTTCAAAATCATAAATTACCTTATCACTAGTAACTTTATCATAGGAGGTCACTACTTTCAATACACGATCTTTAATGTCTTCCATAGTCAATTTGTCGGAATAGCAACGTATTTGTACATTAGCTGTACGTGCTTTTAAAATGTTCTAAATAAAAGTAGGTATAAGCAGTAATAAAATGTTTAGTATACAATATTTAATACTAGTATTATTATTAATATGTGCTTATTTTATAATATATTCCAGTACATAATATCGATAATTTCTTTTGAAATTTCTTTTTACAAATATATTACAAAATGAGCTCGATTTGCATTTTACTACATGAAAACACTGATAAGGACAATGTCTTTTCGTTTACCATCAATTAATCTGATCCCATAAAACCCCTTTGTTCTTTAAGAAAAGTGAGGTTAGGGCTTTTTTCATTAATTATTTATTTCTTATAATTTTTTTAAAACTTAGTATCCTTTCACTTACTTGTGTAACACCATTGCACATGGCTGGTACGGCAATTCTGTGCAATAAACGCATCTGTGGTTGGGCAGTGATTACTCGGATTCCATTTGCGGCTCTTGCCAAACGGGCACAGTTACGGGCAATTTGTGTTAGCGACATTTTAAAGGGCCTGGAGAAATTGTGCACAGTTTTTATAAGTATTTTCTAACAATTGTAATTTAATTGTTTTTAAATTTTAAATAAAATTACCCCAAATTTCTTAGAAGAATATTATGTAAAAACTTCTGCAAAACTTGTGTGTTCTCCACAAAAAAATGTTAAACCGAAATGTCAAAAATATTGGGAACTTTATTGTGTTGCACCAAAAAACCCCATGTTTTTCCTTGACGTTTTGAATGAACAAATGTGGCCAGACTGTTAAATGATTAGCATAATGAAACGGTATTACATATTATAGTTCAGAAATATGAAAATCAACTAATAAAGTTTAGTAGCAAAAACTTTTATTGTGGGAATAATATTAGAGTTTTGACATATCAGTAGTTGAAATTTTAGCTTAAGTCGACTTTAGTGACTTTTTTAAAATTAATTCCAAAATTTCATCACTAATAGTTTTAAATTCTGATTAACAAAAAAAATTTTGACGGTCACGTCCCCACTTTGATGATTTTTTTTATCAGTCACTAAACCGACGAGTTCCGAATTTTTTACAATCAATTTAATATCCTTCGAAAATTCACTGTGAGAATAGTGGATCTGTAAAAGCTTTATTTCTTAAAATTAATGATATTTTTTGTCTTTCCTTTGCTAAGAATTTGGTAACTATGTTAAAGAGTGCGTGATTATGTTAAAGATAAAATCTATACATAGTCAATCGAATCGAATACGACATTTAAAAATCAAAATCCGTGATGTGGTTAACGAAATAGACCCGCCATTTTGCCAAAAAGTCATTGAACAAGTGTCCGATATAATTCGTTGATTTTTTATATAAGACAAGTTAGAATTCCATTATGGCCCTCTTTTTGTTAGGCATTTTTTTACTTTTTATTAATTAAGCGACACATTCTTATTTTAAAGTTTTAAAAGTTGTCTTTATTCGCTACTTTTGAAAATATGTAGATAATATTTTGATTTACATTGGCACCTTATATCGTTAATTCCCCCCTATTTAGAGTTGATTACTATTGAATCGATTATTTTTAGGGGGTAGCTATGACTTCACGGAGACTTATCTTTTTGTTTATAAAATTTATTTACTGAATATACCTACCAAAATAAATAAAAATTATTAGCTTTGAAGTAAAATTTATTCAAATAAATTAAAATAATTGAATGTAACAAGTTTAATTTATTAATAATTAAAAGTCTGTAGATAAAGATAAAAAAATGTTCTGTTTAAATGTTCTATGTGTGCAAAACAGTGCTAAACGTGATAAGATTTTGTTTACTATAGGAAAATTACGTAACTTTGTTAGTCTAACAGCTGCTCATCGTAGCACTTCCACCACAAATATAAATAAAAGCAATGCAGCAATAGAAAAACAAAAGAAACGTTATTCTGCCAAAAAAATGATGCCGCATTTTAAGGAGTTTCGTTTTATGGAATATGATATCATCGGTTTCGATCTGGACGGCACACTCTTAAGATACGATCTCAACAATATGGTGCCACTAGAGCACGATTTGTTAAAAGAGTTTTTGGTCAATGGAAAGAACTATCCAAAAGAGCTGCTTACTCGAAAGTTTGAGAGAAATTTCTTGCAAAAAGGTCTAATTGTTGATACCGAACGTGGAAATATTTTAAAATTGGGCAGAGATGGTACAATTCTAAAAGCAGCACATGGCACGAGATTTATGAATGAAAAGGAAATTTGTGAAGTCTATGGAAAATCTCGAAAATGGGATGTAGCGCAAGAATATATAAAAGATCCTCTGTCCGCCTGGAATGGTCCAATTTCAGAAAAGTTAAGAACTCTACTCGATTATTTTGACATTGCAGCTTCTTTAGTTTTTGCCCAAGCTGTAGATGTCTTAGATGAGACTTCATCTAGTGGCTACAAATTGGGGCAAAACAATTATAAAATATGGTGTGACATTTTGGCTGGTCTTATACAAATCTATACTCGCGAAAATTTTGCCACTGGAGAAAGTGCTTATTTTGAGGCTTTAAAGGGGAATCCAGATAAATATTTATTAAAAACTGACGACAAAGTAATCGAGCTTTTGAGACAACTTAAAGCCTCAGGAAAAGCTTTATATCTGCTAACTGGATCCAATATAGATTTCGCTAATTTTACGGCATCTTACGCTTTAGGACCACAATGGCGTGAGCTCTTTGACTACACAATTGGATTTGCTAAGAAACCAGGATTTTTTTTTACCCAAAGGCCATTCCTTCGAATTAAAAATTTAAACGAAGTTAAAGGAAGTGAAATATCTTTAACTGAACATCTTATACCAAATACTTGTTATAGCCAGGGTAATTGGCAACAGTTAAAAGAATCTTTTTGTAAAAATATTCTAAACAAAGAATCCAAAGAAGTAAGATCCTTATATGTGGGTGATAATATCATACAAGACATTTACACTCCCAATGCGATTGCCACAATTGACACAATAGCCTTGAGTGAAGAACTTTTAGAAAATGACATTAACTACAATTTTAAAACAATAGTACAATCACCATTATGGGGTTCATATTTTAGTGTCAACGGTACACCCACTTTGTGGTCTAGCTTTATAAAAAAATATTCCCAACTATGTGTAAGCCAAATGAATGTGCTGGCCCAAGTTCCTCTGAAAGAAAAAATACATTGTAAAAATAAGGAGGTCTTTTTTCCAAAAGAACCCGAAGGTCTTTCATGAAGAAATTAAATTTATATACCTAGTACATAAAGCAAATAGTGATGATTTTATATATTATTTTGTTTTTACTTATGCTTACATAATTTTTGACTGTGTTCAACGTACAAAGATGCAACTACATACATTTTTAAATACATAGTTTATTATGTGACTAATACTACATATATTTTAAATAAAATAGTTTTAGTATTTTTAATAAATTTTGAATTTAAAATTTTTTTATATGGTTTTTGAAAGTTTTTTTTTTTGATATTCTGTTATTTGTTTTGAAAATATCTCTATTTCTTAATATGTTTGTATTTTTTTTTGCAAGTTTGACCTTAAAATATGTATAAATAAAAAGAGTTTTAAAAACGAAAAACTCTTAGGTAGCAATACGAGAAAATTGCGTAATTTTATTTCAAAAATCTATTTGTATAGTAATTTGGTTTTAAAATATGTAAATTCAAGATCAAGCTGAATTGTAATATCGGTTGTATAAAGAAATTTAAAGTAATAGAATAAAATATGCATAAAAATGCTAGTGAGAGAAAAAACCCATGTATGCTATGAAAAATCTAACTTTGGTGTGTAAATCAATGTACCTATTTTGTTTTTGTGTCAGCTATAGAATTTTTTATCGGTTGTTTATCTAGCAAATAAAATTCTAATGAAATTTATGTAAATTTTGCAAAAAATTATAATTAATTTTTTATTGTTGTTTGTCAATGATAAATATGTATTTAATTTAAAGCACTTTTTTAATAAATATAGAGGAGAGGAAACATTATTTAAGAATGTAATGTATGTATGTATGTAATTACAAAAAATATTAAAGACGTTCAACAGCCATGGCAATACCCATACCGCCGCCAATACATAAGCTGGCAACACCTTTATGGCCACCAGTACGCTCTAAAGCATATAACAAAGTAACTAAAACACGACAGCCGGAGGCTCCAATAGGATGACCCAAGGCTATGGCACCACCATTAATATTAACTTTTGAAGCATTTAATTCCAAGTTTTTAAGTACGGCTAAAGATTGTGCAGCAAATGCTTCATTCAATTCGTATAAATCAACATCGTCTTTAGACCAATTTGCTTTGGCAAGCTTAAAAAAAGAATTACTAAAATTTGAATTAAACACTAAAAACATTAATTACTTACCACACTTTTAACAGCTGTTACTGGCCCAAGACCCATTACTTCCGGCTTAATTCCCGTCTGAGACCAAGCCACAATTTTAGCCAAGGGCGTAATATTACGTTTCTCTACTTCTTGTTGAGACATTAGTAAGACAGCGGCAGCAGAATCATTAATACCGGAGGCATTGCCGGCGGTCACTGTGCCATTTTGCTAAAATAACATAATAGTTTGTATTAATTGTATAAATAGGTATGCTTTTAACTTATTAACTTACTTGTACAAAGCATGGTCTTAACTTTTGTAAACTTTCCAATTTAGTACCACATTTAATATATTCATCTTTATCGATTATCGTGGTACCCTTGCGATCTACAATTTCTACCGGAGTTATTTCCTTAACAAAATAGCCATTTTTCTGAGCCTCTTCAGCTAGATTTTGTGAACGTACTGCAGAAACATCTTGTTTTTCTCTAGTTATATTGAATTCCTTGGCCAAATTTTCAGCTGTGATGCCCATATGTATGTTGTGCATGGCATCGGTAAGGCCATCGTGTACCATGGTATCTACCATAGTGCCGGGACCCATTTTAATACCCTGACGCAAATGCATGACGTGAGGAGCTAAACTCATGTTTTCCTGGCCACCACATACAACAATACTCGAATCGCCACAACGTATAGATTGATAACCCAAAGCCACCGTTCTAAAGTCATACAAATTTAAAATAATGTATAGATACTTTCTTTACAAAAATTACTAACTTTAAACCTGAACCGCACAACATATTTAGGTTATAAGCTGGCACTTCTATGGGTAAACCAGCTGCTAAGGAAGCTTGTCTGGCGGGATTTTGTCCTTGGCCAGCAGTAAGAGCCTTTAATTTGAAAATGAATGTAAATATAGTATATTATCAATAAACCTTAGTACCACATTTCTCTCACCTGCCCCATAATAACTTCCTCCACATCTTTAGCCTCAACACTTGATCTTTTCAATAAATCTTTAATTACAATTGCTCCCAAATCCGAAGCTTTTAACTTTGACAACGAACCATTAAAACTACCTTTAAATACAAAAATAAACAAATTTTAAAGAAAGTTTTTCAACGTGTTAACCAAACAAAAAGAGAAAGTTATCTAATTACATTTGTTGAAAATATTTTCAACGGATTATTCTTGTAGCACAACAAAAAAAAAAAACACGTATTCTGTTCACGCCTTTAGTTCGATAAATTTTTTTAAAATATCTCATTCACACAATGACGAATAAATAAACAAATTCTAACTTACCGATAGGTGTTCTGGCTGCGGCTACTATATATACTTCGTTGCTGGTCATTTTGTTTTAATAAAAACTAATCTTCCACTTGCAATTCCCTGACATCAACTAAAAATCATATTGGACTAGTCCACTAATAATAAACAATTTAGTAAAGTTACCAGACGTTTATTTTAATACTATACCACGGGGAAAGTTAAAATACACAAAAATATTACAGAGAATTTAAAAATGTCAGACGAGTAATTAAAATGTTTCTAACCAAATCCTTAAGATAAGCACAAAAATATTGTCTGAGTTTTAAAAGTATAGTTTTAAATACCTCATAAGTCAAAAACCCAGATTTAATTTTCAATGTTGTTGATGATGAAAACTTATCTGGCAGCACTAAATTACAGTTCAAAACAAAATCACGTTTTGTATAGCGTGCGATTTTTTAAAAATATGATAACAGTTGTTTGTTCGGTAACGGAATATGTATTATGTATATTGAATTCATAATAGGTACAGTATATTTATACTATTTAACATACTTATACTAAAAAATATTGTAACAAAATTTAACAAAAGATTTAGCAGTAACTTTTATCCATAGGTAATAACGCATTTAAACAATAGGAATAGAGTATTCAAAAACGTTTATTTTAGAAAAAGTTTTTGGTATGTTTAAGATATGTTTGATATATTACATCAGATATATTTTATCAACTAATGACTCCTTTAGAGAGCATACTACACATACATATATGCCAAATTTCTTTATAAAATTAAAGTTAATGATCCATTCGTCGAACAGACATATGTCACAATTTATGAACTTCGAGTACAAATACTTTAAAATTAATGTTAATATGTTTTTTATTCCGTTTATCATTTTACAATCCCTGTTCTGGAATTTCATTAACCAAACCGATAACCCTTTATTTTTTATCGCAAAAGCTGTTAGAACATGAAACGTTGCAGTTATTCGATTATCTCAATCTATGGTTATTTTCCATCAAGTGGCAGCTCTAATTCAGCCATCGCCTGTTGTTTAACGGCGTAATTTTGTAGTGACTTTGACAACTATTAGTAAAGTGAAAAATTGTTTCTGTACTGTGCAAAAAAAGAAAAAAAATAAGAAATTTTTAGATATTTTATACTTAAAAATTACAAATTTTATTTTTAATTTATTAGAAAACAAAAGCACACTTCAATAAACACAAATTTTTCGTTGATAAGCTCAACAGATTTTGAAAAGTTCTAATAAGAAAAAACAAAGTATAAGAAAAATATAAAATGCAAGCAATTAAGTGCGTCGTGGTGGGTGACGGTGCAGTCGGTAAGACCTGTCTACTCATTAGCTATACGACAAATGCTTTTCCGGGAGAATACATACCCACCGTTTTCGACAACTACTCGGCCAATGTTATGGTAGATGCTAAACCCATCAATCTGGGCCTATGGGATACAGCTGGCCAGGAAGATTACGATCGTCTGCGTCCACTGTCTTATCCACAGACAGATGTGTTTTTAATTTGTTTCTCCTTGGTGAATCCAGCTTCATTCGAGAACGTACGAGCCAAATGGTATCCAGAGGTACGCCATCACTGCCCCAATACACCCATTATATTAGTGGGTACTAAATTGGATTTACGAGATGACAAGAACACCATAGAAAAGTTGCGCGATAAGAAACTAGCACCTATAACTTACCCACAGGGTTTAGCTATGGCCAAAGAAATCGGAGCTGTCAAGTATTTAGAGTGTTCAGCTTTGACACAAAAAGGCTTAAAGACTGTATTTGATGAAGCTATACGTTCAGTATTGTGTCCAGTTTTGCAACCCAAGTCTAAACGTAAATGTACGTTACTATAATTTCACAAAAAATCGGGAAATTCTTAAAAAAGCACACTTTAACGATAAAAATAACATAACAACACAACAAAACAACAATATACTTTGAAACAAAGAAAATATATAAAAAATCGCTAATATAGAAAGGAACAAAAAGAAGCGTTCTTAAAACTTGAAGGAAGGATGACAAGTAAAGGAGAAAATGTAAACCGCCAGCCAATATTTATATATAAAACAAAACAAGAAAAAAAAAAACAAACAATACCAACTTTTTTGTACACTAAATGTAGCAATAGTCAATAAATGAAGTCAATATGGTCTTCCAGACCTTGATAAACTAAACATTGTCACCAGGTCAACGTGTTTTAACGTTAAAAACAAATCACCAAAATTCAACAATGTCCCAACATTTTTTCAACAAAATCTATTAAAACACCACCCACTTGACTCTTACCAAACAAAACAAAAGGATATTTAACGGGCAAAAATTTTCATAGCCTCTTTATATACTATTTATACGTATCTAAGTTCTATGACTAACCGTGTATACATGTGGTGTTTGTTGATAAATGTTTATTTTTGTTTTTAAGATCTGTAAGTTTCTGTTTCGCTATTTTATTGTTAGAACTCTATAATATTAGGAAATTTTTGTATCCTAAATTATAGATTTCTGGTATTCCAATTTGTTACATTTAAATGCTTCTTTATTACTTTTATACTTTTTCCATATTAGTCAGAGACAAAAGCTGTTTTCTTAGATATCATTTTTTTTATCTCTCTGTCCATATTTTAAGGTGTGGGAAATTTTGTTAAAAAGTTTGAAAGAAAATTTTTATTTAATATGATTTGTATTTTAGTTGGTAATATTTTTATTATTCTTTATCAATAACTTTAACGTAACTCTTTATCTGAAAAAAAAACTTATATATATATATATATATATGTATAGCCATATTAGGATATAGTATTAGCGAAGTTTAACGTCCTTTAAATTTTTTACATTATTTTTGCATTAATAAACAAATGTATAAAGTATTAGTAAAATTAGCAGGTTTTAGTTAGAATTTACGTTAATAAAAATAATGGAAAACTGTTTTTCGCTAATTTTTAAATAATCCCGTTAATATGACTAAAACTAGGAAATGGCGATTTCATTTTTTACTTTTTTTTTTGTTGCAATTTGTTTTTGAAAAATTGTTTGTAAATATGGAGTTTTTCAGCCACTTTTTAAGAAATTATAGAAAATATTAGTCATTTATAGATACAAAAATCGATTTTTTTTAGGAAATGTAATAATTTGTATAAAAATTATGTGTTTTAAAAGAATTTAGTTAATTTTGGAACTTCAAATATTCATTCCGGGAAATTTTGGGAAACTTTATTCCTGCAATGAAACCCTAATTTCTAATCAAATTTTTAATTCACAGCAAGACTGGTGATAAGATAATTATGCGTTGGCAAATGTTTAGTATTTTTAACTGTTCTTTGCATTCTAGAAAACTATTTAAATTCCTGCAACAATTTATTCAACAACTTTTTAGTTTAAACCTTAAAGGTTTACAAATATGTATTACAAACTATTTTTATCAAATAAATAATATTTTAAATTAAATTTGTATTACTATTAAATTACATAATTAAACAAAGTTTTCTTTCAAACATTTAAGGTTTTCCCCTCTTATCAAAATATATACAAATATCTAAATTAAAACATGTTTTTTTTATTATTTATCTTATTCCCTATATCTCTCTATATCAATGTGCATTAATTTAAATTTTAGAGCTTTTTTTGTAATTATTTTAATTGATAATAAAAATAAACAAAACAAATATTATAAACTTTAAACTTTTTGGCTTTATTTTTATATAATTTTTCAAAAAAATTAAATTTTTTATCAATCTAAATTGCTTGTATACCAAATTTTACAAAACTATTAAATTTATGTTAATTTAAAACTAAACTCTTTTTACTAAAAACAAAGAAAATAAAATTGTTCTTATGTTAAAACTAAACAAAAAAATTTAAAAATTATAACAATTAGTAGCTCTCCAATAAAAAAGAAACAAAATAAAAAATACACAAAGCCCAAACTCAAAATAAGTTATTAAACAATTTTTATAGTAGTTTTTTGCTGTTACTTGTACAATAGTACAACATAATGTTTGCAACCTTTTTCCTATGAAAATCAACAAAAAAAAAAACTTTGCAAAACTCACTCATACTCATAATAAGTAAATAAATATAAACGAAATACAGAAACATACAAATAACTAGTATAGAAACAACATATAAATCAACCAACCACATCATACCAACCAACAACCACTTCTTTCCATTAACAATGAGTCAGTCACAGTCACAGACAGTCAGTCAGTATGTAATGTAACGTTTTGAAAAAACTAAGAATTATTGACAAACAAACACAAGAATAAATAAATCAATTATACCATACATTAAAATAACAACTGGGCAACAATTTTGTATTGACACAGCCTAAGAAAACAATTTAGTATATTTGTGCTAATAAAATTTTCAAAAATTTAAAGAAAAAAAAAAACAAAAAAAAAACTTACTACTACTATTTAATAATTATATATGTATTAAAAAAATCGTAATCGTAAATTAAAACTAAAAAATTGTAATACTTTCTAAACAAAACAAAAAAAGTAAATAAATTTTTGTGTGGCACTTAATGTCAAATGAAGAAGTGTTTTATTTTTAAAGATAACCCATGGTGCAATGGTGCAACTATACAAGGTGAGTGCAAATCGACAACAAATACAACACAAAACAGAAACAACAGGCATTTTGTTGGTGTAAAATAATGTACTACTGTCCAAAATATGTACTTGAAAAAGTATTACTTTTGACATAAGTAAATTGTAAACAAAGCCAGTCAGCTGGGCTACTGCACTCACCTTGTATAGTTGCACCATGAGATAACATATGGGTGCCCCGATAGACTAGGCGATAGTGTGCCGGACTATCAGTTTGTGTTTGTTTAAAAAAAATAAAAATTTTTGAATTGAAAAAATTTGAATTTTCGTTTAAAATGCAAAAAACAAAATTTAAATTTTGTTAAAAAAAACTATCCCGAGCCAACCATCAAAAAACGTTTGCAAAAGCTAACGCAATAGGATCAGAAAAAGTTGTTCAACTCAATACTGGTCAATTTAAAAAAACTCATGTTTAAAAATGAGTTTTAATGATTAACAACATTTTAGTTATTAGATTATACCAAATCCAAAATTGTTTAACCTATTTTCAATTAGTTTTTGAATATGTTAACTGTCAAGTGGTTGCCGCAATTGCTGATGATCACTTGATACTTTCTTGAAAGTACCAGGAGGGTTATTGTGTATTTCGATTCGCTTTCGAAATACAATGTAAAAAGTATACAAATTCGAATGATTTCCTTTGCTAATCGAAATACACAATAACCCCTCAGTTTGACGTTCTTATAGATTTGTGAATTAAAAAAACTTCATAGAAATCAATAGCGGTTGCGACAACTGATATTCGCCAAAAATAAAAATTAGCCGACCCCAAAAACTCCTCTTCTTAGCCTTATTAATAGTGATTTGTATCGCTCACCAATAACAGTAACATCATTAAATCAGTGGAAAATAGTTGACGTGTATTCCATATGTGTTTGTTTTACCAGTATTAACATAAATCAGAACTGTTAACAGCAATATATATATATACATACGCCACAGTTTTGTAAATCCTATGATTTCAAAAGCAAATGCAGTCAAACCTCGATATAACGTCGATTTAACGAATTTTTTGAAATCCCCTACAACGCTCCATAAGATTTAATACAAAATAAACCTCTCTATTACGAATACATTTGTCAATAGCCTTGTTATAACGAATTTTCATTCACTGCAGACTAACGAAATAGAAACAATTATTTACCTCTATTTAACGAATTTTGTCAACTTACAACCTTTTCATAACGTTTTCTATCAATTAATCCAAATTATATGAAACAGATACACACAAAATTATTATGTTTGCAACGACAACGTCTCCAGCAAACCTACATTCGTAGTCGACAGCAGCATGCATTAGACTAACGGCTGTAATATTCGAAGAAAATTTTATTGTTGCCAAGAGCATGTACGCTTGTTGCAGCAGTTGTTGTTGCAATCTAGCTAGTTAATCACTGGCTCAGACTTATTATTTTATAAATGTAAACTATTTTTAAATTAAATACAATAATATTTTTGAATTTTAAAACTACAAAATACAGTGGTTTCCTTCAAATGTGTTTTGATTTATTAGCGGAAATCGTTCGCTATAACATGGTAAGCAGATGATGATTAATATACATACAAAATTTTTTATTACCTCGTTATAACGAATAGAAGTGCAATTTCACCTCGATATAACGAACCTCATTGTAACGAATTATTCGATATAACGTTTTTTTTCTAATCCCCTTAAGATTCGTTATACCAAGGTTGAACTGTAATTGACAAATAGATGTTCCACAAATTTTACGAAATTGAAAAGGATTTTTCAACCAGAAATTTGTTTTTCAAAACAGCATAAAACAGATATTTTTAGGAAATCGTTTAAATTGGTATTTATTGGAAAGATTAAGTTTTGACAATTATAAATGAATGATTATATCGGGACTGTCCGATACAGATGTACATAGATTCTTTTATCATTTTTTAGATTTTCAAACACATTTTAATAAAAATGCGTAACTATTTCGTTAATTACGTCAAGGATTTTTTGTTTGAAGGCTGTAATCGATTCTTTGGCTCTGTAAATCTCTAATTAACACACATGTCAGTGGCATCCATATTATCAACAATAATCCAAAATTTAGTTGTTAATATCTCTCAATATTGTGATCCATTCACCGTACCAACATTTCCAGTCGAATTTTTGAAAAAATTGCTTCTCAACAAATACTCTTGGTTTTTCAGAAACTAAAACGCGGCAATTTAGTTTATTGACATATCTAGAAAAATTAAAATGTGCTTCAACTGCTAACACTTTTCTTCTAGAAAAACCAGCGGGTTGGTTTAATATTTTTATACGATTTTCGAGCGAAATTGAATTCATTGTAATAATAGTAAAAGTATTTACTACTGGGAGGTTATTGTGTATTTAGATTCGAAAGCAAACGTTTTCGAAATACATATACATATGTATATATATAATGTAAAAAGTATACAAATTCGAACGATTTTCTTTTCGAATCGAAATACACAATAACCCCTTGATATGTCATAAGTAAAAGTCAATCAGGCATGTGTTGGAAATCGAAAACGAATGCAAAAATTTTCTTATTTTTGACAGTCGCAATAGACAATTATCCCCATATTTCCTCACAACATGTTAAAAAATTTATTTGATGAAAATTTAACTGAACGTTTTCTTCCAGTAAAAAGCATAAATTTAATTTTTCTTTAAAAATGCATATAAATTTTTATTGAATATATTATTTTTTATGTTTTTAATAATTATTATCAGTCATATAAGCACAAATCTATTATCAAAAGACCTCATTGTAGATAACATAAGTAGATGAGTATGTATGTTTAATGTGACTACTAAAAGGTAGCAGTAATTAATATTTGAGATGCCAAAACAAGTATCTAATAATTCTGCAAAGACCATATGTTAATGTTAACAATATTGTCATTCTAAAATTCAATTGTCTTAAATAATATAAAACTAAATTTAAATAAAACATTATAATTGATAATGATAATCATGAATAGTTTGGGTGCTATAAAATATGCAAGCTAAATAACAATCGAGTGAGTTGTGTTTATGGGGCGTGGTTATATGTTATACTATACTAAAACCCTGAGTTTGTTGTATTGCCTGTAAAAGTTTATATTTCAGACGTTCCTTGGTGTTGTAACGTGGCAAATCTAATAGATTAAAGCAGGTATGGGCAACCGGTAGAAATTTATCATCATTTGTGGGTTGTATACAAATCTGCAAATTTTTAATTTGATGTTCGTTTTAATCTTTTAAAAATTACAATTATAACTTACTTTAATGGCTTTCATGCCCTGTATAGGTATACGGTCACTACCGGTCAAATACAGCAAAAATTTCTTTTTCTCAGTTAGAGGTAAACTATGAAACACCTCCCAAAACCATTTAATCTGGAATATACAATTAAAAATGTTGTTTTTGAAACAGGTTGGTTAAATATGAAATTAAATAAAAAAAAATAATCATACAAAACTTATATGATACATACCGTTTCATCAGTAGATGCGTAACCATTTTTATATTCGCAATTCAGTTCTAAAGCTTTCCAGTCGTACTCTTCATTGCCAACCACCATGGCCATTAGTTCTTCCGGTCTGAATATTTTAAATACTGGTCCTGAGCAAACCTTTAATCAAAAATAAAGTAGAATTTTGTTACAAAACTTAAAAATTATATTATATCTATCTTACCTTCATGAAACCACTTTGAAATGCTTTAAATTGATCATTTACCGCCTTATTGAAAATGAAATCTACATATAAATCAACAAATTCCTGTCTAAAGAGAAATATTTCAAATAAAATTACAAAAATCTTGTAAAAGTGTGTGTGAATATATCCAACAATTGAATATCACTTTACGCAATCTTACTTATTCTCCTTGGTCACCACAATATTTTCACCATTTGGCTTTAATGGTTCACTTTTCGACTCTCCAAAAATATCTCTAGATATTTCAAAATGTAAATCAAATGTTTCCTCAAAATCATCACCATCATAGTCCAATATCTGCTGCATAGAATTAGCCAAGGTGGGTGAGAGTTCTCTTAAGTCACTTAAATCAACTTCAAAATTTAACAGTTTCTTGTACAATGCCAAAGGAAATGGCAAATCAATAATAGTGAAATTATATATGGCTAGACCACAAATTACACCAATTAAAAAGTACATAGTTTCAGTTTCGAAGGTGACATCGGCAAACCACACAACACGAGAATCATCGTACTCCTTAAACATGCCATATTTCGGATCGATGAGATCCTTTATAAGTAACATAAAGAATTCCTTGCGTACACCACCGGCATCTTCGGCCTCTTCACCGCTGAATTTCACTTTAAGCGGCTTTTTCAAATCACTGGTATTGTATTGGGCTATTTCACGTATGGTGTCTTGTACCAGATTTTCACGGGTCACATTCAAAACAATGTACTGGGAAATGGGCATGCCGAACGCAAACATATTAAGAAAACTCTAAAAGAAACATAACACATAAATTTAACGTCTATTTTACTTATAGGTTAAACAAGATATCTTACATCATTGGTGGCATTGCGCATGGCTTGATGCATTTGTAAGGCTTGATCAGTTTGTAAAAGAGTTGTCTTGGCAGCAGCATCAAATAGAAAACCATAATTGCAAATATTAAATGAATCACGCTAAATTGAAAACAATCATATGTATATACTAATTAAAAAAAGAGATTTATTTTCTTCAAAAAACATACATTTTTTTCCAACAACCAGTGCACATACTCCTGTTGTATATCAACAAATTCAGTTAACTCAGGCCAGGTAAATATTTTATGAGGTAACTTATCTTTGCGTTCATTTTTATAGATGTGATGAATGAAAATTAACATTTTCAAAGCGGCCACTAAATTTGTATTATATCTTACAAGCTAAACAAAAATAGAAATAGAAAAATTTAAAGACATTTTGAAAATGTGTAACTTACCCTTTTCTGAGAACCACTGCCCACTATAGCAGGTATTTTAAAACTAATTATATAGGCCACAACATCTCTATAATAAGATACCAAATGTTCAAACCAATCGGCCGGCAGTTGAGACCACCATTTGCCAACAATTTTCTTGGGTATATCAGTTAAACTGAGCACAGCTTTGCTAAATGGTATATGAAGTTTTTCATAATTCTTCGAATTAACAAATTCATGATAGAATGGCAACAACATATAAACTCTTAAAGTCTCCACATCAGCGGGGGATGTTGTCAAAGAGCTTAATAATTCATTAGTAATCTTATCCCAAATCTAAAAATGATTTAAAAACAACAACAATTACAGATTATAATGCATTCGCACGACAGTCGGTTCTATGCCAAGCAATCTCTGATTTTGCAGTTACTTACCACCGATTTTAGACTCTCATTTTCTACTTTACGCAAATAGTGAAAGGCTTTTTCTGCTGATTTTAAGTCGATACCATGATGTTTTGAGGTACAGCACAAATGCTGATAGTCCGGCAATAAAAATGAGGCATTCATACAGGCTGGACTTTTAAAGACTAACTCCACCAATGACAAAAGATCCATGTCGACAGTAGAATTACATTCAACACAAGAGATTTGTTCGGTCGATTCTTCCGTTAAGAACAGCACCTGAGTTTTGATACTAAAGTAATTACCCAAAAGTTTAAAGATTTAAAATAAACTTTTAAACATTTTTAAATTAAGAAAACTTACTCGTATACACGACAATCGACGGCGGGTATTTTATCCTCATAATAGCTACAAGTAACTAGTGAATGATCACCACCCGAAAATATTTGTTTTATTAGGTATGATGTTTCTACATCTTCAGATATTTTGGATTCTATTAAGGCTTGGCCGCTTGGAGAAACCTGGAATTTTGTAAATTAAAATATTAAAATGAGTTCTACATTTGTAAAATGAAATATTCATTATGTTTGTGTTCTAAATTTTGGGAAAATGATTTAAAAAGTAAAATATCATTTTTAGTTTAGTTCATCGTAGTATAAGTTTCACTCGTGTTCTAGAACGCCGTGAAAATGTATGAGGAATTGAAAACGAATTCAGTTTCACTTCGAAGTGGAATATAGAACATAGGCGAATAATAAATATTTAAAACCCAATACTTACCCACGGACCCAATACAACTTGTGGTATCAGTGAGCTATTCGTTACACGGGTACCCAGTTGACCGGCACAGCCTAAACCAAAACCATAAACACGACCACGAGAAGGCACTAAGGATAAAGTGTGTTTTGTACCACAGGCTATTTGTGTCACAGTACTGCCCATCAGTTCTACAACCATACGCGGTAAAACTTCATTCGAACTGCAGCCATGACCCAACTGGCCATATCTGCCAGAACCACAAGTGAAAACTCCACCATCATTTGTTAGGAATACGGAAAATTCATCACCACAGGATATGTAACGAACCCCTAAACTGCGCAATGTCTTCAATTGTGTAGGATAGCAACGATTAACGTAATCATTAAGACCTAGTTGGCCGCAATTATTACGACCCCAGCCAAAAACAGCACCAGATTTAGAGATAACAAACGAATGATTGTCGCCGCAAATAATATAGGCTATGGGTATACCCTGTAAAGCTGTATTTAAACGAGGCACATTTGAATGGACCACATCACTGGTAGACGCGACTCCCAACTGGCCATAAATATTTGAACCCCAAGCGTATAATTCACCACCTAGAATGCAAAATTAACATACACATACATACGCACACTATTTGTTGACTTATTAATACTTACAATTTGTTAGGGCCAAACTGTGATTACTGCCACAAGCTATTTGTACTACATGTTTAGAAACTAAATTTCTTACGATTTTTGGTTGTGTAACCACATCAGGACAATTCGTTATGCCCAATTGTCCATAGTCATTATGACCCCAAGTGAAAATTTGACCCCATTCATTTAGGGCCATTGAATGCCGGGATCCACAACTTATACTGGTTATTGCATAATTATCCAATTCTGTTATCAATTCTATGTAATTTAAAAGAAAACAGAAATTCACAATTTTAATTATTATTTATAATTGTTGGCAGTTAGAAATGTTATTGATCAGAGATCATCAATTGATTGGTAGATTTATGAAAAATATGTACATAAGTACATACATATGTCTATAAAAGACACAATGATACAAAATCGAACTTTTCGAATTGAAAATGTGATGAGACCAATTGCAAATGAAAGTTTTTTTTTTTAGTTCAGTGAAAGTTTTTTTATACGCTTTTAAAGTTGGTAATTTTGGAACGCTGTCTAACAAGGAATGATCATTGAAAATTCGATAAAATAATGCTTATTTATTTTTATTATCCTGCAAAGCTGTGGTAGCTGATAAAAAAGCTGTTTTTTATGTTTTTGACAAAATTTTTTGAATCAGCATGATTTATAAATTGGCGTTTTCAATTCATCATGTTTTTGTGTGCTCAAAGTTTTTGTTCGAATAAAAATCTAAATGTAAAAAAAAATAAAAAATAAATAAATAAACATTATTTTATCAAATTTAGACAGCGTTACTAATTCACCAACTTCAAAAGCGCATAAAAATCTTTCACTGAACTAAAAAACTCCTTGAAGGCTTTGTTATAGATAATGTCAACTTTCATTTGCAATTGGTCTCAACCCATTCCCATTTTGTTTGTTGCACTGTTTTATTAAGTCAGCTAGGGTCAGTTTCACAGTTATTAAATTTTTAATAAATTAAAGACTTTTTATTTACAAAATAAATAACAGCTATTTTTGGCAATTCCAAATATTATATACCCTGTTCACCATAAAACTAACCTTTATTTACAATTTTCTTTACTTTAACACTATATGTACAAGGTGGCGCAAAAGTAATCCTCCTATCAGAAAATGCTATAAATTTTGCGCAACTTGATGAATTGGGATTGGAAAACATGTGGTTCCAACAGGACGGTGCAACGGCACACACTGCACGTGCCACAACCGATATGCTGAAGAATGTATTTTTCGGGCGCCTAATCTCCTGTTTTGGCGATTTGCACTGGCCAGCAAGATCGCCTGGTTGGAAGTTTACTTTCGCGCAAAACTATTTTGCCTACTCATTTTTAGGAGAAATTTGCTTTTCATTCATACATAAAATTTTAAAAATCAAGTAAAAAAAAAATAATTTTTATTTGCAATTTGTAATAGAACAGGAAACCGCAAAATAGCTTTAAAAACATTAATTTTTATTTAGCATTTTCTTAATTTGAAGTTATCAAAAGTATTTTGCTTTTTTTTAATTCCTGTTAATTTTTTTTAGTATTTTTTTAAATTTTCATGGAATTTTTTATTTATTTTGTTAAAAAGGTACTTCTTTACATATTCCTCAATATTAACACAATATTTACTATCAACTGCAAGAAAGAAAAAATATGTCTCCCTGTATTCTACAATTTTATGCTAGAAAGAAAAAATAAATTTCTCTCGAATATTAGTAGGCAATATACATATATTTGTGTGACGCACTGTATACAATTTTTCATTTATAATTGTGAAACCTTACCCTTTCTAATACAATAGACATTTGAATGATTTTCAAATAATAAACGTTTGAACGATTGTTAAATTCTTTGTTTTATTTTAAAAACCAAAGTTTTTGTTGAAGAACCTAAACAATAACATGTGACGCACTGTATTGGCGTACTTAAATTCATGTTGTCCCCACATTCAAAATCATTTGTACATTAGTAATACATTATTGCTAAATTACATATGTACATACATTGGATTTGTAATATTTAGGAAATTGCTCATACTTTTTAAGATTGTAATTACCTCAATAATAACAAGAGTTTGACCGAATATTTGATTTCTCATTAAGACAAAAATTGGGGTTCGGTCAGTATTTAAAAATCAATAGATTTTTAGAAGTCAAGAAAGAAAAGATGATGGTCTGTGAAATTGTTAAACATGTTATTATAATTTAAAGCAATTACAGCAAGCTGTTAAGTAGACAAAATTAAGATAATTAAATTATGTAGGTAGGTTTTTCGAAATTTAAAAATTTCGTTCTTTGAGTTTAGACCGAATATTAGTTTTGATTTTTTCTTAAAAGAAAAGGTTTCGGTCGGACCTACTTATGCTCCCTTATGACCCATGGTGAAAGGTGTCAAACTGAATTATAATTTTAATAATGAATTAATTATAAGCATTTTTTGTGATGAGACATCAGTACATACTAAATGGTGACATACGTGGCCTTTTTGTTGGTAATTCATGCCCCAGTTGGCCATTGTCATTGCTGCCACATGAATATATCTTGCCATCTGAAGTCAGAAATAATGTATGCCAGCGACCACAGCTAACTTGTTTCACACATGAACCTGGTGGACTCCAGTTCATTTTTCTTGGCATTAAAATCTATAAATTTATGGGTATAAATAAATACATAAATGTATAAATAAATATCACACCACAAATTATAAAAACTACCTGTTCTTCTTCAATACCACCCAAACCCAATTCTCCATGGGCGGTATTGCCCCAACAATATATGGCCATTATTTAAAATTCCTATTATCTTTGTTGTCCAACAATTATTTTGCTTTTTCTACGATGCAATTTGATTGTTTTTTCAATTCCTTTATACACTTTAGGTTTTCCGCACATTCGTCTTCGCCGTAACTGTGGTTTGTGGGGATGTTTTGTAGGTTTCTAGAAGTGCAAAATTAATAATTAAATGTGTTTTTTTCCAATTATTAATTATTGATGTGTTTTTGCAATAAACACATTTAAATTCATTAAAGTTTATTTATAGTTTTTTGCCTTTTATTATATTGCCATTAATTTATTTAAAACGTAATTATTATTAAAAATTTACTCTAAAACAGTTATAAACAATATTTTTAATCAGAGCTTTTGCAAAAAATTATTAATTAGATAAAAATTTTGACGTTTCTTTAATGTTTATTTTTTTTTCCGAATGTTAGAGAAGTATTGCCAGGTATTTTTTGCTTTGTGGTACACTTTTAGAAAGTTTATTTTTCTAATTATAACAGAATTTATATTAAAATTTGTAATTAACAGCTGAATTTCGTAAAATTTTGCGATCAGGTAATTTTCTTTGATATAAAATCATTGTTTCGTTGGCTTGGTGACTTGATGAACTTTTTGCAATTACATACATGTCAGTGATACATATCTAAATCACCAATAATAAGCCATAATTGAATCTGCGGTGTTTTTCTAGCAAAATTAAATTCATTGCATTAATTGTCAAAACTTTTACTAAAAATATGTCATCAAGTAAGATGACAAAACTTTCATGTTATTCCAATAAGAAAATATATCTCTTTTTGAAAACGCCTTTGTTCTGTTTGTTATTGGTATATTTTTATTGTGTGTAAATGGAAAAAGTATTTTAAGGACATATTTAATACTTATATTAGGTTTCGGTAAGATTAGAATAACAATAAGTTCGCAAAATAATTAAAATTTCATGTATTAAACAAGAGTGTGATACAAAATACTTTATTTTGCAGTGTCCAAGAAGCTTTAAAACTGTAAAGCAAAACTTGTTTTGTACTTACATATTGTAACGGTTTATATTAATATTTCCCTCAGTGTATTTAGTGCAAAAAGTTGCAACTAAGGTTAAATTTTTCAATTCTCTTTCTTTCTTGTTGTCTTAAATTGGAGTTACCAATTACTAAAATAATTCCTAATTAGTTGATAAACAGCTGTCATTTACTGAAGAAGAAAGAAAATTTTGTAGTAGAAAACTTGAAAATTTTTAGTTGTACAAACAAAAATAAATAATAATATAGTTTGCAATAAAGATAAAGACAAAATAAAGTGATTAACTATGAACTGGCACAAGGGTAATATTGCAGAGGCCGTGGCCCTTTCTAAATCCAAAAATGCAATATTTGTTGTTTATGTAGAAGGTGAGTAGTAAATCAAACGAAAGTTGTCTATATGTGTGAGTTAATGCACACGGAACACGTCATTTATGTTCAAAACGAAAAAAATTAAAATTTCATACCGATTGCAGGCAAAGATGAAGCCACCATTAAACTTGGTAACTTTATCAATGACACACGCATACGAGAAAAATTGGAATCCGATGATTTTGTTGCCATCAGAATTGAAAGTGAAAGTGAGTCTTACATGCAGTTTGCCAGCATCTTTCAAATTGTACCTGTTCCATCAATATTTTTCATTGGTGAAGCCGGTAAACCTTTGGATATAGCTACGGGTGTATTAACCAGTATAGAGGAGTTGGAAGGTAAAATTGCAAAAGTATTGCAATTGGCTGGCAAAATACCGGTCGCAAGTTCATCTGCGGCCGCAGCTATACATGACTTTATAAAAGAAGAGTCAAAAGCTTCTGACAGTACTGCAGATCAAGCAATTAAAGAAGGTGTGAAAAAGCAAGAAAGTAAACAGATTAGTGGTGAAACTTCAGAAGAAATTGTGTGTGAAAATGGCGTATGCTTTAAGAAGCCCAAAGGGTCCGGACAAGAAGAACAAAAAGAAGTGCAAGTGGAAGCTGAAGAAAAGAAAACACAAACACCTCAAGATGAAGAAGCTAAATTGGCTGAAACGCGCAAATTCTTGGAGCAGAAAAGACGTGAACGCATAGAAGAGGAGAAACGTTTGGAAAAAGAGCGTGAATTGCGTCGACGCAAGGAGGGTAAAGATATGCAAAACTTACGTGCCTGGCAAAAGGACCAAGAGCTTAAGGAATTGAAAGAAAACATAAAACGTGAACGTCTAGAGGAACAGGCTGCCCGAGATCGTATAAGGGCACAAATTGCCGCCGACAAGGCGGAAAGGGCACACAAATTTGCCGCCGAAAATCAAGCAACAACATCAAACCAAGCTAACACAACTAAAACTACTAACACATCATCGGCTTCAGCATCCGACGAGTCACGTTTACAGTTTCGTCTGGCTAGTGGCGCCAGTAATACACACAATTTTAAATGTTCCACTACGTTGGCTGAAATACGTGATTATGTGACCCGTGAGTTTTTACCCGGTACCGGTATTAAAGAATTCACTTTGGCCACGACTTATCCAAAACGTGAATTGACAAACGAGCATAATGCTAAAACTCTTATTGACCTTGAACTATTCCCCAGTGCGGTCATTTTAATAATTGGCAAAGAAGCCACTGGTCCCACAGCCATTATATCACGTAATGGTGGGTTATTGAATATGATGTCTGTTATGATTATGGTCATACTAAATCCTATATTCTCAATATTCACTTCGGCCAAGAATTGGTTGACCGGAAAGCGTAACGGTAGTACAGGTGGTGGCGGTAATGTACAAACAGGAGTACAAAAAAGAGCCGGTGAAGAGCAAAATGATGTGTAAGTAAAAATTAAGAATTAAATTTTGGTGAAACGCTGATTTTTAGGAGCAAACGGTTATCATTACACATAATTTATAATAAAGCCTTGCCAAAGAATTTTGTATACATTTTTAAATACCTTAAACACTAACTTTATTACTCTCACTTTTTCCCCTAGCTCCAAACGTCGTAATTTAGATCGATTTTTAAGCGGTGGCGGATCGGGCATCACAACCGGCACCAGCAATCAAAATCAAGGTGATTCGTCACCAGGTTCAAGTCAAGGTGGCGATACTCGTCGTTATGTTGGTGGATCCAATATACACCGTCTATCCGACAATCGTAAAGATTCCGATGATGAGAATGCCACCTGGAATGGCAATTCCACACAACAACAATAATTAAAATTGCCTTTTATATATCAGTAAACAAAAAAAAAAAAAAAAAAACTGACTGGATGTCGTAGGTGTTTTTCTTTAAGCTGTAGTATAAAATATCAGTCTATATATAATATATTCCCTTTATTATGCAAATGTATTTATTTTTTTTTTATTATGTTTTAATATTTTCCTAAAAAAATTAATGAGAAATTTGTTTATTTAGTTTATGTTAATATAAGGTTTTCAAAATTAAATTTGTATAAAAAAGAAAGTATAACATCATACAATACAATGAAATAGAAATTAGTAAAAACAATATTCAAAATAATGGTTTTCTGATTATCACGTAACACATATTTCAGCTATTTCCTAAGATAAAACAATCATTTAAGTAATAATTTTTTGTATGAATTTTATTTGATTTTGTTCAATTTTTATTTCTGTTACTTCTAAAATATACATTCAGTTCGTTACCGTTAAAATACCGTTAACAAAATAATCGAAATTATCGTTGCTTTTAAAAACTTATTTTTTAAATTATGACATTACAAATTTTTGTTTTAACTTATTTAAAATGTTTGTAAATTTAATACATAATTTATCTCATTAACGTAATAAATGACATAATCCTTATAGTTACTTTTTAACTTTTTCCATAATTTATAACCACAACTATTATGTTGTAACAGCAGACCTTGACTGAGTAAACTTGGGTCATTGCGGAGCATAGTGTCAATTCTTATATCGCAGTTTTCAATCTCATTTTGACTATATGCAGCACTATTTTATTAATAACGTAACTGATTTTGAGTTTTATGGATGAACTCGATTCGATTTGCTCCGTATTGACTTTATCTTGAACATAGTCCTACAAAAAGTAATCCAGTGGTAGTAAATTGATGGTCGGTTTGACCAATTAACAGCTAAATTTCGTGAAATTTGGTTTGCAATAAATCCATTGTTTCGGTGGTTGCATGATATGTGGCGACGTCCTGTTGCAACCACATATCAGTGATATTCATATCATCAATAATAGCCAATATTTAATTGTTAACATCTTACGATAGAGTAACCGTAACCGAATTGGAATAGCTCTCTATACAGTGACACGTTTAGAATGCTAACAATTGCTCCTGAAATTTCTAAAGACTAAATGCTGCAATTTTATAAACGGTGACAAATAAATTTATTATATCATATATTTTTACAAATATGTATCCATTTTATATTCACCCCCAAAAGCTAGCTTTGTCTGTTGAATAGAGCCTAAAGGAAAGGACCTAATAAAATAAATTTTTAACGTTTTCCTAAAACACGCCACATTTTAACTAGACTTTAAGTTATAAACGGTTGAGTCTTTGAGCACATACTCTTTAATACATCTATGGGTATTAACTAAGCAGGTACATACTTTTACAACTGTGAACATTAACTGCATTAAAGAGCTATTAGAAACATGCTGTTTTTCTCTGTTAACATTTTTCACTCAATTTAGTTTGCGTTTAAGTTTCGTACGTGATTGACGAACGTATGGCTGATTTGATATAAAAAGAGGAAAACTTTTTTCAATTTATTTTAACAAGCACTGTTACACAAAAGAAGTTCAATATCAAACAAAAAATATATAAAGAATAAAACAAAAGAAAGCAAACACGTAATAAAATCATATATATGTCTACGAAATAAGCAACAAAAAATAATGTTTAGTAAATTTACTAAAGTTTAATTAAACAATAAATCAGAAATCAGTCGTCGTCATATTGTAAAAGAAACCGTAGTACGCGTGAAAAATCCACATAAATATTTAAAAAAGTGTAAAAGTTAGTGTCTTTGTTTATTAAATTAAAATTACAAATATTAGTCGTTAATTAAATAAAATAAGTGTAAATCTTCTTCTATGTGTATTTTGTGTGTGTCCTCTTCTAAGTGTATGAAATTTGTTAAAAAGTGTTTTTTTTTTTCAAACAAGCAGCTAGCTCACTTATTTTTTTTAACAAACTTAATGCCTTTTTTGCGTCTGTGTGCTATAGTTTTATGAGAGAATATTGTAATAAACAAATTCATAACAAATTAAAAAATTTGCCAATACTTATTATTAACACTTCTTTTTAAATAAATATGTATGTATAATAACAACAAATATAACAAATAGAAGAAAATATTTACTGTTATAACTTTTTTACAGTATTAACAGCATAAAGCTAATAAAGCAGAACCAAAAAAATAAAAAATAAGTAAAACAAGAACATAGCCAACAAAAAGTCTGTGTAAATATAATTTAAAATAAAATTGATAAAAAGTGTTGTAACTAATAATAATAATCACAAAAAAAAAATTAAGAAAAAATTCGTAACTTAGAAAACGAGAGACAAAAATTAGTATTTTACTAAGCGTCTACTTATTTTTTATCGTTTATTTAACTCAAATTCTCCCATTGTGTGCGTGTGTTTATCTCTTTTACTCTCAAATTACAACGACAATACCGTAGCACTCAATTCAAAACAAAGAGCAAATTTTTCAAATACAACAAACTCTCAGCTGCTAAACAACATAGCCGAGTCTTTGTCCATTTTTGTAGTGAGTGAGTGTGCAAGTGCTTCCCTAACCGGCATTTTTTGTTTTCTGCTTTTACTACAATACATTATTACACAAAAATTAAAAAAAAAATTGTTGATAAAGTAAACAAAAAATACAACATAATAGAGTATAGTACATACATACATACATAAATAATAATAATAAAATAGCTAATTAAACCTACAAATCAATTAATTGATAGCAAAACCTACAGCAAAAGAGAAAGAAAAAAATCAAGTTTGTTTACCTTGGTGTTTTTCTTTTATAATTTCTATTTTATTTATTTCTTTTTGGCTTCAAAGTGTTATATTCAATTTAATTAAATACCCAAAACAAAATTGGCAGACAAATATAAATATAAAAATATAGGTGAGTTTTATTTGTTAAAAATATCTTAAAAAATATACCTCTACCTATTGTTAGTTAAATAGTGGTTACAATTTGTTTTCTTTTTTCTTTTTATTTCGTATATGACTGTCTGCCGATATTGAGTATTGTGTATTGTTGGTAGTGTTTTGTTTTCATATTGTTGTTGTTGTAATTTACTACCCCTTTGTGTTATAAATTCGGCAAATTTCTGAGAAGATTTTGTGTTTTGTCTCTTTCTATATTTTTTATACTTTTTTTGTTTGGACTTTACATTGTCCCCTTTCTTTTTTCGACATGTAATGTACAATATTTACAGTGATGTTAAAGTTATTTGGGATTTGCCGGATTAAACAGTTTTCCATCTGTATGATATTGAGTTTTTATTTTTAGTTACAAATATTAAGGGAATTAACATTTTCTAGTTGAAATAATAAAAAAAGATTTTTTAAGAGCTTTCGGATTTGATTTAAAAAAATAACACATACCTACAATTTAGACAAATGTATGAAATCTTTATTTAAGTCGATAAAACGATCTATATAATTCAATGTTTAAAGATGATTTCATGTAAATGTTGATCGTGGCTATTCCTCAAATGGTTAATACGCGGGGTCCAATTTTGGCATACTTTCTCCAACATATCGTTCGGTATCTTATAATAAACTCTTCGACATTAGCTTCTAGTGCGTTAATATAAATCATAGTATCTAGGTGAACAATTGACCGGCCCCAAACGTGGAATTAACTATTCACCAAACTTGCCTCTTACATAATTGTTTCGCATGCTGTGTGGCATGTGGCACCACATGTCAGCCAAGTCCAGCTCTTCCATTTTGGGGGGGAAAAAATAATAGCAATCATCGCACGGTTGCGCTCGCCATTCACAGTAAAGTTACTGCTTTCGTCGTCTTTGTAAAAGTACGGTCCAATGATGTCACCGGCCCATACTCCACACAAAGCAGTGCATTTTTCGGGATGCATTGGCAGTTCTAGCAATGTTTCTGGTAAAAAAGTGTACGATGCTATTTCTTAACCGAGCAATTTCTTGCAAGCGTTGTTCGTTTGTAAGTCGATTAATGATTAAATTATAGACCAAACTGAACGTGATTAGCAATAACATGTTACAGGGCAACAGCTGAGCTGCCAAAAACATTCTGGCCAAAAGGAAAGTTGCTAAAAAATCACCCTTTATGTTTATTGTGTAAATTTTGGGGAACATTTTTAATGAACATTTTTTGTGGGTGCATGAAAACAATTAGAAGAGTTTGGTGGAAGAAGCATCAGGGGGTTTACTGCGTATTTCGATTCGAAAGCAAAAGCTTTCGAAATACAATGTAAAAAGTATACAAATTCGAATGATTTTCTTTTCGAATCGAAATACGTAGTAACCCCCCAGGATCTATAGACTCTCTTAGTCCTGCTTTCATCAGACAAATTGATTCTTTGGAAATTTCGTTATAATATACATACTTAGTAAAACGTACAAATGCTTTCAATTGTAAATTATATATGTATGTATGCACATACATATGTATTCTAAATTAGTTGTAAAGGAAGAAACAGAAAAATTATTTTTGGTTTTGAGTTTTTGGTTTCACTTTAAACTGAGCTCTATCCAATTTTATCTGTTTTTTAGAATTGGAAATTAAAATTAGTTAATTCAGTTATTTTAATTGTGTATTTCTTGTCAAAGCCTAATATCCATGGCGCTAAGGTAATGCTCTGTATTTGGTGGCACCGAAAGGGTCCTATCTATTATGAGCTGCTGAAATCTAGTCAGACTATCACAGAGAAACTATACGGAATGTAACTGACTCGTTTAAATCAACACCCAGTATACGCGGCGAGACATGAAAGCGACACGCTAGGCCACATGTTAAAAGCTATTTATAAAGAAGTGGTTAGGAAGTTTTCGTGGTTAGTCTGTTTCGATGGATGCAGACCACCCTCTCTGGATATGCTTTACGTTAGAACAGGATATATGAAATTTATAAATTTATAAATAATAATAAATTTATATAAACTTGCATGAATAAACTTATTTTGAAAGATTTTCGTACAAAAACTTTTTTTTTGTGAAAAACGTTTTTTCGATTAAAAACTTTTTTTTTTGGTTAAAAGCGTTTTTCACAAAAAAAGTTTTTGTACGTAAAAAAAAAGGTTTTTTTTGTTGTCAAAACTAATTTTGGTAAAAACAATTTTTGGAAAATGCAACGATTTAGCTTTTTTTTGTAAGACACATTCTGGAAAGTTGTTCATGGGAATTAAGGACCCGATTACCGTTCACAACACTAAGTACGATTCATAACACTTAACGGCTTAATCGTATGAAAAATGAATACTGTGTTGTAACTGAGACAACACAACTTTTTAGTATTTTGAAGGAATTGATATTTTTGATTTTTTTTTGGAAAAATTTAGTAGAATTTCAGTAGTTTACAAGAGATATCTATGTATTATTCATATTATTTGGGGTCTTCGGAAAGTTTATTTCAACAGACATAACTTCGAAACGAAATGACAATCTTAACGATATGTTTTAAACTGTATTACTCAAATTAAAGGCTTCAAAAACTACTAAAAACAAATAGAAAAAGCGCATAATCGAGCGCTTCAATAAAAGCGCTCTTTTGAAGCAGTAAATGCTTACGAATAAAATCAATGTTGCCAGAAAATCAATTTCAAAATATGCTAAAACTTGAAAAACTAAGTGCTAAAATGTGCTACAGAAGAAAAAATAAGTGCTAAATTTTTTCAATGTAACAACACAATTTTTATTTCACATGTTACAAATATAAATTATAGTTTTATTTAATTTTGTTCATAACAATTGTTGACTTGTTTTAATAGATTACATTTCATATGTTATTTAAAAAAAATTCGGTGTTTATTTACTTACCACACCGAAAGAAATTTAGTTGAAATATTAATAAAAGTTATTTTTTATTTCTCCAAAAGTATTTTTTGGAGTAAAATAGTAAAAAAAATTTCCAAAAAAAAAGCATTTAGCATAATTTTAAAAATTCTAATGCATTTTCGTGAAAAAAAATGCTAAATCTAGCACTGAAAGTGCTAAAATGGCAACACGGAATAAAATATACAAAAAAGATGCTTTTTTAGTGCTGACAACGAAGAAGGTTTTAAAGCGAAAAAATAAAAATGAAATTATAGCCTACATAGTAGCTTCTCAGTTACTATGAATTTTTCTTAAGCAAAAACATTTAGATAGAATTTGTTCTTTGATTGGTGTGTGTGAAGTAAAACACTTTCGGAAAGTGCTTTATTTGCATGTTTGATTAGGTTAAAAGAAGCGCTTATTGTCAGCAGAAAGTAGTCCTCCAAACCGGGAACACCTCATCCAAAAATCATGCATTCCATCAGCAGGTTTGAAGAAATTTGAGGTATGAATTCATACATAAAACCTGCTCCTTTTGGAGCACATTTTTACTGTTATTAGTGAGTTCGAACGCTTAAAAGAATTTATTAGTTAAATTCAATTCATAAACATTTCATAATCATAATATTCTCAATTAATCAATAATTGTTTTCCTATTCTCTTCTTTTTTCAGCTTATACTTGTAAACGAGCGTTAATAAATTATCAATTGGCTTAAAAAGAAAAAAAAAAAAATTAAAAATTAATTCATAAATAAGAATAAATCTGCACCCACCACAAAAAATATTTCAAAATAAAATGTACAAATACACTTGCTACTAAGTAATTAAAACAAAGAAAAGTATTGAAAATAATTTCTAAACTAATTTGTTTAGGATACAACTCAAACATATTTTGGACCAGTTGAATTCCTTCTAATTTCTAAAAAAATAAAAATAATAAATATCCAATCAACACCCCTTTCTCCAAAATCCCCAAAACAAAATTAAAGATTTGTTTATTTGAGGCAAGTGTCTGCATATTAAATACATGCAACATTTGAAGACACTTGCATTGCAACTAAATGTGTTGTAAGCAAACACGAAAGTCTGGGTGACTGTGTTTACTACACTAGCAGCAAGTGGGCATTTAATTTATTTGCTGTTGGTTAAATTTGATTTGGCCATATTGATAACAAGTCGGTGGTGGTGTTGCATTAACGACAACAACAACAACAACGATATCATCACCATCAATTGTAACAGCAACAGCAAGAGCATCAGCAATTGCAACAAAACCAAAAATTTTGGAAAAAATTATATTTATTTATTGTTGTCGTTAAACTTCAATGAGCGTTTCGATGTCACTCGTACAAGGTGGAGCTGCAGGCGGTGCACCACAAGGTGCTATACTAGCGGCTGCCGCCCCATATTATCAGCCACCAGCAGTACCACAAGATGTTCAACCAGATCGTCCCATTGGTTATGGAGCATTTGGTGTAGTATGGTAAGTAGTTAGAAAATTATATTTTTCTAAAAACACGATATTTTTAAGTAATTAAATAAAAAACATTGAAGAAACTTGTGTTAAACAGCATTTCCGTATCTAATCAAATGAAAATGTTCAATCTGTCAATAATGTGTGCTCAAAATTTGTATAACTAAAGGAAAAATATTATTCTTAATGCATTGGTAGCGGCATGATGTTGTCTCTACAGCAGGGTTATAAAATGTGTAAACTGTTTAAATAAAATCATTAAGAATCGTCTAAAGTTTTAATAGCGTTAATGTAGTTGCTTGGCTTACTTTAGTTTTAATATTTTTGGTTCTTTGTTACTCAAGTGTCTTTTGTCATGCAAAATAAAGTCAATTGATTACTTTACATATCCCAGCTAATTTAACAACGAACCCATTATCTGTAGGATATTGAGCATGATGACACTAGCGTTAGTAGGACGGGTTCAGAAGGATATTGAAACAGTGCTGGGTGAGTATCTGCATTGTCGTTTGGGTCAGTGTTCTCCTGATTCAATTTCTAAAGTTTGTCGTCATTTGATCAGGCGTTTGTTGCAGCCCATGTCTTTTTCTGACTGTTAGGGTTTGACATTTTTTAAAGGTAGATTTATTTTGTTGTCTATGCGATAGACTCAAAATATATAAATTTTCTTCAAAATATCTCAGGAGCTCCAACTTATACAATCATCTAGTCATGTTTTAAAATCTGTGGGTTCACATCAATGCAAGATCTCTTCAGGATGATGCCTTAGGGGCATGGTATACTTTTTCCAATGGGGCAACTGCAATCTTATTTAGCAAATTTAAGTGTTCATTTACACAATACAATAATTTCAAGTGACCTTGTATTGGAAAACTCTATTGGAAAACTGCAAACAATGATGATCGTACCTAATACACAGAAGATCTTACCTTGCATGAAAGTGACTTGTTAAAACAACCACCTTTCTTGGAGATATCTCAGTTATCGCAACCATTACAATCATCCAATCATGTGTCAGATGTTTTGGGTTGCAGTCACTGCATGTATCTATAAGATATCTTCAGGCATAGAAAGCTCAACGGCTGTTTTGGCTTGATAACTGCCTCAGCATACTTTGGCTAATTTGTGTGTTTAGCAGTTCTAAATCTTGACTTACACAAGCTATGAGTTTAAAGAGACCTTGTCAACAACCAGTGTCATCCATCGCAATGAAGTGAAATCTTGCGAGAAAAAGCCTACCAACAGTTAATTTACCAGACGACAATTCGATTGAGAAATGGATACGTTATTTACAACTCTATCTCTGGTTATAATCTCAAAGGGAAGCTATTTTTATTATCTTCGTTTTAGTTTTCGATTTTTTGATGATTAATGAAGCACTTTTAAAAAGCAATAACCGTATTTGCAGATTTGCAGATCGAAAGCATTCAGTTCAGTTAGTTGGGTGCCCCGATAGACTAGGCGATAGTCAAGTGTGTTTGTTAATTATATAAAAAAAAAAACAAAAGACAAGAGACGTTATTCGATTGGATAATAATTCCTTTAATAACCTTTAAGCAGGGATGTGTTTATTGGCTTCATAGTATGGTTATGGTTAGACGAAGCACAATTAAGTTCCAAAATACGAGCATACAGACAGTACAGATTATACACAGAAAAAAATAAAAATGAGTTCCAATTAAAATATTTGTGGAATCAATTAAAAATTTAATTGAAATCGGACCTGTAAAAAAAATGATAGTATCAATTAAAAAAAATGTGAGATTTAATTGAAAATATCAGAAAAATCAGAAAAATTAATTGAATCAATTAAAATTTTAATTGAAAATTATTTTAAAATCAATTAAAGGTTTAATTGAAAAAAAAACAATGTGTAGTTTAAAGTTGCTATCAAAGATTTTTATCTCAAATTGTATTTTAAAATTACAATATGGTTCACAGAACTGAGTTTTAGAATCACTAGGTTTATAATGTTCTAAATGACTTCGAATTCTGTTTTGGCTTATTCTACAGCTATTTAACTCTATGAACAATGTTACATTTATCTCGATAGTATTCATTCCTTAACACATCTGTCTTTTCTAACCATTGAGTAAGTGAGTGTTAAAGACCCTACCAAACAAGAAGCTAAAAGTCATCATTGCAATAAAGCTGTAAAAAACTATATAGCGAAATAAAGCTTAAAGTAACAAAAACCTAAGACAACAAAAAAAAAAACTACCAAAAAGGAATCGCTGATTTTTGTACATGTCAGATATTAACAGAAGAAAACCAATACACACAAAAAAATTTAAGACCCCAAACAAAACGTTTGAATACTCATACTCGTACTCCAATGCACCTTAAAAGACGAAAGTCAATTGAAAAATATTGTTTTTGAACAAAAATATTACGTGAGGAATATTTCAAAGTTTATTTGTATAATTGTTTTATTCTAAATTGTTTTTAGTATGGTGAAATGCTTGAGTTCAGACCGAATTTATCATATTTTTAACACTATTTAATCGCTTGTCATCTCCAGAAAGTTGTAGTTTGTTGCGGCAATTGTAATTTTCGCTGAGATTCGTGCTATTTAGATAACAGTGCAAAGTGTAAAGAATTTTTACAAAAGTTTTTTTCAAAACCAGTATAGTCTAATACTAAAGACATTAAACCATAACAAAGATACGTAATGTAGTTTTAACTCGTCTTCCAATTTAAACTGCAATAGGTTACTGTAATGCTTATTGCTCATTATTGGAATCCTGGTATCAATTATTACACCACTTCCTAGTAATTCATGCAGTAATCCAATTTCTGCAGCAACCAACTAAAAAATCAAAATAGAAAACTGCTAGGGAAAACATGATACCTTAATTAAGCGCAATAGCTAACTATAAGCATTATTCTGTATCCCTAATATTTACAATATGCATTACCTTGTCACGATTTTAGAACAACTTCCTCGTAATTACTGATTGCATTGAATCAAAGAACACTTTTAAAGTCCTGCTTAGAATTGCTTTGTGCTAAACGCATTTAAAAGAAGCTAACCGAACGAAACCAAAAATACTAATATCATGTTTTATGTTGCAATAATGAAATAAAATTAAGATCGTCGTCAGGCTACTGCAATTGTCACTACTACCGCAACAATACCTGCTGCTACTTATATTTTTCAGTATTCGTTTATTCAATCCCTATTTCTTCTCTTCTCCTCTCTCTTCGCATCCCTTTATTTCTATTTTCTGTTTCTGACTTTGTATTGTATTTTATATTCTTGTTATTTTTTTTTAAATTGACACTGTGTTCTCGGTTCAGGGCTCATATACCCAAGAAAATCAGTTTAAAATACAACAACAAAAACCAAACAAATAAAATGAAGAATCAACCAACAACAACAACAAACACTTAAAGAGTATTAAAAACTTAAACATTTATTATAAACAAAACTACCTGCAACTGGTTTTACATTTTCTTTGTTTTTCTTTCATAATTCTTTAGTTTTAGCTTGGTTTAGCTCGGCCCAACAAACATTTTGGTGTGAAAATAAATCCATTGTTTTTTTTCTGCGCATTTGAGGATAATCTAAATGAACTAAAAATTAAAATTATTTTTGCTTTAAGGTATTTAAAGAAATGTATGAGAATATCAGATTACATTGATGAATACACATAGATCGAACACTATGAAAGTTCTGGTTGGCAGCACTGCAACGATCTAAAAAATCTATTTAGGACTAGTTGGTTGTTGTTAAACTAAATTTTATTTTTCTTACTCAAGATCCTCTCATATTTATTGGATACCTAATTCAATCTGAGCTCTAAGAAGTTACTGTACTCGTACCTTATTCTGGCGCCAAAACCGCAAATTTTCATTTCGTCTTCCGATAAAACTTCTGATTACATTACATTAGTTGGGTCTATAAAAAGGAATATCTCAAAGGCCTTATTAAACCAATGTGTTGAATCTGAAGAGACTTCAGATACGGAAAAATTTAAGTGCTGGTCATAAAAAACCATCCACCGATGCAGACTTGTCTGTATATACTGACACAGATGAAAAGTTGGCAAAACTATTGTTCTCAATAGGTAGTTGAGAATAAAGGACAACAATGAATTTGTTCCATTCGGGCCGGTTTGATGAAAGTGGTTGAACTTCTCTCGAGCTTAAATAAATGCGGCTAATTTTGATGTTAACGACATATTCCTCAAAACAACTTATCAACTTTTCTTTTCTCACTTGCAACTTTTCGTCAATTTGCAAAACTTTATAATTGCAAAAATACAATTTGATAAGTGATAAGTTGAAATTGATGAGTGTAATTTTTAAATTAATATTTTATCTTTCCACGTTCCACGTTCTGTTGTGCAAAGTGCAAAGTTAATATTGAAAACAATAATTTGCAAAGCCTGCAAATAATTATGCTGTTTCGTTTTACAATAACTGTAAATTCTATTTTTTCAAAGCAAATTTTGATAAGTTTGCCAAAATTTGAAAGGTATATTGTTATAACTAGTGAAACTTTCAAAATATGAGTTTTTGTTCGACGATAGTAAAGATAAATTATAGAGACCGAATTAGTTTTTCGGTATTACCAAACATTAATTTTAAATAGTGTTTTATTTTAAATAAAATTAGAGAAAAAATAAAGCATAATACACAGCCTAGTCATGCTTTGTCGGCTGTAAACAACTGGTACATTTTACAGTGTAAATTAAGTTGGCCGAGAAGCGTTCATGACTTACGAAATTCGACTGTAAGTCAAAGATTTGATAATGGATGGAGTCCATTTCCGGATGATGTTGTTACGGGTGATAGTGGTTACGGAGTAAAGAACTGGTTGATACCACAATTACGCCGAAATCCCGAAACCCTGCTATTTTGTTTTTTTAATAACAAGTTTTTCTGCCATTTTTATTTTGCGGTTAATTTTAACAAGTTGTATTTAGCAATGCAAAGAAATAAGTGATAAGACAGAAGTACAAATATGATTAAATACTTTGTGGAATATTTTACACAATCACTTTGCAGGAACGCGCAAAAACTTTACAAAAAGCGTAAAGTCTTAACAAAGATAGAAAGTGAGATTTGCAATGAGATTTTTGCAAGCGGTCGACATCAATTTATATATGTTTTGATCAATTGACAAAGAGTATATTGTAATGCGAACTGCAAACGAATGGTTACTTTATAAACACCAGGTAATCTAAAGATAATTATCACTTTGGTGTCTCTTAGTAATCTAAAGTGTAGACACTTTACTTTTACCTTTTTTGTGCTGTAGCTATTTCACCCAATATATGTAAATAAATAAATAAATAAATAAAAAAAAATATATATGTAATCTCTTTAAGAGTAAAGGTAAATTCTCATTAATTGTCCTTTTATAATTTGGAATTTAGTCTTTATTCACTAGTTGGGGATAGTTGACATTGAAAAATAAGTGTTTAGTATATTCTTTAATTAATCTCAAAACTCCTCAAGATTTTATTTTAAACAGCGCGATAGATACTAATATAAGGGACTTATTGGTTGCTTACTATGTAAAAGCTACACCGCAAAATACAGGACAATAAGCATAAGGTAATCCGACTTTGAGAAACTCAAAACTACATACTTATGAGTAAAATATTTTTAAAAAGCAGCAAGAGAGTTACTGAGAGTTAACATAGCCACGACAATTGGATCTTCGTTCTGGAATGACACGATTTTTCCACGGTCAAAGTTTGTCAATACAGCGACAGCTGTATCAATTGGAACGAAAGCTGAATGAATCGAATGCATTACTATAACGAACCTAAGTACTGTACATGGTATCCAGTGGTAGACATTACCAAGATTGCGTGGAATCAAAACACCACCTACTTGGAAAAATCCTACAATCTAATTAATATCATTGACAAGTTGATGCTTTGGTGTTTACTTAATGTATTAGAAAGTCTGAGGCTGTCACTTCAAGTTCAATAAAGGGCTGTTCAGACCTTTTCAAACGTTTATCAAGGTGTTTGTTGGGTATTCTTTGCACTAATATTGTTGAGCCAGTTTATGTGAATGATGTTATTTTTTTTGTTTGTTTCTTTGTTTTTATTTTTATTTCTGTTTCGTTTTCTGCATTATTTCATCTCTTTCTTCTTGTTTTTTTTTTGTAACTCGGCTGTAATCATTTTCAATTTTTCTGATTCTTCTTTATAAAAGAGCAGCATTTTCGTGGAAACACTTGTGTCTGAGAATGTCCTACTAATGGAAATGTTTTCTTAAAGAAAAGTGTCAATAGAAAGAGTGAAAGAAACAGATATGCATATATTAATGAGAAAAGAAACATTTCTATTATAAAATAAGTTTTGTGATCAATTTTATGAACCAAAAAATATTAAATTTAGGTATATTTACACTGTAACATTGTGTAAATTACATCCCTGTTATAAATTATATACATATTTTTTAAAACCTAGCAGTTAGTATTTTAATCCCCTTAAATGTTTGCCAAAAATATATAAAATCATTATTTTAATATTTCAGCCGTTCCCTTAAATGTTATGAACAAACATTGCAATTAACCCTTTAACATTAGAGTGTATGCAACCTTTGCCTTTTTTAATAAATTTATGAATATGTATTTCAAATGACTTGGCAATTCAGTAAGTTTATGAATAAAAAAGGATTTTCAATTTTCTTTTTAATTGTTAATTACCAAACTAAAGTCTGCATTTTAGGGGTTAAACAAAGTGTTTCTAACAAGAATTTGTGTGCTTCATGATTCATAGAATAATGTTCAGCCTGGTTTGCTATATTTCGTTTTTTTTTTGTGGAATTTTGGTATATGGGAATTGTTAGTGGTGTGTTTTCTTTGGTGTTTGCCTCATAAACATTTGCTCAGTATATTGGTTGCAAGCACAGCCCGCATAAAGTAAATCTATACACAATTTTTGTAATCGTTTAAATAGTGGTGATGTAAGCCCACCCAGACTAGTCAGCCAGTTAAAACTGTAAATCCTTAGGGTCGTTTTCACAAAATGTAAACTATGCTCAAAGTTTTTAAATAGTTATTATTAAATAAAATTTTCTTTTCAGATTGTAGAAATTTCTCTCAGAGGTTTGTTAACAAATTAAGGAAGATTTGAATTAAATTATTTCTGAAATGTAAAATTAAAAGAGGTGTTCAAATTATTTCCAAGCTATTCTTAAACCTTATTTAGCTGCATTCCAAATGCTTATTACCATATACGAAATATATTAAATTTTGTTTTAAATATACAAGTTATGTTTTTTTTAAGTCAGACTAGACTTTAGGTTTGATATGGTTTGATATCAAATTGAGGAAACATAATTTTTAAAAAGTGTTCATAAACTTAAATTAAGGTTTGACAATAAGTTTCAGAATAACACATGCTATAAAATGTAGAGAATACAATTTTTCTAATCAAACTCAATGCAATGCATTTGAGTGCGTAATTTAAACCGCGATATAAGAGATAGGTATACACATTCTAAAATAATGTTTGAAATTCTTTCAGTTTTTGAATTTTTTCATTTTAAAATTTGGATGTTGCTTAAATAATTGTTTGATTCAGACTGGTCTTTAGGTTTGAAATTCAGATTTAGAAAAACCTCTTCTTTAACTTAAATTCAATTTCAGATTTAAGAATAATATTTAATATTCCCCCCTATCGTGATTAAAAATTCCACATGAAATTTGTTCCCTTTTCACATTTTTCCTATTAAAATTCAATGTTAAAAAAATAAAAGGGAACAAATTTCATGAGGAATTTTTATTCACGATAGGGGTGAATATTAACTATTATTCATAAATCTGAAATTGAATTTAAGTTAAAGAAGGGGTTTTCTAGTTCTAAAGACAATATCATTTATAAACTCTTATTTTCCAATTCAACTTAAAATTGAGTTTAAATGTGCTTGAAGTGGCTGTGTTTAGGTTTGAGAAACCTTTGGGATTTAGGTTTGAAGATCATTTGAAACTTTTAACAGTTTTTAAATGTATGATTCTGTTTTTGTTATTTGTTCTTTAAACATATCAAAGTCCATTTAATAATTGTGTACGTTTGAGAAAGATTTGACATTAAGATTTGTTATACAATTATTTCAAAATAAATTTCTTAGACTTAAATTAACTTTTAGAGAAACCTTAGAGCATTACGTTTTCTAAACGTTTGACTTTGTTTAAGTTAGGCTTAATTTTAGTTTTGAGAATGATTTGAGAATTCAAGAAATCCCATATTTAAAAGCATCTCTCTTATGCTTGGTTTTCACTACGTCATTTTTGTTGTCAAATTGTCCAAATTGTTGGCAATTGTATGAAAACGGGTTGTCATATGGCGTCATCTATGTTTGCAATCATGATTGCAATATCATTAGACGCCATAGACAACCCGTTTTTATATAATTACCAACAATTTGGACAATTTGACAACAAAAATGACTTAGTGAAATTAAGCATTATACTTAAATTCAATTTTAGAGAAACCTTAAGAAATAATGTTCGATTATCAGTTGAAGCTATGATCAGTTTTCTAAAGCTCTTTTATATATAAAGTTTATATTTATTATTATATAGCTTTGAAAAACTTTTGAGACTTATGTTTGATTACCAATTGAAACTGTCTTCAGTTTTTAATAATTGACTTTGTTTTTATTCATAACATTAAAAGTCTTTAATATTTCTTTACCAAATTGATAAATTTTGTTCGTATTATTTACTCTTGATAAATTAAAAACCAGTACGTTTTGTGGACAGTATGTAACCGGAAACATGTTTCAAATTGATTTAGTTTTAACTTTCTTTAAAGTTAAAAGTAAATTATTAATGTCAGTTCTAGAAATGTGTAAATGTGTAAACTTATTGTGTAAATTCGTCTCTTAAAAAATACACACCAACACATACTCATACTACACAGACTTGTTTTGTATTTTTTTGACTCTCTATCTCTCTCTACTTTTTTCTCTATTAAAACTCACTTGTTATGGAAGGGTAGCAGGGATGGAAATTGAAATAGTTGTTTGAAATTAAAAAAAAAACATGCAAACTTTAATTCATAATTCATTAAAAATACTAATTAAAATAATTAGATTAACTATGATTATTTGTTATGGAAAAGTTCACAAAATTTGTATTAACACGACATGAATGAACATGCTAATAAAGTTTAAGAATTAATAACAACATATATGTATTGATTTATTTTTTCATAAACTATTAAAAGTTGTTTTAATAGCGCGATTTCTTCTTAATTATAAGTATAACCATTTCCCTTTTTCCATCCCTGAAGGAAACCAAAACTTTTGTAGCTGTCAAACAATTTCAGTAATAATAACAAGTTTTTATCCTGTAGTCTGGCTTGAAAGAGATGCGAAACTGAAAACAGGACGTTAAATAAGTTGTACAAACAAACGAATGAACATAAAACAGACAACAGCTGCACAAATTACGAGTTGATGCTATTTTTTGTTTTCATATGCCTGGATGGTGTATTATTTTCACAGAAGTTATAAAAACTGTCTACGAATAATTTCAGTTGTTTTTTGTTTATTTATTTTAACTGCCGTATTAAAGATTAATATTTTCATAATTTAATAGAGAGGCAATTAAAATGGATATGAGAGTCAAATCAAGGCACTCTAGGTTTTACAAGAGAAGCTTGAAAGTGATGTGATGTATTGTAGAATTATCTGTATTTGGGGATAGACTGGCCTTAATCGGTAACAATATTAATTTTGTTTTCACTTTTCTCTGTTAAATATTGTTGTTAAGGCAATAGTTCAATTGAATTAAACACACATGTCCATTACACAAATTTGTCCCAAAAATCTAGTATTAATTCAACCACATTTCAAAATTGTCAAATCAAATTTATTTGTTTCAAATCCCCACACTCAAGTACAACAACTTAATTTTGTAACAGAGATTTTACACTTTTGAAGGCAAAATAAAATAATTAAGACTAATAAGCAGCAACAACTACTACAAAAAACTTTGTGGTCATTTTAATGTAATAAAATGTGTATACAACAAATTTTACAAAATATACAAACATGGCACATCTAAATTTGCTACACAATTCCATATGCAGACATATTTCACATATTATGTATTACTTTGCAACAGCTGTAATTAGAATGTGTTTTTTTTTGTGCAACAAACATTTATGATTTCTTATTTATTCATGCACAACAGAAACTGCCCTCAGGATTAAGTGTTGCACCCTTATAAGTGGTACGGCTGCTGCTGCTAATGTTAGAGCTGCCGTATTTGCTGAACATTTAATAGAACTGGTGAAAAATGGTTTATTTATGATTTCATTCGCGTAGAAATAAATTATTTTATTGTATAACCTTTAAAAATCATCACTTTAGAATTTGTTTCTGTAAGATTTGTCTTTTGAATTTGTTATAGTTTTCATGGAATATTTTCACTCTTAACTTAGTTATTTATAAACCGATTTTGTTGATTTTTAACAGTAAAATTTATGAAACAGTATCCCATATATTGATATTCTTAAGTTATTTGGGTTTTTTAGAAAACTGATTTCCACACACATGTAAACATAACTAAATCAGCTTTTGTATTTAAAAATATCTAGAAAAAAATTTAAAATTAAATTGACATTTTTAAGGCTGTAATCGTTTCAATTGGATTTGTGGCTGTGCAACATGTGGCACCATCCTGTTACTCTAATATGATCCTGTTAGAAAATAAAGTTCATGTTGAAAAACCTTTTACCAAATTTATATTTGAAATTACTCAATGCAACGTTGAATTTAGTCTATTTGTTCCCCTATTGTAACACTTTTATTAATTAACTGATTTTCTATCTGAGAGGTACCAAACAATATTTAACTGATACTGGTTTAAAAAAAAAATTAAGACATTGTTATAGCATATTAGTAACTGCCTAGGCTTTCCACATCTGATATTATCATCTTAAATGTTAAAGTTTTATATTACTTATGGGCTGAGAATATCTTGCGGAATGTGTTGACAATTGAAGATCGTGAACATCTTTGTGATTATTTAGTTCAGTTCCAACCATAAACAGAGCTCAACGAAAATACAACTTGTTGTAAGCTAATAAATTACTCAATGTCAACCTATTCGTCTCCCTACGAGTATTTATATATTTCTTTTTATTAATTTGAGCTACCAAACAATATTCGAATCAATTGTCTTCGAGAAGAGAAATACACACTGTTTCAACACTGTTTAGGTTTTTTTTAATATACACCTTTAAAATGAGGCTTTATATTAACTTTTGGCTTTAGCTCAATCCTTATAAGTTTTGATAAAATCCCAGCCAATGTTTATTGTTCAAACCAGTAAACTTTATGTTAATATGACACAATTTCTCTTACGAATATTTAACTGCACCTGCAAGTGTGCCTGTATTAATATGCATAATTCCGGAAGGCTTTAATAAACAAGTGAATAGTTTAATGTGGCAGTGGTTTAAGGGTTTCTTTTAAACAATATTATTTCTGACAATAGGGTGAGCTTAATTTTTATTAAATTTTTGGAAAATAAATCAGACCTGCAAAGCTAAGATTATAATTAGCAAACTCGCTACCGGAATGAGAGAAAACAAATCAGATTGAAGTCAACTTATACATTTGTGTAAGTAAGCAGTCAGCTGACAGAATTGAGTTAATATAAATTGAAATAATATAAATCATTCAATTTTACAATATTAAACTATTTCGATTCTAGTAGCAGAAATTAAGTTGATAATTATCAATTATTTGTTAAAAAAATTTTTACTCATTATGACCCGAGTATCTGTCGAACAAAGATTGTAAACTTAATTTAAAAGAGCTTGTCAACACGAAAGTTCTTCCCTAGGTACATACATTTTATTTAAGAATCTGGTGTGTTTAAATCAAGTTTTATCATGCAACAGAATATTGCATTAAGTTTTGTCTAAATTTTAATATTCTTTATCGTCTTAGTTGAAGTACTATTGAAAATTAGTTATGCAGAGATATTGTTTAATAAACTAAAATTAAAAAAGTTTCCATTTTATAAAACTTTTTAAGTTAACTCTAATTATTTTTATTTTATTTCATTTCAGGTAAGTTCTTGAATGCCTTATTTTTAACTTTACATTAGAGTAAGTATTAGAAGATTAATAACTGACTAACTAGGCTTTGACAATTTAACCGATTGAAAGAAGTTTATTTTGTCTCAATAATGAATTTCATTACATAATGCTTTTATAAAAATCTAAAGAATGTTTTGGGCAATGAGTTGCAAAAAAAATGAAATTTGATCGTGAACGTTTTTTCGTGTGATAGATTCTTATGAGTTATTTAGATCAGTGTCTGGCATAGGGAGAGCTTAACGAATTTGTACTTCTGATTGTTTGTTGTTATATTTAATGCAGTGTTCTTCATTTACTTTATTTTATACTCATATATTTGTTCACATTCGTATTATGTCGATAAACTTCGTGATATAGAATATATAAGTGCCTACCGCTGATGTAGCTTAACTCAGTAAGATTGCATTGATCTATTTCTTTTAGCTTTTGATGAGCAACCGACTTTTGTTTACAGTTCTCGGGTTTTAATGCTGATTATAGTTGATCCTATAATGATCAGGATACAAAACAATTGGGCGGTCACTGATCAAATACGCTGCAACAGAAAGATCACCTTTGTTAAGTGATATCCATTGAAGATATATTCAATAGTCAAAAACTATGTCATGTTGAAAAATCAGTTCCTGCTGGTTTGTCACTGAAGGAATGGTGCCAACTGCAACATTATACATTTTTATTTCATGTCAAGACAAGTCAGGTAGGATCTTCGTATGTACGCGGAATATGTTATTATCAGGGAGTTATTACTTAAAGGTAATTTTTATTTAAATTACTTTTCAACTGCATCACCTACATATAAGCTTAAGTTATGCATGGCAAGATTAAACTAAATACATTTAAAAAAGGGTCCTTCTTCTAAACATTAATTTCATCTAAATATTGGTGTTTGACTGTTCTGGTCTGTGTTCTATCTATCTTCGTTTTATGCCTGGCCGTCCAGCCAACACTCTGTCTTTCATTCTGTTGATTCGACTGTCGCTACGTTTTTTACATGCTCTACGTATTTCTTTCTAGCAAAAAAAAAGGGTACGTGTGTGTTGAATGTATTTAAGCATAAACAAAACTAAAATGTACAAGTGAAAATGATTACAAATGTCCAACCCGCACGTAACCCAAGATTCTTAAACGTATTCCTCATGCACTCTTTTTATACGAAAGAGATGATGATGATGAGGTTATTATTGCTGTTTGTTGAGTTCCCTTTACTATTCAAGGTTTTATATAGTTGGATCAACCAATACCTTTTTGTTCATGTTTTTTTTTTGTTATATTCCTATGAATGAAGTAGAAGAAGCAGAGGTAGAGAAATAAATAGTTAGCTTGAGTTTGTAGCACTTTGAGACATGTTACATTATAAAATGCATCTGTTAACACAAACTCACATACACACTCTTTTTAAGAGTTACATGGTTTTATATTTAATACAATACGTACAACAAACACATTTAGATGAAAAGTTTTACATATATGTACATGTATATACATATTCATATATGTATGTATATATAGATAAACATGTAGTACATATTTACTTGCCATGCAATTTATGAGGACTACAGATTTTTGAAAGAGTTAATTAAGTGGTTCTTCATGAAACAAATAGTAACGACTTAGAAGGAGACTGCTTCTATTAAAAGGAAAATTAAATACTTTCTTCTTTTTGAAAGTATAATAATTAAAATAACTAGCGAAAGTAAAAGTAATATTTGAATGAGAAGGTGCCCTAGTAACCTTGTGTGTATGATCTCATGTTTTCGTCTACAGCAACTAAAGAATTATGTACCTCCAATTGCTAGATTTAATATATTGAACTGATAATCTTGAGTATTTAGGATAGAGAACAACCTTCTATTGGATTAGCAAGTATTTTATTTGTCCCGATATTGCAAAATCTTCATTTGATAATCAAACGGTTGGAAATTTCACAACGAGAAATATGTTTGCCTTTGATACGAGAAACTTTCGTTCATAAGAGTGCAAAAACTTTTTGGCTGAACAAATGATTGAATTAGTTATTTGGGAAATGAACCGATCAACTACATTTAATGCTGAATTATTCCAAAGAACGTGCTCCTGAATTGAAAGTTGTCGTAGTTTACTTGCTTTCAGCTCACTTCTGAAGTAATATTAATGAAGGAATATCTAATAAGAGAAGTAAAATCAAGGAAGCTTATCGTCTTTAGGCTTAAAAGTTTCATTTACTACAAAACTGATCCAACTATCGTGTTCCTGAATTAAAAGGAAATTTGGACAAACATTGTTGTAGTTGATATTGCCTCGACGCACTCACGAATTAATATTAATAAAGGAGTCTCTAGGAAGAGAAATTAAATCAAAGAAGCTCTAACTCCTTTCAACGTGGAAGACATTGTGAATTAATATTAAGATATTAGTATCTAAGAAGATTTAGAACATCAAGGAACTTCACTTAATAGTGAAAAAATTGAATATTTCTCAACGATTGTTGTTTTGGCATGAGACAGGATTGATGGAACTAGCGAGTTTCCGAACTGAAAGGAAATTTGGACAAACACTTGTAGTTGATATTGCCTCCACTCACTCAAGAAGTTATATTAATAAAGGTGTCTCTGAGAAAAGAAATTCAATCAAGGAAGCTTTAACTCCTTTGAACATGGCAGACAGTTGTTTTTCCTTTATTTCACTAATGAATTAATATTAATAAATTAGTAAATAAGAGATTCATAACACCAAGGAAGTTCCAATGTCTTTGGAACTTCACTTAATAGCCAAACAATTGGATATTACTCAACAATTGTTGTTTTGGCATGAGGCAATTGCAAGTCGTTGAGCTCCAAACAAAGCTACAACTTATAAAGTCTTATCCAGATGCTTAAAGAAAGTGCTTTCCTGGTCCTTAACAGTATCCTTCGTATCTGTCATAAACGAATGTATGATTGACTTATTGTACTGCAGTACCAGTAATTTTTGTTGTAAATTCTAAACATTATTTGAATACTCTGCCTTTTTATAACAATCTTGGCATATAATATTCCATACTTTCATTCGTATCTTCTTCTTTTGCTTATTATTCCTTTAAAGACATATTATATAATTGTTCCTTTTAAATCTAACAACACAAGAAGCAAACTCAATGATTCGAAGCAAAGAAGAAAAAAACTCGATTTTGGAAGATGTCATGATGGCATGGGAAAGACAAGACAAGGAAACTGAGTACAATACTTTGAGAACGAGCATATCATGTTATTTTATTTTGCACACATGTCACTGTAAGTAACCCAATCACAAGAATATAATTCTCTATGCTTGTCTTGCCCACCATCCTAAACTCTACACATCTTTCTATGCATTTAAATATAACAAACAAAAATATAAAACTTTATTGGAAAACCCCCTATTTTCACTATTCAAAATTCAATAGCTTGTCAAGTGGTGTTTCTTGTTTTTCTTTTTGTGTAGTTTTGTAATCGTATATATGTGTTTATGGATGAGAAGTTGGTATAATTTTCCTAGAATCTTATGTGTAAAGTAATATAAAACTGGATCATGTAAATGTATTGTGGGCTTTTGGCTTTGTACACCACAGAGTTGAGCTGATGAACACAATAAAACTGTTTTTTGTTCGTCTGATACGTAAATTATATTTGAATATATGTATGTACATATGTATGAAAGTAGATAGCTATTGTAGTAAGTATAAGTGTGGTCCGGATTGTAATGATGTCATGTCCTTATTATATGAGTGAACACCTTGCAATCAATGTGCTAAGTTTAATATTGTTTGACATGCTGCATGACACATGTTTGAAAATAAAAGGAAATCGCTTTGAATTTTTACATCATCACCTCTTTGGCCACCAAGAAAGCTAGTGGAAGTGTTCATGAGTCTCATAGACGTGCTTACAAGGGGACTGAACAAATATCTATGAATAATTAAATTGATAAAAACCTTATATATATATATATATATATATATATACTATATTTAGTTTGAACCAATAATTTTGGGTTTGCGAATACTCCCGAAAGACACTAGCTTATTTAGTTGCTTGGGAGAAATACCGGTCATCATTTTATATTTCTGTACTAAATTCAGTATTTGTCCAAAGGTTATGGTTAGGTTAGGTAAGCAGGCAGCCGTACAGGGCACAGCTAACTTAGGTCCATATGACTGGTCCTTTTGAGTTGCCTGAAAAGTTAGGAAAGAGGAGAAAAGAAAAGATAAATGAGACAGACAGTAAGTTAGATGGAGACAAGAGAGAAGATGTCGGGTACGTAAAGTTAGTAGAGAAAATGATGGAGTATACAATTAAAAAGGAACTTAGATACTGTTTATCTAAAAGAAAATAATCTATTTTATAGACAGCACCGAACGCGTTCGATTTGCATTAAATACAAGTCCGAAAATTATTTGTGGACTTTGAAAAGTTGATTTCAACAGACATACAGGGAATGTCTTACTACGCATGACAAAAAGTACAAGTATGAAGCTAAATCAGCAACTGAAAAAGTTAAGGAAATAATCACATTAACCCCCAAATAATCAAGCAAAATCAGCACCGGGTCTTTTCAAATAAAAAAATCTATTGTTAATAGCCTGTCAACATTACAATTTTATTAACTATTTGAATTTGTAATCTCCATAGGCTTTAGATTTAAATATTTTTTATCTATAGAAATGTTAATTGACAACTGATTTAAAAGACAGCTGTTTAAAAAGGTGTTATGGAAGCACTTTAGTAAATCAATTCATCAGCTTTGTAAACTACTCTATATGATAACAATTAAGGCCTTATTTTGTGAATTAAAACGATAAAAGTCTGAAAAAAATGTTATAGAAATAATTGGAATCTATTACAGGGCAGTTGTGATAGTTTTTCAGTAATTTTTTCTCTCAGGTTTTAATAAGTTTGCTTTTATCATTTTTGGGAGCTCCTATTTAATTTAATTTTTTTGGGTTTTGCAACTGAAAACAAACTACGAACACTTTCTGTTTCCTGGAAATTAAAACAGTTTTTTTCTAAGCTTTATCTATATTTATCAACTGCTAAGGCATAGAAAATACACGTAGTCGATGCTATCCAAATTCCGACTGTGAGCTTCAAATCTGTTAAATAAAAGAATCATGGATAAAGAAACCTTGATGGATATTTTCTTACAAAAATTTAGATTTCCATGCTTTTACTTGACGTGTCTCTAGTTCTGAATGATACTGATAAACGATTGGTTGAATTCGATATTTGTGAAATGAGCCAATCATTCTGATACTGATATATTTAATACAGTATTGTTCCAAAGCGCACATTTTCGAATTGCAAGGAAATTTGGATGTGCATTGTTGTAGTTGCCTTGCTCCTACCTCACTAATAATTTTATAATAATAAAGGAGTCTCTGAGAAGAGTTATAATACCAAGGAAGATCTAATAGCTTTGAACTTTGTTTGATAACTAAGCAAGTGAATATTTAGAAAACTACTATGTCTTCTTAACTTTTAGATGTAAAAAACAAATGTATGCTTGAAAAAAGGAAAACGGAACATCATTTCTTTCGATACTGATGCATTTAATACAGGATTAATCCATAATGGACGTTTACAAATCGCAAGTAAATTTAAATATACATTATTGCAGTTGACTTGCTCTCACCCCTATAATAAATAAATATTATTAAATAAGTCTCTGAGAAGAGTTGCAACATCGAGGAATACCCAATGTCTCAACAAGAATTGAGAGACGCTTTAGGCACGATTTAATTTCAAGTCGTTGAGCTTCATAGATTGTTCCACCTTATGAGTTCTTATCGTAATACAAATGTGACTGTAGTGGTTAGACAGTTCTTTATTGTGTCCTTTGAATCATTCTGTACGTAAAAAAAAGGAACTGAAACACTTTGAAGGCAAACCTAAGAACATCAGAACCGATTAGCCGATTTGTGGTCAATTCCCCTGCTCCTTTATGATCACTTTTGTTAAATGATATACAGCGGTGATAACTATATTCAAAGCTACCAAAAAGCAGTGTTAGCAGGTATAGACTATATGGAAATTATTGGGAAGAAGTTGCTTTCGATCATAGACCACAATGGGTCGAATTATTCATTACGTTTCGCAATTGCGGAAAGAAATTTTTGTGCGGAAGCATAATTTGAAATTATTCATTCCGTTGCTGCGGTATTTTTCCTTTTTGCGGTATCATCTCTATATAGACAGTATTGCGGCATGCCGCAGGAACGAATATCGATCGTATTTCTTTCCGCAAGTTTTCCTTTCCGTGCGGAATCAATAATACCACCCAATGTCATGTTGACAAAACTGTCTTTGCTGGGATGTCCCAGGAATACCAAGATGAAAACCTCTTCACTTTTTAAATCAGCCCCAAATAGATTTAAATTAATATTTAATTTGAAGGGTGTTTAAGGAATGTTAAACTTCAAGTTGATTAATTGCGAGCCACCAGTATTTATTTTTGAAGCTATGTAGAAGAAATGATTAAAACGTATTAGCGTTTGTATAATAAGGTAAATGGGGACAATGGCCACTGGCCCCCATTTACTACACTACAATGCTACACTGTTTAAAACAAGTTTGTTGGAGAGCAAGGGGACTGGAAGCCACAGGGATACATACACCATTCCGTATGTCTTTATATTAGGGTCGGTCATGTACAGTTCTTTTGTGAAAACTACTGGAACAAACACGTTTTTTTGTCATGTGCTAATCTATCAAAAAGCAGACTAGAACTAAAAAGAGTTGCACGATCCCCCTTTTAGCCTACATAGCAGTTTGGATAGTTTTATATTTTAATAGTCATTATCCATCCTTTGTTTAATTTATTGTATTTTCTGCCGCATCCTGAAAATTAAGTTAGATGTGATAACACGTTAATGCAGCTACATACCTTGACACAATCTGAGTTCTCATGTAATACACATGTTTAAACACAAGAACAGAAAAAATATAGTTGTAAATTCAACATATATTATGGTCTCTGTAAAGTATTATGATATAATAATAATGAATATGATTGTCATAAACTTAATTACTTTATCGTTTTTACCACAAATCAACTGGTAACTTAGAAACAAATATAAAACTTATGAGATTTTTAAATGGTTTTGGTTTGACAAAAAAAAAGCAAAAAAATTCTTAAAATATTAATATTTTCTTATAAATATATGTAAGTTTTCTTTAAATGCCTGAGCAATTTTTCCACAAATCCAAACGGATTATGAGCATGAATGCTTTTGAACTTTTGTTTATGTACATATTTAAATTATTATTTATTGCACTTGTTACATGATATATTTGAAGAAAAAACTAAAAACAAATAACAACAAAAACAAACATAAAATAATTTTGCAATAGACTGACTCAATGAATATGTCTGAAATGAATAAATATTTTTTGTTTGTAAAAATCATCTATTTTGCTCAGTATGTTGTGCTACTTTTTCACTTTAAGACAGTCAATAAAGTAGAACGAACGATTGACTAATTCACTGACTGACTGACTAACTCGACTCTTGGTTGTATTACTCGTAAACAACAACATTCACTTGCTCTCCAAAAAACCAACAAACAAGCAAGAAATAAAATCGACAACAAAACTCATTTTACCGCATTTTAGTTATTTTGCCAAATGCATTGGCATGGACTGCAACTGCAACTGCTGGACTTGATGTCGTTGCTGTTTTGCTACTTTTTTCCATGCACTTACTGCACATTTTTGCCACAGCCATCAATGATATGCGTAAAAATGTAATGTGGCAAAACAGAATGCGGTTTACTTTAAAAAATACATGAAATATACTATGTTTCAGAGGAATATACACAGACGGGTTGGACTGAATGTACATGAACATTTTGTCACTTGCCAAGCTTTCAAAGTAATTATTAACATTAAAAACTTCCTTTAGTTTACTCCCAACTACATATTTGAACATACATATATACAAAGAACAATAACGATATTAGCATCGCCAGCTATATCTGTGCACAGATGTATCCATATCTTAATCTACTGTAAGGGAACGACAATGCTGTTTATGGTAGAAGTTCTCACACGAAGATACAAAAAATAAACGTCAAAAGATAAACAAAAATCTGCATTGTACTAAAAATAAGTAACACAGCCAATGTACGAGTATGTACATAAATTGACAAACTATGTACTTTCTGTTTAAACTCACCAAGAAATGTTAGAAATATAAGATTTATTTAATTGATTCTTTGGGCGGCAATTAATAACTAAACATGTGAAATTTTCTATATTTCTAAAGGTACACATGGCAAATATTTACTTAAAAAAGCGTAACCACTTGTTTTACCACAAATTTTTATCGAAATTTCCGCGTAAAGAAAGTGCTTTGAAAGTTCTTAACTGTGCCTTCTGTATCTGTGAAAAATTGATACATTATTTACACTTTCTCTTGCTGTATCTGTACAATGTGAAAGACTACGGGCCCGATTATTGTTCACAACACTAAAATGTTGTGTTGTCTAGACTTCAACACAACATGCATTTTTCATACGATTAAGCCGATAAGTGTTGTGAATCGTAATCGCAGTTTACAACATACAACATGAAAATACTTAGTCTTATGAACGCTAATCGGAGTCTACTTCAGTGAATCTGTAAGTATACATGTGAACGATTAGTGTTTGGGTCATGGATAAAAAACTTACGATTAAGCGATTTGTGGTTGATTAGAATGCTGTTTTTGTTAAGTGATAACCAGTGAATAAATATTTGAAGTTGTCAAAACACAGTATTAAGACCAGTTGTTGACTGCATGTAAATTACTTCGGAACACTATTAAGAAAGTTTTTTTCAGTTATTGAACAGAATGTCACAAACCAAATCCACCTGGTATATCATTGGTAGCGTGATACCAATTGCAATATCATATAGTTTGATTCTGCACCGAGCCATGTCTGGAAAGATCTTTGTGAATACACTTTGAGAACATTTATGTATGTAACTAATTTATAGTTCCTTTTTAATAAGATGTATGAATACGTAACCGTCTTAAACTGAAAATTTGATTTACATGTCAAGGAAACTTTAAAAGAAGTCATCTGAGTGTTTAAACCATATTTAAATAACTACAGTCGCCTTTACTGCTAAAACAAATTATAAACATATGGTAGGCACGCAATGCCGCCAGGGGCAAAACATGATCTGTTATTTAGGTGTTAACAACACGAATATCAATGAGCTAATATAAATTGTCAATTTAGAAACAAACAATAAAAAGTAGATCAGCATATAACAGAGAAAGCCTCTGTGCCGACCTTAGATCAAAAGTTTTTCAAAGCGAGCCCTGTTTTGCAAAACTAAATAAAACCCGAATTTATACACGAAAATCATTCAAAATTTTTTTCGAAAGATCAATTTTTTAAAATACCATATAAATGGCAGTCAAGTAAAATGTTAATAATTTTATTCCAATGTACCTTAATTTTTGAGTGTACGAGTATGTTAACATTTTTAATGGTTATACTATTTATGTCACACGAAAAGAAATTTTCATGTGTATAGACAGACAGACAACTTATAATGATGTTTTCTATTTGTTTACATAGTTATTTTATGCAACATGCACCATTCTGCTGTTGCAAGTAAAAGATGATGTAGTTACACACTAAACTACATACATTATGTGTAAGGCAAATGTGTAAAATTTACTAGACAATAATCTTACAAACATGTTGTACTTTTAGGCAAAGCAGGGATGGAAAGGTTGATACGATGTTAGATTTTTTTAAACAAAAGAAATCTGTATTTAAGTCGATAGAACTTTCTATATAATTCAATGTTTTAAGATTATTTAATGGAAATGGTTCATACGCTGGGTTATTGTATATTTCAATTTGAAAACAAAATAAATAAAATGTAAAAAGTATACAAACTCAAACGGGTTTCTCTTCGAATCGAAATACACAATAATCCCCCAGCTCTTCTATTTTGGGCAAACAAAAAAATGTAATCATCGGACGGCATAATTCACACCAAACAGTGCATTTTTCGGGGTGCATTGGCAGTTCTAGCAATGCTTCTGGTTGCTATTCACACCAAATACGGCAATTTTGCTTGTTTACATATCAATTCAGCCATAAATAAGCTTCGTCGATGAACACTTTTCCGTTAAAAAAATGCACGATGCATAAACCGAGCATGAGCGAAAACAGCTGAGCTGTCAAAAACGGTCTTGTAAAAATTGCAATCTAGGTATGAGAACAATTGGAGATTTAAGGTATTTCTCCAGGAGTCAATTAATTATCCTGTTTATTGGCACAATTTGTTTATACTGAAATGTGTACGTAAACTTTTGAAAACACTTGACATTTAAGAAAAGAAAGATTTGTATTTCACTTGATACTGAATTTGTTACTTGCAAAAAAGAAAGTTGCTAAAAAATTGCCATTTATATATTTGGTAATTTAGAAGTAGTATTACAATTATGTTTGATACCGAATTGAGAATCAAATTCTTTCTCAAATTTACGTATGATAATGATTTGAGAAACAGTTGTGTATAATAGACTGTTCCGCAAAAAGTTAATTTTACTTTTAGGTTGAGAAACATCTTTATTTTCAGAGTGATCTGAAATCGAAAGTGCTTGAAATAAAGATTGCAATTTGCAGATGAAATAGGTAGAACATAAATTATTCTGAATTCTTTTTTTAAGTTGTTTTCTGAAAACGTTTTGCACTAAAGAAACAGTTTTACCCTAAAAACTTAAAACCGTTTCTCAAAAAACGTGATTTTCAGCATCAAACTCGATGATTACCACTTCTGAATCTGAGAATATATCTTTGTTCACATCTTTTTTTTTTTGCTTTATTGGGTTTAACAAATCTTTATTGTTTTGTTTTTGCCAGCCAAGTTTGCTGTTCTTGTTACTGTCATTTTGACTACAACTGACTGTATAGAGACTTGATGAACGAGATTGTATGCATTATATGAGTGGTGGTATACAAACTTGCAAGCAAGCTTTTACATGACATGTAAATTAACAAAACAATGACTAACTACATCTTGCTGCCTTGTAGCCCTACGTGCAACAAAAAAAAAAAGGAGAAAACACACAGCAATAAACCAATTTAGTATGATGTAACATTAATAAACGCAAGCAAAATTTAAAAGTTTTTTCATACACTTTGTTATTCCTTTGTTTTCGGTTTTATTTTAATTCTTTTGCATTCATTTTGAAGGAAATATCGCTGTTCAGATCAGAAGAGAACAGAAGCTTGATGTTTTTTGATTACTTGTGGTTTATTGTATTATACATTTTGACATTTTGACTCACTCTCACTACAATTTTTTACACTTACATTCTATTTGACCACAATGCTATAATTAGTTTATGTCTCCAGTTGGTTTTTCAGCCCAACAAACTTTGGAAATCTTATATTATTTTTCTTCAATCTTCTGTATACCTATAAATCTCAAAGGTTTGTAAAACTTTAAAGAATATTGAATTTTATTATTTGCAACTTTGTACAAATTATATTATTTTAATTTGATTTTGTATAAAAATCTTAAAGGTTTCTCAAACTTTAAAGGAGCTTTGAATTTCATACTTTTCTTTAGGTTTGATGATATTGTAACCCATACGGTTGCAATATCACAAATTGAATTACAAAAAAACAATTCAGTTTTGAAAAGGCTTTGAGAATATAGGTAGTTCTCAAAATGGCAAAATATCTCTCCTGTTTGTTGGGAAGGGAGGGTTTTTTATACCCAAATGTTTATGAAATCTTTTTAAAATACTTCATATTATATTTAAATCTCTATAGTTTCTCTTACTTAAAAATAGCTTTTAAAAAAAAGTATGATAAGAAATATGTTTAATTCTTGAACTCAATAAATGGTGAGTTAAATGATGATGTTTACGAGTAGATCTTGGACAATAAGCATTGCTGATGACGCCCTTGGCAGGGTAGAAAATGCATTCCAGTGTGTCATTTGTCTAGAAAATATACTTTCACAATGGTATACTTCGAGTTATTAATTAAAAAAAAACGAACTCAAGCCGAATGAAACATTTTCTCTAATAATAAATTAAAAAACTGGAATTTATAACACATATTAAGTTTTCAAATTGCAATTTTGGTTTGAGAACAATTGGAGATTTACGGTATTTCTCCAGGAGTCAATAAACTGTCCTGTTTATTGGCACATATTTGTATTTCACTTGATACTCAATTTGTTACAAAGCCTGAATGTTTGCTGGGATTTAGGCTTTCATCTTTTTTAACTGCTTTTCATAAGCAATTGCATACAAATATAAAGACAATTATTAAACAAATTAACTATTTACTTTCTTTACTTAAAAAACATTCACTCTAAAATGTGTGCAAAAAAAATTATTTCAGTTCCCTCTGCTGTTCACTTGCTTCAGGGATACATGTGTTTTGCTGAAAAATCAATTGGATATTTCCAGGTTGCTTTTGTCGTTTTTGGCTGTTGCCGCTGTACTAGTACCATCCTGGTAATTTGATAATTTTAGTGTCTGTTTTATGGGTTTTTTTCTCTCAAAGATTGAATCATTTGACATGAAGTATGCGAATGTTAAAATTTATTATGCAGATGCAAATCTTAAGTGATGTGTTGTGCTCAATTTCAACGGTGAAAAACAAATAAAAAAAGTATACAAAAGAAAAATAAAACATGATGAAATATATTATTTAAGTGAAAATATTACTTATAACATTTGAATGGAAACCGTTTTATTCGTAATTTAGTTGAAAAGTTAAGAATTTAGTATTAAGCTTAGAAATATTCTTGCTAAATTTTTTGTCCATAAAAAGAAAACACATTTCTTCTTAAGAACTAAAGATTTTTATTTAGTAGTGCTGGCATTTTTGTTTGCAATAAACAAAAAATATGTAATTAAAAAGAATTATGCACTAAAACAGAAAAAAAAATGATTTGATTGTTTTGTTCTTCTGTAGAATGTCATAATATTGTTTGTCAACAAATTACATCATGAATGGATAATCAGAAACTTGGCATTTTAAATGATGGAGTGAGGATTGAAAGATACAACATAAATGTAATTTAGCTATAGCTCTATAATTTGAAATATTGGATCTGTTTCTAGATTTCAACAAAAGCATAATGTTGGATTTCGGAAAATAATCAGAGGATACGTTAAACAGATATAAACATTTCAAAAGTATACAAGTTGGGACCTTTGTTCTAGATGATTGGATTAATTTCGGTCCTTATTTGAATATAAAGAATATAAAAAGAGAACCATTTCTTGATATTTCTTGAAAACGCCAACAGGTTTTTATTCGAACTTTTAAATTTGTTATTAAAATTCATGATGTTCGAGATGGAGTTAAAATTCTAAACCTAAACAGACAGAACTCATGCTACTAACTAGGCGATATAAAATCAAAAAATGTTTTAATTTTAGTTTTCAATTTCAAAGGAGAAATCCAGATATCATGGGCTAGTTTTGGATAACAAACCAAATTGGATCCCGAATACGCAATTCACGACCACGAAAGCGATATCTGAACTGTATAGCTAATTAGCCTAAACTGGTGGTTTGCGTTGGAGAACAAAAATCGAATGTGTTGCAAGAATAGCGGCAATTATGATAAAAGCTGCATTTGGACTAATTCATCTGAAACGATTTTCAATTCAGGGTTTATTGCGAATATATCAGATCAAGATCACATCATAGAGAGTCGAATGTTGTATTTATCTGGGCCAATAGTGGATCATTTTCGATTAGAGTTTAATGACGAATACATCAGACTATGAAAACGGCCTTATCCTTAGAAAGAATTTACTTAAATATTCACTGACTGATTAACATTACATACATACATAATAATGTCGAATTATAGACAAAAAAGATACCACCACCACTTTCGATTCTGGTTTTACAACGTTCTTCATCTTCCGAAGAATATCAAACAAATATTCACTGACAGACCAACATCACATGAAGGTCTCAACTGGGGTATTTATTTGCATCAGTTGATCTTGAGATAATTCCTCAGACTAACGAGGACAAAATTAGGGCTATAGAAATCAAGAATTTTTTGTCATGTACTTATACTTATACTTATACTTATACTTATACTTATACTTATACTTATACTTATACTTATACTTATACTTATACTTATACTTATACTTATACTTATACTTATACTTATACTTATACTTATACTTATACTTATACTTATACTTATACTTATACTTATACTTATACTTATACTTATACTTATACTTATACTTATACTTATACTTATACTTATACTTATACTTATACTTATACTTATACTTATACTTATACTTATACTTATACTTATACTTATACTTATACTTATACTTATACTTATACTTATACTTATACTTATACTTATACTTATACTTATACTTATACTTATACTTATACTTATACTTATACTTATACTTATACTTATACTTATACTTATACTTATACTTATACTTATACTTATACTTATACTTATACTTATACTTATACTTATACTTATACTTATACTTATACTTATACTTATACTTATACTTATACTTATACTTATACTTATACTTATACTTATACTTATACTTATACTTATACTTATACTTATACTTATACTTATACTTATACTTATACTTATACTTATACTTATACTTATACTTATACTTATACTTATACTTATACTTATACTTATACTTATACTTATACTTATACTTATACTTATACTTATACTTATACTTATACTTATACTTATACTTATACTTATACTTATACTTATACTTATACTTATACTTATACTTATACTTATACTTATACTTATACTTATACTTATACTTATACTTATACTTATACTTATACTTATACTTATACTTATACTTATACTTATACTTATACTTATACTACTTGAAATTTTCTTCAAAATGCTTAAAACTCGTGTAAACAGCAAAATTTATTAAAAATTAATTTATTTAATAAATATTAAATAAATAAATTTATACTTATACTTATGTATAAGTAAGTATAATACTTATACTTATACTTATACTTATACTTATACTTATACTTATACTTATACTTATACTTATACTTATACTTATACTTATACTTATACTTATACTTATACTTATACTTATACTTATACTTATACTTATACTTATACTTATACTTATACTTATACTTATACTTATACTTATACTTATACTTATACTTATACTTATACTTATACTTATACTTATACTTATACTTATACTTATACTTATACTTATACTTATACTTATACTTATACTTATACTTATACTTATACTTATACTTATACTTATACTTATACTTATACTTATACTTATACTTATACTTATACTTATACTTATACTTATACTTATACTTATACTTATACTTATACTTATACTTATACTTATACTTATACTTATACTTATACTTATACTTATACTTATACTTATACTTATACTTATACTTATACTTATACTTATACTTATACTTATACTTATACTTATACTTATACTTATACTTATACTTATACTTATACTTATACTTATACTTATACTTATACTTATACTTATACTTATACTTATACTTATACTTATACTTATATATATGGCATTTAGATTTCTCCATCATTATCTCCTGCATGAAATGGGAGTATTTGCACCAGTTCTTCTTTTTGACTAACATTGCTCCATGGTCGTATTCTCAAATATGTCCTGTAATATGTTTCGCCTGTTGTTCCAGAAGTTACATTTTAGGAGTGTATGCTAAACGTTGTCCTCGTATTCATTGCACATTTCGCATTTTGCTGTTTGTTTTATACGGAATCTTTATAAATAGCTACCAAAGTTACCATGTCCGCTAAAAATCTGGGTCTGATAAAAGTTAAGTTCTCCATGCTTTCGGTTTATCCACGTTTTAACATTGGGAAAAAGAAAAAGAATGGAATCTTCCTTTTGTTGATTCATCCCATAGTGTTTGCCACGTTTGAAGTAACCTTTCTCTTGCAGCTTTTTTTATATGGTATTTTTCGTTCATATGGTTATGTGTTATAGACAACCGTTTATTATATATTTCCTTTCGTTCGTTTAATTGTAAGTCAATCGATGGCACACCAGCAAGAATGGACACAGCAGCAGTAGATATTGTGCGGTATGCAGATGTTATTCGTAGTGTACATGTTCTGTGTACTTTTTCTAGTACGTTTTTAAGCTTTTTATTATTTGAGACAGCCGTACTGAACACAGGTGCTACATATAGTACTTGCGAGTACGCTACTGCAGCTATAGATCGTCTGGTAGTTTGTCCTGGACATTTAATATTTGGCATTATTCTAGCTAGCTTCGATGCTGTTCCTAAGGCTTTCTCAGATACCATCCCTATATGTGGCTCAAAAGATAGTTTGCTATCTAAAACTACACCTAGGTATTTCAAAGTCCACTCTCAATTTTGGGAATACAAAGTATCTTCGTCTGGTCACCAGAATCGCTTCGGTCTTGTTCGCTGCAAGTGTTAAGTTCTTTTTTCTTAGCCATATATTAACTCTCCCTAGACAGTCGTTTGTTACTATTTCTGTCAATGGTGCAGAGGGTTGATTCACAACTAGGGCTACATCATCTGCATATACAACAAGTTTTGAACCGTCTGGTAAATTAGATTCCATAGAAAGGGACCCAGTATAGACCCTTGAGGAACGCCGGCTGACACTTCATATTGTTTCATATTCAAGTATTCTATCTTCCAGGTAACTATCAACTATTTTAATTAGATATCCTTAGAAGTTTCGTTCTCGCATTGTTTGACGTATTTCAAGTCTATTTAGAATTAATTTCTCTTTTATCGCAATCAGTTTTTTGTCTTATACAATAGATACCATGTGTTGGAAAGCTTTAACCTTCTTCTTCAGGATTTAAAATTCTCTGCCTGCCTGCAAATTCTTCTCTTCTCTCCATATTTATTACTAATGGTAACGGTTAAATGTAAGTATAACGGCACTACAGTTTAAACTTGCAATATCTGTTCAATTTGGTACAAAGAACGAGTCATTGGCAGAAGAAGGGTTTAAAGTTTCTTACGTTTAAGTGCAATGGATTTTACGAAATTTTGTTCTTTTTGGGGAATGTATGCAGAATTAAACACTTTAAAAGCATGTGTCTGAGGCCAGTAACCAAACTGGTGCTGGCTGGATGAGCTGCTGCTGCTGCTGCTACATAAGTCTACCATAAATGTTGAACTGTCTGTTGTTGTTATTGTTTACAGTTTTATGTATAAGTATGTGTGGATGTGGTTTTATTAGTGGTCATGCATGTCTGCTATGGGTGCGTGTCAAAACTTAAACTTGGGATAGGTTGGAGCACCCGCAAGGCTTACAAAAGGAAATTATTTAACCAAACTAAAACTGCAACCTTAATATATTTACTTACTGCTGGTGATGGTGCTTTTTGTCTGCACCATCTTCTTTTTGCCTGCATAATACTTTCAAACATACGTGTGTTAAGGTTGTATAACCAGAGTTTTTTGTTTTTTTGTATTTTTTGTATTATTTTTAGCATTGTTCCTGTTGTAGTTGCTGTTTCTCTCTCTGTATATCTGCTGTTGCTTTTCAAGGAAGATTCTTTGCTAATTCCTATGTTCTGTTGTATTTTTTTTTCGTTGGGTTTGCATTTTTTTTTTTTACTTTTTTTTTTATTGTTTAACCAAAGAGTGCAATGAACGTAAATATGGCTGTAACAATGATTGGGTTTTAAGTAGGAATTGCTGTTATTGGTTGGTTGGCTGTTGCTGCAACATGCGTGTCATGCCTTTAAACTGTTGTTTCTTGCTTTTTTTGTACGATTTTTTTGTTGCAATTTTGTTTAAAATGTATTGTTTCTTAACAATTTTTGTTAAGTGTATGTATGTTGAAGAGATAAATTATGATTGTCCTCATTGTCTCAGACATGTTCTGATCCTTAATGCTTGAGTTTTTTTTAAATGTATATATTTATAAAGCTGTGTTCACATTATGTGTATTTGTCATGTGGAATGTCACTTTTCTACCCATATGTGATTTCATGTGTCTGTCAAAATTTTAGTTTTACATACGATTTATAAATTACATGTTCATATGTTGGTTATGTCACATACATATGTACTAACTTTTGTTATCTCCTTTTTAATTTTTCAATAATAAATTTGTGTAGTTTTTTTTGTATTTTTGTTTTACTATTAGGTATAAATTATATTTATTAAAATTTCAATTAATTTTTGCCGCCATACAAAAAATAGCTGATGATGTCAGATGGTTTGTCACTTGAAAATAGAATTCGTTCTAAATAAAAAATTTCATGTGTATTGCACACACAGAAATAACACATAATATTGTTTAAAAGTGTTCAGACTATATGCACAAATTTGGCATGCGAAAAAGTGACAGTCCACATGACAAATACACATAATGTGAACACAGTTGTCTGTTAAAGGGGCATGCAGTATCAAGTGTTAATTTTATTTAATCAAGTGTTTAATTTGAAAAATCCTGATTTTTTGATTGCTTTTATAAGTATGAAATTATGAAATTTTAATTTCGTAAATTTCGAAATTTTTTACTCAAGTGCGAATTTTCAAACATAGGCCAAAATTTTCAAAACCATGGTTTTCATTTATTTCTGTTGTTTTTATAATATATTTATGAAATTTTGACGTTTTTATTTAAGTTCGAAAGTTTTAATATAAGTTAAATTTTTCGTACATTGCCAAAAATTATATAAACTATGATTTTTATTAATTTATATTGCTTTTATAATGTATTTATAAAATTTTAACGTTTTTTTTCGCAAAGTTAGAATTTTCGAACATAGCCAAAAAATGATAAAAATTGTGTTTTTAATAGCTTTTCGTTGCTTTTGTAATGTATTTATGAAATTTGAACGTTTTTTCGAAAGTTTGCATTCAAGTTCGAATTTTTGAACGTAGCTAAAATTATTAAAATTGTTGTTTTTATTTATTTCCGTTGTTTTTAAAATGCATTTATTTCTTAAATTTCATAATGCATTTTAAAAACAACGGAAATAAATAAAAACAACAATTTTAATCATTTTAGCTTGTGACTTTTATGCGATTTTGGTCTAATTTTTACACCTAAATTTGAAGTTATGCGGTTTTTCAACTTTTCGGAACGAATCATCCAGTTTGTGTAAAAATCAGTCTTTTAAGCGGATTTTCTTTATGCGGTTTTCTTTGGAACGCATCTACCGCATAAAAAGACCTAAGATGATCAATTAAATTTTTCAAAAAGTCTTGAAATTTTAGTTAAAAATAATTGAACTTTTTAATATACATACATACATACATATTTACATATATTTTCCATTGATGAAATAACATTTCTTTTTTGTTTACTTTTTTTGTGTTTTGAACAATTTATGAGCCATTTTTATTTAATATCTGAATTACTTACTTTACTAAGATTAAACAAAAACAGCTGCTGTTTTAAACAACATGTCTTTCAAAGGCTCCAAACTCCAACAAAAAACTCACTCAAACATAAAATTATAACCAACACCAGGTGCACTTTACGTTTTTACCTCTTCCTAATATGTATACCTACATACCTGTTCATATTTTGTTTCATTTCTTTTAATTTTTTTTTTTTTAATTTTAGCCATTGTTAGTTATAAGCAAAGATCTTTTTGTACCTGTCTATGAGGATTTATCCTTTAATTATTTTGTATTGCTTTTTATGTGCACTGATCCTTTATAGGGTTTCTTTTGTCAATTGATCCTTCAATGAAATATATAGATATATAAGTATAAGTATCCTTTTCTGAAGGGTCGTTAACAACTGTCTTATTCTAAGGTTATTGCAAATAAATGTTGTAAGTCCTTCTTAAACATGTTTAGGTTTTTGCTATAATTAGTTTCCTGTATGAGTTTATATTTAGCAAAGAATGGCTGCATACTTTAAAGGCTTCCTTGGATATTTTTTTTAAATTATCATCAATTTATTCGAACTTTTCAGATTTTTTTCAAGTTTATGGTTATGAAATTAAGACATGTTTCTTTAAGTTCAAAAATTGATAATCAATTTCAATTTTTGAAATATACTCAAAAATGCTCAAACTATGGATTTTATTTATTTCTGTTGTTTTTATGGCCTGTTTCTACATAACAAGTAAGCCGTACATAGTCTTACGTTTTCACTCAAGATAAATTGACACTTGTGTTATAAAACCCCAAAAATAATTTTCGTACTCATTTGGGCGAACAATTTGAGTCACTTTTTATCTAGAAACATGCCATGAGACATACAAATTTCGGTGAAAGAAAAAATAACAAAAATTTGTATTAATTTATTGCTTAAAAAGTTTCTTCAAAATTCGATTATTATGATATGTAACAACAATTGAAACAATTATGTATTAATTAAATGAGAAGAGAAAAGGAGGCTTTGGTGTCAGTTCTTCAAGTTCCTTTAAAAAATGTCTCTTATTAAGAAAAATGAGAAGTGAAAATGAGGCAGTAAAATTTAGTTCTTTGTGTTTTCATAAAATTGTCTCATACTTAAAAAATGAGAAGTGAACAGGAAGCTTTAGCAGTTCTGCAAGTTTCTTCAAAAAATGTCTCTTATTAAGAAAAATGAGAAGTGAAAATTTCCTAGTTTTACCAGAATTTTTTTTTTTACAAACCATCTCCTGAAAATTTTGAATAGAATAAAAAAAATCAGCAAATCGCTCCAGCCGTTTGCACGTGATGCCATTTAATTTTTATATATATAGACATATATAGTAGAATAAGATGTATTCACAGTCTTCGTGTTCCTAAGCTGAAGGTCCACAACTTGCGCTTAAGCGTCAACGTGTTTATAGCTTTCTAAACATTTTAAACGTCATGTGAAGATTTTTCGCGTCAATCATTTGTGTTTTATATATATGTATGTAGTTTTGGAGGTGATGCCGTAGCCCATCTAATTTTGCTTTAATATAAAGTTTTTTTTCTCGGTTTTTTTTGTCAATTTCATATAAAAAATGTTTTTTCAACTGTCATTTTTTTAGTGATATCACCTTTAAAATAAATTTGCTTTTCATTTGTCAATGTCAGCTGTTCGACGCTTGTGACGCTTTCAAAAGTAGAAATTAAACGAACTTTTCGCTTTTCAAGCGTCAACGCTTCGTATGTGTGTTTAAGTGTGCAACTTTGATTCTACTTTTTTGACAGTTGCATATTTGCAAATAAAATATCTAAATTTGTACAGCATTCTTTAGGGGGCTTTTTTTTATCAAAGCTGACTGGACTCACAAAAAATCCGAGTTTTACCCGAAATTTTTGAATTTCTTTTCGCTCCAGCCGTTCTCACGTGATAACATTACATACATGGACCATTTCATTTTTATTTACATATATAGATGAACTTTTAATGTTTTATCGATAAGTTCGAAAATTTTAAATCAAGTTCCAATTTTTCGAGCATGAAAAAAATTATCAAATTTGGGTTTTATTAATTTGTTCTGTAGTTTTTATTATGTATTTATAAAATTTTAAAAATTTTATTTTTTTACAAATTTGAATTTTCGAACATATCCAAAAATTATGAAAATTATTATTTTTATTTATTTAAATTGCCTTTTTTAACATATTTCCATATAGTTCGAAAATTTATGTTAGAGTGCGAATTTTCGAATTTTATTTATTTCTGTTTTATTTATGAAGTATTTGTGATATTTTAAACTCTTTTTTTTATTCGAAAATCATTTTGAATTTTTTGAACATGCTCAAAAGTTAAGATTTATAGTACTTTTCATTGTTTTTAATGGGTTAAATAAAAATTTACCATTTTTACGTTAAGTTCGAAAGATTTAAAAATTTTTTTTTTTGAAATTGTTAAAATTTAAATTTGTATTAATTTGTGTTACTCTTGTGTTACTTTTCATTGCAAAATTCGAATTTTCAAACATAACCTAAATAATCATTATGAAGTTCTTTCACTTTTGCTGCTTTTTATTGATATTTTGATAAATAAATTTGGAGTTTTTCGAACATGGCCAAAAATAATTATAAATAATTAAAAAATTTCACACAAAACTGTTTGAGGAATTAAGAAAATTAGGTACCTGTTTAGTTCATTGTAGTCTTTGACATACATAGTTGTATTTTTTAGTCTTTTAGTATATCTTCCATATATTTCTAAAGGATGATTTTTAGCAACTTTTAATTTGGCAAAACTGTTTTTGGCAATTCAGCTGTTTTCGTGTAACATGTTACTGTTAAATATGACCACTCACTAGTAGCTAATATTAAAAAATTTATTTGCGAGGTACCGGGCGATATGTTGAAGAGAATATGCTAATATTTGTACCAGTGTTGAGGCGTAGCCGCGGTCAACATTTACATGAAATAATCTTTAACATTGAAATATATATATATAAATCGTTCTATCGACTTAAATAATGATACACTCTTTAATAATTTTCTTAGATTTTCATAAATATGCTTTTTTGTTTTTCTATTTAGTTCCTTTATTTGACCTTTTTTTAATATATAATAGTTTCTTTTTACAAGCAATAAGGTCACTTGAATTTTATATAAAAATATTTAATTTATTTCTATATATTTATTTTCAATATTTCGCTATCACAATGGATAGCTTCTTCAGGGATAATATAAGTTTTGAATTATATTAAAATAATAATTGAAGTATGTATAAAAATGAAACAATTTTTTAACAGAAAATGAAAAGCTTATAATTATGATATACAATTATGATATATATATATAAAACTTGTTTGGAATAGTAAATGAAAAATTATATACGTAATATTTTTAGTTTCTAAACTTATTCTTATACATTAAATGTCTGTAATTTTGAGCTACATTGTCTGTATCTGTTTTAAAATTAATTCTCTTTTCTATCGGTACATTAATAATCTGTAACATTTCTAACATAAATCGTCTTTTATAGTTTGTTTCAGTATTTAATATAGTGGTATTTTCAAAATCTGGATAATGATCTAAATTGTAACAATGTAATGTTAATGCAGTTTTTTGAGAAGAAGTATGTTTGTGTTTTTGATCAGATTTATGTCCAGCTAATCTAGTTTTCAATTTGTTTTTAGTTATACCTACATATATTTTATTACATTTTTCATTATTTTTACCCTTACACGGTATTTTATAAACAATATTGGATTTATCTAATTTTACTGTTTTATCTTTTATTTTACTATTTAATATATTTAATGTGTTATAAGTTTTATGTGCTATCTTATAATTATTCCTGTCATAAAATTTTGAATTTTCTAGTCGTTCAGAAATTAATGGAATATAAGTTAGAGATTTATACATTTTAGGTTCAGAATTTATATTTGTATTATTATTTATTGGTCTTTTATATTGTCTTATTAATTTATTAATTAGTTCATTTGGAAAACTATTATCTTTTAAAATTTGTTTGATTTTTATTTTATTATTTTTATGAAATATTTTGTCACTAATATTTAGAACTTTATCTATTAAGTTTTTAGCCGTATTTATAATAACTCTCTTTGGATGTTTAGAATAATAATTAATAATTCTTCCTGATGAAATCGGTTTTTGATACCAATCTATTAGTAATTTATCTCCATTTCTAATTACTATTGTATCTAAATATGGAAGTTTATTATTAGATTCTTTTTCAATTGTAAATTTAATATTTTGGTGAAAAGAAATTAATATGTTTAATATAAAATAAAAATATAATATAAAATAAAACTTTTTATTTTATCAAAAGAAAGGTCGAACAAAATCAAAATTTAATTTAATATGTTTAATATATTTATTATTTCATAATCTGAAATAATACAAAATAAATCATCCACATATTTTGTTATAATTTTTGGTTTAATAGACAATTTGTTAATACATGTATTAAGTAGTTCTTCCATAATTATATCTGCTATAATTGGAGAAGCTGGAGAACCCATAGGTAGACCTTTATGCTGAGAATATATTTTGTTGTTATATTGAAAGTATCTGTTATCCTGTATGCAAAATTTTACAATTTCTAAAAACAATTCTTTCTCCATAGATGTATATTCTCTAATTATATTCCATTTCTTTTCTATAATATTTAATGCTAAATCTATAGGTATACTAGGAAATAATGAAATTACATCTAAAGAAATGATTTTTTCATCATTTTCTATTCTTATTTGTTTAATTTTATCCTTAAATTGTAATGAGTCCTTTATATTATATATGGAATTTTTAGTCATGTTTTTAAGAATTTTTGTTTTTCTTTAAAATTTTTCTTTCCTTATTTATTAATTCTGGTATTTTATTCCATTTCTCTTCTATTTTCACTGTCTTTAGTTTGTCATTTATTTTTTTTTGTTTTTATCGATTTTACTTTTATTTCATCTTCTTTTTCTCTACATTTTTCGGTGTGTATAATAAATACATTTTTTTCTAATTCTAGGGATTGCTACTTAAAAAAGGATAGTAAAAGATACAAAAAAAAAAAAGAAATATTAAGGATTTCCTAGAAAATTTGAATTAAAATATACGTAATTTTGTTATTTTATTATGTTTATGCTATGTTTCTTTTAAATTTAGTTTAATCGTGTTTGGATCTTCTTGGGATGTTAATGCTGCCAATGTCCATATTTTATGTGTATAATTGTGAAAATGGTTGAAATATTTAATAAGTTATAAATGAGGAGGGTACTGGATAGAGTACAGACCCTTGATTATGGTTAGCAGACATGTTTGTTGCGTCTTTGTCTTTCTCATGATTTTAGTCGCTAATGGTGGGCTGATTTCAGTACTAGTGCTTAGTGGTGACAATAATGATCATTATGATGAAAATGATGACAGCGCTTTTCCAATGATGACTATGTATTTACATATATTTATAACTACACTAACACTATGAATAGTGTTATCAAATGACTTTTGAACTTCGCTTTAATATGCATGTTTTTTTCTTTTTATAGTTTTTGCCTTAAGCTTCAAAATGAGGAGTATAAATTAGTAATAAACACAGTACTTTTTTCATGTTCGAATTTTCGTACATAAGCAAATAGTATAAGTTCTTCAAAAGAAATTTTTTTTCGAAAATTTGGAAAATTTCAAAATTCCTGATGAAAAATAATAATAATCAAGATCTAGCATGATTATGTAACTTTAATGTGGACTTAAGTAACTGAAACTGTAGAGTATCTTCACAATCAACCTTGAACGATTCTAATCAATCTTAGTTTATATTTTTTTTTTCATATTTTCTGTTGTTTGTTTGCCTTTCTTATTTAGCTTTTGTCATCAAAATCTTATTCGTCATTGTCATATTTAAAAAAATAGCAAGAAAAATCTTCAACTTGTTGTCGACATTATTAAACTGCGCGAATTAACGTCTGATTGTCGTTATTTTTCTTTTAAATTTTATAATTTTTTTGTTTATTATTTTTACAATTGACCATTCACTGCCTTTTTTATACTTGTACTAGTTCTTTATAAAATAAAAAAAAAAAAACAAAAAGAAACTTTAGCATGACTTTTAAATAGCAATTTTATTAAAGTGACTGAATACTTACACACCAGCAAACATTTTTGATATTATGGCCTTAACGTCGACGATGTTCATTCTGTCTACGTTTTCGAATTTAATAAAGTTCACACAGAAAGGTTAATTTGCGTTGGGTCGCCATGGTTCAATATTGCTATTATTCTTTATTTGTTTACTTATTTGCTTTTTATTATTACAATATGGCAATATTAATGTATATTAAGAGCAGGGGGTTTCCTCCCAAACTGTATTTTATTATTAATTTTGTCAGCAGTTAGAAGAGGTCAACAGTTCAAGAGTTCATTGTTTAAATTCTATTAATATTTGTTTGTTATAATTGCACTTTTTTCTAGTAAAAGATGCAAATTAGTTTTTAAACGATAAATTGATTTTTAGTTTAATATACATATTTTTTTTCATTTATTTAATTTATGTTCGAAAATTTTAAATTTTCGAAATTAAGTAAAATGACAAAAATACTTATAATTACATAAACTATTAAAAATTTAATAAAATCTACATTATTAGGTAAAAATTGGAATATTCTAAAATTCGAACATAATTTATAATTTTCGAGATTATTGAAACTATTTTTCATTCCAACATAGCTTGATAAAAGTTTTATAAATTCATTAAAAATTTCATTATTTCATGAAAATGTACATATGTATGTAAGTAGATACATATATTCGAACTTAATTTCAAATATTCAAAATAAAGGATTTTATGTTAAATTGCTTGATAAAAATTATATTAGGTCAGCAAAAACTGCATTATTTTATGAACATTTTATGTTCGATAAATCGAATTTAATTTCAAATTTTCGAAATTAGCAAAACTATTTTTAATTTAAAAAGAGCTTGATAAAAATTATATAAATTAATTGAAATTTTTATTATTTAATGAAAATTTACATGTTTGAAATTTTGAACTTAATTTCAAAGTTTCGAAATTAGTAAAATTGGATTTAATTTCAAAAGAGCTTGATACAAATTATATAAATTCATTAAAACTAGCATTATTTCTTAAAAATGTTTATGTGCGAAAAGTCTAATTTACTAATTTCGAATTTTTAAAAATTCTTTAAATTTTATTTAATTTCAAAAGAGCTTGATAAAAGTTATATTAATGCATTGAAATTTTCATTACTTAAGATGTTCGAAAACTCAAACATAATTTCGAAGTTTCGAAATTAGTAAAATTTGTTATAATTCATTCATTGAAATTAGCATTATTTCTTAAAAATTTGTATGTTGAACAAGTCTAATTTAATTTCGTATTTTCGAAAATACGTGAATTAATTAAAAAAAAAAAACTTGATAAGTATTTAACAAATCTATTAAGATTTGTATGTTCGAAAATTTTAACTTAATATCGAATTTTCGAAATTAGTGAAATTATTTCGAGTTTAAAAACCGCTTCATTAAAGTCATAGAAACTCTTTGAAATTTCCATTATCCTCGAAAAATCTAACTTAATTTCAAATTTTCGAAATTTGACAAAATATTCAAAATTGCGTAAATATTTTTAAGATTTGAATTATTATTACAAACAGTAGTTATGTATGAAATTTATTTTGAGTGAATCCAAACAAATTTTAAACTAAAAACTTGATAAAACCAAAAAAAAAAAAATATTAAATAATCCATATGATAAACAAATGTTTAATTTATATGTTAAAATATTTAAATAATTCAATAGATAGGTATAATAAATATAAAATATTTTCAAGACTAACAATTAAATGTTAGATTCATTTACTAACAATATGTTTTCTTTTATTTCAAATTCATTATACATTTTCATTTAAACACTTCCAACTTAAACCTCATTGAATTGTACTTTAAAATGCTAAACAAAATGTGCTTTTTTCTAACTTTTCCTTTTACCATTTAAATTTAAATTATTCAAAATAGAATTTTGAGATGAAACAAAAGCATTTGCTTCGTTTTCACATTCCTCCTTACACTTTCTTTGGAAACCAGAAAACAAAAAAGGCATTTTAAAAAGGGAGTTTCTTGTTTAAGAAACTCAGGCAGTCGGTTGTCGTTTTTGTTGTTGTTAAACTACTCAAAGGAATCTTTAACATGAAATAAGGATTTTTCTTGTGCTTGAAACAAATGAAAAAAATAAAATCATTAAAATAAAGAGAAAAATTACAAATCCCCACCACCACTACTCTAGCAAAATATGTAAAGGGTTAAGGACTTACACTGTTATAAAATGTATTTCTTTTGTAAAGAAAGGAGTTACTGGGAAGAAGCGTGGGGAATATAATGACATTAAAGTTTTTTTTTTATTTTTATTTATTATTATCTTTTACGTTTGTTCTTTATGATTTAAAAAATAACTTTTAAATTATTCACGATTAATGTTTTAATGCTTTAATATTTTATGCTTTTATTCTTTAATTAATTTTAAGTTAAATGTTTTATTTATGGCTTTGTAAAAATTTTAATTGTGTGCCGGAAATTGTTAGGATTTAAATTTGTTTGAGAGAAATCTCATAATTGTTTTTATAGTGGCCATTTATGGTTTAATTTTTATGGGTAATTTTTTATTTTTATTCGTCATTGTGATTAAAACGAAAAGGAGTTAAGCTAGGTTTAAGATTAAACTATCAGCAAATGAAGAGTTTGGTTTTATGATAAGTGGCAGTAAAATCTTTTAGTTATTAAATAAATATGTTGTTCAAGAACTATTTTAATTTGTTATAATTTTAACTAAGAATAGCTTGTAGAAAATTGTTTTAATTTTTATCTTTTTGTCATAATTTTTTTTAAATAATTTTGCTGGGGAATCTTTATACTTTTAGCATTAAAAGTTTTTGAATTTTAATTAAGAAACTCAAAATGTTTTTTTTTGTTATTAGTTAGATAACAAGATAAGCTTAAAATAAAGTGCGGTTTCAAATAATAATATATTATTATTTTCTAATAATTATAAATTATAGTTTTATTTTTAATTCAGTTACTATTTTATCTAATTTTTTTATCTTAAATAATTAACAAACACAAACTGCGAAGCTTTTGGCTTATCTGCAGAAAACATCCAGTGTCTTTGGCGGAAAACGAACCCGCAACCCTTTAACTTTTAGTCAGGCACTCTATCGCCTAGTCTTCTTTGCAAAATCTTAACGTTATTTTATATTTGCAGCTCATAGAAGTGGCTTTTTCTTAGCGAACGTATTTTTTTAGACCGCTTTTGTTAAGTCTTTTTTGAACAGTTCGAGTCGAAATATTTAATTCTGGTTCCACCTTTATAACTCTGGCTGTCGTATTTAGTTTACTAGAATTGCAATATGATCATCGTTTAGCTTCGTGGTCTTATGTTTTCTGCCACATAAGTTCTTTAGACTTTTGTTTGACTTTCTTATTTTATACATAGCAATTATTTTTCTGACAGCAGATTCCGATTTCTGAAAACTCAGTGCTTTCTATTTCATCCCATTTTCAAGATCTAGTATCAACAAAACTTTTTCCTTTTCGTTTAAAATCCTCATTTCGAAAAAGTCTAGGTCTAGCTTTATTTTGTGTATATTTAAATCATAATTAATTAAATAAATAAGTACTTCACTATAGAAAGAATTATAATTTATTATTTTTCAAAAACTTACCATAAATTAAAAAAAAAAATCAGGAATACAATTCTTATTTTAAAGTTAACAGAAATATCAGAAATATGTAAAAATCATGTAAATAATTTAGATACTCCAACAAATAATGGAACTGTAAATAAATATTAAATAATAGATGTAGAAGAAAAATATCAAAAAGGTATGAAGAAGGTTACAACACCGCTCTTTATTTTGTCCGACAGTGTATATTTTTTATAGTTTACGAAACATTCACATATTATTAATTTATCGTTATCGTTTTAGTTGAGATTCGCGAAATATTTTTTTTTACAGATATATAGCTAAATCTATAGACTATAAAAATCTCCGAAATCGTATCCAATATTGTAATATATGTACATATATATTTTTGATATTCACCCTTATAATGCGTTTCGATTTGGATCGTAAATTCTACGTTTGGCGTTCTTTGTTCCCTTTCCCGGTTAATTTTGATTTCTTTTTCGATTGTATGTATTCTGCATTGTGATCGTAGCCACGTTTTTCCAAGTTGTTGTTTTTTCTAACGAAAAGATTTTCGATTTTGTTTAAGATAATGTCAATATATAAAAATAAAAAATATCACCTCCGGCGCAAAAGAGTTTTTTTTATACTGGTTTAGTTTGGTCACAAGTACCACTCACTCAGGTTTTGTCATTTCTCCGTTTCTCTATAGAGAAGTATACACTTGACTAATGTATTTGTTCAATAAAAATTGACAAAATATTTAATTTTAAATTATTTTTATTATTAAATTTCTGGTTTTTAGTAATTAAAGTCTTAATTGAATATTTACAAAATCACTTGATTTTTCTGTTACTTTTTCACATATTTCACAATAGAAAATGTGTCATTGAACATAATCTTCTCTTCATTTTTCTTTATTTTTTTTTCAGAAAAGACACATTGATGGCTTTGAGAAAAAAGTTGCAATAATTGAGTGTTTTTTTTTAAGTTGCGTTAACTGAGTCAACAATGCAAATATTCTACGGGTTACAATAATCGAGAAGTTGCATTTATCGAGGGTTGTTTTAAGCGAGGTGGCACTGTTCTTATGTTTTTATACATTTTAAAATTCCAATCAAAATTATTAAATCGCTATTTAAATTTGTTTTAAAAATTTTCAAACGTTTGTTTAAATCAAATGTATTAGTTGAAAATCGCAAAATGTGTTTCTTATAACAAATAGCAAAACTGCTAAGCTATTAAAAGCCAAAACATCGAATCAGTTATTTTAATATATATTTTTTAAACTTAAAACTTTTTCAATAATAAAATTCAATTGATTTTTAAACATTTTGTTTCTTTTGTTATCTCTTTTTAGGTAAGTGCCAAATAAATCAAAGGATATTAATTTATAATTCTAGAAAAAGTAAGTAAGGTGTTAAATTTTTCCAATATTAGAAGATTAAAAGTATGTGGAATTTGAGTCACTTCCTATTACAAAACTAGAGTTTATGAATAATAAACATTTAAAACTATACCAAAAACCATTTGTGTTTGCATTTAACTCTGAAAGTTTCTAATTACTGGACAACTACAATGAACTAATTTTCAATACTAGAGGGGTTTTACCTAAAATATCTACAATCAAAAACTAAATTAATAAAAATTTCCATTTACACATCGTAATAAACAAAATGACAAAATAGAAAACATTTCCTCTTCCACTTTTACAAACATAAAAATAGTGTTTAAATTAACAAAAAAATCCACTTGGGAAAATCGTTATTTAAAAAAAAACTATGGAAGTTAACAATCGATATTCCCTAACTACAAACACTCACATAACTTGACAATATTTACACATACATACCCACACATTTACTCAATTCCAGAAAAATATTTACTACACCAGCAAAAGATTTAAATCTCTCCATTGAGGGCAAATGTAACCATCCAACTGAACGAGAACAACGACCTAAAATAGCGAATGAGACAAAAATAAGGGTTGTTTTTTTGTATTATTGGTTTGTTGTTGTTGTTGTAGTTGATACATTTCTTGTTGTTTGCCCTTTGTTGTTGTTTTTGTGGGTATTTTCAGTTTTCATTTCCAACATTTCTGTTTTAATTTTTTTTGTATTTTATCTGTATTTTAGCTGTTTTACATCTTCTAAAATCATTAAATTTACACAAAAAACTACTAGTTTACGTGTAGAAAATTAATTTTATTATTCTTCTTTTGCTCCATAAGTCAAATCTTTGGAAGCTTTCAATTAATGTGTAAAAACAAAATTCTTCTAGATTTTTTGAACCTAAATCGATCCTTGAATTTCATCTTTAATATAAATTTGTGGTAAACTTATGTTATTTTCATTTGATAAAAAAGTAAATTTTAAAATGTTTCTCAACCGAGGTTTGAATTATTCACATTTCAATAATGAAATATTTTAATTTGATATAAAATGTTGTACTCCAACCTATTTTAGTTAAATTTCTTTAAGGTTGCTCAAATTTTTGGAAAATGTTTTTTTTTCTATTTGATACCAATTTTAATTTTATAAATAAAAATATGAGTTAAGATTCTTAAGATTCTTTTAATTTAGAAAAACCACTAATTAAATATAAAGAAATTTTGAAATTTTTGGCGCTTTAAAAAACTTAACGAAACTTTACTTTCTAAACCAAAGGCTTAATTTTTGACAATTTAAAAAAATTAACGAAGCTTTGCGTTTTCTAAAGATCCTGTTAATATATCAAAACTATTATTTTAATTTATAGACTTTTATAAATTTCTAACAATTTAAAAATTTAACGAAACATTATTTCCTAAAATAAAAACTAAAAGAGAAATTTTAAATATGCTTATTAAACTTGAACCTTTTGAATTATAAATGCGGCTTAATTTTTTTAATATTTTTGAACTTTTGAAACTTAACGAAACTTTATTTTCTAAACCAAAGTTATAAATATGAAACTTTTTATGTATAAGTTTTAAATGAATCAGCTATTATTAAAGCGTAGACAAATTTCTTACTTTTGATGATTTCTAAAACTTAACGAAACTTTACTTTCTAAACCAAAAGCTTTTAAACGAAAAGTGTTATACATATATGTACATATATGTTTAAATTAAATAAATTTAAATTATAAATTTAGTGTTATTTTTAATATATCTATGTATCTGGATTTGTGACACATAACGAAACATTATTTCTAAAACCAAAGGTGTGAAAAGGAAACTTTTTGTACTTTTATTATGCATCAGCTATTATTTAATTTTACACAAATTTCTTATTTTTATCTTTTAAAAGGTATAAAATTTAACAAAGCTTAAAGCTTATATTCAAATTTGATGGCCCAAAAAGACAATTTTACTTAATTTGTTGAAAATAGTGCAGCTGGCTTTATAAATCGAAACAAGTTTCTAAAATTTAACAATTTATTAAACTTGACGAATCATTAATTAATAAAATGAATTTACCTGAATATAATGTAGCTACTACTTAATTGTAGAAATAAAATTCTTAATAAATATATATATGTATGTACATATGTAAATATATGTATGTATGTGTACATAATTTTAAACAAAACTAATAATTCATAAAAAGTGCAATACTATTACATTTCCCAGCCCTGCATAGACATTCTATTTAAAACTACAATTATATGACACAGCCTCTTGTACATTGTTTTTAGTTTTATGTATTTTATTTTCTAGTATTGTCAATATAAACACACGGATCCATACAAGTCAGCTAAATCCAACAACCCCCTGCAAACAAACAAATACAGAAAAATATACATACTTATGTATGTTTTAAATTGAAGGTCATCGATCTTAGTCGGCGACAAACAACATTTATTTATTTATTTATTTATGTACCTATGGTTGTTCTTGTTTTTATTTTTATTTTGTATTTGTTTTGCTTTGTATGGCTTGGCTGTTTTTAGCACACATACATAATGAAACGAATAACATTTGGTCTTGTTATTAAATGTTTTGGGGGGCGCTCTTTGCTCTGTGTTACTCTGCCTCCCTCTCTCATTCAGTACAAATTTATATAAAGTACTGTTATAAGTGTGTGTCTATAAAGGGGAGTAAAATTACAGTTTTTTTTTAAGAAGAAAAACTCTGTTGTCTTTGGCGGCTCTCAAATTGGTGTTTTTTACTATTTATGTGAATCATTGTTAAACTAGACCAGATATAAAAATTAAAATTTTCTAACTGCAGGTAGATTTATTAAATTAAACTTACTGAAATCATATAGGTTATAAGATATCTTAAATTATTGTTTACATAAAATATAATAAGAAAAATATATATACATACCTACATACCTATACGAGTATATGTATATGTATATAATAAACAATAAAATCCAACCACACAACAGTGCAAAAGGGGGATTTTTTATTGAAAAGATTGATACAATTTTCTTGTTTTTTTCTTGAAATTTCTTCGGTGTTCACACAGCATAATTTTACTGCTTAAATCGCTCGTATTTTTATTTGAGATTTTACATACTATTCATTTGTATACAAATACAGTGGTGGCCATATAGTTAAAAGTGACTTTTCAGCATATATGTATATTTGTTCATATATTTTAAAAATTTAGTTCAACATATTAAAACTAATTACTAGAAAGTAAAGTAACATATTATTATTAAGTTTAAAATAAAAAAATTCACAGCATCGATACTATTTTAAGGAAAATTAATTTAAACACCAAAAAAAAACGCAATACAAATTGGTCACATAATTAGAAAATACAGTACAACCTCCCTAATCCGGACAGATATAGTTTCAGCTACTGTCCGGATTAGTTGATCGTCCGGACTACAGTTGAAATAAAATTTTAAACGCAATACCTATACATACATATGTATGCACATATAGGTATGTATATAATTTATTTTTATTACCGAAAAGAAAATAAGTACTCATAAGAATTCATTTGTATTTATGTAATTTATTTACAGAAAACATAAAGAAACATACTAAAGGTGACCAAAAATATTCATTTAGAAAAATAAGAATTTATTATTCTTTAAATACACTTATGTCATTACCGCTTCATCCAATTGAGGATTTTCACCTTGCTTCAAAGGTTTTCGTTTACCTGTTTAGTGTTTTTATTTTAAAATGACTATTCAATAAAAAAAATTATAAAATTTGTGTTGAAACATACCTGATCCCTTTAAAGTTTGAGACACATATTTTCTTACTTTGTCTTTTCTTGATTTTATATAAAATATTGTCGACTTTGAGACACTGTATTGTTCAGCCACTTGTCTGATTGATTTTCCACTATCAATTGTATTCAATATTTTTTACGCAAACTCAAGTAAACTAAAATATTTTACACATTGCTCACACACAAAAACTTATTTCGTCTAGCGGTAAAAACACGAACAAATTCTACTCAGAAAAAAGAACACTTGTCCTGATTATAGAGGAGAATAATAGACCCGCCACCGTGTTTCACTGTTTTAACAGTGTCCTGGGGTCTAAGGCTTTATTTGTCCAATTTCAACCTTTATTTCACGCGAAGATAAAAATGTTTTTTTAACTGGCTCTACAAATAACTCTATCTTCTGCTAAAGTGATCTTTCGTGTCCTAGGGTATGTACAGAGTGGCAGCTTGTTGCCGAGCCGAGCTGCTTGACAAGAGAATGCGAGAAAACTGGTTATATACAAATTAGTACAAACAAGCGCGAAATGGTCATAGTAGGCGCCGAGCTGGTCAGAGCGCAAAGCTGATTGAATGCGAGAAAACAGTTTCAAAGCGTTTTTCAGCGCTGATAACATTGTTTGTGTTATGTTGTTATGATTTCAACTTGTTTAGAAACAAACTACATAAACCCTACTAGTGAAGGTCACAATCACCCCTATCGTGAATAAAAATTTCACATGAAATGTGTTCCCTTTTCACATTATTCTATTAAAATTCAATGTTAAAAAAATAAAAGGGAACATATTTCATGTGGTATTTTTATTGACGATAGGGGTGAATATAATTGAAGCTAATATTTATATGACGTTTACAAAATTGTCAATAAAACGTTACAAATATTTTATTATTTTTTTTTAATTTTTAACAAGTTCTTTTGAATTGATAACAATAACTATTAATTTTAAATTGTAATCACTTACAATACTTTAGCTATAATACACATTTAAAGATCACAAACAGTTTTAAAGAAACTTAAAAATTAGTAAAATTGTTCAAGGATGCGTATAATTAATATTAATTAAGTGTATGTTCATAAAAATGCAACTTTCTCCTAGAACATAAATAATAGATCGATATAATGTTCCACAAGTATATTAAGAACAACTTAAGGAATATCATGACAAAACAATTTCAAAAACTTAAGAAGGATTTTTTAAAAGTTTTTAATAAAATAAATTATTTAAAATCTTTTAATCCATTAAATAAATATTATACTTTGAGTAAATTATTTAATCCTTAAAAATTTATATATAAAAAAAATTCTATTTTCTCTCAGTTTATTGCCTTGATTACAAACTGTGTTGCAGTGGCAAATTACTGAAGCATATTTCCATTGACAAGGATTCTGATATTTTGACAAAATTTCATTTTATATTTTTATTTTCTGTGACTATTTTCTGTTTGTGGTTCTAGTATAACAATAGTTTTCTCTGTTTATCATGTCAACGAAAACCACAAAATCAGTTTTTTTTTTACACAATTCTAGGATTTTTTCAGTTTCTTCTTGTTTTATTTCATATACATACATATTTTTCTATCATTTTTGTGTGTCCTTTAAAAGATTGTGGCTTTGTCTATAAATATTTATATAAGGGTGCTGGTTATGTACCGGAGAAAGAGATAGGGATGGAGAGAGAATGTATAGAAATATGTTTGCCATTTTAGTTCCTTTACTTTGGAACAACAATGTGTTTTGTGTGGGTGAGTGAGAGAGAGAGAGAGAGTGCTTAGTAATAAGTATAATACGTAGTAATTCCCTGAGGAGGTTTAAAATCTTTGTATTTATGTGTGTTTGAATATGTGTAAAAGTAGATTTCTGTTTTCTTTTATGGTGCATATAAAAAAACATAGCTTGCTTCTAGGCGTATTTGTCTAATATCTAACAATCTCTGTTTTTTTTCTGCTTTATTTCAGTCAAGTTTTGTTTTGCAAAAATATTCGTTTGTTTTTTTGAAAATGTTATTGAAATTTTTAAATAAAAATGAAAATTTTTGGGTTTAAAATAAGTAGTCTAATAAAAATGAAATTACTATTTGCCATCAAAATCCAGAGATTTAAAATTTGCCAAAAATGCTAGCAAAAGCTGTAGTCAAACTAACAATAAATGGAGTTAGTTTGAAAACAATTTCAAACCGATATTTGTTAAATAAAAGCAGTGAAATCAAAACTATGTGAAAATAAAACCGTGTAATTTGTAAATAAATAAATATTAGTTGAAAAAAAACTTAGATAAATTATATAACAAAAGGCAGTGAGAAAAATTAAGATTGCAAGAATTTGCCAAGGATTTTCTGTCTATAAGGCTGTGAGTGAAAAATTTAATGATGTATGTTTATGCTGTATATTAGTGTTATTCGATTTTCGATGCGTTCTGTATTGCAAAAGTTTGCACTTGCAAATGTTTTGACATTGATTGTGAGCCCTCCATTTATTTCGTACTTCGCGATACTAATGCAATTTATGCACTAAAACAGCTGATATACATAAACAACAATTTCTAAACGTATTTTAAAAATGCCACGGAAAAAGTGCCAAAGAAAAAATTCTTAAATTTTTAGAAGAAAACTATTTTGAGATCTTCAGGCGTCCACTTTTTGTTTGGTTTTTCCCTTTTAATTTTCTTCTATGGAATTGTTTGCTCCATTGTTTTTGATTTTATTTCTATTATTAGTGTTTACATCTGTCAGCTGTTTAAGTGTCAGAATTGCAAACGCAATACACGTAATGAAAAAACTGTACCATTTTAGTATTGCATGAACGCAATGTTTTGACAAATGTAATTGTGTATATTTTGTTGTTGGATTGCAATAAAAAGCTACGATGTTTTGCATTTGCACTTTTACAATGCCATTTGCACTGAACACTGAACGCCGCTATTGTATTATATTGTTATGAGGTAGTTGTGTTAAATATTTTCTATTTAACAAGCTAGAAAAACGTACAAGTGGTTTTTATAACATATTTACTACTTTTTGAAAAAAGTAGTTTTTCTACTAGTATTTTGAGAGTTTATTTTTTCTAGCTTTAAACTAAAAATTATTTATATTCAAGTGAATTTAGTATCAAATAAAACTTTTTTGTACAAAATAATCTACTACTGTTTGAGAAAAAGTACTTTTTTATTTTATAAAAAAAAAAAAAAATACTTTTCGTATAAAAAAATCATGTTTTTTTAAGTTATAAGCAGTGAAACCGGAAATATGCTCTAAAAAAGCGTTTTAAGCTCTTTAAATATGCAGTAAAAACTTTAAAATATGCTTTTAAAATTTAAAAATATGCTCTTAAAAAAACAAACTTTTACACAATTTTTAACCAAAAATATACTTTTATTTAAAAAATCAATACAATTCATTTCTAAATAGGTAAAGTAACATAAAATAAACAAAAATAACAAGAACTAAAACGAGTATAACAAAAAATAAATACAACATAAAACAATAGGAACTTAAGAAAAGGCCTTGAGAGGTATTTTTTGATGATATTTTATATAAATATAAAGTCACTTCTTCAATTAAGGTTATTATTGCAATAAATTTCAAAATGTTGACTTAAATTTTCAAACAAAAATCGTTGTCTATTGGATCTGAAAACATTTTTATACATACATAGAAAATGTTCTTTCGACATCAACTGATTTAAAAGATAATATTTCTTTAACACTTAATTTTGAAATCTGTGTTGAGGAGAGTCCTTTAAACTGTTTACAAATGCTTTCTATAATTTTAATCCTTCATTTTTTCCTATTATTTGTTAAAATTTTATTTTAATATTAGTTTTCAGACTAAAATTTAGTATTTTATCTCAATTTTTAAATATTTGTTGCACTAAATAATACTGTTCGGTCATTGTAAGCCCAGCTGTTTGAAGTTTTTTAATAAATGTTTGAATAAATCCAAAATTTGACGTTATACCAATTAAGTCATTTTTTATTGTAGGTGTATTTAAAGCATCTTTAACAATGTTAATAAACTGAGACTCCTCAGCATTAAAAGCATTGATAACTGCACAAATTTTTTCAAAATTGTTGGCGTAATAATTTAAAAAAAATTTGAGTTTTAAACAAAGGAAGTAAAAACCTGTAACACAACAGCGAAAAATAAGTAAGACAAAATTTGTTTTTGATAAAGTCAAAATATGCCATTAAATAATAAAATATGCTTTAAAAACGCAAAAATATGCTCTTAAAACAAATATATGCAAAAATATGCATTAAAGGATAAAATATGCAAAAATATGCACTAACAAATCGATGCACAAAATTCTTAAATAGTTCTGAAACGTGTAAATATCTTATCCATGTGCCCATTAGACTCACCAGAAAAAACATGCATTTGCATATTTTGGTTTCCCTGGTTATAAGACATATTTTACCCCGATTTCCTTTTATTTAATACTTTTAAAAAAGTAGTATTTCTACTTTTATTTTATTTTTTTATATTTTACAGCTTTAAATTTACAAAAAAATAAATTTAAATTTTTCAATTTTTTGTGCAAAAAAAAAATCTACTAATTTTTCAAAATTGGTTAAATTTATTCTGACATTTCAGTTTTCTCACTTTACCTACGTCTTTTTGCAAGTATTATTATGTAAATGTACATATACTGTTTGGCCTAAAAAAATGTGTAACTAACTACCAATGTATGTAAATTTAAAACGAACAGTTTTGGCCAATATGTATCTGGAGCTATTTATCGTTGTTGTTTTTTTTATTTTCGTTCCTTATTTTCGGTTAAATTTGTTTATTCTGGTAATGTGTCGTACTCAGCTCATTTTATGGATTTCATACACGGCAATGGCGACTATATCCCGGCTAAAACTTAAACAACAGAAGTATGAAAACAAACAAAAAAGGAAAACAATACCGACACCAATGATGGTGATGATGAGGATTTTGATAACGTGAAAAAAATATCACATAAGTTGGCCAAATTTAATAAAATAAAATTTTATTTTGTTGTAAGGCTTTGTTTGTGTGTGTGTTTTATTTTAAGGATTTTCTCTTGAGTTTCTTTTCTTTTCATTTGTTTATTTTCTTTTTCTCTTGCTAAAAACATTTCAGCTAAAAACTGGGTTCTTTTATGTATGTATGTATGCATGTATTTTATGACCATTAATGAAGTTTTATTACGCACGACTTGTTTGCCAGGATTTAGAGTACTTGTGTTTCCAAACTGAAATACACACATCCACTTACCAATAATTTTTATATACATACTTTAGTTAGTTTAGTTAAAAACGTAACAGCCAATAATTTATTTTCCTGGTTTACCTACATTATTACGTTCTTTGTGCTAGGTTGGAGGTAAAATTTTTTAAAGCATATATTTAGGCGTTTATAAATAGCCTTTTAACATGATTAATTGAGAACATTTCCTGTTTATTTTGTGTTATACGCGTTTTAGGTCTTTTCCTACGTATTTCCTATTTGTAAATATTTAATAATAATGACTTAAAATAATATATTTACAAATATTATAATAAGAAATTTAACAATGCTTCCTACTTTATCCCTTCAACAAATTGTAATTATTTATAGTTCGAAAATAACGTCACTCACATTTAAGTGATAAATTAAGACTTTATATATTAAATACAATAATAATAAATAAATAATTGGTTGTTTACCTAGGAATTTTTCACTGTTTATCAAGGCTTAATCAATGCTGGATTATTTTAAGTACTTTGCAAATATAATTGATTACAATATACTACCTTACCTGAAGAGTAGGTTTTGCTTATAAGCTGTTGCTAAATTGTTAGTTAGTTAGTTAACTTTATTGAGACTTATTTTTTTCATAATTTAAGATTTACAAACATTAATTATAAGACAACTTAAAACTATAGCGTATTATTTTAATTACATAAATAATCATTTGGTTAGGCTTATCAAAAGTAAAGAAAACTTAATTATATGAAAAATTAGTTTGTAGTTAGTAAATTGAATGTAACAATGTTTGCTCCCGACATTTAGCTAAACTTGCAGAGTTATATCTCCCTTAATAAACTCTAAATTGTTATTGAAATCTAAACCTTAACAAATATAAATTCATTCTAAAACTGAAACAATTATTAACTTAAATGATTTATTATGATCCATACTTTTAGGTGCTTATTTAAAATCCTTTCAAAACTCAATACTTGAATAAATAGTAAATAAATTTATTTGGAATTATCTTTTATAAACTATTAAAGTTTGGTTTAAGGAATACTTGTTTGGAAATATTTCTGTATCATAGTTTTATAAAAATTCTTCATATAAAATCTGGTCGCATAAATGCTTTAATGATTATGTAATTAAAAAAGCGATTAATTAATTTTGAACCAAAAATTGTCTTTCATTTATTAATGTTTAATAAAAGTAAGACTCTAACACCGGAAACTAAATTTAATTACCTCTTGAAAAAATCGTGTTTTTATTTTCCATCCATTTTCACTCCATACTTTTTAATATTTTTTATTTTCAAGAACTTTAAAACCACTCCGCCGTTAACTTGTAAGATTTTGTTTTAATTTAAATCATACTTTACAGCCTTAAGCTAGTAACAAAATTGTAACATACTTTAAGGGGTGGAATTTTGTTTTCCTTTATATTTTTGTTTCTAAAAATAAATTAATGTTCTAATTCTGTAAAATGAAACCAAATTAAATAAAATTCCACTGAAATTCAACTTTGCTTAAATACACAATAAAACTTTTTCAGTTAATATTTACAACAAAGACTCCGGATCATACAGAAAGAGAAAGAACTGTGTGTGTGGGTGACCAAAAGTGGTCACGAAAACTATATATTTGCATAGGATTTTTGTTTTGTTCAACGATGTAAACGAAAATATTTACCAAAACTAACAAAAAAAAAAAAAAAAACAATTAACAATACAGAATAAAGTTCACAAAAATATGGTAAAATAAAGTTTAGTTTTTTTTTAACAATTAATGCAAATCGAAAACAATGAATGAGTAAATGGAAAAAAACATATTTGAACTTTTGATCTGTAGTTTTCAAATTTTTTATTGCGAAGTTTTGGGGGTTTCCAAACATAAATAAACATATTTTAAGCCACAATAAAAAAGAAGCATGAACTATCTACTTAGTAAGCAAAATACAACTTACAAAAAGTTAGTAGAAGTAGTAGTAGTTGTAGTAAATATTCAAAAAAAGGTTTCAATTTAATAGAAGGTTAAATTAAAAATTCATTCAGTATGGAAATAACTTTTTTTTTGGTAATGGGAGTACAGCAAACAAAAAAAAAACTTTAATTATCAAACCACTATAAATTGTTAGAAACTTTTCTAGGTATAAAAGTAATTGTTCAATACATTTATTTCCTTGAGAGAAAGGTGGACCTTAGAAAAATTAGTTTTTTGCAAATTGCTAGATTTTTTTTTTATTTTTTATAGTTTTAGTATTTACATTTATTGTTATTACAAGTTTACACAATTATGATATTAAAATAAGTATTAAATGACCTAAATTAGTATTTCTAGCAACTCAAGTATGTTTTGGTGTTAAGATTTATGGCAAAAATAATTAATAATAAAAACTGTTAAATGTTAAAGCAAAGAAATTGTCGTCTCAATATAGAAAGCAATATTTCAATTAAAGCATTTTAATATTTATGCAACAATAAAATCAATTGAATAAAATTTTTAAATCACAAATTGTTAGTCATTTATAACTACACCTAATTTCAATAGGTTTTAGAGATAAGGAACCAATCAACTATTTTGCAGTGAATCAATGTCTTTTTTTTTTACACGGGTTGGTTTCGTGGAACCACTTACCGTGGAAAAACAGAATTAGGTTGTAGTGTATGTATGTATTTCCTGTTATAAAAATTCGTGTTTTTATTTTGATGTTGAATTAACTGTTGCACGACATTTCGTTAAATGTACCTATTATTTTATATTGTCCCCTATTTACAATTAAAATGGTCAGATAAGTGACATACGTCTTCTCTTAAATTTAATTAATAACTTTCTCTTTTTCTATAAATTTCTTATAACCGTATTTTTATCAAAATACCATATTATGGACAGTTGAATGTTGTCTTTAAATATTACGTTAATGATCATATGATTAATTATATTATAGTTTGAAATAATGACTTTAATAAACGTCAAGGCTTACATGCCTTGTGACTCTATTTAGAAACAAACTAGATTTTTTCGTGGCTTTATTTATATAAAAAACTAGATTCAGTCTATTTAGAAAACAATTGGATTCAATTGAAGATCTAACTAAAATACAAACTGGATCCAATTGTGGCTCTATTTAGAAGACAATATAAATCCAATAGCAAAAACTATATTCAATCGTGGCTCTAATTAGAAGACAAACCGGATTCAATTGTGACTATATTTGGAAAATCAACTAGATCAAATCATGGCTTTATTTATAGTAAAAAAAAACTAGACTTAATCGTGGCTCTAATTATAAGATAAACTAGATTCAGTCTTGGCACTAATTAAAGGAAAATTTGATTCCATTCATGGCTCTGTTTAGAAAAAAAAACTAGATTCAATCGTGACACTAATTGAAAGACAAGTTAGATTCAATCGTGGTTCTATTTCCAGCAAAAAACTATATTCAATGCCAGCCTTCTTTAGAAAGTAAAATAGATTCAATCGTGGCATTATTTATATCAAAAACTAGATTCAATGGTGGCTCTTTTAAGAAGACAACCTAGATTAAATCATGGCTCTAATTAGAGGACAAATTGGATCCATTCATTACTCTATTTAGAGAAAAAAGCTAGATTCAATCGTGGCTCTATTTCCAGTAAAAAACTATATTTAATCTCAGCTCTATTTTGAAAATAAAATAGATTCAATCTTGGCTCTATTTAGAAGACAAACTTGATGTAATCTTTGCTTAGAAGACAAATTGGAACAAATCGTGGCTCTAATTGGATGACAAACTTAATTCACTCGTGGTTCTATGTAAATAAAAAGCTAGATTTATCCTTGGCTTAATTTAAAAAAGAAATTAGATCCAATCGGTACTCTGTTTTGAGCAAAAACTAAATTCAAATTTGGCTCTCATTAGAATACAAACTCGAATTAAACGTGTTTATTGGTAAGATGAATGATACAGTCTTAAAAATAGCTGACAAAAGCTTTCATTTAAAAGCAACATCAGTGACAGATGATCAGATGAGCGACATTTTGTCTAAGTCGTAAAGCCTTTAAAGCGACAAATTAGTTTATGTTGTATTCTATCATGATAATGAGCTACAAAGCCTTTCAGATGAGCGACAGTGGCCTGAAGGTTATCTTCCCTTAAATTCTTTTAAGGGTAACATGATTGAATGTCAAAGCCTTAAATGTTGATTTCTGTCTGCAATCATAGTAAGCTGAAATTTGTCTACTCTTTAGTTTCTGTATTTTAATGGCAACATAAGTGACAAGGCTAAATATTCCACCTGCGTTGAATATTTGCCAAGAGCTACTGGACCACTCTGGTTTAGCCTACTGTAGCTCAATATTGTTAAATTGGCCGAAGCTGGGGACAATTAGGGTGGTTTTTCTATTTTCCTTCGATACCAGTTTACCAGCTGTTGCAGCTTTGAAAAAGTTACAAGGAGCTAAATCGGGCCAAAAAAGTTTCTGCAGTCATGCTTTTAAATAAATATCCGAAGTTGAACCTCTGAAATATTTGCAATTTTATTTCATCTTAATTTATTTTTTAGCCAGTATTACTCAACTCAATTTTTAATCATGTCAATTCCTCATAAAAAATATTTCTTACAACCCTCTATTATTTTGTTTTTTCTAACATTTGTTAATTTTTTTTATTTCGTTCTGATTCAACTACCCTTTTCTTACTTTCATGCAACGAATTACAAAAGAAATCTACTCAAAAAAAAAAAACAAAAAGAAATTAAAGGGGAACTAACCCTTATAAAGCTGTTTTCATTTTTTTTACTCATTTACTTACATACATACTTGTATTTCTTGTTTATTTATTACGGAACAAAAACCCAAAGCAAAAAACCAGGAAATGAAAAAGAATCAAGAAATGTAACGGTTTACTTTCTTCATGTAGTTCGTAGCTGCTTTTTATACTGCATCCTACCTCCTACCTACGACAAGATTTAATGAACCACCAACCTAAGTCTAAATAAAAGTCACCACCACCTCTACCACCATCATCGTCATCTGCTTTTTTGAAAGGAAAAAAAAAACATTAAATTTTTTCCAAATATTGGTCATGGGAAAAGTAAACTTTTCAGCAAAAGTTTCGTGTAATTTTTAATGAAAGCAACTGTTGCCCCTCAACAATAATCAGACCTCATTTGAGTTAACTGCACACTTTATGTAACGTTCCATACAACTTATTGTTCCTTAGATGATGTGGCTGAAAATGCATTGTAATTACACTTTCATAGTTAAAAACTTGTTTACTTAGTTACTACCCAGCAGTTACGCAAGTAAAGTTTAGTTAGTAAGTTTTACATACACTAATAACTAAGTACTTGGCTGACTTCAATTGATAAATTTTTAGTTTTAAAATAATAAAGAAAATAGAAGTCAATTGTTTACTTTATACATCCCAGGTAATCTAGAGTCAAGCCAGTTGTCACTTTAATGTCTCTAAAGTCAATTATTTCATTAAATCATTTAAATTCTATTGGCGCCAAGATGGACATTGCATCATTGCATTTGCACAAGATTGTGAATTGCGCCAGTATAATTACCACTTGCTACTTGTTGTACTACCTGCACAATACTATAGTAGACTATATTACTTTTATTTTTTTAGTTTGAATACGCCCTACACTATTCTAACTGAAACTTTCCGTACTTAAAATGAAACAAACTTCATTTTCAGTGGGTGACTAAAAATATGTTATTTTCTACACGTTTTCTAGTCTTCCAAAAATGTTGCACAACTTAACCTAATATACACACACGCACAACTAGTACATTTTAAGTATTGTAAACGTACTTTTACTCATACGTACATACATAAATACGTATATGTACGCAGTAAATATGTGTGAGCGGAGATGCAAAACGCCAGTAAATTTTATTTCAAACATTTACGCATTTAGTTGCTCATGATGATGCTATACATTTATAATGCAATACAGAATTTACTTGCAACGAGTTTAGAAAAACAGCCACAAAATATTACATTTACTCTCCACCCCCACCACCATCATGTTGGCAGTTGTAGTAATATTATTACGTGCAAACATTAACTACCTTGGATTTTCTACAGATAAAATTATAGGAAATAAATATAAGTATTCTGCTCTCAGTTTTGTTTTGAATATTTACAGTATGAGTTTTATTTGTAGGTACATTAGGGTGGCCCCAAAGTTGCGGGTGTTCCCGAGTAATATGAAAATTTGATTCATTTTAAGAGTACGTTTCTCAATTTTTTTGTCCTGGGCTCAATATTTGGTGAGCTGGGTCAAAGAATAAAAAGGTCCTTTTTAGAGGTTTTTTAATTTTTTTTTCATATTTCTTCCAAAGGAACTATATGTAGATTTGGTAAAAACCATTTGGGTTAAATTGCATGATGTTTATAATCAAGAAATGTCAACTATTTATTTAAGTAAATTCTATGAAAAAATAAAAAAAAAACTAAAATTTTGTCTGAAATTTTGAAAATACATATTTGAATTAAAAAATTTTTTTTTTAATTTTTGATAACCCGTTGAATGCGCCTCTCAAATACCTTTCATATGATACCAAATTTACATATAGTTCCTTCGGAAGAAATATGAAAAAAATTAAAAAACCTCTAAAAAGGACCTTTTTATCCTTTGATCCAGCTCACCAAATATTGACCCCAGGACAAAAAAATTGAAATACGTAGTCTTAAATGAATCAAATTTTCATATTAGTCGGGAACATCGACAACTTATTTTTCTCCATACAAACGGGGCCACACTAATGTACAATATGTAGGCAATATTTGTTAGTTTTTTTAAAAATGTTTTTCTGTCTTATTCCATGATTGGCAATAGTAAGTTTCTAGGGACATTTTTGAATTAGTTAATATTGCTGCTATTTGCCAGCTAATGATTGTAGTAGTTTTTCAACGTAAATTGATTTTAGCAAGAATAAAGTTTTAGTATCCTTGTCAAAGCTTTCATTGTTAATTTACAAGGATTCCAAGTATTCCTCAATGTCTAAATAAAATCGTTTGTTTGTTTGTTGCTGAAATGAAAGTAGTTTTACATGTCAAACTGTTGTACAAAACTGTGTAGAATAAAAATTTGTGAGGTTTTATATTTGAGTAGAATTTTAATTATCTGTGCCTTAGGTTTAGCTAAACCTTTGACGACGATGTAATTTTTAAAATATTAAAAAAAAATATTTTACGACTAGATAAGCGACAAAAAGTTTATTGGCGGTAAGATGAGCAACAAGTTTTGAATTGCTGCCAGAATATCAGATATGTATATTCTAGAATGTTAAAGCTTTGAATTTAAAGACGAGCGACAATGCCTTTAAGGTTGTCTTTTCTTGATATTTATTAATTGCTAAATAAGCATTATAGTCTAAAATTGTGTTTTTTTACAATACTTTTAGGCGGCAAGTTTTTTATGTTGGTTTTAAGCCCTGTTGTATGATAAGTTGAGCGACAAAGCCTTATAATTAAGCGACAGTGACTTGATGATTGTGTTTTGTAAAATTCTGTTAATGAAATGGTGTGCGACAAAGCCTTAAAGATTGTACTTAATGACCGGTTAAGCGACAGATGAATTTTGTTTTTTTAAACTTCTCAGCGACATCATCTAAAATAGTGGCTTCTATAAGCCTCTTTAAAGCCATAAAGTCTATTATTTTACGTTCTAGCAACATTGTTAATGAGAGGATAAGCGTTAGAACCTTACATATTAGCGACAGTGACTATAAAGATTGGCGATAAGGCGACTCTTAAATTATTTTCATGACAAAGTCCTAAATGTTGTTTTGTGTTAAACTCTGGCATACTCTCGAAACTTGTTGCTTAAAAATTGTATACAGAGAGGATGGAATATTCAATACTATTGATAATTTGTCAGTATTATTAATAAGTTGACAACAAAATGTTATTGAGATTGTCGTCTATATAAACATTGGCATGCTAATTAAAAATATTGCCAGCTATACAATAGCTGATGACAAAATGAGCGACCTTGAAAAAAAATAGTGGAAATAATCGTCTATGACAAAGTAGACTATATTCTCATGCATAGAACTACTGACTCCAATATAGTTGAGATCTTTGGCTTCCAGATGAAGGACATTTATGCTTATATTATCGATAACGACATTGTCGCCCATATAATCCTTAACATTATGGTCACAATAGTTTTTTTTATAATATCATCGACGTTGAGACTTAGTTATTGATGTCCATATAAACTCTTGTCGTTCAACTTACCGTTATGATGTTACTGTCGCTTATATTTTAGTTGGCGACATTATATCAGAATAAATTTTAAATGCTGTCGGTAATGTTGAGACGTAAATGTAGGAGTTTACTGTCGCTTGTATAATCTATGACGATATTGTAGTCCATATAATGATTGAAGAAAAATTAGTAAAATCAATCTTCTTCTATGATGAGATGTCGATATAATCATTGAAATCTAAATGAAGTATTTTGTCGTCTGTAAAATCCATAAACACAAAGTAGAGTTATCATCCGTAACGACAAATTTAATTTGTAAGACATGGTCGCTCATATAACCCTTGATATTATCATAGTGAATAAATTATTCTGTACTGTCGGTGATAATGAGATATTAAAATCTTGTCGATAAGTTGACATTCAAATGGTAGATAATGTCTGTCGCCCTTTTAATTGTTGAATATAGCTGGAGCGATATTGTTGCTTGTTTATAATTTGTAGTTTTAAGACCAAATGTTCGCTTCACTTATTTGAAAACATTATTGACAGCTTATTTTGACATTTTATAGACAATGTCGCCCATATCATCCAGCTTTATAGCGAAATAATTCTTCTGTATATACATAGAAATCGTCGTCGATACATGGATCTCCAAATGCAAGATATTGTCTGTCGCTCTTGTAATTGATGACAGGTGGAGCGATATTGTAGCTTTTGTATATAAATTTAATAATTTTAAATTCTATAATATCCCGTCAATGACTTTACTTACGCTTGACTTATTTAAAAACATTGTTCATGGATTAAATGGACAATATCGCCCATTTAATCGTGCTTTATAGTGCAATAATTATTCTGCACTGTCACCGCAAATGAAACATCGAAATTCTCCTCGACACATGGACCTCTAAATGGAAGATAGTGGCAGTCGCCCTTATAATTGATTAAAGGAGTTGGAGCGACATTTGTCGCTTTTGTAAAAAAAAATTAATATTTTTTAATTCTTCAAATAAATAAGTAACAAAGACTTCCATGTTTGCATCAGTTGTGTGAAAAAATTGACGACGGCTTGATTAGACATTGAATTGGATGTCGCCCATGTGATAGCTGATGGAATTTTATTGTAAAATATCCCTGATGATGGGACATAGAAATTGACATCCAAATGGAAGGTATTGTCGTCGTTCTTAATATTATTGACTACAGGAGAACCGACATTGTGGCTTTTGTATACAGTGGCTCATCACACAAAAAACCAACAACGCTGCATTGTGCTATCGGTACAGTAGATATTGACTGCATAAAATAAGCTGTGATGTGATAAAACGAGATTCTTTTGTTTTTTTTTTTAGTTTTAATGTATTAAAATATACATTTTTGCAATAAATGCTTTTTGTTTGTTAGACTATAACATTTTTCTTTTAAATAAAAAAAAATATTTTTTATGTTCTTGTTAGTTTTCTTTTTATGGATCCTAGAAAACAAGAAATGCTCTGCATTAAATAAGCTGTGAGCCACTGTACGAGTACATATTTAATTATTTTTCATTTTAAAATGTCATCGAAGAACAAATAAACGTCAAGAACTTAATTTTTTGCTCACATATTTGCTGCTCCTAATACAACGTGTACCGTGCGATAAGAATATCCTAAAGGCTGGGCTTATTTATTTTATATCATTTTGATGTTTCTATTTTTTATTACAATTTCCAGAAATTTTCTAATAATTTTCGTTTTTTTTTTCTTTCTTTTTAGGTAAGTCTTCAAACATTTTGCAAAATCTTTTAAAGCACGGAAATTGGTAAGAAAAATTATTGAGCTTTGAAAATATTCGAAATTACACATTTGAAGTACACTAAAACTTTGTACAGATGGTTGTCAGATCTTACAACGTTGTCCGAGAAATGTTCAGAAAATGTCTAACAACCGTGTGAACTTGAAATTTTTGTCTTCCAACGTTGTAAAAAAAAGCATTTTCAGTACATAGTAAGGCAAAAATATTGTCAGATATGAACACATTTTTTTTTTCATTGTAAGATTTTTTTTAGGACAATTGTCAAACACTTTTAATTGCCATTGTGCATCTGTCAATGCCAGCATTGTCAGAGAAATTATTTCTAAATGCAACTCTGTATATACATAAATAAATAAATAAACAAAAGTGTGCATTAATAACATTTTGGAAAAAAGGGGAAGACAATTAAAGAATTAAATTAAAGAAAATAAAAAATGGATAGCGGCGTTTTTTTTTTTTTTTTGTTATTTTGTCTTTATCCTCTCTACTTTCTAGGACATATGCAGACAAAATTGTTTCAATTGTTGTTTTTTGTTTCATGACAATATTTAAACATTTTAAACACACACACAATGCCTCAAAACGAATTTGACAATCTCTGCCACACAACAATCCTTCAACCGTGTGAACTGACAATTTTGTGTGACAGATAAATTCATTGTGTGACAATTGTAGGTATTTACTTTACACATAAAATACTTTGTAAAATATCAGAAAAATATTTGATTTTCATAAATGTAATTGAATTTATTAATCGTATTAGTTTTTAGTTTTTGTTCCGAATAATTTTCAATTTCATTAATACAACTTGATATTTAATAGAAAATAATAAAAATAAAATAAAATATTATTTGAATCGAAATCAATTATTACAAGAATTGTGTGATAATGAAATTGTAAGGTTGTCTTACAGTCGTCTGAACTAACAATTTACCTTTTGCACACAATTTTTCAATGTCAGTGCATTGCTAGCACATTGCTAGATCTGACAACATTGTATGATCTAACAACCGTCTATACACAGCTTAAGTTCCAAATTACATAAAGCAATTCTTTAAGCTAAGCGGATTAAATTTTAGACATCATGTGATCGGAAGAAAAATGATTACACACTTGATTGTATTAGCAATTCCTTTTACTCTCTTATTCATATTTCATATGTGTATAGAAATGTGTGTATACTCTTAAATAAAAATACGTGAGATTTAAGCAATAAGAATTGTGCTGTGAATAAATCTTTTCAATAAAAATTGCTTCGTGTAAATTGGGACTAAGCTACACTATAAAAACAAACACTTGACAAATGTCTTTAATAGTTTAAATTCTAAAATAGATCGCACCGAGTAATTCGATAATTAAATATTTGAAAGATAAATAACTGTCCTTGCGAGGAGTGAATCAAATGATCTTGAAAAACAAATTACAATTATTATGTTTTAATTTAATACCTCAAAATGTTGTTGACATTAATGCTTTGTTAAACATACAGCCATATATTTAATTAATATTTAATTTAAGCTTATAAGAAACATCTTTTTAATAGAATAACAACATTTTAAGATTTTATTGCTGGTTTCTTTTTGCAAAATAGCAAAAAAATTAACAAAAGAAAACATTAAAATTTTAAATACACTTAAAATAAAACAATATAATACATAATTATTATACACACTACAAACCAAATGTGCCGCACACATCTTTTCTTTTATTATATTATATATTTTTTTAAATTGTTTTTTTATTTTTTTTTTAACAATAAAAGTTTAACAAACTTTATGGTTCAGTCGATGGGGTCTGTTTATTTTTTTTTGTTCGCGTACAAGTGTTTCAAGAGTTTAAGACAAGTCAAGTCAGTCCATTTAAATGTGGCCCTCTTAGGGGGTAAAATGGAAAAACAAGAACATTTCGGAAAAGTTTTTGCTTTTTTTTTTGAGAGCTTTGCCTGGCTATGTTTGTGTTTTTGTTTTATTATCGTCGTTAAAATCATGAGTAAAATCGTTGATTATGTTGCGTGGAGGTTTTAGTTTTTGCTTTTTTGTTGTGTTGTAAGTTTCGCACTGGTTGTAGCTTTAGCGTCTAGTGAATGTGTCGTGGTAGTGTCTTTTTAAATGTTTAATTAAACCATAAAAAGGAGGAGGGGAGCCAGTCAGCTATAAAGATGCTCTGTTATATATTTTTCTTTTTAGTTTTGCTAAACGAAAACTATGTTTGTACTTGTACGATTTTGTATAAATATATGAAAAAAACTCATTAAACTTATAAATATTCTTACTTACTTCATGATTTCTAAGTTCAGTAGTGGTATTATACATAAAGTGATGCCAGGTGCAAATAATTGCTAGAAATCTTTTGAAATTTAAAAAGCAAATAGAGTTAATTTTATTACTTAGATGCGTTAACAAACAAAATGTAAGAGTTTGACTTTCAAATGTTGGCTATTGTCGCTTGATGTCATTATTTTGCAGTAATTTATCTGTGCTTACGCCGATGATAAGTCATCTATACACTGACTTTAAAATAGAAGATATTGTCTTTCGACCTTGTTATACACAACAGGTGAAGCGAAATTGACGCTTTTGTGTAAAAATTTTATAATTTTTAGTTCTATTATGTCATGGACGAAATTCTTTCAACACTTTATGGACGGCCTAATTTGGCCGCTCCCAATAAAACGTGTACTAGTCGATAAGGATTTGATAAAGATAAGGCTTATATAAAGAACAACCTAAATCCGATCACAATAAATCCGATTAACATTACAAATATAATATACATATATATACAAATATCAAATATATTCATAAACATCAACATAGACATAACATAAATATGGCAACAAACATAAACTTTAACATAGACATAAATATAGACATAGACTTAGACATAAACATAGACAAAAATATGGAAACAAACATAGACTTAAACACAGTCAGAAATATAGACGAGAATATAGACATAAACACAGACATAAACATGAATATGGAAATAAACATAGACTTAAGCACAGACAGAAATGTACACAAGAATAGAGACAATAACTTAAACATAAACAGAGACATAAACATAGATATACATATACATATACATAAATATGGAAACAAACATAGATAAGAACATATATATATAAACTTAGACATAAACAGAGACATATACATATACAAAAATATGGAGATAAACATAGACTTAAACATAAACGAAAATATATACAAGAACAGAGACATAAACTTAAACATAAACAGAGACATATACATAAATATGGAAATAAACATAGACAGGAACATAGATTTAAATAGAGGCATAAACATAGACTTAAACATAGGCAAAAATTAGACATAAACAAACACATAAATATAAATATGGAAATAAACAAAGAAACGTAGGCAGAAATATAGACATAAATAGAGACATAAACAGAGACATAAACAACATATAGACATAATTATGGAAATAAAAATAGACTTAACATACACAGAAATATATCCAAGAACATAGATCTGAACTTAGACATTAACATAGACAGTAAAATAGACATAAATGCAGACACAAGCATAGACAGAAACATAATTGTAGACTCAAAATTATACATAAACACAGAAAACATATACATACAAGTGATGGTAGTAGCCACAGCTGTGAAAATCCTTATAGGCGACTATTAAACCTATAAAAGTTTCCTTAAATCCCCACAATTTCCACAATCTTGCCCAGCTTTAAATTAGTTAGTTTTCTTTCTTGTGGCAACTTCTTTTATCTAAGAGATTCTTGTAGCTGTTCTCATGTTGTCTTCTTTTTTGTTGTTATTTCGATGATTATGGTCGTAAGGTTAGTTACTCTAATGTTTTCATGACCAAATTTTGTTGCCGTTGTTAGTGACGATCAACATTACAACATGCGAGTGAGCCACACTCAACATAAAACGTTGCACGTACGTGAAAATTATTTAGTTTTCGATGAACCTGCTATTTTTATTTGTTTTTTTTTTAGTTATTACTAGTATTCTGTGTACTGGTATTCTAACTACAGATTCCGGATGGTGGTGTTTTTTTCTGTTTTGGTTAGAGGTCAATCACTTGTTATTTTGACTCTTTTAAATTTGAACTTAAATTATACATGAAATCTAAAAACTGAAAAAAGAAACATTATGATCATTACAAGCATTGTAACATTTAAAGTGGTTTAATTTGTTTTTGAAGCACTCAGGTGTAGTAATAGAGGAGTATATAAATATGTGTATATTCGTCTGGGAAATACAACTCATAGCCAGCAGTGGGCGAACATGATACGGGTTTTAGTAAAAAAATAAAGAAATAAAATTCGAATTAATTAACTGGTCAGATTACAACAGTGGAATAAAGTCCGTTACATGTTATTTTTAACATTGTTCCATGATGTCTTTATGCCAATCACCGCTTTAAATAGTTATTAAAAATTATTTCAATTATTCTTACGAGAATATTTAAATAAAATTGTCCGATTTACTAACGGTATTGTATCGTATAATCGATGTAGAATTGCTGTTTGATATTTAGTTTAAAAAATACAGGATATGAATTGGAAATTCTCAATTTCATGGTCTAATCAATATAATTTCTAACTAAAATCCAATGGTAACATCTTCACTGACTAATTGCACAAACAGAAACATACTCGTATATTAATATTAATGACTTAATATTAATAATAAATATTATGAATTTTCTTAGCTTTCTTATTCCACAAACAACCAAAATTAGCTTGTCATATAAACAAACATATTTGAATATTTAAGTTCTTAACCCAGTTTTTTTTAAAGAATTTTTGCAAAATATAATTTCACGCTTAGATAATTGGATAATTGACACGAAAGGCTTGTAATTACAGTGTTGATAAATATGAAATACTAGGTTTTTTGTGAACTTTCATGTCAACACAATATGCCAGGGGTATGCCAGTCAAATTGACTGGTGACACCAAAGAAGTTTCTGGGAACAAATATAAATTTATGCCAAAACAAGTAAGAAAGTATATTCGGTCAAGCTCGACCATATAATATTTTACAATAAGTATATGTGCAAAAACAGTTTTTCAGAAATAGGAGCTACATACATGGGAGTAATCATCTATTTTATACCGCTCATCCAAACATTTAGTGGCATGACTTCCCCGACTTATGATTTATCCAAATATGAAAGTGAATTACGTAGAGGGTCATATATGAGAGCTTCGAGTAATTATTGACCGCCTGTTTTAAAATTAGCTGCCATGATTTCTGTATATAAATACATATGTATGCAAATAATTTGTGTTGAATTTTATTTGAATACCAACATTTTTAAGAGATTTATAGCCATTAAAGTCACTTTTGGAAATGGATCTTATATGAGAGCTATGGCTAATTATGCACCGATTATGATAGAATTGGGCCGAATGATTTGTGTATATATAAAATAAATTTCTGTTGAATAGTATTTGAATTACAACAATTTTAGAGAGTTATGCTTTTTAAATTGATTTTCGAAAGTGGGTCTAATATGGGAGCTATGGTCAATTGTAGACCAATCTGCACAAAATCTGTATGTAGGTGATTAGGATTCATGTAAAAATTTATGGTGAAATTTGTTTGGTTACGTCCATTAATCAGGTGATTTAAAAAAAAAACCGATTTCAACCAAATTCAATCCGAACCGTCCTTGGGCCGAACATAAGACTCATACAAAATTTTATTGAAATATCTTTAAAATTGCGACTTGTACTATACGCGTAAGACATGGACAGTCAGCTAGCCAGAAGGACGGACATTGTGCAATCCACTCAGGAGGTGATTGTGAGTCGATCGGTATACTTTAAACTGGGTGTTAGACTAATATTTATGAGCGTTACAAACATCAGCACAAATACAATATATCCTCCCCATTATGGTAGTGTAGGGTATAAACATTATTATAAACATAAACATAGAGAAAAGCTTAGACTAAAACATTGGCAAAAGCATAGACATAAATACTAGAGAAAACTAGACATAAACAAAGGAAAAATGTAGAAAAAAAATATAGACATTGACATTAACAGAAACTTAAACCAAGCTATTATACATATTTGCAAATATGGACACATAAGGAAGAGTTGAGGTGGTTCCAAACATTCATGCGTCAATTCTGATAATTTCAAAAAAAAGCGACAATGTAGCTAGGACATTGTCATATTCTAAAATAATGTCTTTTTTAATTAGAGTTATAAAGTCTTTGTTAATGACGAGATTAACGACTATGACTCTTAAATAATACTATTAATATTTTATGATTATACAGATATCTTTTATTTTGAAGCACTTTTGACTGTGTCCTTTTTTAAATTCGATTAATAACGCAGTGAGTAACAATGTCCTCAAAGTGGTTTCTTTCTTTCCACACTCATGATGACAAGGTAAGCGAAGTTGTTGTTTTAAGATGATTTTTAAAATTAAGTCTTTTATAAACATCAATTAGCTTTAAAATAGGAAACAAAGTGAGCAACAATAATTTGGAAACTGTTGAAATTGAGCATGAACGGCTTAAAATTAAGTTTTTTTTTTGTAAAGAAATGAAAAACAAGTTTTAGCTTTAAAATAGACGACAATTTTAGGTTTTTTAACCCAACACCACCATAGTGGGGAGTGAGGATATATTGGATTTGTGATGATGTTAGTAACGCCCATAAATATTAGTCAACTACCTTAAAGTTAACCGATCGACTCAAATCGTTTTCTGAGTCGATTTAACGATGTCCGATTGGCTGGTTTTCTGTTCATGTGCGCAAATTACAGGTCGAAATTTTGAAAAAATTTCGATATCATTTGCTAAATCATATTTTTTTTTAGCCCAAAGACTGTTGGGATTGAAATTAATTGAAATCGGTCCACTGTTTAGACCCCATACAAATGTCATTCCAAAATCGGTCCATAACTGACCATAGCTAATATATAAGACCCACTTCCGAAAATCACAAATCATTCAACACAAACATGTTTCATATATGTATGTATATACAAATCATTAGGTCGAATATTATGGTAATCGGTTCATAATTAGTCCTAGCTCCCGTATAAGGCCTACTTCTCAAAATCACTATAACGACCCTAAATCTCTTAAAGATTTTTCTATACAAATAAAATTCAACACAAATAAGTTTCATATATACAGAAATCATGACACCTTATTCAATAACGGTCGGTCCATAATTAGTCAAAGCTCCCATATAAGAATCTTTAAATATAAACTCATATACTGGTTGTAGGATATTCTTCTCTTGAACGACTATACTTTCCAACTTGTTTTTATTGTCTTTTATCAAACATTTTTCGGCGCAAGATGATCGACAATATGATCGCCATATACATACTTAGAAGAAGTTGTCTTAACAATGTTTTTTCAAATCTAAATGAGCGACGACGTATTGAAGTTTGTATTTTTTTTAAGTTTTTTTAATAACGCTACTAACCTCGATCTTAATTTATTCACAATCTAGATGAAGAGGCGAGCAACAATGTTGTGGAACTTTTAAATGTTTTAAGTCTGTCTTTTTATTTGAAGTTCTTTAACTGTGACATTAAAATGAGCGACAAAGTTTTTAAAATTTTTTTTTTCGTATCTAAAAATCTTAACGGCAGGATGAGTCTTATAGATTTTCTATCAATGCTCAAGGCGACAGGATGAGCGGCAATGCATTGATGTTTATGATATTTATGACCAATTAATAGAAAACTTTTTAATTGTTGTTCTTTATAGACATCTTTTAACCATAAAACAAAGCGATAAACACTTTATCAATATTGTTTCCTATCAAAATTCTTTGACGGCAGGTTGAGCCTTTTAGATTTAATATTAACACTCATGGCGACAAAGTGAGTTACAATGTTCTGCAATTTGATATTTTTTAAATAAAGAACCACTTAATTAAGGTCCTTTATAAATCTCGTTCGAAGACAAAACAAAGTTTTAAGGTCACTTGATTTTCTCTAAACAGTTCAAAGCGATGACTTTATGACTTTGAAGTTTGTCTTTTTCTAAAACGTTTTAACGCGTTGGCGAGATGAGCGACATAATTAAAATTGTCTTTAGAATTACTTTGTTTAATTTCAATATTATTTAAAATATTTATGAATAATCTGTATGGTAAGCTACTGTTTAAAACATTTAAAATTTATTTAATTTTAATGACTATTTTAGGTTTCAACTGAGTGGCAGTTATAGAATGTAAGAGCTGCAGATCTCTAGTAAACTGTTACATACTTCATTCCCTGGGCTTTAAAGTCTCTCCATTTTCCCTTGTACTCCTTTTCTTGCTTGATTGCCTCAAGTTTGTATGCATTTTTCATGTAGTAAATAATGCTTTTTGTTGCTTCTATTCCATATTTTTATTCTTACTTTTCAAACACATGATGCACGTGTATATTAGCAACCTCACTCTTTGTCTACTTGTCTACATGACTTGAATAATTGAGAAAATATTTTATTTCTTTTTTTTTTTTGTATATAATTTTAAAGAAAAATGCAAAAATAAATAATAAAGAAAGAAAAAAACTAAATAGAATGGGAGAAAACTAGACATGTACCAGGTGTTGGTTGATGTTCTGTGTTTGTTTACATATGTAGAAAATTTTTAATTAATTTTTATGATAATTTAAAAAAAATAAAAAAAAAGTAAATTTCCTAATAATTTAATGAGGGAATGCAGTTAATAGGAGAATAAGAGAATGAATATCTTACAGGAATAAATAAATAATTCCAGCAACGTACGGGTAATTACAAAATATTTATGAGATTTAAATAAATAAATCTTGGGGAAAATATGTAATTCTGTGTGTGTTGTGTAGTTTATAAAGCACAGTTAACGTTTTCAATTGTAAAACCTGACATTTAGATAGAAGCTAAATCATTTTTGTAGTATTTTCTTTATATTAATGTCAGTTTATTTTGATTTTTCAAAATAATGTTACGCTCTATCAACATGTTTAATTATTCATTTCCTTAAACTTAAGCTTTTTCATAGTGTCTTTTCTTCTTAGTTAATATCATAATGATTTTAATTAATTTTTATTAAAAATTTCCTTAAGTTTCTTTGTTTTAGTTTAACATGCAACTTGTGTATAATTGTTTGTAATATTTAATTTTTTGTTGTTCATTTTGTTTTTTTTTTTGTAGTGTTCACTAAGTAACTAACAATTAGCTAATTGTAATTTCCTGTGCAAAGAAAGTTTTATTTTGATTATGAAATTTTAAGTTGCCAAATAAGTTTTCTTACAACTTCTAGTTGTTAAAAAGTTGTAAACAAAAAAAAAAAAAAAAAAATGCTGGAATTTTCAATTAGTTGTTTAAATCTGTGTTATTCTTAAGCATAAAACGATTGCTTAATTTCAATATTAACTTTGAACAAATAATTGTTTTGTTTTCCATTATTTTTAAAAGTTTCGTCGCTGTTTAATTAGTACTAATTTCTACTGTGCGTTGTTAGATTTTCGAGGTTGCGTTGTTTTAATTTTTTTTTTAATTTTGCAAAATCTGCAACATTATTAAATGCTAAAACGATGACCCGTACAAGAAGTGCTTTGATGATCGAAATGGAGTCCTTGCTTTCTATTTGAATTGAAAATCTAGTTGCACAGTGAATATCATTAAATAAAATGGTATATCAGACAAAAGTAAAAAGCTTATTTGTAGTAAAGTAAAGCATTATCCAACGATAATATTAGTGGTGGTAATACAGACAATTGCTACAAGGATTTTACGTTGAAAAAAAGCTGTTCAGCAAACATTGGATCAAATTTTTTTGAAGGAAAGCCGACGACTTAGTATGTTTGTAACCCTGGAACCTATCTTTGATCTTCACATGGTTTATTATAGAAAATCCTAATTCACTTTGCGTCCCTACGCAAAATGAGATATTGGTGTATTCCTTTTCATTAGTTATCTGTTATGTTAAAGTATGTTAAAATCAATTTATTTTTGTTAACTTGTTTCAGCTTTTTTTTTTTTGCATAAACATTAAGAAATCATTAACAAAGTTAATTTAAAATATTAGCAAAAAAAAAAAGCAAACAAAAGCACTCCCCTTTTGTTTTGTTAAAAAAACCTTAATTTTTTAAACTATTGATACCAGCTGCTAGCATCATCATCAACAGCTCATCAAATAATCAACAACGTGATCTCGTCATCAGTTTCATTATCTTTAACTTCATCATCATCGTCGTTTTTTACAACGTTGTCATGAGTATAAATAAAACATTATTTCACACCTTTAGGCAGCATGCAACGCTGCTGCATAGTTTGCATGAGCAATAATAGTAAATCAAATTTTAATAGAATTAAATACTTGAAATTAAAATTGAAAATTACACTTTAATAACACAAACTTAAACACAGCAACCACACTGCACCACACTACATCACCGCCATTACCACCATCAATCTGCTAATCAAACAACACCTTCAAACTTTGCCACCTTAACTCCAGTGCTGATTGTCAAGGTGGGTGTTTTTGTTCTAATGTGGTTTTAATGCCACATTTTAACAAACCCAGCTATTAGTACAAATGTTTAGCTGAATTAAATTTAATAATACCTAAGTTAATTATTGTTATTTTTGTAAAAATTGAAAAATTTATTTTAGAAAGAAAAAACCTGGGCAAAGTTTTTAATTTTAATGAAAAACTAAAAAATAGACAAATCTAAAGAAATTGTTAAACAACTTGCAACAACTACAGTTTGTTTCTTTTTTCAAGATTTTGTTTCCCAGCAAAATAGATGAAAAGAACTTCTAAGGAAGCGGAAAGGTAATGAAACACAATCTGCAAATACAGAAATACTTAACTACAAAGGTTTATATAACAGCAACATAATAATACAAATAACAATATATCTAAATTTGAATTGATTACGTGCTCGACTACTTAGAGACACTAAAGTGACAATTGACTTCATGCTAGATTACGTGGGATAAATTAAGTAAACACTTTAATATTTTCTGCAAATCACTGAGGTCATTGCTGTCAAAATATTTAAATTAAATTATTTAAAAATTTATAAACTAAAAGTCATTTAAGAGAAAAGTTTTATTCTTTCAGGCTAATAGTTCAAATTTTCAAAGAATAGTAAAGTACTAGAACAATTGGCAAATTGGAATGCATTTTCTACCCTGCCAAGGGCGTCATCAACAATTTTTATTGTCAACGATCCATCTGTAAACATGATCTATTTAACACACCTTTTTTTTTGAGAAATAGAATTCGAGATTTATTTAAGTAATAGGCATTAAAGTAAATGGCTCTATAAAAAAGACTATTTGTAAAACTTGTTGCATATAGAGTTATTAAGATTCGTCTATGCCTTATACATATATCATACTAAATTGTTTTTCTTGGTTTTGTTTTCTAATATTTAACAAAATATTGTTTGTTTTTAAATGCTATTTTTTGTCTGCTAAAATGTCAATGACTAAATGTTTTTGTCATTAAAAGAATAATGGTTTCATACACAATGTACTTGCCACAATTATACGTCCGTACATTTGGCTGGCTGCCTGTCAAATTGTTTACGTTTAAGCTCGCTCACATATGGCCACTAGATTTTTTTTTTAATTTTTAATGGAATTTTCTTATATCAAATTACCTTGAAAACCAAATAAATTAAATTATTGTGGTTTCTTGCAATAAAAATAGCAGCCAGAAAAAACTCCTTGTATAAAACAATGTTGAAAGAAAAACTCCAAAGAGGGTGTAACAAAAATGTTTTGAAATTCAACTGAAACACAAGGCAACACATTTTATAAACTAATAACACAGAGCTACAACCATTTAAGTAAGTTTTCCAATAGCCGGGATATAAGCGAAAACCAGCGACGACTTTATTAAATTGGGCAAGGCTTTAAATTTTCAACTATATCATAAGATATAGGCCAACAACAGCTACGCCTACTTTCTAGAGGGCGTGGCTATTTTATTTTTACCTATATCTCGGCTAAAAAATAATGTACGTAAATAATATATACATCACAATAGTATTTCAAAAGCCTTTAGTTTGCAGTAAACAGCAGCTTAGAAATTTAGGGCACTAAGGGAAAATTAAATCTTAAAAAAACTTAAATAGAGAAATATTTACATTCTTATTTGATTTACAATATAAATTTGCATTTTCAAAACAAAAAAACTTTTTATATAAAAATTTCCAGTTTTATTTTTGAATAACTTCATAATATTGTTCTAAATTTTCTTTGTTATTTAAATTTTTATCGAAATTTTTACTAATTACGTTTTAATTCTGATTTCAGTTTTATATAAGTTTATTTTTGTTAAAAATACGAACAAATTTCATAAAATAAAAAAAACCATTAACCGCTGAAATTTAAATTTGTATTTTTCAAAAAAAGTACCACAAATTTAATATTTGTTAATTAATTTAAATGAAGACTTTTAATTTATTTATAAAAATTTTATACTTGGCAAACATAATTATCAAATTTTTTGTTTGCAAAGTTAATAATTTTTGAGAAAAAATTTAAAAATTTTAATTTCCCTTTTTTCGTAAAATTAATTAATTAATTAAATTAGGTGTCAGAAATCGTATTTTATTCAGAATGTCTTAGGCTTTCAATTAGTTTATAAAAATATTAAACCTTTCAAACGAAATTATAAAATTTTTTGCCTGCAAAGTTGGAAACAAATTTCAAAATTTAAATTTCCCTTTTTCGGAAAACTGTCACAACTATAATATTTGTTAATTAAAGTATTTTATTCTAAATAAAAAAGTTGAAAGACTAACTTATTTTTAGAAATATTATACCTGTCAAACAAAATCATAACATTTTTTGACTGCAAACTTAAAATTTTTAGGAAAAACTTTAAAAATTTAAATTTTACTTTTCCGAAAAACTACTCCTACTTTAATAATTGTTAATTAATTTAAATAAAAGTAATCTAATTTGAATCGGCAAAAGTCATTCTTTAAATTTGTTTATAAAAATGTTTGTCCTGTCAAACAAAATTATTAAATTTTTTAATGTCAAATTTGTTTTATTAAGATTTTAGTAATTATTTAAGCATTTTTTATAAAAAATTTAAACTCTTTGAGTAGCTTCTTCAGGAAAAAATTTTAATTTTATAAATTTCAAAAAATTATTTGTCATAGGAAAAAAGGTAAAATAAACATAAAAAGTGTTGTAGATTTTTTTTTTTGGACATTATAAAGGAATGATAAAAATGTTTACATAATTTTATTTTCTTTATACAAGGCACAAAATCCAAATTTTGTTTATAATTTCAAAATGTTATAAATGTGATGTTAAAGTACTTGACCAGACTCTTCAAAAATGTACCCTAATTAACTTGTTGAGAATAACATTTTTTTATTATTTTGTAGCCCAGTGTAATTATAATGTGTAGGAAATTCATTTAAATTTACTAATTACATTTATGCAATTTTGTCATTTGTTTTATTACAAGTATGAAATTAAAAAAGGACTTTATTTATTTATATAAGTACAAGTATTACTTACAGTCAAGGTTACTCTTTATATTTTGATACACACCAACAGTAATTAAGAACCTCAGTTTGTAGGACATACAAAAAATCACGAAAAATTCACAAAAACTTTCTGAAATTATTAGAAATTTTTTAGAAAAATAGAGCAAATGTTTCTTATTTTCTTAAATTGAATAGAAAATGGTAAATTTTTTTTTTCCAGAACACAATTGAAAATGAATGCCTAGTAAAAAAATTTGATAAAAATATCTTAACATGCTCTATTTTTAGTTACTCTACTTTCAAACATTTTACCTTAAGTTATTTCCACAAATGCTTTCATTGACCTCTTCAAACCGCAATTTTGCTTACTTAAGTTTTGCTACCCTAAATTTCTTGTTACTTTATTTAAAAGTTCAAGTTGAATATAAAGAATATAAAGAATTGTTACATTACGAGCTTATTATTATTACTATTATTGTTGTTATTTTTATCTAACAATAAATAATATACGAGAGTACCTCTCGTACTAAAATAGGTAGTATGTAGTTGTTGTTGTTTTTGTTGTAATTTGAAGACCTCATTTTAAGCCAGTTGTGTTGTAATAAGACCTACTTTTTATATTTTTTTTTTGTGCTACGGCACAAAAATGTGTCTGTTTTGATGCAGTTGCAATAGCAATTGTTGTTGTTTAGTTGTTGCTGTTAGAGGCATGTGAATGTGATGGCGCTGATGGATGCACTTAAATGCAACACAACAACGAAAAACAACAACAACAGCAGCAGAAATAGAAACAGAAATAGTTGAATGTTATGAATGAAATAAAACACACATATCTAAAAGTGGGGCATGCAAGAATGTTGAAGGAAAAATTACAAAAAAAAAATATAAACTGAAAAATGCATGATTGCTGAAATATATTTCACTAAAAATTAAATAGCTTACGAAAATGTTAATTAAGAAATACGAATTAGACACACTATTCAAACTATTCAAAACTAAAAACAGGCAATAGACAGATTTGAAGTACACAAACTAGACGCAAAATCAGCTAATACACAATTACTTAAATACGAGTATAAAGCAAATTGACGAACAGTTCTTAAATTTTTTTTACAAAAAAAAAAAACGAAAAACAAAAAACAACATTGAATTGGATCAGAAATTGTTTTAAATGTTCTTAAATTTAACAACATAACTTTTTTTAGAAAAGTACTTTTTCCCCAAATAATTTAAAAGCCAACACAATAAGCTTTCTTCGAAGAATTAATATTTTGCAATATATGTATGTAATTGCTTTTTAAAATCAACATTCTCAACAGATAATAAAAGTATGGAAATTTAACACTTCTCCGTATCTGTTGCTAAAAAAATTAAAATATTTAATTTTAAAAATTCGACAAAAATACTTCTTTACAAAATGTAGTTTTTCAAAAAACTTACTAAGTGCTGCTAAAATTGGATAACATATTATTTTTACATTTTCTAGTATGTACTTAGTATGGAAAATTTAGGAAAATTGGAAAAAATACCTTTTTACAAAAATTACTTCATCCCCAATCTTTTTAAAACTAGTAAAAGTATGACATTTTACAGCTACAAAGTTTATCAATATTTGTTGTTAGAATTTAAGCAAAATTCGAAAAAATACTTTTTTACAAAAACTACTTTTAAATAAATGTTGCTAAAATTGGGTAACATTATACAGTTTCCACAATTTGTGACAAAAAATTTAACAATTTCAAAAAAGTACGTTTTTAAAAAAAAGTACTTTTCCCCAAACTTTTTAAAAATCTGGTAAAAGTGAGCAAATTTTGATGAAAGCATCCGAAACAGTGGTAAATAAAGCAATTTTCGACTTATAAATAGCTTTTCAATATCTATTGCTAAAAATGTAAAAAAATATTTAAGTACCTTTTAAAAATTATAGCTATTTGCTGATGAAAATTTGTAACCTACATAAAACAAATTATTTACCTAGTATTTATAACAGAAAATTACGCAAAATTGCAAAAAGTACATTATTACAAAAGTACTTAATCCGCAAACTGTTAAGATGTAAGCAAATGAAATGGTGGTAAATAATGACAATTTAAGCCCAATGTATTTATAGTTATTTTATCTATTGCTGCAAACTAAGCAAAATTTTAAACGAGTAGTTTTTCAAAAAATATTGCGATTTCTTGCTACAAATTGGTTACATATAACAAATGAACTTTTTCCACAATTTATGATGGGAAATTCAACAAAATTACAATAAAGTACTTTTTTCTCAAAGTATTTGAAAATCTTTTAAAAGTATGTTATTTTAAATGCAATCAATTTTATTTAGTGGTAAATAACGCTATTTTAGAACCAAGTTTTCTGTTGCTAAAGAAGTTACAAAATTGCAAAAAGATACTTTTTTTTAAAGTACCTTTTCAAAAAATAGATGTTTTTGCTGCTAAAAATGAGTTGAATGTGTTAAATTATATTTTTTCAAGTTACTTTTTCCACATTTTTTTTTTAAATCTTGTACAAGTATGCAATTTAAAGTAACTTCAATGTTTGTAAATACCGAAATTTTACGCTCAAATAGTTTCTGTTTTATCCATGTGTGAATGAAATGGCAAGTTCAATAGATAATTGAACAAAAAATGTTCAGCTAAAACTGAAGAGTGTGAAACACTCAATTTTATTGTTTAAATCTAATTACCAAGTAGGGTGGTTTCTAGACAATCGCTGATCATTCATTACTGCCAGTAGAGCTTTTTCAATATGATTTGTTGTTTTGCTCAGTAGTTACTTGCTGTTGTTGTTTGTGTTTTCAGTTAAAGTCATTCAATAATTGAACTTTTTTATCTTGCCTTTAACGTTCTACAATATTTTTTGACTTTGTTGTTGATGTTTTTAAATAAAAAAAAAAAAAAAAAAAGCAGCACATGACATAAAAACGTGCACATTTTGTATTTTGTTTTTGCCAATATTTATTTTTCTTTAAAATTTTGTCTGTGTAGTTGTTGTAGCTTTTTCTATTGAATTGTTAAATTTAGGTTAAATTTTACAAAGAATCAGAAAACTTTAAAAATTTTTGAATTTTATTCTTGACAAAGAGCAACTTTGTGTTGTGCTGACGTTACATTTCTTGATATTAAAAAAAAAGTTGTTGCATTATTGCTGCTGCTGTTGTTAATGTATTTAATGTATGTACAAAATTTAGTTTTGAAGTTGAGAGTGTATGTCATTGTTGCTGTTACTGCTGCTGTTGGTGTATTAGCAATTTGCTAATGCCATTGCTGCTGTTGACTAAATGGGGCTGGCTGTTTGTTTGTTTCGCTGACTGATGACGCTGATGACGTTGTTTGTGACTGCGTCAACATTTGTTGAATGCTTTTTTCTAAATACAAATACATTTGTACTTTGTTGCTGATTTTCATTAGTTTTCAACTGCGTTTATTAGTTTCAGTTCTTTTTTATTTCATTGTAACATTTTCCATTGTCAGTTGCAGTAGCAGATTTTCTATGCCATAAAAAAACGTTAAAAACTAAATTTACAGTTGTTAAAATAACAATAGCAGCTTTTAAGTTTCAGCAAGCCTTATTATTCTAAACAAAAGTTCCTAAGTACAAGCTCAAATATAATTATTGTTTCTTTATTGTTAATTGAAAAAATTCTTTATGTAATAATTAACATTGTATCAAGGTTATCGATAACTTTTCTAAAGAAAATTAAAGTTACAATAACTTTTCTATAGAAAACAAAATTTATTGATAACTTTTCTATAGAAAATAAAAGTTGTTAATAACTTTTCCATAGAAAATCAAAGTAAACCCTAAATTTTTTAAAGAAAACAAAACTTATCGATAACTCTCCTATAGAAAACAGAAGTTATCGATAACTAAAGCGTCAGGAAGTTATCGATAACTTTTCTATATAAAATCAAAGTAAACGGTAAATTTTCTATAGAAAATTAGGAAAATGTATAGAAAATAAATTTTTCTATTACGTCAACTTGATTTCTTCGCTCTCAATCCATTGTAGCTTGTGAATAATAACAGGCATTTAATTTGGACCAAAACTTTACTGAACAGTGGTGATATTTAATTGTATACCGATTTTTCGTTACAAAACTCTTCCAATTCTACTTCAAGTTCAGTTTTTTATGCTCTTTTTATGACACTCAATCATAATACTCTCATTACACACTGTTGTTGACAATACTACTTAAATTCTGACCGTGTTTCGAAAACCCCCTGACTGTAATTTATAACCCAAAGTTAATTAATGTTAACAAATGAATGAATTTGAATTGAAATACCAACTTATGTTACATTTTTTTCTACTACATTATATGTATTAGAAAATTTATAGCAGAACCACAATAAAAGGCCATTGGCAAATTAACAAAAAAACTAAAATCAAATCGACAAATAATCATCCATATAAAATAAAAATAAAAAAAGAAAGCAAATTGCAAAAAAACACTATAACAACAGCAGCATAAAATTCAAATCAACGACAACCCATTTAAACTCCAAACAGCATCTGTAGCAAAAAATAAAAAAAAAAACAACAATCATATTTCCTAAACTGGGTCAAATCTGTGAATTTTGTTGCATGTTCTTGCTTAACTCTAGTCTTAGAAAAATAATGAAAAAATATATATAAAAGAATAAATACAAAAAAAAAAAAGAAAAACTTGCAGATATTTTTGCATTTTATGATTTGACTTTATGCAGATTTATTTATTTTTGTAGTGTGTTCCTACAGTTTTCCCCTCTCCTTTGCTTTACTTACTCACTCACTCATCCATTTACTTCATTTTTTGTTTATCTAATGGAAACAGTTGCCATATCAATTCACTTCTGAGTTCCTTCCATTTTATTTCGTTGTTTTTTATTCTTAAGAAATTTTTTTCAAAGCTCTTAAGACGAAGAAAAACATTTAGAAAAAATACAAAAAATAAACAAATAAATAAAACAAACAAATGTTCTTAGAATTTAATAAAGAAACAATTTTCTAAAGCGTCAGGAAGAAACGACAAAGAAATGGAATGAACACTTTATTTGGGAGCTCTGAATTCCATTACATACTCGTATACTCGTACACCTTCGTATATATTTATTTAATTTTAACTACGTACAATGAAAATATTGCGCCATTATTTATTATGCAACATGTTACGGGAAATATTCTTAAGCTGTTATGTAAAGTAATCTCTCTGGTAATGGTTGTAGAATTATGCTTGAATGCATTTACTCAGGTGACATTTATATATTAAAACTTAAGTTTAAAGCAGCGGTAAAATTGCTAAACTTAACGCTAACTTTATTATTTTAAAGAAGTAAAATTCATATTCTTTAGACAAGTAATCGTTAATTTTATTTTGTTTTTAAAGAAAAACTTTGATTTTATATAGAAAAGTTATCGATAACTTTTATTTTCTATAAAAAATGTATCTTAAAAAAGTTCTCGATACTTTGATTTTCTTTAGAAAATCTATCGATAACTTTAATTTTTTTTAGAAAAGTTATCGATAACTTTGATTTTTTTTTACAAAAGTTATCGATAACTTTGATTTTCTCTAGAAAAGTTATCGGTAACTTTGATTTTATTGATAACTTATATTTGCTATTGAAAAATTATCGCTCACTTTGATTTTCTATAGTAAAGTTATCGATAACTTTGATTTAAGTGATAACTTAAATTATCGATAATTTTGATTTACTATAGAAAACTTTGATTTTCTATAGAAACGTTATCGATAAATAAAGGTTTTCTATCAAAAAAATTACAAAAAAATTTTAATTTCTCTTAGAAAAGTTACCAATAAGTTTTAATTTTCTTTAGAAAAGTTAAGATCATTTTCATGATATTAAGGGAAATTTTCAAAGGTTTATCAAACCAATCTCAATAGTATAAAAAATTAAAACAATGAAAATGTTAAATTACCTTTTTTAGATGTTGAATTGTCTAATTGTCAAACACTAATCAAATCATTCTCAAATGTTTGACATTTGAGCAAAATTTTATTTGATTATATATCATTCTCAAATTGTTATTAAACAAAAAAGAAAATGTTATTATTTTAGGCATTACTTAGTAATTTATAGTCTAATCCAACAAAAATGTTTAAAAATTGCTATTTTATATTAACCGAAATTCTCAAAGGTTTATCAAAACCATGTCAATAGTTTCAAATTTGAGAAATAGATTGATATTAAATCATTCTCAATCTAAAGTATAATCTCACCTTTTTGTTGAGAAGACTATATTAAAAATTTAATGAGTAACTTTTGAATTTTTTATCAATTATCTTCCAAATAATTGAATTAATATATTGAAATTTGTTTATATATTGACAATAAAGAAAAACATTAAACTTAAACCAAGGTACTGGTACTTGTTTTTTTTTTTTATAAATTTTGTTCACTTAATAGTTAGTTACATTGGCGCATATTCAGAAATCGTAACTAAAGTCGAAACTTATTAAACAGAAACTAAAAAATAGTTCATAAATAGTTAAAGATCTTCTTCACAAATCATAACTAACTTAGCAACTGCTTTCAGCTGTTAAAATAAATGCAACACTGCATTTAGTAGATTTTTGTTGACGAAAAACACATCTCTAGTTTGTTTTCTTTTTTTTTTGTTATTTTTTTTGGTCAAAATGGACACAATTAAAAAAGAAAATAAGATAAGTTTATTATTATTGTTAGAAAAAAATATGTATTTATTGCTTTGTGTATTTTAGAGAGACTCAAATTGGTCGCCAGATGAAAAAACTATGGTGGCCAAATATGTTACCATCATCGACGACAAGATATAAAATCAATCAGCTGTTCTTTAAATGTATTTGTTAGTTGACATTTAGTTACAGCTTTACCCATAATTAAGTTGTAACTTTTCGTGCTGAACGTAATCAACTAAGAATAACTTAAGTTGGAACTTAAAAAAGTTTAAACTTAGATATCATTTCTGAATATGCGCCATTGTATCTTTGCTTTATACATATTATTTCTTTGTTGTTGTTATTATAATTTTAGGTTTTTTTTTTTAACAAACTACTACATGATGTTAAGTTTTATTTGATTATTAGGTGGTTGGCCTTTTAATGAAATCATTTATCTTATTTATAATATTTTGTTTATACAAAATTTAGTTCAATAACACGAAAAAAAAAACAATTAACAAAATCAGAAAACTTAAAATTTCTGGTTATTTTATTTTATTATGAACCCTTTAGCAATGTTGCAAAATAATTAATTAATTGTATTAAAAATATATAAAAATTTAATTTGTTTTTGCCCTTGAGCTTTTTAAAATTCTGCACAAATTAAATACTTTTTTCTACAGCAGAGATAATTTGTAGAAAAATATATTTTTACTAATAATGGTTTGGTTAAACAATTTTGCTAAATTTTCTTAGTTACTTAAAGTTTTTATATCAAAATTATTTAAACAATTTACCAGAAAATTTTATATATATTTTTTTTTATCTGTTTTGTGGATGTTAATTTCTTTTTAATGTTTAATAATTTGTTTTATTCATTTTTGTGAGTGTAAGCCATCTGTCTTAAACTACTGTTTATCTGTCTATGTGACATTTGTTAGATTAAGTTTTTAATTTAAATGCAAAAAAAAAAAAAAACATTTTTCTAAACCTGTTGTTTTGCTTTATTTAAATACATATGTATATGCGAACAAAATCCAAATTCATAGAAAATTATTTCCATAAAAGCTACTGTGGAAAAAATGATTATTATGTGTTGGATATTTTTTCACAGAAAACCAAGAAAAAAATTAATTTCATCATGTAAAATAGCAATTCTGCCCTATGCAGAAAAAAATAGTTAGTAAAAAACACAAAGTCTCTTGTTATCAATTGAAATTTTAAAAGGTTTATCAAATCATTTTCAATAGTTTTAAATTTGACAAATAGTTTGTTTTTAAATCTTGCGAATGATTTAAAGTAAAATCTTAATTTTTTTTGGCAGAAATGCTAATTAAATCATTTTTAAATAGTTGATATTTGCAAAACAATTTAATGTAATAAGAAATATTTATGTTTAATTCCAAAACTCTATTTCTCAATAAATGGTGAGTTAATAGATGATGTTTACAAGTAAATCTTGGACAATAAACATTGCTAATGACGCCCTTGGCATGGTAGAAAATGCATTCCAGTGTGCCATTTGTTTAGAAAAATATTGTTTCACAATGGTATTCTTCGAGTTATTAATTAAAAAATAATGAACTCAAGCCAAATGAAAAATTTTCTCTAATAATAATTGTCAAATTTTTATCAAACGTAAAACAAGTTCTTATTTCCAAGTTATTGTTCCAATCCAAGTCTACTGTTTATTTTTATTTGATATCAACTAAAATTCTCAAACGTTTATCAAATTTGAGCAACAAATTGATTTTATATAACTATCAATTTAAAACAAATCTCATCTTTTTACTTACAAGACTCTAAATCTTAATTACTATTCAATTCATTCTCAAATGTTTGACATTTGTGAAACAGTTTAATTTAAAAAATACTCAAAGTGTTATCAAACGGAAAAAAGCAATTTAAAGTCTTATCTAGTAAGGTATAGCTTAATCCAATTCAAAGTCTATTATCTTCATTTGTTATCAAATGAAATTCTCAAAGGTTTATCTAATAATTCTCAAACGTTTCAAAATTGAGAAATGTTTTAAATTAGAATCCCCTAAATTTTAAATAAAATTTGCAAAAAAATCCTTTATTTTGAGAAGACTCTAATTTTCAAGTATTTATCAGAACATTCTTAAATTGTTAAACATTTGAGAAACTATTTGATTTCAAATAAAAAGTTCTACATATTTTCATTTAAAGTTCTCAAAGTTTTGTCAACTCAGTTTTATACCCTACACCACAATAGTGGGGAGAGTATATTGGATTTGTGCCGATGTTTGTAACGCCCCTTAAAGTATACCGATCGACTCAGAATCACTTCCTGATTCGATTTAACGATGTCCGTCCGTCCGACCGTCTGGCTGGCTGGTTGTCCATGTAAAGTTTGTGCGTGGAGTACAGGTCGTAATTTTGAAGATATTTCGATAAAATTTGGTACATGATATTTCTTCGGCTCAAGGATGGATGGGATTGAGTCTGGTAGAAATCGGTCCAAATGTCCTCCCGAAATTAGGGTTTAACGATCATAAATGTTTTAATTATGCAAGTATCCAAACAAATTTCATCACAAATAATTGGCAAATGAAGTCAAATCACATCAACAAATTTTGTGTAGATCGGTCCATAATTGATCATAGCTCCCATATAAGGCCCACTTCCGAAAATTACTATAAAGAGCATAACTCTCTTAAAAACGTCAACATCCAAATACTATTGAACGCAATTGTGTTTACATACATATATAGAAATCATTCCGTACAATTTTATGATGATCGGTTTAAATTAGTCGTAGCTCCCATAAAGGGCCAACCGAAAATCACTTTAACGACCATAAATCTTTTAAAAATGTTGGTATCAAAATAACATTCAAACAAGTAAGTTTCATATATTCAGAAATGATGACGCATAATATTATAATGGTCGGTCCATAATTAGTCGAAACTCCCATATAATACACTCTCCGTAATTCACTTTAATCTCTATATATCTTTTAAAAGTATTAATATCGATAAAAAGTATAACATATATAATATTTATATTCACAGAAGTCATGTACTAAATTTTTGGATGATCGCTTTATAATAGGTCATATCTCCTATATAGCGCCATTTCTGAATGTTTTATACATATATACTGGGTGGTCTGGCTTGATCGACTATACCTTCTTACTTGTCAATAGTTTAAAATTTGAGAAATTGATTGATTTTGAATCACTTTTACAGTAAATTCTGCTCTTCTTGTTGAAAATTTTTAAATTGTTATCAAACCTAAATCTTAACTTGAGAATAAGTTTGAGGCTGACTCAGTCACATGCAATATACGATTAAAGTAGAACAATTCTGTATTTCTTCGTTCGACTTATAGGCACTTAGATATGGCAGTAGTTATGACTACAGAGACTGGGTAAAATTCATATATGATCTGTTCAATTGACACTGTAATGTTTCCATATTGATACTGATATTGTTTTATCGAATTGTTCGATTCCATGTTATTTATGTTGGGGTTAGCTGTCACTGCATTATCAAACATACAAGAATGGCAAAGAATAATATTGAACAAAGCCACCGGCAATTCATTGCCGAGAAAAATAAAAAAACGGAAACCATTTATCGTTTAGACTGCTCACAAGTTATCTATGGTGGGTTCAATTGTCACTTGACTGACCTTTCGTAGTGTAGAGAGGCATCAGTTGGAAAATCAACAAATATGGTTGAAAGAAACTGTAATAAAAGCAAAGTTTTTAGTATTGTACTACAATTTTGCAAATGATTTAAATATTGTAGACTTCACTGGCTTTAAGTTTTAGGTTACCTATAGGACTGGAGTTTGTCTGCCTAAATTGATTTATATGATATGATGTGGGCTATGGCTGGAGTAACAGTAGAATTTGTACATTAGAGATTTCCTGGTTGTGCACTATCCTGTTTCGATCCTTATATGTAATCGTTTAGACTGTTCCCTTGTAACTTATTGTGCACCTAATTGCTTCTTTATTGACCCTTTGTAGTGCAGAGTGTAGTCAGATAGAAAATAAACAAAAATTATAGAAAAAAGTTCTTATATTTTAATTAAATACTGACTACAATAAACAACAAAAAGCAACTAAATATCATTTGACATTTGAGAAACGATTTAATTTCAAATCATACTCAAATTGTTATCAAACATAAACCTTCTTTTAAATTTATGAATTTAGTAAAAGCCAAAACTGAAAATTAGCATTTAAAAACAGGTTTCTTCAGAAAAATCGATTAATATCACCGAAATTTGAGCACATTGAACCGTATTAACTAATGAAAGCTCTTAGTTTATAAATTTTAAATAAAATAGTTGAAAAAAAATGTAAAACCTTATACGAAAATGCTTTATACTACAAACAAAGTATCCTTAATTTAAGGCTCAAACTGAACACACATTTGTAAATAAAGCCTTATTCAAATGTAATTGAATGAAAGATTTGATAATTTTGAATAAAATTTTCTTTAAATATATTTCTCATATCACACAAACTATTGCCATTAACTCTAAATCACACTACTACATATGAATTAGTATTGCTCTTTTAGCAATTGATTTTTGGCTGCTTGTTTTACAGCATGTGGCTGATTATATCAATATTAATGTATGTATGATTGAGTGACTATAAACACCAATGTATGCATGTGAGTAGGTGTTTGCACCTTACACTTGCACCATCCACAATCCCCAGCAAGTATCTCTCAAATATGTCTGTTGTTGTTATTGTTGTTGTTGTTGTTCTGGTTTCCATATTCATTTCCATATTAAAACAAACCAATTTTTTGCTGACTTTTCGTTCATCTTACACATTTTATTTTATGTAAATTTATTTTTTTTTCTTCTGTGTTTTGTTGTTGTTTATTTAATATACGATTTCTACGATTTTTGCTGCATCAATAATAACAACAACAGAGTATTATAATTTTGTTGCTACAATGTTGAGTTTTTGCTTTCGCTGTTATTATATACAGTGTGTAGGTTGATTGTTTAACGTCATCATTCGTACTACTGTGGTCGCTGCTGCTGTTACTGAGGCAGCTCTTTAGTGGTTTAATGCTGTTGTTGTTACTGTTTTTATTGAATCCAACCTGAAGTTGTAGTGGGTTTAATTTATAAATCTGATTTTTTTTTTCATTTCTGTTGTCTTTTCCCATAAAGTATTTTTTTTTGGTTTGTTTGAAATATTTTTGCAGCAATTTTTGTTGCTTTTGTCAGGCATCTCTTTGATGTTTGTCTGTCTGTTTTCCCGTCCACAAATGTTGCTTGGACAAACAAAACAGTTGTACAAAAAAAAAATGTTAAATAAAAATTATAATTGTCGCTTTTTTATAGACAAAAAAATCAAAAAAAAAAAAAAAAGAACAGCAAATATTAATTTAAAATTGAACTGAAGTGCATATTGTCGTAGCTGTCAGTTAAAATAATTTTTTGTTGTTGTTAGTGTCCTAGTTAAAATACCCTACAATTACCAGATTTTAAAGCATTGTTCATGTAAAATCCATAAGCATAAATGTAATAAATATTTATGTAACAAACAAAGCCATTGAATACTTTTGTAAAACAAATTGTTGCTAATTAATTAATATTGATATTAAAGAAAAGCTAAATGAAGAAACTAAAATCAATTTACAAATGATCAAAACAGAAAAAAAAACTATTACAAGAAATAGCAGCTCAAATTACTCTGCAGGTGGATTTAGATATTTTGCAACAGTTCAAATATCTAAAATTTAGATTCTAAATCCACCTGTAGAACTGCTATTTCTTGTAATAGTTTTTTTCTGTTTTGATCATTTGTAAGAACTTTGTTGACAGGAAAACAATCGATCGTGATTTTAAGTTCATACCCTGGTGGCTATGATTGTCAAACACTGTTATGAAGTAGTAATACTGTGATAAACTAAAAGTATTGTATTTAGTAATATGTTTTCTTTTCTATAATCCTTTGTAAACATTTCAAATATTACAAAATTCCTTTGCTACAACAACTTCTAATACTGTGTTCTTTCCACATGAACGCTTTAAAAATTTTATATTTTTTTTTATTCAAAATTGTCTTTCAATTTAATTCTTTAGCTGTAGGCCTGTCTGCCTCAACTTGTCGCCTAGTTACACGTATGCATTTAAATATTACAAATGATTTGATTAACAGTCGCGGCAGCGGTTGCAGTAAAAAAAAAACAACTACAGCATCATACAATGCGTTAATCGTTGTTGGCAATGTCAAAAACCGAACACTCTATTCATACTTATAGACATATTTAACCGTGTATGAATTTGAGATTATTTCACATTTGCCCAGCAGTTCATGGGTCACTTGACTTTATTTATTGATATAAATTATTGTACAAATAGTAAACATTTTGTGTCTATAAGGAATCTTGTTTCTTTTATCTCTACAATTTTTTTTAACTGAACCTTCCTTGTACCACAAAATTACAGTAAAGTGACAATTGAGAGTGCACTATTATAACTCGCAGTATTTTATTTTTACATTTTCGAATTAATATTAATCATCCATACTTAACGTGACCATCATGCTTTTGGAGGGATTATCCCGTTTTTTTTTTTTTTTTTTGAAAGCTCATCCCACCTAGATTTTATAACCCGCTTTTCAAACTAAAATCTCGCTTTTTACTGTTTTAATTTTTTTTTTGCTAATTTGAAAGAAAATATAACTATGATAACGTTTGAACTTCTTTAACCAGTTGAATTTAATTTGCTTTATTTTCCTGTCAATGACATTATATATTATTGTTAAAGTACAAAAAAAAAAAAAAAATCCAGTAATTTTCAAAAAATGAGACAAAATTTACAAAAATGATTTTTTACAAATGTCATTCTTTAAAGGTCTAATATTCTTTCGGGCATAGATGAAGGTTTTCAAAACAGCTTTTCGTTTTGTAAACACAGTTTTAGTATTTTAGAACATGATTCCAAACTGTGTCTGGAGACTTTTAGAAAATTAAAATATCTTTGAAATCGGATGAAAAACAAAAAATGCCAAATGATTGTAAATATTTCTACATGTATGTATGACAAAAGTGGCTATCTTCAAGCCCAAAAGCGTGGCCCACGTTTAAAACACAAACTTTAATGATTGGTTACCTCATGTAAAATTTTGTCCCGCTCCGACCAGACGTTTACAAATGGCAGATTTATTAAAAAAAAAAGTATTGATTCTGCTATTGATTTCTGGTTTCTGAATTATCTTCTAGAATTGTTGAATTTTGAAGAAAGTTCGGTTCCATATATTTTTTTTAAATCGTGTTTTTTTTGGATCAAAAACTTTGTATGTTTTTTTTTTAAAAGATTAAGATTTTTCAAAGTCAATTTTGCAAGCAATTGGTAGATTTGATGAATTTTAAACCGCTTAAATATAAATATGCATCTTAAACTTTGACTGCCGTATTTATAAAAAATTAAAATAGACTTCAAGTGTACTTTAAGAAAATTTTGCATGAAAATTTAGTCTTAAAGCACACTTCAAGCCTACTTTATTTTTTATAAATACGGCAATTAATTTGAAAAATGCTTTTCTTTTTAATTTTATCATGATTTCAACTATGTATTGGTTTATTTAAACCTTTAATAAGGTTTTCATTTTTAAAAAATTTCCACGCGAAAACCAAATTTTGGTTTAATCTGAAACCAAGTATTCGTTTGAACTTTATTAATATGCAGTAGTTGCAGTGCACAATTCGTTCTTAATCACTTGTACACTATATCAACGATTCTTTGGCATAGTTTTTTTAAGTTTTTGCGGCACAATTTTGTTAAAACGCTGTCATTAAATATTCTACAGTGATTCCGATTTATCTAGTTCTATAATTAATAATTTTAAAATAACAAAAAAAAAACATTTAAAAATTATAAATATGCGATTAACTTAAAACTCCCGCTTTTTTATAATTTCAAAATCCCGCTTTTTCATACTTAATATCACGCTTTTTGATAAAAACCGTCTGGTCACCTTATCCATACTGTATGTTTATGAAGTGAATAAACTAGTTAGAAGATAATTTTTGTATACAATATGCAATAAAAATATTGCAGAACTCCTTACTGAATCACATTTTCATTACTTCGTAAGTAAAAGCAAGCAATTTTGATTTTACAGTGTAAATTGTCATTGTCTAAGGAGTTTTCTTCCCCAAGTCTTTTTGTAATATTTAAATAGTTAGGATAGCTCGGAAATTACAATGTATTTTCTATAAACATCGTTGAATTAATATTAATAATGCTTGTGAAATTGAAAGTTAATTTTATAATTTTAATTAATTAATAATTTTTGCATACTATTTTTACATATTAGGATTCTACTATTTTTGACAGATTCTACCTTGTTTAATTTGCCACGTTACTAATAAAAGAAACTAACAAAAGCCTTTTTATGATACTAGTGGAACTTCTGGCCAAATAAAAATATTGAAAAACTGCTTACTGAATCACATTTTCATTACTTCGTAAGTAAAGGCAAGACATTTTGATACCATAGTTTAATATGGTCATTGTCTAAGGAGTTCTCCTTCCAAACCCGTTTGTAATATTTAAATTGTTAGGACAGCTCGAAAATTACAATGTATTTTCTATAAACATTTTGCATTAATATTAATCACACGTCCTCCTGTATCCTTTTGAATTTATTAAACTAGAGCATTTGGGCAAACTGTTTAAGATTTGATAGTTCCTGAGAATTTGTTTACTGTTTCTTTCTGTCAGATTTCTTTATTTTCTATGTGAGCCCTCTTTGCACCACAGAGGGCCAGTAAAGTGTAATGTAGCTTAATTGGTTAGCGCGTTTGATCATTAAGCATGAGTTGGTGTTTGTAGCATAGGATCGATTCCCAGCTACCGCCACTCAAACAACATCATTTTCTGATAATTATTAGTTTTATTTTTTTTTAAACAAACACAAACTGCGAATCTTTTTGGCTTGTCTGCAGAAAACACCCAGAGTCTTTGGCGGGAATCGAACCCGCAACCCTCTGACTGATAGTCCGGCACACTATCACTTATATTTATCATAACTATTATTTATCACAGCGCCCTCCTTTGAAACGCCACCGAAGTTAAATAATTAAATAAATGCTATAAAACAAGCTTTAAAATAAAGCGAATAGAATACTTACCACCAGGAACTCATCATTAGAAACAAACATAACGCGCAATAGCAGAGTTTTGATATAAAGCTTTCTTCTACTTTCATCACCTTTATTTCTTCAATCTATCCCCTTTCCAAAGAAAGTAAATCAATTAAATATAGGCATATTAATTGCCTGAGTGTTACTTCTCTTTAAAAATAAAAGAAAATAAAAAAAACTTGACAGCAGTCAAAACGATATGTAGTTCGTTTTCGTTTTTTATTCTTATTAGTAATTGATTATAATTTAGAAACAATTAGATGGTTTTGTACTCTCTCGCACTCTGTCAATTTTGTTTTTTTTTCCAACCTCATAGAGGCAATAAAGTGACAATTAACCCCACCATAGATAACATGGAAAATCGAAAAATTCGAGAAAACGTAAAGAGGAACAGTAAAGTATCAATCGAACTTACTTTTTACCCAGTCTGTCTGTTATAATAGTGCGCCTAGTGTTAAATAACAGATCCACAGGGTTTATTTACTTTAGTCATATGTTGCATGTGGCAGTCATTTTAGTCAGTATGCGAGGCGAAAACGTTGCATATAACTCTAACATTTGTTTGTTGTGTGTGCGGTCGTCGTATTAAATTTATGAAAAATTACCAAATAAGTGAATTTTTGTTTGTTGTAAGTTTTTTTTTGGAGTGGTGGTATGGGGGGGGGGGTATTTTTCATTTTGTAATTTACTGTTAAATAGGTTTTGATTAATGGCTCGCAATTAATTATATCTTTTGTATTTAAGCATGTTTTGCTTAAAGAAAATAAAAATGTGTACAGAAAAGTGTGGAGTTTTATCTTTTATAATCTCTTTTTTTGTGTGCAACAATACTTACTACCGTTCAATATTTAAATTGCAAATAAAACATAATTAATGTGTTTTTAAGTTTTTGCGTTTTTTTTTTTTTTTGTTGTAAAATATTTGATACTGCAGCAGGGTAAATTTTGGTAGGTATGTAATAAGTGGTTTTCTTAAATTATGGGGGAGCTGCCAATATAAATTGTAATTTGTTTGATTGTGGTGCGTAGTTTCAATTGGGTGTTGAGTAGGGTATTGAACAATAAATAAATCCTGTAAAGACTTAGGTCAACTTGCCTTGAATTTGCAATTTAAATGCTGTTGAAGTTTTTATATTTTTGCATAGCTAGGCAATATTTCCAAACATGTTATTTTGGAGGAATTTTAAGATCAATTACTGCTCTTTCGGCATAAAAATATTAAAGTACTTCTGAGTAGTACATCATATTTTCATTACTTCACAAGTAAAAGCAATCAAATATTTTAGAAACATAAACAGGTTTTGATTTTACGATGTACAAAGTTTTTTATCTAAAACGTTTGCAAAGTTTAAATATTTCAGATAAGATAAGTTTAAATTTATTGTAAACCTCATTGAATTAATATTAATCATACGTTCAGTATACATTTGAAATCAATAAACACATTAGAAGATCATCTTTGCATACTATTTACGTGTAAAGAATTTATCGTTTCTAAAAGATGCTGAATGGTCATATATGTCAATAATTTCACAACAGTAAAGTTTCTTATTCGAAGCGTACTTCTAGAAATATTGGCCAAATAAAAAAAGTACTTCTTAGTGCATAAATTTTGAAAGTAAAACTAAGATTATTTTTTGAAAATACAAAGAGTTTTTGCTTTCAAAGTATAAAATGTCTCATTGACTAAGGACTTTTCTTTCGAATATAGTTGGCCATGTTTATTAAATATTTAAGATAGTTTGAATATAAAAAATTAATTTTCATTAAACATCTTCGAGTTAATAGCAATCATACGTTCTGTAAGCTTTTGTGATGAAAAAACAAGTTACTAATGCTTACCATTTAAGATTATATCGCTTCAGAGAGAGATTCTGAATGTTTATATTAGCCAAATAACTAATACTTAAAAAGCACCACACTCTTCTGTCGAATTCTAATGAAGTACTTCTTAGTGCATCACGTTTTCATTATTTTGGGGGTAAAATCAAGATTATAATTTAGAAATGCAAGCACATTAATGTAGCAAATTTTTCTAAAAGTCCTTACACAAACTTTTCTTTCAAAATCAGTTTGCAATATTGAAATATTTCAACGACAACACATTTTCTTTAAAACTATTTAAATTAATATTAATTATACGTCCAATTCGATGATTCGATGTTAAGCTTAATAACAAAGCTGTGACATTTTAAAACCCTTGCAGAAGTAAATTATGGTAGTAAAAAAACTTGAATGGATTTAATAGAAAAACCTCAGACTAAATATTAATCTTATGCAAAGTAGGCTTATGTAATAAAAATACAAATTTAAAGAAATTACATGAGATTTTTACACCAGTATTGTAATTTTATTAAGATTTTATAATTCCCATAATGTGCTCTTAAGTCTTTGCTTTCTAAAATCATTTCAATTCTTTAAATATTTCAAATAGTAAAATAATTATAATGAATTTCCTATTACAACTTATAAATTAATAATAATCATACGTTCCGCATATTAATATAATAGAGATATATGTAGATGTAAATAAGTTACATAAGCTTTTGTTAGGAAATGTTGTTTAGTTGTTAATATTATGGTTTAAGAAAGGCGCTGTCCGTTTTTAGATTAACAATTAATTAATGCAAATACAGTGTCGCCATAACCTAAAGTCGTTTCTTTCTGAAACCTTTTCAAATAATTAAATACTCAAAATACTGAAGAAATTACAATAAATTTTATTAAATAAACTTTATATTAATATTCGTCATACGTCATGTATGATTTTTCCAAAGATATGTAGATTTAAACAAGTTATATGATATATATTTATTTAATATTTTATTTACTTGAGGGAGCCTCTACCTGTGGTTAGACTTACCAATAAACTGATAAAAGTATAATATCGTTATAGCCTAAATTTTTCGCTTTCAGAATCCATTTTCAATTGTTTAATTACTCGAAATACTAAAGAAAATATAATGAATTAATCTTTAATAACCTATGAAATAATATTCATCATACGTCATGCATGATTTTGTCATAAAAATATAAATTTAAATAAGTTGCATGACCATTTTTATATATTTTATTTACTTGAGTTAGCCTCTGCCCGTCGTTAGATTTGTTAATAAACTGATAAAAGTATAATATCGATTAGCCTGAAGTTTTAGCTTTCACAATGCATTTAAATTGTTTAGTTACTCGTAATAGTAAAGAAATTACAATGAATTCTCCTTAACTATCTATGAATGAATATTAATCATACGTCGTGTTTGATTTTTTAATTGAAAAATAGATTTAATCAATTGGCAAGTAAATTTATACACATTTTGTTGACTTTTTGAGATTAAATGAATGTTATAAGACTCTACACTTTAGAATTTTTCAAAAATGTCGAAATAAATAGAATATAGAGCTCATAACCATTACAGAATCTATATCAAATTTAAATATTTCAAATAGCAAACCAAATACTTCCATTATTTTTAAAAACCTACGATACAATCTGATGATCTAATACATTTTGTAGTATTTTTTAGAATAACTATTTGCTTTTTTTTCTATTATGGTAATCCATGCCGTTGTCTAGTTCTTAGTAATGTAGGCGGTAGTTAGTATTCGTTGCAAATTATGTTCATCAGTTATGTTTATATCTGTTCTTTATAAATATATAAATAAGTATATAAGTACATACTGCTCTTTCCAGCTGCAGAATTAAGTAAAGTATTTAACTAAATTCCAATAATGGAACAACATTTAATACCACTTTATAAGTTTCTAAGTATATATTTGCTAACGAAGAACGACAAGCGAAGCAGGGTTTATGGCTTAAGAGCACTCTCGAAAACAAAAATACAAAGAAAAAAATAAATAAACCAACCAAGAGCAAAAACAAAGAAATATTTAAGCAATAATCCCAAAATAAGTACTTTGAGTTTTTTTCTACAAAATTTTTCCCAGCTACTCTAAATATTTTTTCATTTTTCTTGTTGTTTTTTTGCACCAAACATCAGCTAAACCAACAAAGCAAAAGTTTATGTGAACAACAAAAAACTCTCTTGATGACTTTCAAGTTCATATAATGATGGTACGTTAATACTACTGGCTGGTAGTAACACTGGTTGGTGTAAAATACATGCATACTATATAAAAAACTACCCAAACCTGCACATAATGCCAGCAGCCCAACCAATCTGCCAGCCAAAAGCAGCCATCGAACATCAACATTTATGAGGCCAAATCTTTGGCAAAATGGATAAATGAGAGCAATAAAAAAAAGCGCAAACAAAGTAGAAAACTCAAAATTGCTGCTGTGCTGACACTTGGACTAAAGATTATTTGCGCTAGTGCTGAACATTTCTGCCTCCCCCTCTATACACGGCCCAAATAACAATGATGTCAACTGCAATGTTATTAGTAGTTGCTTAAACGGAAAAGGAAATAATAAACTGTGTTTTAAGACGCAATTAACTACTTAGTTGAGAAGTTGAGTTGAGAATTTGTATGGCAGTTGTAAATTTGGAAGAATACCTCCTAATAATAGGCTTGTTTCTGCAATTGGGTGTAATGTTGCCATAGCACAAAGTTTTCGCTTTCAGAAGCCATTTAAATTATTTAAATATTTAAAATACCAAAAAAAAAAAACGCATAATGATTTTTCATTAACAACCTTTGAATTAATATTAATCATACGTCATGCATGTTTTTAACAGAACTAAGAATTTAAACAACTTGCATGGAATTTTTGACCAGTACATTAACTTGAGAGTTGTTTTGTTCGTTGTAAGATTTAACTAGCAACTGTTAAAACTAGAATGTGGCAAAAGCTTAAAGTCTTGGATTTCATAATCCGTTTCAAATGTTTACATATTTAAAATACTGAAGAAATTATAATACAGTTTCTTTAGCTATCAATTAATTAATATTAATCGTACGTCATATATGATTTTTGAATAAAAATATGGTTTGAAACAAGTTGTATGCAATACATATTTGAAATATTTTAAAGGAGAGGCTCTGCAAAATTCAATACCCGCCAAATTGTCACTACTGTACCAACTTATTAAAAAAAAAAAAGCTTGAATTGTGTGTTCTGACAATGACTGAGTATTTAGTAGAAGTGGAATAAAACAGATGAGTTGATAAAAGTGTACAACAACACTTCTATGAGTTATACAACCACTATTTACCGATTTATTTAAATGACTTCACTTCACTATTTAAGTCAACAATAATGTCAAGCTGCTGCTGATGCTGCTGGTAGTGGAAAATAAGAAAAAAACGGTTAAGAATTACTCGTATAGCTGAAAATCTGTATAAGGACATCTGCAAACTTCAGGAACGAACAAAAAGCTAAGAAAATTTCTTACACTCGACAATGAATGGTTGGTTGGCTGGCTGACTGACTGCTCTTTAAACTACAATCGATAATTTCAAGAGGTGAAAATGAATTGTTGATGTCGTTCTTTTTTCTAATGCACAAAGAGGTTTTGAATAGAAGAGAGTTTTTATGACTCATTTTATAATTTAATTGCAAATAAAGCATTAAAATTGTTGTATTTCTATGAGTACATTAAATTATGCTGCTTAAAATTAAGAAGAGCAGTAACCACCAAGTGCTTTATATCTTTATATCTTATCTTGTATAATTAAGTATTCCAGCATAAAATATTGAAGTAATTCTTACCTCATTACAATGTTATTACTGCCTAAATTGCGGTATTTATAATTATATGGGTTTTTGCTTTCTTTCAACTAATTTATTTTGTTGAGGACCCTGTGGGTTCGGCAAATAATTATCATGCTTGGACTGGGATGATGCTAAGAACTGATACATTTGCAACTGCATAATCACCTATTGCACTACATAGAAGAGTCCTTTAAAATAGTGCAGATAATATGTTACGCACTTACATGCTCTGTTGTAATCTGACCAGATAATTGATATTGATGTTTGGCAGTCTTAATACTTACCGATCACGTTCATCTCACGGTGGCCATGAGAGCCGACCACTTATTTAACTAATAACATCTATGATAACTGGTAACTGTTTCGAGTTTGTTATGAAATTTACAATAAATTGATTGGAGTTTTTTTTAAATGTTTTGCTTCTATTTTGAAATATTTGTACAATATAACTTTATTCAAAGTATTAACCATTGCTAGCTATGTCCTCTTCTCATATTTCTGGCAACGTATAGATTTTGCGCCAAAACAACTGCTCATATTTTGAGGACCAGAATACATATATCGAGCCAATTTCGGATATCCTGTTCTAAAGTAAAGCGTTTCCCAGAGCGAGTCTTCTGCATCGATCGAAAGAAGTGGTAGTAGGACGGGGCAAGATCTGCACTCTAAGGCGGGCGAGACAAAACTTTCCAACCACTTCTTTCTAAATTGTTTTTAACAGGTATTGAGTGCAATATGTCCGTGATCCGTTGTCATAATGTAATAATATGATTTCATGTCTGGACGTCTATTCTGGACGTTTTTCGGCCTACACATAGAGCAAAAATATAGTTGTACATGTTAACGACAACAATGTCAACATTTTTACAAGTTTTCAATAATATTATTATCACTGTAATAATTTTTATGATTGCGGTAACCATTATATGGTTAAGTTACGATTCAAATAATAACTACAATCATATATACGATTGTAGTAACTATGTATATACATATTTGTGGCAATCATGTTTATGATGAATCCCTTTATCATAATTTATTGCTCTTTGATTATGATAGAGAACAACAAAATATGGTATAATTTTTCATCATAAAACTAATCACCATAAACATTGCATAATTGTTATAATCATATATATGATTGCTATAATCATGTGAATAGTAACTTAACCATATAAATAGTTACAGTGAAATCATATAAATAGTTCCAGTGACAATAAGATTTAAAAAAAAAAATTCTAAAATGTTGAAATAGTTGTGATAAACATGCACAACTATTTTTTTTCTTTGTGTGTATGATCTCTTCAAACGAAGCAGTTGCATTCGGTAAAAATGCCCTGTGATGTTCTGTTCATAATAAGTAGCACCTTTTAAGTCTCATGAAGTACACAGCATTATCTTAACGTCAATGATATTTGGCTTTGGCCAGGCTTTACATGCGATCTAATAAACTTTGACAATTTCATTCATTTTACATCACAAGTAATGACTCCGTTTCATAAGGTAACTACTTTTGGATGAATACTGCTGCTCGCAAACGTTTTTGAAATTGCTGCTTTAGTAACTCCTAATGATTTTACAAGCTCTTCTTGAGCTTGACAACAGTCTTCATGGAGTAATACCTTTAATATTTGCTCTCAAAACTTATTTGGCTGGCCTGGAAGATATTTGTCTTCTAAGTTAGAATTACCACTTCTGACCATAATAAACCACGTTGAAATTAATTGACACATTCAATCGGTAAGCAATATGTGTGATTCAGCGCACTCTTTTTGAAATTGAAGACATCTATTATAAATAAATATACTGTACATTTAAGTTATAAATCCAATATAAAATATAGTTGTACATGGTCAGCGCAATCATTACATTCATTTTATGATTACAGCAACTATAAAATTGTAAAAATACATGATTCACATGATTGTAGCAATCTTATATATGTTTTACATTAATTGAGCATATATTTGTGACAGTGTACTGCGAATGCTTGAATTGATGAGCAAATTAATTCAAACAAATTTATTTGAACACTTTTTGATTCGCGAATTTAATATATAAAATTCGCAAAATTTTAACAAATTATGTAATTCCACTTTTAAGAAATACTTCAATATATTTTTGCTTGGTAAACAGATAACTCACTTATTAAACTTTTCAAAATTTGCACCTTTATTAATAGTATTTATTGCACAATAAATTCAAGGTAGTAATAGCAATTTGTTATAAATATAGAGAAAAGGCCAGCTGTTGTTGTATTTTAAGTCAATTTGATCTATATTAAAAGAAAAAAAAAATTAAAACAGAATGCAGGTGTTGAAACATGTCATATGTTGTCGATACTAGCACTACTGTTGTTGATGTTTTTGCTGCCTTAATAAGTTTTTGTGTAGTTGTTGTTTTTCTCCAATTCTCTTGTTGCCTGGCTTCTTGTGGTCACCACAAAATGTACACTTAGTGAAGATACATACATACAGGTATGTAAGTACTTGTAAGCACTACCAGTACAAATTAGTGCATGTTGCATGTATGCATTTATTTTTATATAAAAGAACGTCTGTATGCATATATGAATTTATATGATGATAATGACTTTTAATGCTTCTGGTCTCAGCCATTAACTCATCCATCCAAACATTCGAGCAGGCATCACACATCAAGCAAATGTGGCCAATGTAAAAATGGGTTTTAAAAGAATGTCTGCATGAATATTTGCAATAATAATATTAAACTTGATCGATTTGTTGACAACTGGTGATATCTTTAATGAAATCAAATAGGGTTGGCCAAGATTTCTCTCCAGCTGCTTGTGTGGAATACAGAGTCAAAGAAAAAGGGGGAGAGTTTTAAATTTTAAATTAAATTTAATTGATATGTTCTTTTTCATTAAGCGAAACTCGTTGATGAAAGTATTATTGGCGTTCCTGTTGCGTTTGTGTAAAAAATCTCATCATTGTTCGTGCCCCAGTGCTGTGTTTGGTTGCCATTTGCGTAAAATGCTGTCATTATAGCAATTTAGAAATTGAACTAATTCTTTGCTGAAACTGTGGTAAACACGTTTTTTGTTTATACACGTGTATTTATGAATTATAATTTTTTTGTATTGTTGCACCCTAAACTACAGAAGATGCATTTACACATGTGATGGCCGTCTGTTGTGTGGTTATCTGACCCTGCCCATGCCCCTTCTTCCGCCTGTTATTCTCAAGTGGCAAAAGGATTGCACAATCTTAATACAGTTTTTTTTTCATATATTGTTTTATGCTCATATTCAAACACTTTTTTGTAATTTTTTTTCTTTAACATACTCAAGTGCCATTATTCTTTTATTTTTTTTGTTTAATATTATCTGCCTGTGAAAAAATATTGATGAACTTAGTGATGTGTCTGTGCAACAGAAATATGATGTAAACCACAAAAAACAATAATAAAAACAACAAGTGCAATAACAATAACATTAAGATAAAACAAAAAATAAATAAACTGATAAATGTTGATGTAATTTGATTTTTTAAATATACAGAAATAAACATTCATATAAACGTACATAGCCAAGAATTATTTAAAAAAACTTTTGACAAATTTTCATATTTTCAATTTCTTATCATAATATAATTTTAATAATTTTAAATTAAAATTTTAGGTTTTTTTTAATTTAAGGTTTTTCAAATCTAAGCAAAGCTCTTAATTGCATATTTAAGGGCCCGATTATCGTATACAACACTAAAATGTTGTGAACGGTAATCCGGGTCTAAATTTAATTTTTGGTTGACATGAAAATAATTTTTGATCAAAAATTAAGATTTATTCAATTTGATATTGAACGTACATAATTCTCTAAAATTTCTCAAACCTAAGCGGAGGTTTTGAATTTCTCATTTAATTTCAGTTTAAGGTTGATATGAAAATAATTTTTGAACAAAAATTGAAGTTTTACAATTTAAATTCAAACGTACGCACTTCAGTAGGATTTCTAAATATAAGGTTTGAACTTTATATTTCAATTAAGTTAAAAAATTTTGATTTTTTCAATTTGATATCAAATGTAATTCTCCAAGGTTGCTCAAATCTAAAACTATGCTTTGAATTTGTCTTTTTTATTCAATTTAAAGGAATCTAAAAATAGTTTTTAATAACAAATTTATATTCTTTCTATTTGATATCAAACGTAATTCTCTAAGGTTTCCAAAACGTAAGAATCGGTTTTAAATGTCTCACCCTAATGGTATTTAAGCTTGATAAAAATAATTGTAACAAAAATTTAGATTTGTTTCTATTTCATATTAAACATAATTCTCTAAGGTTTTTCAGATTGATATGATAATAATTATTGATTGCAAATATAGATTTTACAAGGTTTCTCAATTCTAAAAGTAGGATTTGAATTTGTCACTTAAAAAAAATTTGTGGTTGTTATGAAAATAATGTTTGATCAAAAACTAAAATTTTTTAAATTTTATAACAAATGTAATTCCCTAAGGTTTCTCAAACCTAAGCATATGGTTTAAATTTCTCACTTTAATTATGTTTATGGTTGTTATGAAAATCATTTTTCCTCAAAAATTTTATTTTTTTTAATTTGATATCAAACGTAATTCTCTAAGGTTTCTCAAACATAAGCGGAATTTTAAATTTTATACATAAATTCTATTTCAGCTTGATTTGTTAAAGCTTGTTATTAAAACGTTATTCTCTATGGTTTCTCGAATCTGAACATTGGGTTTGAATTTGTCACTTAAATTAAATTTAGGGTTGATATGAATATAATTTTTAAGAAACGGTTCTGAATTAGATATTAAATCTTATTCTTAAATCGTTCTCAAACCTAAATTTATACCTAATTTCATTGAAAATTCTGTTTTCTTAATTGGTTAGCAATTATTAAGCTTGTAGGCAATATATAATTTATACTTAAGAAATACTTTATATTAAAAATACTTTACACTTAACAATAATTATTAATACTTTCGATTTTGAAATCAAAAAATGAAATAAAAGACACAAGAAAAATTATTATTGATAAAAATACAAGCTTAAAAGTTGCCTTCTAATTAAAATAATTTTAATCTGAATTATTACTAATTTTTCAAGCTTAAGGTCTTTTTTTTATATATAAAAAACTTTTTAACGTTTATTTAAATCCAAAAAAGACCTTAATCTTGAAACATTAGTAATAATTGAAATAATAAAGGTCGAATAAAAATACATATTAATTTTAATCTGTTTCAATTGGTGACCCCGACGTGATTTAATTTTCATGTACACCAGATGCCAGCAACACGTTCTACAACTCAACATCAGCCGATGTTCCGAATCTTGCAGCTGGTGATACACCCACCCCTAATTCAACTTTTGCAATGAAAATCCCTCGATTCTGGAAAGAAAATCCGCTCCTGTGGTTTGCACAAATTGAAGCTCAATTTACATTACACCACGTTACCAATGAGGAGACGAAATATTTTATCATCCTGGCTGATTGGATGCTGAAGTACTTAGTCAAGAGAGTGATATTGTTATGAATCATCTCTGTTTCCGAAGAAAAATGCATCAAGACTCTGTTGACAACTGTGGAAATTGGAGATAAAAAGCCAAGTGCCCTGTTACGAGAAATGAAAAATCCAGCAAATGGTGGTGTTACCGAAGATTTTTTGCGAACCATGTGGTTACAAAGATTACCATACCAAACTCAAGCTATTTTAGCAACATCTTCCGAACCTCTAGATAATCTTGTTAAAATGGCTGACAAAATTGGTGATATACAAATTCCACGAAACACAAGCATTTCTGAAATTACTTCTACTACTGAACTTTCCGAAATTAAAGCACAGATTCAAAGCATCAACACTGCTCTACGTAATCTGAAAACATCTAGAAGAAACAGATCGAGAGAATCACATGGCAGTTCCAGCCGAAACTCATCTTCTGGTAGAATTTGCTATTATCATCGTAAGTGTCGTCCTCCATGTTATTTGGCGAGTTACAAGCCGCATAAAAATATAATTGCTTTGAATTGATTTGTTTTAAACTTGATTATTTATGACAAAAAATAACATTTTACCACCTCAAAAGCTAAAGAAATATTATGTAAATTGAGAAAAAACGTTGTTTTTCGAAGGAAATTTGATTTCTTTTCATTATTTTATTTAAATGATTAAAAATATAATACTCATTTAAATATTAAACAAACATTTTTTCCTGATATTAATTTTCTTTGATTTTTCTTTTATTTTTAGGTAAGTCTAAATATTTAACTGAAGCAAAATTTATTTGGAAATTGTAAATAGTAAGTACATACATCTATACAATAATAATCAGTGGTGAACTTTTATTCTAATAGAGAGTTATATTAAAATTATCGATTCTTTTATATTAAGTGTTAGAACAAGAACTGACTGCCGGGGAATAAATGAGGAGACTAGTTCTTGGTTACCTTCCATTTCACATTTCCTTGACTTTATAAAATAAAAATTTAAGTTTCAATGAAAAAGAATTCACTAGTCAATGATTTTATTTTTCACTATTTTTGTACAACATTTTGAAATATTTTTCAACATCTTTGGAAGTTCTTTTTCGCTGGTCTTCAATTTCTGTGATTTGATTTTAATTTTTATAAATAAATAAATTCTATTAATAAAAATCTATTTTCATTGATTATAGCCTTTGGAAAAGTTAAACAAATATAGTAAAATTGTAGCAAAGAAATAATTTTAATAATTTCATATTGTATTTTTTAAAAGGGCTTTGATTTTTTTTATTAAAGCGTTACCTATCCATAATTTATTCCTAATATCGCGTGTTATATTTATGAACATCGAAAATCATGATTTGTTAATTCAAATATATAACATTCATACATTGTTGTTGGGAAACCATTATTTTGAAATGAAAAATGAGCTAAAAGCCAAAAAGAAACAATTAATAAATAGAAAAGTTTTAAGCTTCTCTAAAAGATGGTAGGAATAATTTTTAATATGGAATTAAGAATAAGACAAACTTGTATTAAATACATGGCTTTTAGATGTAGACTTGCGACTTCAGATCCACACTGTAAATAGTCAAGCGGCGTTAAATCGCACGATCGTGGAGGCTAATTCACAATTAGAGGATTATCATAACTCTAAATATGGCAGTTCTATTTATGGACTTATACGTTCAACCAAACGTGAGTGGAATTTCGTATTTTGAACAGAACCATGATTCCAGTCTATTCATGTTGAAATGCCAAACAAACTAAACATACTCGTTTATCACTGAAAAAATGGCCGCCATTTAAAAAAGTGTTGCCAACTTATAGTTCTTTACATCTAAAAAACCACCCTTTATTAGATTGTCATTTAATTTGTGATGTGTAATTATAAATATAAGTTGATACGACGATATCCGACGTTAATTGAAATCAACTTTCCGGAGTCCCTAAATATAGGACAGATACTAATCGTATATCAAAATATCTAATATACACTTTAGAATCTTGCTATTGAAAATCAGAAGAATTGATTTGTAAATAACTGAGATATGAATCAAAAATCACGACTACCTAGATTTTTGGAAATATTGCTGAATATATGAGTATCTGGATTAATAACTAATTGAGCACATACACAATGTGTATGAAATTATGAAATTAAAGATATTACACATGGCAAATATTTACTCAAAAAAACGTAACTATTTGTTTTAGCAGAAATTTATTTGACGTTGTTTACTCTTATAAGAGTTTTGCAAGATCAAACAGCATCAAATAAAATTAAACTAAATATTTGTTGTGGCCTGTATTGTCCTAAATAAACGAAGTTTTATTTATTTATTTTTTTTTTTGAAATAAAATAAAAGAATTCAAAAATATTTTTTTAGTGGATACGTCTTTTTCCGCAAATATTTGCCACGTGCAACCATACCTTTCTTTTTCCTTGTTTACTTGTCATAAAACTGACTATATTTTAGATACTTATAGCTAAGGTAGTTGATATAAAGATGTCCGTCTATCTGCATGTTAGTTGAAATCAACTTTCCGAAGGCCCTAAATATCAGATTCCTGCAAATCGTGTATCATTATATGTGATATATATTTAAGCATCTTGGTATGGAAAATCAGACAAATCGCTGTATAAATGACTAAGATATAATCATAAAATTACGACCACCTTGATTAAACGATATAACGAAGTCTGTCTTTTTTTATGTTAGTTGAAATCATCTCTCCGAAGACCCCAAAATTCCAAGTAATATAAATCATATATCTATCTATGGGAAAGACGTTTAACAATCTTGGTATTAAAAATTTGTAAAATCTACCCATAAATAGCAGAGATATGAATCAAAAATCACGACTACCATAATTTTTGAAAATATTGCTGTATATATCTTGGTTACTAATTAATCCAGATAGTAATTAAGTACATCGACAATATGTATATGAAACGAAAGGTATTTCACAGGCCTTTCCTTTTCCTTTAGGACTATTTTAAGCATAAATCCATATAAGAAAGAATTAAATTTACTTTTTAAGTAGATCAGTTCGTTTTTAGCAATTGTCAAACATTTCTCACAGTGCTGTTAGAGTTAGTTTGAGGCTTACTTTATATATTTGCCACAAAAGGTGGCGGCAAATTACTGCATTTTGTTTTTAAAAATATCTGAATTACTAATCGAATCTTAAGCCCTTATTCACTTAATCCCAATTTATTTATTGTACACAGAAAAAAATATCTTAACAAGTTTAAACAAACAGTTTAGGTATCCCATGTGTTATAATTTTTGTTGCTGTAGTTGTTGGCTGTTGGCTGTTGGCTGTTGTTGTTATTGTAGTGTTTGTTTTAAATCAGACAACAGACACATTTATAGATAAACAGGTACGAAGAAAACATGAACAGGAAAGAAACCTAACTGAAGAAAACGCCAACAACACGAAACAAACAGAAATTTTAACCAAGACATCGTTGGCTTTGGCAAATGATGAGGAGCACAGTGGGCATTAAAAGGGCAAAAATATAAATAAAATATTTGTTTGTGCAAACACTAGACAGAAATCTAAGTTATAGGCTTCATATAATGGGTCTAATCTTTGATTTGCAACAAAATTGGCATTGATAACTTTACCTGGTTGAATATTTGAGATACGTTTTCACTATTAAACCAAGGTTCAAATAAAAATATGCTTCTACCTCTTGATTTTGTTGTGCTACTACATTTCTATATACTCTTAACAATATTCTGAATTTATCGTGCTGAAATTTGAAAAAAAACAATTCTAATGCTCTTTACATGGAGCCATTTACAAATTGTAAATTCTTGAATAATTAAAAATATATATTTTTTTATAACCCACTGTGCATTCGTGTCAAATACCATGATGATGATGATGATTACAAATTCAGATGATAATGATGATGATTTGGCTGTTGTGATATTGATGATGATAGTTTTGTCATCAGACGTTTTTGCAGAATATAGTGGCTTAAGAAAGACGTGTCTGTCTGTCTTAATTCTCCGTCTGTCTGTTTCTTCTCTGTCTGCGCGTCTGCTAGATGTCTTGGTCTTATTGTGGCTTAAACCGGCCACTTTATGAGTATTTTTCTTTTGCATTTCTGTTGTTTTTTGTTTTTTGTTTTTTGCTCTGTTACGGTGTTAAACGAAATGGCGTGTAATCGAAACCACATCATTGATTTCCTGTGTTAGTTAAAAGTCCAAGACAAAATATTTGAAAATGAAATGCCTGCTTGTACGTTCTTGTTACAAAAAAGAAAAAAGAAACTGGCGTATAAGTAAACTATGGGGAAGAAAATCATTTTCTCCTTTACTGCTTACGGCGACGACGGCATACTAGAAATTCTAGTCTTGAAATACTTGAAATACAATACAATAGAATGCAGTGTAGAGCAGCAATTTTGCTGCTTGCTCTTAATGTACGTTTTTAAACATATCAAGTGGCTTTAATAGCCCCTACTTGGAGCACTTAAAAAGAGGCTTTGAATAAAGTACTACTGTTTGTATATCTAAAAAACAATAAATCGCATGTTTTAGGGGGTAAAAGGGGATAAAAAAGCTAAACGCTGTTACTTTAGCAACTAAACTAATAAATATTAAATTAGGAAATCGTTCTTAAATATTAAACATTGGTACAACTCATTAATTTGAAAACATTATCAATTTGCTATCAAATCTTTAGTTTTTCTGGGGAGTCCTTCAGGGGAAATTGTTATTTTTTTCTTCATTTTCAGGGTACTTTTTAAGGATATTTTGTATGCATGAATATAGTAACATTAATTTGGACTGTATGCTACTGGAAAAAAATAAGAATCGTAATAAAGGAGTCTTACCTTACCTTTACTGAGTGAAATACAAATCAGTTAAAGATAGACTTAATAATAATTCATATGGCCTCAATATCAAAAATCTTAAATTCTTATTAACAATCTGTGATGACTCGTATTTCGGATTTACAATTTCTTTTTCATATAAAACGTAAAAATTTCATAAATCCTTAATAACTTTGTAAATATGTGCTTCAATGAGAAAAAGCAACCAATCTGTAGTCACTCAAATTTCTGACTCAACAAAACTTTTTTCACACAAAAAGTCAAAATTTCTTGAATCTTATAATTTGCAATTTGGACAATTTGACAACAAAAATGATCTAGTGAAAACGCGGCCTAAATACTTTTTTTTTTATTTAAATAATTTTATTATTATTTTTTATTTTAACACAATTGTTGTATTTTAATTTTTTTAGCCTTTTACTTTTTTGATTTTATTTTCTCCTTTGACGTTTATCTTGCATTTGGCACTTACTTGCTAGTAATATTCCAATAAAAACAGAATCAGCGTTGTCTGTTTTCGCATTCAAGTACAGAAACGCTTTTTTCTCACAAATCGAGAAACGATGGAGTTTTTTATTTCACACTTCATGTGAGAAATTTTATAATGCGAGAAATACAGCAACAAGCTACAGATTAAGCTTATTTTCTCATAAAACTCTGCTTAAGTTTTCAATAAAAAAATCGATTATAATATTAAACATTGTATTGCCTTAATTTAGATTTATAGACTTCGAGTGGACGCTGAGTTGTTTATTCCATTGTATGAATATTGTATTCTCTGATTACTAATCTTTGTATCAGAAAGTGGAAGAAATTATCTTGTTGATACAGCTGTCGCTGGGCTCACAATTTTTAAGCTAGTGGAACTTAGGTCGTTTCAGCGTAAAAATCCGATTGTCGTGGAAACGAACCTGACTGTTATTTTCCTTGATTTCTATTTCTTCTGCTTCTAGTAGTTAGAAAAAAATTTCGGATTGCCGAGTAGACAATCTTTAAATGAGAGAAGGTCGAGTCGTTACGAGGCGTAGGTCCCACTACCATGAAAACATGCAAGTATGTTAGTTTCTTTGATTTATATTTCATCTGTCAATAACAGTGAAAATATTTACCAGCAAATGCAAATCAATTTAATACATGAAATGGAAAAACTAACCAGAAAATCCATATAAATTTGTGGCTAAGCAGGGTATTTAAAATTCGCTTCCGGTACAAAACAACAACAAAAAAAAAAAACTCTTTTTCTCATACTACTACTCTCCCTCATCTCGTATTTGCTTTTTAACTTCATTTCTTTGTTGTATTTTTATACACTACTTTTTTCATGGCATATTCTGGTTTTTAGTTGCACATCCTTTTTGTATATAAATATTTTAAGATTTTCAAGTTGTTGTTGTTGTTTTTGTTATTATTGTTTTTGATGCTGTGTGTTTTTTGTGTTTGTTTACATTTAGTATAAACTATACTATAGAATCTATAGAACTGGGGTTTCTATATGCATATGTATATACATTAGGAGGGCGCCGTTGGTAAGACATCAAAATAATATGTTTTAATATTCTGAATACAATATGTCAAAAACAAAATACACACGTTTATATGAGAGTGACTATATTGACGACAGCAGGCAATACGACTGCAGGTTGTTGTCCATGTAATTTCTATTATTGTTGGCGACAAAACATAAACAGTATTGACCATATAACAAAATATGTGAAACAAATTAGTGCTTAGAAATATTTATTATTATACTATCAGCCCATTCATGAATAAAAATTCCGCGGGAGTTTTTTCCCTTTTTACTTTTTTAACATTGAATTTGAATAGGAAAAAGAGAAAAGGGAAACAACTCCTGCGGAATTTTTATTCATGATTGGGCTGTATGTTATTATATTATACATATTTCCATTATGTTATAAGCGTGACCGACAAAAAGAAAATTCAACAGTATTCTTTAGTCTAAGGCTTTATTTAATGGAATTTATTTTTTAATTTTCAAGGAAAAAACGCAACTTAAAAAAAAAAACAAAGTAAGTAGTGGCATCATTGAAATATAAATGACTTGCGTCGACAGCTGTTTATATTTTCATTGTTTTGTTTGATTAAAGTTTGTAAGTGTTTTTTTTTTTTTTTTTGTTTAAGATTTATTATTGTTATTGTTTTTCTTTACTTTTTTGTTGTATTTTAGTAATAGCTTCTATAAAATCAACAAAATTCTCTTCAGCCATTGTGTTATTTAAAAGTCGAAGAATAAATTCATTTTTTATTAAAACGTCAGATTACGGGATCAGCTGCTGACTATTTAGCTGTCGTTTTCAAAATAATTAAATAGCTGGCTACAGGGCGGCATAAGTACCCAGCGGCATTTGCACTCTTGTAGTTGTGTAGCCTGCTCGAATGTGTTTAATGCTTTAAGTAAAATAAAATATTTGTTGGGTTACGTTTAACATTTCACCAAATACAAGCATATTTAGTTTGTATTTGGTGATTTTTTAAAGACAGTTCAATCATATCCCATTTTTTATGATTTTTTCTTAAACATTTGATATTTTGTAAAGATTAATTTTGAGTTATATAATTTACCAGAAAATTTATTTCTATTTGGTTTAGTAATTCCTTATAGTGGCAGTTTTAATAATTTTGTGTGCTTTGAAATGTTTTTCGGATGCCATCCTAATATCAATGCATATGTTTGTTCTTACTACTGCATGTAGATATGAGTTTGTTGGTCTTCATATAATTCGTTAGTTTGTTGTATTGGCTGTTGTTGTTGCTGTTTTTGAAAGAACAAACAAGATTTCATTTCGCACAAACATGGAAGTAAACAATTCATTGAACTTTCGCATAAAATGCTCTCAAGGTTATCAACTCAACTTGTCCGGTACATAAGTATGTATATACATACGAATATACATACGAATATACATACATATGTACATATGTATATATACAAATCCATATATATGTTTAAATATTTATTTATAAATGTATACACATGTATGTATGTATCAATGTTTGTCCATTTTCATATATAGTATTAATGTGCGAGTTGATTGCAACAAAAACTACAACAAATATACTTAATATTCTACTCTAAATTAGCAACAACTGCAGCAACAATTCATAAGCTGTTCCATATCAGTGATGGAAAATTCAATACTATTTTACTATTTTCAGTACTTTTTCACAACAAAAATACCACAGTACCCCCACATTATATTTAGTACTCTTTGTTTGTTTTGCTTTGTTCCCTGTTTAGAAATCCAGCGTTACTATTTTTATAATGATTGACCACATTAGCTTCAAAATAAGAAAATATGGAATGCACAAATTCATGTTATTTATTTGATCTGGGATAAGCTATTCTACAAAAGTAAACAGATGCATAAAGTTGTTTGTGGAAGATACTATTTTGAAAATTTTTTTAAATTTCTTATGTTTCGTACAGTTTTGTAATTCTCATTTCTTGTTTGATACGTCGACGCTGTAACATGGGAGTTGAATGCCGATAGTCGGAAGTTACAATGTAATCAACTTTGTCCATATCATGAGAAATGGCTTCGTCTACCTTATCATTTATAGCCAGGGACATGCTGGAGTTAATAGTGTTAGCAGTAGTGGTTGTAATAGTATTAGCATTCGTGGATTTAGGATGGATTATGGCATTCTTCCCGCTCACGTTCATGTTGTTGTAGGCGAGTTTGAAAACTTCAAGCATATTGGTGAACGATCTATTAATGATATGGCATTAACACTAACAAAATGCAGGCATTCTCATATGTTTATTATCTTAATCCACAACAAATAAATATTTTTACATAAAAATGAATTAATAAAATAATTAATAAGCCCGATTTAGAATTTTCTAAACAAATTAATAATAGAATAAGGAAAAGGTCGATAAAAAACTTAAATATAGAATTAATTTTTAGTTCGTTGTTATAATAGTTTTTTTTTTATTAAACTGAATTAATTTTATTTTTGAATTATTTTTAAATGCATTTTAACTCCCTGGCCCACGATGTCGAACGATAACGTTCGCTTAGATAAGACTTAAGACACAAACTTGATTGTGGAATAAACAACCTTGATTGAGTAAAAAATAGATACGATAAAAAGTTCGTGTCTTAAGTCTTATCTAAGCGAACGTTCGACATCGTGTGCCAGGCGGTTAATTTTATTTTTAAATAAAAATATGTTTCCTAAAAAGTACCAAAATGTTGAAAAAAGTACTGTTTTTGCTGACCGTCAGTACCATTTTTCATTTTTCCAACACTGTTCCATATAATCAAGTTTATTTCAAACAAGTATGAATTACAATTACAAATAATAAGTGAGTAAGAGTATTATTTTTCTCCTATTTTCTCTATTATTGTGTTTGTGTTTTACTCTTACTATTTTTATACTCTTCCACACTTTCCTAAGTGGGTGGTGTTGGTGGGGAAAGTGTTGTTGTAGTGATTTTTAGTATTATTTTTTTTTTTTTGGATTGCTTAAAAAATTAAATCTGAATATTTTGAATTATTTAGAAGCATCGCAGTAAAAACACTTATCATCTGCATTACTTAGTAGAAGTTTAGTAAACACTGATATATAATCTGTATTATAAGTACATACATATGTACTTGTTTATGAGCTGATTTAAGAAATCCTAGATAAATTTCAAATAAAATTCATATAATCATTGAAAGTTAACATTTATGTTAAATTAAAACTTATTTCCCTATAGATCTATGTTATCGATGATTTTCTTTAGAAAATCCAAGTTGTCGAAAACTTTTGTATGGAAACTCAAAGTTATTTATAATACAATGTTTTTCAAACAAACAACACAAAAACTATATTTAAATTTTCAGTAATTTTTGTTAGAGGATTCTAATATTGGTTTCTTCGTCTTTTAGCCTGAATTTACAATTTTTTTTGCTTGGACCAGCACTTAGGGGACGACCACTACTCATGCATTGCGTTGAAACTATCAAATAGGTTAGGTAAAGGGGGAGTAATGTTTGTGAACATTTGATTTGAATTTTTCTATTTTGAAAGTGACAGGGAATACTTCTGCAGGTAGTTTATTCTACATACGGACAGTACGGCTAAAGAACGAATTTTCCCTGTAATGTATTGTGAGATTCACTGTCCAGTCGATAACGAATCAATGAGTCCTGACTAAAGAACGTGTATTACGCAAAAAACGATGGGTTGCAGGAACAAGTTCTCCAATTTCAGCAGAATACATTCCATTATAGTATCGACAGAACAGTGAAACACAACCCACATTGCGGCAATACTCCAGTGAATCAATAGAGTTGGATACCCTACTGCCACCGATAAGCATCTTCACCCATCTCCTGTACGCGGTCGAGTAATTACCAAATAAACTTCGAAGCACCGGCCTATAAATGAGAGTTGTATGTCATTTTCCGTCGAATATAGGTGGTGTAAATAATAAGGAGTTCAGATGGAGTGAAGTATTTCCTACACTTGAAAAATGTGTTTGGTCCGGCGGTCATCATACTGGATTCTCATGCCTAGAACATCAAGAGCGTCTGAGTCTTTAATATTTACACCGCCCATAAAAACAGATGAAGCAACATGATCTGTCGTGCTCTATTCGCACAACCCCATTGGTTAAGTGTGTTATTCATATTTTGTATCATTTCCCCAATTTTCAAAGGATTTGGTCTATGGTTGAGTGAGTATGTATGGAAAATGTTGCTATCATCTGCAAAATAATAGATAAAAGGTCATTTATAAAGGTAACTCGTCTGATGAGATCCCATCTATAACAACTGGTATAGTGCGATTTCTGAGGAAACTCGATATAAATCGAGAGAGAAGTTATCACCGACACCAAATGGCACCATGCCAGACTTTGTCTTTTGTCAAAACGATGTATGGAACGACACCATTTTTCCGATAGGAAGGCTAGTAAGTAGCCTGTAGAACGTCCTCTACGGAAGCCCCAGTACGGCTTCGGTCGCAAGATGGTAATTTAACATACTTTCCATAACTTTAGAAAGTGCAGAACAAATTGTTATTGGGTGATAATCATAAGGCTTGGTAGCGTTAAATTAGCAACCTTCCAACACATGGGAAATTCACCGTGCCGGCGCTGAAAAGGTTAGCTAAAGGACAAGCTAGCTAGCTTTAAGACCAGTGCTGGTATACCATCTGGCCCAGGAGACTTATTGGTGTCAAGATCCGCTAATAATTCAGCCAAAAGGTTAGCTCAAAAAATTAAAGTTATTGATAACTTTTCTATGTCAAAAGGATGTTGCAGGGTTGCTTTTAAACCTAAAATATTATTTCTAAATTCTTAACATTTCGTATATTATGTACAAAGATCAACAAATTTTCATAAAACTTTCAAGACCTGCTGACCACTCTTACCCAGCCAAATCTTAGTATTACTTGCATTTACAAAATAACATAGAATTATTAGAATGGCTTATTTAACAACTGATATAGAACTGCTTATTTTATTTGCATGAAAATATTCTGACTTGACTTTTATAGCATCGCAAACGTTTTTTTCTAATTTAAATCAAACTCTTTTTTCTACCTGTCCAACCATTCCACCATATCATACAGAATATATGTACATATGTACTCCCCTTTTAATATATGTTTTTGTTTTGGCTACTAATAAACTAAGGTATTTATTTCTACTTTTTTTTAACTATTTTTAAAACCATTATTAGCATTACCAACTCGCTTTTTGTTTGTTTTAATACTAGTCATACAAAACATTTGTAAGCTGATATGTATGTATGTTGCAAGTGCCGCCACATTTATAATATTTGTTGGCGTCGTAGAGTTTGTTTGTCTGAGTCTTGTTTTTTCTATGAACTCCTTTATGATGGGTCTTCTTTGTTATTGTTTTCATTATCTCTTTTATGTAACTTAGCATGGCCCCCGAAAAAATAACACTTTACCACTTTATATTTAGTTAATTATTTAGATAACAGTTCTAAAAATATTCTAGTAGGCTTCTTTTGATATTTCTCATATTTGCATTTGTGATAAAACACCGCTAGGATGTAAACCAAAAAATTCAAACATCTAAAAATAAAGCTATTTTGCACCTAATGTTAGTTGAGAAAATTAAATACTTTGCTTTTTGACTATATACAAAAGGGACCGTCCTAATTTTCAGGTGTTTGAGCAGTACTACTTACTTAAATGTGTCATTCATTCATTGCATTATGAGTTTTGTAAGAGAAAGAAATAAAAAATATCATTGTCGTGATCATCATATGTTTTCTTACTTTTACCATATTTATTTTTCTTAATTTGTTGAGGCTACACAGAGCTACAAAATAAAACAATTTGATTACATACTGTCCAATGACGTGAAAGTACAGTAGTTTAATATAACCTCAGCAAAAAAATACCTTTGATGTCCAAAAAAACCGTTGCTATAACCTTACCAGCCGATTGTATTGTTTTTGCTTCTTTGGGGGACTTCCTTCAGCTGCAGTCCATTGATTGTATTGTTCTTTTGTCTCTGGAGTATAGTGGTGGATCAATGTCTTATCCACAGTTATGAAACGTTGCTTAAAATTCATTTTATTTTTCTTAAAACGATCCAAACAAGCTTGAGAAATTTTCATTCTTATGTGTTTTTGTTCGACTGTTAAAAAATCATCTGGCAGAAAGCTTTTTCATCTGTATTTCTTCATGCAAAATTAAATGGACTGTATCATTTGAGATGATTATGATGTGGGCTATTTCACGCATTTTTATTCAACAATCATTTAATATTAAATCATGCACTTTGGCTACAATTTCTGTTGTTGGTGTTTTTGGACGTCTACTACGTGGTTCATCCTCAATATTTGTACGACCACGTTTAAATTCAGCAACCCAATTTTTTACTGTTGCATATGAAGGAGCACTTTCACCAAACACATTCACCATATCATTGTGAATTTCTTGTCCCGATAAACCTTTTTGTATTTAAATATTTAATGAGACCAGGAGTTGCAGATCGAAAAGAAATTTAACGTGTTCATAGCACAGATGTAAATTTCCAAAACACTTAACTCTTTTCTGTTTATACCGCGCTTTCTGTTCAGGTCGACACTGTTTGGTCCACATGGTTGAATATTTGTTACCGTTTTGTAATAAATTCTACGAAATTAGACGTGTTAGTCTTCCTTGAAGCTGCTTATTAATATGACTCATAGAAAATGCAATGTGCTCATGATAATAACAATAAAGTAAGCAGTTATATAACAAATAATAAATAAGACATTACTTGACTACTTCTCAATAATGCAGAAGGTATGTAGTAGTCTTTGCTAAGTATATTATGGAGTAATTGCAAGTCAGTAACAAATTGTTTTAATAAGGCCATTTGTTAAAACTGAATTACCTACTATTCAATGACTCCTACATACCATCTGCATTACTTAGAAGTAATAGAATAATGTCTTATTTATTAACTGATCTATGAATATTTAGCTATTTGTAGCCCTGTGTAATTTTTGTTTAAGTGGTCATTGTACCCGTTGTTACCTTTGCTAGGCTAATAAGACACTTTGTATTTCATTTCTTTTCGGGTTTTGTTGTAGTTTTAAGTGTCTTGTTGTTGTTGTTTTCTCGTTTCATACTCTTTTGAAAAGGTAAATATTGAAGTAACTGTTAAGAGAGCGATTACTGCGTTTCATGTTGTTTGTTTGGTTTAAGTAAGTACATACTTCTTTTTTTTTTTTTTTTGGTAAAAGGGGGAAAATATTGTTGACATTAATGAAATTTTATTATTTTTCACTGTCTAATGTTTTCTTTGTCAAACTTGATGTTTACTTTATTTTAAAATTGTTTAAGAAGAAGAAGAAAAAATTTTTATTAAAAAATTTATTTAAAAAAAGGTTAGATAAGCTGATGAATGAAAGTTGTTGTTACTTTTAATAACAGAATTAACAGAACACTATGTATATAAAAAAATAATTGTTTTTAATACGAGGCCAGACTGGCAAGGTTTTTCAACAAAAAAAACAAAAACAATATTTAGGTTTTCAATCATTTTCAATTAAGGACTCTTATATTGGTTTCTTGGCAACAAATATGAAATATAACTTTTGTCAATTTACAATTGATTTAAGTGAAATATAGCTGGTCAGCAAAAACTTGTTAATAACTTGCAATTAGTCAAATAATGTCTTATACATATATTATTTGATATAAGTATGTATGTATATGTACTTATTTATTTAAAATAATGTAAAAATTAATTTAGTTTTATTTAGTTTTGTGGCCCCCTAATGTTTATATATATGTATGTATTTTATATGCCACATGCGCCTTAATATAAAATACATCTGTATATATATTTGAGTGTAAACATTATAATAATTTCATTACACCCCAAAACACCAGCAATTTTCCTAATACTTTTCCCCTTTTTTTGTTGGCTGCATTTTCACTAGAATATTAAAAATTGATTTAATAAAAGGTTCATGAACTCTTAAATCCAAACACACACACACAATATATATGTATATGTATGTACTTAAAATGTCTACGAAGTAAATGATGAAGAATGCAAGGCAATACACTACTATACATACTTACATGCAAAACAAATACATTTATATGTGTACTTTAATTTAATGTGAGAGGGAAATATTTTCATGCCACAGGCAGTAAAGTATTACTAGAGCGTTACATTGCCTTAAAAGTCAAATAATAATGTTAATATTGTGCTGTTATTTGTAACTACCCATAAAAACTTGATAACGACTTTTAAGTATTCAATACATTACTTTTCAGTGACTACTATTTATATACCGTCTGGATTACCTAGAAGTGGCTGCATAATAACTGATTTGTTAACTGTGATATAACTGGTTATTTGTAAATAATTTTCCTGAGTAAAATACTGTTTTTGTAAGTAGTTAATGTCATAATATTAGCATTTTAACTCATTACTAGTAAGTGGAAATTTTGACTGGCCATGTTCAGAATTTATTATTTACGCTGCTATTTTAAACTCAAAATTCCACTTTGCTTTAACTTCTTTGTATGTTATACTTTGCGAATTGTATTTGAAAAATGTTAGCAAAAGATCAGGAAGAATGAAAGGAGTCTGACTTTTTCTCTTACCTAATATTAAACGCTTATTACTTTATGTCTACATACAATTTTAAAAATTGCTTTCATTCATTTCATTCCAATTTTTTATCATTTTCCCTCAAACTTATAAAACAAATATTTATTTCATTAAATTTTGAAATAAAACTTGGTGAAAACTTTCATTGTTTTAAAGTTAAGTTAAAATGCTATTATTCTGTTACCACACGAATGATGTCTTTGGAGGCAACAACTTTAAAAAAGCTGTTACAAGTAATGACTTTGAATAACTTAATTTTAATAAGAATTTTCTGTTTTTTCGTTATCTGTGAATGTGCTTTTGCAGATGTTTAGTAAGATAATAAATAAGACATTATTTTACAACTTCCAAGTAATGCAGAAGGTGTGTAATAGTCATGTTACTCAAAAATATAAATCATTATTAAGATTTTGTATTTATAATTTTTAAATACTTACAAATTTAAATTGTATTATGAAAAAGAATTAGAAATTACACAGTGCTACAAAATAACCATAATTTAGTTTTTATTGGGTAGTTTTATAATTTATAGGGATTTAGTTTTCAACGAAAGACGTTAAAAAATTACTCGAAAAAGTAATACATTTTTGACTATAACTCCAAATTTTGAGGTTATTTTAAGAAATTTAAAAAAGGGTGGTTGGTTTTCGTGGTTATCCGCTACGTGCAATCATTCAAATATAATCTTTTGTTTCCGTTTTGAAAACGACCACAGCACTCAATGAGATTAGCAATAGGACTAGAATTATATCCAGATGCTAGTCAGTAGAGAGTACTAAATCCATCCTTTCACGTTCAGGTATTTGTGTGTTAAAATCACAACATTTGATGTCTCTGACAGATTGTTTAGTTGAAAAATTTTTGTCTTGAATTGTGAAGAGCCGGTCATTCACAGAAAAATTTAAAATAAATTTTCATCTTTCTCCCAATCATGGCAACTGCGGCAGTGAGTGTTGAAAGAAATAGCAAGTCTGCTAGCATGTTTACCAATCGTCCAGTGAATAGTTAGCACCGCTAATATTCTCGATATGTCATTTAGTTTCATATTCACGGTCTGCATACTGCTTGGTTGGTTCATCCTCAAATATTTTTTCTCAACTTTGTTTAAAGAATTGTGTCTATTTTCAAATGTAATCGAAAAGTTTCTTAATCTACTACAAATAGCCAAAATGTTGTCCCATAGTCCCATTTTCATGAGAATAAAGGATTGTAATTGATTAATAGATTTAAAACAAAAAATAAAATTATACATTTTGGAAACAAATTTGTTAAGTCCGTTAAAAAAAATACAAAATAAAAGAAGGTGCTACATAACGAAGGAGCGAAATATCGAGAGTAAAGATTTTATTTAAAAAAGATTTTAAGCTTAAACAATTCTTGGAATACAAAATAAATAAAGTAAAGTGATTTTTGTTTGTGATTCCTAGCCTAAGGGCTCTGTTTTAGTTTGGATTAGGGCTTTCAGGCTGTTTATGCATTACTTTGTATTCCTTGGCTTAGTGACCAAATGTGCTAACTCCTCTTTTAATTTAATCGAAAACAAAACAGTTTCTAAAGCAATAACGATTTCTACTACTTCCAAATTACATTTGTTGGCTGCTTGATTTTAGAAATATGCTGTTTTTCAGTTAAATTATAAAAAGGAGTTAACACATTTGCCAACTAAGTCATCAAAACATATTATTATTTTTATTAATTTTCCCACTTCATTGTTCACATTATTCGTTTGCCAATTATTAATTAATAAAAATTTAATTTTATGTGCACCATGGACCAAAAGTGCAAAATTCAATACATCACTACCAACCAACCACACATATACACACACACACATACACAAATTGTTTGATTTTATGAAGTGTTGCCAGCAAAAATAAATTGTCAATTAAATTGCTGTTAAGTGTTGTCAAGTATTTCTTTCAGTTTTATATTAACTTTTTCACACAAACACACATATTTTGAATTGAGTGAAAACATTCACTTGAAAAATAAAAAGAAAAAAATATAATTAAAACCGCAAACATAGACTACGCACACCATTTAAATCCTCAGCGAGCACACTAAATGAAAGCCCCCGCTATAAAACGGCAAAACAGTAAAACAGTAGAAGAAGTAAAAACAAACTGGATTGTATTGTTTTTACAACAAAAATATTTTCCCACTCTACCCACTTGAATACATTTTTCAAACTTTCTGTTATTTTTTCCTACTTTTCAGCAAACTAAACAAACTAAAGATCTATGAAATCAATAGAACCTGGCATGAACTGAATGTTAACTGTTTGTTGACTTAGGTCATACATTAATTACCCTACAAATACAGGCAGCAAATACTAGCAAATAGAACTTAAAAATTCAAAATAAATTTCTAAATATACAATACGTGTGTAAATCTCTTAAGGCAATACAATACAACAGAAAATCCCATCCTTTCCCTACACAGCCCTTTAACCCAACTTTTTACATTATTTGTAAAATACTTCTTCGTATTTTGAGAAAAACACTCACATCACACTCTTCTCACCTCATTTATACAGATATATACATATGTATGTAGATGAGCTGTGTGTGGGTCTGGTATTAGATGAAATCACATTATCAGTGCCATGGAAATTACACTCTCATACACATACATGTGATATTTACTTGTCTGCATACTTCATCACTGGCAGAAAATCCAAGCGAATCAAAATCAAAGCAACGTCAACAGCAACAAAAACAACAATATTATCTCATTCATCATTGTCATTATCATAAACATCATAATCGTCTTTATTCAGCTGCAACCCAGTTAAGTTTTTAACTTGAGAAGTAATCATTAGATTATGAGAACTTTAACTCACATGTTTAGCGTTAGTTTAGGGTGTAAATGTGTCAACTCCCTTTTTCAAAAATTTTACAAGCAGAGTTGAAAAGTACTTTCAAGTTTGAAGAATTTCTCTAATCTGTTCTATTAACTGTATTGCCTTCTAATAAAAACTTTGTTGTGACTTATCAATTTTTCTTTTAATTATTTTGGTTTTTTTTGCGGACTTAGCAACTTTTCTTGAAACATTTGTTCATTATTATTATTGTGATCGGCACTCATAGACACCAGAGGTTGAACATAATCGGATATTGAGCTCTAAATTATGCGAATGTCAACCAGGTTCTTATAAATGATCAAATAGAAAATAAATAACAATTATTAGTTGCATCATATTGAAACAGAAAGATAACTTGTTAGTATTATCCAAGAATGATAGAAATAAAGATTACGACAACCCGAAAACAAAATTTTTAACATCTGCGCAGGTCTTACGAATGACGTCACGCAAAAAGCAATCCTATTGGTTAATAATTCAAGCTGTCAAAATTAAAAAAAGTTGTAAAATGACAGTGGGACAATTTAAATTTTTTGATAATAATTTTTTGTTTTATACATTAATTTATAAAATTTCCTTTTTCTTGTATTAATGTTCTTAGAAATTTCGGTATTAAGTGACCTTTTTCTAAAGCACATATTTTTATTTTTGGAAACGCTTAAACCGTTAATGATTTTGAGGGCTTAATTAGACCACCTTCGCTTAGGTGATTAAGTTATGAGTAGGTCATGTCCTCTAGAGGATTAACGCCCGGATTTGTATTTTTGTTTACTTTCCAAGCCGCAAGTTTTCCAACTCAATTTCGTAATTTTCTCTTAGTAGTACGTCTTCTTTAATAACAGGTTTATTATTCTTAAGTATAGTACCTTAATAAATTAAGTTATTAATAAACACGTTACCTAAACCTTCCTTTGTGCTTCATATTCGGGAAAACTGTAGTAGACTACAAATTTTCCACCAGATAAAAAAAATGTTAACACTTTTTTAAAAACATTGATCATCTTTATTTATCTTTATTAGTAGAATTTCTCACTTGATTTTTTAATGTTATTTTCAGCATTGTCAAATTTTAAATTTTTGGTGCGAAAAATTCTTTAGTTGATGCGCGGTGCGCACTTTGATAAATTTTGGTGCGCTTGTTAATTTTTGGTGGCACCAAAGCAAATTCAACACAACTTTTTGTTTCAGTGTGAGAAAAAATCTTTCTACAATAAAATACACCTGCTTGAGTACTATTTACAAAATTTTTTTTGTGTATTTCGGTGCGTTTTTTAATTTTTTCGAAAATGTGATGAAATCTTTATTTTTACTAATTTTTAATTGTAGTTTTCTAATAAATCATAACTCATGAAATCTATATGACGAAAAAATGTATTTTAAATACGAATGTATGATAAATAAAATCAAATTCTTCAAAAATCTTTGTTTGAAAATCAAATTAACATTTTAAAGATGTAAATAAAAATTCTTGTATAACCTGATGGTTTGGTCTACTGAACTGTAGACGAACAACCAGGGTTAGAGTACCAGTGGAATCCTAACAAATTTTATTGGAAAAAATCAAATTGAAGTACTTTAACTAGAAAACATAAATATATAAAAAAAGTACCAAATATGTAATGAAATTAGCTTTTTTTTTTACCAATTAGTACTTTAGTTCCGAATATCATATTGTGAGTTAAATTTTGAGTGGTTAGATGCTTATTTTATCTCATTTATTAAAAAAAAAGGTTTTTACTATTATTACTTTTACTAATAATCGTTGATAAAGTTTTTCATAGAATTTATGATATTAAAAAATTTCAAATTAATTCAATAAATATTTGAAACAAAAACGAAATTTTTAACTTGGTGCGTTTTTTTGTAAATGGTGCGATTTTTTCTCCATTTTAGTGCGTTTTGAAATTTCAAAGTTGACAACGCTGGTTATTTTACTTGCATTTGCCCACTGCGCACATCATGAAAATAAAAGAGGCAATAAGCCAACTCTCACAAAATGCTCAAATTTTTATGTGCGTTAAGATAAATTTAAAATTTAATTCCCTAGACACAAAACAGAGTCATGTTAACTATTTAACAAAGACAAAGTTAAAGTTTTTCTACCGTATTCATAAAAAATAAAGTAGGTTTGAAGTGTGCTTTTAGATCAAATTTTCATACAAAATTTTCTTAAAGTACATTTGAAGTCTACTTTAATTTTTTGTGAATAAGGGCATTAGAATTCGATATATAACTTTACTAATGATATGTGAACACAAAAACAGTCCAAAAAATTTTAAAAAATCACCATCTATGAAAAATATCTCAGAAAATTTAAATAAGTAAAAATATTACACTAAAAATTTGTTTTATAAAGATTTTTCGAAAAAATCAATTTTGAAAGTTGAAAAAAGGACATTGGTCCTTTTCTCAAATTTCTTTGAGAGTGGGCAGCAAAAAAGTATTGGGAGCGATTTCTGGAATGCCTTATACTCAGAAGTTCTAATAGTTTTTTTTTTAATTATAACGGTTTTTTGAATAAATCACTTGAAATTTTTTCGCTCGCTCGCTCCTAATACTTTTTTCGGCCACTCTCAAAGAATTGTGAGAAAAAAACCAAAGTGCTTTTTGAATTTTTGAATTCTTTTGACTGCTAGGACTTGAATGCATGCAGTCTGGGTCACTGTTTAGTTAAATTTCTTTTTTATGGAGGTCCGTTTTTGTTAGAACGAGTAAAGTATACTTTAATAATATAATTTCAATTAACATTTATTACTGGGATATATTCTTATCTTTTGTAAGAGTAACTATAGATTAGGATAGCCTAAATAATATTAACGATTTTCCCAACTTTAAGAAAAGTTTAGTTTTATCTTTCCAATAAACAATCCAACATGAAATTGAGAAATATTTGAAATTTCTAATTTTTGACATCAAACCCAATTTGTTCTCAAACCTTATTCTAACATACATATATTTCAAACAAGGATGGCAATTTGCAAATAATTAAAAAATGTGTAACAAATTTAATGATTACTCAAAATGTTCATATTTTTTATTTTTTTTACAAAAATAACACAAATTAAGGTTTGAGAATAAAATTTTAGATATGTTACAAGTTTCTTTGAACACCCCTAGTATTTCTAAATATATGTCTAGGGCTGTGTGTGCATCTTTATTCATACAACTATAATCATAAAATACTAAGAAACACATACGTTTACATGCGAATACAATTTGGATGCATTTTCAATCTGCTATTATTCAATAGATTGAACATTTTCTATTCAGGTTGGAGAAACACAGCCAGTGGTAGAGCGAAGGAAAAATAATGCCGAAAGTATGAATAACAATAATGCTTACATCATTGTCAGCATTACTGCAATGAATTAAAAAAAAAGCCTTTCAGGTAGAAATTTTTTCCAAATACAGTTATTCATTATCTACCCAACAAACTCAATAACGACAAGTATTTGAAAAACGTATAAACTCAAAGGTTTTTCTAAATAAGGACACATGTTTGAATTTCATGTTTGAAATTAATTTAAGGTGGTTTTGAACAAACACAATGTAAAATATCAGATCTGTCAAATCAGTCTCAAGCTTAAAATTAAATTTTTACTTGTGTAATAATGTTTGCAAACTGTTGTTTAAATGAGGGTTGTTATTCTCGAATGTAAGACATTGTAAAACTTAAATTATTTTTTTTTGATTGCAATCTACCTCCGCAATACATTTGCTTATAAGTTTTGAGAATAATTTGATAATGAAAGTATTTCTTAAATTGTAAGTAAACTCCTAATTCAGTTGAGAAATCTGTTGTACTCAAAAGTTTAATGTTTGATCAACAGTTCGATTACAAACTATTCTTAATTCTATATCAAATCTCACTGTTCTTTTTGTATGAAATTTTTCTTCCAAATAATCTACTTGATCGGATAATCTGACTTTACTTTAATTTTAGGCTGATTTCAAACTACAATTTGTCATCAAATTTAATATAAATACATATGAGAAAAAATTATTTCTCTAATTACGACACGAAGCTGCTTTTTAAGCTAAGCTGATTATCTTTTAGGCATCGGGGTGAGGGGAAGATAAGACGTGTACAGAATTGATTGTACTTGCAATTCATTTTACTCTCTTATTCGTATTACATTTGTTTATAGAAATGTGTGTATACTCTCAAATAAAAATACGTGAGATTTAGGCAATAATTTATACAATTCCGAAGAAATTTCAAGGAAAAATTTATATCAAATTTTCCCATATGCTTCATGCTTCGTGTAAATTGGAACTAAACGTTTGATATTTAAAAAAGAAGTTGATTTTAAAATATTCTTTATTTGATATCAAATGTGTTTGTTCTATATGCTCTTTTCTTCCAAATAATCTGATTTGTAGGATAGACTTTAGAATGACATTTGACATCAAATTTGAAATAAAGTTCTAGAAGATTTGATTTTAAAGCTATTTCTTAAATTGTGAGTAATACCCCATTTTTGTTGAAAAATCTATTGTTGTTGAATGTTTATTAAAACGTTCGAAAACGTTTGAGATTTGAGAAAGGCTTTGATTTCAAAATATTCTCAATATAATATAAAATCAATTGTTTTGAGTTTTTCTTTAAAATACATAAACTGATTTAAAAGCTTGACTTTAGTTTGAGAATAATATCAGCATAAAATTATACATAAAATTGAGAACATTTTATTAATTTTACATATTTCAGAATAAATGTGTTTCTCAAATTGAGAATAAACTTCAAATTTGAGGGAGTAGTTTATAATTCTCAAACTTTTGATATTTGATAAAGGGTATGAGTTCAAATCATTCACCATTTGTAAACACACATGAATGTTTGTTGGGTACTTTTAAACGAGCATAAAAATTTGCAGAGCTTCAAAATAATAATTTGAAATTATCTAAAAATAAGAATGTTTGAGAACATCTTGAGAGTAAAGTTGTTTCTCAAATTAAAAATAATCCCAACTTTCTAATGAAATTTCTAATGCCATATTAAAATGTTTGATATTAGTGCAACGTTTAATTCAATCATTGTAAATTTGCTGGATATTTCTGAATAACTAGTAACAATTTCAGAATTTCAGAGCTTTCGAAGGTTATTGAAAATTAATAAACAGAAATGATATTAGGAAATGTGTACTAATCAAAAAAGCAGAATAACATCACTTGAAATACTAGTTATTTAAATCACAGCTTCACATGTTATTTGTTGCTCTGTTGCATGGTAAATTTCACTTCTTTTTTAGCTTCTAAGGAAGTGTTTTTTCAGCTGAAATAGAAACTAAATCATTTTATACTTTTAAAGTCTCACAAATCTGTCAGTATGTCTGTCTGTCTCTCTGAACGTCTGTGCATGTCTGTTCATGTTAGTGTTTTAATCTAATGAAAATTAAAAAAAAAAATCAAAAATCTCAATCTCTCACATACTTGAGATCTTTAAGTATTGGTATGTTTTCTAATTTATAATTTATTTGACAAACAAAAAAACAAAGAGCTGATTACTTTTGATTGGCTGGTGACCTTTATAAAGAACTTGGGTTAAAGTGGGAAATCGATGGGTTTGTTAAAGTTTTTCAGTAGATATTGTTGTTGTTGTTGTTTTCTAATTTCCAAGGTGTGTTTTTGTGCCTTAATGATTTCTGCTCAAAAATTCAATGCATTTTGCTGGGTTTCTCCAGCAATTTACCGAAGGTGTAAAACTGTCTAAATTAAATGTTTTTAAGTGGAAAATTTGGTTTGTGTGTACAAGATTTTTATATTTAGATTTAGTTGGCAAAATCTATACATGACTGGTAAATGCTATAATTATTAATAAATTTAACTAATTTTTTTAAATGGTTTAGATTCTCAGAAGCTTAAAGTTTGAATTATTTATTGTGTCAAAATTTAGGTTGCATTTGTGGTACAGAGATTACACAAGTGATTGTCAAACAAGAAATAAATCCACAGCCATGAAGGGGGATTTTGGGCTGGTAGCATCATTTATACATACAACATACATTTCTAACTAAAAATGTATAGAACTAGTCACGTGGCTGGTTCATCGTGGGAGGGTTTAAATTATCATTTATTGGCAAATCTACCAGCTACATGCCTATACTTAATGTATAACTTATTTCAGTTTAACTACTGTGCCAGTTTACTTAATTCTTGTTTATAACTCCCCTTATTTATCATATATTTTAATATTAAACATTTTTTTAATTGAGTGTTTATTCATAAATTTCATTTTAATTTGTTTTTTATTTTAACCACATAATTTTATTGTTTTGCCTTTTTTTTTGTATAGTTTTTGCTTTATGCAAATTTAATGCACAAAATCAAATGCCTGTCATTGTCAGGCCCGGTAACAAATTTACAACAACTACAAAAAAATACACGAAAATACAAAAAACAAACATGTGTGACTGTCACAGTACAAAATATGTATGTAAAAACCAGAAAAAATACAACAAAAAAAAAATAGTTGCCACAAAATTTATCTGACATTTTTTTTACAATTTTATGCGGTTTATGGGGGATAGAGGAGGGGTGTGTGAAGCGGGGGAAGTATGAGAAACTACGAGGAATTATTACTAGTATTTTTATTTTTAGTTGAGAAGATTTTATTTTACCAGAGAGGTGGGAGAGTAGATTATTGTTATCTCATACGTGTATTAATAATTTATATGCATATATAGTTTTGTGATTTTTTTCTCATAAATTCTTATATTTTTTATCTACTAGAAAACATAATAATTGTCTGATAAATTGATAATTTATCACATTCCTAAACTCATTAATTTTTATTTGAAGGCACATATTTATTTTTTTATTACGGAAAACAAATAGATTAGTTAAAGGCTTGGGAAAAAGACAACAGTAGCTAAATAACGTTACAAAATATTTGGCAAAAAATATCCGAATTTGCTGGTAATCTTACCATAGTTTACTTTCAATTTACGCGTCAGTAAGACATCTGCAATTTAGCATGTATATTTAATCAATTAAAAAAAATCTAAAAAAGGAAATTTTTATACAGAGAGAGATTTGTTAAAAATGTCGATTAATTTAATTACACCTACAGAAAACTAGGTGCGCGTGGAAGTGTCAGCTGTTTAATTATTTTAAATTTATTACACAATCAATGGTATTTAAAATGCTGGGGATAGGCTTAACAAAGACAAAGTGAAACGTTTAAAAAGTTGTAAAATTTTCATTTCATATCACACTTAAATACCAAATGCATTCAAACCTCCACAAAGGATTAAATTTCACATTTGTTTTTATCGATTTCTAAAATATTTTTTTAAAACCAATTTCGTGCAATCACGCAGAGAAAAAATATAGTTGTGCATGTTTACCACAACTATTTCAATATTTTTAAACATTTTTTTTAAATATTATGGTAAATGTAATTATTTATATGATTTATACAACCATTATATGGTTAAGTTACTATTCACATGATTCTAACAATCATATATATGATTATAGCAAATATGTAATGTTCATGGTGATAAGTTTTATGCTGAAAGTTTATACCATATATTGTTGTTATCTATCATAATCAAAGAGCAATAAATTATGATAAATGGATTCATCATAAACATGATTGCAAAAAATATATACATGATCATATATCATATATATATGATTGTAGTAATCATATGAATCGTAACTTAACCATATAATGGTTACCGCAATTATATAAATAACTACAGTGGCCATAACATTGTTGAAAAACTTGTAAAAATGTTGACATTTGATGACAACTATATTTTTTCTTTGTGTGATATTAAGTCAAGATAGAAATATTTTGAATTTTTTTTTAATCGACCTTCGAACTTTGCAGTCAAATGCCGATTTTCAGTATATTGTTTATATGTTTTTTTTTTGTTGCTATAACTCGTTGACTAATTGATATTTTTAAAATTTTTTATTTTTTAATTGTTGCACACGTCTCTAGCAATAATTTGGCTTTTACAGATTTAAAAATATCAATAAACATAGACAAAAGCCGCGAACGGGTCTTCTAATTTAGACTCTATTTTCACTCCGCACTCTCAGAATCGACCTAACTTTTGCGTACCTGAATTTGTTCCACAGTGTTACTATATATTTTATTCGATAGCGAATGTCATAATGCCAACATAAACAATTTCGATACATTTTGCTCGATATCGTATGCGTCGATTAGACCACGGACTTCTAAAAAATACTTTCAAAATCATAGTCATTTTAAGCAAACATTAATTGCCAAAGTTGGAAAATTTAAAAACAAATATTTAAAATTGCCTAGTTAGAAACAATTATCACAATTATGACAGTTGACTATCAGTAAGACAAAGGAAGCTTATTTAATAAAAAATATCACAGACTCTCAAAAACTACATATATGCGAATCATAAACATTTTCAATTAATTGCTCCAAAGTAGTACAATTTAGCAAATATTATTAAAATTCGTTAAGGTATTATTTGGCAAATATATACTCAAAAAAGCGCACATTTGTTGGACGTTGTTTACTCTTACAAGAGTTTTGCAAGATCAAACAGCATCAAATAAAATGAAACTAAACATTTGTTGTAAACGCAGTTTTTTTTAATACATAAACGAGTCTAAATATATTTTATTTAGTGGTTACGTCTTTTTCGGCAAATATTTGCCAAATGTGACCGTACCTTTAGTATAATTAACAATTTAAGCGAATTATGTGATTTAAAATAAGTCAAACTTTCAAAAAACTTATTAAAATCACAGATATTTCAAACAAATTTTTCTAATTAATTGCCACTAAAGTTGTGAAATTGAGTTAAAAAACTGCAAATAATTTTATAGAACAAAAATGACACTTGATACTTTTAGTTAAATTACACAAATGTCTACTTGATTTCAAAGCTTACAAGATTAGCTTTTCATATATGTATCTCACATTAAAAAAATACTAATTTCAGATTTTGTTTGTATTTTGTTGTTTAAATTTACTTCATTTACTAAAGTATTTAATTTTGTTATTTTGTAGCCCAGTGTAATACTTCAATTATTTGAAATTCTTACTAATTTGTGTTTCTGTTTTTTTTTTATTTCATTTCAGGTAAGTATCAATTATAATTACACATTTCAAGTTTATTTTATATCAACAAGACATACAATAAGTAAGTAAGTAGTTAAAAGCAAATACTTGTTTATTTAGCCCTATTCTGGAAAACTTTTTAATGCTTCTGTAATGTCATGAAATAATTATTAGAGAACATATTCATTTGTTTAATAATTCAGAGAATACCATTGTAAAGTAATCTTTTTAGACAATTGGCACATTGTCATCAGCAATGTTTGTTGTCCAAGATCTACTTGTAAATATTATCTGTTTTACTCACCATTATTGAGAACTAGATTTCGGCAATTAATCATATTTCTTTAAAAAAAAGGTTTAAACTAAATTGAGAATCTAGAATAGAATACAATAGAATTAAACGGAAATTGTATTAAGTACTTAAACTAACATATGAGTATTTTGTGAAATTAAGAACACAAATAATCTCTGTTCTTTTGTCGTGTTATATTAAGGAACACTGACCCCACTCAGACCCCTTAAATTATATCATTTACTGATCTCATTTATTGATCTCTGGTTATGTGTGTGTAAAACACGCTCAGATACTAAATACACCAACGAAATTAATTAGATTTATTCAAAAATGTGTATCACTGTTCTAAGTAGTTTGGTATTGAAAATCAGTCAAATAAATTCGGTAGAAACAAAGTTATGCACAAAAATATAAGACAGCCTAGAACAAATTTTCTTACATATATTTATCAAAAAAAAATTACTATTGTGGTTCTCACTTATGTTTTTATTATACTTATAATTTAATATTACTTGTTAATTAATTAAACTATCGATTTCTAAGTAAATTATACTATTTATATTATATACAAAATATTTAGTTATTGAAATTCACGCCCATTTCTTTACTTTTAAAAGCAAGAAACCTAAAAAAACATATCAAAGAAATCATTTCGCACAAATTTACACAAGAAAAGTTCTACACTTGACACACATTTTCATGTTTTTTTTTCACTTTTTGTTTTTGTTTAAATAAAAACAATTTTATGTTAAAAAAAACACATTGTTTTATAAATAAAATTTAAACGCATCTAGCTAAAAAAGCAGGCGCCTTGCCGTGTATAAAATATATAAAACGAATATAATTAAGCAGGTTTGAGACCTTTGGAAAGTGTGTAATAATTTCTTAGAGTGCTAATGAAACTGAATTTAATATTAAGGCAACATTTCAAACATTTTCCCTAATTAGAAAGAAACCGAAACTTTCTAATAAACTTGCAAATTCCCAGTTATTTTATATCTCAGCCATTTATGGGGTTATTTTCAATATAAAAATTCTCCTTATTATAACTCTGATATATGCATATGATATGTAAGTCCGTGGTTTACCTGGGTGCTTGGAAAAAAACTATTTCCGCTATATAAACACGTGGAGAAAAAATATAGTTGTGCATGTTTACCACAACTATTTCAACATTTTTTTAAAATATTATGGTAACTAATTATTTATACGATTTCTGCAACCATTCACATGATTATAGCAATCATATATATGATTATAGCAATTATGTAATGTTTATAGTAATCAGTTTTATGACGAAAGATTATATCATATTATGTTGTTCTCTATCATAATCAAAGAGCAATAAATTATCATAAATGGATTCATCATAAACATGATTGCCACAAATATAAACATAGTTACTACAATCGTTTATATGATTGTAGTAATCATCTAAATCGTAACATTATTATTTCCGCAATCATAAAAATAATTACAGTGACCATAATATTATTGAAAAACTTGTAAAAATGTTGACATTGTTATGGTAAACATGTACAACTATATTTGTTCTCTGTGTGTAAGAGTATATATATGTGGCTGTTTAAAGTTTGATAATATTTATTTGTCTGTTAGTGGAAATCAGGAAATTTCTAGAGACCTCAGTTAACTAATGAATATTTTTGTGCCATCTATATATATTGGTTATAAAGTAGACAAATTTGATATTAGATATCAGCTAAATCGTTCCACGTTTAAATGTTAAATGTAGGGTATTTGTGTGGAAGAAAAAAAGTTGAAATAATTAATTATGCTAGACCACATGGTTGGTTTTTCTAAAAATATATCTTTTTAATTTAATTTTTTTCTCGATAAATTATTTGTTTATTAATGTTTAACACACACGGATTTTCACATACAATACAAACTTATAAAAAAAAATTCAGAAATTATTTAACATTAACTCGTTCGTAGCAGTAAATGTATCTATGCAGTTGTGTATCTCATTTTAGTTGCTCATTATTTAAGTTGCACATCTATATCTATCTATGTACAACGAGTGTTTGGGTGTGTATTTGTGTTAAGTTTACTTTAAATGCATGTTTAGTTTCAACACAAAATGTCAGAGTTGTCAAGTTATATTTGGTAAAGTGACTGTCAATTGAAAATTTCAGGCAATTAATGCAAACATTTTCGGGGGGAATTTATTGGGCATTTTAATTACGCACATTTAAACATTACTTAAAGTTTAAATAGTGTTTAGTTTTAATTAAGTTGAATTTGTAGGAGATATTTGTGCAAAATGTATGGCAAAGATTTTTTATTCCAAGGCAGTGGTCGGCGATCATAGCCATCAGTGGTCGAAACAATAAGAACGTCCAGGATTTTTATAGAAATTTTACATAAACCACTGCTCAGCTTCTCATGTTTGATTACAAGCGTGTAAAGGTACGGTCACACTTGGCAAATATTTGCCGAAAAAGACGTAACCACTCAATAAAATATATTTGCATTTGTTTATTTATTTAAAAAAAAACTTCCTTTATTTACGAGACAACACAACAAACATTTACCCCCTTATTCAAAAACGATTATTAAATTTAACAAACGTTTATTAAGCAAATTTTTATATGGAAATCTGTCTTAATAAACGTTTGTTAAATTTAATAATCGTTTTTGAATAAGGGGGTTAGTTGTATTTTATTTGCTGCTGTTTGATCTTGCAAAACTCTAATAAGAGTAAACAACGTTAAACAAATTTGTGTTAAAACAAGTGGTTACGCTTTTTTGAGTAAATATTTGTCAAGTGCGATCATACCTTAACAGAAGACATGTTTTTATAATCCCTATTTCACGTGCTCTTTAAACCCAAGACCAACGCGACAAATACAATATTTCCCATCTCTGACTAACGTCGTTTCGACACGCATTGCCAGCGTACATATACACACATTAAAACAAAAAATTGAAAAACAAAACAAATGTGAAACTTTTGTGCAAGGTCATTAAACCGCAAACTCATTGTTCGAATCATCATTAATTTTATTCTTAGAAACCAGGGAGGGAGGTAAAAACATTGCAGTGTAGTACACATCCTCTGCCGGCGACTCTCCCTCTCATGCACAAGCGGGTTATTTTTATTGTTTTTGTTTTGTTTATTAATGATTTATTTTTTTATAAGAAATTTATGACTTGAGACGTTGTTGTTCTTCCTGACAAAGAATTAAGGCTGTGACATCACACATTGTTTTTCTCTCTATTTCTTATTTTCTTGCTTAATTATACAAGTATTTATGTATAAACTTTATTTCTAAAATGAAGAAAGGAACACAAATTAATGTATGTAAATAAAATTTTTATTATTTGATTATTTTTTAATGAATTTCGTATGAATTCAAGGGAGTAAGTAGACAATAAAAAAAGGTCGCGGTTTTCAAATGGGTTTTAATGCAAAATGTTTTTGAAAATTCATTTTTTTTTTGTTTAGATAGTCTAATAGACAATATTTTAATAACGTAGAAATATGAATTAAAACATTCATAATTATAATTGTTCAATTCACAAGTAATGTCGTATGTTGACTAGTTGTAATACAACTAGTCGTATGTTTATGTTGTTAAACCTTTAAAATGACAAAAGAAAAATATTTTAAAAACAAATATACAAAACATAAAATAGAAATATTTTCCAAAATTAAAAATAACGTATTTTTGTTTATTAAGTTTATTTTCTTGTTTTAAATTTGTCAATCAGTTTTTTTGTAACTATGAATCAGTTTATGATTTTTATTTTTTGTTTTAAATTAAAATAAGGAATTTGTTGATTGAGATACATATTTGAACTTTTGGCAATAGTTGAACTTACATTCGCAAAATATATGAAAAAATGTCGTAGGTGTTGTACAAAATATTTCTATAGAAATTACCAACAACATTTGTACAACTATTGTATATTCAGACGACGTACAACTCTAACGACACTACAACATCACTTGTGAATTGAACAAATGTAATTATAATAATTATTTCTTAATAAATTTATTTCCCTGAAGATGCTACAAATTGTTGCAGCGAATTATATAAATTAATTTGTAAATGTAAAATTTTGACCCTCAGGCTTAATGAAGATATAATTTTAGTAAAAACAAAAAGGTCGAACAATTAGTTTAATAATGTAAATGAATTTCTTTAAATTTTTAACAAGCACCCCCCAGTAAATATTATTTACAAACAACTTAACCCCTCTGTATTACTTGAAAATGAGTGAGTAAGTTCTTTACACAAGAGAATATTAACTATCTGGCGAATTAAATAAATCATAGAATATAAACTTTCCTGAAATGAAGCATACTACGACCAATTATTCACCCCTATCGTGAATAAAAATTCCACATGAAATTTGTTCCCTTTTCACATTTTCCTATTAAAATTCAATGTTAAAATTATATATAATAATAATATAATAATATGATTATATATAATACTTGTATATAGAAATATTTAAAGAAACTACGGATCACTGATGTATGATGTCACTTTAAAAAATGTTTGTACTGCACTTTAGAACGGAGTTATTTTATCAACTAAAAAAGTAATCTATTGAATAGTCTATTTGTCCTTTTATAATTTGGTCTTTGTTAACAAAGTAGCGCTAATTTACTTCCGTCTATTTTATTATTAACAAACGGAATATCGGTGAAATATTCCAGCATTTTTGTATGAAGTCAAATAATAACGTGGCGTATTTTTTCTTCATTTATAGTTGAATTTGCTGCCTGAAGTTAATTGTCACTTTCCTGTCTGTAAGTAATCTGAAGTGTAGTCACTTTAAATTTTCTGTGCGATATACTCTAGAAGGGAGTGATTTCGCCCAACAGAAGTAATCTTTGGAGATTCTATTTGTCCTATTGTAACTCGAAGTTTCTTTTTGCTTAGAGCAACACTCAGATGATGATATCTACTCATGTAATGCATTGTGTTGGAACTAAGAAAATAGGTTATGGGAGGGAGGATAGAGGAAGTAGTATTTTTGAACATTTGATTTGAATTTTCCCATACTAAAAGCGACAGGGTATACTTCTGCTGAAAGTTTATTCCACTAAATAAAGAATTTTTCCTGTAATTTAGAGCATGTAGCACGCAAAAAACTATGGGTTTCGGGAACAAGTTCCTTAGTTTTAGCAGAACACATGCCATTATACCTATATTATCGATAGAACAGTGAAACACAACCTGATAAGCACCATTGCGCTCTCCTCTACGCGGTCAAGTAACTCCAAAATAAACTTCGAAGCAGCGGCCCATATAGGTGGGTCAAATATAGCTTCGGTCAAATATAGGTGGTGTAAATAGAAAGAAGATCAGTTGGAGTAAAATACTTTAACGCTTCTTCTGACACTTGAAAAATATATTTAGTCCAGCAGACATCACACTGCATTCTCATGCCTAGAACATGAAGAGCGTCTGATTCCTTAATATTTACACCGCCCATAAAAGAACACCAGAAGTTAATTTAACTATTAATTCCAGACTATTAAGAATGAGGTTAAGTAAAAAGATACAGGCATAGCCAGATCCAAGGCAAGCTATTAAATGATTAAAGAGGATGGCTAACCAAACTCCAACTAGTGTTTTGAAGTATAGTCAGCTGTTTAAATCTTAAGCACCAACATGTTTTACAATATGAAAATGTAATAAACTCTTACTTTAATTACGAAAATCTTATCGTAAACGTGAATATAGTGTACTTGGATAACATCAAGCCTTTTCCGAAGTTTAAATTTGAACTTAAAGAATGGACAATAAATGAGCATGTCCTAAACAGGCAGAACAACTAATAGCCTAGTATAAGGAAACCGGAAGCGAAGCCTAAATATGCCAACACTCAGGTATTGGTAATCGTTTTGGGATTCAGAAACACATTCACATTGTGTATCTCTTCGTGGTGCGGATATCAGACAGGATTCTTCATTGAGATTAAGTTACTAGAGTGAAGAATAATCAATGAACCGATATACTTCTATACTGCTGTAGGCAAGGCAAGGTGTTAAATGATTGAATTAGATTAATAACCAAACTTCAAACAGTATTTTGATTTGATAGTCTATTAAAATCTTACGGAACTGTAGTGTGAAATCCAAGCATGTTTTACAATCTTAGAATGCAATAAAATTTCGCAATAATATGATTGGCTTGGGAGCATTGCATTATGGTAAACGTAATGGTCGTTTGGTCAAGCAGCGATTGTTACTAATATTACTATATTGCTACCTTATATATACATAAGTGCTTTCTGTATACTGTATACTTTCGTATACTTTTTCGTTTCGATGATCAGAAATTGTCAGGAAGATCGTGTGACATAAAATTATTTGATTTTTTTGTATGGACTTGTTTGAAGTTAAAGGCCTATGTCAACATCAGAGCACACAGAACGAATTAATGAATCTACATTGCATCACATTTTGGTGCGGAAGTTGTCGGCAGCATTCGATCATACTTCTTTGAAAATGAGACTGATCAATCAGTGATTGATGCTGTTGAACACCAGGTATCGCCAGTATTCTTTCTGCTTAAATTTATTGATGTTTTGTAGTTTCTATATTAAGACTCGCTTCATCAGATTGTGTAATATAACGCCATTCGATTTCTTTTTAAGGAGTTATTTGAAGTCAATGGTATATTTCAACAACCCTTGTGAAATTCACAAACACTTGTGAAATTGAGCCACATTTATACAATATGGCAGAGGAAAATTTACATATTTATCATAAAATCATTGTGTCCAATTGCACGAGAGGCTATTCCATACAAACAGCTTTTCTCTGTACTTTATGACTCAAAATAACAATCTACAGAAAAGGACTGGGTTTTGCAAATTAATAAAAATCTTGCGACAAATTTGAATTACCCTTTAGCTAATAAATAAGTCATTATTATACTACTTCTACTGTAATGTTGATGCTACGTATTAGTCACTGTACTTGCTAGTCATCTAAAAATTTTAATATTTTTAAAAACTTGGAATCACAATTTAATTTTTGTATGGTGTGCGAACCAGTCTGATGAACTAAACATCATTTAATACGCTAAATTGCTAGTTTTGATATGCTGTAACAAATAAAACAAGTACAATCATCATATAACCTTGAAGAAATCACGCTGTTGTTTATGGATATGTATGTATGTTTATTTGTTTCTCAGTCTGTGTTTTCTTTGAAACAAATTCTCTAGAAAACAAATAGAAAAAACAGAGGCAAATATGCTAGAAATAAGCAAAAGAAAACTGGAAGTTTTTTTTAATTACACTCACTAGTCAGTCATCTTAAACAACATAAAACTAAAGAACAAAAATGCCCTTACTAAACTTGCACTGTCAGCAAAATTTTTTTAAACTGCTTCTGCCACACATTCACTCAAGTCAGTCATTTAGTCAGTTAGTTTTTTTTTAATGACTAAATTATGGAGTTTTAACCCTTATCCTGTATTAATGGGTCAAAATTGCCCAAACAGTATTTATTGCTCATTTATACTTTGAATACTTAGCGGTTTTTTTTGAGACAAATGTTTCGAAGGTCAAAAATATATTTGTAATGAATGTAAAATAAATAAAAAAAATTAATAAATATTAGAATTTTTTGTATTGGGCAAATTGACCCACTTATGTCATATGCGTTTAATTTTTGAAGTACAGGATAAGGGTTAAATGATTTTTTTCTTGTTTCGTTTGGCATGTGGCCGTTCTGTCATTGGTCTTATGTATGACACACTATAAATGTTTGTTAATACTTAGAATACATTTTGTTAAATTATAAAACATTATTTTAATGGGGCAAAGTTTTTCTGCTTAAGGTTTTTCCTCTTAAGCCCTCGAGTTCCAAGTACTAAATTTAAAGCTAAAGTGTAGTTTTAGTTTTTGTGTACAACTGTGTAAAGTTAACTCAGCAAACCATAAATTCTGATATAAAATTATGAAGGATTTGAAGGGCCAAATGTTTGAGTAGCACATGATAAATATTCTGGTCCTAGTATCGAACATTTCGCCAAATATTGATTTTTTTTAATGAAATTGGCAGTTTATTGTCAATTTGAGAAATAACTTTAATCTCAAATTGTTCTCAAACATGTTTCTCAAATGTGTTTCAAACTCAAACTGATAAGTTTTTAAAAACTTAGAAGTTTTTATCGAACATTTCGCCAAATATTGATTTTTTTTAATAAAATTGTTAGTTTATTTTTAATTTGAGAAATAATTTTAATCTCAAATTATTCTCAAAACTGATTCTCAAATGTGTTTCAAACTTAAACTGATAAATATTCAAACTATGATTTTCTATCCAACCTTTTCACAAATATTGATTTTTTTTAATGAAATTGGCAGTTTATTGTCAATTTGAGAAATAACTTTAATCTCAAATTGTTCTCAAACATGTTTCTCAAATGTGTTTTAAACTTAAACTGATAAATTTTCAAAAACTAGGAGTTTTTATCGAACATTTCGCCAAATATTGATTTTTTTTAATAAAATTGGTAGTTTATTTTTAATTTGAGAAATAATTTTAATCTCAAATTATTCTCAAATGTATTTCAAACTTAAACTGTATTAGATAAATAATTTTATCTATGTAAGCAGGTGTTTAGTTAGACTTGTGTGCAGGTTGGAGAATGATTTGAGATTAATATATCAAACATTGTTTAAGATTTAAGAATGATTTGAGCTTAACACTTAATAACAGAATACAATTATTCGCATAGTTTTAATAAAATCCATCTTAAATTGCTTCAAAAATTTGAAACTGAAACCTCTAGTTAGGTTTGACAATTGTTTGAGAATTACATTCGATAAGAAATTATAATAATTATCAGTGTGTTTCGAACTTTTTGTTTCTTAAGAAGTGTAAAGTACATTATTAGTTCAAATATCCCTCTTTTCTGTTATTTGCTTAATTTTGCTTAATTTAATTTAATTAAATTTACGTATTCCTAAGATTATAAATCAGTTCATTTGTTATTTTCTCAAAAAGTAAATTTGTATAATAAATATTTTGTTTTCAGAGTTCATTTACGTTGGTTTTTAAAGCAAAACGTGAGCACAATAAATTTCAAATCAAATTAATAAATAAAAAGCAAAACAAAAAAGAACTTGTATGTTGTCTTCCTTATCTTATCAAATGTCAAATAAATGGAATTAAAATCATTTAAAACATTTAAGAGATTCAAAAAAAAGACACACACAGAGAAACTGACTACTAGTGCTACCTGTAGAAGTTGTTAATTTTGTCTGGAACACAATCGCTTTCACACAAACAGAATGTGTATAACAAAATACAAATTTGTTTATAAACAATAAAATAATCAAATGAATTTTGATTAAAATCTAATGATAAAAACAGACATACATACAATCAAATCTATACTCGTATGTATGTATGTGTATTAAGATACATGTGCATATCTAATACTGACTAGGTTTCTAACTAATTTCTTTTACTACTATTTTTATTTATATTATATAACTTTCTCTGTAATACCTATGTACATACATACATACCTTTGAGTTCAATTCCCATGTCTGTCAGTTGGTTTTCTTAAATTGTATTTCCAATTTTCCTTTGTTTTTTGTTAAAATGCAAATTATGACCTAAAACTTTTTTAGCAAGAAATTTCGTAAATAAAATCTTTATGTGTTCTTTTTTAATTTTATACCCTGCATTCAGCTGTTATGATTATATAGATTTGTTAAAGCTTTTGCAATTTCATCAATATTTATTTGCCCTACTTTAAAGTACTATTCAATAGAACTTCTTCCAAATACTATTGCACACAAAATATAGAACGGAAATTAGTAAAATTTATGCGACTTGTGAATAAATGTTGTAAGCTATCTGATATTGAAAATCAAATAAATCGTTTTAGTAGAACCAAAGTTATGAACCAAACATACATACATTGAGCTTGCAATAAATAGCTGTTTGTGTGTGTAAAACACTATTGCTTCCGAAATACACTATGAAAATAAATGAGTTTTATCTAGCGTATGTATAATTGATGTACGTTATCTCGTATTGAAAATCAGACAAATCCATTTAATACCAACAAAATTATGAATTAAAATCTAAGACATCTTCAAAAAATGTTATATTTTCAAGCAACCTTCAAAATTTCTGCTGTGTATAGCAGCATGTTGGTGTTGTTTACAATAACATACAGTAAATATTTAGATATTGTATATATTTTGAAATCGAACACTTTCTTAAATGTCAACTGTTTGACAATGATTTGATAAACATTTGAGAATGATAGTCGCCTCGTAAAAAACTGATTGAAAGACAAGATTAAATAAATAAAATTAAGAAAATGAAATTTTCAGATTTGATTATTGTTAAATCAACCTATAATTGAATTTGTAGGCAGAATTAAAATCTCTACTGGAGTTTGAGATGATGTTTGATGGTAAGTGGAAAACCATGATCATTTAAACATACAAGTGTCTTCTTATATGAATTTGGTAGCAAACTGATGACCCCAAATTGAATTGAAAATGTAAAATTCTTTAAACGAACCCCCCTTTCACCAAGTTTTCTCACACCTAAAACTCAAATTTAATTTGCAGAACAAATAATGTCTGGGAAAAGGTATTTTAATAATTTTTTCTCAAATGTAATTACCAAAACTATCTCATGACTAGAATTAAATTTCTATTAAAAATAACGTTTGAAAATTTGTGTCTTCTCAAATATTTGTTTGTATGTAGTGATTAAAACTAAAAATCAATTTGAGTTCAAAAAACTTTGTTTCGAAATGTAAATTTAATATCAAATATTATTCTCAAATCATTCTCAAACCCAAAAGAAAAGTATTGAAAATATATTTTTTTTTTGATATTTAACATAATTCTCAAGATTTTTCAAGAATAACTAGGAATTTCATATTTTAATTCAGTTTGTGATTGCTATAAAAGCCAACTGTTGGAAAAATTGTATTTCCTCAACTTTCTCAAATGTTTTACTCCAATCATTAATACTGAAATATTAAATCTTATTTGAATTAAAAGAATTTACGTTTTTTTAGAAAAGTATGAAATAATACGGTTATTTTTATTCGATATCAGAGGTGACATCTCCATAAAGAAATTATTATTCAATAAAAAAATGTATTATTATTCTCAAACCAATCTCAAATCTATATTTGATAGCAAAAGTAATTTCTCCAAACTAAACTGTGATACTAATTTTACATTTGTATTCAACTTGATAGTTCTATTTTTTCAATTATATATCAAATATTTTCAATAAATTTGATTGAAATCAGTCTCAAGCCTAAAAACATTTAAATAATAAAAACGGACAAGGATTTGATTTCAAATTATTCTCATTTTGGTATCAAATCGTATTTTATATGTAAAGAGAGTTTCCACTTATTTAAGAATTAAGTTTGTTAACTATTTGAGAATAAATGTAATCATTTTCCCATTGTCACTATTAATAATACATATGATTGATAATTATCATTAATAATTATTAATAATATTGTTTAACAAATTAATGTTTGATATTTGAGCAACAATTTGATATCAAATGTGAATATTTGCTTCTACTCTAAACAGTTTTAGTTGTATGGCATTTAAGATTCTTCTGTGGATTCTCTGACTTATTTTATATTTTCTTTCTTCCCATAATTTGACGTCATGTGCGACAAATGTTTTGCGTCCGCAGTTGCTTGTCATCATCATCATTTAACGTTGCTGTGCGAGAGCAGCCAATAAATATGTTAATAACACCTACTCACAAGTTTTTAAAAATATTTAGAATTTTAAAAATATTATTACAAAAAAAAAATGATTCATAATATTGTCGAGCAAATTAATAAATATCATAAACATTTAGCTTTTTTTTAATGAACTATTTAGAGGTTCACATGCTTACTGAGATCTGACATCAGATATTAATGTTAATATGATTTATAGTCTCAACTTTTTAGTTTAGTATTTAAGTTTTGTATCATGTTGACAACTAATTTTAGTTATGCTTTAGCATATAAAGCTCTTAAGTATAAGCTAGTATTGCAAATACTAACTGAAATTGTAGATTTAGTATGTAAACTAAACCAGTGGTCGGCACTCAGTTCAAAAGGAATTAAATCGGAGATTGTGTTAAGAAAACAATACATTTAACAATATATCAATATAAGCCGACCACTGATCTAAAGCTATGTTCGCATTATTCCAATATGTAATTAAATGTTTTCTTGAAATCTGCTACTTCATTACCCTAAATACTTTCAAATTTCCCTTTACGATATCATAATTTTAATTGATTTTATTATACCCTACACCACCATAGTGGGTTTGTACTGATGTTTGTAATGCCAGTAAATTTTAGTCCAACACCCACCTTCAAGTGTCGATCGGTATGAATTAGAATCACTTCCTGAGTCGATTTAATGATGTCCGTCCATCTGATTGGCTGAAATAACAGGCCACAATTTTAAAGACATTTCGATAAAATTTGGTACATGATTTTTTCTGCGCCCAAGGACGGTTGAGTTAAAAATTGGTTGAAATCGGTCTAATGTTTCACCTAGCCGTCGTACAAATAGGAGTTTATCAATTATAAATGTATGATTTATGCACATACCCAAACAAATTTCACCATAAATAAATTGTACATGAAGCCTTATAACATTTACACAATTTGCATAGATCGGTCCATAATTGAACATAGCTCCCATATAAGGCCCACCTCCGAAAATTACTTTAAAGAGGATAACTGTCATAAAAGTGTTGGTATCCAATAAATATTGCACACAAATATGTTTCATATACACACAAATCATTCGGCCCAATTTCATAATAATCGGCCCATTATTAGTCATAGTTCCCACTTTCGAAAAACACTTCAACGACCATAAATCTCTTAAAAATGTTGGTATCCAAATAAAATTCAATACAAATATATATCACATATATACATAGACAGATATCATGTTAGGTATCATTTTATAACGGTCGATCCATAATTAGACAAAGCTCTCATATAAGATTGCTTTCGAAAATCACTTTAACATGTATAAATCTTTTAAAAGTGTTTATATCGAGATAAAGTTTAACACAAAAAATATTTATATGCACAGAAGTTACACCACTAAATTTATTGGTCCATTGTTTTAAAGATAATGTACAAATAGTTTCTTTTTACAAGCAATAAGGTCACTTGAATTTTATATAAAAATATTTAATTTATTTATATATATTTATTTCCAATATTTCGCTATCACAATGTATAGCTTCTTCAGGGATAATACAAGTTTTGTTTTGTACAAACAATTCCAGAAATAATTTTTTTATATTTTTGCCACGCCTACAAATACCGCCCTTTTAGTATTTTGTTCACTGAGTCGCTGTTTTTAGTCCGATCAAATTCTAGTCAAATTCGTACAAAAATATTTAGCATTATTGTGGGTACGAACCAAGTTTTTAAAAGTCATGACCAATGGCCCATATAGCGCCCATTTTTGAAAAACTTTTTTTCCACGTATGCTTAAATATGGTCGGCCTTGACCGACTATACTTTCTTTTTTGTCTTGTCTAAACTATTGTTGAGCAAAGTCTTAGTGTTTTGTTAATAAAATAGAAAAAAATCCTTGAAATTGAATTATTACATAATTTAATTTATTTTTAGCCAATCATAATTTAATAAATACTCGTATACAAGTATGTAACTATTTTTTTATATTGGACTTTGAATATTACGTACTGCAAACAAATTGCTTAATAATTTCTTTGGCTTTCAAACCGCAACAATTTGAAATTCCCATATTATTAAAAATAGTGTAAGTATATTTTTTTCTCACATTTTGCTGAAACAATTGTGGTTTTAGTTTGAATATATTTTTAAACATGAGTGCTATGTTCATATAATTGTAATAAATTTGTTTAAATAATCAAATAAATGAAAACAGAATCAGTAAAGTTTTGTTTGTGGCAGATAAGTTCTTATATTCACTTACAGGAGGTAAAAAGAGCGTTTTATTTATGTGTATTTATTAATATATGCCAACATTTTTATTCAATTTGATGCAGGTTTCTTAAATGTAAACAAACAGGTTTGATTTGAAATTGATTTGAAAAATGCAATTTTCTCATTTTCCGTCAAGTACAAAATCAAAACATTTTGAAATTCTTGATATTTCAGTTTGATATCAAGTGTAATTAACAAGTTTTTCTGTGATGTTTTAAACTGATTTGTGTTGGATTCAACTTGTTTTTGAATTGGTATTTCCTAGTTATGCCAAACGGAACTAGTTTTTAAAATCCTGGGATTTCATAAATTATTCCCGGGATCACGGAATAGGGATTTTTGTTTCATATTAAACTAAATTGGTTAATAAGTAATAACAATTTATTTAAAAAAAAGTTACTTATGTTAAATTGATTTCAAAAAAAAACATAATAACCATGGTGTAATTATAAAAGGTGCAAATCGGCAACAAATACAACACAATACAAAAAAACAGGCATTTTGTTTGTGTAAATAGTTAATGTACTACTGTCAAAAAACACTTGAAAAAGTATTACTTTTGACAAAAATAAATTGTAAACAAAGTCAGTCAGCTGTGCTACTACACTCACCTTGTGTAGTTACACCATTTTAATAACATTATATTGAAATATTATTATTTTATTGTAATTCAAAACTTATATTATCCCTGAAGAAGCTATCCATTGTGATAGCGAAATATTGGAAAGTAATATATATAAATAAATTAAATATTTATATAAAATTCAATTGACCTTATTGCTTGAAAGAAGAAGAAACTATTAAATATTAAAAAGAGGTCAAATAAACGAACTAAATATTATATTGAAATATTATATTGAAAAAAATAATATCGCTGGCTTAACAAGTAAAGGCTCTAAGTCCATATTTTACAGTCTTACAGGAGAGACAAAGAACAATCAAACTTTTTTTTTTAATAAACATTTTTGAAATCTGTAAATGTATTTTTCTTTGTTTTTTTATTTTCGTAAAAGCAAAATGAAAAAATAAGTATTTGCCGAGAAAAAAGCTTTTTTTGGACTTAGAGCTTTTTCTGTTGCTTAGTTTGTATGTTTTCATGGACTTTGATCTTTTTCTTAAAATTTGTCTCTACTTAAATTTCTTACTTACTACAATGAAAGTGTACTTTTGTTGCTCTTTTATTGTTGTTATTTAAGAAGCTAATAATATGTAAAAAGTTAAAGTTTGTGTTGATTATTGTAAAAAAAGAAACAGAATTTATTCAAAAATATGAATAACATTATTATTGTAATTTCAATTTCTATATTTGTATATACGTGTACATAATGAAAACAAAAATTATTCAGTCTTATTTCATTATAAAAAAGTAATATTAATTTAAATTTTGTTTTCTTATTTCGGCTTGAGGTCAGATTTAAACAATAAATAAAAAAAAAAAGATTTAAAAGTGAAGTGTTGAATGTGTCGGAGCTTTTAATAAGAAACAAATTTTTGTTTATTTATTTAAATTTCCCTGATGATGGTAAAAGATTTTGACCGAAATATTGGAAAAATAAAATTAAATAATAGATAAATAAATATAAAGAAAGTGTTTTATTTATTGTTTAAATCTGACCTCAAGCCGAAATAAGTAAATAACATGAGGGATTTAAAAGTAAGATAACTGGCGACGACTATTTTTATTCGTATGGCAAATCGTCATAAAATTTTGGTATTTTGTAGGCAAAGTGGATTTTAGATATTGTAAGTCTCTTTCTAGTCATTATTTTTCTTTTTTCTTGACGAAGTTGGTGTAAATCCGATCACTCTAGTTCAATTATTTTTTGGTGGAGATTTTTCCATTTATCAATAAATCTAAGTTTGAAATTAATTTCACCATTTGGTGTGTATTGTATTCCTCGAATGTCCGTCACTTTGGAATCGCCTTTTCCACGGCCAGGGCGAATATTTTTACAAAATTGTAGAGGAGAACAATGTTGATCAAATCTCAGTTTAACATTTTTTCCGATCCTTAACCGAGTTTTTCACATGACAACCTTGTTTTCTAGCAACGTCAGCAACTTTTGTCGTCTACCGAATGTAGTTGTGTGAACAAGTATTCGCAGTGCCAATGTAATTTTTTTTATTTTTTTTTTTGTAAGAGTGTAAGAAGTATTCAGTGATCGTTTTCTTTCGTGAAAGAAATTTATTGCATTCCAAAATTCATTTCAAACAAAATTAAGGTAAGTCAGTTCAGGTTTGAAAAAAGTACCAAACATTGTTGATACTCTCTTATTTTCTGAAAATGACGAATCCAATGCTGATCATGATTCTTTAAAGGAAAATGTAATGTCACCTGAAATCGCAAGCCCTTTTCCGTCTTAATAATATAAAACTTATATTTGACCTGAATTTTTTTATTTTTTAATTGTTAATGTTTATGTTTTTCTTAATAAAGAAATCGAATTTATTATATATATAAAAAATATAACTGTTTATGTTATTTTTGGACATAAGCGCTACAAGAAAAAATTGCCGTTCAAAGCTGCCCCGTATGGGGGGCACATTTGAACACAATACTTCATCCATTAAAAAAATAAAAAAAATATATAAATCGAACTAAAAATAAGTTACTTTTAGACTTAAACCAAATTTAATTTCCATACATATTAGTTAAAATATGTATAAAGTCAATAATTGAAAAATATAAATTTTTATGTGGCTTTTAAAGCAAAAAGTGTTCAAAGGTGCCCCCTCTCCCCTACATTGTTAAATTTTTTAAAAAATGAATGATCGAAATAAGTAACATCATGACGATTAATGTCATGACTGTCAATGGTGCTGATACTCAAAACAACGAGAGTGTAGCCAATGAGGAATAATATTATGTCAATTGGTTGGACTCTCAGACTATTCCGCGCGAAACAGTTGATATGTCAACATTGGAAGAAGTGAGATATTACACAAAGATGTGATAACTTGGACTTAGCGAATTTACTCATCACTACAAAACAACAACAAATGAAATAACTGTATCTTTTCTTTTTAATCGATGTATTTTTACTTATTGAACACAACTGCATCAAAATTTCAATTTCTAAAAAAAAGTGGACTTAGAGCCTTAACATGTTAAGCCACCGATATGTCTTTTCACCTTTAATTTCTATTTCAAATTTAACTAAAAGCAACAGAATATTATCGATTTATAAAGCTGCTTAAAAATATTAATGTATCTATAGTAAAGGAAAATTTGATTTAATTTTTTTTTTACCAATATATGACGAAAAACTTCGTTTTAAAATTAAAATTTTTTTTGATGACTTTGTAAACAAATACTAATCTCATGATTTCGGGATTGGCATCCCTAATATTTACTCAATTTTATATCAGATTTTAATACTAATATTTTATCATACGTAAAATTAAATTTTTGTTAAAGTTTCAAAATGGTATTATCTTAATTTGATAATAAATCTTATTGCCTTATTATTGTTTTGACAAATAGTAAGCCAGCCTTTAAGACAGGTATAAAGGCTTACTATTTGTCAATTACTCTATATTTTTATTACTTTTTTTTAATCACCAAAAATAACAAAACATTTACTTAACTTTCATTAGCCATACTAGATAAAAACTGTCTCTAATAATAATCCCCTTATTAGCTGATTTGTTTATTAATTGATTAAATAAAATAATCTTATTGAGAATTTTCTTCCAATAAAATAATTACACACATTTTAATTGAAATTACTTTTCGGCAATAATCCCTGACAATTTTCATTTTAATATATAATCCGAATTAGATAAAAGCCTAAAAATATGCAAATAAATTTTGTGTTACATTAACGCAAATTATAGCAAGTGGGAAAGATATTACAGCTACAGCTGCTATAGTATTTGTTGTAGAAATTTACACTAAAACTGTAACATTTATTAATAGATTTTAGAATAGAAAATTTATGATATAAAAATGATTTAATAATTTGTAAAATATTATGGCTGTTGTGGTTAAACACAATTTCTCTAACCACAATTGGTTTGCCAGGCGGCTTAGTTTGTTATTTTTAACGTAAAATGTTGATAAACTTAAATGAAAATTTTAAATACATATTTATATTTCAAATTATTAAATTTTAAATTACTTATACTAGTGTTGTTTAAACATTTTTAAACTATTTATTTGTTATTTAAAACTAAAGTTAAAAAACACCAATACGATTTTATCCAACATGGAATTGATGAGGACCAGGATTCCAAATACTTGGGTAGGAGAAAACAGGTCAAATGAACCACAGAAAAGGTCACAGAAAAGTAAAAGAAATTAGTTTTATTTTTCTTTAATTCAAGATACATATGTATGTACATATACAGTGATAGATATCACTTTTTATTTTTATTTTTTCAATTTTAATTTGGGGGTTTACAGTATTAAATTTTATAATTACACTGTGCTTGATTTTGACACTTTTTTTTACCAACAAACGGGGCACCTAGCGGGTGAAGCTAAACCGAGTACGCTGAATCCAGTGGTACTAACCATTTTTAGGTTAGCTCTAGTTTTCGAGATATAGCGTTATTTAAAAAATGGAGGAGGTTACACAATAAATATTCGCTTAACTCGAAAACTGTTTTTAGTTTATAGAATAAAATAAAAAATTCGAAATTCGGCAACAAAAATATCTATAAGTAGGACTATTTTTGCAGAAACAAAATTAAATCACAAAAACTTGTATTTATGTTCAGTTTGATAATTTACCATAAATCAGCCCAAAAAAACAAATTATTTCCAAAACGATCGGATAAAAAAATCTTTATGTTAATAGCACTAATAATTTTGTTGCTGAATTTTTTTTTTATTTTATTTAATTCAAAAAACTAAACAGTTTTCGAAAAATATTTATTGCGCAACCTCCTAACTTAAAAAAACGGTTAGCACCACTGGATTCAGCTTATTCGATTCGGGACACTGGATGTCCCGCTTTTCGGTTTTTTCAAGTAGCATAGTGTAAATTTACACACTAGTGTAAATTTAGATTATCAAAAAAAAAAAACGATGTTAACAATTCAATTATCAAATGAACTATGATTTTCTGGCTCACCCATAAGGTAAAACAGTCCAAAAAAAGGGAAAAACAAAGATGAGAGTACCAACACCATTCATTCAAAGTTGAACAATAGTTGACTAGTTTTTAAAGAATCTATTTATGTTTTCAGTTGTTTAAAAATCTTTAAACTATTTATTTGTTATATAAAACTAAAGTTGACAAGTTTTTAAAGAATTTATTTAGGTTTTCAACTGTAGTATTTTATTGTTTTGTATTATATTGTGTGATTCATTCAAATAAAATCGCTCCTTGGACCCACCCACCCAAATAAATAAGCCAATATGTGTTAGACATGTAAGACACCTGCTTCTTAATCATATTTTTCCACAAAAAACGTTGCTATTATTTAAATATTACTAGCATTAGCAGCAACACATATTATAATAGTAAATATTTAAAGACAATATTGCTGAAAGCAATAAAATTATAATGGTATCTCTATTAATATTTAACAAGGAAATTAGGGTGGCCTGATAGTAGGCTCAAATTCAAAATACAAAACTGGAATATGTACATTATTTTCTTAAGTCTAGCAACATTTTTAACTTTAGCAGCATGATTTTTTAAATCTAGCAACATGTTTCTCTTTTCTAGAAACATGTTTTAATTGTCAAAATGAACCATTTTCGTTCATTTCAAACAAAATCGGCAGTCAATATGAATATTAGGTGATTTTCAAGATGATGCTCAAACAATTGCAGAATATTTCATTCATTTTATGGCCTTCCTATTAGTAAAAAAAATCCTTAACCAGCTGAAATAAATAAATTAACAACATGATTCATGATTCAAAGTTGTCTAGTCAATTGTTGTTCGAGAATATGTTGTATTTATGTGGTGGCCTGTGTGTGCTTTTGTGTTCAATACTATTTAAATTGATACAACAACAGTAATAACAACATATTGGCAATTGTACTGCCCTCAGTTAATCATCATGCCACAAGACATGAAACCAATATTTTTTTTTCAGTTTTTTGCTGTTGTACCTACCCCACATTAATCGCAATAAAAAAATTACCACAAATAAACAAAAAATAAAAAATAAATGGGAGATATGTATGTTTGGAGGAAATATTGTATAAATGCTAAAAAGTTTTTTAGGCAGTTAAGGTCGACCAGTTAAATGCATGAACATTTTATAGATTTTGAAACAAAATTTATTTAAAATATTGATTGCACATTTGCAAACCTAGCATCTATCAAGAATGGAAGCAAAGTAGCAAAATGTAGTGAACTTATTAATTTAAAAACTATTTAGTTTGACAAGTAATCCTGTAAGAGCATTATTTGTAAATATCAGATTTAATAAAAAATATACGCCCGAATATTCAGTATTCGCTACTGATGTCTTTTTTCTTTAACTTTTTTGGAAACGTCTCTTCTGTAATATTTAAAACTATTACAAATTCAACAAAAATTTTACCTGATTTAATAAATTACATAAATAACATTAAACGAATTACCTCTAATATCGTTTGTAGAGTGCCTTGTTAACAATAATTTACTCTATAACTGCTATTGCCAATAAAAACAGTGATTATTTAAAATTTTAGCACATTTTTTTGGGTTTAAACTGGCAAAAAATAACTTATTTATAAAATTTTTACAAATGATTGCTCATAAAATTAAAACCACAACTAGTTTGAGAGTTTTTAGGTGGTTTTGTAAACAGTTTTATTGATTCGAATTACATACATACATTTCAGCTATTCACAGAGTAAAAAAATTAAAAAAAAACATTTTTTAACAAAAAAAAAAAAAAAAAAAAAAAAAAGAAATGTTGCTCAGCTACTTGTTAATTTACTTTCCTCTATTCACATGTTGCAGAACTTGTGTTGTCTAAATGATCAGCATCTCTCTCAACTTGTCCGTACCTCTAAAAATATGTTGCAGAAATCTAATCTAGCAACATGTTGCTGACATTTTAGCAACATATAGTAGACTTTAACCATACTAGCTGTGGACGTGTTCTAGCAACACGTTTTTGAACTCTCTGTTGCTTAACTCTAACATCACCTCTAACTGACCACTGAAGCTAAATGTTTCTGAACTCTATGTTGCCCAAATCTAGCAACATATTATAAAACTGCTTTTAAAGCATTTTTATTAACCGTTAATCTTACTGGCAATTTGTTGCTAACCTTTTATTTGGCCATAGTCTACAAACTTGATTAACTACCTAATTAAAAAAAACAGAAAAAAAATAAAACTACTATTTAACCTCTCAAGCAACATGTTGCTGTACTCTAACACCATGTTTCTGAACTCTATGTTGCTTAATTCTAACAACATATTATAGTAATCTTTTTTTTGCATATTTCTTTCCCTTAAAATTGTACATAAGACTACATCATCAACCTACAAACATTTTATAAATCAAATTTGTAATTTTTAGCTACATCCCCCTAAAGTTTAATGAACTTGAAATTTGTTTACAACATTTATTTTTTTTTTTGTCTGTTTCATTTTGAAAATAATTATAAATTGGTCACGTATTCCCCAAAAAAATGCTAAATGAATAGAAATTGCATTTTAATTGTAAAATCGTTTAAACGTGATTTTTGTTTTAAGTTTAGACAAACCAAGAGACAATGAATGAATGGCAAGAAATAAATCTTGATATAGTGGCAAAAACGGAAAAAGTCTCAAAATAATAGTAATTAAAATTAAAACAGTAATTTAAGAAGTAGATCAAAATGAAATATACATAAGTTTAAAGTTTAAAGGAATTTTCTAGAATGTTTTCATTCGAAAAGTCTTGATTAACTGATTTAAAATATGGATTTTCAATCACTATATAAAAAGAAGTTTGGAGATGCGGGACATCGATCCCCGTACCTTTCACATGCTAAGCGAGCGCTCTATCATCTGAGATACATCCCCATATGAAATACTAACAATTTGAAACTTGATGGAAAAATAAAAAAAAGTAATGCGCTTTGCAAGACACAATCCAATTTGAACAAAAATTTTTTTTTTGTGGGAAACTACCAAGTGGAAATGGTTAAAAGAATTCTAGACCTAGGCGTTTTTTTCGACTCTAAACTGAGCTTCGTACCACATATTTCTACGATAATAAATAAAGCAAGATGTACACTAGACTTTATTAAACTATGGGCAAAATAATTTAATATACTTCACTTGATACTGGAATACGTTTCAATAATATGGCACCCGATTTACATTACTCACAGCAATACAATTGAATCAGTGCAAAAACAATTCCTGGTATTTTGTCTACCCATTTAATTTACCATCATATACCGCTAGACTTTCTCTTATTAAGCTTCCTACATTAAAAAGTCGTAGAACTATGCTGAATATATCATTTAACCTGAATGTTATTAATGGTGGTATATGCTCTGGTTTTCTAATCAATAAAATCTCTTTCAACATTCCGCAACGTTTATTCCGTAATTTTGCACTTCTACCTGTGAAATTTTAATCGGTTTAACCAGTTGTACCGATTTATTGATTTTTCGTTAAATGTTAATGTCATAAAAAAATTAATAATTGTTTTATTAAACTCATAATTATTTGTTACATGTATTTTATTCCCATATGTTAAATTATATTTTTTAAACTGTCTGAAGGAATTCATTTCCATAGACAAATTAAGTAAATATATAAAAAAATAAATAAATAAATTATAAATTAAAATAAATTATTAAACTAAAATGTTCTAAATACATACAATGATAGTTTATTAACTAAATACTGTTAAGATAAAACTTGCAAATATTTGCCGAAAAAGACTAAATAAAATATTTTTAACTCGTTTACTAAAAAAAAACTTCCTTTATTTAGGATGTAGTTTGATCTTGGAAAACACTTGTAAGAATAAACAACGTCAAACAAATTTGTTCTAAAACATGTGGTTACGCTTTTTGAGTAAATATTTGACATGTGTGATCATACCTTTACACAATATTTCAACTCTGCAGATTTAATTAAAACGCCTAAGCAAAGTTCTGAAAACTTTGAAATTTGGCAACATGGCGGAAATTTACATTTTGGATTGTTATAAAGAAACTAATTAAATGAGGTAATTCGCTGTGACTAACATTTTATAATAAAATAAATTTTTTTCTAAAATTTTCAGATTTTGTTGTGCCAATTTCTATGTTGAAAACTTTTATAGCAAAAGAAATTTGTATATAATTTCATAGAAGTTGTTATTGTATCGTGTTGGAATTTATACATTAATATTCCATCTCTTTATTGGAATTGATCTGAAAAATTCAATTCATTAGTATAAAATACAGAAACTGGAGATGCGGGGCATCGATCCCCGTACCTCTCACATGCTAAGCGAGCGCTCTACCATCTGAGCTACATCCCCTTATGTAATTAGCTCTGTTTTACCAAAAATTTTACCAATTTAACCTATTACTTAGCATATATGTATTGGTCACTGTGTTGAATACGAATTACCCCGGCTTGAAACTAAATTAAAAATCAACACACGTAATTTGTTTCATGTATTACAGTTTGAAAAACTAATCGATATTACATATTTACATTTTTTGAAACTAAATTTTTAATTTAAAATTGTAGTTAAACTATTTTTGTAATTGTTTTTTATTTAAATTTCAAAAGTTTTTAATTTTTTGTCAAAACATGTTTAATAATTTACTACAAGAAAGTTTTAAACTATTTTCTTATTAACAAAAAAGAAGAAGCAAATCTAGGCAGGGTACTTAAACTTCTTAGCTGCTGACCACAAAAACTCTTACATACTTTTTTTAATTAAATATACAAAAACAATTTTGTTTTTCTTAAATATTTTTTGCGTAGTATGAATATGTGTAAATATGTAGCTTATTTAAATAGAGATATTGGTAGCTTATGTTTCATGTAAGCTAAAATAAATATACAAATAACTATGTACACATGTGTACGAGTATGTGTATTGCTTTAGCATTTTTATTAAAAATGTAAATACCAATACGAATAGTTCCAACCAATACCAAAACAAACGGAAAAAGAATTGAAAAAACAAGCAAATTACTATAAAACCCAGATAAACAAAAATAGTAAATAAACGTTAACAAATAAAAATAAACTATTGGTTACCACGAAAAAACAAAATAAAAGTTAACAATTCTTATAAACAAATACAATAACAGAGGAATTTATACTTAAAGGGTGGCTAAAAAAAACAAAGAAAATACGCAACAAAAAAATACTTTCAAAAAAGCGAATTGGGAAGAGAATCTGGAAATAATTGTTGGGTTCATACAGTTTTCTGATACAAACACTTCACTCTGTAGATAGATACCAATCCTTTGCAACAGCTTTTGAATAATAAAAAATGAAATCGGGCCAAAATTTATAGAAGAGTGAAAATGTCTCCTAACATTAGCGTTGTCAACTTGGTGCGTTTCATACTATTTTTGGTGCTTTTTTAAATTGTTTGTGCGAAAAATTCCTTGGTTGGTGAGCGGTGCACTTTTTTTAATTTCGGTGCGTTTTTTAATTTTTCCGAAAATGTCTTTCTTTCTACTAATTTTTATTTGCGGTTTTTTAATGATTCATTATCATGAAATCTATACGATGAAAAAGGACTCCATTAAAAGTATTTGAAATACGAATGTATGATAAATGAATACATACTATCAAATTCGTTACATGAAGATTATTGCTAAAGGTGAATAGGCTAAAAATCATTGTTTGAAATAAAATTAACATTTTAAACATGGAAATAAAAATTCTTGTAAAGAATAAACTGTAGACAAACAACCAGGTTAGAGTCCCAAATAAAAGTACTTAAAATAGAAAACAACAACAATTAAAAAAAAACATCAAATATGTATTGAAATTAGCCCTTTTTTTACTAATTAGTACTTTATTTTCGAATAGGATAAAAAATGCTTTTACTATTAATCGTTGATCTCTGTTTAAAAAGTTTTATATAAAATTTATGAAATTAAAAAATGTAAAATTAATTCAACAAACATTTTAACCAAAAAAGAAATTCTAAATTCTAGGGATGCAAAATAAGATTACAAATTGTACTAAATTTCAAGAAAAAGTGTACTTTTTTCAGCCCAATTGTACCAAATTGTATATAGAAGTATTATTTATGACATACTCCTTGCTAATAACTTCTTACTCATTTCTAAATTGTAGCAGCACGAATTAGATGACTTCAGTAAATCCTTTGTTTGGATTAGATTGAAAACAGTCGAAACAAACAAAGCACTACAACATAAAGGCGGCTTATACAAAAACAATTTTGAAAATGGAACGAACACAAAAAATGGGATAATTTTTAATTTTATAAAATAAATTAGTGCAATGTTTAAAATAGTGCCTAATTAGTCATTGGGGTGCTATTGTACTTTTGACTCGCAAATAGTGCTAAAAAAAAGTTCAATTGTACCAACTTTTGCAGCCCTCTTCTAAATTTCTCCATTTTGGCGCGTTTTAATATTTCACAGTTGACAACGCTGCCTAAGATGTAACAAAATTTTCTGCAGTCATATTTTTATATCCATTTTGTGTGAATATTTACATTTTAATTTTAATACTGCTTAAACGTTTAAATAATTTGAATTCTTTGAAAATATTATGCGGTAAACCTAAACCAGCCATCAATTTGGCTAATGTTAATGTTATGTTTGTCAGTTTGTTAGACAACAGCCAAAAATAGATACATACATAAGAAATATATTTATTCTTACATTTTATGTGTGGTTTACATGATGTTATTCTTCTGACTTTGTTTTGACATATACCACACATTTTGACAGGTATGTTTATGACATGGCCTAATGTATTAATTGATTGGCGCCAAACATTGATGATCGACCTTTAGTATGCATTTTTTCACATGACATGATTTTACTCTTTTGTATTTATACACAAATATTTTGTTAATATGAATTCGAACATTTTAAATTAACAAAATTGTAAATAAATTTTTCAAATTTTTTTTTTTGATTTTTGAATGCATTCTTTAAAGCAAAGGAATAAAATGACATGACATGACATGTGAAGTCGATAATGAATAATTCATTATTTTTGACAGTAATAAATTGATAGGCAAACTTGTGTATTTTCTATTAAAAAATTTGTGTGTACCTGGTTTTTCTATAGAAAAATTTGTATGTAACTGGTTTTTATATAGAAAAATTTGTTTGTAACTGGTATTACTATAGAAACATTTTTTTTGTACCTGGTTTTTCTATAGAAAAATTTGTATGTAACTGGTACTTCAATAGAAAAATTTATATACAACTGGTTTGTGTCTAACTTTTTTTCTATAGAAAAATTTGTATGTAACTGGTATTTCTATAGAAAATTAATATTCAACTGGTTTTTATATAGAAAATTGTGTGTTTAACTGTTTTTTATATAGAAAAATTTGGTACCAGTTACATGGTATTTCTATAGAAAAATTTGTATGTAACTGGTTTTTATATAGAAAAATTTGTTTGTAACTGGTATTACTATAGAAACATTTTTTTGTACGTGGTTTTTCTATAGAAAAATTTGTATGTAACAGGTTTTTATATAGAAAAATTTATGTATTTTGTATGTAACCGATTCTTCTAAATTCACGGTAATGTTAATTAGATATTTTGGTAACGGTATTTCAATGATAGCTATAATTTCATCTTGAGTTACATTATTAAAAAAATTTACAAACATTTTTAAAATTATTTAAGTGTTTTAGAGATGCAAGGAACATTTTATTATTAGCTATTACGTTAATTGCCGTTAGTTCAGTAACAGTACTTTAAAGATAACGGTAGTCTAGCTCTAACGGCAACGGTAACAGTAGTAGTAACGGCAGTCAACTCTAATTCTTGCATTCATTTTGAAACACCATTTAGAGCTTTAGCATATTTTCTATTATTATATTATTAGATTTTAAATTATTTTCTTCAATTTCATATAGCTTTCTACAATATTAAATTTTACTTAAATGAAAAAAATTGATACACAATTAAGGAAAGCAATATCTAAAGAAAAGACATAACTGGAGAAAATGTGTAAATCATGCCTTGCAAATGACGCTTCCTGTCCATAAAAATGGCAACCACACCACCGCACATATGTTGTTACTCGTCAAGCCATCAATAATCACTCGTGCTTTTATTGGGATGCATAATATCGGGAATGGAAAATAGAGATGGCAAAAAGCTATTTCGAGTTTAAAGCTAGGAAATTATACAAGTTAGAACTTTATTTGAAATCTGCTAATATCTCCTCAAATGTTCCGGCTTTTTGTTAAATGCCAGCAGGACAGAATCAGCAAGTGATCAATAATACTTTAAAATCATTTACGGAAAAATGCACGTAAAGTGTACTAACGAAAGCTCGGATGTTTATAGGTTAATATGTTTACTAAGTAAACCTTTCCAAATAAGATTATTTTAGGCTCTCCATTAGGGTTTTAAATTTTAGTTATACTTCGATGACATAGCGTAGTGAAAATAATGCAATACTATAAAACTTACCATCCCTGAGTGTTACTAAACACAGTCACCACTGTTAGTGGACACGCTCATGCTCTCTACTGATGCTTAGTAATCATCATTAAAATACTTTCGATACATATGTTGAAGTGTGTTGTATGCTTGAGTTTGTGCGTTAATCACAAAGAGTAGAATAGAGTTTAATACTTTGGAACATCCTTTAGACGTTTTGGGTTGCTGGGTTGGTGTGTCATTAATCAATTTTTTTCACTGTAAAACAAAACGAAACCAAAAACAAACTTGGCACTCAGTCAGTCACTCACTCATTCAGTGTTAGTTCAAATACTTATATATAGAGAAATATTTAAGAATTCTGCTTTGGTTTTTCTTAGTTTATAGCCTGCCATTACTGCATAATATAATCTATGATTTAGTCAGATCTTTTCAGCAACATTTAGCTGTTTTTTCTTAGTCTTTTTTTAATAAAATTTTATCAATTTCTTTATCTTTATAAATGCCTAGCAAAGTACATATTTGCTGTGACCATAATGTTTTCTCTTTTTTTTCACTCAACTCATTAGCTTAAATAGTGCTATAAATGTATTAAAGACAGTGGCTCCCAAATCTGGCGAAATTATCATGTTCAATTCATTATTACTTGACTAAATAAATAAATCAGGGGCAAAAATTAACTTAAGCATGATCACACAAATAATTTCAACAATATAACAAGTTTCTAAACAATGTTATGGTCATTGTAAAGTAGAATATGGTTACGGCAACTATAATCTGGCTGTGATAGCCTACTCGTATACTTAATTACTACTAACATATATTCACTTAAACATGATCACACAAATAATTTTAACAAAATAATAAGTTACTAAACAATGTCATGGTATGGTCATTGTAAGTTTGAATATGGTTACGGCAACTTTTGTTGCTTTTACGAATCACATGATTACAGAAATCATATATATGATTGTAGTTATTAAGTACAACATTATGGTCACTGTAATTATTTTTATGGTAGCGGCAATCATTTTTATAATGAAGGATCTAATGACTCAGCATGGACATGATTATTAAAAACATATATGTACTTAATTACTACTAACATGTTATGGTTGCCGCATACATATAAATAATTACAGTGATGAACAAGTTGTATTTAATTACTACAATCATAAGTATGTATGATTGTAGCAATCATGTGAACCTTAGCAGTGACCATAATATTGTAAAAAGAAACTTGTAATCATGTTGAAATGTGGCTGTGGTGGTCATGTACAATTATATATTTCCTGGCAGTACTTGAGAAATAAGTGTTAGATATTATTTTCTAGAAATATTTATTCAAACTTACATAACTTTTGTACCAGCAAACAACTCGCAGTGGCTTAAAACACACTAATAATGGTAATAACGACTAGACTTTTAATCAATCACTCTGATGAAATATAGGCTGAGCTACAAAACAAGTTTTCTTTACCATCTCAGAAAAGTTTTTAAGCAACTGCTTAAAATAGGAATAATTACACACTTTTTTCTTTCATAATTTAAACACAAAATATACATGAAACTTAAATAAACTCTAGTCATAACATTAAGAGATTCTAAAATAAATACTAGTATTTTTAGTATCATATTGAAACAAACCAAAAATAAAATAAAGAACAATTCCTGTTGCTACTTCACACAAAGGCCTGCTGGTTTTACTCTTGCAGCGAGTAATTCAAGTATGTGGCAAATGTGGCATCAATGTCGTTTACTGTAGATTCTGTAATTTATTGTCTTCTACTGTTGAGGATTTTTAAATTTTCTTCTGTTTTGTCATGACAAATCCTTTACTTTTTTTCCTACACAAATATTTACAGCTCTTTTTTTTTGTAAAGCAAGAGAGATGTAGCAGATTTTTCTTGGCATTTCCTGTTTTAGGTTTTTTAGTTCTTTTTTTTCTATTTTTGTTTAATATATCTTTTTCATTTGCTATGCTGATGACTAATGTACGCATGTATTTGTGGTAATTTGAAATAATTTATATTTTACTGCATTTTTTATGCCCAAAAGTAATCTATCATTTTGAGTTTTAAACATTTTGTCATATAACAACAATTTTAATCTATTTTAGAGATTATGTGTATTGTGGCAATAGAGAAGATCAACATTCTTTTTTGCTTTTCCATTGGTAAGGAAAGATGTTAACAAATACTTGGTTAAATAAATGTATATTTGTTTAACAGAATAATATTTGTACAAATACAAATATAATAAATTGAAATTGCTTGCTCGTACTAAAGTTATATTGCACGTTGTACTAAACAGTTTACTAACAGTGATAAATATTAGTACATTTAAATGATGCTTATAAATTTAATTCATTATTTTTTTAAACAAATTGTAATAATTTTTTTCTTTTCTATTTCAGGTAAGACAATTTGTTGATGTTTTTATGCCAAACTTAAAATACAAGTAAGACGTTTTTTTTAGTAATACAATTTAAATAATAGTTATTAATTGACCAATCCTTAAACCTAAGAACGATATAAGAAAATAAAGCTGGAGATGCGGGGCATCGATCCCCGTACCTCTCACATGCTAAGCGAGCGCTCTACCATCTGAGCTACATCCCCTGGTAAATCAAATAAAACCCCACATTTTAAATTGTCTGAAGCTATGAATAACGTTATAAATATTAACTTTGTTCGCATATGTCTTTGATGAAATTTCACTAAACTGTGACTTTTCAATTAGTAAAAATTAAGTTATTTAATTATTTAAAAAAATATAACCTCATTTTACATGAAGTAAAATTAAACTGGTGATGCGGGGCATCGATCTCCGTAAATCTCACATGCTAAGCGAGCGCTTTACCATCTGAGCTACATCCCCCGTTTAAAAAGACATTTAAACAAACTGCATACTATGCAAATAACTAAATAAAAAGTAAAACGAACTATAAAAAGAAACTTAAAACAAAAACACCGCTACTTTTAAATTCATTGGCATTAATTGATCACGTAGCCTTGCTTAGCTTTGCGCCTAACCGTTATATTGCATACAAATTATGCTGCATATCAAACAAATATCAATTCATTAAACACAAAGAGCTTTGCTGCCAAACGTGTTTAAATTGTTTAAACAAATTGCTAATAAATTCTTTGCAATCAGCTCAATAATAATAAAGTCTTAGTAAAACATATATCTGGAGATGCGGGGCATCGATCCCCGTACCTCTCACATGCTAAGCGAGCGCTCTACCATCTGAGCTACATCCCCTGGTAAATCAAATAAAACCCTACATTTTAAATTGTCTGAAGCTATGAATAACGTTATAAATATTAGCTTTGTTCGCATATTTCTTTGATGAAATTTCACTAAACTGTGACTTTTCAATTAGTAAAAATTAAGTCATTTAATTATTTACAAAAATATAACCTTATTTTACATGAAGTAAAATTAAACTGGAGATGCGGGGCATCGATCCCCGTACCTCTCACATGCTAAGCGAGCGCTCTACCATCTGAGCTACATCCCCCTATCGAAATTTATTATTGGAACACCATAAAACATTTGCATTTAAAATGCTCTAAACTAATAATTAAATGTGTATGATAAATAAAAACGTATTAATAAATGAACAAACTGCATACAAATTAATTTACATATGTACATATATATGTATGTATATCTTTAAAACTTTTTATTAATTCCGCCTAATAACAATTGGATTATTACTTTAATGATTTCCTTAACGTATTTCACACTTTTACAAACAATTTCAACTTCGCAGCTTCTTTACAACGCCTAAGCACACTTCTTTATTTAAATGACTGAAACTAAAAATTTGAAAATTTACAACCTGGCACAATTTTAATTTTTTCTTTTCTTGTATTTGTATTGTACCTCTCACATGCTAAGCGAGCGCTCTACCATCTGAGCTACATCCCCATAAAACTATTAGGACACTTTTATCTGCTAAATATGGCTTTATAATTGTCCATGTAATGCAGTGAAATTTGGCAACATGACAAGAAAATTCAAATTCTTAAAAACAAATATTTAATATCGTTTATGAAATAACTTTAATAATAATGGATTCCAATTCTATTTATAATGAGCAAAATAAACCTCGGAATTGGATGCCCGTACCTCTCACATGCTAAGCGAGCGCTCTACCATCTGAGCTATGCCCATATATAAAAAGTTTAAATTTAAATATTAAAAAATTTCAATTTCAATAAAAAAAATTGAAAAAAAATTAGTAAATTAAAAATGTACGAAAATGCATAACAGTTAACTAGTTTTTACTTATTGAATACCAATTACATTTAAATATTTTAGAAACCTATTAAATATACTAAAAAGTTCACAAGTAACTTTTTGTGAAGTTTATTCAGTTAGAAAACAATTTAAGTTTCTAACATCTAAGCAAAATCCTAAACCAATAATAATGCAAGTCTCCAAAACTTGTTCTAAAGAACAGAAATTTGGCAACGTGGCAAATAAATAGTTTAAATGTGCTAAAATTTAAAAGAATTTATAAAATTACTGGAGATGCGGGGCATCGATCCCCGTACCTCTCACATGCTAAGCGAGCGCTCTACCATCTGAGCTACATCCCCCGGTAACAAAATTTAAACAAAAATTGCTAAGTATTTTCTAAATTATTTTCAGAAAATATTTTTGGACTTTTTAAACTAAAAGTTATAAAAACTGCTTGTAATTAAATTAAATCTTTTTTTAATGCAATTATTATTTTTTCAACAACATTTTTTCCAACTTTTTCATGTTTCTTTTAACCCAAATTTTGTGTGCATTTGATCACGTTCAACAATTGTTTGAATGAAAAATGCTTACTTTAAATACGAAAACTTAATATTAAAATTCCAAATATTGAAATATTTATTTTGCCATACTGGGATTCGAACTCAAAACTCTCTGTTTTAGAATTTCTAGTTCTATTACTTAAGCCAAGTTTATGAATTTAATTCTACTTTAATATGAGCTACAAGATTTAATAGAAATGTTCTAATAATAGAAGGGAAAATTGGCAACATGTTTTACAATTCCCATTTACTAGCTTGCTTTAAATAACAACTTTGAATATTTCTAAGACTTGTGGAAATATTTAAATTAAAAATGTTGCCATATTTTTAATGCTAATTAGTATATGCATTTTAAACAATATATTAAAATGTGTTTAGAGTTTTTGAATAAATATAACATTAAATAATAATTACTAAGCAAAATTTTATTAAACAAAAGCTTGTTTATAACTAATTTTTATAAGGGGATGTAGCTCAGATGGTAGAGCGCTCGCTTAGCATGTGAGAGGTACGGGGATCGATGCCCCGCATCTCCAAAAAATTTTAAAATATTTAAAAACTGTAACCAGTTGTTCAGATTTAATGAATGGACTTGATAAAGCGTTTGCAAGGGGTTTTGATAACTATTTAACCTAAAAGCATTAATGAGTTAAACGAAATTATAATACGTATATAATTTGAAATAAGTTCAAGACCTAATCGAACAGGATATATAAATTGCTAGATCCCCATAAAACTATTAAGTCTTTTTTTAGCTGCAAAATATGTCTATATAATTACCCATGCAACGGAGTGAAATTTGGCAACATGGCTAGAAAATTAAAATACTTAAAAACAAATATGTATTTCATATCGTTTATGAAATACATATCTTTAAAAATAATGGATACTAATTCGATTTATAATAAATAAAATTAAAAATAAAAATCGAAATTGGAGATGCGGGGCATCGATCCCCGTACCTCTCACATGCTAAGCGAGCGCTCTACCATCTGAGCTACATCCCCTTGATGGAAATAACTGTAACTTGCTGCAATTTCAAATTGTAACGGTACATTATAAATAAGTTGTATATATATTATATAAATCCACAATGAATTACACATATCTTAATCGTTTATTTGTAGATAAAAAAATACTCTTCGATATTTTTAGATTTTGAGAAAAATAGTTTTGGAGATGCAGGGCATCGATCCCCGTACCTCTCACATGCTAAGCGAGCGCTCTACCATCTGAGCTACATCCCCTTGATGGAAATAACTGTAACTTGCTGCAGCTTCAAATTGTAACGGTACATTATAAATAAGTTGTATTTATGTAGATATATTATATAAATCCACAATGAATTACACATATCTTAATCGTTTATTTGTAGATAAAAAAATACTCTTCGATATTTTTAGATTTTGAGAAAAATAGTTTTGGAGATGCGGGGCATCGATCCCCGTACCTCTCACATGCTAAGCGAGCGCTCTACCATCTGAGCTACATCCCCCATTAAACTGTTAAGTCTTTTTTAGCTGCAAAATATGTCCATATAATTACCCATGCAACGGAGTGAAATTTGGCAACATGGCTAGAAAATTAAAATACTTAAAAACAAATATGTATTTCATATCGTTTATGAAATACATATCTTTAAAAATAATGGATACTAATTCGATTTATAATAAATAAAATTAAAAATAAAAATCGAAATTGGAGATGCGGGGCATCGATCCCCGTACCTCTCACATGCTAAGCGAGCGCTCTACCATCTGAGCTACATCCCCTTGATGGAAATAACTGTAACTTGCTGCAGTTTCAAATTGTAACGGTACATTATAAATAAGTTGTATATATGTAGATATATTATATAAATCCACAATGAATTACACATATCTTAATCGTTTATTTGTAGATAAAAAAATACTCTTCGATATTTTTAGATTTTGAGAAAAATAGTTTTGGAGATGCGGGGCATCGATCCCCGTACCTCTCACATGCTAAGCGAGCGCTCTACCATCTGAGCTACATCCCCCATTAAACTGTTAAGTCTTTTTTAGCTGCAAAATATGTCCATATAATTACCCATGCAACGGAGTGAAATTTGGCAACATGGCTAGAAAATTAAAATACTTAAAAACAAATATGTATTTCATATCGTTTATGAAATACATATCTTTAAAAATAATGGATACTAATTCGATTTATAATAAATAAAATTAAAAATAAAAATCGAAATTGGAGATGCGGGGCATCGATCCCCGTACCTCTCACATGCTAAGCGAGCGCTCTACCATCTGAGCTACATCCCCTTGATGGAAATAACTGTAACTTGCTGCAGTTTCAAATTGTAACGGTACATTATAAATGAGTTGTATATATGTAGATATATTATGTAAATCCACAATGAATTATACATATCTTAATCATTTATTTGTAGATAAAAAAATACTCTTCGATATTTTTAGATTTTGAGAAAAATAGTTTTGGAGATGCGGGGCATCGATCCCCGTACCTCTCACATGCTAAGCGAGCGCTCTACCATCTGAGCTACATCCCCTTATAAAGTTCAGATAATTTTAAAATTTTTCCAATCTACTAGACAATGGTTTTAACGGTATTTAAATAACTGTATCCTATTTAATTAAATAAAAAAAGAGTTTTTTTAAGCCAAATTTTGAAGAATTTCTTTCATATTGTTAAACAACGTTAAAACAAATAGGTACATATTTGTTTTGAAAATACATATGTTCAAACAAATTTTGGATTGTCTTTTAAAATAAATTGTATGCAGTACCCAAATTTATTAAGTTTTAATAAGTAAAGTTAGTTTCGAATAAAAAAAAATACTGGAGATGCGGGGCATCGATCCCCGTACCTCTCACATGCTAAGCGAGCGCTCTACCATCTGAGCTACATCCCCTTGTGAGGCAATACAAATAATATATATTTATACAATTTTTTCCTAACGGTTTTTTATATTTGAATAACGGTAATAAACCGCTTATTTTATATGTGATTGGTCGGTTTTATCAAAATTTGTTGTATGTATTACAAAACATATATTAAACAAATTCTAGACAAATAGCTGGTAGATTGTTTTATGGAGTTAGTTGTAGTAGCTTTTCAAACACAAAAATCAAGGCAACGTTCAATTAACAATTCTGTTTGTTTTCTTAAAACTTTTAGTTACTGGGAAATGCATTAAATTCGGTAAAATGTCAATGATTATTTGTTTTCGTACAAACATATTGTATATGTAAATTCATCGTAATGATGATATCATTATTTAATTGAAGTATTTGTAAGTAATAATTATACGATATAAGGTGTGTAACAACTAGTTAAAGAATTAGAGAAATAAGCATTGCACAAAGTCATTTAAAGAAATACATATGCACTTTCATTTTAATCTTAAACATCGATACTAAAACCTTCAGATAGCTCAGCTATCTGAAAATTATTTAATATTTAACATAATTTTTAAGATCAATTAATAAAGAAAACAAATTTCTAATTTAAGAAAAAGAATTCAATACTGGAGATGCGGGGCATCGATCCCCGTACCTCTCACATGCTAAGCGAGCGCTCTACCATCTGAGCTACATCCCCCATGTATAAAATGAACTCGTTCAAATAGTCAAGCACCGCGACTATTTATTTACAAAATAAAAATGAACTAAAACTTTAAATTTCTGCACAAACGTCCACAATTTTGTCTTTAAATAGTTTTTAAAACCAATCAAGCTGAAAACATGTTGGTGCAGGTTTTATTTAATTATTAGCCCATGTTACCAACAACAACAAGACACACTAAGAAATAAAGCTTTTGTTTTCAGCAAAATTATCACCAAGAAATCAACATACTGACAGACAGACTGATTGATACAAACAGCTACAAAAAGCTCTCTTTGTAACCATACACAAGCAGATAATGGTTGATAATAAAATAAAATCATAATGATAAATAAATAATAATAAAATAAAATATTTATAATATAGTCCCAATTTACACGAAGCAATTTTTATTGAAAATATTGATACCATTTTTTGCTGAAAATTTCTTCTGTGTTCACACAGAAGAAAATTAGTACAATCAAGTGTGAACTCGTCTTATCTTCCCCTCACCCTGACGTGTAAAGAATTGCTTCGTGTAAATTAGAACATACTCGTACATAAGTGATTTAAGTCCTGTTTCACACCCTTCAGTTATAGTTGCGCAATTTTTGGTTAATTCTCTTTTGACCTTGGCATTTCATTTACACACGTCAATTCAGTTTTCGTAGTTTTTAATGCAAATCAATATGGATGAAAGAAAAAAAAACAAAAGGAAATAAGAAAATTGACTAGTACCGTCAAGCTGGAGTACAAGCTTCTCTTTTCTTTTCTCATCCAAAAAAGCGGAAAGCAAATCGATTCCCTTTACAACTAAATTTTAAATTTCTTTTCTCTTTCTTTTCTTTTTTTTAAAACTTGCTTACCAGCTGTTTTCACATAATTTTAAAAACTTTAGCTAATTTATTTAATATTCTGGTCTTTATTGTTTATATTTGTATTTACTTTTATTTTTGCTGTTTATATTTTGTATTTAAATAAACAGGTCTCTAGTTAACGAAAATTATAAAGAACTGGGTCAATTTGTACGTGCTTTTTTTCTTCTTCTATATTTTATTATTTCTTTCTATGGCTGGTTAAAGTTGTCTATTCATCGGCCATTGAGCTGTTTGAGGAAACCCTCTTTAATTTTAATTGAATTACCAACAACTTACACTAGTTTTGTATTTGTATCAATCGATCAATCTTAAATTATCTAAGCTCTACTTAATATATCTTGTATTTATAATCTGTTTGTGTGTTATAAATTATGTTTATATTTTTATTTTATTTTCTTTTTTGTTTGTTTTTTCTATCCTCAAGTACTTAAGTCGGAGTGTTCGACATCAGCAAACGTCATGTTAATAGTGTACGTAATAGATATTGATGATACGTGTGTTAACCCATTGGGAAACAGTAGAAGATTTTCAAAAAATGAGAGAATTTTAGTAGCGTAATTACTAAACTATTTTCTTAGTTTGAACTTTAACTACAGAAAAGTTTATTTTATTCAAAATTTTTACAAGTTTTAAAACTGCTGATCCATAGCTTTTAAATTACTGAAACGATCTTTACAAAATTTAGCATATAAGCCAAGTTTTCAGACTAATGTTTGTAAATATTAACAAATTTTTATACAGATGACTTTAATGCAGAAAATTGATTGAGGAAATGTGTTAAAAGGACCGCAAAATTTATAAGTTTTACTGCAATTTTTATTCACGATAGGGGTGAATATAATACGAGTATGTTTAACTGAAAAGTTATATAACTTCCAGTTTAACTTCCTGTTAAATATTTAATTTTCATAATTCTTTCGTTATATAACTTAAAAATAATTTGGTTGCGTTGGCAGCAACTCTTTCCCATTATGTTGAGAAATAGAATTTCATACAAAACATTTTTAAAAATTTTATTTTCAAACAAACAATAAAAAACAAAAATTATAAGATAATAATGCTATGAGCGTTCCACCACATACCCACTGCCGGTAAAAGTATAAGCTGTAATTGTTTCATAATTGCATTGTGAGTTACATAAATACATATGTACATACTAGGAAAGACAATCCCTAAATCCCGATCCCGAAAATCCCCATGTTTTTTTAAAACAAATCCCGGGATTTTTCCGGATTAATAAATCTCGAAAATTAGTAAAATTAGTATTTGTGCAAAAGATCCAGTAAATTATAATGTTTTTTTTAGCATTTTTATTAAGAGAAAATAAACAGATTCCACATTAAATCGCAAATTGAAAAGGTCAGAAACATTTCAAAATTATTTACAAAATCACCAACATAAATTAAAATTTTACAAAAGTATGTTGATGAAATGAAGCCGAAAGAATTAAACTTATTTTGGATTATCAATCTCGAACGCACTACGGTTTTTTTTGGAATTGGAATTTCCTATAAAAAAAAGCTTTAATTAAAGAATTAAATTAAGAATTTGTTTTATTTAAAGAAATATTTGTCATTTTAAATTCTGTTAAAGTAACATTGAAGGTGATTGTATATCAAGCGTTGAACTGGTGTAACCAGAAATCAAGAAAAATCCATAATAGGAAAGAGAATTTGATAATAAAGTAACAGAATTTTTATTCATGATTGGGCTGATATATAATAATTAAGAGTTAATTTATGAAATAAATAGTTTTTATTATTAATAAACCAATTTGTTTTAATAAGAAGTAATTTACATTTTCAAAATCGCGAATCCCAGGATTTATAAATCCAGTCCCGTTTGGCTTCCCTATTACATACATAAATACATATGTATATCATCACTACCACCGTAACAATAACAGCTGGGACGGAGTATTGGGAATGTAGTTCCCTATTATTAATTCTTGGCATAATATAGTTTCGTAGTTTCTGAGCGGATACGAAATATTAAATGTTTACAATGCTAAGCTCCAGTTCTAAAGTGTGTTCATCAAAATCATATGAAATTTGTAAATTATAATTCATCTTTAGTCTTACACCCCGTAGAAGAGTTGTTTTATAATTGTTAATCTTTCATATCTTTTGCATGACGTTCAAATTCATCTTTGATAGTAATAGAGATGGTTTCCGTCAGTGTAATATATTCCTGATTTTCTAAGTTACATAAATTTTCAAATGATTTGATAGCTGCAATAGTTTTTACAGTGGCTGTCAGATGGACACAAAATCACACAACACTGTATGTATGTTTTAAATGCAACAAATTGTGCAACTTAGATCTTCTTTAAATTTATTCGTCTGTTCCAGAAGAGTCTTCAAAAGACCTTTCAGAAACTTTCTAAATATTCCATACATTTACATGCATACATATGTATATGTATATGTACATTCAATGGAAAACCTAAAAGCAAATAGTCTTTAACTAGAAAAATGTCCTAAACTGTTCAATTAACTCAAACTAAACTATGAAAAAGAAAACTGACCAACTGGCAGTTAAATTATAACTGAAAGTTGTGAAATTGGCCGTTAAAAATGTTAAAATTTTCACTGCAATAAAACATTGATTGATTTTGGAGATGCGGGGCATCGATCCCCGTACCTCTCACATGCTAAGCGAGCGCTCTACCATCTGAGCTACATCCCCTTATAAAAAAAGTTAAATTATATAAAACGTTAAACAAATTTCTGCAAATTTGTTGAAAAAGCATTTTATTAAAAATGTATTGTATTTTATGCAAAAATGTCACGTATTTGTTTTACTTAATTTACTGTTTTATATTTGTAATTAAGTATTCAAGTTTAAACAATACTTACAGCTTAATAAATAAGCATACACATTGTTCAAATATTTGCTAAAATAAACGGATCTTTAACAATTATTTTATGATCTTAAAGGACTTTTCCAAATAAAATCTTTATCATGTTTTTCGATTAATGATTTTCGAAGGTCACTGTTATTTCCTAAATTAATTCAACAATATGAAAGCATTTACTCGTAGTTGTATAATGGAGGATACATTCAAAATAGTATTATACATATCCTTATGGAAATACATATCCTTATAATTTCATACTTAAAAAAATATCTCATACTTAAAAACAATTTCATTTGATCAATTTTAATTAACGAAAAATTCATACATATATGTATGTATAAACAAAATATAGCTGCTCATTTACCTTAAGCTTATGAAGTGACATCAAAACAAAACGTTTACTTTTATCAAAGTAATACAAAGTGAGATAAAACAAAAAAGAATAATTTTAAGTCTTGTTCAAGTCTTGAAAAAAAATTATAAAAATTAATATGTTTTCATTTTGATTTATTTAAGTTTTGATTGTAAAAATTTTAATTTTTACATTTTTAACAAATCTTTTCGATGATTTTTTCCATTATGGTGGCTAAAGAAACATTAGACTATTTTGATATTTAATAAAATCGCACAATTTTAAGGTTGGTTAGCGATTCGAGACGGTTTCGTTTATTGTATTTATTTCGGTAACGGTGATGTAATTGAAAGCATATTTAAGGAATAACGTTTACTTAGCAGTAACAGCAGTCAGGCTTGCATAAAATACATGTACGAGCACGACCAATCCAGCAATAATTAACGTTTTTATGTGAATAGAACTTTTATAGTGGTATCTCGGGTATTGAATCATCTGTGCAATATTATAATTCAAAAGTGCTCTGGCATTTTTGAAACAATCTTGTTAATTTTCAATAGGAAATCTGTTGAAAGTATTTTTGATATATAAATGCCACAGAAAGCTCCTTATGTTAATTGGGGAATTATAAAATTTGATTTAAACTAACATTGAGTTATAATTTCAAAACATCCACCCTTATTGTGTAAGGCGTTAGGCTTCCTGTGCATCTTATTTGTGGCGAAATTTGTTTAGATACCTGCATAAATCAAACAAATAAACCGATAAACCTCTATTTAAAAAAGACATTTGTATAGTGGCTAGCTAAAGTAATGGACCGATTTCAACCCATTTCAAACCCAATTGTCCTTGTGCCCAAACAATGTCATGTTATAAATTTTAACGAAATATCTTATTAATTGCGACCTGTGTTTTGTGCACAAATTTAAATCGACTAAGGAAGTGATTCTGAGTCGATCGGTATAATTGAGGGCGGGAGTTGGACTAATATTTATGGGCTTTATAAATAGCAGTATAAAGGAATACCACAGAAAGATATATTTGATAATAACATATGTATGTATATAAAATATTGCTCACAAAGTGTATAATACTCGTACAGTAGGCAGATTATTTAGCAAAACAAATGATGGGATACATAAGTTAAAAATGTCAAATGTAGTTTAAAAAATTCCATGTAAAGGTAATGACAATGAAACATGTAGTAAAATATAGAAAGGCGCAAAAAAATTAACTAAAAACTAAAATAGCTGGACACAAATCTGATTGCAAATATACAAAATATCTTCACGAAAACATAGCATTATCATCACATTGTGCAAATTTGAATCAGAGTCCCCACTGTTTTTAAAACGGAAAATAATTAAAAATGTCGTTATAATGTATTAGATATGTTAAAAATTATAAATATACCAACAAATCTTAGAATTGATTTTAAAGCAGATAAAGGTAATGTTGCTCAAAACTATAGATTTTTTCATACTTTTTGTTTGTGTATTTTTTTTTTAATTTTTTCACTGTGACAATTATTGTTATAATGAAAAATATTTTTATTGTTGTTGTAAAAAATATTGCTAATTTGTAAACATTGGCCCCTATTATGAGCTGCATTTGACAATCGATATTCGCTGGCTATCGAAAATCGACTATCGAATGTAAAATTTGTATTATGAGTTTGCATCACTGTCGAAAATTTCGTTGTTCAACGAATTTTTTATCAAACACGATGCTGTGTAAAACTGTGCAGAATTTATTAAAAATGTAAGTATTTGTTATTTTTTTTTTGTTTTGGTCAACCAAATACTACTTGTAAATTACTTTTGTTAACATCCTGCATGTCTAAGGTCGTAAGTAGAAAACAGCAATTGGAGAAGCTCGTTTCTCTAATGGAAAAAGATCCATTCCAGTTCAGGCGAACAAAAACTGCTGAAGCTTAATTATATTCATCAGACGAATCATCAAACCATAATTCAGTGGTGGTCCTTTTAAATTTATTTTGTTTTTCTTTAAGAATTTGTAAACAAATATAGCGCCAGCTGATAGAAATGTACTATTGTGAATGTCCCAAAAAAGAGTGATTTTCACAATAGCGTTTTTTCATCGAATGTGCACCATAATACCAAATGAAAATTCGTTCGATAAGCATTTTCGACCACAGTCGAAAATCGAATTTTGCTCATGATAGGCACCATTATAAATTTGTTGTAGCGAAATATCGGAAAATACAATAAAAAATTTCTGACCTCAAGCTTAATAAAGATACCTACTCGTATACAATTTTAATTCAAGCAAAAAGCTCCAACAATTATTTTAATAATACTCGTATAAATGTATTTTGGATTAAATTTCAAATGATAAAAATTTAATTATATAAAATTTGAATGCATTTGATTACCAATTAATTTAAAATTTCTTAAGGTACGGTCACATTTGGCGAATATTTGCCAAAAAAGACGTAACCACTAAAGACTCTTGTAAGAGTAAACAATGTCAAACAAATTTGTGCTAAAACAAGTGGTTACGCTTTTTTGAGTAACTATGTCCCAAATGTGACCGTACCTTCAGACAAATACTTATATATCAGACTCTAACCCAGCTATTACCAAACTACTTCTAAGTAAGGTAGTAGATGGTATAAAGGAAGTTGTTTAATAATTGCAAATAATTACCAAGTTTTGCTGGATAGTTTTTACTTCATTTGTCTTTACTAGTTATTTTTATAACTTTATCATTGGTTTGATATGGATTTTTTAAAAACATAATAAAAACTAAAGATTTATTTTGCGTTTTTCATATGTTTTTTTTTCAATTTTCTTTAACTCCTTGACTTTGTTTTATTGTTGTTATTTTATACTACTTAGTAAATATGGCAAACGTGTCTTGTATATTTTATACGCTTAAAAATTAGATTTATGCAAAAAGCTTTTTTTTATCAATCTCCCCCTGTATTTATTATTTTGTTTTTTTTTTCGAGATGAAACCCGGCACAATACAATGTTTCTAAATGCTGTTGTATATTTTATGTGTGTTAAATGTATTTATTCTTATCTTTAAAAAACATCCTAAGTAACATTTTTTAGATTTTTATTCAAATAATATTTCATATGCCTTTTAAGGGTTGCAAGGGTTGTTTAATGTAGATTGCAAAATGCAACCTGCAAATGCATATTTTTACGTATGCCTTTTAAGGGTTGCAGGATTTAACGGAAATAACAACATATTGCTTTAAATGTTGCCTGGTTTTTATTTGTTTTTTATTTATGATTTTCGCTCATTTTAATGTCAGTTAGTAACTTTTGCATTTTAAGCAGGCGCCATTAATCCTTGTATATTTACAAAATTTACTTGTACTTATTTCCATGAGAATTCAATACAAAACTCCCTAGGGTTTCTGGGGTTTTGCGGTAATTCAACAGAAGTATTTTATTTAGTTAGTTATTGTTGTTACTTTTTTAGGAAATACTTTTTAATTAATCTTTATTCTTCATAAATACTAATTTATAATATACAGCAATATGTGTACATACAAATCTGTTTAAATTGGTTAGTAAAATGCAAAATAACACTTGGCTATAGCGAAAAATTACTTCCAGCTTCACTTCCACTTCACAATTCACTTAAAATAAAAACTTAAATAAATTAACGAACTTTTAGGTACATTGAACAAATTACCAATTTGGAGAATAATTTAGGTGAACGTTGGTTTGTTTTATTCTTGATAAGTTAGACATTTTATTTATATTTTCAAATTCTAGGCAATTCAAATAAAACTGTGTAAATAAATTGCATTCAAAGTTGAAAATATTGAAAAAAAAAAAATATAAAAAACCTAAATTTCTCTACTTAGTGAAAGTTGTGCAAACATCAAAAATTTAAATCAAAAGTGAACATTTTAGATTTATAATAAACCTTATTTAAATATTAATCATTTCAGACTAAATGCTTAAATAAGTTGCCGCAAATTTAAAAATAAAAAATTCATTTGTTTTACAGAATATAATTTTAGTTCAAGGAAACAGTATTATTTAATATCTCCTCCTATTTAGCTGATTTTCTTTAGATACAATGGGTAGTATGTGAGTATCTGTGTTAAAAGCTATCATGCGGATTGTAATAATTGATTTTTGTGAAGAAATCTAAAATTTTAAACACGTTCGTTTTTATACATATTTCTCATAACTCAGACTTGAATAGACCGATTTGGCTGATTTTCAATAGCAAATTTCTCGAAAGTGTAGTAGATTTACTGATACAACATATATGTCCGTTAGTTACTTGCAGTCTTTCGAAAATTGATTAAAACATACATGTCCATACAGATTTGGCTAAATCTATGAAACCTGTACAAATTATTTTGCTGCAAGACTGTGTATTGTATCCTGTGAATTATATGATTAATAATTTATAAGCAAATGTAAATAATGGAAAGAAAATATTTTTGTTCTAAGTTTTACCTAATATAAATAATAAAACTGAAACTGCAGTTAACATAATAAGATTAAAAATAAGAAATTTTGCTAGAATTTATAATTTCTAAGATCATATTAAACATTTTTATTATTATTAACAAACAATGATTTTTGAAGTTTTGATAATGCAGATGCTGTTTGGCATCTATAACTCATCTTAAAAACATTAAATGTCACAGAATTAAATTCCGTTCGGACACTACACTTCCACATAGCAAACTAAAAGTGCTTTAATTCCGAAAAAAATTTCGTTTTGATTTTTCTATAGAAGCAACAAACGTAATTAATTCCACTTCGGAACGGAATTAAATTCTGTGACATGGCTGATTGTGTAGTTTGTTTTCTATTAAAAAGTTTTAAATAAATAAAAAATTATTAAGCTTTTATTTTGTGTTGCCTATATATACAATATACAATATATATATACAATATATATTTTTCAATCAATTCAGATCCTGAAGATGAACAGAAGATGTTTGAAATATATTGGTCTAATTTGTAAAAAAATACAATAATTTTTTATTTTATTGGATTTAAAGAGGCAACACAAAATAAAAGCTTAATAATATAATTTGATCCAGCAATACAAAATATTAATCAATAAATAAAAAATTATTAATAATTAGACTACGCGTAGCGTACAAGTCCAAGTAAAATTAGTATATTGCTTTGAGTTTGCAGTAGTTCAAGATAACGCAACACAAGGCTTTTGGAACAATTTCAAAGCTATACCAAGAAAATGTGTAGTTTTTGTATGGTTTGTAAAGAAAATTTTAAGTAGAAACGCTATGTAAGTTATGAGTTAAAAATAGGTTTCATACACTTGTACATACAAACATATTTATTTAAATACAGAAGAAAATGTAACACTGTTAAAATATTGTGTACTTGTTTTAAGAAGTGAAAAATTACATACTAACGCACACCAAAAGCAACATTTTTGTTTTCATCTTACTTACATTTTCCATTTTGAGCCAACATCATTCATGCAGAAGATCTGTGAATAAGATATAGCAACAACAAGAATAATAACTAGAAAGTAAAAATACATATACAAGGATAAATTTCCACACGTATAGTTTATAAATGCGAGCATGTACGCGTGTGTGTTTAAAGAAACTTGGTTACAAAAAAAAAAAAAAAAAAACGTAAAATTGTTAAGGATAATTTAAAAGAAGAAAAAAAACACGCGCAAGTAGGCTGTGTTATGATACAAATACCACGGCATTCACTGCTATAAGGACTGACAACAGTTAAATTTGAGCTAAACTTGTCAAATAGATTCTAAGAACTTTATGTTCTTCCTTAAAAAGGTTCTGTGTATCTTGTCAACAGAAGATGTAACACTTTTACTTGTTTTTCCTCCCATAGTTTACTTGATCTCAGTCCTCTATATACGGTTTTAAGTGTGCTGGCATACAAAGTAATTGTTTCAGAAATGAAATTTTATTTCAAATTTAAAAAGTTTCTATTTTTAATTATAAGTATGAAAATGTCTACAAGTGCAATGTAAATTGATATGAAAACTTCTTTAATTTAAAATACACACACACATACACACATTAAACAGGTAGGTGTGTAGATAAACTCAACAGGACGTATACGTATTATTATTACTCATATTCACCTTACCTTGCTCTATCTCTCGCTCTCTTTCGTGTTATTATACTTTAAACAAATTACATGTAGTATCATGGTTTACATACTTTTAGGCGCTTTATTACGTATGCGTAATATTAAGTTACAAAAACAGACATCATGACGTATGTTTGATATGGGGGTTTTGTATGTGTCACGAATAATTGTTTATTAAATTAGGAATAACCAGCAATTTGGGCCGTGTTTAAAGAATGTTTAACTAATTACTAAAGAAATTAGCTTTTCAAAAATGTTTATATAAAAAATATTTTTATTGAAATTGAAATTACATATATACATACACTCAAGCCAGAAAACTAAGTAGATAAATAAGCATTTTTATATTAATGCCAGCAATTATTTAAACAGATGTTGCCTAAATTTATGTTCTCTCTATGAAAGTGTTGCCAATTTATGGTCTGCATGATTATGTATATTGAGCACAATTAAGCATTTAATTAATGTGTACTTAAGTTGCTTAACATACTTACACATATTATGCATATTTCTTGTTAATAATAGCAATTGAATTAAATTTTTTGTAAATGTATACTTACCTAATGTAACATTTATTTTAATTTATGTGTTTGTGTTTCTTTTTCAACATTTTCTTATCTTTATTAAATTAAGTATAAAAAAATGTTGCTTATCATATGTCAACAGTATTATGTGGCCTATGCATTATTACTTTTAAAATATTACCCACATTTGCGTACTTGTATGTATGTATGTAAACATTTGACAAAGCGTTTTACAAGGTATGTTATATTTGAAAGCTTGTGTATGTTTAGTACAATAGAACGGTTGAAAACAATCGATTTTTACAGGCTCCATGTTCAAGTAAAATATGTTTTAATAGCAATGCGCAAATGTTTCTACTACGATTAACCTAAAAAATTTCAAATTTAAAACATTTTCTCCAAAGGAAACTGCTGGAGAATGTTGCTGATAATAGCCAATTCTGCAGACATTTTCTAAAATAAATTTACTACAAATAATAGATTTTAAAGAAATTTATTGTAATGTATAAATAGCAAATGATAGAGAAACTTCCTATAAATAGCAAATGTTTGGAAAACTTACTACAAACTAAACGATTGAGAAACTTACTTTAAATAACTATAATTCGTAGAATACCTCTATAAAAAGGAAACACAAAATTCAAGGTATTAAATTTAATATTTTAATAAAGAAATGTACAAAAAACCTGAACCAAAAAAAACAAGGTTGCTGTTTCACACAACTTTTTTTCCTGACACATGTGTGTTTTTTTTTTTGGGCCAAAATGTTATTTATGCCTCAAGCATTTATTTTTGTTGGATATACAGAAAAGGCAATTTATATTTCACACCTGGTTGCCATGTTTTTTTTATTCTGCAACTTACTTTTTTTATATTCCTTTTTTTGCTTTAGCTGTTTTATTTTAATGTATTTTATTTTATCTTTAGGCCTTTATGATGTTTTTGATAAAACAAAAAGAAAAAAATTAATAAAAATGTTTAGCTTTATTCAATACAATATTGGCCAGCAGAACTTCTTAACAATAAGTTATTTTTGCTTTAAGCGCCAATAATACATTAATACTTAAATATTTATCTATAATTAAAAGTCGCAAACAATAGTAGATTAAGGCAGAGCAAAGGAATTTAATGCAAAAAGACATGATTTGTCACTAAAGACAAATTTTTTCGTTTTAGTTGATAAAACAAATTCAACTTTAGAAATGAAAAAGTTAAAAAAGTGTAAAACTGTTTTATGTAGGGGAAATGTTAACTTTTCATTTTTTAAATCAGCTTAGCTTTCTATCAAAATTAAATACATTATAGAATTTTTTTTCAAGTTGAGTTTAAATACTATAAATGCTTCTCCAGGTTTTTTGTGTACAAAATCCACACATATGTACGTGATTTCCATAAAGAATCGATAATAATTTGTTAATATTAATAAATTTTGTATGCCACTACTCTTGACTTTGAGATAAAATATTGAAAAATGTATTATTTAGCAATTGTTTTGTGAATAATTCTGGCACATTGACAAGATAATAAACACGTACATAAACATTTGTGTGTATGTAAACATAAAAAAAACAAACAAAAACTACGCCCACATAGATACACTTCATATACACTTGTTTAATAATGTCCTTGAGACCCTTTAAAGCACTACGCACACAAGCCAACACTACTTATAAAATAAGAGAGAAGAATATGAGAAAAAAATCTCAGAATAGCATTAGTCATGAACAAATCTTGACAAACTGTGTGTACCCACACATTAGAATAAATAAAATAAAGAAAACGAAATATTTTACAGAGAAAATAAGCTGAGATCAGTTAAATTTTTATTTAACTAGAACGACTAATATGTTGTAAATACAAAATTAAAAAGAAACTTGTTACAAACTTGCAATAAAGCTTATTTTAGGTAGCTTTAGTATGAAGAGCAAGTTCTCAGAAGTTTTATTTTGAATAGCAAAGACTTGGCAAATGTTCTATGTATAAATAGGAAGTTCTATAGAAATGTGAACAAAACACATAAAATTTAGAGCAATGTATGACATCTTTTATTTAATCGATTGACGATCTATATAATTAACAGTTTACGGATGATTTCATGTAAACCTTTCATGTTTCATACGCTGGCTCTAATTTCGGCATACTTTCTCCACTATATCGGCCGGTATTTCATGAATTAATTGTTCAATATTAGCTTTCAGTATCCGTATAGATAGGAGCCTTAACATAGCCCCATACAAAATAGTCTAAAAGTCGTTAAATCCCACGATCAAGGCGGCCAATTGACCAGCCCCAAACATAAAATAGACTGTTCACAGAATTCGCCTCATTAGTGAGCCATTTTTTCGCGTGGTGTGTGGCATGTGGCACATGCCTGCAAGTCTTGCTGAAACCACATGTCAGCTAAGTCTACCACTTTCATTTTGGGGACAAAAAATATGTAATCAGCGCACGGTAGCCCTCGCCATTCGTCTTTGAAAAAGTACGGTCCAATGGTGCCAAAGGCCCATAATCTACTCCAAATAAAACAGTTCTGGCAATGCTTCTGGCTGCTCTTCACACCAACTACGACAATTTTGTTTGTTTACGTATCCATTCAACCATAAATGAGCACCGTCGCTAAACACAAGATTCCGATAAAAAGTGCACCATGCTCTTTCTTAACCGAGCATGAATTTTGATAAGAAAAGTTCAATAATATATATATTTTGAAATTTTTCTTTCTTTCGCCATAATATTACTAGATTAAGTAGGCCTTTAGGTGTAATCTCTGAATTTAATAAATAAATAAAATAATATGCAAGCGTTGTTCGTTTGTAAGTCGATTCATGGTTAAATTATGGACCAAACTAAACATATTTAACTGTAATATGTTACACGAAAACAGCTGAGCTACCAAAAACAGTATTTCCAAAAAAAAAAACAAAAAACGTTGCTAAAAATCACCTTTTATAAATAGCGAATTCCTGAGAATTTCTCGAAAATTTACTACTAATAATAAGTTTTTGTAAACTTTTGTAAATACCAAAACCTTTCATATAAAATATCCAAAAAAAAACACTACTTTTAATCTCAGCAAACAAAAAACTTTTTTGTTTTGAAAATTATAAATTTTTTAAAAAAATGGAATTTGTTTTTTAAAAATATAAAATATTTTTCAAATTATGGCACTTAAGTACACCATCCAAAATCAGCAAGATATTTTTAAAACTAGTGATAACTATTCGAGTTACAATTTTTCAAAGATTAAAATATATGAAATTGGCGGGGAAGTCGATTATTAATTTTTAAATTTCGTAAAAAAACCAAAGAATTGAAAATTAAGCTGCAAAGGCATAATAGCATTTTAGAGATTAAAATATATTAAAAAAATTTAAATAAACTAAAATTCCAAAACATTTTTTAAATTGTGTCAAATTTGTGTTGTTTTGTATACCACTTAAAATCAATTTTAGAGAAATTTGCTATAAATAATAGCAACATTTTTAAAAATGTAAAAAAATGTAATTTTTAGTATTTTCCTTGTTCTTAGTCCTTATTTCTAATACTTTTCCCCGACACAAACAACAAATACAATCTAGATTGTATATAAATAAAAGTAAAAGATACCAATGCTTCAACAAAAAAAAAAAACAAAAACAAAAAACAAAAGATATATAACAAAGACATTGAAAATGCTAAAAAAAATATCTTATATTTACTTACTAATACAAACACAACGAAAATACAAACACCTATTCTTACAATAAAAATAATAACATTGGCTTTATCATGTATTTATGTATAGGAAAGGAAACCCAAACAAATTTCCGATAAAACTTATATAAAACATGTCAACCATAACCATGACCAAATTAAGCAGCACACTCTTTTTGGTCTTAAATTTTTAAAGAACACAAAAAGGAAAAAACATATATATCCCTTACTTATGCAATAAGAATACACAATATTTTGTGTTATAAGAACCAAAATATTGGCTTAATTGTATCCTTCTTTATATCTCTCAATCTCTCACTTTACGTACATATGTATGTACATACTCGTATATGTGTTCTGCTAAAATAGCGTTATAATTAAAATCATTTAGCAGTATTAATTCATTGCCTATTTTGAGGAGACTTTTAATGTAATTACATTTTGTGGTGTGCGTGTGTGTGTGTGTTATTAACTCACGTGCCAAATTCATTAACTCTCCAAAAGTTAAAGTAAGGAAAAAAGATAAAATAGAATATTTACAAGGTTTTTTTATTTTGTATTTATTTAGATGACTTTATAGATACTTTTTTAAGATAATATCCTTACATACAGCCATGTCACAGAATTTATTATCGTTCGGAAGTGAATGTAATTCCGTTATTTTATTTTATTTTATAGAAAAAGCAAACAAACAATTTCTTCGGAATGAAATCACTTTTAATTTGCTATGTAGTATTGTAATTTTAAGAATTTCTAGGTTTAATTTCGAAAAAAATGTTCGTTTTCCTTTTTCCATAGAAACCAAATACGGAACTAATTCCACTTTCGAACGAAATAGTTAGAAGAATCAAATCTAAGTATAATAAATAAATTAATTTAAAATTTCCTTTAATGACAGGAAATGTAGTGAATCTTAATTAAAAACTGATTATATTTTAAATGATGGCTACAAAATCTTAGCATTAAATTGGTGTTTTACTGATTTTTGAGAACATTTCTTTAGAATTTAAATATTTATTTATTTACCATTATTTTAAAATAATAACATACAAAAAGCGCTGTTAATCTATTTGTCAAATTAGAGAGGCATTTGTATGTTTACATAAATATTTGCTGGTTGCGGCACTGCTCTTTATGGGAGAATTAAGTAGGCGACTTTTATGTGGAGAATGTTAAGTATGAATTTCCAATTAAAGATAAATTTTATGTTTTTTCTTACTTCATTCCTTATTCATTAACACCATTAACAGCCTTTAGTATCAATTCATATATTTAGTAATTAAAATTCAAGGATTCTTATCATTTTTAGCAATCAAATGATGTGGCAATAACATTTTGTTTTTAATATAAAGGGATACAAAGAATATTAAGCAAACAAGGAAATTGTAGCAATACGAAGAAATGGGAAACTAAAGACAATTTTTCAAAGATTACTAAGTTTTAATTTAAGGCTAAAAACTAATATTTAAAAAATACATATTGTTTGTTAAATTAAAGTAGCAAATCGTTAGGATGATATTACACGATATAAATTTTTTATTTAAAATGTGAAATTGGTCGTCATTTCAATATTTTTTTAATTTAATTTCAAATATCGCATTTCATAGGATAGAGGTTTTTATACCCAAAAAATATATATTTAAAAAAATAAATTATTTGAAAAAATTAATTAATTATCTTGCAAACTATTGTCCTTAACCAAACCATTGAAAATCAGCTGGAAAATTTAAAAACATTGAAGCATTGTAGTTATGGAATATTAAAGTTTATGAAAAGTGAAATTGGCAAAGAAGTATATTGTTTGTTTTTAACGCTCCGTCCTACACATTTTTTGATTTTTACATTCGTAACACATGTTTTTCATGTATCTAATTCGAAAAAAAAATATTTTTTTTTAATTAGATTTTTAAATAAATTATTTGAATATGTTCATATGTTAAAAGGGTTACCACAACTTTCATTATCATCAACACAAACATAAAGCAGAGGTGGTGAACAGTGTAACGACAATTTCAATAGAACTTGTACCATATGAATTAACTATATGGAGTTACTTTTTAGTATGTTTATTGGTTTTTTCCCAGAAATAACCTCACCTAACCTTGTTTAATAGATATAAATAAATAATAATAATAGATAATTGGACAAAAAATAATTAAAAACAGCAAGAAAAATATAAAAAACCGCATTTACAATACTAAATATATATATATATATATATATGGATATATATATAGACCAATGTGTTACAAATGTGATGTGTGCAGTAAAATATTCGACTAAGTGTCCTGCTATATCTCTTCCAGGATTTCTTTTTTAAATATTTATAGCAAACTAAATTGTAGAATGGTATCTGAAATTTCAAGTCTCTAACTAAGTGTTAAATATATTATAATAACATTTAAAATTGAAAAGGTCTCACCAGACTCATGTGTAAGACGATGGGTTTATTTAATTGCAAGATGCACACAAAAAGCTGAAAAATATGCGCTAAAAATAAGTTATAGCTATTAAAGTAATATAAATTTTTATACTCTCAGTAAAAAAAAAATTAATTAAAAAAAATATTTTTAAAAAATTAAAAAAAAATTGTGTCCTAAATTGTTGTATGTAAGCATACCGTTCAAAATCAGCTAAGAAATTTAAAAACTAGTATTAGGCATCAAAGTAATAAATTTTCAAAGTTTATAAAAAGAGGAATTGGCGGGGAAGTCGTTTTTATATATATTTTTTTCAATTTAATTGCAAGAAACTCCAAATAAACTGAAAATAATGTACTAAAAACAAATTATAAAAATTAAGAGATTATTACACAGCAAAAAAAAAATCTTGTATTAAAAAAAATAAATTTTTTAAAACTAAAATTAAAAAAAAATATTATTGTACTTAAGTGTAATAATTAAATTTAATAATAAAATTTAAATTTTAAAATTAGTAAATCAGTAAAATGTGAAATTGGCGGGGAAGTCGTTTGTTAATATTTTAATTTAATTAAATAAAAGAACGCTAGAAACCAATGAAGCTGAAAAAATAGCTTAGTAATTAATAATTTTCTGCTATGAATATGATGTACTATATATTAAACCCTATTGACTGTATTTTTTTTTAAATTTTTAATTAATGCTTCATTCTTTTCTCTGTTTCTTTGCAGGTAAGCTTATTATAAAATATAAATTATTATTTAAACAAGAAATAAAACAAAAATGAGTGAGTACATTGTAACAAATTCTTCCACTAAACATATTCTTAAACTATACAATCACCTAACCTAGGTTTTCTTGAAAAATATTCTAAATATTTTAAATGTTTATAATTAAAAACGTGAAATTTACCATAAATTCAACTTTTAACTGTTCACAATTACCTACGGAATTACACCACTTGCATATTTAAGAAAATTAAGCACGTCTTCTATATATTATTGGCTGTGTATTATTCCACCAATTAGTATGTAAAATAACCAACCAACTACAACACAGATTAAATGTAAATATACTTACTGGCCAAAGGTTAAGGAAAACAAAATAGCGTAAGCCACAATATTTAACCAGGAAATAAATTTTCTAATTAAAAACATGTTGTTGTTGTACCAAGTTGAAATATTAATATTTTCACATTTTTCCAAGTATACTTTAAGGCTTTGTGCATACACATTCTCCTTAGTAAAGCCAATGTCCCTGCGATATAAAAAAAATCATTGGGTTTTGTGTTATGTTCATATGGAAATTAAATGTATACAAAAATAAATAGTAGTGTACAATTATTTTCAAATATATTGTATATTTAACTGAAGTAGACTTCGAATAAAATTTTTTAAACAAATTTTTTAATACTCGCAAGACGAAAAATTCTCATTTAGTATTTGTTTTAATATTATTAAAATTTTCTCTACCAAATAAATTTAAATCTTTTAAATAGCTAAAATACTTTCAGGATTAAAACAAATTTATATTTATAAACATACATAAATACCTACAATACAATTTGCAAACACTTTAACAGTGCGAAAAATTCTTTTTACAAAATTTGTTTACAGGAAAAACAAATCAATAAAATGATAAGTGAAAAAATTCTAACTCAATTTATTAATATTTGCTAAACATTTTATCGCATCAACCAGTAAAACCAGCATTTCATCCAGGCTAAAAAGCAGCCAAAAACAACAACACCTCATCATAATCATAATAATCATTATCGTCAACATCATCATAATATTTGTCTGATGTAAACTTTCAAATTGCACAAATTCTATTTACTTTAACTATTTATTTATGAGTGTCTATATTTTGTACATGTTCATAAAGAATAGATGGATGGCGACTAGAGATGGGATCTATGAATTTTGAAATCAATTTTAAAGTACTGCTAATAAAATAATGTTGGTTTGCAAAATAAATATTACATATGTTTGGGAGTATTTAGAGGCTATTTCTCGAAAACTTTAATACACAGCAAAAGCAAAAAAAGTACCAAAATATTATTTAAAGTACCTCAGAAATATAAAACACAATATAAGGGCAAAACTAAGTACAATTATGCCAGAAAACCATCCTCCACCTTCATATTTTACACAACAGCAACAGAGTAAACAAACTAGACACAAAGATAAAGAGAGAAAAAGAGAGAATGCAGAAAAAAGAACTCAATAATGTAGTATACATTCTAATATTAAATAAAGCATAGCATAGCTTGAAGGGCTCCAGGCAATACATCAAATTGATTATGAAGGAAATGGTAACAAACTGCATTAGATGTTGAAAATTGTTGGTTGACTTGTTGTTATTGGGTATTTAAACAGTTGGAATGTGTTTCGTCTCGTTACTGAAATGCCAGAAAATTGCAAAACCATTATAAACCATCAGTAAATGTACATTTGTATGTACGTACAGTAGATTCTCGTACCGACCGCACATATACCTCTAGAGATAAATAGATTTTAGTTTAACACAAACATAGAAATTGTGTAAATTTATTTTTTAATTAAATAATGTTGTTTAGTGTTTGTTTGTCTGTTGTATGAATTCTAAATAAGGAAATAACCTAGCTAATTGAGTTTTTTGTTTTATAAAAAAACTATTAAGTTAAACTAAATTTAAAACTCGCTAATTGAGAATTTAAACAGCCGTTAATATTATATGGTTTTACATGTGTATAAAGCATACTTTTTAGGAAGTTATTATTGTATTACAGAACTACAGATGAAAGCTGTATTGTAGTCTCCACAAATCTAAAATGTTCTTATAAAATCACTCTCTCAGTGACCATAAAAGAAAAAACGCGTTTTAAATGGTGACAATTAAGCACTAAAATTAAAGTGGACCCGTTATTTTCGGCCTCTGATTTAAAGAAAAATTGAAAATGGCCTTAAGTCTATCGACTTTTTGATTTAATAAAAATAAGTGTATAAAACACAAAAATATAATGAATTTTTAGTCCTAACTGAAATTAAAAAAAAAAAATTCTATGCTAATTTGAAATAGTTATTTCTACCATTAAAAATCGAATAAACATTTTTAAAAATCTTGTTAAGCATAAAATACAAGGGCAGTTCGGAAACTTCTTAGCCTAGAACAGAAAGCGCGGTATAAACATAAAAAAGTTAAGTGTTTTGGAAACTTCCATCTCTTCTATGAACACATGTTAAATTTCATTTCGATCTGGCAACTCCTTCATATAGAAACACTTGTTCAAAAAAGACGCATCCCCGAAAAATTAAAAAATTAAAAAAATTAGAAATTCGTGCTGTCATTAAATATTTAAATAAAAAAGGTTTATCGCGACAAGAAACCCATAATGATATGGAGAATGTGTTAGTTGAAAGTGTAACAGCAAAAAATTGGGTTGCTGAATTTTAACGTAGTCGTATGGCCGCATTAAGGATGAACCATGTAGTGTACGTCCAAAAACAGCAACAACAACAGAAATTGTAGCCAAAGTGCATGATATGGTATTAAATGATCGACGAATAAAGATGCGTGAAATAGCTAATGTCATGGGCATCTCAAATGATCGAGTCCATTTAATATTGCATGAAGAACTACAGATGAAAAAGCTTTCTGCAAGATGGGTGCCGCATTTTTTAACAGTCGACCAAAAACGCATAAGAATAAAAATTTCTCAAGCTTGATTGGATGGTTTTAAGAAAAATAAAATGGATTTTAAGCGTCGTTTCATAACTGACACATAGATACATGTACTGTACTTCAGAAACAAAAGAAAAATTTAAGCAATGGGCTGAAGCAGCAGGAAAATCAACGATTTAAAGTACGAGTTGCTTGACCCCCCACCTTATTCTCCTGATTTAGCTCCCAGTGACTTTTACCTGTTCCCAAATCTAAAACAATTCCTAGTTGGCAAGCATTTTACCGCAAATTAAGATGCAATTACAGTTGTAAACCACTATTTTGAAGGTCTTGAAGAAAACTATTTTAATCAAGGCATAGAATTGTTAGATTAGCGTTGGACTAAGTGTATTAAAGTTTGAGGAGATAATATTGAAAAATAAAAATGTTTTTGAAAAACTAACTATTCTCTTTCTGTGCTAGGCTAAGAAGTTTCCGAACCGCCCACGTATGTGAATTTTTAATGTTTATAAAAAGTGAAATTGGCAGGGGAGTCGATTAAATATTTTTTTTAATTCAATAAAAAATAGAATGCAGAACCGCAAAGCATCTATAAAATAAACTGATAACAAAGAATAGCATTCAAAGATTTCTACACCAAACAAAAAACTAATTTAAAAATTTAAAAATGAATTACAATTTTATAAAAAAATAAATTTTCAACAAAAAATTAATTTTCAAAAATATAAAATTTGGTTTTTCAATAATATTAGTCAATCATACTCTTCAAAATAAACTTGGAAATTTGAAAAATAATATTAAGCATCGAAGATATGAATTTTGAAAGTTTATAAAATGTGAATTTGCATGAGCAAGTTTATGAAATTGCTTTGAAATATTTGAAAATAAGAATGCAAAACATTAAAGAAGCTAAATAATTAGATTATAACAATTACTTATTTGGAATACACCTAATTCTGTTTTTACACGGTATTTTTTTTAGAAAAGAAACAAATTTAAAAATTTTTTACACGATTTTATTCCATTTATCGCGTTTCAAAATCTTTTGGTCTTCATTTTTTTTTTTTTTTTGTTAAATTTAATTTCAAATTAGGGGAGTTTGCTTTTTGTGGATACAAGAAAATTTACTGGTCAGAGCAATTTTTGACATTACTTTTAAACTTAGGGTGCATATAGGTTTTTCTTTAATAATTATGCTTGTGTAAAAACACATTCAGCCCAATCATGAATAAAAATTCCGTGGGAGTTTTTTCCCTTTTCCTATTCAAATTCATTGTTAAAAAATTAAAAGCGAAAAACTCCCGCGGAATTTTTATTCATGATTGGGCTGATTGTATATGTGATTTAATATTATAAACCGGAATAGATGTTTTTAAAAAATCCTTGTTTTTCACTAATTCCAATAAGCTTTTGAGATAAGAAACCAATCACCTTTTTTGCATAAGATCAATGTCTTTTTTTACAAGGTTTTTTTATGCGGAGTTTTCTGGAACCAATTACGTAATTAAATTAAGTAATTCTAAGAAATTCCGTCACTTCACTAGATCTTTTATTTTATGTTAAAAGTTTTTAATGTAGGATTTGATGTACTACCCAACGATGTGTACCACTTACAGTCAGTCATTTGATAACTACATATGTACGAGTATGTGTTTTAATATCTTCATTCTTTTAAAGCACCGTTTATATTATTTAGTTCACTTTAAATGCAAATATTCTTTTACACTGTTTTATTCATAAACAGTCCCGTATAGTTTTTATTTTAGTTTATTTAAAAAATAATGAAAAACAGATTCTGTTTTATTGTCACATTAGTCAGCAAAAACGAGTACCTTGTTGTAGGCTTCACATATGCTGTCATGTGCTCAAAATAAAATCATAAATTTACATTGTGTCTCTCTTATAAATATATATATATATTTTTTTTTTTTTGTTATTATTATCACTGGTATTTATAATAAATGAATAAACGTACGGTTGGCTACCCAAAAAAAAAAACTCGAAAAATGTCATAAATAAACCATCATAAAGCTTAATTCAAACTACAAAACTCTGTAAAATATAGAATTATTTTTGACGTTACACGTAGTACATACATATGTACGTACGAGTCCGTACCTACAAATGTCAAGGCGTTTTATACTTACAATATTTTATGGCAACGAACTGAGTTTGTTTTTTCCCACAATTCTTTACGCGTCAATTTAAACGATCACAAAATGCAAAGTTTTTTTTTGTGGGAGTAAATCATAAAATACGTAAATGTTTTTAATAAACATATAATTTGTTTCAGTTTTTTTGCAATTATAAAAAATAGCTTAAAATTAAATATTTTCTCGGAAGCAGCAGCTTGCTAGAATTAAAAATAAGCCTTTTTAGGTGTCTCTTAAATTTTCACATAACTTTATAAATGAGTTTAAATAAAAATTAATTTAAATTTAATTTATAGAACTTGTGTCTGTCTGTTTTCTAGTGACTAGCGTCATCACGTTGACATTAGTCAAAAGTTTACTAACCATATTTAAAGCTTATTAAACAAGCCCTTAAATAAGTATTTTAAATCTTATAAAACCGACCTCTCATAAGATGTTAATGACTTCATTCCATCTTCCATATATGTATTTCATTTCTTCATTTCTAATGTAAGTTTGTTTAAGTAATAAAATACTTACATATATGTCTTGAAGTTATGAAAATTGAGCTTGGGTTTCATGAGAATTTGTTCTTTTTGTTTAATAAGTTTTATAACTAAGAATAATGTTTAAATATTTTTTGCACAAAAATTTTCTTAAAAGCATAATAATGCAGGCGAAAGTTTGGCAAATGATGAATGATGTTTCCTTTTCCTTTTTTACTATGTCATCTCTCATGATAAAACGAATATTTCTGAAACATTTATTTTTCTAGTTTAGACAGTGAGAATATATAAAATTTTAATATGGATTAGCCATAAGGAAATGTAGGTTACTTATTGTACAATATGTATAATAAGTAACTTTGCCTCATTTGCTAATCTTTATTTTAAATTGCAAGATATATGTATGTATAAATTAAAACTTAGTTATATTCTTGTTATATTTGTTAACAATGTAACAGTGTGGCACTGCAAATCATTTTTATACATTACTTAAGCGTTCGTGGTAAATATTTATCCAAGACAGAACCCCTTATTCAAAAACGATTATTAAATTTAACAAACGTTTATTAAGCAAATTTTTATATGCAAATCTGTCTTAATAAACATTTGTTAAATTTAATAATCGTTTTTGATTTTTATAAAATTCTAGGTTGGCTAAGTAAGTGCTGACATATCTCCAGAATAATTCTCCTAAAATTTGTTGCCATTGTTTTAAGCAGTTTGGTATTGAAAATTAGCTAGGACGCGAACTTGAATTCAATATTTAATAACTTTACTAATCAGCCAAAAAAATATATTTTTTTTTTCAAAATTGTTTAAGAAAATTTTAGTTTCCAAAAAAAAAAAAATAGTTTTCCAAATTATGGAAATCGATAGGTTTTCAAATAAAATCGAAAAATAAAAACGAACGTTTTGATCAAAATCAAACGGTTTTATTTTTCATTTTTGTTTCTTTTCAAATTATTTCAAGTGAAAATGACAACTTTTGTTAAAAAATTTAAGGTGTTTTTAAATAGAAAAAAATGGCATTAATTTTATCAACGTCAAATAATTCAAATATTTGAAATTTGAGCTTAAATTTTTTTCTTCTTGATAATTTTAGTTAGGCTCGAGTTCATTAAATTTAATTTTCATTAAATTATTTTTACTGAAGTTAGGAATTACAACTTGAAATTTTTTTCTTTTCTTTAAAATGTACACAATTATCTTCTCTGTTTAAACAGTCAATTTTCATTATTCATCACATTTCTGAAATCGAATTTGTTTTAAAAAAGAAATTAAAAATTAAAAACAAAACGAAACGAAAGATAATAAATGTTGCTATAATAAACCCTGTTTTCGTTTTCAGTTCACTTTTGGAACGCAACCGATTTCCATAACATACCTGATAGCTAATCCAAAATACAATTCAAATTAAGGCAGCGAAGATATGATTTTCTAAAGTTTGTAAAAAGTGAAATTGGCAGGGAAGTTATATTTTATTTTATAAGACTAAATAACGCCAAAGAACTTTAAAATTGTGACAATAAAAATTAAAGTATTTCTAGGAGTTCTAATCTTTACTATCAGCCAAAAAACTATAACTTTTTTCCAATTTTTTTTTTTTTAATTTTTAAACTTAAATTAAAAATTTTTGAATTAAAAAAAATCAATTCAATTTTCTAATTTATAGTAATTGAATTTACTATACAAAATCAATAATTAAATTTTAAAATAATATTCAGTGTTGTAGTTATGAACTTTTAAAGATTCTGAAAACTGAAATTGGCGGGGAAGTCAATGAAATATTTTTTAAATTAATTAATAACAAGAATGAAAAACCTTAAGGAAAATGTAAGTAAACTGGAAACGAATGATAGTTCTAAAAAGAATAATATTGTTTTAATGGCAATTAAAAATTAAAAAATTTTTTTTATCTAATTTTTTGTAAAAAATAATTTTAATTTTTGTAGAAAATTGTTTACCAAATTATAGTGGTTATTCGTAGCAGTAAAAATATCTTAGGGAGTTTAAAAAATTGTATTCAGCATAGTAGTAAGTTTATAACAAGTTGAATTACAATTCAATCATAATACCTATATGTTGTTAGGGAATACAGCTATGGGGAACAGCCTCAGCTTAAAATGTAGATAGAATACAAAGACGCCAAAATAAATTGCTACGAATTGCCCGCTGGAATATAAAAAATTCGAATATTCATAACGACCTAAACGTGCCTTTGGTAAAAACTGAGAAAAAAGCTTGTAAAAGTAATTAAGTAATAGTGGCTATATTCGACTAAGAAGAAAAGACACAGCGGACTTGAGCCTTAGACAAGAAGGAAAAATGCCAACTTAATAAATAAAAGCAATAATGATTAAAGAATTTTCGTGCGGCACTTATTTAGCTGGAAGAAATAATTAAAATGTATTTGATATAGGGTGATTCAAGTAGAGTTGCCTTTTTTAATAGCCTTTTATTGACAGATCACGTGTGAGTTATGTCATGCTGTCATGTTATTTTTGTTTAGTAGCATTTCATAATGGAAAGACTTACGCCTGAACAACGTTTACAAATCGTTCAACTTTATTACAAAAATTCACGTTCTGTGAGAAATGTGTTTCATGAACTTCGCTGAACTTATGGTCAACATAATCGGCCTACTGAGCGTACTATTCGAAACAAAATCACCTATTTTGAGACCCACCATTCATTATTGGATAATATTCGATCACGTCCAGCACGCTGCGGTGTGGTTTGTAAACCGGTGGAATAATCGGTCCATATTTCTTTAAAAATAATGCCGGTGCGAACGTGACCGTCAATGGCGATCGTTACCGTGCCATGATAACCGACTATTTGATGCCTGAAAGTGAAACTCGGGATCTCGGCGACATTTAATTTCAGCAAGACGGCGCCACTTCCCACTCATCGCATCAATGAATGGATTTATTGAGAGAACACTTCGAGCACATAATATCACGTTTTTGGACGGTCGATTGGCCACCAAGATCGTGTGATATCACACCATTAGACTTTTTCCTGTTGGAAACAAACCCGCCAGTTACCAGTCGAAATGCTCGAATGAATTATCATTCACCATCTGCGACGTAGCTACGGCCAAATTAATGCCAAATAATATTCTTTCAAATGATAACAAACATTCCCCGTTAAATTACAATTTTATGAGCTTTTCTTTAAAAAAGTAGGGAACCTCGAAACGGATCACGCTTATTATTTGAAGTACTTATTGTTAGTCCAATTTTAATGAAGATACAAAAAATAAACAAAAGTACCAAAAAAGTAAAAAATAAACTCTAAAACCATCTCAATTATTCCAAATTTTTATATCAAACAACAAAATATTAATTAAAGCATTTTTCACAAGTAAAACCGTCACATTACAGAAGAATGTTTTAAAGAGACAAACTTTTCGTTTTCAGTGATTTTTTTTTTTAGTTTTTACACACAGCTAGCGTTATTCCGTCAGTTTATCCAACGCTTATTAATTATTTAGTGCATTAAATTTATTACATATTCAATAATTAGTCTTCCTTATACCTCAATTTTATTTCTCTTTTTTCTTTCATTTTCTGGCTTAAATAATTTATCATCTAAGGAAAGCTAAATCAAGCTGTATGAATAAAATTTTTGCAAAAAATTTAATTTTCCCCATTCAGCAATTGGGGCTTCTTAATTGGGGCTCTAGGTCACGAGTCATATATTAAACATTAATTTTTAAACAGAACGCAATAAAAAAAACCAAGCCATATTGTTCTTAAATTTCTCTTGTAAGAAAATTAATATTAAACGCCACCATTTATCACCATCATCTTCTAAATTTTTTGTTGGTTTGTTCTACTTCATTGTTAGCCATTATATTGTTAAGACAACAATAGATGTTATAATATTGTTTTCATTATCATTTTGTGGCAAAAAAGCATAAGAAAGAAAAAAAAGGAAAACAATAGCCATAAAACAGATGAAAAGATAATACAAAAGACAAAAAGTCTACAAAGGCACATTTAATGTTGCGCAGCAAATCAATAATTGTTAATGTTCAAATACAATTCACACACGCAAATGATTTTTTTATATGTATGTTGGTTAGCACACACACTGTGAGTTGATGGAATAGGGCATTAATAGAGTTCTTAGATAAATACTTAAAATACTATTCATTGACAGACAGTTTTAATATATTTAATGATGAAAATTAATTTTATAAGCAAACACGAAATGTGGGTCCCATATTGCTGATGTTAATCATTTTGGGTTAATTTCATTGACTTTTGTTTTGTATGTACGAGAGAGAGATTATATTTTTCAATATAAACTTCTTCAACCTTTAATACACTTAGTCCAACGCTTATCTAGCAATTATATCCCTTGATTAAAATAGTTTTCCTCAAGGCCTTCAAAATAGTGGTTTACAACTGTAATTGCATCTTCATTTGCGGTAAAATGCTTGCCAACTAGGAATTGTTTTAGATTTGGGAACAGGTAAAAGTCACTGGGAGCTAAATCAGCAGAATAAGGTTGGTGGTCAAGCAACTCGTACTTTAAATCGTTAATTTTCGCCATTGTTAAAACACTCTTGTGTGCTGGTGCCTTGACTTGCTGAACAATTATTTGTTTATGTTGTAAGCCAGAACGTTTTTCTATAATTTTTACATTTAATTTATCCAAAATGTTGCAATAGTACTCTGAATTTATTTTTAACCCTTGGCAGTTCCAAAAAAAAAACCGTTGCCATAACCTTACCAACCGATTGAATTGTTTTTGCCTTCTTCGGGGAAATTCCTCCAGCTTCAGTCCATTGGTTCGATTGTTCTTTTGTCTCTGAAGTATAGTACATGGATCCGTGTGCCAGTTATGAAACGACACTTAAAATTCATTGTATTTTTCTTAAAACGATTTAAACAAGCTATGCATTTTTGGTCGACTGTTAAAAAATGCGGCACCCATCTCGCAGAAAGCTTTTTCATCTGTAGTTCTTCATGCAATATTAAATGGACTGCCCATGATATAAGCTATTTCACGCACTTTTATTCTTCGATGACTTTATACCATATCATGCACTTTGGCTACAATTTCTGTTGTTGTTGTTGCTGTTTCTGGACTTCCACTACATGGTTCATCCTCAATGCGTGTACGACCACGTTTAAATTCAGCAACCCAATTTTTTACTGTTCCATATGAAGAAGCATTTTCACCGAACACATTCACCATATCATTATGAATTTCTTGTTCCGATAAACCTTTCTTATTTAAATATTTAATGACACCACGAATTTCAAATTTTTTCATTGTAAAAAAATCGCGGTTGCGTCTTTTTTGAACACTTGTTTCTATATGAAGGAGTTGCCAGATCGTAAAGAAATTTTACATGTGTTCAAAGCACAGATGGAAGTTTCGAAAACCAAAAAAACGCGAACAGAAATAGCGGTATAGCTTTCTGTTCTAGGCTAAGAAATTTCCGAACCGCCCTCGTATATTGGATTTGAGTGTGTTTTACACAGAGTTGGAATTTCACAAGCAAATTTTTCAAACAAATACTTTCTTCTTTCTTTATATTATTGATGGCTTTTTTAAATACATATTGCAAAACAACGTGATGAAAAAAATGCTTTTTATTGAAACATCAATATAGTTTTGGGGTATTCTCAAATTTATCTTTATATGTAATTTGTTTCCAACTCAGCCGATTTCACTAATTTTTAATACCAAACTTCTTAGGGCAATGATAAACATTCCAGGTTAATTTTATTAATTTCAGTTGTATATATAGCACTTGAGCGGGTTTTACACAGCCTTTTTTTCATAAACATTGAATCGTGTGTTGTGTTCTTAATAAAACGAACAAATTATTTCAATAATTATAAAATAAATGATACTTCATGGATTTTGGAACAAACATGTTCATTAATATTTGTTTATCAGTACCTTTTCACATTATCTTTAGTATATTTAAAAGTTCTTTTGGTTTATATTCTAAAAATAGTCTTGCATCATGGGAATGAGTGTGTTTACAATACATTGTTAATCTTATTTTACGAGCGTTTCTAATTTATAAATGCATGTACTCTTTTGCGTTTCATCTACTCATTCCATTTCTCATTCTCATGTGATATAAAAGTTGAAGTATTTTAAAAAAGATTAACAAATTGTTTATGGTTTAACAGCAATTACATGAAGAGCGTAAAATTTTTCTTAAAGTTCAATTACTTGCTGTTGCATTATTTTGTTTAAATATTATATGGAATTAATCAACTGTTACAATTTTAAATTGATTGATTTTAAGCTCTGCTGTAGGGAACTAATAGAATGATTTGTATTGTATAATTTACATTCAGAGTAATACGTTAGTTTGTTTCGGTATTCAAGTCATAATAAAGCCTACAACAATTTTTAATAGCAGTAATTATTGTAGCGATTTAATGTTTAAAATTTTGTGTTTGGATTTTACTGCAGTTCTAAATTACTAAATACGTTTTATATTATATCAAATGAGGATTTCTGCAGGGAAATTTTCCATTTTTATTGCGTCCAATGACTTTATAATTGGCTTTTGTCTGAAATTAAACTTATTACACTTTTGCCTTAACTAAAAACAACAAAAAACGGAAGAGCTTTTTAACAAATCACATTTTTATATTTTAAACTGCTATTTTTAAATTCTTGGGAAAGAAGCAATTGTTAAATGCTATTGTTGCTAAAATATAAACAGATTTTATAATGTTATATTCGGGAATTTAAAATATCCCTCAACTACAATAAAGCAAATTATACTTTTTAAATTTTTTTCAATTACATTTTAAGTCAGAAGGAATTCAAAATGTCTTCCAAATTTTAGAACAAAATCATACCATTCAAAATTAGACAGAAAATTCAAAAACTAAAGTTTAGCAATGAAGTTATGAAATTTTAAAGTTTCTAAAAAGTGAAATTGGCGGGGAAGTTGACTTCAAAATTTTTAAATTAAATAAAAAACAAGACTGTAAAACCCTAAAGAATTTGGGTAACAAAGTATACGTTCTGTTAGAAAACTATCTTTAATACCAAAATAAAATTTTAATTTCTTTATACCCACCACCAAATATTAAGCATGTCATTCCGTTTGTAACACATCGAAATATTGGTCGTAGAACCAATAAGTCTATATATTCTGAGTCTTTATAAGATTCTAAGGCAATCCGTCCGTCTGTTCGTCTGTTGAAGGCACAATAGAGCTTTAAAAAAAAAATAGGATAATAAATTTTTTAGCACAAATTCTTTGATCCACCGAAATGTTTGATATCAAAAATGACCACAAATTAGGATTCGAGTTAGAGACCAAACTTTCAGACAACATCGATATTTTTTTTTTAATTTTCTTTAAATATAATGCAGATAATATCATGAAATTTTGCAAACCAAGTGCTGTTGAAAATGGTGAGAATCGGTCCACGCTTTCTCATAGCTACCATACAAGTGTTTTTCCGCCATATGACTTTATGGTGCATAAATGCCTATAAAAAAGCAGTATCCATACAAAATTCAGCAGAAATAATCTTTATGCAATAAGAAATCTCAAAACGATATATTATTTGCGTCGGTCCATATTTTTACATAGGCCACATACATATAAAGATCAACGAAAATCACCTAAATGCGCATAAATCTCTTACTAATATCACTATTAAATTAAAATTCTTATTTCGACAGTTCAATTCAAAATCATGACTTAGCATGTTTTTAATTTTTTTGCGTTTTTGAGTTTAGATTTTTTCAACTTAAATTCTGTCAAATTTTGGTTGTGATTGGCTAGTCCAATCAATAGTTATAAACAACAAAGATTAGACATCGCCTGCAAACTTTAAGAGCTTTTCCTGCAAAACTCACTTTTTCGACTTAGCATGTTTTGGAATTGAGCTGTCGATTTACTTACATATAAATCGTCGTGTCGCCCCTAATATTAATGGCCAGTTTTTAACTTGATATTTAAATACGAAATTAGTTAATTTTTCCCTAACTTAAGTTTTATTTAAATATGGTTTCATTTTTTCAGTTTAAAATTGCGTTTGGTATTTAATTATGATAAAAGTATGGTAACACTATTGAATGTCAAAAAAATATAAACAACTTCTTCATTTAACAGCTGATTTACTATTTAGTTTACAAACTAAATGAATATTAATGACACAATAGCACAAGTTTTTATTCGCGGCGAGTTTATTTATTGAATATTTTTATCAAATAATAAAAAAAAAACTTCAATGCGCAATTTTCATAATTTGCAGAACTGAACAACTTAAGTTGTATTGAAATGGACGTATTCAGTGATTTAAGTTATATTTAAATATAATCTATAAAAACGAATTTTGTATTTTACCAGAACTTAAGTTTAAAACCCTTTGACTTTTAAGTTAATAACTGGCCATAAGTCTTTTTCCGAAAATCAATCAAATACACATATCGTAAATCTCTTATAAAACTCAATATTAAGTTTAAATTCATCACAACTAATCCACACATGCATATAAAATTTATATGTATTTATATTATAAATCGTCGTACAGATTTATATGAAGATGTGGTCGGCACGTCATAGGTCATAGCTTCTTAATGAGAACTTCTTCCGAAAAATTTCCATATCGAAACGAAATTCTACACAGATCAGTTATATGTATGTAAAAATTATACTATTTGATTTTGTGCAGGTCAATTAATAATTGGTCATAGCTCCCATACAAAGTCCACTTCCGGGAATAACAACAGAACATACAGAGGTAACAATTTTGACGCTTCAAAAAGCCAAAATCAGTTTCCTAGGGCTTTATGGTATCTCATTTATTGTGTATCAAAGTAAATCGTTACACGCAGCAAAAATATAAATATAAAGGCATTCGTGGCACCTTCATTTACTTTGTGGAATAACTGGAATATGCAAAAAATTCTTGTAAATGTTGTTATTGAGATGAAATTTAAACAAAATAAATTTTAAATAAGTAGAAATTACGGTACAATATTTTTTAACGATTGCCCTACAATAGTAACAAAATTTAGTGACAAAATGTAACAAAAATTAGTTTCAAGTATTCAGAGATCTGGTATTAGGTGGCGCAGCCGAAAAAAAAATTAATTTAAAAAAAAACAAACATTATTTTTCATATTAAAGCAGTTATGAATAGGATTAAAAATCAACTAAGGAATTTAAAAAATAATGTGCAGCCTCGAAGTTATGAATTTTTCAAGTTTGTAAAAAGTAAAACAGGCAGGGAAGTCGACTACTATTTTTTAAAATTAATTAAAAACAAAAATGGAAAATTCTAAAAAACTTGAAAAATATACTATTTTTAATGCAAAAATAAAATAAAAAAAACGATTTTTTTAATGTTCTTTAATGTTCAGCGTCGAAGTTATGAATTCTTAATGTTTCTAAAAAAGTGAAATTGGCAAGAAAGTTGATGGCTTAAGTTGTGAAAATGTTGCAACTGACAGTTAAGGTAAAATATTGCTTAAATATTTAGACATCATTTATAAAGACGAACAAAATGACTTAGTTTATTATGTATTGGTATTCAATAAATAAGAATCCTTCTTTCGATGATGTATTGTGAATAGTTGAATTTATATTATGTCTGTTTCTTACCATTAAGCTGAATTTAACAATGATAAATTATATTTTGCAGTAAATAAATCAAAAGTAAAATACAATTTCCAGGAAGTAATGCTTAATACTTATTTCATTAAAAACAATACATCACAATCAATAAAAAGTGTGTAAAAGTTATGTACAACACACACTCCACAACAACATGTAGGGAACCAGGGTTTATTGTTCCCTAAGTAACACTATGAAACATTCATATAAGTTTCAACATAAATATTCTTACTGTTTTGTGAAGTTTCAAGTCTATTTACTTATGTCCACAACATACATAATTCTCATATGGCAAGAAATGAAATCTACAATATTTACCATTGTCTTAAGCAGTTTGGTACTGAAAATCGTTAAAATCGGTTTAGTAAGAAAATAATTAAAAATCAATATGTGAGACAAACCTCGTAGAAATTTAAAGCTTTGAACGAATATAATTTTAGCATTATAATTTATGAATGCTTGTTTAATATATGTATAATAAATCAACATAATGTTTTAATTTTAATTATTGTTGCATTTGTTAGAATGCTTACATATGTGACAAAGCATCAATGTTGAAACGGGTGCAATGAAAGTAATTCTCATTTTCGTTGCGTGAGGGTATTTAAGATTCGTTATTGCTAAATAAAAAATTCTAATTTGTTGTATTATTTACATAAAACTTTTCTCATCTTGAATACAATAAAACTGTTGAATTAACTTAAACAGTATATGTACATCTCTTTTTTGCTTTTATTTCCAGCCTAAAAATATACTTTACATACAATGGTTTTTTGCACAGCTACATAAATTATTTTTATCCTCTTAATTTGTGTGTTATATTTTCTTCTTAATGCTATAGATCTTAACACACATTTTCGTTTAGTTAAGTTGAGTTTATACAACAAAAAAAATAAAAAAGAAAGAAAATATATATTCTAGCAATTTCATTAAACCTGAACGTTCATGGCCATTATTGTTTCATTTAAGTGTGTATATATTTAGATGTTGTATGTATGTATCTACATTTCAAAGCTATTAAAATTTGTTTTTGTTTTTTTTTTTTTTTTTTTTGGTTCCTCAGTGTAGACTTGCTGGCACCCAGATTGTTGTTGAGATTCATTTTTAATGCACAAGTTGTTTGTACAATTTGATATGTTTTTTTCTTTCTTTTACTTTTACTTTTGTTTTTGTTATAAATATTGATTGTTGGTTGGTTTTTTTGTCGCTGTAGATAAATATTTTCCACTAAAGTATAAATTTGTTGCGAGTGTCCTTAACCCTGTAAGGTGCAAGGACGCCATAAAATTAAAATTAAGTTCTTCTTGCAAACTCATGCCGCTGTATTTGTGGATAAAATGATTGATTATGAATCACATTTTTATTACTTTCATATTAAAAATAACCGCATGTTTGCCTATTCTTTGGTCAATATAAATATTTTATTTTCCAATTGAAAATGGGTTGTCAGTTTTAGGTAATTTATAATATATGTACTTCAATGTTAAATACCCTCCACCTGCACTCGTCATTACATTGCTGACCATTCACACATTGATGTCAATTCACACATGTTGTAATTAATTTCTAAATGAAGAGTGTAAAGATATTACAACGTTGTCAGATCTAGCAATGTGCTAGCAATGTACTGACATTTAAAAATTGTTAGCAAAAGGTAAATTGTCAGTTCAGACGACTGTAAGAAAATTTACATAGCTTAGGAAATACAGCAACATGTATTTTTGCTTGTAACTAAATTACAGTATGAATATGAGGTTCTCTTAGATTTAGCTGCATAACTTATTTTCTACTGAACCGATTATTCTAATTGATAATAGCAAAGTGCTTAGGACATTAGTAAATTTTTGAAAACAATCTCATTAATTTCCGTTTTGGATTTTAGACATGAGCGTGTTTTACACAAACATAGAATTCCACAAAATTAAAGATAAGAATTAATTTATATGGTTAATTCTCAGTTTTACACAGAACCGATGAAATAGTTTACCTACAGGTGTTAGTGCAGGGCAAAAAAAATGTCATATCAATTTAATTAAAGCAGCTAATTAACATTTAACGCTAAAGGCATATATTTTTCGAATTAAACCATTAAATTGAACCAACTTCAGTTCAAAACCAGATTTTTTTCCCCACAAATTGTTGACTTCAAATAAATTTGTTCATTAAAAAATCTGACGCATTTTTCCTTTTGACCATTTTTTTTCAGATAATACCTCAAACATGTTGATCTCTAAACAAAACCTTTTCTTTTTTTGTTTCCTCTTTACAAACCCATAATTTTCTTTTATAATTAAATTTATAGAAAAATAATTGTCTTTTGTTTCAGTTCAAAAAAAAGAAAACAATAATCATCTTTATAATATTGTTTTGTAAATTTACAAAAAAAAAAAGAAAAAAAATCACTGCCGCCATCAAGTCCTTTGTCTATAAATGGAGGCCACTAAGCAATATAGACAATATTTTTTTCTTTCATTTCTCTTTTTGGTGTAGACTTTTAGGCTGTGCTTTTGTGGTAGCACAACTCATTTCCATGTATTTATAACTTTGTTTTTTTTTTGTTTATTTTGATTTTTATTAAAAATATGAGTTTGTGTTCTACTACAACTACTACACAAGTATTTTTCCCCTTGTACAAGGTGGCGCAAAAGTAAACTTCCGATGTTTTTTGGCTGTAATTAAAAAAAAAATAAAAACTTTGATTCTTCTTGTGAATTATTTTTATTTGGTCTTTTAATTTTTTTTACATCAAGTCGAGAATATGATGTCATGTAAATGGCCGCCGCCACAGTTGATTGTCATTTGAGCCCTTTTTATGGCATTTTCCATCACTTTGGCCAAAACTTCCGGCGATAGGTCCTCACATTCTTGACGGATATTGTCTTTAAGAGCTGCAAGAGTCTGAGGCTTGTTGACATAAACCCGCGACTTCAAAAAGCCCCACAAAAAGAAGTCTGGAGCAGTCAAATCAGGCGATCTTGCTGGCCAGTGCAAATCGCCAAAACGGGAGATTAGGCGCCCTGGAAATGCATCCTTCAGCATATCGGTTGTGGCACGTGCAGTGTGTGCCGTTGCACCGTCCTGTTGGAACCACATGTTTTCCAATCCCAATTCATCAAGAACTCGTTGATCATTGCTCTGTAGCGCTCACCATTCACAGTAACCGTTTGGCCCGCGACGTCTTCGAAGAAAAAAGGTCCGATGACTCCTCCAGCGAAAACAGCACACCATACAGTGACTTTGAGCGGGTGTAATGGCTCTTCGTGGGTTACACGCGGATTTTCAGTGCCCCAGAAGCATAAATTTTGCTTATTTACGTACTCGCTAAGATGGAAATGGGCCACATCACTCATGATTACTTTTGAAAAAGTCACCGACGGATTATTGGTCAAATAAATAGTCAGCAATATTCCGCGTTCTGGAGCAGTGTAGCGTAACATTGTTTATTAACGTGTATTTCGCATGTGTTTACCACACAAATGTCAAAACAGAACTGACATTAGGGGCCAATCGCAAAATGTATAGCATTTTCTGATAGGGGGATTACTTTTGCGCCACCTTGTAGTTTTGTTTCAAGCTTTTTTTTAAGTGTTTTCCTTGGTTTGCTCTTGTTGATTTCGCATTTCAGTTTTCTTTGTGGAAGAGTAAAACAGAGTTCAATGAACTAAAATAAGAAAAATAACGAAATTGTTTTTCTTTCACACAACGCAAACAATTTTACGACTTTCATTTTATATTTTATAGAACGAAAAAAATAACAATTTTACTGCTAATTTAATAAGTTCTTTGTTTGCACAATTTTTATGTTATAGAGCCACTTTGAGAAATTAAATGAAAATTATATTAAAAACTTAAAAGAGGTCATAAGTGTAGCAAGGGTTGTGAAATTATAAAATTAAAAAAGAGACGTGTAAAGTAATGTAAAAGTTCTTGGTCCAAAATCTTTTATGTCTAAAATCTTAAAAGATAAAACAATAAAATATTTGTATATTTTTAGTAAGTTTATGCATTTATGAGAAAATAATGTAAAATGTGTTTGCGGAAATTTATAACGCCTTGGCTATAGGCCTTACTTTTGTTCTATTAATGTAAACTTAAATGTTGCCTACTTTAAGGATTTGTTTTTATTGTTTCAATAGTTTACTTCATTATACTTTAAAGCAAACAATTTTTAAACTTTTTCTTTTATTTTTGCATTTAATTTTACAGGGCTGTAACAGATCCACGTGATGGACGTCGTGTAGCACTTAAAAAACTTCCAAATGTCTTTCAATCGTTGGTTTCATCAAAACGTGTTTTTCGTGAATTGAAAATGTTGTGTTTTTTCAAACATGAAAATGTAAGTACACTTTAAATTATAATACATAAATACATATAGCAGAAATATATGCAGTAATCTAATATGAATTAAAATAATATATTTACTAATTTAATACATTTCGAAATACCACACAGCTTATTTTATGTAGTGATTTTTTTTTATTTTCAAAGCTCCATAAAAAGAAAACTATCAAGAACTAGCATGAAAAAAAATTAATGCCATTTAAAAAAAATGTTATACATAGTCTAAAGGTACGGTCACACATGTCAAATATTTGCCGAAAAAGGCGTAACCACTAAATAAAATAAATTTTAAATTAGTTTATTTATTAAAAAAAAACTTTATTTAGAACAAGACACAACAAATATTTAGTTCTATTTTATTTGATGCTGTTTGATCTTGTAAAACTCTTGTAAGAGTAAACAACTTCAAACAAATAGGTACGCTTTTTCCAGTAAATATCTGCCAAGTGTGGCAAAAATGTACATTTCAATATATTAAAACTAAAAAGACAAAATAATTGTCGTTTTTTCACGTCACAGTGAAAATTGTAAAATTGTACCGATACATCAATGCAATATTATTGGTTGATTTCTTCTTTTTTCTGCTTCTATCAATATTTTCTGTTTAATTGTGTTTTCTTTTTTTGTAACGTCAAGTGTTAATTTAAAAAAGTTCTAATGCTGGGACTGGACAAGTTTAAGTACCTTCAGATTATGAAGGACAACTTGTTAGAAAGCGCAGAGAACCTGCGCTTTTTTTTACCAGGATAACGATCCAAAGCACAAATCGGATATTGTGCAAACGTGGCTAATATATAACTGCCTACATTTGATGACAACGCCACCACAGTCACCAATTATCAGAAATTTATGTTGAATTTTGGAAATCAGCATACGGCGACACAAAATTTCTAACAAAACCGATTTAAAAAAAGCGCTACTAACGGAGTTGTCAAATATTTCGCTGAGTATAACATAAAAACTGGTCGCATCTATGCCAAATCGCCTTAAATTTCTTGTAGATAATAAAGGCTATCACACCAAATATTAATTCGTGTAATTGCCAGTTTTATTAGTCCATCATAATTGTTGGAAAAATTCAAAATCGAAGATCCCTAACAATATTGTTGCGGTTACAATTACATTGAAAATATATTGAACCACAAAGAATTTTCTTAATAATTCCACACGTTCAATTCAACAAACAAATTTGGAAACTGCAGATTTGGTATACTAATCCTTAATTTTGAGAGCTATGCCAACACCTAATGAACTTTTGTCCCTCAGAACAATATAGTCATCAAAATATACATTTGTGTCCAAGCACAAATGTAATTCTTGTAAAAGGCAATTTCAATTTTAAATTGATTTAATAATCTATTCAGTTCAATCTTCCTCCCTATATGGATAAGAGAACCAACATTAAACGTTATTAAATTTAGAGAATTACGGACCATAAACATTTTGAATTTCAATTATTAAACTCAAGCATTCTTTCTTAGCTTGATCTCTTGTCATTGACTTGTAATTTCTTATAAAATTATCGATTTTATCCTCCAAAGTTATGGGTTCTGGGGCAAATATTGTTTTAGCAAGTTTCATGAATTCCTGAATTAACTTTTCAGGAACTTTTCAGGTTTGTTACGTGTAGATACTTCATTCAAAACAATAAACATGCTGGCAAAAGATTTATTTGCATCTACAGTATCAGATGGATTCAATGACATTGCCATCAGCTGATATTTTCCTAGCCTTAGCTTCCTGAAGTGATTTCTTCCTATAAGAGGCGTATTTTTTATAAGCGCGACAGCCCCTATAATTGGATGTATGACCATTCTCTTTACAGTTCACACAGAATGGTAAAACATGACTTAATACAGAAATTGGAACTATAATCTAGTTTAATGTAGTCACATGTATGTAGGTATGGATGTACATATATTCTCATTTTGTTTTATTTAATTTTTTTGCTCTTTTGCATCTATCTCGTTATTTAATTTATTCCTTTTTTATTACATTTGTATGGGTAAATTTATTCATGTTTATCATTTTCAATTAATTAAGAGAATATGTATAACAAAAAGAAAACACATTTTATACATTTTTCAATATAATAGTTGTGGTGTTGTACTACATTTAATATTTGAATACTGTCTATTATAAATTCACTTTATTGGTTGTGTGCTTGTGTGTGTGAATGTGTATTAAAGTCGGTTCTAATAAAGCACTCCTATAACTGGGAACAATTTTTGCTATAAAAGGGATATGTATGGCTGTTAGGCACACAAAATGGATACAGAAAGTTTCTTTGAAAAGAGGTGTGTTGTATATTGTGTGATAAATTTTCTTGAAGGCAAACACTAAAGAGGGAATAAAGGTTTAGCAAGGCCTTACATAAGGCCTTACTAGCAGACCCTTTCTAAAGTTTTCATATGTTACAAGTTTTTTATATGGAACACCTCATTAGAAAGCTTAATACAAGTAGCTGGAAGAAAGTGTAAATATTTTGATTAACAAAGCCTTTCAAAATCGAGGCCTTTTTAACATATCTATTTATGTACTCCACTGTTTCAATGTGATTAAAGACCCAGTATGAACGGTGTGGCAACAGAGAATAACAGAGAGGCAGCTAAGTGTGTGGTTACATGTGTATACTTGTTGCTTACTTAACTGGACGACACCTTTGGAATACATAAATAATTTAAACACACATTAGCTTACAAACATCTATAGAATTTCTAATATTTTTGTATTTAATTTCATTTGTTTTGCTTTGCGTTTCAACAGGAAATACAGTAGTCGTTGTTTTAAATTTTAAAGGAAATACATTTATTATTTACACCTTAATTCAGGTGAACATATTGATGGGAATTTTTATAGTAGTTTTTTTCCCCAAGACATTATTTAAGCAGAAAAAGTCATATTTATTTACAATGAAATATGTATAAAAAACGTGATAAATGAAATTTTATTAAATTGGTTATTGTAAAATGGACAAATGTTTTCCAAAAATAAACGATAAAAGTTCTTGTAGTTAATTTTGATTGCTGATCACAAAATATTAAAGATTACTACAGTTTCTTACTATGAGTAGACTGGAAGTTACAGAGGTTTTTAGACTGATTTTGTGTCAATGCTTTTAATGCTAGATTCTAATGTATGTAAAGCAAAGAATAGCAGCAAAGCTTTCTAAAAAATTAAACTATAAATAAATTAAGTTACATGCTCGTTAAATAGCGATATATGGAAACAAATGCGTTATATACAGAATATATTTCGTTAAAATGAGACCCATTTTCAGTAAATATCTCAATATTTTTCTGTGTACAGTATATTTCTTTCTTCATTTCTCGAGACTTTGCCATTTTTTGCACTGATGCAACACTATAATTACACATTATGTTTGTTATTAATTGTAAAGTTAGAAAAACATTTTACACCGCTTCCCTAATTTAAAAGAGGAATTGTACATTAATATTTTGTTAGTGTTTCATAACTATATTTACAGTTTATGACAAACAACGTAAAATACTAGAATAACAAAGGTATAAATGTTAATTATTCTTATTATTACAATTTGCTATAAAATGCCGCGTGGTTCGTACCTTAGTGATTTCGAAAAAGGTTAAATTTTAGTTTTTATAAAAAGTGGCTTAATTTTTCGAGCATTAGCCAAAAAAAAAAAAATAAACCGGTCACATGTTGTAGTAACAAATTTTACAAATAATCTGGATTATTATGGTCAAAATAAAAGTGGCGGCTCAAAAAAAACAATCCCAGAACTATAATCTGTGTCACAACACAATGAACAGTCTTGGTTAGATTATTAACAAAAGTGAAGTAAATGTGTCCAAATCAACCAAAAAGACGTGCCATACAGCATGCGAAACAATGGCTCAATTGAAAGATGAGTTCGGTGAATAGTTTATTTCACGCCGTTCAATTGGTCGCCTAGATCCTGCTATTTAACGCCTTTAGACTATTTTTTTAGGGGCTATAAGGCTTGTATCTACAGGGACATGCCCGCAACAGTTGAAGCACTGGAAGCTAATTGAAGAATGTATTCCTGAGCTACCGGCCGAGATGTTGGAGAGAGTATGCCAATACATATTTCACCCAGCGTCAATATTTGCAAGAAATCTTCTTCAAACATTAAATTATATAGATTTTTCTATCGGCTCAAATAAAAATTTTACTAAATTTTATGAGTTTTTTTTAATCAAATCCAAAAGGTCTTAAAAAAATTACTTATTAAAGTGATAAAGTCAATTAATACAAGTTGGTTCAAAAGTACTGTACCAATATATTAAATGTGATATTATCTGTCTTCTGCGGCTTCATTAGCACAGCTACACATAATAGAACCTTTTATTTTGAATTCATTATGATGTCTGTAATAAATTTCCGATCATAAATCTTAAAACTTTTAAAATTTCAAAAAAAAAATTTGCTTCGGAAATTTTTAATAAACTGAATTCCACTGATTTTAGTTTCATACATGTTGTTTTTTATATCATTCAACATACATACAGCTGTGGACAAAGAAATAGCGCACTTTATTATTTTAGTAGTGTAAAGAGGATTGAATTCTTGTTTTTTTTCTCGATGTACAAACGTTTTTCCGTCAGGACCAATCACATAAATTTTAGTCTCATCTGTGAAAAGCACTTTTTTGCGGTATTTGATAATAAAATTTCATATCCTTGTTCTGGCGTAGTTTTGCAAAAGACAGCCGTGCCTTTATATACTTTTTTGACAGAAATCGAAAATTTTTATTTTATTGAATTGTGCGGTTCTCTTTCCATTTTGTTCGACAAAATTAATGATAAACAGTATTTTTGTTAAATTAGACAAGAATCTACCACCGAAATTAGCAACAACTATTTTTGTGTAAAATCGAAATAACTGTGCGCTATTATATTGTCCAATCAAAAAAACTTAATTTTTAACAAAATATGCAAAAGTAAACAGAACATTTCTAAAGAATTTTTTTTAAAAGCAGAGTCGAGGAAAAGCAATAACATGCTTAATACCATTAATACCATTTTTCAATATAATACGTTTGGCACTTCATAGATCACTGATGTGCTATTTTTCTGTCCATAGCTGTATATCTGAAGAATAAGAAACCTGATCGAATTTTGAAATTGATTAATAAATCAAAGTCTAAACTTTTTGTAAATGTTGATATTTTAAGTTATTTTAATTATAGTGTATTTATAGTTATGAAACACAAATTAATTTCTTTATACATTTTTAATATGTAAAATAAAATATAATAATTTGTTTTTGGTAAAGGTGGCTATACACTACGTGTCTTTGCTTATGTATTTTTAAGTTTACAACTCACATGTTTTTCTTTATATCTGTCAAAATTGGTTATTTTACATATGGGTTTTAATTTTTGGTCACCAACTTGTATGTACAATTACACGTGACATCGCCATGATTAAAACAGCTGATACGCTTAAATATTATTCTTTTTTTACACATAAATTTCCATGTCGTTTCTTTAAAAAATGCGTTAAAGCCGCTACAAAGCGTCACTAAATTGCCGGCGTCGTCAAAAATATTGATTTAAGGTTTTTCGTTTTTTAATATACAAGATGTGGAGCTTGTATCAAAAATTTTTAAATAATTTATATGATTGTTATTAAATTATCAAAATGGGATAAAAAAAAATATTTAATTTATCACTTATGCATATTCTTCATACGGCCGGCTAATGATAGCGCAGATTTAACCGTCGACAAATCTTTTCGCCTGGCATATACATTTGAAAACATGTGTTTGAACATAAGAAAATAGAGCGTGTTCTAATCGAAAAAATACATATGTATTTCCACATGTATTTTACACAAGCAAAGTTTTTGAGGTCACCAACTACATGTTTTTACTCCCATATGTAAAATTTGACATATACAATGTAAAAAACACGTAGTGTATATGCACCTTAAATAATACTTGTTTTTTTTTTTTTTTGTACGTTTTCAATGTTTTATTTTCTCTTTAACATTAAAAATTGAGAAAAGTTTTATGTATTTATAGTTATGCAACTTATTTTATTGCAGTAAATTTCTTAATAATTTGCTATTTATAGTCAAGTTCTTAAACATCTGCTATTTATAGAAGAAACGTGTATGGATGAAATTTCGTTTCTATTTAAGAGCGATATGAAAATATAATATAAATGACAAGTTATCTACTATTCTAAATAGCAGAATGTAGGGTGCCACACTCAACTGACTAACGGTATAATTTCCTTACGTGCTTTAATAACCATAAATATTATTAATAATATTAAAAATAATAAAGAAATATAATGACAAAAAAGAAACAAACAACCAAACACATACACACAAAGCTTGTAACACCCACTTGAAATTTTACGATACGTTAAAGTATGAATACAATATATTTTGCATGACGGTGTCACTTTATGGCAAGAACAAACAAACGAACATGTTGTCAACAATTTAGACACAACAATTACACACTGTTACGACTATTTGCAATATAGTATTGCAATTATGAAAAGTATTAGAGACCAGTTGGAAATTTAGCTGTCAAATAGAAATTCAAAGTGTCCGTTTGGTAAAATTTCTGCAGCTTGCATATATGCCAAATGGAAACCCTACCTACCTTAAGAAAATCGAAGGTAAGATATAGAATAAACAATAAAGTTGGTTTTCTGTAAGGGAAAAAATAAACAGTTAAGCTGGGTTTTAGTGGCAGTAAGATAAAAATCTTGATTACGGTGGGCCTGGCAAACGTCTGTCTTTATGGGAAGATAAACACTTGTCGACAAACTAAGGAAAATCTCTTACCTTAAACATCCAGCCATACTTACATCATGGTTTTCAACTCATTATTTCCAACTGGCTTAATATATTCATATTGTTTAATATTATTTCAAGCTGAATTAAGTTTTTTTTCCTTTATCTCTGCTGTCTTTTTGTTTCATTCTTAACGTTTTGATAATAACTGCACGTGTGCTGCATTCAGTCAACCAAATCATACACACACACACAAACTGTTTGACACTTGGTAAATAATTTACAATTTTATTTATTTAAATTACAATTTTAGTTTAGTTTTTTTTTTCTTCTTGTCTCCTTCTTATCGATTGATTATTTTTGCCTGCCACACAAAGAAAAAAACACAGATTTTGTGCAACAGACAAAAAAGAATAAGTACGAGTATGTTTATTAAAGTTGTTAATTTAAATTTATGTCTTTTAACACCCTGCTGTTAGAATGACAAATTTTTTGAACATTTTTCATTTATTTTTGTTTTTTTTTTTTTTGTTGCTGGCCAAATAAGATATATGGGTTATTAATTAATTATTGCAAATCTATGGGGAGTCTTCAATTATGAGACGAAAACAAGTAAATAAACAATAGATTAACTGCCGTATTCATAAAAAATAAAGTGGGTTTGAAGTGTGCTTTTAGACAAAATTTTCTTAAAGTACATTTGAAGTCTACTTTAATTTTTTCTGAATAAGACTGTAAATATATTGTTGGGGCTTGCAATAAAAAACCAAATGTTATTCTACCTAGATGTAGTAAGGAAAATTATGTTTTATTATATATCATAATATGGAATATCTCAAGAGAGATTGATTCTATATCTTTAAACAGATATTTATTTAACAAAACAAGCTTTAATTTAGAGACTATCTTTCATTTGTTTTTACAAAACTCATATAAGATCAAATCAATTGATTTAAAATGTGCAATTTCAATGTCTATTAAGGTTTGAGAAACCTTTGATAATTACATTTGATATCAAATTGAGATTATAACACCATTTTACAAACGTGTTTCTGCAGATATTCAAATATAACATCCAATTAAGAAGAAAACACTTTATTAAGTTCCAAACAACTTATTTCTAGCTTTAACAATCATTTGGGAACAAAATTTGATAACAAATTCCGAAAAAATAATTTCTTCAATGCTTATTATTAAATTTAAGTTTGAGAATAATTTGAGAAGAGAATTTTCTGATAAATAGAAAAAACTACACTTTTCAAATCAATTTCAAATCAATTTAAAGTTTTGCGGTATGATAATCTTTTGAGAATTGCATTTATTATCAAATTGGCAAAATAACACAACCATACAAACGTTTGATTTTGTGTTTGTCGTTTATATAGTTTCAAGTTGAGAAAACTTTGAGAATCACTTTTGATATCAAATTGAGAAAATAAAAAAACACTACTTTTGTTTTATTGTATTTGGGCACTAGTGATGCCAAACGGGACTGATTTTTTAAATCCCTGAATTCCATAAATGTAAATCATGAATTCCCGAGATTTTTTGAGATTTCGGGATATTTGTTTCATATTAAAACAAATTGCTTTATAAGTAATAACAATTTATTTCAAAAAAAGTTACTTATGTTAAATTTATAAACCATTAATAAATAAAAAAAATAAAACATAACAACCATGGTGTAATTATACAAGGTGAGTGCAAATTGGCAACAAATACAACACAACACAGAAAAAAACAGGCATTTTGTTTGTGTAAAATAGTTAATGTACTACTGTCAAAAAAACACTTGAAAAAGTATTACTTTTGACATAAGTAAATTGTAAACAAAGTCAGTCAGCTGTGCTACTGCACTCACATTGTATAGTTACACCATGATAATAACATTATATGGAAATGTTAAAAGTAATAAGTCATTTCGCCTTTAATTTTTATATTAATTTAAAAGCAACAAAATATTATCGATCGTTAAAGCGTCGTAAAAATATTAAGGTATCTACGAGTATAGTAAAGGAAAATTTGATTTAATTTTGTTACCCATATATGACGAAAAACATCGCTCACATCGTTCGTAGACAAAATTATTGTTCTTGTATTCTGATTGCATAAACAATCCTTTCTCACCCTCCGAAACAAATAACACAGTGATACAAATTTGAATGAAATAGAAAACCCTGGGACCGGATATTATTTAAGTAATAGGACTTGACACTTTTTTACCGTTTTGGATTTTTATGAATTAAAAATAAAAAAATGCAATTTTTTAGGCAAAAAATAAGTTTTTTCTTCATACATTTATTTATAACTGCGAAACTGTTGCTTATCTAGCGAAACGTTGTATCAACAGATTAAAGGAATTGTAATTCTTAATTTTTAATAAACAAAAAGGCTAACAGTCAGTGAAAGAAACTTAAGACATTAACATCGGACAACACTGTATTAAACATTATATTATATTTCTTCCCTGAAGATGATCAACAAAGTTGGTCGAAATATTGGAAACAAATAAAATATAGCTTATAAAAATTAAAAACGAACTGTGTAATTCAACCAACAATTTCTTGTCGTAATAATAATATTATAAATGCATATTTAAAGATCATATTGATATCAGTTCCAAAATGTTCATAAAATTTAATAAAATCTCTTTGCATAAATGTTTGTTTTCTACTCGAAAATTCGAAAAAAAAAATATTAAAAACGAAAGTTGCCTTATATAAGTTACGTTGCCTATTGGCTGGCTGGCAACCAAACTCCAGTTTGGTTGCTAAACATAATCGACCCTTTTGAATTACGGTTTAAGAACGCGCTTCAATGTTTACTCAACGTTGACTCACAATAAACTCTCTCTTGAGTGGCCCTGTTTGTTCCATTTACCCAATATCGCCATATTCTAGTAATTTTCGAATAGTACGGAGGTGAGATGCTAGAAAGTTCTTGTCTAGCCGTTAAAACTTAATGTTGCCATAATACACAACTTTGTTAATAACAGCGTGTTATGAACAATGTTTGTAAATAGAAACTTCTATTAATGCAAATGTTGATGATAATCATGTTGTATGTAGGTTGTTACCAGTCGTTACAAAGCGTTAAATTTAAATTGAAATATAATTACGTAACAATATTAATGGATTAAACTTGATTTACGTTTGAAAAACCTTTGAGAATTATGATTGATGACTATGACTATCTATCATCTGATATCAAATTGTGAAATACCATAATAATGATAATGTAATCTGCAGATGTTGAGGAAAGTATGGGATGAAATTTAAGGGAGACCAAGTCAGAAAAGACTTGGTCTTGTCACAAATCTATCACAGTAGTAACCTAGATAACTATTTGTTAATTTAACAAACATTGTCAACAATTTTTTTTACATCTCATTGAGCTACAACACATACTCGTACACATACATCTATTAGACGAGTATATTGAACATTTTTGATTTTCGTTCATTCAAGAAAACAAATTTCATTTCACACTAAAAATTAGTGACCAGAGTTGTAAATTTTTATTAATGAATTTAAATTGAAAATTGCATTTTATTATTGGAAAACTGTGGTGTTTATTGTTTTGTTTTGCATCACACCCAGTTTTTATTTACTTGACAATTCAATCAATGATTGTGTTTTCTCCAGCTCCAATCGATTGAAGGCTCGTACCATTAAGGCCGTGTTGTTGGGTAGATAGATGGTGATGATGATAAAACTACGTGATATTATGTTTTTTTTTTTTTGTAATGTTTTTATTACATATTGCCATTTTTCTGTTTCTTTGTTTGTTTTTTATCGTCTACATTATTGTATTGTATGTTCTCGCCCTTATTTTTTCAAAGAAAATAAATTTTAAATGTCCGCCCTTATATCCGTGTGTCTGCCATCCAGTCTGTCTGTCCAATTGTCTGCCGTTGTTTTTTTTTTCTTCTGTATTTAGTAATAATAATAAACTCTTCAATGACATGCAATGTTGGGGAGTTAGAACGTACGAACGAACAAACTAACGAAAGAAAGAGTGGAGTACATAAGCACTCGTTGTTGGGAGTTTATAAAACATTATGACTAGGAAATAGACAATTTTTTGTTTTGTTTTAATTTTTTTTTTTTCTACAAACAATTTAACTGACTGTCTGTCTGCCTGCTCGTGGACAAACATATTTGCTGATTTATTTTTTTTTAGGAAAAATTGCAAAAGTTTTTCTTGTGTTTACTTATTGAACAAAATAAAGAATTTTTTTTGCTAAAGTATGAAAGAAGCGAAATGTAAGTATGTATATTATTAGGTCTATAAATTTTACCTCAAAGTGGCAGTGTTTGTTTTAAGCCAAAAATGTAATTTGATAATTAAAAGAAAACAAATAGGGTGTAGCGTAATTCATGTGTACAATTTTGTTTGGCAATTTGTTAAATGTTTAATTATTAATTTTGGACAGAAATCTTAAGTTGCGTTTGCATTATTGAAATATTCCATGAAATAAGTGTATCCACTGTTTTTAGCAAAAGCTTACTTGTTGTTCCCACAAGCACAAAGTAAAAAGTTTGAAAATGATGAAAACATTTGATTTCATATTTAATTTTCATAGATTTCTCCAACCTAATCAGTAGTTTGAATTTAATGACGAATATAGTATTTTTACAACGCTTTAATAAAACCGAATCAATCAATTCTAATTCGACACATAAAAACGTATTTAGATCAGCTGACATTACACTGAATTCTCATGCGCTGAGTCTGCAGAGCTTTTAATGCCTTAATATTTACCCCGTCCATCATAATAATATTAAGCAAAATGATCTGTCATTCTTTTGTGTATTAACTTACAATAATAGATCTTATGTTTTCTCATTCAGAGGCTGTCGCAAAGACATATGATTGCAGCTAAACTGAGAATATATAAAGACCTATGATTGAAGCATTTAAAGACTTGTCATTGAAGCTTAACTAAGACTATGATTGAAGGTAAACTGGGATTATTTAAAGACCTACATACGACTCAAGCTAAACTAGAACTTTAAATGTAGCTAATCTGGGACTATATAAATGCCAACTATTTAATGATCTACTGTTGAAACTTAACTGAGACTATATAAAAATCTGGGATTAAAGCCAAACTAGGGCTACGATTGAAGCTAAACTAGAACTATTTAATGGCCTACAACAATTTATGTTAAACTGGGTCTAAAAACCTACAATTAAAGTTAAAATTAAATGACCTACAACTAAAGCTAAACTGGAACTATGTCAAGACCAACGATTGAAACTAAACTGGACTACGAATATTTTAAAACCTGTGATTAAAAGTTAACTGAGACTATGATGGAAGCTAAAATGAGACTATCAGGCATGTGATGGAAATCGAAAACGAATGAGTTTTAGAAGTCCATTTTTTTGTTAATATTTCTATATTGAAAAACTTAAAACAACAATTATAAAAATTGGAATATAAATGCATTAAAATGTATTTCCAAAACTGATTCGTTTCCGATTTCCATCACATGCCTGTATATAAAAACCTGCGATTCAAGAGAACTTGGGTTCTTTTGTCGCTATAATTTTCAAAAATTCAGCACGTTTTTCTTCGTTTCTTTCCTTGTATCCATATGTCGTTTTTGAGCGTAAATCCAATTTTTTTAAGGTGCACTGGGACTATTTAAAGACCTACAATTTACGGGGACTACGATTAAAGTAAAATTGAGATCATATAAAGATCTACGATTGTAGTTAAACTAGGACTGAAATGGAAGCTAAACTGGGCTATTTAAAGACCTTAATTAAAGTTAAATTGCGACTATGATGGAAGCTAAACTGGGACTATATAATAAAGAACTATGATGGAAGCTAAACTGGGACTATATAATAAAGAACTACGATTGAGGCTAAACTGGGACGGTGTAAAGACTTACGATAGATGGAAGCTTAACTGGACCTATTTAGAGACATACGATTGAATCCAAACTGGAACTTTGTAAAGAACAACTACTGAAACTAAACTGAACTATGACTATTTAAAAACCTGTGATTAAAAGTTAACCGAGACTATGATTGAAGCTAAACTGACACTATCAGCCCAATCATGAATAAAAACTCCGCGGGAGTTTTTTCCGTTTTAATTTTTTAACATTGAATATGAATATGAAAAATGGGAAAGAGAATTTTTGTTCTTGATTGGGCTGTATATAAAAACATGGAATTAAAGCCAAACTGGGACTTTTTAAATACCTACAATTAAAGTTAAATTGGAACTGTTTTAAGACCTATGATTGATGCTACACTGAGACTATGATGGAAGCTAAAGAACTACGATTGAAGCTTAACTGGGACTGTTTAAATACCTATGATTAACACTAAACTGGGACTATATTGGAAGCAAAACTGGGATTATTTAAAAACCTACAATTATAGTTAAACTATTTGAAGAACTTTCAATTCTACTATTGAAGCTAAACTGGCACTATTTACAGAAAGCCTTACGTTTGAAATTTAATAAATAACATTGACATGTTTACATTTCTTTTATTTCAAAGTTTTATATAGGAAATTATGAAATTAGGGAACGAAAGTGGGCCTTAACTATATAAATTTTGCAGTGGGTACCGTCAACAACACTTGTGTTTTAGTCTTAAAATAAATTTGCTGCAATAATTTCAACTATAATAGTCTTTTGTAAGGCAGAATTACAACTGACATAATGAAACAAAAAAATGGCATTAAATACAAACATTTACGCATTTTAATGATCAGTCTGTCTGACCCTCCATGACGTTACTTAAAATTTACTTCGAGTACCTTAAAATTAAAAAAAAAAAAATTAAACTACTGGCAAGCAAAAGTCTTTTAAAACCATTTTTTTTCTCCTTATTTTATAGTACTTGTTAAACAATCTTTTTCAACTTGTTAAATTAGCAAATAAAACTCTTTATTTTTAGCAAATTACTGTCAAAGTCTTTGGTTGCGCATGCGCTAAAACCAAGTAACTTATACATATACCAGTAAAAAATTAAATTGAAAAAAACCCACCAAAGTGAATTTCATCAGTCCGAGACCGTCCGTACAAATACAGAAAACAGACATGCAACAGCAACAACAAAAACTAAATAAAATAATAGCAATGGCGGCAACAACCACAATTGACGTACTTGCAACATCTAAACAAATAAACCAACAAACAACAGCAAATTACATTAAAATACCTCCTTTCCTTCCTTCTTCTTACGTTTTATTGTTGCTGCAACAATCTCATTTCATATGAAATGTTTCGATGTTGTTGTTGGTGGTTTTGTGTTGTTTTATTTTGTTGTTTTCATAATGGTTTGTTGAATGTTGGTTACTTGGTTGCAAGTACTTATATACTTGTGTAGCATACATATTAGTGTATGTATTTGCTGTTGGTGTTGCACTCTGTTCACAGCTGCAATTTTAAAATTGTTTACATTGTCGGCACTTTTTGTTCCTCTTAGTTTGCTTGCTTTTTTGTTAGTTTATTGTAGTTGTTGCTACTTTACTTTTAATATATTTTAAGTTTTAAATTCATTTTATATTTTATAAATATGTTTTTGCTTTTTGATGTCGTCATGTGTCGATGAGTACAGAAAAATATTGTGAAATAAAAATCAAAAAAGAAAAAAAATGTATATGAATGATAAGAAATTGAACAATGTGATTTTCTAAAATGACCCAGCAAACATAATGTAAAATGTTCGAAACGATTTGTGGTAATTTAGGATTAAATAAAGACCTACGATAAAAGCTAAACTGAGACTATTTAAAGACATACTATTCCAATTTAACTGAGACCACGATTGAAGCTAAGGTGGGATTTTATAAAGACCCACAATTGAAGCAAAACTGGGACCATTTAAAGACCTCCTATTCATACTAAATTGGGACTACGTTTGAAACTAATATAGGACTAGGAGTATACAAAGGTCTAGCATTGAAGCTAAACTGGGAGTATGTAAAGACATACTATTCCAATTTAATTGAGACCACGATTGAAGCTAAGGTGGTATTTCTTTTTGTGGTGCAGTCAAAACTTAATGGAATTAAATTTAAAAAATGCAAACTTCTGCGCTTTTCAAGAAGTAATTATATTGCTGTCAATTATATATTGGGTGATTACTGGCTTAAAGTTGTTGAAAATTTTCTTGATCTGGGAATTTTAGAAATGTATTCGCATTTATTAAGCGATGGGCTAAGGAATTTGATGATCCCTATGTCACAAAACAACTTTACATTTCCTTAGTAAGGCCTATATTGGAATATGTATGGCGCTATTATCTGGGACCCTTATTAAAATATTCATATTCAGCGTATAGGGTCTGTACAAAATCAAATTTTACTCTTTTATCTACGTGGTTTACTTTGGAATCCAAATATTAACCTTCCATCATACATTGATAGACTTAAATTAAAAAAATTACCAAATGTAATATACATATGTATATGATCAATGTAATTAATGGTGAAGTCTGCTCCGATTTCCTTGTAAATAATGTTACTTTTAATGTTCCTTAACGATTTTCACGCCATTTCAAACCACTGTATGTCAAACATGTTAGAACTAATTATGCCCAAGCTGACCCATTAAAAAGATTATATGTATTGTGCATTTAACAATCTTTATGAAATAATAGCTTTTTCTCTTGCAACAAATGTATGTAATTAGTTTATTAAATAATTAATTTTTTATAATATTTGTTAAATTGTTATTATTTATATACTTTTTAAAAAAGTCTGTAAGGATTTAATCCATTGACTTAATAAATAAATAAATAATCTGACTACTTATGTATATCAATTTCCATTTTTAAACAATTTTCTAATAAAGTTTCCCATACATATTAGATTAAGGAATTCTGATTTTATTAAAGAAATCTAGAAATTTAATTTATTTTATTATTTTTTTTTCAGAGAATACTTTTACAACTATTTTAATTTTATTTTAACTTTTATCTTTACTTGCAGGTGCTTTCAGCATTGGACATACTACAGCCACCTCATTTGGATTTCTTCCAAGAAATGTATCCTTTTTTTTTTTGATAAAAAAAAATAAACTAAAAGGTTTTAGAAAATAAAAACAGGAAAAAAGCAATAAAGATTTTATAGTAAAATCCTTTAATGCAAAATATATTCAATATTTTAAAGATATTAATGAAATGAAATTTAGCAAGAGGGCCATTAAATTCTTTTCAAATAGTTTATACTACTGAAGAACTTTTGTATTTAAATAGTTACACTTGCTTTTTATTTACAACATTTTCGCATTATACTTGCTTAAGACAGTTTTTCTTTTCAATTACTTAAATTAAACACTGTCTTCAATTTCATTCAATAGAATTCTATAAGTTCTCATCCATAAGAATTTATTTTGATTTTACTTCAAACATGTCAATAAGAATGCTGGTAGTATTGTTCAATTTTGAACAGTGGTTGTAGTTTGAGAAAAATCTTCACATAGAATTTGTGAAATAAATATCAAATAGCTTGTAGAGTTGTTTTAAATAAGTTTTTCAATAAAAAGTTTGGAAAGGCCTTAAAAATACCTTTGATGTATAGTATATTTGACATACATATGCATGGATTTTGCACAAAGAATATTTCCAATACTGTAGGTAGTCTTGGTTTTGAATAATGTCTGTTTTCTCTTTCCCACGGTCTTGGGAGTTTCATATTCGGGAGCTGCATACTGACCTTCTCACTGGCCACATATTTCTCGTGGTCCTGCATGTGTCTAGATTGCACCACCTATTTCCAGCCTTTTGAAAGTAGTGCCTGAAGTTTTCACTTTTAGCAGTTCCAAGTGGTACTGCGACTGATACGGCAGTTGATCCTTTTTTGGCTAATTCGTCCACCCGCTCATTATTGTAGTAGTTCCTATGCGCATTGGTTAGAATAGATGTTGTAGTATGGGATTTATGTGGCATGAGTGTCAACAAAAACGTCAGTGCTGCCACGAATTATTCTTTCACATAGGTCACAGGCAACTTTTTGGTATCTTGCCTAATAATCTCTTAACAAATATATCGTGATTTCATTAAATTATATATTGTATATTTTCCTTATTAAAAAATCCTGGTTTTCTCTTAGCTATTTTATTATATAATTAAACAACTTTGCCGCAATTTCAAAGATATGTGATAACAGAACTTCTTCAATCAGATCTCCATAAAATAATCGTTTCACCGCAACACTTATCTGCCGATCACATAAAAGTGTTCCTCTATCAAATACTCCGTGGTCTCAAATATCTACATTCAGCTCGTATACTGCATCGTGACATCAAGCCAGGCAATCTGCTGGTCAACTCAAATTGTGTATTGAAAATATGCGATTTCGGTTTGGCACGTGTCGAGGAGCCCGACCAAACGAAACACATGACCCAGGAGGTGGTCACACAATACTATCGGGCACCCGAAATTCTCATGGGCGCCCGACACTACTCGTCGGCGGTGGATGTCTGGTCGGTGGGCTGTATATTTGGTGAATTGTTAGGACGTCGTATACTGTTTCAAGCACAAAATCCAGTACAACAATTAGATCTCATAACAGATTTGTTGGGTACACCCTCAATGGAGGATATGCGTCATGCCTGTGGTGGGGCACGTTCGCATATGTTGAGGCGTGCACCGAAATTACCCTCATTCTCAGCTCTCTACACATTAAGTTCACATGCCACGCATGAAGCGGTGCATTTACTATGTCAAATGTTGGTCTTTGATCCTGTAAGTACTTATTGTTAATAATTTTCTTAATAAATATTTATAATAATTGTTTTGTTTTGGTATTTAGGACAAGCGCATTTCTGTATCAGATGCTTTAGCCCACCCTTATTTGGATGAGGGTCGTTTGCGTTATCATTCTTGTATGTGCAAATGTTGTTTTACCACACCGGGTGGTATGCGTCAATATACAAATGACTTTGAGCCATCGGCCGGTCAAGCGTTTGATGATTTATGGGAACGTAAACTGACATCAGTGCAGCAGGTTAAAGGTCTGTATTTGTATATGTATATGTATGTATTTATTTTTTGCTTCAATTTTATTATTAATATGTTTGTTTTTATTAAAATTAATTTTCTTTTTAATTTTGCAGAGGAAATGCATAAATTTATTGCTGAACAATTGCAGACTGGTCGTGTACCTTTATGTATAAATCCCCAAAGTGCTGCATTCAAAAGTTTTGCTAGGTGAGTAATTTTACGAATTTTACTATTTTATGTTTTATATCGAATAACTTTCTTTTACCCCTTTAATTTTACTTTCTAATACAAACAACTATTTAACAATTTTTCTCTACTTTTTTTTACTAAAAAAAAAACTTTTTTAATTTCTTCTAAGACACACAAAACATATTAAGTTTTCCCTAAAACATAAAAAAAATGAACTACCTAATTAGTTTATAATTTTGTTTTAATTAAATTAAAACTTTTTTTTTATTTCTTTTATATAAAATATACAAAAACCTATAAAGCCAGTAAATAAAAATGAGATAAACTAGAATTTCTACTACAACAAACACTGCTGCTAAACCGCCCTCTTTTTACATTTAAATGAACTCGAAACAAACAAACAAAAAAAAAAGAAAGAAAAACATTGTGCAACAACCAACTCAAAACTGCAAGAAAATAAAATAGAACAAATGAAGTAATATAAATAAAACACTAAAAATAAAAGTAAAGAACAAGAGCGAAAGAGAGAGAGAGAGAGAAAGAGACAAAGATTTCAATAAATGCATTTAACAGTTTAAAACCGAAAAAAGACAAACTTTTTTAAACAAAAAAGTGAATTAAAACGAATTTTTACTCAGCATTAAAGTATGCAATAATTATTGCAAATATTCAGCACTTCAAATTATGCAACGAATAACGCAAAAAATGTTTTACAAAAAACATAAAGCGGTGATAGTATGTAATTGTATTTGTAACTGTAACCGTACTGCATGTAAATCAACCAGCCAACCAACCGTACATCAAATACTCCTACAACAAAACAACATTGTGTATTATAACAACAATAACAATGCCTACTTTCATACATACAGCTACAATGTGTATGGATGTATGGATGTGTATAGTAGTTTTTTTACAAACTCTATTTGTTGCTGTTGTCAGCATTTTGCAATATTTGCCTGTTGTGCTGTTTTTTTCATCAATATTTTTTAACCAAATAATAGGTCTGTTAACAAAAAAATTAAAACAAATTTACATTATTTTCTTTTATACGCTACAATTTTTTCATTTCGTTTAATTTTTTTTTTTTTTTGTGAATTGGCAAATATTTATTGTTTGAATACAAAAACAATACTTTTATTAAAATACTTTTTTACGGGAAAAAAATTGTAAATAAATAAAAGCACAAACATAATATTTAATGAAATTGCTAGGAAAATTAAAAATACTTATGCTTATGAAAAAAATATTTATTAGTTTTTTTTTTTTTTTAATATGTAATGTTTTTGTTTTATAGAAACGGCTATTTATTAGAGGATCTATCTATACATTAAATACTTTTACATGCTAATTTAGTCTTCAAAGTTAATTTAGTTATTTCTGTATAGCTGCTAGTCTAGTTTAGTTTTTCTTGTGTTAAAATTCACGTATGTGTTTAGAAATGATGGCTTTATTTCAACTGAACTGGATTTAAGATTGACACTGTTAGATTAATATTATTTCTTAAATTTTTCGAACTTCGAATTTTTATCAAATTATTTCTCATTTACTTTCTGCTTAATCTAATATTGTATAGCATCCTAAAGCTTTCCTTATCAAATAAGTTTTCTTTAATTAGAATCCCAGGACAATTGTTGGTACTTGTTCAGATTCTTTGACAAAATCCACGCAACTTATAATATTTGTGATTTTTGTAGTTTTATAAGACTTTGTAGAAGTTTCAATTCCATTACAGAATAACCTTATAAAATTTATTGAATCAAAACCTAAAAGAAGAAACTAAAATTCATTCATACATGATGGATTGCATTAACCATTGTAAAACATTTTTAACTTTAACTTTCCTTTGATAATAGCACAGTACACCAATACCTCGCTTTGCGTCGTTTCGTTTTTAATCTTGTTGCGCCGCTGCTTAATTAGTACAAATTTCACTATGCGTCGTGAGGTTGTTTTGTTTTGGGTTCGAGTCTTTATTTTTTTTTTAAATTTTTGCAACATCTGCAACATCATTAGATGCTAAAACAATGACCCGTACAAGAAGTGCTTTGATGATAAAAATGGAGTCCTTGCTTTCTATTTGGATTGAAAATCAAATTGCGCATTAAATAAATGGTAATTCAGACAATCATAAAAATCATAAAAAGTAAATCATTATTTAACGATAATGCTAGTAGTAGAAAAAGTAGTAGTAATACAAACAATTGCTATAAGAAAATTTATTTTGCGTTGAAAAAAAGCTGTTCAACAAACATTGCAGCATTTTTTTGTGAACAAAAGCCGACGACTTAGTATTTTCGTAACCCTGGACCTATATTCGATCTTTACATTGTTTGATATAGAAAATCATAATTCACTTTGCGTTGTGTTTTTTTTTTTGGAACGTACCCTTGACGCAAAGTGAGGTATTGGTGTACTATTCAATTGGCCCAAGTTTCGTTAGATTTTATTAAAATTCAAAGGCATAATTGTAATGTGGTTTGAATAGTTCGTAGCATGTTCTGCACACTACACTTTTGAGATCTTGCACTGTTCGGTTGATATTATGGGATATATTTAAAGCTGTGGTTGGTAGTAATAGCTACAAGAGGGCAAACGTGTTTGGTAAACGAAGATAATATAAACTTTTTTAAATAAAAACAGAATAAATAACCAGTCAGATTACATAACAGAAAATTAAACTCCAAGGATTTTCAATAAATTTATTATAATCCATGTCCTCTTTATGCCAAACATTTTAATTTAACTGATCAACACTTACACATACTTTGTAAGGACTTTGAAAATATCTTAAGAGAAAATTCCTTTTAACATTCATTAGAGCCAGCATTGTAACAAATTTTTAAACAGATATTCGCTGCAATAAAATGGAAACTAAATAGTTGCAAAATTTAATTAAATTTTCTTTCAAATTAAATCAGATCGGTAAATCAAACTTTATCACGAACTTATAATCAATGAAGTATTATAAAATTTCGAAAGACTTAATAATTTAATTTGGCAAATATTTACTCAAAAAAGCATAACCACTTATTTAAGCACAAATTTGTTTGACATTATTTACTCGTACAAGAGTTTTGCAAGATCAAACAGCATCAAGTAAAATACGACTAAATATTTATTGTATCCTGTACAATAAATACTATTAGCATTACTATTTATTTGTTGATTTTGTGGAAGATTGTTCCAAAGACGAGCGGCATCTACATAAAACTGCCATTTAGACACTAGGTAATGATGTTGAGGTATTATAATATTTCGATTTCGAGACGATTGGGAGAAGCGTTTTGGGAGTTTGAGTATTTATAATTTATAATTTATAATGTTGTTAAACAATATATTAAGCTTTCTTTTACTACTTGAATCACAATTTCCAAATAACTCGCACCCATAAATTAGAGAAGTAATCAGATACGTCTTGGCTAATAAGGTTTTTATTCTTCTCGGTGTAAAATATTGTGTAGACCGTCGAGCTCGTAACTTTATGTATGTTTGACCAACCAGTGATCAGTCCATGTCGAATTGCTATTGAAAATTATACCGAGATTTTTCGCTGAATTAACAATTTAAATTTTTCCGCCATTTAAAACAATATCTTCCGAAATGTAACGATTTAAGCTCCTTTTACATATTACAATGTATTTAAATTTGTGTGGATTCAAACAGAGTCCGTTTGTTCAATTCCTTATTTAGAGATGATATGCTTGAACAGAGCTAAAAATAACTTAATGTTGCCAAATCGAATCCTTAAATTTAAATTGACATATGTATAATGTCGTAACAGTATGTTTCAAATTGCAATAGACCTCTAGTAATTGAGTATGTTTATTGAAAGTTAGATCTTTACAAGCCACCTCATTTCAATGTCATGCATATCAGTTTAAAGTGAATTACCAAAAACAATAGGAATATTTAAACATTAGTTTCTAATGAATGACATTTGCAAGAAAAAGAAGCTACAATGATTTGTCAGCAGATTGTATTAAAACACAACAATTTCTAACTAGGTTCGTTTCTAATTAAAAGAAAATAATAACTTTACGGCATTTTATTTAGCAAATACTGTAAATTCAGCCTTAAATACTGAATATATTAAAGCAAGCTTAAAAACAAAGCACTTCCTAATAATTTGAGCAAATTGCCTTATTTGAAGGTTAGGTTTGGTTTGTCAATTTGATCCAAAAATCAGACTGTAGACTAGACTCGTTTGTAATTAAAAGAAATTAATGACTTTACAGCAGTTTATTTAGCAATTACTATAAGTGAAGCCTTAAATACTGAATATATTAAAGCAAGCTTAAAAACAAACCACTTCTTAATAATTTTAGCAAGTAAACAAATTAAACATAACCTTCAACTTAATCGATTTCATCCAAAAATTAGACTGTAAATATTTGTTTTTCAAATTGATTTCCTCTTTTTTACAAAAGTTTAAAAAAAAAGTTATCTTACAAATTGATTTTGTATAAATATTTTTCTAAACAAACAGTTTTACATATTAAACAAACTTTTTTTGTGTAATTCATTTTAAACATAAATCCTTTTTTAACTATTTTGATTATCTTTTAAATGTAAATGAAAACTATAATTTTTTACTAATTTGTTTTTTTCTAATTAATAATCATTATTAAAAAATCCTTTTTTTTTTTTTTAAAATATTCTTTAATGTAAATAATTTTAAAACAATTATAAATAAAATTTCATTATCTAAATGTCATTAATACCACATTTAATAGTCATAATAATACGTTTTTTTTTTATTTGTCTTTATTTATGTTTAATTTTAACTTTTTTTAAAACTAATGTTTGGATTATAGAGATTTATTTTAGTAACAACAAAAAAAAAACCCCCCGCCAAATCTCTCACATATTTACCTAAAATTTCGGCAGGGAATTAAACAATTATAAAATCATTAAATAAAACTTAATTTAGCTTAGATATAGAGAGCTGTACTTTTGTGTGCTCATTGGCAAAAATAACAAATATTTGATAAATATTTAGATTCAATGTAATCCAAAAATATTAAAAATCCAACAAATGATATAAGCTAAAGCAAACAAAAACATTAAATAATAGAAATCCACCACCAACCAACCAAACAACCAACCAAGCAACCATCCATCCATCCACCCATCCTTCTTCAACTTCAACTCGGCCTAGCAGCAGTGATGATTGAGTAGAATTTTAATTTTATCTCTTGTCTTTATAAGCAAAAATTTCCATTAAAACTGAAAATTAAATTAATACATAAATTCTAAATTATTATTTCAAATCATTGGTAGTTTTTAGTTTTACGCTATATAAACAAAATTATATTAAATTTAAATTGAATTTTTAATTTTATTTTATTAATTATGATTTTGGCATTCTACTTCTCTTTCTGTTCTGTACTAATATTTCATTTGTCTTTAGTTGTAGTTTTTAGTCTGTAGTTTTTTTAGTCTTTTTATATTAAACACTTACTGCTCTACTCTACTTTGCTTTGTAAATGTTTAAATTAAATAAATATCTACATATGTACATATTAAGATCATAACAATTGGCAATTTATTTATAACTATATACATATGTATGTATTATTTTCATAACAAGAGTTCAAGTTTTGCATCATTAGAAGTTGGTTTTTGACTTGAAGATTAAATTGCAGTTTAAATTAAACTTTCAATATTGTTTTTGAGTTATTGGCTATTTGGCAAGAAATCAAAAAAATACAAACAGCTGTGTAGAGAAACAAAAGTACCCAGGAAAAACTGTATTAATTTAACAACTAGTTCTAGTTTGGAGTTGTAACCAATGATATTTGTTAAAAATGTTCATCTACAGCACTGGTTCTAAAGAACTAGAACTGGTTCTAGAACTAGTTCTTTATTCAATTATTTTTATGCTAAATTGTCATGCTTTAAACTAGTTCTAGACAAGATTTACGTAGCAAATACACATTCTTTAAAACAGTTTTCAAACTATTTCTTAAACCGTCACCATAAAGTTGTTCGCAGCTTATAGGTGATCTATAATACTAATCTGGAACTAATTCCTTTCTCAAAACTCTTTAGCAGTACTTTAGAATCACAAAGGCATTCTACAGAATGAGTAATAGATTGCAGACAATAGTTCTAAGTCTGTAATTAAATAATTTCTAGTATTTCTGAACCTTCTACAATTAGTTATTTTAGAAAAAATTCTGAAGAAATTAAATTATGTAAAAGTATTATTACCCTTAATCTTCTTTGTATAGTGGTAAATGTTTAAAAGTTTGAACCACAACAAACAAACTGCAAAGTTTGTCAGCAATGCATTAGCTGCATGTGAAAATTAAATAATCTTGTAATTATTGGAAATGTAATCTTCAAGTGAAAACCCAGCTAAAAGGCTGTATTCAACAATGGCAGTTTTAACTTTATTTTAGTAAACGTACGGTAACATATATTTGCCGAAAAAGACGTAACCACTAAATAACATATCGCACCTGTACAACAAAAGGGTATTAACTCAAAATACCGTTATGCCACTCTTCATATCGTCAGAGTTACTACAAAAACATAAACAGTTTTTTGCCTCTACTGAAAAATAGAAAATTTTGAGTTACTACCTTTTGTTGAACAGGTGCGATATATTTTCTTATTTAGGCCAAAGCACAACAAATATTTAGTTTTAATTTATTTGATGCTGTTTGATCTTGCAAAACTCTTGTAAGAGTAAACAACGTCAAACAAATTTGTGCTAAAACAAGTGGTTACGCTTTTTTGGAGTAAATATTTTCCAAATGTGACCGTACCTTAACAAGATAAATTGGGGGTTTATAAAATTTTTAAAATTATTATTATACTAATTTAGAAAAATTAGAACATGTGTCACGTTCATCATTTAGCTTGGCTAAGGTTGAACTGTACAGTAATGAGTTTTATTCTTATATATGAGTTGAGAGGATGACTTGACTTGACAATGTTTGGTGTGACATGTGTGGCCATGTTTATTTTATATATACGAGTATTTATGACTCTTGTTAATTCAATGTTGTAGTCTTAGATTAATTAAGTTTCTAACAAATTTACCATATATTTATAACCAATGACAGCGAACGCGGAATTTGGCCTCTGTCAGCGATGTCAACTTTGAAATTTCAAAACGCTCCAAGTTTAGAATTTCTCTTTTATTTAAAATGTTTTTTTAAATTAATTTTACATTTTTACAATTTCATAAACTCTATATAAAACTTTTTAAAAAGAGATCAACGATTAGTAGTAAAAGCCTTTTTTTTAAATAAACGAGCTTAAAATTTAACTCACAATATGCTATTCAGAACTGAAGTACTAATTGGTAAAAAGGGCTAATTTCAGTTCACATTTGGTACTTTTTTTAAATTATTTTTTTTTTCTATTTTGAGTACTTCTATATGAATTTTTTCAATAGAATTTGTGAGGGCTCCACTGGTACGCTTACCCTGGTTGTTCGTCTACAGTTAAGTAGACCAAACTATCAGGCTATACAAGAATTTTTATTTCCATGCTTAAAATGATAGTTTTATTTCCAAACAAAGATTTTTAGCCTATTCATCTTTAGGAATAATCTTCGTATTTGAAAATAATTTAATGGAGTCCTTTTTCATCGTATAGATTTCATGATAATAAATTATTAAAAAAAGAAAGATTCATCACATTTTCGGAAAAATTTAAAAACACACCGAAATTGAAAAAGTGCACCGCGCACCATACAAGGAATTTCTCACACAAAAAATTTAAAATTTGCTTCCTTTGCTCTCACTTCGATGTATGCTCAAGTATTGAACGAAATCTGCCAGTCGCATTTGAGCGTTCACACCAACGGGTTATATTGTCGCTTTTTTTATTTTACTGGTTAGATACTTCTACTTAAATGATTGAATTTTACAATTCACGATCGGTTGGCCTCAATATCAGATTGCACCATTGTGCATCGACCATTCAAATTAGCTGTGGGCCCCTGGCTTCATTCTACAGTCACCAATTTATAGAATCGTATTATTAATCACTAACAAGATTGTAATTAATGATTGTAATTGATGTAAATACCAGTTATAATAATTACACAAGGTAAGATAACACATGGCAAATATTTGATAAAAAAGAATTTGTTTTAATTCTTGTGTTTATTTGTAAAACTTCATTTACTTCGTCCGCTTTCACACTCTTCAATTCTGACTCGTCAGGGCAAGTATTTTTGGATGAGAAGGGAAATGGGAATAAAAGGAGTACAAACTTGACGGTATTAGTTTTGTTTTTCTTTCATGAATGTTGATTTGCATTAAAAAGAACGAAAATTCAAATGAAGTGTGTAAACGAAATGGCAATTTCAAAAGAGAATTTAACTTTTTTGAACTGGTAAGATGAAACTAAAGAGTATGAAATAAGACCTAGGAGAAATCCCAATAAATGTTTAGTTTTATTTAATTTTATGCTGTTTGCTCTTACAAAACACTTAAAAGGATACACATTGTCAAACAAATTTGCGCTAAAAAGTAGTGGTTTAAGTAAATATTTGCCATGTTTGAGCAAATACTGAGGGTACGGGTCAGTACTATTAAATTTGCAGTTTATGAATTATTCTTGTTTATTCCGAATAAATTGAGATATCAAAATCAAAGTACCGTCCAACCAAAGTAGAATAAATCTAACAAATTTGTTAAGAATGGCATTGGCATTAAATGGAATTGGCTATTGAAATCTTTATTAAGACTCAAAAGAACAATCTCTTGCACTTACCTTGTAAACATAATTTCATTTAAATGTTGGCCAGAAAATTTTGTGTTTGAATTTTTTTCTATAGAAAGTCTACTGTAATACTTTACCCTTCTTTTCAGGTCGTCAATTTATTCACATAGTAAGCAATTTCTTGTCCCCATATGAATTTGTCTTATGTGGACAACTTTTGTCCATGTTATTTTCTTGTTTGAACAACTTTGTCAGAATATTTCTTCACATTATTAGTATGTCTGAATATGAATATCGACACGTTTTTCACACAGATGAACAAAACTTGTGTCCGAAATTCTGACCAAATTTTGTTCTTGGGCTCACAAAACGAAGACGTTAGGTATCAAAGACAAAACTTTAAGTAAGCAGCAGGAATTAATATATTTCTATCAGATAGGAATTCATTAATAACATAAATATTTTATTAACAGCTATAAACTGTTGTATAAATTTAGGCCTTTTACTTTTGAACAGTTTAATTTTCTTTTGTATTGCGTTAAATAAATATTTAATAATAAAAATTCCTTTAGGAAGTTGTTTGTAAGGATTTTTCTATTATTTAAAATTTCTTTTTACATACAAGTATTTTTAATATTATATTTTAGTTGTTTTTATGTAAAAAAAACTATTGTATAAATGTTGTTTGTGCTTTTATTTCATTTATATATTGTTGTTTTAAGCGTAAATATTTATTTATTTCCATCATTGTTATAAAATACTAAAAGAAATATTTTTTCTTCTTTTTCCGCTGTTTTTCTCTTCAATTCTTGATACTTTTTACAGTTCAACTGTAGCACATCCTTCCGAATTGCCACCATCGCCCCATCAATGGGAATGACGGCAAAATGAGGCCATAGCCGCCTAAAATATTAACAATAGCAACAACAACAACAATAACACTAACAACAACAAATATTGAAACTTGAATAAAAAAGCAACAACAACTACTGCAACTACTGCATGAAAAAACTTACACGGTCTTTACAGCAAAATGCAAACTACTGAAACATAAAAGTATGCAACGATTTATTTTTAAGTTATTTTTTAAAACCTTCGAAGCATAATTAAAAATTAACAAAAATAAAAAAAAAATAAAACAAGACAGTCAATACATCAAAGGACGTTTAAAAAGCAAAGTAAGGATGATACTTAAACAACAGCAACAACAGGAGAAACAACATGTAATGAATATTAAAAAAGAAATAACAAAAAATTTTAAATTTAAAATATATTTAAAGATTTAAATAAATGTAGCAAAGATAAACATCATTCCACCACCGATAATTTATAAACAAACAAACAAATAGACGAAAATTACAACAACTAAATATGTAACATAAGGAAAAACAAATTCAAATGGATCCTGCCCTAGAAACAACCCCCTAAACAAAACACTCATCATACAAGCAAAACCCATTTCATATTATAAACAACAACAACTAGTCTTTAACAACAGCAACAATTTGAAGAAGAAGAAGCAGAAAATGAAGATATTTCAAAACCCTTAAAAACTACAACATATTTTTGGGAGTTAAAAAAGAAGTTTAAATATTTAATTTAAAAAACAAACAACAAAAACACAATGAGACAAAATAAAAACAAAACACGAAAATACTAATTGATAAATGATAAATTCAAAAGAGAATTTGAATTAAGAATTAAATATAAAAAACTTTTGCGCAAAATATTTGCAAGCGTATTAATAAAAAATTAAAACATACACAAAAATTAACACAATTTTATTAACGATAAAACCAAGAAAATCTACTATTTAATTATGAAAACAAAAACAAAAAAAAAACATTTTATGTATAAACAAAACTATTATAAATTATATATTTTACTTAGAACGAAAAACAAAAACTCACACATAAACACACACTCTCTCTTATACATAAATAAATAAGATAAAAGTATTTGTTATTTTTTTAATTTTTTTTTATAACTTATAAATAAAATTAATGAAATAATACATTTATATTTCCCCTTAAATATAAAATTCAAATTAATTAATTAATTAATAAATTATGAACAAGAAAATCAGAACACTAAAAGCAAACAAAACACACACACACACACACTTTTGGCATACATAATTAATATATATATAAATAATAACATTTTTATACATACATACTCGTACCCACATACATGGACTCTAGATCCACACTATAAATAATTAATTAATTAATTTAAATGTGACAAATAATTCAATTACAACACAATTCTCGTAAATATACAAACGTACTACTTACACACTATAAACATTATAATTTAGAGTACTTTGGTATGAATTAATATTATTTTTTTTTTCTATATTAAACAAAATACCTATAAATCATCATGTAACAAATTGTTAAGGCAAAAATGAAATGTTTATTGAAAAGTATATTTGTTAAAATTCTCTGTATATAACACTATAAAGCTGCAAAGTTTAAGGATAGTGTTTGTAAACCATTTAACAAAAGTTTAAACTGAACCTGTGCAAATCAGTAATGTATATATTTAAATGTGACAAATCTTGGCATATAATGATGTAGGGGTAATTTTCCATTACAAAATGTAGCCTATTTTCAAGAGCACTTAAAAACAGCATTTCTATATATGCTTCTTACATGTAGTTGTGTAAGCGAATAAACCATCAATTGTTTGTTGGTGTTGAGGAAATTCTTGAAGTTTCCTTAAAATCTATCGTAATTAAAATAGATTAGCCACAACTTTACTTATATGTATATACAAAAAAATTTTAAGGTAATAATGATTTGCTAAACACTATTTGTTATTTACTTAGAATCTATACATCCATTTAAATTTTAAAATTTTTAAAGAAAGTACAAATCTAGGTTTGTAATTTTATAATTATGATACGAACAGTATATAAATATGGCTGTAGATTGATTTCAATAACTAATTAACTCCATATCTTAACAAGCAATCGCTTTATGCACTTAAAAACTAAACATCGTTTCAATTACAAACATATGTGATGGAAATCGATCGGTTTTCAAATAAAATCGAACATTAAAAACGAACGTTTTATTGTAAGTTGTGATCAAAATAGAACGGTTTTATTTTCGATTTTTGTTTCTTTTCAAATTGTTTCAAGTGAAAATAACAACTTTCGTTAAAAAATGAAAGTTGTTTTTAAATAGAAAAAAAAAATTATCAAGGTCTTTTTTAATAATAAATAATTCGAATCACAACGAAAAAGATTGAGGGATGCTTCAGACCCATTAAATATGCAGGAAACTAGGTTCAAAATTTGTTTTCATATAAACAAGGTCGGTTTTATTTAGATTCTCCAAATCTTTCAAAGGTGGACCAAGCTTATTTAACTCCTGAGCAACAGTTTGCCAAAGCTTTTCTACTTCGACTCTATCACCTTTAAAATTTTGTTTTGCCAGTTGTGGGTGTTTTACCATAAAAAGTACCATTAACTCTTCCTGAGAAGCTTAAATTTCCTTCTTTTTTTTTTAACGTGCAGCACAATTTTCTTCTCGGTTTATAAACAGTTTAAACAGTGAATTTTCGTTTTTCAACACATTCTTTTTAGCTTACATTTTGAGAGAAACAAATGGAACATGAAATCGAATTCGTTTTTAAAAAGAAATCGAATTAAAAACAAAACGAAAGATAATAAATGTTGGCATCACACATGTTTTCATTTTCAGTTCGCTTTTGGAACGAAATCGATTTCCATCACATACCTGATAATTTTGTTAAGGTTCTTCTCTTGTGTAAAAATGTTAAGACATTATCGTGCTAAGAAATGTTCTTAGAATGTTGTTCGTACAAGAACATAACATGAATTTTAGTTGTCCACATGAGACAAATTTATATTTATATTTATCTCACTATTCATACCATTGTTTGCTCTTATTGAATAAAGTTTTTTTCTATAAATACATATTTTTGTCAAAAAAAAAAATGAAACAAATATTTAAACACAACACATACTTTGAATTTTATATTTAATAATATAAACTGTTTATTTCTTTTTAATATTAATTTGCCAAATTTACCTCAAATTCTCTAAAACAAAAACTAAATAATAGAAATTATATTTTTAAATAAAAAAAACCAACAAACTTTATTTAACAAACAAAAAAAAAATAAAACTATTAAAAGTATATAAATGTATGTATATACATACATATTACTACCTTGAATATAGTAAATATTAACAACAAATACAAATAATTAATTATATATAATTGTAAACTTTAATGTTAAAACAAAATCAACAAAGTAGAAGCAAATAATTTGTATGTTTTTGAAAAAGAAAATGCAAAGAAATATCTCTAATATTTGTTTAGATTTGTAGAAGTAAAAGTATAAAATTTACTTAAAAAAAAGACTTTTTGTCCAAAAAAAAAAGAAAAGAATTATTTACTTTAAATAAATACAACATGCGCTTTTTCAAAGTGCTGTGTTTTGTTTTAAACTTAATAAAAATTATAAATTTTAGAAATAAATATTTCTAAATTCCACACGAAACACAGCACATTTTAGCTTAATTTAAGTTTAGCTTTCATTTTTTTCAACAATTAAATTAAGCTTGTGATTTAACATTCAATTCAATTAAATTTCACTTTTTTCGAAAACTAATAAATTTTTATTTTTTATGCTAGAAATCTATTTAAGGATTCGGCTTCTATTTAGTAATTAATAAAAACAATTTACTGCTGCTGCTATTGTCATTATTATTATTATTCAATTTATAATTAAATAGTTTTTATTTTGTTAACAACAAAAGAAAAACCAACTACTTTTACTTACATGCATACAATATAATACAAACAAAAACAAAAAAAAAAACCTAAACATTTTAGTAATAAATATTATTATATAAATTTTTACATATACATATGTATATACATACGAGTACGAGTATAATAAATACATTTAATAATAATAATAATACTATTAATTATTAACTCATTAATTAATTAATTAATTAATTATTTCTTTTATAATAAAGAGTTTCGTTTAATACACAGACTGATTTCATATATATATACATATATAAATATAAATATATATGTAAAAAAAACTATAAAAAACAAAACGAAAAATAAATATACAATAAATAATTAAATGTAATTAAAACATCTCAAGACTCTTATTTAAATTCAATTATCACTGCAACACTTAATAGTTTGTTTATAAAAAAACTTTTCATACTTTAAAATATGTCAAAAATTGTTACACATTTACGCTACAAACATACACTAGGTCAAGCAAATATTAGCTCTGTTCACTAACTCAATGCATACATATGTACATATATTTTAACATCACAAAACTAATAATGATAAACTTTATTTTATAAAATAATTCATAAGTAATATTTTGGAAAAGGATAAATAATTTTATATTTACGAACCTTCTAAATTGGAGTATTCAAAATGGTCTGATCAAGATGAGAGAAACTTTAAATTAATCTGTAGCTCGTTTCTGTATGCCTCGCATTGTAAAATTTCTCACATGAAGTGTAAAACAAAAAATTCCAACGTTTCTCGATTTGTGAAAATGCGAAAACAGACAACGCTGATTCTGTTCTTATTGGAATATTTTCAGTAAGTAAGTGTCAAATGCAAGAAACCCCATTTTTTGTTTGTTTCATTTTACACTGTTTTTGTTGCAATTAACTAATTCCATGCGTAAAATTTTACGATGCGAGAAATACAGAAACGGGCTGGCTACTGGAGTAGAAAATAGTGTTTCTCTTCAAAAATACATATAGTAGAAGTGAAATTCAATTAAAATAATTTATATATATCCTTGATCTTAAGAAAACTTCTGTCATAAATAAAATTGATTTTCAAAAATATTTTTCCAAATCTATCTATCTACTTTGTATCACCACTTCCAAATACTTAATTATTTTACAAATCAAAATTCGTACCTACTACTTGTATTATTAATATCATTTGAAAGCTTAGTAATTGGCTTTAAACAGATATTGCTCTAAGAATATTCTTAAAAGTGTTTTAAATATATGATGAAACATTAAAATTAAAGCACTTCGTTGAAACTTTAACGTTTTTGCTTAGTCGGTTTAATTTAATATGCATTCTTTTCATACCATGTGAAAGCACAATTCTTAACCTTTCCATTCATACCACTTTTGCCTCAAATGGTCCATTTATTGCCGAGATACAAGTAATTAAAGAATTTTATTTAAACGCCAGTTGCTTTCTATTAAATTCTGTTGTCCTGGTATTTGACAAACAAAATCTCTGCAAAAACATTCGTCTATTTATTTCAGTTGCATAAAAATTGGCATGTTATAAAATAAGTTAAATGTGCAAAAACTTTGGAAATTATTGCTTGATTTGAATAATATTGATAACATTGGAAAGCTCAATAATTAAGCTTTAATCTCCAATAGATACTTCTTTAAGAATATTCTTAAAAATGTTTTAAATATACGATACAAGTACAAAACTATAGCACTTTATTGAAACTATAATGTTTTTTCCTAATTCAAATTAAATATATTTTTATAATTTTGATACCATATGAAAGCACAATTCTCAACCTTTCCATTCATACCACTTTTGCCTCAAATGGTCCATTTATTGCCGAGATACAAGTAATTAAAGAATTTTATTTAAACGCCAGTTGCTTTCTATTAAATTCTGTTGTCCTGGTATTTGACAAAAAAAAATCTCTGCAAAAACATTCGTCTATTTATTTCAGTTGCAGAAAAATTGGCATGTTATAAAATAAGTTAAATGTGCAAAAACTTTGGAAATTATTGCTTGATTTGAATAATATTGATAACATTGGAAAGCTCAATAATTAAGCTTTAATCTCCAATAGATACTTCTTTAAGAATATTCTTTAAAATGTTTTAAATATACGATACAAGTACAAAACTATAGCACTTTATTGAAACTATAATGTTTTTTCCTAATTCAAATTAAATATATTTTTATAATTTTGATACCATATGAAAGCACAATTCTCAACCTTTCCATTCATACCACTTTTGCCTCAAATGGTCCATTTATTGCCGAGATACAAGTAATTAAAGAATTTTATTTAAACGCCAGTTGCTTTCTATTAAATTCTGTTGTCCTGGTATTTGACAAAAAAAATCTCTGCAAAAACATTCGTCTATTTATTTCAGTTGCATAAAAATTGGCATGTTATAAAATAAGTTAAATGTGCAAAAACTTTGGAAATTATTGCTTGATTTGAATAATATTGATAACATTGGAAAGCTCAATAATTAAGCTTTAATCTCCAATAGATACTTCTTTAAGAATATTCTTAAAAATGTTTTAAATATACGATACAAGTACAAAACTATAGCACTTTATTGAAACTATAATGTTTTTTCCTAATTCAAATTAAATATATTTTTATAATTTTGATACCATATGAAAGCACAATTCTCAACCTTTCCATTCATACCACTTTTGCCTCAAATGGTCCATTTATTGCCGAGATACAAGTAATTAAAGAATTTTATTTAAACGCCAGTTGCTTTCTATTAAATTCTGTTGTCCTGGTATTTGACAAAAAAAAATCTCTGCAAAAACATTCGTCTATTTATTTCAGTTGCAGAAAAATTGGCATGTTATAAAATAAGTTAAATGTGCAAAAACTTTGGAAATTATTGCTTGATTTGAATAATATTGATAACATTGGAAAGCTCAATAATTAAGCTTTAATCTCCAATAGATACTTCTTTAAGAATATTCTTAAAAATGTTTTAAATATACGATACAAGTACAAAACTATAGCACTTTATTGAAACTATAATGTTTTTTCCTAATTCAAATTAAATATATTTTTATAATTTTGATACCATATGAAAGCACAATTCTCAACCTTTCCATTCATACCACTTTTGCCTCAAATGGTCCATTTATTGCCGAGATACAAGTAATTAAAGAATTTTATTTAAACGCCAGTTGCTTTCTATTAAATTCTGTTGTCCTGGTATTTGACAAAAAAAATCTCTGCAAAAACATTCGTCTATTTATTTCAGTTGCAGAAAAATTGGCATGTTATAAAATAAGTTAAATGTGCAAAAACTTTGGAAATTATTGCTTGATTTGAATAATATTGATAACATTGGAAAGCTCAATAATTAAGCTTTAATCTCCAATAGATACTTCTTTAAGAATATTCTTAAAAATGTTTTAAATATACGATACAAGTACAAAACTATAGCACTTTATTGAAACTATAATGTTTTTTCCTAATTCAAATTAAATATATTTTTATAATTTTGCTACCATATGAAAGCACAATTCTCAACCTTTCCATTCATACCACTTTTGCCTCAAATGGTCCATTTATTGCCGAGATACAAGTAATTAAAGAATTTTATTTAAACGCCAGTTGCTTTCTATTAAATTCTGTTGTCCTGGTATTTGACAAAAAAAATCTCTGCAAAAACATTCGTCTATTTATTTCAGTTGCATAAAAATTGGCATGTTATAAAATAAGTTAAATGTGCAAAAACTTTGGAAATTATTGCTTGATTTGAATAATATTGATAACATTGGAAAGCTCAATAATTAAGCTTTAATCTCCAATAGATACTTCTTTAAGAATATTCTTAAAAATGTTTTAAATATACGATACAAGTACAAAACTATAGCACTTTATTGAAACTATAATGTTTTTTCCTAATTCAAATTAAATATATTTTTATAATTTTGATACCATATGAAAGCACAATTCTCAACCTTTCCATTCATACCACTTTTGCCTCAAATGGTCCATTTATTGCCGAGATACAAGTAATTAAAGAATTTTATTTAAACGCCAGTTGCTTTCTATTAAATTCTGTTGTCCTGGTATTTGACAAAAAAAATCTCTGCAAAAACATTCGTCTATTTATTTCAGTTGCAGAAAAATTGGCATGTTATAAAATAAGTTAAATGTGCAAAAACTTTGGAAATTATTGCTTGATTTGAATAATATTGATAACATTGGAAAGCTCAATAATTAAGCTTTAATCTCCAATAGATACTTCTTTAAGAATATTCTTAAAAATGTTTTAAATATACGATACAAGTACAAAACTATAGCACTTTATTGAAACTATAATGTTTTTTCCTAATTCAAATTAAATATATTTTTATAATTTTGATACCATATGAAAGCACAATTCTCAACCTTTCCATTCATACCACTTTTGCCTCAAATGGTCCATTTATTGCCGAGATACAAGTAATTAAAGAATTTTATTTAAACGCCAGTTGCTTTCTATTAAATTCTGTTGTCCTGGTATTTGACAAAAAAATCTCTGCAAAAACATTCGTCTATTTATTTCAGTTGCAGAAAAATTGGCATGTTATAAAATAAGTTAAATGTGCAAAAACTTTGGAAATTATTGCTTGATTTGAATAATATTGATAACATTGGAAAGCTCAATAATTAAGCTTTAATCTCCAATAGATACTTCTTTAAGAATATTCTTAAAAATGTTTTAAATATACGATACAAGTACAAAACTATAGCACTTTATTGAAACTATAATGTTTTTTCCTAATTCAAATTAAATATATTTTTATAATTTTGATACCATATGAAAGCACAATTCTCAACCTTTCCATTCATACCACTTTTGCCTCAAATGGTCCATTTATTGCCGAGATACAAGTAATTAAAGAATTTTATTTAAACGCCAGTTGCTTTCTATTAAATTCTGTTGTCCTGGTATTTGACAAAAAAAATCTCTGCAAAAACATTCGTCTATTTATTTCAGTTGCATAAAAATTGGCATGTTATAAAATAAGTTAAATGTGCAAAAACTTTGGAAATTATTGCTTGATTTGAATAATATTGATAACATTGGAAAGCTCAATAATTAAGCTTTAATCTCCAATAGATACTTCTTTAAGAATATTCTTTAAAATGTTTTAAATATACGATACAAGTACAAAACTATAGCACTTTATTGAAACTATAATGTTTTTTCCTAATTCAAATTAAATATATTTTTATGAATTTTGATATATGAAAGCACAATTCTCAACCTTTCCATTCATACCACTTTTGCCTCAAATGGTCCATTTATTGCCGAGATACAAGTAATTAAAGAATTTTATTTAAACGCCAGTTGCTTTCTATTAAATTCTGTTGTCCTGGTATTTGACAAAAAAAATCTCTGCAAAAACATTCGTCTATTTATTTCAGTTGCAGAAAAATTGGCATGTTATAAAATAAGTTAAATGTGCAAAAACTTTGGAAATTATTGCTTGATTTGAATAATATTGATAACATTGGAAAGCTCAATAATTAAGCTTTAATCTCCAATAGATACTTCTTTAAGAATATTCTTAAAAATGTTTTAAATATACGATACAAGTACAAAACTATAGCACTTTATTGAAACTATAATGTTTTTGCCTAATTCAAATTAAATATATTTTTATAATTTTGATACCATATGAAAGCACAATTCTCAACCTTTCCATTCATACCACTTTTGCCTCAAATGGTCCATTTATTGCCGAGATACAAGTAATTAAAGAATTTTATTTAAACGCCAGTTGCTTTCTATTAAATTCTGTTGTCCTGGTATTTGACAAAAAAAATCTCTGCAAAACCATTCGTCTATTTATTTCAGTTGCAGAAAAATTGGCATGTTATAAAATAAGTTAAATGTGCAAAAACTTTGGAAATTATTGCTTGATTTGAATAATATTGATAACATTGGAAAGCTCAATAATTAAGCTTTAATCTCCAATAGATACTTCTTTAAGAATATTCTTAAAAATGTTTTAAATATACGATACAAGTACAAAACTATAGCACTTTATTGAAACTATAATGTTTTTTCCTAATTCAAATTAAATATATTTTTATAATTTTGATACCATATGAAAGCACAATTCTCAACCTTTCCATTCATACCACTTTTGCCTCAAATGGTCCATTTATTGCCGAGATACAAGTAATTAAAGAATTTTATTTAAACGCCAGTTGCTTTCTATTAAATTCTGTTGTCCTGGTATTTGACAAAAAAAATCTCTGCAAAAACATTCGTCTATTTATTTCAGTTGCAGAAAAATTGGCATGTTATAAAATAAGTTAAATGTGCAAAAACTTTGGAAATTATTGCTTGATTTGAATAATATTGATAACATTGGAAAGCTCAATAATTAAGCTTTAATCTCCAATAGATACTTCTTTAAGAATATTCTTAAAAATGTTTTAAATATACGATACAAGTACAAAACTATAGCACTTTATTGAAACTATAATGTTTTTTCCTAATTCAAATTAAATATATTTTTATAATTTTGATACCATATGAAAGCACAATTCTCAACCTTTCCATTCATACCACTTTTGCCTCAAATGGTCCATTTATTGCCGAGATACAAGTATTAAAGAATTTTATTTAAACGCCAGTTGCTTTCTATTAAATTCTGTTGTCCTGGTATTTGACAAAAAAAATCTCTGCAAAAACATTCGTCTATTTATTTCAGTTGCATAAAAATTGGCATGTTATAAAATAAGTTAAATGTGCAAAAACTTTGGAAATTATTGCTTGATTTGAATAATATTGATAACATTGGAAAGCTCAATAATTAAGCTTTAATCTCCAATAGATACTTCTTTAAGAATATTCTTTAAAATGTTTTAAATATACGATACAAGTACAAAACTATAGCACTTTATTGAAACTATAATGTTTTTTCCTAATTCAAATTAAATATATTTTTATAATTTTGATACCATATGAAAGCACAATTCTCAACCTTTCCATTCATACCACTTTTGCCTCAAATGGTCCATTTATTGCCGAGATACAAGTATTAAAGAATTTTATTTAAACGCCAGTTGCTTTCTATTAAATTCTGTTGTCCTGGTATTTGACAAAAAAAATCTCTGCAAAAACATTCGTCTATTTATTTCAGTTGCATAAAAATTGGCATGTTATAAAATAAGTTAAATGTGCAAAAACTTTGGAAATTATTGCTTGATTTGAATAATATTGATAACATTGGAAAGCTCAATAATTAAGCTTTAATCTCCAATAGATACTTCTTTAAGAATATTCTTTAAAATGTTTTAAATATACGATACAAGTACAAAACTATAGCACTTTATTGAAACTATAATGTTTTTTCCTAATTCAAATTAAATATATTTTTATAATTTTGATACCATATGAAAGCACAATTCTCAACCTTTCCATTCATACCACTTTTGCCTCAAATGGTCCATTTATTGCCGAGATACAAGTAATTAAAGAATTTTATTTAAACGCCAGTTGCTTTCTATTAAATTCTGTTGTCCTGGTATTTGACAAAAAAAAATCTCTGCAAAAACATTCGTCTATTTATTTCAGTTGCAGAAAAATTGGCATGTTATAAAATAAGTTAAATGTGCAAAAACTTTGGAAATTATTGCTTGATTTGAATAATATTGATAACATTGGAAAGCTCAATAATTAAGCTTTAATCTCCAATAGATACTTCTTTAAGAATATTCTTAAAAATGTTTTAAATATACGATACAAGTACAAAACTATAGCACTTTATTGAAACTATAATGTTTTTTCCTAATTCAAATTAAATATATTTTTATAATTTTGATACCATATGAAAGCACAATTCTCAACCTTTCCATTCATACCACTTTTGCCTCAAATGGTCCATTTATTGCCGAGATACAAGTAATTAAAGAATTTTATTTAAACGCCAGTTGCTTTCTATTAAATTCTGTTGTCCTGGTATTTGACAAAAAAAATCTCTGCAAAAACATTCGTCTATTTATTTCAGTTGCATAAAAATTGGCATGTTATAAAATAAGTTAAATGTGCAAAAACTTTGGAAATTATTGCTTGATTTGAATAATATTGATAACATTGGAAAGCTCAATAATTAAGCTTTAATCTCCAATAGATACTTCTTTAAGAATATTCTTAAAAATGTTTTAAATATACGATACAAGTACAAAACTATAGCACTTTATTGAAACTATAATGTTTTTTCCTAATTCAAATTAAATATATTTTTATAATTTTGATACCATATGAAAGCACAATTCTCAACCTTTCCATTCATACCACTTTTGCCTCAAATGGTCCATTTATTGCCGAGATACAAGTAATTAAAGAATTTTATTTAAACGCCAGTTGCTTTCTATTAAATTCTGTTGTCCTGGTATTTGACAAAAAAAAATCTCTGCAAAACCATTCGTCTATTTATTTCAGTTGCATAAAAATTGGCATGTTATAAAATAAGTTAAATGTGCAAAAACTTTGGAAATTATTGCTTGATTTTTATATAATTGGTATCGTTTAAAAGCCCATTTAATTGGCTTTACGTCGTTTTTTGGCTTATTTGATTTAATTTAATTTGCTTTATTTTGATTGCATATGAAAGTGTAATTCCTTACCTTTCCATTCGTAGCACTTTTATTCCATATGGTATCTTTAATAACAAGATATAAAGTATACTTTCTATTAAATTCTGTTTGCTTGGTGTTCGACAAATACAACAAAACAAAACTGAATGTGATCGTCAGGTTATAAATTAAATTAATTTAATCAGTAAAGTCATGCTAAATTTGGAATTATCATAACTGGTTTAATTCTGAAATGTTTTAAATAAAATTGGTATCATATGAAAGCTTAAGTAATGAATTTTAAGTTTTATGTGAAAATGTTTCTTAGTTGGTGTTGGGGTACTTACCGTTAGACTTTTCTGAACTTAAATAAATTTAACAAACAATCATCTCAGCAAAAACGTTCATTGCCAAGTACTACTTACACAATACCATTTTTAAGCATTATTTTACACCTAGCTGCTGATAAATATCTCATTTTTTAGATAGTACTAAAACTAGTTACAAGTAATGACTTAAATAACAGATTAAGTGTGGCAGAAATGAGAATATATACATTTTTTTGTTTTGCAATGTTTAGAAGTTAAGCAAATAATTAAATCATTATACAACGTCTTCTTAGTAATGCAGATGGTATTTGGTAGTAATTGAGTAATTAATTATCAATTTGTGCTAAGATAAATTTAAGGTATAATTTCAATATTTATATTTAAAGAATATTGTCATTAATTATGTTTTATTAAATAGAAATTATGGCAAATTAACATATTTAAAATTTCAATGGTTAAATGATTAAATCATCTGCAGACTTTTATAGGCCAGCCAGTGGGGTTTACATCAGTTTTAGCTGCAAAGAATTACAATGTTGACATATTTTATTAATTATGTTAGAGAATTATGTATGTCTGTAAACTTTTCAATTTAATTTGTAGTTAGTTTAATTTTTTCCCATAATTAGTTATTTAAGTTTTTGTAAATTTTTTTGTGTTTTTTTTTTTAAATTAAAATTAAACATTTGATTTTTAAACCAAGAGAAACACAAACACACCCATATGTGGACGACACACTGCCCTACCCAGTGAAAAAGTAATTTTTTTAAAAAGAAATTTATTGAGAAATTACTATTATAAAATAAATTTTAAGTTTTCTTCCTTATTAAGCAATTTTATTTACAATTTAAGGTGTTCTTAACAAGTTACCAGCATTTTTAAAGGCAGTGTAATGAGTAGTGAACAATTTTTGTTTTTAAGTTTTATTTTTTTAAATTTCTTTTGTTCTAAATAAGTTAAGACTGAAATTTTATGTTTAAATAAATATGTTTCCATAAAACTATTAAACACAATAGATTATTTAAATAAAATATTATAAAAAAAAACCAACACAAATGTAATTAAAACTAAAACGAAAACCAACTAAAGTGGTATTAATAAAAATATTTAAATTAAACAAATAATAAACCATATAATTATAATTATAACTGTAATTAGAATTATAATTACTCAAGGCACGTCTTTTAAGGTTTATAACTATTATAAATATAAAATAAAGCAACAGTTTGTTTTAATGTAAAATTAATAAGCAAAGTTTAATGTGTAGTTTTTATTTCTTTCTGATAAATTCTTAAAAACAAACTAAACCAAAGGACGTGTTTTTAATTAAGAATAAATATCTATATAACAATATTTATACAAAATTTATATTATTAAAACTTAATTAACATTGATGTCAATATTTAAAAATTTTACGCACAATATTTAAAAAATTTCCCAAAATAACTACAATTTTCTTTAATTTTAATTTGTCATTAAAGTGTAAACATACATTTAAATATACATACATACATACATACATACATACATATTGTGTCTGGAAATCTCTGCTTTCATTCATTATTAATTAGAATTTGTAGAATTCAGGTTTTTAAAGAAATAAAAAAAAAACTACATACTCTACCTACTTATTAGAACTTTCTTTCAAATGGTGTATAATAAAACAAATTAAAAACAAAAACAAAAAGTATATTAAAAATGTTAAATAAACGGTGTAATTCAATATACTTATAACTATTATTATTATTATTATTATATTAAACAATTATGTAAACAAAACAACAATAATGTAAAATATTATAACAGTAAAAAAAAAACAGAAACCACAAAACTAATTGATTAATTGATATATATATATATAATTACCGACCCTCCACCCCCCCCCCCCTCCCCCCTTCTTCTTTAATGTTTTCAAACAACATTAACAAAATTATACTAAAAATAAAAATTAAATATTACAATGCAAATAGTTATAAATAAAAAGAAAACTTAAATATTATATTAAATATACATCAAAGTAAATTTCTTCTTGTTTTGCTTTTTTTATTTTTTTTTTTGAAAAAGTTATAAATTGGCTGAAATGCAAAATCTAGTACGCTCTGTTTACATACATACATATTATATTTTGAGTGGTTTCAAACATTTGTTCCCAACAAAATTTTTGTCCGTAGAAAAATTTTTTACTGAGAGTTTTTTGCAGCACGATTCATCACCCATTTCGAATGATTTTTCTGGATAATCAAAGTTGCCATATAAATATATGTCAACGTAATACTGCAGCCAAGTCGTACTGCAGCCATTGCTTCATTTTGCTTTGGTTTTTAAGCGTCAAAAAATTATTTAAAACAAACTTTTATCATATATGTATGTAAAAAAATAAATAGTATGAATGAAGCTTTTAGTGATAAGTGCGTTATCAAAACCGTAAAGCATGGTGGAGGCTCCGTAATGTTCTGGGGATGCATGGTGGCATCGGGGGTCGGTAGCTTACCGCAAAACTGGATATTTCAACAGGACAATGATCCTTAACATACAGCAAAAATTGTTAGGGAGAGGTTGCTCTATCGTACCCTCCATCCACCACAGTCCCCGGCCTTAATCCCATTGAGCCCCTGTGAAAGGCATCTCGACAAAAAAGTGAGAGAAAGAAGCATTTCTTGTAAGGATGACCTAAAAATGGCTTTGCAGGATGAGTGATGTAAAATTTCGCCTGGCTTCACATTACAACTTCTTGATTCCACGCCTCGAAGATTATAAGCCGTAAAGCAAACAAAATATTAAGAATATATTCCAGCGTATAATAAAGATTACTGTTTACTTTGATTTGACGCATCAAAATCGGGATATTTTTATAAAAAGTGAAATACTTTTTTAGTGCCTCAATTTTAGTTTTTTGTTTTAATAAATTTAATTTGTCTTTATTTACCAATGAATTTCGCAATATTGTTTTTTACATAGCACGTTTTAGTTACATCTACATATACATATAAAAATGAAATGGTCCATGTATGTAATGGCATCACGTGAGAACGACTGGAGCGCTTTAGCTGATTTATTTTTATTCGATTCGAAATTCTCAGAAGATGGTTTGTAAAGAAAAAAAATTCAAAAATTCCGGGTAAAATTTTAAGTTTTTAATATATTGCCTCCTTTTCACTTCTCATTTTTCTTAATAAGAGACATCTTTGAAGAAACTTGAAGAACTGGCACCAAAGCCTCCTTTTCACTTCTCATTCTTTAAGTATGAGACAATTTTATGAAAACTCAAAGAACTAAATTTTACTGCCTCATTTTCACTTCTCATTTTTCTTAATAAGAGACATTTTTTTAAGAAACTTGAAGAACTGACACCAAAGCCTCCTTTTCATTATATATGAAATACAAATCATTAGTAAATACCGAGCGAAGCCGGGGCGGTCCACTAGTATGTAATAAAAGTTTGTTTTAAATAATTTGCGGTGTTTACTTTCATTTGGCGCTCACAGTATATTTTTCAAAAACAATTTATAAAATTTTTAATAAATAAATGAAGTGAATAATTTAATTTCACAAATTCACATCACAGATAGAAATGTAACCTATTGGCAAGTAAGTTAATTTTTGTCCAAACAAAATATAAAATTAAAATAATTCAATTCGTAAAAAATATTTTCTCTCACAAAAAGAGAGCCATCAAACTTCATATTAAAAAAACTTTGTCCGAACAAATATTTTGTTTAAAACGAATGCGTAAATCCACCTTATAAGATTCGATACAGCCTTCTCCTTTATGCCTTCCTTAGAATGCGTTCTAGAAGGCGTTTCATACATATTCAAATCATGATTTCAATAGCAAACACTGAATGAATGGTTTTGCAATTATTCCTGTATATCGTCACTACAACAACAAACATTATTTCACTCTCAACTTCACTTAATATAAAAATAGACATTTTTTCTAGTTAAAAAAGATGGTGATGTGAATGAAATTTATGCAGTAGTTAAAGATGTGTACTCTGAATTAATTTATGGAAAAAAGTCAGTTTTGGAAAATTTTGACATGTGATTTTTTAAATAAATTTAAAACTCGTCTTTTATTTAAAACCCTTTCTTTTACTTTCCTCAATGAAATTATTAATTTAGCAGACCTTTAATTACTCCTTGTGTGCGGCATTAGTTGGTAGGCCTTCTAATTGCCTTCTCAAGTAGACATTTTAACGATTTGGCAATGCGGCTGGAAGTCCTTGTGACTGCAAAATAAGGCCTTCTAGAAGGCCTCTTCACAGCATCTTTTTCCCGCTGGCTAGTTATAATTCTACTTTACTTAGGGTTTAAGTTTTAAAATGGAAATGTCCTTTTTTAAATACATTCATTAAAAATGTAAATTCTTTCAAATATTGACAGTTATTGATTATTTTTAATCAATAATGGTTTTTGCTGTAATATGAAAGTAAAATCCTAAAACTTACTTTTTACGATTCAATTGAGACCCATTAAGCTAGTGCCACAATTAGTAGCAATTGCCTTTTAGCAGGGATATATACCCATTTAGGTATTCTTAATTTTATCTTTTATTCAGGATAAAGCCAAGATAATTTCCGACATATTCAATATGACACCATTCGGTTTCGGCGGGATAAAAAAAGCAATCTTTTACCTTCCAAATTTCAATTTTATTTCCCGAACATGGTAATAAAGATCATCGGCCCGTTGTTGTGAAACACATCAGAGACTTTTACAGGAATGAAATCGTCCAAACTTTCTATTTAGATAAAATCATCGATATGTTATTAGAATCTATTGAAGCTATTATTAAAATATATGTATATGTATATATCAACAGTATGATAATTGGCTGAAAAATTACAGAATACCAAACAATGTCGACAGTCATCGATAAATGGCAATAATGACAACGAGAATACGGATTTACAACAAACGATGTCGTCTTGTGTCGACGACGCCAAACAGAATAAGGGTGATTATTTGCAATCGTTCGATTTGGAGAAATGGGGGGTATAAAACTCTCTATTAGAGAGTAACCCCCCCTGAACTCCTCAAACTAAACTTGTAATTTCATATATTAGGCTTAGAATTCTTTTTGAATCCCGGAGTCCTATCGTCCCTACTTGTTGGATTGCGCTTAGCAAATTGCCATATTAACCAATCAAAAGCAAGTTCATATTTTAGCATTCAACAACAAACATTAATTAATATAAATCTAATTATATATAAGAAAGAAATATGTAATTCTTTATCTATCTAAGCAATGCCAAAACAGAATTTGATAATTGAGAGATACTTATTTTACTCGCAGGACTCCAAATTAGTCTTCAACCAAATATGAACTTAAGGAATAACAAAAGAGTTATTCAGATTCTTGTAACTATAAACATTCTTGTGGGCTCGGCATACAGCACATACATTTTTTTACCCTACACCACCATAGTATATTGGATTTGTGCTGATGTTTGCAACGCCCATAAATATCATTCAAACACCCATCTTAAAGTATAACGATCGACTCAGCATCACTTCCTGAGTCGATTTAATGATGTCCGTCCGTTTGGCTGGCTGGCTGTCCATGTGAAGCTGGTACGTAAACTACAGGGCTAAATTTTGAAAATATTTCGATACTTTTTCAGCCCAATGGCAGTTGGGATTGCAATTGGTTGAAATCGGCCCATTATTTTACATATCCTCAATGCAAATGTCCACCCGAAATAGAGGTTTTTTGCTCATAAATGTTTGATTTATGAGCATACCGAAAAAAATTTCGCCACAAACATTTTATATATAAAACAAATTACACCTTATCATTTTGTGTAGATCGGATCATAATTGATCATAGCTGTCATATAAGCCCCACTTTTGAAAATCACTTTACCGAGTGTTTTAAAAATGTTGGTATACAAATAATATTCAACAAAAATGTATTTCATATATACACAAATCATATGGCCTAGTATTACGATGATCGGTTCATAATTAGTCATAGCTCCCATACGTGGTGTTCGGAAACTGACTTTAACGTATATAAGTCTTAAAAGTATTTATGCAAGATAAAACTTATAACAAACAATATTTGTATGCTCAAAAGTTGTTTCACTAAATTCTTGAATGATCGATCGATAATAGGTCACATAGCGCCCATTTCTAAAAAACTGTCTTATACATAAACTGGATGTAGGGTATTATATGATCAAGCTTAGCTGTGTTTAGTTTCTTACTTATTTATCATTAAAGTCCGTTGAGAACTCAAGTTCAAAAGAAACAGTTTAATTAGTTTAAATAATTACAAAAAAGAAAACATTTTCCAATTGTATGCATTTTTATAAAACTTCAAGCAGATCTCAAAATTTTCAATTCAAAATAACTTTACAAAAGTTTGGAATTTTGTTAAAGAAAACCATTTGAAATTCTTATGCAACGTTCGAATTGGAAATAAGCATTTTATTTACGAAATAAAAAAGAAATAATGTATTTCATAAAACTGCAAAATTAAAACAATTAAGTTTAATTTAAATTAAATAACAATTACAAAGATTTACACTTTTCGCTTGATTTGTTTTTTTTTTTTTTTTGGTTTTCTTCAAATCACTTAAAACCAATAATAATTTCTTTATAAAGTAGCTTTTATTTTTTTTTTATATTAAGTTAAATAAAGAATTTTAATTTTAATGTAAATAGCTCAATTTCATTATGTTTAATTTCATTAACAAATTTGTTTTTAATCTGAAAATACATATTCATAATTCTCCCACTTGTATGTTCAGTAGTTTTTAAGTTTATTTTTTTTCTTATGCATATTATTACAAATTATAGACATATATATTTTTAAATAAATATCCGTTTAAACATATACATACATATATTTCACATAAATTTGTAGATACATTTTTTTAAAATTCAATTTATCTATAATTAATGTCTTAAGTACACAATTAATTTAATTAGGTATTTCGAAAATCCTTAAGATCATTACAATTATTTTCTAACAGTAACAGTATATAAAGAAAATAAATTTTAAAAAATTAAAAAAATTATAATAAAAAAAATTATATTAAATACAAGATTTAACAAAATTTGTTTTTATTTTTTTTTTTTGAAATTGGTCAATTGATTTTATTTCAGATATAAAATGAATATACAATTCTTTTGTGCTGATGTTTGTAACGCAAAAAAATATTAATCTAATACCCATCTTAAAGCATAACGAACGTCTTAGAATCTCTATCTGTAACAAATTCATGCATCCTCCGGATGGTTCTAATCCGAAGTTAAATGAGCAGATTTATGATTTTGATTTACAAAAAACAAGAGGAACAGGTACAGGGGGTCCCCAATTTATATTGATGTACACTTTAGAAGCCATATTGGACACTTGCATGATTTTTTTTGTATTCTAAAAGTGTAATTTTGCCAATATCTATGTTACGAATTTATTTTCAAATGTGTACATTTGAATTATGAAAAATTAAATATTGACCTTTTCGAAAATGCATCACTGCGCTGCATCTGATGTGCAGTACATTCGAAAAGTCAACAGTTGGCATCACTGCAAATGTATTGTGTTCAGGGCTGCCAGATAAATTTCGGAAAAAATCGTCAAAATCCCGGTAAAAAAAAGAAAAAAATCATCATTTCGAATTTTAAAAATTATCAAAAAAAATCGGGAAAAATTAAAATTCTAATTGTATTTTTAAATTTTTATTTAAACGAAAACATAAAAATGCAAATTTAGATAGTCTCTTGTACTATACATATCAAAATACATCAATTTGAACTTTTAAATAAAAAAAAACACTAAAAATATAATGTTGTGTAATATTTTTACAATCGTGAATAAAAATACCACATGAAATTTGTTCCCTTTTCACATTTTTCCTATTAAAATTCAATGTTAAAAAAATAAAAGGGAACAAATTTCATGTGGAATTTTTATTCACGATAGGGGTGAATATGTTAGTCCGCTTTCAGACTTTTCAATTCTGACTCGTCAAGGCAAGTATTTTTGAATGAGAAGGGAAAAGAGAACAAAAGGGGTACAAACTTGACGGCACTAGTCAATTTTCTTATTTCCTTTTGTTTTTTTCTTCATGCATGTTGATTTGCATTAAAAAGTACGAAAATTTAATTGACGTGTGTAAATGAAATGGCAAGTTCAAAAGAGAATTGAACAAAAACAGGACAGCTAAAACTGAAGAGCGTGAAACAAGACTTACAGTATTTTATAAATACTGCAAACAACATAAAAACAAGCATAACAAAATTGGCTGATGCAATAAATGAGCAACAGCATCAGCTGATTTGCATCACAATCGCAAACTAATCACATATGCGCAGCAAAAGGCCCTATCTTATTTCATCACTGACTACTACTGACTTTTGATGAAATTTAGCCGAAAATATTTGCTGAAATGGTTGTTATGGGTAAAATACCTATGGAATGTACTTAACAGGACACAGATGTTGATTCTGATAAGAAGTCTGCTTACTTGAACAACTAAAGAAATGGTATATGTAGCCTAGTTTCTAATATGTTAACCGAATACAAGTAGCTCTTTTTTTTTTTTTAAAGAATACATATATTTAAATGTTCATTATTTTGGCTTTGATTTAGTTCCCTGCACATTATTGTAACGTTGCAAGAAATCAGTTCGACGTAATAGAAGTTATATATTGTGTCCCTCATATATCTTCTATTATTTATGAATGTTCAACTAGTTTCTTCGATAGCAGTACAGAGAACTAAATCAGCCAAAACTTTACTGAAGAGTGCTGACATATACATACCATATAATAAGAGACAAGAACTCTGCAGACCACTACTGCAAATTGCTTAACAAATCATTGTCTTAAAAGGCGTTTATTGAATATTGTTAAAACTTTGTCGTAAAGAATGTTTGTCCGTTTTATAGCAACAGCATTCTGTTTGTACCACGATGTGGATATTCAACCGCACGATAGGTTTGAAAACCTATCATACATACTGTACATTTTGAAAGCTTAACAGTTCTTTTTGATAACTTTAGCTTTCAGCAATCATTGGAACCGACAATGTTGAATTGGAAATAAATTACGATTTCCTTTATATTTTGATTGCTATTTTCTATTGCTCAACTTTCTTACAATTAAATTCACACTGATTAAATTTGAGAGAATAAAAACGAAAGTGCTGCCACCAGGTTTAAAAAAGACGCTTCTGTAGTGTTACCGAATTTTATGTGAACATGTCACTAAAGTAAGTAACAACATTTTTGATACATATTTCCTATGAATTGTGAAATTGAAATCGAGCAATCGTACAAAATTATAATTAATTTTCTTAATTCCTTAACTGTCCAATCGCAAGTACGGAAAAGTTATAAAAGATAATGGCCTAATTTTTTAGGTTTTTATTCTTCTATAAAATTATGAAATTCTTAAAATTTTAAAATTCGTTTAACAAAATTTTAAATGTTTGATTGGAATGATTTGAAATTAATTAAAAAATGACTTTATTTTACCGCAGACAAGAATATGCGAATAATGCAAGATTTTTAGAAAAATTATACATTTGAAAACTCTAATAGCAGCCTTTATAAATCTTAAAACTCAAGCTGTCTGAGGTACTTCCAGAATTGTCTATTTTAAAGTGTAGAATAATTTGATTGGATGATAATGTGTTGCATGAAGAGAGCTAGAGAAAAGTTTAGACATTGAAGGTAGTGTAGTTTAAGAAGACAATTGGAAAGTTTCAGAAGATGCAGAATTTATGTCAATAAAATTTCCCCCTTCCCCATGACGTCATATCACGGTAACCAGTTGCACCGGAATGACCCGAGATCACTCGCCCAAGGGCTGTCAACTCAGCAATTACTGCTATTACAACAACAACGACAACCGATTAACAATCTATCTTAATGCCCCATAGTTCAGAGAGACTGCTTTATAGTGTGGGCACTAAAAGAGATAATAATAGTTTTATCCTTCACATCTTTATGTCAGCAACTGCTGATGTTATTGTAGCGCAATGCAAGTCTCCTTGCACGATTGTCGAATTTACAGTGCCAGGTAATTGTAAGCCCCGTTTTAAGCTAAACCCATTGAATACTGTGTTATGTACCACATCTTATCTAAGCGATAGTTATTGTCAAAGGCATAACGCATCGGAATCCAATGTCTCCTGCAGAAACTATGGCGCTATTTTCGTCTGGTTATCAGCAACACAGTAGCCAATTATAGCACTGTGTCTACTAGAGTCACCTCAAAAAATCGATGTCGGGATTTTTTTCGTCTGGACTCCACTACTAAACAATGCCACTTTCCAGATATTGAGATAGCCGAAATTTTAGGTCGATTAAACGACGCCGCTCGTCGCTCAAAGTTTAAAAAAAATCCAAAAATTTTGGCCAGAAAGCTGACATATAAAGCCATAACTCCCGAATGGTAAATATATAAAACCCGCTTAATATCTCAAAAGAAAGCTAATGATGTTCTTTAAATTTAAAAAAAAAAAATACAAAATTGGTTGTTATTTTAAGTCAAACGTTAACTGGCGACGCATCGGCTCTGAAGTTTGGAGATGCATTTAAAAGGGGAAAATATGCATTTCAGTTCATTTTTAGTTTTTGCAAAAAGTTTGCCATTAAATAATTATTTTTGCATTTTAATGTAAACGAATGGAAATATGTACGAAATTAGCGTTCTAATGCCATATAAAAGTTAAGAATTGGTAGAAAAATTTTAAAATTATTAAGTATTCCCCAGGCCAGAAAATGTGATAAAAATATTAACAAATTTTATGAAATATTCAAATAAAATCATAGTTCTATTTTAAATATCTACACACATACTCGTATTTACTTGTATATGAACATAACTTTAAGCTATTATCTAGTATGGCAAAAAAAAACTATTGATTTTTTAACGGCCGTTTCCAAACTTTATTTTCAATATTATACTACTACTATTCCAACGACTGCCAAATGTATCGCCTTTCTATACAAGGATTAGATATCGTGTATGCATCTATCAGAGACTTTATTGTTGCTTTACGTGGTTGCCTGTTGCCTGCAAGCATTCAAATGAAATCTTTTGTTCGTTTCGAGACTTTATTGTTGTTTAACTATCAGTATGTGTTGAGAGAAAGATCTAAATTTTTCTAATAAAAACCATTATATAATTGATTGTTTCTATTAGATTCAAATTCAAATCTTCTTATAATTGTGAAAACAAATAAAAATAATTTTTTCATTTAATAATATTGAATTAGGCGTGGGTCTTTTAAGGGCAGTTTAAAGATAAAGCTAATTCCAGGAAATCAGTTTTTAAATAGCATCTGCAAATGTCTGAAAACTCCTTGATAAAAACCTAAATAGAAATATTGTTTATCCAAATCTAACGCCTAATTAATGTGAAAATTCAGAAGCTGTTAACCAGCTGATGTTCACACAAAATCAGGCTTCCAACTAAAAAGCGTTACTGAAAGCTATAGAAGATTGGTTATAGGCTGACTAGGTTTAACTAAATTTATAAAAGTTGTCTTATTTTTTTAAATTTTTTTTTTTTAATAAATTGTAAAACTGGATTCCAAAAAGCAAAGAAGAAAAATTAATAAAAAAAATGTTTCTTAAACAAAGCAAAGCAAACATTTAATTACACATAAAAACCAATATTAAACAAACAAATAAATAATCAACATATATTACAAGGAATTAGCAACTCAACTTTAAATATTAATGTATAAAATTATTATTAAAACAAATAAACAAATAATATTTTCGAAGAAGAAGTCAAATTTGGCTTGAACAAGAATGAAACAAAGTTTTATGTGGAAAAATTTTAATTAAAACCAAGCTAAAAAAAATAACAAAATTGTGCTCAGGACTTATGAAATAGAAATAATAATGAAAAAGAAAACACTATAAATAATCCAATTAACAATTGCAGTAAGTAAAACTAAATGTATGTATATAAAGTTACAAGACAAACATATAAAGCAAATAAAATAAAAATAAAGTAAAAACAATACAAAAAAAAGGCAGCTCCTTCAAAGAAGGATTTCATTGTAAAAATGTAATAGATTTATAATGGAAACTTTCTTTCTTTAACACGAAATAAACTAAAAACAAAAATAAAAGATTCATAATTTTTACATTCCACAAAATAGAAGAAACATTTAAATGTAGCAACAATAAATAAAAATAAGTATATGTTTAATACATAAATATAAAGCTAGAAAAAAGTAAAATATTAATAAATTAATAAACATGTTTAACATAAAGGCTGTTTGTAGTAGTAATGAAAAATGTAATTTTAGTAATTTATGTTCTTTTTCCAAATTTTGTCTAATTAAATATCAAACTCAAAACAAAATTCAACTTCAAATATAATTCAAATAAAACAGCACTCACACTTAAACACATACTAAACATTTATACAGTGTGATAAACACTAATTTATTATTGACAAATAAAAAAAAGGCAAAATTAATTAAAAATTTTACTTTTATCAATAAATCAAGAAAACTCTTAAAATGTTCATAAAAATTAATTATTCATTTTTGTGTGGTAACATTTTCAGCAGAAATTATTGATTAACGAAATTATAAACAAAAAAAAACAACAACAAAAACAAAACTAACTTTGTGATTGCTTAATTAATTAATGTTGTAATTTTTCTAAATAACAAATAATAATTAGTAATAAAATTAATATTATAGTATTTGCAATTGTATTTGTATAGGTGCATTTTTACAACATAATAAGGAAACATATGTGCAATTCACAAGTAATCTTGTATGTTGTACATTATATGATTGTAAACACGATTTTGAGCAAAGTCGCAAACCTTTAAATATGATAAAAGAAACATATTTGAAAACCAACTAAACAAAATATTATAAATGAATATTTTTCAAAATTAAAACACAACGTAGAATTTTCAATAATATTTATTCATTATTAAATTTAAATTTTTGTTTATTAATTTGCTTTTCTTGTTTTAAGTCTGCCAATCAGTTTATGATTTGAATGTAACCGTTTATTTATTTTTTGAATACTAAACTGAGTAATTTTTTGATTGAACTTTTGTCAATACTTAAACTTTCATACAACATTCACAAAACATTTGTTCAATTCACAAGTATATACATTGTATGTTGCATCAGATAACCTAATTCTGAACACAATTTTGAACAAAGTCGTATGTTTATATTGTCAAGCCTTCAAATTGTCAGAAGTAAAATTTCAAAATAAATATAAAAAACTCAACAAATAAAATTAGAGAAAACAAACAAATTTTGCTTAGCCTGAAAAATATAATGCAAACATTTCAACAATTGAGTCAAGTGTAAAAATGAATGATCGTTTTTCATAAATTATATATAGTACAACAATCTCCATTATTTAATTTTGTTGCTTATTAATTTTATTTTCTTGTTTTTAATCTGCCAATCAGTTTATGATTTGAGTGTTACCGTTTGTTTATTTTTTTATACTAAAATGAGTAATTTTTTGATTTAGATATATATTTGAACTTCTGGCAACACTTAAACTTTCATACAACATTCGCAAAACATATCGAAAAATGTCGTAAGTGTTATATAGAATTTACCGGCAACATTTGTACAACAATTGTAAATTCAGATGACATACAACCACACTTTAATATCAATTTTCAATTGAACAATATTGCAACATTCGTACAACAATTGTAAATTTAGATAACATTTCACTCCTACCATACTACGCCATAAATTTTTAATAATTTAGACGACATATAACTCCTACCATACTACAACATCAATTTTCAATTGAACAATGTTGCAACATTCGTACAACAATTATAAATTCAGACCACATACAACTCTTACCATACTTCAACATCAATTTTCAATTGAACAATATTGCAACATTCTTACAACAATTGTAAATTCAGACGACATACAACTCTTACCACACTTTAACAACAATTTTCAATTGAACAATATTGCAAAAAATGTAAATTCAGACGACATACTACTCCTACCATACTACAACATCAATTTTCAATTGAGCAATGTTGCAGCATTCTTACAACAATTTTAAAGTCAGACGACATACAACTCTTACCACACTACAACATCAGTTGTGTATTAAACAATATTAAAAAAAACAAACAAAAAAATAAAAAAAAAAATTATACTACACAAAACAGCCTGAAGTTCGAGCCTTAGAATAAACTATGGACAAAACATGTAGCTTAAAAACAGTTGTGGAGTTAGTCTTTAATTTCAGCCTTAAATATACTATAACTTTGTTCAATTCCAAATATCGAAATTATTATAAAAATACCACTGAAAAGATTAAATACAAATCAAAATTTTATTTTAAGGTAAAAACTTTTAGTCAAAAACGACCAAAAAACGATTTGAAAAAAAACATTTCAAAATTATTCCTTAAACAGAATAGCTATCAAATTGAGAATAATTTGAAATCTACTCCCCAAATTCAAATTCGAACATTTGAGAATGATATAATTAATAACTATTTCAACTATCTTAATGTGAGAAATACTCTGCTTTGCATAACTATAAATACATATGTGATTTTTTAAATTAATCTAAAACCCTTCTTTTACTTTCCTCAATGAAATTAGCAGACCTTAAATTAGTTTAATTAGTTCGTAGACCTTCCAATTGCCCCTCTCAGGCAGGCCTTCTAACAGGCATCTACCCAGTAGCGAGTAGGCAAGGCCTTGACTAACAATGACAGGCCCTGTAAAATTGAAACGATTTAGCAATGCAGCTGGAAATCTTTGTGACTGCAAAATAAGGCTTTCTAGAAGATCTCTTTATAATATCTTTACCGCTAAGTTATCATGTACTTTTTATTTCCTTTCATACAGTGATGAACCACTCTAATAAACATGTTTTAATAGAACTTACGAATATATATTTCTCAAATTTACTTCTCCACAAACATTAACGAATAATATTTTATAATTTACTGCAATTACACGGTCACTTGATAGTTTATACAATTGATTATAGTTTATCGTTGTTGCCATTGGTGTTACTGGTTAAAAGCTGGCTTTGTCAGGTGTTGTGTCAGCTAAGAGGCTGTTTAATAATTCTGATTAATTAATAATTCACTGCAGACTCGTCAAAATTAGTCAGGTCTAAATTATGAATATTTATAATTTTTTTCATTACCCAGCGCACAGTGGTGGAATTTGGAAAAAATATTAATCCACTATGAGTTGTTAACTATTCCCTAAAGTAGAAAAGATCTCAAGATTCAAATATATAAGAGTTTTGAAAAATAAGAAATTTATGGTAGACTTTTTTGGAAATCTAGACAAAAAAGTGTTATTTTGAGTTTTTTTTTTGCGAAAACAAAAATTGTTTAAACTTAAATGCAAATTTTATTTCTAAATAATTTTTAATGATATTTTGCAATCATTTATATAAAATTGTTTGAGCAAAATACTAAAATTTTTAAAATCATAATTCTCACAATTCTGAAAAAAAAATTTTGAAAAATTCCAAAAATGGAATTTTTTTTCGATTTTTGACCATATTGTCTATACCAGGGCCGGGATTATCGAAACACTTTGCAGAATAATTAAGAACATATAAGCCAATATAAAATTGGTTTTTACCTAAAGCTAAATTTTACCTAAAAAAAAACTATATTTTGGTTGACTCTGACCACCTGGGTAATAATTTGTTTTAATTTTTTTTTCATATATTATATTTCCATATATCCGAAAAATATAAATACGTTATAAGTCTTCTTGTAAATTTCATAAAAAATATAAAAAGAATGAAATGGTAAAATCATCATTTTTTATTAGGTTTACAAAAGCCTAAAAAATCGGGAAACGATAAATATTTAATTTTCATATGCGAATATCTCGTAAACTATAAGATTTTTCAGTACTCAATTTTAAGATTTCATATACATATATTTTTAAAAAACGCTCACAAACTAAAACTTGGTATCATTTTAATTTTTTCACATACCCGAGATACCGCACTTTGGGAGTCTCTGGCTTTGACCCTGTTGGGCTTATTAGGTCAAAATTCAAAACGAAAATACTTTCTCTCTAGGCATTGCCATTTTATTGCAATCAGACTCACCGTTTAGAAATTACGGATTTATTTCCCTTTTTTGCAAATATCCCCACTGTGCAGTGTTTAAATTAACAAAATCTAGTGGCAAAAGAATTTTACAAAACAGCGATATTTTATCACTTTTGCCAAGCAAAATGTCAAAAGCAATAATGTTTATAGGCTGTTTTTTTGTAAGAAAAAATAATACAAATGCCATAAAGTTTGAAATACATATGTACATACATATATAAATTGACATTGAAATGTTGTTCTTAAAAATTTGAAAATTCTGAATTTTGAAATTTGATATCAAACACAATTTTTCAAAAAATACTTTTCTTGAATTTAAACTTGCCTTTAGGTTAAAAAAGAAACAGTTAATATCTAATCGGGAAACACAAATTTTCAAGTATTTAAACTTACATACGATGTTAATATCGCAGCAAGCCATATAAGTCCGAAAAGAGTCTTTTCTGACACCTTTTACGGAGCGTTCATGCTCTTTATGAGCCCAAAAAACAATCATTATTGCTCCGAAAACCTTCAGAAAAGAGGGTCATTACACTACAAAAAGGGAATTTATTTACAAATAAACTAAATTAGAAATGAAAAAAAAAATTAAATAAATTGTATTTACAGTAAAAAAAAATTAAATGGAATTCATTTAAATAAAATACATAAAATGGAAAAAAATTAATTTTTTAAGCAAATTTTTCTCTCGCTCCGAAAATGCTTTTTAGTTGAACTCTTTTCTGACTCCTTTTTCGGAGCGCTCCTAGAATGGTATGCTGGGATGTATATTTATATTTGAGAATTATCAAATTAAATTCAAATATTTATAAGTTAAAATTAAATTTTCCTCCTTATTTCCTCAAATATTTAAACTTATATTTATTTATATTTGAGAATGGTTTGTTAATAGCATTTGATTATGGCGTAAATACACAAGGTGAGTGCAGTAGCACAGCTGACTGACTTTGTTTACAATTTACTTATGTCAACAGTAATACTTTTTCAAGTGTTTTTGACAGTAGTAATTTATTTTACACAAACAAAATGCCCGTTGTTTCTGTATTGTGTTGTATTTGTTGCCGATTTGCACTCATCTGGTATAATTACACCATGTATTTGATATTAAATTGAAAAAATGACATTTGTGTCAAAGCAAACTCAAATTAAATACAAATATGTAACTCAAAAACAATTGTATGTGTTAATATAAATTAATTAGGTTGAATGATCTCATTTGATGTAAATGATGATATTAAAATCATTAAATTTTAAATGTTTGACTTTGATTTTTTGGGAAGCAGAAGATCAAAAATAATTAATATATGTATATATTTATATAATAAATTTCAATTTATACTAAAAAAAAACAAATTAAACGGAAATTTTGCACAATTTTTTTTCACCAACCAAACACAAATTGAATTAAAATATGAAACTCAAACATCATGTATGAGTTGGCTTGGAGATTGTTGTTTGTTGTCAAATATTAAAATCATAACATTTCAATCGTTAGACTTTGATTTGTTGGAATGTAACTGACGAACTTATATAATCAATTTCAAAACTAAACTAAATAAAAATATGTATTGAAATATTGTAATTCTTTTTTTGTGAACTTACAACACTAAACCATTTTACTTGACTTGATTGTGCTTTAAAATGCATTTTTGCAGGCCTCCAAATCAATGTTCGGCCCTCATAGCCTCTAGAGGCCGAATATGATCAGTTTTTTAACTGTAAACTACACGAATGTCAAATATGTACTTAAAAATTACAGCTGCACACCTTACAACAGACAAAGAAAAACTCAAAAAACTTACAACATAATATTTCCATGCCGACCGTTGCTCTAATTACAGACATACATACGAGTATTATACATATTAACAATGCCCTGTACATAAGCAACAATTTTTGTAAATGTTACTGATAATGTAGTGTTTTTTCTATTCTTTAATTCGTTTTTTTTATTACTAACGAAAAAACAAGCAACACAAATAATATTGATTATAAACTAGATATTTAAATATATATTTATGAAATATAGACAAGCAAATAATTGATTCCATAATCTACATATAACATTATTATACTGACAAAAAGAAACTGACAATGTATGTATTTGAATATATTAAAATAAATATTAAAACAAACATACTTATATTTATAAATTATAACAATAGATGTGTATTATTTAGATATAAATAATTGTAAAAAGCTAAATTATAAACAAATAAAATTAAAATTATTAAAATTATCACACTACACAGAAACAACTGATAAAGATTGCTTTCAATTTGAACAAAAAAATTCTTAATGAAAAATATGTATAAATAATAATGATATTAATAAAAAAAAAACAAAACATTATGATTATGATAGAACAAAAGTTTAATTCCTTAAACAAACAAACAAACAAGTAAGTAAAAAAAAGAGCCTTTCTTATGCCGTTACTGGGGGGTTAAAATCCCAATTTACACGAAACAATTTTTATTGAAAAGATTGATACAATTGGTTCCCTGAAATTTTTTAGGTGTTCACACAGCACAATTCTTATTGCTTAAATCGCTCGTATTTTTATTTTATTTAAAGCGTATAGTAGTTGTGTAAATATCCTGTTTTTTGAAAAAATAAGCCCCATTTATGAACACTTCTATTACTGGTTTTAAAATAGATTTTTATTCGTTAAATACTGTGTTTTTTTAAGAAAATAAATTCAATCAGAGGTTACTTCTATTTCCGATCCAAATAGAAATTTTAATCAAAACTTAACCCTTTCGTTATGAGCGGTACATATATGCAACATTAAGTTTTAAACATCTCTATAATTTGCAGTACTCTTTATATTTTTTGGTTTGTAAGTGTACCATGTCATTTTCTAAGCGATTGTCTTTAATATAAAACGATTCTTTTTTAACTATCAGCAAAAGTAGACACGTGTTGCAATTATTGAGTGTTTTTTAAGGTGTTTGCAATAATAATTTATGAATAATCTTTTCAAAACACAGTGTAACAAACAAAATGTGAATGGCAAATGAAAGTTGACATTATTCATATAAGAAAGTATTTAATTTAGTGAGGGATTTTTTTATACGCATTTAATGCTTGAAATTTCTTCAAAATGGCGACAAACTTTACATGGACAGCCAGCAGACGGACGGACGGACATCGTTAAATTAACTCAGAAAGTGATTCTGAGTCGATCCGTATACTTTAAGGTTACAAACATCAGCACAAATCTAATATACCCTCCCCACTATGGTGGTGTAGGGTATAAAAAAATAAATAAAACAAGTAAGAAAGTATAGTCGGTCAAGCCCGACCATATAATACCCTACACCCAGTATATGTATAAAACACCTATTGTGGACCGGTCATCCAAAAATTTAGTGTCATGATGTCTATGAATATAAATTTTATGTATGTTAAACTTTATCTCGATACTTTTAAAAGATTTATGGAGCTTAAATTGAATTACGGAGAATCTTATATGGGAGTTTTGACTAATTATGGACCGACCATTATAAAATTAGGTGTCATTAGTTCTGTATATAAGAAACTTATTTGTGTCGAACTTTGTTTGTATACCAACATTTTTAAGAGATTTATGGTCGTTAAAATGATTTTCCGAAATGGGCCTTATATGGGACCTACGACTAGTTATGAACCGATCATAATAAAATGGTACCGTATTATTTGCATACATATTAAATATATTTGAGTTAAATATTATTTGGATACCAACATTTTTGAGAGAGTTATGCTATTTAAAGGGATTTTCGGAAGTTGGCCTTATATGGGAGCTACGAGTAATTATGGACCGATCTGCACAAAATTTGTAGATGTGATTTGGCTTTATTTATTACTCATTTGTAGTGGCATTTGTTTGCATACTTGCATAATTCAAACACTTATGATCGGTAAACCCCAATTTCGGGAGGACATTTGTATGGGGGCCAGATAAAATAATGGACCAATTTCCACCACTTTTAATCCCATCCATCCTTGGGCCGAAAAATATCATGTACCAAATTTTATCGAAATACCTTCAAAATTGCTACCTGTACTCTGCGCACAAACTTTACATGAACAGCCAGCCAGACGGACGGACATCGTTAAATCGACTCTAAGGTGGATGTTGGACCAATATTTCTGGGCGTTACAAACATATGCACAAATCCAATATACCCTCCCCACTATGGTGGTATAGGGTATAATGAAGCTGATGAAACAAATAACTTATTAATATTTTTTGTCGTATGATCAGATATCAAATAAATGATCGAAGTGCTATTATTTTTGCCAGCATTGTATGTACGAGTATTTGTATTAGTAACTTTTGCAGCTTTTATTTATGGTGACTGAAAAATATTATTTAATTTTCGTTTATATTAAAAATTGTTAATATAAAATCATATTGTATAGGTAATTTTTCACTAGCTAGCAGGTACTTTTTTGACCCATTTCCGTCGCTTTTTTTACAACTCGTATTCTAATCAAAATAATGGCGTTCGATAAATTTGTAAGTTTTACGAATAACATCTTTGTCTTTAAAAGTGACCAGTGGTCAATATCCCAAAAAAAAAATATATTTTTTCATAAAAAGAAAATTAAGGAAAATCTAAGAATTGATAGAAATCTATTTTTTAAAAAATTTTACGTGATTTCCACGAGTCTGCATAAAAAAATTTAGCTCGATTGGATCACGGAAAAAGGGTTAAAAATCGATCCAAAGTCTTTCACACATGACGTGTACATGAAAATCGACGATACACGTGAATTTTTATTTTTTCTCCCCTTTCCGAAAAAGTATATTTGGTTCATAGGACAGGATGTGGGATTTTCTCCTCTATGGTATACAAAGCATAGTAAAAATTTATTGTATATTTATGTTGAAATGGCATAATCTTCCTTTAATATCTTTGGATCTATATTACCTACACGGTTATATTATATCTCAAATAAAAGCTTAATTTGTTGGCTTTTAAATTTTGTGATTTATTTACTTATATAGACGTTTTTCCCGGATCAAAAATTATTTTTTTGAAATTGACTAATAAGTGGTCCACATAAGAAGGTCATGTTATACATCTTTGGAAAGGTCTTTAAAATACCTATAATTTGATAGGAAGGCGTTGCCGACAAAAAAAATTTATTTGAATTTAAATTTAAAACTCTATTAGTGACAAAATTTTGGAAATGATTTGAAAAATGTCACTAAAACCGACTTAAGCCTGATTGTTCTTAGTTCTTCCACCAGCTTTTTAACTTGATTTGTATTTGTAATTTGAATTTATTGCCATATTTTGTAATTATAAGTTTTTTCTCTTCATTTTAACTATTTAATTTCAATTTTTTAAAATTCTGCTTTGTACACAAAAGAATATAACACAACACGATACTAAAAAGACCGTAGACAAAATGAAAGGCAACATCGATGTCAATTCAAGTTACAGAATATCAAACAATGTCAACAGCTATGATAAATGGCAATATTGACAACGAGAATACGAATTTACAACAAACCAAGTCGTCTTGTGTCGACGACGCCAAACAGAATAAGGGTGAATATGTTGCTCTTAGATTATGTTTACCACAACCATGTTTTTTCTCTGCGTGTATAAAACTAGTAAAGATGTCTTTCAGTTTAAATATGGTATTCAAATTAAATTCAACCAAGTTAAAGTGTTTACTATGTTCGACAAAGTTGCATTTACTATACACTGCACCATAAAATGCGCTAAAAGTATGATATTTGTAAAGTTTTATGGGTCTATAAGAAACATTGTTGGAACTTAAACAAGGTTTATCACTGTTAGGATCCAAAAGCAGAACTAAACATTAATATTGTTACCTTTTTACCCTTAAAAAAAACGGTGGTTTATTTCCTTAAAATAAATCAGATTCCTTTTAATTGCAAAATAAAAGCGTCAAGTAGTTTAAAACAATTATAACGAGTGTTTATTTGTTCAAATGTACAAAATAATTTTAACATGCTGATATTAGACTTCAATGTTAACTCAACGATGACTTTAAATTAACTTTGGATTGGCTCGGTTTCTTCTATTTATACACTGAAACCATATTCTAGAAATTTCCGGCGGCCTTTAGAGAAGACTTTTTAAAGCTTAAATTGTCATACTGCTCAACTACATATGTTAATAACAGCCTGTTATCTACAATGTTTGTAAATAGAAATTTCTATTTCATGTTGTGTGTTTATAAACATGCTTTATGTTAATACCAGTCGTTACAAACCGTTAAATTTTAATTGAAATATAAGCCCCGATTACTGTTCACAACACTAAGTATTGGATGTTGTAGGTTGTAAACTGCGATTACGATTTACAAGACTTATCGGCTTAACCTATTAGAGGTCAAATGAAAACGGGATTTCAGATTTTAAATTCATATTTTTTTATTAATAGAAACGAGCATAAAGAAGCACAAAATAAAAGAAAAATTATAATTTTTTTTGGAAACGAGTTCAATCACTTCTTTCAATGAATAGCAATTCTATACAAAGATATTAATTGATCGAGCTCGTTAAGTCCACCCATAACTTTATTGTAATTTTGGCATAAATTGGGTCACGTCAATTTACGGTTCCTACCGGTTCAGTTGTGACACGATTTGTCTTGCAATCTGACAAACAAAAGATCATTTTCTTTATCAAATCTGTAGTCGTATGCAGCTCGATCTTGTTTTTTCGTTTCCTTTGAGCTAGTCAAAGAATATTTTCTTATTCTGTTTTCCCTAAGAGTTCTAGTTGCACGGTACCCTAACTTTTTAAAAACTTAAAACGTACTCCACTCATATTTCAAATCTAACAAAAAAAAAATCTTTTTTACTTGTGGATTCTGTCATTGTACTCAACCGAGTACAGTCAACTTTATACCTTTCTATTTTTTTAATTTTAATTTCCTAACTTTATTATTTAAAATATTTAAGAAATATTTTCCTAGACCACACACTGCATTCGTGTCACAATTCAGACTAAAAGTTTTGAATAAACAGCAGAATTTACCCAAAACATCTTTTTCTTCAGTTCTTGTTACTGTTGTTGTGAAACTAATTACAGGTAAAAAGATTTTGGTTTCTAAAGTTTTGCTTGGATACACGCAAAATACAAGTGTACTCAGTTGAGTACAGTGACTTCTAATGGGTTAATCGTAAAAAATGCATATTGTATTATCGTTCACAACACAATATTTTAGTGTTGTGAACGATAATCGGGGCCATAATTTCGTAACAATTACAAACAAATATTGAGGAAATTACAAATGAAATGATAAACATAAAATTAACATCATGGCGTAGCGTATAGAAACACTATTAACTTTTAACAAAAATCTCTATTCAATAATATATATCTACTAGAAATCTATTTACATACACATGTAATATGACATATAAATATGACATTTTCGCACAACAACACTTACTTGTTTTAGCCATGAATTCAAAAAATTCATATCTTAAGCTAAACTTTAAGTACAAACTGTATTTAGTATCGAATTTGAGCTGAACGTCAACACTTCCAACAATCTAAACGCATCAATAACAACAAACAAACCAACAATGAAGAATTTACCAAAACTAACAATATTTTGTGCCATTTTGGCCATTATAGCGAACACTGCCTCCGCTGATCTATTACAAAATTATATACCCACTATCATGCAAAAGTACTACAATTTAGCACCCACAGTAGCCGGTTACAATTTAGTGTAAGTATCAATTCAGAAGGATCAGAAAAGTAAAGTGAAATATTTTGATTATTTGTTATGCCCTTTAGTATAGAAAATCCTAATGGCAGTAGACGTGAAGAAGTTCAAATGATTTTGTATCCCGGCACACCCGAACAGGAAAACGTTGTTATGGGCATGTATTCGGTATATGATGAGAAAACGGATACGGAAACTATAACCATGTATACGGCAAATAGGAATGGTTACAAGCCACGTTTTAGTATTAAGCGTAAGGCTAGAAATGTAAATGTTAATAAATCACTAATATTATAAAAATAATTAATGTCAATTTTTTTCTCAAATAGAATGTAAAATATGTTTTCACGTTTAAACTAAGAACATGAACTATTATTTTAATTTCAAATAAAACACTTTAAATACGAGGTCTGTTCAAAAAATAACCGTTGTTTTCAATTTTTTCAAAAAGTATTTCTTTATTCATCAATAACTTTTTTGTCCCCTTCAAAGTAATTCCCCTCAGATATAATACGCTTATGCCAGCGTTTTTTCCAATCCTCGAAACACTTCTGAAACGCACTTTTTAGTATCGCCAACAGCTCCTGTTTTGATTTTTCTTTTATCTCCTCAATCGTAGTAAAACGCTTTCCTTTCATCGGTGTCTTCAGTTTTGGGAAGAGGAAAAAGCCAGCGCGGGCCAAGTCCGGTGAATACGGTGGTTGAGGCATGATAACGGTTTTGTTTTTGACCAAAATCTCACGCACAAGAATCGATGTGTGAGCTTGTGCGTTATCATGGTGCAAAATCCATGATTGGTTTTTTCACAATTCTGTGCGTTTCTGACGAATTGGCTTCGCGCAAACGGCGCATAACTTGAGGGTAGTATTCCTTATTGACCGTACGACCTTGTGGCAAGAATTCATGATGCACCACGCCATTTCAGTCGAAGAAAACACTGAGCAAAACCTTCACATTGATTCGTCAGCAGTTATGACCTTTTTGAGGAAATCTGGATCGTCGTTGACGATGTGCAACAGCTCTTGAGAGATGTCCATGCGACGTTGTTTTTGCTCAAAATTTAGCAATTTTGGAACAATCTTCGCTGCCGCACGTTTTATGCCTAAAACATCTGTCAGCAACCTCTCTGATAGTGATTCGACGATGATCCAAAATTATTTTCTTCACTGCTTCAATGTTTTCATCTGTTGTTGACGTGCTCGGGCGACCAGGACGAGCATCGTCATTGTTATCTTCTCGGCCTTCCTTAAACCGGTTATATTACAATTTAGCTTGTGTTCTGCTCATAGTAGACTCGCCAAACGCCACAGTCAACATTTCAAATGTCTTTGCGCATTTAATTTTATTTTTTACACAAAACTTAATACAGTTTCTTTGATCCATTTTTTCGAATAGTAAAAAACCGAAGAGCACACCAAATCACGACTAACCTTATCTGTCAAAAACAAACTGACAATCGAAAATGGCTGCTATTACCAACATATATAACAGACATGTGTAACAATATAACAGAAAAAAATGCGAAAATCAAACATACGTAACTCAATTTGAAAATAACGGTTATTTTTTATCAGACGTCGTATATTGTACAACAAATCAATACCACATCTGAGCTAGCAAATTTAATTAGGGGTTCACGAAAAGGCCCATTTTCTCTAAAAGTTCACCATCTTGATTACAAACATTTCCTTGCTTATGACTGTCTTCTTAAGCGATATGTTTCTATTCGACCAGGTATAGTTGTATATTAATTTTAAATGTACATATCTAGAAACAGGTTTCTTAATTGCAGGCAAAAAAATCGGTGAGGCAACTGTTAATATGATGCGTGTCTTAGCATATGACACTTCTGTGACAATTTTCTATAAAACCAATATTAAAGACGAATATGAGGTTTTGCCTCAACGCACACAAAAAAGTTTGAAGATGTCGAACCAGTTCGGTTACATACAGAAAAATAAAAATATAAAAAAAAAAAAATAATGGAGCCATCTCCAGGAACTTAAATATTTACTTCCGGCTGATTGACTTTTTGAGTCGATTTAACGATGTCCGTCCGTCAGTCCGTCCGTCCGTCAAGCTTGCTGGCTGTCCATGTAAAGCTTGTGCGCAGAGTACAGGTCGCAATTTCGATAAAATTTAGTACGTGATGTTTTTTCGTACCAAGGACGGATGGGATTTAAGTTGGTGGAAATCGGTCCATTATTTCACCTGACCCCTATACAATTGTCCTCCCGAAATTGGGATTTACCGATCATAAGTGTTTGAATTATCCAAGTATGCAAACAAATGCCACTACAAATGAGTAATAAATAAAGCCAAATCAGATCTACAAATTTTGTGCAGATCGGTCCATAATTTATCATAGTTCCCATATAAGGCCCACTTTAAAGAGCATAACTCTCTCAAAAATATTGGCATCCGAATAATGTTTAACGCAAATATATATATATATACAAATAATACGGTATAATTTTATGATGATCGGTCCATAATTAGTCATAGCTCCCATATAACCCCACTTCTGAAAATCACTTTAGAGATCGTAACCCACTTAAAAATGTCGGTATCTGAATAATGTTTCTTATATATAAAATAATATGGTACAATTTTATAATGATCGGTCCATTATTAGTCTTTTAAAAGTATTTATATCTAGATAAAGTTTAACACATACAATATTTATATTCAAAATTTTTGAATGATCGGTCCCTAATGAGTATTATAATCCAACATAGCGCCCATTTCTGAAAAACTGTTTTATACATATCTTGGTGTAGGGTATTATATGGTCGGGCTTAACCAACTATACTTTTTTCTTGTTTTGGTATAAGTATTTGTTATTGGTGAAAAGATTAGTACTTGTGGATTTAGTAAAATTAATGAATTTAATAAATTTTTTGGATGTCATTTGTCTTAAAAACTAAAAAAATTATCATATGCTGATTTTCCTTGAAGCAAAATATAAAATTTCAATTAATGTAAATTTTTAAGATATCATAGCAAAATTTAAAACTAATATACATACATAGATTCAAATGTTCTTTAAACATTTGCATTAAATGTTTTTGCATTTTTTATTTTTAAATACCAAAACTCCCAAAAAGATTTTATTTTATTATAAAAGTGCCCATTGTGACGTTATTTACAGTGTGATATTAAAAAAAACTTTCTGTGTATTTAAGTAGCATATAGGGCTATACTCATATGATATTTTTTGGAGGATCGGTGCTTTGCCTTTTTAAAACTTTTTACTTTAATCAACATTTTTCTTTTCAAAATTGGCCAAGTTTGGACAGGGCTGGGAAGCACTATGCCCCCTTAAATGAGTCAAATTTTATTTTCCACTTATATATATAAGTTTAATAAAACTTATATAAGTTCCGATAAAAATGTTTGTCTAAAAAAGAAAATATAGGAACATTTTCGGGAAAAAAACGTATAAAATATGTCCATATGTATATTTTTACATGTTCCAACTTTGTATGGGTGTAAATTTTTATAGGGAAGAGAGAGTTACTTGTAAGTTTTTTTTAATTTAATTAAGAATATAGCCGATATTTTAGAAAACTTTTTAGACCCTCCATATCTAAAAAAAATCCAAAAAAAGATCGAGCAAAATTAAAAAAAAAATAAAAAAATGTAAGCGTATTTTTAGTGAATTTTCTCAAAGATTGTTAATATTTTAAATTTCGGATTCTTATTTGGATTCCAAATCGATTTTTGGTGATTTTGACAGTTGGTTATGCCTTCTGTAAAATTTAATTACATATATTACAACTTACATAGAATACCGCAAAATCAATTAAAAGCCAAAAGTTTTATATTAAATTTTAAGAAAATATAATTTAATTATATAAATTCTTATTGTAATATTTTTTATTATAATTCGAGATAAATACAGTCATATATATATATATATATGTTTGTATGCATATAAGTAAATTATTAATTATTTATTCACACTCGAATTTCTAAAATTTTGAATTGTGTGTATTTTTTATTTATTTATTATAAATAGTATGTTTATATAAAAAAAATGTAATTTTTGTATATAAAATATACATAAATATATAAAACGTATATGTATATAGATACATATATACTAATTGTGCAGTTTTGAAACTGTCAGTCTTCATATTGAAAATGAAATTAATGAATATGAATGAATGCATTATTTTAAATGCATGTATGTATGTATGTACGTACGTGTTCATGTAGAATAATAGATGAATATGCAAATTAATGAAAATTATGTTTAAATAAATGAATATGTTTGTATGTAAATGAATGAATGTTTGAAACAATGATTTTGTGAAAATAAAATACTGACTCCAGTGTCTTATGGTTTGCAAAGAAAATGGTTTTTGTGTGTGAACTTTAAACTTTAAATGGTGTTTCAATAAATACTAATAATAATAATCGTTAAGCTATGTACAGACGGTTTTTAGATCTGACAATTATATCAGATCTGGAAGTGTGATGGTAATGTACTGACAAAGAAAAATTGTTAGCAAAAGGTGAAGTGTTAGTTCAGGCAATTGTAAGAAAACCTTACAATTTTATTGGCAGACCATTGTGACACAATAAATTTATTTGTCGACAGAAATTGTCAGTAGTGTGTACTGTCATATGGTGGTATGGCAAAAATTGACAGATTCGTTGCCAAACATTGCCAGCACTGTGTGTGTGTTTATATTAAATTAAAAAAAATTTTTAATATTGTCATGTTACAATTTTCTCTTTCTCTGTTTTAAAAAGTAGTGAAAACAAAAACATGCCTCAATTGGTTTGTTTGGTGTAATGACATAAAATAATTTTTACACGCTTTTGCTCTCCCACCATATGTCCCTCTGTTTATGTTTTTTTCTCACTCTTTGAGTGTGTTAGCAAGCCAAATAAACTGGAAAAAATATTATAACATTGTCAGATATTTACTCTTCGCATATCTTACAATGAAAAGTGTATGACAATAACCTGACTATGGCAGCATAATGTGCTCAAATGATTGTTAGATGCCTGACAATATTTTTGTCCTTCAATGCACTGACAATTCTTTTTCTGAGAACAGGAAGACAAACATTTTAAGTTTATATTTTCTGAACAGTTATTGTAAGTTATTGTATTCTTGTAAGATCTGACCACCGTCTGTACTAAGCTTTATTTAAAATCAAACAAAAGAAAATATATGTAAGTATTCAACTAATTTGAAAAGTCCTTTAGGTTACGATTTGTTTTCATTCATTGTTCCACATTCTCATTGCCAGCATATTGATTAATGATATCCTCAATGCAGTTCTTGACATAGGTCTTTTGGGGCTCCTCAATACTCTCCAATTTGGGCAGCATTTTCATTAGGAATAGAAAGTCAGTCGATAGATTTATGTTTTTATGCAACTGATTGGCCGGGGAGCTGCTGCCAGTTATGTTCTGTTTGCTTTTCAGGCTATTAGCACTAGTGTTATTGCCATTGGTGGTTAGCAAAGTGGAGGCATTTACTATGACGGGCGTAGCACCTTTGGAGTTTTCCGGTTTACAAAAACCATTGTTCATATAGCCAGAGGGTTTTACACTGGATACTACGACTCCACCGACTGCAGATGCTGCTGCTGCAGTAGCCCAATTATCAATTGCATTGGCTTGGTATATGGCATGTTGTGTGGGATTGACTGGTATTATTTGTGTGGTAATTATTTTGGTACGATTCTTTTTTGGTGGCAAAGTTAAGGGCAGTCTTTCGTTGTTTTCATTTTTTAATTGAAATTTCGTATTGATCCCATTCACCAGGCCGGTGGCTGAGCTTAAACATTTCACGTTCTGTTCCGGGGTCACAACTTCCGTTTTGCAATTTACTGACCCACCCTTTTTAGCTTGTATACAATTGAGTATTTCGGGTAAAATCTTTTCAAATTTCTGCGGTAATTGTCCGTTGGTGGTATCCGTAAATAGCGTCAACTTCTTGGAGTTATTTGCATGTTCCGTCTTTACTAGTTTCTCACCCTTTTCCTCCATGATTAAGTACATTTTACGCTTCTGTCCCGAGGACGTGCCATTAACACCACCATTGCCGCTGTCATTGCTATTGCCACCATTTATGGTGTCATCACATTTCTCCGTGATCATATAGACTTTACGATTTTTTAACGCTAAAGCATTTGATTTGGCCAGCAAACCAGCATTTAAGGTTTTTATAGCATTCTCGGTTAGTTCGGCCATTGTTGGTCCAGGTCCATTGCTTTGTGAGTGTGTGGTGGCCGTGTTTGGTGGCGGTGAATCGTCGTTACGTGAGTGGCTACCATCACTTGTTTGAGAGATAGTAGATGTTGTGGATGATATGGAATTTGTACGTTTCGGTGGTTGAACAATTATTGTCGATTGTATGGGCATTGTCGACTCCTTGGCAGTGATGGAGTTCTTTAAGACACTTAAGCGTTTCTGCAAAATAAATAACAGGATTAATTCGGGGATTGTGGAAATGTTGTTGGCTTAAAACTAGCATTTATAGTGAAGTTGAATCATGTTTCTGGAGTTTTTCAGTTTCTTTTTCCATCCTTTCTTTAAGGAATTTGTTTTAGATATTTGCTGGTTTGTGGTTGGTGTTGATAACTTTACCTACTGACTTTCTATTCCTAATGTTTCCCAGATAATTTTATTTTGAATTTTGGAAACGGCCAAGAGTAAGATGGACAACTGTTATCTACTAAGCGGCAAATGTGCATATGAACAGGAAATTTTAACCGCTGGGGCTTTCGACAACAGCAGTCGTATACAAGTGCATTATATCTAATTCATAATATACCAAGACACTACTTGATTATTGAAGCAATGAATCTTTTGTGAATCCAAAAAGATGATATTCTAATGGCTGAAGTTTGAAAATGCACTTTTGCAAAAAAATTTACATTTACATACATATCAGGAATGAACTTTTTTCTAACAGGGGCTTATTGCAATAACATGCAAGTTTTGACATAAATATTTGTAGAAGAAACTTTGGCAAATTGTAACAATTTCGCCATTCACTTCATCGTAGATTCGCATGAAATGCGATTTAACACCGCACCAGTGGCTTGCTTTTTTTGTGGTTCTATGTTAAAGAAAGAAATGCCGCTTTGACACAATATGATTGCATTTACATACATATGTATTATTGTCTAACTTTAATACTTTCTATACATTAACAATTTTTGTTTTGTTTTTTTGTTTAACTTTGTTTGGAATATCCAAGTTCATATTGAAATAATCATAATCTATATATGTATGTACATACATGCATCCATAGACAAAGAAATAGAGCATCAATGTTCTATTGAAAAATGGAATGATAATGACATTTATATGCAATTCTTTTGCTCCATTGTCTTGTTAATGTCCTGTTAGCTTCTCCACGTTTTTTATTTTGTCATATTTTGTTGAAAATTAGGTTTTTTTTTTGGTTGGACAATGAAATAGCGCACAATTTTTTTGATTTTAAACAAAAATAGTTGATGTTAATTTCGGTGGGAAATTCTTGTATAATTTAAATTTTAATTAATTTTGTCAAACAAAATGGAAAACTTTATTTGGGAACTTTACTAGAAGGGTACAAAACAAACAAAAATAGCTGAAATAATTAATTGGTAACATTTGTAGATCGAGAAAAAAACAAGAATTCAATCCCCCTAACACTACTAAAACAGTAAAGTGCGCTATTTCTCTGTCCATAGCTGTAATCCCTAAATATCTTTAGGCCGACCACTTTTAAAAACACTTACACACACATAAGTAAGAAGCCTAATGTTTAAAATCCTTCTTAACATATACATAGCAGCATATAAATATGTAAATATAAAATATAAAAATAAAGCATACCTTGAAAACATGTTCCGTGACAATATTTGTGGTGGTGGTTACAGCTGCAGACGCCATTAATGCTTCCTTTTGCATGCGTGTTGGTGTCGTTTTTATCCGCGTTTTAGCCATTTGCTGCTAAATGTTACACGGCGGCGGTTATTTCTCTATTTTCAAAACGAAATCGTTTAAATTTTCACACAATTCAAATTACAATTCAAAAAACTGCAAAGAGCAAATAAAGAAAAAGAAAAATTAGTTTCAATAAAGAAAACTTGTTTTAAATTAACAACAAAAAAAAGCTTTTTTATTTTTTAAAAAAAGCTCTTGATGAGATAGCTAATAACTCCATTAAAAACAGGGTTGCTAAGTTTTAAAAACATTTACATAAATAACTAAATTACCAAAATTGGGGTTATTCATAATAAATTTTGAAATTTATCAAATGTTTATAAAACATTGCATTATTTCCTAATAATTTTTTCTATTTGTAATTAACCACATAGGAAATTTAAGCTGGACAATAATTTAGAACGTGAAAGTTGCATATGTATGTATATATTTTCTTAGTTTTTAGCACTTAATGGGTAAGTTCTAAAAATATTTTATGATACAAAAGATTAAGGGTCATAAAACACTATTTAGGCATGGCTAAAAAATAAATGGTACACAAATTAACAGTCTAAAGTTATTCACCAGATGTACTCTAGATGTAGCTACATTGGAGATTGCAAGTCTTTAAATCCGCTCAAGAAAAATGCTCTGCAACGTTTTAGGTCATATTCGAATCCAAGGAACATATGAAAATGTTGCACAGAATCTAAGACGTAAAAAACAACCAGTAAAGAGGAATCTTTAATTTACAGAGCTCCACCGCAATTCAAAGAGATTTTTAACAAAATTCGGTATTGACGGCTTCTCTAAAACTATGAGAGCAAGACTCAATAAAAAAAAACAGCTTTATCCACATGTTTAAAAAAATAAAATACTAACCCCGATTGCTTTCACCCATGAGCATTGATGATCTAATGGAAAAAGATACATATGGCGTCCTCCAAGCATGCAGCACAACCCAAAGTATACTTCTAAAACAATAAAGCATGGTATGGGCAGGTTTTGGTCTGTACTATGTTGCTAAAAGCAGAATAAGATTGATGAATTGAAATAGCCAGCTCAATGTCTGGGTTTGCAATTGAATGATGTGAAGCGATATATAAAGGATTTTAGAAGGAAGTCCACAATGATTGGTGCGCAATTTCAAAACAGCGCTATATGGCTCTGGTAGAGAGTATGCCCAGAAGGTGTTTGGATATAAATAAGTTTTTTCTTTTGTTTCTCCAATGAGAATAAAAATTTTATATAGTGCTAAATTACTGTTTAGATTTTTTTGGGTAATTGTATTCTGTAGAGAAAATCACAGAAATGCAACCAACTAGTAAAACAAAAAGTGGAGTGGCATGATCTTAGGGTGACACGTTTGAAAAATAAGGGGTTTTAAATAAATAACAAATAACAGAAAATATTTGATTTAATTGGCAACAAATACCAAGTGTGATTACCTCATGTCCACCACTGTAAGTAAAATGGACAGGGTTGCTTTAAGTCCTAAACACAAATCGAATATTCGCCAATATTCGGGTTAGGCTGGATAATGACTTTTAAGCGAGATGTCAGTCTTATTTTAAGAGACGTGGCAAAAAACCCTAGAGTTTCAGCGCCGAAGAGAATAGAAAAAAATTCATCCAAGAACTATTCAAAGCACATTACGGGACCAAGGGTACGCAAGCCGAATTCCCGCAGAAAACCCTTGATATCTGAAACTAATTAAACACTTAAATAAAGACATTGCTTTTTGAAAACGAGTTTTATTTACTGATTATTCGTGTAGTAATTAAAATAGAATTGAATTTTTTGATTTAACAAATTTTTTCTGGTACTAATGGCCAGTTTTTAACTTGATATTTAAATAAGAAATTAGTTAATTTATCCTTAAACTTAAGTTGTATTTAAATACGGTTTCTTTTTTTCAGTCTCAAATTAAGTTTGGTATTTAATTATGAAAAAAGTATGGTAGCACTATTAAATGTCAAAAAAATATAAACAACTTCCATTTAACAGCTGATTTAATATTTAGTTTACAAATTGTTGTAAACTAAATGGACAAAAGCTGCATCATTCATATCCTCTTCATCTAAATTCATTGTTTTAGTTGATATTAGTTGATATTGATAATAATAAGCACAATGTTTTTATTCGCAGCGATTTTATTTATTGAATATTTTTTATCAAATAATAAAAAAAAACTTCAATGCGCAATTTTCATAATTTGCAGAACTGTCAAAATCATATGGTAGTATGAAAAACTTAAGTTGTATTTAAATGGACGTAGTCAGTGATTTAAGTTCTATTTAAATATGATCTATAAAAATGAATTTGGTATTTAAACAGAACTTAAGTTTAAACACTCTTTAATTTTTAAGTTAAAAACTGGCCATAAGAGTACGAAATTAACGAAAATATGAAATTTTGGGTATGTACGAAAACTTAAGTCCCTAATAGCGTAGACAGACGACAGCGTTAATTTGCATTACCAGTCTTAATTCAAATTAACTCGTGAATTATCCCCATCTTAATGCGCATTAGGTTAGACGTAAATGCACAAAATCAGAGTGAATTTATACTGAATGTTGCTATTTCAATATGGCAACATCGACAACCAACCATATGTTATCAAATTGTTTACAAATTGTTGTAAAAGAAGAAGACAATTGTAAAATTAAAATAATATAAATAAATGTCCACAATTGCCTTTCTCTTATTTCAGAATGTCCTACTGCGTCCCCACTTGTTCAACACGTTCAGGTTGATAGTTGCTACTGCATGAACAATTTTTGCATTATGGAGCAGTTTCAGCAAAAGTAATTTCAGCTTTTTTTCAAAAAAATACTGATTTTTCACCAAATGTCAAATAAATTTTTTCATAATTAAACAGTTGTTTACAAACAAACAGCTGTTTAAATGCAGAAACTGTCGTCTTAATTGACTTTAGTGAGATTTTAATGCAAATTAACTCTGTCGTCTGTCTACGGTATAACTGTAAATTATTTGTTTTATTTTGTTTTGAGAAACAAAGTACATATGTACCTACATACCTTTATAACAAAATTAAAAGTTTGTTTATATTCTGCAAATGCGTAATTAAATATAATTAGGCATGGCAAGCCTAACTAGTGAAAGCTTTATATTAAACTGCAAATAAAGCTTAATTTTAAGTATTCAAGTTCAAGAAAATTTCAATGAGAGAATTAAAATGAGAATAAAAAAGCTTAGAACGATTTTAACTAAATCAAGTTCAGTTCACAACTTTTGAAATGCAACTTTTGCAGCATTATTTTGCTTAATAAAATGGATGACTGGCGGCGGGACTGCTGCTGCTAGCTACATTTGTTGTGTTTTCTATGCGGGTTTCTTTCTGTTTGTTTTGTTCTTGTTGTGGCTGTTATTAGATGAAGTTTCAAACATATGTAGAAGAAGAATAACAGCGGTAACGTATTAATGTTGTTTGGTTTAGTTTTATTGTTGGGTCGTTTATGTGTTCGTGGTCTAAAAATAATTGAGCGTCATTGTTTGGCTCCTTTTTAAGTTTTTTATGTTCTTTTTCTCCCTTTTTACTTTATTTTATTTATTTTTCAATTTAGTTTTAGTAGGTGCGTAAAAAAAGAGTTTTTGTGAGTTCGATTGTCTGTTTGGCTGTCTGTTTATCTACACATGTATGTATATATGTACATTCATACTTCTTGTCTATTTGTGAGTTTAGTTTGTTGTTATTGTAGTTTGTATTTATATAGTTTGTTGCTGCTGCTGCTGATGTGTCTACTACACTAGCTTTTTTTTTGGCGAGTTTGTTGCACAAAAATAAAATCTTACTGCAGATTTTTTGCAAGAACTTGCCGAACACGTTTAAGGTCAAGTTTATTGTAAAAATAATCAAATTGCAAAAAGATGCCACTAAAGAATGCTACATACATATGTACATATGTACGAGTAGGTATATTATTTTTCAGCTTTTCTGAAGCTAAGAATTGCAACTTCATCCATCATACAATATATATGTAGGGACACACTGTTTTTACACTTTTTATTAAATTTCTACTTACAGTTTATTTTTATGATACAAGTAATTATAGTTTTACATTGTTAATTAATTTGTCAGGTAGGTATTTTTATTTCAAAAAAAATGTTTTAAATTTTTAAACAATTTCTCTAATACAAGCTACTTTATTTGCTTGTTTTGTTGTACTAAATTGTGTTTTTTTTTAACTTAATCTTCACCTCGATTGTCCTCAATAAACCAACCGATCTTCTTACTTGTTCTTTGTTTACTGACTGGCGACTAGTAGTTTGGAAAATTGCGAGTTCTTTAATGGTTTTTGCTACTAACACAAACAACACAACACCAACAAATGCAATTCAAAAACTTTAAATTAGATCCCGTAACCAGACAATTTATTTACTCAATAATGTACTTCTTTACTCCACTTCACTAAAACTGCTCAAAACGACACAATTCTAACAATAACAACAGCAACAGACGCAAAGTTATCTCTGGATTTTGTTTTATAAACTTTCTCTCTATGCATATCTCTTGTTGTGTTTTTGCTCTCTCAAAAGTTCTAAATTTCTTATTAATCCCAAAAGTTCGCGGCACAAGCTGTTTTGCTTTTGTTTTTACTTTGCCAAAAGCCCTTCATTCCATAAAGCAATAAAAACAAAAACCCATAAAAACTTAATCGTATTCATACCTAACTAAGAAAAAAATACATATTTACAACCAGCGTTGTCAGTTTAGGGGATTTATCCCCAAATTGAGGATTTTTTTTCGTGTTTTCATCTTGGGGATTTGTTGGGAATGACAACACAATTTTAGGGGATTTTTTGGAGATTTTTTTTATAACTGATGGTAAAAGAATGATTTTTGAGCTAAAAAAATGTGCGTCTGGCAAGTCTAAAAATGTGTGTTATTATTTATAGTGGATGGTTTCTAATAAAGAAGAAGCTTTTCCATGGTTTGGCATGAAATCACTTCTTAGAATAAACACATACTTTAACATTAATTCAATTTGTTGTGAGAAATTTAATCCATCTGCTGAAATGCTAAAGCTTTAAAGCAATATGTACAACAACATTTCTGAGGCTGATGAATCAGAAGATTTTGATTCTGAAGTTTTTGAAATGCTAAACTCTGGTAAATAATTTTTTATACTTCTCTATATTATATTATGTGTAATTTTTTATTAATAAGACTTATAATTACAAATCGAATTAGTTGGAATATTAATATATCGTCACCTAAAATGCCCAACGACGTAACCCTCTTATCATAATTTTACAGGAGAATCTACGTATAATGTAGCTACCGATTTATTGAATAAATATGTTATTTTTTAAATAAAATGAAAAAAATTTAATAAAAACAAATCAGTTTGGGGATTTTTGGGGATGACAAATCAAAAATTGGGGATAAGCTCTAAAAAAATACTGGCAGCACTGTTTACAACGAATGTATTTATGCATGGCTGGATAAGTGTATAACAGGGATGGAAAAGATTAACAGGTTAGTATTTTTTTTTTGTTTGCTACTATTTGAAATTTCCGAAGGACTCCTGCTCATTAAATACTCTCAACAATTTTATTTAAAACAAAACAAAATAACTCTGCGCTATTTCATTGTCCAACCAAAAAAACTACAAAAATATCTAAGAAATATCGTTAACGAACCAACATTTTATACCAATCAGTAATTTCAATCCAGAATTCATGCTAATATCGATCACACGACAATTATACACTGGATTTTTTTAGCTGTCAGTCCGTAATTGACAATAGCTCCCAAATATAGTAAACTTCCGAGTATCGCTATAACAATCCTTAACAACAATCTAATTAAGACCTAAATACATAGAAATCACGTTACTGGTCCATATCTACTACAATTCCTATGAAACTCTTTTAAATAAGCTTACTAAAGGTACTTGGCAAATATTTATTAAAAAAAAGAGTAAGCACTTGTTTTATCACAAATTTGTTTGACTTTGTTTACTCTTACAAGAGTTTTGCAAGATCAAATACTTTCTTTAACCCCCCAGGGGGCTTATTCTGTATTGCGATGCGACTTTTGCATTCGCAATCGAAATTCATTTCAGTATGTGGCAACACTGTTCCAAAGTAATAAAATAAACGTCAATTTTATTTGGTTTGTGACAAGTTTTACAAGTTAAAAAATTGCTGGTTTTAACTATTAAAAATATTAAAAAAAAACAAGAAAAATTGTGTTATTCGCAAAAATTGGATTCTGTTGCACTATAGGTATATGTACATATATTTATTTTTCAGCTTTATAAAAAATTTTAGGATGAATATTTCAAATTGGCGGGTCTTGGTGGTCTTATTGTTCGTCTCCCTGGATGAAATTTAATTATTAAAAGCAAATAATCTATTAGGTACCACAACAATTAGTACTTTGCCAATGCAGTTTTGCCATCGAATGAATTTTGCTATTTTAAACATTGTTTTTGCAATTAAGAATTCCAACTTGCCAGCTTTTCGCATTTCAAATGCGATTAAAAAATTACTTTTCGCAATAGAGAATAGCAACTGTTCGCTTTTATGTATTTTCGAGTAGTATTTATTTTCGCATCGCAATACAGAATAAGTCACCAGGGGAACTATGGAAAAAGTTTGAACTGGTTTTATTTTTTATAAATTGTTGCATTGCATATAAGATTGTTGTGATTAATATAAATATGTACGAGTATATACCTATAAACTCTGTAAATAATGATAAGAATTGGTAAGTACATCAATTATAAATAGTTAAAATTAGATAAAATTTTCAAACATTTGAAATGAATTATATTGTGCGTAAACTTGTCTATCAAACAATATACGTACATATGTATGTATGTATAAAATACTAATAAAATTTCCGCTAAAACTGAATAAGAAACATTGAATAATGGTATTCTAGTCCTAACAACAATGTAGGTTTTGTATTTATTGGAGGGTATTTAAGATTCGGCAGAGCTGAATATAGCACTCTAACTTGTAACGTAAAATTGCCTGTATAACAGCTTATTTAATAGAAATTTTTTGTATAACAGTTCTAAATCTTAGTAGAAAATCTTGCTTATAACAGTTTTTTTTATAACTGTATTTTCTATAAAAATCTTCAGTATAATAAAATAATATTGTGTAAAATAATATTTTTCATAGAAAATCCTATGAAAAACACTATTTTCCATAGAAATATTTTTATTTTGCCACCCAACAAAAAATTTAAATTTCCATCTCTGCTGCATAATATACCTTTAGTTGATTTTAAATTGTTCCTACCAGTCGGTTGTCTATATTTAATATACATATGTATGTATATGTATTTACAATAACCACCCCGTTTTATGTGGTTGTCACTTATCGGAAGTGCACTTCATGAACACACTCTCCACATCTTCGTTGTAATTTTAAACATGTTTTTTTTCTTCATGTGATTTTTTTTTGCAGTTTTATGTTGTTTTTAAAACAAAACGTTGATTATTTTTTCATATTATTGGAGTGGCCAAATTTAATTTACAAACATATGCGCGTTGTCACGGTCCAGAATACGACATTAAAGAAACAGAAATCGTATTTTTTTCTTGATTACATTTTTTTTATTGCATTGTTGTAGCACTATACATATTTAGTGTAAAATATATGTTGTGTTATTTTTAATATAAAGCGTGATCCATTTCGAGGTACCCTACTTTTTTAAAAGAAAAAAAAAAAAAAAACAGAAAATTCAAATTTAATCGGGAATGTTTATTATCATTTGAAATAACATTCTTTGGCATTTATTTTTTGAAGATTATGTCTATCAAATGTTGGCCGTTTCTACGTCGCAGATAGTATATCCGTGGAGTCCAATTTTTGTTGGCTCGTTCCAGTATTTCGACTGGTAACTGGCGAATGACACGCGTGATGTTTTCCTACAAGACCTAATTCGAAGCGGGTTTGTCCGCATAAACTTTAGACTTTACATATCTTCACAGGAAAAAGTCTAACGGTGTGATATCATACGATCGATCGGTCCAAAACGTGAAATTATGTGCTCACCGAAGTATACTATATATTTTATAGTACGCCCAGTAGGCCGATTATGTTGACCATAAGTTGAGTGAAGTGTACGTAACACATTCCTCACAGAATGTGAATTTTCGTAATAAAGTAGAACGATTTGTAAACGTTGTTCATGCGTAAGACTTTCCATTATGAAATGCTAAACAATACTAAACAAAAATAACATGACAGCATGACACGACTCACACGTGATCTGTCAAAAAAAGCAATAGCAATATGCGAATTGGTTTATAGTTTTGAAAAAGATTTGTTGGCATTAATTTTTTTACACAACCCTTAGTATAATTTATAACGTGATATATTTTCTCCTAACGTTTGCAATGAGAATTAGTTAAATAAAGAATTAGCCTGGTTTATAATTTTTGCAATTGGTAAAAAACTATTCTAGGTACATATGTATATCATTTGTTTAAAATAATTCTTGATATCTAAAAGCAGAATTTAAAGCAGTTACTAAGAATTTGTAAGGACGTAAGATAAGCTAAAAAAAATCTACATTTTTATTGAGCATATGACATGTTATTTTAACATTTCTTCAGTTACAACATTGTTTTGTCTGGCCACTCTATTTTCAAGCAGAAATTAAACAATTGCATACAAATAGTATCAAGTAATACAAAGAGCAAAACACAATTTTCCAAAAATAAAAGAAACAATATAATCAGGGATGGAAAATAAAATGTTTGTTCGGCATCTAAACAAATACTATTCAAATATGTAAACTTTTTTAAATTCATAGGTACTGGTATACACAAGATTTACCAAAGAAAATATAACAATATTTTCTATACAAAATATTTTATGTAGAAACGCAAGATTTTCTAAAGAAAATATTCTGTAAAGAACAATATCTTTAAAAGAAGTCTATAATTTTAAAATTTATTTATATAAACATGTTTCGGATAGGCTAACTTTTATTAAACAGTTAATAGTAACAGTTCCTCTTACTAAAAGATACATACATATGTTATAAATTTTATCTAACAAGAAAGAAAATGTTCATAAAAATGCGGGCAATATTTAGTATACATAATGTTAAAATATAAAAGAAATAAGTATCGTTATAATCGTTATACATAAGTATAAAATAAGTATCCTACATTAACCCATTTTTGCCCGAATTAATTTTTTTCTAAAATTTGAAAACTAATTTCTTTTTTCTTCTTTATGTACGTTAAATTATTAGCTTTTGAAAGAATTAAAAAAAATGTTAAAAAAGAAAGATTTTCGCCACGTTCCAATTTTGAAACACTGGGCTTACAGAAATATTGAAGTGAACAAAATAAAACACTGAACATTCTAATTCCAAGTTGTTTCAATATTGGAACACCGGGAAAATGGGCTAAGCACTTTTTTTAATGCAATTGAAAATAAAATCGGTAATAGATTTATTAGTATTAGTAGGGGTTAGAGATTTATTAGTGTTCCATTAAAGCAACAGAAAATCTCTCGCAGATATTGCTAAAATTGTAAACAAAAGCCAATCAACTATTCAAAAAGTTATTAAAGGAAGTAAAGCTCAAGGAAACAACAAAACTGCAAAACAAACCGATAGTGTGGTGCGCAAAATATACGGAGAGGTCAAGAAAACTCCAAAACGCAGTTAAAATAGCTGAAGACATTTACTAAGACGCACGGTGCTCCAGTAAGGGCATCGACAATTAGAAAACAACTGAATAAACATGGACTTCATGGAAGAATGTCTAGAAAAAAATCATATATTTCCTCAGTAAGAAGTACTAAATGTAAAGATTTTGCAAAAAAATTTAATATTTAGCGATTAAAGTAAATTTAAAATTTTTGAGTGAAAATCAAGGGCAAAGGTCTGGAGAACAAGAAATCCACAGAACATTAGCGCTACACGGCGGTGGGTTTTTGTTGGTTTGTGGTTGTACATATGTGTCAGCTGCAGGAGAAGGTAATCTTGCATTTATTGAAATTACAATGAATAGTTGAGACTACTGACAAATTTGAAAGTAAGTGCTGAAAATTTAGGACTTTAAACAAGACAACGACCCAAAACACACTGCCAGTACTGTCCAGGACACAGAGAACACAGAGGCGTCAATTTTGGCGTTTCAAAATAGCTACAATCAGCTAAAAAGGCAGGTATATTAAAAAGAGAAAGAAAATATTTTCTGGTAGTAAATTTGTAATGTGAAAAAGCAAAGCACTGTATACAACAAGAATTTTGTGGACAAAACAAAATAAACAAAACAATTTGATCTAGTTTTGGATATTATCCCTACGGGCTGATTTCGGTCAATTATATTTTCTTCTTTAAATGATGTAAATGAAAACAATTTACTTCATCAATTTGCTCTACGTTTCGTCGATGTGGGTTTTCGACTTCTTCAGGAGCTATTTTATTACGATAATTTATCTTATTTTACATCATTTGTTATTATTTAAAAATATATTGTAATTAAAACGGGAATAACACGACACCAAGTTAATTAAAATAAATTAATAAAAAATTACAATTGTATAAATATAAAATAAATCACAGAATCGTCAAACTTATAACTACGGATATCACAGAACTATTACTTGTAATTAATTGCAGGCATGTATTGGAGCTTAGTATTATTTCTATCTTCTTTTGTGTTGAGAGTGTTCAATAGTCGTTCCTGTATTCTCAAGCTCGACGAAACGTAGAGCAAATTGATGAAGTAAATTGTTTTTATTTACATCATTTAAAGAAGAAAATATAATTGACCGAAATCAGCCCGTAGGGATAATATACAAAACTAAATAGAAATCTGTAATTGGTCATAAATATAACCTAATACAAAACAATTTGAGTTAGAATATTTGAATTGAAAGTTTGTTTATATGTTTGTGATTTTAATAACTAACTAAATTGTATTTTAATAATTGTTATACTTTCTTGGTATGCATTGTGGAGTTTGTGCATTCGTTAGATGATATAAATGCATTTTTTTATGGTTGTATCAAACAATACAAAAATACTCTGTGCCAAAAATTAATTTTATTGCGTCAGAAAAATAGTAACATAAAGAAAACAAAAAGGCAGGTTCCAAAGAAAGAGACAAGAAAAAAACTAGACTATCTTTGCTCTTCTGTCACCTCTGTTATACTCTGTGGTCCAGGAGTTGCTTTTGTGCCTAAGCAAATAAATTCACCTCCGCAATATCCACCTGTGAAAAATTTTCGACAGGAACATCAGAAAAAGAAGAAATTTATCCAAAGACGAACTCCAAACAGCATTAACGGAAGAGTGGGCAAGATTACTAGAGATGTAACTGAAACTTTTGTAAATTCCATGAAGAGGCGACTAGAAGGTGTAATAAAACTGAATGGACGACCAATAAAACATTAACTTTTAATTTTTGGATTTTGGTAATATGTATAAAATAGGTTGTTATCTTTCAAATGTACATACCTACATATACTTATGTTTAATTGTTTCTCTCAGGTACTAATTCTTTTTCCATGAAATTAATTTTAATTTTAAAAATTTTTTTAAATAACAAAACATTAAACCTTACATTAAACTTTAAGTTGATTCAAACTTAAGTATATACTATATTTGTCATTATAATAAAAATATTTTGCTTCATAGATTGAAAAGGGAAAAGGGTAAATTTTGACTCTAACTGTATAAAGTACATAAAATTACTTAACCCTTAAGCGAACAGCAGGGACTGATCAGGCATTTTTGAACATTTTTATAGTTTTTTACTTAGATATCTTAGCTAAGGGGCTCCGCATAAGCTTATAAATTCCTCAATGAAGGTGTTTTGTACAAAAGAATTTCAAAAAAAAAAACTGTTTTATAAAATTCTTTTATTCGAAGTTGCCTTCTAGTTAAATATAAAAATTTAATTTGAAATTTATTTTTGTGTACTATATTTAACTAGAAGGCAACTTCGAATAAAAGAATTTTATAAAACAATTTTTTACTCGTAAGAGGAACAAATTCTCATTAAAAAAAAAACTTAATTTTCTTTATCTGTAGGCTTGGTAATTACTCTCAACATGTTTGTAACACCAGGGCCCAGCCAATCAATCAAATCAACGTTTCAGAATTCAGAATAAGGTTGATGGAAATGAAGACGATGCTTCTGATATTGGGAACGAGTTAGATGTTAATAATGAAATTGAAGATTTTTAATTTAAATCCATACAAAATATAAAAAGTCCCAGCTAGTCCCTGGGGTTCGCTTATATGAACACATTTTGGCGTTTGCTTAAGTGATAAAAACATAAAAAACTAACAATTTTCAAACATATTAACTTTTCCATTCCTGACTATAATCGTCACAATTAGAAAAGACAGCGTAAAACAATAATAATTCCTAAGTGTGTTTATGTACATACATACATAGATATGTATGTATGTTTCAGTTAGAGTTTGTTTATTTATATTTACATTATTAAAAAGAACAATATTTTAAACTAAAAAAAAAAGTTCATAGTTTCTTATTGCTGCCTGCAATCAGTCGTTCACTAAACGCCATTTACTGAAAATGAAGATGAAAAATGTTGCAGAACAAGTCAAGTAATCGTCTCCCCCTGGCATTGAAAATTGTTATTCTGTTTTGTTTATGCTTTTCTCTGTTTGCTTTTTGTTTTGTTTGTTATTTTTGCATTTGAAGTTCTATGCCCATGCCAAGTTCAATAACCTTTGACTTTGACAGAGCACAACAATAACAACTACAGCAATACAAAAAAAGCATGACTAACACTAATGCAAAAACAACAATAAAAACCAAACATGCAGTTTGCTCCCATCATTTTTCGCCAACAAAAAGAGACATTTTAAAAATAAGCACAACTTTTTTTTATAATGCAGTTATTGCCATTATTGTTGTAGCTGTGCTTTTATTTGGAGACTCATTAAAAAACAACTTTTGTCCCCTCTAATATAGAGACAGACCAAAACAAATGTTTAAGCATCCCATAAAAAAAGCTTTCCGTTTTTGTTTGCCCTCTATAGATTAACAAAACGCAGAGTTTTACAGAGAGTGCAGAAAGAATTGTTGGTTGAGAAGTGTGTAGACGACGACTAATAAATAGCAGCGCAATTGTGACTGTTGTACTGGGAAGAAATATATGTATGTATGTATTCTTATTTTGTTAGTTTGAATGTAAGAGCAAAATAATGCAATAATAATACAAAATAATATACCTACATAAATCCATCCATTTGTACATACATACATATGTATGTAAGTAAAAAAAACTTGTTGACTGCTTGCTTGGGGATCACTCATTCTGATTTTATTCATTTGTGATTTTGTTGTTTTTGTGTTTTCTGCGTTTCTCTATGAAATATTATGTAGAAGAACTTTAGAGCAGAGCTTTGAAAGAACTCTAAAGACAGACTTTAATACAAATACGAAATTTTTACAGTAACATTTGACACAACCCAGCAAGCCATATGAGTCCGAAAGGAGTCTTTTCTAACACCTGTTCCGGAGCGTTCATGCTCTTTATGAGCCCAAAAAATAATCATTATTGCTCCGAACCCTTCAGAAAAGAGGGTCATTACATTCGAAAATGGTCCGTCAGAAAGAGCTCTTAGATGATGTCAGAAGAGAGTCTTTTATGAGGGGTTTTTGGGGTCAGAAAGAGCTCTTAGATAATGTCAAAAAAGAGTCATTGCAATTTTCAATACAACAAATTTAATACTTTTTTTTAATTTGTTTTTACTTAAACAAAAAGGGATTTCATTTACAAATAAACTAAATTAGAATTGGAAAAAAATTAAATAAATTGTATTTACAGTCAAAAAAAAAATATATAATGGAATTCATTTAAATAAAATATATAAAAATGGTAAAAAAAAATTAATTTTTCAAGCAAATTTGTCTTTCGCTCCAAAATAGCTTTTTAGTTAGACTCTTTTTTGACTCCTTTTTCGGAGCGCTCCTAGAATGGTATGCTGGGAAGACTTCAATTTGTAGCGTGTTACCAACCGAAAAAAAAAACATTTTGACAGCTGACACTTAAGGTTAGTAAATAAGTACATACATACATATATACATATGTGCATATGTATGTAGCATAAATTGTTGATAAATACACAGTTTTTTAGTAAGAACTTTGTTTAACAAAAATAAAACAAAGAATTTATATGAAAATCATTCAAATGTTTAATGTATTGGAATAATGATATTGAAAAATTAAACGACCATGCACACATCCGAGCAAAACTAAATCCTATACATACTCGTACATGTACATATTCTGGCAAAAAGGTGGACAACCATTGGTGGGTTTATTTCGTTCAGAGATGAGCATATTGCACTAAATTTTTAGTGCACAAAAAATCAAATAATTAGTGTTAGTGCTATTAAAATTTCATCACCACTAAATGCTTAGAGGTTGTGAAACATCAAACCATTTAGTGGTAGTGAAAAAGAAAGTTGCACTACCACTTAGTGAATATTGGTAGTGAAGTTGTTAGTGCACTAAATATATAGTGCATTATGCCCATCTCTGATTTCGTTAAACGTGTTTTGCATTTCAAAGAAGTAATCGATTCGATCAGCTCTGTATAGACTTTAGCGCGGCTAATTTACAGCTGAATTTTGTGAAATTATTCGATTGGGAAATTTGAATTGCAATAAATTAATTTTCTCGGAGGCTGTGTGTGAGATCCTGTTGATACCACATATCAGTGATAGCCAAATCATCAACGAAAGGCCAACATTTAATTGTATACATCTCTTGATATTATTATTTTTAGTTGAACTGTTAATTTTTTAAATGTATGGTATTTCTTTAGTCAGGCTCAAGTTCATTAAATTTTCATTAAATTTAATTTTCATTAAATTATTTTTACTGATATTGTTATCCATTCAGAGTAATTGCATTTCCAGCTGAGTTTTCAAAAAAAAAACAACACAATCAAGCCTCCAGACCACATAGCGAACCATACGGTATCACAAAGCCATCTCTCAACAATTGAATCCACGATTTTCAGAAGACAAAATTTAGCTTGTTGACATATCCAAATGAAATTGGACTTTGTCGTTTTAACTTTTAATGTTTAATATTCTCTCTAAAAACTCGCAACTTTATATTCTTTTCCATAACTGTCAGCAGAGTCTGTAGGGATCAATTTAACTGCAATATGCTGAGAGATAAATTCGCATGGAAGTTCTTTCTTATTTGAATCAAGTAAAAAAGAAGAAAATTATAGACATTTTTGATGCTGTTGTTGTTGTAGTTGAACTTGTCGTTCTATATGTATGTACATATATTGAAGATCATCAAAGGTGGCTTGGCTTTGTGTTGAATTGCAACAAACAATTATAATTTTATTGCACAAAAATGCAATTTACTTAACTTAATTATAAAATAAAAATAAATTATAAATTAAATACCTATGTAATAATACAAAAATAGTATCAAAATACAGATAGATACATAATTACAAAAGAAAAATAACAGATTTTATTAATTAGCTTAAAGTGGAGTAAAATGTCAATGAAGAAAACTTTTAAGAAATATGTATCTATGTCTATTACACGACGCGTCGCGACATTTCCAATTAGCGCTTTTAAATAAATTAAAAATTTAATTTGTTTCTGTTTTACAATTACGAGTTATTTTAACCTACACCTCCATAGTGGGCAGGGTATATTAGATTTGTGCAGATGTTAGTAACGCCTTAAAATATTAGTCTAACACCCACCTTAAAGTATGATCGACTACTCGACTCACACAGCCACTAAATTGTTGGATGATCGGTCCATAACAGGTCATAGCACCTATTTCTTAAAAACAGTTTTTGTAAATATACTGGTTGTAAGGTATTATATGGCCAGGCTTGATCGGCTATATGTTTTGTTTTTTAAGACTTTTATGTCCTCTTTTTGGCCCGTCAATATTTTGTCCAGTTAGCATAAACTCAAAACATTATCGAAATAAGTTGGTAGCAACAAAATCAGGAGAAAAAATATGTTTTCAATTTTAATTTATTTTACATATAAAGAGTGATTTTTTAGAAGCTTTCGGATTCGATTAACATACAATTTAGAGAAATGTCTGAAATCTTTATTTCAATATTATTAAATTCAAAGCTTAAAGATGATTTCATGTAAATGTTGTCCGCGGCTACGCCTCAAGTGTTCATACGCTGGCACGCTCTCTCCAACATATCAGCCGATATCTCACGAACAAATTCTTCAATATTAGCTTCCAGTGCGTCAACCTTGCTTGTCCCTATAGTATATGGGCGTTAAATCACATGGGCCATTGTTTCGCCTGTTGTGTGGCACCATCTTATTAAAACCACATGTCAGCCAATTACAGCTCTTTTTTGTACGGTAGCGCTCGCCATTCACAGAAACGTTTCTGCCTTCTTCGTCGTTGAAAAAGTGGGATTCAATGATGCCGCCAGCCCATAATCCAAACGAAACATAGCATTTTTTGGCCGTTCTTGATTTGTTTCTGGCTGCTGTTCATAATTTTGCTTATTTAGGTATCTATTCAACCAGAAATGAGCTTCGTTGCAAAACACAATTTTCCGTGGATCCTCATCCAACTTTTCGAGCTCCCATTTACCAAAAGTTAGCCAATATGATAGATCGTGTGGCACTAGCTGCAGTTTAAATAAAAGGTTTTACACCCAAATCCTTCCGCAAAACTTTCTACGTAGTAGAGTAACACAAGCCCAATTGCTGCGAACGGAGTCGAATCGATAAATCAGGGTCATCAACAACACTGGCGATATTTTCTTCTCCTAGTATGCGTAGTGGTTTAATGTGAAACTTAGCTACAAGATAAAAGAAATGCTCGATCTATTTTTATTAAAAAAGTTCAATAATCTGCTGGCGTTGTTCGTTTGTTAGTCGCTTCAGAGTTAAAATACCAAGAATATGTTTAACAGTAACATGTTACGCGAAAATACCTGAGCCAACAAAATCAGTGTTGCCAAAAAGAAAGATACCTCAAAATCACCCTTTATTTCTGTTAATGTAGTAATGAAGGAATTTCACGCTTTCAGAGGTTCCATCTGTGATCGTCTGGCCAGATTTTAGCAGCTCATAATAGAGCATTACCTTAGCGCCATGAATATATGGATTGGTTATCGATTCGGCTGGTTGGCTAGGCTTCACAAACGATATCTTATGCTTCGGGTTATCATAATTGATTAATTTTTAATGCAAGTAAATCAAGCAGCATTTCGGTCATGCTAAATCATCTTTTAATGTCTCTCGGCTTCAATCCATATGGTAAACAATTTCCCTGCTTTTGGATGAATCCTGCAGTTCGAAAACGTTTTTAAATAGTTGCTTGAGTAGCTTGCAATGGTTTTGCAAGCTTTTGTTGAGTATAACAATAATATTTATTATACAAGTTTGGCGATACAAAGTGTTAAAAATAGTTACGGTAATTTAGCGGCAGGGGCATTTTGTCTTATTTCGGTCACTGTATCTCTTGTTATTTCGATGGCAGGATTTTAATGATAACGGTAATTTCAGTCTTACTTATTAATTTATGCATGTATGTATGTATATTGTATTGCAGTTTAAGTTTTACATGTTTTGATAAATTCCATTACGGAAAACAAAAATGGATTTTTTCATAATTTAGTATTATTAAAAGGATTACGGTAACTGTATTTACGAGATAACGATATTTCGGTAACGGTTATTGCAGTTTATTCGATAACGGTAGTTATCCTTGCTTTAAAGCTTTCCTATGATGTCTACTGCCTGACGTCTTTATTGTATTTCCGCTCTATACTGTCTTGACTGTTAAAGTTCAGTGTAAATATTTATTGCGTTAGCATAAGAAAGAAATAATCCTTCAACAACGTTAAAATACATTGTGTCGAATATGTAATTAAAAGCTTATATGGGCAACTTCAAAAATTTACGGCACTAAGAATTTTTTTTTAATTTCTTTTTGTCTGACATCAATGTCGATTTGCGTGTGTATAAACCGATATTTGAGCATGTGAAATCTGTTCGTGTTAATAATTTTTACGGCGGTTTTAAATTAAAAATTAAAAAAAATATAAAAATTAAAGTTTTTGAGGTTAGAAAAATTTTCCTCCATAAAATTTTAAATCTTTCAAATTTTTTTTCGTGCGTTTTCAATTTTAGTATCAAGCTAGTAAAGTCTTCTATTCGATGTACGTCTCATCGTACATAAAAGTTCATAAATTTTTGCGTTTAAGAATTTTAATGTGCGTTTTCGCCTCGGAGGTACCCTTTATAAAGTCACTCACATCACGCAATACACTACCCAACTTAAAAGACAATTCAGATTGTCAGACGCAAAAAAGATAAATTTTTACAAAATTTACGCTAATTTCTTTTAAGTTTGTGATCTCCGTGATACGTTATTGGTGCGCTGACACCAACTTGATATACCTCAAATTTTATAAAATTACGTAGTTTTTTTAATTCTCCGCTTAAAACTCATTTCTATTAAACGGCCCAAAAACCCTTTGTAAAATCTTCAAATAGTTCAAAATTCGGAAAATTTCCGTTCCACTTGTAAACCACATGCAACTTTTTTTTGTGGATATATCCTCCAAGTCTAGTGACTATATTTTGTATTGGTTTGGATTTGAAAGCTAAAAACTATTACAAAGAAAACGGAATGGATGAAAAAACTTTTGCAAGTTTCAAGTCGTTTTTTTAATTTTTCGAATTTTAGATGACCACCAAGGTCATTAAGGTGAAGACTTTTCAACGAAAAACTTTGCACGTCATATCCTTCAAGTATAGTCATCCAAACCCTGTACAACGTTTTTTTCAATTCATAAAACTTAACGAAATAAGAGCAATAGTATGTCGGTTTCAGCAGGTGCTCAAAAAATTTGAAATACCCCATATACATTACATTACATTATATAGAAGGCATTCCAACTCACCGCTCAACGTATATATGTATGTACATGTCTACTTAGACTCTGAGTACATACTAAAAGTATGTTTGAGTATATACAAAGTAATGTATGTATTTATTGTCTGGTACTTCGGCAAAAGCCTTTGCAGCAATAATTTAAAAAAAATCATATTTGTATACTATGTATGTATGTATATAGTTATATGCATTTGTATGTACATATATGATTTACTTTGGCAAACATGTACTATAACATAGTAGTAAATATTATTGTAACAAATATCACGTGTGTACAATTTATGTACATACATACATACATACATACCTATAGTAAAAGATTAATAATAATGGCTTCAGTGTCTGAATCAAAATAGTGGTGACCATTTTATATTTTATTTGAGAGCAATTTTTCCAAACACGATTTGTTTCGTTAGAGAGTTAGTAGAGTTGTACTCTATAAATTGTTATTTATTTTATACACAATTTAACTGTCTGCAATATCTATGAAGTGGAGGCTGTGTTGTAAAATATATTCACTAATTTTCGTAAGCATTTACTCCTGTACATCAGGGTTGGCAATTTGTAATTTCACAAATGTGTTACAAAATGCTCTATATGTTTCAAATTACCAATAGTCGGGACGCTTTTATAACCTGGGCTTTGTTTTGCTTAAACTAAGCCTTAACTGATTTGGATGTGGGCTTGGCAACATTGATTTGCATAATTTCACATAAGAGCGGCGTTTCTTCTCTGGCAAAGGGTAGGATTTCAAACGCAGCGCTTATTCAATAAATTGGAGCAACATCAATTGAAGCAAATCAATATTCATATCACTAACGAACCTTCACCATTCTTCACGTTTTGTTTTTTTTTTTTTTTTTTTTTGTCAAATTCTTTATTCTATGACATTTGAACCTTCGTTCATTTCATTTAATCAACGAAAATTCCCCCAATTTTCCAGGTGTTGTGTCTTAGCAACACATAACTTACTTTTAGCATTCTGTTTGCTCAATAAATCTAGTTTCTACCAACTACGAGCTTTTAATCCAACTCTTTCTAAAAAATATTTATAATTGTGCGACTAGTGACAGATGAAAATGATTTGCCTCTGTGATTTTGTTGAAAGTTCTTTGTTTGGAACAATCCATCATTACTGCCATTTCACTCATACTTTTTACTTGTTTTCAAAGTTTCAAAATTATATTTTTTTTTTCAAATAAAGCTCAGTGCTTTTCACTTTCTAGACTAAAGGTAATTGAAAACATAGGCTTACATAGAAACATAGTTTTGATATTGCTTCTATTACAGTGATTTTTTTGTTTTCAAAGCTCCATGAAAAGAAAACTAACAGGAACTTAAATTAAATAAAATAATTTATTGCAAAATTGAGAAACCTATTTATCACTACTACAGCATGGTATACAAATTTCAATCACGTTTTTCTGAGAAATTTAATAACTGATTGTAACAGAACAGACATAATTAAATTTGCGCGATTAAGACTCGGACATTCGAAATTAACGCACTATACATGTCCTATCCAGAATCCCTCCCACCTGCTGATTCACTGCCCTAAATTTACTACTGAAAGAAGGAAAATATTTAACGAAGCGGACTCAATTAGAGCCCTACCTAACTCTTCCCCTGAAAGTATTAAACAAATTATTAATTTCCTAAAAACAACAAATATGTATAATTATATATAAATTATAATTATTTAATAATAATTTATAAACTTGTAAGTAATATTAATTGTATTATATTGCTCTTATCCTTATATTAACTTATAATTTGTAATTATTTGTAATTTCAAATAAAAAAAGGAATTTGAGAAAATATTCAGTAGTTTTTTTTTATAGCATTTTCAAAAAAAAAAAGTTATTTAGTGGACCCTTTAGAAAGCATAATAGTATATATTCACTATAACATCATACTGATGATTTTTAATTCGTTATTTTTTCAAAAACTTTTATAGCCAAGCGAGGAATAATATACCATTCCATTAATGTTTTTGTAAACAACATGGAACAATTAAGCAAATAAATCGATTAACTGGAGAGATAGGAAAAGCTGGGTTTCCACGTTTTGACCTGCACCTCTGGTTTTACCTGTGTGCGCTGGATTTACCATCTCGATATCCGCTAACCCGATGGTACGAACTTGGCCAATATATACAGATGCCTTGATATATGTTTGGTTAATTAGAGAATATGAACTGAAAAGTAAACATATTGCATTTACTCTCAGAGACAGAACCTGTTACTTGCCATGAACAGAAGACTTACTTGGTGTCGCCATAGACAAATTCAAGAAACTTCACTTGAATTTAAAAACCTCTAGTATTCACTGGTTAATCGATCACCATTCACAGCTAAGTCTTGACTATAAAGTCATCCTGTATAAAACCAATTTGGACATATGGAATCCAAATATGGTGAACGACTAGCAATTCCAGTATTGATCTTAGACAGAGGACCCAATTGAAAATTTTTCGAACCACTACGAGCAGCATGGCACATAAAAAATGGGAATATCCATAGGGACAGCCGAATCCGTACCAAAACCTGTGCAACAATATTATATTCAAATATGGCCTAATGCGTTGCAAATCTTCCTTTTGTTTCATAAAATATTTTTAGAGCTTATTAATTCCTACAAAATTACCGCGAAAAACTACAAAACATTGTTACGAAATTATATGTAAGTTTAAATTTAACATTTTATAACGACTGGTATTGGCTGGGCATTCTAGACAAGGATTTTTTAGTATCTTTGCTCCGAACCACGTAAAGATGATGTTAGTGGATAAATAGACTAACAGGGCCACTGAAGTTAAGTTATTTGAAGTTAGTTAATTGTGAGTCATCGCTGACTGAACATCAAAGCGTTGTCAAACTGTTTTTTTTTTCTATGGTTACATTTAAATAAATAAAGACCAGTTATAATTTTAAACTACTTGAAGCTTTTATTTTACAATCAAAAGGAATGCAGTTTATTTAAAGGAAAAAACATCGTTTTTTAAAGGTAAAAACGTAACAATGTATAAACTTAAGGTATGGACACAATTGGCAAATATTTACTCAGAAAAGCGTAACAATTTGTTTTAGCACAAATTTGTTTGACGTTGTCTATTCTTACAAGAGTTTTGCAAGATCAAACAAAATTTGTTGTGTCCTGTCCTAAATAAACGACTTCAAATATATTTTATTTAGTGGTTGCGTATTTTTCGGCAAATATTTGCCAAGTGTGACCGTATCTTTACTTTCACGTTCTAAATTATTGTCCAACTCAAATTGCCTATTAATTGCAGTTAACCAAAAATAACGCGTGATACAAGTAGAAATACTTATTTAATAACCTTTTTTTGACAGATCACGTGTGAGTTGTGTCATGCTGTCATGTTATTTTTCTTTAGTGTTGTTTGGCATTTCATAATGGGAAGACTTAAACTGGAGGTCCACAACTCGCTTTTTAGCGTAAACGCGTTTATAGCTCTAAACGTTTTTAACGTCAATTATTTCAAGTTACATGTGAAGATTTTTCGCGGCCTAATGAGCGTACTCTTCGCAACACCATCACCCATTTTGAGACCAAGCATTCATTTTTAGATAATATTCGACCGAATAGACTACGTACAGCACACTGTGAAGAAAATATAGCGGCCGTAGCTGAAAGTGTACACCAAGACCGTGGAGAGTCGATTCGTCAATGGCGAACGTTATCGTGCCATGATAACCGACTATTTGATGCCTGAAATTTAAGCTCGTGATCTCGGCGACATTTGGTTTCAGCAAAATGTCGCCACTTCCCACACATTGCATCAATCAATGGATTTATTGGGAGAACACTTCGGTGAGCACATAATTTCATTGGCCAATTTTTCCTGTGGGGATATGTAAAGTCTAAAGTTTATGCGGACAAACCCACTTCGATTCAGGCCTTGGAGGAAAACATGACGCGTGTCATTCGCCAGTTACCAGCCGAAATACTAGAACGAGTCATCGAAAATTGGAGTCAACGGATAGACCATCTGCGACGTAGCAACGGCCAACATTTGATAGACATAATCTTAAAAAAATTTAGAATTTCTGTTTTTTTTCCTTTTGAAAAATTAGGGAACCTCAAGAAAATATGTATTAAGAAATAATGCAACAAAAAAACAAACAGGACATATTGATCATACCCCCTGTGGGACAAAAATTACAGTTAATAATTATAATCATATAAAATATGTATGAAATGTGCTATCCTTATGTCCACCATTGTAGAAACACTTTTTCGTTGGTTTTCTAATTAATTTCACAAAATGTTTTAATAAATGACTAATAGCCTTTTCACAATTGTCAACATCTAACATCTACCATCAATTTGCGAAGATGTTGAAATTTTCCCATAAGAAATGTACAGAGCTGAAAATCAACATCTTCGCAAGATGTTTCTAAATCATTTTGTTCCCATTTATATGTTCCGATATTTTCAGTGTCATCACTAGTAAAATTGATATTGAAAATGAAATTTAAGTTACATCACTAACAAAAGTGACATTTATAGTCAACAAAAAAAAAAAAAAATTAACAAACAAAATGAAATTTGAATTTTATAAATCATCATCTTCCTCCAGTATACATTCTATTAATAGCCCTATACAATAACAATGCAATAATATCTGGGTTTGCTCATTTTAATTTTTAAAAGCGGCGTGGTTTTTGTTGCTTTTGTCAACTTAAATAATGGTAGATGTTGCAAGTGTGGAATGCATGTTTCACATTTTCAACCTAAATATATGCAAGTGTGAAAAGGCTATAAGCATTATTATTAAAAAAAAAATCGATTCATCTAAAAATGTAATATGTATTTAGAATATATTCAGTTATTATTAAATTTCCCAATAGAAAGACAATGAAGCACGCTTGATATTAGGAACTTCATTATAAAAACCAACAATTAAGAACTCCCAGCTTGGCAAAACACACGAAAACAGCCAGGAAAAAATACTGCCAGACAGATGTTGTTGCATTCATCATTTTGTAAAGAATCAACTTAAAAAACGAGACAGAAAAAGCTTTTATTTTAAAACATCATGGTTGTTTGTTGCTTTTAGTTTTAAGGGTCATGAACAAAAGCTTTAATGCAATTTGTTTCTTCTTTTTTTAGGAAATGTTTGTTGCTTTTATGTTTTGTATTCAAAACAAGGAAACGACGCGTTGTTTTTGCGGCTGCTGTGTTGTTGTTGGTTGGTGTTATTTCATTAAAGGTGTCTGTAAAAATGAAAGCTTTTTTGGCTATTGTTTGACCACTTGAAATGTTAAAACATGTTTTGTTAATGTTTATACAAATGTTAGTAGAGAGCTAACAAACCAGAACCCAACAAATGAAATAAAAAGTAAACTATTTAAATTAATTACAAGCCCTGCCTTAGCTGTTAATTAGCTTTACAACTTTTTATTTATGTATGTACATGAAACATCCGGTCGTGGCTAAAAAGTCACGTTTTTTGTTTTTGGCATAGTTTTCTTTGTACATATGTATGTATGTAGGTATAAATGTCTGTTGTTATGTTCGTTGCTTTTTGTATTTGAAGTTCAACAAACTTTCAAAATTTAATTTACACAATTTAACAGTTACAATTTTGCAATAATTACCCGTACCTATATTTATTTTTCTGTGTAAGTTCCCTACTCGTAATATGACAATACAATGAGAAAGCTTTAGGCAAAGAATAATCATAAAGAGCTTTAATTGTTAAAAAAAAAGTCTACCGTAATATATGTACATACATACATACGTATGTACATATGTATATTTATTGTTTTATGGCGAATATTTTCAGCAAACACTTGCACTTATTGTTGTTGTTGTTTGTTTAATATTTACAATGAAAATGAAATTCTTTCTTTCTTAATAATTTACGCGTTTAATTTGTTTTTATTGTTGTTGTCAATTGTCGTTATTTACTGTTATAAACAGCTTTACACATTATTACGTTGTACTCGCTCATTCATGTTTGCTATAGACAGGCAATCAGCCAGCCCAGCAGGCCACAAAAAAATAATCATAATTTTTCTACTTACACGTTTTTTTTATTCCTTTTTATGTAGGTATGTATGTATGTATAGCAAAAAAAAATCTATTTAAATTTATCAACAACACTTTTTTATACCTAGTTATTATTTTAATTATTTTTATTTTATACAAAACTTGTACCTATTTAATATTAAATATTTTTCTTATTATTCTTTCATGATCTTTCTTAACAACCACCTTCACCGGCTAAACTGTTTTTAAAAACTGCCAAAAAAAAAGTTCTTTTCATATTTTTGTAACATTGCTGCACAGCCACTCGTACTCACTACTACACAATTGTTTGGGTTTGTTCTTAGTAAAAGCTTTTCTGTTTTACTAAATATTCTTTATACTTGGCTGAGCTTTTGAAGTCTGTTTTTTCCCATTTGTTTTATTTTTAACTTTACTAAAGTGTATGTACATATGTAAATGTATGAATGTTTGGTGGTTTCGTTGCGTTTTAAAGCTTTTTTTAATACTTATCGTGTATTTTTGAAGTTGCATGTAATTATTAATTATAGCTGCCAGATTTGACGATTTATCGTTTAAAAAAATAGCACGTGGCGATTTTTTCTTTGAAAGTGACGATTCAAAATTTATTCATTTAATAACTATTAATAACTAAATTTAAATAAATTTTGAAGAAATGTTGCTGTTTACACGAGTTTGAAGCATTTTGAAGAGCAATTTTGAAGAAAATTTCAATGGTGTAAATCTAGCTTAAGTGAACAAATTATTGGACTGGTTCATCAAAACCCATGCCTGTACGACAAAAGAGAAGCCAAGTACAAAAGATTTTAAACACAAGGAAAAGATATGGGACAATATTGCAAAGCAAACAAATTCATCAGGTATTAAAAGGCAACATTTGTTTTCTTTGAAATAATTTTTATCTTCCATCTTCAATTATTTAGTTACGAGAATGCAAAATAAAATGGAAAAGCTTGCGGGATAGGTATAGGAAGCAGAAAGTGGCCGATGACCTTCCTTCGGGTTCTTCGCAAAAGCTTGGAACTCCGTGGAAGCATATGCCTTCTGTTGGCCATCATCCTTAACACAAGTAAGTTTTCCAAATCATCCCACTCATCAAAATAACTGATTTTTAAGTTTAAATATTTTATTTTAATTTTTAATAAAAAAAATCACAAACAACAATGTCCAGCTGTTACAATAAACAGGGTCGTTTTAATTATTTGTTTGATAACCCTGTTTTTATCGTTTTGACATAACGTTGCCGCTTTTGTTTAGGGATGGGGTATCAGCGTTAACGTTCAGCGTAAAAAAACGTGCCGCTTACCGCCAGTATTTAGGGATTGCTCTAAGTTGTTGGGTTTTTTGGTGTGTCAATTTTTCATGAATGAAATTATTTTTAAAAAGTAAATTTCAAAGTCTTTCTTTCGTCTTTCGGGCAATAATAGGTAACGACTCCGATATCCAGTTCACTTCAAGTTAAAAGTTAAAAAAAGTTCCAAATCATTTTCCCAATATTTACTCAATCCCTTATTATGCATTTAAAACCGCAAAGCTGCATTTTTCTTGAATTCCAACATGATTACGTTTCAATTTTTAAGAAAATTCGGAAAAATTATAATTTTGAAACACAAATCATGCTGGAAAATGATATTCTTATACAGGTTTAAAAGATTCAATAAATAAATGATTCAACTTTATTTAATTCAATTGCTTAACACTTGCTTTAAAATTGAATTTGTGCTTACTGGGCATTTCTTGCTTGATTGAATGAATACACGTACATTCAAGAGTCACTTAATTCGATTTTAATCATCATGAAATCTTGTCAATCCTTACACGGGGTTTTCAACAAGAACAAAATTATAATATTCAATATAATTTAAATGTTTTTTATTGTATTGGAAAGAGGTTAAAAAAAAATTAAATAAATAAAATAAAATAATAAATTTTCGAAAGTGGAGCTTATATGGGGGCTGTCCGGATGTTTTGCAGTAAAGAAGGTGCATTTGAATGCGCTCATGCGGCCTATGCCAATAGTCTTGTTTTCCATCAGGTTGACTTTTGTTTCGTCGTGGGTTTTACAGAAATGAAGGCGCTTTTTAATATTTCTGGCTGGCTTTTTCTTTTCACACTGGCTACTAAACCAATTATATTTAAAGCGCGTCTAACCGTCCAGGAACTGACATCCTTGCCAATACTTTTTGCAGCATTTTTCGGGGTCTTGATGTCCTTATTATGTAGCAAACATTCAATCTGCGGCCATCACCATCAGAAAACACTTTTGGTAGACCTTGGTTATTATTGCAAGCTACATTAGACGTTTTTTTTTTATCACTTAAGGTCGTGATACACTATCCTACACAATCGTCAATCAATTCATTCACTGGAAAATCTGACCGATTTCTATCACACTCAAAAAAAAAATCGCAACAAAGTCTGTCATAGGTGCCACACTATTACACAAAAAAGATGCAAAAACATATGTTTTTGCTAATGTAAACAAAAGCAGTTTTCCGCCTTTTAAATTAACTATTATTCATTGTATTTTGTTGTTATATGTGAATATATTAAATTGTATAAACTATACAAACAATTAAAAAATGTTAAACGTCTGTCCTTTTTATTATAATTTGTGCTTTAAATCAATGAAGCCGACATTGTTGTTTTCTTATCAGCTGTATTAGAAAATACAACTCTGATCGCATAGAAACTATCATTTTGTGAAAATTTTTAAAAACTTTTGCAAGTCTTATGAACACACAAGATTTTTTTGACATACCGTACGACTAAATAGGATAGTCAGTAGTGGCCTTTACCGTGGATTTGCTTAAGTTTAATTTTTCAGCAATTTTACGTCATGCAACCAATTTATCACATTGTTTTCAATATCAGTTGGCGTTTTTCTCATTTTTAAAGATCTTTTAATTTTTTTTTTAATCAAATAATCACTTAAAGGTCAAACAATAATGCACAAATAGAGAAATAAAAGCTGATAACGAGATCGCAACAAACAAAAAAAAAAAAAAAAACAACGGGTCAAACATTTTAACAGAGCAATATCTTGATAATGTTTATTTCTTGTACTGTGCAAAAGTTTCCGAATAGTGAATTTTTTTTTTTTTTTTTTGAAGCAATTTATGTGAGTTTTTGTGCTTTATAATTTAGAATAAAGTTCAATTAAATAAAAAAATACATATATAGATAATATACCTATATTTGTATTATTTTCCTTATCTTACTTCCTTAATGCAAAACATCCGACCAGTTTTGCTTCCCACTGCATATGCACCGATCAGCATTTGGTACGACAATTATTGAATTTCTACTTGTTAGTCGTTTTGTAAGAGATTTTTGCGCACTTATTTGATTTTGAATAAATAAGGCTATGTCAAAATATCTACATATGTGTCAAAATATTGCAACAGAATATCGTTTTGAGATTGGTCGTAGCATGAAAGTTATTTCTGCTGAATTTTGTATAATTTGGTAGACATTAATTATATTCAATATTCATACTACAGAGCTGTAATTGAATGATTCATTCAGAAAAGAATCATTCTTTTACAGCTCTGTCAGATACTCAATAATTTTTGTTAATAAATAAGAGCTTATCAACAGTTTTTGGTTTTAAGCAATTTCTACGGTCTGAAATTATGACTAACGTTTTGCTAAACATCAAGTATTTATAAAGAGAACAAAGTAAAAGATTCAAGTTAGACATTTAGACGCTGCCACCGTTCAAATGTGCTTAAATCTATTTATAAGTATATTTTTATTCAAACAAGTCTGTTAAATTATTAAACACTTTATATAGTTATTAATTTACATCTACTCTATATTAGGCAAATACCAAAAAACTTATTGCAAGCAAAGGAAATTAAATAGTTACAATAAAAATTATCAGGCGTAAAATCTGCGTAAAATAATTTGGCAAGAAATTAACGTTGGCTACATTTAATCAACTTCGTATTACTTCGATAGTGAAAGAAAACTATCGATAGTCAGTAAAAAATAAAACTATCGATAGTACTATCGATTGCTTTGCAGCTCTAGTGCAAAGTTTCATGATATTATCTGCATTATATTTGAAAAAAATTTAAAAAAAAAAATATTTGAAAAACAACGAGGTTGTCTGAAACTTTTTTAGTCTATAACACGGATCCTAATAAACCAGTTTTGCCGATTTCCAATACCAAACAAACATTTCATTGTTCTATTTTTTTTTTTTGAAGCTCTTTCGTGCTTTCAACACAAGGACAGACATGGTTATATCATCTCATACTTCGTTGTGTTGCAAACGGAATGACAAACCCTGTTTGTATGTCCCCATTTTTTTGTTGCTGGGTATAAAAAGTTCAAAGGTTGATTAAAGTAGAAAATTGCTTGGTAAAATCTGTTTTTTTTTGTTACAAGAATAAACATTAAAAATGTTTTAAATTTTTGTCTATACCAAAAACACTGTGCATTAAAAAAGCTTTTACTTAGCATGAAAATAAAAGTTTTATAAAGAACTTTTTTTTAGATTATACTCAATAAGCAAACATTAGAATAATACTTCGGTCTCACATAGCCTCGGTGGCGCAGTAGGCAGCGCGTAAGTCTCATAATCTTAAGGTCGTGAGTTCGAGCCTCACCCGGGGCATACGTTTTTGCAGTTTTTTTTATAAGAATTAAAAAACAAAAAAACGTATAAAATTATGTTAAACATCAACAAATTATTTTTAAAAATTAATACTAATTATTTATAATAAATAAAAATTTAATTATAAATTTTGATTTAATAGAGACATTTGCATGGAAAAACTTGTTCTGTAATAAATAATAATTAATGATAAATTGTCTACAGTAACAAACTAACTAATAGTTAATAAGTAAATATTAATTTATACATATTATGAACAGCAAGCTGGTTTTTTAAATGATGTGTTAATCGAATTTTGCCTTTGCCACTTCAAAATAAAATCACACATTTTATTCAAAAGGTGTGTTTTTTCAACTTTAGCAGAAAAACAATTGCTATTACATATTAATTTAAAATTTTTGTAAATAATGTTCTTTAAATGCACATTAGTTTTGATTAGTTGTGATGTTTTGAATACCTTGACTATTGCATGTTTAGTTTTTTTTATTTTTTTTGATTAATATTGTTGTATTGCAGATAGATTTAATTACAATTTATTAGATTAACAGCAGGTTTATAAAAGTTTACATTTGAGAGATTAACAAATATCAATTTAGCCAAATACATAAAGAATTGTTTATTTTAAATGTGAGAATTCTTTAAAAACACTGACAAACAATTGTCCCAATTTAGTTGCAAACAATTTACGAGTATTTATGGAGGCTTTAAGGGGTTTTATGGTTTTCGAAAAACTCATCAATCATAATATACGTTTTTCAGTTAATAACAAATTGTTTCTACTTAATATTTTTCTTTAATGTCTTTTTTTTTAATATTTATAGTATTTATTGCTGTCAGCAGTCTATCAACAATACATCTCTTGTTTTAAGAATTATGAAAAATGGCGATTTTAAATTGTTGGTTTTTTATTTGTTTGTTTTATGTACAATGTGAAAAAGTTTCCAGCATTTTGAGTTTTTCTATTGAAATGAAGCTTTTAGATTGAATGCTTAGTTTCTACAATATAAATGTTTCAAATTGTAATAAATATATTATCAAAGTTAGATTAAACAGGCGGTCAATCAGGAGTTCAAAATTGTTACATAAGGGAGGCCTCCATGGAAGAGCAAAGATCAACTCAGAGACTGACCAATTTCAAGTCAAGTCGTGCAAGTAAAATTCGCAACGGCCGGACAGTGTAAAAGAAACATACTCTGTCTCATCATGGCAGCTTCTATAGAAGTCATTGTAGAGGTGACAGACAGACCGTGTCCTATGATCACTGCCACGACATTTCGTATTCGATGTTACACCTTATCAGTCTTACAATCTTAATTGGACCAAATGACCCTTGCTGTCGCACAGCTGGTCTTAAGCATCCACCTACTTTGAGCGCATTTGTAGAGTTCATCTTGAATTCAATGTTTGCACGAGAAAAGCGGAATTGAAACCAATTGATTAGTTTACTCTGCTGGGAGTGAACCTCCTGATTTGGCTAATGAGTCTGCAATGCAGTACTCCGAGATATTTGTATGTGCCGGTATCCAGAAGAGTCCTACTGAGAAATGTCTCGCCATTGAATTACCAAAAAAATTACCGCCATTGAGTACCAAATTGGATGTCGTATAGACACCGCCAAGAGTTTTAAGGGCAGCCTAAATATCAGTATAAATACGAAAATCCTCAATAAATACTCGTTAAAACCTTGGGCAATTTGCGGCCCTACCTAATGATAAAATCTCAGCCAGAAGAACACTGCACTGGTTCGATAATTTTAAAGAGAGCCGGGGTTTGATTTCGAGTCATCTGTGAAGATCTTCAATTTTTCTGTGCCGGAAAATAAAATGCCTTAAGCTTAGAGGATACTGAAGTGTTTTAAACTTAAAGATGAATTTAGTCTACTATTAATTATTTAGGCAATTTACGCAACTTTTCACTCCACTTTGCCAGATATTTATCGATTTTGAAAAAGCTTTTGAAAAACTAAATCATAATGCAACGCTCTTACCTGCAAAGGAGTTCCACACAAAATATTAAGTCTTAAGGTAAGGTCACATTTGGCAAATATTTACTCAAAAAAGCGTAACCACTTGTTTTAGCACAAATTTTTTTTGACGTTGTTTGCTCTTACTGGAGTTTTGCAAGACAAACAGCATCAAATAATATAAAATTAAACATTTGTTTTGCTTTGGCCTAAATAAGAAAAGTTTTATTTTTTAAAAAAAGAATTCAAATACATGTCTACCTTTACACAAGACTTATGATTATGCAGAGATTTTGTTCTCTTTAAAGCAAAGTAAGTATGCAAAGTGTTCCACAACTGTATCACTTTTATCTTTGCATTGCTAAATACAACTTGTTAAAATAGGCCGCAGTGTTACAGCTTTCAAAACAATAAAGTTGGCATTTTTTTTATAAAATTATTATAAATATTTATAACATATTAATGTATACATTTCTTTTAATTTAGATACGGGAATCTTTCTTTCCAGGGAATCCACGCATCATAAAAAACTTTTTAGCAGTACCACTGATGTCGGTATTATAAGGTCGACTAGTTTAGGGATGGTCTTGCAAACTGTTGAGTCTGCAACATTATGCATAGCTGAAAGTAATGTCGATCATTTCCGAGCAAGCAGAGTAGCGGTTGATTTTCAGCCAACAAAACTTGACTGAAATCAGCTTGGATTTGTTTTAAACGAAAGCACTCTTTAAAATTAAAGTTTAGTAGTACAATTAATTCGGTCTCTATAATTTCTTTTTATTAACACGTCTTCACTATCGCCAAACAAAAACTCATGTCTTATTGGCATGTTAAAAGCTTTACTAGTTATAACAATATGAATTTGTAAAGCGAACGTTTACCTTGCAAATTGTTGACAAACTTATCTTAAAATTAAATTTTTGTGGAATTATTTGCAAATTACTATTTGCAATATTAATTGCACAAGCGCACGTACATAGAAGAGAAATTGCAAAGAGAATATAAAAATTTCAAAAAGCTTGCAAATTAGTTCTAAGGAACATAAAGCGTTGAAAATTGGCGAAAAATTGCATATATGAAAAGTGAAAAGTTGATGAGTTGTTTTGTGAAATAGAGATTTATTTAAAATTTCCTTTTTAGCAGTTAGTCCCAATTTACAGGAAGCAATTATTTAAGCTAAGCTCATTACCTTTTAGACATCGGGGTAAGGGGAAGTTAAGCCGAGTACACTCTTGACTGTACTAACAATTTGTGTTGCTCTCTTATTCCTATTAGATATGTGTGTGTATACATTCAAATAAAAATACGAGCGATTTAAGCAATAAAATTATGCTGTGTGAACACCGAAGAAATTTCAAGGAAAAAATTGTATCATCAATATTTTCAATAAAAATTGCTTCGTGTAAATTGGGACTTATTTTTGCTACGTTCCGAAAGAACTATTCCAGTATTAATGCATTGTACAGCATCGATCGATCTTTTAAGAACTAAGCAAATTCGTATGCTGTACTCAATGGCTTCTTTGAATAATATCTAACGTCATAGTTGAAGATTTAATAAAACTGGTACTTATGTAGTAGCTCTTTGAAAATTCGTTTATACTGAAACTTCTTTCTAGCTGTCAATTTAACTGGACTCCCCATTAATAATTATTATTATTAATAATAATTTTAAACAAAACACACATTTAAAACCTATTAAATTAACAATTTAATAGCTGTTAAAATACAAAGTAAATCGAAATTGGCGCCATTTACTTATGTAGTTGCAACAACATTCGTCTTTTATACAGTTTTTGGTCTGTGGTTTTTTCAATTTAATACTTGTCATTTAAAATTTTCTAAGATCTACTAATCATATTTTATTAATGCTGTTTGTTGTTGTTTTAAGTAAATATGACAGCTATCTTTAGATCCGAAATAGTGATAACAACAAATAATAATGTAGCAATTTGATACTGTGCTGCGTTCCAAGTGATATTTTTATTATTTGTGTTAAAACATTTGTAAATCAATGTTAAAGATATTGTATTTCAATTACATATGTAAAGGGTATTTTTTTTAGATGTATAGAATTTTAAGTTGGCAACACTTTTTTAACTGGGCATTTCAACATGAACGACGCTTCCAAATTGTGCCAATCTATTTTGAAAATTCGGTGAATGGGCCCAAAACAAGATTGCCGTTGATCTCGATTTTCATAAGCGAATTTTGTTTAGTGTTGAAACTCACTTTTGGTTGAATGGATATGTCAATAAACCAACTGAGTATTTGGATTGTGTTGAGTTTAGACATCGTTGCATTTCGAAAAACTGACTGTTTGGTGGGCTTTATGGGCTGGTAGAATAATTAGTCCATACTTCTTTAAAAACGAAGCTGGCCAGAACGTTACAGTCAATTTGATTACTTTTTCGTTCATCAATTGAATAATCATGATGTGCAGGAGTTGTGGTTACAACAAGACGACGCAATATGTTACATGTTAAGGAAACGTTTGGTAACCGCATAGTTTCACGTTGCGAACACGTGAATTGGTCTTCAAGATCGTGCGATTTAACACCGCTTGACTATTTTCAGTGGGGATATGTACAGACGCTAGTCTACGTCAATAAGACCGAAACGATTGACGACTTGGAGGACAACATTCTCCGTGTTATTGCCGATACACGGCCACAAATGTTGGAAAAAGTCATGGAAATTGGGACCTCCAGATTAGACTACTTCCGAGCCAGTAATATACCAGAAGTCATATTTAAATTATAATGCCTGAAGATTATCTTTCAAATAAGAAGTAAATTTCTTGTCAATTTAAAAACATAATTTTTGTTTTATTCCATTTCAAAGTTCTATACATCTAAAAAAAACACCCTTCATTATTACCATTTAATAAGTAGCTTTTGTCTGTTGTTAAGATTAACATCATTTAATGTTCAATTTAGTGTTTCAAGATTTTTTTACACACTTAAAGAAATTTTAGATGAAACTAAAACAAAATTTCTAAAGTAAATTATCTTTATTTTGTTATACATAATTATAAATAGGTATAAACTTCTAAAATTATTGCAAAATACCCGACATAAAATTCAAATTTAATGCAAATACTGTTTATAAGTCTGGAAGCAGCACAACGGTCCTGTGGCGCAATGGATAACGCGTCTGACTACGGATCAGAAGATTCCAGGTTCGACTCCTGGCAGGATCGCAGCCCAAGCAAAATTTTTTTGTAAAATTAATTTTATTTATATAAAAATCTTATTAAAACTACTCAAGTATTTACGTATTCATATTTCTTAAAATACGGTCAGACATGCCAGATATTTACTCAAAAAAGCGTAACCACTATTTTTAGCACAAATTTGTTTGACGATGTTTAAGCTTACAAATCTTTTGTGAGAGCAAACAGCATCCACTTAAATAAAACTAAATTTTTTTGGTGGTTTGTCTTTAGGAAATAAAGTTTTCCAAATAAACACTAGAATTATAACAAATTTAATTTAAAGTAATATTTGCCGAAAAAGACGTAACCACTAAATAACATATACACATTTGAACTCGTCTATTTACTTATTTAAAAAAACTTTTCTTATTTAGGCCAAAGCATAACAAATATTTAATTTTAATTTATTTGATGCTGTTTGATCTAGCAAAACTCTTGTAAGAGTAAACAAGTGGTTACGCTTTGTTTGAGTAAATATTTGCCAAATTTGACCGTACCTTTAAACACAGTTTTACACGCATTATTAATATTTAACTAAATTCTTTACAGTTGACACAACAAAAAAAAAAAAAACTATTCAACAAATTATAATGGGGTAAATATTAAAAACGATAAAGATCTTTAGCCCCGTAGCGTCGTAGTCAGTAATTATTATGCACTGTAACGCACTCCGTTTGAGGCGATAACCATTTAAGCATATTAATGAAATAGTTTACACTACAGTTTTTAGATCACATCTAGAGTTATGCGAATGCGTCTAGAAAACCAACAACAACCACAACAATAAAGTATGAACAATTAAACTGAAAACAAACAAAAAAAAAAACAAAACGCTGTTGGTGGTTTGTTTCACGCGTCATGTCAAATAGATCAATTGGGCAGAGACAAATGTATGAATGAACATTTACAACAATGACTAGAACATTTAATTTACATATGTACATACTTACATACTAACTACAAGAACATAAATAAATCAACAAGTAAAATAATAAATATAGTGGTGATAGCAACCTGCAAATGTTGGCTACCTCCTAAGAATAAAATACTGTAAATATCCTTACGATACCAATTCAAAATGCCGCAAAAAAAAATTCGATAAAATAGTGCGAAGTCGAACAGGCCCCTTGAACCAGTTTTTAACAGGAACAAAAGATATTCCAGAGGTGATAAATCGTTTGACTTAACAGCTGAAGTTATTGAAATTAGGCGTTCCAAAAATTTTAATAACAATAAATTTATAGTCTTGATAGTTATGCTTTTGAAGCCACAACTCAGTGTTCTCCATATCATTAATAATAGATTAAAATGTATTTGTTAACATTTCCAGTCGAATTGTCGTATCAGTCACCACATAGCGGTTTATAGTGAAAGGCCAATGTAAGCGGCATGCGATCGCGGGCGGCAACAGTATTACCAGTGAATAAAAGTTTTGTTTCTTTACAAAATTATTCATATAAAAATTTTTAAGTATCGCAATTTACTTAATCTGGTAATGCTGTGAGAAACGGAACGCGCGGCAAAGTAGAATTTTGTTCAACTCTGCCTCTTAAATGATGTTGCCATACACATGTATATAATATGGGACATATTTTTCCATTTTCTTAATACTTTTTAAACCGTGTACACACTAAAAAAAAAACGCGAACATATAGAACATAGAAAATAAAAAAATATCCCATTTTAAATTGTTAAAGATTCTTGCGCTTCTACTAACGAGCACTTTTAAAATTAATTACATGAATTTCATTCAATTATAAAGCTCAGCGATCGACAGGATTATTTTCAACGACTCACATAGACACCAAAAGACTCCGGTCCCTTGACCTGCTCTTAAGGCTCTGAACCAAACCTGCCTAACCGACATCACTAGAATTCTTGTACCCTTAATCTTCTCCTCAGTACTCTCTAGCGGAGATGAAGATTCATTCAGTTTCGACATCTGATCTGATTCCATCACTTAGCAAAATATAGTCCGCTTTCACACTCTTCAATTCTGACTTTTCAAGGCAAGTATTTTTGGGTGATAAGGGAAAAGAGAATAAAAGCGGTACAAACTTGACGATACTAGTAAAGTTTCTTATATCTTTTTGTTTTGTTTTTTTCATGCATTATGAATTGCATGAAAATATACGAAAATTGAATTGACGCATGTAAATAAAAGGGCAAGTTCAAAAGAGAATTGAACATAAACTGGCCAGCTAAAACTGAAGTGTGTGAAACAGGACATACTTGATCAGCGGTATTATAAGAACACATACATAGCCAGACGAATGCCCAAATGTAAATCGATTTAGAGATTGCAGCTCACACTATTTGGTTAATCATTTCAAGTATTAATTACCTACACAAGTGCCGTAGGGTATAAAAGCCAACATGCACTATAATAAAATATCAATATGATAGAAACATAGAGGCAGTCAGTCGTCAGTTCAACATTGTATTTTTGTGTTTAACAATAGTTATTAATAATATCTTTTTTTATAGCTTCACAATGTATGTATGTACGAGTATGTTTTTGAAAATGTGTTTTTTTTTTAAGTTTTATTATATTAAAGGCATTTTTCTATATAAATGCAAATTGCACTACCAGGCACTTCTAAAGTCAGTTCACAGTGACAAACAGTGTGCAGCAAAAAAAAAATGATAAATGACGGTGACCTGATTTCTTTCAAATTATTTTATTATTTAGTCGTATTCAGTATATTCATAAAAAAAGCATTTAACTTTTGCATGTTTAGGAAAATTATCAAATTTATATAAATAAAATAGCGATTATGGTTTTTATATTTTATTTTTTTGTTTATTTATTAATTTTAATAATTTTCACGAAATGATGATGAAGTCACTTGGAGTGGGTAAACAAGTAAGAAAGTATAGTCGGTCAGGCCCGGCCATATAATACCCTGCAACCAGTATATGCGTAAAACAGATATGACCTATTATGGACCGATTATTCAAAAACTTAGTAGCATTACTTTTGTGCATATACATACATATTTTTTGTGTTAAATTGTATCTCGATATCAACACTTTGAAATGATTTTTTGCACGTTAAGGTGATTTTCAGAAGTGGACTTTGTATAGGAGATTTGACTAATTATGGACCGACCGTTATAAGAATAGGTGTCATTATTTTTGTATATATGAAACTTATTTTTGTTCAATATTATTTGGAAAGCAACATTTTACAGTGATTTTCGGAAGTCGAATAAAATTTGCATTACATTTTTTATTCGAATAAAATTTTCATTACATTTTTTATTCGAATAAAATTTCTATATAAATTTTATATTTGAATAAAATTTGTATTACATTTTTTATTCGAATAAAATTTTCATTACATTTTTTCTTCGAATAACATTTCTTATAAATTTTTCATTTGAATGAAATTTCATTTTTTATTTATTACATTTTTATTCGAATAAAATTTTTATTATTTTTTTATTCGAATAACATTTCTATTACATTTTTATTCGAATACAATTTCTATTACATTTTTTCTTCGTTTCTTCATTTAAAATTTCACTTTTTATTCGAATAAAATTTCTATATAAATTTTATATTTGAATAAAATTTTTATTACATTTTTTATTCGAATAAAATTTTTATTACATTTCTTATTCGAATAGTCAGGTGATTGCTTTGGCCACTTCATGACCTCAATATTGTTGTCAATGAACCACTGTTTGTATGTTTTGAGTCGTTGTCTTATTGGAAGACCCAAATCAATGGCATTTCGTCTATGACAAAGGGAAGCATAACATTTTTTAGTATATCAACATAAACATGTTGATTAATTGTTGATTTTATACAATGTATTGGCGCCACTCCGTAATATAAAAAGCATTCCCATACCATCATGCCAGAACTTCCCTGCTTTATCGTCTGAGATGTGAATTGTGGATTGTATTCTGTATTTTAGGGGATGTCTAGCATATGAACGGGAACCTTTTCCAATAAATAAAATGCTTTTACTCTCGTCCATCCATAAAATATATTTAAATAAAATATGGCTCCTTCTCAAAGATATATGAAAACAATTATGTAATGAAAAAATTATATTAAGTGCCTTAATTTTTAATAATTGTATGCCACTGTATTATCTTCAATAAATAAGAACTATTTATAGTTAAATAAATGTGTAATTATTACATGTTCATATATAAAAAGCTTAAGTAGAATTCTATTGTTCTCTTAGCAGCTGCTATAACCACTGGTTTGTGACAGAACTGTGACTACTAATAGACATGTGGTCCTGTGGCGCAATGGATAACGCGTCTGACTACGGATCAGAAGATTCCAGGTTCGACTCCTGGCAGGATCGAAGAAGTTTTTTATAGTTTTTTTCTTTAAAATTAGGTTAAAATTTATAATTACAAATACATATTATTGAAATAACTTGAAATAAATCTTTTACCAAAAATCTTCTGTCTCTTGTAAATTAAATTAACATGACTGACCATCTTGTCTGCCATCAAATATTAAACTATTAAAGTCAAAGTGTAGCATAAGAAACATTACTTTTATAACTATTCTCTTTTTTCTCTCAAGTACAACATAACAGCCAGCAAATCCACTTGGAAATTGCATACAGCTAAAATGAATTCAGGCTTAAATAGAAATCATATGACAACAACGTTTAAATAATATTGTAGAAAACCAGTTTAGTTTCTTATATTTTGGCCCCTAACAAGTGCGTTTGTTTATTAAAATGCCTAGAATTCTTGATAAATTTCAATACAATATTATAGACATACATATCGTCGCCTAAAATCCAAAAGGTCATTTCAAATCGATTTTTTGATTGATTATTATGTAATTAACCAAAATACATCTTTCTTTAAAATTTTACTCTCATATGCCGAAAAACGACGATTTTATTAATACATTTTAAAAGGCCGCAACTACAATGTTAATATGTAACTGTATAAACTATAAAGTCGTAACTATATAATATACGAGCATTTCCTCTAAAAGTTCACCATCTTGATTACAAACTTTTCCTTGCTTATGACAGTCTTCCTAAGCGATATGTTTCTATTCGACCAGATATATTTTTATGTATATTAATTTTGAATGTACATATTTAGAAACAGGTTTCTTAATTACAGGCAAAAAAAAAATCGGTGATACTTCTGGGACAATTTTCTATAAAACCAATATTAAAGACGAATATGAGGTTTTGCCACAACGCACACAAAAAAAGTTTGAAGATATCGAACCAATTCGGTTACATAAAGAAAAATAAAAATATCAAAAAAAAAAAAAAAAATGGAGCCATCTCCAGGAAATTAAATATTTACTTCCGGCTGATTGACACAGTTTTTACGATATTTTACCATACTCAGATTAGATTTACAAATTTTACTTTACTTCACTTACTTTTTCTTTTCATTAATACAATAATGTATTTTCGTTTATAGTGGGGAGGGTATATTTGATTTATGCTGATGTTTGTAACGCCCAGAAATAATGGTCCAACATCCACCTTAAAGTATACCAATCGACTCAGAATCACTGAATCATCTGAGTCGATTTAACGATGTCGATTTACAGGTCGCAATTTTGAAGATATTTCGATAAAATTTGGTACTTGATATTTGTTAGGCCCAATGATGGATGAGATTGAAACTTATGGAAATCGGTTCATTATTTCACCTGGCCCCTATACAAATGTCCTCCAGAAATTGGGGTTTACCGATCATAAATGTTTGAATTATGCAAGTATCCAACCAAATTCCACCACAAATGAGTAGTAAATGGAGCTAAATCACATCTAAAAATTTTGTGAAGATCGGTCCATAATTACTCGTAGGTCCCATATAAGGCCCACTTCAGAAAATCTCTTTAACAGTCATAAATTTCTTAAAAATATTGGTAATCAAATAAAATTCGACACAAATAAGTTTCTTATATACAGAAATAATGGCATCTAATTTTTTTAATGGTCGGTCCATAATTCGTAGAAACTCCCATATAAGACCCTCTCCGTAATTAAATTTAACCTCCTTAAATCTTTTAAAAGTATTTATATCGAGATAAAGTTTAACATACATAATATTTATATTCATAGAAATCATGACACAAAATTTTGGTCCAAAATAGGTGATATCTCCCATATAACGTCCATTTCGCAAAAACTGTTTAATAAGAGTGAAAAGTGGAATTTTCTCATCCTAATTTAAACTTTTATTAAAAAATTGTTTGTTGTTAATTACGGCTTTTTGGTTTTAGAAAAACGATTCTAAAAGACCTTAAGTACAATTACTAAAAAAACTACTATTATTTTATAATTTTTTTCCCGCAATAATTTTTTAAGGTTAATTCTGAAATTTGGCCAATAAGAATGAAATAGTATTGAATTTATAAAGGTTTTTGCTTCTCCTGTAAAAATGTAAAATGTGTAGTTACGGCTTTTTGGATTTTCGGTAACGATATGCTACATATATATTTTACGCACATTTTTGTTTCCAATAAATTGAAATTTGTATTCAAACAAAACCAACTTTCAAATAACAACTGCTTGTATTTGTATCAAAGTACGAATAGTATTGCATGTCTCTTAGGTTGGAACGTTTGTGTTTAATTAATTCTAATAAATGATAAATGTTGTATCACACACTGAACTTGCATACTTACATACATTTTAAAATTTGTTTACAATGAAACCTGGTGGCAAATATTTGACACAAAAAAGTTGAGCAAAAAAAAAAAAAAAATTCGACATACGACCATTTATGTCATGTTCGATTTGGCTTAATAAAAAAATGATTGTGCTTTTTCATTTTTATGCTAATTTTAATGCATTTTATGACAAAACAAGAGCATAAAAAATTTAGTTCTTTAAGTTTAAGAATGACAATTCAAAAATACCCTATTTTATAACAGCAGAGCTGGTTCTGAAACATGAAAGCCTGACATTCATTTTAATTTGAATAAATGTCACGCCTATGTGCCTAATTCTTGGCCCGTCAATCCACCTGCTTTACATACAGTGGCTCACAGCTTGCTTAATGCAATGCATTTTTTTTTGTTTGTTTTTAAAGCTCCATAAAAAGTTAACTAACAGAAATTTAAAAGAAGTCTGACAAAAAAAAAACATTCATTTGAAAAATTGTGCATTTTAATATACGAGTATGTATTAAAACTAACATACAAAAAGAAAGTTAGTTTTTTCACATCACAGCTTATTTTATGCAGTCAATTTCTACTTAAATGGCCGCTATCAGCGAAAATTAGCAGAAATGGTTAAAGCTTCTACAGTCTAAAAAATCATTGAGCGTTCAATCCATTAAAATCGGGACTATAACAAAGACAGAGGAACCAAATAAAATTATTAATGAGCGACACATTTTAATAACTGGCCTCCGAAGTTGAAGCTAAAGCTGACCTGGGCAAACAATGTTGCGTTGAAACTGTTTGACGTGATGTTTTTTTCTTCTTTTTATTTAAGAAACAAGGCATGATTGTTTCGTTTTATAACATCATTTCCAGAGCTTATGGAACCTTTAGCTTTTTTTGTAATCATTGAACCTGACAATGACGGATTTTTAAGGAATTTTTGCTTGAATAACGGTGTTTAGAAAACAAATTACTGAAACTTTTTTATTCTATCCGATTTTTTTATGTGAACAATGTTTTGTATGATGAATCAGAATCCAGTGTATGTATGTCTAAAAACTTTTTATGCAATGAGCCAGACATTTAAAAATAAAATTTTAAAACTATTCCAGATCTCCAACACTGACATCAGCCTTTCTTCCCTCAGCATCTTCCTTCCTCTTCTATACGGCTTCGCTTTTTTTTTGTGCTGCTCTTTAATTTATTACAAGTTAAATTCACGAATGAAGTCGGATATCCTGTATTGTAAGAGCATAAAAACATCCAATAATACTTCTACAAGAAACCACGTCCTATGTGATCTCAACGGAGGACAATAACAAAGTTCAAACTTTCAGGTTTCGTCCTGAAAACCCAAAGAAGCTACATAGTGCCGCTGCAGTATTTTCTAGATCATAAACTATCCTCTACGTATTCTAAATTCGCCCTAATGTGGATTTTAATTTTGACATGGTTACAAATCGAAGCGTCTGTTTGAATCCATATATGAATAAAATCCGTCTCAAACAAGAAACTGGATTAGTGAAATCAGAGAAGGTGTGTGCTCCAGCAAAAATGCGTCGATCCAAACGATTTCTCTGATGTCAAAATAATAACTTATCCAGAGATGTAATACATACAGTTCATCACAACTTTTGGGCTTATTTTATATGATGAGAAAGTCCTGGAGAGGCCGGGATATTTGAGATCACTAGAAATTTAATCTTCTGTTCGAGTACTCTATTGTGGAGAACGCCTAAAATATTATTTCTCTTTGAGATTGTATACGCAATTGCAGCTGTTTAATTATTTTTTTCTGCTTTTATATTTAAGACTTTGAGTTTAGCATCTCTTCATGGCAATTGAAAATGTGGTTTCAGTCTTAAGAGTCTAACTAGATAAGTCCAATTTGTTAAGTTTTTATTCAGGTCTACAACTTCAAGAAAATGTCGGTGGAGTAACTCCTTGCCGTACGTTCTTATAAAAGAGCTGCTTCCCAGAGTAAACTTCATACCCAGGTATTTAACGCTTTCTTATAGGCATAAAAATGAAGTGGATTCCTGTTGAATTATTGTTGATTACAGGAGATTACTTTTCCCTTTGAAGTTCGAGCCTGAGTTCCGAGTTTTAGTTAATTGTTAGGTGGCATGGCAGATTTCATGGTTTTAGGAGTACATGAAATATTAAACAAATATTTCTAAGGGACTTCCTCATTTAAGACTTTGAGTTGTACATCATCTTCTTGGTAATTTAAAATGATTTAAGTGTCAAGAGTATAGCCTTCAAATTGCGTTTTTATAGAGCTTTTCCTAAGATCCACAATTTTAATAAAATGTTAGTGAAACTTTCAAAAACTTTCTTATGGGAGAGCTGGTTCTTATGGAGTTTTTGTTAAATAAATTCTCAAATTTTGAGGTAACAATAACTCATATTCATGTTTTTTACTCATACTGTATAAAGTCTTATACCAATACCAGACTAAGGTCTTATACTAAGATCTATCTGATCAACTGCTAATCTTTAGTTGACGTAGAAAAAATTCTCGTCGATGTTTTTGGCTGGTGATGTTTGCATGTTTGGATTCTGACGATTCTGAGCCACTAAGCACTTGTTCAGTACGTATAGAAAATTACATTTTAGTGCTCCCATGCCGGTTCTGTGAGATCCATAGGAACAGTTAGCTCTAAAATGTGTTTTTTTTTGGCCTAAATTGAAGGTTGTAAAGTACAGAGTATTACAGCAACTTTCTAATCCCCAAAACATATGTAAATCATGAAACTGCTCAAAATAAATTAATAAAACCATAAATGCCAAAACAACTAAATGTGGTACCCTACATTAAACCACAAAAATATAAGAAAAGATAAATTGAAAATTTGGTTTGATTTTCTTGTCATGTTTTTTTTCTGTTGCTTCATGCATTATTCGTGTAAATAGTTGTCATGTTGTATTAAGTTTAGTTTCTTTTGTTGTTTACAAAGAATATTTAAATTTATTTCAATTTTTTTTCGATTTTTTTTTTTACATAAAATTTAATTGTTTGTCATAAATAATATAAATGAATTGATTGCTTTACATGTAAAAATCCCTGTGTAGTAGTTGGTTAGTTGAACAACAAAAATAAAAAATTAAAATTAGTCTTTAGAGACAAACAAATGCGATCATGAAGGCATTAAATGTTAAGAGGCAGCTTATGCACTGCTTATAAAATTGCATAAAATGATTAATGAGTGTGACCTGATTTGTTTAACAATCAACAAGTTCCATTTTTTTTTTCAAAAGTCAAGTCTATCGATGTTTTCATTATTATTTCGCATATTATCATGTAAAGTTAATTGTTATTGTATGTAGCGTTTTGTTGTTGTTATTGTTGTTTTTTCTCTTTTTACACAAAAAAATATGTAAATAAATTATAAATTCCATAAACAACATGTAACAGAGCAACACCCTTCTTTTAAATTTATGACTATTTATCTAACTTCACTGATAACACACATTTGTTTCTATTGCAATTTGAAATTTATGATGTTGAATTTATGTAAAATTTCCTATTGGGTTGGTAGAACTTATGAAAAAGCTTTTTATAGTTTGTATTCTTATGTTATTTAAGTGTTTGCATGAGCTTGAAACTTGGATATTATTTGCCAACACGGTCCTGTGGCGCAATGGATAACGCGTCTGACTACGGATCAGAAGATTCCAGGTTCGACTCCTGGCAGGATCGCAGCCAAGCAAAAATTTTTTTAGTAAATTTAATTTTATTTATATAAAAAATCTCAATGAGAATTTGTTCCTCTTACGAGTAAAAAATTGTTATATAAAATTCTTTTATTCGAAATTGCCTTCTAGTTAAATATAAAAATTTAATCTGAAATTTATTTTTGTATATTTCATTATATGTTCTACATTAGCTTTCCGTTGGAAAGCATAAATGTAAAATCATACAGAAATATACAAAGAGACACTAGCAAAATGTAACGTTTTCTGGCCTGCTAAAGCCGTCATCAGCATTCTTTTTACTCGTAAGAGTTTTCCAAATTTACTTCTAAATGTGATCCAGTAACAAATTCTAAACTACAAATCCGATCAGCACAAAACTTTAAATAGCAAATGATAAAGTTGATAACTTGGGTTGAAACAATCATTATTTTTTTATAGAAAATCTTTTGTAAAGCAATATTTTCTATAGAAAATCTTGTGTATAACTTGATTTTCTATAGCAAATCTTCTGCAGAGTAGTATTTTCTATAGAAAATCTTGTATATATCGTTAACTTAATACGAAAAGGCCCCAACTCATAATTTTTCGAAATCGATATTTTTACATATTTCGATAGACTATTACTAGATCTACCGAAGTTATAGCCTAAAAAAGAAAAGCCCTAACTAAAATTTTGTGTTAATATTGCATCTTTTTTATTTAGTTTTTTCTCCTTCTGTAAACTATGAAACACATGAGTTAGGGCCTTTTCGTATTAAGTTAACGATATGTATGTACATAATCGTAACACAATTTTCTATAGAAAATTCAGAATTCAAATGGAAGAGCATTTAAGAGACTTATAATTATATTTTGCACAGTAGATCTTCTAAACTGTTTAAATAAAATCTCTTTCCCATGTGGCTCAACGGTCCTGTGGCGCAATGGATAACGCGTCTGACTACGGATCAGAAGATTCCAGGTTCGACTCCTGGCAGGATCGCAGCCTAATATTTTTTTAAATTTTATTTAATTGTTTTTTTTGAACACAATGTAGGTCATTATTAAACATAAGAGAAAAATATAATTAAAATTAATTAATTGAAGCCATAAAAAAAGTTAATTAAAAAGTATTTTTTTTTTTAATAAACCGAAACAAAGTACTAAAATCGAGTGGATACAAAGTAAAACACATGATCAGTTTGTTACTAAGTGTGAGAATTGTTGGGTTATGGCTTTTGTAGCATTTGTTTAATTTTTTTTATTATAACCATTGCCAGAAAGATGAGGGGTATATTAAGTTTATCATGCCGTTTGTAACACATCGAAATAATTGTTGTAGAACCAAAAAGTCTATTCTGAGTCCTTATAAGATTCTAAGACGATCTAGCCATGTCTGTTCGTCTGTCCGTCTGTTGCAATTACGATAGAGCTTCCAAAAAATGACGCAGAACAATGAAATTTTTACCAAACATTGTTTGGTATTGAAAATGGGCAAAATTGGGTCAGTAGAATACAAGTTATAGACCAAAGTTTCAGACTACTTCGATATTTTTGCTAATTTCATCCATCATCATAAACTTTTGCACACTTCATTTTTATTATAGACGGACAAGTCTTTTTGAAAATGTTACGAATCGGACGATTTCTTATAGCCCCCATACAAATGTCTTCCCGGAATATATTTTACTATAGAAAAGCCGTATCCATATAAAATTCTGCAACAATAAGTTTCATATAAAGCGAAATCTGAAAATGATATTTTGTTTGCATCGGCAATTATTTTGACATAGCCTTATACATAGTCCACTTCCGAACATCACTCAAATGCGCATAAATCTCTTACAAAAATGTCTAACAACTAGAAATTCTACACCACTAATCCGTATACACACTTATATTGTACCAAATTTCATGATATTCGGTCCATATTTCAACATAGCCCCATATAAAGTCCACTTCTAAAAATCGCTTAAAACCGCATAAATCTCTTATAAAAATGACTAAGTTCAACAAAATTCAAAACCTATAATCCGTATATACACTTAAATCGTCGTACCAAATTGCATGATGATCGGTCCTTATTTGAACGTAGCCCTCATGTAAAGTTCGATCCCGGAAATCACTTAAATACGCATAAATCTCTTATAAGCATCAACAGCAAGTTTCAATTCGATACAAATAGTCCATACATATATAAAAATCGTCCATTACGATCGGTCCATATTTGACCGTAGTCGCAATATAAATCACTTAAATTCGCATCTCATCTCATGACGATCGGCCCGTAATAGGTCATAGTTTCCTGATGAGGACTAGTCTCGAAACCTCATTAATAACCATATCAAACTGAAATTCAATACAAATCAATTATAAGTAAATAAAAATTATACTATGGTCCATAATTGGCCATAGCTTCCATACTTGCCCCACTTCCTAGTATAACCACAGAGTATACAGAGGTGACAGTTTCCTTTTTGATACCTATTTATTTATTAGTCTGCCACGCCTGGCAGCATCTCGTGTTGTGCCAGTCTCTTCGAGGCGAGAAATTCACGTTGTGCCAAAGTCACCGGCCGATTATTGGTCAAATAAATAGTCAGCAATATTCCGCGTTCTGGAGCAGTGTGTTTACTAGACAAATGTCAAAACAGAACTGACATTAGGGGTCAATCGCAAAATTTATAGCATTTTTTGATATGAGGATTACTTTTGCGCCACCTTGTATAATTTTGCATGAGCAATTCCATTGTTTGTTTAAATATTTGCGGAAAAATGGGAGTAGTAGCGACAGGGGGCGTGGTACCTCCCATATGATGATAATTAAAAAAAATCAAATATACAATAAGATATATGGTACGGTTATTCTACCATCAATATTAATATATAGGACAAGAATGGGCGGACTATCCATAGTGGGCGTGTCACCTACCATAGATATGATGACAAATTATATATAGGGAAAGCTATATCAGCTATCAATATTAATATTTAGGACACCAATGCGCTGACTAGCAACAATATTAAGTAAACGTTAAAATTTGTATACATTTGAAACCCTTATCTATATATAAAAGTGAATGTGTGTTTGTTTGTTTGTATATTGTAAGTCATAATAACATAATGTAATAATATTTAATTTAAAAAGAAAACTGTAGGTTTTAATAACTTAATAAATACCGTATTTGCCGGACGATAAGACGCACCTTTTTCCTCTGAAAATTTGACCTAAAATCAGGGTGCGTCTTATCGTCCGGCAAATACGGTATATTTAAACTTTTTATTTCATTACGATACGGGTAGCGAAGCACACCGGGTTTTAGCTAGTGTCATATAAAACACAGTTCTGTAAGAAAGAGACAAATATGAATTCTTGATTTGAACTAAAATATTCATAAAATTCTTATAAATATCGTTATTGAGATGAAATTCAAACAAAATAAACCTAAAATAAAAAGAAATTATGGTACAATATTTTATGAAATTGGCCCCATAATAGATGATTTGGTGGTGGGTATATAAGATTCGGCACAGCCGAATATAAACACTTACTTGTTTGTTTAATTAAAATAAAAAACGATATAAAAATTAAGCTTTAATGTTGCTTCCAGTTTTTTAAATAAATACAAATACAGCTACACAAGTAAATATACATACATACGAGTACATACATACATAATGAAAAAAGAAATTAAGTTTTATTTTTTGTGGTGAGAATTAAATTAATTTAAAAACAAATAACATGGACCCTCAGACTCACTGTCTGTCTGTCTGTCCACACGGGGTGTGTTGGTTTTTGTTTTACGTCCACTAGTTTATTGATTATTGCTTCCAAAAAATACTATTACATATTTGCCAGTTATTCTTCTTATTATTGTCGTATATTTGAGGCAATTTAAATTTTTTATTTCATTGCAACTAAATCGTCTTAAAACCCTCTTTTGATGATTTTGTTTTTCGTTTTTGGGTTTTGTAGCCATGATTTTCAATTCTTTACCTTATTTGCTTGCTAAACATACATATACGAGGTCTGATAAAAAAATAACCATTATTTTAAAATTTCGTGAGCTACGTATGTTCGATTTTCGCATTTTTTTCTGTTATGTTGGTACACATGTCTGTTATACTATATATGTTGGTAATAACAGCCATTTTGGATTGTCAGTTTGTTTTTGACAGATAAAAAGGTTAGTCGTGTTTTGGTGTGCTCTTTGATTTTTTACTATTCGAAAAAATGGATCAAAGAAACTGTATTAAGTTTTGTGTAAAAAATTAAATTAAATGCGCAAGGACATTTGAAATGTTGACTGTGGCGTTTGGCGAGTCTACTATGAGCAGAACACATGTTCAATTGTGGTATAACCGGTTTAAGGAAGGCCGAGAAGATGTCAATGACGATGCTCGTCCTGATCGCCCGAGCACGCCAACAACCGATGAAAACATTGAAGCAGTGAAGAAAATGATTTTGGATAATCGTCGAATCACAATCAGAGAGGTTGCTGACGGATGTTTTAGGCATAAAACGTGCGGCAGCGAAGATTGTTCCAAAAGTGCTAAATTTTGAGCAAAAACAACGTCGTATGGACATCGCTCAAGATAGAAACGTCCAGAAGAGCCAAGACCGAAAAAAGCATGTCAAGTCGTACGGTTAATAAGGAATACTATCCTCAAGTTATGCGCCGTTTGCGCGAAGCAATTCGTCAGAAACACACAGAATTGTGAAAAAACCAATCATGATAACGCACCAGCTCATACATCGATGCTTGTGCGTGAGTTTTTGGCCAAACACAAAACCGTTATTATGTCTCAAACACCGTATTCACCAGATTTGGCCCCCGCTTACTTTTTCCACTTCCCAAAACTAAAGACACCGATGAAAAGAAGGCGTTTTGCTACGATTGAGGAGATAAAAGAAATATCGAAACAGGCACTGTTGGCGATACCAAAAAGAGAGTTTCAGAAGTGTTTCGAGGATTGGAAAAAACGTTGGCATAAGCGTATTATATCTGAGGGGGATTACTTTGAAGGGGACAAGCTAGTTGTTGATGAATAAAGAAATACTTTTTGTAAAAAATTTAAAATAACGGTGTTTTTTTTTGATGAGACCTCGTACGAGTACACGGTGTGAACGAACTGTATCTGTCAATCTGTGTTCAAGTTCAAAGTCATTTGAAATGGTCTTCTGACCGTAGGTAGAGTAGATTTATTTTTCTGTTTTGAGTTTTATTATTACATTTTACGTTGTTTTTAATTTTTTGAGAAACATTATTGGATTTACAAGCGCATTAGTGATGTTTAAATGTTGTTTCAAAATGGCAGAAAGATTTTCTATAGATAATTCAATTATACAAACAATTTTCTTTAGGAAATCCAGTTACTCACCAGATCTTCTTTAGAAAATCCAGTTATACACAAGATTTTCTAGGTCCTTTGTTAGTGGTATAAATGAAAAAGAGCCATAATCTGTGATTACTTATATTTCCCATCAATAATCGATTTTTTATATTAGGCATTATAAAATAGACTCTAGATCTGTAATCTAGTGGTTTAAATTGAAAAGCATGATAATCTTCGATCACTTATGTTTGACAACAAAAATCGTTTTTTACTCGGACTTTCAAAAAAATGGCTCTAAGTTATTTAATTGTAATAATTGTAATAATTAATAAACTTGCTCTTTTCTTTGCATAATGATTATGATTTACTCCTCGAAATGTTAGTGAAGATAAGATTTAAGAGGCGATGATGGCCATTAGAATTAATGCCACTGGACCTGATGGAATACCATAAAAATTTCCCTATATATATGTCTCGCCAATTGCAGTTTATTTTTAATTCTATTATAACTTCATCAAAATTTCCAAATATAGGGTGTTTTTTTAGATGTATTAACACATATAATACTTATATTCAAAGACATTTTATATTTCCCATATAACGCCCATTTTTAAAAATTGTTTTATACATATACTGGGTGTAGGGTATTGTATAGTCGGGCTTGTTGTTTTTTTTAGTTTTCAACATTTGTGAAATTTTCAATTTTATTTTTTTTTCTAAATAAATTGTACTTTGGTTTTTGCCATATGAATAATCTGAATGAATTGGGTCCTAATAAAATTATAAATAAATAAATAATTGTGGTATAAATTAAAAACAAAGTATAATCTGTGCTCACTCTATTTCTAAACAAAAATCAAATTTCAATTAGAATTCTAAGATCGGCTTCAGATCCTATTAATAGTGGTTTAAATTGAAAAGTGAGAATAATCTAATTTCTCAACAAAAACAAAAACGATTTTATATGTAATTTTAAAATAGGTCCTAGATTTAGTAATGTTCCGATCACTCATATTTCCCATTAAAAATCAATATTTAGCATGAAGTTCTAAAATAGGGCTTAGATCTGTTAATAGTGTTCTCTACAGTTTGATATGTTTAAACTTGTCAAGAGCTGACCTGTGGTAAAAAGTTTAAACTTTAGATATGTGTAAAAATATAAAGGTTAGGTTATGTCAGTAAGTATACAGTTCACTTAGGTCCATAACACTGGTCCTTTTGTATTGCCTGAAAAGATAAGAGAGAGAGAAGAAGAAAGGGAAAAGAGATAGTTAGAGATAGACAGTAAGTATATGTAGACAAGGGGGCAAGTGCCGGGTTCAAAAAGGAGTAAAACACTCCGAGTCGCTTAACGACCAAATAGTTTCACCAAAAGAAAGGATTCGAGTGTCCAATTACGGTAGCCAAATACTTCTTCTAATGAGGTCATCAATACTCTCTAACATCAAATCTGATATTTCAGAGAGATTATAAAAGGTTAGTTGTCCCAGAAAGATGTTACGCGAAGTACTCATTGCTGTACATTGACATATATGGTGAGATACGGTTTCCACATCTTCTTCATTATTACAACTTCTGCAAAAGTCATTGTAGGGTAGACCTAGTCTCATCTTGCATGGTTGCCGATTTGTGATCGCTGTAGTTTTAGTAAGTACAACGTAGGGAACGTTGTTTTACGTTAGCTTAGGCTACTAATTTGTTGCTTGCATGTTGATAGCGAAGTAATATGGATGTTCAAATACTTTTCTGCAACACTGTACAAATTGTCTTTATTGGTTTTTGATTTTCTTTATCTGTTTATTTTATTTCTTTTGTATCGAACTGTTGTTTCTAAGTAGGCGTATTATAGTCCAATAAAAGATCACATTATTATTGAAATAAGGTTAGTGAGATTTTTTTTTTATTGATTTTTATTTTTTAGATAAATTTTATTTAACCAATATTTAAGGCGTTGAAATACGAAGATGCCTTTATTCTTGTATAGCAAAAATTGTTTGTTTCTTTTTATTTTTTTTTTATTTTTGTAAGTTTAAATAAATATATTTTGTTGTTAATTGAAATGCTGTGGGAGGATATGTAAATAACAAATATTTGCAAAAAGAAACAAGAAACAAAAAAAAAACAAAAATTAAAAAAAGTATAAAAGAAAAATATACCGAACAAATGAATTCATGATTAGGTGTAAGAAACACCATATTCATTAAACAAAATGTCTGCCAGTTTAAAAAGGCTAATTAAGGCTTTTTACGTTTTTTTTAATTTTCAAAGAAACACGTCTCATGTTGAATTTTTAAGTAGTTTGAAAAAAAAATGTTTTTTTGTTCCTAAAATAACTTCATGTTTAAATACTCGTATTTAAGTTTTTTTTTCTGTTTTGTTAAATTTGGAGTATACTTCAGTTTTTTAGCTTTGCACTATGGGTAAGAAGTTAGTTTATTAACTCAGCTTTGACGGTGTAAAATTCTATTAAGTTATCTGTAATGGCTTTCGTATTACCGAATTGTTTCCCAAATAAAGTACATGCTGCAAAAACTCAGTGTGTCCTTTTAATTTGTTATCCTATAAAACTGTAGCAATTATTTCCCAAATAAAATGCTTTACAACCACTGTGTGTCCTTCCAAGTTGTTATCCTATAAAACTGTAGACTGCACTACACTTTGAACTGAACATTAAACACTCTTATTTTCCGCCTCTGTAAAATTCTATAAACAATGCAACTAAAAAGTAGCTTTAAAAAGATTTTTGGTTGGGAAATACAAGTGTTCTATTCTGTGATCACTTTGTTTTCAATCGAGCATTACACTAGACAACAAGGTTTTGGACTGGAGCAACCTAATATCTATCCTAGTGTAATTTGGTGGGCTGAACTCGAATCTGTAATTGGTTTTTCTCTATAACGTCAGGTTTTTGAGATATAAAAAAAGGTTTTTATTCGTTTTTACATATCAATAGTTTACTCAAAAATCAATGAATTTTCAAAAGTGAATGGCGTTATTTGAACGTCGTTTGTATTTTGTTGGTTCGGTTTCATGTATTAAAGTCCAGCAATAGTGTCCTAGCATGCTTTCATTCAGCTCAGTTTGAGTCGCTAAATGACGTTCATCATCAGCTTTATACAAACTACCACTGCTGGTAAAATATATTTCGGACTGACTGCTGCTACCACTAGGAATGACTGGCAATCGATCATTTGGTGGATGTTAAACTGGTTTGAAAGCCGATGGGACATTCTCGTATGAAAGTACTAGATTTAAAAAATCTAAATAGATCTTCTCGCCATTTGACCACTTGTATAAAACAGTTCTGCAACTATTGCAAAACATTGTCGGTGTCAACCGTTAGTCCAAGTTTCTGACAGCAAAACCAAAGTAATGTAAATATGCATATTTTAATGATTCTGATACTGCGTATCCTTTTTGTCCACACAAATATTCACCACAGACAAAGCAAAAATAGCTTGAATCAGTAACATATGATCTCCCTGTCATGCTTTAACGCTACTTTTATGAAGATTTAGAATGAATGTGGGCTTATGTCAAATTTATAACTGTGAAATTGAGGTGTCAGTATTGATTGTTTTACATTATTGCCAACATGAGATAAAAAATGAACAAGACGTGATAGGCAAATTATTTTGCCAAATTCGAATTTAGTGTACCCAGATTAGTTAAAAAATATGCTTAGTTTCCGCAGTCAAAATTGTTTCAAAAATTTGTAGACCAGTGTTATTAAAGGACTTAAAGCCTTGTTTAGAAATCCATATAAAAATAGATTTTGGGTGGACAATATAATTGATCATAATTTAAATGCTCTAAAGCCTATTTTATATTTTCATATAAAAATGTATTTTTTTTCTCTTTTTGAGAAATTTAGTCATCACAGATAATCAGTGATCTCCTTTTTCAATTCCATTATAACTTTGAGCCACTGTATACATATATATTTTCAAACATTTTTATACCCTACACCACCATATTGGGGAGAGTATATTGGATTTGTGCTGATGTTTGTAACGCGCAGAAATATTGGTCCAACACCTTAAAGTATACCAATCGACTCAGAATCACTTTCCATTACATTTTTTAAATTCCGTATCCCGGGATTTGCAAAACCAGTCCCGTTTGGCTCTCTACTATAAACACAAACGACCTTACAACCACAAAAATTTTACAACTCATTACAACTTTGTTGCCATCTCTCTAGGTCACATCTGAACTATTAAAAAAAAAAAAAAAAAAAACTATAACAACATAAATTAAACCCTCAGTAGCAGCTGTAAAATGTATTTGCAGCAATAATAAAAATCAAAACAAAACAGAAATTACTTCAACGTCAAATCTGACATACCACAAGTCATAGTAGTAAATTCAAACAAACAGACGTACATACGAGTAGATACAAACGTACAGAGATATATCTAGCAAAATGTAAGCATGATTTGTAGATTACTCTGACAATATAAAAGTAATCACAGAAAAAGAAAAAAACACAACTAATTACCATGAAAATAAAAACATTTGTTTATATTCAGACAATTCTATAAAAGCCACAAAACAGCAAACACAATATTTTTTGAAACTCATTTGTATGGAAAATAAACAGCCACTGAATTCAGAATGCATACAAGAATGCATGCATACACACATACCGCCCATACACTGGCATTTAAAATCTGCAAATATTGAAAACACATTCTTAGAAGAATATTTATAAACAATAACAAAGTACATAATAACTATTCTCTAATGAGTAAAAATGAGTTTCATTTAAAACAAAAAAAAAAAATTATATATATACATATATAAATATCTGCATTATACAGATATATTAGATATCACTTCAAGTGTAAATGAAGTACATACATACATACATATGTATACGAGTATGTTAATCCCAGCATACCATTCTAGGAGCGCTCCGAAAAAGGAGTCAGAAAAGAGTCCAACAAAAGAGCATTTTCGGAGGGAAAGAAAAATTTTGCTTGTTACTGTCCTGAGTCGGCACGCAGTATGACTCAGAAATTATGTGTGGACGAAAGCGTTGTTGTCCTGTTATTTGTGCTTTGAACAACAAAAAAAAAACATAGCTGTACCACACAAGAATGATAAAAACAAGATTACACAGAACCCCCCAAAAAAAAAACTCAGAAAAGGCTCTTTACTGACATTATCTAAGAGCTCTTTCAGAGCCCAAAAGAACCCTAATAAAAGACTCTTTTCTGACATTATCTAAGAGCTCTTTCTGACGGACCATTTTCGAATGTAATGACCCTCTTTTCTGAAGGTTTTCGGAGCAATTATGATTGTTTTTTGGGCTAATAAAGAGCGTTAACGCTCCGAAAAAGGTGTCAGAAAAGACTCTTTTCGGACTCATATGGCTTGCTGGGATGTTCTGGTATGTTAAACCAAAGTTCGCAATTTATTACTAAATTTTAGATTGAGAGCGCATGAATAGGAATTGCATTTGTTGTTGCACTCTACAATGGGTAATTACTAACTAAACCCTCTGTGACTGACGTGCTTTTGTTCTCACAATTCCATTGACGTGGTGTACACCAGACACCATTTTAATGACCCAATATTTTACAAATAGTGTTTCGTAAAAATTTTTTAACTATTTTTATTTCTTAGTCATGAGTGTAAGATTTTATTAATATAATAATTTTCTAATTAAAAACGGACAATTCGTATTAAATGCAGTTTCTTGACATAGCAATAATTTGCAAATGACTGTTTTATGTTTGTTAGTGTCTGTTAGACTATCACGTCAGTCGCAGAAGGTTAAGTTATCAAAGCCACAAGCTGCTAAAGGTTATTGAATTACATATGTTTATATTTCTTTTTTTTCGATTTTTCATATCAAAAATTTCTAAAATTTTCTAAAATCCTTAATAACTTTGTAAATACTCGTATGTGCTTAAATAAGAAAAGAGCCTCTTCTTCTGTGATCCTTCATATTTCTGACTCAAAATAACTTTTTATATAAACAATTAATATATTCCTTAAATCCTTAATAACTTTGTACATAAATGTATGTTTAAATGAGAAAAGGGCCTCAATCTGTGATCACTCATATGTCAATCTTAATATCGATTTTACATATAAAACGATTTTCTATGAAAAATTCGATTTTGGATCCAAAGTACAAGTGATCACAGATTGAGAATAAATAAATAAATTTTTAAATTTTAATGAACTATTTCTTTATTTATTGTATCTGAGAATAAGCCCTAATTTACACGAAGCAATTTATATTGAAAATATAGAAAACATTTTTTCTTTAAAATTTTTTCGCTGTTCACACAGCTCATATTTTTATTTGAGAGTATATAACCAGCGTTGTCAACTTTGAAATATCAAATCGCACCAAAATGGAGAAAAAACGCCCCATTTGAAAAAAGACGCACCAAGTTTAGAATTTCTTTTTTATTTAAAATATTTATTGAATTAAGTTTATTATAAATATATATAGGGATTGTTTTAAATAAACGAGCTAATAAAGATAAAATAAGCATTTAACCACTTAAAATTTAACTCACAATATGCTTTTCAGAACTGAAGTACTAATTGTTAAAAAAGGGCTAATTTCAATACATATTTGGTACTATTTTAATTATTTTTGTTTTTTAAGAAGTACTTAAACTTCTATTTGAATTTTTTCAATAAAATTTGTTAGGGCTCCACTGGGACTCTAACCCTGGTTGTTCTTCTACAGTTCAAACCATCGGACTATACAAGAATTATTTTCATGTTTAAAAAGTTAATTTTATTTTCAAACAATTCACATTTAGCAGTAATCTTCATGTAACGAATTTGACAGTTTGAATTCATTTATCATACATTCGTATTTAAAATACATTCAATGGGGTCCTTTTTCTATACGATGATAATGAATTATTCAAAAACTGCAACTAAAAATTAGTAAAAAGAAAGATTTCATCACATTTTCGGAAGAATTTAAAACGAAACGCAACGAAACTGAAAAGAAGCGCACCGCGCACAAGGAATTTTGCGCTCAACAAAATTTAAAAAGTTCCAAAAATTATGCAAAACGCACCAAGTTGACAACGCTGTATATAATTATTTGTATACACATACATACATATGTAATACGAATAAGAGAGTAACACGAATTGCTAGTACAATCAAGTGTGAACTCGTTTTATCTTCCCCTCACCCCGATGCCGAAATTGTAATCAGCTTAGCTTAAATAATTGCTTCATGTAAATTGGGTCATTATCTAAAGAATTTTAATTATTTAGTGCAGCCAGTGCCAGATGAAAATTGTTTAACAATTGTTGTTTATATTTACTCATCTGGCATTATTCCTTTTTGTCTCTGGCTCAGATACGCTGTATCTAGCCTATATTAATTGATAAATTGCTTGCTAGTGGGTTTGGGTATACTTCAAGCTTTTTTAAATATTTTTTCATTAGATCCCTATGAATATGCGAATTTTTTATATACCAGGTTGCAATTGTAATCATTTATAACAATTTGTTCGTTTACTTTCTACTTTTGAACGCGGTGCACGCGTCACAGCTGACTTTGACAAATGCAAAGCACATTTATTTTAAAGATGATGTTACCAGAAAAAATGACAGTTGAAATAACATTTTTTATATGAGTTTGACAAACAAACCGATAAAAAACTTCATATAAAAAAAAATCAGCTGGGCATATGGCATCACCTCCAAAAGTACACATAAAAAAAAATATTGACGCGAAAACTCTTCGCATGTAACTTGAAATGCCTGACGCTTAAAACGCGTTGACGCCAAAACGCGAGTTGTGGACCTCCAGCTTTAACCCTGCCTTTACACATGCAAGTACTTGCATGCGAGTGCTGTGTACGTATTATATACGAAAACTTATTCGAAAAACTCGAGTAGCTCTGCAAGTGCAAAAAAAATGTGAGTGTATTAGTAAAAAAATGTGAGTGTATTGAGTTTTTCGAACTTGCACTTGCATGTGTAAATGCCGGGTAAGACAATACCAAAAAGCTAAATAGGTCATGCAATAGTCGACTCTTCTTTGCTACAGTGGTGATTCTTATATTTTACCAAAAACACAATACAAACGACCAGCTAAATCACAACAGCACACATTTTAGGCAGCAGCAACTACATACATACGTAATACCTCCGGTCGCTGCCAGTTTGGTACTTTTACACACAACGAACAAACCTAAAGAACCAAAAAACAAGAAAAAACAGCTGGTGGAGTCGCCCCTGCTGCTGTTGCTGAAGCAATTTACTCGTGTGTGTATCTCGTGCGGCGGGCCAGTAAACATTTTTAAGCGCAACGAAACGGTTCGTTATACGGAAAATAATTTCGAACAAACAAACAAAATGAAGTGAATTTAACGAAAATAAATAATAAAACAAAATACAGAAAACCAACAACAAATAAAAACAAACCAAAAAAAAAATATTTATAAAATACTACTACAACAAAACAGCAAAAAACCAACAAATTGAATTATAAAAAAAAATTTAGCAAAAAAAAAACAACAACAATAATAACAATTTTAATGTTTACGATTTACAGTGAAACAAAACTACGAAATTTCTTTACAAAAGTGAGTGCAAGATCATCAGTGTGTTTTATAATAATTTATCAACTATATTTCTATAGGAAATTATAATATATTTTATTGAAAAATTTGTGATAGAATACAAAGAAAAATAATAATAAATTATATTTTTTATGAATATCATTTAGCTATTTGGTTTGTTTTAATATTTTTTTTTCTTTTAAACTTTTTTGTTATTTATTTATTGAATCTGCCTTTACTTTATGGGCCTTACAATACTTATTCAAATCTTATAGCTAAACCTTAAAAACTATTTGCTCTCAGTCGACACAGTCATAACAAGTGGACCTAAAATTAGTAGGGTGGTAAATCACCTCTACAAAGAATTGTTACTGTTTGAGTTGTACAGGGGCGGTTCGGAAACTTCTTAGCCCAGCACAGACAGAAAAAAGTTAGTTTTTCAAAAACATATAATCTCCTTGAAACTTCAATACACATAGTCCAACGCTTATTTAGCAATTCTATCCCTTTATTAAAATAGTTTCCCTCAAGACCTTCAAAATAATGGTTTACATCTGTAATTGCATCTTCATTTGAGCTTAAACGCTTGGATTTTTTTTTAGATTTTGGAGCAGTTACAAGTCACTGGGAGCTAAATCAGGAGAATATGGTGGGCGGTCAAGCAACTCGTAATTTAATTCGTTAATTTTAAACATTGTTCAAACACTCTTCTTGATGAAAAATTATTTTTTTGTGATGTAAGCCAGGACGTTTTTCTCGACTTTTTACATTTAATTTATCCAAAATGTTGCAATAGTATTCTGAATTTATTTTTTGCCCTTTTGCAGATAATATCAATAAAATACCTTTGAAGTCCCAAAAAACCGTTGCTATAACCTTACCAGCCGATTGAATTGTTTTTGCCTTCTTTGCGACACTTCCTACAGTTTCAGTCCATTGCTTGGATTGTTCTTTTGTCTCTGGAGTATAGTGGTGGATCCATGTCTCATCAACAGTTATGAAACGATGCTTAAAATCCATTTTATTTTCTCTTAAAACGATCCAAACAAGCTTGAGAAATTTTTATTCTTATGCGTTTTTGTTCGACTGTTAACAAATGCGGCACTCATCTTGCAGAAAGCTTTTTCATCTGTAGTTCTTCATTCAATACTAAATGGACTCGATCATTTGAGATGTCCATGATATTAGCTATTTGATTTAATATTATAATTTATATAAACCTTTTTTATTTAAATATTTAATGATTTCTAATTTTTCCATTGTAAAAAAATCGCGAATGCGTCTTTTTTGAACACCTGTTGCTATATGAAGGAGTTGCCAGATCGAAATGAAATCTAACATGTGCAGAGATGGAAGTTTCCAAAACACTTAACGTTTTTCTGTTTATACCACGCTTTCTGTTCTAGGCTAAGAAGTTTTCGTACCGCCCTCGTAGTAAGTAATCTTGCAAGCGGGTTCGCATGGTTTTGCAACTTCATGAATTTTTCTAAATTCATATTTAACCAATGGTACTTCTAAATCTCTATGGATGTTTTCATGCCTTATATAACATGGTAAATGGACCTAAGAATTTTAATATTAGACCCTCTGTATAAGATCAATACTGGAATTACTTGCAGTTTGCCATAATTGAATTCCATATGCCCAAATTGGTTTTAAAACTTTCTTAAACAGCCTGACTTAACAATTAATATTCAATATTAATTTGCATAATTTTGAATACAACGAGTGTAAAGTTAAAATTGCTAAGCTTGACTTGTACAACGAAAAAAAAACACAAAATAAAAGCTTAAAATAACACCTAAAGCTAGATTTACACGAATGAAATTTTCTTCAAAATTATTCTTCAAAATGCTTCAAACTCGTGTGAACAGCAAAAATTCTTCAAAATTTATTTATTTAATAGTTATTAATAGTTATTAAATAAAGAAATTTGTTTACACGAGTTTGAAGAATTTTGAAGAGCAATTTTGAAGAAAATTTCAATCGTGTAAATCTAGCTTAAGTTCAGTTTTCACAATAAACAAAAAAAAAAAAAATGTTAAAGAACCAAAATACTAAATCACATTAAAAATTCCACTCAAAGTTAAGTTTTGAAAGTTTAAAGCAAAATATAGAAAAACAAAACCAAAGTAAATTTTAATGTTTTTAAAAAATAAAAAAAATCCAAAAAGTAACCGCAATAACAAAACGAAATGAAAATAAACCAGAATTTAAAAAAAGTACATACAGACATACATATGTATGTATGTACGTTGTCTATTAATAAATTTCTTTTAAATTGTATGTATTTGGTAATAGACAACAATTTGAACAAAAAAAATACAAAATACCTACAAAATTAAAAAACGTAATTTAAACATATGGCCAAATAGAATTGCTTTTGCCAACCAACATCAAACCAAACAAACGACCGAGCCTTTTGTAGATTGGTTTCAGATAGATATTGTTTTTGTTCTATTAACGTTTTCGCTGTCTTTATAATTTAACTCATCACAGTTTCTTCTCTTCTTTATCTACATATATTTATGAAAGAATTGTTTATTTAAGTTTTGTTTTTCTTCCACCATTATCAATAGCTAGATATTTTTATATTTTTGGGCTTTTAAATCCAACAACCAGCCGTCCGTCCGTCCATCCGTCCGTCTGTCTATATTTGTGTGTTAATGTGTGCTTGTTTTTGTTATTTTTTTTCGGTATGTTTATAATTACTGTGATTATTTTTATAGTTTTAGTTTATTTTTCTATTTTTTTTTAATTTGTTTCAGATTATTTTTAAGTTTTCTTTTACTTCTCTCTTTATTTAGCTTTTAACTTTTCAAACGAATGTGTTGTTGTTTTTGTTGTCTTTGGAAAACATCATATTTTATATTTTCAAATAATAATAAATACTACATACATATTTGGTTTTTATCAAAATTAGTTGGGGCGGTCGAAAAATAAACAAATCAGCCATCAATTTTAGAAACTAATAAACATTAAGAACTTGAAATAGAAATCTTGTATCTTAAAATGGAATTTAAAAGAAAAGAAGTGCAGCAACGTATAAAATACTGAAGTTTAAAACTCTCGATACGCCTCCCAGACAAATCTAGTGCATTATAGGCTCAGATACTATCGATTAGGAAAGCGTGCAAACAAAAATATTCACGGCAATACAGCCATTTTTGTCGACTGTCAAGCGGCACTCATGTCACTGAAATTCCATACAACAACATCTACTCCAGTCAGGCAATGCAAAGAATAGCTGTCAAGGCTAGGACGTCAACTGACATTACTCTAGTTTCGGTCCCTGAGCATATGGACTACTACGGTAATGAGAGGGCGGACGAACTGGCCAAAAAAAAAAGGATGTCTCAATTGGTGTTTCAGTCGCAACAACACTTAGGTTAAAAGTAAAACCTTCAGACACTACTTTCAAAAGTCTGGAATTAGGTGTCGTAATCTAGACACCTGCAGCAACACTAGAAATATGTGGCCAGCATACAATGAGAAGCCCAGTTTGCAGCACCTGAATGCGAAACGAAAGAACATCTCGAGAATCATAGCGGTGCTACCCAGTGACTGGACGATTGGTAAGCATGCGAGCAGACTCGCACTTCACGTCTATGATCACCGCGAGAAAGAGGAAACAGTATTTCATCTTCTCTGTGAATGACCGGCTCTTCAAAACTCTAGACTAAAATTTTTCAACAATCATATACAAAACAACCTAGTGGAAACATAAAGTATTAGATAGTGCTTTCATCGGTTACTTAAACGCAACAGGCTGGATATAATACCCATTATATTATATCATCTGGAAATGATCTAATATTATCATCCGTTCAACAAGTGGTGGGGTAGTTTTCAAAACGGAATCAAAAGATTCCACAGGCATCCACGTAAACCAACCAACCAACTAACCAATTATTTCTACATATTATAGGGATATTAAGGAATAGCGAGTTATTTTTACTTCCAAATAATGCAAGTTAAAACAACTACTAATTAACAAAATCGTAAAAGTTTTTCTTGGTTAGTATTAAATTTAGTGACTAAATTCAGCCTAGTTTATTTAGTGTCAGTCTCTAATATAAAGAGTGATTTTTTTTAGCAACTTTCTTTTTGGCAACACGGTTAAGTACAAAGATTACGTTACTGGACATTAAACCACCAACACGCTTACTGACAGAGAAAAATATCGCCGCAGTATTGTTGATGAACATGAATTATCGATTCGACACCAATTGAGCCTCTGTTTCTCCACAACATGGAAATTTTTTTCTAAAAGCTAGTGCAAGAATTAAAGCCACACGATCTATAACAGACTCTAACTTTTAATAAATGAGCGCTCACAGAGTTCGCTGAAGATCAACTTTTTTATCGTAAAATTTAATGGAAATTTTCGCATTTGCTGTGAAGAGCAATGCACTGTTTGGTAAGGATTATAAGCCGGCGGCATCATTTAACCGTACTTTTTCGACGACAAAGCCAGCACCTTTATTATGAATGGCGCCCAAATTCTTTGACCAAAATGAAATAGCTGGCATGTGGTTTCAACAAGACGGTGCCACATGCCACACAGCACGCTAAACAATAGCATGATTAAGAGGCGAGTTATGTGAATAGTTTATTATACTTTTGGAGCCGGTCAATTGGCCGACTAGATCTTGACATTTAACGTCTTTATACTATTTGTTGTGGGTTTATGTTAAGGCTGCTATCTATAGCGGCAAGCCCACAATAGTTGCTAAAATTGAAGAATTTATTCCTTAGATACCCGGCGATATATTGGAGAGAATATGCCAAAATTGGACCCAGCGTTTGAAGCAACAACATTTACATAAAATTATTATTAAACTTTGAATTATATAGATAGTTGTCAAATAAAATTTAAAATACAGATTTTAGACATTTCTTTAAATTTTAAGTGTTGTTTTCAAATCGATTCCAAAAGCTCCAAATCACTCTTTACATATTACAATTTCCCTGTCCTATGTTCAGTTGAAATATTATATTTAATGTTTGAACTGCTATTGCAAGTGTTTTAAGAAGACCCAATACTCGGTTCGTAAAGGAGTGATATTTTAGCTCATTTTTCAACAGGCTTTTGACAAGATTATTCGCAAGTTCTTTGTCTACCAAATTGATTCAAGTATAGCCAATGAAATTCTAAACACTCCCCCTCCTTGTGATGGTTTACCGAACTAAATTGACCATGTTATTATTTCGTAAACGAACATCATTTAATTCTTGTCTATATTTGTTTGAATATTTTCAAAGAAAACAAGTGGTTAAAAGAAAAGAAAACGCCATAATTTTAAATGGTTAATTGGCACCATATTTAAAATTATGGCGTTTTCTTTTCTGGCAAAAATATTGGGTAAAAAGTGTAACATATATGTAACATTTTTGCCAGAAAAGAAAACGCCATTAGTTTTTTGTTTTATATCACTGAGAGAGTGATTAATAAGAGAACATTTTAGGTTTGTGGATGAGAGAAACAGATATGAAAATAACGGAAATAATGATTTATTTTCTTTTGTAAAGGTCAGTTCATAACTTTTACTTTCGAACTTTAAAAATAAATGACAAAGGTTCATTTAATGCAAACCAATGAAACTTGAATATAAAAAAGGGTATAACAACTCCAATCATAGAAGGAGTTGCTGTAAAATCTTAAACTGATATTTTGTTTGTATTGGGCCACATTTTGACATATCCCCATATAACGACCACTTTCAAAAATCACTTAAATGCGCATAAATCTTTTATAAAAATCACTATCAAGTTAAATTTCAACAAACATAATCCAAATATACATTTAAAGTGTCGTATCAAATTTCATGATATTGGTCCAAAAAGTTCACTTCCAAAAATCACTTAAATTAAGATAGATCTTTTATAAAAATCACTATATTTCTCAACTCCACTATTGTGATTTTCGGAAGTGGTCTTTGTCAAAATATGGTCCCTTACAAACAAATTATTATTTAAATATTTCACTTTCTATGAAACTAATTTTTGCAGAATTTTATATGGATACGGGTTTTCTATAGGCATTTATGTATCATAAAAACATATTCCGGGAACAGATTTGTATGGGGGCTATGAGAAATCATAGACCGATGCCTACCATTTTCAACAGGACTTGTCTTTCTATAATAAAAAATAAAATGTGAAAACTTTCACGATATTATCTGCTTTAATTTGGAAGAAAATAGCAGAAAAATATCTTAAAAATGTCGAGGTTGTCTGAAACTTTGGTCTATAACTCGGAACCTACTGGACCGATCGATTTTGATTTTTTAATACCACAAATTTCGGTGGAAGAAAGAATGTTTGGTAACAATGCCTTTGTTCTATGTCTTTTTTTCGAAGCTCTATCGTGGCTTCAACAAACGAATAGACGGACGGACATCGCTAGATCGTCTTAAGCTACGGTCACAAATATTTACTCAAAAAGCTAGAACAAGCGGTTGTTCTAGCACAAATTTGTTTGACGTTGTTTACTCTTACAAGAGTTTTGCGAGATCAAACAGCAGCAAATAAATTAAATATAAATATTTGTTGTGCTTTGCCTAAATAAGAAAAGTTTTTTTATTAATAAATAAACGAGTTCAAATATATTTTATTTAATGATTATGACTTTTTCGGTAAATATTTGCCAAATGGGACCGACCTTTAGAATCTTCTACTACCAATATTTTGATGTGTTACAAGCGGAATGACAAACTTAATATACAGCCGATCTTTTTGGTAGTGGGTATAAAAACAATGAAAGATTTCATAATAAAGCTTTAAATAACAACTAAAAAATGTTGTAATGTTGTAACCAAAAAACATTATTTTTTTCTCAAATTAAAACGTAATAAATTTCAATTAATAAAATTTGAAAATTCACTAGATTGATTAATGGAGGCAAAGCCCACAGCAACCTGTAGTTTTAAATTTAATAATAATGATTAATTGTTAAATGATTTAGTTTTAATTAGATTATAGCAAACAGTACAAGGCAATTTATTAAGCTAAGCTGAATTTAATAAAAAAGGCATTAAGAAGTTGTTTAAATGTGAAGTAATTTGTTATTCAAATTTGTTATTTAACTCATTAAGTAAATGCTTCAGGTAATGATTTAGCAATTACTTAGTAAGGGAATTAGTAATGTAATGTTTTCTATTTTTAATTTAGCAACAAGTCATTATACCCTACACCACCAGAGTGGGGAGGGTATTTTTGATTTGTGCTGATGTTTGTAACGCCTAGAAATATTGGTCCAATACCCACCTTAAAGTATACCGATCGACTCAGAATCAGTTTCTGAGTTGATTTAACGATGTCCGTCCTTCCGTCCGTCCGTCTGGCTGGCTGGCTGTCCATGTAAAGCTTGTGCGCAGAGTACAGGTCGCAATTTTTAAGATATTTGGATAAAATTTGGTACATGATATTTTTCGGCCCAAGGATGGATGGGATTAAAAGTGGAGGAAATTGGTCCATTATTTCATCTGGCCCCCATACAAATGTCCTCCCGAAATTGGGGTTTAACGATCATAAATGTTTTAATTTGTTGTAAATGAAGCCAAATCACATCTACAAATTTTGTGCAGATCGATCCATAACTAGTCGTAGCTTTAATATAAGGCGCACTTCCGAAAATCACTTCAAAGAGTATAACTCTCTCAAAAATGCTGATATCCAAATAATATTTAACGCAAATATATTTCATATGCCTAAAAATAGTACGGTACAATTTTATTATGATCGGTCTATAATTAGTCGTAGCTCCCATATAAGGCCCACTTTCTATATTCACTTTAACAGTCATAAATTTCTTAAAAATTTTGATATTCAAATGAAATTTGACACAAATTAGTTTTACAATGGTCGGTACCTAAGTAGTCGAAACTGCCATAGAAGACCCTCTCTGTAATTCAATTTAAGCTCCATAAACCTTTTTAAAGTATTTATATCGAAATAAAGTTTAACAAATATAATACTTATATTCACAGAAATCATGACACTAAATTTTTTGATAATCGGTCCATAATAAGTTATATCTCTCATATAACGCCCATTTCTGAAAAACTATTTTATACATATACTGGGTGTAGGGTATTATATGGTCGGGCTTGACCGACTATATTTTCGTACTTGTTGTTTATGAGAATTTGGTTTAGCAAATTCAATTAACCACCAAAACTAAATCACATGATGTCTATTTATATTAATTTCCACTCCATTCCATGCCGTTGATTATTTATTTTGTTCCCACTTAATTCTGATTTAATTGCTTCTAACATAAACCCTAAAATGTTTATCTTAATGCTACTTGTTCTATACGTTATAAGTTTATTTGTAGATCGTTTATTGCAATCGTGTTTGGTATTTAAACATTGCTAAACATTAAATTAAGTAATTAATTTGTCTACCAGAAAGGAACAAATCAAATTTAAAACAAGAAAAGTAAAAAAATATTAGTTTTTTATTTTGTATAAAACACTCACGTAATTGCTAAACAAATTTTTAATTTGTTTGTGTTCGTGAAATAAATGAATACACAGTAATAAATTTAATTATATGCCTTTAAAATACAAACGATGTACTCGTAAATTAAGAGACACTTAAGAGAGATTCAAATTAAATTCACAACAACTTTATGGAGGGTTTTAATGACAAATGTCATAAAATTTGGATAAAAATCTTGTCAATTGTTTAGGCCAGGAAACCCTTCATTCTAAAGGTATGGTCACACTTGGTAAATATTTGCCGAAAAAGACGTAACCACTAAATAACATATATTTGAGCTCGTTTATTTAAAAAAAAACTTTTCTTATTTAAGCCAAAGCACAACAAACATTTAGTTTTATGTTATTTGCTGCTGTTTGCTCTTGCAAAACACTTGTAAGAGTAAACAACGTCTAACAAATTTGTGCTAAAACAAGTCGTTACGCTCTTTTGTGTAAATATTTGCCAAATGTGACCGTACCTTAAGTTTGTCACTAAGCTCGTCAATTGTAATTGATCTTGTCTGCTGTAGAAATAATCTTGTCTGGGACTCTATTGAAATCAACTTTTCAAAGCAACACACTGTAGTACATTGGAAATATATTTCTAGAATATATGTGACCCTCTGCATTGAAAACTCGTTGGTCAAACTTATAACTTTTCCCTGAGATCTTATCAAAAGTCACTTTCAGCTTTTGTTTTCTTTGTAAACTTTCCATAACAACGCTACAAAAAATATAAACGCAAAAAAATACGTCATCATGCATTTAGTACGTGATAATTTAAATACCGAATTTATTTGGTGGCTTACATGATTTATTTGTTTATATGTATTGGTGATAAAATGTAAACAGAAAATTCATTCATTTCTGAGAAAAAAATATAAAAAATAAAATATTAAACAAATGAAATTGTTTAAATTTGACACGTTTGACACGGTGTTTTATTTTCTTTTTGGGGTTTTGTGTTTAAATTTTTTTATTAATGCTTTCATTTGTAGCCTATGACAGGTGGTGGGATTTACACCATCAAAAAATATTAGGACTTCAAAATGAAAATGCATAAATAATCAACTCTACACGAGAATACGCTCAGGGCTGTAACGAGATCATGAAACACTTAAAAAGAAATTTCGAAAAAAGTATTTGAGAATTTTTAAACAATAATCATAATAAACGTCTAGATAGATTTTGAAATCTTAACGAGGTTGTACATAAACTGGCCTGCTGTTCTCAAATTATTTTCACATATTTTAGAATAGCTTTGCTTTAATTTATATTTAAAACATAATTCTGTTCTAGTTATTCACTAGTTCTCTACTAGTACGGTAAAAGTTCTAATCATCTTCTAGTTCTGTACTAGTTCTGTTAAAGTTTTATTTAAGTTCTCTTCTATTTTTATTCTGATGCTCTTCAGTTCTGTTCTAATTCTGTTCTAATGCTCTTCTAGTTCTGTTATAGTTTTGCTCTAGTTCTAGAGCTGTTATAATCCTCTTCTAGTTATGTACTAGTTCTCTTCTAGTTCAGTATTACTTCAGTTCTAGTTCAGATCTAGTTCTTTTCCAGTCCTCTTCCAGTTCTATTCGAATGCTCTTCAGTGCTGTTCTAGTTCTGCTCCAATCCTCCTCTAGTTCTGTTCTAGTTTTATTCTAGTTTTCTCCTAGTTCTATTCTAATACTCTTCAGTTTTGTTGTAGTTCTGTACTAGTTCTGTTCTAATGCTCTTCAGTTCTGTTTTAGTTCTGTTCTAATGCTCTTAAGGTTCTGCTCTAGTTCTTTAATAGAGTTCTTTTATAGTCCTCTTCCAGTTATGTACTAGTTCTAGTTTTGTTCTAGTTCTTTTCTAGTCCTCTCCTAGTTCTGTTCGAATGCTCTTCAGTTCTGGGTGTTTACTCTCTATTGCGATGCGAAAGCAAATGCGATGCGATAAGCATACAAATTGTACGCAAATTGTAAGCATATAAATTGTACGCTTATCGCATCGCATTTACTTTCGCATCGCAATAGAGAGTAACCCCCCTGTTCTAGTTCTATTCTAATGATCTTCTATTTCTGTCCTAGTTCTGTTCTATTGCTCTTGTTGTTCAATTCTAGCTCAGTTCTATTTAAAAGGGACATGTAAAGAAGATTGTTTTTTAGTTTTTTACTGGCTTTTCAAACCAATTTGTCCCACTATAATTCATTACTTGTTTTTATGTTTTCTTCGATATCTCATTAAGCGCCATACACATAAAATTGTAAACACCAAGTCCGAAAAAGTAGATAATTTCTGTCTGAACGTAGCGATAAGTACTTGTACATTAAAACTATTTATTTACACACCAAAAGGCTATTTATACATTGCGTATGTCGGTATATAGTGTATCGTATATACTTTACAATCAAAATGCAATGTTCACCAAATTAAAAAGAAAAAACTTTATCAACTATTTTGTTTGTTTTTTTTCGAGATATTTTTGGCGGGAATTAAACTATTTTTAGATAATGTTAATGAACGCATTTGACATAGTAAATGAAAGTCCACAGGCAGAATGCACAAACCTTCCTACTTTGTATTTGGAAGTTTTCAAAAATAACTTTGTTTATGAAAATAAGTCATAAATATTATTATTGAATAAATATAAATATATTTATGAAAAAAAATAATAATAATAGAATTTTTTTCTCTTATGCAATTATGCCTGATTTTTCGATTAGGACAGACTAATGTTGGTTGTAATATTTTAAAATATAAAAAATCAGTTAACAAATTCCAAAAATAATTAATAAAGTGTTTTAAAATTTAAACAAAGACATTTGGTAGATACATACATTTATTTTAATTTTCATTCGTTTAAAATTTTCTGCCAATTATATTCATTATAAATACAAAAATTGGATTGTTTGAATGAAATTTCAATATTTTGAATAGTACAGATAAGAAATATTGACGTAGAAATACACAAACAAAAAGTAAAAAAAAAATATTCTTAATTGTTTGTTTTTATTTTTGTGATTAATGATTTTTTTTTTTTGATTTTTTGATTTAAGTGCCTTTTTTGATGAGAACGCACAAAAGATATTTGAAATTGGGAATAATCTTCTTTGTTGGCACCCTACCTAACAGTGTTGTTTTATTAAAAGGCTTCAATAGAATAGAATATACCTAGAATAGAACTAAAGAAGATCTAGATCTGAACTCAAAGCGCATTAGAACAGAACTAGAACAGAACTGGGAGAGAACTAACAGAGAAGTAGAACAGAACTACGAGAGAAATAGAACAGAACTAGAGGAGCATTAGAACAGAACTCTAGGAGAACTAGAAGATAAGTAGAACAGAACTAGGAAAGAAGTAGAACACAACTAGAAGAACATTAGAACAGAACTAGGAGAGAACTAGAACTGAACAGAAGTCTAAAAAGAAAAACTATCATCAACGCTCACATACTCAGTTGATGTTACAGTCAACTGACTTTTAACTTTGATCGAAGCACGTTATGCCATATTTATATAATTTTAAATAAACTCAGATTTTTTTGCAAAACTTTGTATTTGTTATTGTAATGCAATGTTTAATAAATTTATGGCATATTTACAATATCCGCTTGTTTGGTAATAATATAACAATAATACAATGAGGTACATTTAATTATGTCACTCACTGTAGAAGACTACTTAATTTATTGCGCTTTAATTCACACACTCTTTTCACTAAAACTTTTTTCCCTGTTTATTGTTGTTCTTATTATTTATTAACAATTTGGAATAGTTTAATATTACAAGTACAGCAAAAATAAACTCTAGACAGCACATTGACTTGAAAAATATTTATTTGTTTTTTTTTTTTTAACAAACTGACTGTATGACTGACTGACTGAGTGGCGGTTGGTTGTTTCATGTTTTACAAGTACGAGTGAGAGTACGGCTCGTATGTAGGTTAAAATTTAGGGCATTGGCTCAATGCCAGTTTAAACGGGTTTTGAGGTTTTCTTGGTTTTTTTTTCAAATCTTGTTGTTGTAATAAATGATTATTATTCAGTTTATAAACAATATTTTTTTGTTGTTACCTCTGTATAGAAAGATTTGTTTACATTTACACTTTTTACTTGGGCGTGGGTTTGCTTGTAATGAAAATAGTGAAAATTTTATTTTATTGATGGCATTTTAAGATAAAATGTAGAATTGTTTTGTCATAAATTAAAGAAGAAGTTTTGAAAGAAATATTTCGAATTTTCAACTGAATGTTTAAATTTAAAATACTCGTTTTTGTTGCAGAGTTTCAGAATTGCAATTTTAAAATCAACCATTAATTTGAAAAATTGGTTCAATCATTCATTGCTTGTAACTTTAGCATGTTCTAAAAACATAATTCTCGTTATTATATTTAAAAAAAAAATGCTTTAAAACCGGCTGGTTTGAAAATTAATTTAAACAACAAGCTTAAATAAAATACAAATTATGAAGTTAATAAAATCACTAACAACTTTAATAAAGATATTTTAAAATGAATTTATTTTGACAGCAAATATTTTACCTTAAATGTTTAAGAACTAGAGAAGACCAAGATCGGAACTAGAAGAGCATTAGAACAGAATTAGAACTGAACTAGGAGAGAACTAGAAAAGAAGCAGAACAGAACTACGAGAGTAATAGAACAGAACTAGAACAGCATGAGAACAGAACTATACCTGAACTAGGAGAGAACTAGAAGAGAAGTAAAACAGAATTACGAAAGAAATAAAACAGAACTAGAAGAGCATTAGAACAGAACTAGGAGAGAACCAGAACTGAACTATAACTAAACAAAAGCCTAAAAAGATGTTACAATCAACTGACTTTTAACTTTGATCGAAGCACGTTATTGTATTATTTATATAATTTTAAACGAACTTAGATTTTTTTTGCAAAACTTTAATGCGTAGACATAAACTGAAAGATATAATTAGTAATTCAGTTTTATTTCTAGTTCTGTTCTAGTTCAGTTCTAATTCTGTTCTAGTTCTCTGCAAGTTCTGTTCTAGTTCAGTTCTAGTTCAATTCTAGTTCAGTTCTGTTCTAATTCTCTTCTACTTCTCTGCTAGTTATGTTCTAATGCTATTCTAATTCTGTTCTAGTTCAGTTCTAGTTCAGTTCTAAAACCTTGTTATGATACTGGGCCAACCACAAATTGTAATGAGACTGCTGGTGCCAAATCATGCTAGCGCAATGTCAGACACTCAAAAAAAGTGTAATATTAAATATGCCAATGAAAGCCTGTCAATAACGAAATTATTGCAAATAAAATTCCTAAAATTCTTTCAATGGCATTTGATGGTTTACTTTATGAATTTAACTCACACACATTATTCGCTGAAATCTTTTGCAAGAAACGCTACTTAAATAAAAAAGAAGTAAAATAAATGAAAATAGGTCAGCTGATGATCTCGATAAACATTTAATAATAAACCATTAAAATAATGTAATATATACAGCAGCGTGCAACTAATTAAGGACAGTAGTATTCAATATGCAAAAAGTTATGTTAAAAGTAATATTTATTAAATAAAATTTAACACTTTAATTTTTTTATTTTTATAATTTGTGAAATAAATTTATCGCGGAATAAATTAGGGACATTTTGAAAAATTGTTAACATTTTCAAATTCAGGCAATTTTTAAAAAATTAGATTAAATTAATGATGATTACACAGAATGTTTTTCAGAGTATGAAAAGTTCTTAATACTTACTTAACAAGGGTAAATGCAAATCCTGTGATGTCAGTACTCCAAAGATTATTCAGGTTCTTTAATCCTTTGGGGTGTTATATCGTCTCGTGGTGTTGTGTCACTGCACAAAATTGAGGAAAATATGGTTTCAGCACGCAAAAATTCTAAGCGATACAATAATGCCGTATGCTGATGAGAAAATGCCAGTAACATGGATATTTCAACAAGATAACGATCCGATACGTCAATGGTTTTTTAACAATTCGGTTACTGTTTTTGACGGACCTTCATGCAGGCCAGATCTCAAACCGATTGAGAACTTATGGCAAGTTGTAAAAAACAAAGTAAGCTGTGTAAAAATAAGCAATTTTAATGATCTCTTTGCCGAAACAAAGAAAGCTTGGGAAGCCATTCCAAGTAATGTATGTAAAAATTTGGTGACCTCAAGGCCTCGCAATGGATTTGCAACAAAATATTGATTTATTTTTAAATAAATACTTTGTTTTTTGTAAAATTTGTGATATGTCCTTAATTACATGCACGACAGATATCAATCTTATTTGAAAATATGTGTCACAGATTCATAAATAATTAATAGTTTGACACAATATCCAGTAAGAGTTAAATTGACTAAACTACGATAAATTTTGAGAATATCATAAAACCTTTCGTATTATTTGCATCAATCTTACATAGTAGTATCGTGTCCTTAATTAGTTGCACATAACTGTAAGAAAAAGTGTTGATTTAAAAGCAACTGATTGATAACCTTAAATGCTAATTATTTTAATAAAGAAAAGTATAAAATAAAAAAAACAGATTTGTCAGAAGTGGGATTCGAACCCACGCCTACAGAGTAGACTGCGACCTGAACGCAGCGCCTTAGACCACTCGGCCATCCTGACCGTTGGACACTCGCAGACAAAACTCTAACAAAAGCTATTTATCGTTTAACAAAATAGCACAACTATTTTTAGATTTTTAATTGTTTACAAAAAATGTTTATTATAATTTTTAATGCTTAAAAGAAAAGAACAAAACTGTTGGAATTGTTTATTATTAAATTTGTTTTGTTTATGAAAAGAATATATTTTTTATAAAATTCTTAAGGTTGGTTTCGTATTAGCATTTGTGTTTGTGGGAATAAATATCCCGTATTGTCTAGTGGTTAGGATATCCGGCTCTCACCCGGAAGGCCCGGGTTCGATTCCCGGTACGGGAAAATTAAATTTATTAATATAATATAATTAATATATTAATATTAAAATAAAGTCAATCTGTTTAGGATATAAATATTCTAAAGAATAAAAAATTTAAGATTAGAAATCTTCTTAATAAAAGTCCAAGACCCAGCCGGTGGTAGTTCTTTATTTGAGGTAACTTGAAGCTGGCTTAATTTTTTAAAATTTAATTGTTATTTTTAAAGCTTTATTAAAAAATTTTAAATATAAATTCTAAAGTATCTTCTATTCACAGATTTAAATTAAATTTGACCTTAGCATTTTTTATAATAAAGGGTGTATTTTTTAAGATGTATATAACTTTAAGTTTAACTTTAATTTTGTCAGCTGTCAAGTGTTTTTTTTTTGTTTAGTTTGGTTTGGCATTTCAATAAGAACTGAAAAACGCTTTTAAATTGTGTAAAATTTAGTTTTGAAAATTTCGTGAATTGGCCTAAAACAGGTTTGCTTTGATCCCGATTTCCATAAGGGAATTTTGTTTAGCGGCGACACTCACTTTTGGTTGAATGAAAACGTTAGTAAACAAAACTGCGTATTTGGATTGTGTTGAGTTGAGAGACCGTTACATTTAGATAAACTGACTGTTTGGTGGGCTTTATAGGCTGGTGGAAACTGCGTATTTGGATTGTGTTGAGTTGAGAGACCGTTACATTTAGAAAAACTGACTGTTTGGTGGGCTTTATAGGCTGGTGGAATTAATTGGTCCGTACTTCTTTAAAAACGAAGCTGGCCAGAACGTTACAGTCAATGGTGACCGCCATAGAGCCGCGATCACTTACTTTTTGCGTTCATCAATTGAACAATCATGATGTCCAAGATTTGTGGTTTTACGTTTCGTTTCCGTGAATTGGCCTCCAAGGTCGTGTGATTTAACGCCACTTGGCTATTTTCTGTGACGATATGTAAATTCGCTAGTTTATGCCGTTAAGCCAGAAACGATTGAGCTGTTGGAAGAGAACATTCGCCGCTTTATTGCTGATATATGGGCACAAATGTCGAAAAAAGTCCTCCCACCTTCAACCTCCAGCTTAGACTACAACCGAGCTAGCAGTGGCGGTCATATGCCAGAAGTAATATTTATATTATAATGCCCGAAGATTATCTTTCACTTTATAATGCCAATTTAAAAAAAATCATCTTCGTTTAATTCCATTAAAAAGTTCTATACATTAAAAAAACACCCATTACATACTTCAAATATATTTAATTAAATTCTACTTACAAATATGGTATGTATTTATAATATCATTAACATTTTATAAAAAATGTTATTAATAATCATTTAAATATTGTACAATACCATATTTATTATGTTAAATATACTCGTACATATGTACACTGCCGCTCACTTGAATAGGTTCACAATTTTTTTCACATTCAAACTAATTTTTTCCAATAAAATAATAAAGTAATTGGGGATGTTGCATTTATAAATTTTAAAGTATTGCAATATACATATATAAATGAAACAAAAAAAATGGCAGCAATAACAAATAACTAGATTTTTATAATTTTTTTTTTCATAAAAATACTACGTTTTGTAACCTTACTTTTTCGGCTCATTTGAATAGGTTCAACGTCTTTTGTTCCAAAAAAAACCAACAACAAATAATTTTTATGTAACTTTTTTATTTTTAGAGATTTTTTATAATGTTTCAATAAAGATTTACACATTGTATATCCTCCTTTATTCGATATAACTTCAAAAATACGATTTGGGAGGGAGTTATAAAGTTTTTTTTATTAATGGTAAGGAAATTTCGGGCCATGATTTGTTCATTCCTTCAATTAAGGCCTCTTTAGTTTCATCTTGTCTGCCCGACTCATAGACTAGACTTTACGAGAAAGCAATCCTCGGGTAAATATAAGTTTGTCATTCCGTTTGTAATTTCCACAATATAATTTTCCGACCCTATAAAGTATATATATTCCGGATACTTATAGATAGCGGAGTCTATTAAGCCATGTCCGTCTGTCTGTTGAAATCAATTTTCTGAAGTCCCCAGATATCTTCGGGATCCATATCTTCAATAATTCTGTGAGATATGCTTCCGAGAAGTTTGCTATTTAAAATCAGCAAAATCCGTCCACAAGTGACAGAGATATGAGCAAAATCCGAAACAACCCGTGAAAATTTCATCAAAAAAACTAATAAACTCATCAACAGATGGCGTTGAGCACACAAAGTGTATTAATATTGTTACAAATAATTTCATAAACAGATGGCGCTGATCAAACAAAGTGTTTAAGTGTGTTCTTAAACCGGTTGTGACTCTATGCGTATGCCCTTTCATGTTTTTGCCGTAATCTAACTGGTTTCTTATAAAATTGCTCACAACATTTTGACTTTGACCAATTTTTCTTGTGACTTAAGCCACATTCAATAAATGCCTTAATTTTGCCTTGTTCTTCTTCAGTTAACTGCTTTTTGTGCCCCATTAAAATTTTTTTTTTATTATTTTAAAATTGCAAATATGTATTGACAACCACTAATAAAATGAGAAATTTCATCTATTGTCATCTATTTTATTTGAATGAACCTAATCAAGTGAGCTAAAATTTACATGTGCGTTTACTGCATTTTTACATAAAAGCAAAAACTCCTAATTTTACAAATTATTTTTTTTTCTCTAAATTATTATTATAAAAAAGGTCTCTCAATTCTAGTTTTAATAAATTGTTATCTTAAAGTATATTTTAAAAAAAACTGGAGTAGAAATGATAAAATGTGTGAACCTAATCAAGTGAGCGGCAGTGTTTATACATACCTACACTCTCGTACTAAATATTAGAATTCTTTTTTTATTTAAAATTTTATCTTATTTATTTATTTATTTATTTGCGGTTTTTGCTTAAAACGCACCCGTAAAATAACTCACATACATAAATGTTCATATCAACATTATTATTTTTTTTTTAGTTTTGTTGCTTCGACATTTGTTTAGATAATTTTTGTAAATGAACAATTTGATTTGTGCAAATCACGACCAGTTTTACAGAAACGGCAAAAAATAAAAAAAAGGAAAAAAAAATTGTAAATGACATGACGTTTTAATCAATTGAAGTTGTAATTAAAGCCTCCTTATCTTATGTACTTGTAGCATAAATATTTTAATTACCAGTTTTTGTTACTTCTTAAAGTGTGGAGGACTAGACGGTTGAAGCAGAGACTTAATAGAATTGAATGGGTTTTCGTGTGAAACTACATACATATATTGCAATGAAATATTTATTTTCAAGTTCAAATTAAATTCAAAATTAAATTCAAATTAAAACATATTGGATAAATCAATATTATATTGATTGATTGATATATGGTTCAATGCCTAATGCTGACATGAAATTGTCTGTCAAAATTCGCTACTTTCAGATTGCTGGATTAGAATGACTAAAATTTATGCATTGAAGTAGAATTATTAAATAAATAGCGACCAAAGAATTTTTATTTTATTTATAATTCCTTAATTATGTGTATTGGAAGCATCCAATAGAGCAAAAACTTGAATAATTTCAATATTTGTCAGAAGTGGGATTTGAACCCACGCCTACAGAGTAGACTGCGACCTGAACGCAGCGCCTTAGACCACTCGGCCATCCTGACTGTTGAAAGCTTTTTGACTTAGATGTCTAATAAACGGTAATTAGATAACAGTTATGATAATTTCGATTATTTTCTCTAACTATAACGATAACGTTAATTTCATTTTAATTCATATAAATTACAATAAAATTATAAAAAGTAACTATTTTTTAGCAATTTAAAATGGTTTAAAAATATAATTTTGTCCTTACTAAACCTTTTTTTCAAACGATTATCTTTGAAAATCGATTGGTTGCGGTTTTGGTGCAATTTCTTAAATATTATCCGCCTTATTCAAAAACGATTATTAAATTTACCAAACGTTTATTAAGACAGACTTGCATATACAAATTTGCTTAATAAACGTTTGTTAAATTAAATAATCGTTTTTGAACAAGGGGGTATATCTATAATATTAAGAAACATTTGAAGATATCCAAAAGTATTTATTATTACAGCTTATTTTAGCCTTTTTTCATTAATAATTCAACAAATAAGGTCTTAAGGTCCTTTTTAGTAAAATCTTTATATTGTTTTTTTCGCTACTTCGTTGTGTAACATCTTCAGGAAACTGCTCTTACAGGCAGTCATAATTGAATTCTAAGTTTAATTAGCCGGCTATAGGAACACTATCTTTAACTAAATTGAGTAATCAGTAAATTATTACATACTGATTGGTAGTTTTTCAAATATGGATTAGTCTGTCATTCAAATGATTGCAATACATATAGGTATTATTACACAGTAACCAGCCAATAAAATTTTTATATCGCTACCACTTTACAGAATCATCACTATCACTATCACACGACTTGAAAACATATTGGGGTCATATTGTTAAAACTAATTAATAATTGATGTTGCTCTTTATTTAAATCATTTCAGACAATAATAATAATTTTGGATGAAAATCAACCCAGAACTCGTTTATGGATCTTTAAAAATATTTCACGCAACTATAAAATTTTCGTAATTTGATTGCAAATCCAACAAACACTACATAGATTTCAATTAGGAGATAGTTGTGCAACAATAGACATGTTTACGGCAATAAAGGCCTATAGAATTAAGCTCTTTAATTTTGAAATTGTCATTTTACTGGTTCGCGAAAAAACAATATTACTGAGAGTCCAGAAACATCCATTAGCAGTGAACAAAATTGAGACATTTTGAAAAGCTTTTAAATGATTCACCCCTATCGTAAATACAAATTCCACATGAAATTTGTTCCCTTTTCACATTTTTCCTATTTAAATTCAATGTTAAAAAAAATAAAAGGAAACAAATTTCATGTGAAATTTTTATTCACGATAGGGGTGATTATTTTCCTACTGGTTAAACAGTTTTGATTCAAGCACTGTTACTAATTTACGAAAAAACATATTCAATCATAAAATTTATCAGTTCTAATAATTGTGTTTCTTTGTCTTCCGAAAGTCGTCCAAAGATAAGGAGAAGTAACTTGTCGCTGAGTCGTAATAGTTGTAATAATGGTCGAAATTTTTATCCAAATTGTTGTGCCTACTGTCATCAACTAACATTTGAGATTTAACAAGATGAGATGACATGATACACGACTTGTTCTATAGTCTGAGAAGCAATTCAATTGCTTCTGTATTTGTGTGGCAAAATTATTTTCTATACAAAGTTTTATGTTTAACAATATTTGTGAAAGAGTTCCACAATCCCTGCTTCAGAAATTGCCTGAAATTCCCATCCAAAGATCTCAGTGTAATATGCATTAAAAAGAAGGGTAAATAGTTGTCAACAAACATCTAGCAAATCCTGGCAGATCATTATGTGACTTATTTCCTACTCAATTACTGCATGAGTAATTTGCTGGTAGTGAGATAATTATTTTCTAATTTTTCTCAAAGCCTAATCTCACACATAAATATCATGTTTTCGATAATCATTTTGATAATGAGAATATATTCGATATCAAATAGTTATATTATAGTTGTTCAAATCAAATTTATATTTGTTTAAAACTTAAAATTGAAACCTCATTTTAGATTTGAGAAACCTTTGAGAATTATGTTTGAATTTATATTTGTTGTATTTGCTCTTTGAACTGACTTTTCCGCGTTAATTTTACGGATAAATTTCATTTAGACGCAATATGTTTTTGGATCTCTTATCCCAGAAAACCTTGGTAGCCATAGTAATCTCAGATGATGTGATCCTAGCATGGGCTTTACAACAATAACAGGAATATACTAGAATAACATTTTTGCAATTTAAAAAGAAAAATATCGTGATCTGTGATCAATCACATTTCTAAATCTTAAATCCTTAATATCTTAGTAAATATGAGTTTAAATAAAAAAACGGGTCTCAATCTGCCATCAGACATATTTTTGTTCGATTTTCGCATTTAATATCGCCATTTTGGATTGTCAGTTTGTTTTTGACAGATAAAAAGGTTAGTCGTGTTTTGGTGTGCTCTTTGATTTTTTACTATTCGAATAAATGGATCAAAGAAACTGTATTAAGTTTTGTGTAAAAAATGAAATTAAATGCGCAAGGACATTTGAAATATTGACTGTGGCGTTTGGCGAGTCTACTATGAGCAGAACACAAGTTCAATTGTGGTATAACCGGTTTAAGGAAGGCCGAGAAGATGTCAGTGACGATGCTCGTCCTGATCGCCCGAGCACGCCAACAACCGATGAAAACATTGAAGCAGTGAAGAAAATGATATTGGATAATCGTGGAATCACTATCAGAGAGGTTGCTGACGGATGTTTTAGGCATAAAACGTGCGGCAGCGAAGATTGTTCCAAAATTGCTAAATTTTGAGCAAAAACAACGTCGCATGGACATCGCTCAAGATAGAAACATCCAGAAGAGCCAAGACCGAAAAAAGCATGTCAAGTCGTACGGTCAATAATCCTACCTTCAAGTTATGCGCCGTTTGCGCGAAGCAACTCGTCAGAAACACACAGAATTGTGAAAAAACCAATCAGGATTTTGCAACATGATAACGCACCAGCACAGAAAAAAATAAAAATGAGTTTCAATTCAAATCTTTCTGGAATCAATTAAAAATTTAATTGAAATCGGACCTGTAAACAAAATGATAATATCAATTAAAAAAAAATGTGAGATTTAATTGAAAATATCAGAAAAATCAGAAAAAGTAATTGAATCAATTAAAATTTTAATTGAAAATTATTTTAAAATCAATTAAAGGTTTAATTGAAAAAAAACATAATTTTTTTTCTGTGAGCTCACACATCGATGCTTGTGCGTGAGTTTTTGGCCAAAAACAAAACCGTTATCATGCCTCAATTGAAAATATCAGAAAAATCAGAAAAAGTAATTGATTCAATTAAAATTTTAATTTAAAATTATTTTAAAATCAATTAAAGGTTTAATTGAAAAAAAACATAATTTTTTTTCTGGGAGCTCACACATCGATGCTTGTGCGTGAGTTTTTGGCCAAAAACAAAACCGTTATCATGCCTCAACCACCGTATTCACCAGACTTGGCCCCCGCTTACTTTTTCCACTTCCCAAAACTAAAGACACCGATGAAAAGAAGGCGTTTTGCTACGATTGAGGAGATAAAAGAAATATCGAAACAGGCACTGTTGGCGATACCAAAAAGAGAGTTTCAGAAGTGTTTCGAGGATTGGAAAAAACGTTGGCATAAGCGTATTATATCTGAGGGGGATTACTTTGAAGGGGACAAGCTAGTTATTGATGAATAAAGAAATACTTTTTGTAAAAAATTTAAAATAACGGTTATTTTTTGATCAGACCTCATATGCATCTAATTTCTTGCAAATGTGATTTGTAGAAAAAATCGGAATCGGAATTTATATGTGGAATAATTTCAATGAAAATATGGATCGTTATTAATATGGAACATTTTTTAAAATTGAATTATTCTTGAATAAATTTTAGAATCTACATGGTCAGAATCTTAATCTTTTATAAATAAATCTGCCATTTTTAGATGGCTGATAACATCGGGACCATTTAAATCAAATTACATAAGAATAATTTAGCAATATTTAGAAAATGAGACGAAAATCCCAAATACTGCGTTTTTAGTTTTGGTAAATTTGGTGGCTGGTAAAATACTTTAACGATAATATGTCATTAAAATCTGTTAGAACAATAACGTAAACTGCATTCCAATGTTTAAAGAAGAGGCTAACGATCACAGTTTTGAGTTTTAATATTTGTTTACATATTAGCAAAAAGCGGGATTATGGTTTAAAAAACAGAATAACAAATTTAGGCGGGATGAGGAGCCTTAAGAAAACGCCAGAATCCCGCCAAAAGTGGGATGTATGGGTAATCTTGTAATTGCAAAACCTTAGATACTCTTTTCAATACAATAAAAATGTAAATGATTTTCATGTAAATTATTAATACAGTTGATCAAATAAGAATTAAAGGTATGTGAATCCCTCTGTTTGAGACTCAGTCATCTGTGTTTGGTATGAGGAACTTAATAGGTTCATTGGAGCTGCTATATAGATTTTGCTTACATTTGTTTAATATTGTATTTGTTACAAGACTTGTTCTTTAAACTGTATGTACTCTTATATAATAGGGTTTAAAAAGGGATATCACTGGGTTATGTTAGGTAGAATCTATACAGAGCAGATCGATTACAACCATTTTGGCGATATAATTTTAAAAATTTTCAGACCTCACATTTACACTACAAATTTTAATGATTTTCATATAAATTCTTTCGAAAAACAAAGTTCTTGCTGGGAGAGCTTTTTATAAAATTTCATAAGATTGTGCTTACAGAAGACTTACATGAATTACTCACAATAACGTAAATTTGGTCATCTTAAAAAATTTCACATCAACTTACCTGCAAAGAAGAAAAATTAAGCATTAGAGATATTAACGAGTAAATAATTAAGAAAATAATTTTTAAGGAAATTAAAATGTTTAAAAGATAATAAAATTAAAATGTTAATAAAGGAAATAAAAGAAAACATTTCCCGTACCGGGAATCGAACCCGGGCCTTCCGGGTGAGAGCCGGATATCCTAACCACTAGACAATACGGGATATCTAAATTAGAAATAAAAGACGTAGTTAAACAAAAGTACAAACATTTTTTGGTTGTTTGCATTGTAACAATTTAAGGAAATATATTTTAGAATTATTAAAAAGAAAAATAAATAATAAATTTTAAATTCAATTAAGTTGACTAGTTTGAAAAAGATAAAAAAAATTATCAAAAAATATTAAAATTTCAGTTCAATTAAAAACAACACATTAAAAGAAAACATATTATAAGTTTAAATTTAAAAAAAGTCTTGGTTTTTTTTGAAATTTTTCTCAGAATAAAAAATGTTTAAAATTAAACAATATTCATCAAATGTTTGAGATAAATTCAAAACCATACGAGGGCGGTTCGGAAAATTCTTAGCCTAGAACAGAAAGCTCGGTATAAACAAAAAACAGTTAAATGTTTTAGAAACTTCCGTCTCTGCTATGAACACATGTTAAATTTCTTTTCGAGCTGCCAGCTCCTTCATATAGAAACAGGTGTTCCAAAAAAGACACATCCGCGATTTTTTTTACAATGGAAAAACTGGAAATTTGTGGTGTCATTAAATATTTAAATAAAAAAGGTTTATCGGGACGAGAAATTCACATCAATATGGTGAAAGTACTCCTTCATATGCAGCATTAAAAAATTGGGTTGCTCAATGTAAACGTGGTCATATGGTCGCATTGAGGATGAACCACGTAGTGGATGTACAAAAACAGCAACAGAAATTGTAGCCAAAGTGCATGATATGGTATTAAATGATCGACGAATAAAAGTGCGTGAAATAGCTAATATCATGGGCATCTCAAATGATCGAGTCCATTTAATTTTGCAAGAATAACTACTGATGAAAAAGCTTTCTGCAAGATGGCTGCCGGATTTGTTAACAGTCGAACAAAAACGCATAAGAATGAAAATTTCTCAAGCTTGTTTGGATCGTTTTAAGAAAAATAAAATGGATTTTAAGCGTCGTTTCATAACTGCGGATGAGACATGGATCCACCACTATACGCCAGAGCCAATAATATAACAATCCAAGCAATGGACTAAAGCTGGAGGAAGTGCCCCAAAGAAGGCAAAAACAATTTTCCCAAATCTAAAGAAAATGCAATTACAGTTGTCAACCACTATTTTTTAATCAAGGTATAGAATTACTAGATAAGCGTTGAACTAAGTGTATTGAAGTTTAAAGGAGATTATATTGAAAAATAAAAATGTTTTTGAAAAACTAACTATTCTCTGTCTGTGCTAGGCTAAAAAGCAGATATGTCCGGCATAAAATGCAATATTTCTTGTTAATATGGACGCAATAGTTTTGATTCTATTATTAATTTTGTGAAACTACATCGTGATTTTTGCGTGTTGTTTTACAAAAACTTAAAAACAATCAATCAAAAGTACCACATACACTGCTGTTTGTATAACGTATTTTCTTTTAATCATATAGAGTTACTTTATTTCGAATAAAACCTACAGTTGTGAAGGGATATTAACCAGATATAGCTTGATATATGCCTAACATATTTTCCTATATGCTTGAAGGAAAATAATGGAAAATTCATTATCTTCTCTATTTTTTATGAATTTTTGAAATTTGAATTTCGACTACATAGCGTTACTACGTAGTTTTATTGAAAAAAATAATATAACGAAAACCAGAGCTGATAAAAAAAAACAGATTTATAGGCATTAAAGTACAATACTAGATGCATACAAACTGACGAAGAAATCTAAGGCACCAAACAAAGTTTTCATTTTGTCGGGCTGTGTTTTAAATAAACGTTTCGGAGTAAATTTTGTCACAAGCTGTTGTTTGTATGTATAACTTTTATTTAGAATTATTTTATGTATTGTAGAAGAAAATGTCAAAAAAAAAAGGAAAATTTTCCCGTACCGGGAATCGAACCCGGGCCTTCCGGGTGAGAGCCGGATATCCTAACCACTAGACAATACGGGATATTTAGAAACGCTCGGCGAAACGTTGAATAAAAACCTCACCCACCACTAACAGTGAATTAATATTCTATTTAGAACAAAGTAAATTACAAACATCTATCATATTTTAAAACAAAACCTTGACTCGTATGACTATTTTCTCGTGATTTAATAATTTAATTTTTTGTTTTATTATTTTCATTACAGTGATACCCCAAGCCAAAGGCTAACGATCTTGAAATTTTTTGTGTAAAAATCATATACAATGTGTAAAGTAATCGACAGACATAAAAGGTAAATCATGAAATACATTTATCAGCCAGAGTAAAAAAAAACACACACAGACACAAACATACAAAAATTGTAATTAACAATTCACCAACGTACAATTAAAAGCCCACGCAAAGAAAAACAGTTTTTGAAAAAGTTTGTTTTACAAAAAAATTTATTGCATTTATACATATTTGCTGCAATTAGTGTCGTTATATCGTGTTAAAATACTAAAAAAAACTCGGAACACAAAAAAAGTATTGTCAGCCAAGTTCATTGTGTAGATGAATAATACAAAATTTAAATTAAATAATATTACAAAACTGTAAGAGCAATTTAAATGCCAGCCGGTGATTTTTGTTTTCATCTTATCAGCAGCAACCGCAAAACAAAATTTTCAAAGAAAAAATACTATAATTTGCCAGCTTAATAAATTACACGCGGCCAACTAAAGGTGAAAAGCGCATTTCTGCAAAATCACAAGCAAATCCTCAAAAAAAATCTTTAACGTTGCTCTCTAAACAGCAAATGGTCAGTCAGTTAGCCGGCATAATGACTATTAAACAAACGTTGCCATTGTATTGGCAACTAAGGCGTCATTTATCTTGATGATGATAGAATCTCTTGTTAACAACAAAATGAGCCAGTCAGTCAGCCAACCAGCCCAGCCATCTGAACATTTAGATATTTTCAAAAGTTCGGCAAATACTTGCACAAAAACTGACAAATGCAATTTATAAAAAAAAAAAAACTAAAAAACTTCACATAGATATTAAAAGTGGGTCAAAACTGCAAAGTGTGTGTTTTAGCAGTTTGAAGGCGTTCGAATTTTTAAATTAAATAAAATCGATTTTTTCTTTGTGTGAAAATTAAACAAAGGAAAGCATTGTTTTATTGAAAAATAAAACAATTGCAAAAGGGACCTGAAATCGATTTTATTTCTGATATAGTGAATGAATTAATTAAAGCAATAAAGAACATCTGTGATTTGTAACAATCAGTAATAAAAAAAAGTTGCTATCATCTTAATTTTATGGGTGCTATTTCATATTTAACATTAACGTAGTACTCCCACGTTTTACTTGATACTTTTAAAATTGTTTAATATTTTATTCCTATAGACACAGAAAGTTTTGCTGTTCGCTATAAGCATGTCCATTCATGTCGTATTAAACTGCATTTCTTTTGGTTTCTTTTAATTTCGTTAAAATTAAAAATAATATTTGATAGATGTTTGTGTGGCTGAGTTTACTTTTTATACAAAGTTTTATGTTTAACAATATTTGTGAAAGAGTTCCACAATCCCTGCTTCAGAAATTGCCTGAAATTCCGATCGAAAGATTAAATAGTTGTCAACAAATATCTAGCAAATCCTGGCAAATCATTCTGTGACTTATTTCCTACTCAATTACTGCATGAGTAATTTGCTGGTAGTGAGATAATTATTTTCTAATTTTTCTCAAAGCCTAATCTCACACATAAATATCATGTTTTCGATAATCATTTTGATAATGAGAATATATTCGATATCAAATAGTTATATTATAGTTGTTCAAATCAAATTTATATTTGTTTAAAACTTAAAACTGAAACCTCATTTTAGATTTGAGAAACCTTTGAGAATTATGTTTGAATTTATATTTGTTGTATTTGCTCTTTGAACTGACTTTTCCGCGTTAATTTTACGGATAAATTTCATTTAAAGGCAATATGTTTTTGGATCTCTTATCCCAGAAAACCTTAGTAGCCATAGTAATCTCAGATGATGTGATCTAGCATGGGCTTTAGAACAATAACATTGTTTTCCAACAGGGTTATACTAGAATAACCTATTGGAAATATGACAATTGGATCAGCAGTAGTCAATGTATAGAGTAAATGAGTAACTGTTGAAAGTGCAATAGATTTCCTACCAATGGTAAGCTCCTTTGTTCTGCTGCTCATAAGTAAGATGCATTGAAATTTCGCAAAGGTATGAACACACCTTAGTTGCCTTTTTCGCGATCATTTTGCGAATCAATTTCATTTAGAGCCAATATGTTTCTGAAGCTACCGTCATTCCCCAGCATGCTCTGGTATCCATAGCAATCTGAGATAATGTGGGCCTATCATTGGGTTTTAAGCAACAACATTGCTTCCAACAGGGGCATACTGGAATAACATGTAAATAAGCCTTTAATTAAGAAAAGGGCCGAAATTTGTTTCTGTCTCATACGAGGTCGGCTAAAAAATTATAAAAATAACCGTTGGCATTTCGTTTCTGTTACACATGTCTGTTATATACATATGTATGTTGGTAATATCAGCCATATTGGATTGTCAGTTTGTTTTTGACAGATAAAAAGGTTGGTCGTGTTTTGGTGTGCTCTTCGATTTTTTACTATTCTAAAAAAATGGATAAAAGAAACTGTATTACGTTTTGTGTAAAAAATTAAATTAAGTGCGCAAGGACATTTGAAATGTTGACTGTGGCGTTTGGCGAGTCTACTATGAGTAAAACACAAGTTCAATTGTGGTATAACCGGTTTAAGGAAGGCCGAGAAGATGTCAATGACGATGCTCATCCTGGTCGCACGTCAATAACCAATGAAAACACTGAAGCAGTGAAGAAAATGATTTTGGATGATCGTCGAATCACTAGAGTGATACAGAGTTTTATAAAAGTCAGTAATCATGGCTGTATAGCGGTCACCATTGACTGTAACGTTCTGGCCAGCTTCGTTTTTAAAGAAGTACGGAGCAATTATTCCACCAGCACATAAAACACACCAAACAGTCAGTTTTTCTGGATGTAACGGTGTCTCAACATACTCTTGAGGATTATCATCACTTCATCTATACATCTAAAAAAAACACCCTTTATAACCATTTCGATCTTTATTTTCTTTATACACAAACCGTTCTCTTTGTCCAAAGTGATTTCATTAGTTCAGTGATGCGACTTGTTGACCCTGTTGTCCAGATTGGATTATATGTTCAAGTTCGTCGTACAGTTGGTAGTTCTACGATCTGTCCTTATTCCATGAAAGATATACGTAATATAGGATACATTCGAATTATTAAAGGCTACTTTTAAATCACTCAACAGTTACCACGGTAACCATGCTTAGTAAAGTACAAAATGACTTTTTCCTTAAATGCTGCAGCACTTATTCAAGATTTTTAATAAAACAGAAGATTCTTAAGCGGCCTGGAGACGATCAAATATACACATCAATTATATAGTTGTGTGCGTGCAATCGTTATTTTTCGGCTACACCTACACGTTGTCGGTAATGATTGATGAAAATCAAAATGATTTTATTTTTTTATAATTTGACGGCCGATTATTTGAGTGTCTCCGGTTGTGATTGACAAAAAAAAAAATTAATTTGCTTTTTATTTGCCGTCATAAAAAAGTGACGGGTGAAAAATAGACATACATACATACATATTTTGTATTTTACGTGTTTAACAAAAAGAAAAAAAAAAATGGTGTTTGTTAAAACATAATGGAAAAGTGCATCGACGAAAAAAAATTTTTTTTGCGTTTTGTTTTTTGCATCCGACGACGACATGATTTGATACGAACGCTACGAGGTCAAAATACAAATGGTGATTGTGGTGATTATTTGTACGTCTCCTTTAAAGCTAGAAGCATACGACACTCACACATATGCACTGATTGACAAGTTTATTTGATCGTCTCCAGGGCGCTTTAGACATTAACTTACCCCCTGGCCCACGATGTCGAACGATAACGTTCTCTTAGATAAGACTTAAGACACAAACTTGATTGTGGAATAAAGAAACTTGATTGAGTAAAAAATAGATACGATAAAAAGTTTGTGTCTTAAGTCTTATCTAAGCGAACATCGTGGGCCAGGCGGTTAAAGTTAAATGTTATTTATCGTTTCCATTCTTTGGGAATATATTTCTAAATGTTTTTAACGATTAAAATTGATTTAAGAAAAAGATTTTTCCCGTACCGGGAATCGAACCCGGGCCTTCCGGGTGAGAGCCGGATATCCTAACCACTAGACAATACGGGATACTTAAACTAGAAACAAATGGTTCTACTTAAATTGTTATTCTAAAGATAGAAATATTCAGTACAGTTTTTTTATTTTGTAATGTTCAGATTTGATTCTTAATAAAGAAGTTAGTTTCCAATGAGAAGATCAATAAATGATGATAAAGGGAAAAGAAATGTTCAACCATAAAGAGTGCGTCATTATGAATGTAAACAAAGATTGTGAAGTAGTAAAAATCTTATTTAATTATTTTTTTCTATTAAAACTATTATTCTATCAACTAAAGAAATTCTTAATATATTTGAGCAAATTAGCATTTATATTTTTTTAATCTACAATAACATTTCAGATAGGTACGTAAATATGAAATGCATTATAATATTCACACATACCTATAAACAGGCTGGCACGTACATTTTATAATGTTGTATAATTAAAAGCATATTAATGTTATAAAACAAATACATATACATACTAAGTATGTATGGAAAAAGCTAAATTAACAAATAGAAATATCAAAACAAGCCGACTAAATAATTAAAATAAATAAAATAATTCTTTTTAAAGTTTAGATGCTGAAAGAAACACAAATTTTAAATAAATGTATAAATACGTGACATGCAAAACATTTTTAAGCCAAACATTCAAATAAATAAAAAAAAAAACTAAATTTAAATATTTTTACACACACGCAAAAAGAAACAAACAAAAAAAGATTCATTCATAAATTTAAGAACAAAAAAAAAAATAAACACTCTTTTAACAAATTAAAAAAAGAGAGAAGAGAAAAATTAATAAAACAAAAAAACCAACAATGAATACATCGCACTTGGTCACTCCAATGAATACTCATCATTCACATCATCACAATAACCACCATCCACATGCGTCAACAAATGCATATATATCAAAACTGCCAACAACGAACAACCAACCACAAACTGTTACAATCCACAATCAAAATTACAATCCAAACGATCAACATGCTGGTCTCACTGGTTCCACTTTAGTAAACAAATCGAACAATTCCACCACCAGCTCTACAACAAATGCACACATAAACAATGTGGGTGCTGGTCTTTCGCAAGCATCGTCGTCGTCGTCGTCAACGCCAACCAATACCACATCATCGTCGTCGTCATCATATAAATTTGCGCCTGCACGTAGACTAGCTGCTAGGCAGACTTTACGTTTGGCTATACCCAAACAACCGGGTGACTCACAACAACATTCTCAGCTTAACTCAACGGCACCAGCTACAATCGGCCACATACTCCCTACACAATTTAAACATTCATCTCCATCACAACTGCCACCGGCTCCAATTCTCAAAAGAACTCCCCTCAACACACCAAGTTATTCATCTACCCCCACTACAACATCTTCTGTAAATTCCCATATTCCGAAATCAGCCTCTCCCCTGGAGTCTCATCATTTATCCAACGTTTTGCATTATTCTACCAACACTCCCACCCAGACAGCAGCAGCCACCCCATCAAGTGGCGGCAGTAGCAAATTCTTAAGGGTGCGTAATCCCAGCATTACATTAAACTCTTCGGATGTTTGCAATAATAATGATTTGTTTGCTTTCGCCAAGGAATTCTCTTCGCCAGCAGTGGGAGGAGGAGGTAAGTTTGTTTATATTTGCAAAAAAAAAAAGAAACATTTTTCATAATTCTAATACATATTTATTTTTTCAGAACACTCGCCAATATTTGCAGAATTTGCCTCTTCGATTTCACCCTCTACGGCCAGTTCGGGTTCTCCAACGAATCATTTAAGTCGTTTGTTTAATTTAAGCCCTTCGACTTTACGGAGTTATGGAAATGTAAGTACTGCACATCTTTTATTATTATTATTTAACAGAAGATACGACAGATCTTTGTCTACGAGTACCTATATACAATATGTACACCAATACCTCACTTTGCGTCGGGGTTACGTGTCAAAAAACACGACGCAAAGTAAATTAAGACTTTTTTATAGCAAACCATGTGAAGATCGAAGATAGGTTCTAGGTCCAATGTTTTCTGAGCAGTTTTTTTTCAACGCAAAATATATTTCCTTGTAGCAATTGTCTGTATTGCTACCACTAGCATTATCGTTGGATAATGCTTTACTTTTTATGTCCTCAAATAATGTTTTTGCTTTTGTCTGAATTACCATTTTACTTAATGATATTCCCTGCGCAACTTGATTTTCAATCAGAAAAAGTTAAGCCTTTTCTTCAATAAATACTCGTACGCTTTATTTAAAGAGTTCTAAACGTTTAAAAAATTTTAAAGTTCTTCATACTATCGCCTAAGTTATATAATTAGCAACGAAGTGAAACTGAAAAGCGTTTTCAATATTACATAGACAATTTTCCGGGTTCTAGAAAACGAGTGAAATTTTTTTATGTTCAGAGATTTAGCTTATTATACCCACCATCAAAAAGATGGGGGTATATATTAAGTTTGTCATTCCGTTTGTAACACATCAAAATATTGATAGCAGAACCAAAAAGGGTATATATTCAGGGTCCCTATAAGACTCTAAGACGGTCTAGCCATGTCCGTCCGTCTGTCCGTCTATTGAATTCGAAAAAAACATAGAACAATGAAATTCTTACCAAACATTCTTTAATCTATCGAAATGTTTGGTACTGAAAATGGGCAAAATGGGACCAGTAGGATCCGAGTTATAAATCAAAGTTCCAGACTACCTCGATATTTTTCAGATATTTTTTTGGTATTTTCTTCAAATATAATGCAGATAATACCATGAAATTCTGCACACTTTATTTTTATTATATTATTATAGTCCTGTTCAAAATGGTAAGAATCGGTGCACGATTTCTCATGGTCCCCATACAAATGTCTTCCCGGAATATGATTTTATTGTAGATTAATGTCTATAGAAAAGCCGTAGCCATACAAAATTCTGCAATAATAAGTTTCATGCAAAGTGAAATCTCAAAACGATATTTAGTTTGTATCGGTACATATTTTGACGGTCAAGCTTGGTAAATATTTACTCAGAAAAGCGTAACCACTTGTTTTAGCACACATTTGTTTGAATTGTTTACTCTTACAAGAGTTTTGCTAGATCAAATAGCAGCAAATAAAATAAAACTAAATGTTTGTTGTGTCTTGTCGTAAACAAACGAAGTTTTTTTTTTTTTAATAAATAAACGAGCTCAAATATATGTTTTTTAGTGGTTACGCCTTTTTGGCAAATATTTGCCAAGTGTGACCGTATCTTAAGTTTTACAACTGAAGCTAAAATATAACTATATAAGAATATATCAACAAAAATATCAAACTAAAGCTTTGTACAGACGGTTGTCAGATCTTACAACGTTGTCCGAAAAATGTTCACAAAATATCTAACAACCATGTGAACTTAATATTTTTGTCTTCCAACGTTGTAAGAATAAGAATTTTTAAGCTGTTAATTTATTGTTTACTGTTAAATTGACGAAACGTTGGAAAACATGTAAAGAAAAGTTTTTTATTTACATTAAATAATATAGGCCCGATTAGCTAACTTGATACAATTCAAACATACAATATCTATTGAATTTGGCCAAATAACGCATTAGTATTAATAAGCATGGACAATTTACCATTTGCTAACAATTGTTCAATGTCAGTACATTGCTAGATCTGACAACATTGTATGATCTGACAACCGTCTATACATAGCTTAAGACTATATTAAGGCGCACAATAAAAGACTATTTTAAAACTTAAGATTGAAACTAAACTAAGATATATTAAGACCAACGATTAAAGCTAAACTAAGACACGATTAAAGTTAAACAAAGTCAATATTAAGACCAACGATTAAAGCTTAACTTACATTATATTAATGCTAAACTTAGACTTAGACCCATGATTTAAGCTAAACCAAGACTATTTAAAGATTAACGATTTACGAATAATTTAAACAAAAAGTTATGTTTGAATCTAAACTAAGGCTATATCAAGATCAATGATTGAAGCTAAACTAAGACTATATTAGGACTTACGATTGAAATTAAACTAAGACTATAACAAGAACAATTATAAACTAACTGCCGTATTTATGAAAAATTAAGTATGCTTGAATCATTTTTCATACAAAATTTTCTTAAAGTACACTTGAGGTCTACTTTAATTTTTTATAAATACGGCAGTAAGTCTTTGCTATTGAAGCTAAGCTAGGATTATATTAAGACCAACGATTGCATCAAATCTAAGACTTTATTGAGACCCACGATTAAGGCTAAACCAAGATTATATTAAAATAACGATTGAACTAAAGCTAAGACTATATTAAGATTTACAACTAGAGCTATGGTACTATATAAAATAAGTACTTTTTTTTAAAATGTACTAAATATTTTTTCGAACATATTATTATTTAAAATTGTACTTTTTTAATATAGTACTACATATATTAAATAATTTTATTCTATTTTCTACGACCTTTTTGATTTTTATTAAATAATTTTTAAGCTTGAGGTCACTTTTTTGTTTTTTATAAAAGATTTTTTTATTTTTATTTATAATAAACTCGATATTTCGATTTCTTTGGGAATCTCCTATTTAAAAAAAAATAATAACAAAAGTGACCTTAAGCCTACAAATTATTTAATATAGTACTATTTTAAAATATTATTATATACTATTTACTAGTACTAGTACTTTTTGAATAGTACTATTTAAAAAAAATACTTTTTCAAATAAATATTTTTCTAAAATAGTCCTTTTTGAAATTGTAAATATGTAGCATTAAAGCCACCAACTTGATTTTCAATTGTTACAGCAAATGCAACTACATATTTGCATTGCCAAAATATTATTGCCACTTGGCAGTTGTTATTTTTAACATCAGCCAAAAGGCACGTACTCAAATAAAAATAATTATTTTACAAGACCAAACACAATCTGTTGAACTAATTTTAGACTGTGATACAGTTTCTAAACCAAATTTTTTTATTTAAAATTCTGTAGAAATATTAGAAACAAAACCAACAAAAAAAAAAACATAATTCCCATACAAAAGGTCATGACTTTTTAAAAACGCAACTTAATTATTCACATCAACCACCACCAACCCGACCGAGCCAAGAAATCTTAAGCAAAGCAACTAACTCACAATGTTGCCGAAAGCCAACGAAAAGGAAGGAAAGGAAGAGGAAAACTACAACAACGTGAAGCAAAACAAACAAACAAACAGAAATCCATAAAGTGTAGGTGAAATTAATAAATTGTAAACTACAAAATGTTGAATTTACTATTTGTTGGGAATATTAAATACCAAATTAGTAGAAAGAACAAAAATTAGAGAAAAAAAAAACTAGTTTTCAATGTGTAGTTTGAAGACAGTTAACACCTCACTAACTAACTTAATTAGTAAAATACACAAAACATACAACAAGTTTGGATTTTTAAACACGGCTAGGTCGAATCTTAGTTACCCTAAGAGTGATTTAATAGGAAACCTGAAGTTGGAAATTATAGCTAAATAGGATTAGTCTTTAAATATGCGACTAAGTTAATCCATATTCCCAGTTTAAGGGGTAATTGACCAATAAGTTTTATTTCAATCAGAACTTCTAAACAATTCCTTAAAACTGCAGGCTGCAGGCTGCAGGTTACTGACAACAACAATCCAATGTAACATGTAAATTGCTAATGATTATTAAATAACTAATCAGAATAAATTAAAGAAAACAGCTCGTAAAAAACTGTTAATAAATTTAAAAATTTTTTACAACTTACGAACAAGTTGATCATTATGAGGTTAGTGTGACGTCCATGCAACATGATTAGTTGAAGCGCTTGGGTGGTTGATTAGTTACTAACTTAGTTGGTTGCTAAATAAGTTAGTTAATGACTGTGGCTGGAACGACAAGTGAGAGAACGAGCAAGTTTGCATTTGATTTAACTACAAATGACACTCCCTTACTTTTTATGGATAATTTTTTTTTCCTTATTCAAAATACACAAACCTACTTCAATTTTCATGGTGTGACTCAAATGTGTTGTTTTATAAATTCATAAAAAAATTGTTAACAGGAAGAACTTTTAGCCAAAAGTAGAAAGAGCATAGTAGTACAGTGTGGAGTAGTTATATTATATAAATATCTCGTCAAGGATTATTTATGATTTTATGGATTTTTATTTTATTTGTAAAGATTTTGGGGCGAGGAAATATTCAGACAGCCATATTAATTAATCAACAGTTAAATGTTGAAAATGAAAATGGAAATATGAAACTTATAACAATAATGAAACAATTAAAGCTACACTAAGATTATTTTGAACCTTACGATTAATACTAAACTAAGACTATACTAAGACCTAGAACTAATGCTAAGCCACGACTTTATTAAGACCCACAATTAAAGCTAAACTAAGACTATATTAATAGAAACGATTAATGCTAAACTAAGACTACATTAGACTATATTAGGAAGCACGATTAAAGCGAAACTAAGACTATTAAATGCCCCGATTAAAGCTGAACTGAGACTTTATTAAAGGCCACGATTAAAGTTAAACTACGTCTATATTAAGAGACGCGATTAAAGCTAAACTGAGCCTATATTAGGAAGCACGATTAAAGCTAAACTACGATTAAATTATGAGCCATGACTAAAGCTAAACTACGACGATATTAATAGAAACGATTAATGCTAAACAAAGACTATATTAGGAAGCACGATTAAAGCGAAACTAAGACTCTATTAAATGCCCCGATTAAAGCTGAACTGAGACTTTATTAAAGGCCAAGATTAAAGCTAATTTCTAATAGATTGATCTAATTTGTATTATCATATTAAAATACAGTAGAATCTCACAAATTAGAAGCGTCTATTCCATTGCAATGTATTGTAAGCTCTTAAATTAGAACCTGTGGCTCTAATTTCTGGAAGTTTTTTTTTATTTTGTTTTGTTTTGTATTTTCACTACAAATTATGTTTTTGTTCATTAAAGTAAAAATAAAACGGGGTATCCCCGAGTTATTCGTGATGAGTCATATGCATGTGAAATTTGATACGTTTGTACAAATATGGGTTAGTTAATGACTGTAGGTTAAAGGGAAAAAATTGTAATTAACTGTATTTTTAATTTACAATATAATAATTTAGGCCCAAGTAGCTTATACGAAAATAAATACCAAATACAATAAAGTGAAAGTTGTTTATACGCGTAAAAGTTTAAAAAAATGCCAAATAAACGTAAAAAGACACCTTATCTTTGGTTAAAATATTAAAAAGACTTAATGAAGGCGTAAGTGGAAATCTTTTACATAGCTTAAGATATTAATATTGCAAAATCTGCCATAATCTACATAAAATAAAAAAAAAAAGAAAAATAATGGATGCAACTATGTAGCTACACATATCACGAAGCAAAAAAAATCTTTACACAACGCAGAATATGAGGAAATGGAAATGTGTCTTTATAAGTTGTTTTTAAATCAAATTGAAAAGAAGAACACACTGACAGGACCCGTATTAAAAGCAACAGCTAAGTCAATTTTTAGTGAAGTGTACCCCGAGAAAACGCATTTACTGCAATGTGGTGAAATACTTTCGAGTGCTACTGGTGCGGTCACTCCATTTCTACAAAGATTTCGTGCAAAAGTCGCGGAAATGGGTTTATTGGAACACACAAATCTATAATGCTGATGAAAGCGGATTATTTTTGTGAAAAAAGTGCCAAAAACACAAATTAAAACCATTGGAAAAGCTAAGACGCCAAGATGCTTCCGAGGATTTGATAAACCACTTCATTATGACTTTTCGAAAAATGCTTGGATGACTTTTCATATTTTTCATCATTGGCTTCACAAGATATTAATTAAAGAATTAGTTATTATGTATTAAATAAAAATTGTTTTGTGTTAAAATAAAGTTTTATTATAATTTTCTTAAAAAAAATGTTCAGAAATTAGAACTGCCCGATGTACAAAGTGGTTCTAATTTTTGAGATTCTACTGTATAGGCATTTCACATTTAAATAAAAATATATAATATTTTTTACTGTCTCTATTTGCTTCTTATTTTTTTCTTAGCGCTAAAATAGACTATCTTTTAAATAAAAATTCATTTAAAATTATCACATAAAAAAATAAACAAATACAAATGTACGAATATATGCTTGAAAATATGCAAATGAATTTCCCAAAATCCAATTTATAAAAAAATTTAAACCTATTGACATTAATTTGCATATTTAAACCACTTCAATGATGCCGTAGGCATATGTAGGGTATTGACATGATCGCACTGAGACAATTCAAATTTATGTATGTATGTACATAAATATTAAAATGTATATTTATATGTAGATATTTCTCAATTGTATTTTAAAGGGGAACTGGTCATTTTTTATTTATTATTATTATAAATATTTTGCCTCTACGTCTGCCAGTGAAAATAAATAGTCATAACGAAATGCTAGACAGACTTTTAACAACAATTTTAAAAGAAATATTTTAAAAATCTGTTTATTTGCTTGTGTCTCACTATTTAATGTGTTGTTGTTTTTTTGTAGTTGCTTATTTTTGGGTGTGTGAGTTTATTATGTATAAGTTTAGTCTCATCATTTTGTTCTATCTGTTGCGATTTTCAAACACATTTTTGTTTCTAAATATTTTTATACCCCTCCACTGCCATAAGTGGTAAATTAGGGAATATTACGTTTGTCATTCCGTTTGTAACACTAAGAAATATTCATCTGAGACTTAACAAAGTATATATATTGCTGATCCTTATGAAATTCCAAGTCGATTGAATGCCCGTCCGTGTAAAACACTCTCACGTCAAAAATACACAACTTAACTTTACAGAATTTCAGGAAACTGTTTTGTATTTTCTTAGGCAGTTTGGTATTGAAAATCAGCAAAATCGGTAAAGTATAATAAAAGTTATGGATCGAAATGTCAGACAACCTCCATCAAAAATTTAATATTAACGATTTTTCTTCCTATATTTGTAAATATATTGCTCATATTTCCATGAAATTTTCTATGCGTTGTTTTCATGATAAAAAAAGAAATTGTAAGGAAAATAGTATGAATGGGTCCATGATTTCTCATAGCCCCAATACAAATATATTCCCCAAATATGACTCAATGATATATAAATGCCTACAAAATTAGAATATTGATACAAAATTAAGCAAAAATAAGTTTCATGCAAACAGAAATCGCAAAACTAATTTTTTTTTTAGTTCGGTCCATGTTTGACCATAGACCCCATATAAAGCCCACTTCCAAAATTCACTTAAATAAATATAAATAATGTTAAAATTTGAATAAATAAATAATCCCTATAGGTAAATAAATTGTTGTACTAAATTTTGTAGTGGTCCGCCCATAATTGGTCATGGCTCCGATATAAGGACCATATCCCAAAAAGTCATTAATCTTTATATATAACTTATAAATATCGGTACCGACCCAAAACTTTATATAAATAATTTGCATATACACACAAATAATACTGCAGAATTTTGTGAATTTTGGTCCATATTTGACTGTATCCCCCATAGCTCTAGCTTAATTAGTTAGCGCATTTGATCATTAAGCATGAGTTGGTATTTGTAGCCCGGGTTCGATTCCTAGCCGCTGCCACTCAAATAACATCAGTTTTGGATAATTATTTGTTTTCTTCTATCTATCATAACTAATATTTATCACAGCGCCCTCCTTTCGGTGGTATAGCATTCAAACGCCACCGTAGTAAAATAATTAAATAAAGGCTATAAAAGCAAGCTTTAACATTAATGTGCCTACTCACCACCAGAGGCGCTGCAATTCTGCACTAAAACAAACATAATTCGCAATTGCAGAGTTGTGATATAAAAAGCTTTCTTTTACTTTCACCACCTTTACGTCTTCAACTATCCCCTTTTCCAAAGAAAGTAACGCAAGTATATATAGGCATATTAATTGCCTGAGTGTTACTTCTCTTTAAAAAAAAAAATCCCTCTTCCGAAAATCACTTCAATACTCATAGGTCCCTTATAAATAACGGTACCGATCCAAAATTTTACACGGATCATTTACATACATAACAAAATCAAACTGCTGGATTTTGAGAATATCGGGTCATATTTGACCATGTCCCCCATATAAGCTCAACTTCCGAAATTCATGTTAATTCTAATATGTATCTTAAATATGTACATATATCGTTATTATGATGAAATTCAATTCATATACATAAAAATCTATGTTCCGAAATTGAAAAAGATCGGTTCATGATGTGCCATGGCTGCCATATAAGAAGCATTTCCGAAAAACAATTTAACCCCCACCAACTTTTATACAGATCAGAAATTTTAATCCAGAAATCATACTAATATCGGTTATACTGCAATTATGCTACTGGATTTTGTAGCTGTCAGTCAATAATAGGCAATAGCTACCGGATTAAGACCACTTTCGAGTATAACAACCAAACATACAACTCTCTTAGAAAAAACATTAGTGAATAATGAATTTAGAAGCTAGCCATAATTGGTCCACATCTATTATGCCTCCAATAAATATTTTGTAAATAATGTTTTTGAGATCAAATTCAATCAAAAGAAGCCTCAACTTATAATCTTAAATGTTTTTTACAGTCTGTTTTTTAACTTGTGCTGAATATGGAAAAATGTTTTTTTTTTTAATTGTTAGATTGTCATGAAAATAAGACAAACTCTGTAGTAAAATTGTCTTTCAAACAACATATAAAATATTAGAAAAAAATTCCACTAATACTGCATAAAAATATAGAATATACATATTCTAGTCCTATAACCAGTGCAGTTTTTCTATTTCTTATTATGTTTAGGTGGAGGGTATTTAAGATTCGGCACAGCCGAATATTGCACGCTAACTTGTTTTTTATAAATATTTATACATAAATAAGAATTTACCAAAAATCGATTTGACAAAAATCAGAGAATATAAAACAACTTTTTATTCTCTTAAGCAAAACATTTTACAAAGAAATTAAAAGTAGTAGTAAGGGGAAACCATTAGTGTTGGTGAGGGGAGGGAGGGGGGGGGGGGTGGTTGTTTCTGTTTTTTTGAATTAGAATTCTTCCAAAATATTTAAAGTTAATTATTTTTGGTTTTTAACCTACAGTAAAAAAAAAACAAATACTACCCTGTACAACCATAAACAAATGACTTTTGTACGGAATTTTTACAGGACTTTTGAAAGAATGCATTCTTTTTGAGAAATATTTTCATATAGAGATTTTTTTTGAAAACAAATTTTTGCAGCTATTATGTTTATAGAAATCGCTAACTTTGTAAATTTAAGCTTATTTCTAATTTCTAGATATTTTAGAAAATCTAAAAAATTCTAAAATATTTTTATTATGAAAGAGACCAAGACATTGTTGCCTTTATTCAGAAGTATTAATCTTTGTTATTTTAGAACATTGCATTCAAAAGTTTCCTGATGTGATTTGCACATTGACGCTTTGTGGTCTGTATGTGGAAAGAATTTAAAGGACTCTAAAGTGCAATACCATTTGCACAAGATTGTGAATTGCGCTTATGTTTTATGTGATTAGAGGATATACCCCAGTTCATGCTATTTTAGGTCGAGGAAAGAATTAACTCTGATTTGGTACGAAATTTTATATAAAGATGTCTGAAAGTATGGAAAATGTTGTGTAATGTTGGGTTGCATATATTTTTCTTGGTTAAGAGTTAGTTGGATTGAATGTTTTAGATTGAGAACCGAAAAAGTGGCTTAAATTTATACCCGTTGAAGAGTCACCTAATAGTTTCACCAATAAACAAGACAGCTCTATGACGAAGTATATTGCAAATAATGCCGATCAAAATCTAGGGTAATGTGTAAAAATTTTTTTTCGTCCAAAATCCGGTTTTGTGCCAGAGCGAGCGTTAGGACTATTATTACAAGATCGACCATGAATCACGAATACATACAGATTAGCTTTACATTCTATAGAAGTCGATTATATGTATGTATGTGTCTTTCAAGATGAGTCTAACAATCAAACAAGAAGCTCACAAACGAAGCACTTCGTTATGGTAACTAGTCGTATTTGCCAGAAGCCTTTGAATAAATAACAAGATCAATTACTGATCATTTTCTATTACAATCAGTTTTAACATAATTCTGAAATAATTTAATTTTATAGCAATTAAAATTCCTTTACTTAAAACATGAATCGAATGTTCAACGTTTACTGCTAAATGTTTAGACTCTCTTTAGAAACTAGGTCACAGTGTTCACAAGCAAACAAATTAGCTTGACGATCCTCTAATACTCCGCTAATTGGTCTGGAAATTAATTGTGGTAGAAACCGTTTAACATGCTGAGAGGTTGAGAAACTGTTACAAGTATTTTTGAGACTGGGTTTTTTTGTTGCTGTTTACTTAAACAAAGCATTGCGGGAGAGCAAAACAGTTGTGCATTCTTTATTAGCATGGGATTTTCATTAGAAACTTTTTCTTTTTAGAAATCTTCTCTTCGGCAACTGACTGTAAGGAATAAGGTATCATTTCATTAATTACGAGGTCACAGCGGCAATGACTTGACTAGACATGTTTCTGTTACTAACTCTCTAAATCTGTTGAAAACTGGCTAACATTTGCGTTTTTAATTAAGGTTCAGGAACTGCTGTGTGGCAGAAAGTGTTTGGCTTCAATATCTCGAGAAAAGTGTCAAGCCAAACTGCTGATTGAACCTTTTTGGGATTATTGTGATTTTTAGGTTGAATCTTCACCTCATTACAAGTTTATTTTCCATATTTTAAGAAAGATGAGAAAGGAATAAGGTCTCGTTTCATCGTTATATAAAAATTAGTTATTAGATGAATTTGCTAGACAAATCTCTGCAACTTCATTTACAGTTTCTGAATTTCGTAAAAACTGGTGAATAGCTGGATTAGGAACAGCTGACATTTGCCAAGTCAGACTGCTGATTTAATACATATTTTTCGTATTGTAAAATCTTGTGATTTGATAGGTTGGATCTTCAACTCATTAATGCTAAAAATTCTACCCACTATCGATTCAGTTCTACTCTATGGAGGCGTAATGAAGCAAGCTCACTTTTGTACTTGGTGGAGGATGGGACGACGAAATTTATGTCAAACTTTGTCTAATAGGTAAAGGTGTGTTTTTGATATGAAACTGCTCAAATATTAGATTGACTTCTCTAATCCAAAAGTAGATATTCGGTACCAGTTGTAAGATCAGTTTAGAATCTTGTTCTGAGTAGCAATGAAGATATAATTTGATTAATTTGAGTGAGTCTTGATGACACAAAAACTGCACAAACACAAAAAATTAATATTCCGGGTATAAGTACTAGTTTGCCAGCATTTTTAACTAAAGTTCACATCGAACAATCAATGAGGTTTTCAAAGTCTGGGGTTAATCACATTTTTACAACTTTTGCCTTCAAGTCCGGTAGTTGAACATTCAATGCGGCATTACAATTATAGTTCTTGTGACTAAAAACTGGCCTTGACTTCCACTTCTTTCAATCGAACCAAATCGAAAAAAATCGAAACAAATTTAATATAATTTAAAGTTAAAAATGTTAGAGCCTGTTTCGTAATATTTTTCAAGATCAACGCAGCACTATCTTTGGGTGAAATTTTGTCAGAAAAGCAAATACTGTGCAAATCTTTTTTAAGCTGTGCTTTCAGCTGCCCTGTAGTAACACTTTTTGTACAAACTTTGCCCTAATACCGTCGAAATCTTAGTTATAGGTTTTAGTTCGCCAAAATCGAGGTAATATTTGGTCTGATCCAAAACTGTTATAGTAAATATTTTAGAGCACATTTCATATAATTTTTAGTAGCCACGCACCACCAAACTTTCAGTAACGCAGCAACACTTTACGGTGAAATTATGCCTGAATACTGGCGGCAACTAGATTTTTTTCAATCCCCGGATATTCAGACGAACTCTTATATTTAGGCTTTAGCTGATTTTTTGAACAGTGCCCATGTTGTGTAACTTTGGTGAAAACTTTTCGCGTCGACAAGAAGTGAAAGAAAATATTCCATCTTTTCTCGAAATATGAGAAAAGAATGTATCTGTAACTCATGTCGAAAATTATCAAAAGGGATTACGTCGTTACGTTAAAAATTTCGTAATATACAACTCAAAGCCAATGGGAAAGTTCAGTGTTTGAAACCGCTAATCACAAATATCGTTAACGGCGAACAAAACTAACTAAAATTTAAAAGTTTTCAACGTTGGCGACTAAAATACAACCGACGACTTCAATGTTTGTTGTTTACAAAATAAAAATCACTTTCTGAGTCGATTTAACGATGTCAGTCCGTCCGTGTGGCTGGCTGGCTGTCCATGTAAAACTTGTGCGCAAAGTACAGGTCACAATTTTTAAGATATTTCGATAAAATTTGGTACGTGATATTTTTTCGGCCCAACGATGGATGGGATTGAAACTGGTGAAAACGGTCCATTATTTCACCTGACCCTTATACAAATGTCCTCCCGAAATTGGGGTTTACTGATCATAAATGTTTGAATTATGCAAGTATCCCAACAAATTTCATCACAAATGAGTGGTAAATGAAGCCAAATCACATCTACAAATTTTGTGCAGATCGGTCCATAATTCGTCGTTGCTCCCATATAAGGCCCACTTCCGAAAATCACTTTAAAGAGCATAACTCGCTCGAAATCTTGGTATTTAAATAATATTTAACGCAAATATATTTCATATGTATACAGATAATATGGTATAATATTATTATGATCGGTCCATAATTAGTCGTAGCTCCCATATAAGGCCCTCTTCGTAATTCACTTTAAGCTCCATAAATCGTTTAAAAGTATTTATATCGAAATAAAGTGTAACACATATAATACTTATATTCACAAACATCATGACACTAAATTTTTGGATGATCGGTCCACAATAGGTAATGGCCATTTCTGAAAAACTGTTTTATACATATACTGGGTGTAGGGTAGTATACAGTCGGGCTTTACATCCAGTATATCCGTATATGAAAAAGATGCTTTATTTACCCTGTAATGTTGTATAAATCTAATACAAATATTAGTTTAAAATATTTTTTTTAATTAGTCACCAGGTAGCTCCAAACGTCGGTGAACCGTTCGTTGATGACTGTTTTCTTGCTCCTTGAATAAAATTATTGCTCAATTCTAAACAATTGTTTACGCGATTTATTTATTTTAAATTTCTTTTTCGTATTTACACGCACTGAGCGTTAATAGCTTTATTTATTTTAAACACATGAAGGGAACATAGATTTCACGGGAGATTCACGATAGCATTTTTCACTTCGAGGGGAACAAAAATTTTGTGGGAACAAAAATTCCACTTGTTATTTACGATAGGGGTGATTGTATCTTCATTAAAAACAAACTACCAATAAGTATTTTAAATCTTATATGTAATAAATTTTAATTATTTAGTCCAGCCAGTGCCGGACGAAAATTGTTTGACCATTGCTGACTTTATTTATTAAGTTGACATTCTTCCCTCTTGTCCTCGACTCAGATCCGCTGTATCTCTTTTTTTAGTCGCATATAACCACTGTTATTTAATATGTTGCGGGCTGAAGGGTTTGGGTGTACTTCAAGCTTTTTTAAGTATTTTGCTGCATTTAGGTCTTTATAAATATTCGAAATTTTTATATAGGAGGGGGCAATTGTGATCCTTCGTAGCAATTTGTTTTGGCGTCTTTGAATTCTGTCTACATTTGAAGCTGAGACTGTTCCCCATATCCGTATTCCATAACACCATATATGTAGGTTTTATGATCGAGTTGTGAAGAAAGAGTTTACAATCTAAACTTAGTTTAGAGTTTCTGCCAATGATTTGGATTAATTTCTATGGGATCTACAATAGAGGATTGCCATGTGAAACGACAATCGATGATCGATTAGTTTCGGATTGTTGTGTTATTGCTGGATTATTGATATAAACAGAAGAGCATGATTCTCTATGCAGTGTAAAAGTTATGTGTGTGCATTTCTGCTTAGTTTTGTGAGAAAAACAGCTGTTTGTTTCAATTTATGGCATTTCTGTTTCATTCCATACATTTTTAACAAACAATTTAATGACGTGGGAGTTACACAATAGGTTATTGATTTCCATTGGTAAAATATTAGATTAATTTATAATATTGATAATTTTCTTAAACAAATTTAAGTTTTATATAAAAAAGGTTTTTTTTTAAATTTTAAAAAAAGTTTTTTAAAGAAAAATTATTTTAGAAAAAAAAGGTTAAAAATCGCTGCCTATTCTAGGCATTGATTTCAACAAAAAGTCAGTTGAACGCTGTCTGGTATCGAATTTAATTTAAATATCAACTGTAGTCCACTCCGTTTGTAGAAATCCAGTAGCTCCAGTAGCAGTTTAACATTAGAATGATATAGAAATGAAACTCCAGAGAATATTTCCTAAAAAGCATTGTCAACTTGGTGCGTTTCGCACAATTTTTGGTGTTTTTTTTTCAAATTTTTTGTGAAAAAATTCCTTAGTGGGTGCGTGATGCGCTTTTTTTTAATTTCGGTGCGTTTTTTTATTTTTCCGAAAATGTGATGAAATCTTTATTTTTACTAATTTTTAATTGAAGTTTTTAATAGTTCATTATCACGAAATCTAAACGATGAAAATGGACCCCATAAAATGTACATATTTTAAATTTAATAAACATTTTAAATAAAAAAGAAATTCTAAAGGCGCGTTTTATTCTCCATTTTGGTGCGTTTTGGAATTCCAAAGTTGACAACGCTGTTCCTAAGCCACTGGGCTAGAAAGCGATTACTGGGGTTTACGAAAAGCTAGATATCCTTTTCTATTTCGAATAGTGTCCTTCTGTAACACAATATATCAACAGGACAAATTATGAGTAAAATACATATGTATGTATGTTGTTTTGACTAGCATCAACTAGACTTTGTAATTTGCCAGCTTCGGTGTAGATATCTATATAAAATCTGAATAGATTCTCAGAAGATTTTATTATTAAACCCTCACACTGTATTTTTCATAACAATTAACAAAACTTTCCTAAAGATTCTTAGAACCTATTGCAGACCGATTGTAACGGCTTACAAACTTTTCCAGCTACAATTATACAAATGCATACTACTCCGGCTCTGGCAAAGACATTTCCACTGAGCACATTTATGTGCTTGTATGTACTCGTACGTGTATGGGTGAGTAATTGTGTAAGTGTTAGTGTTGGGTTGACTTTAGTGTTGTATCCGCAGTAGTAGCAGCAGAATATCTCGCGTTGTATTAAAAATTGTATATGGTTAGAATTTTATTTACTTATAATTTATTTAATTTTTTTTTCTGCTGTGTTGTTTTATTTTTGTTGTATTGTATATTTTTTCGTTTATACGTTTATTTTTGTTTTTTTTTAGTGTTTTTATGGTATAAAGTGGCAATATTTTTATTGAGTTACGTTGTTTGTGTTGTTGGGCGCTTAATGAGTGTCAGTGTGTTTGAGAGTTGAGTTATTTTGTAGTTTTTAAAGAACATGCTGTTCAGTTTATATTCAATTGAGACTGGTGCCGGGTTAGTTTGTTGGCCATTTAGTTAGCAGTTACTAAAGGTTTTTTTTTCTCAGTTAGGGCTTAAAGTGACAAAAACGTTTAACGTTTAAAACCCAAAAGAAAAGGTGAATAAAAAAAGTGCGTAAAAGAATGATTTACCAAGAAATAATATGTAAAAAGTGTAAAAGCAATTTATTTAAAATACCTAAAGCTTGACAAATCCTAGAAAATGTAAAATTTCTTTAAAATCTGCAAATGAAAATCAATTTTATTTGTTTTATTAAAAAAACAAGAAATTACCAAAAAGAAAAAAAGTCTTAAAATAAAAATTCAATAAATTATTATGGGCAATCGCGTTAGTAATTTGTGGTGTAAAAAAACAAATTTGGCCCTAAAAGATAAAGAGTTTAACGAGAATACGAAAGCGAAACATGTATCAAAACGTCGCTTTAAACAACGTCGTCTGTCGCTCAATTGTATAACACGTGAACCCAGTTTGAAGGCCTCGGAAGAGCCTGTACTCGTGCACAAACCCTCGTCTTCATTACCGCGTCACGCTAAACTATCAACACCTGAAAGGAATTCTAACACAGCTCGTCTACCGTTACCACAACCTAAAGAAATATTAGCTCAAGATCAACCAGCAATAAAAGCAGAAGCTTTAACAAAACCACAAACAAAAGAAATAACAAAATTATCTTCAGCAATAAACGAGCTTATTACTAAAGAGACGTTAGCCCCAGCCCCGGCTAAAGAAATCTTTTTAACAGCAAACTCCCAGCTAAAACCTGTTTCATTTACAAATTCCTTCGGTGTCAACTTAGAGACACAACGTTTAAATTCTTTTGCTCCCATCTCATCACCTTCAAGTTGCTCCAACGCCACCATCATCGATGTGGTAGATTCGCCCATACGTGTGCTGGCAACAACAAAGACCCAAGATATTTTAACCAGACAGAAATTGACGTGCACAACGAATAGTATTTCCTCTTTGAAAACTGCTACCATGAAATTTAATTCGGATTTAACCACTGTCAAGGTAAGATTCATTTGTTTTTTTTTTTTGATTTCTCATTTGTTGTGTTTACGTTTTGTTGTTTTAAACAACAACAGCAACAACAAGAACTAGAATAATATTGTACGAATATCAGTAGATTTATTGTTTTAAACAATTATAAACTGAAATTAAATAAATAAATAATAAAAATAAAAGTAAACGGAACATAGCTCTACAAATTGAAATAAAACAAAGTGTTTTATTATGTTGTTTTAATGATTTCATTATTAATTTTAAATTGTCTATTTGGAAAAAAATTTATTTTGAGTTAATTTTAAAATTTTAATTTTAAACGTTTTACCGATTTAATCAACGTTTTTGTTTCAAGGCGGAACTAGTTAAACCGTTAATCAAACATATTCGTTTTATATAATTTGTTGTATTCTGCAAGATTTTGGAGAACATACGGACAACCACCGTCGCATTGTATGACCTGCAAGAACATGGAATATGTATATGTCTTGCAAAGAGCATACTTTTATTAACTGGCCAACAACATACAATTTGCAATTTGTCATACATACATGACTGCAACGATCAATGTAACGAGCACCTTGCTAAAGAGCTTGGTCTATCTAATCCCTGCCATGCATAGCTTAGTCAAGCAAGAAAGCACAAGACAATTATTAAACACGCAGCAATCGCTGCATTTACAAAGTGGTTCAGCATGGCACTGGCCAACCACAAGTGCCAAGGACGAGAAATTACAGCGGGCCTATCAAATCGCTCTTTGTAACTCTAAGGGTGCTGTAGTTTAATTGATAAGAGCGTTTGATAATTAAGCATCAGTTGGTATTTGTGGGTTCGATTCCCAGCCGCTGCCACTCAAAACAAAAAACAACATCTGTTTCTGATAATTATTAGTTTTTCTATGCTACATAACTAATATTTATCACAGCGCCCTCCTTCGGTGGTATAGCATTTAAATGCCACCGAAATGAAATAATTAAAATAATGGCTATAAATCAAGCTTTCATCAATGCGCCTACTCACCACTAGAGGCGCTGCAATACTGTACTATTAATAAACATAACGCGCAATTACAGTGTTGTCATATGAAAAGCTTTTCTCTACTTTCACCACATATTCTTCTGCTACCTATCCCTTTCCAAAGAAAGTACATAACACAATTAAAGTAGACTTCAAGTGTACTTTAAGAAAATTTTGTATGAAAATTTTGTCTTAAAGCACACTTCAAGCCTACTTTATTTTTTATAAATACGGCAGAGTATGTTTAGTTGTATTTGGCATCAAATCAAATTATCCAATCTCTCAAGAATTTAAATTACTTACTTTGGTCTTTGGACGTCCACTAAGTGGTTCATCCTCAATGCGACCATACGACCACGTTTAAATTCAGCAAACCAATTTTTTAGTTTCACCTAACACACTCACCATATGATTATGAATTTCTTGTCCCGATAAACCTTCTTTATTTAAATATTCAATGACACCACGAATTTCTAATTTTTCCATTGTAGAAAAAAATCGCGGATGCGTCTGTTTTTGAACATCTGTTTCTATAGGAAGGAGTTGTCAGATCGAAAAGAAATTGAACATGTGTTCATAGCACAGATGGAAGTTTCCAAAACACTTAACTTTTCGTGTTTATACAGAGCTTTCTGTTCTAGGCTAAGACGTTTTCGAACCGCCCTCGTACAACCTACCTTACATTGAAGTAGGAAATTTAACAGAAAGCTAGAAATTAGCCAATCATGCCTGAAAAGCTTAAATATTATTTAAGTATTTTAAGCTGTGTTGGAATTTATAGCAAATATTTCAAATATTCTACTCTTGAAAAGAAACTTGTAAACCTTAAGAAACCCAAAACCAAGCAAGTTGTTAATTTAAAACAAAATACCTGTGACTACTTAGTGAATAATTTCTAAAATTCTATAATCGTAACATTAAAATTAAATTCTAATTCAAGGTTTCTTTTTTTTTTTGTTTCATGGAAATTTAACACAAAATATGTGTGTGTTATGTTCGTGTGTAAAATTTTTTCGATTTTAAAAACATTAATAAAAGTTTAAATTTTTCTAATAAAAAAAAAACACACAAATAACGCAATAAAAAGAAAACAACATTGTATTTTAAATAATTCATTGGTATTGCTTTGATTTTCAGCAAATTTGAATTTATTCGTTAATAAAATTTTAAATATCTGAACGATGATTTTGACAAATATATTTGTGGTATTCATTTTATGAGTTTCACTGCCACCTTTTCCCACTGTGCCAACACGTTGTGGGTTTTTTTCATCATGTCAACAAAACATCTGGTATAAAACAAAATAAAAAAAAGTTATTTAATTTAATTATTTAATTTTTTTTTTGTTTATTAATGTTTTGCATGCTACACTGCAGGGTGATGGTGGCTGTAATGTAATGGATTTGTTTGTGATCTTATGAAATTTTCATACAAATGCTGAGAAATTGATAGGTAAAATAATTTGTTGTAAATTTAAACTAAAACTTTACATTATGTAGATAGACGTGGATTTAGAGTTGACTTAGAATAGAGTTAATGATGAGTTAGAGTAGAGTTAGATTTGAGTGAAGTTAGATTGGATTTAAATTTCAGTTTAGTTAGAGTAGAATTAGAGTGGAGTTAGAGTAGAGTTAAAGTAGTTTTAGAGTTGAGTTAGAGTAGATTTAGAGTTATGTTAGAGTAAAGTTAGAATAAAGTTAGTGTTGAGTTAGACTAGAGTTGAGGTACAGTAGAGTTAGATTTGAGTGAAGTTAGATTAGATTTAGATTTGAGTGGAGTTAGAGCAGAGTTAAAGCAGAGTTAGAGTAGAGTTAGAATAGAGTTAGAGTAGAATAGAGTAGAGTTAGACCAGAGTTAATGTTGAGTTGGAGTAGAGTTAGAGAAGAGTTAGAGTTAAAGTAGAGTTACAGTAGAATTACCTCAGTGCAGTGTTGCCATTTTAGTACTTTCAGTGCTAGATTTAGAATTTTGTTTCTCGAAAATGCATTAAAATTTTTAAAAATTATGCCAAATGCTTTTTAGCATAATTTGCTTGATAAAAAAATTTGTTTTCTCGAAAAAATTTTTACTATTTTACTCCAAAAAATACTTTTGGAGAAATAAAAAATTACTTTTATTAATATTTCAACTAAATTTTTTTCGGTGTGGTAAGTAAATGAACACGGACATTTTTGCATTAATATATAAAATGTAGTTGAAAATTCTACTTTTGCCGTCCGCGGCCGCATGCCGCCTACATTGGCCTACCACTATTTTGAACAAAATTAGAAAAACTATAAATTATATTTGTAACATTTAAAATAAAAATTGGATTGTTACATTGAAAAAAAAAAATTTAGCACTTATTTTTTCTTCTGCAACACTGCCTCAGTGTATTACAGTAGAGTAAAAGTAAACTCAGAGAAGACGTAGACTAGACTTGGTGTATACTTGGGTGGCCTTAGAGTTAAATTAGAGAAGAATTAGAATTGAGTTGGTTTAGAGTATGTATAGCAGGGATAAAGTTTTAAAAGAAGATAAAGCAAACTATAAGCAAAATAAGTTGGGTTTAAAATAGCGATTAACTTAAAAATGGGGATAGTTCAAAATTAAATGTAAAAGTGCGAGACAAATTCTGCAAGCGTATTTCTTTCAAAAGTTGCAAAGAAAATTACTTGGAAATATCAAGGTAATTATAGCGATATTTTCAAAGTCGACCAATTACCAACAAAGTGATGATTTTTTCATTAGAAAAGCATTTGTGTGTCTGAATATAATTAATTTATTTAAATAAATAAGACTTGTTGAAAAAGCGTAATAGAAATAAAATAAATATTATAAATGATTTAAATACTTAATCTGCTGATTGTCTTTCTCATTTAAAAGAAACGGGGGGAACAAAGTACAAAAACCAAATAAAAAAAGTATTATATAAAATATTTCTTAACAATTGAAATTGGCCACTGAACTTCAAAAGGTGAGGGCTGTATTTATGAAGTAGAATAATGGTGATTCTAATCTGCTAATATGCTTTTTCTAGACTGATGATGAATGATGTTAGATGGCTGTTAGATAAACAGATCAAAGTCATTAGGCAGTGTTTCTGAAATTGTTTCTTAAATTCTTTAAATTTATTAAATCTATTTATTGTGGCCCATAAATCCGTTTGAATCTTTTAATTTAATTTACAACCTTAAATATTTACATTCTAAAGAATTTGTTTCTTATAAAATTAATTTTACTTGCTAAAAATTTCTATAATGACTGCTATACAAATACTCGTATATTTATTCGGTCCGTAAATGTTTTTAAAACGTTATTTCCACGTTTGCTTTGTTTATAATTCAATTGTTTGAGTTAAATTACTGTTTACAAAATTCGAAAAAAAACCGCATGTGATATTAATCGAGCTGAACGTATAAATTTAATCGCACATGAAATTCACTGCTTTATTTTTTCGCTTTGTTTGTTTTTCTTTAATTTTGCGATTCTTAGAAAAATGTGTGCCATGTGTAAATTATTTTACAGCCTGGCGGGCGCGGATTGTACAAAAATTCTCTAATTTATGTGCTAAAATCAAAAGCGAAAATAATTTTTAATTAGGCCAACAACAATATTTTATTTTCGTTTTTTTTTAGTTGTATTTTTTCTGCAGTAAATACGAGGTCTGATCAAAAACTAACCATTATTTTAAATTTTTTACAAAAAGTATTTCTTTATTCATCAATAACTAGCTTGTCCCCTTCAAAGTAATCCCCCTCAGATATAATACGCTTATGCCAGCGTTTTTTCCAATCCTCGAAACACTTCTGAAACGCGCTTTTTGGTATCGCCAACAGCTCCTGTTTCGATTTTTCTTTTATCTCCTCAATCGTAGCAAAACGCTTTCCTTTCATCGGTGTCTTCAGTTTTGGGAAGAGGAAAAAAGTCAGCGGGATCCAAGTCCGGTGTATACGGTGGTTGAGGCATGATAACGGTTTTGTTTTTGGCCAAAAACACGCAAAAACTCATGGTGCCAAATCCATGATTGGTTTCTCCACAATTCTGTGCGTTTCTGACGAATAGCTTCGCACAAACGGCGCATAACTTCAAGGTAGTATTCCTTAATGACCGTACGACCTTGTGGCAAGAATTCATGATGCAGCACGCCATTGCAGTCGAGAGAAAACAGTGAGCAAAACCTTCACATTTGACTGAACTTTATGTGCTTTTTTCGGTCTTTGCTCTTCTGGAAGTTTCCATTGGGATGATTGGGCTTTGGTTTCAATGTCATAGCCATACACCCATGATTCGTTAACAGTTATGACCTTTTTGAGGAAATCTGGATCGTCGTTGACGATGTTCAACAGCTCCTGAGCGATGTCCATGCGACGTTGTTTTTGTTAAAAATTTAGCAATTTTGGAACAATCTTCGCCAACATCATCAGCAACCTCTCTGAAAGTGATTCGACGATTATCCAAAATCATTTTCTTCACTGTTTTAATGTTTTCATCGGTTGTTTACGTGCTCGGGCGACCAGGGCGAGCATCGTCATTGACATCTTCTCGGCCTTCCTTAAACCGGTTATACTACAATTGAACTTGTGTTCTGCTCATAGTAGACTCACCAAATGCCACAGTCAACATTTCAAATGTCCGTGCGCACTTAAATTCATTTTTTACACAAAACTTAATACAGTTTCGTTGATCCATTTTTTCGAATAGTAAAAAATCGAAGAGCACACTAAAACACGACTAACCTTTTTATCTGTCAAAAACAAACTGACAATCTAAAATGGCTGATATTACCAACATATATAACAGACATGTGTACCGACATAACAGAAAAAAAAATGCGAAAGTCAAATACGTAACTCACGAAATAAATAAAATTTATTTATGATTATTTGTTCTCACTTATTTCCCTGAAGATGCTACCCATTGTGTAGCGAAATATCGAAAAAAATAAAAAATAAAAATAAAATCTGACCTTATTCTCGAAAAATAAAATTGTTTAAAATATATTTACAAAATTTTTTTTTTTGCCTGCTTTCAGGGAGCAGCTGGTTTTATTTTAATTTTGAAAAGGCTGGTCAAATTAAGAGGAAAATAAAAATCTAAATTAAAAACTGTCTGATCCTTTGAAGATATCTTATGTGGAACTTGTTCTGCTTGACAACACTTTCCTGGAGTATTTTCTTAGATATTAATGAAAAACTCTAAAGTTAGAGAAGAGTTAGAGTAGAGTTAAAAAAGAGTTAAGTAGAGTTAAAGTAGAGCTAGAGTAAAGTTAGAGATGAGTTAAGCAGAGTTAAGTTAGAGATAGAGTAAAACTAGAGAAGAGTTCAGTGAGTTAAGTTAGAGATAAAGTAAAACTAGAGTGAAGTTATAGTCGAGTTGGAGAAGAGGGACACGATCCGGAAATCCTGAACGCCGGAAGCAACATAATATAAAATACCGCTAGAGCTTAAGTACTGTTACCGTTATAATCCAAATTAACCTAACAGTAACAAATTTTGTAATCCTGGGATATTGATTTAATATTCGAATATTTTAAATGTTTGCTTATGATAACAAATTAATATCTACGCATTTAATATAACAAACGTTTCCTTTTGCTCTTTTTAGGTAAGTCAATGATGATATCAATAAACAAATAAACTAAGGTAGTTGTATAAAATCCAAAAGTTATTACAATTATTTAACATATTGATCATTGAAACCTGACATCAAATAGTGGTGAAAAACTGCTGATGAATAATACAGATGTCCAGTTCATATTTAAATATACTTAAAATGAAAATAACAAACTTATAGTTAAAATAAACAGATTTATCATTATCACTTTTTAAATTTCACTACAAATCATAATTTTCTTTAAATGTGAAACATTTTAAAAATGGCTTTCAATGCGTCCATGATTCACCATCCACTAACAGTTAATTATTGGCGTATTTAATTTAGTTCACACATTTATATTATTTGTTGCAAAAAAAATATTTGCAAAATAATGTAAATTAGAGATGTTGCAGCTGGTCGGCCTTGTTGTTGTTAACTGCGGCAAACACCGGACTTTCTCAATGTGATAAATGATCACGTTTAGGTTTTGTTTTCTTTTTTTCTTGTTAATTTTTCGACAAATTGATGTCTGAATATCTGACTAAAACAAAATCACAGCAGACTTGTGGGCATATAAATGAATCATCAGTTTAATGAAAAGACACTCACGAATTTGTTTTATAAACGTAGCAGCCTTAAAAACCAGGCTTGAATGAAGTTTTCTATGTGGCAAAAACCCGTAAGCGATCATGTAACATTCTAGTGGCCGGTCTGTTAGGCATTTGATATAAATCAAAAAGAGTTTTTACCTACCATGTTTATTTAGTTAATTATGCTACCATGTGAACTTGGCTGTAAATTCTTACGCATTCAGACATTCTCAAAAAATACTTTGCTAGTAGTAAATATCAGGGAGTGAGAGAGAGAGATAGCATACGCTTTTCTGGCATGAATCATCATGTTTTCAATTAGAAATTGTTTTGCCTTTAATTCCAGTGATTTCAAGCCACAATCAAGTTGCCATCGAAAAGATACAACCGACTGAGTATCAATGAATGATTATTTCGTGTAGTGCTAAAACAAGCAGATATTTGACATAAACTTTTTCCGTTTTCTGGCAAAAAAAAAAAAAAAAATGTTTGTACTTTTTTTTATAAACATTTTTAGACAAGATAAATTTACTTCTTTTTTCTGCTGAAGTCGTATTGTGTGATTTAGTGTATTGGAATGTTTTAGCTGATTATTCTGAAATCAATTACAAAATACAAGTATTGCTCACAAAACCACAGTAGGCACTTAAATATTGGGATAAAGCTGGTAAACGGAAGTTAATTTCAGTAACTGTTAGTAACACTTCTAGTTAAAAATCTAGACTTGGTATTTACGAGTTAGAATCAAATGATAGTAGTTGGATTTTTAAGAGATAGAACTCGCTACAAGTGCATTAAAATAACGTTCACATTAAATCCGTAGTGTTTAATACTTTTAAACCACAAATGCATTTCATTTATTAATATTTAAATAAAGCTAAAATTTACTTTCTTTTAAGAAATCCATTTCGATCTACCTGTGCTTCTTACTCATTCCAAATCTATTCCACTTTAACTTTCTTTTGACGATTGCCCAATATTGTTCATTTGGCCAAAGTTGGGGACAATTATTGGGTGTATAAATTAAAAATGCAATATTCATAACAGCTTCACCAGACGTATCTTTGTTTTTGTTTTTAGTTCATCATCTCATTTTGAAGAATACATATTTGTCAGTTATTCTCTCATAGTTTTTTTTTTTTTTTTTAAAAAGAGAATTTACACTCAGGCAATTACTTTCTTTGGAAGGGGGATAGTTGAAGAAGTAAAGGTGGTGAACGAAGAAAGCTTTTTATATCACAACTCTGCAATTGCGCATTATGTTTGTGTTTAGAGCAGCATTGCAGCACCTCTGGTGGCGAGTAGGCGCATTATATTTTATAGCCTTTATTTTAATTATTTTACTTCGGTGGCACCGAAGGAGGTCGCTGTGATAAATATTATTTATGATGGATAGAAAAGAAAACTAATAATTATCAGAAACTGATGTTGTTTGAGTGGCAGCGGTGGGAATCGAAACCGGGTTACAATACAAATACCAACTCATACTTAATGATCAAATGCGCTTACCAATTAAGCTACAGCACCCTCATAGTTATTAGACATTATACATAGTTTAAAAAACAAAGCCTGTTTTTGCTTAGAAATGCCAATAAAGCGTCATAAGGGGAAAGTTTTGCTTTACTTCCTAAATTGAAAAAAAGGTGCCGTTGAAGCACACATTTTTATTGGAAATGTGTTTAGAAGTGGTAATTTTGACACGAAAAAGAAATATCGCCCCGGCCAGCCAAAACGTACAAAGACCATGAATTGGATGCATTACTCCAAGAAGATTGTTGTTAAACTCAACAAGAGCTTACAAAATCATTGGGATCTACTCAAGCAGTAATTTCATCCAAAAGCAGGGAAATTGTGTATCATATGAATTAAAGCCCTGAGATCTTGACAGACAATTTGGCTATAAATGAAACTATTGCTTCGAATCATTACCTGCGATGAAAAGTGGCTGCATTACGATAACCCGACTAACTGAGCCTAATCGCCTCAAAAGCCAAATATCCATGGCGTAAAAGTAATGCTCTATAGTTGGTGGTAACAATCTACTATTTAATGAAATCTAGTCGGACCTTTACATGGAACCTGTACGGAATGCAACTGATTCATTTAAAGTGAACATTGGCCAGAATATAAGTAATATTCCATCATGACAACGCTCGGTCGCATGTTTCATTAGCTTTTACAAACTATTTAGAAAGAAATGTTTGGAATGTTTTACCTCATCCGCCTTATAGTCCAAAACTTGACCCGTCCTACTACTATTTTTTTGATCAATACAGAACGCTTTCACTCTCTCTCTTTCTCTGCGTAACGCTTCACTTCAGAACAGGTTATCCGAAATTGGCTTGATTCGTTAATGGCCTTAAAAGATGAGGGAATAGATCATAGTCTATAATGGCCAATATTTTAAATAAATTTATATTTTATAAATATTTCAAAATAAATGGTAAAAATTTGAAAAATTACGCATTTTTATGTAATACACCCAATTCGTCGACCTGATTTCTTCGATACCAATCCATTCCTTTTGAATAATGACAGCGCGTTAAATCGGGCCAAAACTTTACTGAAGACGAAGCATAAGATTGTGCACTAATTCTTATACATAAATATCTGGAATAAAAGTTGAAGAGGAGATGAAAACGGTGTTCCCAGATTATGTGGGAAGAAGGCTTTACGTACGTAGGTACGATTATGAACTTCCTCAAAAATATTCGACCAGCCAAAAATCGCTTTCTAATGTATTTAGAGCAGTGGTCGGCACAAACTAAACTTACCACCTTTAGTTGTGCATAAAAAGAATTTTATGGTTCTTTTTTTTTGCATAAACTCAAATCTGCTGAGTTTCTAATAGCATTAACTAGTTTTATTCATATTCGTGACCACTAAACAATCTTTCGCAATTATTCCAAAAGAACGAATGAAAAACTAAAACCCATAATATTTATATAAAATGAAAATTGCTAAAGTCTAACATCTTCATTATCCCTTCCTACCACCTCCCACTGTTTTTCTTTTACATTTTCACAATTTCAGCTTGCAAGAGTGTTTCTTTCATTTTTTTTTTTGGATTTGTGTGTCTGAGCAATGTGTGCTCACTGTTTTGTACTACTTTGTGCATTATGCAACATTGATGCAAGCAACATGCTGGGCTTGCGTGCAGAAAAAGTAAAAAAACAACAGCAAAACTTATATTAGTTTTTTCGTTTCTCTGTAAAATCGTGATTAATTTTTATGGTTTGCAAAAAAAAAAACTAAAATTGTCAAGTATACGAATGCGTTTGATTTACTGAAATAACTCAGATCATGCCCATATTCACTGGACCAAAATATACAGCTGTGTGCAACTAATTAAGGACAGTAGTATACAATATTCAAATCGTTATGTTAAAATTAATATTTATTAAATAAAACGCAAAAGTTGAACACTTTTAATTTTATTTTTTATTTTTTCTTTTCTTTTCTATAATTTGTGAAATAAATTAATTGTGCACTAAATTAACATTTTCAAATTCAGTTAGTTTTTAAAAGTTGGTTTAAATGATTACACAGAATGTTTTTCAGTATATGAAAAGTTCCTAATGGGTAAAAGCAAATCCTGTAATGGCAGTACTCGAGAGATTATTGTACAAAAATACATCAGAATCGAAACACTTATCGGGAAATCGCAACAGCCTTGAATGTTTCAAAAACAATGGTTTTCCAAACGGTGAAATATTTCGACTACAGAAAAGGTGACCCGTAAAATAAGAAGCCATATTACGCATAAATCAGCAAATGAGATTCGGATTGCAGTCTTTAGCCAAAATGAGGCAAAATCCTCTATACATACAATAAAACGTAAATTGCGAGAGGTTTGACTGTTTGGATGAATTTCACAAAAGAAGCCATTATTGTCCGAACGTCAGGGAAAGAAGAGACTCGAATTCGCAAAAAAGTACTTCCATGGGACTGATGTTGAATGAAATAGAGTATTACTTCACGATGAACAATATAATATGTTCGCCGGTCAAAGTTGCAAGAATTTAATCTAAAATTGACCCGCGCCACTTTCAACCATGAAGGAAGTGCTATGGCCTAACATGGTGTTGGGCCGCTGCAGAAAATTTAGGGAAATATGCATAAGTCTCAGTATGCTAAAATTATAAGCGAGACAATGCCGTATGCTGATGGGAACATGTCAGTAACATTGATATTTCAATAAGATAACGATCCGATACGTCAATGTTTTTTTTAACAATTCGGTTACTGTTCTTGACTGGCCTTCATGCAGGCCTGATCTCAACCCGATTGAGAACTTATGACAAGTTCTAAAAAACAAAATAAGCTGTGTAAAAATTAGCAATTTTAATGATCTCTTTGCCGAAACAAAGAAACCTTGGGAAACCATTCCAAGTAATGTATGTAAAAATTTGGTGACCTCAAGGCCTCGCCTGTAAATAAATACTTTGTTTTTTGTAAAATTTGTGATATGTCCTTAATTATATGCACGACAGATATCTTATCAATATCAATCTTATTTGAAAATATGTGTCACAGATTAATAAATATTTATATTAAATTGACTTAACTACGAGTAAGTTTTAAGAATATCATAAAACCTTTCGTATTTTTTGCTTCAAGCTCATATGTTAGTATTATGTACTTAATTAGTTGCACGTAGCTGTATATAACAGTAAAAAAGGTGGTGTGTTTATGGCGCAATTGTAAGTGCCAGTTTCAAGGAGGATGTTTGAGGGCATGTATACTGTTATGTAGAGTAGTTGTACCTTGAAAAGGAAGGTATGAAACTTTTGTTACTTTTAAGCTTTTTTTAATATTATTTATAGGTACCTCAAAACATGGGAAACAAAAAATATAGCAGTTGGTGGCATGTAAATGTTGTAGAGTTGAAGTAAAAAAATTATGTAAGGTTAAATTAGTTGGATTGAACAGACGCCTTATTTTACTAAATCTCACCTTATAGTGACACTTGCAGCATGCAAAGGCTACTCAACAATTGCTCTTAGATTTTTTTTGGAATCGCAAATTCGGCAATTTGATCTATCAAATTCTTAATAGTGGTTATTCCATAATATTGAACAAAAATGTATCGAATTTTACAAAATGTAGCTCTCACAGCCATACCTAAATACCGACGGAAAGCGTTTTTTAACTGTCAAAATTTTTCATGCTCATACATTTTGTATGGAGCATACCGAAACAATGCGGCGGCAACGCTTTGCTATTGGAAAATCCGATTTTTTCACAGTGAAGTTAGTTGCAAAAGTAAACAAAACAAAACAAATAAAACAACAATGTCCAGCAGTTACAATAAACAGGGTCGTTTTATGTATTTGTTTGATAACCCTGTTTTTATCGTTTTGACATAACGTTGCCGCTTTTGTTTAGAGATGGAGTATCAGCGCTAATGCTCAGAGTAAAAATACATTCCGTCGGTATTTAGGTATGGCTGTTATACAGCCAGCAAGTTTGTATTGAAATTTCGAGTGAAATTGAACTCATTACAGCAATTGTTAAAGCTTCTACTACTGATATGTCTACAAATAAAACTGCAAAATTTTGTTGTTGTTCCAATATGCCTCTGTTGACCTTATAACACTTTTCAACGGAACATAGGTATTTTGAATTAATAGAAAAGTCCAGTTTTATTTATGGGCTGTATTTTGAAATACTTTAAATAATTTGTTTCTAATGAAAATATATTTCACTTCTTAAAAGTCAACCACCCACATAAACAACCTTCTTCAAAATACAATAATTTGTTGCTAATTAATCATATTTTAATGGCAAATTTCACACATTTCAAAAAATTGCCAGCAAACTATTACGCACAGCAACATGTCGCTAAACTGAACATGTATCAAATACATATGTTGCTAAACATATTTGTATGTACATGTATTCACAAACACCCGATAGTGCACTCTAGAAATATAATCAAAACAAAACTCAAAAACAAAAACCAAATATAAAGCAGCCATATTAAAAACACCAGAATATCTAGCAGATACATTTGAACGAAACCACAACTTTGAAACACACGCATGCAACAGATACACAGAAAAACATGAATTTCTATACGATTATTATAATGATCATTGATCACTAGCAACAGCACTTGACGACGCACTTAACGACACACACACCAAACACAAGTCACTCAGTCTCTCGGTGAACACTTAACGAAATGGTTCGTAGATCTTGACACGGCGTGCGAAAAGTGTAAAAGTCTGACGAAAGAATTAAAAAAAAAAAAACAATAATTAAAATTATGTATTCATAAGTTTGTGTGAATGAATGAAAAAAAAATCATAAAGATTCGTTGAATACACAACAACGATAGTTTTGATGGAAAATCCACAAAAAACAAAGATCCAAATACATTCTGTATTGTTTTGTTTTTTTAAAGTCAGCCAAACAAAAGAAATTATTATAATAAAAAAATTAAATGTTGTTTTAAAATAAAAAAAAAAGGTTAAAACAATTGGAAAAATTTATAAGAATTTAATAAAGTTGAATTTAAATTAAAATTAACAAAAGTGCTAAAGCCAATTTAAATGTATGTAAAACAATTTCATTGTTTTAAAAATTCTAAAGTTTTATATTTAAAACAAAAAGTTTTTATTAAAAAGTGTGCTGTTGTTTTCCGCAGCTATTAAAAATTATTAGAGAAAAAATTCTTAAAAATATTTAGGTAAATTACCCAGAATTTATAATAATTTCATTATTACTAGTAACTATGCACGTTTTTATGTGCTTCAAAAATATTTGTAATTTGTGTGGTGCAAAATATTCTAGAAAAAAATTGTTTTAAATAAACAAAACTGAAAAAATAAATAAAAAAAATTGTTTTCGTTAGAACGCCAAGTGTTTTTTTCATAATTAGAAATAATTAAACATTTTTAATACAAAAAATAAAGAGTATTAAAAAAAATAACATGAAAATTCTGAAAATAATTTGAACTATTTCAAACAAAAATGGAAGCTACACAGATGGAAGCTGATTCTTGTAGTCAGTATTAAAAGTGATTTTTCAGTGGATTATAATATTTTACTTAAGGTGTCCGTAAAACTTGCCAGCAACTCAAGTGCCTGCGTCAGACTTGATGACAAAGCTTTACTTCCTTCAGTAGATTTAAACCTAAAACGGTGTAGATTTTGAATTAGTTGAAATATAGAGAAAATCCAAATTTCTATTAAGATAACACAAAAATTGCAATAAAGAAAATATTGAGAAATATTGCAATTAATTGAAATAAAGAAATCTAAATTGATTTTCAGAAAATACAATTTAAAACTTCAGATATTATATACAGTGGTTCATAGCTTATTTTATGCAGTGCATTTTTTATTTTCAAAGCTCCATAAAAAGAAAACTGTCATTTAAAAGAAAAAATGTTATAGTCTAACAAAGAAAAATAATTTATTGCAATAATGTACAGTTTAATATGTTAAAACTATAAAAAAAAACAAGTAAAAAAGTAAAGTCGGTCAAGCCCGACCATATAATACCCAACACCCAGTATATGTATAAAACAGTTTTTCAGAAATGGGCGTTATAAGATATATTATGGATCGATCATCCAAAAATTTAGTGTCATGATTTCTGTGAAGATGAATATTATGTGTTAAACTTTATCTCGATATAAATACTTTTATAAGATTTATGGAGGTTAAAGTAAATTATGGGAAGTTCGACCAATTATGGACCGACCATTATAAAATTAGGTGTCATTATTTGTGTCCAATTTTATTTGAATATCAAAATTTTTAAGAAATTTATGGTCGTTAAAGTGAATTTCAAAAGTGGGCCTTATATGGGAGCTACAAGTAATTATGAACCGATCATAATAAAATTATACCGTATTATTTGTATACATATGAAATATATTTGCGTTAAATATTATTTGGATACCAATAGTTTTGAGAGAGTTATTCTCTTGAAAGTGATTTTCGGAAGTGCGCCTTATATGGGAGCTACCAGTAATTATGGACCGATCTTGGCAAAATTCGTAGATGTGATTTGGCTTTATTTATAACTCATTTGTTTTGAAATTTGTTTGGTTCCTTGCATAATTCAAACAAACGGTAAACCCCAAATTCGGGAGGAAATTTGTATGGGGGCCAGGTGAAATAATGGACTGATTTCCACCAGTTTCAATCCCATCTGTCCTTGTCCTTTATCGTCCTTTATCGAAATATCATCAAAATTGCGACCTGTACACTGCGCACAAGCTTTACATGGACAGTCAGCCAATCGGTATACTTTAAGGTGGGTGTTGGACCAATATTTCTGGGCGTTACAAACATCAGCACAAATCCAATATACCCTCCCCACTATGGTGATGTAGGGTATAAAAATAAAAAAATGCTCGTTTTGGCGAAATTTAGCTTGTCGAGTCTGTTATCTGGGTTTATAAACGGTTTATTGCGTTCAACTTGGCCATTGAAATAATGCTGGCGCAAAACACGGCGAACAGTTTTAACGCAACATTGTTTGCCCAGATCAACTTCAATTTCGAAAGCCTTGGATTAGATCTTATTTTTCCTAAAATGAATCGCTCATCATGCTTAATGAATATTTTATTTTGTGCCTTTCTGACTTTATTATGGACACGATTTTCATGGATGAAGCGTTCAATGATTATTTGTATTGCGGAAGCTTTTATGTTGACTCATTGGAAGTATTTTAAATTACAAAATTGAACAGAAAATATTGATAGAACTTTAAAAAAGTAAAGTTGCTAAAAAACTTTTTATAAAAAATTTAAAACTAGGCTCTAGTTCTTTGTTTTTAAACAGACTTTACTCTAAAGAGTTTCTTTTCGCAATGCTAGCAATGCATTTTACATACGACTAGACAAACAAAAAAAAACGGAAGTTGCACTTTTATTGTTGTTGTTGTCATTAAAAAAATGTAGGTGTGTAACAAAACAAAATTAATTATAAAAACATTTTAACACCAGAGGAACAAATTCGACAAGAAGGTTACTACCAAGTGTTGGTTTCTTCCAGGCTTTTTTTACAAATCTAACAAATTCAAGTCAATAGACAAAACAAGAAAACCTTAGAAAACTTAACAAAATAACGCCTTTGTAAATAAAACTCTTGCTTAAGAAAAAAAATCCAGTTTAATGAGACTTTAAAGTCAAGGATTTGTTAAGATTATTTAAGAAATTTTTTACTTTATGTGTTTTTAAATATGATGAAATTGGTTTAGAGAAACATTTCACAATTTTATTAAATTAACTGCTGTTTTTTTTTCTTAGATTATATTATAATAAAATCAACTAACTGGTTAAACATAAATTTACCTTTTTAGTAAAATTTTCAAAGGAAAGTTTTTATTTGGTTTGTTTCATTATAATTGATTAACAATCATTTTAATCCGCTATTTGTCATAAGACCTTATTTGATTTCATTTTGAAATTTCATAAGAAAACCAGTAATAGTAATGAAATTTAAAAAAAGCTTTTAATTATTATTGATGTTTTCTATTAAATTTTACAATTATGACTGTATTTAAGAAAACTAATGAGAAATTTCTGGACACAAATCATAAATAAATTGTTTAATTTGAGGTTAAAAGTTTTTATTAAAGAAATAAATTTTAATACAAATTGTGACAGTTGTTAAAGTTTTCGTAGTACATAAAAGCAACCCTGTGTGTTTTGTTTAAGTAGAACTCATAGTTGGTAAATTTTGTTTTTAACGCCGTTGGTAGGTAGCAGCACTCAATGGAGGCGTTGGAAATCAATTATTTCTGTTGTTTAGTGTTTTTACTTTAATATAATTTCTATTTAACTGTTAAGTAAGGTAAAATAAAATTTGATACAGTTGCTTAAATAGCTTTTAAAGTACATATTTTTTTACAATAATTATAAACAGAGTAAAATATTTTAAGGAATAAATGAGGTATATAGATATGCTTAACGTTAGACCAGAATATAACGACGGTCGTCAGATATTACAACGTTGTTAGATCTAGCAATGTACTGCCATTGAAAAATTGTTAGCAAAAGGTAAATTGTCAGTTCAGACGTCTGTAAGAAAACTAACAATTTCATTGGCACACAATTGTCGCACATTGAATTTATCTGTCCGCCGAAATTGTTTTTCCAAAATGTTATTAATGCACACTTGTTTATTTATGTATGCATATACAGAGTTGCATTTATAAATAATTTCTATGACAATGCTGTCTGACAATATTTTTGTCTTGCAATGTACTGAAAATGATTTTTCTTACAATTTCTTAACAAGAAACGTCTTCCATTATATCCGTTAGTTTGACGTATTATTCTTGTTTTTTGTTAAGGTCCATTGACGTCCAAATTTGATTTATTTATTTCTTTGAATATTTGTTTTTTTTGTAAGAATTCATAAAATTGTTTATATCTAATTTTTCCGTTTGTTTAAATATTTATATATTTAAAATCTGCAAATGTGCGAAGCGAAAATGTTAAAGAAAAAAATAAAATAAACAAAATAAATAAACAGCTCGTTTTGGTTAAACATGTTTTAAAAACAGAAGGTACCAAATGAGTACGTACTATGTACTCGTATTACAAACAATGAAATGTATAGACGATGTACATATCAACAAGTCAAGTGTTTGGATTTCTGTTGAAAGTTGAAAAAAAATCGCCCGTTAATAAATGGATCTGTGTTAGAACTTGTACTTTCTACATATTCTGTATTCTTGTAGAAAATCCCTTTATTCTAATGAAAAAAAACTGTAATTTATATTATTGTTAAAAGAAATAAATTGGTAAATTGGATGGGGTCAGCATGCGATAAACATCTTGGGACTAATATGTAAAAATATGGACTATTTAAAAGGGAATTAGCTACATATTTTCAAAAATAAATTAATTTTTTAAGATCACCAAACAAACAAACAAAGCTTAAAGTTCCTAACAAAATGTAAAAAACATTTAGCATATTAAGACAGAACTTAAATCTTTATAAAGTAGTACTTACTTACTTTTAATTGACATTTACAAAACTCCAGAAACTCCAATTATTTTTCTTTTGTCCAGCTTTAGAACGATTATCCATAATTTCATCACAATAGTGTCATCACTAAACACACATCACTAGTAAACGCCATTTAATAAAACAAAAACTTTACACGTTTATTTTTAATTAATTAATTAACTTTTTTGATAAACTTTTTTTAAAACCCCAAAATATAAACATTTATTTTTCATTTAATGTAATTTTCATTAAAAACTTAAACATATTTAATAATTAATTTTAAATTTGAAAAGAGACTGATACTGAATTTCCAAGACATTTTACACGTTTATTTTTGCTTTAAATACCTAACTTTTTGGTAAACCTTTTTTGTACTTCTAAAATATAAAACTTAACATACATATATTTAATTTAAGGCCTTTTTCTTTAAAAACTTTACAGTTTGTAATAAATTTATAAATTTACTTTGGAAGTAACCACAGAATTGCAACAGTTGTGATACTGCTTCAGATAAAAGTAAACAACTAAAGAAAGTATTTGTGAGGGGGAGAGAGAGAGAGTGTGTGTAACATAGCGAAAGGTAAACAAGTAGCAGAGTTGCTACTTAAGGTAGTTGGGAAAAATGAACAAGGAGTTTCATTTGGTTCTTTTTAAAGATGTTTTATTATTATGTGAGACTTCTATAAAATAATCGGACTATATTATATATGTGTCTGAAAAAAACTAACAATTGCAACAATCTTAAGGCGTTTAAAGACAGTTAACTAATAAAGAAAGTGTGTGCGAGAAATAGAGAAAGATAAACAAGTATCAGAGTTGCATTAACAAGGCAGGGATGCAAAATAAGATTTTATAAATTGTACTAAATTTTAAGGAAAAGTGTATTTTTTCAGCCCAATTGTACTAAATTTTTTTCTTATTTTTTTTTAATATTTTTTATTAAAAATTAACTAAAAACATACATAACAATTCAACACAATTAATAAAAGAGCGCATTAACATTCATTCGTACTAAGTACTTACATACATATATGTAAATAAACTTAGCAATTAATATTAATGTTTTAATTTCAAAAGGTACTTTAAGTCAATTAATTGTTAAGATCTGAATATAAAAGTATTATTTATGACATACTAATTGCTAATAAATTCTTACTCATTTATAAATTGTAGCATCACGAATTAGATGACTTCAGCAAATTCTTTGCTTGGATTAAATTGAAACAGAATGTTCCTCTCTTTGGTTTTTATTATATTTTGATACGTAAATAGCCTTTCCATTGTCCTTGAAATGGATATTATTCCTTTAGCAATTCTTGAAATATAAATAAACATTCACCCCTATCGTGAATAAAAATTCCACATGAACTTTGTTCCCTTTTCACATTTTTGCTATTAAAATTCAATGTTAAAAAATAAAAGGGAACAAGTTTCATGTGAAATTTTTATTCACGATAGGGGTGATTAGTTCATTTTTAATTTCTAACATCTTCGACCGATGAGTACATGTATTGTCTTTTTTTAAAGACAACAGTTTCTATGTCTGCCAATGCTCGAAACTGGTTGTTTATAGATTCAATATTTTTATTATCATTAGGAAAGATTTTGAATATTAATGGTACATTGCTAGAAGTTCTACCCGAAACAACATTTTCTGGCGTAACCTTGTTAAACCATAATAACATTTCATTATGTAAAATCAACTTTTGCTTTTAAGACTTCGCAGAATTTAAAGTGAAATTGTTTTGCAATTTATTTAAACTCCATAACAATACTATTTTCAATATTATTTAAGGATCAATTTCTGTTCCACAATAAATGTCGTCTATAGGAATATGGTTTTCATGGATATTAATTTTTAATATGTCACTTTCATCTAATATATAATTATGTATAAAATTCGGAGCGATTTATCTAAACAAAAATTTTAGGCGATCTAAAAATATATATATGCATGTTTGCATCCTCGGATTGCAATTCTAAATTTCTATTGTTAACAATTTTCAGGACATATTGCAGAAATAAAAAAACCATTTTATATTGTGGATTTTAAAATCCGATTATGTTTGAATTTATTCTTACCATTGAGTGTAAAGTAGTATTGAAGTGGCTAGCACTGTTCCTAAATTCTTTAATTACTTATAAAATTATAAAATGCACTACAATATAAAAGCTGCTTAGACAAAATGTGCCAAACAATTCACAACGAATTGTTAAGCAAGATTTGCCATACTTGCCAAAAAAAATGGGATAATGATGAATATTTTAAAATACCTTTGTGCAATGTAATAATATAGGGAAACATTTTAAATAGTGCTTAGTTAGTCATTGGGATGCTATTGTACTTTTGACTCTCAAATAGTGCTTAAAAAAAAGTACAATTGTACCAACTTTTGCATGCCTGTAACTAGCTAACTACACTGTCGGACAAAATAAAGTGCGGTTTCAAATATTTTCTAGTTTTTGATTAAAACGTGTATTTATTATTTATTAATAATTATAAATTAGAGTTTTATTTTTAATTCAGTTAATATTATATCTAATAGAACACTTAACGTAGAATTCTTAACTTATATTTTCTTATATGTATAATGTTTTTTTCTTCAAAATATTTGTAGCGATCTTACTCGTGTGCTTGGGGTCATTGTCTTGTTGAAATATAAACTCCCCCAAGCCCATTTCCTCAGCACTGCTCTAAATATTTTCTTTCAAAATATTTACATAGTGCTCTCCAGTAATTTTCGAGTTAATTTTTACAAGTTTATTAACTCCGGAAGAGGAAAAACATCCAAACACCATGAGGCTTTCAACGCCTTGCTTTACAGTGTGAATAAGGCTTTTAGATTTCAGCCTTTGTCTTTTTCGCTGCTTGTAATTTTTCAGTTCATATTTTGACTAGTCGACCAAATAATTTTACTCAAAAATGATTCACGCATATTTAAGTACTTCTTTGCAAAGTCTAACCCCTTTGTTATATTTGCAGTTTTTGTTAAATTATTTTAAAAATTTATTTTTTTATTCACTTGATTTTAAAAAAGATACCGAACTAACCAAGTCATTTTGAAATTTGTTTAACATCTTGATAAAGATATTCTGTTATTGACAGAATAAATTATTAAGAAAATTACATACATACGTGTGTATTACGGAATCAGACAAATATTTTTGAATTACTTTTATAAATTCATCATCTTTCTCCATTAAATAGCAATTAGTCAATCATTCTAAAAATAGCCTTCAACAAGGAAGGACAACTTACGTACTTACATTTGTATAAATAAGTTTTTCATAAATCACTACCATTAAAATTCCTTTTAAACTCCCATTTAACAATTACCATCATACCTTAAATAATTTCTTTATTGTCATTAAAACTAATGACGTCCGTTTAGTAATTTTATGTACTTACTCACTTACGTATGATGTAAACGTGCGTCTGTCAATATTTCAATATTGACAGCAAAACAATCCAAATGTTGTGGAAAAAAATGAAAGAAGAAAAACCAGCAATATTAAATAAAGTAACTCTTCCGTTTTGCATAATAAAGCGCCAAAAAAAATAAAAAGAAAAAAGAAATGTAAATGCATTTGAGTTACAAAACTTTTCTTTCAAAAAGATTTTCAAATAAGTGGGGAGATTATTGGAGATTATTCTTCTAAAGTATAAGCAGATAAAATAAAGCGTGATCCATTACTTTTTTAAAGAAAAAAAAAAACACATAAAATTCAAATTTAATATGGAATGTTTATTATCATTTGAAAGAACATTATTTGGCATTTATTTTTTGAAATGTTGGCCGTTGCGATGGTCTATCCGTTAAGTCCAATGAATCGAGGCGCCATTTGTTTTGCCCGCATAAACTTTAGACTTTACAATTCCCCACAGGAAAAAGTCTTGGTGGCCAATCGACCGGCCCAAAACGTGAAATTATGTGCTCACCGAAGTGTTCTCTCAATAAATGCATTGTTTTATGCGATGTGTGGGAAGTGGCGCCGTCTTGCTGAAACTAAATGTCGCCGCGATCACGAGCTGCAATTTCAGGCATCAAATAGCCCGAGTTGCGGCACTCCTCTCACTGAATTCCTACACAATTCCATCTTCACTATTTAGGCAATGTAGGAATTCTCTGTCAAGGCTAGGCCGTCTATCTGATATTACTTTGGTTTGAGTACCTGCGCACAGGGACGACTACGACAATGAACTGGCAGAGGAACTAGCCAGAATGGTGTCTGCCTCAGATATCTCCGATGCGGTCTCAGTAGGAATTTCACTGGGGACTATCAAAGACGTCATCTTCAGACATTTTCTTACAAAGGCTGAGTATAGATGGCGTAATTTAGACACATGTAGGGTAGCCAAGTTGGCCATCTTTTAATGAGAAACGTACTATGCAACTGATAACCCGGAAAAGAAAGAATATTTCAAGGTTTCTGGCAGTATTAACGGGACACTGGACGTTAGGCAAGCACGCAAATCGTCTGGGACTGCCTTTTAACGACCATTGTCGTAGTTGTAAGAATAGGGCAAAAGAGGAAACGATTTTCCACCTTCTTTGTGAATGCCCAGCCCTGAGTGTCATGAGACATACTGAGATATCTCACAGCTACAGGTTGGGCCTAGCAAGCACGACTTTTTGTACACATTTTAGTTACATTATGATGTAAATGACATTAAATCTGACAAGTGGTGTGGTCTTATTAAAACGGATTCCCTTCGCCTCTACCAGCATTCATTAATGCGGCATGTTCTGTTTGTGCCGACCATAGATCTAAATTGATGGGATATGGAATTAAAGTTCATTTAAAAATGTGTTTAAAGTAGCATTAAATATGGAGAAAACCTCTCAAAATCAAATCAAAGAAATTTTCCACTTTCTGTTAAAAAAAAACTCACCAGTCAGTCAAAAGCCTTTAAGGTAGATGAGCGGGTAATTAGTTGCTAAAATTAGTTTTATGATTATTTAACAGAATAAAAAAAGTCATTATAAGATTGATACTAAGTAATCCAGACAGTATGTAAAAGTCAGGGAAACTTTAGTTATTCACAAATTGTAAGTCTGTATCTGCAAGTATCTGATTCGTTTAAGTCCGTTGTAGAGTATTTCTCTTGTAGATGTTTTGTTTTATTAATTTCATACGCTGATACATACGAGTAGATTTCATTTTGTATGGGCGTATTTGAGATACAAAATCTTAATATAAAAGTAAATGTATGTTCAAGTAAACAGCGTATTTTTTAAGATAAACTAGAAAAAGAAAAAATAAACAAGATCTCTGAACTAGTGTTTCTATAACCATAAATGAACCAGAGAAAAACCCACGCTTTAAGGTTAAATGGCGTCTAAAAAACAAGCATTAACAACCAGTATAGATACTACAAACTAATTATAATAATAATTTTTGTTTCACCTAGAAAACCATGTACAAACCGCAATATTTTTTATACACATCAATAGTTTAGACAGTTCAACAAATTTATAGTAATTGTGGTTTTTATATTGAAGAATTATGAAACAAAAAAACTTGGCTTCTTCCGAAAAAAAAATTCAAGATAAAATTAAAAATTAATTTTATTTTTTTTTAGCTAAAACGAAAAAAAAATGTGAAAATTTATTAAAGCAACAAAAAATTGTGCAATAATTATAATAAACAACAAGAAAAAAGAAATATTAATTAACAAGAAAGACTAGAGTGTTACAACAACTCAATCATTATGGTGGTTACCTCGACACGCAGTCATTTAGTGACACCCCAGCCCGTAACCAATAACACAACGCCGACTGTCTATCGTTCAAAATTGGTCTATCCACGCACTACCATTCACCATGTAAATCAGGTAAACGAAATGAAAATATTTACTATTCTATTATCTATTACATTTTTCTTTTAAAGGTACATATTTTTCCCTGCGACCTGCTATGACCTTTTGTAAAGGAATGGCTTAGTTAAAACAAAAAAAGTTTATAAAAAAAGGTTATTTCCAGAATTTTAAGAGATTTTATGACCCTCAATTTTCTTACTAGTCATTAATTACAGCTAGACAAATGTAGTTACTAGAATAGTAACCAAATAGTCATAAAAGTCATTAGATGAAAAAACGGCCAAGTATTAAAAAGGCTTGAACAGATTTGGGATCATTTCACTTAAATTTAATTGATGTTTTCTTAAAACGGTGTTGAATATTTCATTTCCTGCACCATAGTATACTTGAAGATGAAGATTAAAAACAAATTTTTCATCTAATAATTATTAGATGACCTAACATGTGACATATCATGATACAACACGAGACATAGCGTGATTTAACACGTGGAATGACATGACATATGTATGTATGTAACAGGTGACATGTCATGGTATAACAGGTGATATGACATGACCCATGATGAAAACATTTTCTTAGTGAAAAACAACATTTTCCAAGAAAAATATTTGGTGAAACAATTTGTTTGGTGAAAACATTTATTAGTGAAAAAAAATTTTTGACGCAAAAAATCATTTTTTGGCGAAATAAAATATTTTTTGGTGCAAAAAAAAATTATGGTGAAATAAAATATTTTCTGTTAAAAAAAAAATTGGAAAAAAAAAATTACCCGATATTATTTCCCATTTAACCCACTGTTAGTATGATTTTTTAGGCTGTCATTAAGGTGAGGTAAATGTCATTATAATGCCTTTCATTTGATATATATGTGTATTTTATGTAATGACTTGGTAATCAAGAAATTGGTGTAAACATTGTTGTTGCTTATATCTCAGACATTTGTGGCTCGATTTTAAATAGCAACTTGTTTGTAAGTTATTTTGTATATCCTACATCACCTTAGTGGGGAGGATATATAGTATATTGGCTATGCGCTGATGTTTGTTACACCCATAAATACCGCCTTAAATTATACCCATCAAATCATTGTCATTTTCGATTTCACGACATCTGTCCGTCCGTCCAATGAATTTTGTCGTTTCAAAACCCCAAAATGGGATATATTAATACATATGTATATAAATACATATACATGCCAGTTCTAATACACCCAGAGAAAAACTGAACACATACGTGTACGATTTGATACCATACGGTGTCAAAAGTGTATCAACCCCGTCTGTTCACAAATCGTGCACGAACGGTGTCAACGGATGTTGTCAATTTGATACCACGCCGTTGTCGATTTGACACACACAATTATGAATACCACCAAGTCGAGTAAAGTATTTCTTCGCAAGGCTTTGACAATAACTTGATGGCGGTGGTTACATATTACAAAACACGTTAGCTTACATCAATTGCGACGGCGTGCCAATAAGAAACTAATTTAGTTTCGGCGCTTGTTGCGACTCGCTTCGAGAAGAGTCGGCGTGCAATTTAACAACATTGCGTTTTCGATTCGTAACCATTTGTTTACAAATTGTAAACGTACGGTGTCGAAAAAATTGATACCGTATGGTGGTAAAATAACAACAACCATTGTTGATTTTTATACCCTACACCACCATATTGGATTTGTACTGATGTTTGTAACGCCCAGAAATATTGTTCCAACACCCACCTTAAAGTATACCAATGGACTCAGAATCGTCGATTTACCGATGTCCGTCTGTCTGGCTGGCTGGCTAGCTGTCCATGTAAAGCTTGTGCGCAGAGTACAGGTCGCAATTTTGAAGATATTTTAATAAAATTTGCTACGTGATATTTTTCGGCCTAAGGACGGATGGGATTTAAAGTGGTGCATTATTTCACTTGGCCCCCATGTAAACGTTCTCCCCAAATTGGGGTATACCGATCATAAATCTTTGAATTATGGAAGTATGCAAACAAATTTCATCCCAAATGAGTAATAAATAAAGCTAAATCACATCTACAAATTTTGTGCAGATCGGTCCATAATTAGTCATAGCTCCCATATAAGGCCCACTACCGAAAATCACTTAAAAGAGCATAACTCTTTTAAAAATGTCGGTATCCAAATAATATTGCACGCAAATATATTTCATATAAATATATACAAATAATACGGTACAATTTATTCTGATCGATCCATAATTAGTCATAGCTCCCATATAATGCCCACTTCCGAAAATCACTTTAACGACAATGGGTCCATAATTAGTCGAAACTCCCATATAAGACCCTCTCCGTAATTCAATTTAAGCTTCATAAATCTTTTAAAGGTATTCATATCGAGATACAGTTTAACATACATAATATTTATATTCATAGACATCATGACACTAAATTTTTTGATGATCGGTCCACAATAGGTTATATATCCCATATAGCGCCCATTTCTGAAAAACTTTTTATACATATACTGGGTGTAGGGTATTATATACTATACTTTTTTACTTGTTTAAAGTCGTTTTTCCCTCTGTGTAGAAAGAACAAGGTAGGTATATTACTTTTTGGTATCTAATTTATTGTGTGTTAAAGTGTATCGCTTAATGTACATGCTGTAAAAATATAAACAAATGGCAGTTCTGAAAGAAAGAGATAAATATAAAACTTGATTGTCTTCCGTCTCATGACAGCTCTGTACACTTTGTGATTTGCAGGAAGTTATTAAGTAAGCAAAGTCATTACAATTTGTTTCTAGCAGTATTCTCGTTCTTTTATAGATTTATATTGACATATTTGGAAGTAGTTTAAAAACAAATATACTTGTTTTTGCTTTAGAATTTATGTAATTCTCTAAGAATTACTTTCAAGTATTACTTGAATCATTTTGTAAATTTGTCACTAGAATATTATAAACAGCCTCTAGTACAACTTTTTAAAGAACATCTGGGTCAAGTTTTTGAAAATTTTATATATTAAAAACATTTCAATTAGAGGGCATCGACAAGAAATTAAGCAACCACAAATTTTCTTAATATTTTACAGCACATGTTTAGATAATCTTTAAAAAAAAATTATTTTAAATAGTAATATTGTTTATTTTTCATAAAAATTTTAAATAACATTTACGCACAGAAACCACAAAATACCGAAAGAACACTAACATAGCAACAGAAATATGTGCATACAGTGGTGGACTTATAATTAGAAACGACTTTTCATATATTTTAAAAATTTAGTTCAACATATTAAAACTAATAACTAGAAATGGTTAAGTAACAAATTTTTATTAAGTTAAAAATAAAAAAATCATAGCATCAGTACTATTTTAAGGAAAATTAACTTAAACACCAAAAAATCGCAATATCAATTGGTCACATAATTAGAAACAAAAAACATACCTCAGTGAGGTTTAACAAAACGGACTTATCCTTTAATATTTTGTTGGATAACCTTTGTTTTTGACAACATTCGACAGTCTTTTTGGTAAACTTTTAATTAAACACTGGCATGTTTGCAGAGATATGTTTTTGAAGCTTTGTTGCACCAACTGAAACAATTCATCATTATTTCCTGGATTTTTGTCCTTTATTGGTTATTGGTTTAAGTTCAAGACCTGGGATCTAAGGTTCTATTTGGAGGACGTCTAAGATATGATTTTCCATCACATTGAAACAAGTTAATCTTAGTTTCGTTGCTCCAGAGAACTTTATTCCAGTAACGTGGATCTTTTCTGAGCATTTCTCTTGCAAACCACAACCACTTCATGATATTTTTTTTTTTGAGACATGAGTTTTTTTTGTGCAATGCACCCACGACGTCCTGACTCCTTTAAGCCTTGTGTATATTTCTGCGCTTGTTTGCTGTCCAATGGATTTTTTTACTGGCTCTACAAATAACTCTATCTTCTGCTAAAGTGCTTTTTCGTCTCCTAGGTTTCCCAGCTGGGGTTGCAAACTCCTTTGTCTTTTTGTTTAAGTGAATTACAATAAAAACCATTTTTTTTAGCAAGAAAACTTTTGTGCAATAGCCGGCATTGAAAGTTTTTCATTTTGGTAACACGGCACAATTAAGCATCTCATTTCTAAAGTAAATGACTTGTTTTTTTCTTTTTTCGAAACTAAACCGTATCAAAATTATTACAAGTTAATCTATTCTTTAAAAAATTATACCCACTTTGTGAGTAATATTTAGAAAAGCTTAAAAGTTGATGAAAAAAATGTGTGGCCAGAAAAAAACAATTGTGAAAATAAAATTTTCAATTTTTTTTATTAATTTAACTTAGAACTCAGCGTGTTTGTGCATCAACAACAATGTTGATTGTTTAAAGAAGCTACACAGCAATCTTATTATATCAAAGCATCGTTTCTAATTATATGCCCACCACTGTATGTATTTCCTTCAACCATTTGGTTGTTTTTTTAACAAACACAAAATCATTATATTTAAAATTTAGCTAGTCAATAAATCTAAGTAATTTTTCAGTTTTAAATAAAATTTTTTAAAAAATTTATTTTTTTTAAATAAAATGATATATGTAGATATAAATACATATATACTTCAATAATTCAGGTCTAAAAAGACATTAAATAGAAACACGCACAGACCTCGCACAATAAATTTTACAGTATACTAAGAGCTGTTAGCAAATACAGTAAACACTCAGCTAAAAGAACTTTAGAACAACATAGCAGACGTCTGTTTTAAAATAAATTATGTGGCCAACATTTTAAAGTTTAAATTTACAATTAGCAAAAAATTTGTTAATGTCTTAAATTTACAGAATGTATACCGCCAGCATTACTTAGAGATAGTTTGGTAATTACTGGCTTATATTTTGTTATTACAGTGCTGTCAAATGCCTTTAATTATAGATTTGGCTTAAAATAATTACATAGTTAAAATGACAATATATATACTATATATATAATTATGTTTTTGCGAATATTGTAATCTACCTTAGTAAACAAATGAACATCATCAATATTTGTTATTTTTATTATCAAAAACTGTTAATATTTGTTTATCAGTAAAGTATTAAACATTTATTATTTTATACAATAAAATATCAAAAGTTATTAGTTTAAGCAATTTCTACCTATTATTTACCTAAGGTAAACAATGTAAAATATAAAAAATTTATTATTTCATCCAATAAAACATTAAAAGTTTTAAAGGTCACCAGTTTAAACAATGTTTACCAATTGTTTACATTATGTAAACAATGTAAAATATTAAAATTTTATTATATTATCCAATAAAACAAAAAAAGTTTTAAAAGTCACTAGTTTAAGCAATGTTTAGTAATTGTTTACATTATGTAAACAGTGTAAAATATAACAAAATTATTATTTAATCCAGTAAAACATTAAAAGTTTTAAAAGTCACCAGTTTAACCAATATTTACAAATTGTTTACATTATGTAAACAATGTAAAATATTAATAATTTATTATATTATCCAATAAAACATTATAAGTTTTAAAAGTCACTAGTTTAAGCAATGTTTACCTAATGTAAACAATAGGTAAACATTGTTTAAACTAGTTATTTTTAATACCTTGTATATATTTTTTTTGATCAAATAATTATTTTTCAACACTTTACATTGTTTACATAATGTAAATTGAAGCTTACAAGCAACATTTCTAAGTTATATTCCATAAAATATATGAATTATTTAATTTGAATCTACATGTCCGATATTTTATTAAATAAAATAATAATTTTTTCTATAATTTACATTATTTACACAATGTAAACAATAACTAGATACGGCTTAATTAGGAATTTTAAAACATTAGTTTTGTTTAAAATTTAAGTAAATGATATTGTTTACCTCCTGTAAATAACAGCTTACAGGCAGCATTTATCCATTTAAAATGTTTCCTATGAATGGATTAATTATTTACATTGTTGACCTTAGATAAAGAATAGATAAATATTGTTTAATCTAGTTACATTCTACATTTTTTATGCTTTATTAAATAAAATAATAACTTTTCAATACATTTACATTATTTACACAATGTAAACAATGGGTAAATATTGCTTAATTAGTAATTTTCAAAAATTAATTTGCTATTAGAATTAAAAAATATTGAAAATCTACGATTTATATATTTAAAAAATTTTGTTTTTTTAAGGAATATGACATTTTAATTATTTTTGTCTCTTACTATTAGCTTCTACTATTCTACATTAGCTAGCAACTACTCATGCTTTTTATTATTCACCAACAAATCTATAAGAAATCATGAATTTTATGTAAAATTTCATTTGCATGACAGTGCAACTGCCAAAGTCTTTAGACAAGTGTCTGAAATAATAATCAGGAACGTAAGAAAGAAAATATTACTGGCTCCATTGAGTGGAAAATTCTTAAAATTTATTTTTAGCTGACATATTGAAGCAAAACATGCAAAACGATTATACGAAACAGAAGTGGAAACCCAAGATGATGAATGAAAGAAAACAAAATGCAAACGTATGTCGCCTGCTCACTTCAAAGTTCATAAATTATTGTGGTTAAAGCGAATATTTAAAGAGATGATGCGAAGTACATAATTTGAAGCAAAGTATAGAAAATAGACTTAAAATTATTTCAAATATTTTAAGGAAATCTTGAAATATTGGGGCTATTATAACTAATTAATCCCAAGGAATTATAAGAGTCATTAGTAGTTGAAACGAAAGTTGGATAAGTTGCTCTTGAATGACTCCAGCTAATCTAAGGCAAAAGGCTTTATTTCATGTGCCAGTTGCTTCTTGTAAGGCTTCAAAGCCGAGTTCTTACACAAAATTCGCCATGGGGCCTAGTATTGCATAGCCCCAATTGTCAAGAACCTGGAAGAAATGACAAATTTGGAAGCTCCATAACACTGCGGCCACAACTGATATACTTTCATTTGAACGACCCGTACGAATGTGCCTGGTTATTGGCACATTATCTAATGAGCCATACGATTAAAATTTATCAACCAAATTCTTAATAGCGGTCTCAGAAGAGCGATTGTGTGGATCGATAATATCACCAAATTATACGATATAAAGCTTTTACAAATCCACCAGTTTCATAGTGAATTTTAACAATTTTAATGTGATTTTCCTGAAAAATCAAAATCATTTTAACATTTATCAAAGTTTGGACAGCTTTGAGTCGATAGAATGATCTACCAATATAATTCAATGTTTAAAGATGATTTCATGTAAATATTGACTGCTGCTAAGTCTGAAATGGTTTATACGCTGAGTCCAATTTTGACATACTCTCTCCAACATATTGTCGGGTATCTCACGAACAAATTATTTAATATTAAATTGTAGTGCGTCAACCGTTGTGGACTGCCCTGATGTGAGCCTGATTATAGCCCCACAAATTAAATTAAATTTTTCGAGATGCATTGGCAGTTCTTGCCATGTTTCTGGCTGCTCTTCCCACCATATACGACAATCGTGCTTGTTTAGGTATTCATTCAACCAGAAATGAAATGTTCGTTTGTAAGTCGACTCATGGTTAAATTATAGACCAAACTGAACATGTTACCCGATAACAAGCTGCCAAAAATAGTCTTGCTAAAAGAGAAAGTTGCTAAAAAATCAGCCTTTATTACTAATATCTCAACAAGTGAAATGTTAAAAGTTTTTGTTGAAAAATCCTTTCATTAGAAACCTTTTACGATCGTACTACTAAGAAGAAGGAATTTGGAATTTGATTTGCATTTAGCTTTAATTTATTACATAAATTTTTATATTAATGGCTTACAGTCTTATTCAGAAAAATTAAAGTAGACTTCAAATGTACTTTAAGAAAATTTTGTCTAAAAGCACACTTCAAACCTACTTTATTTTTTATGAATACGGCATTAGTACAAAGGCGCTAAGTCAAGTTTCATGGCCATTAAGTTTTTATATATTTTTTGTGCGAAAAATTCTTTAGTTGGTGCGTGGGTGCGCATTTTTTTATTTAATTTAGGTGGGTTTTTTAATTTTTCCGAAAATGTGATGAAATCTTTCTGTTTACTAATTTTTAATCGCAGCTTTTTATTAATCCATTGTCATGAAATCTATACGATGAAAAAGGAGCCCATTAAATGTATTTTAAATATGAATGTATGATAAATGAATTCAAACTATCAAATTCGTTACATGAAGATTATTGCTAAAGGTGAATAGGGTGAAAATCTTTGCAAAATAAAATTCACTTTTAAAACATGGAAATAAAAATGTTTGTGTAGCCTGATGGTTTGTTCTACTCAACTGCAGACAAACAACCAGGAATAGATTCCCAGTGGAGCCCTAATAAATTTGATTGAAAAAAATTTCAAATACTTAAAATAGAAAACAAAAATAATTTAAAAAAGTACCAAATATGTACAGAAATTAGCCCTTTTTACCAATTAGTACTTCAGTACCGAATAGCATATTGTGAGTTAAATTTTTAGTGGTTAAATTCTTATATTATCTTTATTAGCTCGTTTATTAAAAAAGGCTTTTACTATTAATCATTGATCTCTTTTTAAAAAGTTTTATTTAGAATTTATGAAATTAAAAAAAATGTAAAATTATTTCAATAAACATTTTAAAAAAAAAAAAAAAATAAATAAATTCGATGGCGCAATGCTACAAACCTATCAGCTGTTCAATAATTTTGTTTGGTTATTTATTAAGAAAATATTTCAAATTTTGAAGAATAAAGCTTTTAAAGCTATAAAAAATGTTCACACTTATGGACATGCCTTCTTGTTGGGATGATAAAGATTCTTCAAGCGTCTTCGACATATCTATTGAAAAAACTGAATTGCGCTCCACTATAAACATCTAGCAAGTGATAAAAAATTCAGCGTTGCGTTTTACAAAATACACAATTTTAAAAAGTTGTATTAACAACAACGTAAGAATTAGCTGTTACAACGCAAACAATCAAGCAAGTGATATGCACAATGTAATTCAACGCAGCGCTTAGAAAATTATGGCGTTGCGTTTTACAAAAGTAGGGCCTTAATTTACTTAGTTCCGATTTACACGAAGCAGTTCTTATTGAAAATATTGATACAATTTTTTCCTTGAAATTTCTTCGGAGTTCACACAGCACAATTCTCATTGCTTAAATCGCTCGTATTTTTATTTGAGAGTATACAAACATTTGCATACACATATTTAATACGAATTGCTAGTACAATCAAGTGTGTACTCGTCTTATCTTCTCCTCACACCGATGTCTTAACCCGGCGCCTGGGGGATGGATTTTAGCTACACGGACATGGGGGTCATAATGACCCACTTATTAAACTCGGGGGTTTTTTTTTTGCTGTATTTATGAAAAAATATATACAATTTAGATTGAATCTAACCTTATTAAAGAAATAAAACATGACTTTTTAAAAAATAACGTATTTATTTTTAATTTTAAACAAAAAACATTTCATATTAAAAAAGTTAACATATGACTTATTGTCATATGGATGGGTGGGTCATATTTACCTTTTTTAACTTTAAGCACGTGTTACTCGAAGTGCAATCGCTATGTGACTGATTTGAAATTTATAACATTCAGAGAAATTCAATATCTCCAGCTGCTGAGAAGAGCGTAGACAAGAGAAGTACAGTTTTAAAACTACAATCAATTAAAAAAAGTAACGGGTAATTCTGACCCATCCCCTCCGGCGCCGGGTTAAAGGTAACCAGCTTAACATAAAAAATTGTTTCGTTTAAATTGGGACTTACAGATTAAATTAAATATTCTACACAACCCAAAAAGTCGCATTTTATTTACGAGTCCTATTAGAGATAATAATACAATTAATACCCACAAGTTTTATTTTATTTTTATTTATTTACTTGTCGCCTAACATGAAATCTAAATGATCGTACCTATAACATTTAATGTTCACTAGAGTTTAATATCAATTTAATTAAAAGTCTTGCCACAAAACAAAACAACAACACTTAAGTTGTTGTTGCTCTTAGTTATAAAACTTAGGGGATCTACAAAAAAAATTGTAACATTCATGTCTCAAGCAGTCAGTCATAAATTCATTGATCTACTCGTAGCTGTGTTGTGCATATTTTAACTTAAATGTGAATGAACAAAAAAAAAAACAGTTTGACAGCTAAACTCTGTGACAATTTTACAGACAATAAGACTAACGTTTAATGCTTAAGCTTTGTATAGACGGTTGTCAGATCTTACAACGTTGTCTGAAAAATATTCAGAAAATGTTTAACAACCGTGTGAACTTAAGATTTTTGTCTTCCAACGTTTTTAAAAAAAAGCATTTACAATTTACCTTTTGCTAACAATTTTTCAATGTCAGTACATTGCTAGATCTGACAACATTGTATGATCTGACAACCGTCTATACATAGCTTAACGTTTAATGCTTACTGCAGTTTTTTTTAACATTCAAGTCGTAAATGAATGACAATTTGTGGCACATTATTATTATCTTGATATGAAACTGTTGGAATTCATTCATAAATATTTCTTTTTTTTCTGTGAGCAAAAAAACTTTGTTAAACGTGTGAATAGATTGGACTAAATAAGCTAGTGAAGTTAAATTAATTGATCTCTAAGGGTTTGTTTTTTAGCTTTTAAATTGGATGTTAAAAGAGATGTGATCAAATTGTTTACAACTTTTTTAAAATGAGATATTATAATAAAACATTGATACTAGTATATGACTATTTTTCACCTGCTATTATAATAAACAAGTAAGAGTTTATATTCGGCTGTGCCGAATCTTATATACCTACTACTAAATCACCTATTATGGAGATTTATAAGAGATTTATGCGCATTTAAGTGATTTGCGGAACTCGACTTATATGGTGGCTACGGTCAAATATAGACCGATCATCATGAAATTTGGTAAAACAATTTAAATGTACAATTCTGATTATGCTTGTCTAATTTCAATTTGATAGTAATTTTTACAGTAGATTTATGTTCATTTAAGTGAATTTCGGAAGTGGTCTTTGTATGGGGCTATGGTCAAAATTATGAACCGATGCAAACAAAATATTGTTTTCAGATTTCACTTTGCATGAAACTTATTTTTGTTAAATTTTGAATGGCTTTCTATAGACATTTATGCTTCATAAAGCCATAATCCGGCAAAACATTTGTATGGACTGTACAGGACTTGTCTATCTATAATAAAAATAAAGTGTGCAAAATTTTATGATATTATCTGCATTATATTTGAACAAAACATCAACAAATATCTGATGAATATCGAAGTAATCTAAAAATTTTGTCTATAACTTAGAACCTACTGGACGGATTTTGCCCATTTGCAATACCAAACATTTTGGTGAATCAAAGAATGTTTGGTAAAAATTTTATTGCTCTATGTCTTTTCTTTCGAAACTCTATCGTGCCAACAACAGACGGACGGACATGGCTAAATCGTCTTAAAATCTTATAAGGACCCAGAATATATAGACTTTTTCGTTCCACGATTTTATTTCGATGTGTTACAAACGGAATGACAAACGCAATATACCCCCCATCGTTTTGGTAGTGAGTATCAAAATCTGCTAACAGCGTTTGAATTTTATCTAGACTTGGTCTAATGTCCATAAAAACAACTATAAATTAAGCTGCCTGTTCTACGCGGATACTTCGTTATGGCAGTTTATCGTTTTAACCTGAAATTATATTAAAAAGTCTGCTAGCAGCCTTTGAACTTCATCCATACTTGGTATAATGTCCGCCTTCAGGCAGTTTTCCAGAAAAAAAACTTAAAATAAAATTAAAAGACAGTTTAAAATAGTTGACTTTTTTTCAAAAAGAAGTGTTGCAGGGAAATAAAATTAAAAAAAATAAATAAATTTTATAAAACATGTCAGCAGTAGAAACTTGCAAAATTGTTACAATATATAAAATTTCGCTGGAAAATCGCAAAAATCGAACAATCTGTGGTTGTGTTAAAGCTACATTTCGCGAAATTTGAGAAATGTTCGGTCTATATAATTGCTTTTCTGAGACCGCTATTAAGAATTAGATCGACAAATTTGAGTCGACTGGTTCTCTATAGAATGTGCCAACATCAACACGTATCCCATCGGATGTTTAGGTGAAAATATCGCAGAATTAAGCCGCAGAGTTAAAGATGATCCAGACTTGTCACTGCCTAAACGTTCTCAACAATTGAGGTTATCCGAAACGATATCGAATATTGAATTTTGCTTAGGAATTCGTGACATTGGCAAATGAATTGAAGAAGCCGAACCATTCTCTTCGCGATAGATTCACCGCATTCATTTAAGAACAATACGCTGGTTTTTGAGGAAAAATAATTTTTTCAGTTGAAGCCTATTCTCATTTTTCTGGAGTCTCATTTGGGATTCTGGAAATTCAATAGGAATTGTTAAGAAGCCTTTGCAAGCTGAACATGTCACTCTGCTTCGTTTACGGTGAATGAATTACATTATCGAGAGATGTTAACAAAAACATTTTGAACTATTATTAATGATTGAAATGTGGTTTCAACAGGACGGTGCCAAGGATTGAGAATGAACCACATAGTGGACGTCCAAAAACAGCAAAAACAATAGAAATTGTAGCCAACGTGCATGATATGGTATTAAATGATCGACGAATAAAAGTGCGTGAAATAGCCAATATCATGAGCATCTCAAATGATCGAGTCCATTTAATTTTGCATGAAGAACTACAGATGAAAAACCTTTCTGCAAGATGAGTAAGAAGAAACTTTCTCAAACTTGTTTGGATCGTTTTAAGAAAAATAAAATGGATTTTAAGAATCGTTTCATAACTGTTGATGAGACATGGATCCACCTCCATGTCATTAAAAGAACAATCCAAGCAATGAACTGAAGCTGGAGGAAGTGCCCTAAAGAAGACAAAAAACAATGCAATCGACTGGTAAGGTTATGGCAACGTTTTTTTTGGACTTCTAGGATATTTTATTGATTGACTATCTGCAAAAGGGTAAAACAATAAATTCAGAGTACTATTGTTTTAGCCTGAAAAAGAACCAACACCTTCCAGTTGCAATATTTCAAATTCGATAAGTCCAACCGAAAAACACACAAGTCTGAAAAAATAAACATTACAGTGGAAAAAGATGAACCTTAACCTCAATGCGCAGCAGCTCACTTTCATTGGCACGAATTGTTGACTTCTGATATATTAGATCTCGAAAATCCTATACAGTTCTGTTTGTACTTATTTCCAAAGGAACTTATAAAGAAAATTTCTGAAGAGACAAATCTGTGTTTAACACAAAAAATTCCCAACAATATTTTAATGGATCTGAATTGGAAATTCAAAAAAACTGATCCAACTGACGAGAGTAACCAGCCATAAGACAGTATCTGCACTTCAATGACAACATCAAATGTCTTCCAAGAAACAATCCCGACTCTGACAGAATCTTCAAAATTCATTCCGTAGTTGATGCTTTAAATGGAAAATATTCAAAAGTTCCTCTAGCACCACGACTTTGTGTAGATGAGAAAATATGTTCTACGAGAGCGCGAAATACGTTCAAACAAAATAATGATATAAAAAAAAAAATATATCCTTATGAGTTTTTTTTTCAACATTGTAACATTTTGTTGCCTAAAAGCTACAATCTCTTTTTATGAAATTTTTCCGTTTTAATAAAATAATTTTTAAAAAGTACATGTTTTATTATTTAATAGAATATATTTAAATTTATAGAAAATTTGTTATTTAAAGTTCTTGAGTTATAGAGGGTTAACCTTAAGGGCTTCTATAAATAAAATATTCTCTATATTTCGCTAGACAGTAGCTTCAGCTTTAACAATTATTGGAATATTAATGAAAAAGGTTAAATAAACTATAATGAGAAATATAAAAGTTTCTTTACTTAAATTTTTAAATCTGTTCACTAACTGTGATTTTTTTTTATACATTCCCTTCGTTTAAAATCCCATTCAAATTATAACAAACAAATTAAAAAACAAACAGCATTTTAATGCTGGCAATGCCCCAGCAACAGCCGACACAAAATTAACAATGGCAACACATACAAAAATCTCTCAACACTCAATTTACTCTTCAGCAAAATAAGAAAACAGCGTTGTCAACTTAGAAATTTCAAAGCGCACCAAAATGGAGAAAAAACGCGCCATTTAAAAGAAAACGCACCAAGTTTAAAATTTCTTATTTACTTAAAATGTTAATGGAATTAATTTTATATTTGTTTAATTTCATAAATTCTACATAAAACTTTTTAAAAATATATCAAGTATTAATATTAAAAGTAATAATAATGAAAGCCTCTTTTTAATAAACGAGCTACTAAACATGAAATAAGCATTTAATCACTCTTAAATGTCCAGTACAGTAGAGGTTTACCACACACTCTTCCTCTTCAATGCATCGCTTACAAACTTCGTCTGTCTGTCTTTCAATTTCTAAACTGTAAAATGGAACTATGCTTTTCGAAACTGAAGTACTACTTGGTAAAAAGGGCTAATTTCATTTCTATTTCAAGTACATATGTACTTCTATTTAAATTCTTTCAATACAAATTTTAGGGTTCCACTGGGACTCTAAACCTAGTTGACCAAACCATTAGGGTTCATGTTTAAAATTTTAATTTTTTTTTCAAGCAAAGATTTTCACACTTTTTACCGTTAGCAATAATATTCAAGTGACGAAGTTGATAGTTTGAATTCATTTATCATACATTCATATTTACAATACATTTAATGGAGTCCTTTTTCATCGTATAGATTTCATGATAATAAATTATTAAAAAACTGCAATTAAAAATTAGTAAACAGAAAGATTTCATCACATTTTCGGAAAAAATAAAAAACGCACCTAAATTAAATAAAAAAATGCGCACCCACGCACCAACTAAAGAATTTTTCGCACAAAAAATATATAAAAACTTAATGGCCATGAAACTTGACTTAGCGCCTTTGTACTAATGCCGTATTCATAAAAAATAAAGTAGGTTTGAAGTGTGCTTTTAGACAAAATTTTCTTAAAGTACATTTGAAGTCTACTTTAATTTTTCTGAATAAGACTGTAAGCCATTAATATAAAAATTTATGTAATAAATTAAAGCTAAATGCAAATCAAATTCCAAATTCCTTCTTCTTAGTAGTACGATCGTAAAAGGTTTCTAATGAAAGGATTTTTCAACAAAAACTTTTAACATTTCACTTGTTGAGATATTAGTAATAAAGGCTGATTTTTTAGCAACTTTCTCTTTTAGCATTATAAAACTCAAAAAAAAAAGCGCACTGACTAAGGGATTTTTGGCACAAAACAAATTAAAAAAGCACCAAAAATGGTGCGAAACGCGCCAAGTTGACAACGCTGCAAACAAAAGCAACGAGAGCGCACTATATTCAGCCATTAAAACATAAGATTCATTCAAAACAAAACAAACAGGTTTCGAGAGAAACTAAAAAAAGAATACAACGACAAGAAAAGCAACAACACATATAAAAGTTTATATCTAGATACTGCATGTGATTTTCGTGTTCTTTAAGATACATTTTCAATAGTTTTGTGCACATTACATTTTGAAACTATGTATGTAGTGGATAAAATGCTAAAAGTTATAAAAACAAAGACTTTGGTCTCTTGGTGGACAAGGCGGGTTTTTAAGGGACAGAAGGACCGGGCGCTTGAAGAGAAAAGGCAGAGAACAAGAACAAAAGCCAAATTCTAAAATAAACATAAAAGGGTGATTTATTTACACACACAAACTTTAACAACTACTGCTACACTAAATTATTAACATATGTAAACAGGGCTATTAAAGAGTGTAGTCTTTAAGCTAATACATTTTTTTAAACTTTATTGTTTTAAATGAAAAATGTAATATTAAATTTTATTTGTTTTATAAACTTTGTTCATAAATTAATTTAATTATTTAATTATTAATTATTTAATTTAATATTAAATACTACTTTTTTATATTTTTAGGTAAGTCTATCAATTTTGTGGCAATTGTATTGTACATTAACAAACAGTAAGTAAATTAATAAAAAATTAAACTAGTTTTGTAAAAGAATATCAACCTAACAAACTAACAAACTTTCTAGGAGGCAAACATTAATCATAATTAAAAGAACTCAATGGAAGAAATGTATTTAAGGCAGCCTTGGTCTTCTTATCACAGATATAAAGATATTTTTCACAATTCTCGGATAGGAAATTTTGGGCATTTCCACAGAAAGGTTAAAATGTTAATAAACAAATGTTTTTTTACATTATGTTAAACAAATATCCAATATTTTATATTACAATGTATATTTCACAAATCTTATGAAATCATTTTATCACAACAAATTAATACCAGAATATTAAAAGCGACTAAATAAATCTATATATAGGGTAAATATCTAATATAATTTTTTTAATGTCGCGTTCATGTACCAACCAAGTGACTGGAAATTTTAATTCCTATCAAATTTGCGTGGCGTTAACTAAAAAATATTTTAGTTATTAAAAAAAGAAATGTTTTTATTACTAGCATATTTATATGTGAAAAAGAGAAGTAAAAATGTGATTCTTGTTACATACGTGACTGGAATATATGCATGTCGCGTTATACATATCACATGCTAAAACATACTAATAAAAGCTACATAATTCTTTTTAAAAACAGATTTAAATAATTATATTTCAATTTGCAAATTTTGGCAGTTTTCTATTTGTAACGTTTTTTTTTTTTTTTTGTTTAGAATATATTGGCAACAATAAAACCTTACTTTTTTACTTAATTAAAGTGCTACTAAAATATGTACTCGAAAATTGGAAACAAAATATATGTTATTTATCGTTTCATAGACTAATATCGCGTTATTGAACGTGGAAATATCCTTAAAACTATATACCTCAGATCAGGAAACACAATTAATTGAGAAAGTTAGATTAAAATCACTACAACACTCTGGTGGTATAGGGTATAAAAACCTTTGTTTATTTAGGACAAGACACAACAAACATTTAATTGTATTTTATTTGCTGCTGTTTTATCTAGCAAAACCCTTGTAAGAGTAAACAACGTCAAACAAATTTGTGCTAAAACAAGTGGTTACGCTTTTTTGAGTAAATATTTGCCATGTGTGACCATACCTTAGGTGTTGTTTTGGCGTAAATATCAATTCACTTGGTTTAATGCAATTTTAAACATTATTTAGAAGTTGTTAAAGAATTCCGCATTTAAAGCTCTGACCCAAGGCAAAAAAAAAAACACATGAAAATAAACAAAACTGCTATTTTGAGCAACACTACAATAACAACAGCCATCATAATAATTACACATAAAACATTTTAACAACAACCAAAACAACAATTACAACAACTGGAATTTGAAATTGAAACAATACCTTGGATTTGTACAAAAAATCATGTATGAATCTTAATATTTACTCAAAAAAAGTATCTACGAGAACAAAGCAGAGCAGCAGATACAATTATTTTGTGGTAGCTTTAGGTTTGTTTGCTGCTGTTGTTGTTGTTGTCGTTAATGCTCCTGCTTTGTTTTTGTTTTGTGACTTTTGCTGGGGGGTTTTTTTTAAATATTACGAATATTTTTTTAGTTTGCTGAATGCGTTTGAGTAGTAAAGTTGTTGTCGTCATTTTAAGTACGAGAAACGCGCTTGCGAGCGGTGATTTTGGTGTGAAAACAGGAAAAATATACAGATAAATGTCCAAAGTAAATAAATAGATATGCGAGTTTAGAACGCCGAAACCACAACAACATACATACATACGGCAGTGAATGAATGAGTTAAACAAAAAAAAAATTGAAAAAATTAAAAGAATTGCAAAGAAAAAAATTTTAATATTTGGAGGAAAAAGTTGCAAATACTTTTAATGATTGATTGATGGATGAATCAGTTTTGAAAATAAGAAAATAAATTATTAGAAATTTGAAATATAAATAAAGTGAAGTGATTATCTTTTATCACAACAAGATACATATGTATATAATTATCCCTTAAAAATAATTGTATCTTAAATAAAGGAAATACTACCAATAAAAAATGTTTTAAAAGCAAACGTCTTTGAATTAAAAAAGGTAATTTCAAAAAACAAAAAAAATTAAAAAAAAAATCTTAAAACCTTTTAATTAAATTGAGTGCTCAGCCATTTAAAAGATAATGAATAAAAATTAAAGACTTTTTAAACAATTTACTATTAAATTTGGATGAAATTTAACAAGTACAAATAAAAAATCAATTGATTTAAAATAAAATAACAAATGCAAGAAAAACCAAACAAATTAACAAAAAAAAAATAATAAAAATATTCTTTATATTTTTGTCTTACATTTTGACTTATAACTCTAGTTCTACTTAAACGATTTTACTGATTTTCAATACGGAAGTGCTTAGTTGCAGTATAAAGGTTTTTATATAAACCTTGTGGATTTTGGTTGGGTAGTTTCAATCTGAGAGTGTTTTACACAGACAAACAGATGGTTATAGCTATATCGACTTTTATAAGCATGTTCAGTATGATTTTACTTAAACAGTCATAAAATGAAAAAATTTTTCATTTTCATTACCAGAATTAGCACCTTTAAATAAATTTAAAATAAAAATAAAGAAAATTGACAAAGAAACAGAATATTTTTCGCTAGAAAGTGGGCAATCATCCAGAGAAATTGCGAAAAAGTTAAAAGAAAACAATGAAATATAGCTTCTGTGCCAAATACTGGAGGTCGTCCCAGACTATTAAAAGACTCAGACGTTCGATGAATGATACGCGGGAGCAAAAGGCATAAGCAGATATAAATAAAGTAGTAAGTGAAAGGACAGCAAGAAGAGAACTTCAAAGAATAGGATATGTGGCTTCAGTTTGAAAGAAAAAGCCAGCTATACATATATCTGAGAAAAATAAAAAAACACGTCTTGAGTTCTGTAAAAAGCATGAGCATTGAACTGTACTAGAAGATCCCGCCCCGGCGGAAAATAGAATAGGTGCTCAATCATTTATATACAATTCCAATGCCGGGGTAGAGATGGCAAAACTGATGCCATGAGCTGTACGGAGCTCGGAATTGGGAAGTGTGGATTGTATTACCTAATGAAACTCGAAGCTGACTAGAGACTTATCTAGCAACGCGGAAACAGTTAGAAGTCCGGGGATTCATCCCTTACTTGATAATTGGTTGAAGGTACCTTGGAGGTACACGTGGTGGCTGTGGTTTAAACCTAGAGTCGCAGGAAGAAGATAGTTAGTTAAAAGACTGATGTTTGTGCTAGTGGCAAATTTCGGAATACCAAATTAGGTGCTGTTGCCGAATCAACAGATCCATTGAAGGTAGTAATGACAGATTGTCTGAGTCTTGGGACGAGCTGATGGGATGAACAAAGTTCTGCGGCGGAAGGTGGCTATGGCCTTCGTAGTCGGTCAACTTTCATCATTTACTTTCTCCTTGGCTAGTGACAGTTTGTTAAACTACGGATGGAAGGGATTAGATAGCCCGAACTCTTTTACAAGGTGTTTGTACAGTGATCTGTATTACTACTGTATGAGAAACTGTGAATTACGTGTCTTGCAAGACCTGCAATACTTCTGGAGCAGACCTCACGAAACTATTCAAAGACATCATGTGAAACAAACAGTCAAACATGATGGAGGCAGTTTGATGGTTTGGGATTGTTTCCATTCGTGGCATTTAGGACCGATTGTTAGAATAAATGAAATTCCATATTATCCAAACTCATTTACCCGGTTTTATGGACAGCACCGCATATCCTGAAAACAGAGTTATTTTCCAACAAGACGGAGACTCGAAACATACGGTAAAAATTGTTCAAAATTAGTTGTCTATATAGTGTCTATAGTGAAGAGACGATTGGGGCAACGCAAGGAGCTTTCAAACCGTTTTATGGTTGAATTTGAAATATTCCAAGTAAATTTAGAGAAAACTTGTTTGAAAGTATGCCGAGGCGCCTAAAAATGCATTATTAAAACCATACATAGAAAAACAATTTTTAATGGATTCTGGAAAACGTGAAAAACTGAGGGCCCGATTATCGTGCACAACACTAAAATGTTGTGTTGTCTCGACTATAGCACAACATGCATTTTTCATACGATTAATACGATGAGTGTTGTGAATCGTAATCGCAACTTACAACATACAACATCAAATGGTAAAAACAAGAAATGCTAAAAATTTAATAACACTTATTTCGTTATTTATCACTTTATGACAATTTAAGTAAAATCATATTGAAATTCATAAAAGTTTAAGAAAATCTCTTAACATTTATTTTTGTTTTGAAATTTCAAATCTTTTAGTTAAAAAACCAATAAATTCTTAATTATTAGAAAATCATTTACATTTAATTACACTCAAATAAAAGAAAAATTTTCCTTTGTGAATTTATAATATATAACAATAATTAAACAATTATGAGGTTTTTTACCCCCGTTTAAATGTAATAAAATTATCTGTGTTGTAGCTGCTGTCGTGTTACTGTAGTAAAGTTTAAATGAATTAAAAAAAAAAAGAAATAACAATTTTTCTTAATCTATAATTAAAAATAAATAAACAAACTAGAAAAAATCTATAGTTTTGTTTTTGTGTCAAAGATATGTACATATGTGTTGAATTGATTGGTAATTTATAAAGCAGCAGTTCTTAAACTTTTAATTAAATAACTATAAACGTATTTAGTTCGTTTATTTGACCTTTTCTAATATTTAATAGTTTCTTCTTTTTTCAAGCAATAACCAATAACCAAAAAAAATTTTTTCATTTTTGTAAATACTTCAATTATTATTTTATTATAATTCAAAACTTATATTATCCCTGAAGAAGCTATCCATTGTGATAGCGAAATATCGGAAATTAATATATATAAATAAAATAAAATATTTGTATATAAAATGCAATTGACCTTATTGCTTGAAAAAAGAAGAAACTATTAAATAACTATAAACGTTTAAATTCAATATCATTGACAGCCACAAGGGCCGGAAGTACCAAATGAATTCAAAGGAAACTGCATAAAATGGTGAAAAGTTAAACAAATTGTAGATTGTAAAATCAAAAGCTAAAACAGAATTTTAATTTTATGCAATATTATGAAACATTTACTAATGTATTTTAATTTGCCGAACACTGCTTTTAATGAAATTGTAAAAAAGTTTTTAAAATTTGTTTAATTTTTTTGGGGTTTTAGAAGAACTTGCAAGAACTCTTTATAAATCCATTTTAAACTATAATGAAATTTTTGGCAAAAATACAGTAAATATGATGTGATCTCTTAATGCTCAACAGTGATTATAGGTACGGTCACACTTGGAAAATATTTGCCGAAAACGACGTAAATAAAATATTTTTAAACTCTTTTATTTATAAAAAAAAAAAACTTCGTTTATTTAGACCAAAGCATAACAAATAGTTATAGTTTTAATTTATTTGATGCTGTTTGATCTTTTAAGTGTAAACAACGTCAAACAAATTTGTGCTTTTTTGAGTAAATATTTGCCATGTGTGATCATACCTTAACACTTTGTCTTTAAGCAGTGGTCAGAAAATGCAAATAGCTATTGTACAACTTTATGAATGTCGAAAATTGTGTAAATCATAGATTTTTTTTCAAACTTGTCTTCCATTTTGGTTGATAACTTTTTTTCTACTGAACAGATGTCATTGCATGTCAATACCCAACTATTTAGATGAATAATAAAATGTCAGCATTAAAATAGTTCTATTCCCTGTCATATATTGGACATTAGAGTGTTTGAAACATACTAGTGGAAAATAAAACTTTATTTCTAAATGGTTTATAATTTCCTTTCTACTGAACAGATTAAGGCTGATTTTTAATACCCAAATACTTAAAGAAATATTGAACATTGTGAATAGTTCAATTCGAAGTCATATCTTGGACGTCAGAGTGTTTGCAGCAGCCTAGAGGAAAAAAAATTAATTTGTAAATTTTTTTCAAACTTGTCCCACATTTTGGTTTCTAACTTCTTTTCTACTGAATTGATATTGCTGATTTTGTTTACCAAATTCTGAATGAAAATCGTTTAATTACATGCTGTAACTTGAACATCAGAGGCTTTGCAACAGACTAGCGGGCAAAAACAATTACATTGTAAATTTTTTTCAGACTTGATTTATAACTGAAACGATAATGCTAAATTTCAATGCCCAACTATCTACTTAGAAGAATAGTAACCAATTTGCATAGAAATTGTTCATTTCCATGTCGTGTTTTAGACTTCAATGAAATTGTAAATTTCTTTTAAACTTATTCCACGTTTTATAACTTATAACATTTTTGCAACTCAAACGATATTGTTAAATTATTAGAAGAACATTTGACAAAAAATAGTTCACTTCTTTTATTTATTTAAAAAAACTTGTTTCATTTAGAATCATTCAAACAAATTTAGTTTTACTTTAGTTGAGGCTCTTTGATCTCACAAAACTCTGGCAAGATCAAGTGGCAACAAACAAATATGTGCTAAAAAAAACACTTTTTTGAGTAAATATTTGTCGTGTGTGACCATGATTCTAGTATTGCTTATAATTGTTTAAATGTTTTTAATTTTATTTAATTTTTGCTAATTCTTTTTTGGCAAAAACTGGTAAATCATTAATGAAATGTAATTTAAAGCAGATTTGAAAGCAATTTCTAATGAAAAATCATAAATTTGTTGATCACGCCCACTTTCATAATGTTACAAAGTGGGTGTGGCTAAAAGTAAAATAATAAAGTTTTGACTTTGAAACTTGCTTCATAATTGATCAGAAATTAAGATTTGCATAATTTTGTAATAAATTCTAGCCACTGTGCAATAATGTTCCTTCTTAGAGAAGGTGCCATAACTTTGGCATATTAGCAAGGATTTAATGTGAGTGAAAGTTAATTTCATAGACACAAACCATTTATGTTAGCAGAGTCATGTTAACTGTTTAACAGAGACAATGTTAAAGTTTCAAAATTCGATATAGTACTTTACTAATGATATTTGCACACAAAAACAGTCCGAAAAAATTAAAAAAAAATATCAGAATCTATAAAAAATTTCCCTAAATATTTAAGTAAGTAAAATAAAAATATTACACAAAAACATTTTTATAAAGATTTTTCGAAAAAATTAATTTTGAAATTTGAAAAAGAATTTTGGTCCTTTTCTCAAAAATTCTTTGAGAGTATGCGGAAAAAAAGTATTGTGAGCAATTCCTGGTATGGTCTAAATTAATGCCTTATACTTAGAAGTTCTAACAGTTTATTTTTTTTAATTATAACGGTTTTTCGAAAGAATCACTTTCAAATTTAAACGATTTAAAGGAACGTTAGCTGGTTTTAGGCACAACTAATAAAACTTTTGTAATATAATATATTGATTTCAAACATAATTACACATCCACTTCACAGAATTTAATTCCGTTTGGTAGTGAAATTAATTCCGTATTTTGCTTCTATAGAAAAAGTAAAACGAACAATTTTTTCACAATGAAACCATTTTTAATTTGCTATGTGGAATTGTAATCTTAAGCATTTCTAGGTTTAATTCCGATAAAATTGTTCGTTTTACTTTTTCTATAGAAGCAAAATACGGAATTGATTCCACTACCACAGGGAATTAAATTCTGTGACATGGCTGTTAGACTTAAATGGCATTTAAATTTAAAAATTTAAATTTAAAATTAAACTTTGGCGTTAACTATAGTTTAAATATTCTGTTTGAAAACTCAATTTGAATGACTATTTTTATAAAGTTGTTCTACATTTTCTAAATATTGAAATTTAAAATGATTTTTAATATTATTTATTTCACTTATAATCATATTCTAGTTTTTTTTTAATTTAAATACGTAAACTGTAATACAAATTTAATATTTCCTGTCCTCTCAAATATCCCTGATTAAGTTGTACAGATTTCAGCTTGAAGATATCAACGTGTGCCTTAAATGTCTCTCGCTTGCTAAGTTAGAATTAAAAAAGTTTAATTTATTATTATAAATTTTGTTTAAAAATTTATTCTAGTTTTTTTTTTTTTGTTGTAAAACGTTTTTAAAATCATGAACTTTTAAAAATGTCAGCAGACTGAAAACAACTACCTGTCTTGGCAAATCGTGACTTAAAAAAGCTTTTAAGAAAGCATGTAAAATTCTGTTTAAAGTAAAACAAAATGAAATTAAATTGTTTATAAAATCAATTAAATAAACCAATATTTTATAGAAAATAAAAAAACACAAACGAAATCAATACTTTGAAATAAATTTCATAAATTTAAAAATGATTTTTTTCTTATAAATATACATATACGAGTATAAATACAATGCCGGCAAAACTAATAGCACTTTTGCACCAGAACATTTAAAGGCCAGTTTATGGCGAAATATTTTATAGAGGGACGAGAGTAAAATAATTTCATTTGATGGAAAAGGTTCCCGTTCATATGTTAGACATCCCCTAAAATACAGAATACAATCCACAATTTACATCTCAGACGATAAAGCAGGGAAGTTCTGGCATGATGGCGCCAATACATTGTATAAAATCAACAATTAATCAACATGTTTATGTTGATATACTAAAAAATGTTATGCTTCCCTTTGTCATGGACGAAATGCCATTGATTTGGGTTTTCCAACAAGACAACGACTCAAAACATACAAACACGTCAGTGGTTCATTGACAATATTGAGGTCATGAAGTGGCCAAAGCAATCACCTGACTATTCGAATAAGAAATGTAATAAAAATGTTATTCGAATAAGAATGTAATAGTAATTTTATTGAACTATACAATTTATATAGAAACTTTATTCGAAAAAAAAATGTAATAGAAAATTTATTCGAATAAAAATGTAATAGAAATTTTATTTAAATATAAAATTAATATACACACATTATTCGAATCAATAATTGAATAGAAATTGTATTCAAATAAAAATGTATTACAAAATTTATTCGAATAAAAATGTAATAGAAATTTTATTCGAATAAAAAGTGTAATAGAAATTTTATTCGAATTTAAAAATATATATTGAAATTTTATTGAAATATAAAACTTATATAGAAATTTTATTCAAATATAAAATTTATATAGATATTTTATTCGAATAAAAAGTGTAATAAAAATTGTATTGGAATAAAACGTGTAATAGAAATTTTATTGAAATATAAAATTTATATATAAACTTTATTCGAATAAATAATTGAATAGAAATTGTATTCAAATAAAAATGTAATACAAATTTTATTCGAATAAAAATGTAATAGAAATTTTATTCGAATAAAAAGTGTTATACAAATTGTATTCGAATTAAAAATATATATTGCAATTTTATTCAAGTATAACATTTAGATAGAAATTTTATTCGAATAAAAATGTAATAGAAATTTTATTCGAATGAAAATGTAATAAAAAATTTATTGAAATATATGTACATTGAAATTTTATTCGAATAAAAAATATAATGAAATAACAGCGTAAAATGTAGAATCTTTGGGATGTAGTGAAGCAAGCAGTCGTGGGCGAAAATATCTCAAGAAAGATAAGTATGAGACCTTAATTCACTCTATGACGAAGCGCTAGGCCGCTGTTATTGCTAACAAAGGCCATGCAACCAAAAATATTAATAATTTATTTGTTTCATCAGCTTGATTATATTTGTTTTATTTTATTTTATTTATTTGAAATATATTATAATTTTTTAAAATCTATTTTTCACCCTTCATATTTTGATACTTTACCTAAAATTTAATAAAATGCAATAAAAGTTACACAAATCTCTTTTACGTTGAATAAAAGATAGACATATTTCAATTAGGTGTCACGGGAATAACTAGGGAATTAAAGCGAAGAAAAATTCATATGTACAGTCGAATCCTGCCTTCAGTGCTATTTTTTAACGCATTTGTATAAAACAAAGAGTCTGCTCTATAAAAAATTTCAAAGAAATGTTATTATGTAAATTGTAAATTGAAATAAAATTGAGGTATTTAAATTAAAATTATAATGCCGAGTACATGGGTACTTGTAGTTAAAGTATTTAAAACAAATTTAAACGGTTAAAAACACGAGTGTTGCTTTTATAGAAATTATCAATTATAAAAAAATCACAATCAAACATTGAGCAGTTTCTTAATTTAATTTTCTTGTTATGTCGACCACTGGTTTACAAAATAAATTTCCTCTCTTAGCTACCAGGGGCCGGGCATAATCAATCATTTATTTACCCATAAACAACACGAATGTCATAAAAGATTATTCAGTATGACGCAAAAATCACAAACAATAGCTAATAAGATGTTCTCTTAGTCTCAATTTACGCGAAGCAATTCTTTAAGCAGATTACGTTTTAGATATTGTGGAAGATAAGACGACTACACACTTGATTGTTCCTGCTATTCGTTTTACTCTCTTATTCGTATTACATTACATGTGTGTGTATAAAAATGTGTGTATACTCTCAAATAAAAATATTAGCGATTTAAGCAGTAACAAGTGTGAACTCCGAAGAAATTTCAAAATTGTATCAAGCTTTTCAATAAAAATGCTTCGTGTAAATTGGGACTTAATGCTTTAGCGTTTGTTATTAAGCAGTGACAACAAATTTTTACAACAACAATTAATTTTAAAGAATGTTAAAGATGTTTTAAATTTAAAAAAAAAAATAGAAAAATCTTTGCAAACTAGTGTCACATTTTGATTTCTAGCAAATTTTCTACTAAACCTATATTACGATATTAACTACCCGACTACTTAGAAGAATAATAATATCTCACACGATTGGCAAAATGCACAAATTTACTCCCAATTTTTATTGTGCTGATATTGTGCACAATAATAATAATTTTGTTTCAATAAAATTTTCTGCAGTCACATGATTGCCCCATTATACAGAAATTTTATTGGTACAAGTTGGCGAATAACAATTTTGTGGCGATTAATAAACATACGATTGTTGGAACATGCGGCAACACCGCGATTTAAAAAATGTAAACTTGATTAAATCGAAAGCTTTTATATTCGCGCAAATAAATGAACGCTCGCAAAAAAAAATCAAATATTGGTGTGTATTGTAAACTTTGGTTGCCGCTAGAGAACACGACATTTTTATTGCCATGCATCAGGTTTGCATTTAATCGGTTAAAACAAATACAATAGCGCAATTCACAATCTTGTGCAAATGGTGTTGCATTATTGCATTTGCAAAAAGGTTTAGCATATTTTTGCTCTACACTAACAAAATACACAGCAAGAGCAAACAAACGCTAAACCTTTTTGCACATGTAATACAATTTGCACAATATTGTGAATTGCGCTAATATTACCCGCGATTTTCGCATGTACCAGTTTATTTGTGCAATCATACGTTATGCCCAACCGTGTGATCTTAGCTTGACATCAGAGTGTTTGCAACAGACAAGCAAGCAATAAAAATTAATTAAAAAAATTAATGAAACAAAATAATTAATTTATAAATTTTGTTTAAACTAGTCTTACATATTGGTTCCCGACAACTTATTTTCTACACCTCCGATATTGTAGATTTTCAGTACCAAATTACTTAGAAGAATTATAAACATTCTGTATAAAAATGTTTCTCTTATATGCCGTATTTTGGACATCACAGTGTTTGCAACAGACTGGATGAAAAAAATAATTAATTTATCAATTTTTTATTCAAACTTGTCTCGCATATTTGTTTATTTAACATTTTTTTCTACTCAAGCGATATTGCTCATTTTCAATACGCAATTACTTAGAAAAATAATAAAACAGCTGGGAAAATATGATACTAGAGGAATACAAAAAATTTATTTACAAATTTTTGTTTTAATTTGTCTCACATTTTGGTTTATAACATTTTTGTCTACTGAAGCGGTATTACTGATTTTTAATATTCAACAATTTAGAAAAATAATAAAACTTCTTATTAAAAATATATCAATACCAGGTTTTATCTTGGTCAGTAAAGTGTTTGCTACAGACTAAAGGAAAAAATTATGAATTTGTAAATTTTGTTGCCAACTTGCCGAAAACTTTAGCTTAAAACTTCTTTTCTACAGAAGCGATATAGCTGATTTTCGATACCCAACTACTTAGAAGAACAATAAACATTCTGGATAAAAATATTCCATTTATTCCATTTCGTATTTTGGACATTAGAGTCTTTGCAAAACACTACAGAGCAAAATAATTAATTTGTAAATTTTTTTTAAACTTGTTTCACATTTAGATTTATCACTTTTGTATAACTCAACGGATATTGCTAAATTTCAATACCCAACTACTTAGAAGAATAATTAAGAAACTGGGCAAAATGTAATTACTTGCGTTAAGTATGTCGTACAATAGATTGTTTGCCACACACACAAGCGGTTAAAAAAAATATATATTTTTTTTATCGTGTTAAATAATTCAAATATAATATAATTTTATACGCACTAATTTAAAATTTACAAACTCTTTAAATTTATTTCACTTTTTTTTTTGCTCAAATAAGTGTTTTTTTCCTCTTTTCATGCAATAATTTCCTATGGTTGGTTAATCATGTACCGATGTACCTGATGTAATGTTGTGTATTGTATTGGCCTTAAGCCAAAATTGCGAAAAAGAAAATTTTATTTACTCATACATATGTGTGCGAGTATGTACGTATGCATGTAGTTGGGTAATTTTCGTGTAAAATTTTTTGTTTAATCACTTTTTCTCTGGTAGTTTTTTAACAACTACAACTATAACAGTTTAAAATGAAAACAATTGTTTATACAAATTTATGTCACAAAATTATCAATGCTTAAGTAGCTGCCTGCTCAAAGGTGTAAATACACGAGTAAAATGTCGGTAATTGAAAGAAAAATTTTTTTTTAATATTAAAAAAAAGTATTGGCACAGAAACCACTGTTAAAGTTAAACTAACAACAGCTGTTTTCTTAACAGCAACAGTGGTCAAGAAAAGTAAATTACTAACATATGTAAAAGATAAACTTGTTTGGCAACTTTTTTATTTTGTTATCTAAGTTTATTTTTAATAATTTTGTGTTTTTTCCCTCAAAAGAAAACACATTTAAGCTATAGTGAGTAACCCAAGGTTCAAACTAATAATCAGTCTAGTTTATTTAATACACAGACACCATTAATACACAGAAACGTGCTGCAATTATAAAATGTCAATTAATCATGTGCTTTTTTTTCTTGCCCTGTCTTTACATTCAACAATCTTGTTTTCACAGCAAAATCAAATCATACGTTTTCGTTAGTTTCTTAGTAATTTATCATTCATTTGCACTTTTATTGTTTATGTGTTGGCCTATCTCCCTCAACTCCCCCACCGCTGCTCCTCTGCTACTCTTTTTTATCTTTGTCTACGCGAGTAACTATCGATCAAAGTGCTTATTGTTTGGTTGGAGTGCGATCTCTCAATAAATAATTTACAATTTAAATTGATTTAATGTGCCAATAATTTTTTTAACTGTGATAAATTTAAATAATTGACAAATAGAAAAAAACCGCGCCAAATGAAAAATATCCAATCAACTGAAAATAAAATAAAAATTACAATACAGTACAATACAATACAACAAATATAATTCAATTTGCGACTAAGTCAACAGATGTAGTTGTGAATTGCCAAAACGGAAATAACTTGTATGGTGCAGCAAACAGGGAGCTATAATTAAAATCTTAACAAAAATTAATTTAATCAATTAAGAATGGAAAGTCATTGATATAGATTACGGCATCGCCTATATTAATCCATGTTAAATGCCTAAAAATGTACTTTAAAAACCCCAATAAATTCTAGTAGTAATTATTATGTTCACTTCCACAGCTGATCTTGAAAATTTTAAATTTGTTATTAAATGAAGTACCTTTTGAAAAAGTACTTATTTAGTAAGGTACCATTTGAAAAAGTATTTATTTTGAAAAGGTATTTCTTTATTAGAGTAACTTTTAAATAAAGTACTTATTTAACAAAGTTCCTTTTGAAAGAGTACCTTTTAAAAAAGTACTTGTTTGAAAAAGTAAATATTTAATAAAGTACCTTTTGAAAAAGTACTTATTGAATATAGTACCTTTTGAAAGAGAACTTAATTACCTCTTAAAAAAACTTATTTAATAAAGTAATTTGTAAATAATTTTATTCTATTTTCTTCGACCTTTTTGTATGATTTTTATTAAATAATTTTTAAGCTTGAGGTCACATTTTGTTTTTTATATATAATAAAAATAAAGTAATTTGTGAAAAAGTCCTTATTTAATAAAGTACTTTGTGAAAAAAGTCCCTATTTAATAAAATACCTTTTGAAATAGTACATAACTGATAAAGTACACTTTGAAAAAGTACTTATTTAATTAAGTACCTTTTCCAAAACAAGATAACTTTTCAAAAATTACTTTTCTGCACATTCTTTTACCATTTTGCACTAAAGTGAGAGAAATACGTTAAAGCAACTTGAATTTTCTCCTTTAATGAATTTCCTTCTTGTAGACTACTGGTGGAGACCTGTGTTTGTCATGACATAACCTCATAAAAAGTTTAGTATTGGTGTTTAATTATACAAATTAGGGGGACAATTCTGTTAACCAAAACAAGAGAGTACGACCAGGAAATATCACATCAATATCATCCAATTTAGGTAGAAAGATTTCATTATCATGTCGCGATAACGAGCACCAGTAACTGTACAATGATGCATACATCCCTAAATCTGCCCCAAGCAATCTATGCATTTGTGTTTCAGCAAACAGAAGTTATGATTACCAAAGCTAGCAAGATGAAAAGTTCTTCATCGTTCGAGGAAGCGTTTGGTAGAACCGTGGTGTCTAACATTTTAATATTTTCGGTAAATTGTTCCATTTTCACTAAACCTAAACTGTCAGCTGTCAAACTGCTTTATATTTTTGTTCACAACTTTTGCATTTTGCAGAAATGGCGGCAAATTTAAATCTCATGAATTTTGCGACACCTTAACCTATAACTTGGCAATGCGAAATTTTGCTGGATTATTAATACTTTGTACAACTTATTTTAGCGAAACAAATTTCTATATTTGTTTTGTAAAATTAATTAATTATTATATTAATTAATTTAAAAACATTTCAAATGGCTTGTAATGACATATTTATATTGTAACTATTTATTAAAATATTTATTTTATTATACCTGTATACGAAAAGCAACAAATTTAATCATTAAATAACTAATTGTTGTTTACTATAAACATTTTCTATTTGATTTTATGTGTTTTTATTTAATGTTATTGTCATTGTTGTTGCTGCAGTTGTAGTTATTTTTATATCTGAACATTTGTGCAATCAAGTTCAATTTCAGGGTAAATTATAGTCTTTTTTTGTCTTTGTTTTTTTTTTGAGTGAGTTAGAAAAAAAGTGTTTGAATGTAAAGTGCAATTGAGCACCGTACTTTTTGCTAAAATTTATATGAATTTACACAAAGCAATTCTTTAAGCTAAGCTGATTACCTTTTATACAATGGGGTGTGGGGAAGATAAGACAAGTACACACTTGATTGTACTAGCAATTCGTGTTACTCTCTTATTCGTATTAGATGTGTATACAAATGTGTGTATACTCACTCTCAAATAAAAATACGAGCGTTTTAAGCAATAAGAATTGTGCTGTGTGAACACCGAAGAAATTTCAAGGAAAAATTGTATCAATCTCTTCCATAAACATTACTTCGTGTAAATTGGAACTAAGATAAAAAAGCAATGCTTAAAGGACTAAAGCGAAAGGTTATGACATACGTTTCAAGGAAAATAAGTGAATTTTAAAAGCCTAAAAATAGGCTAGACTTTTTACTGTAACAAACAAAAGAGAACTTCAAAATATGTAAGTTAAAACGGATTGGAATTTACTGATTAGAAAGAAATACTTTCAAATATGTAACTTCAAATGTAGTCATTTTAAGGAAAAAATTAAGAATTTACAAAATAACTAAAACTAATGGAAACTTCCAAAAACACCTTTAAGTAAAGTTGATGGTTGCATGTATAATTCATTGAATATTTTGATCATAATTAATTTGTAGCTGATTATAAGTCAGTCATTACCAAACTATTTCCTAGTATTATAATTTTTATGAAATAGTCATTGAAAAGTAAGCTGTTTGGTAATGGCTTGCCATTAAATTATTAGTTTTATTGTGTTTCCTTAAAAGTGTTTAATACTTGAAAATGTAATTCAGTTAGAAGTAATACAATTTTGTTTGCTTCTGTAGAAAAATGTTTCAAGTTAGAGCTTGTGTTAGGAAAATTAAATCTTAGATCTCAGTTTTTTACGTTTAGAATGTTGCTGTGTTGTACATTATCTATGAAAAACTTAAGATGCCTTTTTTTATTTTGTCTAACAAATTTCTAAGCTATTTTTAAAACATTCACAAGAGTTGCAGTCAGTTGATTTTAAACAAATGTGTCTGGTTTTCTTTTAACGTGCACCATCACATAAAATACCAAAATGGTTGTAAGATTAATAAGGGGGAAGGAAAATACTCGAAAATTGTTTGCAAATATATTTTCAACTTTTAAAAACTGGTAAATTGTTTAGGATTTCTAAAGTTTAAATAACTTATTGGAAACTTACGCATTAGTTTAATCATTGAATTAGACAATGTTGGATTTGCAAGCAATTTGTGCTTTCTTAGATTTCTATTTTGATGTTGCATTGCTTAGCATATTGACAAATATATATTAAGAATATAATAATAGTAATTTTTTACCCAAAAGATATAAACCCACCCCATAGCCAGCAGACAAATTAATGCGCCTAGATCTAGACCCCCCACATTAAAAATACGTTTAAAAACTACAGGTAAATTAATTTTCTTTTTGGGTTTTTTTTTTTTTTGGCTAAAAATAGTTTTATTTCAAAAACAATTAAAACAAAGCTAATGAGCAATTTGACAACGCAAATGTTTTATAAAATACTGTTTTTTTTTCAATAAAAACCCCAAAAGCATTACAAATATAAATAAAGAAATTTACAGTGGCTCACAGCTTATTTTATGCAGTTTTCAAAGCTTGATAAAAAGAAAACTAACCGGAACTTTAAAAAGAAATTGGGAACCTGTTTTATACATATACTGGGTGTAGGGTATTATATGGTCGGGCTTGACCGACTATACTTTCTTTTTTTGTATTGTTGTGCTTGTTGTAGAACTGAGGCCACTTGGTTTGAAATTAGAAAATTAAAAAATAGATTTAACGAAAATATTTATTCAAATTTATATTAATTCGTTGCACAATATTTACTTTGCCTCATAGTAGTGCTTTAGCTGAATAAGTTTTTTCGAAGTTAACACTGCTAAAAAATAAACTTTCGAACAGACTTAAATTAAAAACATGTGATTCCATGCTTTCGTCCCATTCGTTCTTAACAAAAACAATTGTTCGAAAAATTTTTTTTTATATGAAGTTTGACGTCTCTCTTTTTGAGAGAGAGAAAATATATTTTCCGAACTTGAATTGCTTTAATTTTATATTTTTTCTGGACAAATTGTGTTGCCAATAGGTTGCATTTTTTTCATACTTCTATGGCCATCAGCAAAAGCAACTTTCTTTTTTCATTCATTTTGAATTTATATCTGTGATTGCGAATACACAATACTTTAAAATAATTTAATATTTGTATTGTGACACTTAAACCCCAAAGCAAAATAAATCAATGGTCGCACTTGTAAAACTAATAGATTTTGTTTACATATGGCAGCTTTGATTTTTCAGAGAAATCGTTCGAAATGGGTGAATCGTGCTGCAAAAAACTCTCATGGCGTTTTCTTTTCTGGCAAAAATGTTACACTTTTTTCCTCTTTTATATGGGAAATGGGTAAAAAGTGTAACATATATGTAACATTTTTGCCAGAAAAGAAAACGCCATCAGTAAAAAGGAGCTAGAAGAAAGGACTCCAAGTGAAGATTTAATAACCAAATTTGTATAAAATAAATATTTCAAAAAAGTAATTTATTTTATCATATGTAAATAAATTACAAATTTAAATCCAAATTACAAATTATATAATAACATTACTTCGAAATTTTGTTATTTTTGTATACATATGTACATGTATTTTTTATACATATATTGAATAATTGTTGTTGTTGTTGTAACAGCAGTAATTGCTGAGTTGACAGCCCTTGGTCGTGTGATCAAGGATCATTCCGGTGCGTAGGACCAGCTGTCGTGGGAATGACCAATTTGCCTGTTTTTATTTATAGTTAATAATCTGTGAACTCTTTCTAATACTGTTATTTAAATCCCTTTTTTTTTTAAATACCCTTTTTGTGCCTTTTTGTGACATGAAAATACGAGCATTTGTTTTAGTTTTTTTAGTTTTAATATATTCAAATGTTTATTTTTGCAAAAAAAAAATGATTTTTTGTTTGTTGGCCTTTAACATTGTTTTCTTTTTAATGAAAACAATTTTTTTTCAGTTCTTTGTTGTTTCTTTCTATGAAGCTTTGAAAGCAAAACAAAAATGCTAGGCGTAAAATAAGCTGTGAGCCACTGTAAATTTAAATATAGAATTGAATATTATTGAATTTATTTATCATCATACCTATTCCAGCAATTAGTTTTATAATAATGATATCACTGCAATTTAAGCTGAAATTATGGCGCCAGTTTTCTACAATACGAGTATTTCGTTTTTGTTTTATGTCATTCTTAAGTAAGTATTTTTAATATATCCTTTTTAGATTTGTCTGTAGGTTTATTTTGTTATAACCTTGCTGGTGACACGTTTCGTAGATGTGTAACAACAGCATGTGGGTTTGTTTGCTAAGTTTTGTAATGGGAGTTAAGTTATTTACATACATGTCTGTATAGTATATTACATGAATTGTGTAGAAATATAGTTAGTATTGTTTAGCATTTCATAATGGAAAGACTTACGCCTGAACAACGTTTACACATCGTTGAGTGCCCTAAAGGACTAGGCGATAGAGTGCCGGACTATCAGACAAAGGGTTGCGGGTTAGATTCCCGCCAAAGACTCTGGGTGTTTTCTGCAGATAAGCCAAAAGCTTTGCAGTTTGTGTTTGTTAATTGAAAAAAAAATTACAAAAATTCACGTTCTGTGAGTATGTGTTTTGGTCAACATAATCGGCCCATTTCTGGTTCAATGGGTATGTAAACAAACAAAATTGCCGCATTTGGGACATAGAGCAACCTGAAAAGATTCAAGAATTTCCACTTCATAGAAAAAAAAAAAAAACAACGGTTTGGTGTGGTTTGTGGGCCGGTTGAAACATCGGTCCATATTTCTTTAAAAATGATGCCGATGCGAACGTAACCGTCAATGGCGACCGTTATCGTGCCGTGATAACCGACTGTTTGATGCCTGAAATTGAAGCTCGTAATCTCGGCGACATTTGTTTTCAGCAAGACGACGCCACTTGCCACACATTGCATCAATCAATGGACTTATTGAGAGAACACTTCGGTGAGCACATAATTTCACGTTTTCAGCCGGTCGGTTGGCCACCAAGATCGTGTAATATCACACCGCTAGACTTTTTCCTGTCTAAAGTTTATGCGGAACTCTAGAGTTTACATATCCTCAGGCTTTGGAAGAAAACATCACGCGTGTCATGTGTCAGTTACCAGTCGAAACGCTCGAACAAGTCATCCAAAATGGATAGACCATCTGCGACGTAGCAACGGCCACACTTGATAGACATCATCTTCAAAAAATAAATGCCAAAGAATGTTATTTCAAATGATAATAAACATTCCCCGTTAAATTTGAATTGTCTGTGTTTTTTTTTCTTTTTAAAAATTAAGGAACCTCGAAGTCTCTTACAGAATATAATGAATTAGTTCAGTTTACTGGTAAATGAAATGTCTGTATAAATACTGAAGGTTGTGCTAAGAAAGCGCAAATAAGTCTTGTTATTAAAAACTTTCGCTAAGATATGAACAATAGCTCGAATACTTTTGAAGGTGTATAAAATTTGTCTTAGCTTTTTATAGCACTCAGACCTGTTATTACGCAATTTTTAAGTCAGTGTCACTTTCAAGTTCAATTCACAGATTTCGGTAAGCGTCTAAAAATGAAACAGGTAAAATAACTTTTTCTTTTACTCTAAATATCTCCTGTTAAGGCGGTTTACTCATTTATTGCCGGCAAAAAAGAAAGGTTTCTTGTTTCCCTGAATTACGAGACAATATTTAAATAAAAGAAAAAAAGAAAAATAACTTAAAGACTACATCATCATGTAAACACTAAACTCATCGCGAAGATGAGTATTAAACTTTCATACAAAAAGATTTACGGAAATAACTAAACTACTAAAATGACGTGCCAAATAAGCTGAGACCATAATATATAAAATTCAATGACTTTTTTTTTTTGGCAAAAACTTTTTTAAAGCTGGCGCCTGAGTTATCAAAATCAACAATGGTGGTTGTTTTTTGGGGGGGAGGGGTTTGTTAAAAGCAAGAAAAGACATTTTAACCTAAATTTGGTCAACTGTGAACTTGCAGTTGGTTTGGTTGGTTTTAAGCAAAAACCATGGAGAGTGATTCATTAATTTTATTGATTTTTTTTTTTGAAATGTTGGCAAAAAATAGTTATTTAATTTTCTCGTTTATTAAATTAAATTACATACATACATACATACCGGTATTTATAAATTTTAAGGAATTTTTGAGAGTAAGTAGAGGAGGTTGTGTTGTGGTTAATGTAAATACAAGGGCGGTTCGGAAACTTTTTAGCCTAGCACAGAAAGAGAATATGTAGTTAGTTTTTCAAAAACATTTTTATTTTTCAATATAATCTCCTTGAAACTTCAATACACTTAGCCCAACGCTTATCTAGTAATTCTATACCTTGATTAAAAAATAGTGGTTTACAACTGGAATTGCACTTTCTTTAGATTTGGGAAAAGGGTACTCTTGTAAGCTGGTGTGTTGTCTTGATGAAAAACTATTCTCTTGTGTTGTAAGCCAGGACGTTTTTGTCGAATGTTTACAATAAATTGATCCAAATTGTTGCAACATGAATCAACAAAATACCTCTGAAGTCCCAAAAAACCGTTGCAATAACCTTACCAGCCGATTGCATTGTTTTTGCCTTCTTTGGGGCACTTCCTCGAGTTTCAGTCCATTGCTGGGATTGTTCTATTGTCTCTGGAGTATAGTGGTGGATCCACATCTCATCCTTAATTATGAAACCACGCTTAAAATCCATTTTATTTTTCTGAAAACGATCCAAACAAGTTTGAGAAATTTTGCGGCAATCATTTGTAGTTTTTCATGCAAAATTAATGGATATTGGCTATTTCACGCACTTTTATTCGTCGATCATTTAATACCATATCATGCAATTTGGCTACAATTTCTATTGTTGTTGCTGTTTTTGGACGTCCAATACATGGTTCATCCTCAATCCTTGTACGACCACCTTTAAATGCAGCAACCCAATTTTTTACTGCACTTTCACAAAACACATTCACCATATCATTATGAATTTCTTGTCACGATAAACCTTTTTTATTTAAGTATTTAATGACACCATGAATTTCTAATTCTTTCCATTGTAAAAAATCTCGGATGCGTCTTTTTTGAACACCTGTTTCTATATGAAGGAGTTGTCAGATCAAAAAGAAATGAAAATGTGTTCATAGATGAAAGTTTCTAAAGCACTTAGCTTTTTTCTATTTATACCGCGCTTTCTATTCTAAGCTAAGAATTTTCCGAACCGCCCTCGTAGTTGGTTTTTAAGTGTGTTGTTTAGTTTTCAAAATTATTTTAAATATTTAACAGAAATTACCCATTTATTTTTTTACATAGTTATTCAATTATAACATAATTATAGTCATTGATTTTTATTATTCAATAAATAAACTCGTTTCCTCGCCTTTTTTTATTAATTCTTTTGATTTCTTCTCAGAATTTAAATATATTTGCATTATTTAAGTTTTGTTTCAAAAACAGACACACCCATTTATTTTGTCTGCCGTTTAACTCAAATCTAGATACATCAGACCCAAAATAAACAATAAAAAAAAAAACTTGTATAATAAAAGCAACCCCTTAACAACATATGCACATTAGGGCCATAACTTTTTAACACTTTTTGCGAATATCAATAACAGCATTTCGTTTCTCGGATCGTTAAAAAGTTCACGCAGAGACCCGATCTAAGTTTGAAAACAAAAATTTTTATCTCGCGGAATTTAAAAAAAAATATATATTTATGATATTTCTATGTATTTTTGAACGTATATATCTCTTAAATGCTATTTTGAAATTTAGTCACTGCTTTAGATTTAAAATTTTTTCTACGGTTTACAATTCATCGCGGTTCAAAATTCGTTACAAGTAAAAGTCGGAGTAAAATATATTATGTTTAAAGCATTAAAAAACATAAGCAATGATCCGAATTTCATTTCACTAACTGCTTAAATTATGATCTTTAAAAGAAGTTTTCAAAATTACACCATTTCCAATGAAAATTCACGCAAACATTAAAAAAAATCACAAAATAAACTTAAAAGTCGTAAAACTTTTTATTTTAAAAACTTTTATTTAATTTATTTATTGTATAAAATATTTATCCACTGTGTAAATCATCGGCAACATTAAACTTAAAGTTTATTAAGACATGAATATTGTATGAAGACAAAAAAAAATAAAAATAATAAAAACGTTTTCTAAAAAAAATTTCTAGAGTTTTACATAAAAAACCTTGAATTTTAACACAAAACAATTAATATTAGGTGGGATGCTTTAAACATAATTTGTAACATTTTGTGGCAAAATTGAGTTTTTTTCCTTAAAACTCATTAAAATGTAACCAGAAAATGCTGAAAATGAAGACAAATCATTCTTTAAATTATTTAAGACCAATTTTTAACACTTTTTGTTAATGTTCGAAAATTCGAAGCTTAGTTCGAAAATTCTGTATGCAGGTTTTTATTTGAAAATCTTTGAAATTAATGTAATGAAAAACACCTAACACAAAGAGACAACTTCTTAAAAGTATTTATTTACCATTTTCGACACTTTTTGTAAATGTTCGAAAAATTGAAACTAAGTTCGAAAATTCATAATGCCGTTTTTTTTAGTTGAAATTTTTTGAAATTTATGTAAAAATAAGTTAAAATAATTTCTGGGCAATTTTCGACACTTTTTTTAATATTCGAAAATTTGAAATAAGTATGTTCGAAAATTGCGTAAGCTGTGTTTAAAAAATCTTTAAAATTTAAATAAAAAACGGTTAAAACACAGAAAGCTAAGAATTAATATTATTTATGACACAAAATGACAAAAATTTGGTTATAGCCCTAATGTACATATAATTTGTTTCCAATATTTAAATAAATAAAAACAATTTACATAAATGTTTTATTATCTTAAAATTACAAGTTCTTAGAAAAATCATATTAAAATTTTAATATTTAGTTAAATGAATTAATTCTAAACACCCTTTGTAATAAATGAAAACATTTAAACCTGCTCAAAGACTTAATGATTTATAAAAATTGAACTTGTTGTCATAGACTTCATTCGACTTCAAACAACTGCACAAACAGAAATCCAATAGTGTTTAAACGCCAAACCTAGGCGGGCAATTCTATTCAACGTAACGAGAGATTTTTTGTTTACACAAAACTGTGAACAAACCATTAATTATTATTTAATTAACTGTAATTTATTTCCTCTAATGACGAGCCATCGTTTTGTGTCAACAAGAACAAAACGTTGCCGGAATTATAGACACAAATTTGTTCGGCGCTGCCAATAATGGCACTTTCCGAAAAAATTCTTCGTGTTACTTTTCTATAGAAGCAAAATACGTAATTAATTGCACTTCCGAACGGAAATAAAATCTGTGACATGGCTGTATATATGATTTTTACACAAACCATTTGGAACCTATGTAATTAAAATTATTGCACTAAAAGTTGTGTTCAAACAGGATACAATCTATTCTAAAAGCTGCTAACAAAAAGCTTTCAAACCAGGGTTGGAAATAGCTTTTTGAGTTTTGTACCAAGCATAGAAATAAAATGTACTTTTTAGACCTCCACGGTACTATTTCTAAATTAAATAGCTTTGAATGTTAGTTAGTATTTGTTGGAATATACCCAGCGGGACTAAATGCAGCAAAGAGGTCTTTCTAGTTTTCATTTTACAAGTAATGGCTCATGAATTGGCTACATGGTACTCCTTTTAAAATGCCTGAATAAAAAAGTTTAACTGTTGGTCTCAAGCCTTTGTATAGGTATAGTAAGGATAATATTCTGAGAGGAGGCAATTTGGAATGGATGTCGAATATAATGGGTGATTCGAGTAGAGATACTTTTTTCAATAGCCTTTTTTGAGAGATCACGTGTGAGTCGTGTCATGCTGTTATGTTATTTTTGTTTAGTATTGTTTGGCATTTCATAATTGAAAGACTTACGTCTGAACAACGTTTACAAATCGTTCAACTTTATTACGAAAATTCACGTTCTGTGAGGAATGTGTTTCTTGCACTTCGCTCAACTTATGGTCAGCATAATCGGCCCATTTCTGGCTCAATGGGTATGTAAACAAACAAAATTATCGCATTTGGGAAGAAGAGCAACCTCTTTATCTTGTACTACTGCACAAATGGTAACAAAATTTTGTTGCAGCAAAATTTTGAAATTGAAAAGTACCACAGTACCAACTGAGTCTAAAAGGTATCAAAAAAAGTACAATTGTACCTTGTCTGCCAACAATGTTTTCAACTTTTCAAAGCTCTATATATGTGTGTTTTTTTTTTTAATATTTCTGTAACTATTATAGTTTTTGATTTTGCCGCTAATTCTTTAAAATCATCTTAAACTGACACCTTAAAGTTGTTGTAGTTAAAGTTATCAAATATTTAAATTTTCTCATTGACCTTCTTTAGCATTACCAATTGCTATTTTAAGCCTATAGGCTTAAAAAAATTTTAAAATAATAAAATCTCACTAATGGCCCGTATTGTATTTATAAATATTAATCATTTATTTTTTTGGGAGCTTAAATTAAACTTTTAAAAGAAACCCATAAACACCTTTAAGGTATTAAATCAATAACAAAAATTTTATAAAATACATAAATTAATATTTATAACAATACGAGTAAAACAAAAGGCCACATTAAGTAAATTTTTAAAATTCTTTGAAAATATTTGCTTATTTGTCATTAAAAAAAGCAACCGATTAAACAAACAAAACTCTGTTTCTTAAAACAGGCTACTTACTACTTTATTATTTTGTATTATAATTTATTTTGCTTAAAAAAAAAAAAACATTTTATTATTGTATATTTTTCTTAACATTTGCGTCTGAATAAACATCTTGAGGAGATTTCAATTTAATATGATAAATTATATGTGCATAAATTAATTAAAAAACAGCATTGTTGAATTAAAACAACAACGAACAACAAATGTAAATAAAAAAAAATAAAATGACGCTAAAGTATTTCAATTTAAAGAAGTTTAAGTGTTGTTGCAACAAAGTAAAATTAATATTTAGAGCAGGGCTGGGCATTAAGAGTTTTTAGAAGGATGATTTTTAATAAGATGTTAGTTATTTTTTTTCTCAGTTGTAATACGTTTAAGTCATGGGGATTTTTGTGTTTTGAATTTTTTTTAGCTCTAGTGTCCATGAGCGCCGCTATTTAATGCTGTCTAAATGTTAAAATCGAATGACTGTGTTAAGTAACAATATTTAAACATTTATTGCTTAAGTTAGGGAAAAGCAAACTTTTTCTAGAATCCTTTCTATTATACACCCTGGTTATACTATATAATATTTTTAAAATTCCCGAATAATATTTTTTTATAATTCCCGAATTAAGAGTCCTGGGTAAAATAATTAAATTTTCTGTATTTTAATTCAGATATACATACCTTAGTGTTTAAAGTAAGAGTTATGTTATATATGAAAAGAGTTTAATGCTTTTTAACAAATTTGTTTACTTTATTATTCCCGAATTTTTATTTTCTGTTTTAAGTAAGTTTTTTTTTAAGAAATAATAAAAGTTGAGTTAGGGAGAAACAAACTTTCTGTACAATCGTACCTATTATACACCCTGGTTATAATAAAATTCCCGAATAATATTTTTAAAATTCGCGAATAATATTTTTTTATAATTCCCGAATTATTTTTGCTTTAATTGTCCTGCGTAAAAGAATTAAATTTTCTGCTTTTTAATTATTTTAATGTAAGAGGTATAAAAAGAGAGTTCAATGATTTTCAACAAATTTGTTTACTTTATTATTCCCGAATTTTAAGTAAGAGTTTTTTTTAGGAAATAACAAAAGTTAAGTTGAAGAGAAACAAACGTTCTGTACAATCGTACCTATTATACACCCTGGTTATAATAAAATTCCCGAATAATATTTTTAAAATTCGCGAATAATATTTTTTTATAATTCCCGAATTATTTTTGCTTTAATTGTCCTGCGTAAAAGAATTAAATTTTCTGCTTTTTAATTATTTTAATGTAAGAGGTATAAAAAGAGAGTTCAATGATTTTCAACAAATTTGTTTACTTTATTATTCCCGAATTTTTATTTTTGTTTTAAGTAAGAGTTTTTTTTAGGAAATAACAAAAGTTAAGTTGAAGAGAAACAAACTTTCTGTGTAATCCTTTCTATTATACACCCTGGTTAAAGATTTTTATCTAAATCTTTTTACACATTACAAAATTGTAAACAACATTTTATTAAGAAAAAAATAACATCTGTGTTTTTGCGTAAAAAAAGCACCAACAACCAAACACGATTAAAACAAAATCGAAAGGTAATTTTTTTAGCTCGTGTTTTTAGTTTTAAACAATATTTTTTTATGAACAATTGTAAAAATATAAACAAATTGCAATAAAAAAGAACATACAAAAACCAGTCACAGAAAACCCACACAGTAGATACACATAAGTAAAACGTTTTCAAAAAATCAGAAAAAAGCGAAAAAACAAAGATCATTTATATAGTTAAGAGAAAAAAATATTTTTGTCTGAGGCGTCGTTTTTGTTAAAACAAGCCACCACAACAATAACATTTCAATTTAAATTTATAATTTCAGGTAAATTCTAGCAACAAACAGCCTACATACAGTTTGCTTTTTTCAAAAGGTTGTACAAACGTAGAAATAAATAAGAAAAAAACATTTAATTAAAACTATATAAAATATATAATATGTAAATAAGTCTATCATTATTGTTTTGAATGTTTAAAAATAAAAACAGCAAAATAACAACAAAATTGTTAAATATTTATAAATTGAAATAATGTGTTCTTTGCAGTTATTAAAGATTAATAAGACAACCAGGCACTGTGGGTCAATATACTTAATAGAACAAAGTCTATTATAACAATGATCAAAAAAATTTGCAAAAACTAAACAAATCTTAATCAAATGTTTATAAAAATAAAAGAATGATTTCTCTCTTAAAATCAATTTTTTTACTTAAGTTGTCGGTGAAATACCAAAGTTGTTGGTACATTATTTGAAAACATAAATTTAATCGAAGCATAGAATAGTTCTGCCCTATTGTAGTATAAGTTATTTAAACTCAAAAGTCAAAAAGTCTTAGCCTAATAAATTTATAACATAAAAACATAAATTTAAAATTTAAAAGTAGGCGTGAAAAAAATTTTAAATTTAAAATCATGACAATATCATGACATTTTAGATTTAAAATTTTTTCCTGGAATCTGATTCAAAATAGCAGTACAAGTTTAATTTTACAAGATTTTTGAGAAAATTAAAAATTCTGCCCCTTACTGATTATAAACTATTTCAATTACTTTGCTTATTTAAGTGAATTGCAACTAGTTTTATTCAAAATTAAAAAGACTTTTACAATATTTATGCAGTTAGTAGTAATTTTGAACAAAATTGTGTAAATAAAGTTCTTTTAAATTGAAAAATTATACGAAACAAATTTATTTTTTCTGTTTACGAAAAACTAGCCTTAATTTGTCATTTCACCATTAAATTCAAGTGACCTCAAAAGAAATTCGCTTATAACTTCATATTATCAAGAGGATTTTGAATATAGCAAATAATTAATTACAAAGTACCCAACTAGGCTTAGCTGTTTTAAGAAATCGTATTTTTTTTTCTTTTTTTATCTCATTTTTAAGCTGCGCCTACCCACTGTGCCATTAGTCTGTAACAATCTTAATTATATGCACATTACAGCATAATTTCCTCAATTAGTGTAAAATAGACAAAATTTATTGATACCACATACAACTACGAGAAATCACTACAAATAATAGATATAAAAAAATACAGTGAAATCTCCTTAAACGGGAATATTGTCTAAGATTTTTAAGTACATTAAAATAATTGCAGTAGAATGATTATTAAAATACCGTCGTTATGGAATGATGACTGTGCTTAGGTTTGTGGCTTAGCTAAGCCAACAGATTGTTCTTGTTCGTCATCATATCATGACCCAGTTCAAATTTCAATGCATGAAATTTAAAAAAGTCATTTGTGATTCTTGGCAAAAACTGCAGTTCCCATTTGAACTCGTTGTGTGTATTATTATGCAGCCCTACTGGCTACTGTCTGCATTACCTTGTAACCATACTTATCATATTACTGGCAGATCGCACAAATGAGTTGACAAATTATAATATAGATTTAGAAGACCAACAATTTGTTTTATTTCGTAAAAAAAAGAGCTGAAATGCAAATTTGTATACTGGTAACAAAAGAACTGTAGGAGCAGCAAAAAAAATTGCTGAGGTTTGTGACTTAGCTAAGCCAACGGCTTTTTACTTGATCGCCAATAAAACACTACTAAGCTATATTATAAAGTTGAAATTCAAATGTTTGCATTATATTATATTTATTATATTAACTGCTTCTACTTCTGACTTGTTCATGACATTTTAGCAGTTTTTATATAAATAAAAACTTGCTGTCATTTCTACATATATTCCCCTGTAATAAATATCCTTAACTAAGTTGTTTTGCTGTTTTGTAGAAAAAAAAAATATTATAAAAGTCTGACAAAAAAAGGTGTAACTGTCAATATAAATAAAAATAACTTAAATCCGCGTTAATCAGCCCCATTGGGAACACAAACTACTAGCAATTGTTTCTCCACTAAGTCTAACACAGCAATAGAATAACTACTAACACTGACTTACTGATTTATGATGATACTACTAATACTCGTTATAAACTATTTCCACTGTCCCCTTTAACGCCCAGCCATGCCAATTACTAACATTTAATGAATGCAACAACGAGTATAACATGTAGAAATAAATATTCATCTCGAGAGACAAAGTAATAGTGTAGTATGTCAAAAATTTGTATAAAACGTGGGATTTCCTTAGTGCATGTGCTTTGAATTTTAAGTTATTATAAGATTATATTTCAAAATTCACAAAAAATTCTAGAGCTGTTATGAATTTTAAAGTTTTGTTGTCTTTCTGTTGTAAAAAATCTATTTTTAATGAAAATTATTTGTGAGAGAGCTGATATAAATCAATTAAATGAATATAAAATGTTTGGGCAAATAATTAATTTGAATTTATGATTTGTGTCATTTAGTTATGAGTAATTTTTGTTGTGTACGACAGAGAGCACTGGGTAACAAAATAAATTATATTTATATGCCTTTATCTTTAAAAATAAAATCACAAAATTTTCAGTTAAATTAAAAAATTTTGAAAGATTATATGAGCAGGGGCATTGAAAACAATAAATAATGAAGAAATTGATTCGAAATGTTGAAATGTTTTTTTTTATTTTGTTTATAATTGGATTATAAATGGAAATTTACAAATTTTGAGCAGAAAATTACAAAAGAACTAAACAGCTTCTAACCCTTCTTTGTAATATTTTAAAATTTACAAAGTGAGCGTAGGTAGCAATAATAAAAATTAAACTTTTTATTTTGTAAAAAATTCAGTTATAAATTGAAGTTTGCTTAATTTTAACAGCAATCTAAAAAAATATAGAAAAATTCTGTCCCATTCTGTGTTTTAATTAAAATTTCACAAATAAAACTATTAAAATTTGTTCTTTTAATATTGTTTTATATTTGTTAGTAATTTAAATTTTACTAGTTTTTAGCAGAAATGTAAAAACATTTTGCCCCATTCTGTAAAATTTTACAAAGTGGGCGTAACTAAATTTAAAAATTTTTAAAATTTTTCTTTCAATTTTGTTTAACACTTGATTATAATTGAATGGGCGTAACTAAAATAAAAAGTATTTTAAATGTTTCTTTCAATTTTGCTTCAAATTATATTTTAAAATGAATTTTACTAGTTTTTGACAGAAATTTTAAATAATCTTCTACATTCTGCAAAATTTTACAAAATGGGCGTAACTAAATTAAAAAATACTTTTTAAATTTTCTTTCAATTTTGTTTAATATTCGATTTTAAATTGGATTTTATTAGTTTTTAGTATCAGTGTTAAGAAATCTGCTCAATTCTGCAAAATTTTACAAAGTGGGCGTAACTAAATTTTAAAATACTTTAAATTTTTCTTTCAGTTTTGTTTAAAATTCGATTTTAAATTGAATATTACGAGTTTTTGTCAGAAATTTAAAACAAAAATAAAACTCTGTGCCATAATGTAAAGTTTTACAAAGTGGGCGTAAACAAAATTAAAAATATTGATTTTTTTTTGTTTAAATTTTAATTATAATTTCAGTTATTTTATTTAACTAGTTTTTTGGCAGAAATGTAAAAAAATTATGATCACAGGAAACCACAATTAGAAATAAACAGCCCAAAAGTTGAAACATTTATTAAAATTACATACATTTTTTGTATTATTAAAATATTTGCTTTTATAAAATAAAACTTTACCTTATATTTAACAGTTCTACAAGATATATTTGCATATCTATTAAATAAGCTTAAAATATTGTCCGAGTAAGCGCTGGGAAACTGATTTATGCCATCACTTCTTATTTAGGAAAAACATTTCTGAAACATTTATTACCTGCAATTGAGAATATAAATAAAAATCCATTAGCTTATCTGTGTACTTAATTGCTATTAACACTACTTAACCAGTAACAACATTTATCTATAGCGTTAATATTATTTTAGTTATAAAGCACAGTATACGTATATACGAGGTCTGATCAAAAAATAACCGTTATTTTTAATTTTTTTAAAAAGTATTTATTTATTCATCAATAACTATCTTGTCCTCTTCAAAGTAATCCCCCTCAGATATAATACACTTATGCCAGCGTTTTTTTCCAATCCTCGAAATACGTCTTAAACGCGCTTTTTGGTATCGCCAACAGCTCCTGTTTCCTCTATCGTAGCAAAACGCTTTCATCGGTGTCTTCAGTTTTGGGAAGAGGAAAAAGTCAGCGGGGCCAATTCCAGTGAATACGGTGGTTGAGGCATAATAACGGTTTTGTTTTTGGCCAAAAATTCATGCATAAGAATCGATGTGTGAGCTGGTGCCTTATCATGGTGCAAAATCCATGATTGTTTTTTACACAATTCTGTGCGTTTCTGACAAATTGCTTCGCGCAAACGGCGCATAACTTCAAGGTAGTATTCCTTATTGACCGTGCGACCTTGTGGCAAGAATTCATGATGCACCACGCCATTGCAGTCGAGAGAAAACAGTGAGCAAAACCTTCACATTTGACTGAACTTTATGTGCTTTTTTCGGTCTTGGCTCTTCTGGACGTTTCGATTGGGATGATTGGGCTTTGGTTTTAATGTCATAGCCATACGCCCATGATTCGTCACCAGTTATGACCTTTTTGAGAAAATCTGGATCATCGGTGACGATGTTCAACAGCTCCTGAGCGATGTCCATGTGACGTTGTTTTTGCTCAAAATTTAGCAATTTTGGAACAATCTTCGCTGTCGCACGTTTCATGCCAAAAACATCCGTCAGCAACCTCTCTGATAGTGATTCGACATATATCAAAAATCATTTTCTTCACTGCTTCAATGTTTTCATCTGTTGTTAACGTGCTCAGGCGACCAGGACCAAGTCCTTTAATTTAATTATTTACACAAAAAAATCGAAGAGCTCACCAAAAAACGACTAACATTTTTATCTGTCAAAAAAACAAACTGACAATCCAAAATGGCTCATATTACCAACATATATAACAGACATGTGTACCAACATAACAAACAAATTGCGAAAATCAAATATGTAACTCACGAAATTTGAAAATAACGGTTATTTTTTGATCAGACCTCGTATAAAAAAACCTACTGGCAGTTCCTGTTTGTAGAATGAAATTGTATAGAAGTATGATTTCTGTAATATATAATAAAAATCTACATTATTCTCACGCTTTTGTTTTTGTCATAGAGAAGCAGTCGGTCTGCCAATGTTTTGTTATCAAATAAGCCTAAAAGTAGGCAAATACTAAACTTTGCTAGCAAGGCAAAAAATAACTTCCAATGAAGCCATTAAAAAGCCAAAGTTACTATTTAAAATAGTTAAATATAGTTTCAATGAATGACTTTCTTAAGATAAACTTGTTCTTTCTAGAATTCTGTTCATTGAATTCTAATTGAAAAAAAAAATACTTTTATATAAATAAAGTATTTGATTTGATAAATTATTGGGTTTGAATTAATATATTCTGCTGTTATTGTTTTTAATAATATTCTACGTTGTTTTGTTTTATCTTTTGTTAAAGTATTGATTTTTAATAGTTAATTTTACGTTCATTTTTATTGATAAGCCTAGCTATTCAATCAGTTTCTATAACTAATGTATATTTGTTTGTTTATTTATTTTTATTGTTTTTTTTTCATACTAACAACATCTATAAATAGTTATAAATATGTTAATATATTAATAATAAATAAATAAACAATAGTAGATACAAAAAAAAATATACACAAGTAAATTGTCATTTACAAAATTTTATCTACAGCATTTACCATAAAAATAAATTTATGCCGGCTTAAAAATAAACTTCCAATACTTTTATTTTTTTATCTCACTCTAATTTGTTTAAAATATCATAAAGCTTTAAGTAAAATATTAACTTGTTTTTCAATACAGAACTATTAGAAATTATCACAGTTAAATAAATAAATAAATAAACTTTTATTTTGCCATTATTCGTTTAACTATATACATTTATTTTTCTTTTTTTTTTTTTATAGATGTCAGATTTTTCGGATAGTTCACAGAGCGGTGTCATCAGTCCGGCCACATCGTTTATTGAAAATTTCCACAAGAAAAATGGCACGGCAGCATCATCGGCCAACAGTTCACCCAGTATTAGTACCATGGGCTCAACATCACCGGCCATCAATGGTGGTGCCGGCAGTGCAGTCCTTGGCAATAATAGTAGTATAGTGTTGCCTACAGCAACTACAGGGAGTTCACTGGCCAGCACCTCTACAATGGGCCGGCAAATAAATACTAGTTCTAGTTCAAGCAGTAGTGTTAAGGAAACATCATCACAACAGGTGAGTGTAGAAAACGAAAAATTGAACAAACAAAATTTACTCATACACCTACGTCTCAGGGATAGGAAAGTATATACAATGATAGTTTTTTTTGATGGTATTTTATATTCAAAATTACCTACCTTGTATGACAAGGGAATACAGTGGAATCTAACATGAGCGGACACCGAACGGACCGTTGAAATGTGTCCGTACAAGGGGACTGACCGGCCAAGAGAAAACTACAAATTTAAATCAACAAAACTTTGCCCAATATTTTATTAAAAAAATATAAAAAATAAACAATTCAATTGTGTTTAATAACAAAAAATCATTGAATGTAGCTCTATATGTAATAAAAGTTTTATGAGTACTCTTTTTATCCATTTTTAAAAATCCCGCCCACACTACAAACGAATGAACAATGCTTTCCAAAGTACAATAAGCAAACGCACATTGATTATTATTTGGGGAATCCCCTAAATCGCAAAAGTAATGGCATAGATTACAAGCTGTTGGTTAAGTAGGTTTGTACACCATACGTATGCACCACAAACACTGAAAGAATTAGTATTGTCAACTCTACGAAGCAGAAGCGTAAATTGTAAAAAAACGTTACATTGAAAACATGTAAGAGAGAAAATATTTAACATACCCACATTTAACTATGTATGTTATGTGATGCAGTAAATATGATAAACCGTGCACTGTTGTTAAAGCGAACAAATTAAAAGAGTATTGGCAAGCTTATTTGTATTTTATGACATGAAAAATTCGGAAAAAAATAAGCTAACTGTCCGTGCAAGAGAGTTTTTTTTTTAGCGGATGTCCGCGTCCCCTCATGAAAAGCGTCCGTTCAAGGGAAAGCGACTACAATGCTTTTCTTATGGTGCGCTGCCTGGCAAAAATGTCCGTCTAATGGTGGTGTCCGCTTATGGGAAGTGTCCGTTAAAGGAGGTTTCACTGTACTACAATCCTGTTTTTAGACTTCAATTATCAATTTCATTGTCTTCCATTGAAATTTTATGTTTTTAATAAGAAATTTTAGAATATAAGACTTTTTTTTATAAAAAATTAGTATTTTCCATGTGTATAACAGTTTTTAAAAAATTGGTGTATACAAGTTTTGCGTAGAGAAAAATTAGTGTATAACAGTTTTTATTAGTAGAAAATTGGTTTATATTAGTTTTTATTAAAATAATGTTGTTGTATAACAGTTTTTCTTTAAGAAAAATTTGTTTATAACAGTTTTTATTAAAGAAAAATTAGTTTATAACAGTTTTTATTAAAGAAAAATTTGTGAATAAGAGTTTTTTTGCAGAGAAAAATTGGTGTATAACAGTTTTTTTCTAAAGAAAAATTTGTAAATAAAAGTTTTTTTCAAAGAAATTTATATATAATAGTTTTTAAAGAAATATGTGTGTATGACATTTTTCGTAGTGAAAAATTCGTTTATAACAGTTTTTTTTTTCTAAATAATAGTGAAAGGGTGAAAGTGAAAACGAGTTTTTCTCGAAGAAAAATTTATGTATACTAGTTCTTTCAGAGAACAACTTATGTACATATAACAGTTTTGTTAGAATTGAACTTTTGTATAACAGTTTTTCTCAGAGAAACATTTGTGTATAACAGTTGTTCTTATAGAAAAATTTGCTTATCACAGTTTTTATTAGAGAAATCTTTTATAGCAGTTTTTAGTTGACAAGACTTTGTGTATAACAGCTTTTCTCAGGTAAAAATTTGTTTTTAGACACAAATTTGTGTTTAAAAGTTTTTCTGTGTTTATATGAGATTTTCTTAGAAAAAAATTTGCTGATAACAGTGTATTTTAGAGAAAATTTTCTGTATAACAGTTGATCACAGAGTGAAGTGTTTGTTTAACAGTATTTTCTATCGAAACCCCTTTGAGTAACTGCTTTATCGAACATCATACATACACTTGTTCCTATAGAATATCTTGTGCAAACCAGTTTTTGTTCTAGAAAATCTTCTAAAAAAAAATAAACATTTTAGTACCAAGAGGCCGAAAACAGTTCTATTTAAATATGCTTTTGACATCAAACAGAAATTAAAGCGTTCAACTTTGATACGTTAGTATTTAAATGTGTTTGTTAACTGTGAGGTCGTACATATACATGAGTATAACATGCGAACTCATTTTTTTTTTAAGCAGCCCTAAAGTAGGCTATGATTTTTTTTCATTTGAATACATAAAAGAAAGATATTTGCTTATAAATGAGTTTATTTGCGGATATATATTTATTGTTGTTAGGGCGTATGAGTAATTATTAGTTTATGATTGATACTCATATATTGTTACTCATACGTCCATTTGAGTTAAATGAGTGGGTTTAATTAAGGTAATTTATTCTCTTTTTTTGCATTTCACGGTAGTAAATGCAGATATTATTAGTTAAATTGCCTAAATTAGTTAAATGAATTTTAATTTTTGATGATTCTATTCTTGATATGATTAGACTGAAAAAGGAAAAAAGGTGAAAAGTTTACTTAAAAATCATTATGAGTAAGACACAAAAATTCATTAAATTATCTGATATTCTTAAACATTTTTGCAGTTTAATATTTGTCTTTCAACACAATTAAGATTATTTTAGTATTTACCTTTTGAATAATTTAATTACTGGCCAAATATGCTTGATAATTTTTTTGAATTAGCTTGTTTTAGTTTCACTTGTATTTATTTGTCTATTTTATATGGTACATAAAAATTCTTTGCAAATTTAATCTTAGAACATTTGCTTAATTGTGTCACTTTTTGAAAAGTATTCTAAAAATTTCTGAATTAAATGAAATTATATTATATTATTAAATAATATTTATATTAAAGATATGAGTAATTAGAAATTTTTTTACAGAAAATTTCTACCCTACGTATTTATTTATACGTCATGTAGAGAATATTATAATACGAGTATAATAATACCATTTGTATATTACAATATTGTGTTAAACTATAAAAACTGTAAAAATAGAAGAGATGTAAAACTCGGACAAAGATTAAATTTTTTATTAAGAAATCATAAAAAACATTTAAATGTGAGAACTTTTTCATTAAATTTAAAATATCTATATATCAATATCTTTAAAATAGTGTCTCTAGTTTGTTTTACTCTTTTCTTTAAAATCTTGTAATTAAGTTTGTTCTAATATGTTTTTCCTAACTTCACAATTTATTTGTTGATTATTTAATATTATCAACTAATAAACTTATCAATTGTATAATTATCGTTTTCGGAATTGTTTATATTTATGTATATTTTCAGTTCTTTGTAATAATTATTTTTAAAAATTTTTTAATCATTCAATAGTTGTATTTCGTTTGTTTTAAATATTTAGCACTTTGCTAGTTCACTATATCTTCTCATTATTTCTATAAGATAAGCCCTGTATCGTTGTTATATTGTAGAAACCTTGCACACCTCCTGCTTCATTTAAAAAATTAAAAAATAAAATGTTATCAATTATATGAATTAACACAAATTTAGAAAATATTTCTTTAAAGCATAATATTTAAAAATTACCTACATGGTCATTGACAGCTGGTGGTGATTATTAAATGAATACAGTGAGCTTTAGTAGACCCTACATTTAGAACAGATACTTTTATTCAGCTGTGTTATTATCCTTGCAAGACATATGGTTAGTTTTTTAGACAAACATTTTCTAATTTCTTAAATTCGTTTCTAAATTTTCTTTTTATTTTTTTCTAAGAAACTAACATTCTGGAAATAATACATAATAACAAGTACGATTTTAGAAAACAAAGTACTTTTCGAAAAAGGCTCTATTGCTTGAAGTGTATTAGAAAAGATGTAATAAAATTATCTTACAGAAAAGACTTTTCAAGCCTGGAAACTATTTTTAAAAATGTAACGAATGAAGTTTTTTCTACTGTTATTGTATATAAAATACTTTTTTCAAACATTTATAAAACTATTTTTTTTCATTATATTTTCCATTTAGAACTTTTATGAAAAGTACTTCCTTATGATGGTAATTTTAAAAGAAGTTCTTTTTAAGGTGAAATATTTAAAAAAGTAACTTTTCATGATGGTTCTTTTACAAAAAGTGTTTTTTCATGATGATACTTTTGTGAAAAGTATTTTTTAAAGATGGTACCTTTATAAAAACATCTTTTTCATTATACAACTTTTATAAAAAGTAGTTTTTCACGATTGTACTTTTAATAAAAGTACTTTTTCATGATGGTACTTTTATAAAAATAATGTTTTAAGATGGTAACTTTATAAAAAATTTCTTTTAAAGATATTGCTTTCTAAAAAAGAACTTCCTTGAGAAGATACTTTTATGAAAAGTACTTTTTAAGGATTATATATTATAAAAATATCTTTTTCATTATGGAACTTTTATAAAAAGTACTTGTTCACGATGGTATTGTTAAAAGAAGTACTTTTTTCATGATGGTACTTTTACAAAAAGTATTTTTTTAAGATGATACCTTTATAAAAAGTACATTTTAAAGATAGTACTTTTATAAAAAGTACTTATTAATTATGGTACTTTTATAAAAATATCTTTTTATTATCAAACTTTTATTAACAGTTTTATTACCCGATGTTACTTTTAAAAGAATAACTTTTTTAGGACGGTACTTTTACAAAAAGTAATTTTTCCAGATGGTACTTCTTTAAAAAGTACTTTTTCAAGATGTTACTTTTATGGAAATAACTTTTATATGATGATAAAAAGTACTTTTTCAAGATAGTATTTTTATAAAAATTATTTTTCAAGATGTTATTTTAATAAAAAGTACTTCTTCAAGATAGTATTTTTATAAAAATTACTTTCCAAGATGTTACTTTAATAAAAAGTACTTTTTTGACAGAGTACTTTTGTAAAAAGTATTTTTTTTTTTCAAAAAGATAATTTAAATTTATAGCTCCAAAACCCTACATAACTACGAGTATGTTCTTCTTGCTCCAAAATTGCAAAAATAACTTTATATATTATTGTTATTATAATTGTTTAAACAAGTGTTTAAAATCATCTTTCAAGTGTAGGATTGTTGCTTAGAAATATCTTTAACTTTGAATCGAAACTCAAGTTGATTTAAACTTTTACTTGCTGTATGAATGACATACACTAGATTGGAATGTTTCTACGTTTTTAATTAGATTTTTATTAATTGTTTTTTTTCTAAGACTTTTATTCTGTAACTAAATATTTATAAATTTTCCAATAATCAGATAAGGAAAAGAAAACACAAACAAGAATGTATTAAAGTTTTTATCAATAATTTGTAAGAGTCAAGAGTTTGGTAGGGAATTTTATCAATATTTTTCAATTCAGACAGCAAGAAAGCAATGATAAATGTATAATATAGGACAAAGTTATTTAATGCTGTTTTTACAAAAAAGAAGCTAATTATTGACTTTGGAACGTTTTTATTAAAAAAAAAAACTAATCAAAACATTTCGTAGTTACTACTCTAAAAGTCAAATATAACAAAGTGATTAACTGCAGTTATTAGGTTTTGTTATTTAAATTTAAAAAAAAATTCGTAAAAAATAAGCGCAAACATCTCTATAGAAAACAAATTTCTAACAAAGGATTGTGGAAGCTTACGAGTCCCATAGCATGTGAAACAACCTAACTCATTAAATGGTGGCAAAAAGTTTAAATTTGTTTATTAAAGAGTTTTAAAAAATAGTAAAAGTCAATTGTATTAATTCGAATAAAAACACAGTACGTTTGAGTTAGTTCTGAGATGAGTTAGTTCCTAAGAATTTGTAATATTGACTGAAACTCATGAGTCTATTGTGTGAATATCACGAGTTATGTTGAAAGATTAAACATACACAATTAAAGTGGAAATTCGGCAATTTATTAAAGAGTTTAAAATAGTGTTTAAAAAATATCTATTCATTTTATTACAAACTGAACTAGTTCATTTGAGTTAGTTCTCTGATCTTGATAAGTATAAAAGCTTTTTCATATGACATAAACCAGTTTTAAGAAAATGAAATGTATAAATTTTTTACTTTGTCATATTGTTTTCCGTTTTATAAGCAAAATAAATTTCCTTAGAAATTTACTATTTATTACCTTAATTACTGTTTTGGAAGTTAGTCTATTATGTTTATTAAGACTTTTCTATGAAAAGTGAATTGCTATTTATATTTAGGCGGCATTATGGCTGCGCAATGTTTTATCATTTAAATATATATTTGTTACCTCTGCTAATAATTTAAAGTTCAAGTTGCTTTTATTTCAATCAGGAGGTGTTAATTTTTCAACTACATGCAGGCCATTTTTTAAGAGTTACAAATGTTTAACACAATCATTGTTTACCTATTATTTTTTATAAATAAATTTAATAATATTTATCAAAGACTTTATTATTATCTTTTCTTTTTTGTTATTAAAAAAGGGGACTTATTTTTTACAATACTTTTTTATAGCCACCCCCTCGCTCATATTTTAAGCACTCAAACTCTGTGACAAAGATAAAAATTAATTATTAAATTTGTTAAAGTTTTCCTGTCCTACCAAATTGTAATGATTTAGAAAAACAGCCCTATTTTAGTAAAAAGATTGATCTTATTTAAAACAAGTTGAAGGCCGGTTTCATACTTTTGACCTGCTACGGCTAAGTACAGAATAATGGACTTAAAATATTGTTTACATAAATGCTGTAATATTTATGTAATAAAAAAGTATACCACAAACTAAAAGAGAAACCGAAGTTAAACAATTAAATAAATGTAATGTTTAGTGTGACATTTTTATTTTTTTTAAACTCGACTCACTTTTGGCTTTATAACTTTTTTATATTAAAGCGATATATGTAGCTGATATTCAAACTGAATTGCTCAGAAAAATAATAAAAATTGTGGAAAAAATCGTTTTTTTTCTCCTAAAGTATTTTTAGCAGGACAGTGTTTCAAACACACAAGCGGCAAAATCAATAAATTTGTCTATTTTCTTTCTACTAGAAATGAAATAAGTTTAGGAAAAGTTTTTGAAATCCTAATATTTGAAAAGTACATAGCTGGTGATTAAAATGTATAGAGTTTATGAAAATTCGAACAATAGGTTAAAGGGAGCTTTAGTACAACCTATACAACCTTTGGTTAGTTTTTTGGAAAAATTTGTATATAATTTTTTTAACTCTTAAGAATTATATTTAGTATGTTTACTTTTTCAAGGAAACTCTTTTCAAATACTGCTTTTGTGAAAAAGTACTTTTCAAAAATGATTCTGTATGAAGAAAAATTGTAATAATATTAACGTTAAAAAAATACTTTTGCAAAGTTTTTTGCCAAAAGCGCTTTTTTTAAGATCATAACATCTTGAAAAATTCACCCCTATCGTGAATAAAAATTCCACATGAAATTTGTTCCCTTTTATTTTTTTAACATTGAATTTTAATAGGAAAAATGTGAAAAGGGAACAAATTTCATGTGGAATTTTTATTCACGTTAGGGGTGTTTATTTTTTATAAAAGTGCTTGTTTTTTAAATGTTGTTTTGATAAAAGTAACATCTTGAAAAATTACTTTCTTAAAAAAGTACTTTTTATAAAAATACAATTGTATTTTTATACAATCAAAGTTTTTGAAAGAAAATAAGAAAAATGAAATTGTATTTTTATAGAAATACAATCAAAATTGTATTTTGTTAAAAAGTATTTTTTCAAAATGTTGCTTTTGTAAGACAGTACATTTTTTAAAAGGTACTATTATAAAAAGTAATTTTTCCAGATGGCACTTTTATAAAAACTACATTTAATTTTTACAGATTACTATGCTAAACTTTTTTATATTTATTATGTTAGAGAAAATTTAATTTTGGCTTGAGTCATTTACATTTACACTACATTTTTAAGATGATACTTTCATAATAAGTCTTTTTTTAAGATGGTACTTTTATAAAAAGTACTTTTTCGAAGTGTTATTTTATAAAAAAAAAGTTCATTTTAAAAAATGTACTCTCACAAAAAGTAATTTTTCCAGCTGGTACTTTTATAAAAACTACATTTTTAAGATGGTACTTTTATTAAAAGTACTTTTTTTAAGATGGTACTTTTATGAAAAGTACTTTTTGAAGATGTTGCTTTTTCAAAAATATGCTTTTGTTATTCTAGTTAAAAAAAAATCGAGTCTATTTTATGGGTCCACATATTAACATTTGGCCGGACAACGGTTTACTGCTACCGTCTTGACTGACTTGTCCATTAATTCAAGTTCTAAAAATTGCCACTTATTTTGTAAGTGTTGTGTGACGGGCTTTATATGAACAATTAATTCTCTAACTCGACACTAATATACTGATATAAATATGAGTGCTCTTTAATATTTTAAAAGTTTTTAGCCTTTTAAAAATCATTTATTTCTTAAGGTATGGTAACACATGGCAAATATTTACTCAAAAAGGTGTAACCACTTCTTTAACACAAATTTGTTTGCAAAAAGCCATATGACTCATTTGAATAAATAAATAAACAAAAAATATATATGTGTGTATTTGAAATTTGTATTATTATTATAATTACAGTAAATAATCTGCTATGTACGACTGACAAACAAACCGGCATAAAAATTATATATTAGCATGGAAAAGAAAACAAAGAATTTATGACTACATAAAAGCATTATTTGAATAATTAACAAAAATTTTATTCAAAATATGGAGGTGTTAAAATGACACTGTTTTTTTCTTACAATTTTGACTTTTTAACTAAAAAAAGGTAAAAAACAATTAATTAAGTGTTCATTTAAAAGAAAAACATATTTTAGTTTCTAAATGTTTGAGAAAGTTCCAAATCGTTTTCATTAAGTACTCCATAAACCAGCCTATAAATTTTTTTTAAACTTTGTAATAAGTCAATATAAAGCTATTCTTTATTTAAAATTTCATGTTTAAATACAGCAGCTTGATAATTTTGAAATATTTAAAACTAACATTATGATTTTGTCTGCTTTTTTTCATATAAATTTGTACAAAAACATTTAGCACTATTCTTAAAATTGAGCTTTGACTTTTCGATTCTTAAACAATGCTTTTTATGTCAGTGTTCACACGTTGCAAGTCTTATTACTAGGATTTTTACATTATTATTGGACTTTCTTTGGCGTTCACATAATCTTAATTACATAGTCTTGTTGTTCAAATGTTTCTTTTTTTATGTCAAGAATACATAAAACTGTGCAACGTCACACGGACTTAAAACAATGTCTCCAAAGAAGCTTTATTTTAAAAAAATTTCAAGCGTAATTGTCGTTCTTTAAGTTTCAAGAATATTCTTTAATAAGATGAGTAATAAAGACTGTAAACGTTGAATGCATTTTTGAAATTGTCGCCTGTCGCTTATGTTGTATTTAACGACCATATATACGAAATCTTCCTTAAAGTAAAGACAATCAACAATATTTTTAATGTAGTCTTCTATTAACTGTTTTTGACGAAAATGTGCGCGACAGAGCCAGAAATGCTTTTTTTTTAAGTAAGCGACATAATCCTCAAATTGTACCTTACATTAAATTTAATGCATGACAAAAAGAGCTACAAAGTTTTGCAAGATGTGATAAAGTCGTAAAAGTTGTGCTACATAACAAAACGAGCGACATGGTTGTACACTTTGTCTTCCATTAAATTCTTGGGACGACACCTTGAGCGACAAAACTTGAATTGAAAGAACCTTTTAGATGTACGAAAAAGGCGTGGGAGTTGTGTTGTCTTTAATTAACTTTGTTTGATGGCATATTTTTTTTTTGACGACAACATCATTCAGCCATATTTAGCAAGTTGCTGTCCAAGCGAGAAAATTCATTAATAAATATGTCCTTCAAATTGTCCTTAACTTCGAAATAGAGTACATTTTGTCACATTTAAATATTAAGGTTAAAACGAGCGCTCATGGAATCGCAGGACTTTGTCTTCCAAATAATCGTTGTTAATAACTATATATTCTTAAAGGTAAGTGACAATCTATTTAAATTTGTCCTCCAATACTTTGTTTGAAGCATCACTGTATTTAAATTATCTTCTATAAAATTTTGTTAAGGACAATGTGAGCGACAATGTTTTGCAATTTAAACTCTATGTAATATAAATTGAGCAACAAAATATTTTATAAATAAACAATTCATTTAAATTATAGTCGTCTTCAAAATAGAGTACAATTTTACTTATTTCCTCAACATTTGGAACTTTGTCGCCTAAAAATATTTAATAAAATTAACGAGGTTGTCGCTTATAACAATGTAAATGTTGTCTTCTATCAACATGAACGTCAATATGACATTGTCGCTTATATAATCATTGAAAGTGAAGGCGTCAAACATTGTCGCCCAAAAAAAAATTGATTAAATGAAGGACATTGGCGCTCATTGCAATGTAAATTTAGTTTTCTGTCAAAATGAGTGACATAAGGACACTGTCGCCTATATAATTCTGAAAGTGAAGGCGTTAAATATTGTCGCATAAAAAATAGCTGATAAAATTAACGATCTTGCCGCTTATAACAATGTAAATAATGTTTTCTTCTATCAACATGAATGTCAGTATGACATTGTCGCTTATATAATCATTGAAATTGAAAATTTATTAAATGAAGGACATTGGCGGTTATTGCAGTATAAATTTAACTTTCTGTCAGAATTATTGACAAAAAAACGCTGTCGTCGAAACTGAAGACTTTAAATATTGTCGCCCAAAAAATAATTGTTAAAATTAACGAGCTTGTCACTTAAAACAATGTAAATATTGTCTTCTACCAAAATGTGTGTCATTAGTATAATGTCGTCCATATAAACGTTGATATTAAATGTTTTCGCTTGAAAAATAATTAATTAAATGAGCGACATTTTCGCTTCTAATCAAATCAAATTAATTAAAATCCGTAACAATACCTTAAACATTTTATTTCCCCTAATCTCTGCTAACAATAATATGTATGAGCGACAATATCGTAAAAGCTGCCTTCGTTTTGCGAAAAAATTACCCACAAATTAGATTATTAACAACTTCAAAAAATAGAGTAGATTTAACGCTAAATCAACGACATTGACGCTTATAATCTTGTCGTTAAAGTGCAAATGTAAAATATTATCACCCAAATAATAGTAAATAAAATTAACGAAATTGTCGCTTAGTTTAATATAAATATTGGTAAGCGACAATAACTTGAAAATTAAATACCTTCTAACTTCTTCAACAATAAGCTGAGCGAACATTTCTTAAAAGTTGTCAGCTTATAACTTTTTTCCGCCACAAATCGTTAAGAACAATATTGACAATATTGTCGCACAATAGTCAAAAATAGTTGACGGTAAAGTATTAAAGAATGTCGCACAGTGGGGGAATTTGAAAAAAAACGGGAAAAATATGTGTCGCTCATTTGTGTTTTATGATGTTATTTTCTTTTAAAACTACAAAACGAGTAATTAGGTTTTGAAAATAGTCTGCTTTTAAATTATTTTTAATGGAAAACATGAGCGACAAAGACATTTTGTCTTTTAAATGTATGTTAAATTTTCAATTACGTGCAAAGAGAAGATATTATCGCCCAACATAATTGTCACTGTTTTAAAGTCCTGACAAATTTTCACAACATTTGTTGAAGAAGATTTGAAACTGCAGATTCTCTTTAAAGTTCTTCTATGATCCTATGCCTGTAGTTGAGAAAATGTTTTACAGAAATGGACTTGTCTGGTAGTTCCTAGCTTCTGGAAGGAAATTGTATGTACTTTTTACAATGTTTGAAATACAGGGACAGCATGATTGCTTACTTGTCATTATCACGGTTTAGATGACATTGTCACAAGTGTCGACTTGGAAGGATTAGAATTTGTTACATAGCTTAACTAAAGTGTTTTTGAAATTCGTTTTACACTTTTAATTTAAAAACACTGCCTCCAAAATATGACAAATATGGCTTAACTTGTAAAAACAAAACTTGTTCATAAGAATTAATTAATAGTCTTATATGTATGTATGTACTTGTAACTTAAAATATTATCTAATATCTAATATAAACACAAACATATTCTCATTAATATTTATTGTTTTCGGAGAAAACACTTTGCTTTTTAATAAAACAGAAATCAGGAAAACTAAATGACAAAATTAAATTTCTTTTGAACTGATGGAAGTGTATAGGGGGGTCTCGACGGCAATGAGCAATAGTTCGGAATATAGATAAATTATTCATAAAACTATTTAACACCACAAATAGGGCCAAGACTCATACAAAATGCGTAAGAGAATCTACGTAAATGAGACTTTTAAAAATAAAAGAAACAGCAATAAATATTGCTGACTTATTTTGCGGAAAGATAAGTTTTATATTATATTTATTGCAGACAGACAGACATGGTTTTGAAAATGAAAATTACTAAGTAACATAATTAAAATAATAATGTACGAGTATATACAAATTAATGATTGAACTATAAACATTACTAACAAAAACAATTTGTGATAAGGTTAAGCTGCCAGTATGAGTCATAAATATTAAAAAAGTTGAAAACAGAACACGAGGAAATCTTTGTAATATATTTCAAATAAATGATAACTTAATAATATTTACTAAATTAGAGTAAAAAAAAAACTTATTATATGTAGCTCATTTAGATTTAAAATAGTGTCACAAGAAGTGCGTTTTCATCATTTTTTTATTTTTAAAAAAAAATTCAAATTATGACTATAATTCACAAATATTTCAACTTTATCTAATAGATAACATTATAAGCCAAACCAAAAAAAACAAAGTAAACATTGACATTTAATTTTTATATTCATATTTCGTAAAGGAATATTCAAAGTTTATTGGAAGCTTTTGTCAAAGTTTGGGCAAGGAAACTTTTAGCTAATAAAGTAGTTATAAATTTATTATATTATCTATATAGAATATGTTTCCTATAACTAAAATATTGAAATATAATCATTATTTCAATATACAGTGGGAAGCAAAACTGTCCGGATATTTTGCATTAAAAAAGGAAGCCTTTGGATGTGCTCATGCGGCCTATGCCATTAATATTCTTTTCCATCAGACTGGTATCGGGTTGACTTTCATTTCGTCGCTCCAAATAACCCGTTTTAAGTCATCTACTGTCCAATTATTGTGGGTTTTAAAGAAATGAAGGCATCTGTTCACATTTCTATCGGAAAGTGCTGGCTTATTCTTTTTCACACTGGCCACTAAACCAATTCTATTTAAAGCACGTCTAACTGTCCAGAAACTGACATCCTTATCAATACTTTTTGCAGCATTTTTCGGGGTCTTGATGCCCTTATTATGTAGCAAACGTTCAATCTGCCGGGCATCACCATCAGAATGCAGTCTTGATCGACCCCCTTGGTTATTATTGCAAGCTACATTACGCTGTTGTTTTTATATCATTTACCGTAGATTAACTTAAATTTAATTTTTTAGCAATTTTACGGCATGAAATTATATCATTTTGCAACCAATTTATCACATTGTTTTCAATATCAGTTGGCGTTTTTCTCATTTTTAAAGATATTTTTTTTTTTAAATAAACTTCATCACTTCACAGGTCAAGCAATAATGCACAAATAGAGCAATAAAAGCTTGATAACGAGATCGCAACAAGCAAAAAAAAAACCAACGGGTCAAACATTTTAACAGAGCAATATCGTGATAATGTTTATTTCTTGTACTGTACAAAAGTGTCCGAATAGTGATTTTTTTTTTATTTTATTTTTATTTTTTGCAGCAATTTATGAGTTTTTAGAATAAGGTTCAATTGAATAAAATATATATATATATATTTGTATTATTTTCATTACCTTACTTCCTTAATGCAAAACATCCGGACAGTTTTGCTTCCTACTGTATAGTTTTATACAGTATCCCAGAAACATTTTTAGAATAATTAGTTCTAGTAGGAGAATTATCACAACCATTTCAGATTATTTAATAACTGCCTAAGAGCTAATGGTGGTGCTATTGCTTCTAGTGGTTTAAGTGGTCGTCTAGGTTTTGAGGAACTTTATTATGAACTTAAAGTACTTCTAAAGAGTGTTCTGGGAACCGGTTCTTTGTTACTAGTTTTGATCACTTATTAGTTACTTATTATTAACCCGTCTTTACATAATTTTTTCTTCATTAGTGAAATAAATCAAGGTGATATTCATTCATGTCCAAAATTAAAGGAAAAATTGTTAAAAACAAATCTTAAGGTATGGTCACACTTGGCAAGTAGTTGCCGAAACAGACGTAACCACTAAATAAAATATGTTTGAGCTCGTTTATTTATTTAAAACAACTTCGTTTATTTAGGACAAGAAACAACAAACATTTAGTTGGTTTAGTTTTGGATGAGAAGGGAAAAGAGAATAAAAGTGGTAAAAACTTGACGGTACTAGTCAATTTTTTTTTACTTGCTTTTGTTTTTTTTCTTTCATGCATATGGATTTGCATGAAAAAGTACGAAAATAGAATTGACGTGTGTAAAGGAAATGGCAAGTTCAAAAGAGAATTGAAAAAAAAAACTGGTCAGCTAATATTGAAGAGTGTAAAACAAGACTTACTTTGTTCACAAAAATATCTCTAAAATTAATTTTAAGTACCAATTTTTTCTTTAAATGAAAGATTGTACAAACTATTACAAAATTTTGATTTGAAATAATTTATTTATATGTTTAATTTTCTTAACAAAATATTGCCATTAACTTTGTTTACAAAAAAAATGCTTAACAAATTGCTATTATTACCAATTTATTTATCATTAAATGTTAAAATTATTCAAAACTATTCATTGCTAATAAGTTTACAAAAATTATATTTTACATATATGGAAAAATGTTAAAAATCAAGTTTTCTAAAAATTTATGCTAAATCACATTAAACAATTTATTTATATTTTTCTACTTAAAAACAATACGCACACAATAAATTTAAATAAGTATATTAAATACTGCTTAAAAGAAATTTTTAAAAATCATTGTTTTCACTGAAATACATAATACATAATACATAGTTTTAATTTGTACGAGTATTTCTGCCACACAAATTTTAGAAACAATTTTTATTTGCATTTTGCATAAAAGAAAAACAAATAAAATTATTATTTTTTTTTTTAATTTTCAAAAGAAATTCTTAGAATTCTTACTTAAGTCATGGCATAAATTTATACATTTCATTGCTACAACAAAAATATTGTATATATGAAAATTTACATGCCTACCATGTTGCCAGCGACTGGTGTTAGTAAGAGAGAGTGTGAGAGAGAGGGAGAAAGAGTCTTTATCAATCGTGTCTGAAAGGTTCTCAGAGGTGCATTAATTTTTAAAGATTTGTTTTTGTTTTTTTTTTTGTATTTAAAGTAGATTCTTAAAATATTATTAATGTTTTAATTTGTATTGAGTGTAATGTGTAGGCTTTTTGTCTATTCTTGGTTTATGTTGTAAGATAAAATGACTATCCTTGAGTTAGTATAAAAGTAAAGGTAACTGTAGCGTTTTAGGCTATAAAAAAACGCTAGAAAAAATAGTTCTAATTGAAATTTTTATTTATTTACATATGTATATGAAAGCTTTGTGCTATTAAAAACTGTTGAAACTTATTGATTTCCTTCATATATATACTATGAGCCTCAAAAGTGAGTAATTGCTGTGTATTATTTGATTTTTTTTTTAGGATAAAAAAAACCTGCTACATTTTATATTAATTGAAATTTTTATTTCATTATATGAAAGTAGACAGAATTATAAGCGCTATTCACAAGATTGTGCAATTGATATTGCATCATTGCATTTACAAAAATGTTAAGCATATTTTTGCTTTTACTGTGTATTTTATTAGTGTAGAGCAAAAATATGCTAAACCTTTTTGCAAATGCAATACCATTTGCACAAGATTGTGAATTGCGCTAATAATTCTGACATATTTGATTTTTTCAACAACTATTTTTAATCAATAACAGTCAAAACTAAAAGCTTTAAAGAGTAAACTTCTTAGGCAGCATTAGAAGATTAGTTATTCCATCAATGATTTTAGCTGGAAATTTTGTGTGCCTAGAAGCAGTTGAGCAATTTTTATTATTTATTCTTTTGTATTCGTTATTAAATATAAAAATCAGTTGGAAGCGTTGCTGTAAAATGTTTCATTTCTCAAATTTTATATTTTCCAGTTTCTTTCGAATGATCAACCATAGAACTATTTAAAAATGCTTTGGATAAAAGAAAAACTGCTTGATAATCGTTTTTTGTATTCACTATTAAATAACAAATTCTTTATTTATAAAAATTAATTTCTAAAATTTGTTAATTTTCATAATGAATTACATTGTATTATTCAACTTTGTCTTTAAACATCAAACTTATATTTAAATTGGTTTCAAATTGTTTCCATAAAGTTATTTTGCATTTAATAGCACCAGTCTAAAATCAATGTACCACTTGTTCGCAGAAGACTTTCTAGAAGTTCTTAAGAACCACCAGTGCTCCACAAATAGCATTCTAGCAGTAATTTCAATATCCTTACTTCCAAGGCAGAAATTTAAAGAATATGAAATAGTTGAACTAGTTATTTTAAAATATGTTTAACAAAATGTCCTGTAATTGAGTTTTAATTAAATTAATGCTGTCTTAAATTTACGCAAGTTAAAGGCATGTATAAGTAGACATCACTGTTTTTTTAAACAGCATGAGCAAAGTAAATGCAAAAACACAAAAACCTAGAAAAACAAATCAAATAAAAATTCAATTGTAAATTGTTTTGCTGTTGTTGTTGTTGTTGCTGTTTTCTAACATAATAATATATTCAATACAATTATTTAACTGTAAACCACTACTTACAAACAATATGATTAAACGAAAGAGCTCTCTCTTTCTTTCTATCTCTTTCCCTTTATTCTATAAATCATACGTAAGTAGGTCCGTATAAACATGTGAGTGAGTATTTATTCAAGTGTATGCGAGTGTTTGTATTTCTATTATTATTTTGACGTTTTGTATCATTTGATTTTAGCGTTTATAAAATTTTCTCTAGCCAAGTGGCTGGTGGCAATTTTGCAAATGATTGAATCAAAACGAAATTAAACGAACGAGCGAACGAACGTCAAGCAGGCAACGTGTGTGTTGTATTTAAATAAAAATTAATTTAAAAAAGACGCCGGAATTGTTTTTAACGCTTGAAACCTTTAAAATATTTTAATAAATTTCTTTAACAAAATTTTTAAAAACGAAAACAAAACGAGTTTGAAACCGTGAATCTATTAAAAATAGTGAAACAAATTAATCTAAATAAAATTTTACTAGTTAACAATTAAATATTAATAAAATTGTTAGTTTAACGAAACCAAACAAATCTAAACGCTACATTTAATGTTTATCTTAAAGTAAATTAATCTTGAAAATAAATTAATATTAATTAATTCAATTAGTTAAAAATCTAAAATAAAGGTATTAAAAACGCAGTAAACAAATAAAAATTATGTATATTTTAATGGAATCTACAAATAATAAAAACTTGTTAACTCTTAATATTTGCAAGAATTTTTGTTGAATATTTTAAAACAACTTCATGAAAATTGATTTGTTGTGTGTCATTTATTTAAAAATGCGGCAAAAAAAAAATAATGAAATAAAAATATACAAGATATTTTTATAAACACTAGCAGAGGAAAGATGCTGACGAATATGTGCTAAATATGTAAATAAGAACAGTTATTGAAAAGAATTAAATCTTAAAATGAATTTCTTTCAAAAAATTTAAATCAAAAATGTGAATTTCTGATTAAACTAGCAAAGAAACCTCTGGAAAGAAAAACTGTTAATAATAAAATTTTGTATTTTTACATACATACATATGTACATACATACGAGTATATATGTACAATGGCTCACATTGAAAGTCGGGCAAACTGTTTGTAAAATATTAAACCTTATTTGAGAAAAGACAGATTAGGATTTTTTTACAATTTTTTTCAAAATGAAATAAATTATTTATTATTAAACATAAACACAAATAAATATGGTATTCTACTTAACCAAAATAACTAAAAAAAACCTTAATAGTATGATCACATTGAAAGTCGGTCAGATCAATAAATTCAATTATTTATAAGATATTTAGTATTTTGTTGAGTATCCTTTTTGATTCTCGACAGCTTGGAATCTTTTTGAAATCGATTCAACCAGTTTTTTGCACACATCAGGACTTATTTGGTTCCCTTCTTCTATTAAGCTGAGCTCGTCTTTACTGGTCCGAGCTCATCCCATAAATGCTCGATTACGTTGAGGTCTGGACTTTGCGCATGTATTTAGAGGACTTTAATGGACAAATTCACAGTCTTTAGTTAGCTAATGGCAAAAGCTTAACTAATGATTCTTTATTCGCAATGCTTAGTTTGCCATAAGAATATCAAGTAATAGTTAAACAATAGTTAGTATTTTAGTTTATCAATGGTTAACTAATAACCGAGAATTCGGCCATAAGTCAATTACACAACAACCAGTTATTCGCTACAATGGTAATATTTAAAGTTATTGGCAATCCCCCATTTATGAGCACTTAGTTTAACATTTGCTTTCAAAATTTCAAGATACATATTTTTACACCGGAAGCAGCCATGCAATCCCACACCATCACTGACAAGCCCCCGTGCTTTACAGTTTTCTTAATATTTTTAGGGCAAAACTCCTTATTAGGTTTACGTTACACATAACGCCGGCCATCGGACCCAACTAAATTGAATTTGCTTTCGTCCGTTAAAAGAAACTGTAAATTTTGAAACTACTGACTTGCCCGACTTTGAATCTGAGCCATACAGTGGCTCACATTGAAAATATAACAAAATTAGCTAAGAATTTTAAATTAGAATTTAATTAATTTTTATCTAATACATAATAATATTTGCTGTTAAAATAACAATGAAAACAATTAATTTATTTCTCAAATATTCATATTTTGAACAAATATTTTATATTTTCACATATTTTGAAAATATGTATAATAAAATTAGTTGGAACATTAAGTTCTAAATTAAAATTATAATTTTCCAATACATGATGACATAAGCTACTGAAATATGTGGAAACAGTTTAATTGTCTCAATATATAGGAGGGCAGTTCGGAAACTTCTTAGCCTAGCACAGTAAGAGAATAGTTAGTTTTTCAAAAACATTTTTATTTTTCAATATATTCTTCTGCAACCTCAATACACTTGATTAAAATAGTCTTCCTTAAGGCCTCCAAAATAGTGGTTTAGAACTCTAATTGCATCTTCATTTGAGGTAAAACGCTTGCTAGCTAGGAATTTCTTCAGATTTGGGAACAGGTAAAAGTCACTGGGAGCTAAATCAGGTGAATAAGATGGGTGGTCAAGCAACTCGTTGATTTTAGCCATTGTTAAAACACTATTGTGCTCTGGTGCATTGTCTTGATGAAAAATTATTTTTTTGTGTTGTAAGCCAAGACGTTTTTCTCGAATTTTTACATTTAATTGATCCAAAATGTTGCAATGTTACTCTGAATTTATTGTTTTACGCTTTTGCAGATAGTCAATCAATAAAATACTTTTATAGTCCCAAAAAAAACCGCTGACATAACCTTACCAGCCGATTGAATTGTTTTCGCCTTCTTTGGGGCACTTCCTCCAGCTTCAATACATTGCTTGTATTGTTCTTTTGTCTCTGGCGTATAGTAGTGGATCCTTGTCTCATCGACTGTTATGAAACGACGCTTAAAATCCATTTGATTTTTCTTTAAACGATCGAAACAAGCTTGAGAAATTTTCATTCTTATGCGTTTTTGGTCGACTGTTAACAAATGCGGCAGCCATCTTACGGAAAGCTTTTTTATCTGTAGTTCTTTATGCAAAATTAAATGGACTCGATCATTTAAGATGCCCATGATATTACCTATTTCACGCACCATTTAATCATGCCCTTTGGCTACAACTTCTGTTGTTGTTGCTGTTTTTGAACGTCCACTATGTGGTTCATCCTCAATGCTTGTACGGCCACGTTTATGAAGGAACACTTTCAACCAACACATTTACCATATCATTATGAATTTCTTGTCCCGAGAAACGTTTTTTATTTAGATATTCAATGACACCACGAAATTGTCAAAAAATCGCGAATTCGTCTTTTTTGAACAATTGTTTTGTATGAAGTAGTTGGTTGCTAGATCGAAAAGAAATTTAACACAGATGGAAGAGTCCACAACACTTAACTTTTTTCTGTTTATACCATTAGTGTATTTAAAAGACTTTCATGTCAAATCCCAGTTAGTTCTGAACGCAGTGTTGCCAGAAAATGAATTTCAAAATATGCTAAAACTTGAAAAACTAAGTGCTAAAATGTTCTACAGAAGAAAAAAAAGTGCTAAATTTTTTCAATGTAACAATACAATGTTTATTTCAAATGTTACAAATATAAATTATAGTTTTTTCTAATTTTGTTCATAACAATTGTTGACTTGTTTTAATAGATTACATTTCATATATCAATTCAAAAATTTCCGTGTTCATTTACCTACCACACCGAAAGAAATTTAGTTGAAATATTAATAAAAGTTATTTTTTAGCATTTAGCAAAATTTTTAAAAATTTCAATGCATTTTCGAAAAACAAAATGCTAAATCTAGCACTGAAAGTGCTAAAATGGCAACACGGTCTGAACGCTTCTTCTATACTTTTGACACTGGCAGATCCATGTCTGCTTCAAAGTTTTCTTTTGTTTTAAATAGCTTATTTTGATACGAAATTTCATATTGGCATTTCTTACAAATGGTGCGGTAATTTTTTTAACATTAGTTTCTCTGGTCACAACAGATCCTTAATAAAAATTTTATTTATTCTTCATTTTCATTCATTTTTACTGGTGGTCCTATTATTTGTATAGAAAGGTGTTTAAGAAATCGCTATATTGGCCACACTGTTATCGATCAACCATAAAGCACTAATTAGAGGTTTTTTTTTCAAACATCTTCTCTAGTGTTTTCCGGTATAACAAAATTGTCAAAAAATCGCGAATTCGTCTTTTTTGAACAATTGTTTTGTATGAAGTAGTTGGTTGCTAGATCGAAAAGAAATTTAACACAGATGGAAGAGTCCACAACACTTAACTTTTTTCTGTTTATACCATTAGTGTATTTAAAAGACTTTCATGTCAAATCCCAGTTAGTTCTGAACGCAGTGTTGCCAGAAAATGAATTTCAAAATATGCTAAAACTTGAAAAACTAAGTGCTAAAATGTTCTACAGAAGAAAAAAAAGTGCTAAATTTTTTCAATGTAACAATACAATGTTTATTTCAAATGTTACAAATATAAATTATAGTTTTTTCTAATTTTGTTCATAACAATTGTTGACTTGTTTTAATAGATTACATTTCATATATCAATTCAAAAATTTCCGTGTTCATTTACCTACCACACCGAAAGAAATTTAGTTGAAATATTAATAAAAGTTATTTTTTAGCATTTAGCAAAATTTTTAAAAATTTCAATGCATTTTCGAAAAACAAAATGCTAAATCTAGCACTGAAAGTGCTAAAATGGCAACACGGTCTGAACGCTTCTTCTATACTTTTGACACTGGCAGATCCATGTCTGCTTCAAAGTTTTCTTTTGTTTTAAATAGCTTATTTTGATACGAAATTTCATATTGGCATTTCTTACAAATGGTGCGGTAATTTTTTTAACATTAGTTTCTCTGGTCACAACAGATCCTTAATAAAAATTTTATTTATTCTTCATTTTCATTCATTTTTACTGGTGGTCCTATTATTTGTATAGAAAGGTGTTTAAGAAATCGCTATATTGGCCACACTGTTATCGATCAACCATAAAGCACTAATTAGAGGTTTTTTTTTCAAACATCTTCTCTAGTGTTTTCCGGTATAACAAAAGCTGGCATTGTATTGCTCTAAACGGGCATAGACATTTGTTTCTAATTTAAACACTTGAAATCTTCTTGAATTGTTTTATAAATTACAATAATTAGTAAACAACAAACAGATTTATACAGCCACTTTAAAATGCAAAACAAAACCACAGATTTAAATATAAAAAAAAACAAAACAATTCAATTGCAATGAATGAAGAGAAAGGAAGAAAACATTTAAAAGAAGGGAACAAATGCCAGCAAATATTTATAAGAAAGAAAAAATAATTAATTTCACAAAACTGAGAAGGAAATTATGAAAACAATAACAAATATAATTAGAATTATCTTTAAGTACTTAAAGCTCTCCATATAAAACAAGTAAGAGTGCTATATTCGGCTATGCCGCATCTTATATACCCTTCACCTTTGTTGTGGATACATATATACATATTATTTTAATACACTTTGTTTGATAGTTTTTTTTGATGAAATTTTCAGAGGTTGTCTTGGATTTTTGCTCATATCTCTGTTATTTATGGAGGGATTTTGCTGATTTTAAATAGCAAACTTCTCGAAAGCATGTCTGACAGAATTATTAAAGATTTGGATCTCGAATATATCTGGGGACTTCAGAAAATTGATTTCAAGAGACAGATAGACAGACGGACAGGCTTAATAGACTCTGCTATCTATAAGGATCCAGAATATATATACTTTATAGGGTTGGTAAATTATATTGTGGAAATTACAAACGGAATGACAAACTTAACAGAAAAGAACAAAGAACAGAAATTTAAACAAATTTATACTAGAGAGATACAACGCATACATTTGCACACCTTTTGAAAATGAATTGAAGCAATTTAAAAACAAATTGAAATGATAGATAGAACAACGTAGGAAAGAAATAAACAAATACGAGTAAAATTAAAATAATAAACCCACAGAACATAAAAATGTTTCACTAAATTAGTTGGAAATTCACATTGAAAGCGTTAAAACCTATAACTAAGTTATGTAGCCACGTAAAGGGGAAAAGGGTTTTCGAAAAACATAAAAACACAATAAAATTTTAAGTGGATTTTAAAACCGCATATTAAACAAAAATTTAGTAATTGTAATTGTAATTGAAATACAAACAACAAAAATTTACAAAAATTACCTTTTTGTGTGCGTGTGTGTGTGTGTGAATTTATTGAATAAAAGAGTTTTCTAGATTCCCCTGATAACAACAGGCTATACAAAGAAGTATTAACAAAATAAGAGAATTAATAGAAAAAAGCTAAATAAACAAATAAACAAAAGAAATTATTAATTATAATTAATTACAAAAAGTAATACATACATAAATACCTCTTTAAAAGTATACAAATTTAGTTAAATAATTAATACCTCACCGAAAAAAAAGACATATTTATTAAGAATTATTTATTTATTATATGTATTAAAACAAAAATAAATAAATAGAAAATTGTGCTCAAAAATCATATTAATTGCTTTCAAATATCCGCAATAACTACAACGTTAGTATTTTCTAAAAAGAAAACACGCCAAATAAACCACTACTTAACAAAAACGCTAAAAAGGAATTAAGCAACTGCTAACCAGGTTTGTTCTTTTTTCAACACTACTCTTATTTTATAATAATTCTAAGAATTTTTATTTTAAATATTAAACGCCCACTTATTTAACTAAACAAAATGTCTTTTGATTTAATTTTCCGGCCAAAGTCGCCAAATATAATTTCAGTTTAAGACAGTGAGTATCACAATAGAAACAAATATGTTTTTTTTGATTCATTTCTAAACATATTTTCACTTTCAAATTAAGAAATGTTTGAAGCTAACAAAAATGTTTACTTATACACAATTTAAGGCCTAATATATACAGCAAAAACTGTTTGTTAATTGGTACTCATTACCTGCTGCATTACTCTGTAATGAGTGCTTGTTATTTCCTACATTATAAAATTATAGTTTCCTGATTCATTTCTATACATATTTTCGTTTTTAATTTAACAAATTTATAAAGTTAAGCAATTATTTTATTTGGTTAATGCAGCAGGTAGTTCTACTCACTACTAGCGCCAACACCCATTAATGCATTACTCTGCAGTAAGCATTAAGTCTAACTTTGATTTTCAATTATTTTTTAATGTCTTGCCAAATATTTCCTAATTTTACAAAACTGTTTCATTTATGTGTATTAGAATTAAGGGCTACACAGGTTCAGCAAATATTTATTGAAAATTTCTACTCACTACCTTCTGCATTACTCAGTAATCAGTGCTTGTAAATAACAACGCCTAATGTAATAGTTTTAAAAATTTAATTAACTTTCTGTAAAGCTGAGCAAATGTTTTGCTAAAGCCATAAAACTGTTTAATTTATATTAGAATTTAAGGCTACACTTGCCCAGCAAATTTTATGTTGATAATTCCCACTCACTACTTTCTGGATTACTCAGTAATCAGTGCTTGTAAAAAACAATCTCTGGTAAAATATTTAAAATATTTAAATAGTTTCTTAAACTTCCTGTAAAGCTGAGCGAATGTTTGTTTAAATCACGAATTTAAAATATACACAGCTAAGATTTTTTGCTAATACCTACTCACTACCTGTTGCATTACTCAGTAATCAGTGCTTGTAAATAACAACGTCTAATGTAATAGTTTTAAAAATTTAATTAACTTTCTGTAAAGCTGAACAAATTTTTGTTTAAATCACAAAAATTTTAGATTAATATTGGAATTAAAAATATAAACAGCTTAGAATTTTTGTTAATGCCTACTGCCTACCTATTGTATAACGCAGTAATGCATTACTCTTCAGTAAACAAAAATCTCTAACTATGAATTTAAATTATATTTTAACAAACTGTAGAGATTGCCAAATGTTTACTGAAGCCACAAGACTGGTTAATTTACATTAGAATTAAACGCTACTTGCCCAGAAAATATTTGTTGATAATGCCTAATCACTACCTGTTGCATTACTCAGTAATCAGTGCTTGTAAAAATCAATGTCCAGTGAAATATTTTTGAATAGTTTCTTAAACTTCCTGTAAAGCTGAGCGAATGTTTGTTTAAATCACGAATTTAAAATATACACAGCTAAGATTTTTTGCTAATGCCTACTCACTACCTGTTGCATTACTCAGTAATCAGTGCTTGTAAAAATCAATGTCCAGTGAAATATTTTTGAATAGTTTCTTAAACTTCCTGTAAAGCTGAGCGAATGTTTGTTTTAATCACGAATTTAAAATATACACAGCTAAGATTTTTCGCTAATGCCTATTCACTACCTGTTGCATTACTCTGTAATCAGTGCTTGTAAATAACAATGTCTAATATAATCTCTTTCAAAAAAATTTTTTTTAACTTTCTGTCAAGCTTAACAAAATTAAGCCACATAACTGTTCCTTTATATATAAGAATTTAAGATTACCCAGTAAATAATTGCTGATAATGCCTACTAACTACCTGCTGCATTACTTGGTAATGCATACTTGTAGTGTAAAATAAAAAAAAATGTTGCTAAGTAGTGCACAACAATCTCTAAATTACTGACACCTTTTTACATCCTTCACTACTGTTAAGTAAAAACTGTAGGTCACATAAACTTCGGCCGCACTACAGCAGCTGTTTGTTAAAACCTGGGCTATTTGCTACACTTACAATTTTTCAGTGATTTTTATTTTATACAAATCGATTGGAATATATTTGTACATGTGCTAAGTAATAAGTAATCGAAATAAAAAGAAAATGCTGTCTAAATTTTCTGATAATCTAAAATTTTCGAGTTCAATGTTTGCAAAAAAGAAGCTAAAACTTCCAAAAAGTACTGTAAATTATGTTCTAGAACGATAAACACCAAACTTAATTACAAATCTTAAACAAAAAGGAAACAAAAATTTTATCAAAAGAAACCAGAAACTAACTGAATTCAGTCAAGCAAAATCAGGCACTCTACCGCAATTAAAACCACTAGACAGCATTTCTAAAAGGCTGAATGTAAATTTAACAAATCTAAAGGAGTATGCAAGTAAGTTTAAGTTGTGAAGATTTATGTCATAAACCCTCCAGGGTCGGCGTTATTAGGGCTCAAAGCAGGCCCCTTTTGACATAACTTTTTTAATGCGGCCAGTTTTATTTGTTTTTTTTTAAGATTTCAAAGATTTTTATATCTTTTAGGTTTTTAAAAATCATGCTTGTAAGTTGTATTTGTTTGTTTTAGTTTTCAAAATATGTATTAAAATTTGAAAATAAAAAATTTTAAAATTTTGCCATATTGCAGAGGTTTCTTAATTTGAATTTTATTCCTTTAAAATTATTGCAGTTAATTAAATATTAAAATCATTCTAATCATATATCTTGTCTAAGTCCAAAAATAAACTATTTTTAATTTTAAAATTCAAAAAAATTTAAAATTTTTTTAAAATAATTCAAATTTAAATTTTTTTTAAATTTTGGGGTAAAAAGATGCTTTAACTCATTTTTATTAAAAATAAAACTGTTTTTAGTTTATAGTTTTCTGAAAGCTATCTTTACAGAGCTCATTTTATTTTTGTATTAAAGTCTTTAAAAAAATTTTCAAATATGTTGCTCTTGCGTCGTTCCCAATTTAATCTATTTTTACAAAGTTTTTTCAAATTATTATTGACCAATATTAAAACTTTAGGTTTTATGTTTTTAACTCCCAAAGTTGGAATTGAAAAACGCTAAGCAGTCTTGAAAACCTTTATGTCTTCCTTATGTATTCTTAAAGTAGTGCACTAGCTGCAAAATAATATGGGAAAAAATTGTATAAAATCTTATTTTCGGGATTTTCGTTTAATTTATGACACCGGATTTTATGTGAACAATACTTAACTAATAACTAACTAGGTTTTTTTTTAATATTTGCTTATTTGTAATGAGAAACAATTTCATGTGAACACCTAGTTTTTCAATTATTTTTCAACATCCTGCAAGTAGATTTGTAATTAGAAACAAAAAACAAGTTTCAAATGTCCATTTTATTAATAATGGGCTTCATTTGACCTTGACCTTACCATTCTCAACAACAGCATCATCAACAACAAAAACATTTGCGCAAATTCAATTCAAACAATTTAGAATTTTGAAAATGTAAATTTCAATACTTATGGCTATTTGAAAATTTCTGCCAAAATCTAGTTGTAAATACAAACAAACAAATAAACATAGTACGTACATATGTATGTAGGTATGTATGTACATACGAGTACATACTACATACATACTAACATATTTCCCAAAACAACGTGCACACATGAAATTTAAATACAAACCCAAAAATAAAAACAAACAAAATTAATTTTAAGAAATTTAAAATTTTATACGAAAGAAAAAAAAAATAGAAACAAAACGTCAACAAGCTATTTTTAAATTTAATTTAAAAGACATGTGTAGAAATCAAAAAAAAAATCGTGATAATGAAAAAATGTTCATAAAATTGAGAAATCATAAATTATGTTCAGCCGCTAGTTGAAAGTGTCAAAATTATAAAAAAAATTGAGTCATTGAACTGTTGCGTGTGTTTTCAAACGCATACAATTTTAATTTTTTGTTGTTGAAATTTTCATTATGATTATTATTTTATTGTATGGGAGTAGGTTTATGAAAAACAGTGAGAAATAGTTTGGTGCCAGTTATACCGCAGTTTTTAATACTATAAATAGTTTTAAGAGCTACACTTTATAATGAGGGTAGTCTAAGTTCTGGATCAAGTTAAATAATTAAAAACATATTTATATAACTATAAAATAAAATAAAATTAATAAATAAAATACAAGGCCAAGAAAATTAACAGAGAACTAGTTACGTGACTGGTTCTTCGGGGATGTGTCTGATTTTATGACTTTAACATGAAGGTTAGCTTAAGATGAGTTTAATTGACATGATTTACATAGACCATGTTACAAATAATGCAACCAAACCAAAGAAATATATAAATTCCAAACAATTTAAACATAACTATATAAATGATGTTGAAACGAATCGAGACAATACTCACTACCTCTTGCATTACTTAGTAATGAGTGGTGCTTGCTAGTTTCTATCAATTCGCTGACTAGTTCTTTGGGGGGTATGAACAACCTAAGCTGAGGTAAATTGACATCATCTAGAAAAAATTGTTTTTATACCCTACACCACCATAGTGGGGAGGGTATATTGGATTTGTGCTGATGTTTGTAACGCCCAGAAATATTGGTCCACCTTAAAGTATACCGATCGACTCAGAATCACTTTCTGAGTCGATTTAACGATGTCCGTCCGTCCGTCCATCTGGCTGGCTGTCCATATAAAGCTTGTGCGCAGATTACAGGTCGCAATTTTGAAGATATTTCGATTAAATTTGGTACGTGATATTTTTTCAAGGATGGATGGGATTGAAACTGGTGTTAGCCTTAAAGTGTCTGTTAACTAACGTGAACTTCAATCCTCAAATAAGAATTTTTTTTGCATAAGGCTGATAATGTTTTAAAACTTCATTGCTGAATAGTTAAAAATAAGACGTTAGCTATAGAATAAAATAAGCAGCGTTGTCAACTTGGTGCTTTTTTAATTTTTAATTTTTTTTGTGTGAAAAATTTCTTACTTTGTGTGCGGTGCGATTTTTTTTTTTTTTTGTTAATTTCGGTGCGTTTTTTAATTTTTCCTAAAATTTTATGAAATCCTTCTGTTTACTAATTTTTAATCGCAGCTTTTTAATAATTCATTATCATGAAATCTTTACGATGAAAAAGGACCCTATTTAATGCATTTTAAATACGAATGTATAAATGAATTCAAACTATCAAATTTGTTACATGAAGATTATTGCTAAAGGTGAATAGGGTGAAAATTGTTGTTGGAAAATAAAATTCACTTTTTAAATATTGAAATAAAAATTCTTGTATAGCCTGATGGTTTGGTCTACTCAACTCAGACGAACAACCAGGGTTAGAGTCCCAGTGGAACCCTGAAAAATTGTTTGGAAAAAATTCAAATAAAAGTAGGTACTTAAAATAGAAAACAAAAATAATTAAAAAAATTACCAAATATGTACTGAAATTAGCCCTTTTTACCAATTAGTACTAATGAAGTACTCGTTTATTTAAAAAAAAGTCTTTTACTATTTTTACTTCTACTATTAATCGTTGATCTACTTTTAAAAAGTTTTATAGAGAATTTATGAAATTAAAAAATGTAAAATTTATTAAACAAACATTTTAAATAAAAAAGGATTTCTAAACTAGGTGCGTTTTTTTAAATGGCGCGTTTTTTTCTCCATTTTGTAGCGTTTTGAAATTTCAAAATAAGTTATAATAAGTATTATATCTCTGTCCACTAAATTCTGTACATTTGGTATTAATCTTTAGTTTTTTTTTTTAACCTTTTTTGATTTGAATTTTGAATGTTCGTGGTTCAGCAAGAGGTGTCTATCAAAATTCTTTACTGCTCATTATTAGCAAATATGTTTCTCATTCTTTTCCTCTCTTTCAAGTTCTTGTTTAATCTTATTCTAGTTTTTACTTGATAAACATTGACACATATGTATGTATATACCAAAAATTGATTTATTAAATTTTATGGTGCCTAAATACGAGGGTTGAAGAAAAAAATTGTGGCAAACATTTTTAAGTTTTAAGACAATTTAAAGGAACTTCATTACTGCTCTTGAAAAGATGCAGGTAACCAGTCGAAACTTCAATAAAATCTGTTTGGGGAAGAAAATGGGGAAAACAAATTTGGGCACGTTCCAATTTTGGAACACTGGGCTCTTAGAAACATTGAAGTGAATAAAACAAAACACTGAACATTCCAATTCCAAGTTGTTCCAATATTGGAACTCCGGGAAAAAATGGGTTAATGTAAGTTATTTTGTAAACAACAAACATTGAAGTCGTACTATACTTTAATTTGTATAGCCGACGGTTAAGCTGGAGGTCCACACCAAGCGTCGACGCGTTTCACGCGTTCTAAGCAACTGTCAAAAAATTAGAATCAATGTAGTTGTATGAGTTAAGTTACACACTCAAAAGCGTAGGACGCGCTGACGCCTGAAACGCGAAAAGTTCGTTTACTTTCTACTTTTGAACGCGGTGCACGCGTCACAGCTGACTTTGACAAATGCAAAGCAAATTTATTTTAAAGATGATGTCACCAGAAAAAATTAAAGTTGCAATAACATTTTTTATATGAGTTTGACAAACAAACCGATAAAAAACTTCATATAAAAAAAAATCAGCTGGGCATACGGTATCACCTCCAAATGTACATATAAAAAAAAATATTGAGGAGAAAAATCTTCGCATGTAACTTGAATTGCCTGACGCTTAAAACGTTTAGAAATCTTAAAACGCGTTGACGCCAAAACGCGAGTTATGGACCTCCAGCTTTATAGTTTTACCGGCGCCGTTGACAATTTTTAAATTTGCTAAGTTTTGTTTGCCGTCAACGATATTTGTGATTAGCGGTTTCAAACACTGAAATTCACATCGGCTTTGAGTTGACATATTTAATGTACCCTTTTGATAGTTTTCGACATAAGTTACGGAGACATTTTTTTTCTTACTTTTCGAGAACTGATGGAATAGTTTTTTTCACTTTCGATTAAATGAAAATGTTCAAAACGAGAATTTATTATTAAATTTATTTTCAAAATATTTCCGTTAATGCAAAAAATTACTCGCTACTACTATTATTAAATAGGCTTTACTTATTAAAATAATAAAAATTTTACAAAAAAAATCACTAACTTTAAAAAATAAAAAAAACGCCAAAATCATAAAAAATCGCTTATTTAATTAAGAATTTAAATTTCACTAAAATCCACAAATTTTACTATAACTTGTTAAACTTATTTTCAAAAAAACTCACTAATTTTCTAAAAAAAATCGTCAATTTCAGAAAAATCGCCAATTTAAAAAATATAGTATATATCATTAAAAAAAAGCCTATTTCATATAAATAATCAAAAACAAATCACTAATCATGAAAAAAAGACACTTATTAAGAAAATCGTCAATTTAAAAAAATCGCTTAGTTCAATAAGAACTTAAATTTCACAAAAAATTACTCGTTTTACCAGAACTCGTTAAATTTATTGAAAAATCACTTCTCTATAAAAAACGTAATTAAAAAATCGCCAATTTTATAAAAATCTCCAATTTCAAAAATCACCAATTTCAAAAATTTTACAAATTTCATTAAATTAAGCCTATTAAACAAACATAGTCAACAATTTTATTAAACTTATCACTAATTAAAAAAATAATCAATTATTACGCTTATTTCAGTAAGAATTTAAATTTCACAAAAAATTACCAATTCAAAAAATAAATATTTAAAAATCAAGTAAAGCCTATTTCGTACATATACAGCCGAATCATGAATAAAACTTCCGCGGGTGTTTTTTTTCTTTATCTCGTTTTTCATTACACAAAGGCTATTCCATATAAATAATCCAAAAAAATCATTTATTATTAAGTTCTTTTATTCGACCTTTTTTCAATATTCTATAATTTCGTTTTTCAAGCAATTAGGTCACTTTTAATATTAATTTAAAAATATTGCATATTAAAATATATAAATATAGCTATAGAACATAAATATTAAGTGACCTAATTGCTTGAAAAAAGAAATTATAGAAAAATCATTTATTATGAAAAAACAACATTTATGAAAAATCGCTAACTTAAACAACTAACTAACTTATCAATAAGCTTTATAAAATATTTCATAAAAAAATCACTTTTCACATCAATTTTACCACAACTCATTAAATTTATTGAAAAAATAAAGCTTGAGTATTTATAAATTTGGGATCCTTTATTGAAAAAATAAATAAATTTTATAAAAATTTATAAAAATTGCAAATTGAAAAAAAACGCAAATTTTACAAAATTTGCTAATTTCTCAAAAATGTAAAAAATAACTCAAGAAATTTAATCTAAATCGTCAATTTATTGAGAAAAAAATTGCTATTTCATTAAAAATTTAAATTCCTTAAAAAATTAGCAATATTAAAAAAAACGCCAAATTTATGAAAAATTAGTTATTGCATAAAAAAACTCAAATTTCAGAAATATCTCCATAATATTATTTAAAGATTTTCCAGTTTCATAAATATTGGGTTATTTAAAAAAAATCCCAATTTTATAAAAAGGCCAACATTCACAAAATATAAAAAATCATCCATCTTTCCTAATAAGTAGCATACACTGAAATAAAAATCAAGGAAAGGAGGCATCTTAATGCTGGGTTTTACTTCATATAGTAAAAAAAGGAAGAATTATTTAATGAAAATAATTGCATTTAATAAAGAATAAAGTATTTAACCACAAATGAGGTCTTGTTACTACATTCTTTATACAATTCTTGGGCTTAATAGAACCCATCAATCCATTGCACCTTTTAAATAATGACCAAACTTTACATAAGAGTGGTAAACGTTACTGCAGACAATATTTTTTTTATAACAATTTGAATTCATAGATGAAGAGATAAGGAAATGACAAAAGGTTTACAGCTCTTCAGACCACAAGTGTAAATTGCTTGTTTGTGGTCCTGGTAGCTGTTTGAAGTGCATTTTTACATACATATGTATGTATGTTTCAACATTCATAATCGGGTCATTGTTGAATTTTGTTAAAACATTATTCTAAAAAATACGTGCCCGTTTTAAAACAACACTATTCTCTTTCTCACTACAATTTAGATATTTAAATACGTAATTTAAAACTTAAAAATTAAGGCCCTAATTCTGTAAATCCCTTGCGTTCAAAGCATCACCTACGTTTCTGCCTAGAAATTTTGTAAATCACTGCGTCATTGCGTTTAGCGAACGCAGAAATATTACGTTGTTACAAAACTGTCAACTCATTGCGTGGTTAATGTTGCCATTGTAAATGTTGATACTGAAATTTACATAAAGCTACACTTATTTTGCATTGGCAATGCTACAAACCTATCAGCTGTTCAATAATTTTGTTCGGTTATTTATCAAGAAAATATTTCACATTGTAAAGAAAAAAGCTTTTAAAGCAAATAACTATAAATACACAGACACTAAGGGGTAAAAAAATATGATCGCACTTATGTATATGTCTTCTTTTGCGGATGATGAAGATTCTTCAAGCGTCCTAGACATATCTATTGAAAAAAACCAATTGCGTTCTACTATCGACATCATGAATTAAAAGAATAATGAGTAAGTAAAATAACAAGATTTACAATATTTTTGAATGAAACTTTGCGGGTGTTCTAATTGGTGGGCCAATGCATTTAGGAGTTTCAACACAGTTTCCCAAACATTATCAACTGTTACCTTTGAGCTGCCAAAATTAGGCATTCTACGAGCCACATCTGGATGCTTTTCATTCCAGCTATTAACAATTAAAATTGAGCTGCCGTTGTGACTTCTTTTTTCGCTCTTACATCGTATTAATAAAGTTCCTATAAAATATTAACCCCCTTATTCAAAAACGATTATTAAATTCAACAAACGTTTATTAAGCAAATTTTTATATGCAAATTTGTCTTAATAAACGTTTGTTAAATTTAATACTCGTTTTTGAATAAGGGGGTAAATTAATTGAATAATAATTAATTGTTTTTTTAATAATATTTTAATTCAACTTTTAAATCTAACGCCAAAAAAATGGAGGCGTTAAATTTGACAAGGCAAGTGATAAACAATTTATGCTTGGTTTTCACTATGTCATTTTTGTTGTCAAATTGTCCAAATTGTTGGCAATTGTATGAAAACGGGTTGCCATATGGTGTCATCTATGTTTGCGTTTGCCAACAATTTGGACAATTTGACAACAAAAATGACATAGTGAAAATGCGGCGGTAGCGTTGAGTTTTATAAAATACAGAATTTCAAACAATTGTATTAACAACAACGTAAGAATCAGCTGTTACAACGCAAACAATCACTTGCTTGAACGCCGTGATTTGCAAAATGTAATTCAACGCAAAATTAGGGCTAATTTTTTTTTGTTGTTTAAAAACTCCCGGTTTTCTTTATTCAAAATTTTAGGTTTCTTTTTATTTGCGATCTATGTTTAAGGTCTGTTTGTTTGGTTTTATAAAAAAATTTTCCGAACTTTTTGAAAGCTTTAGCTCTTTTGTAATCATTGAACCCGGCAATGTCGGATTTTTTAAGGAATATCTGCACGATTTTTGATTTTGATCAGGTGTCATATAAATTAATTAAAACTGATTAAATTTTAGTTTAAGGGCCAAATCACTGACACTTACTTTTTTATAAAAACTTCTATTGTGTGACTTATTCAGCCGCCCTCGTTAAAATGCCTTAAAATTGTTATAATATATGTATGTATGTAGATAAGAGCATTTTGATGTGAACAAATACTACTACAGTTTTTGTGAAGTGCTTTCAACGTTAAGAAAAATACTTAAAGTATTTTACCAAAACCAAGAACATTTTTAGTTTATTTATATTTTCAGTTAACACAACATACTTAAAACGGTTTGTAACCCAAAAAAAAAAAACTAAATTCCAAAATATATTCAAACAGTTTTGTAAGTACATGTACGTTAAAAGAGAGATCAATAAATAATTGGTAAAGGTGCTATCAGACGGGATGTATTTTACATATGTACTGTCACTTTTCTTACCCATATGTAATTCCGTATGTATGTCAAAATTTCCATTTTACATACGATTCATAATTTTTGCTATCACACCTGCTTATGTTTTTCCGTATGACATAACCTATAAATGTAAACAAAAGCTGTCTTTTTAACGTGTATAAATTTTAAGAATTGCTTCTTTTGGCCAATCTAACGGCAATAAATTAATGAACATAATTTATTTTTTTAAAAATCGAAAAATACTTATTTCTTCATGTTCATTATCCATTTTCTTTAACTATTCTTTACAATATATTCTTTCAAACAATTTTGTTACAAAACAAACCAGCTGTTTTGTTTATGTTTGTCACAGGAAAATAGAGCGTGTTCTAATCGAATAAATTACATATGTATGTATTTCCACATGTATTTTACACATGCAAAGTTTAATATGTACAGTACTTTTCACTACCGCTTATTGTCACATTAGCCATATATGCAAAATTTTTGATTTTTAGACATTTATTTTCCCATTTTCATATAAATTTATAACGTTATTGTCCAATTTGCGATATAGTCACATTTGGTCTATTTGGCATCTACATCTAGCATAAGCAACACTTCATATGTACATATAATTAGGGTTATAATCACATAAAAAAATTACATAAAATTATTAATATCACAAACCACTCAATAAGAATATTAAATGTAAATTCAATGAATACTGTTGACATCTATTGCCGAGTATATGACTGGTCTGGCGCAGTCGTCTAATTTAAAGTCCAAACGTCAAAGAAAGAGTGAACATACAATTGTGGAGAGTGCACTACTTGTGTTGTTCAATGAAATGCGAAGTCATGATTCCGTTGTCACAAGTTTGATGCTTTTTAACAAAGCCAAGGAATTTTCTATTCAATTAAATACACGTGTTTATACATATGTATGTACATATGTAAATGGATTAAAAAATGTACATGTAATGTAATTAAAATTATAAATAAATGCTTTTTTATAATCACTATATTTGACTATATTAAAATTCGGTTATATGCCTTTATATGGCATATACAAAAATTGCGCTTTTAATCACATTAGCTATATTGTCAATAATTTTTGTGCATTGAAGATTGTGACTATAAGCAAAATTTACTGTATCACACGATGTGTACAACTTTTACAGATGGAAAATTTGACAGTACATATGTAAAATAAAACACGTCTGATAGCACCTTAAATTATTAAATTATTAAATTATATCTAAATCATAATTTTTTGTATTTTCTAAATAAAATAATAGAATACAAAATAATCCAATAAAATCTGATAAAAAAAAAACAGTGACAGTGCTCCGCTGATAAGCAGAACAAAACAAAACAAGCAAAACAGAATATAATGTTTAAAGAAAAAGTAATATGTACGTGAAAAACACAATATTTATACCCTACACCACTATAGTGGGAAGGGTATATTGGATTTGTGCTGGTGTTTGTAATGCCCAGAAATATTGATCCAACACCCACCTTAAAATATACCGATCGACTCAGAATCGCTTCCTGAGTCGAATTAACGATGTCCGTCCGTAAGGCTGGCTGGCTGTCCATGTAAAGTTTGTTCGTAGAGTACAGGTCGCAATTTTGAAGATATTTCGATAAAATTTGGTACGTGATATTTTTTCGGCCCAAGGACAGATGGAAATCAGTCCATTATTTCACCTGGCCCCCATACAAATGTCCTCCCGAAATTAGGGTTTAAAGATTGTAAATGTTGGAATATGCAAGTATCCAAACAAATTTCACCACAAATAAGTGGTAAATGAAGCCAAATCAGATCCACAAATTTTGTGCAGATCTGTCCATAATTTATCATAGCTCCCATATAACGTCCACTTCCGAAAATCACTTTAAACAGCGTAACTCACTTAAAAATGTCGGTATCTAAATAATATTGAACACAAATATGTTTCTTATATATAAAAATAATATGGTACAATTTTATGATGATCGGTCCATAATTAGGCATAGCTCCCGAAATTCACTTTAACGATCATAAATTTCTTAAAAATGTTGGTATCCAAATAAAACTTAACACAAATAAGTTTCTAATATACAGAAATAATGACACCTAATTTTATAATGGTCGGTCCATAATTAGTCGAAACTCCTATATAAGACCCTCTCCGTAATTCACGTTAACCTCTATAAATCTTTTTAAAGTATTTATATCGAGAAAAAGTAGAACTTGTTCAAGATTAACGTGAAGCACCTGCCTCTGGGGCTTATCTTCACGACGCACTTAAACGCAGGACGAACTCGGCTCGTCACCGCATTGTATGCCCCTGCAAGAACATAGAGAATATGTCTCACAGAGATTCATACCTGTATGAACCTCGAGATAAAGTACAACATACATAACATGATATTCACGGAAATCATGACACTAAATTTTTGGATGATCGGTCCATAATAGCTTATATCTCCCATATAGCGCCCATTTCTGAAAAACTTTTTATAGAGTATTATATGACCGACTATACTTTTTCACTTGTTATTATTAATTAAAAAAAAAAAAAAAAACTGTCAACATGTTTATCTAAAATATTCACACAAATACTATAAAAAACTTTAAACCAGACAGATGGTTATAAATCTATTAAATTCTTCACAAATTTATTGCTAACTTTGTGTTTTGTTTTGCTTAATGACAATTCTGTTATTAAGAATTTATGATTGAAAATTGCAGTAATATAAATTATGCAAACTAATTTTTAAGATGTTTGCAAGAGAACTTTTTAAGTGGGAATTTCAGATAAAAATAGTTTTAAAAACTTTAAAAATCATCTTCAAAATGACAGAGAATCTTTCAAAAATCTTTTAAAATCTCAAATCTTTCATTTGAGTTGAATATTTTAATAAATCTGTTTAAAGTCCTCTGGATGTCCAAAAGTCTTAAAATGTATCGGTTAAGCATTCACTCTTGTGCTTGGTCTTGACATGCCATCATTTTGTTAACTCAGCCAACAATTTCTTGTCTGCACATGAAGTTGTCTTATGTGGACCACTCTTGGCAATGTTATGTTATTGTTCGAACAACATTATCAAAGCATTTGTTCGCACAACTGTGTGTGCCTTCAAATGACATTTATCCACAAAAAGACCAGAAACACGATAAAGAAAACTATGAACATGAACATCGATACATGTGTCCCACACAAAATATGAACAGAAACTGATTTGTGTCCCTAATTGTGCCGATATTTTGTTCTTGTGCACAGAAAACTTTGGCGCGTCAACAAGTGGTGTAACTTATGTTATTGTGGAATATAGTTCAGTGTTTCTTTAACAGAACTTTTTGATAATATGACTTCATTAGGTGGAGTTTACATGAAACAACTAATGGGAGCTTTTTTTCTTTAATTATTCGGATTTCTATTAAATGAACTTAAATACTAATAAATTTCCATTAATATGAATAATAATAAATAAATTTAAAAGATTTTGTTTTCAACCATATACAAGCAGTTAATATTTTAAGACCATGCCCCCTTAATCCCGCTTATCCTTAAATTCTTACAATTTATATTGCAATCTAAAATAAATATTAACAACTTTACTCTTTTATCACATTTGACAGGTCGTTAATAGCAGTACAACAACACGTGTAGAAAAGAAATCACGTTTACATCACATCACGTCCTCCTCATCATCGTCGTCCTCCTCATCCACCTCCACAGAAATGAAAGCGGCAGCTTTGAAACGCGATATGAGCGAATTTAAAAATTCCATGTCAGAAATCAATGATTTGGCCCTGGGCCGCAACAACACACCCGCCCTAACCGGATCCACGGGCACACTCAGTCACCAGCCACCCTCAATTAACGATCTCAGCAATTTGAATGCCCTCAATAGTTCAGATGCCATAAATAAGCTTAAGAAAAAGTAAGTCTTTCACTAAAACCTAAAAAAACAAAACCTATTTTTATCCAGAAAAAATCTTAATTTTTAATAGATTACGCTCCTCTCTGGAGAATATTGTTGATGGCAATAGCGAACCGCATATAACATTTCCCGATGACCATGAACACGATGACGATCATATGAATTTAAATATGGACCTGGTGAAAGCCTCAAATCAATTGTCCACAAATGGTTTGAGTGGCTCCAAGGGCACCATTGTTGATACCGTCAAATTCGAAGAGAAACGCACTAAGACAGAGTCCAAAACGAAAGTGGTGGCGGATGGTTTCAGTTCGGAGCAGGCCACCAGTAATTTAGCCGAAAGTAAACGTTTACAAGCAGGCGATATAGACTATCAACAAGCCAAGGCAGCGGCTGCCTCACGCAATCGCATGGAGGTTGATGGTGTCAAGACAGAGGAAAATGCTGCTGTTATACACGTAAGTAAAAAGATTCATTTTGGTTTATTTTTTTTTTTGAGAGAGAAAAAAAGGTCTGTTATTCCTTAATTTTAAGGTTAAAGTTTTAAAATTGAATTATTGAACATATATGTAAGTCTGTTCCCAGCTGCTCAGAATATTCAAAGTTCTCTAACAAACATTCGAGAACCCGATCGAGAACCCAAAAGTTATCTTTTGACAAATTATGGGGAATTATTAAAAAAAATATTCCTAAATTTACAATGATTTCTCTTACAAATGTTCGAGAATGCATTCGCAAACGATTCGAAAACTGTTCAACTTTCCCTTAATCCGTCCATTCTCTATAGTTCGATAAAAATCAATAATGAATCATTAGCAATATCAATTTAAATTTCTTGACTTTACAACAATCATTATTTGTAGAAATTCTCTAGAGTTAATGTTTCTAATGTAAAACCAGCTTTAAAACTATTTAACATATTTTTTCTTTCCCTGTTAACCAGAGCATTTGCAGTTTGTAGCACCTTGGAACTTTATGTGAACGTTTCTCTTTAAAACATTCGATAACGCGTTCGCAAACGATTCGAAAAATGTTCATATGTCCCTTAATCGCCCCATTATTGATAGTTCATGAACAAATCAATACCGAATCATTAGCAATATCAATTATAAGTTCTTTACCTTAGAACCATCAAAAGTTTTCTACATTTTCGGGATTTACTTTTCAAAAATGATCGGGAACTATTCGATATTGAATATTGCAAAAATATTTTTAAATTTACAATCATTTGTCTCTGATTTTAGCACATTATAAGGTTAATGTTTCGAATATAAAACCAGCTCAATTATTTGATATATTGGTCCTTTCCCTGCTGACTAGAGCATTCGAAGTTTGTAGCACCATTGAACTTTTAGAAACATTCGAGAACGGATTCGCAAACGATTCAGTTTGTGGCAACAAAACCTTCATTCTCTGAAGTTGGAGAATAATATCAATATTTGTTTTATTATTTTTTTATTATTTCGATACTTTGATGAACAATTTTGTTCGAGAAGTTTCGTAAAAGCGAATACATTTTCCAGTGTTTGGTCGACAAAAATGTTTATCTGCTGCTAAGTTTAAAGCAGGAAAACCTTAATTCTCGAACGTTCGAGAATGATATAAAAAACGAATCTCTAGCAATTACTATTAGAAAGAATCATTATTTTAAAAATTATCTACAATTAAGCTTTCGAAAACTAACTGCCTGGCCCACGATGTCGAACGATAATGTTCGCTTAGATAAGACTTAGATCTGCTAATACCTTTATGACGGTTAATCTGGTTTTATAGTAACAAATAAATTACAATAAATACCTTTTATAACTCTCAAGAAAAATATTAAACAAATATTACCCTGGAATCCCTGAAGAACATTTCCTTAGAAAAGCTTAAACTAAAGCTATGTATAGACGGTTGTCAGATCATACAATGTTGTCCGATTTAGCAATATGCTAGCAATGTACTGACATTGAAAAATTGTTAGCAAAAAGTAAATCATCAGTTCAGACGACTGTAAGAAAACCTTACAATTTCATTGGCACACAATTGTCACATAATGAATTTATCTGTCAACCGAAATTGTCAGATTGTTGTGTGGCAAAGATTGTCAAATTCATTGTGAGGCATTGTGTGTGTGTTTAAAAATTTTAAATATTGCCAGATATGTCGCTATACATTTATTATGTTCTTTAATTTAATTCTTTAAAACTATCTTACAATAACAAAAAAGAATGTATTTACACGATTGTTAGATGTCCGACAATAGTTTTGTCTTGCAATGTACTGAACATCCTTTTTCTTACAACGTTGGAAGACAAAAATTTTAAGTTCACACGGTTGTTGGACATGTGCTGAACATTTTTCGGACAACGTTTTAAGATCTGACAACCGTCTGTCTATACAAAGCTTAAGAAGCAAATGGTACAACAAAAATCTTACGTCATTTTACAACATACGGGTACTAATATTTGTTTGTTATTCGTATGTTGAAAAAAAAGACTAATAATTCCTTTTATTTAAAAGATAAATTACATATAAATTTCATATGAATTACGAAATTACTGTTGTGGGAGGAGTGTGAAAAATTAGTGAAAAAGTGGTTTGTTTATCCTAACGACCTAATTGTTGTTTGTTAACTTGTTTGTTAACAGTGAAACTAAATTATAGAAGATATAGTTAGTTGTTTTGTCTAACTAATAGGAAATTCCCTTTTTAAAATAAACAACTTATGCTTAGAAAAACTGCCATTACTATTTATTTAAACAATTTTATTTTATTAAAAATTTCCATGAAATATGCACCCCTATCGTGAATAAAAATTCCACATGAAATTTGTTCCCTTTTCACACTTTTTCTATTAAAATTCAATGTTAAAAAAATAAAAGGGAACAAATTTCATGTAGAATTTTTATTCACGATAAATAAACCAGCATTTTCAAATATTTATTTAAATATTCTTAATATTGAATTAAGTTTTAAAATAAACTACCGCCAAAATTAAAGACTGTATAAAAAACGAATATTTTGAAATTGTGTGAAAAAATCAAAAGAATTTTTAAAAATTTCTATGTTTATTATAAAAAGTTTTTATAATATTTAAAAGCCCAGACAAATTTCTATCAACAAGTTTTTAAAATGTTAAAATCGGTTTGAAAAGGACTTCATAAGCATTCATTAAGTAAATAAAACCAAAGAAAATAAACACAAATTTTGGAGATATTTTCAACATTCCACTAATGGGGATTAAAAAAGCGAACGGTTACAAATTGTTAAACAGTTTAACCACTATTTTTAGCACAAATTTTACTGTCCCTTGTTTACTCTAACAAAAGTTTTGTAACAGCAACTAGCATCAACTTAAATACAAATTAATATATTGTTTTTACAAATAAATTAACAAATTTAAATACATTTTATTTAATATTCGTGTATTTTTCTTCAAAGAACTTGCTAACACTCACTTGACAAGGGGTTTTAAATTTTGTTGATATTTTGTAGCTTAGTGTAATTATGTTTAATTAAATAAAATTTTCGATTTCTGAATGTCACATACAAACCTGTTACATCTTCCCAGGGGTAACAAAACCAGCAACACTTTAAGCAGGGTATTTTCACAACCTCTGTTGACCCACAAAGAATGTGGTTGGTTGGTTGGTTGGTTAGTTGGTTCATTGTTATCGCCTGCCGGCAAAAAGGGTGTGTAATAAAAAATATTGTACTACGATGAGTACTTTCGTGTATTTGGTTGGCATTCTTTGGTTTTCGCATTGACTGAATTACACAAATTTTGCTAAAACACGCAACGCCCCAAATAGTCTTTGATATTCCAGCTAACAAACAGTTCGCTGGTAACAAGCAAATAACTTAAACAACACGCAACTTCAGGATTTTTTCTCTTTTTTTTAATATTTAACAAGTGTGTGCGACATATAGAACCAAAAAAAAAGTACTAAACGAGTAATTCAACTGAAAAAAAAACTAAAACACCAAATTCCTTAATAAAAGTCAAACAACTACATATACGAGTAATTAAAGTTTTGTGAAAGTGAAAATTTATTATATGAGAAAAATAAAAAAAAAACCAAATAAATTTATTACTAAATAAAAATTCTTTTGGGTCATGCCTTAGTATTGATTTTTCGTTACGCTCTTTCTCTTGCTCTTGCTGTGGCTTGTCTTAAAGAGAGTTGAGTTAGTTAAAAAGGATTCAAAAAGGACTTATTTATTATTATATTCCTTTGTTTTCATATGCTTCGTTGTCAAGTTTAGTTGTGTTAGATAAACGTTTTTGTAAAGTTGTATTTCAATATTTTATAAAAGATTTTCGTTTAATGTGGTTTTTAGTGTAAAATATGTTTAGTTCAAAATCATTATTATTTAATTGTTGTTCAACAATATCATCGACATCTAGCAAAAATTTACTCCGTCCCAGATTAATGTTCTACTCGAAACATACACGTCATAAATCGTTATTGAAAAAATTTAAGGTAAATATTTATTTGTATAAGTGCCATAAAATCTATTGCTTATTATTATTAATTTATTAAGCAGGAGCGTTAGCACAAAAAGTCAAACAAGGGGAAACAGTTAAAAAATATACATATACAGCTACGTGCAAGTAATTACCAAATGCTTCCGATCGTTATCTTGTTGATATATCCATGTTACTGGCATGTTTTGTACTGAAACTTATCCATATGTTGTAAAGATCGGTCCAACAGCACGTGACGACATAGCACCCGCAAGCACTATAGAACATCCTTCATGTTTCAAAGTGGCGCGAGCCACCTTTGGATCAAATTCTTTCAACTTTGGTCGGCGAACATATATTTTTTGCCATCTGGGGAGAAGCTATTAATTTTAGCTTCGTCCGAAATCCGTTGTGAAATTCTTCTAAACATCCAACTTCTCGCAATCGACGTTTTACTGTTTCTACAGACGGTTTTGCCTCATTTTGGCTAAAGACTGTAATCGAAATCTTATTTGCTGATTTATGCGGACAGTGCAGCTTCACGAGCTGTCGTAATACGGCTTCTTTTTTTACGGTCCACTTTTTCTGTAGTCGAATGCTTTCTAAAATATTTCACCGTTTGAAAAATCATTGTTTTAGAAACATTCTAGGCTGTTGGTTCATACGTTTGGGAAACTCTCTCTAACATATCGTCGGGTATCTCACGAATAAATTCTTCAATATTAGCTTGCAGAGTTGCTGGCTTGTCCCTCAAGATATGGACTTTACAATAGCCCCTAAAAAATGGTCTAAATTCGTTAAATCGCACGATCTAGGTGTTGAATTGACCGACCCGGCTCCACATATGAAATAAAATGCAATGCTACCATATGCCTCAGAAGAAATGCCGTTGTTATGGGTGTTTCAACAGGATAACGACCCAAAACACAGCAGTCAAAGAGCTAAGCAATGGTTTGCAGAACATTCAATTAATGTCATAGAGTGGCCGGCTAAACCCCATAGAAAATCTTTGGGCTGACGTAAAAAAACACGTTTGGGAAACAAAACCTACCAGCAACGAGCTACTATGCGCAGCAGTTAAATAGGCATGGAGTAATATACCGAAAAAAAGGTGTGCAGATCTAGTGAACTCCTTGCCAAGGCGTTGCGCCGACGTTCTTGCTAACAAAGGGCATGCAACCAAATATAAGAGATTATTTTGATCTCATTAACAATTTTTTAAAAGTTAAATTTTATAAATTTTTATTGGTACCTGATGGTTGAAGTGCTATTTTTATTTTTACCGACTTCATTTAGGACTTTGTTTTTCATATTGTTTTATTTGCAATTTATTTTACAAAAATTAAAAATAATGAGCAAATTTTATAACATTTTTTAAAAATAACTTATATTGAGCTCCAATTGAACTCAAAAAAAATAAATAAATACAAAAATTGTACTTAATTAATTAGTTGAAATAAAATAGTATTTTAGTTCCTTTCCATTTTTCTATTTCCTAAAGGGTAGATCAAGTACATGAAACCTTTTAAGTCTTTTGATTTCATCGCTATCATTTAAAAGATTAATTGCTAATATATTGGAATGATTAATGAGTCTATTTAGGTATCTCTCACTGAACTTGGTAATTTCATTTTTGATTGTTGGAATTTGTAGATCTTTAAGACTTAAAATGAATTTTATTTAACCGTTTCATTAATATAACAAAAATATAAATCTGAAATCTTTTTTATTTTATGTAAAACTGTGTTTTTTTTACATATATACTAAAGTCATACATAACAAATTTTTAAAAACAAAATGATGAAAAAATTAACCTAAGAATACCAATTCTACCCTTGGTGCTATTTTTTTTACCGCAGCTGTATACGCGCTAGTCTGTTGAAAGGTTTGGAAAAAAAAACGTTAAATAAACTTCAAAATTGATAATGAATATGGTGTTTAATATTTTAGTTTAGTAATTTAACATAATTTTTATTGTTTTATTAGCAAACCCCAACCATATTTTTAATAATTTTTCTTTGAAAAATCAATGATGTACTCGTATATATTTTTTTTTCTCCAATACAGTTGATTATTTTAAGAGCGTCATCATTAATAAATGTATACAATTGCCAGCATACACAATAAATTAGTTAAATACTTAATTATTTAAATTTTGTATTATACGTGTTTCACAATCATAATGACTTTTTTATGGTTTCTAATGCGAAAAAGCATATCTACGAGTACACTATAAAATATTATGAATCTTGTTTAATGAGCAACAAACAGCAGGCCCAAAAATTATCTACATATTGGCCATTAGCCAAAGTAATCAGAAAATTATAAGAAAACATTAAATAGAATTTAAATAAATACATAGATAGGCAAATAGTTAGTGTTGTCGGTTGGCTGGCATGAAAATACTGGTTGAGAACGAATACTGAAGTAAGCTAAAAAAAATGTTTTTTAAATAAACTACCGACTGTATAAAATCAAGAGAATTTTTAAAGTTTATTAGAAAAAGTTTTTATAATATTAACAGACCTATTAGTTTTCTATTAACAAACTTTTCAAATGTTAAAATCGAATCCGAAATGACAGCGTTAGCATTCGTTAAGTAAGCCAAGTTACAGAAAACAAACATCTTTGCTTAGAACTCTAAATTTTGGAGATCTTTTTATAATTCCAATAAAAAAGGATACACAACTCATCAGCAACTTACATTTAAGGTAAAACGGTTACGCATGGCAATTATTGACTCAGAAAAGTGTCACCATTAATTTTAGTTCAAATTTGTTAGACATTGTTTGCTCTTACAAAAGTTTTTTTTTAAAGCAACTAATTTACGCACTCTTCAGTACTTTCTATAGAAGTTTGGTGTTTAAAGGTGTATTCACCCATTTGTTGGGAACAAAATATTTGTTCGGACAAAGTTTTTTTCGTATGCCATTTGACGTTTCTCTTTTTGAGAGACAGAGAGAATATTGTTTTACAAACAACTCTCAGCTTAAATTGGTTTAATTTTATATTTTGTCTGGACAAAAATAAACTGATTTGCCAGTAAGTTACATACATTTACATTTCAGAATCACTTTCTGAATCGATTTAACGATGTCCGTCCGTCCGTCCGTCTGGCTGGCTGGCTGTCCATGTAAAGCTTGTGCGCAATGTACAGGTCGCAGTTTTGAAGATATTTCGATAACATTTGGTACGTGATATTTTTTTCGGCCCAAGGATGGATGAGATTGAAAATGGTGGAAGTCGGTCCATTATTTCACCTGGCCCCCATACAAATGTCCTCCCGAAATTGGGGTTTACTGATCATATCCAAACAAATTTAATCACAAATGAGTGGTAAATAAAGCCAAATCACATCTACGCATTTTGTGTAGATCGGTAAATAATTACTCGTAGCTCCCATATAAGGCCCACATCCGAAAATCACTTTAAAGAGCACAACTCTCTCAAAAATGTTGGTATCCAAATAATATTGAACCCAAATATATTTCATATGTATACAAATAATACGGTACAATTTTATGATGATCGGTCCATAATTAGTCGAAACTCCTATATAAGACCCACTCTGTAATTCTATTTAAGCTCCATAAATCTTTTAAAAGTATTTATATCAAAATAAAGTTTAACATACATAATTTTTATATTCATAGACATCATGACACTAAATTTTTGGATGATCAATCCATAGTAGGTCATATCTCCCATATAGCGCCCAATTCTGGAAAACTTTTTATACATATACTGGGTGTAGGGTATTATACTTTCTTACATGTTTTAAATAAACGAGTTCAAATATATATTTTATATATGTGGTTACGTCTTTTTCGGCAAATATTTGTCAAGTGTGACCGTACCTTAATACGTCATATGTCAGCTTGCTTACAACCTACATTAGTGCAATAATTGTCTTCTTTTTAGCCTCCCAGTAATGTAATGTTCCAATTGAAATATAAATTATGTTAATTGTAATAACTATATTATAAAACTAAATTAAAAATTCATTAATTTTTAATTTAATTTAAAAATTTAATATTAAACAAATTGATAAAAAAAATCTACTGAACTTTTTAACCTTTGGCCAGTGAACTATTTGAATATATTTTATGAGCAAAAAGATTCATTTATAAACTATAGTGGCTACATTTTAAATTAAAAGATTTTTAAAACATTCTAATACATAAATTCTACTTAATTTGCCCGAACTGAGTAGAGTATTTAGATATGACAATGTTTAAGCATTTGTATATCAGGTTGACATCATTTCTTTTAAATAATTTAAAAAATTAAATTATCATTATAATAACATAAAGAGGATCAAACTAATAGATCAAATTAAAAATAGAAATGGTTTTAACAAGATTAAATAGTTGGAGGAAGATTATAAAACAAATGACAAATGACAACTGAGGGCAATAGAAAATTTTTGGACAGTGACATTGAATAATAAGCAAAACTTTAAACTATAGCTATTGGAATTGGAGTTTTTGGATATTGAAGTTTTGGCCACTAAATCTTTATTTTGTGACTCAACTTACTAAAATTTCCGTAATGCTGACATTTCTCAAGCGATTTTAAATTTTTAAAAAGATATGGAAATTTAACTACAGCAGCTTTTAAATAATATACACACTTGTAATTGTATAGAAAAACAAAGACATTTTTTTTTAATTATAAGAAAGTTTGTTCAATTACTTGAATCTCGACAAAGCAAATAATTTCAACATTTTATTTATGGTGTAATTATACAAGGTGAGTGCAAATCGACAACAAAATAATGTACTACTGTCAAAAACACTTGAAAAAGTATTACTTTTGACATAATGAAATTGTAAACAAAGTCAGTCAGCTGTGCTACTGCACTCACCTTGTATAATTGCACCATGATTTTGTTTGAAATGGTAAATATTTGTATAAATATTCTAAAATCCTAATTAATTGCGAACATAATCAGCCTTTCTACACTTAAAGTAAAAAAGTTGTGGTAATTTTTGTAAATAGAGGAATTAAATATTTAATGTTTCACATTTGCAGACAATTAATTTCAAAAATTTATTTCAAGGAACTTTCAATTAAATAAATATTTTTATAGCCTGGTTATTTTATTAACATTCATTTATATTATTATATAGTCAATTGCCAAAGTTGTGGCACGTTTCCTGAACCGCAAAACTTAACATTTTTAAGTTGTTTTTCAACAATTTTCAGCGAAAAATATTTTCACAATTTTATTTCAAATCATATTTATATAAATATTTTGAAATTCTAATTAATTTTGAATAAATTAAAAATAGCTTTCAGTGAAATTATTATTAAATTTAGATTTTTTTAGATTTTTTTGTGGTACTTTTTGTAAACGGGGAAACAAAATTTTCTTAATTTTTCTCTTTTGGTTACAAAAAAATTTAAAAATTTCTTAGAATTACTTATAATTTATAGAAATATTATAATAATAATAATAATATATAATATCTTAATGTATTCTAAACATAATCATTTACCAAAATTGTTGGTAAAATAACAAACTGCTTTTAGTACTTTTTCTAAACCGAAAAATTTAAATTTCATTATTTTATATTTAAATTTTCAGCAAAAGTTATTTTTGAATTTTTTTTTTATAAATCATTATAATTTGTGTATATATTTTGCAATTCTGATTGAATTCTCACTTAAAATTGTTGGTAAAATGCCAAAGTTGTGGTACTTTTTCGGAACAAAGAGATTTAAAATTTGTAAATTTTTTCAACAATTTTCAGCGACAATTATTTTCAAAATTTTATTTCAAATATAATTATATAAATATTTTTAAATTCTAATTAATTTCGAATAAATTCACTAAAATTGTTAGTAAAATCTTAAAATTGTGGTACTTTTTGTAAAGAGGGAATTTTTCGTTTTTTTTTTTAAATTTTTCTTGTTTAGTTACAAAAAAATATTTAAATTTTGTTAGAAGTGACCATAATTTATAGAAATATTTTTATATCCTAAATCATTCTAAGCAAATCAGCTTTCATGCACTTAAATTGTTTGTAAAATAACAAAGTTGTGATACTTTTTCTAAAAGGGGAAATCTAAATTTTAATTATTTTTTTTTAATTTACAGCAAAAGTTATGTTTGAAATTTTGTTATAAATCATTATTATTTGTGTAGATATTTTGCAATTCTGATTAATTTCGAATAAATTCAGCAATTGTTTATTAAAATTGGTTGGTAAAATGCTAAAATTGTGGTAATTTTTCTGAACAGGGACTTTAAAAATTTCATTCTGAGATCCTAATTCATTATGAATAAAGTCAGCTATTTTTTAATGCAATTGTTACTAAGAAATCAGAGTTATGGTACTTTTTCCAAACAAGAAAATTCAATATTTGTTTTTTTAATTTTTAAATTTTTAAGATAATTAGTTCAAAAATTTAATTTCAAAATTTCATTTCAAATACCTATAATTTACATACATATACTACTATCCTAATTAGTTCTAAATATAATTAGTTTTCATTCACTTAAATTAATAAGTACTTTTTCTAAAAAGGGAAGTTTAAAATTATTTTTTTTTTCAACAATTTTCAGCGACATTTATTTTTAAAATTTTGTTTAGAGTTGTGGTACTTTCTTTAAACAGGGAAATCGAAAATTTTAGGTATTTTAAAAACATTTTCAGCGCCAGTTATTTCAACAACTTGTTTGTAACAATAATTAATTTTATAGATATTCAGAAAGATTATTAATATAATCTGTTACTTATCCCAAAAATATCAAAATTGTGGTACTTTTTCACAACAGGGAAATTAAAGAAATTTTTAATTTTTAAAAAAAAAAAATTTTCACATTCAAATGTTTTTAAAATTTTTTATGAAATGATTATTATTTAAGTTCTGATTTATACTAAAATTCTGATTCATTGTGTAGAAAATCTACAAAGCTTTATTTAAATGGTTGGTTGAATTGCAAAGTAGTTGAGGTACTTTTAGTGATGATCTGTTAATTTTACCAATTTTGGGGACCATTCTCTTTAAATGTGGTTTCCCTTCATTACAATTTAAATAAATATTCTAAAACACTAATGTTTGTGTATAAGGTCAACTATACTTTATTTGAATGAAGGGTAAAATTTTTAAGTTATGGTACTTTTTCTAAAAGTTGAGGTACTTTTGTTTAAGGTTAATTTCGAAATTATTTTATTAAATTTAAAACCAATGTGTAAAAGAAAAAAATCTTAAATATCCAAATTAGATATCCGATTTAGAATTTACAATTGTCTAATTTTAATTAAAATCGATAATTCCAAAGCACAAAACACCCTAAAAGCTCATCGCTCAAAGTTGGGGCATATGGACGAAGTCATCGTTGAGAAGTATAATGTAGTTTAGGCAAATTATTTGTTAACTTACTGCAGTTTCAGAGAGTAGATATCAACTCAATTACATCATTACCTACCTATATCAAGCATTTATATACATATTTATTTCCATTTTAGTTTATTTCTAACTGATTGTATAATTAAATTATCAATTATTATTATTGTTTATTGCGTTTCAATTCCAATTGGTTTTTGGTAATTTATTGTCTATCAGTCATGTAACCACAAAAAAACTCACCTCATAATAATGTTTATAAACATTTAAAAATTTGTTTTCTTTACACATACTTAATTCATCAATTTTACAATGATGTTGTAAATTATAGGTACTTTGAACTACTCATTAATTTTTCGGTTAATCAATAATAATATCCTTAAAATTGCACAAACTCTTTATTGAATCTTGTTTTCGCTGTATTCTTTTTCTCTTCTTTGTTTTTTTTATAAATAAAACCCACAAAATGTTAAATATGTCTTGTTTGTATTAAAAAATAACAACTTCTGAGTATCCACATACATTTACAACTCTATTCCAATAACAAAAATATAAACAATAATTAAAAGCTTTAAAATAGATATCGTTACTTTAATATAAATACATAGAAAGGCCCTAAGTCGTTTTTCTTTCAAATCGCTTTTTTCCATATTTTGATAGACAATCCTCTCGAACACTTATGGTAAAAAAAATTGATTCTATCCGCTCAAATATAACAAGGATACAAGTAGTATAAAAAAGCCCTAAGTCACTTAAGTATTTTATTTTTACAAAACAAAAGCCCTAACTCATTACTTAAAAATGAATTTAGGTACTTATACTGAAGAACGTAAGTTGCACGATGTGAAGTACAGATACTTAGTAAGCGTTGAATTTATTTTACTTTTTTAAATTGCGTACGTCATTTTATGCTTGTTTTTGTGAGAAAAAATAAAGATATACTTAAATCGCATGGCCGAGAAAAATATTATTAACATCCAACCTATGGCCGAAATATGTATCTGATGTATGTACACCGAAAACAAAAATAATGTAAAAAAATGTGAATGGCAGCAGAATATAAACAGAAATAATTGTATGAAATTTAAGGAATACAACAGCTTATCGAAAATAGTTTGTCAGAAACCTGAAAGACAAATGGGAGAACCTTGTTCATTCGTCACGTTTCAGTGCAAAAAGTACGTTAAGAAAATTCACAGAGTGCGTACGGAAAGAAATATTTAATCTATTTTGGGGGATGACTTGTAAGTTTCTCTGATAAAAAAAGTGTTCTCAAAATTCAACACGAACCAAAACAATATCCTATTTTTTGAGAATTAATTCAAAGCGTTTAGAAATATGTCGCAACATGCTTCATTCAATACTATGATTGAAGGAGAAACTGGTCCGTAACTGGATTAACAAAAGCGGAAATCATGGTACACAACTAGGTATGTCCCGAAAAAATTTTAGACCTGCACAAACAAGTTAAACAAAACTCAAATACTGACATTCGAAATAAAAAAAAACGAAACTTTCTAAATATGCTCCCGAAAATGGAATCCCACTATTATAGAAAGAGGACTTAAAAGCCTTATTCAGATACCAGTTTTACTTCCTATCAGGAGGTTTACAGGCTCTATTCAGAAGAATGTCATTCGGATAAAGACAATCGAGATATGAAATTATCATATCCTATTTTTTCAGAGGTTTTATACAGCACCTTGACTCTTACAAAAATACATACAATTTTAAATCTCTTAAAACACCACTGAAAAAAACAATTTACTCTTTAAATTCCGAAAACACAATTAATAATTCTCTTTATTTTATTATAATTAAAACAACAGACGAATGATCTTTTCTATTAATTATCTCTTCTACAATCGCAAAATTTCGTCAACATGTTTTTTTTTCTTTCTTTTAATATTGTTTTCGAAAAAATATTCAAAATAAATTTCAACAGAGTCAGTCAGTCTAAAGCGAACTACAACAACGGGCGGTTTTGAAGCAAAATTACTATTTTTTTTTTTTGAAAATTTTAAAGAAAGAAATAAAATTCTTTGCTGAAAATTTTTTAAAGAAAGCAAGAAAATATTTAGTATATTGAAGAAAAAAAAATTAAATAAAACAAACAAGTGTATGAGAAAAATTCGCACAGAGAAAAAGAATTGAAATAAAAACAAAGAAACAGAATAAAACAGAAAAGTCAAATTTGAAATCATTGAGATTTGTTGTAAAATAAAAACACACACTTCCTAAATCTATGTAAATCTATTTTTTTCCTTATTTTATTTTTAAACAAATCAATTTTGGTTTTTTTTTTTGTTCGTTTAATGAATTTCTTTATTTATAAATACATGTGGTCATCAAGTGTATAAGAAATTAAAAAAAAAAATAAATAAATAAATGAAATTATACTAATGAAAAGTATTTGAAATTGAAATTTGTTAGAAAAGACCTTCTAAACGGGTCAAAAGGTCAATTTGTTTGAAAATAAAACATTATACAAATATTATAAAGTGTAAATTTCAAACAGGAAGCAACATTAGAGCGTTAATATTTCAGTATTTTCTTTGAAATTAACCCAAGTTTTGTTGAGTTTTTATTTTAATAAATCTTTCTTAACAAAAAACGCCATGAGCTATAGATTTCGCAATTATGTGAGCTTTATTTTTATTTTTTGGCTTTTATTAACTGTGAAATGTGCCTGTTTTGCAACTGTAAAATGTGACTAATTTAGCTTTAAAAATCTTAAAATTTAATTTATTCTACACTTGCTAAACACAATATACCATGTATATACGTTAAATTCTTAATTAACACACCAGCGTCAATGACATTTAGCAAAATAAGAACATCTGTTAACTGAAAGCGTTAAATTCTGAGTGTTATTAAACAACTACAATAACAAGTAAAAGTGAAAGTTATAAACAATAGAAGAAAAAGGTATGACTTACGCCCTTTTTCACAATTGCAGAAAGATTTAATTTAACCGGTAAATGAATAAACTGCCGGTTTGTTAAACAAACAAACATTAGTTAGTTAGTTAATCATCAGTTGACGTTTAAGGATTTGTCAACACTTAACAAATAACAAATAACTTGGTGTAGTTTAAAATTAACCTTAAGTTAGTGGTTGGCATAAAGAGAATATGAAATTTCTTTCTCTATTGATTTTGAAGTTGGTTTGATAGTTAAAATTGATTGAAATTAATAGATATTTTTGTTGTTTAATACCAATTTACACGAAGCAATTCGATAAGCTAAGATTATCTATTAAATATTGGGGTGAGATTAAGATAAGACAAGTGCACACTTGATGTTACTGGCAATTCGTGTTACTGTCTTATTTCTATTACATTGTACTCGTATGTGTATACAAATGTGTGTATATTCTCAAATAAAAACACGGGCGATTTCAGTGCTGTGTGAACACTAAAGTAATTTCAATAAAAATTGCTTCGTGTTACTTGGGACTTATAAACAAAAAAAAAAAAAAAAAAAAAAAAAACGTTCTCGTTCGGTCCCTTGTGACTATGAGTGCCGACCACTCGCTTAAAGTTAACAGTTAAGGCCAAACAATGTTGTTTATTGATTTCGCTTACTTAAAGAATCCTAACGCAGCCATTTCTTAATCCATTTTAACTTCCATACAAAATCTGATTTATAAACCTCTTATAAACCTGTTGTAAGTTTTATGAATAAGGCCATAAATGTTTAAAAGAGATTTTCTAATCTAAATATATATTTTTACAAACAAACGAAAGGCATAATTTTACATATGATAAAAATTTTTAATTAAAAAAAATCATCCTTAAAGGCATTTGGTTTAAAATTTTATTTAAAATGTTTATAATTGAAATAGATATTCTAAAGTTCAAGTAAACCAACAAGTAACCAAGTATCCTACTAAAATTGATTGTGGTACTTTTTCTAAATTTCATTTGAAATGATCATGATTTTAAATAAAAATATTCTATTCTATATTGATATGTTCTGAAATGCATTTAACTAGCACTGACTCAAATTGATTGCAAAATAACAAAGTTGTGGTACTTTGAAAAAAATTTTCATTTCAAAATGTTTCATCCTTGGATGCAATTAGTTTCAATATTTCATTTGAAATGAATATAATTTTAATTATTATTCTGAAAGTTCGATTTGTTTTAAATAAGTTGACATAGAATTCCATAAAACTGATTGTAAAATAATAAGTTGTGGTACTTTTTCAAAGAAAAGATGATAAAAAAATTCTAATTTTTGCAAAAAAAAATCAGCTTTGAAGGCAATTAGTTTCAAAATTTCATTTGAAATGACAGTAATTTTAATAAATATTCTAAAAGTTCGATATGTTCTGAAATGCATTTAACCATCACTCACTAAAATTGTTTGCAAAATCACAAAGTTGTGGTATTTTTTCTAAAAAGGGAAAATAATAAAAAAAAATAGTTTCAATGTTTTTCATCTTTGGAGGCAATTAGTTTCAAAATTTTATTTAAAATGAATATAATTTGAATAAATATTCCACAGGTTGGATTTGTTTTTAATATGTTCCACTATATTTCCCTGAAATTGTTTGCAATATCCCAAAGTACTTTGGTACTTTTTTGGAAAGACAAAATAATGAAAAAAAAAGTTAAATTTGTTTAAAAAATTTACATCTTTAGTTTTAAAATTTTGTTTGTAAAAAATCATAATTTGAATAAATATTCTGAAAGTTTAATTTGTTTTGAATAGGTTTAACTAAAATTGCTTGCAAAATCACAAAGTTGTGGTACATTTTTTAAAAAGAGAATATAAATTGTTTTCAAAATTTGGAGGCCATTAGTTACAAAATTTTATTTAAAATAAATATACATAATTTGAATAAATATTCCAAAGGTTAGATTTGTTTTGAATATGTTCATTATATCTAACTGAAATTGTTAGCAATATCACAAAGTTGAGGTACTTTTTTTAAATTAAAATTTTTTGAAAAATTTTAATCTTAGTTACAAAATTTTATTTAAAATGAACATAATTTGAATAAATATTCTGAAAGTTTGATTTGAATTAGTTTAACCATGGTGCAACTATACAAGGTGAGTGCAAATCGACAACAAATACAACACAAAACAGAAACAACAGGCATTTTGTTGGTGTACTACTACTAATGTACTACTGTCAAAAATACTTGAAAAAGTATTACTTTTGACATAAGTAAATTGTAAACAAAGTCAGTCAGCTGTGCTACTGCACTCACCTTGTATAATTGCACCATGAGTTAAACTATTACTCACTAAAATTGTTTTCAAAATAACAAATTTCTTATACTTTTTCAAAAGAGAGAAAATAAAAATTATTTTTTTTTTATTTTCCAGTTTTAATAGTTTTAAAATTTTATTTAAAACTATTATCACTTCCATGCAGATTCTGAAATGATATTCTCTTCTTAATGAAATTAGCTATTATTCAATTAACTTTATTGTAAAATAACAATGTAATATTCATTTTTCTATTTAGAAGGAAAACTTAATTTTTATTACGCCCAATTTTAAAGAGGGCGTGTAAAATTGTTAAAATAATTTTAATATATGTCTATTGATTTTCCATTGGGTTGTGCAATACTCTGCGTAATAGTCTGCTTATAAATTAAAAATATTTAAGTTTCTTTATCATGAATTTTCCAACACTTAATTGATTTAGAAATAACTGCGTTGGGTTTCATTAAGAGCGCGAAGTAAGCTATTATTTCGAATATGCTTTTTCGATCAGGTGAAACTACATTTAATAATCTCTGTCTTTTCCTAAAAATAGACACTATAAATGGTAATTATTATTTTAATTAGCCGATTTACAGCTAAATTAATTGATGCTACTGAGAATAGTTCAGTTGCTAGATAAGAAAGCTCTCCGATTTATGTACTAATTGGAAACAATTAAATCATACAAATAATCTATGCTGCAATACCAAACAATTTTATTTAAAAGTTCAAATTAATTTCAATAAAAACAAAATACAATATTTACCATACAGATATAAGTAAAAATATTGAAATATTTTCGCATAAAATCACCTCTAAAATTGGTACATTTTCCAAAACAAAATAAAAAAAAAACGAAGAAAACAAGAGAAAAATATAATAAAATTAAAATTTGTTTCTTAATAAATTTCACCACCAGCAAGCAAAAAGAACAACAAAATTTTATACACATAATTTAGAAAATACATATTTATTTTTCTTCTGTTTGCCGCTAAAATTTTGATGTCTGTGCGTTTGTGTGCCTGTCTGTCTGTCTCCGGTCTTGATGCCTCAGAGGCCTTATAGACACACACTCAAACCCACTATGCATATAAGCATAGTGAGTGGTGCTGCACAGTGGCATGACTATGCTTTGAAATAAAGTTGATGTGTGTTGAGAGCAAGCAGATTATTTATTGGCTATATACCTATACTATCTAATATTTACTAGGAATTTTTATTAGCAACTAAAGCAGGAGTTTGAAAGAGTATATTCTTTTGGTGTATGTTTCTGTTAAACAATTTTCAATAAAATATTCTATTGTTATAAATATTCCTTACAATTATAACACATCAATCAATTATAAACGCAGTATCATTTGAAATTCTAATAAAAAAAATAAATACTTAATATTTGGAAATATCAAAACAATAAAGCTCTTTCAAGTAAGATTAAAAAGTAAACTATCTTGCTAACAACACAGACACCCGGGTTCTACATTTTTAAACTGATTTTCATTAAATTTGTATTTTAAATTTTGTGAAATTGTTTTAAAAAGTAATATATCATTTCCAGTTTGATTCATCGTAGAATAAAAGTTTCACTCGTTTTATAGAACGCCGTGAAATTGTCTATGTTGAATTCAAAACGCTTTTAGTTTCACTTTGTACAGGAATATAGAATCTAGGCGTGAATCCTATGGAAAATTCTCTTGATTTTTAAACTTCAGTCATTTAAAATTATTTTCCCAAGTTTCTATTCTTTCAAAAGTCTGCTCATAAAAAAAAACAATATATAAACAAGGCTGGGGAATTTTGCATTCATGTTGGCGCGGGTGTGTTTACGTTAAGTTTGACATTGAAATACGCTTCTTCATCTTATTGTGTGTCTCACTCAGCGGTATTCTAACATGACGTATATTTTAGCTTATCAATTGTTCTTGTTGTTTTTCCTTCTAGAATTGTAACAATTTCTTTTTAGCATCTCTCTTTATGTGTCTGTATCTACATATGTGTGTATATATGTTTCTCATTTCAATATTCTAGAGACACTTTCATTAAGTACTGTATCATTCAGACAGATTGAAAAATTCGAAAATCGCCACCTAGCAGATAACAATCACAACAAACAACACAGAGAAAACTTACAAACTACACAAACGTCAAATAGTATGGCCAATCCAAAAGCTCCATGGCCCGTACGCAAAGGCATCTTTCGTTCCAGTGGACAATCGGATTTTATACCGACACGTTCACCCAGTCCCATTGTGGAAATGCCACTCTCACCACCACCCATTACGAATAATAGAGCGTCTTCGCTAAGTCGTTTCGACAATAATTTGCCCTTTTCGCCACCGCCTCAACCCATACAAGTGTTACAGGGTCCACCTGGGCCCATTATGAACACAGCTGCCTCCATGACCAGCAGTGCCAACAGTACACAATCATCATCTTCGAAATCTGCCACACAGTCCTCCTCATCATCGTCGTCGTCTTCGTCTGCTCAAAATAAAATGTCCCAAGCGTCCGCCGCCTCTGCCTCATCATCAGCGCGTATGTCTGCATGCGCCTCTGCCAGCAGTGCCTCGCGTTCTGTACGTAAAAATTCTCTACCCCCCAATCTACAGCAATACTATTCCTCCTCTGCACAACAACAACAACAACAACAACAGACAGCCTCCGATACCACCTCCAACAGCACACAAAGTTTAAATAACAATAATAATAGACACAATAATCACCAACATCCACCATCAGCCAATTCTTTAAGTCCTTCACCTGTAAATCTAAAAAATGTACGACAAATTCCCATCGAAGTTGAACGAAATAAGGTTAGAATGCCATGTACCTGACATAACGACAAGGTTGTGTGATAAATATAAGGAGATACTTCTTTAATTCTTGAAAATACACAATTCTTAGAATCTGTTTTAAAGTACAGCGTAGAACAGATATAGAAAGATTTTATACTACAAAAACGTTAGTTAATGATCCAAACAAAAACTTCATAAAGTGATCTTCATTAAGATCCTAAAATGATCTTAAACATCTTGAAAAGTAAAATTAAACTATGCAAAAAGATACATGATCATTTCGAGCCTATATTTATACCCAAAGATCAGTTAAAGATCAAAACTAAAACATCTTAAAGAGATTTACAACATCTTGAAAAGGAATATTAAACTAGTAAACTATGCAGAAAGATCCTTTTATATTCAAATTTATTACAAAAATATCAGTTAGAGATCCAAACTAAAACTTTATAAAGTGATTTGAAACATCTTGAAAGGATCAGATAAAGATCAATACTAAAATTTCGTAAAGTGATTAAAAAGATCCGAATTAAGACTTATTTTGACAAGATCATTTAACAAAGAAAATTAATACTTCTCAAAGTGATCTAAAACATTTTGAAAAGGAACCTGAAACTGTTAAATTATGCAGAAAAATCCTTTCGTATACAAAAATATCAGTTACAGATCTTTAGACTTCTTTAGGAAAAAACAGTTAAAGATGAAAACTAAGACTTTTTAAAGTTATCTGAAATATCATGGAAAACTCAATTGAATATTAAAACTTAAACTTCTCTAACTTCTCCTTAAACATCTTGGAAAGGAACATTAATCCATTCGAACTACAAATTTTTGCAAAAACATAAAATTACCTTAACAAAACTTAGGCTTCTTCTTTATATAACTGAAACATTCTACATCCCAATTTATACTCAATCACAGCAAAACATTTCAGGATTTATTTTCATATTTATCACACAGTCCTGTTACAAATAACAGTCAAAAACAAATCTCTTCAAATCCAAAAAAAAACCCCCAAAGAACTCTAAATGTTAATTATATAACAGACCTTTTTAAACAAATATATTAACTTCCCACCTTCCTTAACAATTATACTCTAATATCTCTTTATCTATCTTTTTTTCTGCCCATTACAGGAAGCACTCTCTTTGCGTGCCGGAGATGTTACCCAACAGGCCAGTAATAATGTGGCCGCCGCTAGTATTAAAGTTCAAAGTGACACATTTTCTGCCGACAAGAAGGCCATCTCTCAATCACAACAATCACAGACAATGACCTCGAATGGCATTATCAGCCAGGAGAAACACATGTCTTCGGCCGCCCAGGCCAACTACAGCATGACCAGCAAGGGTGTTTCTAGTTCTGGCGGCAGTACAATGATCTCTTCCTCTTCACAAATGTCCACCACAAATGGCAGTCTATTCAAATTGGCCGATTTCCGGCTAGACGATCTGATGCAGCTGAGTGCCACAAGCGGCCAGAAGGACATAGAACAGGCCATTAGCAAGTACTCCAATATGTTGACCTCATGCGTTAACTCCCTGCAAGATAAGAAAGCCGTCGCCGAGGATACCATGTATTTGGATAAAATTAACGAAGTCATACGAAGAGCCTGGGCAGTGCCCACTCATGGCCATGAGTTGGGCTACAGTTTGTGTAATTCTTTGCGCAGTAGTGGTGGTTTGGATCTGCTCATGAAGAACTGTGTGCAAGGAGATATGCCAATCAAATTCTCCTCAGCCAAATTGCTCGAACAATGCTTGACCACAGAAAATCGTACACATGTTGTGGACAATGGTTTGGATAGGGTGGTAAATGTGGCCTGTGTGTGTACCAAAAAGCAAAATACCGAACACTCTCGTGTGGGTACTGGCATATTGGAGCATCTGTTCAAACACTCTGAGGGCACCTGTTCGGATGTCATTAAACTAGGTGGTTTGGATGCCGTGCTATTTGAATGCCGTACCAGTGATGTGGAGACTCTAAGACATTGTGCTAGCGCCTTGGCCAATCTGTCCTTATATGGTGGTGCAGAGAACCAGGAAGCCATGATTTTGCGCAAGGTGCCCATGTGGTTGTTCCCTCTGGCCTTCCACAACGATGACAACATCAAATATTATGCCTGCCTGGCCATTGCCGTTCTAGTCGCCAACAAAGAAATCGAAGCTGAAGTCTTGAAATCCGGCTGCTTGGATTTGGTAGAGCCCTTCGTGACTTCTCACGATCCCTCGGAGTTTGCCAAATCAAATTTAGCCCATGCTCATGGTCAAAGCAAACATTGGCTGCAACGTCTCGTGCCTGTACTTAGTTCGAATCGCGAAGAAGCCCGCAGTCTGGCAGCCTTCCACTTCTGCATGGAGGCTGGCATCAAGCGTGAACAAGGCAACACAGAAATCTTCCGTGAAATCGGAGCCATTGAAGCTCTTAAGACTGTGGCCAGCTGTCCAAATGCTATTGCCTCGAAATTTGCCGCTCAAGCTTTGCGTCTTATAGGCGAAACTGTACCCCACAAATTGTCGCAACAGGTTCCCCTGTGGTCTGTCGAAGATGTCCAGGAGTGGGTTAAACAAATCGGTTTTATACAATTCGTTAAGCAATTCGAAGAATCCCAAGTCGATGGCGACCTGCTGCTAAAACTCAACGAAAATAACCTCCGTGATGATATTGGTATTTTAAACGGCATCTTGCTTAAACGTTTCGAACGAGAACTTCAAAATCTCAAGCGTATGGCTGACTACTCATCGAAAGATACCGCCAAGTTGCATCATTTTCTATCGGAAATCGGTGCGGAATATTGTACCTACACCTACTCAATGGTTAATGCGGGCATTGACAAGAACTCGCTGCCACAGTTAACCGAGGACATGCTGATACAAGAGTGTGGCATTAAGAACTCCATACATAGACTGCGCATTATAAATGCGGTTAAGAGTTTGGAAAATGCCATACTGTCCTCCTCCGAAGACAGTATGGCTAAGACCCTAGACGTGTTTGTTAGTTACAGACGTTCAAATGGTTCGCAATTGGCCAGTTTACTTAAGGTGAGCGGGAAATGTTATTTCTTTAATTAAATTAACTAGAGTTAAATGTATGTTTATTTTTATAATTAAAGGTCCATTTACAATTACGTGGCTTTACCGTGTTCATTGATGTTGAACGTTTGGAGGCTGGAAAATTTGACAATGGTTTGCTAAACAGTATTCGTCAAGCTAAAAATTTCGTTTTAGTATTAACACCAAATGCTCTCGAACGTTGTGTCGAAGACAATGAATGCAAAGATTGGGTGCATAGAGTAAGTGTTATTAGATATTTTATTTATGATTTGATTAATAATTGTTTGTTTCTTCTATTTTTCTCAGGAAATTGTAGCCGCTTTAAATTCAAATTGTAATATTATACCCATTATTGATAGTCAGTTTTATTGGCCTGAACCCGAGAGATTACCTGAAGACATGCGTAGTGTATGTCATTTTAATGGTGTGACGTGGATTCACGATTACCAAGACGCCTGCATCGATAAGTTGGAGAGGTAATTTGATGTTTTAATGTGAAATGGGTTTTTGGTTCAAACGGGATGCCTTAATTGATCAAACATTTATTGAGATCTAACTTTGTGATATTTTTTAAATTTACTAAAACTTACTGGTTTAGGGGCTAAATGGAAGTGTTTTAGATAGTTTGTCCATCCTTCCACAATAAATCAGCAAATTCGGAAATTCTTATAGCTTTTCTTAATAACGATTAAAATTTTTTGATAATAATTTGATATTTCGATTATAATGATAAAGTTTTAATGTTTTATATTAAGACTGTAAATTAGACCGCTAAATTAGTACCGAAATTGATGTCTTAGACCCAACTGTAAGGGAAAATGAACCATTGGCGGTCAGCTGAAGTTCTACAACTCGGTTAACAAGAATAATGTATCTCAACTTGCGAAAATTAATTCCGGAATCTTCGTAGATCTTCAGACAGATTTAGGTGGATTTAACCTTCATCACAGGCATAGAAAATGTTGAGAATGAAGCCTTCTATGTGAGATTAGTAGATAGTAATCCTGTTGTTCCACCCAGACCTCAGAACAATGCTATATGCCACATGTTCTTCGTGGCACTTTTTGTTCGGCTATTGCAAAAGGTGGGCGTCCTTCAGGTTTAAAACTGATGCTCTATAACTGCAGATGTTTTCTGATATGTTCCAGGAGAGAGCAATAATCCGTTTTGCTAAAGAATGTTTTTTTTTCTGATGACATTTTAGAAAGACCGAATGTGTGATTATGATAACCTGTGCCCTGATACGAAATCACATCCGCACTATGTGGAAGTTTAGGTAGTTTAGAGAGCCAGAAATTAAACGGTAAAATCAATGAACGTCTACCGCCCACACACATAAGTAGATCTTAAACTGCTTGGTATTGTTTGTTTGTTTCGAGTGTTGTCAATTATTGTCCAAATATGACTCGGTTCGTTCTCGAAGAGGTCTTGGTATCGAAGACTATCGATAAGACTTGTACATCAAGGATCTTTCCCTCATTTTACTTTAAAACTTTAAAAGATAAGCACATATCATATCTTTCACATGGTTTTGCCACTGATTTGTAAATGATTATTCGGGTCATTCTGCAGCAAAGATCTTATAACCGTGGGAACAAAACAAAAAGAATTAGAAGTGGATTGTAGCCTTCATCTTAAAATAGTTCACAATGCATCTCTTCAGGTTTTTCGGTTGGATGGTTTGAAATATGTTCTAGAAAATATGATGGTATCGAAGACTTTCGATGAGTCACAAGTGCCACAATGATGTTTCCTCTATAAGGTTTTGAAAATGTAAAGGCTCTCGACTGTAGCCACCGTTGAGTTTTCAAATTTTTATCTGAGTAGGACTCATGACATTTTGGTTGATATTCCAATGATCGTTGGAACAGGATAAGAAGAATCTGAAGTGTATTATAGCCTTCTTCTAAAAATCAATGGAAAAGCACTTCCTAATTGCTGATTAAATCTTTATAATGTGAATTATTATTAAGATTGACGTTCAATTATCTTACATATTCAGGATATCATATAATATAATAAAGTCATAGGTATATTCCAAAATTAAAAGAATAGTTAACATATTGCAAATAACAATTAAAATCAAATATAAAATACTAAGCATCCCATTTGAAACTACCTATAATGATTAATAATACATGTTATTGTTTCGTATCTTTTTCTTTTGGCAACTAACTTAAAGAATAGTGACAAAAAGTCTTAGCAATCGATCAACGGTATGAGGGGTAAAAATTCAGTATTTTTAAAAGATTCAAAGAATGATATAAAATAAAACTTTTAAAATATTAAAGAAAAAACTTCCTTGAATCTAAATAAAAAAATACCGAATTTCTATTAAAGTCTCAATACCCTTTTCTAAAGTTATACTGCTTACTAACTATATAAACCTATTAACTATTTGCAGATTTATGCGCGGCGAAAAGAATATTGATCGCATAGCAGCTATGACACCCGGTACGCCCGGTTCGTCGGTGACTTACCAAAGAATGCACAGCAACGATTCGGATTACAGTGTAGGCGGCAGCAATGCGGGCGCTAATTGTGGCAATGGCGGCAGCGGTGGATCATCGAATGGCGGCGGACAAGGTGGGACACAAAATACGATCACACCCTCAAATACAGGACGATCCAGTGTTGATTGACTGGATTGTCCTCTAAGTAATCAATTGATAACAAATGAAAATCCTTCTTCGAATATTATTGATAATGTTAGCATAGTAGATAGTAGTTGTACTCGTAGTAGCAATAGTAGTTCTAATAGACATTTTAAGGCTCTAAACTCTCCCTCATCTATTCTAAAGTCTAAATTAAAAACTGAATTATTGAATGGGACTGGTGTGGCGGCTGTGGCGGCTGCGGCGGCTACGAAACGTGCCGACAACAGCAGTCTCCCTCCTAGCGATAGTAGTAGTTATTTTAGTAGTTATTTATCAAATCAAAATTCAAAAGCCCTTCAAATATTTACTGATAATAATCATTTAATTAATACTAATCACAAACTAGCAGCTAATCACCAGGCAAATAGATACCGGCAATCAGCATCACCGGCTCGTCAGCGTTTGTCAGCGGCGGGCGGAGGTGGTATGTTAAGCAGTTCGGGGAAATTGGGCAGCACGGGCAGTCAGTTGAGTGTGTTTGGCCGCAACTCTAAGCGCAATATGTTGCCACCCTATCGTACACAACAAACGGCGGTACATAAGGCTTTGCCTATAGGTGGGTCCATGCAAAATGTTTCCCCTTTGGCTTATAAGCCTCCGCGCAGAAGTTCCGCTGTAGGTATATGCAATGATAATAAGGAAAAATCTTCCAGCAACTATAGAAGTCATAGTGTAGATGAATTGCTGGACAATAGCGAGAGTACGGATAAAAAAATCGCCGAGGCGGCCGCCTTAGTGTCAGCGGGTAGTTTGGCCTTGACCAATGCCAGTTCCACTAGTACCCTACAGCCTAATGAAGACTACAACTGCTCAGTAGCTTCCATAACAGAACTACAGAGCAGTCCAGTATTAGTGCCACGTCGCGACAAGTCAGCCAATCTACCACCCATTAACCCACAACACCGCAAGTCGCGTAGTCTCGATCATTTCCTGGACGAACAGACGTTGGCTGCCATTGTAGTGCCACCCTCGCCCACAGAGGGCACACAAAGCATGCAAAATCTTGCCATATCCATGACGCCCGAGCCCCTACGTTCTAGTATAGCTAAAGCCATTAATGGCTTGCCGGTGCGTGTCGCCTCTGTACGAGACTCAAAATCGACCACACCCGATCGCGTGACTGCACTACGCAACAGCCCCTCTAATCGCCAGAGCCCCGAAGGTATTAGTTCCACCGAAGATGAACGTGAGGATAGCCAAAGTGTTAAGTCGGTCAAGACGACAGCTATGAAAACCTCCACCCCCAAAAGCCAGACGAGAGCAGCAGCTCATATACACCGAGGCAACAGTGCGAGTAGCAATCGTGTGAGTGGCGGCTGTGGCGAACAAACGAATCGGGTACCGAAAACAACATCTAGCAGTTCCTTGGGTTCCAACAGCGGCTCCAATAGTCCGAACAATAAAACCATATTCAATCGAACAATGAAAAAAGTTCGTTCGCTGATCAAAAAGTAAGCATCAATAAAAACCTACAAAACTCATCTACTCTCTCTTTCTAACACTTAAAATACATACAAAACATTGTTACTCTAATTAGTAAAACTTTTTATTAGTGAAATTATTACACAAAGTCATACAAAAACGTTCGAGTCCTTGTGTTCTTGCCGAATTCTTCTTTTCATGATTCATTTCCTTTACTTTTTTTCTGTGTTTACTGTTCGTAATTCCACGAATAGTGGAAACAGGTGGATTGTAGCCTTCATTTTAAACTCTTCTAAAAACTCTCAAAAATTCACGATCCATCTCTTTACATTGTTTGAAAGGATAGCCTGAAATACATTCACGAAGAGAGTGCCACAAAAATCTTTCCTTCACTTGTTTCTCAAACTTTAACAGTTAAAGACTGTAGCTGTTGTTAAGATTTAAGTCATAAAGATTCAACGATTCTGGGAACAGAATAAAATATTAAGTGTATTAGAGACTGCTTCTTAAACTAAATAAAAAAAAAACCCTTCCTAATGTTTTTGACATTTTGATTGAACCCTTATAAAGTAAATTATTATTAAACTTGACATTCAATTATCTTAGATAACAGAGTGCGACTTATTTAAAATACTGTCCAGAAATAAAGTCACAAATATATTTTAAAAAAGAAAAAAAAACACATATAAAAAGTCTTGGCAAACAACAAAAGATATGAAAGTTGAAAATTCAAGATTCAAAGAATTTGCATTCAAGTTGCATGTTTTTTGAAAAGACAATTTTTTCAAGAACTGTAATAATTTAAAAAAAATTAAATCCAGAAGTGTCAAATCGGACTGTTGCGATCCTATTGAATATATTGGCCAACTATTTGCCATGAGATTTAGCTTTTAAAAACAAAGTTCTATAAACTTTATTAAAAATTAAAGAACCTTTTTTTTCTTAAAGTTGTTCTTAGCAAAAACCAAAAATCTTAATAATTTTGAATACACATACACATAAATATATGTACATATGTATTTAGTGACTTTGAATGAGGTCAAGGGTCAGTCAATATTTTAAAGCAAGTTTATTTGGAATAGTCTTAATATTTATTAAACATACAGTGCCTTTTAGTTACTTAAATGCTTCTAAGAAATAGTACAAATAAAGTGCCTCAAGCCTTAAATAGTTTATTAATGGTAAATACTTATAGATATAATTAGAATCTCATTATTGAAATCATAATTAATATTTAATAATATACCCATTAAACTCACCACACTCTATTAAAGCATTCCATAACATTAAAGCTTAAACTCAACTTTGCTTACTTACAAACACACACACTGTCCCATTCTTTCTCTCTCTCTCTCTCTCGCTGTATTTTTCTTTGTTTATGCGCCATTTTGACATTAAAGGTTAATGGTTTGTTTTTCTTACTCTAAAATGGAAAATAACTATTTTACTGCTTTTATTAAACTGCTTTTTTTCTTAAAAAAAATAAATAATAATAATAATAATAATAAATCCTACAACCAAATCAACCCGTAAAACCGAATACATCTATTTGCCTTGTGATTAGTCTGAGCAAAGTTTTAAATTGAATCAGTTAAATTTAAAAGAAAAAACAACAAGAGTTTTTGAATTTTATTAAACACGAATTTCAAAAATTATTTTACCCACAATTTAAAATATTTACATACTTATATAAAGTTAATGACTGTTAAAAAGTAAACTAACTAATATTTTTTTAAATTAGGTATAAGTTCTTTTTTGTAAATTTTTTTTAATTCTATTTCTTATAATTTGTACCGTCCTTAAAAACGAATTGAAAAAATTTTGATTTTTTATGATATTGTTAAAATTTAGCAAAGAGAAAAAAAACAAATATTTTTATTTTATTTTTAATTTTAAATTCCTTTTAAGGAATTTTGCAAACAAAATTTACCCACAAAATTATTTTAATGCAATTACATAATTAAAATTAATTTTTGTAAGTAATTTTTTTAGAATTACTAATTATAATTTAATATAAATATAGAAAACGAAATTTCTTTCATTAAAGAAAACTTAACAAAAACATAAATATAAAATTAATTATGAAATAAAATAATAAATATAAAAAAAAAATTGGCTTAAAAAAGCATGAAAAATAAAAAATTGTTGAACAAGAAAAATGTAATAATTAAAAAAAATCTATAATTTGTTTTTTTTGTGTGTGTGTGGGTGTGTGTTTCATTAAATAAATTAATAGTGAGAGAAAAATCAAGGTTTTAGTTACAATTCGGTTTTTCATTATTTAACTCTTGTTTTTGGTCTTGTCCCGTACTGTGCCCATTAATTATTATTGTAATTGCTTTATATGTTTATTGCATGTTTGTTTGTCCCTTGTCTCTCACCTTATTGTCTTGAATTACATAAAGGTACGGCCACACATGTCACCAATATTTTTAGAACAAATTTGTTGGAAGATGTTTAATCTTACAAGTGTTTTGTGAGATGAAATATCATGAAATTAAACAAAACTAAAATTCTATTGCGATTTGTGCTTAATAACAAAAGTTTTTCAAGTAAATACAAGAATTAAAACAAATTTTATTTGGTGGTTACATTATTTTCGTAAAATATTTGCCATGTGTGACCGTACCTTTACTACATCCTTCAAAATAACCAAGTTTTAACCCAGTAATATTTCAATTAAATAAAATTTCAAAACAAGTATGTATTCTATTTAGTGACAAGCATTTGTTATTTCCCCATTTGGAAAAGTCACACCCATAATTTTTTCACTCAGCGAAAAATTTCCGTTCCACACTTGAATTTGTCTTGTGTGGACATATCTTGTCGATGTTTCGTTTTTGCTGTAACAACAACAACACAAAAAGACCGTCATTTTAGAAAATTCATGTTTATGCCTTGTTAGAACGTCAGGTCAGTGAAAAATTTCTTGTCCTCACTGAAATTTCTCTTGTGTGGACAAGTCTCGTCGATGTTATATACAAGTTGTTCGAACAACGTTGTCAGAATATTTGTTGTCACCACTGCCCAGCGGGAAAAATTGTTAGGCCTTACTGAAGACCTATTTACACATTCTAAAAGATTCAGTACTTATTCCCTATGCCTTCTCTGAGAAGTTGTTCTAGAAGGAGTTTCATACACACTCTGAATTACAAGGTTTAAATATCAAACATAAATTGTTTTGCAATTATTACATTATATCGTCAGTAAAACAACAAAGTTTATTTTTCTTAGTGCAGTTTCACACGTTTCAGTTTTAGCTGAACAGTTTTTCTTCAATTCTTTTTTGAACTTGCCATTTCATGCACACACGTATATTTAATCTTCGTGCTCTTTATCATCAAGTTTCTACTTTTTCATGCAAACAACTATCCGATGAATAGGACAGAGAAAAGAAAACAAAAAAAAAAAAAATTGTTTCCCACCCAAAAGTACTTGCCTGTAGAGTCAGAATTGAAACGTGTAAAAGCGGACTTAGTTTCTTATATGAGTAATAAAAACGAATAAAGAAAGTATATAAAAATTTTGGCTTTTATGAAAGTTTGTGGTGTACGTGTGAAACAGTAATATACATACATGCAAAAATACTTGTGATTTTTTAAATTAATTTAATCATTTTTTATTCATAAAGAATATTTTCCTTACAAAAATTATTAATTACGCCTTCTATGAGGCATTACAGAACTTCTAGTTGCAGTTCTCAAGTACATAGATATATGTCCTCTATTAGGCATCTAAATAGTAGCGAGTAGACGAGGCTTTGACTACCAATGACACGCCGTGTAAAATTTAAATAATTTTGCAATGTCGCTGGAAGACTTTGTGTCTGCAAAATAAGACCTCTTTATAGCATCTTTTTCCCGCTGCGAATGTCTGCCATCAAATTATAGTTTGTCCTGTTTCAGACACTTCAGTTTTAGCTGACCAGTTTTTGTTTAATTCTTCAATTCTCTTTTGAACTTACCATTTCAATTACTCACGTCAAAGAAAAAAACAAAAGAAAATAAGAAAATTGACTGGTACCATCAAGTTTGTACCCCAAAAATACTTGCCTTGAAGAGTCTGAATTGAAGAGTGTGAAAGCGGACTTTCACACAAAAAGATCGCAGTTTTAATATATGTATTACAATACAAAGGTAAGAACATCCCCACACAGAAGAACTTGAACAAATTTGTGTTCCTAATTCTGGCGCACAAAACAATGGCATGTCAAGACATGATGTAAACAATTGTAAAGATCTCCAGTACAAAAGTAATCGCTAAAAAAGTTTGCTCTTTTAAAAGTTAGACGAATTATTGAAATTTTAATGGATTTTGTGATAAAGTTACTCATCGCGACAGGTAAAAAGAGTAACTGGTTAATTCACAAGTGATATTGTATGTTGTATATTGTATGATACACCTATCTGATTGTACATACAATTTCGAGCAAAGTCGTATGTTTATGTTTTGTCAAACCCTCAAAATGACAAAATAAAATTAAAAACAAATATACAAAACATAAAAAAGGAATATTTTCCAAAATTAAAACATTCCTAAAGTATTTTTAGCAATATCCATTATTGAAATTGTTTATTAATTTTATTTTCTGGTTTAAAATTTGTCAATCAGTGTATGTTTTAAGTGTTACCGTTAGGTAATTTTTTTAAACTAAAATTTATTACAGTTAAACTTTCATACAATATTCGAAAAACATATGTAAAAATATCGTAGGTGTTGTATATATTAACCCATTAGATCCCAAGCACCTTTAAAATTAGAAATTGTTATGTTTTTCATTAAAATCTTACTTATTAGCTAGCAATTAAATAATAAAATTAATAAAAATAAAAAAAAAATTGCTTGAATGGTGTTTTTTGAGCTGTACTCGTGCGAGTACAATGGGACAGTAAGGGTGCGTAATACATAGATATAATTAATTTTATTTAAAACACTTTTCGTTCACATTTAAAGGTTTTTTTTATTGAAATATAAGATTAAAAGACAAATTTATTATAAATTTTATTTATTTGTGTGGGTTTGGATATGAAAGTTTTTGAAGCACTCTTTTTCTACGCAAAGTGCAATGTTGCAAAGCTCACAAATCCATCGAATTCTACTGTGACAAACCTTGCATCTTATTTGATTGGAAATGCGTTTTGGGAAGTGATTTCCTGCCGATGTTGCAATTGAAGATGTAGTTGAACGCCTTGGTTCTACCACACCAACCGTATAATTTCTTAGATAGAACCGTACTATTTCTCGTTGGAAATTTAAAATATCTATTTGGCTATTATTTGCGCTTTTGTAAAGCTTCCAAGAATTCACTACGACTGAATTAATCATAGACGTTAAAATAGGCCACCACCATTTCTTGCTCCTGAATTTTATATTATAAGCATTAATTGCTTGATCATGAAGATCCACTCCTCCCATTCCAGCATTGTATTCTGCAATAAGTTTGTGTTGCTGAAAACTAATTTTGCTTTTATTAGCTTTTGACCATCGTCTTACTGAATGTAAAGGCTCAATCGCATCAAAATTCGTTCCGAGAGTCACCACACTGTTATCGTTCCATTTTACAAAAAGAATTCAAGAATCGCTATACCTGTTTTCATGACTAGAACTTCGTACAAAAATGACAGAAATATATTCGTAATTACTTGCCTATAATCAAATTTACCACGCTCTTCTTTTTGCATTACTTTTTTTGAAACTAGAGGACAATTTTTGGTTCTTCGATCTCGGACAGTTCCTGTTGCTCTAATTCCTTTTTGTTTAAGAAGGCTCAAAATATCAAACGATGTAAAAAAGTTGTCAAAAAACAAAATATGGTCCGTAGGATAGGGAATATTTTTTACAAGATCGAGAACAACTCTCGAACCTAATGGTAAATGTTGGCATTCTCTGTCAACCATCTTGGCTCCATAATAAGTGTCAAACTGATAAAGATAGCCACAGCTACTGGTAAGCATCCAATTCTTAAAACCAACCCTAACAGGCTTTCCTCTAATAAATTGTTTGGCTGAATGGCTTCCGAAGTATTTGACCATTGACTCATCGATCGAGAGATTTTGGTGTGTGTAGCCGAATTGACAAAACTTTTCACACAAAATTTTTGATAATGGTCTGATTTTCGCCATCCTATCGCTTAAATCTAGTTCCGAGTTGTCTTTTTCACTGTAGCTTTCTTCTAGCAATTCCAACTCGTTTGGAAAATCATTCCGTAATAAATTTCCTTCATCAATTTCTTCCTCATCTGTTTTTCGGTCGGCATTAGGAGGAATTATGATGAAACCATAATTTTCTCGACCATTATCACTAGCATAATCAAGTGCGGCAGTAATGTTTTAAAATTTTTTTCCATAAAACATTTTTACATCCATCGCAAGATACTAAAAAATTATGTACAAAAATTTTACATGCATTATCCCATTGTACTTGTACGAGTACACCAATTTTTATGCTTACCAAAAACAACTTTTTAAAACTTTTTGAAAAAAATCTTTGTATTATTTTTAAAGCTTATTATGTTAACTTTAATTTTCACAAAAACTTATTAGCCCTAAGCTTAACACAAAAAGTATATAAACCAAACTGTATTGATAAGTAACAAATATTGAAAAAATTAAAAACAGTGTTTAAGAAAAAGACAATGATAATTTACCGTTAGACATTTTTAGCTCACTATTGATGCATATTTGTTGTTTAGACTCTTAAGTAATATTTAGAAACAATAACTCTTAAAAAATAAAAAAATTTAATATAGTTACGGAGTAAAAAAAATTAGCAATTTTTTGTACTCAAGCGAGTACAGTGGGATCAAATGGGTTAATATAGAAATTACCAACAACATTTGCGCAACTATTGTAAATTCAGACGACGTACAACTTCTACCATACTACAACATCACTTGTGAATGGAACAAAAGAATTTATAAATTTATATAAAGTTTTCATAAAGAAATAACAAGAATAGGTGTGTGATCTGTTAAAGAGTAGGTATTAAAATGAGCACAAGTTAAAAGAGTAACTTCCTGCGACTAGTTTTGTAACAGCTCCGTCCCTTTACATTAAACAAAAAACTAAATTGAACCTTAAGAACTTCCAGATAATTTTGATAGAAAAAATCATTTTAATAAAAGAAATTCCTTGTCATTTTTATTGAATTTAAACATTTCAGATTAATTTATTAAAATTTTGGTATTAAACAGGCCTTGATTTTTAACTCGAGTTTAACTTTGGGGAGCTTTAAAAAAAAGTCTAGAACTAAAAACACAGCAATAGGTACAAAGTATACAGAGGTGTCACGAGACGGAAGATAATCAAGTTGTATATTTATCTCTTTCTTTCAGAACTGCCTTTTGTTTAAAAAAGTAATATATGTATGTACCTTTTTCTTTCTATGAGAACTGCCTTAGAAATCTGATTTTGGCTTTTTGAAATGTCAAAATTGTCACCTTTGTATACTTTGTGGTAATAGGTAAAATTTATGTCGGTTTATTGAAAAATATATATTTTCATTGCTTTGTCTTTAAAATTTAATGTTCGTGAACTAAATTTCGAATATTTCAAAATTTTAATGTTTAAAACTTGTTCTAATATATAGATTTTTACTTTAAAATTGGACAGCTCGATGGTCGCATGTTAGTGTCATCCTACTGATTCTCCAATATAAGATAATCGGTTTGAGGTTTTTAAAAAGTCATAAAAATTTCGAAGTATTGTAAGATCAAGATACATAACATAGTGTCTTGACAAGCCATCAATTTGTTCACTCGACGACTGAGCTTATAAATTTGTCTCATGTGGACAACACTTGTTGATGTTATGTTCCTGTTCACATAACACTGTAAAAATATTTTCTGCCACAAATATGTCTGACATCAAATGACACAACAACACTGGCATATTTAAAAATTGTTTCAGTTACAGCAATTTAACGGTTTTACAAAGAAACGTTTTTACAATATATTTACAAATTTCAGTCATTTATCGTTTTGTTAATATTAAAATTTAAAGAGTTTTAATCAAAAAAAGAAACTGTAGGTCTTTTTAAATATTTACTAAAAACTATTTATTAATCCAGCAACTTTAACATTTTATTATTTTTTTCATTAAAAAATTCCTTAAATTTGTTTTTATTTTTTTTTCTATTTTCTTTTTCTTCTTATTTCTCGTTTAGACCTTAAATTCTTTTAAACAAAAACTTGCAACAATTTTTCTTATAAAAAAAAATCAGTATCTTCTAAGTGTCCTTAGTAAAAGGCCAAATCCAACTAAACCAAACAAACATCTACCATCATCATTTCGCTCATCGAAAGGCAAAAATTGTGAACATATCATAGAACTGGTAACAAACAACAAAATCATCCATCAACAACTCAATTGTATACGCGAAGTCTTGAGAATTTTTTTTGGGAATATGTCCAACCACCAACCACCAACCACCACTACTTTCTAATCTGTGTTTTTTATTCTCTAATATGTACAATCAATCCAATATTATTTAAACAATTTTCGTTCATTTTACTTTTTTTCTATTTATTGTTATCTTAAGTTTAAATTTAAAATAAGACAGAAAATTAATTTAAAACATAAAGAAAATTATTTATAAAAACAAGAACTTGTAATAAGAAAAGCACAAATTATGTTTAATATTTTTTTAAAATTTTCATTTCTTTTTATTATTTATTTAGTAACGATATTGAAGATGAAGAACTTCCTGGTTTGATATTATCAAAAGCGACTGCTCCCTCACCAGGACGCATGTTATTTTGGTAGTTTTTTTTTTTTGCAAAGAAGATCAATATAAACAAAAAAAAAAAGAAAAAAAAACTCCGCCCTCCCCCCTCGCCTGAACAAACAAAATTTAGAGTATTATTTATATAAATTTAAAATAAAACAAAACGAATTAAACGAAATCATAAGTGTGCAACGAAATGCGAAATACATATTTTTAAATATCTATTTTACTTTAAAATAAAATTAAGCTAGAGAAAACTTAAATTTAACAAGAGTTTTTATTTGAAATTGCATTGAAAACAGGTAAGTTTGAATTTTGAATTCATACTCTTGACCGTCAACAATTTCTTGTCCGCACATGGATTTGTCTAGTGTAGACAACTCTTGTCTATGTTATGTTCTTGTTTAACAAATGTTGTTAGAATATTTGTTTGCAATCAAATGTACATGCTTCTCATACAAACTCTTCATACTCTTCAATAGCGTTTGACCAAGAAAATCCCATTCAAATTTGACTGAGAATTCAATTCCAGCTAGATTTTCGGAATTGAGGTTTTCAAATTTGTCACACTGTAGCTTGCTATTTGTCACACTCACGTGCTAAAAAATAAAATATCTGCAAACAATCACAAAACTTAACTTTCCCTCTATCTCTCATGTTAAATTTTATACAGTGGTGGACATATAATTAGAAACGATGCTTGGATATAATAAGATCGCTGTGTAGCTTCTTTAAAGACCTACATTGTAAATTGTTTCGTTATTCATTCGTTATTTAATGAGTAAACAATCAACATTGTTGTTGATGCTCAACACGTTGAGTTCTAAGTTTAATTAAAAAAAATTGAAAATTTTATTTTCACAATTAATATTTTTTTGCTGGCCACGTAATTAAAAACGTTTCAACTTTTAAACTTTTTTAAATATTAGTGACAAAGTGAGTATAATTTGTTAAACAATAGATTAACTTGTAATAATTTTGATACGGTTTAGTTTCGAAAATGGGCAAAACAAGTCATGTAATCCAGAAATGAGGCGGTTAATTGTGCAGTGTTACCAAAATAAAAAACTTTCAATGTCGGCTATTGTGCAAAAAAAAAATGATTTTTGCTGCAATTCACTTGTACAAAAATACAAAGCAGTTTGCAACCCCAGTGGCGAGAGGCCACTTGAGTAAAAAAAATCAATTTTTATCATCGAGCGAAATAAAAGCTGAAATTGGACAACAGAAATATCCACACGGACAATAAGAAGGCGCTTAAATGAGTCAGGACTTCGTTGGAGCATTGCACAAAAAAAACGCATGTCTGAAAAAAAATATCATGAAGCGGTTGCGGTTTGCAAGAGAAATGCTCAGGAAAGATCCACGTTACTGGAATAGAGTTCTCTGGAGCGACGAAACTAAGATTAACTTGTTTCAATGTGATGGTAAATCGTATCTGAGACGTCCTCCAAATAAAGCCTTAGACCCAGGCTTTTGAGCAATTTTAAAGAGAGACCTAAAGGAGAAATATCCACGAAATAATGATGAATTGTTTTAGTTGGTGCAACAAAGCTTAATTAAGAGTTTTCCAAAAAAACTGGCGATAACAAGATAACAAAATATTAAAGGATAAGTCCGTTTTGTTAAACCTCAGTCAGGTTTTTTTAGTTTCTAATTATGTGACCAATTTGATATTGTGTTTAAGTTAATTTTCCTTAAAGTAGTATTGATGCCGTGAATTTTTTTTATTTTAAACTTAATAATAATTTGTTACCTTTCTATTTCTATTTAGTTATTAGTTTTAATATGTTGAACTACATTTTTAAAATATATGAACAAATATACATACATACATATATGATGAAAAGTCGTTTCGAATTATAAGTCCAGCACTGTATACATTGACTCAGTAATTCAGAAGCTATTATTTAATAATTAATATTTTGTTTAATTTGGGGATTACACAATTTAGTTTTGTCTTTCAAAGTTCAATACAATCACACTTTTTCACCAATAAATTCATACTTGTAAAATTTGATACGAGTTTGCTGTCAAATTCTTGTTCCAATTTCAAATTACAGTCAAGAAAACAGCTGATATCAATTTTAATAAACAATTGTTTTGGTTTTTCTTTATTATATACATATAATAATGTAATAATCTAACAAATTTAAAAGCACCAATTAAAGTTAAATAAATATGCAAAACTTGAACGGGTAACTACAGCGTATTTCTACACATTAAAACGATTACTTTTTATACAACTAACCGTTTCATACACTAAAACACAACACTATACACAGCTGTTGAGACAAAACTCAACACACCAACACCACTTCTTGTACTCCCCATAAACAGCTGTTGGATGTAAACAAACAATGAATTCTTTGACAAACCATCCAACATGGAAAACAAATCTGATGAAAACTTGACAATAAGCCAAGAAATAATACAAATTAAACCAAAAACTAAATATTTAAGGTAAATCCAATATATTAATAATAAACTACAACAAAAAAATTAATAATTTAAACTTTTTAAAAAAGTGCTACAGAGTTAACAACTTTAAGAAATCATGAAATTCCATCCACAACAGCCGGCTTAAAGAGAACAAAAGTGGAGAATACACCGCATGAACAAAATGAATTGGAAAAGTTGTATGGTAAATGAAATTTTTAAAGGTTTTGTTAGAGACATACCATAAAAATAATATAAAACTTAAATACTTTAAGATCATTTACATGGTCAATTGTCTAGGCCTCGTATAGAACGTTTGGCCGGCAGAGCGGTGGGCGTTTGGGATTGTGACAAGCAATTGGTACGTGTGACACGCAAAGATGGCAAATTTGGTAATTTTGGGTTTAGCATTGATGGCCAATTGTATTTGGAATATTATGAGGCTTTATTCTTATTAGAAGTGGTAAGTTTGAAGGTGTTTGGGTTAAGAAAATGAAAAGTTAATTAGAATCAATGTGAAATTACCATTTATATTTTAGCTTTATCTAACTAAATGCGACTCATAAGTTTGATTCATTTAACTTTTTAATGACGAATAATTTCAAGAAATTAAAAAAAGAAAAAGATAAACAAGTTAGTGCTATATTCGGCTGTGTCGAAACTTCAATACCCTCCACAAAAACGTAGTAAGAAATACAAAAACTACACTGGTTATAGGACTAGTACCTATATCCTAATTCTGTGTATTCTATTCAGTCTTAGTGCAGTTTTTGTTGCGTTATTATTACTTTCAATATTATGATTTTTGATAATATGTACAATAAAGGATAAATGGTAAAAGTTTGACAAAACTTCATTCATTATTTATCATTTTATGACCTTTTAAGTAAAATCATATTGAATATGCCCTCGGTTTTGCACGCCAGTATACATATAAATGTTTGATTGAATTTTATAAGAAATCTACATATGAGACTTGCGTCCAATTGCTGACCTATCCTCTAAATATTTAATATTGCAACATGTTTTAATATAAAACCTATTTTGGCTGAATTTAACTTCTATAGAAACATTTATTTGATATTTAAGTGCTTCTGAGAAGTAGGATTCCTTGACCAGTTGTTGACTTACGATCAATAATAAAATTTATTAAATTTGCTGGATGTATAAAACTTATTGAATTATATGGAATATATTGTTTATTATTGACCAATCCTTACAAAATGTCTTAATTTATCTTATAAAACATTTTTTTTAATGTTTATACAGTTTCCAAAGTATTTAAGACATGTATGAGCTTAAAAACCATTAATCAAGGAATATATTTGTTCCGGGGTTGTATAAATTCAACAACCGATTCAAAACAATTTTATTATAAATAATTAATTAATTTCTAAAATTAGAGCTGTAGTTTAAAAACAAAGTTTACTTGGATACATAAATGATGGAGCGAAAGTCCGCTTAGGTGTTTTAAGTCCAATTGTCATGGGAGAAATTTAAATTGACATTAGAAAATATTCAAAAACATATGTACATACTTTTTTAATTCAAATTTATTTAATTATTTATTATTCTTCACAATTTCTCCCCTTAGAACCGCTTACAACTAGAATACAACTCTACAATACTGTCTATTGAGCAAGCCTACTTATTGCTAATGGCCGAACAGCATTCCCCCAAATTCTGGGAATATCTAGTCTATTCCAATCTAACAAGAATAGGCTACATTTTGGTGAAACATAAAAATATACACTTCCAGAATCATCAAATCAATAATGAAGCCGATTGTGTTTGGGCCGTTCTGGAAGCTGAACTACAAAATGAACCGATAGCAGATTATGTCAAAAAAACTCAATATTACAAAAAAGTTGAACAAAAATTTGATTTAGTGAAAAATATTATCAAAAATCAAACGGAATTACAAGCAGAAAAAGTACCCGAAACAATATCCTCTACAAATACAGCCATTGAATTGCAATTTTCGCGCAAAGTTAAACCTAATTTAAAAAGGAAAGCTGACGAGCACAGCCAAAATGAATGGCTGGTAGCAAAAAGACATTGTAATTATGGCCACAAAGTTCTACAACATAGTCTGGTAGATTTTCTTAAAGAGGAAGATGAGTACAAACAATTTAAGGAAATATTTGAAAAATTTGATATAGTGCCCTTAAAATTAAATAAAAAGTCTGAAGATGTTAATGAAAATGATTCGGAAAGTGAAAATGAAACAGAAATTGAGCTGGAGCCACCAAAATTTTCCATTAATTTCGATGTTTATTTACACAATGAAGGCTTTCGCAAAAGCTCTCCACATTTGCCCAATTTCCGTGTAATTGTCTTGCAGCCCCAGCAAAAGTTTCCCACACACGATGAAATATTTCAAACACACTGCCACCAACTGAATCCGGTGCCTTTACTAATTGTCTCCGTAAATGATTCCAAACAAATGCAAGCATTTTTATATTATTTTAGTTAGTGTTCTTATTTGTTATTTGTTTATGACTTGCATTAATTATGGCGTTTAAATAATATTTTAACGCCTCATTTATAAATCCAATCATTTATAGAATTGTTGTTGATGTTCCATGTTCATGTTTTTATGTGTAATTAATATCTTAAGTTTTGTATCGCTGCCCATTTGCTTTTAGATCTAAGATACTTAAATTTAATAATACAAACAATAAAATTGAGTTTTTTTTTTTGGTTTTTTTTTTGTTTTCTAATATTTTTCATGGTTCATTAAATTTGTTAAATTTATTTAAAATTACTGCCTGCTGTGCGTATACGTAATTTATTTGTGTTTATTTTTATGTATTAAAAAAATATTTGATTTTCTAAAAAATACCCTATTTTAGGTGTAGCAAAATCATTAAAGACTTTACATATATATACCTGGAAATATATTCAAAATTTTACTAAAACTTTCTCTTAGGCCAGTGTAAAAAATTTTAAGGATATTATTAATTCATTGTTCTTTCAAAATGAGTTTTAAGACATCTTTTAAATCACTTTCAATTTAAAAGATTTTCTTTAGCATTCTTATTAGGCTGCCCCACCGTTTAAGTAATGTTAAAGAAAATGTAATTTATCCATATATGTTTGTTCCGCAATCGCGCCTAAACGGCTAAACCGCTTTTAATGAAACTCGGAACGTAGATAGGTCAATAATATTATTTTTCAATACTTGAACCAGGAAGGGATAAAATGGGTAAAAACCGGTAAAATTGGTACCCTTTTTCTTAATTAACCAATCCCAAACGGCTAAACTGATTTTTTTGAAATTTGGTTTGTAGATAGATCCATACATGAAGTGCCATTAGGCCGGGACCGGAAAGAAATAAAAATGTGAAATCACCCGCTTTTAATATTTTGTTCTAATTAGTGATTAACTATATTATGAAGCAACTGTTTTTTTTTTTTATTTTCTCTTTCTAGTCCCAAAAATTTGTATTAGAAAAGTACCTTTCCGAAGTACTTTTTTCAAGAGGGTAAAAATATTAATTTTCAGTTTATACAACCGGTAAACCCAAAAGCCAATTTTATTGAATTTTGAAACGTAAATATATCCATGTTTAAAAGCGTCAACAGGCTAAATATTTTTTCAAAACTTGCACCAGGTCGGGACATAAAGGGCAAAATAAAAACGGCTGAACCGATTGTATTGAAATTTGAAACGTAAATATATCTATGCTTGACAACGTCAAAAGGCTAAATATTTTTTTCAAAACTTGGACCAGGTCGGGACATAAAAGGCAAAAACCGGTAAGACCAAACGGCTGAACCGATTTTATTAAAGTTTGAAACGTCAATATATCTATGCTTGACAACGTCAACAGGCTAAATAATTTTTTCAAAACTTGGACCAGGTTGGGATGAAAAGGGAAAAAGTCGGTAATCCCAAGGGGCTCAACCGATTGCATTTAACGACGCGTAAAACAAATGATGAACTAACGTAAAATGTTTAATATACATATTTTTTTAATTCATTATTTGTTATACTTTAAAGTATAGATTTATTTAAGGGATCAAAGTTTAATAGTATGTTACATGGGTTTGAAAATTCAAGAAAAATAGCGAAAATACTTAAGAGTTTTGGTGCTTTTTTTTTTGGTACCTTTTTTATTCAATTTCTTTAAAGAGATAGAATTGGATTTTTAGCTTTGTACAATCAAAAAAATTGTATTATTTATTCCGCTTACATTAGAGAATCCCGTATATTAACCTTAATTGCTATTGTTAAAAAATTTCGTTTAAAACAAATAAAAAACTTTTATTGACAAATTGTACACAAATTTTGTTCTCTTAAATTTGGTAAGCCCTAAAAATATTAATTTTTTCTTATGTTGGTCATATTTATGTAAGGGGTAGACACCTTTTAATTTAATCTTGAATATCGATTTCTTTATTAGCACAAAATTTTCAGTGACAATTAGGATCTTACACATTATGTTCAAAAGACGTAAGAAGTTCATATTGAACCATTTAAACTATTAAAATTTCAATGATTTCAAAAGTTTACAAATTGACAAAGAATCTGATTAACAATCTAGATACCTACGATTTGTAGGTATATTTTAATATACCGTTCGGTAAATTTTTGATCACGCGAGTTTGTTTGATAACACAACATTTTTTAGGAATACCAATCAATGTCAAATAGAGAAAAATTCAAAACTTAAAATGATTCGTGGTCAGGAATAAAAGATAAGAAATCACCGGGCAACGCCGGGTTCAACATGCTAGTTCTTATTATATATTTTCGAAATTAAATATGTATGTATAAGCAATTGTGTCGTTGTTATTGTTTTAGCGGTTAAACACAAAATTTGTTACTTAAATGTTTCTGTTTATTATTTTGTATTTTATTAGGTATATTAATGAAAAGCAAAAGAAACAAAAACCAACAATAAGTCAAATAATAAATAAACTAATATAGGTACATACATACATACATATGTATGTATTTATGTACATTATATTAAAGTATACATATAAATACAAAGAAACAGACAGAAAGAATCACACATTTTGTTGTGGTATAAATTACAATATGGGGACTAAAAGTTTGTAAATTCTAAAAAAAAAAAATGTTTTTAGTTAAAATTTGTAATATTTATTTAAACCTTGAGTGGTTTCCACTATTCACTGTACCATCTCTAATAAAAGAGAGTGCAAGAATTTACTCATATATTTTGTTTAATAAATAATGTTGCCACCTTCAGTTTCCTTAAATGTAAAGGATTTAATTGTAATTTGGGATTTTTAATAATTTTTAAATATCATAATGCAAACAGAGGCCTGAAAGCAGCTGCGGCTAATTCTAAAAATAGTCGGCGGCGGCTTAAAGTCGGTTGTCAGCTTAAGACAAATTGCTCAAATTATAAAAAATAATAAAAATTAAAACTCAAATTCCGACAAATTATTGAAATTACTAGGAACTTATCATCCATGTCACAGAACTCAATTCCAATGATAAGTGGTTTTGATTCCGTAAATTGAGTCTATAGAAAACGAAAAAACTTTAGAAATCTAAAGTGGAATTGTTATTTTGTATGATTTTATACTGGAAAAAACTCATACTACTAATTTATACCGACAATTAAATAATTAATTTTATTATTTGTTTGTTTTTTTTTAATTATCTCATTGATATTTAAATAAAATGTTAAAAATTTCAAAGTTGGTTTCAGCAACAAGAAAACTTTTATCAAAAAAATTACAAAAATGGAATATGACAGAGGATCAGATGCATCCCATAAATTTCTTCTTCGTAGCTTTTCAACTGCATTTTGATGTCTTCATTTAAAACAGCAACAGTTGAAATTCCGGGCATTTTTAAAAAATGTTGTTCACTTTTATTTAAAATTTCTTTGTTAGCGTTCATTTTATTCGCTTTTGTTATATGTACTTTTTATTATAAAAATCATATGTTTAAATTTTTTTTTAAAATTGTTTGGGAATAAGAAAAATCGATCGGAATCTAGAGAACGCAAAATAAAAACGATTAATTTGCAAATCGAAATTGAAACCATTTCGATCGAATTGTGTGACATGCCTGTATATCAAAAGCGGTGGCTATTTTCATGCCGATTTAAGACGAAATTTTCGACGGCGGCGGCTTTTCAAAATTTATTTACAGCTCGGCTCAGACGTTCGGATTCAGACTGCAATATATGTCAAATCTCAACTCTTAGAAAAAAAAAGTGGTGAGAAAGTATAATAATAAAAGTTTGTATTATTTTGTACTAATTTATTAACTATTTACAATGAATAAGTATTTTAAAGTACGCTAGAAATCACTAAAATACTTTACTTAAAGTAGTTCCTTTTTTATGAATAAAATAAAAGATAGTTCGATTGATATTTGCAACAATTTAAAGGTCCAATGTGAATCCTTTCCAGAAAAAGAAAATAGAATAGTATAGTTTAGGAAGTATGACCCTAGGTGATTCTATAGGACAGACCGCCTTTAAAAGTTAGCCCTTTCAAAGTTACACTGTTATCTACCATATAGCCAACCTAATACCCTTATGAACCCGAATATGTCCTCTGTCTTTAATAACCCGACATCCTCTAAAACCAGTGTGGAATTAACTACCTAACGATCTATATCTATGGCACTGAAGTCCCGGTCAGTGACAGCTAATATGCTACACAGTTACCAACTTCTTTTCATCTTAGCATCCTTGTCCTTAGTCACCTTGTAGAGTAATTTCACCATGGAAGATAACGATCGAGTTGTTAATTAACCCAGACCTGCTCTGTAAAGGGTGATTTTTTAGCTATTATCTTTTTGGCAACACTGGTTTAAGCAGCTGTCGCACGTTTCGTGTTTTGTTTCACTGTCAAACATCTTCAGTTTGGTCTATAATTTAACCATGAATCGTCTTACAAAAGAACAACGCTTGCAAATTATTGAATTTTATTATCAATATGCGTGCTCTGTTAAGAAAGTTCATCGCGCGATAAATTACCGAAAAATTGTATTCAGCGACGAAGCTTATTTTTGGCTTAATGGGTACTGGTGGCATCATTGGACAGTACTTCTTCAAAGATGATGCGAATCGTAACGTAAATGTGAATGGTGAGCGCTACCGTGAGATGATATCCAACTTTTTTTTGCTCAAAATGCAAGAGCTTGACTTGCATGACATGTGGTTTCAACAAGACGGTGTCACATGCCACACAACACGCTTATTGAGAGGCGAGTTCGGTGAACATTTTATTTCACGTTCGGGACCGGTCAATTGGCCGCCTAGATCGTGCGATTTTACGCCTTTAGACTATTTTTTGTGTAGCTATGTTAAAGCTCATGTCTATACAGACAAGCCCGCTTCAATTGACGCCTTAGAAGACAACATTGAAGCATTTATTCGTGAGATACCGGCCGAAATATTGGAAAGAGTATGCTAAAATTGGACTAAGCGGATGGACCATTTGAGGCGGAGTCAAGGTCAACATTTGCATGAAATAATCTTCAAACATTAAATAAAGATTTCATGCATTTTTCTGATATTTATGTGTTTTTTTTAACTTTCCTATAGCTTATAAAAAATCACCCTTTAATAACTATTGTAACCACAAACACTTAACATTCTATCTGGCATCACCTAACTTTACTCTCTCACACATATGATTTCTGGCTGTGAGTGGCAAACAAAAAACAAATCAATCGTTGAGTTACATGTCATAATATGAGTGAGTGAAAGTAATTTGAAAAAAAAAATAAACATACATACATATCAGCACAAACATCAAATATATCAGCTAGTTTTCAATTTTTATGCCAAAAAACGCGCAGAAAAAACAAACGACTCAAAAGAAAATTATTCACAAGATTTTGAACAAAGAAAATGAGCAATAACAATGAAAACTACTCGCAATTAAAGGTACATATGTGAAAAATAAACAGAAATCTAGATATTCAGTCGCTTGAAGCTACTTAGTTGAAAATCATCTTTTGATAAAATTCTAACGGTAAAACAAGGAATTTTCCGAGATTTTTCGAGTTAGTGTGTGTGTGTGCGAGCTACGGTGCGGTAATAAATTTCAAAAAGGAAATTTGAATTCATTTTTATTAACTACACAACAACAGCTAAGTGTGTGTTGTTAGTTGGTTCATAAAGAATTTTTTATAAAACAAAAAAGTTTAATAAATTTCATCTAATCATCATGGTGAGTATTTAATTATCTTAGTTTTTTTTAAGAGTTTAGGAAAAAAAAACCATTCCTTTATTTTGGCAAAAGTTTTATAGGTATAAGAAGATTAATTTAATTGCTAATATAATTTTGACGAAATATTTATACTTTACTAATAAATCTAGAAATAGTCTGTTTTAGATCTGTAAAATAGTGGTGTTTTTCCCCACTTTTTTACTGCATTGTACACATACATACTCGTATGTATAATAACAACAACATTATAAGGGCAATTGATTTGCGTGATTTACTCTTGTAAAAGATTTGGCAACCTTGACCTGTATTTGTATTCTTTATTTTCGTGATGCTTTGTCGAGTGTTTTTTTTTATTGTTTTTGTTGCGTTTCATTGTCATTTCTGTTTTTGCACAGATAAGATTGCATTGACCATGGAAAAGTGATGCCAACTGTGAGAAAATGGCAAAATATAAATAAACGGAAAACACGACTAATGCCAGGACTTTTAAAAAATGTAATCATTTTAAATTACATGTAGTAGTAGGTATAATAACTTTTAAAACGATTTTCTATTAAAAAAAATAGCTAGGTTTAGATGCCTTTTAAAAGGACCAATGAATGGACTTAGGTGAGCTGTACAGTTATGGCTGCCTGCTGAGCTAACCTAACCTTAAATGCATTTTAATTGATTATAGATTCTGAACTGCAATTTAAGAATTATTTAGTAGATTTTAAAATATTAAAATTAATATGTATGACAGAAAGTATAACTTAATAAAATAATATTTAATAATTTTTTCTAAAATAAAATTTTATCAAATTATCTGTAAATATCAAACTTAAGAAGCTATCAGACGGGATGTATTTTACATATGCACTGTCAAATTTTCCATCTGTAAAAGTTGTACACATCGTGTGATACACATGAAACTTTGCATGTGGAAATACATATGTAATTTTTTCGATTAGAAAATGCTCTATTTTCCTGTGACAAACATAAACAAAACAGCTGGTTTGTAACAAAATTGTTTGAAAAAATATATTGTAAAGAAAAATTAAGGAAAATGGATAATGAACATGGAGAAATAAGTATTTTTCGATTTTTAATAAATTAAATTATGTTTATTAATTTATTGCACTTAGATTGGCCAAAAGAAGCAATTCTTGAAATTTATACACGTTAAAAAGTCAGCTTTTGTTCACATTTATAGGTTATCGTATCGTGTGTAAAATGGAAATTTTGACATACATACGGAATTACATATGGGTAAGAAAAGTGACAGTACATATGTAAAATACATCCCGTCTGATAGCACCTTTATCAATCTAAGTTATCGATAACCTAATAAAATAATATTTAATATTTTTTTCTAAAATAAAATTTTATCAAATTATCTGTAAATATCAAACTTATCAATAATTTTTTTATATAAAATCTAAGTTATCGATAACTTTTCTATAGAAATTCCAAGTTATCTATAATGTTTTTTATAAAACCCTTTTTTAAAATAATATTTTCTATTTTAACCATTTTATAAAATTATCTGTTAATATCCATGTCATCGATTATTTTTTTATAGAAAATTTAAGTTATCGATAAGTTTTCTATAGAAATGATCAATAACTTTTTTATAGAAAATCGAAGTTATTGATAACTATTCTTTAGGAAATCGAAATTATCGGTAAATTTTCTCTAGAAATTCTAAGTTATCGAAAACTTTTTTATAGAAAATCCTAGTAATCGACAACTTCAATATATAAATTCTAAGCTATCGATAAAATAAATCTTCCTTAGAAAATCCAAGTTATCGCTATTTTTTTTTATAGAAAATCTAAGTTATCGATAACTTTTTCTTAGCAATTCCTAGTTATAGATAACTTTTCATTATTGACAACTTGTCCTCGGAAAATCAAAATTATTGATAAATTCTTTAAAAAATAAAAGCTATCGTCTAACTGCCGTCTTCATAAAAAATAAAGTAGGTTTGAAGTATGCTTTTGGACAAGATTTTCATACAAAATTTTCTTAAAGTACATTTGAAGTCTACTTTAATTTTTTCAGACATCTTTTATGCCTTTTTTTAAGTATTCTTATGCTTGGTTTTCAGTATGTAATTTTTGTTGTCATTTTTGTTGTCAAATTGTCCAAATTGTTGGCAATTGTATGAAAACGGGTTGTCATATGGCGTCATCTATGTTTGCAATCATGATTGCTATCTCATTAGACGCCATAGACAACCCGATTTCATACAATTGCCAACAATTTGGACAATTTGACAACAATCTATGTTTGCAATCATGATTGCAATCTCATTAGACGCCATAGACAACCCGTTTTCATACAATTGCCAACAATTTGGACAATTTGACAACAAAAATGAAATTGTGAAAACCAAGCATTAAAAACTAATTATTTTGGTAGTTGGCCCATTACCATCACACCATCGACCTGTGATCAAACATTTCTTCCAGCACTTTAATTTTCAAATGAAATGACCTCTTATTCAACTCAGCTTAACATATCAATGCAATAATCTGAATTATTCAACAACAACAAAACTTTAATATGAGTATGATTGAAAACTTGAAATTATTAAAATTCTGTATCCATATTTCTTAATTAGAATTTCAAAAACTCTAATTTAAAAATAAGAAAATCATAACAGCAACAAAAAAAGATATGTATTACCAAAACATGCTGAAAAATGACAAACGATCTATAAACGAAATTGAAATATTTTTCTATCAAAAAATTGCAAAAGATGAAAAAAAAATTTATTTATTTTATTTAGCAAAATTATGAGAAAAAAAAATAAACATACAAAAGAAAAATAACAATCTTAGAACGTTCTCTTGATCTAAATACATAAACGACGAATTAAATTTGTATAACAAAAGAATGACAAAAATCATTGTTATAAAAATAGTTTTATAATGACGCACATTTAACTAAACTAATAGAAATTAAATTATCTATACAAAATCCAACTTTGCCAAAGAAACCCCAAGTTGAAAAAAAGGAAAAAAGGAAGTTCAAGTTATAGATAACTTAAAGAAAATCTGAGTTATTCAGAGCTGTTCTAAGTTATCGAGATATCATTCCATCAATAACTTGGACTTCCTATAGAAAAGTTATCGCTAACTTTGATTTTATTTGTTCGGCAACTTTACTATAGAAAATCAAAGTTATCGATCATTTTTCCGAATAAAACCTAAGTTATCGATAACTTTTTCATAGAAAATCCAAGTTATCGATTACTTTTCTATAAAAAATCCAGAATATCGATAACTTTTTCTATAGAAAATCCTAGCTATCGATAATTTTTCCAAATATAATCCAAGTTATCGATAACTTTTCTATAGAAAATTTGGTTATCGATTACTTTTCCGAATAAAACCTAAGATAACGATAACTTTTCCATAGCAAATCCAAGTTATCGATTACTTTTCTATAGAAAAATTAATGTTATTGATAAATTTTCTTTAGAAAATCAAAATTATCGATCTAATTTTTCTTTAGAAAATCCAAGTTATCAATAATTTTTCTATAGAAAATCGATAACTTTTCTATAGAAAATATAAATTATCCATCGAACTTTTCTTCAGAAAATCCAAGGTATCGATTACTTTTCTAGAGAAAATCCAAGTTATCGATAACTTTTCTATATAAAATCTACGTTATCTATAACTTTTCTATAAAAATTCCGGTTATAAAACAACGTTACTATAAAAAAAAAACAAATTATCGATAACTTAGCTATATAAAATCCAAGCTATCAATAACTATTTTTATAGAAAATCTAAATTAACAAGAAATCTTCAAAGATAATCGAAGTTATCTATAATTTTTCCTATTAATTCTCTATAGAAAATCAAAGTTCTGTATGACTAGACTAAATTATTTCACACAAAAAAAATCAAATTCGATTTGTAACAGTCGCATTAATGGAGAGTTATAAATGTAAAAAATAAGCAATTTTCTCAATCTGAGCAGGCATATTAAATACATGCAGGTTTTCCCAAAATTCCAATACATATTATCAGGCTCGTAGTATTTAGTTATAAATGTTTACATGTTTGATTAGAATTCCTGTTATAAAAAAACATATTTATCAAACATATTCAAATTGAACTCTTAAATCTATAGAAATGCCTTAAAAAATTCTGCCTAACAAGTCTAATTACTAATATATACATATGTATTTGCATATACATATGTACATATATTAAAAAAAAAACTAAGCAACAAAAATATAGTTGAACTTTAAATCAAAACATGTATAACAAAAAATTCCAATACAATCCAACAAATCGATTAAATAACTAACCGACCGACCCATTCAATTATCATGGTGATGTATGTTTGCATACAAAACCCCCAAAAACCGTTTTCGTAAAAACCCAAAATTCCTACAATCATATTAATTTCTTTAACAATTTATTTCTCCACATCTTTTATTTATTTTTTGTTATTTTAATTAACTTACTAATTAATGCAGACATAAAAAAACAAATTGGTTTTTTTGTTTGTTTAATTTTACGAGAGGAGTCTTTGTCTGACAGATGGTGGCGTCAAAATCTGTCGCCGACCCCAAGACCCAGACAACAAAAACAAAAAAGATTGAGAGAGCAAAAAAAAAGTGTTTTTTGTTTCTTTTTGCAAAGTCATTAAAAACTCCTACCGTACATTTAAACAAATAGATTTGAATAAAACCCGTCTTGAGAAAAAGTAGAAATTTGACATTCCATTGGAATTTTGACGTCAGATAATAATTGATCGGGTTTTAGCGGCGACTTGATTTGCATAAACAAAAATTCCCAAAAACTGAAGCATCATAAATATTAAAACCAGATTGACAAACAAAATAATAATAAAAACAATAAAAATATTAATATAATGTGCCAAAGACGTCAACAAAAATAAAGCAAAAAGAAAAAAAACTAAATATAAAAATAAAACTTAGAGTTTTGAACAGATTTTGAAACAGTCATCATGATTATTTGAAAGTGTTAGTTAGTTGAAAGAAAACGAAATCATGTCAATCGTTAATTAAAAAAAAAAAAGAATTGTTAAGTGTACAAAAAAGGATAATGTCAAGGATATCAATGATTTATAAAATACAAATATGTATAAAAAGAGAAATGTTCATTACCTAATTTAAAAAGTAATAAAATAAATCTGTAACAAAGCGTTTTTTTTGTTTGTTATCGTAAAAAATATTTATTTGTCTTCAAGGTCATTTAACTTTAAAATGTCATGACATTTAACATGTACGAGTATGTACATACATATGTATGTGTCACACAATGTGTGTTTCGTTGTGACATACATACTTAAATACAAATTGTGCTGCAGTACCTAAATGTAAGTTATGAATTATTTTTAACCCTTGAAGAACTTTCAATAATTGTGTAATAAATGTTAAAGAAAAATGAATACAAATAAACGAAAGTAGGTATAATGACTCAAAATAAATTTCTTTTATTTTATTTGTTTCCCCAAATTTAAAAACAGCTGATTTCTGTTTACATTTATGGCTTGGAATTCACATCATAAATATAAATAAATATATCTTATAGAAAATCATAATCAGAAAAGTTTCTCACATCATAGATACTTTTATTGAACCTTTCTAAAATTTGATAGCTAATTTTTGATGATAACATAAATATTTGATGGTATTATGCACTATAAAGCTCTAACTATAACTTTTAATCTAATCTATTAATCTTAACAAAACATTATTGTATTCTTAATTGGTTCTTTATGCATATTCATCTAATCAAGCATAATAAGGAATTTATTGTTTCTTATAATTTATTGTGCAAATCAATTTATGTATCAAAATTTTATTGAAATCATCATTAATTTGTTACTTTTCTATAGGAAAAGTAAAAAAAATCTAGTTATAAATAACTCTTCTTTACAAAATCCAAGTTATCGTTGAATTTTGTTTAGAAAATCCAAGTCGTCGATTAAGTATTTAAGAAAATTTAAGTTATGAATGACTTGTTTTTAGAAAATTAAAGTTGTTGTCCACTTTTTATTAGAAAATTAAAGATTTTTCTATAGAAAATTCAAGTTCTTGATAACTTTTCAATAGAAAACTTAGATGTCTTTTGTATAAAAAATTAAAGTAATCATTAACTTTTTATCGATACAATTTAAGTTATCAATAAATTTTCTTTAGAAAAAACAGAGTTATCGATAAATTTTCTAAATAAATTTAAAGTTATCGTTATCTGTTCTATAGAAAATCAAAGTTATCAATAATTTTTTTATATTATCCATAAATTTTCTATACAAAATTAAAGTAATCGATAAACTTTCTATAGAAAATCAAAGTTATCGATAACTTTTCCATAGAAAACCAAAATTATCGATAACTTTTCTATAGAAAATCAAAGTTATCGATAACTTTTCTATAGAAAACCAAAGTTATCGATAACTTTTCTATAGAAAACCAAAGTTATCATTAACTTTTCAAATTATCGATAAATTTTCTATAGAAAATTAAAGTTATTAATACATTTTCTATAGAAAAACAAAGTTATCGATAAATTTTCTAAATAAATTGAAAGTTATCAATATCTGTTCTATAGAAAGTCAAAGTATTGATAAAGTTAAGTTTAATTAAATATAGAAAACCAGAATTTTTAAAAAATTTTAATAATTTTGTTGTAGAATTTTAAAGTTATCAATAAAATTTTCTTAATATCAAATCAAAAAATTAGAAAGAAATATAATTTCATGATATTTAAAACTCTTCCCTTCTAAAATCAAGTGACTTCTTGGAAAACTGTTTTCGGTAATGCAGGATTTTTTTTTAGAAATTTCCATAATAGGTTAAATGAATATTTAATTTTAAAACTAGAAATTATTGCATGTTATTCGAGCAATTGTCTCCGTACAAGTGTAATTTTAGCATGACAACTGGTCATTCATTCGCGTATTTTATTAATATTTGATATGAGAATATAATACTAGTTTCTAACTAGTCATAATTTAAAATTTAATGTGAGAATTATAACAACATGTAGTAATTAACTATTAAGAAAGAGTATTTATGGAATAAATTTGTAAGGCTAAGGGCTGTTTTCTCATTACGCGATTATCTTTTTTCCCAACGAAAAATTGTCGATTAAAGAAATTTGGTTTTCTCAATGTCTCATTTGCTTCTTCGCAAAACTACACAGAAAAAAATAGAAATGAGTTTCAATTAAAATATTTGTGGAATCAATTAAAAATTTAATTGAAATCGGACCTGTAAACAAAATGATAGTATCAATTAAAAAAAAATTGAGATTTAATTGAAAATATCAGAAAAAGTAATTGAATCAATTAAAATTTTAATTGAAAATTATTTTAAAATTAATTAACGGTTTAATTGAAAAAAAACCTGATTTTTTTTCTGTGTAACCAGCCCACATCTTCCGATTATTTATTTGTTGTACTGATTAATTCAATCAGCTGACTGCTGTTCATATTTTTTATATGGCAATACCTTGAGTTTTTGTAAAAAAAATTAAATAGATTTTAGAAAAAAATTTTAATAGAGGGATAAACATTAATTTGATGAAGCATGAACTCGAAGAACATGAATTCCAAGTGAATGTTGAAAGAGTTTATCATCAGACCTAACTACCTGGCAGACATGGATATTATTTATTTTTTAAAATATTTATTTTTTGTTATATTTTCACATTTGGAAAACAGCTGATTTTGTTGACTTGTCACTTGAAGACAGAGTTCCCAATTTTTTCAAAAATTTTGAGAGGAAAATAATGGACATATTATCAGTCTAATAAATTTATGCCGACATTTAGTAACAGGCAGTTTGTCGACACATTGAGAAAACGGGCATAAGCCTTTTTTAATGAGGTAAAATAAACTTTAAAACGTGACGCCAGTAGAAATGTTCAAATTTATGGTAAATATAAATCTAAATACAGCTACGTGCAACTAATTAAGGACACGATACTAATATGCTAGCTTGATGCAAATAATACCAAAGGTTTTATGATATTCTCAAAATTTGTTGAAGTTTAGTCAATTTAACTCTGACTCCTAAAAATAACTGCATATTGTGTGAAACTACTTATTATTTATGAATCTGTGAGTCATATTTTCAAATTAAAAAATACTGATCATCAGTCGTGCATATAATTAAGAACATAGCACAAATTTTACAAACAAAAAAAGTATTTACATATTTAAAAATAAATCAATATTTTGTTGCTAATTCATTGTTATCGTTAACAGCTTGTCATCTGCAAGGAATTGAGGTCACACAATTTTTACTTACACTAATTGGAATGGCTTTCCAAGCTTTCTTTGTTTCGGCAAAGAGATCATTAAAATTCCTTATTTTTACACAGCTTAATTTAGTTTTTACAACTTGCCATAAGTTCTCAATTGGTTTGAGATCAGGTCCAGTCAAGAAAAGTAACCGAATTGTTAAAAACCATTGTTTAAGGTGATGAGCTGTACGTTTTGAATCGTTATCTTGTTGCAATATCCATGTTACTGGCATGTTCTCATCAGCATACGGCATTATTGTATGGCTTAAAATTCTTACATGCTGAAACTTATTCATATTACCTTCAATTTTGTGCAGCGGCCAAACACCACGTGAGGACATAGCACCCGAAAATATTATAGAACCTCCTTCATGTGTCAAAGTGGCGCGGGTCCACTTTGGATCAAATTCTCTCAACTTTGGCCGGCGAACATATTATTTTGTTTGTAGGGTTTAAATTTTTTTTAGTATATTTAATTTAATGAATTTAATTTAGAAAGTTAATTAATTTTATTAAAAATATTTTTTCCTGAAGCTACATAAAGACGTAGCGAAATATTGAAAACAAAAAATTTAAACTTTTTAAAAAATAACCTTAAGCTTGAACAATTACTAAAATATTAATTATAAAAAACTCCACAAAAAAAAAAATTAAGTGTTAAATTTTGGCGTTTTAGTTAATATATATTTTTAACATAACGATTTAAATATTGCATGATACTGTCCTTAATTAGTTGCACGTAGCTGTAGATTCTGTTAACATATAGTTATTAATATATTTATTTATTTATTTGGGCAAGTAATCACATAATAATTGTTAATGTTTAAGGTGAATACATATATAAATTATTAGCAACATAACAAAAAAATGAGATTAAAAGTCAAAACCACGAATAAGAACCAAATTATGTTTAAAATAAGTTTGCAAATTAAATCACAATAATTCCGAAGAAATGTAAATGCATATTATTTGTTAGGAGAAAAAATAAAATAATTATTTAATGATTTATGGGAAATTTTTGTTTCCTAATAATCTATATATATAAAAATGAATGTATGAAAACAGCTGAGCCGATTTTGATGAAATTTTCACAACATGTTACTGTGACTCTGGAAGGAATAATAGGCTATATGAAGTTTTGATTGTACAAACGGGGGTGGCACCACCCATATAACCCAAAAATTTAAATCGGGCATTTTTTGACCTACGTCAATGATATGTGGTATATATGGTATTGGCATAATTAGGAATACGTACCAGGAGAAAAGTGGGTGCGACCACGCCCCTTTTTAGGAAAATTAAAAATCGTAATATAGTCTTAACTACTGGACCGATCGTCATTAAATTTTCACAATAGGATATTTTTACGAAATAATAAATTCTTGACTATGTAAGTGCACAAAGGAGCATGGCCCCGCCCACTGAAATGCATCGCTCATATGATGCGCTTCAGTATCCTATTATCTTTCCATATGGAGAAGATGGACATCACTTTGAAATGCGTCAAATCAATCAAGCAACCCGTAAGGCCGTTAATTATCCTGTTGAGTTCTTAAATTCACTCGATGTGCCAGGCTTTCCACCACATGTGCTACAACTTAAAATTGGAGTACCAATTGTAGTAAAAAAACTGAGAAATAATTTAATAGAAGCGACCATTATAACAGGAAAATATAAAGGTACAGATTTATTTTTGCTACGCATTCCAATGCTACCAACATATTCACCATTCGATTTTAAACAATTTTTTCCTGTTCGGTTAGCTTTTGCGATGACTGATATTTATTTTATCAGCATTAATCTGAACAAATTTCTTAAAGTGTTAAATTTTGTTAAAAAAAAGTTTAAGTAAATTATTTTACGTTGTTGTACCTATAGATAGAATGTTTAAACAAAAGAAAATAACAACATTTTAAAATTTGAATTTTGACATTCCCACGACTGCCGGTTCTACGCACCGGAATGACCCGAGAACACTCGGCCATGGGCTGTCAATTCAGCAATCACAGCTGTTACAACAACAACAAAATTTGTCACCAAAAATATTCATAAAATTCTGTTTTAAGTTATTTTTGTTAAAAAAACAACACATTAATAAAACTCACATTTTGTTAAACTTAAAAAAAAATAAAAAGTTTATTGAACTTAACAAATGCATTTTTTTTAAATTAAATAAAATAAAAGAAACATTTTCAAATATCTATCTATGTATGTATGTATGTATGACCTTCATGTTTTAAATATTTATTTACATAAAAATATAAATAATTTCACAAATTAATATGATGTTTAACACTTCATTTACGTAAAATTAAAAACGGAAAGCAACTAAAATTTCCATATCTTTAAATCGGGCGTAAAATACACACACGTTTTGAGAAATTTTGGTTAATGGCGAAATTTGTTTCAATGATTTGTGTTTGGCAGTGTGAGAATTGTATTTATAAATTAGTATTTTCACATTGTTATTGTAATTGATTTCACAGCAATGATTGACACATGTTGTTTGCCGGTGGCAGGGGCAGCAGGCAGGCAGAGGTTCTTAAATATACAATAATTTAGTCAGAGGCAAATTTTTAGTAACAATAAAACGTCTGCTTATACAAAATTAAAAACTGCCTTACATATTTTCTTTTAAAATAAAATGTATCATTAAATAACTAGTAAATAATACAAAATTATACATACATACATGCATATATACATATGTACATACATACATACATATGTCTATATAAAAATTATTTAAGCCAACTAATATTTCTCTACCTCTGCTTAGTTACAAACCGTTAGTTTTTCACTCTTAATATTTGAAAACCACCTTTCACATTCCTCTCTCTCACTCTTTTTTTTATACCCTCCACCGCCAAGAGTGGTGAATGAGGGTATATTACGTTTGTCATTCCGCGTTAAACTTTGTTAATATTCACCTGAGACCCAACAAAGTATTTACATACATACATGCATACAGGCTGTTTTCATAAACGCAGTATGCAATGCAACATTAAACTGCATAGAGTTCATAATAGCATTTAGAGTTCATAATAGCGTATATGAAAACAGCCATACTCTTGATTCTTATGAAATTCTAAGTCGACTGAGCTATGTCCGTCTGTCCGTCCGTGTAAAACAGTCACGTCCAAAATACACAACGTAATTTCATAGAATTTCCAAAAAACTGTTTTGTATTTTCTTAGGCAGTTTGGTAAAGAAAATCAGTAAAGCAGAACCAGAGTTACGGACCAAATTGTGAGACAACCTCCATAAAAATTTGATATTTTTGTCGATTTTATTGCAATATTTTGAAATATATTGCAAATAGTACCTACCATGAAATTTTATGTACGTTATTTTTATGATAAAAGAAAAACGCTTGAGGAAAATAGTGAGAATTGGTTCATGATTTCTCATAGCCTTCATACAAAAATCTTCCCGCAATATTGCTCAATTATACATAAATGCCTATAAAATTAAAATTTCAATACAAAATTCAGCAAAAATAAGTTTCATGCAAAAAGAAATCGCAAAACGAATTTTTTTTTAGTTCGGTCCATAAAACTGGTATAAATAATGTTAAACGTTGTACTAAATTTTATAGTGGTCGGCCCATAATTGGTCATGGCTGCCATATAAGGGCCACATTCGAAAAAGCCATTTATATTTATATATATCTTATAAATATCGGTACCGTCTCAAAACTTTGTACAGTTCATTTACATATACACAAAAAACATTCTGCAGAAGTATGTGAATTTCGAAATTCAAGTTAGTACTAATATGTATCTAAAATATAAAATTCACTGTTCCAAAATTAAAGACGATCGGCCGATGATTTGTCATGATTTGCTATATAAGAACCATTTCCGAAAAACAATTTAACCCACAAAAATGTCTAATAAATATTGATATCAACTTTTTAATCCAGAAATCATATCGGTTATACCGCAATTATGTTACTGGGTTTTGTAGCTGTCAGTCAAATAATAGCAACTGCTCTCGAATTAAGTCCACTTCCGAGCACACCAACCAACTATAAAACTATTGTAAATAAAGCTATTGAAATGGATTTCAACCAAATCACATTACTGGATACTAGATTTAGAAGCTATCAGTCTATAATTGCTCCACTTCTACTATGCCACCCATAAATATCTTGTAAATAATGTTATTGAGATCAAATTCAAGCAAAAAAGCCTTACCTTTTAATCATACCCTTTTTTTATACTCTGTTTCTTAACTTGTGAATATGTAAAAATAATTTATAATTTTATTTATAAATTTTATAAATTGTTAAATTACACTCAAGATTATTATGAAAAATCAGACAAACTCTGTAAATTACAGTAAGAATCGGTAGTTACATGAATTATAAATGGTCGAAATTAGATAAAATTTCAAAACATTCAAAAATAAAATAAATAAAACTAATAAAATTTGCACTAAGACTGAATAGAAAACACAGAATAAGGATATTCAGGTGGAGGGTATTAAAGATACGGCACAGCCGAATATTGCACTCTAACCTGTTTTTTGTATTGTTTTGCTTGTATAAACATTTGCATTAAATAACTGGAGAGTAGGTGGTAAAATTAACAATTAATTTATTAACAATTGCGATGTGAAATATAAACAAAAATTTTTGTTATTGTTTTCTTATGTTCACTATTGCAAACACAAATAGACAGCCATATACAAAATAGAAATGTGTAAATATTGCAATTGTTTGTATATGTATGTATACATACATATGTATGTATGTATGTGAATATTCATTGTTTTTTTTTTCTGGTGTATTTTCTTGCCGACATTTTGTTAATTTGGTTAAATTGAGTGATTTTTGGCTTTAGATGGATAAGAAAATTTATTGTATGAAATATAACATGATTTTATTGGGGTAATTTTTATATTTTTTTTTTGTTTGTTTTTAGGCATAATAAATAAATTTGTATTAACGGAAATTTCAATCTAATGTAGAGACATTAAAACATCATATTGATTGATAGTTTGAAAGGAAAAATTAAAATAAATTTGATATTTTATTAATATAACAAGGAAGGACTCTTCAAAAATATAAGACAATGTAAATATTTAAAAAGTGAAAAAAAAGGTTGTCAATAAATTAAAAGGAAATTTTATGATAATTTTCATCAAAAATGTTTTGAAGGGTTAAAGTTTTATATTTTTTCTTAGAAAATTTCATAATAATAATAGATACCTACAGTTAGTGTCATAAATATTCGGTATTACTAAAGATACCTACATATATGTTCAACTGCTTCATTTTAAAGCACATTTGCATATTTTTATAATATTTTTTTTCGATTTATTAAGAACATATAAATACATTTGGGAATTCACTTTTGTATTTATAAAAAAAAATAACAATACATATAATAAAAAAAAAACTAATTTAATTCAGGTAGCCAATTTATTGTGGGCCATTAATATGTATTCGGTTTTCACTTTAGAGTACTTTGTTGGATAACCCCTTTGTTTAATAACTTCACTGAGACGATTTGGCATGTTTTTCATTATGCTAGCTAGCATTCTTCTTGAAGTCTCGTTTTCAACTAAGATACTGATGTTATTGTGTGTTTGCGGATACGCCGGTCCAACTCATCCCACAAATTCTCAATCGGATTGAGGTCTGAACAGGTGGTTGGTGGTTGGAGTGTTTTTATGCGTTATATTTATGTTATCTAAAGTGATAACCGAATTTGCTTTAAGCTCTCATTTTAGTATCGTGCCCTTAATTAGTTGCAAGCAGCTGTATACTAAAGGATCTAACAGAGACAGCAGGTATTAGATGGTGTGATTTCATCGGATACCTAAACGCAACAGGTTGAATTTGGGTCTGATCTGATCTAGTTTACTGCCTAAGAAATCAAAAGATTCTACTTGAATGCTTACGCGTAGCAAGCAACAGCGTTACCCAAACAACAAACTCTTTTGTAATTGTGTAATTTGAAATTTCTAGGGTATTGTTAATGGGTCTTTTCAAACTGTTGGTTTCATTATTCAAATAATGATAAAAAAAACTTTATTTTTATTAAAAATTTGTCTGCAAAATAATCACCCCTATCGTGAATAAAAATTCAACATGCAATTTGTTCCCTTTTATTTTTTTAACATTGAATTTTAATAGGAAAAATGTGAAAAGGGAACAAATTTCATGTGGAATTTTTATTCACGATAGGGGTTTTTTAATTAACTAAATTTTATACATATATTTATATAATCTGACATAACTTATGATGTTGTTTCTTGTTTATTTCTTAAAACTATAAAATATTTTTATTATATTATAAAAAAAAAACAAACACACCTTATATTTTTAGTGAGATACAATGCTATACTTAAAATTTTTTAATAAAAATTAAAGAAAAACCTTGCTGAAGGTTAAATTTTTTTTCGTGATTTATTTGTTTGTCGTTCCTCCTTAATGACAATAACTATATATTTATGTGTCTTTTATAAAAACAAATTAATATATTTATTAAAGTTTTCTGAACCACTTGCCTCAAATATAGAGCAAGAGCAAAAAAAGTGTTTAAGAAATCTTGGCAATTTGCCGTAAATACAAATATTATTGCTCTACATTCATATAGGAAATATTTATGTATATAGACGTAGCTAAATTCTAGAGATTTTAAGGGAAACGGGAAAAAAATCAAGAAATATGGCTAAATATGCATGCCCGAATACTGAAGAAAATGTAGTTTTTTCATATGAAGTTTGACGCCAGTCTTTTTAAGAGAGAGAAAATATTTTTTTTAAAACAACTCTTAGCTTGAATTATGTAGTTTAATTTTATTTTTTGTCTGGACAAAAATTAACTGTGTTGGCATTTCTATCTGTGGTGTTTGTGAAATAAAATTGTTTAATTCATTTATTCATCAAAAATTTTGTAAATTGTTTTAGAAAAATATACCTACAGTTTCTCACATTAAAAGTCGGGCAAACTATTTGTAAAATATTAAACCTTATTTGAAAGACAGCTTAGGATTTTTTTTACAAATATTTTCAAAATTAAATAAATTATTTATTATTAAACACAAAAACAAATAAATATGGGATTCTACCATTAATATAACAGAAACAAAAACAAAACAATTAAAAAAACCTTAATAGTATGATCACATTGAAAGTCGGTCAGATCATTAAATTCAATTATTTATAAGATATTTAGTATTTTGTTTCGTATCCTTTTTAATTCTCGACAGCTTGGAATATTTTGGAAATCGATTCAACCAGTTTTTTGCACACATCAGTACTTATTTGGTTCCCTTCTTTCATTAACGCAGCTCTCAGCTGGTCTTTACTGGTACAAAATCTATTTTGCAACCGACGTCCGAGCTCATCGCATAAATGCTTGATTGCGTTGAGGTCTGGACTTTGCGCAGGTATTTTGAGGACTTTAAGACAATTACACAATAACCTGTTCTTCGCTATCAGCGATGTGTGCTTCGGGTCATTGTCCAATTCATGAGAACTTTGTTTAACATTTACCTTCAAAATATCAAGACTCGTACATGTTTTTATCCATTATGCCTTCTATAAAATGAAGATTTCCGACATCGGAAGCAGCCATGCAATCCCACACCATCACTGAATAGCCCCCGTGCTTTACAGTTTTCTTAGTATTTTTTAGGGCAAAACTCCTTATTAGGTTTGCGTTACACATAACGCCGGCCATCAGAGCCAAATAAATTTATTTTGCTTTCGACCGTGAAAAGAACCTGTAAATTTTTAAAGTGCTGATAGATATAGTCCACAAAAGTTCATTAAAAGTAAATTTTTTAAATCATATTGCCCGACTTTAAATGCAAGTCACTGTACATAATATTTTAAAATAATTTAATATGTAGGTATTTGTTTTTTTTGACACTTAAAAACCAAAGCAAAATAAATCAATGACCGCAGTATTACCACTTGTAAAACTAATAGATTTTGTTTACATATGGCAGTTTTGATTTTCCAGACCAATCGTTAGAAATGTGTGAATCGTGTTGCAAAACACTCTCAGTAAAAAAATTTTTCTCCGGACAAAATGTTTGTTTAGAACAAATGGGTCAATCCATATTTTTCAATATGTATATAGGACATGTGAAACTGTTAAACTTACAGTTTACTTTCTCCACCTAGACCTTTAAGGTCTACTCTGGACTTTAAAGTTTTTAAACACATTTTCGGACATTTCCCGTAAAATATACCTATTCGCAAAAAAACATTACGAGTAGCAAAACCAAGCTCTTAGTATCTTAATTCAATTAGATTTATAAATTTTAAATTAATTTCTATGAAAATAACCTTTAGATTGAAAGAAAATTTAAGTTCTGGGGCCAAATTACCGCATTCGATATCGAGTAAAATTGATCGTAATTTTCTTATTTGAGATTATGGCATTCGATATCGAACAAGAAATTTAGTACATTTTATCATAATTTCGATATCGAAATCATTTTTCGATACGATAGCTCATTCGATCACGAATGCGGTAATTTGGCCCCTGGATTTTTAAATTGAATTTATTTCGTAACTCTTAAGATACCTATCTACATACTTTAAAAAAATATAAGTTTTAAATAAATTTATTACTTAAGTTAAAACAAAATTATCAACAACCCCTACCAAATTGACTAAATTTAAATAACGGGTGGTTAAATTTCAAGGGCCGATGTTGATTTTGAATAAAACACAAACTATTTAGGAAATTATTGTAATTTTATTTTATTATGATATATTGGTATTACTCAATTATGTATGGAACAAAATATCGGCCAAATGGGCGCCGCGACCACGGCGGCACACCTCCATCCGATGGTCCAAATTTTCGATGACCCTGATGCATAATGGAGGTTCTATGCCGTTAATGTGTCGAATTATCTCATCCTTTAGCTCTTGAATTGTTGCTGGCTTATCGACGTACACCTTTTCTTTCAAATAACCCCAAAGAAAAAAGTCCAACGGTGTCAAATCACATGATCTTGGCGGCCAATTGACATCGCCATTACGTGAGATAACACGGCCATTGAATTTGTTGCGCAAAAGAGCCATTGTTTCGTTAGCTGTGTGGCAAGTGGCACCGTCCTGCTGAAACCACATATCGTCCACATCCATATCTTCCAATTCGGGCCATAAAAAGTTCGTTATCATCTCACGATAGCGAACACCATTCACAGTAACTGCCTGACCGGCCTCATTTTGGAAAAAATACGGCCCGATGATGCCGCCAGCAATCACTCTTTGTGGGTGCATTGGTTTTTTGACAATCACTCTTGGATTCTCATTCGCCCAAATGCGGCAATTCTGTTTATTGACGAATCCACTGAGGTGAAAATGTGCCTCATCACTGAAGATGATTTTCTTCGAAAATTGATCATCCACTGTTGCCATTTCTTGCCACCATTCTGCCCATTCACGACGTTTGGAATGGTCAAGAGGCTTTAGTTCTTAAGCCAATTGCACCTTGTAAGCGTGTAAATGCAAGTCTTTATGCATAATGTTCATCAACGACGAGCGTGAGAGGTGCAATTGTTGGGCACGACGACGAGTTGAGGTGGACAGCTCTTCAGCCACACTATTGCGAACAGCAGCAATATTTTCTGCAGTACGAGCATGCACTGGTGTTCTCACATCTTCTACAGACCCGGTTTGCTCGAATTTTTCCACGATTTTTGCGATTGTACGCACATTTGGACGATCAAATTGACCAAAAAAATCACGAAGTGCACGATATGCATTTTGATTTGAACGCCCATTTGCATAATAAGTCTGGATAACTTTAACACGTTGTTGGATTGTGTATCTCTCCATGGTTCAAATTGAGTAAGTCTGAAATAGAGAAATGTTAAATAAAATTCAGAAAAAAGCTTGGCGTTTAGGTGTGGTTCACATTCAACATCGGCCCTTACAATTTAACCACCCTTTACAATGCTTCATTTTACTAACCAACAATTTTTGAAGAGCTTATAGAACAAAACAAAAACCATTAAATGCATAATAACTCTACCAAAGCAAAAATAACAAACAATAAACAAAAAATACTACAACAACAACTTCATACAATTTCAATTTTCAAAAATTTTGTGTAGTTGTTCATGTGTCACCAAATGGCCATGAAGAAGGAAGCCAATGAAAAACAAAAGGCCGAGGAAATACGAAGACAACAAGTGGGTGTAAGTAAAAACGAAAAAAAAATAAACGAAAGAGCAAAACAAATCAATACATCAGAAATGAAAAGTTAAGAAAAAGAGAGCAGAGCACAGCAGCATAAAAATAAATGCAGTGGAACATCTCTCTCTCTCTCTGTCACTAAATGATAATAGCAATACTAATGATTTGTTGTAAAAACAATGTAAACAAAGATGTTTAAGTATTTGATCGTATAAATGTGTAACTTATTAACATATACAACCACCTAATCCTGCTCTCCTTTAACCTCTCCTCACTCCCACAAAATACAGCTATTGTTATGTTCCTTTACCTTCTCGTCCCCCCCTTCAAATGTAATATAATAATTTGAATATTGTTTTGAAATTTTTGTTTTATTATAAAAATGAAATTTTTGCAAATTTATCACTCACGTGTTGCATGGTTGTTGTTTCTTGTGTTTTTCATAAATATACTCGTAAATATAAATAAAATGGAAAAAAACTAAAACTAAACAATTAATTCAAATACATGCTCTAGAAATATTGAACTAAATCTAATATTGCTTAAGTCTGCTGAGTCTAACAAAACCGCCTTTTTTAAAATCTCCAAGCCTTTCAGCTACAAACTAAAGAAACAGAATGTAAAAAAGATTTTATAATATTTGTAAAAACAAAGAATTTTTTTTACATACATATCTATACGTATCTATACCTCTTTCAGCTTGTTGTAAACACTGCTGCAATCTTGCCTAAATATTGTCTCTCTCTATATTGTAATATATATTTGAAAAATCATTTTATTCTAATCTAAAACATTATTATGGTTCCATTTTTTGCTGTCTTACAGGTTGGTGTACCAATTATTTGGCTTTTGGGTGGTCCCGGCTGCGGCAAAGGTACCCAGTGTGCCAAGATTGTAGAGAAATATGGCTTTGTGCACTTGAGCAGCGGTGATTTGTTGCGTGATGAGGTAGGTATTTCATTTAAAAGAAATAATAAAGAATAACCCCCCTTATTCAAAAACGATTATTAAATTTAACAAACGTTTATTAAGACAGATTTGCATATAAAAATTTGCTTAATAAACGTTTGTTAAATTTAATAATCGTTTTTGAATAAGGGGGTAAATTATTGAATATAGGTATAATATTTTTTATCTTTCAAGGTTGCCTCTGGTTCGGAAAAGGGCAAGGAATTGGCTGCTATCATGAAGGAGGGCAAATTGGTGTCCAATGATGATGTTTTGGGTCTGTTGGAAAAGGCTATACGTGAGAGATTAAGTGGTGCCAAGGGTTTCTTGATTGATGGGTGAGTTTTTTTATACGCGTATATTAAATTTTGAAAATAAAATAAATGAATATTTAAGAATATAGAATACTGTTATCTTTATTCTTCTTTTCCAAATTTTGTTAAGTATCCAGCAAAAACTTTCACGGTCAAGAAATGGCTTATAATGCCTCGTGCTTTCATATTTGATTTAAAAAAAAAACACATACAATTTAGCAAAATGTGTTTCAGTGTTTAAAAATGATTTCATGTAAATGTTGATTGCGGCTACGCCTCAAATGGTTTATACACTGGGTCCAACATATTGGGTGGTATCTCACGAATAAATTCTTCAATATTAGCGTCAGCTGTTGCATGCTTCTCCCTATAGGTACGACCTTTAACATAGCCTCACAAAAAAAAATAGTCTAAAGGCGTTAAATCATACGTTCTAGGCGGCCAATTGACCGGCCCCATACGTGCGCTCGCCATGTAAGGACCATAATAGAGTATGGAATTAAATAAATATTTATCAGTGAATATGAAAAGTCCTGTTATATTTTAAATTTTAAAAATCAGCCTTTATGTTTTAATTTAAATACAGATTAATTGTTAACACATTTTGTTAAAATATACATAAAAATCGTTCCCACTTTGCTGCAAATTATTAAGATACATATTTTTCTATAAGCAAGTATGTATAAAGAAATTCATTCATTCAAAAATTGTTTTTGTAGAATAGGCAATTTTATAGAAATATGCAAAATAAGCTTTTTAAAAATTCCTACAAAATCGATATTGTGCTGAAAATTTATTAATTTATAATGAATATTAGTATAGATATAAGTATTTTTAATAAATTGGCAAATTTTTTTAAAATATTGCTTTTAAAAAAATATGCAAACATATGCTTTTAAAAAATTCAAATATTTTGTTGAGAATTTATTAAAGCAATTGAAAAACATGTTTTCATTTACATTTAAATAAAAAATTTCCATTTCATCGATATATTTTTATGAAATATGCACTTTTACAAAAATATGTAAAAATCTGTTTTTTTTAATTGCAATAAAAAACGAAATTTTTTTAAATATATCAGTTTATATTTATATTTAGGCAAACATTTTAGTTATTTTGACAAGTTCTTATAGCATATTCCATTTCAAAAAAATAGGCTAAAATTAGCTTTTTAAAATTTGTACAAAAATGCATATTTTGTAAAAAAAAATTTATTAATTCAAATTAAAAATCGTTCATTGTTTTAATATTTAGGCAAAAAACCTTAATTCTATTGAGACCTATTTATGAAATATGCTGTTTTTGTAATATATGCAAAAATATGCCAATAAAAACCGATAAAATTTTAATTAAAACTTACTAATTAATATTGTAAAGTTGCTGTATATTTTGATTAAAACAATTACGTTGTCTCTAATTGACATTTTCTTATAAAATATGGACTTTTATTTTATTAATTTTATTTTTATTAAAATAAGCAAAAATATGCATTTAAAAAAATTTCTTTTGCTAAAATTGTATGTATTTATAATGAAAATTATTCTACATATATATTGTTTAAAATAATTCTTTGGACTTTAATTGACATGTTCTGGTAGAGTATCACAGTTATATTAAAATATGCAAAAATATGTTTTTTAAAAATGTTATGCATTTTGTTGAAAACTAATTAAATTGAAAGGAAATCAATCAATACTGATATTTAAGCAATAATTTATGTATATCTTCTTTGGAAATATTTTTATGACATATGCTATCTTAAGGAAATATGCAAATATATGCTTTTTTTAAATTTAGTTAAGTCGAGAATTTTGCTGATAAACCTTTTTGGGCATATTTTTGTAAAATATGAATTTTTATTAAAATATGCAAACATATTTCATGTTTTTAAGTGACAAATTCATTAAGTTCATCCTAATGCCCCTATTTGTACCTTTCAAATCATGAGATCATTATTAAACTTTGTGACCTCATTTTAAATGAGATCATTTTGAATAGTTTTTGTCGTGTCTTTTTCTCTGTACCATTGTACTGAAACTAAGCGATTTTTAATAAGAAATCATTGGCAGAAAAACCATTAAGGATTGCTTTTTATGAAGAACTCCTTACTACAATAATATAATAATTTTAATTAAATTCATACAATACCCTTGTTTGTTATAATAATTAACTTATATTAAATTCATTTTCTTTCCAGTTATCCCCGTGAAAAGGATCAAGGTGTGGCCTTTGAAAAGAAAATCGCTCCCGCTGATTTAGTCATGTTCTTTGACTGTCAAGATGTAATAAAAATCTTTATTTTAAGAAAAATTTAAACTAACTTAAAAATTAATTTATTAAACCTTTAACAGGCCACTTTGGTTACCCGTGTTATGGCACGTGCTGCTGCCTCCACGGAAAAACGTGCCGATGACAATGAAGAAACCATTAAGACACGCATTGCCACCTTCAGATCTAACACCAATGATATTTTGTCGCAATACACCGATAAAACTTTAGTCGTAAGTTTAATAATATCACTAATTAAAAAAATAATTTAAAACAAAATTTACTAATTTATTGCAATTCCAGATCAATGCTGAACGCGGTGTCGATGAAATTTTCCACGATGTCACCTGTGCCTTGGACTGTTTGATACAGAAAAAAGCTGCCGCTGTTGCAAACGCCTAAAACTTTAAATAATTTAAATTTTTTTTTAGACTTTAACTCTCAATTAAACCAAAGAAATGAAATAAAATATAAAATTTCAAAAAGAATTTAAGTGAAAGCCAAACATTTTAAATAAATTCTTTCAAGCTTTTTTAGCACAAAAACCACAAATAATTGACAAGCTTTATATAGAAAAAGAAACACAAATTTTAAACCATATTTAAATAAATAGACTACAATATAAAACAATAGCAATAAACGCCAGAAACAAGGTAAAATTTAAATGAACAAATTTTACAAAGTAAATTTAATTTTAAAATAAACAAACAAATACTAAACTGAAATAATTTAGTTCAATTTATTAAATTTAAGAATTTTAATTAAATAAAAATAAATTAAATAAAATAAAACAAAATAAAACAAAATAGAAACAAACTTTATTTATACTATAACAATGAAATATGGTTTTGGGCAACAAAAACAATAAAGAGAAGGTGTCAGTGGATGCGACCATTGCCTAGTCATTTTACTATCCAATGTTAAATAATATTGCTATTAATATTTATATGTCAGTGTGTTTTTGTATTTAGCTGATAATGTTTCAATTTTTTTAATTGTTTCCGTTTTTTTTAGGTATTTTTTCAGTCTGCTGTGGACTCCCGCAATGCGTTCTTTAGCCTGCTAATTTATTATATATTTTTTTTTTTAAATTTATATATATTTTGGGCATTTTGTTTTATTTATTTCTTTTTATTTAATAAATATGTTTGTTTTATTTGTACAAATGGTCAGAGAAGGGAATATTGCGGTCTAGTACAGTGATGTTATAATAAGTAGCACAGCAGTCACTTTGAACAAATCAAGACGTATTGATTCCACTATATTGTTAATCAAATAGTTCAAAATTTAAATAAACAAATCAACCGATATTTTGATAATGTAATGAAACAGTTCCCAAAATGAACGTCAACATTGTCAAATACATACATCATTTATATCAGCGCTATTCAACCTTTTTGACTCGCGTACCACAAAATTCACGAACAACGCACAACCAAAAAAATTAAAAATATTTAAATATTTTATTCCTTGCATTTTTTTTATAAAAAAAGTAAACAGATAATAATAACACAAAATAAAAAATATATAGTAGTGAGATCTCAGCGATTCAATTTGCTGGTTAACCAACTATTTAAAAATTAAAGAAAATTAACATAAAAAAAAAATATTTAAAATTAATAAAAACGTAACAAAAATATTCTTAAAATTCATTTTATAAATATGTATCACAAACTAATGGGATGGCTGACACTGCATGTTTGATATTAAAGATTTTATGTGTGGTTCAATTTTTGATAATTTTAATCTCATACTGGGCTCCAAATTTAATGATGTTCGTTATTTATTTTTGATTATTAACATTGATGAAAATCCCTTTTCACATAAATATGTAGAGGTGAATGGTAACAAATATTTATGATATAACGATTCATATTCAGTTTTCTGTTTTACCCAAAATGAAAAAAATATTTGTGTTTTGGAAAACAAATTTTTGTGCTGGATCACATGATATATCAATTAATGATTCCCTGTCTTTTAGGCTCAATGTGGAATGTTGTTGATCTAAAAACGGATTTTGTATCCATAAATATTCTTCGTGACTTTCAGGAAAAATTAAAGGTAGCTATTACAAGTTTACAATGACTGGTAATGCATTTTTTTAATTCAGTTGTGGGTTCAATTTCATTTTCAAGTAGAAATTGTTTCAATTTGGAAAATGATATTTTCAATTGACACTTAAATTTAATTTTTTAGTCATGGCTTTTATTTTTCCTTGCAAACTTAAATTTAAATCATTTAATCGCGAGAAAATATCTTGCAAATATGCTAACTTGGCCAACCAAATTGTATCTAAGAATTTATCGGAGAAATCATTGTTCATTTGTGATAAAAATATTTGAACTTCTGATCGTAGCTCCACAAGACGAGTTAGCATTTTTCCTCTTGACAACCACCTTACCTCAGTATTCAAGAGAAGACTGGTGTATACACTGTCCATTTCAAAACACAAATCTTTAAACAAGCGACAATTAAGTAATCTTGATTTTATAAAATTAACAATTTTTACTGCGTCATCAAGAACTTCTATGAGGTCACTTGATATTCTTTTGGCAACCAAAGCTTCCCGATGTATAACACAATGAGTAAATTTACAATTCGGAGCAACATGTTTTACTTTTGTGATTACCCCATTATATCTACCTGTCATTGCCCGGACACCATCAGTGCAAAGCCCTGCACATCGCTTCCAGTCTAAATTATTTTCCTCAATAAAGTGATTTAACTCTTTAAATGTTTCCGTTGCTGTAGTATAAGTCGGCAGGTCCTCACAAAACAAAAACTCTTCCTTAAATTCCATTTGAAAAATATATTGAATATATACGAGTACTTGTGCACAATTTACTACATCGGTGCTTTCATCTATTTGAAGAGCAAAGTATTCGCTTTGTTTAATCTGATTTATAGCTAATTGTTTTACATTTAATGCCATATCATTTACCCTGCGACTCACTGTAGTATCTGACAGAGATAGTGATGCAAGTTTTTTTACTTGGTCTTCTTCTAACATGCAACTAACTATGGACTTTGTAGCTGGCAATATTAGTTCTTCTACAATTGTAAAAAGTTTGCCGCATTTTGCTATTTGGTAGGAGACTAAAAACGATGCTTCTACTACTGCTTTTTCTGTAGTACCAGAAAACGATTTAATATTAGTTTGATTAGCTTTCATTTCACTTTGTTTTTGCAAAAAAAAATCTTTTGGACTTCGTTACATATAACACTGTGGGCGATCATCTGAAAATTCTACCACAAGGACACTAAAACCAAATTCAATATACTCCCCATCATATCGTCTCGTACTTTTTGTATGTTTTTGGAGCGCTGGTGGTCGGCGGAGATCAAGGTCTTTCAACTTGTTGTTCTTCTGAATAAGTTTGTTGAGTGGTACGCGTACCACAGGCTGAATAGCGCTGATTTATATAATATAACAACTTTGAAATATTGGGTTTTTTTATACCCTTCACCTTTATGAGAAGGGTATATATAAGTTTGTCATTCCGTTTGTAATTTCCACAATATAATTTTCCGACCCTATAAAGTATATATATTCTGGATCCTTATACATAGATAGCGGAGTCGATTAAGCCATGTCCGTCTGTCTGGCTGTCTGTTGAAATCAATTTTCTGAAGTCCCCAGATATCTTCGGGATCCAAATCTTCAATAATTCTGTCAGAAATGCTTTCGAGAAGTTTGCTATTTAAAATCAGCAAAATCGGTTTCGGCTAACCAGAGTTATGGACCAATATGTGAGACAACCTCCATAAAAATTTAATATTTTTTGTCCATTTTATTGCAATATTTTGAAATATATTGCAGATAATACCATGAAATTTTGTATAAGTTGTTTTTATGATAAAAGAAGAAAGTGTGCGGAAAATAGTATGAATCGGTCCATGGTTTCTCATAGTCCCCATACAAAAATCTTCCCGAAATATTGCTCAATTATACATAAATGCCTATAAAATTGGAATATCAAGACAAAATTCAGCAAAAATAAGTTTTATGCAAAAGTAAATCGCAAAACGAAATTTTTTTTAGTTCGGCCCATGTTTGACCATAGCCCCCATATAAAGTCCACTTCCAAAATTCACTTAAATACGTATAAAACAGATATAAATAACATTAAACGGCTAAAGTTTGACATGAAGAATCTTTATAGGCTAATAAATTGTTGTACTAAATTTTATGGTGGTCGGCCCAGAATTGGTCATAGCTCCCATACAAGGACCAGATCTGAAAAAGACATTTATACCTATATATATATTGTATAAATACCTGTACCGACTCAAAACTTTGCACAGATCATTTACATATATACAAAAATCATCCCACAAAATTTTGTGAATTTCGGTCTACTTTTAACCGTATGCCCCATATAAAGCCCTCTTCCGAAAATCACTTTAATACTCATAAATCTCTTATAAATAAGGGTACCTCCAAAATTTTACACGGATCATTTACATACATGCCGAATATGGAGGCAGTAGGAATAGGCTTCTATTACGGAAGAATTAGGGAGTGGATCCTAAGTGCGACCAATCAAGCCTGGGGGAACCGGACGGACTGCCAAGTGTCACGGACGCTGTAGCCGGTGCTTAGGAAGTCTGATTCGGAATCGCTGCTGGGCAGGAGTAGGGTCTGCGTAAGGACCATGATGGACATTATCACTGCATGATAGGCAGGATGGCGGTGAGAATGCGATCCGAATTTTCGGATATGTGCAGACTATGCGAGGACCCGGATGAGCTGGAGACAGTTGAGCACATTCTGTGTCATTGTCCCAGGTTGCAGGGCAGTAGAATGAGGTGGCTGGGCAATAGATTATTGGGCGAATTAGGGAATGTCTCGTGCTGTGGGCTGGAGAGTCTAATGGGATTCGTAATGGGAATGGCCTGGCTACGCGACAATAGACTGAGTGCTGGTGGTCAGGTTTCTCTGTTCTTTCTTCTCCTTTCTCTCTTCACACTCTGATATTCCTTCCTGTCTTCTACTTTAGATTTTATTTCACTTTCTCTACTACTTATTTTTCTATCCAAGGCATCACAATGGACCATATTGGTCACTGGGTAAAGTGTCTCACACCAGCCTTCCTACCTACCTACCTACCTACATACATGCCTAAATCAAACTGCTGGATTTTGAGAATATCGGTCCATATTTGACTATGTCCCCCATATAAGGTCCACTTCCGAAATCCACGTTAATACTAATATATATATCTTCAATATACCGTTATTATGTTGAAATTCGACGTGAAATATCCTTATATGCATGAAAATCACTGTTCCAAAATTTAAGAAGATTGGCCCATAATTTGTCATAGCTGCCATATAAGTACCATTTCCTAAAAACCAATAAATTCGGGTCAAAAAATATTCTTTTCAGATTTAACCCATATTCGGTCCATATTTTATAATCATGATATATATATATATATATCGTTGGAGAGGTATTTTTAATACCTTTTATTTAATGTATTACAAATTATCAGACACCCAGTAGTTCCCGAGATATAGGCCTATATATTTTCAACTTTACGGGCCCGCCCCCTTAAAAATAGGCGTGACCGCCAAAAAAATTTTTTTTGCTGGCATCTCCTATTTGATGAAGTTTTTTTTTTTTTTTGCAAAGTCACTAATACCGAATTGTTCCCCTTTTTTATACTCTGTTTGTTAAATTACACTAAAGATTATTATGAACATCAGACAAACTCTGTAAATTATGGTAAGAATTGGTAATTAAATCAATTAAAAATGGTGAAAATTAGACAAAATTTCAAAATATTTAACATAAATTATGTTGGTCGTAAAATTGTCTTTCAAACAATATATACAATACTAATAAAATTTGCACTATGACTGAATAGAAAACACAGAATAAGGATATTCTAGTCCTATAACCAGTGTAGTTTTTGTATTTCTTATTACGTTTAGGTGAAAGGTATTTAAGAATCGGCACAGCCGAATATAGCACACTTATTTGTTTTTACTACGTTTATTAACGGCTTTTCCTCAAGGGGGAGGAGGTGGGTATGCAAAGTACACCGGGTCAGCTAGTTTATGTATATTTCTGACTCAAAATCGATGTTTCATATAAAAAATTCAAAAATCTTAAAACTTTAATATTTTTGTAAATATGCTTTTAAATGAGAAAAAAGCCTCAATTTATGAAAGCTGATCAGAGATTTAAAAGTTTTGATTTTTTGGCCAAATATTCGATTTGGTTTCGGCTTGGAAACTATGTTCTTTCGAATTATATTACATATGTATTTATTAATATTTCAAAGTAAATTTTAAATAATCACTTAAACTTATTCACAGTCATTTACGCTATTCGACTGATTTAAGGCGACTAAATTTAAACTACTTTAGGGGTAACTAGGCAACAAAACCTTTACTACCAAGGACAATAAAGAAGAATTTGGATTTGCAAAATAAATGTAACTTCTTCTTCATTGACTTTCCAAGTCTCAAACAAATCTCTCTAATCGTTTAGAAGTTGCATATTTATTGTCATTTATTTAACTAACAGCACCACTGTTCACACTGTCTGATTTAAGATTTTTTCCTCACAATGGACTTATTAATTAATAATAAATATTTATTTTAACAAAATTTAAATAATCAGTTAAATTTATTCACAGTCATTTACGCTAATCAACTTTTGTCATATAAAAAGCAAATTCGCTAGAATTTTTTACAAAGTTCCAATTTATTTCAAGTGCGCTTAAAACTTTCAAATGCTTTTCAAATGTTTCTTAATATTTGGCCTACTACAATATGTATTGGCCAAAGTTCCTAGTAAGTACAAGAGCGTAAAATTCCGCATATTTTCTTTTTTTGTGTAAAAAAAAAAAATAAACTGTTATTCATTTATTCCTTTCTTTCCAGGTTATTGTTTAGATGAGGCAACCATTGAAGAAGATACCAAGGCTGCCTGTCGTTCCGAATACGGTAGGTATTTGTAAATACAATTAAATGTTAGTTTATTAAAACGTTTCTCTGCAGGGTCTTGTTTGGAAAGGGCATCTAGAGGTTTGATACCGCAAGACGATGATTATGTTTGTGATGAAATTTGCGAATATAAAAAACAACATGGTGGTGGACACACCCAAAAAATATGGTGTGGATAATGGTTTAGCAATTAGTGTATTGGTATAAATCAAAATTGTTTGTACTTTATATTTCACAATATTTTGAAATATCCTGTAATTGTTTTATTAATACTTATTCAACATCAAAGATGGTGCATTGTTATTGGCAGTTTTATTATCCGAAATTCTCAAAATCCAAAATGCGGAGTTGAGTTTATAAATTCTTCTTTCTATTCTCTTATCTGTGCTTAATATTTTATTAATGTAATATTAAGAAATAATTGTTAAGTTTTTACAACTCCATTGGTTAATAAATTTGCCACTGAACTGACAATCTTTAGGATTGTTCCCCCCCGTGCTAAAGATACTGGATCGTAAAAACTTTGCTGTGAACAATACATTCGTGATAAAAATCGTTTCTGCTGCAAGGAATCATAAAGAGTGGCCACATTATAACTGATCCTATAGAGAAGGTAAAACTTTTGACATCATCTTTAGTTTAAAGGTCTAGGTCCCAAATAGCAGACAATCATTTTCCTCACTAGGTATTTTGTTATAAGCTTAGATACCTTAATAGGTCATAATGTCTGGACCCAAATAACTCACTAAGATTAGTAAGTATGTAAGTAAGTATGTCAGAGAAGGTGGAAAAACATATTTTCCCTTTATTTGTTCTTAAAAACCGCGACAATGTTAGCGGAGAAAGATGGGAGTTGACTCACAAGTTAGTCACCTAGTACCCATTAATACTGCAAGACACCTTGATATGTCTTTTTTTGATTGTACACTGGAGGTTATTGTGTAATTCGTTTTTGACAAGGAAATCTTTTGAATCTGTATCAAGGCAAAAAATATGACAAAGGGTGGTATTATTGATTCCGCACGGAAAGGAAAATTGTGCGGAAAAAAATATCTATCGATATGCAAATTACAATTATTCATTCCTGCGGTATACATTTTCCGCGAAGCAAATTTAACATCTATGTTTTAATTAATTACGAGTTGATTTTGTGTCAGCTGATGAAAAAAAAGACATTTCAAGACAAGATTATAAATTGAAAAGTAAAAAACGTGTTTTTAGTAAATTATATGTGAAATTTTAAAAGGCAGTTAATATAAAATTAAAATATGGATACAATTGCAATTGATGATAGTAGTGACGATGATTACTTGGACATGCGGTTAGAAAGAAGAGTTTTATGCTATAAATCTGAAGATGTGACAAATGAACGATAGAGAGTAAGTTTAAAAATAAAAAATATCAGGAAAACTTTTATTTATAATTTTACTTTAAATTAATTTAATTATTTCACAGCTTTCAAAAAAATGTTCGCTTAAAGAAGGCAGCGTTTAAATATGTTTTGTCTGAGCTGGAGTCTGCAAGACCTGCAAGCGGTCGTCAAGGATCACTTTCTGCAAAAGATAAACTTTCTGCTTGTTTGAGGTTTTTTGCAGAAGGCAGCTACCAGCATTGTGTCGGTAAGGATTTCAATATCAACATTGCCTAATCAACGTTTTGCAAAGTGCGGGATGAGGTTTTGAACAAGCTAGACAATTTGTTGTGCAGTAAATGGATATAAATAAGTATGAATGGAGATGAAGAAAGAATAGCAACAATGACTTCCTAGAATTTTTTTACTTCAGCTGGATTGCGTTGTCTAAAACCACAAGCAATGTCTTGATTTTTTTTTTCATTAAATCAACCATTGCTTCTCTTTTACTCCTATAAAAATATAAAAGAAAGAAAAATATTAATATTTAAAACAATTTTTCCTAAAAATTTTACAAATCTTTACATTTATGTTCTTTCCGTTAGCTTTTCGTTATAAAATTTGAGCGTAAGCAAAATGAAGAAATATATCTACATTGCGGAATCAATAATATGGTAATACCGTCAATGTAGAGATGATAACGCAACAACGGAAGGATACCGCAGAAACGGAATGAATAATTGCAAATTTTGTTTTCGCACAAAAAATGACTTCCGCAATCGCGGAACGGAATGAATAATTAGACCCAACATTTTAATGTTGTCATTATTTTAGAGGTGACGATAGTTGAACTTACCGTAGCCATTCTACGTATTTAAACATGCTATAATTTTGTGGCACACTGTACAATTCTCTATTATTTAATATACATATGTAGTTCAGTTAATATTTGCATAAAGTCAAAATAAATATTAATATGAGTAATTTATTTATATTTAAATAAACAGGTTGTTGGTTTTATTTTATTAACAAAATATATAACAGTATTTTATTTAAATAAAGTAGTATTTATTACTTCCTTTTTGGCCGACGAACTTTCTAAATGGAATCTCTAACTTCTTATTCTCTTTTATAAAACAAACAAACAAAAAAAACAAAAGTAATACAACATATTTAATTTTCATAACAAAAAACTGAAATATTTTCAAAACAAATAAAAACAAAAAAAAAAAAACTCAAACTTCTAAACACACTTAACATAATTTAAAATCCATTAAAATCGTATCAATAAAAACCATATCAAATTAATTTATTCATTTGTTTAACATAGTCATCAGTTGTTTAATTTGTAATTAAAAAATGTTTAACAAAATTTTCCAATTTGAAATCATTTCGTTTTGACTTAAGTTGACTAGATTTGCAACAACTTCAATAATTAGTGTTTTTTGTTTTTTTTGTTAATTATTGAAACACGATCAGTTTGAAATTAGAAAAAAATAGAGACCAGATTCTTTTTCCTACACGATTCCGCCACTCGATGAATAAAGTTTAATGATGATATGAGTAGGAAAAAATGCGTCAAAATATCGTAAAACTAAAGATACGGTAACATTTGGCAAATATTTACTCAAAAAAGCGTAACCACTTGTTGTAGCACAAATTTGTTTGACGTTGTTTGCTCTTACAAGAGTTTTGCAAGATCAAATAGCATCAAATAAATTAAAAATAAATATTTGTTGTGCTTTGGCCTAACTAAATAAGAAAGTTTTTTTTTTAAAGAAATAAACGAGTTCAAATATATTCTATTTAGTGGTTATGTCTTTTTCGGCAAATATTTGCCAAGTGTGACCGTAGCTTAAGAATTAATAAACTATAAAATATACTTTCTTTGAATATTTGTTTATTTAACTGCTTGAATGTAGTTTAAAAAGTAGCTACTACTAAGTTATTTATTTTATCTTTTGTTAAACATTCCTACAAACATTCATGTTTATTGCTGTTGAATTAGTATATGAAGTAGTGTTCATATTGAATCATAGATATGTATGCAAATCACTAATTATTCTAATGATATGGAAAAGCACGTATTTCATGCTTTAGCATACACTGTGGGCGAAAAGTTATTGCAGGTTTTGAATGTTAATGTTAATGTGTTCGGATTTAATATAAATTTGCATTAAACGTACATATGTATTTAAAACATGAAACATCGATAAAGTTTATTTTTAAAAATATTATTGGCAGATATGTCAAATTAAATTAATTTGAATGACTTTGTTTTTAGTTACAAAATTAATGGGTTTTAATTTAATGTAAATTTGTTTTAACCGAATATATTTAAAACTTGAATCGCTGTTACAAGAGCAGCAGCAGTTAAATTTTAAAAATAATATTATTGGCAGGCATGTTTAAGATAATTAAAGAGTTCATTGTAATGTTCAATAATTAAACGCTTTGATTTTTAATATTTTTCTCGAAAAAAAAATCTCTTGCTTCTCACAAAGTTCTTTAAAGGAATCCTACTAATAAAGAACTAGGCACGTGACTGGTTCATTGGAGATAGCAACCGGCCATTGTTCACTATAATATGCCGTTGGCGAGAGAAATTTAAGAATTTAAATACGAGTCCGGTTCGGAAACTATTTAGTCTAGCACAGAAAGAGAATAGTTAGTTCTTCAAACCCATTTTTATTTTTCAGTATAATCTCCTGAAACTTCAATACACTTAGACTAACGCTTATTTAGCAATTATATCCCTTCATTAAAATAGTGGTTTACAACTGTAATTGCATCTTTATTTGAGGTAAAACGCTTGCCAGCTAGGAATTCTTTAAATTTGGGAAAATGTTAAAGTCACTGGGAGCTAAATCAGGAGAATAAGGTGGCTGCTCAAGCAACTCGTACTTTAATTCGTTGATTTTAGCCATTGTCAAAACACTCTTGTGTGCCGGTGCGTTGTCTTGATAAAAAGTTATTTGCTTCTGTTGTAAGCCAGGACGTCTTTCTTGCATTTTTACATTTAATTGATGCCCAATATTGCAAATATGTAGTAGTGAATTTATTGTTTTACCCTTTTGCAGATAGTCAATCAATAAAATACCTTTAAAGTCCCAAAAAATCGTTGCCATAACCTTACCAGCCGATTGAATTGTTTTTGCCTTCTTTGGGGCACTTCCTCCAGTTTCAGTCCATTGCTTGGATTGTTCTTTTGTCTCTGGAGTATAGCGGTGGATCCATGTCTCATCAACAGTTATAAAACGATGCTTAAAATCCATTTTATTTTTCTTAAAACGAGCTTGTGAAATTTTCATACTTATGCGTTTTTGGTCGACTGTTAACAAATGCGGCACCCATCTTGACAAAAGGTTTTTCATCTGTAGTTCTTCATGCAAAATTATGTGGACTCAATGATTTGAGATGCCCATGACATTAGCTATTTCACGGATATTTAGTCGTCAATCATTTAATACCATATCGTGAACTTTGGCTACAATTTCTGTTGTTGTTACTGTTTTTGGACGTCCACTACGTGGTTCATCCTCATCAGCAACCCAATTATTTACTGTTCCATATAAAGGAGCTCTTTCAACCAACACATTTACCATATCATTATGAATTTCTTATCCCGATAAACCTTTTTTATTTAAATATTTTATGACACCACGAATTTCTAATTTTTCCATTGTAAAATAATCGCAGATGCATCTTTTTTGAACACCTGTTTCTATATGAAAGAGTTGTCAGATCGATAAGATGTTTAACATGTGTTCATAGCACAGATGGAAGTTTCCAAAACATTTAACTTATTTCTGTTTATACCGCGCTTTCTGTTCTAGGCTAAGAAGTTTCCGAACCACCCTCGTAGTCTGCAAAATAATTGAACTTGCTATTATTTTTAACTGGATGCTGAATGTAACAGCAGTCCCCTTCAAATGGTGCGGTGGATAAAGGCTTATAATCAACCCTACTAAAGCAATACTTGTGTCATTGACAACACACATACATACATATTCCTAGAGCTTACTGAAAGGATGTTGGACACCTCATTCATTAAGTTTCCTGAAAAAGTTTAATACCTTTTGGGGACCAAAGGCTATCCTCCCGCTATGAACCCTGATTAGTGATCTAACATATCGCTATGCTGGCGATTTGGTCATTCCTGTGCTACAAATTGATTACGTTGCTATATAGAAAAGCAAGAGCTGGATTTTGGAATTCTTGAGAAAGAAATAGAGCTTCAGGCAAAATATATGCAGTCTTCATTTCTGCTAGAGATTCCTTGTGCAGAAGGTTAAGGCAAAAATGCATGTGTGTGAAGATAAATACGAAATTAACTAGCACAGACAAAAACCACATTTTTAACACTGATAATCTTACAGTCAACAGAACGAATATCGATTTCTTAGCCGAATATTAGTTTCGGTTAGTTTTCGGCCTGAAAAAAATGCTTTCGATCGGACTCTACTATTTACCCTTAAATTCCATTTGTCCCGAAATTCTTTTAATACAAAATCAACCCAATCCATTATCTTTGCAAAAATATAAAGAAAATGCTTTAAAAAATTGACACCCATTTTGACCCCAATAACATATATGTATGTATAGTATAACAGGCAACATATTCCAGAAGTTTCATCAAAATTGTCTTTGTTTCAAAGTTTGTCCTTTGACCGCTAAAATAATTGAACCAGACTTGTGTGAATATGATCAATGTCCAGTGTATAGTCGTGGTTCACAATATTTCTAAAGTTGCAATAAAATCCGTCGAACAAACAACAATATTTCGTAAAATTTTTCGAATCTTACACAGAAAAAAATAAAAATGAGTTTCAATTAAAATATTTGTGGAATCAATTAAAAATTTAATTGAAATCGGACCTGTAAACAAAATGCTAGTATCAATTAAAAAAAATGTGAGATTTAATTGAAAATATCAGAAAAAGTAATTGAATCAATTAAAATTTTAATTGAAAATTATTTTAAAATCAATTAAAGGTTTAATTGAAAAAAAACATGATTTTTTTCTGTGTAGTAAATATTTTGAAATATGACCTTTGACTCTTAAAATACAAGTGTTAAATTTGTATCAATATGAACACACGTCCTGTGTACATTCGTGGCTCACCATATTTTCCCAAAATAAAGAAACTTTAAAATAACTTCCTAATATATATTCACTTATACTACCCACTGTAGACACATTTTTGTTTTATGTATGAAACTAATTTAATTCACATTCAAGAGGTGCAGGCAGGCAGGCAGCGGATATGATGAGAAAAAAAATTAGAAACCGATATAATTTATGACAACGAAATCACAAAATCAGATTAAATTAATATTCGTCGATGAAACATGAATATAAAAAATAAACTATGTATTATGTATCGAATAAATAACATAAATATATAATATATCGCACCCTAAATACAAAAGGGTTACAACTCAAAATTTTCCAAAACTGACTTTTTTCATAAATTAATTCAGAGTACACATCTCTAACTACTGCAAAAATTTCTGTTACATCACTCTTCTCAAACTGTGTATATTAAAATGTGCTTTAAGAAAATATTGTATGAAAATTTTGTCTTAAAGCACACTTCAAATCTACTTTATTTTTTATGAATACGGCAGTAAGTGTGTTGCTTGTGCACGATGAAGTTTTTTGTCTCTCCTGAAAATTTTAGTATTTTGAGTTCTAAGCCTTTTGTATTTAGGGTGCGATATGTCTAAATGTTTGGATAAATTCACAGACAGGCGTCTTAAGATATTTCTTAATATTTTTTATTGATAAGCGTATTCAATAAAGCAATATTTCAAAGCAATTTTTTGGAAAACAATAGACGTATTCATCTAACATACGATAGATTCCAATCGTTATGTTTTGGCACTAAATACCAGTCAGGCTTTATTTATAATAATAACACCTATCGCCATCTGAAACTTCTTAGAACTAATATAAATATTTTCTTCGTAAACAAATACCTAAGAATATACAAATAAATAGTAATTTATAATAAAAAAAATATTTTGTTTGGAAAATCTCTGACGAATTTAAATTCGTATTTGTTGAATGTAAATTTGCTCGTAGTTTTTTCAACTTAATGACTTTATTTACATTTTGTTATTTTCTTTTTTTTTTAAGATGCACCTAATTCTGTTTTTACACGGTAATTGGTTCTTCGAAACCCCGTGTAAAAAAAAAACATTGATCGTATGCAAAAGAGTTGATTGGTTCCTTATCTCTAAAACATATTAAAATTAAGCTTTGTATAGATGGTTGTCAGATCTTACAATGTTGTCCGAAATATGTCCAGAAAATGTTTAACAACCGTGTGAACTTAAAATTTTTGTCTTCCAACGTTGTAAGAAAAAGGATTTTCAGTACATTGTAAGACAAAAATATTGTCGGACATCTAACAATCGTGTAAATACATTTTTTTTTTTGTTATTGTAAGATTGTTTTAAAGAAATAAATTAAAGAATATAATAAATGGATAGCGACATTTCTGGCAATATTTAAAATTTTTAAACACACACACAATGCCTCACAATGAATTTGACAATCTTTGCCACACAACAATCTGACAATCGTGTGAACTGACAATTTCGGTTTTCAAATGTGCCAATGAAATTGTAAGGTTTTCTGAACGCAATTAAAAATTAGTCAAAAGAAAAATTTTATCACATTTTCGGAAAAATTAAAAAACGCACCGAAATTAACAAAAAAGCGCAACTAAAGAATTTTTCGCACAAAAATATTGCGAAACGCACCAAGTTGACAACGCTGGTTAACATAACATAAACGGTAACTTCTTCAAATAATCTGAGTAATTAAGTCTTTTGGCTTTCTATAGGCATTTTTAAAAATAAAATTTTAAGTTTAATTTGTTTTATTTATTTTTGAATTGACGTTTCTCACAACTGACGTTGTTAGATTGCAAAAAACTTAAAAAGGGGCTTCATGAAACAAGTCTAGCAAGTTTGCTCAATTGCACAAACGGCAAGTTTAAGCAATATTATGAGTACCCTTAATGTGTAATATGTACGCACTCTAAATGTATGACAAGTTCATTTGATTGCATGCACTAAAAAGGGATTCCAAATTTGTGCTATTGCTCTGACCAGTAAATTTGCTTGTATCCACAAAAAGGGAATTCCTCTAAATTTGTGATAAGAACATACGAGTACATATTTCGCAAAAATAAAATTTAACCAAAAAAATTTAAGGCCAAAAGATTTTGATTTGTGTTAAATGGAATAAAATCGTTTAAAAAAATTTAAAATTTGTTTATTTTCAAACCGTGTTGATTTAAAACCCTGTAAAAACAGAATTAGGTGTATTTCACATTTTGTTGTTAGAAATAGGTTTGTTATTAATTTATTTTGTTATAATATTTAGCATTTCTGTTGGTTTACCACAAATTTTTACACAATAACAATCTCATTAAAATGATTTATTAATATTAAATACATTCTTTGAACTTAAGCGGTTTTTAGCTTTACGTCATACAAAATACAAAAAACCCGACTTTTTGTGACAAACGTATTTGCTCCGAAGCAAAGTTTTGGTGCAATACCATCACCTTGGCGCTATTACAATCCTTAAGAGAGATATGACGAAGCCGGCGACATGAGCTTGCACGAGCTTCAAACTGTATAGAGACTTGTTATTTACCCAATGAGTCTAGAAGCTGACTAGAGTCTTTGTCTAGTGCCACGGAATCAGTTATAAACTCGTGGACTTGTTCCCTGACCTGGACAATTAGAGTGCAGGTCCCTTAACTGATAACTGTTGAGGTCTCTTGAGGGCACTTGATGGCTAAGGTTAATACCCAAAGCGAAGAGAATGGCAGTTGATTAAATGACTGATATTTTTTTTGCGAAGTTTTTGGCTTGTCTGCAGAAAACACCCAGAGTCTTTGGCGGGAATCGAACCCGCAACCCTTTGACTGATAGTCCGGCAATCTATCGCCTAGTCTATCGGGACACTCAACAAATTTCGGATCATCAAATTGTCATAAGTGCTGTTGCTGAACAGAGCCATTGAAAGTATTGGTGGCACTTAGCTCTCTGCTCGGGATTGTACGGAATTTGTGGCTTTCGTTGCATGTTTGCAAGAAACACTTAGCGGGCTTCACACCCTCGCTGATCTGATCAGTAGTCCTTGGCACTTATAGTTAATCTGTGCAATATGGCGATTGCTGATTTTCTAGCAGTAATTCTTGAGTCATGACTATGCTATGAATGGCAGGGATTAGATAGCCTAAGCTATGCTTTTAGTATGCTCCAGGAGGATGTACAATACAGTAGTGATCCGAGATCAACCGCATTTGAGTGCGCTGTGGCAGGTATCCACAATAATCTTAAACAGTACTTTTTTGATTCCATATTCAGAAGTACCATAACACTGCCGCGACTCATTGTTACAGTTTTATTTTAGTTGTATGTAGTACATACCCTGTAATCAACCTAGAATCAAGTATCTGTATGTCACCACTATTTCTGTAGCGACAATTGAACGAACTAAAATGTCGACAATTTTGCTTTTATATGCGAGTAGAGATGCGTTAGAGACAATAGTTATAGTGCATTTCTGAGGACATTGCCAACGAAAGCGTCAACAGTTTATTTTTTTTTTTTATACCCTACACCACCAAGTGGGGTTTTGTGCTGATGTTTGTAACGCCCAGAAATATTGGTCCTTAAACCTTAAGTATACCTTAAAGAGTACCGATTGACTCAGAATCACTTTCTGAATCGATTTAACGATGTCCGTCCGTCCATGTAAAGCTTGTGCGCAATGTACAAGTCGCAATTTTTAAGATATTTCGATAAAATTTGGTACGTGATATTTTTTCCGCTCAAGGATAGATGGGATTGAAACTAGTGGAAATCAGTCCATTATTTCACCTGGCCCCCATACAAATGGCCTTCCGAAATTGGGGTTTACCGATCATAAATGTTTAAATTATGCAAGAAACCAAACAAATTTCATCACAAATGAGTGGTAAATGAAGCCAAATCACATCTACAAATTTTGTGCAGATCGATCCATAATTACTCGTAGCTCCCATATAACCCCACTTCCGAAAATCACTTTAAAGAGCATAGCTCTCTCAAAAATGTTGGTATCTAAATAATATTTAAGGCAAATACATTTTATATGTATACAAATAATACGGTACAAATTTATTATGATCGGTCCATAATTAGTCGTAGCTCCCATATAAGGCCCATTTATTTCGAAATTCACCTTAACGATCATAAATTTCCTAAAAATGTTGGTTTCTTATATACAGAAATAATGACACCTAATTTTATAATGGTCGGTCCATGATTAGACGAAACTGCCACATAAGACCCTCTCCGTAATTTACTTTCAGCTTCATAAATCTTTTAAAAATATTTATATCTAGATAAAGTTTAACATACATACAGTACTTTTCGCTCAAAGTGCACTACCATAGTTGCACAACCGATTTTTTTTATAAGCAAGTAAATATGACAGTTTTGTCTTATATCCGTTTTTGGCCTTTACTCGGAATGGACTGTTAGCGAAAAGCACTGCAATGTTTATATTAATAAACAACATGACACTTAATTTTTGGATGATCGGTCCACAATAGGTTATATCTCCCATATAACGACCATTTCTGAAAAACAGTTTTATACATATACTGGGTTTAGGGCATTATATGGTCGGGCCTGACCGACTATACTTTCTTACTTCTTTTTGTTTTAAATCTCTTTTTAACATCATAACGTCACAGATTTGATTGTTAATATATTATTTATATCAATATATGATGCAAGGGAATCTTAACCTTTCACAAAATAACACAACATTCCATTTCGTTGGTTATAGAAGAGACTTTGGTAAAACAAAAACTCAATGCAAAAAATAAAATAAAAAGTTGGTTTCTTTCTTTTTTTATATGTAGTTTCTTTAGTATAAAGATAAATATTTTTGTTTTATTTCATTTCATTTTGTTTTGTTTAAATATGTTAATTACAAAACAGAAAAATGTGAGTTGATTTTCGTTTTCAAAAACATTTTTTTTGCAAATTTTAAATTTTTTTCTAATCTAGCTTAAAAATATTAGAATAATTTAAATAAATAATACATTTATTTCATTTTATGAAATAGTAGCACTAGTAATTAATTATAAAGAAAAATACATTTTGTTTATCACAAACAAATTGAAAAGGAATTTGTTTCTAGTTTTGTTTTCTAAGTGTTACAAATATAAATATGATTTACATTTTTGGCTCAAAAACGGCCATTTCTTTTATACGCCTAAGGGAATTCCAACAAGTTTTCTTTTAAGAAAATAATGTTAAATTCCCAAGTACTTGGAAAAAACTTTCAAATGCTTAAAAACTATAATAACTAGATTTAAATTAGGTTTTTTTTAAATAAAAATAAAGTTATAAGATTCAGTCAGTTAAATTTGAGATAAATTGTTGCAGATGTAAACATCCTTAAATAACACAGCCATTTTGCTTGAGGTTTTGTAAAGGTTTGATTGAGTAACGCTTCAATGTCTAGACGGCATTTTGATGATCACTAGTCTGTAAGTGTAAATGTTGTCTATGCTGACTATGACTGTGTACTTGTTGCTGCTGCTTTTGTGTTTGCTGACTGTTACCAATTTTAGCATCAATCCAATCCAAATAATGGGTTACTCGCGTAAAGCCACCAGGTATGTTGGTTTCACAACCATCAGCTGGACCGAAACTGGTAATACCCACTACCATTGAAGTACCCTTCAATACCAAAGGGCCACCAGAATCGCCAGAACAGACGGTTTCATCTTTTAAGCCCTTGGCGCACATGACACCGTCGGTTATGACATCGAATTCATTTGAACATTCAGCATTAGAGATGACTTTCAGTTCGGTGTATTGCATGGGATCTGAGTTTCTGGTTTCACCAGCAGCACCCCAGCCAGTGGCCACTACCTTGTAGCCGGTAAACTGATCGGTTTTCAAGTGATAGGGCAAAGTGGCGGGCTTAATGCGTGGGGTAAATTGCACATCCTCGGGTAGTTTAACCAAGGCTATATCATTGGCTGCTATTATAGGATTAAATCTTTCGTGCACAATAAATTTATTGCTTCTCAACACTACTTTGCCCGATTTCAAGGACTCCTCTACACTTTTGGTGCCCAAATACACATCAAAATGAGTTACACCCATGGTACAGTGGCCTGCAGTTAAAATCCAACGATTGTCCAAGAGAGTGCCGCCACATAAAATGCGCTTGCGCCACAATTGTTTGCCAATTAACATCACCTGATAGGGAAACTTTTCAATGCGGCCCAATTTTGACTGGCCTATAGCATAGGAATCCGTAACATTTATGAAATTTAATACAATCAAGGCCATACAGGCCCCTAAAAATGTTCTCAGGACAAACATTTTCAAACAGTTAAACTTTGTAATTTAATAACTTTTCTTGAAATATTTTATATTTTTAACACTTTTGTAAATGTTCACTTTTTATCACTTTATTTTTTGTTTGTTTTTGCCCAAAAAATATCTTCAATGTCTTTGTTTGTTTTAAATTCTCGTTTAATAATTCTTGTGATTTTATTAATATAATAATAAATTCTTTTTTAATAATTTCTTTTTTAAAATATTTGTGCTTTCTATTCAATGTGTTCTTCACTATTCAAACTCCCGTTTAAATCTAAACCCATTCTAACTGAGCACTGAAATTTTATTTCGAAACTCGGCTCACTCTCCACTGAAAATACAGCAGAAAAAAATCGCTTTGCCGGGTCTTCTCTTTTTTTCGCCAAACAAGTTATAAAAGCATACGAGTACAAATAATTTATAAAAAATATTCATATTTCAAAAACAAGATTTGTTTTTTCTCCTATTTTTTGCTCTTCATTTCATTAATTTTTTTTTTTTTTTTGTTGTGGGAATTTCATGTTTTGACGATGAGTATTTTGGCTAATTTCGTTGTATTTGCGAAACATTTATAACAACGAAGAAAACAAACAAAAAGAAGCAAATGTTTTCATTCAATTTTTTGCTGCTGTCTTTTTTTTTTGATAACAAAAAATATTGAATGGTTTGGATGGATGAATCTCAGCAGTAACTGTTATCACTACAACTACTTATGGTTTTGAAATTAAGGTGACCAGAGGTCAAGTACGAAAACATGAAAATTTTATAGAGGAAAATTAATTGGGTCAGAAGTTTATTTAATATTGGTGATAAAATGAGAAGGTGATTTGGTGCCAAAATTTCAATTAGAACAACTAAATATCTTAAAGTAAGTCCCCAGAAAATAGAGAACATGAATCAAACTCTCGTACATAGTTGTTCAACAAGTGTTTTCTTTAGTATCTATTCATAAAAACGAATTTTGTTTTGTTCACTGCTGATCCCAGATAGTCTGATGAACCTGTTGATACTAGAGATGCCGGGATTCGGGATTTTAAAAATGTAAATTAATTTTTCACCCTCCGAAACAAATATGTATAATTAATATTTTTATTCAATATTTGATTCCATATCATTGCAGACATTTTACATATTTAAATTACATTCGTATTCGCAATCAACGTTTTTAAAATTCATTTCTAATAAAAAAACACTTCTATTTCATTATCAAATTCACTCTTTAATTTTGGACTTTCTTCGAAAAATTTAAAAATTTTCAGTAAATCATCTCTCTTTCTTGATTTCGCTTAATATGCAATCACTTTTTGATATCTCTTTAAACTTCGGCAGAGTTTTATATCACTTCAACAAACGCCTTCGTCTGTTACTATAACCGGATTTAAAATGACAACTATTTGTTTAAGTAAAACAAATACTTCATCTGTCATCTGTTGAGCTTGAAAATCAATTAAAGCTTTTTTTTATAGGAATTTTAAATTCCGCAAACCGTAGACACATTAAATAGTGTGTTCGAGTTTGGTACCTGTTGCTCCATTCTATTTCCATCCGAGATAAAGTTCCCAATGTAGCACAAGCTCAAGCTCCTCCGACTTTAGCCGACTCTATAGTCGCGACCCTTTTCACTAGTGAGTATCAAGCTGGATTTACAGCTTCGAATTCAGTCCAGGTCCTTTTAAAATATGCTACTGAACAAAAACTTGTGAAGAGTATAATTCGTAAACGAGAAGGTTAGTCAAAGCCTAAACTCATGTTCTCATAAAAGTGCTTTCAATATGCAAGTTTCATAGTTCCGATCTTTCTATCCAATCTTTTAATTGATTAAAAAAGATGCTTAAAAAAGACACATGTATCACCTTAAAATGGCCACCTTAACACTGTGACTCACTTAGAATTAAATGCGAAATTGTTGGTCTGTTTTTTTTTTGGTGTGCAAAGTCCAGTAACCATCATTACGGATGTTATGCTTAAATGATCTAATTGGCGCCTTTGATTAATTTAAATTTCCGAAAATTCATTATTAAATACAATAAAATGAAAATTAATTATTAATACATATACATAGTCAATCTAGCCGCGCATATGAACCAGAAAAATATAAATAATTTTATAGAGATTTAATTAACATTCCTGGTAACTGGAAATTATTTAATAAAAACAATAACAAAATAAATTATCAAACAAAACAACAACAATAAAAAACACAATATTGGCGTCTCTAAAAGAATGCGTTTGACGTCAATCTATAAGATACGAGGGCGGTTCGGAAACTTGTTAGCCTAGCACAGAAAGAGAAGAGTTAGTTTTTCAAAAACATTTTTATTTTTCAATATAATCTCCTTCAAACTTCAATACACTTAGTTCAACGCTTATCTAACAATTATATCCCTTGATTAAAATAGTTTTCTTTAAGGCCTTCAAAATAGTGGTTTACAACTGGAATTGCATCTTTATTTGAGGTAAAACGCTTGCCAGCTAGGAATTTTTTTTAAATTTGGGAAAAGAGAAAAGTCACTGGAAGCTAAATTAGGAGAATAAGGTGCTGGTCAAGCAACTCGTACTTTAACTGATTGATTTTAACAATTGTTAAAACACTCTTGTGGGCTGATGCGTTGTCTTGTTGGAAAACTATTTTCTTGTGTTGGAAGCCAGGACGTTTTTCTCGAATTTTTACATTTAATTAATCCAAAATGTTGTTATAGTACTCTGAATTTATTGTTTTGCACTTTTGCAGATAGTCAATCAATAAAATACCTTTGAAGTCCCAAAAAACCATTTTGCCTTCTTTGTGGAACTTTCTCCAGATTCAGTGCATTGCTTGGATTGTTCAATTGTCTCTGGAGTATATATATATATTCATTTTATTTTTCTTAAAACGATCCAAACAAGCTTGAGAAACTTTCATTCTTATTGGTCGACTGTTAACAAATGCGGCAGAAAGCTTTTTTTCATCTGTAGTTCTTTATGCAAAATTAAATGGACTCGATCATTTAAGATACCCCTGATATTATCTATTTCACGCACCACTTAATCATTTAACACCATATCATGCACTTTGGCTACAATTTCTGTTGTTGTTGCTGTTTTTGGACGTCCACTATGTGATTCATCCTCAATGCTTGTACGGCCACGTTTATGAAGGAGCACTTTCAACCAACACATTTACCATATCATTATGAATTTCTTATCCCGATAAACATTTTTTATTTAAATATTTAATGACACCACGAATTTAAAATTTTGTCATTGTAAAAAAATCGCGGATGCGTCTTTTTTGAACACCTGTTTTTATATGAAAGAGTTGCCAGATCGAAAAGAGATGAAAGTTTCCAAAACACTAAACTTTTTTCTGCTTATACCGAACTTTCTGTTCTAGGCTAAGAAGTTTCCGAACCACCCTCGTATTGATTTGATTTTAGAATAATTCTTATTCTTAGTATGTATTTGTTTAAATCTTTCTAAAGATTTGTAAATATCACTATGTGTGCTAGTGTGCGTTTGTATAAACAATGACAACCAAAAAGTGGGGGGAGTAATTGAAATTAAATTGTTCAGTTTTTCTGAACGAAAACATAAAACTGGAATTAACAGCAGACTGGAGCCTACATTTGAAGCTTAATTCTAATATAGACAGACAGACAGCTAGAACAACTAACGGACGGACGCATCTTAACACCAACAAAATTTGCATAATTTGTTTTCGATAGAAAAAAATATAAAATGTTTTTAAACAAATAGTTTCGTGAACATAAAAATTATTACGAAAATTAATAAAAGACATTTAATAGAAATGTAGGGAGTGAAGAAACTAGTTGTGGTATTTTTTTAATCAAACTGAACAGAAACAAGTGTTGTGTCGAAATAAAACCAATTTTATATTTATTTTTCTAATTTGTTTAATTAAGGAAACAATTTGTTTTAAAACGGATTTTTCTAATCTTCAAAAAAGATTAAATTACATATTTTGTATTATTATTAATGAGTAGAAAAATATAAAGATTTTTTGTACTAAGTTTTGTCGGGATTGATTGATTGTAGTTAAAGCCTATAAAATGATTTTAACCCGTAATAGGTTTATTTTATTTTAAGCTTTACAAAAAGTGGTTTGTTATAAGGATTTCTGATTGAGTGTGAGCAGTATTTAATTAATGTTTCTAATGTTTCCCTGTTATAAAATTAGGTTATTAGAAGTCAGCTATCTTAACTTTATGATCTAAATTTCATTGCAATCGCAGCCAGTAAAATTACAAAATCGAAAGATATCAAAATTTAGAACTCTATTTTTAGGTAATAAAGAATATTTAATGTGAATTTATTTAATACTTTCACTGTATGTAGACTGTTTAAAAGTAACAACATCTCTTGTCTTCCTTTAATAGTTGCGTAGGCATTATATACTGGGTGATTCAAGTAGAGATACTTTTTTCAATAGCCTTTTTTTTTTGACAGGTCACGTGTGAGTCGTGTCACGTTTTCGAGGCATATTTTGTTCAGCGATGAAGCCCATTTCTGGCTCAATGGGTATGTAAAACAAACAAAATTGCCGCATTTCGGACGCAGAGCAACCTGAAGAAATTCAAGAACTGCCACTTCATCAAGAAAAAACAACGGTTTGACAATTGATTCATTAATATAAAAGCATATTAATTGCCTGAGTGTTACTTCTCTTTTTTTTTTAATTAAAAAGAAGCTTGCCGAATTTTACGTCAGGATCTTGGTTTGAAGAAGTTTCCGAACCGCCCTAGTATTCAGAAACTTAGCAATGTCAGGAAGCGGTTTAGGTTGATAAAACACAAGAAATACTTTTGGATCAGTAACAAATATTGTTAAAACTTAACTTCACCTTAACTGTTTTCCACCCAGTGTGAGCGAGAGTAAATTGCGTATTTATGACAATTTAATGATTTACGACTATGTTAAAATGTTAATATTAACAGAAATTCCAATATATATGTATCAACATGCTAAACAAAATAAACAAACACCGAATTTAAAAACACAATAGAAATTTAATTAATTTGCAAATTGTTTACGTTCTAAATCTAAATGACAGAACCTGTAAAAGCCACGAGGTGCAAATGTGTGAAATAGTTTCGAGAGACTTTATATGTTGGTCATAAAATGTTATAAATTGTAGCTAATAAATCACATTTGTGGTTTAAATTTAGCTAGATTTATTAAACACATTAAAAAGCTGCAAATTAAATGGTGTGAAATGTATATACATACTTTGTGAAAAGTTTTTAAATGAATAAAGTCTTTATAAATAATTTACACAGATTATTGGCGCCAGTTTTTAGCAAAATGTTGTCAAAATTAAACAGAAATTCTTGAGAAATATGAAAACTAATTAATAGAAAGAGTTCTTTGGCATTGTCAAGGTTGTTTGTTGCACTTATACTTATACTTGTTTGCTTTTTAATATTATTAAATCCTAATTAAATCTCGCTTAACACCCACTTTCACATGCTTGCAAATGTTTCAAACATTTAGTAATTATACCCTGCTGATATCGCAATTCATTGTGTCATTTTCTATTGTTATTAATTTTTATTTTTGACATAAATTTAATGAATGATCTTTTGTATAATGATGACAATTTTAATGAGACAGTTAACCAGTTTCGTTTTGTTTCATATTTTTGACTTTAACTGTTTGTTTTACTACTTTTAAAAGTCAGAGGAGAGGGTTATAGTGGGCGCTCTTTAACCCCTGACTAATTAAATACATAGTTTAAAGCAATTTGCATAGACAAATGTTTAGTCATTCGTATTTATTAGTTATATAAATCAAAATCATACATTTAATAAAAATATGTTTCCTCTTGTCTGATTGTCTTTGTTGAAGTAGTGATGAAATTTAAAATTTTTGTAAAGTCATGGTGAAGTGATTTTTGATTTGCTGGTTTCCGTTTATGACAGCTAATTTGTAGTTTCCCCACAGAAATATGTACTCGTATATTGAAATGTTTAAATTTATTTTGTTTAAATATTAACGACTCTTGTAGTTAGATGCAGTTATATGTGATGTATGACATATGTAAGTTCAATTTGTTAATTTATTAAGTTAATAACCACTTTGGTAATTTTCTAGTCGTTAAACTTAATATAAAATTTAATTTAATAAAATCTTCATTAATATTATTTGAACTTTTTTACGTTTTCATATATAAATTAACCCCCTTATTCAAAAACGATTATTAAATTTAACAAACGTTTAATAAGACAGATTTGCATATAAAAATTTGCTTAATAAACGTTAGTTAAATTTAATAATCGTTTTTGAATAAGGGGGTAAAACTTTTACTTGAGCAAGACTTAAACCTTTAAAATTTCATATACGAGTATAAATTATTTTCGCCGGCTTTTAAAACAACTGAAACAGTATCTATAATCTCTGATTTGCTAGGTTCTTACCTTAGCCAGAAGGTTACAATAATATAGATGAGAACAAAAGCATGGATAAATACAGAAGTCGGAATAGGTGGTGCGAATGTCTATTAGTTGATTTGCCGTTACATCCTTCAAATGCTCGTTACATACTTTTGGAAACAAACAACTTGTCAAACTCTTTGATTAGGCTTTCATTATCACTTTCTCATTTCTTGATGAATTATATTGCTGTGTGATAAAACTGCAGTTTGAATGCTATACATACTGAATTCCTATAGAAAAGTTGTTATTCTATTGACATGATTTTAGAGCGATTTATATATACGAGGGCGGTTTGGAAACTTGTTAGCCTAGCACAGAAAGAGAATAGTTAGTTTTTCAAAAACATTTTTATTTTTCAATATAATCTCCTTCAAACTTCAATACACTTAGTTCAACGCTTATCTAACAATTATATCCCTTGATTAAAATAGTTTTCTTTAAGGCCTTCAAAATAGTGGTTTACAACTGGAATTGCATCTTTATTTGAGGTAAAACGCTTGCCAGCTAGGATTTTTTTTTAAATTTGGGAAAAGAGAAAAGTCACTGGAAGCTAAATTAGGAGAATAAGGTGCTGGTCAAGCAACTCGTACTTTAACTGATTGATTTTAACAATTGTTAAAACACTCTTGTGGGCTGATGCGTTGTCTTGTTGGAAAACTATTTTCTTGTGTTGGAAGCCAGGACGTTTTTCTCGAATTTTTATATTTAATTAATCCAAAATGTTGCTATAGTACTCTGAATTTATTGTTTTGCACTTTTGCAGATAGTCAATCAATAAAATACCTTTCTAAAACCTTAAAAAACCATTTTGCCTTCTTTGTGGCACTTTCTCCAGATTCAGTGCATTGCTTGGATTGTTCAATTCTCTCTGGAGTATAGTGGTGGAACCATGTCTCATCCACAGTTATGAAACGACGCTTAAAATCCATTTTATTTTTCTTAAAACGATACAAACAAGCTTGAGAAATTTTTATCCTTATGGATTTTTGGGCGACTGTTAACAAATGCGGCACCCATCTTGTAAAAAGCTTTTTCACCTGTAGTTCTTCATGCAAAATTAAATGGACTCGATCAATTGAGATGCCCTGATATTAGCTATTTCACGCACTTTTATTCGTCGATCATTGAATACCATATCATGCACTTTGGCTTAAAAGTATGTTGTTATTGCTACGTGGTTCATACTCAATCCTTGTACGACCATGTTTAAATTCAGCCACCCAATTATTTACTTTTTCATATAAAGGAGCACTTATCATTATGAATTTCTTGTCTCGATAAACATTTTTTATTTAAATATTTAATGATACCACGAATTTCTAATTTTTCCATTTCGGATGCGTCTTTTTTGAAGACCTCTTTCTATATGAAGGAGTAGGCAGATCGAAATGAAATTTAACATGTGTTCATAGCATAGATGCAAGTTTCCAAGACACTTAACCTTTTTCTGCTTATACCGTGCTTTCTGTTCTAGGCTAAGAAGTTTCCGAACCGCCCTCGTAGTTATAGATCTGGATGAATGTTTAACACTTCCTATGCTGATGGTCCGAAACGACCATCATGCTATTGGCTATCTTGTTGACTCATCACATTTTAATTTGGTGCAGGTTGGTTGGTTTTGGGCGATCTTCATGGCATTAGATTTACTTCTATTTTACAAATTGTATCTTTAACTATTTAATATATCTGAGCTTGGAAATCATCAACTGTTCGCAGTGATATGACAAATGAACAATAGGTCCTACTGGGTTAGATTCAATATGTTGAAACTAGCCGACATTTACTATCAAGTCTTGTACTTGCACTACTGTTCGCCATTGAGTATGTTGTAAGTTAAACTGGCCAACATTTACTACTAAATACTTGCAGTTAGTCTAGCTACATCATTTTTGCGTTTTTAACACTAGCAGTCATACCAAACAACATGCGATAAAAAAAGTCTTCGGAGCAAAACATGCAAATATGACCAACAAACTTAGATCTTAGTCATTCAATTAGATTGAGACAACTAGTCAAATGTTTTCTTCCCCTGGAATGAGAATTTTAAGGCAGCAATAGTGTTTCGACTGTCAGACTATACATTTACCAAATTTCTAAAAAAGGCTTGCCAAGCAGATTTTGATATATGGATTATACCTCTTAACTCTAATGGTCCTACAATGCCCTCTCGTTCTCTTACGCGAGGATCACAATTTCTTCAATTAATAATCGTGGTTTAGATATATTCGAGCACAATGACAGGCATCATCTATCTGAACCTTCACAATACAGAATTTTATGATGACCACAGGATTTCACTTGCAAAGTACGTAGTTCATCGCCACCTCTATATCTACTCAATCCAGTAGGATCCAGGAGGGAGTAGTATAAAGAGCGCTGGTAACATATATCGCGGTCTTTTGTTATAACTTTTGCAGCATTTCCAAAATGATCATATCATTAATTTGTTTATGCATAAGGTCAAGCTGGGTTTGATACACATTCCATTCTTAACATTTACTCTTCTGTACCTTACCGCTAGTTTTTACACTCCCTTTTGAGGTAGAATGTAGCCAGCTTAGAAATTTATCGTCACCTCTTTCCTACTAAATTTGGTGGCATCCACGTGTGTAGTGCAAATACCACTGGTGACGCACATCTTAGTCGTTCTCTGTATCTTTTATAGAATTTCCAAACCAGATTATGACTATATAAAATTGCGACCATGAAATAGATGTAAAGGAAACTATCCCTAAAGCAAACTTCTAAACTAGAAAGAATCTACTTTCAAGTTTTTAGAATTTTTTTTTGTCGGAATATATAATGATACCTTTCACGGACTTAAGTTCGATGCCTGATAAATAAATATACCAAAGTATAGGGGAGATAATTAAAAAACCTATATTAAGTTTGCTATCTAAAAGAAACCCATTTGAAATTCATGTTAAACCCGACAATAAACCTGCTACCTAATACCGGAAATGAAGCATATAATGAACAACCACCTTCATATAATAATATTGCATTTCACTTCGATCTCATTATATATTCAGTTCAATAAGTAGCAATAGGTTTTTATTGTTATTATTACTATTAATAATTAATTTATTATACTCTTTAATTTCTTTTATATATGTAGATAATAATCTTTACTAAGGCAAAAAAAAAAAAACAAACTAATTTAAATATTTATAATGCACTAAATAAAAAACTCAATATAACAGGAATGTTAACAAAATAAAGAATATCAATACTAAAGTGTTTATAATCAATAACAGACCAAATAATTTATTATGGATAAAAACGTGACGTGCAGCTTTGAGCTGATCCATGTGTCGAGAGTATTACTTAAATTATTAATGAATATGAATTTATTTGTCACTACTGCAAAAATTTGTTAAGAGAAGATTTTGATGTTTGTTTTGATTAGAAAGGATTCAATCACTGTGATGTGCTAGAACTTGATAGAAATTTTGTGTGAAACTTTTTATTTAAAAGTTTGTTTTTAATCGCTTCATATGTATAGAGATACAATTGTCGAGTTAAAAACATGTTTGAGTATTATTAGAGCTTCGTTATTTGAACTTAACATCCAATATGGCCCCTAATCATCGAATGTAATAATTTAGTACGCAGTATGTTTTGATGTGGCAAAAGTTGACTGACTATCTCACAACCATTTCTTATTCCCCAACTCTTTAATCCAGCCCCGGAGTATGCCCAATAATTGCAAATACGGTGGATCCCTTAAAATGGTTTCTTGTCTGGCGCCATAACATTCAACCTTATGTCCCTGTGCCTTGGGTCCTTATTGATTCTTATTTCAAAATCCTTAGGCTTCTCATTAAACAATGACACCACTCAAATTATGTTTTCGTTTCCCGCAACGAATATGTTAAGGCAGCAATATTGTTTCGACTCTCAGACTACACATTTACGTATATTTTGGAGCTGATATTCTATCTCAGCCAGTCCATAACTTTCTTACTTGCCAGCCCATTTAGCTACAGAAATCCACTGATTTGGAAGCCTTCATGGTATATGCAGATCTTTAATCCTGGAATAAACTACATAACTCACATGATCCTTGAATGTCACTATTTCTAGCTTAAATACAATTTCGCCAAGATGCCGACTAACATCGTGCATGTTAAATCTTTACTATTCAGAATCTTTTTATGGCCGTAAGTTTAATAGTTTTCGATAGTGAATTTGAATTAGATGAAGATGCAGGCAGTGTAACAAAGACAAATGAGACAAATACAAAGTTCGTCGAATTCCAATGACGACATTCAACTACAAAAATTTCTGGAAACAATAAATATGACTTCCATTTGTGTCCATTTAAAAGATAAGTAAACCTATATATTAAATATCGCAGTAGAAAGCAATAAGTTTTTGTTTGTTTTTATAGAAGCTCAAGTAACATTTAAGTATTTAAAGAAAGAGGATCTAATTTAGAGAAAAACTCTTTGCTTGGAAGAAAACAGAGGTAATGTTCTTTTGAAATTTTAAAAACGTAACTATACATATGTTTATACACATTTATAGTTTGGAAAAATGTATTTTAGAATTAAGCATATTTAAATTTTTGTACTTATTATAAAAAGAAAATTTTATAAAACAAATCAAAAAAATAATATAATTTTTATTTATTTGTGGTGGGTTTAGAAAGGAAATAGACAACGGGCGGTGTCCAATGTGACAACAATGCGGTCTCGAAAACGGCGCGTTACAAATCGACAACGATACGGTGTCAAATCGACAACGGAACGTTATCAAATTGACAATAATGAAGTGTCAAATCGACAATGGCGCGGTATCAAATTGACAACATCCGTTGTCAATACATACTTTGTTACAGAATTGACACCATTCGTGTACGATTTGTGCACATACGGGGTTGATACACTTTTGACGCCGTATGGTTTCAAATCGTAAACGTACGTTTAAATTTTTTCTCTGGGTGTAACTTTTTTGAAATGAATTATAATTATATTATTATTTATAACCAATTTGTTTTAATATGAAGCAAAAATCCTCATTCCGGGATTCATTTATGAAATACGGAATCCCAGGATTTGAAAAACCAGTCCAGTTTGGCATCTCTAGTAGCAGCCAATATACAAACGAGGTCTGATCAAAAAATAACCGTTATTTTAAAATTTCGTGAGTTACGTATGTTCGATTTTCGCATTTTTTTCTGTTATGTTGGTACACATGTCTGTTATTTATGTTGGTAATATCAGCCATTTTGAATTGTCAGTTTGTTTTTCACAGATAAAAAGGATAGCTGTGTTTTGTGTGCTCTTCGATTTTTTACTATTCGAAAAAATGAATCAAAGAAACTGTATTAAGTTTTGTGTTAAAAATGAATTTAAGTGCGCAAGGACATTTGAAATGTTGACTGTGGCGTTTGGCGAGTCTACTATGAGCAGAACACAAGTTCAATTGCGGTAGAACCGGTTTAAGGAAGGCCGAGAAGATGTCAATTATGATGCTCGTCCTGGTCACCCGAGCACGTCAACAACCGATGAAAACATTGAAGCAGTTAAGAAAATGACTTTGGATAATCGTCGAATCACTATCAGAGAGGTTGCTGATGATATTGGCACATCGTTCGGCTAATGTCAAGCAATTTTTACGGATGTTTTAGGCATGAAATGTGCGGCAGCGAAGATTGTACTAAAATTGCTAAATTTTGAGCAAAAACAACGTCGCATGGACATCGCTCAGGAGCTGTCAACGACGATCCATATTTCCTCAAAAAGGTCATAACTGGTGAAGAATCATGGGTATATGGCTATGACATTGAAATCAAAGCCCAATCATCCCAATGCAAACGTCCAGAAGAGCCAAGACCGAAAAAAGCACATCAAGTTCGGTCAAATGTGAAGGCTTTGCTCACTGTTTTCTTCGACTGCAATGGCGTGGTGCATCATGAATTCTTGCTACAAGGTCGCACTAAGGAATACTACCTTGAAGTTATGCGCCGTTTGCGCGGAGCAATTCGTCAGAAACACACAGAATTGTGAAAAAACCAATCATGGATTTTGCACCATGATAACGCACCAGCTCACACATCGATGCTTGTGCGTGAGTTTTTGGCCAAAAACAAAACCGTTATCTTGCCTCAACCACCGTATTCACCGGACTTGGCCCCCGCTTACTTTTTCCACTTCCCAAAACTAAAGACACCGATGAAAAGAAGGCGTTTTACTACGATTGAGGAGATAAAAGAAAAATCGAAACAGGAGCTGTTGACGATACCACAAAGCACGTTTCAGAAGTGTTTCGAGGGTTGGAAAAAACGCTGGCATAAGTGTATTATATCTGAGGGGGATTACTTTGAAGGCGACAAGATAGTTATTGATGAATAAATAAATACTTTTTCAAAAAATTAAAAATAACGGCTATTTTTGGATCAGACCTCGTATTGCTAATAATATTTTGTGAAATGTTTTGCAGTAGATCATTATAAATAATATATGTAACAAGAAATGTGGAATTAATTGTATTGTGCATATTTAGATTTAAATGCTTATTAAACTCAAAAAATACTAAATTAAGAAAACGATTTGAAATTTTATAAACAAATTAAGGCAATTCATTTAAATACAAAAAAAAATTAAAAAAATGTATTTTACTTAAATTATAAACGAATCTTAAAGATATTAACTTCAATCAAAAAAAAAGTCATTAATCTGGCTTACTAGCTAACTCCATTTTAAGGTGAAAGAAACAATTAAAAAACTTTTAGAATGGAATACGAAAAGATTTAAAAATTTTAATTGCTACATACATACAATTGTATATATTTCAAAAAAAAAAAAAAACAAGCAAAAAGCTAAGTACCTAACTAATACTTTCTTAAAACAGAATAATTATAATTAACAAATTTGCATTAAAAAAAAAAAAAAAAACATTCCCACGACGGCCGGTTCTACGCATCGAAATGACCCAATATCACTTGGCCAAGAGCTGTCAACTGAGCAACAACAACAAGTTTCCAATAAAACACAAAACAAAGGATTATGCGTAACAAAAACAACACTAGATTTTAAACGAAAACAAAAAGTAAAAGAAAGACTTAATTATAACTAATTAGCCTTAATTTCTAAAACTAAACAAACAAAGAAATAAATTTTAAATAAAACAGCCAAAAAAACAACATGTCAGCCACTGGCGCCAATTAATTTAATAAAACAATAAAATTTCCAAAATTTCTTTAACGTTAGAGAAAAAAGCGTAATATTTTATTATTTTAAACAATACATACCTATTCGCACATATATTTTAAACAAAGCATTAATAATACAACAGCGCAATTGAATATTAAATCTTTCTTTGTTAATTTATTATATTAAATATTATTGTATTGGTATTGGTTCTGTACTAGCTAAACCTTTAATTTCTTTAAGGCCCGTTTTCTCAATGTGTCGACAAACTGCCTGTTACTAAATGTCGACATAAATTTATTAGACTGATAATATGTCCGTTAACAATTTTACTTTTTTCAATATACCGACAGAAACATTATTTTCATTTGGCAGTACCTCTCAAAATTGATGTGAAAATTGGGAACTCTGTCTTCAAGTGACAAGTTGTTGACATAAATCAGCTGTTTTCCAAATGTGAGAAAATTAAATAAAAAAAAAACAAATATTTTAAAAAATAAATAATATCCAGGTCTGGCATGATGAACTTATCACTTGGAATGCATGTTCTTCGAGTTCATCCTCCATCAAATTAATGTTTATACCTCTATTAACATCTATTTAATTTTTTTTACAAAAACTGAATGTATTGCCGCATAGAAAATATGAACAGGGTCAGCTGATTAAGTTTATCTGTACAACAAATAAATAATCGGTAGATGAGGGCTGGTTAGTTTTGCGACAGAATAGCAGTGTTGCCATTTTAGTACTTTCAGTGCTAGATTTAGCATTTTGTTTCTCGAAAATGCATTGAAATTTTTAAAAATTATGCTAAATGCTTTTTAGCATAATTTGCTTGATAAAAACCAATTTTTTTCTCGAACAAATTTTTACTTTTTTACTCCAAAAAATACTTTTGGAGAAATAAAAAATAACTTTTTTTAATATTTCAACTAAATTTCTTTCGGTGTGGTAAGTAAATGAACACGGAAATTTTTGAATTAATATATAAAATGTAATCATATAAATTAGAAAATACTATAATTTATATTTGTAACATTTGAAATAAAAATTGTATTGTTACATTGAACAAATTTAGCACTTAGTTTTTCTTCTGTAGAACATTTTAGCACTTAGTTTTTCAAGTTTTAGCATATTTTTAAATTCATTTTCTGGCAACACTGCAGAATAGAAGCAAATGAGACATTGAGAAAACCAAATTTCTTTAATCGGCAGTTTTTCGTTAGGGAAAAAAATAATCGTCTAATGAGAAAATAGCCCTAAGTTTCATTAAATTTATTAGTCAAGCTAATTTTATTTGTTTGTTTATTTCATATTGTAAACCCAGTAGCATTTCATATAAAAACAAAAATTAAGACAAAAAGTATCAAAAAAAAAAGTAAAAGATTAAAATAAAAACACATTTCTAAAAACACTTATTTAAATTTATATGTATGTATGTACATACGTATGTACATATGTCTATACAAATAATATGGAGCCAACAAAAAAAAAAAAAAGCAAAACAAAAAGTCGCTTGAAAAAAACTGACGTAGGTAGGTATAAATTTAAAAAAAAATTACAACTTTCCTCTCGGCATCATTTCGTTTGTTTATGGTTTGTTTGTTGTGAGAACTTTAATTATATTAATCAGGCAAAATTTTTGGGAATTCCCAACTTAAAAATTTGACGTGTAATTTGAGAGGCTTAAATCACAGTGTTCTGCTTGGTATCTTTTTTTGGTGGTAAAAAAAAAACATATTATACAGAGTTTATACAAGTAATTTAACAAACAATATTTAGACGAATAAAACTCGGATCCAGGGCTGCCAGATTAATTTCGGCAAAAATCGTCAAAATCCCAATATAAAAGAGAAAAAAATCGTCATTTAGAATTTTAAAAAACGTCAAAAAATCGGGAAAATAAAAAGTCACTATTTCTAGTAGTAAAGCGTGATCCACTTCCCTACTTTTCTAAAAAAAAAAAAAAATTAAATTTAATATTCCCCATTATTTTTTGAAGATTACGTCTATCAAGTGTTGCCCGTTGCCCGTTGCTATGTCGGAGATGGTCTATCCGTTGAGTCCAATTTTCGGTGACTCGTTCGAGCATTTCGACTGGTAACTGACGAATGACACGCATGATGTTTTCCTCTAAGGCCTGAATCGAAGCGGGTTTGTGCGCCTAAACTATAGAGTTTACATATCCCCACAGGAAAAAGTCTAACGGTGTGATATCACACAATCTTTGTGGCCAATCGGCCGGCTCAAAACGTGAAATTATGTGCTTACCGAAGTGTTCTCTCAATAAATACATTGATTGATGGGATGTGTGGCAAGTGGTTCCGTCTTGCTGAAACCAAATGCCGTCGAGATCACGAGCTCCAATTTCAGGCATCAAATAGTCGGTTATTATGTCACGATAAAAGTCGCCATTGACGGTTACGTTCGCACCGGCATTATTTTTAAAGAAATATGGACCGATGATTCCACCTGCCCACAAAACACACCACAGCGTGCTGGACGAGGTCTATTCGGTCGAATATATATGTATATATAAAGTTTTGTAATAAAGTTGAACGATTTGTAAATGTTATTTTAGGGTGCTGTAGCTTAATTGGTTAGTGCATTTGATCATTAAGCATGAGTTGGTATTTGTAGCCCGGGTTCGATTCCCAGCCGCTGCCAATTAAACAACATCAGTTTCTAATAATTATTAGTTTTCTCTCTATCCATCATAACTAATATTTATCACAGCGCCCTCCTTCGTAGGTATAGCATTCAAACGCCACCGAAGTAAAATAATTAAATAAAAAAAGGCTTTAAAAATAATGTGCCTACTCACCACCAGAGGCGCTGTAATGCTGCACTAAACCAAACATAATGCGCAATTGCATAGTTGTGATATAAAGCTTTCTTCTACTTTCACCACCTTTATTTTTTCAATCTATCCCCTTTCTAAACAAAGTAACGCAATTATATATAGGCATATTAATTGCCTGAGTGTTATTTCTCTTCTCTGAATTGACGTGTGTAAATGATATGGCAAGTTCGAAAGAGAATTGAACAAAAACAGGTCAGCTAAAACTGAAGAGTGTGAAACAAGACTTACAGTATTTTATAAATACATACATATCTGAATTTAGCATCTTTTAACATTTTGGGTATAGAGCCCAATTCAGCCATCCATCATATACAGGTACTTATTTTCAAAGAATTCCATATTTTTGTTATTTAAATTGATTTGGCTGAATATTCTTTCGACGTTTTGTTAAAATAGGAAACGTTTTTGTAGAATTTACTGTTGAAATTCGGAAATTGTTTCCTCTAAAAATTTTAGTTCATGGAATTCAGCATTTAAAATTGCTTTTTATGTTTAAAAATAAATAAGTAATTTCTATTATCCTGACTTAATATTATTTGGAATTATTATACTTAAACTCAACAATTGTCGGTAATTAAAAAAACACTACTATTACTTAGTTTTGTTTTTGAAATATGTCAAGTACTTCTTAATATTTATGATATTAAATAAGAAAAATAGTTGTTGTGTCAAAAAAAATTTGGTAACAAAAACATTAATAAAACAAACAAATGATAGAAAATTTCACTTTCAATAAAAAAATCCTCAAATCGTCACTTTGTATTTTTGAAACAAAAAATCGTGAAAATGAGGATAAATCGTCAAATCTGGCAGCTATGCTCGGATCGTTCCGTAGCGAAAATCTAAGTGTCGTAAAAACGCAAGCTTCTAAAGGGGCTTTCTTTTTGGCAGCTCAGCTGTTTTCGTGTAACATGTTCAGTTTGGTCTATCATTTAACCATGATTCAACTTACAAATGAACATCAATTGCAGATTATTGAATTTTATTTAAAAAAAATATATGCTCATTTAAGAAAGTGCATCGTACACTCTTTCATTTAAATAGTCAGTTTAAGCGAACATCTGAGGCTGCTATTTGTAATCCTGTGACTAAATTGCGCACGAAAATTTACAGGAGGAACAGAGGAAAATATCCAAGCTGTATCTGCCAGTGTTCTTCATGACCGCGTACTATAGATTCGGTGTCGTTAGCGTTAATTGGCTCTCTTTTTCCACTACGAGGACAATTTTGCGTAAGGATTTGGGTGCAAACCCTTTTAAAGTAGAACTGATGCACGAATTGAAGCCACACGACCTAAAACAACGGCTAACTTTTGGTGAATGGGTGCTGGCAAGCTGTATGAAGATCCAATTTTTTATCGCAAAATTGTCTTCAGAGACGAAGCTCATTTCTGGTTGAATGGATACGTAAACAAGCAAAACTGCCAATGCATCACGAAAAATGCACTGTTTAGTGCAGATTATGGGAAGGTGTCATCATTGGACCGTACTTTTTCAAAGACGGCAAAGGCAGGAATGTTACTGTTAATAGCGACGCTACCGTGTGATAATTAAATACAATTTTTTTTTTGCTCAAAATGGAAGAGCTAGACTTGGCTTTAACAAGACGGTGCCACACAGCAAGCGAAATCATGGCCAAATTGAGAGCCGAGTTTATTTTAAATTTGGAGCCGGTCAATACGCCACTGTGCAATTTAACAATGCAATTTTAGACTATTTTTTGCGGGGCGAACTATTGATTGACACACTGGAATTTATGCGTGAGATACCGGCCGATATGTTTTAGAGATTATACCAAAATTGCACCCAGCGTAGGAACCATTTAAACGAAATTATCTTTAAACATTCAATTATATAAGTAGATCGTTTTAATCGATCGTCTAAATTTTATGTGCTTTTCTTTAAATCACATCCGAAAGCTCTTAAAAAATCACTTTTTATCAAAGTTCACTTCAGTTCCGATTACTCTTGAGAAAGTCATCATCCGATACTCTGTGTAGCATCAATAGATTATTAACAGTACGTGTTACACTGTTTTATTTAACTATTATTAACACCTATGATATATTCAAAACTGGTCCAATTTTAAAAACCGCGCATAAATATACGGAAAAAATATGTCTTCAACGGAAAATTGTTTTTTTTATTTTTATTTTATTTTAAAATGTATAATAACAATAACTCCCAGAATCTTTAGAATTTCATTGAAAAGAATACTTAATTCAAAAAAACCTAGATATGTAAAGCACTTGCTAAGTAAATTGTCCTATAAGTTACCAAGAAATTTTAGTCATACAAATTGTTCACCGTTTCGTAACACTGTTATTAAACAATTTGTTTTCTTTTACAAACTTTGCCAATCATTTGTTAGCAATACATTTTGACAAAGTTGTAGCAAAAATGTAAAAAGAAATACTTAACAGTAAAAGATAAACATAAACAACATTTCCATATTTTAACAATTAAAAATCTAGTTTTCTAGCTGCTATAGGGTGGATAGCAAAAAAATTTCTCATACCGCATAATCAATATTGAAAGCCACATTTTTTAAAAATTATTAAAAAAAAAAATTAAATAAAGACAAAATCTTCAAATTATATATTGGCGCCAAGTAAAAACGTTAAGTATGCATTTAAAAAAAGGTAAATAATTTTTTTACCCAAAACACCAAAATAATTAACATTTTAAACCATCGATTAATTAAAAATTAACAGCTATTATCAAATTTTGCGGAAGAAAGTTAAAAGTCATTTTGTATTTTGAAACTAAATACCAAAGAGAAAAAAATTTACTACGATTTTTTTAAACTTTTTAAAATACAGTCACAGTCAAAAGTTAGTATACAGCGAACAATAAATTTTGTGAAGAACAATATCTTTAAAAGAAGTCTATATTTTTAAAATTTATTTACATATATATATAAAAATCTTTTGAGTAGGCTTGATGTGTGTGAAGATAAATATGTACGTATTTAACTAGCACAGACAAAAACCCCATTTTTAACATTGATAATGTTACAGTCAACAGACAGACCACTGTTAAGTACTTAACAGTCATATTGCTTGAATGTTTAAAAAGAAAACTTTTTTTTTTTTAATTTGAAGAATATTTAATAGTTTCTTCTTTTTTCAAGCAATAAGGTCAATTGCATTTTATATACAAATATTTTATTTTATTTATATATATTAATTTCCGATATTTCGCTATCACAATGGATAGCTTCTTCAGGGAATTATAATAAAATAATAATTGAAGTATTTACAAAAATGAAAAAATGTTTTTAACAGAAAATGAAAAGTTTATAACTATGATATACAGTTATGATATATATATGTATATAAAACTTGTTTGGAATAGTAAATGAAAAATTATATATGTAATATTTTTAGTTTCTAAACTTATTTTTATAAATTAAATGTCTGTAATTTTGAGCTACATTGTCTGTATCTGTTTTAAAATTAATTCTCTTTTCTATCGGTACATTAATAATCTGTAACATTTCTAACATAAATCGTCTGTTAGGTCATCGTATAACATTTACTAACCTTTTTTATTTTTGAATTGTATTAAATTTGTATATAAATTGTATTTTCTATTTATTCACTTTTTCGCTCACTGTTACCACGGTAATTTGATATTAATTTTGTACAAACTAACCACTGTAATTTATTTTGGTAATTAACCGTTAGCTTTTATTTGTTTCTCACTTCAATTCTTAAACTTATGTGTTACGTTGTTGTTATAAACAAGAATGCAAGTTATTTATTATGTTGTTTTTGCATACATACTTATTAGTAACAAGTTGAATTGATACATTGGAAGTGAGAGACAAATAAAACAACAACAACAGTATGGCCTTACTTACTTATTTATGTACATCAACAATTGTTAGGCGTAAGATAATCATTTTTAGAAATAAAGAAATCATTGTTAAAGTTGAACTCTATCAAACATCATCTTGTTTTTCTTCTTGTGTATCACGGTCGCATATTCAATATATAATAATTATCGTTGCCCAAAAAATAAAAACCAGTTAGTGACATATAGATAACAATTCAAAGTCCCTGAATTGCTTTATATTGTTGCCGGTGAAGAAAAAGCTCTTCATCGTACATTTTGGCGCCCAACGTGGGGCACGATAGTTTAAAGATATATTTTTCTAATTTGTCGGTGTTCCGTGGCACATTAAAATACTTTTGTGGAAGTACATCTTAAATTAAAAGTGTACAGGTCGTGCGTGAGTTGAGAGTGGTTCGTGGTAAAGTAAATTACAATTAAAAACCTTTGTGGAAAAATAAAGAGACAGTGCATTTAAAAACATTTTAGAACAAACTGTTGTGGCATAATTTAATTAAATTAAAAAATTTTAAAACATAAATTATATTTGTGAGCTCGGAAAAAAAAAATTTGCGCAACATTTTACCGCTAATTTTATACATAAAATACATGAACTTGTTCGTGGTTTCATTTGGTTCCAGTATATAGTGTAAAATTTCTGTACAATCGCAATATTTTAGTTTGATTTTACTGCTGTGATACTTAGTTTAATACAATTTAATTATACTGTGATATTATTTTATTTATATTTTTGCATTTGTTTTGTTTAATTAAATTTATGTTTTATGTTGTGTTTATGTAAAACAAAATATATATAAAATATTCTAAATGCAAAACTATTGACGAAAGATTATATGTGAGTAATATTATTCCTGTAGAACTAAGTTATCGTTGTTGTTATTAAATTATTATTTTTCAATTGTATATTCATTTTGATGCTACCAGATCTAATAAAATATCCCTGATGATGTTGGGAATCTCCAACGAAACGTCGGAAAAATAAGTTATGAAATAATCTTTTATTTGCATAGAATACATGACCTTAATAAGCCCGATTTAGAAATTTCTAAACAAATCAATAATAGAATAAGGAAAAGGTCGATAAAAACCTTAAATATATTCTGTATACCAATTTTTGTCGCTCACAATATTCTAATAAATACTTTGAATAAGTAACGCCATTTATCAAAAACGTTATTGGACAATTTTGGCATCGGATACAGTGTTACAAAATAGTGCCTCCATTTTCTTCAAATTTAATTGGACTTTTTGGTGACATTTTTTTTTATTTTTTCGATGACGTTGGAGGAAGTTAAACAACAACGGGCTAATACAAGGAAAAGTATAACCCGCATCAAAAATCAAATCGAAGCCAATGGAAGGGGTGAAGGTAAGACACTATCATCAGCTGAATTGAAGTGCCGTTTGGGAATTTTGGAGTCATATTTTAAGCAGATTTTGACGTATCAAACTCAAATCGAAAATTATGATCCTGATGACAATGGTAGGCCTGAAATTGAAGATTTGTACATCACTGCAAAAATGAATATTCAAGCTCAGCTTGGTGAGGATGTTCACAACACAACAATCTCTGAATCCACGATTTGTTTCCCTGTTAACCACCATAAATTGCCGCAGCTCAAATTACCCACATTTAGTGGTAAGTACAGTGAATACAAACATTTTATAACGTCGTTCAACCAAGTTATTGATCGTGAGTTTAGCCTATCGAATATTGAAAAATTTAACCATTTGCTGAACTGCCTCAATGGCCAAGCACTGGAAACGGTCAAAGCCTTCCAGATTACGAATGAAAACTACCTGAAGGCTCTGGAAAGGCTCAAAACGCGTTATGACAATAGCTCACTGATTTTTATGGAAAATATAACCACTCTATTTGAACTTCCAACCATGTCCAAATACAATTGTGCACAATTACGAAGTCTCGTTGATAATGTTTCTGCTCTTTATAGCTCTCTTTTGTCTCTTGGCTCACATAGTGACATTGCTAATTCGATGCTGATTTATATAGTTTTGGAAAAAGTTGATGATGAGACAAAAAGGAAATGGAAGGATTCTTTAGATTTTACCAAACTGCCATCATGGGATGATTGTTCGAGGGTTCTTGAAAGACATTGCCAATTTTTGGAATCGGTTGATACCAACCATACACATGTGATCCCCCGTAAGCTTGATAATCAACAATCCGGTAAGTCGAAAAATAAAAGTTCAAAACCTGGCTATACCTTTACTGTTTCGAAACGTGTTTGTGCATTTTGCTCAAATATTGACCATAGAATTAGTAGTTGCCCTCGCTTCAAAGATATGGACGTCGGTCAACGCTTTGAAAATGTCAAACGACTAGGGCTTTGTCTTAATTGCCTGTCGAAAGGGCATCAAGTTAACAGCTGTTCCTCTACATTCAAGTGCAAAATTTGTTCTCGCCTGCATCATAGCTTGCTACATCGGTCTCAGCCAGCTTCTAGGCCCTCGTCCCCGGCTGCTGAACCATCTACCTCTCGTGCTGCCTTGAATCATTCTCATGCCTCGGTCCATACTCATATGGAAAATTCCTCGCCGGAACAGGTGCTGCTTGCCACTGCCATGGTTCTAATTCGTGACGCTAACGGTCGATATCAATTGGGACGAGCTTTGCTGGATTCTTGCTCTCAATTGAATTTTATTACAAGTGAATTTGCTCAAAAATTACATTTGCCTCGTATTAAACAACCCACAGAAGTCGCTAGCATTGGTAATACTCACAGCAAAACAAAATATAGGTCATCAACAAAGGTGAAATCGCGAGTTACCGATTTTGAAGTGCCCCTCTCATTTTGTATTACACCTCATATTTCTTATCAACCTGATACTGAGTTAGATGTCTCAACTTGGAACTTGCCTCCAAATACCCAGCTTGCAGATGAAAATTTCTTCAAATCGAAACGAATTGACATACTCATTGGTACTGAAACTTTCTTTGATATTTTGTCAGTAGGTCAAATAAAACTTGGTCCGAATTTGCCAAAATTACAAAAAACACTTTTTGGATGGATTGTGGCAGGTCGTTATATATCAGAACAATCCAACGAGGCTAGTTCTTCTTGTATGCTCTCGATTGAAGAAGAGGTTGATTTAAAATTACAACGTTTGTGGGAAATCGAAGAAATTACATCTGGCTCAAAGGCTTTGACTCCAGAACAATCTAATTGTGAATCATTTTTTGATAATACTGTCCATCGTGAATCTTCTGGTAGGATTGTTGTTAAATTACCCTTCAAGGAATCTCCGGACACTTTAGGTCTCTCGCGAAATATGGCTCTGAAAAGATTTGTATCTCAGGAGAGACGATTTGCTCGTGATAGCAATCTTAAATTACAATATGTCGCTTTTATGAACGAGTATGAAGATTGTGGACATATGAGTCTAGTTAATAGCCCTCGCTTAGATGAACCTCATTATTTTATACCTCACCATTGTGTTTTCAAGCCTAATAGTACTTCAACCAAGTTACGAGTAGTCTTCGATGCGTCGTCTCCGTCATCGTCTCAAAGGTCACTGAATGATATTCTCATGGTTGGTCCAACTATCCAAGATGAGTTGTACAAAATTTTACTTCGGTTTCGCCTTTATCGCTTCGCTATTACAGCCGATATAGTGAAAATGTACCGGCAAGTCTTTATTGACTCTCGCGATAGGAAATACCAGTACATTTTGTGGAGGAATTCGGAGGAAGAAGAAATACGTACTTATCAGTTAAATACTGTCACATATGGAATGTCAGCAGCACCTTATCTTGCCATTAAAAGTCTTCATTATCTTGCAGATGAATATATGGCTCAATACGAACTTGGCGCAAAAACTATAAAGTCATCATTTTATGTTGATGATTTCCTAAGTGGTGCAGATACACTAGAAGAATTGGCTAGAATGAAGAAAGAAGTTAATGAAATTCTAATTCGTGGTTGCTTTCAACTGGATAAATGGCACTCAAATCATAAAAGTTTTCAAGACGACAAAACTATAAAAGATCTAAATATTGAGGATTCAGCTGTTACCAATGCTCTTGGTATTACTTGGGATCAACAAAAAGATGCATTTTTATTTTCGTTTTCGCCTAAGGCTCAAATCGATGAAAAAATCACAAAACGAACAATTTTGTCGCTCTCGTCATCACTTTTCGATCCCTTAGGACTTTTAGCTCCGCTCATTATAAAGGCTAAAATCATCATGCAAGAACTGTGGATTCTTAAAATTGGCTGGGATGAATCTATCCCTCAAGAACTTCACTCGGCTTGGAAATATTTCTTCACTGATCTCAAAATGTTAAATTCTCTTGAAATTCCTCGATTTTGTCTCGCGGCTGAAGCTCATTCAGTTCAACTTCATGGCTTTTGTGACTCATCGATTCGCGCGTATGGATGCTGTTTCTACTTTCGGGTTAAAACTTCTTCAGGGAATGTTTCTGTTCGGCTTTTTACTGCCAAATCCAGAGTTGCTCCTACGAAAAGAAAATCGTTACCAAAACTTGAATTGTGTGGCGCACAACTTTTGGCAAAATTGTATGCTAAAATCAAAAACCTTTTCTCCATACCAAATCTTGAAGTTATTCTATGGACAGACTCTCAAATAGTTCTTCACTGGTTAAAGCAACATTCTTCTACATTATCCGTTTTTGTTGGCAATAGAGTATCAGAGATTCAAGATTTGACTAATGGCTGTGTTTGGCGACATGTCCCAACACATTTCAATCCTGCTGATATCGTGTCTCGTGGTTCAACGGTAGAAGAACTCGCCTCATCTATCTGGTTGAGGGGCCCAGCATTTCTCACTTTCGATCCTATTCAATGGCCTCCTAATACAACAAATCGACTTTCCATAGAAAACCAACAAGATATCGACAAAGAAAAACGTAAAACTGTACTTTCCCTCGAAGCAAAATCTAATTACATTCTGGATTCAATTGAAAATTATAGCTCATATTTAAAAACTATTCATATTATTGCCTGGATGCTGCGTTTTGCTCAAAAAGCAAGAACTAATATTTTCAATTCTGATTCTGTACAGCCCCAAGAATTAGAAAATGCCTTACTTCGAATCGTTTTTAATCTACAAAAACAATATTTTCAAGATGATATACAACGAGCTCTGAATAAAAAAGATCCCCAAGGTGCTCTAAAGTGTCTTAACCCCTTCCTTGATTCATCAAATGGCTTCAACTTGCTCAAAGTCGGTGGACGTTTAGAACTTGCAGCAATTTCTGAAGGTCAAAAGCACCCCATAATTTTGCCCAGCAAACACCATTTCGTCCACTGTTACGTGCGTCATCTACACATCAGTAACTACCACGCTGGACCTAAGGCTTTAATTTCGTTAATTCGTCAGAGATTTTGGATCATCAATTTAAGAAACTTATGTCGACGCATCGTTAATTCGTGTCCACAATGCATTCGTTATCGCCCAAGGTTGCTACAACAAATGATGGGAAATTTGCCAGTGGAACGACTCAACCCTTCAAGGCCCTTCGCCAGATGTGCTGTTGATTTTTGTGGGCCAGTAAACACTTACCTAAGAATCAAGGGGAAGGTTCCATACAAAACGTACATTGCAGTATTTGTTTGTCTCGCCACTAAAGCAGTTCATATTGAAGTGGTATCAGATTTATCAACAGATGCCTTTATTGCAGCCTTAAAAAGAATGATTGGACGCAGAGGTCTTCCCACAGATATTTTCTGTGACAATGCCACCAATTTTGTTGGTGCAAACTCCAAGTTGGCTCAATTAAAATCGTTCCTTTTTGATCAAAAAAATTCAAATTTTATTACAAATTACTGCTCAAATCAATTTATTAATTTTCGTTTTATTCCCCCCAGGGCACCACATTTTGGCGGATTGTGGGAGGCTGCCGTCAAATCGGCAAAAGGTCACTTAACCAAAACCTTAATCAACACAAGACTTACATACGAGGAGCTTGCAACTACAATGGTCGAGATAGAGGCCATTTTAAATTCAAGGCCAATTTCACCTCTATCATCCGATCCCAGTGACTGCGAAGCCCTCACCCCAGGCCATTTTCTGATAGGCGCTCCCCTACGTAGTTTGCCAGAACGTGATGTCCCGCTGAAAGAAATCAATAATCTTGAGTATTGGGCTCGAATAAGCGCTATCAAACAAAGATTTTGGAAAAAATGGTCCCATGATTATATAAATGAACTTCAGACCCGCAACAAATGGACTAGTTCAAATCCCAATATCACTAATGGTTCGTTGGTGATTGTTCAAGAGGATAATTTACCTCCACAGCGATGGCTCATGGGTAAAATCATAAATATTGTACGTGGTAGAGATGATCGTGTCAGAGTAGTCGACCTCAAAACAACAAAAGGCATTATACGTCGCCCTATCCACAGACTGGCTCTACTAGCCTCTTCTTGAAAGTGTCCTTTCAATGCGGCCGGAATGTTAGGTCATCGTATAACATTTACTAACCTTTTTTATTTTTGAATTGTATTAAATTTGTATATAAATTGTATTTTCTATTTATTCACTTTTTCGCTCACTGTTACCACGGTAATTTGATATTAATTTTGTACAAACTAACCACTGTAATTTATTTTGGTAATTAACCGTTAGCTTTTATTTGTTTCTCACTTCAATTCTTAAACTTATGTGTTACGTTGTTGTTATAAACAAGAATGCAAGTTATTTATTATGTTGTTTTTGCATACATACTTATTAGTAACAAGTTGAATTGATACATTGGAAGTGAGAGACAAATAAAACAACAACAACAGTATGGCCTTACTTACTTATTTATGTACATCAACAATTGTTAGGCGTAAGATAATCATTTTTAGAAATAAAGAAATCATTGTTAAAGTTGAACTCTATCAAACATCATCTTGTTTTTCTTCTTGTGTATCACGGTCGCATATTCAATATATAATAATTATCGTTGCCCAAAAAATAAAAACCAGTTAGTGACATATAGATAACAATTCAAAGTCCCTGAATTGCTTTATATTGTTGCCGGTGAAGAAAAAGCTCTTCATCGTACATCGTCTTTTATAATTTGTTTCTGTATTTAATATGGTGGTATTTTCAAAATCTGGATAATGATCTAAATTGTAACAATGTGATGTTAATGCAGTTTTTTGAGAAGAAGTGTGTTTGTGTTTTTGGTCAGATTTATGTCCAGCTAATCTAGTTTTCAATTTGTTCTTAGTTGTACCTACATATATTTTATTACATTTTTCATTATTTTTACCCTTACACGGTATTTTATAAACAATATTGGATTTATCTAATTTTACTGTTTTATCTTTTATTTTACTATATAGTCTATTTAATGTGTTATAAGTCTTATGGGCTATTTTATAATTATTCCTGTCATAAAATTTTGAATTTTCTAGTCGTTCAGAAATTAATGGAATATAAGTTAGAGATTTATACATTTTAGGTTCAGAATTTATATTTGTATTATTATTTATTGGTCTTTTATATTGTCTTATTAATTTATTAATTAGTTCATTTGGATAACTATTATATTTTAAAATTTGTTTGATTTTTATTTTATTATTTTTTTTGTGAAATATTTTGTCACTAATATTTAGAACTTTATCTATTAAGTTTTTAGCCGTATTTATAATAACTCTCTTTGGATGTTTAGAATAATAATTAATAATTCTTCCTGATGAAATCGGTTTTTGATACCAATCTATTAGTAATTTATCTCCATTTCTAATTACTATTGTATCTAAATATGGAAGTTTATTATTAGATTCTTTTTTAATTGTAAATTTAATATTTTGGTGAAAAGAATTAAATATGTTTAATATATTTATTATTTCATAATCTGAAATAATACAAAATAAATCATCCACATATTTTGTTATAATTTTTGGTTTAATAGACAATTTGTTAATACAAGTATTAAGTAGTTCTTCCATAATTATATCTGCTATAATTGGAGAAGCTGGAGAACCCATAGGTAGACCTTTATGCTGAGAATATATTTTGTTGTTATATTGAAAGTATCTGTTATCCTGTATGCAAAATTTTACAATTTCTAAAAACAATTCTTTCTCCATAGATGTATATTCTCTAATTATATTCCATTTATTTTCTATAATATTTAATGCTAAATCTATAGGTATACTAGGAAATAATGAAATTACATATAAAGAAATGATTTTTTCATCATTTTCTATTCTTATTTGTTCAATTCTATCTTTAAATTGTAATGAGCAACAGTTGCTATGAATAAATCTGATTATATTTCAAGAATGAACGATATTCTTAATGATCAGTCAACATATCAAATATTAAATAAAGATCCGACAATTAAATTACAACAGACAAATAACAATATAGTAGAAAAACTTAGCAAATTAGAAATTATTACAATGATGGAAAAGAAAAATTTAAAAATAACTTCAGCTATAGCTCCGAAATTATATGGAGTTCTTAAAATCCATAAGGAAACATTTCCATTAAGACCTATTTGTTCATGTATAAATTCTCCATCACATGAACTTAGTAAATATTTAACAACAATTCTTAAAAATATAACTAAAAATTCAATATATAATATAAAGGACTCATTACAATTTAAAGATAGAATTGAACAAATAAGAATAGAAAAACAAGTTTTATATACATATATATATCATAACTGTATATCATAATTATAAACTTTTCATTTTGTGTTAAAAACATTTTTTCATTTTTGTAAATTCTTCAATTATTATTTTATTATAATTCCCTGAAGAAGCTATCCATTGTGATAGCGAAATATCGGAAATTAATATATATAAATAAAATAAAATATTTGTATATAAAATGCAATTGACCTTATTGCTTGAAAAAAGAAGAAACTATTAAATATTAGAAAAGGTCAAATAAACGAACTAAATTTGAAGAATATTTATTTATTCAAGAAATATTAACAATGTATCAATCAGCGTCTTAACGACATTTTTGAGGATGAAATTCTGTAGAAGAATTTGGACAAATATGGAATTAAACACGTATGCCACTATATAAAGAGGCTAGTCCAAAGGTTCCTAAATGAGACTACATTAGTCGGATTTCTGAAATAATTTTCGAATTTGAATAAATCTATATTTTTGAAAAAAGTAACTTTTTCTCTAACCGTGCTTAACAGTGATCTGTTGACTGTAACATTATCAATGTTAAAAAATGTGGTTTTTGTCAGTGTTGTATTCAATACATATTCGTAGATGTGCTTAAATTCCAAAGATATCTCTAAACGACTTTACACTCTAAGCTAAAACTACGTTTTCTAATATAATTAATAAGTTTAGGCATTAAAAATAATAAATTATTTATTTACAATATGTTTGTTATATTGTTAAACCTGTCACAAGTCATGCTAATTTCGATTTATTTAAGGTAACGATTATTTTGTAGGTGTCATACAAGTTTACAAAAATCACAGAAATTTATGTTAAATACTTAAACGAAGACTTGCGACTAGACAGCTAAAATCTTTTGTCTAACTTTTAACATACTCGTATGTATTTACAAAACTTGTAGTGGCAACTTTACATAATTCTATAGAAAATTAAACATAAAAAAACTCTCAAATGTGGTTCAATGGACGTATTTTTATACCCTACACCGCCATAGTGGGGAGGATATATTAGATTTGTGCTGATGTGTGTAACACCCAGAAATATTGGTCTAACACCCACCTTAAAGTGTACCGATCGACTTAGAATCACTTCCTGAGTCGATTTAATGATGTCCGTCTGGCTGGCTGTCCATGTAAAGCTTGTGTGCAGAGTACAGGTTGCAATTTTAAAGATATTTCAATAAAATTTGGTACATGATGTTTTTTCGACCTAAGGACGTATGGAATTGGAACTGATGGAAATCGAGCCATTATTTCACCACAAATGAGTGGTAATTGAAGCCAAATCACATCTACAAATTTTGTGCAGATTGCTCCTTAATTGATCATAGCTCCCACATAAGGCCACCTTCCGAAAATCACTTTAAATTATTGGTATCCAAATAATATTGAACGCAAATATGTTTTATATACACCTTTGCGTCGTTTTGTTTTGCGTTTTTTCGAAGTTGTATCGCTGCTTAATTAGTACTAATTTTCACTGTGCGTCGTTATATTTTTGAGGTTGCGTTATTTTGGGTTCGAGTCCTTATTTTATTTTTTTTTTTGAAAATTTTGCAATATCTGCAACAACCTTAGATGCTAAAATGATGACCCGTACAATATGTGCTTTGGTGATCGAAATGGTGGCCTTGCTTTCTATTTGGATTGAAAATCAAGTTGCGCAGAGAATACCATTAAGTAAAATGGTAATTCAGATAATAGCAAAAAGCTTATTTGATGACATAAAAAGTAAGGCATTATCCAACGATAATGTTATTGGTAGTAATACAGACAATTGCTACAAGGAAATTTATTTTACGTTGAAAAAAGCTGTTCAGCAAACATTTACAAAATGTTTTGTGAAAGAAAGCCGACGACTTAGTATTTTCGTAACCGTGGAACCTATATTCGATCATTACATAGTTTGCTATAGAAAATCTTAATTCACTTTGCGTCGTTTCAATTTGCTTCGTGTTTTTTTTTTTTTTTTTGGAACGCAAAGTGAGGTATTGGTGTATATACAAATAATATAGTACAATATAATGATGAGCGGTCCATAATTAGTTGTAGCTCTCATATAAGGCCCACTTCCGAAAATCACTTTAATGAGCATAACTCTCTTAAAAATTTTGATATCCAAATAAAATTCAACACAAATAAGTTTCATATATACGGAAATGAGGACAAAATGATAAATGAGGACAAACAAATAATGGTCGGTCCATAATAAATATAAAACCCTCGCCGTAATTCACTTTAACCTTCATAAATCTTTTAAAAGTATTTATATCGAGTTAAAGTTGAAAATACATAATATTTATATTCACATAAGTCATGACACTTAATTTTTGGATGATCGGTCCATAATAGGTATATCTCCCATATAGCGCCCAATTCTGGAAAACTGTTTTATACATATACTGGGTGTAGGGAATTACATAGTCGGGATTGACCGACAATACTTTCGTACTTGTTTTGTTTAAATACATAATAAAACACTTTAGTTATTGACGACAAAAACTATGATGATAAACTGTGTAAAAACAAGAAGAATATTTTATTTTATTATATTAATTTAAAATGTTTTGTTTATGTTTAAAATATGGTGGAATTTCTTTATAACTATTTATTTATGTACATATGTATATTGTTAGTGATAAGGTGTTTTTTAAAACTTTAACTAAAGATTAAAACGTATTAAACAACTTCTGTATTACGAAGGTAAGATTTATAATTTATGATTTCAGGGAGTGATAGTATAGGGTGTTTTTTTTTAGATGCACAGAACTTTAAGTAGGCTAACACTTTTTTTAACTAGCGGCCATTTTGTCAGCCGTCAAGTGAGTTGCGTTTAAAGGCGCTAGTTTACGCCGATAAACCCGAAACGATTGGCCACTTGGAGGACAACATTCGCCTCGTTATTGCCGATATATGTTAACAAATATAGGAAAAAGTCCAGATTAAACTAGGTCCGAGCCAGTCATATGCCAGAAGTCGTATTTAAATTATAATTCCAGAAGATAATCATTCGAAAAAAATATGTTTCATGCCGATTTAAAAAAAATCATTTTTGTTTTATTCCATTTCAAAGTTCTATACGAGTACATTTAAAAAACCACAGAACCATGATATTCAAAATAAATTTGCACAATTTGGAAGCTTTGTTCAGGCGTCAGTCTATTCATGTTGAAATGCCAAACCAAAAACTAAAACACTTGACAGCTGACAAAATGGCCGCCAGTTGAAAAAGTGTTGCCCAATTAAAGTTCTGTATATCTAAAAAAAAACACCCTATACTATCACTCCCTGAAATCATAAATTATAAATCTTACCTTCGTAATACAGAAGTTGTTTAATACGTTTTAATCTTTAGTTAAAGTTTTAAAAAACACCTTATCACTAACAATATACATATCTAAAAAAAACACCCTGTACTTGGCTTCTAGAATTTTAAGTTTGATAAACTAACGGATTGATTAAGTTCGACGCAATAAACATATAAAGTTGTTTGCAAACACCCTTAAATAATAAAAAAGTTTGTTTTGTTTTCAGTTTAGGACAGCGTGATGTGGAATAGATTTTAGAGAAAGAGACATTATTATTTATTTATTTATTCATGAGAAACCAATTGATTTAATTTCTTTTTCAATCTAACTTAACTTATATAATACACATTTCAATTAACTTATCCCAATCACGAATATGCAACGCAAATCATAGAAATTAGCAGATCTTTGGAAACTGTTGTGTAATTAATGCATACATACATATATGTCATGGCTGATTCATGTCCTGTTGTAAGTTTAATTATTCTAAGTAGTAATATTCCCCAATAAATTCAACTACATATTTAACGTTCCGGTCATGGTGCAACTATACAAGCTGAGTGAAAATCGACAACAAATACCACACAAAACAGAAACAAATATCATTTTGTTTGTGTAAAATAATGTACTACTGTCAAAAATACTTAAAAAAGTATTACTTTTGACATAAGTAAATTGTAAACAAAGTCAGTCAGCTGGGCTACTGCACTCACCTTGTATAGTTGCACCAAGGTTCCGGTGATTTTGGTGATAATTGACATTTCCTTAATGGCTGTAATGACATGTGTTTAATTAAATTGTTAACGAAAAAACGTGCAGTGTTGAAAACTATTTGGGTTTTGAATTGCTTTATGTCATGTACAGTTTAAAAAATGATAACGCAGCTGCCACAAATTAAGGGAATTCAAAATTCAAACAATATCTAACTGGTCTTTGTCAATGTTTAAGAACAAGTATATTTCTCAATTTCAAATAATTAAATTTATGAGAATTTTTTTTTCACAAATTGTTATTTTATAGCTGGCAGACACTTGTTAAATTAATATTTATTAAAGGCAAATATTTTTATGACAAAATAAGAAAGAAATATTCATGTACATACATACATATTACTTTCTGCAGATATTCCTAATTAATTTCAGAATCTCCTCCTGAGATTTGAAATCTTATTACCATTTGATTGCAGTTAGTTTAAGTGGGTGTGTTCAGTGTTGTTGTTGTTTTTGCCATTAATTAATTTAATTGTTTTATAATTCCTAGTTTATTATATTAATTAATTATACATATTTTTTGTATTTTAAATAGTATGAGAATTTCTGGGCCTTAGTCAGTTAGTTGTTATTTGTTTTGTTTAAGTAAATTTTCTTAGTGCTGATTGTTGAAGTTGATATATGATAAATAAAACTTCGTACATGTCAAGACAGTCACGATTTTGCGACGAGTTAAAAATAATAATTATACTTTATTTTATTTTAGCTAGCAGCAATAATTTCGCAATATATACCTATATGTACTTATATTTTAAACTATTTGCTGTTAAAAGATTGATTGATAGATGTCTAACAGTTCATTGAATTATGGATTGAAATTAAGACATACTGTGAGAAAGTTTTTAACAAAATTTTTAATAAAATTGTAAAGTGCGATTTTTTTTCAAAGCTTTAAAATTTAGAGAAATATGTGAAATCTTTATTTGAGTCAATAGAACGATCTATATTCAATGTTCACAGGTGATTTTATGTAAATGTAGATCGCGGCTACGCCTCAAAAGGTTCATATATTGAATACAATTTTTGCATACTCTCTGCAAACATATCCCCCGTTATTTCAAGAGTAAATTCTTGAATATTAGCTTCTAGTTCTAGTTCGTGTCTTATCTAAAGTAACACGCCCCAGCAATCACGCACTACCCGGTAGCACTTGGGAAATGGATAAAAAAAACCTTGCAACCTACCTTCAAGATGATGAATCGGTCAGTCGTGAATTATGCTGCTCCAATCAGTTTACCTTCATTAACTGATGTCGAAAAATGTTCAAAGCTGTCAAAATGCTGCCTTAACGACCGTCACAAGTTGCCTTTAATTAATCCACCCTAATCTCTACGAGGAGACTAAGATTCTGCAGGTCAAGGAACGCAATGTCATGTTGACCCAACAGTTACTTCTGGAATGTCACCAGAGAAGTCAATCAAAATTTTACATCACACAGTTGAAGGCCATACTTATATACGAGAATAGCATAAACAGTACAACTAACAACAGGATTGAGCATTTTGGCATATGCTCAGCATGTGGTCAGGGTGCTCATTACACTTTCACATATTTTACTGTCCTGCACCTTGTTGAAGTAGCACAATTTCTTGGGTCTGATCTACATACTTATGTATGTACATGCAAAACCCTCAAATTAAATATTGTAAAATTGTTCTGGCTGTTACAACAACAGCTATGTAATATTAAGATTTTTAATATATGTGATTAAGATTTTTAAAATATCCTGAAAAACTTCTTGATAAATTTTAGTTAGGCTCGAGTTCATTAAATTTGAAAAATTTATTATTAAAAATTTTTGATAATTTTTCTTGACTGGGGATCGAACCTGGGATGTTGAATTTACATATGTTTCGAGAAATCCCACTTTCTCTCATCAGAATTCTTTGCGTTCTACCACCTACACCACTGTCAAGAAAAATTATCAAAAATTTTTAATAATAAATTTTTCAAGTTGTAATTCCTAACTTCAGTAAAAATAATTTAATGAAAATTAAATTTAATGAACTCGAGCCTAACTAAAATTTATCAAGAAGTAAAAATTAACAGTTCGATTATGAAATTAATAATTATTCTATCCTGAAAAACTATTATATCATTTTATCATTTTCAGTTATAAAATAAATTCATGTTATTTATGAAATCCTTTCACATATTTTTTTTATTTTACTACCTACGATTTGCTTTAGTGTACTGTGTCAAATTGTTAACATAAATAATTGAAATAAAACAAGTGTTTATATCTTTTGTTAAAGTACAGTTATTTTATAATGACAAAAAAAAAACAAAAAAGTTTGTTAAAAAATTCTATTATTTTAAACAATTTCACCAATTCTCTCTCTACTTATCACAAATTCAAACATTCTACCTTCCAAATAGCTAAAAGCAACGGTAAAACCTAATTCACCACCAGTAACAATTATTATTACCACCCTGTGTTTGAAAGCAAACTGGCAGCTCTTTCATTATTTATATGTTAAACCGTGTGTCACCCTGTCCTGCTATAGAATTATACACAAACTTCTGTCACTTGTGACAGCTGTGTATTTAGTAATAACGCGTAAAAGTATTTTTTCTTATTGCAATTTAATGAAATATTTTGTTTTTACTTGAACCAACAAAACATATACATTTTACCAGACGCCCTTCCACTGACTAAACAGCTTTAACAGACCACAAAGAGTGAACTAAAGAATTAGGAAATACAAAAAGAGTAAAATATAATTAATTAATTGTTTTATAAAGACCAAGGCCGTTTTTTTTAGAGCATTTTTGTTTGTGTGTCGTCTGTTTTGCATTTTGGCAATACGAGCATAAACGCGCTTAGCCATGGCCACTTATTCGACAAACAGTGAAGGTAGTATGAATGAAATTGGAAAAAAAACGTATAAATATTTCAAGAGTATTCCTAATTTATATTTAGGAAAATTTATACCAGCCACCCAAAGACCTGATGGTACATGGCGCAAGGCCCGCAGAGTAAAAGAAGGTTATGTGCCGCAGGAGGAGGTTCCGTTGTATGAAAGCAAAGGTAAACAATTCGCCCAACGAAAAGCCACAGGACTGCCGCCGGGTTTGTGTCCGGAAGTGGTGGAAGCGGCCAAAAGAGAACGAGAGAAAAAGGAAAGAGCCAAAGCCAAAAAAGAAGCAGCCGCTGCGTCGTCCAAGCAACAACAAATACCTGGAGTACTCAAACTACCCGCCAATGTTAACGTAACTAAACCTACCATGAATGGTCAGAAAACCAAAGCTTCCCCAGCGGCAAAATCAACAAACGATTCTACAAAAACAATTGAGGCTTTGACCAAAAATCTCGAAAATCATCTGAATGTGGAGGATGATGCACAGGAACTGCAAAAGAAGTGTAAAAAACTCAACAAGAAACTGCGTGAAATCGAAGAAATTGAAAAGAAAATCAAAAGTGGTGCTTTAAAGAAACCCGAAAAGGATCAGATGGACAAGGTGGGGCGTAAGAAAGAGATAGAAAAGGAACTCAAAAAACTACTAGCCGTTTTAGTGGAAACTAAAGGTCCAGAGGCAATAGAAGGTCTAACACCCACACCCAGTTGTTAAACAGTGCCATAAAAACGTTGCTGTTGTAATTATGAGTTTCCTCTTACCAATTTTTTTGATTTGGATTGTTCCTTTTTTTTATAATTTTACAAAACAAAAAGTCTTTTAGTTCTATTAATCGATGATACATCGTCTAAAATGTTTGTACTTTTTTTCAGTAATTTAATTTATGAATAATTTGTATTAATTTAAGTTGCTAAAACCTGTTTATTGTTTAATTAAGTTTTTAGTTTTTAATAGTTTTTTTTTTTTTAATTTTTGTTTGTAAAACTTTAAACGCATCTCGTACCAAACTGCCTGCCTGCACATGCAAACATATTCATCATTTCCAACCAAAAAAAATATTAAATATATTGTTTTAAATTCATACGATTTTCAAAATTGCTAATCAATTTGTTTTAAACATTTTTAGTCAACTACTGCAATTTTTAAAATTTTATTTATAAATTATTATTCGTGATAAATTATTGTGTTTTTCTATTAAGATGATTTTTAAAAAATAAAAAAAGCAATTTTAATTTGAGAATAATACAAATAGAAAATATTTAATAAAATAAAGAACAAATAAATAAAAGTGTTTTATTGTTAAAGATTTTAAATTTTTGAAAGGGTTTACGCAGTTGGTCTGAACTTGGCTTAGTTTCTAATTAGATTTTGGTTTTCTATCTTATTAGCAAGGTAATTCTGTTTAGATTAAGGTATTAAATGAATTAACTGTTACTGTCGAAAAGTGAATGCTAAAAAAATTTAATATTTTCAATAGGAAACGCATTTTTATAAGGAGAAATCACTTAGTATATCAATAGAATCTCATTATTCTAGATTTTGAGCTACATACCTACATACATATTTTTATATCGTAATTTTAGCACGTGTTAAAATTCATGTCTCATGTAATTTTTTTAAATATGCCTACATATAATTAATTATCATGAATTCTTACCTTGAATTTTTGGAGAGATGGATTTACAGATGAAGCTCATTTGCAGATGATTAATTGCCTTTTCACTATTATATTTTACAAATATCATTTCATTTAATTGACATTTTTTTTACACATTTTTATTAAATTTTTTCTCTTTCATTAAAGACTCTGCTATCAATACAAACAATGAAATTTTTATTTATTTTATTTATAATGGTATGAACACATTACTTTTTCATTATTTTAATGAATCTATATTTATTTATTTAACCCACTAACGCCGGATAAAACGATCGCGGAACTTTTTTATTTCATTTTCTTTATTATTTCGCACGTACACACATATTTCTTATTTAAACACTTTTATTGAATTATTTGCTTTATTTATCTAATTAATATCTTTACTTATTTTTTAATTAATTTATTATTAATGTAATCTTGAGTTGAATATTTTGTTTTAAACGATTTTCTAAACTTTAATTACCTAGACAGTGATACCAACTGTCTTTAAAATAAAACGCTAAAGGACATAATATACAAAAATTTTGATTGTTAAAAGTCATTAATCTGGCATAGAATATAAATATTCTAAAATACATACTAAATTATATTTAATAAAATTACGTAAAATGTGAATGTAAGTGTAACAAAATTACAATTACTACAGTGGTGGGCAAGAAGTTAGCACACTTCATATATGCTGTTTTAAAAAGTATATTTATTTTTATTTTTTTATTGAATTCTTTCTTAATCTGTCATGTGTAGGAAATCGATATCGAAAACGAATGACTTTTAGAAGTCATTTTTTGTTAATATTTCTGTATTGAAAAACTTTTATCACATAAAATATAAAGATATTGTTGAGCTACTAAAGAGAATCTTAAAACAAAAATTTTAAAAATTAGATTATAAATGCATTAAAATGTATTTCCAAAGCTGATTCGTTTACGATATCGATTTCCATCACATGCCTAAATATTTTCTTCTATTTGTGCTTAATTGTAAATCATAGGCAATTTGAGCTGAACAATAATTTAGAACATACAAGTAAACTTATATATTTTGTTAGTTTCTCGCGGTAAGCTTTCAGAAACTAATGAGTTCTAAAAACAATTTATGAAACAAAATATTAAGGGTCATAAAACACTATATAGACATGGCTATAAAAGTGATGCACAGAGGAACAGCGTAAGATTATTCACCAGATGAACTCTAGAAGGAGCACCATTGTCGAGATTGAAAGAATTTTAAGGAAGATGGTCTACAATTCATTAGGCCATATTCGAAGAGCTCAACGAGCTTCAACAAGAGCTTCGATATTGACGTCTTTTTTTTGAACTATAAGAAGACTAAATAAAAAAACCGGAGTGGATGCATTATTCTGCATAAGTCACATGTTTCACAAAAGAACTCACAGTCTCGTATTTCTTTTCCCCATGAGCACTAAAAAAAAGCAATAATTTTCTGGAAGAATATTCTCTGGAGTAATAAATAAAAATGTTGTAGGTTTGGATCTGATGGAAAATGCTACGTATGGAGTCCTCCAAACATACTGCACAACCCAAAGGTAGGACATATACATAAGATCGATGCACGAATGGATCAGTATGCTTATCAAAGTATACTTTTAAATACAATGAATCCATACAAGAGGAAAATATGCCACTTAGGTGAGGTTGTGCTAATCTCGTGTCAACCACACTGTATGTAAACAAGCGTTTATTTGAGAAAAGTGGCTCGCTCTTTGAGCTCTTGAATTTTAATAAACTACACAAGTCATTAATTTCATAAATAAGCATTATTTAACAAAGGATCTCGATCCGTGATCACTTATATTTCTAAACAAAAATCGACCTTTTACATGAAAAACTCAATAAGATTAAATTAACTTTGTAAATATGATTACAAACAAGGAAAAAAGAAGCTCCATTTGAGGTCACTCATATTTCTAATCATGTATGTAAAATGTATTTTTACATGAAAAACTCAATACGAGAATATTTAAAATCTTCCATAATTTTGTAAATTAATGTTTAGTTGAGAAATGAAACTTACCGCCTGGCGCACGATGTCGAACGATAACGTTCGCATGAAATTTTCCACACATGACCTTTAGATAGGTTTTAACCATCTGTGCAAAAATCATCAAAATCGGAGAGCAGGTCCAAATTGATTTATTGCCGCAGTGGACACAATGTGCGGCCCGGTTATCGCGACGGCTTGATTTTTTAAATTGCAGGTTCTATAATCGCGACAATTTACGAAAAACGGGTTGTATTTTCGCGACTTTTAGCTGTTTTTTTTTTAATTTGATTACAATGTATATAACCAAAAAAGTTGAATAATCCTTTTGGTTTATTAACCTTTTTGGATGATTTTGATCGTGAATCTTTTCAGTTTATATGTGTCATTTGTTGTGTAAATACATTTCTTAATATGGGAAAAGTTCAACATATTTTAAAGCCAATGATTCCTTAAAAATTAGATATTTTAAAAAAATTTAAAAGTGGAGATTCCATAAATTCAATTTGCATGAATTACAAGTTGCACAAATCTTCGGTTTATCGCATTATAAAGCAAGAAAATTCATTAAAATGCATCGATAAACATATGCATACAATTAATGGGCTTTGAGAAATGATAAGCCGACAACTGTCAATCACTTTATAAATAAGCGTTTAATGGATAAAAGAAGCTCAATCTGTGACCACTAACATTTCATTTCAAAAATCGATATTTTGAATTCAAAACTCTAAATTTATAAAATCTCTAATAACTTTGCAAATAAGCGTTTAATTGAGAAAAGAAACTCGATCTGTGATCACTCAAAAATTTCAATTTATAAGACCATAAATTTGAAATTATGAAAAACTTAAACAACAACTTTTTTATACAACAATTTATTCTATATATGTATATTAATATGTATTTATAGTTAAAAACCAGTTCAAATCATATTACTACAAAAGGCACTAAATTGGTATCACTGTATATTGATTGCGTTACTTAAGCTAGATTTAGTTTAAGAAGAATAAACACAAAATAACAAGAATTAACAGAAGTTTAAGTTAAAGTTTTAAGAACTGACAAAATAACATCCTTCATAAAAAGGTATGTATTTATCAAAATGCACCAAAATGGAGAAAAAGCGCACCATTTACAAAAAAAAAACGCACCAAGTTAAGAATTTCGTTTTTGTTTCAAATATTTTGAGCTTTTTATCAACGATTATTAATAAAAGTAATAATAATAAAAGCCATGTTTTTAATAAATGAGCTAATAAAGATAAAATAAGCATTTAACCATTCAAAATTTAATCAACAATATGATATTATTTACATGTTTAAAATGTTAATTTGATTTTCAAACAAAGATTTTTGAAGAATTTGATTTGATTTATTATACATTCGTATTTAAAATACATTTTTTTCATCGTAAAGATTTCATGAGTTATGAATTATTAAAAAAACTGCAATTAAAAATTAGTAAAAATAAAGATTTCATCACATTTTCGAAAATATTAAAAAACGCACCGAAATACACAAAAAAAATTTGCAGTGTTGAATGAAATTGTACTCAAACAGGTATATTTTAATGTTGAAAGATTTTTTCTCACATTGAAACAAAAAGTTGTGTTGAATTTGCTTTGGTGCCACCAAAAATTAAAAAGCGCACCATAATTAAAAAAAAGCGCACCGCGCACCAACTAAAGAATTTTTCGCACCCAAAAATTAAAAAAGCACCAAAAATGGTGCGAAACGCACCAAGTTGACAACGGTGGCATTTATCAATACAAAATAAACTTTTAAAAGAAAAGTTCCTTTTCCGTAGTTGGCATTAATATAAAAAGCTTTGATAGCTAAAGATGCCTTATTATGTTTAATATTACACTAACACACACTCACTCACTCACATACTACTCTCATTATAAACGCAACGAACAAACGAACGACCGAAACAAAAAGAATACAGCGACAGGCTTTTGTATTAAAACAAATTTTCCTACAACTTTACACACGTTTTTCGCAAATTTATAAAGAACTTTTCAGCGAAATTTTTATTTATATATATTAATTAACAATCGAACTATAGTTTTATGCAAAAATATTTAGATAATGTCAATTATTTCACAACGAAAACAATTTCTTTATTAAGACATTTCTGCTAAACAACTGAACCGAGTGAAAATTGCGCGTTAATTGAATGGGATAAAAAGACAAAAGAAGAATAATGTAAATATGTAACAAAAACTGATTAAAGGAAAAGAGGGAATAACAGAGAGTATGCGTAAGTAGATTAACTAGGAAATAGTTGAAGGTGTGGGTAAACAATTATTAAGTGGGAGTGGGAGGTTGGTTTATTATTGAATTTGCATATGTCAGGGGTGGAAATTAACATTATTAATGTTATATGAAAATAAATTATTGTTTATAATAAATTTAAAGACTTTATAATAAATAAATGGTTCAGCTTCGTCGTAATTAATTCATTCATATTTCTCACCAAAAATATCTAACTGAAAATCGATTTTTTATATGAAAAACTAAAATCGCCAATCACTTTATAAATAAGCGTTTAATGGATAAAAGAAGCTCAATCTGTGACCACTCAAAAATTGCAATTTATTAGATCATAAATTTGAAATTATGAAAAACTTAAACAACAATTTATTCTATATATGTATATTAATATGTATTTATAGTTAAAAACCAGTTAAAATCATATTACTACAAAAGGCACTAAATTGGTATCACTGTATATTGATTGCGTTACTTAAGCTAGATTTAGTTTAAGAAGAATAAACACAAAATAACAAGAATGTTTAATATTACACTAACACACTCACTCACTCACATACTACTCTCATTATAAACGCAACGAACAAACGAACGACCGGAAAAAAAAGAATACAGCGACAGGCTTTTGTATTAAAAAAATTTTTCCTACAACTTTACACACGTTTTTCGCAAATTTATAAAGAACTTTTCAGCGAAATTTTTATATATAAATATTAATTAATAATCGAACTATATTTTTATGCAAAAATATTTAGATAATGTCAATTATTTCACAACGAAAACAATTTATTTATTGAGACACTTTTGCTAAACAACCGAACCGAGTGAAAATTGCGCGTTAACTGAATGGGATAAAAAGACAAAAGAAGAATAATGTAAATATGTAACAAAAACTGATTAAAGGAAGAGAGGGAATAAAAGAGAGTATGCGTAAGTAGATTAACTAGGAAATAGTTGAAGGTGTGGGTAAACAATTATTAAATGGGAGTGGGAGATTGGTTTATTATTGAATTTGCATATGTCAGGGGTGGAAATTAACATTATTAATGTTATATGAAAATAAATTATTGTTTATAATAAATTTAAAGACTTTATAATAAATAAATGGTTCAGCTTCGTCGTAATTAATTCATTCATATTTCTCACCAAAAATATCTAACTGAAAATCGATTTTTTATATGAAAAACTAAAATCGTCAATCACTTTGCTTGAACTGTAATCAATAATATTTCAGTTCAAAAATTTACACTTCGAATGAAAAACTCCAAATTTATAACATTCTTTAATAACTTTGTAAATAAGCGTTTTATTGAAAAAAAAGAGGCTCGATCTGTGGTTACTAAAATTTTAGTTTAAAAATCAATATTTTGAACTGAAAACTCAAACTTTATAAAATCTTTAATAACTTTGTTAATAAGTGTTTTATTGAGAAAAAAAAAAGCTGGATTAGCGACCACTAATATTTCTGTCCAAAAATTGGTATTTTAAGAGATAGAAACTCAAGATTTAGAAAATCTTTAATAACTTTGTAAATAAGCGTTTAATTAAAAAAGAAGCTAGATCTGTGATCGCCAATATTTCAGTCCAAAAATCGAAATTTTACATGAAAAATTTAAAAAACTTAAAATCTAAAGTAGCTCGATCAATGATCACTGTCCAAAAATCGATTTTAACTGTGTTTCCTATATTTTTTAATGAAAATCCTCAAATATTTTTGACTTTTTATTAAGTAATGCTTAATAATTTAATTGGTTTTTATTAAATAGTTAATATACATATTTCTTTGTAACATTTTCTTTGACACGTTTACACATTCTTATATTAATATTTAACTTCATATTATTAACTAATAATTTGTTATATAAGTTGGATTGAAACTGAAATTCACTAATTAAGATGAAAATCCACTCTATTTGTCTTCTTTTAGAAAAATATTTAAGTAAAATATGTATTTTGTTGTAATTTTAGTTTTATAAATAGATTATAGATTATATTATAGATATAGATTAAATAAGTTGTTATTAAATACTTTTGTGGTTTTCATTAATATATGTATATTAAATTATATGCTTAGATAAATAAATGAGGATACGGTTATTTAATGTTTAAAAAAAGTATGAAAATTGTATGCTACAAAAACTAAAAACAATACTTTGTTGTAGAATTTATTTGTTAAGTTTGGTTTTTCCAGTTAGACTTTGTTTAGAAGATATCGGGTTGCATTCAGTAGTTTGTAAAGAGACGAGCATTTCTTTTGCGACCCATGTTGCAGATTTTAAAGTGACAGGGAGACATGTCTGTAACAAGAGATTTTAAAAAGATTAAATTAGTTGAATATTTAGTTTAGTTTATAAATTAAAATTATTAAATTAAAATAAAATAAAGACTTTTACACAAAAATAAAAAAAAAACAAAGTTAAAGTTTTACACTGAGCACGGCCCTTCTTTAGTGAAAGCGAACACGAACTGTAATCACTATAATATGAAAAAACTCAATAAACTTAAAATCGTCAATAACTTTGTATATAAGCGGTTTTTTTTTGGGAAAAGGAACTCGATTTATTAGTACTCATATTTCTAACAAAGAATTTACATTTTATATGAAATTTTCTATAAACGCATTTATTTGAGAAAAAATGAAGTCAAACTGTGATCGATCACTCATACCTTTTTTGACCTTTATATTTTTTTAACTCAACAAAACTTAAATCGTTAATAACTTTGTAAATAAGCGCATATTTAAAAGAAGGAGTTCGATCTATAATCTCTCATATTTTTGAACAAAAATGTACTTTTCATATGAAAAACACAATTAATGTAATATCTTCAATAACTTCGTAATAAGCCCTTGTTACTTATATTTCTCACTTCAAATCGACATTTTATATAAAAACCCAATAAACCTATAATCATTAATAACTTTGCAAATAATAGCGTTTATTTGAGAAAAGGTCCACGATCTCTGATCACTAATACTTCTGACCAAAAGTACATTTTTATATGAAAAACTCAAAAAATCTAAAATTGTTAATAACTTTGCAAAGGGGCGTTTATTTGATAAAGGAAGCTCGATCAGTGATCACTTGTATTTTTCACCAACTATATAATTTCAAATTTCTTGTGTTCATAACAAGATCACCAATAATTTCCACCAAACCTCATTGCATATTTACCGCCTGGCCCACGATGTCGAACGATAACGTTCGCTTAGATAAGACTTAAGACACAAACTTTTTGTCGTATCAATTTTTTACTCAATCACGTTTGTTTATTCCACAATCATGTTTGTGTCTTAAGTCTTATCGAAGCGAACTTTATCGTTCGACATTGTGGGCCAGGGGGTTAATTCTTTATAGATTTCTGAATACCAAAGTATTATTACATTGCTACAGACGATTTTAGGCAAATCTTAAATAAGAGTTAAACTTATTCTAAAGGGTGATTTTTTAGCAACTTTCTTTTTGGCAAGACTGTTTTTGGCTGTTCAGCTGTTTTCGTGTAACATGTTACTGTTAAACATGTTGGGTTTGATGTATAGTTTAACCATGAAACGACTTACAAATGAACAATGCATGCAGATTATTACTTTAAAATTAAGTGTACATATGTCTAAAAAGTTCCGTCCTAACAAGCTATCAATTTTCCCTTTGCAAACTATTTCTTAATCGCACTTGAATATTTCTTGTGTTCTTGTGTTTCTTCTTAAGATATTTGTTTGCTCATTTGCTCTGTCAGCAAACGATAGTTTTCCATTAAAAGACTACCATTTTTAAAAGAATACAAACAAGACCATAAATGTCGACACGTTTTCGCCACATCGAAGAACATGAACTAATTTGGGTCCCTAATTCTGCCAAAGGTATGAGGTTAAGCAAATGCCCTTTAAAATCATAATTTAATTACAAAATCAACAAAAACATTATAATATGAAAAGAAATTAAAACCAGAAACATAATTATACACAACACAAAATAAATATAAATAATTGTTTGCTAACTTACAATGTTTACGAACTACATAAATTCCATGCAAAATAAGAGTAATATTTTTGTTTTGTTTTCCAAAAATCAGAATAATTTAAAAGAAAAATTAAAAAAAAAAATAAAATCGAATTCATTAAAATTAAGTTAAAAGTAAATCAATTCAAATTTATTATACATAATTGTCTAATAACACTGCTACTCACATTGTACATTCTTTTTAATGTTGTGATCTTTAAACAGCAACTGATCGGCTGACAATGAGGCCGATGATTTTACACTTTGCAAAGGCATTAAATTTGTCTCTGCATTATTCTCATCATAAGCTTCCGATTTGGTGGCCAATTGTCGTAAACGTTCAAAGAATTTCGTGTTAAAAAAAACATTACTTTCTTCCAGGTCATTGGTGTCATCATAGTCCATGGTTAAAACCAAATCACGGAGACCTGGCCATTTATTCAAATAGTTGGGTTGATTGTGATGATATTTATTCTATATTTAAAAAGATAAAGTTCATAACTGGCAATTGTTTTAATTTTAAGTTTTAATAAGAATATTATTTACCAATCTATTAAATAATTTATCTCCATTTGTGTTTGTCATTATTTCATCTAAAAATAACTGCTGCTGCTGTTGTTGTTGTTGTTGTTGTTGGTGCTGTTGTACATTGTTGGTGGCTTTATTGGACAATAGCGTTTCTAAATTTGGCCGAGCCATAGTTTTTGTAAACAACATTGTCCATATAATTGACAGCATTAGAATGTTGGTAAATTGACGACGACGACGACGATAGCAACAACATCTATTATTTTTACGTTTCATTGTTAATGACATTTTATGACACAACATTTTGTCTTTTATTTGTTGTTGATTTGTTATGTGCAATCTACAGAGAGAAGGAAAATATTGATACTAGTTACCGAATTGTTGGGGAAAATTTTAAGATTTTAAAATTTTTAAATTAATTATATACAGAGACCGTAAATAACAGCTTCACTTTAATTTTAGTGGTTATTTGGCACCATTTACCATATAAAATATGTTTTTTGTGTTATATCGCTAAGAGAGTGATTTAGTATAAGAGAGCAATTTAGGTTAGTGGTTGAGAGAAAGAATAAGGAAAATGAAAGTAATCAAGATGAGTGATTTATAATTAATTTTTTTTTTTGTAAAGGTCAGGTTATAACTGTTATTTTCGAACTTTAAAACTAAGTGGTAAAAGTTCATTAGATGCAAATCAATAATGCCTGAACATAAAAATTATAAATAATTGTATGTAAAATTTAAAAGTTCACAAAAAATCTAGAATTTTACAAAAAAAAAACTTAAAAATCTTAAATTTTATAACAACATAAAAAAGTAACATAATTAAAAAAACGTATGTAAATTTTGCAAAAACTCGAAAAAATAAAACAAAATTCACAATTTAGCAAAAATTTAAAACTTTGAAAATCATAAATTTTAAAAATAATTCAAAATATATTAAGTCCACAATTGAAATTTAAAAAATGTGTATGTAAATAAAAGATTGTTAACAGTTATTACAATCGACCATAATCGAATTAATTTGTCTCTCACCAAGGCATTAAAAAACAACAAAAAAAAAATATAAAGGTCGTCCTTTTGAGTGACTTTTTTTTAATCACTATTTTGTATGTTGATCATATGGGACTGTATAGTTCATTTCAGTCTCTTATTATATGTTAATAAAGATCATTGTGTTTTAACTAACTAGAAAAATATTACGAATAAGAAAGCCGAACGATTTCCAATAGCACATGGTGGGTACACTAGAAACGACGCAAATCAAAACACATTTTTTTATACAAATGTACTGAATGTTTGTTGAATGGGTCCAAAATTTAAAAACTTAGCAAGCAAAATCATATATTTATAAAAAAAACACCATATGGTACGTTTGATTATATTTATGTATTTCAGCAGGTCTTTGTTATTATTATAAAGAAATATGTAATTGAAAATACATATGGGGTATTTCAAATTTTTTGAGCACCTGCTTAAACCAACATACTATGGCTTTTATTCCGTTAAGTTTTATGAATTGAAAAAAACGTTGTACAGGGTTTGGATGACTATACTTAAAGGATATGACGTGCAAAGTTTTACGTTGAAAAGTCTTCACCTTAAGAATTGGTGGTTATCTGAAATTCAAAAAATTAAAAAAACGACTTGAAACTTGCAAGAGTTTTTTTATCCATTCCGTTTTCTTTGTAATACAAAAATATAGTCAAAATTATAGGCAAAATATAGTCATTAGACGTGGAGGATATATCCACAAAAACAATTTGATATCGCTGCTGGGTGAAAAGTTGCATGTGGTTTACAAGTGAAACGAAAATTTTCCGAATTTTGAACTTTTTAAAGATTTTAATGAAAATGAGTTTTAAGCGGAGAATAAAAAAAACTGCGTAATTTTATAAACTTTGAGGTATATCAAGTTGGTGTCAACGCACCAATAACGTATCACGGAGATCACAAACTTAAAAGAAATTAGCGTAAATTTTGCAAAAATGTATCTTTTTTGCATTTGACAATCTGAATTGTCTTTTAAGTTGGTTAGTGTATTGTGTGATGTAAATAACTTCATAAAAGGTACCTCCAAGGTGAAAACGCACTTTAAAATTTTTAAACGCAAAAATTTTATGAACTTTGAAAATTTTTGCAAAAAAAAAAACATTTTTTTAAAGCTTTTTTTTATATCAAAACATGGCATGGGAACATGTTTAGGTATCTAAATAAATTCTTCGCGACAGACTAAACTGATTAAGTGCAAAAAAAAAAGAATTTTTTTCAAGCCGGGCGCGTGCAGCGGCAGTTTTTTCCAAACACATTTCGCTCTGTGACAACTACAGCGCTGTATCAATTGCGCTGAAACGTATATCGAATAGAAGACTTTACTAAAATTGAAAACGCACGAAAAAATTTTAAAGATTTAAAATTTTATGGGGAAAAAATGTTTCTAACCTCAAAAACTGTAATTTTTATATATTTTTTTTAATTTTTATTAAAACCGCAGTAAAATGATTAACGCAGATTTCACATACTCATGTGAAATATATATACTTTTCGCAAATAACCCGATACTTTATAAATAAGAATGCTATAGATAATCGTTATAATAAAGGAAAATAATGTTCTTATAGATTCGAAACTCTATTTAAGGTATAACTAACTATAATATTTAAACAAGGCAAATCCTGGTATAAAGAACTACATACGTACATATATTCCAAATCTATGCAATAAATCGAAAAATTCGTTTACATCATTTACATTTTTTAATATATTTTAATTAGAAGGTGATATTAGGAGGCTTATAATAAATCATAAGGTCTTCTATAGGCTCTTTAAATTATTCTAAATATGATTTATTTGAATGAAGATAAGTTACAGGAAAACTTTTATTACGGAAAACTTTCTATTACAAATCAGATGCAATACGCGTAAATTAAAATTCAATAATTTTCTTTCTGAAGCACTAGTTTTTTAGCGTGAACAAATATTAAAGGACAATTTCCATTAGATATTGACGATTTTTTGAGATATCCTTGATGTCCTTATATAATTGTCAAGGTTAAAAATTTGTTGGTTCGTTATATCGATTATAAAATTATTTAAACATTCCTTATATAAGGTAATGTATAATGTATATAATAACCCCCTTATTCATAAAACTTGTCAAAGGTTTATAACAGGCTTATAAAGCAAAATTTGTATAGATATTTGATTTATAAGCCTGTTATAAACCCTTGAGAAGTTTTTATGAATTAGTCTGTAAGTATTTAAAATGAAATCGTGGAATTCTAAAAAGTACATTTTACTGTTGGTAAAAAAATCAAAAAAGCTATTTTCCATCTCTGGTGTGAACACAGACTAAGGCTAAATATTTCCGAAAATTTTTCTTTCCAGAATTCCAACTGTTACACTTGGCAAATATTAAATATAAAATATATTTGAACTGGTTTATTTATTTAAACAAAAACTTCGTTTATTTAGAACAGGATACAAGAAATATTTAGTTTTATTTTCTTTTATGCTATTTGATCTTGCAAAACTCTTGTAAGAGTAAACAATGTCAAATAAATTTGTGCTCAAACAAGCGGATAGACTTTTTAGTATTTTAGTATTCCTTTAGTATCTATTCTAAGACATTATCATTGAAAGGCTTTAATGAAGATTTCTTAAACACTTAAAACAGCTGTCGCCAGTTCAACTCCAACACAATGTTTAAATATTTTGCAAAATGACAAAAAACCCCAAACACAGTGTTAGATTAACACTAATGTATGTATGTATGTATGTCAAGTAATTAAAGAAAAATTCAACAATTACCAACAACTAAATTAAACCAGGCAACCGTTGAAAGAGTTACAAAAACAGGGCAGAATTGTTATAAAATACTTTTTTTTTTGTATAACGCGTGCAGTTAAATAGGGTTTCCTATTACCAAACAAACATCTCTTTTTTTCCTGTCTAATTCCTAATAATATTTATATACCTATGTATATTTATGACCATAAAACTTTATATTCAGCCATCCACAATCATCCTTTTTTATAATTACGTACCTACAAGCACGTCAAACTTTCAATTGTTTATTCAGTGTTCTAGTGTAAGTACAGAGAAAAATAGAGAGAGAGAGAGAGAGAGAGAGTGTGTGTATACCTTTAAACAAGTGCTCAACAAGTGTTGAAATTTCAACACTTGACATCAGTCACGTTGATATTTGTTAACAATTTCTTTTGATGCTTTTTGATTTAAAAAAAAACTTGGCAAAACTTTTGCCTGTTTATGTAAATTGTTAACGAACAAAGAAAGGATTTTTTACAAATGTTTTCTCTTTAGCATTGTGTTACAAAACTATTTTTAAGTGTTAAATTATTTATAAAATATGATACCAGCACTTGTTTAATACTTATCCCTTACTGCAGTTTTTTATTTTAAACATTTTTAAAATTCATATTTGAATTTTAATCAAAGTAAAAGTTTTTAAAAGCTTTTCATAGATTAATTAATGAATGCTGACTTTTTATTTAAAACTCTTGTTGAATTTGGTTTGAACTTGGTTTGAGCCAGTTTTTTCATGTTTAAATCGAAATCCAATGGAATATATTTTCTTTGGTTTCTTAACCCCCATACATTCAAGAAATAATCTTAATTTTTATTTGTTTTTGTTTAAATTGCATGAATTTAGTTTCTAGAACTCGTCAGTTTTTATAAACTTCTTAAAAATGTTGGTATTCAAATAAAATTTGACACAAATAAGTTTCTTATATACAGAAATAATGACACCTAATCTTATAATGGTCGGTCCATAATTAGTCAAAACTGCCATATAAGACCCTCTCCGTAATTCAATTTAAGCTCCATAAATCTTTTAAAATAATATTATATTCATAGACATCATGACACTAAATTTCTGGATGATTGGTCCACAATAGAAATGGGCGTTATATGGGAGATATAACGCCCATTTCTGAAAAACTTTTTTATACATATACTTGGTGTAGGGTATTATATGGTCGGGCTTGACCGATTATACTTTATTACTTGGTTTTATTTATTGTTATTATTATTTTATATTCTACTTTATATAATTTAAAATATATGTATATACAAAATAATTAACTATAAAAATTGTTTTTCACCTGTGTTTTTGTTAAAAAATTTTTTTTTTCAAATATGGTCACACTATCTATCAGCTGTTGTACGAAAACAAAAACATTAAATTATTAAAAATTATTATTTATTATTTTTCGACGTTATTGTGCTTCATACGACGAATTTATACAACGCCTTGTCACCAACTAGTTCGTCTTTCGTCCCAGTTGTGTTCCTAGCATAAACATGTTGCCACGAACGAGTCTCGAATTATAGATAGGCTTAATCAATTCAAAGTTTGATGAACTTAAAGCTTAACTTCTCTTTAGTTTTAATGTGAGATTAGTGTTCAGATCAAACTTGCCGAACTTATCAACTCATGGTAAACGAACCGAATTTTTAAGCTGATAATAATTTGTGTTAGAGGCCATTTACACGATGCAATTTTTCATGCAATTAATTGCATGCAAAAGGGTTAGAAAAAGTTGCACGATTTACATTTATTTAAGCTAAGCTGATCACCTTTTAGACCCACTTGATTTTACTAGCAATTCGTGTTACTCTCTTATTCGTATTACACATGTTTATACAAATGTGTGTATACTCTCAAATAAAAATGCGAGCGATTTTAGCAATAAGAATTGTGCTGTGTGAACACCGAAGGAATTTTAAGGAAAAAATTAAATTTTTTCAATAAAAATTGCTTCGTGTAAATTGGGGCAAGGAAATATTGTTTACTGAAAAACCAAATACTCATTTTCACAACCATAGACTGATGAAACTTCTATTTATTAGCTTCATGATTGGACAGCATTCGATATTCAAGTAATATATTTGGTCTGCTATAACAAACAGAATAATTAGTTTCATTAGAGGCCTGGCCTGTTTTACCACAGGCGTGCACTACAGATAAGATCATCTGGTTGCCAGTGAATTTGTGATAAGTTATAGAATATTATAAATGCAAAGTTTTAACTTGAATACATATGATTAACTAAAACAATAAACAAGCGCAAACAAAATAATAGACTGACATAATGAAATAAAATATTATTAAACATTTTTTAAACACGGGTTTTTTTAATCATACTTAAGAGCAAAGTACAACTAAGAAATCAGAAAATTGTATCACACAATGTACAACATACAACATACAACATCACTTGTGAATTGAACAAATGTTTTGTCCACACGTGTACTTTATTTTTATAATATTCTATTATTTAATGTCTATTTACAATATTTGAAATTATTTAACTCAATCAGATTTATTTAATATGTAATAGTTACAATCGAATACAAATAATTTGTATATATTTTATGATAAGCAGTAATACTAATATTTATATTTTGTATATATGTACATATACAATATACGAGTACATACTCGTATATGTATGTATGTATATTATTTTTACATAATTGTTGTAAACTTAATAGCAAGGTCTAATTATAATTTGTTTAATTAAAGCTTATAGTTTTTGACATATAGTTTCTGACATACATTTGTATAGTCTCTTGATTCTGTCATTATCTATAAGTTTATTAAACTTCTAATATTATCTCATCAGATTATAATGAAATTATCATAAATTTAGGACATGACACGAATAAAGATAAATTAAAAGAACTAAAAGAGAATAAAAAAGAATATATAATTTACTAATAAAATATTTTAAAATTATACTGTAACTTTTACTACTCAATTTTTAAACAACGAACGAATTGTGATATAATTTTGTTAGAATTAGTGGAATTAATTTATTTGTTGTAACTATAAATATATAACACTTACAATTGTGAACATAAATCTTCTATAATAATGAACTGACAATTTTGTAAAACTTACTTTTAGTGATTTATTTGTTTAAACTGAAAATAAGTGTCAATGTATAACACCTGAGTTTGTGGAGGAGTTAGTTTTGTTCTCAGTTTATCAGCCATGTGACAGCAGAGACCTGCGCAGATCGGCTGACAGCCGGCTGAGCCAAGTCACCGACAAAATATAGTAGCCGCCGAAACATTTTTCGGCTTGAGTCGGCTTAAAACAAGCCGCCGTTTTAAACATTTGAGCACAATTTTTATTTTACAATATGGTAATAATACCAATATCTTCACTTGGTGTTCTGAATGTGGTAACAATTTCAATTGTACTTTTATGTTTTTGTGAATATGGGTAACTTTTTCAATTGTACATTATTTTTCATATAGAGCCATACAAAATAAAAAAAAAAATAAAAAAAATGGAAAATCAAAAAATTACACATTTCTTCAAAAATTCAGGCAATGGAAATGAATTGTCTTAAATTTATGTTGGGTATAAGTCACCGATCGTTAACATTTGAAATCTAAGATTAGTAATACTCGTATATGCATTTTGGGCAAAAAGCTTTCAGTTAGGGAGTTATAGAGCTTTAAAGCTCAGATATATATATTACTATATCTCTGCGATTTCTGAGCCGATCCGGGCAATATATACATCATTTTAAAGTGCTCTGAAATACCTTTCAAATGATTTTCTGTATTGCCTAAAGGATTTTCTCCGGCTTCGAAATACCTTTCAAAAGATTTCCTGTATTGAATAAAAGAAAGATATCACTACTCTAACTCTACGAGTTATTTTGATTCTCAGTTTACTTTACAACTGACAATAATTCCTTTATAAACTTCTCGCATTGCAAATTTATGATGAATAAAATCGGCAAATGGTTTGTAAAATTGTAAAAGAGTTTGAGATAATAATATTCGAAATCATCATATCATATCAGTACTACTCACTACACTTTTGCAATAGTTTGAAAACAAACAATCTTTAAATATATCAGATTCTATTGAATGGCATTTGCAAGAAAAATATGAATTAAACAACTCCACCAGTAACAGCGAAAATATCGCAACCAACGCTATATATAAAATTGTAATTTATTAATAGAAATCGATTTACGAAATACGCATCGTATTGGGTTTCAACAGAAATCGCGATATTTCAAGTACCCTCACAACTTTTTAGGAACAACTAGTTTGTTGTTAGGCTCTTAAGCTATTTTTGCCCTTAATGCTTGAACTGTTTAAAGGCCCTTTTAGACAAAATGGTTGGAACTTTGACTGATTAGAATTTTGTTAAGATGTTTTTCGTTGACTTAAAATTCATTTTTATTATATATTTAAGGAATACACTGATTGATCTGAGAATTTCTTTGAAATCGTATAAAGAAAAATAAGTTAAAGATTAAACACAAAAAGTTTTTAGATGTTTTTTGTTGGCTGTAGATATCTAATAATTATTTATGCTTATTATATGTACAAGGTATATTATAAATAATTATGGCTTTTCTTAATTAGCTCAATTGTAAGGTCTTAAATAAATTATTAATCTTAAATAAATTTTACTTTTTTATAATATAATAATATATAAAATAATTTAAAGACTGGCCGTGTCAAATATTGTGCAATACCATTATGAATTGCTTCATTTATTTTTTATATTTTTTTTTGCGAGATTTGAAAAGAAAGTTCAATGAATTAATCTTTATGTGTGATTAGCCTTGAGTTTAGATGTAATTAAAAATAGAGATAATTTGTTACTGGCATTTTTTGTAAAAGCAAAAAATATCTCTCTTTTTTAGAGAGATATTTTCAAATTTATATTTAATGAATTTTAAGAATGTCTTATCCTACAGCAAGTGTATTACAAGTTTTTATTATGTTTGTGGCTATCATATTTATGACGAATAAATATACAATAAAAGTGAAAGTCAAAAACATAAACATCATTAACATAATATGGTTGCGGCAAAATAATAAGCTTTAAATGATTAATGTGATCATACGAGGTATGATCAAAAACTAACCGTTATTTTAAATTTTTTTCAAAAAGTATTTATTTATTCATCAATAACTAGCATGTCCATTTCAAAGTAATCCCCCTCAGATATAAAACACTTATGCCAGCGTTTTTTCCAATTCTCGAAACACTTCTGAAACGCTCTTTTTGGTATCGCCAACAGCTCCTGTTTCGATTTTTCTTTTATCTCCTCAATCGTAGTAAAACGCCTTCTTTTCATCGGTGTCTTTAGTTTTGGGAAGTGGAAAAAGTAAGCGGGGGCCAAGTCTGGTGAATACGGTGGTTGAGGCAAGATAACGGTTTTGTTTTTGGCCAAAAACTCACGCACAAGGATCGATGTGTGAGCTGGTGCGTTATCATGGTGCAAAATCCATGATTGGTTTTTTCACAATTCTGTGTGTTTCTGAATTAATTGCTCCGCGCAAACGGCGCATAACTTTGAGGTAGTATTTCTTATTGACCGTACGACCTTGTAGCAAGAATTCATGATGCACCACGCCATTGCAGTCGCAGAAAACAGTTAGCAAAGCCTTCACATTTGACCGAACTTGATGTGCTTTTTTCGGTCTTGGCTCTTCTGGACGTTTCCATTGGGATGATTGGGCTTTGATTGCAATGTCATAGCCATACACCCATGATTCTTCACCAGTTATTATGACATTTTTGAGGAAATCTGGATCGTCGTTGACGATGTTCAACAGCTCCTGAGCGATGTCCATGCGACGTTGTTTTTGCTCAAAATTTAGCAATTTGCTTGGCATTAGCCGAACGATATGCCAATATCATCAGCAACCTCTCTGATAGTGATTCGACGATTATCCAAAGTCATTTTCTTCACTGCTTCAATGTTTTCATCGGTTGTTGGCGTGCTCGGGCGATCAGGACGAGCATCATCATTGACATCTTCTCGGCCTTCCTTAAACCGGTTATACCACTATCGAACTTGTGTTCTGCTCATAGTAGACTCGCCAAACGCCACAGTCAACATTTCAAATGTCCTTGCGCATTTAATTTAATTTTTTACACAAAACTTAATACAGTTTCTTTGATTCATTTTTTCGAATAGTGAAAAATCGAAGAGCACACCAAAACACGACTAACATTTTTATCTGTCTAAAACAAACTGACAATCCAAAATGGCTGATATTACCAACATATATAGTATAACAGACATGTGTACCAACATAACAGAAAAAAAATGCGAAAATCGAACATACGTAACTCACAAAATTTGAAAATAACTGTTAATTTTTAATCAGACCTCGTATATGCCTGCTTATAAAACATTTTAAACTTTTTCTTTGTCTTTGTCTTTAAATATTAATGAAACTTTGTCAAACATTAAAATATTTTGTTCTTATCTCAATGTTAATATATTAGCTAAGTAAATTTAGTAAATTTTTATTTAAAAAAAAAACGTAAAACGCAATTGTTTTATTACTTTCAAAGACAATTATCAATTATGCTGCAACATCTAGCTTCACATGCTAAATACTAATATAAACTAAACTTTTAAAAATAAATTTTAGAAAACAACAAATTAAAGAAAATAGGTCAATGTCTTCATTTAACTTTATAACCTTATAAAAATCTAAACAAATTTCAAAAGCAATTCCTTACAACTTAATTTATAGATAAATAAAGGGATTAAAGAAAAATATTTATACTTGCATTTTTATGTTAACAGTACGATATACGAGTATACCCAACTTTTTCTACGAGAACACACACATCCGGGATACGTTTGTACCTACTAGCTGTTTTTGGCTTTTTCTAATCTTCATATATGTATGTGAAAATATTAATATATGTGGATATAGAGCAATTCCATATGAAAGCGATCACCTTTTGGACGACCCCTCTCCGATTTTAAAATAAATAGTCTCAATCGATTGCCCAGCAAAAAATAATGTACCTACATATTTTTTTTTTTTTATAGTGACTGGGTTAGTGGTGGTGTACACCACTGTCATGTGACAAAATTGAAGAATTCTTCATAAGGGACCTCATTGAAAGTTGTTTAAAAAAAACTACTTAAGCGATCGCAACGAGTGATAGCTCGTTGGAAAGGTATTGAATCAGGCTTTAATTGAAAAATAAAAATAAAAAATGAATGTCTGTCAGTCTGTCTGTATTTTTGTGCTTAATAGGAGGCCAAACCTTTGGACTGATCTTCCTGAAATTTGGACAGCATGTTACTGTGACTCTGGAAGGAATAATAGGATATATGAAGTTTTGATTGCACAAACAGGAGTGGCACCGCCCATATAACCCAAAAATTTGAATCGCAATAATTTGGGCATTTTTTGACGTACGTCGATGATATTTGGTGAATAAGGTATTGGCATAATTATGAATACGTACCAGGAGAAAAGTGGGTGCCCCTTTTTAGGCAAACTAATAATCGTAATATAGTCTTAACTACTGGACCGATCGTCATTAAATTTTCACAATAGGATATTCTTACGAAATAATAAATTCATGACTATATAAAGTTGTAAGTAGACAAAGGGTTATGGCCTCGCCCACTGAAATGCATCGCTCATATGACGCGCTTCAGTATCCTATTATTTTTCCATATGGAGAAGATGGATATCACTTTGAAATGCGTCAAATCAATCAAACAACCCGTAAGGCCGTTATTTATCCTGTTGAGTTATTAAATTCACTCGATGTGCCAGGCTTTCCACCACATGTGCTACAACTTAAAATTGGAGTGCCAATTATTTTACTGCGTAATGTCGATCACCGCGGCTTTGCAATGGCACTCGACTTGCAGTAAAAAAAAAACTGAGAAATAATTTAATAGAAGCAACCATTATAACAGGAAAATATAAAGGTACAGAAGTACTTTTACCACGCATTCCAATGCTACCAACAGATTTACCATTCGATTTTAAACAATTTCAGTTTCCTGTTCGGTTATCGTTTGCGATGACTGTTAACAAAGCTCAAGGTTAGGAAAACCCGCCGATTTATGGGCAAAATAAAAATATTGTATATCCTAAAGCATTGCAATAAATAAATTAAAATAAAATAAATAAATTATAGAATAATTATTATTTCATAATCGAACTGTTAATTTTTACTTCTTGATAATTTTAGTTAGGCTCGAGTTCATTAAATTTAATTTTCATTAAATTATTTTTACTGAAGTTAGGAATTACAACTTGAAAAATTTTATTATTAAAAATTTTGATAATTTTTCTTGACTGGGGATCGAGCCTAACTAAAATTATCAAGAAGTAAAAATTAACAGTTCGATTATGAAATAATAATTATTTTATAAAAATAGCTAGGGCACAAGCCATAATGTTTACATGTTGTTGTACAAAAGTGCACAAAAAAAACATAATAAACAAAAAAACAAATGTATTCAAGTTGTCGAGACAAAGTCTTGACATGAATACGAAAAAACTGAAGAAAAAAGGAAAAAACAACTATGAATAGAAATTAATAAAGAATGATAATTACAGCAAAAACTTCGAACTACCAGAACTAACACTGGTTAAAGGATTGATGTTTGTCTGTTGGCTGGCCGGCACCGCAGTGGTGCATGTGGTAGAACGCAAAGAATTCTGATGAGAGAAAGTGGGATTTTTAGAAGCATATGTAAATTCAACAACCCAGGTTCGATCCCCAGTCAAGAAAAATTATCAAAATTTTTAATAATAAAATTTTTCAAGTTGTAATTCCTAACTTCAGTAAAAATAATTTTAATGAAAATGAAATTTAATGAACTCGAGCCTAACTAAAATTATCAAGAAGTAAAATAAATAAATTTTTGTAAATATATAAATACGTTTTATTTTATTTTATAACGAGGTGGGAAGCACACCGGGTTTAGCTAGTTTAATTATAAACTTTGTTAATTTTATAATTTTTAAGGAGTTTCCTTCAGGCTAATTTGGTCAAATGTTTGTTTCCAAACGTAAATAAAAAACTTATTCGATTTTTATTTTTTATTTTATTTACCCAACGTTTCGTTAGTTTTATTCTAACTTCTTCAGGGGTCTCGTTCTAAATAATAGCTTTAATGTTTTTTATCATTGGATATTAATTTAAGAACTGTTCTGTGATATTAGCTTTAAGTTAAACTTGACTTAAGTTTTGTGGTCGTTTATTGTATATTATATTTTTATTAATTATTTGATTATTTATACCAAAATTCTGTTCGTGATGTCCCGTTTTTTAGTATTTTAGTAACTAATTAATAATAAAAATTAATATCCAATGATAAAAAACATTAAAGCTATTATTTAGAACGAGACCCCTGAAGAAGTTAGAATAAAACTAACGAAACGTTGGGTAAATAAAATAAAAATCGAACAAGTTTTTTATTTACGTTTGGAAACAAACATTTCCAAATTAGCCTGAAGGCAACTCCTTAAAAATTATAATAATTATAAATATTGGTCACAAAAACAAATTAATTTGTTAATTTTATTTTAACATTTATGCGGAGAAAATTATAAATAAATAAAAAAGGATGAATCTTAAAGACGCACGTATGTATTTATTTTATTAATGTTGTCGTAAATCTTAAATATTTTCTTAAGCTGATATAATTTTTGGTTTCTTCTTTTAAATATAGAATTGAAACATCACGAGACTATTTAATATACGAGTACATACAAAAAATCAAAATATTATGGTTTAATCATTTTTTCGTAACCTTCATTAAACTGAAACTGATAATTTTTATTTCAAATGATACCGAGCTAAATTTATATTTAAGAAAAGAACGCCCATTTTTTAGGCGCCACACAGTGTTTATGCTGGCCAATATGAAATGATTACAGTTTTTCAAATATGGTTTTGCAGTCTTTTAAGAAAAATAAGATTACTGATGAATCAAATCAAATCAATAACAGGGCAGAATTCATGTTTAAAACAAGTGAGAAAGTATAGTCAGTCAAGCCCTAATAATAATACCCTACACCCAGTATATTTAGAAAAAACAGTTTTTCAGAAAAAACTGTTGCGGGTTAACTTCTGTGCATATAAATATTTATTTTAGTATTATAATTTGTCTCGATATAAACACTTTTTAAAGACTAATACATGTTAAAGTGATTTTCGAAGGGGGTCTTATATGGGAGATATGACTAGTTATGGATTGACTGTTAAAAAATTGGATGTCATGTTTTCTGTGTATATGATTTAACACTTATTTGTGTTTTATTTTGGACCCCATTATTTTTAGGAGATTTTCGGAAGTGGGATTTATATGGGAGCTATGACAAATTATAGACTAATCATTTTAAAATTGGGCTGAATGGTTTGTGTGTATTTATGTTGAATATTCAGCCTTATTATGAGTGTCGTTTTCTTTTTACGACAACGACTCTTTCGTAATAGATTAAAAATAAAATTAAATTTGTTTCTTTAATCTATTACGAAACAGTCGTTGTTGTAAAAAGAAAACGACACTCATAATAAGGCTGATTATTTGGATACCAATATTTTAAAGAGAGTTATGTGCTTTAAAGTGATTTTTGGAAGTGGGCAATATATGGGAGCTATGATCAATTGTGGACCAATTTGTAGATGTGATTAGACTTTAAAAATTTGTTTGGATATGTGCATAAATCAAACATCTGTGGCTAATAAACCATATTTCATTAGGACATTTGTATGAGGACTTGGTGAAAGAATGTACGGCTATCAACCAATTTCAATTCCAATCGTCCTATTGCCAAAAAAAAATATCATATACCAAATTCTATAGAAATATTTTTCAAATTTCGACCTGTATTTTGCTCACAAATGTACATGAACAGCCAACCAGCCAGACGGACGAATATACGTCGTTATAACGACTCAGGAAGTGATACCAACTCGATAAGTATACTTTAAAGTGGTTTACAAGCATCAGCACAATTTCAATATACACTCCTTATTATGGTGGTATAGGCTATAAAAATGTACGCTAAACTGATCCCTTGATTAGGTTACTTAGACCATGCCGTATATTTCTCTTTGTAAACATTGTTGGTATGAACATGCATAATTATGAAAATGATTATGATTATAAGTAGATCAGGTAGTTTAACAACACTTGTAAAGGAAAAGGCTGAATTATTCAGAATGATGTCATATCATGCGATAATGATGATTATGCTCCATTTTGTAATTATTGGTATGGTTACTGTAAAAATTGTTAAAGTTACTAATTAAGTATGTATGTATGTGTTTTTTACCAATCAACGATGAAAAGCCAACGACCAAAATATTATCATATTGAATATGGTTGCCAGAAACATATTTACAGTACAAATGCAATTATAAATATGTATGTATATCTGGTTGCAATAATCAGCTGAATCGTAATTTCAACATATTGCAGTTGCCGTAATCTTATAAACAATTACTAAAAAACACATAAACATTTTAAAAAGATTGTGTTCAACAATAAAATATATGTATCATACATACGTTCATTTGCGTAAGTTTATTCAAATTATTTTGTTTGCATTTTAATATCGAAAAAATACTTTTGATTTGATAAAGTGTTGATAGATTTATTATATGTATATAGTGCTTAAATATTTAATTACAAACTGCACGGCCTTCGGACTGACCCATCAGACCGAAAAATGTCTAACAGCCGAAGTTTATGAAAAATGATTTCTATTAGTCTGACTTAAGGTCGATTGATATCTTATGGTCGTAACACAATTTCAGTGGAGGTATTGTTATGCTTTTTGCAGCTTTTTCCGCTGTTGGAAAAACAAGTATAGAGTTTATTCCATAAAATTGGCTACTTTCAATATAGGAAAATTTAAATCAAATGTTCACAAACACTAATCCCTCTATCCTCCCTCCCATAAGCTATTTTCCTAGTTCCAACACAATGCATTGCATGAGTAGGGGTCGTCCCCTAATATGAATTTTTAAGAGGATGCTTTTATATTATTTAATAATGAGAACAAAAACGAATGATACTGGTGTATTTTGAAACAGGAAAATACAGCAAAATAAACCAATTCATGGTTTACTTAACAAACTTACACCCGATTTAGAGCTTATGATAGTACATAGCCTGCAAATTTTTAACAAATATTTCTCAAAATTAAAGCATAATGACAGTGACAGAGTTCTAACTAAAAACTTAACAAATATGAAAGGAAATTTTCCCAATTTTCTTAAACAATTGGTGGAATCAAGAAATTTATGGGTTTGGTAGATGTTTATCATTTACGAAAAGTAAACCATTTAATTAATTATCTATTACTGGTCTGCAAAGAGCCCTCTACCGCCCTATAACAAGTCCCTAGGGCTAATAGTTTCACACTCCCATTAGAATATGCATAAACATAAGTCCATCTATCCTCCTTCCACTAACTTTGTTCTTTAGTTCTAAAACAAAGCATTACATGTGTAGAACTTATCCTCTGTGTAATGGTTTACGAAAAGAAACTTTATAAATTCGTTTTTAACAATTTGAAGTTCATATACCAGTAATATTCATATTATAAATTTATTTTTGGCATGTAGGTAAAGAGTTATAGATTTAATGATGTACGCCTGTTTATCCAGATAGCTTACTGATCTTTATGACTAGTCAATATTATTGGTTATTATTCACGAATTGCTACTGAAAAATTAACAAAAAATGGTCTATAAATACTTGTAAACTAGAGTCCGACCCAGTATACGGTTTCGGATTAGGCAAAAAATTAGCCAAATAACAATATTCGGTTTTCGGCCATATTTTGACCGAATGCCAAACCGAAACTTTTATAAAGAAAAAACATAGATTATGGAATTTTTTAATATAATTAAAGGAATACAAAAATTTATATTTTATTTTAAAATGTTTAAGAATCAACCTGAAAAAACAAGATTTATGGAGTAGTGTCGGTACTCTAGGGCACCTTAAAATTATCTAAAAGTTTTGGTTCCTTTCGAATTAGGCCGAATGTCGATTTTTTGGTCAAATATTAGTTTCGGTTCCGTTTCTGCCTGTAAAAATCGGTGTCTGCCAGATTATATTGCAAATATATTTTTTAAAACAGATAGCGTTTGCTGATCTTTTAAGAGATCTGTCATAAAAACTTTTAGGCTGTCTGAGAAAATATCTGCAATGGTTAGTTAGTTCTAGAACAAATATTTTAAAATTAAACAAAAAATATGCCAACAATTGCAAACAGTAGTTTACTTTTTTAATTTTTTATTGACATTCGTGTTGTGTACATGTGAGCTAAAACGATCATGTTCAGCAACCAATTGCTATGAGTGTCGATCTTTAGTTCTAAGCAATGGAGCGTATGATAAATAAATGCATAAATATTTATCAATCATACGTGGCGGATAATTTTTTTTGGATAATTTGTCTAAAACTTTATTATACATATGTAATTATATTTACTGCAAAATGGTAAAATATTGCTGAAATAAATCAAATAAAAATTTAAGTAACAATTCGATGTTGTGAATACTGTTGTTTACTTAATATTATTAATAAATTTTTTTTTTAAAAAATTTTATTCGAAGTTTTACTTCAAGTCAAATATACAAATTGTTTGAAAACAATTATACACTACAATTTTTTCAAACAATTTGTATATTTGACTTGAAGTAAAACTTCGAATAAAAAATTTTTTAAAAAAAATTTTCAAATACTCGCAAGAGGAAAAATTCTCAATTATTATTAATAAATTTTATGTATTTCATACTATAAAACCCACTTAAAATGACTAGACGAATTTAGTTGCCTTTTTTATGATTGAGGTCTAGGAAGAACATACAAAAATATTCTTATGAAAAATATGATGAAATATTTGCACAAAATTAAGTAATATTTTTATAAAAAATATGTGTCACAAGCCAACATTTTTTAGAACAGAACAATATAATTTAGAAATAATACCAAACTTTTACCAAAAGAAAAAAATAAATATTGCCACAAACAATAAATGAAAATAAAAATTTGTCACAAAAAATCTATTTTTATTGATTAAAACACAAAATTGCGTCGCTTCAAAACTATACTACTAACTACTTATAATAAAATTTATAATTGTTGCCTTATTTATAATTATACTCACCCAAAAATATATAAATTTGTTTAACAATTGATTTATTTAAATAACACTTTATTTGGCACTCAATTTTAGTTTTTAATTTTAAAGTTTTTATTATGATTTCTTTCTTTTATAATTCAAATTAATTTTATCCGTTATTTTTGTATTGTAATATTTTTTTTTTTTTTATTTTGCAATTATTCGAAATATATAACTGACAGTTTTAACAGTTACTTTGTTAATGTGGCACAACTGTTTGCGGTCAAGTTTTTTATACATATATGAGAGCAGATTTACCGTAATATTACAACAATGACTATTTCTCTAGCTCTCAAACACTCACACACAGAAACACTCAGATTATACCGTAAGTTGTATAACAGGTAAATGCTAATGGAAATAACAATAACAAACAAGTCTTTTCTTGTTTTAGTTGGTTGTTGTAGTTGTCTTCTCTGTTTTGCTTGCACTCACTCACATCTAAACAATAACAATCGTTTACAACCTACTACTAAACTTGTTGATATCTACGCGAGTATACAAAAATACTCATACAATAAATGCAAATTTGTATAGACCCGATATCCTTTTCGTTAGTGGGTTTGTTATTGTTGTTTTTGTTTTTGTCGTTAAAATGAATTAAACGAAACGAGTTTATCAACGAATAGAAAATGTATGAATAAACGAATACAATTCATTGACTTGAAATTTTCACGAAATGATTCTTATTAATTGTTGTTGTTGTTGTTGTTATTGTTATTGCTGGCATGCATACATATGTTTTGTTTGAATTTTTATTTTCTTTGTTTGTTTAAGTATTTTAATAGTTCATTTTAAAATTGTTCTATTTTATATTTAAACTTTTTGTTGTCTTTACTTAGAAAGTCTAAATTATACTACTCTATGTTGATCATATTTCAAATGCTTATAGTGTTTGTTTGCTTTTTTGTGATTTTGATTTTTAATTATAAAACGTTTTGGATTTTATTATTGTATTTTAAATTTAAAAAGATTTTACTAGATTTGTGTTGATATATTTATATATGAGTAAAAATATTGTGTTGTGACTACAAATATTTTCTTTTCAGCATACTTAATATTTAAATGATGAAATTAAGTAAATATTCATAAACTCGTAATGATTTATTTTGTTAACTTTAATATTATTTTAAATTTTTTTCAAAAATGTTTTAGCAATCACTACAAATACAAGTATAATAAAAAATATATAAAGTAATTGTATACATGAAATTTTTAACATTGATAAAGTGTTGAGCAAATGATATTTATCGATGACATATGACATATCGATGATATATGACATATTCCTTAAAACCATAGAAAAAAAAAACATTTTCACTTATTTTTTACATTCACTGGCTGCTGAACACAATTGCTTCTGATTCACACATGTACAAAGCGTATGGAACAATTGCAAAATAATTTTAGATGTCATTTACCTTAAAAATTTTTCTTGACGAAAAATAAAAATTTTGAATTATTATTAATGTAAATAAATTGTTAACGGTTTAAAATATCACAAAAAACTATTAAGAAGATTTCCTTATTATTTTGGCTTGAGTTCATTTTTAATTAATAACTCAAAGAATACCATTGTACAGTTATATTTTTCTAGACAATTGGCAAACTTCTACCTAGAATCACAAATGAAAACAATGCTCAAATTTGACAAATATTGCGCATTAAAAATCATTGGCATGCAATAATGAACTTGGGGCATCGCTAAAACTAAGGCAAGGTTTAGACGATAAATTTTAAGACGTGTTTTTTATTAATTTTCTTTTGACGACGTTGTTTTTATTACGTAATTTTTTTTTACAAATTTTAATTTTTGTTATAGTCAAGGTTGATTTTCTTGTTGGTCCAATACAAAATAAGGACATGAATGAAACGGAACAATAGAAACAGAAATGAGTGTAAAGGGGTATATGAAAAAAACCATGAAAACAAAAATCGTATCTAATTTCTACCCCGCTTGCTTCTCTACACCGCTCGCTTACAAACCAAAAGTAAGAGGGAGTTCACAGGCTGTGGCTTTTACTTCCGACTTTTCTTTTACGACTCGAGTTTATAGAGGAAATACGTAGTGGAGAGTACGGGGTAGCTAGAGTCGCAGGTTCTGTAAAACGAAGCGACAAATTTGACATTTCTTCTTTTCTCTTGTATTATTTTTAATTCATTTACCAGCATGGTTGCCACGATGAAATTTCATTTTATGGGATTACAGAATATTTTGGCAACACTGCGAATAAATAACTGTAAATTAAAAAGAAAACAAAGCGTTGAGTTAATTTTAAATAAATAAATACTATGTGGTCAAAAAATTTAATAGTGAAATATCAGGAATATGAATACCTGTATAATGTACCTGTAATGAAACTAGTTCCCATATGGCAAAACATCTGCGAATTAACGAAATAGGAGAAATGAACAATTAAATGTCAAAATGTCGCAAGAATGGTGCAACAAATATTTCATCATGTGAACAGACGATGAATTTAAAAGGGACACCAAAATAGAACGTCAGCAGAATCGCGACGACAAATCGCAGCATGTGAACCCATCGTCTAAACCTAGCCAAATTCTACTGTATTTATGAACAGTACGCATTGCAGTGTTGCATCGCAAACTGCTTTATGAAGTTAGCCTGTGTTTCAACCAGACACTTTTCTCTAAGAAATGCTTTTTTTTTATTTATTTGTGTTTCTTCACTATTATCTTCTTTTGTATAAAACATAACTAATACAAGAAAATTAAAGTAATGGAAAATTTCTTTAAATCTTTTTATTATTCCCACATTTGTGCAAAATGAAAAAGAAACTGCTACATATTCAAATGAAGTTTTTAGAAAAAATAAACTTTAACTATATTTATTACTCTTTATCATAAATGAATAATTTATAATGAACAAAATCGATTTATATAGAGGTAATTATAGAAATCATAATAAATGGCGGAAAATTGCCCAAGGATCTAAAAGGAAATCAGCATAAATAATAAAATGAATAAGTATTGTATGTATTTAATACTTATAGCAGCAATGTATGAAATAATGAAAATGAAGGAGAAAAAATATAATCAAACATTTAACATTTACGTAGACATATGTATGTATGTATGTCTGTATTTTATCTTAACATTAACATAAAATTAGGTTTAATGTTGTTTGCTTTTACAAAAGTCATGTAAAAACAAATAAACATTAGTTGAAAAAGTAGCGACTACGATTTATTTCGTTAAATATTTTAATCATAGAAACATTAAAATTATCATTCTGAATAATTGTATTTAATTAATTTGTGGTATAGAAACAATTCCATAAAAATTGCAATATTTGGTAAATTTTATTATTTTTTAATGCAATTACGTGTACATATATTAAACAATATGCGGACATATAAAAGCGTGCGTGTGTGTTTTTAGCAAAATATTAAGATTTTTTCATAATTAATGTTTTCTTTTTTTTTTGTTGATTAGCATTTAAATAAATCAAAAAAAGAAAGAAATAATTTAACATTACGGCTGTGATTAATATGGACTTATCAAAAACTAATAAATTTTATTTATCAGCGATTTGTCTGTAAAACATACATTTGGCGTCATCCCAATTTAAAAGTTTATATGGATGGCGGCTGATTTGGCAAAAAGATTAACTTTACTTTCATAATTAAAATTGTTTATGAATAAATTAGTAAATAAAATTCAACTATACATTTAATTCCTTTTGCTGAACATTTGGAATTAAAAGAAGTAAGTAATATATCAGTAGTGTGATCTATGCATATTTACTTGAAACAAATTGGTGTTACATTTTGTATTGATAACGATGTTTGTACGCTTTAATTTATTTTTCGAATCCCTTTTATGGGTTCTATTACATATTATGGGACGATTGTCCGAAAATATTTTCATCTCAATAACGATATATTTTAGAGTTTTTTGGGTATTTCAGTTATTTTCGTAAATAAACCTTATATGGAAGCCATGGCTAATTATGGACTGATCTTCACAAAATTCAATAATAAAATATTTACATACGTCTATGCGTTTTGTTATGTAAACAGGACGTTTTGGTCGAATTTTTACATTTAATAGATACAAAATGTTGCAATAGTACACTGAATTTTACCCTTTTGCAGATAGTCAACCAATAAAATTCCTTTAAAGTCCCAAAAAACCGCTGTCATAACATTACCAGCCGATTGAATTGTTTTTGCCTTCTTTGGGACACTTCCTCCAGCTTCAGTCTGTTCTTTTGTCTCTTGTATTGTTCTTTTGTCTCTGGTGTATAGTGGTGAATCCATGTCTCATCCACAGTTATGAAACGACGCTTAAAATCCATATCATTATGAATTTCTTGTCCCGATAAACCTTTTTTATTTAAATATTTAATGACACTCGTGGTTCTAATTTTTCCATTGTAAAAAAATCGCGGATGCATCTTTTTTGAACACCTGGGTATGCAATAAATAATAATCTGCATAAATTGTTATTAAATCCATATTTCATGTTCTCTTTATGCCGACCATTGCTCGAAGTAATTGAAAAATTCAAAATGTGTCAATAAGATCACAAACATCGTTTTCAATGTAACATTCTCAGGGCATTAAACTTTTCATAAATTTTTGCACTTTTTAAAATGTTCAAGCTCAATGAAACGTAATCAATCCTAGTAACAACATAAGAGGCCCTAAGTCAAGAAACTCATTAAAAAAATTATTTTTTTTTTCTTTTTGTTTAAATTAATTAAAATGATGATTTTTTTATAATCAAGATTTTTTTTGTGCAAAATCAACAATAAATTTAGAATGGGTCAAGGTTGTAAAATCACGCAACAACTAAAAAACTAAATTGCAATTAAAGTGTTTGTAAAATAAAAGCAAACAGAAAACATTTCCGGTTAATTAAGAAACTTATGAAATTCGAAGCAGCTGTAGTGTATTGCTATCGAACCGATCATTGCCAATCCTTATGGTGGTGGGTGTAGATGCTCAAAAAACCATTATCATTTTAATAAAATTAACTCTGTGTTTTGCGTCATGAATGCAAATTATATACATATGTAAATGTGTGTTCCTATTTTTACCTGAGATTAGACTATTTACCATACTCTGCCTTCTTGTCTGGGCGGAAATTATATTTTTAATAAAGACTTTAGTAATAAATAAAGTAAAACTAAAAAAATATTAATGTTTTGTATTTGTTTTTCTATTTAAATCAAATTAATAGCTACAAATAATTGTATAACAAATCAGATGACAGCTTGTCTCTTACTTAGTCATTTATTAAAATAGTTTATGACATTATCATTCACGTGCTTGTACAGTGATTAAATAAAAAAGCTAATCACGAGATTTGTTATTCAACTGTGTGTTTTTAATTGCTAAGGGTGAGAGAGGGTGGTGTGTTAAGAAAGTTTAGTACATGATTAAATGGTATTTATGATCGTGATTTAGATTTTGAAAAGTATATTTGCAGTTGATACTGCAGGACAATAAATCGGTTTAAAATACAAATTATTCTACTACGGTCTCAGATTAAGAAGTTTAACTAAAATTAAACATTTGTTTTAAAATCAAAATACCACTCCCATTTGAAATTAACAATAACTTCATAAATTAGTACTTGTGAGAAATCTTAACAACAAATAACTAAATCTCTATAAGATTAAATATCCGCCCAATTCCTCAGTAGGATGTTAATTTTCGAAATCCTTTTCTGGCGCATAAAATACTTACCCAAGAATGCTACAAAGTCTTAAAGTCCTTACCACGCTATCGAATTGGGAATGTTGCTTTATTCCCAGCAAAAACTTTACTTACATTCTTAATTTTAACGACTTCCAGAATTCATTATTTCGTAGCTTTATTCGCCACTTTTTGTATTACTAATTATATATTAAATAATTACTTATATATATATAAATATATGTATGTATGTATGTATATATCTTAAAAAGATCATAATTATAAAATTCAAAAAATTTACTTCAAATAAATAGATTTAGAGGTTAGAGAGTTAGTCTGCTTTCACACGTTTCAATTCTGACTCTTCAAGGCAAGTTTTTTTAGTTGAGAAGGGAAAAGAGAATAAAAGGGGTACATACTTGAAGTTACTAGTCAATTTTCTAAACAGAATTTAGCAAAAACTGGGCAGCTAACACTGAAATGTGTGAAAGAGCACTCTTTATTAATATACAATAAGTTGCCTCAATATTTATTAAGTTTGTTTAATTATTTTATAATATTTTGTTCTAATACGTCTACAACTATACATTTTTATAAAACTTTTAAGTATAAAAATAAGTTATTAATTTTTTGGTTAAAAGTGGCAAAATTATAATGAATTACTTTTGGGGCATCTCGAACAAAAATAAGTACTTTTTCTAGTAGATTTGTAAGCAGTCTGTCTGGTCGACAATTTCCTAATACTTTTTAACTTAATTTGTAAGTAAAGTTTTTGCTTGGTTCCAATTTCAATTAAATTTTGAATTTAACAAAATAAATTTGAAGTGGTGAATTGTTAGAAGTCTTATTTGTTCTAAATTGTTCTCTTTAAGAGGACGTATAAAATACCTGTATTTTGATCCATTGTTTTGAATAGCATAATTTTTACCGATTGGGCCAAATATCTCAATGATTCGAACTGAATGTATAGGAAACAGTTGCAGAATACTTACCCTTACATCTTTTCCTACAGGATTTGAAACTCCAGTCGCACTTATTGGGTTGGGTTATCTATCGATGTTCAGCTCTGGAGAAATCATAAATCATGCATGCTTGAAAATAAACAAAGTATGACTTTAATTTGTCTGATCGGAGCTTCTGATCCAGTGATTTCCCAAGGATGTATCGAATACATTCCATCAATACTACTACTTCTTCCGGATTTGTAAGGAAGGACAACTCGCCGCCATGTATGTGTCTTATGTATAATAAAAGTGCAACAACACCTAACATTCTCCGTTTTATGGATTATGATCTCTATATGATGCCGATACACTCCAATATTTATGGAGAATTTGTGTGTACATGAAGGTTGGCTTGAAATTTCACATCGTTAAAGATCTATGTTTCGGTATATTACGAAATCTGATCAAGTTGAGTGATGGAATCAAATGTCATTTTTCCAACTACTGCTAACAAAACCAACCTTCCTTTTTTAGAATTGTCATTCCTGAAATGAAAACAAACCGACTAATTTCTCAACAAAATTACTGAGCAGTTCATCATCATCAGAAACATTTGAGTTTCAGGCACAGAGATACCTTCCTTAAAAATCTCATTTATGAGTATAAAAATAAACCTTGTCTGTCGCTTACTTCTCAACGATATGACTGAGCAGTTCGCCATCATCAAAATCATGGGGGACACAGGGAAATACACTTGATTGTTAGGGCTTAACTAATAAATTAGCTAAAGATATTAAAGAGCTGATACTAGACACCTGACAACTGTAACCACATCTAAATTTTAAGAATCTCTAATGGCTAAATTCACAGTCTTTAGTTAGCTAATGGCAAAGGCTTAACTAATGATTCTTTATTCGCAATGCTTAGTTTGCCATAAGAATACCAAGTAATAGTTAAACAATAGCTAGTATTTTAGTTTACCAATGGTTAACTAATGACCGAGAATTCGGCCATAAGAGATATTTTTCCTTATTGATTGGTATTGATAATTCGACTGTGACTGTGCATGTATTGTGTTATAAAGTGAATTAATAGCAATAAGTCTTGAAGAGCCATTATTTTGTCCTTATAAGAACAAAGCCTAGGCAGAATTACGAAGATAAATTTGTTTATGTGTGTTCGAAATGAATATTTTTGTGTGAAAATTGTATTTTATGATAACTTTCGTCGAATATTCTGATAGCTTTTATCGAAGAAAATATAACATCAAGAGCGGTCCACACCAGACAAATTCATATGCATTAAACGCTGTCTATGAGATATTAACGAAATTTTTATTTTTAAGGTTCTGCACCAGTTTCCCCAATTGACAACAATAAGTTTAGCGCATATAGCCGGTTGAATTTGAGCGATGGCATGTGTTATGCCTGTATCTGCGAGGTGAATTCGCATGATCTTGGTGACTATTTCACCTCCGCGAGATATAACCATAATCTCAAATCGTTCACACAAAGTGTCCATTTTAGCATTGATGTGTGACACGTACAACCGTTCTGCTAAAACGAAAGTGGCCTCACCAAAGTAATTTTAAAAGAAGCACGGGTCAATGACGGCAGTCATTCTTAATGCGAAACCAAGATTCAAGGACTACGGAAGTTCAAAATCTTATTCTGAAGTATGGTAGATCGTGCTATGAGATTTAGTTTATTTAAATATTCTTTGAACACTTCATTTCATAACCAATCACGCACCCATCCCTATTAATTATATTTTGAGAGCACATATTAAGTTATCAACAGAAGTGAAGAGCATTTCCATGCAAATCAAAATGTGGAACACGTGATTGCCATAAAAATCTATTCATATTTGTTTTTATTTTATATACATATGTATAAAAAGAAAAATCCTCTAAAATGATTAGAGGACAGGCCCCCTTTTTGATAAGTCACAAACGTTCATTTGTATTTAGATTATACTTATTAATATTAAAGATCCGCCTTCATTGCATTAAATTTGAGTTTTTTAATTAAATCATCATACTCAAAATCGAGTATTAAAGTTGGAGCAGGAATTTTGCATGGAACAAGTTCGCAACTAACCATATTAATAATCATTTTTGCTTGCCAATCCATTTTCTTTAACTAAATTTATTCTATACTAAAATAAATTCTATGATGTTTATCAATAATAATAATCTCCACGATTTGGATATTTAATTGCTCGATAGGTTTGAAACTTAGTTGTTCTTGTGGTACTTACTGGCGATCATTGTCGAATAGTGCATGATTTTGCTTTATTAAACGTAGTACACCTAATTCTGTTTTTACACGGGAATTGGTTCCAGTAAACTTCGTGCAAACAAAACCGTGTAAAAAAAGACTTTGATCGTATGAAAAATAGACGATTGGTTCCTTATCTCTAAAACCTATTGAAATTAGTGAAAAACAAGGATTTTTTAAGAACAACTATTCAGGTTTATAATATTAAATCACATACACAATGTGTTTTTACACAAGAATAGTTATTAAAGAAAAAAAGATACGCGCTCTAAGCTTAAAAGTAATGTAAACAATGTATGTACCTATGACAAGTTCATTTGATTGTATGCACTAAAAGGGAATTCCTCTAAATTTGTGCTATTTATATTTGCTCTGACCAATAAATTTTCTTGTATCCACAAAAAGCCAAATCCTCTAAATTTCTGATATGAACATATTTCGCAAAAATTAAATTTAACAAAAATGGAATAAAATCGTTTATTTGTTTATTTTCAAACCGTGTAAAAACAGAATTAGGTGTAGTTTCATTGCATGTTAGTTATTTATCTACATACGTATATCACATTTTTGTATGATTTTTGTTTAGGATCTGTGCAAGGCGTATTAATAAGGTATATGCGATACGGCAACAAATACCACAAAGTATAAGTCCCCGTTTACACAGTCGAACATTTGGAAGAAAAACATTTAGCTTGGAAGAATATTACGGGTGGGGAAGAGAGAATCAATTTTGTGTTCGGTACTCGGTGAACATGCTTTGTTGACATTTTCATTGCTGGAATTTACTACAAATTATTACACAGCACGAATAAGAGAAATGTCAAAATGAAATGTGTGTTCGACAGTGTGACCGCGAATGAAAAAAAAAACAAAAGATAATTCCAGATGTTTTTTCTTCCAAATGTTTGGCTGTGTAAACGGGGACTAACAAATACAAATTTGCCTACCTACAAAAACTATAACTGGCAAAAAGAACAGCTGATTGCCACCCGCGGCCGCATGCCGTTTACATTGGCCTTCCACTTATACATAGTGTTTCAAATTGTAGTCAAGAAAACAGCTGATAGATTTCAATTTTAAAAACTAATTTTTTTGGTTTTTCTTTACAAACATTCTGGCCTCATAATTGTTTGTGTTGTTCCTCTTTAATAATAATAATAGTAATAATAATCCACCAAATTAAATTGCACTTATTAAAGTAAATATGTTCGTTGTATATGTATGTGTTTTCTTGAAGACATTTTGAAAATCAATTGCTTTAAATTTGCGTGCTGGCTACGTCACACATTTCACTCACCATACCTATGCAACGAACCGTCGTCCATATTGTGTTTAGAGCTAGTTTCAAGCAAATTCATTTCAAACACAGGGTAACTAATATAAAGTGAAATTGTGTCATAAGGTTCTTGTCTATACTAAGTGAGAACACATAGCAACACCCACTAGTATTTGAATAACTTTTCATAACCAACATGCAAAAAGTAAACGGTTTCAATATGAACTAATCTTTGGCATTTGTTTTTGTCTGCTCTTCTAAACAAACCAATTTTCTTGCATTGCACTTGACACTTGTGTAAAAATGTCACTATTGTATCTGACATCTATGAATTAAATACAACAACAATAAAATAAGGAATATATAATATGTACAAGAAGACAAAAAAAAGAAGAACCAATACGAAAAAGAAAAATTTCAGTAAAAACATTTTAAGAGACAAATAGAAAAAAAAAACAAAGTGCAATAAATCTAAATAAAATGTAGATTATTTAAAACGAACATCATACTAAAGGCCAGTCAAAAAAAGAAGAAAACATAATTATTTTCTGCTTATTCATGTAAATGCTGAAAACTTATATCTACATACATATGTATATATGTACTTAATTAGCAGTCACTTGATTTGAAGAAGATTAAACAAGATTCATTTGACATAAGGTGAAAATTTGGTACAAGTAATAGAACTTACGACGTGATTTTTTGTATATACTTGTAACAAATTGGCAGACATGGCCACAATGCAATTGGAATTTTCACAAGCCATGTCGGATTTTAAAACCATGTTTCCCGATATGGACCGAGAGGTTATCGAGGCCGTCTTAAGGGCCAATCAGGGGGCAGTAGATGCCACCATTGATCAACTGTTGCAAATGTCCACAGATAATCAGGTGAGTGTGAAAGAAATTTGTATTTTTCTTAAGGAAATTAGCATATTATTTGTTCTTGAAAAATTTTAAAGAATGAAAAGCTACGCAATGAATTGGATGACACTGTTTCACCCCAAAAGAGTCTGATTAACTTGTGTGACAACGATGTGCCAGAAACAAAAGACAAACAACAGCCTGCTACTGCTCAACTTATCGATGTGTCCGATGAGTTAGATGGTGTTAAAGCAGTTGCTAACAGTGCAGATAGATCTGTTAATATCACCTCAGTGCTGCTAAGTCTCAATTCTAATTCATCCAGTCACAGTACTGGAGCTTCTCCTAAAGTCAGACCACCTCAACTACAAAATAAAACAGCCCCACAAAGCTCTAGTAGCACCCCCAAAAGAATGACACGCATACATCATGTCACAAACAAACGTTGGATTCCACCAATCCTGTTACCCTTACCCTTAGGATTTCTACGCCTAAATTCTGTTAATACAGGCATAAATACCATTGCTCTGCCCAACGATGCCAATCGTGACTTCGATTTACCCGACGAACAGTTCGCCATGATGCTGCAAAACGAAGAGTTTATGAATCAATTGCGCTGGAACCAGGAGTTCATGAATGCTTTGGAAAAAGAACAAACGGGCAAGGGTAAAAGTGGTGAGGGTGATGCTGACTTCAAAGAACGTCTCAAACATATGGGTAAGGTATCACGCAAGAAATTCTTACAAATGGCCCGTGTATTCACCTGGCAGCGTAACAAAAAGACCACAACAGCCAAACAAATCGATTCGTTGCCTCTGAAAGAAGAGCCCAGTGATGATGAGGATCATCATCAACATACTAAAAATGATAATACTGAACAAACTCATATGCAAAGTCAGCAACGCAAGTAAGTTTTAGTAAATTTCATAGTACTCATAGTTGTAAAAGTAATGAATATAAACCCACAAGAATATAACAAAATAAAATCTCATAATTATTATTCAACGAAAAACAGAAATCTCCCCGTAATGCAAAAACAAAATTAGATAAAATATGAATTTTATTAAATAAGAGTGTAGATTTAAACTAAATTATATACATACAACCTTTTAGTTCTTTTTATCTTACATATATTGTTTTTTTTCGTGAGTTTTTTTTATTGCCTAAAGACACACATTAGAATTCTAAAAATCTTTTATTTTCTACTTTACAGTTTTGATTTTGTTTGTTATTAAAATTTTAAGGTTAAATTACAGTTATGCAACTGGCTCTAGACAGCTAAATTTTTCTGTTTAAAAATCCAATTTTAGTGATTTTTAATTTCTTAACGACCAGGAATCTGTTTAATAACAAATGTTGTTAAAAAATTAAAAGAAAAACTCCATCCTTATATTGTATATAAGGATATTTACTTAATTACTATGCTTCATTAAGTTCAATGTTAAGTGCAATATCAAATTAGCTTTAAAATAAGAAATCTCTATATTACTATTGTATTTAAAAAAAAAACAAACTCCATTTGTTGTCAATTTAATTTGTTTTGTAAAGTATTTAATAAATAAAATATGTGTTTTTCTTAACTTACATTTTTTAACGAGTTGGGTTTGAATTCAAATAAAACCTTTAAGTTATATTATGATTTGTTTATTGTTTTATTTTTTAATAGAATATTAAATTGCTATAGTTTATTTTATATAAAATGTTTTATTATTTTAATAATGTGATATGTTTATTCCAAATTATTTTATTGTGTATACATAACAAATACATATATACTTGTAAATTTATTTTTTAATTTGTTTATATTTTTAAGTAATTGAGATGAAATGTTATATGTATTTATTAAAGCAAACTATGTATGTATAATCTTCTTAGGATATACCTACTATACAAATATTTCTTAATACCTATGTACTTCTTAAAAACAACAAATAATAAAATACTTAAATGCAATTATAAACAAAAACTACAATTTTAATAATAATTCTTTTTTTTATAATACGTATAAAAAGTATGAACAGAAGATGTGTGTAGAGTTCAGCGTATAAATAAATTAAATTGAAATTATCAGTCTGTTTCTCGATGTCGAACGAATGTTTGTGCTTGCTTTCTAAGTAAATGAAATCAGATTTGGCTTAAGTTAACTCCATTTTCAGGGGTGGGATAACTGGATTTGTCTGTGAGCAAGAAGGTCTAAATCAACGGTGCATTTTTTAGGCTATAAGTAATTGTTGTGGTATCGAAAGACCAACTCTCCTTACTTTTGATTTTCGTTCGAGATTGAGAAACATATCTGGCTTTAATTTAAAATTTAGTATTAAAAGGATTTTGATTTATACTCTGTTTTTTTTTAAGTATGATAACCTTTTTTTAATGAAAATAATTATTAATCCGTAATATTTGCTACTGAACAATACAACTATTAAAATAAAAAATTGTATACTTAAAACAAAAATTAGATTGATTATAAAATTATACTTGTATATTACATAAATTTAAAAAAGAAAGAATCCTTAAACTTATTACTAAATGCGAGTTTTCTTAATAAACAGATTTTAAATTTTAAATAAATTTTACTGAAAGCAACTAATTAATGTTAACCTATAAATTTTACCTTAATCTGTTTAGTAAGTAAACTTACAAAATATATACAGTGTATAGCAAAACTATTTTACCTAATCATTTTTAGGAGAAATTTGTTTTTCAGTTATACATAAAATTGTAAAAATCAAGTAAATTTTTTTTTTGGCAATTTAAAATAGATATTATGTAGAATAGAAAGCCCCTAAAGATACTTTAAAAAGTATTAATTTTTATTTAGTTGTGGTTGAATTTTATTAATTGGCATCATAATTTGCATATCGCAAAAGAATTTTGCTTTGTTTTGATTTCTGTTTATCAGTATTTCTGGTATTTTTTTAATTTTTAGTGGCATTTTTTTTTATTTATTTTGTTAAAACGATACGTGTTATATATATTGTAATTGTTATTAGTAAAGCTAGATTTACACGATTGAAATTTTCTTCAAAATGCTTCAAACTCGTGTAAACAGTAAAAATTCTTTAAAATTTATTTATTTAATAGTTATTAGTAGTTAATGCTTCAAATTTTGAAGAAAATTTCAATCAAATATAGCTTAATAATTTTTTCCTTATTACCCTGGATTATAAAAATCTTTGTGTTAATTAAAATAATTAAACATTTCCGAGAAAAAATATATTATACTCTTCGATTTATATGGGGCTCAGATGCGAGCATTGAGGAGGTTTTGACAAGTTTTTTTATTTTAGCGATTTGCTTTTGCAATTGGCCAATATCTATGGTGGCTCATAATATCATCAGCACATACAAGATTACCAACTCCATTAGCAGAAATGCAGCAACATATCACCCTATAACCACCATCATAATTCACCGTGGATTTTCTATTATTATACTTAAGGCTTTATTTGGCTTACAATAGATCCTTTCGCCATAGAATATAAATTATTGCCGACAGGCAAAATTTGTATTTTTATGGATCTCAGCAAATAATAACCTCATCAATCAGTTAATTTAAAAAACATTTCTTTTTAATCTTGCCAGACGACCGTATACATTATCAAAAACGATTATTAAATTTAACAAACGTTTATTAAGACAGATTTGCATATAAAAATTTGCTTAATAAACGTTTGTTAAATTTAATAATCGTTTTTGAATAAGGGGGTATGTTTTTATGGCTCTCAGCACATTGTGTATTTTTTCGATATTTACATTGATATATAGTGTTCTTAGCTGGCCATTAATATATGGTCTGGGATAAATGCAAATTTAAGCGATTTTCCATGGGCATTAGTTCATTCCTGCCCTGCATTCAATGATTTTGGACAACCATTCCGTGCTAAATTTTAAATGATTCCGCCACTATAGACCAATTTTGTTAATTGTTAATTGCTTAACATCTACTAAACACAAAACAAATGTTTTTAATTTATTTGGAAATGTTAAATTATTTTCCTTCGGTCTTTTTAACGCAAAGATCTTCATACCTGAGCACAATAAGGACAAAATTATTACTAATAACAATTGAAAAATACATAGCACGTATCCTTTTAACCCTTCTTTGCATGATGATGGAAACTTCCATTATATTGTTTTTTTGTTACATTTATACTATAAAGGTGGATTCAACCATTCATTCCGAACAAAATATTTGTTAGGACAAAGATTTTTTCATATGAAGTTTGACGCCTCTCGTTTTAAGAGAGAAAATATTCATATGAAAAAAACTTTGTCCGAACAAATTTTTTTTCAGAACGAAGGGAGAATCCACCTTAAATACATACATGTATACTAAAAAAAAAATTTATGCATTTTTCCTTTAATTTTGAACATGAATTATATCACCTTGATTTATTTCACAAATAAAAAAAAATCATGCAAAAAAGGGTTAACAAACAACTTTAAAAAATTCCAATAACAAATAAAAAAAGCCAAAAAAATCAACAGCCATTTTCAAATGCAAATTACTTTAATGAGCTGGAATTTGTAATGCAAATTAATAAAGTGCAACAACTAAACAAATTACAAATTACAATTTTTTTTTTGGATTTTCCCAAGAAAAACTATTTTTATCTGTGTTTACAATATTATGTTTGAACGAAAAACAAATTTCTCTTGCAAATGAATTGACAATATAGTTGTGTGATACACTGTATATTAGAATAGAATATATTTCTTATGCACTTTTTATCTAATCGCAAAAGCAAAAATGTCTGCCCAAAAATAACAGTAGTTTGTAATATAAAAAATGATATACATATATTATATAAGAATTAGATTTCATGGCATTTAATCGAACTTATGTGTTTAATATTTTAACAAAGCGGTAAAGTACTTGCATACAGTCACTCCAAGTCAAATTCGGACACCACTGTAAATTAAATATATTTGAAAAAAATACCGTTTTTTTTAAATAAACAGAAAATTTTAAACTAAATTTTAATTGAACATATACTCATATTTAGCTATTGAAAGCATAAAACAAAATTATAATTTATTACTGCCGTATTTATAAAGAATTAAAGTAGACTTCAAATGTACTTTAAGAAAATTTTGTCTAAAAGCACACTTCAAGCCTACTTTATTTTTTTTATAAATATGTACATTATTCATTAATAATAAGAAAAATAAAAATACTTCAGTTGTTATAAAAATGTTGCACAAGCCAAACTCGGTAATCTCCAAAAATTGCTTCTTTTAGTTCTTAAGGTTTAATAATTAATATTTTGTGTGCAATCCTTTGCTTTTTTAAAACTAATTGGAGCCCCTTAGGGATTGATTACAGTAGCTTTCAGCAAAAGCTTGGTGGTATTTTTTTTCCATTCTTCGATTAAAACTTTTTTTAGCTCAGTTTTGCTAAAATTTTGCGCTCCGAAACTTTTTTCAGGTAGATTTATATCAGGACTCTGTAGGGGATTTCTATAACATGAGGAACATTGTATAACAGCCAGGATCGTATTTTGTAGGCCTTATGTTTTGGGTTGTTGTCCTGATAAAAATAGCAGCCGTCATTAAGACCAAGTTTATCAACACTTTTCGAGGATTATATTTAAACATACATTTTGATCCATTATCCGATCAATAAAATACCCAGACCCAGACCATTCTGGACCACCCCCAAATTTTACAGTTGGTTTTAGGGTTTTCAAACGCACCTCTTAATTTCATTTCTCCAAACAATAAGCATCCCATCGTTTCCAAATACGTTGAGTTTACTTTCATCGGTATTAAACACGTTTTGGCAAAATGAAACGATTTTTTTTATTATTAATGAATAGTAAATTATAATTTTGTTTTAAACTTTCAATAGCTAAATATATGTTCAATTAAAATTTAGTTTAAAGTTTTCTTTTTTATTTTTGAAAACGGTAATTTTTTCAAATAAATTTAATTTACAGTGGTGTCCCACAATAATGCTAAATATTTTTTTTTTAAGTCATGACTAGAATTTGACGTGGTAGTAAAATAAATGATTAAGGGCAGAAATGTAGCCCTTACAGAGCCATGAACACCGGTACACAAAATGTTATGATCGGACTAAAAATAGCGACACAAAATACTAAAAGGGCGGTATTTGTAGGCGTAGCAGAAAAATAAAAAAAAAATATTTCTGGAATTGTTTTTACATTATCTTTAATGCTAGCGGGTGACTGACACAACTTTTTTTGTATGGAAGGCGTACCACTCTACTGTACCCCTTATTTGGCCAAAAACAAAACTTATCTTTTTAATTCTACAAATTCTTTAACGAGGTCATTAAACAATTATACATGCATACCAACATAAGGAGTGTTAATGAAATAAAAAGTACACACTTTTTTTATTATTGTTACTTTATTTAGATAGTGTTTGTTTTTTTTTATATATATATTTTATGATCTATAATTTAGTTTATTGTTGGATGGTGGTTGTATGTATGTCAATGGATAACAAAATTTAAAGCATTAAACACACTCGCCACAGCAGGCTACCGACTACAATATGTCAAAAATAATATACACACGTTTATATGTGAATGATTATTTTGCCCTGTTGTTGTCAAATAACTAAATATCCGATATCTAAATAATGCAAAACAATATAAAATAATTACTTGGAACTAACAATGTGGAATAAAACTTAATTTAAAACAGTTTTTCTTATACATATTATAAAATTGTTTATATTAGTACAAATTATATACTTAAATTTAATATTAATTTCCCAAAATATTATTTTCCCTTTTTCTTGAGTAGCAACGACTTTTTTATTTGTTTACAAAAAACTAATTTCAAAAAATCGCATTTACGTCAAATAATTTTATTCTAAGAGAGAACGGTTAAACCTTACGAATATTTTTTTTTCAATCATAATATAATATATAAACTGTTCTCATATTTTATAGATTTGCAAGTTTTTGATACCAGCATTTATAAAGAAAACTCAATTTCATATTCCATCTGGAAACAACTTTTTAACCACAAAGGAGAAATTTAATTATTAATAAATAAATAAAACCTCCAATTACTTACATATAATATAGCGTAAATAAATTACATAATATATTAATAAAATAATCATATCGTTATAAATTATTTACACGCCTATCTTGTGGCCTAATTAATAGTCTCATTTTATAAGACGCAAAAGATTTGAAACTTCAATAGTTTCAAACGTTTCGCTTTACAAAATAACCTACATACAGACTTATATAATAATTAAATAATTGAAAGTTAATGTTTCCATGATGCAATTAAATGAATTACCAAAGAAACTTCTTTAAAAATAAATACATACACGTGTATTATAAATATACATACATACATAGATACTTACATATACATATTTAAAATTTTAAGATTTATAAAATAAAACAAAAATATATAATATAAATGCTAAATAAAATTAATTAAACATTCATTAACATACATATAAAAGTAAATTAAAATTGAAAACAAATAAAATATATTTAAATTAATAAATAAAAATGAAAATAAAATAAATGAAGTAATAACCATACAAATGTTAAATTAATTGTGCATTTTTTACGAGTTGAATGGAATAAGTAAGTTATTTGAATCCTACGGATTAGTTATAGGTATTACTTAAAAATGCCGATTTTTAATTTTTTTTTTTTTTGCTTTTATTGTGAAACAATTGTCAATATGAATTTATTATACTATTATTTATTATACTATACTATGACCTTTTACATCATTCTGGCAACATATTGTTTCCGCGCCAAAAGAACTGCTCATCTTTTGAGGCCAAAAACGAATCAAGCCAATTCCGGACTCTGTTATGAAGTGCAGCATCGATCGAAACAAATAATAGTCGGACGGGTCAATATCTAGCCTGTAGAGAGGGCGAGACAAAACTTCCCAACTACTTCTTTCTAAATAGTTTTTAACAATACATGGCCGTACGTTGTCCGTTTTCATGTCTAGCCGTATATTCTGGATGTTTTTCGGCCAACTCCAAATGATTTAGGGAGGTTATTGTGTATTTCGATTCGAAAGCAAACATTTTCGAAATACAACGTATAAAGTATACAAATTCGAACAATTTTTTTTTCTTCCCAGTTGCATTTGATACAGCTTCCTTGTGATTCTCTGGCCAGATTTCAGCACTTCATAATAAATAGAATCCATGGATGTTTATGTAGGTTAATGAGTTTTCAAGAATAGTCCTCATAAGGGAGGGCCAAACATCATGCAATTCTGTACGATGATTTATATGTATATGTGAATTGTTTGTATTGAATATAAAGGTAATAATGATTTTTATAAGAGATTTAAGTAGTTTTTCGAAGTGGACTTTATATGGGGGCTACGGTCAAATAAGAATCCATCATCATCATATTGATAGTAAAGAATTTTGTATATGTATCAACTATTTGTGTTAAATTCCAACTTAATAGTGTTTCCTTAAAGAGATTTATGAGCATTTAAATGATTTTCGGAACTGGGGGCTATGGTAACATGAAATTTAGTAAGACGACATAAATGTGCAATTGCTTGTTTTTGTTGAATTTCAACTTGATAGTGATTTTTATAAACGATTTATGCCCATATAAGTGATTTTCGGAAGTGGTCTTTATATTGGGGCTATGACAAAATGTGGACCGATACAAAGAAAACATCGTTTTGAGATTTCACTTTGCATGAAACTTATTATTACAGAATTTTGTATGGATACGGCTTTTCTATAGACATTTATGTACCATAAAGCCATAATCCGGGAAGACATTTGTATGGGGGCTATGAAAAATCGTATACTGGATCCTACCATTTTCAACAGGACCTAACCTTCTATAATAAAAATAAAGTGTGCAAAATTTCATGATATTATCTTTAATATATTTAAAGAAAATAGCAAAAGATACCTGAAAATGATCGAGGTAGTCTGAAACTTTTATCTATAACTCGGATCCTACTGGACCGATTATACCCATATGCAATACCAAACATTGCGTTAGATTAAATAATGTTTGGTAAAAAGACAGACGGACATGGCTAGAACGTCTTAGGACCCAGAATATATAGACTTCTTGGCTCTACGATCATTATTACGATGTGTTACAAACGGAATGACAAACGTAATAAACCCCCATTCTTTTTGGTGGTGGGTATAAAAAAAAGCTATATCATAATTTACACTTGACATATTACCCAACGCACATAAATCATATTATGTTATTAACGTATGTAAGTAAAAATTCCAATTTATTTATGTTTATTTATGTATATATGTACATACATATATTCATTCTTTATTGCACTAAACAAATTTCCGCTTTTATATAGTATATATACATATACGAGTAAGTATATCTAACATATGTATATATACATATTTCCGTTAAATAATACAAGCAGAAATACTAACGAATCAACTTTTAACATGGACATCTTCCGCATTAACAATTATCATACCACACATTCAATCGAGTACAAACTTTGATAGATACTCACTGGCGGCACTCACACTAGTGACAACAGCAACAAGCGAAATGTGTGTACGTGCTACTTGCTGTTGTTGTAAAAATTTTATTTCACTTTTATATGTATGTACATACATACATATATTGTTGTAAACAAACAAACATACTCAATAAATATGAAATTGTGTACAATAAAATATTGAAAATGAAGAAAGACAAAAATTGCAACATTTAAGTCTAAAGCTGCAATGAGCCCATAACTACAAAACATAAATAATTAAAGACCAATTTAACAGTGTTTTTAAGTATGTACATTTGACGCCTCTGTTGTCTACAGATTACATATTGTTTAGGGCAAACCATATAGTTTCAAACAAAATAGGTATAGAATTTATATAAAAAAATTATTTTTAAGTACCTATAGATACATGAGAAATTAGTTTCACTTATTTTACATTCAATTCCAAAACTACATCTTACCTGCAGACTTATTACTCCTTGACTTCCTCGGTAATTTAGCCATGTACAGACTTAGTCAGCATATTGTCAGTATTAATGTAAAACCTGCGTCATTTTATTTCTGACACTAAAACTTAAGCACTTAATTCCAGTATAACTGGAGCACTCTAATCAATTAAAGAACTATAAGAATAAAATAAAATTTCCCAAATAATTAATTTCACACTTCAAAGCTGGTATTAGTCGCATATTAAATAAGCTAAACTAATAATTAAACTATAGGTAATACATATATAATAACCAGCTTCAACAGGCATGTTCTGAAAATCACTTTTTCGTAAAGTGATTTGAAATCACTGAAAAGGTGTTCTGTGTATAAAAATTATTGAAATCTCGTGATTTAAAACTGGTCACCTAACAGACTAATGATTTCAAATCACTTTGAGTTTTTCAAGCACTTTTCATTGAACTCTTGTAATAAAATTATCACAAACACTTAAAATCATTTGTTCTTTATTTGTTTTTGAAATAAAAATTACTATTTTACACAGAAAAAAACTTAAAATTTACAAATTTAGCAAGACGTTGTATTTTTTGCAGACCATTTTTTTAGATTTCTTCACATTTTTCATAATTTACTTTTTAGTAGTCAGCTGATATTGTTGATCAAAATATATGTATGTATGTATGTACGGCATTTTGGTTGCCAGAGTGACAAAGTTTTAAAATCGTATGGCATATGACTGATTTATTAAATTAAATTATACATTAAAATGAAAAATTTATTAAAATTGTTGAAAAAAATTAAAGTAGTCAAGAAATATGTACAAAGAAAATCAGTTGTTAGCTCGTGATTTAGAACAATCAAAATCATTACTGAAAATTAAAAATCTCATGATTTTCAGAACACCAAATTATTCCTCCCGTGATTTCAGAACATACCTAATAGTGTTATTTTCTAAAAAAAAATCCTTTTTAATGTCTTATTATTTTTTTAGTATATTCCTTCACAAAACTTTCTAGCTCCCCAAATAACTAGAAAGTTGAAATTCACAGTTAAGGATTAGAAATAAAGGATAATTTACTTAGCAGATAAAATATAGTGTGTGGCGGGTAAATCGTTTCCAAAAAGACTGATGAATGAATCTATTCTTAGGCCAATTGCTTGTGAAACAAATCTACCATAGACGTTTCTAATATTAGATACCGATCTTTGCTAACATTTTGCCAACGAGCAAAGATAATGATTTCAACTAAAAGTTACTAAGTTTTTGAGATGAACCTATGCTGGTCAATTTTATGAAGCAGGCGATAATTAGAGGGAATTCACAAGCTGCGACTTTGCTCCTGCGACTCGAGTTTATAGAGGAAATACGTAGTGGAGAGTACGGGGTAGCTAGAGTTGCAGGTTTTGTGAAACGAAGCGACAAATTTGACATTTCTTCTTTTCACTTGTATTATTTTTAATTCATTTACCAGCATGGTTGCCACGATGACATTTCATTTTATGGGATTACAGAATATTTTTGGCAACACTGCGAATAAATAACTGTAAATTAAAAAGAAAACAAAGCGTTGAGTTAATTTTAAATAAATAAATACTATGTGGTCAAAAAATTTAATAGTGAAATATCAGGAATATGAATACCTGTGTACATTATGTACTAGTTCCCATATGGCAAAACATCTGCGAATTAGCGAAATAGGAGAAGTGAACAATTAAATGTCAAAATGTCGCAAGAATGGTGCAACAAATATTTCATCATGTGAACAGGCGATGAATTTAGAAGGGACACCAAAAAAGAACGTCAGCAGAATCGCGGCGACAAATCGGAGCATGTGACCCATGATTCATTACATATTATTTCATATCCGATTTTTAATAGATTTCGGAGTAATTAAAGTAAATATGTAATCGGTTACAGATAATATAAAAGATAGGCTAATTTAAAGTTAGTAAATACAGTGGTGGACATGAGATTAGCACACTTCATATATGCTGTTTTCATATTTTTAACATGTTTTTCTTTTATATGATTATAATTGTTAAGTGCAATTTTGTTCATTGGTGTACCCAATACTGCGATTAATATTTTTTTTATTTGTGGTTAATTGCAATTAATAAGCAATTTGAGCTGGACAATAACTTAGAACATGAAAGAAATTCATATATTTTGTTAGTTTTTCGCGGTTAGTTTGTAGGAATTAATAAGTTATGAAAATATTTTTTGAAACAATATATTAAGAGTCCCAAAAAACATGGCTAAAGATAAGTGGTGCACAGAGGAACAGCCTTACGTTATTTACCAGATAAACTGCAGAGGTAGCAACATTGGAGAGATTACATATAATTTGCTTAAGAAAGATGGTATACAACCCATTAGGCCATATTTGAACCTATTGGACATATTAAAATATTATACACGCTCTAAGACGTAGCTAAACAGCCTGTAAAGAAAACTCTTTAATTTACAGAGCCTCAGTGGCAGTCCCAAATCAAAAAGATCTTTCAACAAAATTCAGTATTGACGTTTTCTATAGAACTAGAAGAGGTAAACTCAATGAAAAAAACTTGCATTGTTTAGCATAAGCCACATGTTTGAAATAAGATCATATAGTAACAGATTTCTTTTGCCCATGAGCAGTTAGAAAAACTAATAATTATGTGGAAGAATATCCTCTGGAGCGATCAATCAAAATTTTGTAGGCCCGGATGTGATGGAGAAAGATACGTATGGCGTCCTTCAAACATGCAGAACAATTCAAAGTATACTTTTAAAACCATAAACCATGCTGGTGGGAATATCATGATATGGACAGTGTTTTCTGGGCAAGGTGTTGGTCGTATACATAAAGTCAATGGTCGAAGCATACTTTTAAATGTATATACATACATATGTAGGTACAATGATTCCATTAAATAAATGATCCCGATTTGTGGTAGGAACCCCAAAATGCTTGGTAAGCAATTCTTAAAAATCGCCGTATGGCTCTGGTGGTAAGTATGCCCAGTAAATGTGCAGCAGTTATTAAAAACAAAGGATATTCTGCTAAATATTAGAATTTTTTTGTTTGTTGTTTTGATCCTTTTCGTTTTTCTGTTTTTTGGTTTTTGTGAATAAAATTGTTATTTATTGCTAAATTAATGTCCAGAGTTTTTATTGGGGTAGTTGTATTCTGGAAATAAAAGCACCGAGATTGAATCTAAGGATGACATGTAACACGTTTAAAAAGTAAATGGTTTTAAAAAATAACAAACAACAGAAAATATTTGCTTTTATTGGCAACAAATACCAGCACTGTACATGTCCACCACTGTACATTGGCTGCCAAATGATGAAATGTTATGTATGTATGTATATATACTTGGGAAATATTAATTTTGAAAAACTTTGGAAGCATGAACTACTCACTCTGTGGTCATTTGAGCACCTCATGTTCTGAATAATGAAATTCGGAACATAGCAAAATCTGGGTGAAAATGGCCAGGTGGAAATTTGCCAGACTTTACAACAGTATCAAAAAATCTACGAATTTGTCTCAATAAAATGTAAATTACATCCTAACGATCAATATAATTAAATGTTTAAAAATGATTTCATGTATCATACGCTGGGTTCAATTTAAGCATATGTACTCTCTCCAATATATCTGTCAGTATCTCACGAATAAATTCTTCAATATTAGCTTGCAGTGCATCAACCGTTGCGGGCTTGTTCCTATAGACAGACATAGCCCCACAAAAAATAGTCTAAAGACGTTAAATCGCACGATCTAGGCGGTCAATTGACCGGCCACAAATGTGAAATAACTGTTCACCGAACTTGCCTCTTAATTGGATCATTGTTTCGTGTGCTGTGTGCCATGTAGCATCGTCTTGCTGAACATTGAACAGATATACATGCGCAGTGATCTGTTGAATATGTACGTTAGGAGGAAAACTATTTAGGCATTATAATTGGAAGAGTAAGTTTGGGAATCGTCTTGCTGAACATTGAACAGATCTACATGCGCAGAACACATTCAGTAAGGATCGTATAACGATTTTCGAATCAGTGATCTGTTGAATATGTACGTTAGGAGGATAACTATTTAGGCATTATAATTGGAAGAGTAAGTTTGGGAACTTTAATGAACCTCTGGTGATATCGAGCTTGCCACATTTTTATACAATTACATATGTATAATATTTTTATTTAGATTTTTCAGTAGTATGAATATATTTACGAAATATTTACTAATAATCTAAATGCATACGATACATCTAAGATACATACATAGGACATAGTAGGAATGTTGAAATATCTTATTTGTACTATGTACATATTCGTTCATTTGAACAAAACATAAAGCTTACCTTTAAACCGGAAACAGTTTGAAGAAAACATAAAGCTTACCTTTAAACCGGAAACAGCTGGTTACCAATCTTGATTTGTATCCACTATTATAAACTTCTTATTTTAAATGAATCAGTGAGTTTTAAACAGTTTTTTTTTTCTTCAAATGCATAAAAAATAAAACTTAAACATAAAAAAATTCTTTTCTTCCCTTGCTGCAGTTAAAAAAAGAAAATAATTTCAAATTTATCACATCTAAATTTCTAATTGTCGAAGACGTCAGTAGCATAAAATTCTAAACATAAAATTGTAGCGTACAAAAGACACAGCAACATACAAGTTTAATGTTCGATGTCTGTATTTTTTTTTTCGAATGAGTATATCAAAATCAACCCAGGTGGCATGTTGGGAATATTAATTTTAATCTAAAGTACATAATACAAATCAAAAAAATAAAAATAAAAAACAAATACATAATAATGCTTTTTTGTAGACATACCATACATACATATATATACATTTTGTTTTTCATTTCTTTCTTGAGTTCTTTTCGGGTTTACCTGTGGAATAATTGTGTAGCATAAGAATAATGGTTTGTATCTCTATTCTTGTAATCTAAGTGTGTACTCGTATACAAGTACATACACTCAAAAAAAAGACATGTACTAAATTTAATGAAAAAAATTCCTTAAAAATAGTTTAAAAAATTCCCTAAATTTGAGTAAAATTTAACTAAAATTAAGGAAATTTTATTAAAATGTTATAAAAATTACTAAATCTGAGTAAAAAAGCAAATAGTTCATAAACTTGAAATTAGTTTATTATTTTCTATAGATAAATTACTTGATTGTAGGAAAATATTATTAACCGCAAAATAATATTTACTAGAAATTAATAATTTTTTCCTAGACTTAAGGGAATTACATCATAAAATTAAGTAATTTTGCTTTTAGTTCAAAAAACTGAGTTCAGTAAATGGTTTACTCCAAAATAGTTCATAATTTATAATATACTTAAAACTTGTTAATGGTTTTCTTTGACATTAGTTAAAATTTTCCTAAATACTGAGAATTTTATATTGCATTTTAATACATATTTATTAAACTTCTACTTCGAGTTTATTGCTTACTAATTATTAAGAAATGCTTTCAAGAATCTAGTTCAGATAAATTAAGAAGCAAAGCAATATATTATTTCCTACCATTGAATAAAAGATGTCTTACTTCTTAAAAAGTAACAAACTGATATTTAGGAATATCTTCCTTAAAAAAAGTACAGATAAATTTTAAACAATTGTATAATTGAAAATCGTAACTGGTACAATTGTGCTTTGATTTTAGAACATAATTAACTAAATATTACTTAAAATGTAGAAAAAATATAGTAAAAATTTACTTGTATTTAGTATATATTTTCTTGAAACAGGTAAGTTAAATTCATAAACAAATAATGTAGATAATTTAAAAAATAATGAAAAATTTTACTAATTTGAAGTAAAAATTTCTTACAAAAATATTGAACATAGTCGTTTTCTTGAAAAAAAAATAGTTTTTGAAAACATTTTTATAAGTAAATATTTACTAAATTTTAGAAAATAATTTACTTAATTTTGAAATATTTTGAACTTAAACGTAGAACATTTTATAACAGATATGACAATACCAAACTTGAAATTAAGGTAATAAGTAATGCTAAAGTACTGGTTTTTACCTCTAAAAATGATGAACCTGTTTTTTTTTAAGTTTTAATAATATATTAATTAAGTACCAAACTATAATATATTAATTAAGTAACAAACAATTTACACATTTTCATTGATTTAATTTCTAATATTCGAAGTTTTATAAAAAATGTCTTTAATTATTTAATTATCAAATCTTCATTATTAAAATTCTACATAATATATTTAAAAGAGTTGACACTACTATTAATGTACCAAATACATATAAGGGTTATTTAAATGAAGAAGAGAGCGAGAGAAAGAGATCTATAAATAGTGCTGATAAATCTTACTATTTACATAGATACTTAAATAATCGTATCATATTATTTGGTTAATCAATGTAAAAACAACGCTCTTTTTATACATTATATAAATGCATAATATTGTTACAATTTGAACCAGGAGAAATTGTTTAAAATTGCATTTTTATTAATAAATCTTAACCATATATATATATTTATGTGATAACAAACTAAATAAATAAACCGAATACCTAAACTAAATACGATTAGGTAAATTGCAAAATTAAGCAGCACTTGCGTAATATTGGAATGTTGAAAGTAACTGTTTTAGTTATACAAAAAACACACATACCAGTTTTCTTTTGATTTTAGTTTTATTCTGAACGAGTTGTAGTTGAAAACAGTCGATTGAAATATAAAAATATAAACTGTGTATTAACACTTAAAATAAAATAAAAGTGAAAAATTAAAAATATAACAATTAAATTTTAAATACAATTATTAACAAAAATATAAAAAGGAAAGTGGTAAGTATTTATTGTCAACTATAGAATATGTACTATGTACATACATACATACATTGCCGTGTTTAAGTTATACAAGTGTCAATTTACAATATTAAAAAGTGAAAAGTTAATTACGTTAGTTTATGAAGAGTTAGTTTATATTCGTAACATTGTTTTTGTATTTATAAGCATATTTGTGCATGCACATTCTTTTTGATTATTTGTTGTTGCTTCATTTGTTAGTGTTTAAATGCGCCAACGTCGTCTGATGAATTGAAATGTTATAATAATGGAATCCGAAGACACTTTAAAATATGTATTAACACTACTCAAGGGAGATGAATTTTTGGAAATTTTTAAAGGTATTTTTTCTTGTTTTTATCATATTTTTAAAACGATGGCTAATAATTACATTTTGTTTTTTTTAGACCATAACATTGATACAAATGCATTAAAATATATGACACCAAACCGTTTAGATGTTATAGTTCCCAAACCATTATTCGGTGTAAGAATAATATTATTCGAGCATCACCTTAAAACATGGCAAAATGAGATGTCGTCGTCCTTTAATGATTCAAAACAATCATCAATAAACTCATAATTAGAACATGAAGAAGTATGTTTATTTTTCGGTCTTTTTCTAATATATTTACAAAATTTATCCGAAATAGTTTAGTATTGAAGCAGTATTAAAATCGTCTATATCCGGGAAATCGATTTTAACTTATTATGACATCAATATATTTGCATATTCTTGAAAATAACTCGGAAAACTTTGAAAATATAGAACTGATATGTGTGTTACAAATATATATACTTAAACAATTTTCTTTAAAACAAGGTTTTCAATTTTTAAATTTGAGCTTTTACGTAATTATTGTTTGTTTCCTTAAATTCAAAAAGTGCATCTGTATTCAAATTTCATATTTTCCAATGAATATTTAATTATTTGTAACTCCAAATATATGATGCGCTATTTGTATTTTTGTAACGATTGCCTTGGAATAGTATAATTAGGAAGACTAAGGACCTTCAGTGTTCCATAGCCAAAGAAGCAGTGTGTCACAAAGAGTGTCCCTTCCACGTAGTTCTTCTGAAAAGAACCATAATTTAACTATGAAAAGGCTCTGAATTTTCTCACAATTTATCACGTAGCAGTAAATTCTGAAGTACATTTTTTTAAATTGTTTTCCTTGTTTAAACAGAATCCTTAAGTATACATATTTTAACTATATAAAATTGGATCTGTAATTTATGGTTATGACCCAAACTTTACTGCATCTAAAATTCAAGAAAGTTATGAAGTTAATGGTAATATATTTCTATTTTGTCAAATTATTAAAATTTTATCATATGTGAAAGTATTTTCATCATATTCTGAGTTCTGAGTTCTTAGAATATAAAATACTACCAGCAACATCCATAAAGTCACCTCCAATTCATATTCATGAATTAAACTGTAACTGCTATTTAAGACCTATTAAATACTTGGTAATTATAAAGAAATAATAAAATTAAATTTAAATCCTGTACAAATATTATATTATAATTTAAAAATATATCTTCAAAACTATAATTAAATCAAATATTAATCTAAATTTCAAACAAAAATTAAAAATACTTTTTATATAAAAAAAATTAAATTTAAATCCTGTAAAAATATTCTATTGTAAATTAAAAATATATCTTCAAAACTATAATTAAATCAAATATTAACCTAAATTTTAAGTACTTTTTTTGTTATTCCTACATTGTAAAATATTTTAATAATAAATAAACCTTTTAAAGAACCTATTCGTATACGTTTATTTCTAGATAAAGCAATATTTAGCATCTAGGAAAATAATATTAAAATTAAGTAAATATACTACTCCTAAATTGGGAAAAATGTAATTGTATTTAGTACTTTTATTCTAGTAAGCTAGAAAAAATTGGTTACTACTTGGTACATTTATTCCTTAAAATAATGAATAAATGTACTAGCTAGTAACATATTTTTTATTTTATTAGAGTAAATGTATTTAATAAGTAACAGTACATTTCTTCCTATTTTCTGGGAGTAATTTACTCTGTTTTAGTATTTTTTTCCGTTAATTTTAGTCAATTTTTTTCTACTGGGGTGGATGCGCTTACTCAATTTCAGTTCTTATTTGCAGATTTTTTTCCTTGTTTTAAGGCTTAAATGTACTCTTTTTTTACATATATTGTATCCAATTTTGGGAAAAAATTAACCTAAATTCATAACTTTTTTATAAGTTTTTGGTAACATATTTATTAAATCGAAGTAAATTTTTACTCAGAACTATTACATGCTGTCATAATTTTAAATAAAAAAGATTTATCTTTTTAACTAAAATAGAGGAAAAATTTCCTAATTTTTATTGTTCTCTCAAATTTATCTGAACTATATTCTTGTAAATATTAACTAAAATGAAGGAATGTTTCAGATAATTTATGGACTAGTGTAAAAATAATTTTTTCCACTATTCTAGTTAAAATTTACTATAATTTAGGAAAATTTTGTATAAAAGTAGGAATTTCGGACTAATATTAAGTAAATTTTTTTTCCCAATATTAAGGAAATTTTTTACTGACTTGTAATAAAAAATGTCTTTGGCGCCATACGACAACCATTACGTCCTTAAAATAAGTAAAATTTCCTAACTTCTAGTTCATTATTTTTTTGAGTGTATGTATGTAAGTAGTACATATACTATTATAGTAATAATCCCAAATACTTGAGTGAGTTTTTCGAGTATAATACAATGTTTTGTGTTTTAATTTCCTTTGGAAACATGTTGTATGAACTTATGTAGATATAAGTGCTACATACATCATACAAATCAAACACAGTGGGTTTAAATCAAAAAAAATGACAATAACATCTTAATCATTAAATTAGTAGAAGACTTTTAATATTGCATTTCTTTTACTCATATTGGTCAACAATGACATATACGAGTATGTATTTAAATTAAAAAAATTAAAATGTTAACAAAACAAAAGTTGTTTTTTAATCACCCTTATTTGCGCTTCGATTACGTTCCCGCATTCAGTTACACTCGATTAAAAAAATGTTATTCTGAAAAAACCTAATCGAAAGAAAAAGAAGATAGAAGCGTATGTTCAATGACACTTTTTTATTGTGAAACATGCGAAAGGATGTTAACTTGACCCTTGGCATATTACATATTAGCCTTTTCTCTTAAAAAAAACGATAATGTTCCTTTGGAGATTGTGCCACAATCTAAAATATTGGGTGTTATTTTGGAAAATTATCTTCCATTTAATAAACATGTAAATTCTGTTATTACAAGAGTTTGTTGGCTGTGAGATATCGTGTTGATGTTTCGACTTGTCTTCCACTGTTCCTGTATTGTTTGGAGATTTACTCGGGCACATCTGCCATAAATATTTTAAAACGATGTTTCAATAGGATAATTCAATATATTTACGGTCTAAGTGTTCGGGAACATGTTCCGAATACCAGAAACCAATTTTAGGTTGTAAATTTTACCAATAAGTGTAAATGCAAGTAAAATCTTATTTTTTTTTATAATACATACAGTTAAATATGGAAATCCATCATATCTGTTAGAAAAATTTATTTTTGTTAGTTCTAATAGAACGCATACGCTTATTATACCTAGACACTTCTCAATTGTTATGAGTCGATCGTATTGTGTGACTATATCTAGATTATGGAATTCAATGAATTCGTATGAGGATCACAGATTGTCACACAGTTTGTCAAATTTCAAACTCATTTTCTTGTCAAATTTTTAAAAGAATATTGAATAGATATTTTTTTCTATTTCGAGCTGACCATGGTACATTCAAACAGGCAAAATTTAGTGCTATTATTTGTAATAAAAACTTTATTTTTTAAATTGTGCTTAGTTTGTTTTTCTGCAATTATACATTATTTATTGGTTTTGTGCAAATATTAGAGACACTCTTCATTATTTTATTTTATTTTTTTCTAATTTAATAATTATTGTAATACGAGTACATATATCTAAATAATTGTATTAATATTATTTATTAATGTTATTGAATTGTTAGCAGTACTGCTAATTTTGGCCCCATGGGCTTGCGGCATATTTTTAAAATAAATAAAGTGATTTTATGAACATTTTAATAAAGATTTAATAATAAAAAATAAATTAAAATTAAATATTTTGTCAATTTTCATTGAACAAATACTTACATTAGACAAGTGTAGAGAGACATAGAAGTAGCAAAACCTGAGTGTGTGGCACTTGTGGCCAAGCTAATCCAGTGTAAAGAACTCTGTTATGCCGGAGGTGATATTATTTATTTTTATTTAACATTGTTGCTTAAAAATAAAATTTAATTACAGAAATTCATCAGATTTTTACGTGAAGACAAAAACCAAGCACAACTTTCTTGAGAAATATTTTAGTCTAAAGAATTTTTCATTTATTTTTAATTTATCACTGCGGGACAAACTTATTTTTTTTATTAACTATAAACAACAGAAATCAAGCGCCAATAGTCAATGGATTCTATAGCAGCGGCTTTGTTGTTGGAAGAGGAGAACAACATACCCCAGAATGCAGAATCAAGAATTGAAAGACACAAATTGATAGACAGTTGCCAATCAGTGTTGGCAAACATGGTACAATTGTACTTTTTTTGATACATTTTCGACTCAGTTGGTGTCTGGTACTAACACGAGTCATTTGGTACAATTTCAAATTACTGTTACATTTGGTATTCCAGAAGAAATATATAGATAAATATATAATTTAAGTTATTTTGCACATTTGTATAGTAGTGCAAGTAGAAGAGATGATTTTATTCAATTTCTATTTTTTGTTTACTATGTAATACCATATTAATTGCTAATAATAAATTGGAAAAACTAATCGAAAAAATTTATATTTTCTTGTCATAGTACTACAAATATCCTATCAAATAACTTCTTTATTTTTTTGTCACTGCAATGTTGTATAAATGTCGCGTTCGTAATTCTGAAAATTATCATATGCTAACTCTACAAATTTAAATATTGTACTAACTTAGCTTTTACTCTATAGTTATTTCAAGTCTTATAACGCTTTGGAAATTCTTTTGTTTACCATCATTTATTTAGTCGCTACCACTGTACCACATATAATTGTGCTACATTTTATTATTGTATCATTTTTAATTAAGAAATATGTTCAATTTACTCCACCACATCGCATCATTTATTCTCATATGACTATATAAGGTTTGTATGTATGGAGTTGTAAGTAGCAACATCAGCAGCAAGACAATATAAATAAATGTTTTATATCAGATCATCAAACATACTTGTATTAACTATATACCAGCTACAGCAAGTATTTATATCATTATAACCACTTACTGCACTCACTCACTCACTCACTAGCCTGTTCTTCACCCACCCTTCAAGAATACTTCACAGTGTGACACAAGTCTAACATACTTGTAGTCATCATGTTGGTTAGTTGATTGGTTGGTTAGCTGTTTGGTTGACTGTGCAAAACATTAATTATTTCATTAGTTTCAATTTGACTTAATTGGGTCTGTTATCATTTTAACTTAACATTTTTTTATGGCATTTTATTGTTTTGTGTGCGTTTGTGTGTGCGTCCCACATACTCGTATGATTTTTAACTGTTTATATTTCTGAAATTTTGTTTTAAGCTGTGAAATAAAATGGTTTACATTTTCCAAAAACGAATTCTTTAAAGTTTTTTTTTTAGAAAAAGATCGTTCAGTGACCTTTTATTTTGAGCGTTACTTTAGCCTCATTAAACATATGGAATTAAGCAAAATTTAATGAAATGTTTTGTTAATGACTTTGACATTATTGACTTTAAAATACCCTCCATTAGGTTTACTCAACTTGTTCGATTAACAATTATTTATTTATGATTAATCCTGAATTTATTAAACTATTTTTGACGATCAATGCGTTTTTGAAAAACCTTTTTCCTGAATTTCCTTTGATTGAACGCTAAATCTTAATTCAGAATTTAGAAACTGTTAACAATGGCAAGTTCATAAAACCATTTTTAAATTTATTCAATGGCTTTTATTTATATATAAATTATTCATTGTTGAATTAGTTCATAATAAAATTAATGCATTCAAGCTTAGAATGGTTAAAAATTTCGTTAATTTTTTCTTTATTCAATTAGTTTTGTTTTTTTTTTAACATTGTATAAAGCCTAGAAAGAAGAGGTTCTTGTAATAGAAATTCATTGTAGAAAACGTTTGTAATTCTTTTGGTTTTCATACAATTTTTATGATTTCTGAAAGTCCTCGGCTATATCTTTAAAAGCCATGATCGCGTGTGCTATTTATATTCAACTCGAAAACACCTCAACTCCAACCATGCGAAATTCCGTTACAATGTCTATTTTAGATGTCCCGGACTTTCTTCACATGGTATCACTTATTGTGCTCCTCATTTCAATCGATTATAAGTCAGTGTACAAATCCTGGATAATCACAAATGCATCGTACCTATTTACCCTCTTCTCTTGCTCTAGAGAACGGACCTTTCCTATTGGATTTCAAGGAAATTCGAAGAAAGTTTCAGTGTTGTCATCATTATGTTATTCAGCTGCCCTTGTTCGTGCTGCATCTTATTTCATACGATTATAAAGACCTGAGTAAAGCCCAGGTATCTAAAATCATAACGCAACTTTTAATATTCATCTGAAGAATTATCTGTAGCAGATAAAGATGGCGTAAATTTCCACCGGAACGGTTCCAAGATATTTTCTCATGTTTGAATGACTCTTTTAGCAAACTTTGTTATTCGATTTAGAAACTTCATTATACCTTACACCACAATAGTGGGGAGATATAATGGATTTGTGCTGATGTTTGTAATGCCCATAAATATTGGTCCAACACCCACCTTAAAGTATGCCGATCGACTCAGAATCTTTTACTGAGGAGATTTAGCAATGTTCGTCCGTCCGTCCGTCTTTCTGGCTGGCTGACTATCCATGTAAAGCTTGTGCGCAGAGTATAAGTTGCAATTTTGAAGATATTTCAATAAAATTTAGTACGTGATATTTTTTTTAGACCCAAGGACGCATTGGATTGAAACTGGTGGAAAGCGGTCCATTGTTTCACGTGGACCCCATACAAATGTCCTCCCGAAATAGGATCGTAAATGTTTGAATTATGCAAGCATCCAAACAAATTTCATGACAAGTGAGTAGTAAATGAAACCAAATTACATCTACAAATTTTGTGAAGATCGCTCCATAATTGATCATAGCTCCGATATAAGCACCACTTCTGAAAATCATTTTAAAGTGCATAACTCTCTTAAAAATTTTGGTATCCAAATAATATTAAACGCAGTTATATTTCGTATATGTATATACAAATAATATGGTACAATTTTCTAATGATAGGTCCGTAATTAGTCGTAGCTCCCATATAAGGCCCACTTCCGAAAATCACTTAAACGATAAATCTCTTAAAAATGTTGGTATCCAAATAAAATTCAACAAAAATAAGTTTCATATGCACAGAAATGATGACAACTAATTTCATAATGGTAGGTCCATAATTAGTCAAAACTCCCATATAAGACCCTCTCCGTAATTTAATAACACTGTGGAACAAATTCAGGTTAGCAAAAGTTAGGTCGATTCTGAGAGTGTAGGGTGAAAATAGAGGCTAAATTAGAAGACCCGTATCGCGGCATTTGTTTGTGTTAGTTTAATTTATTTTTTTTTAATCGATCTTCGAACTTTGCATTCAAATGCCGATTTTCAGCATATTGTTTATATGGTTTTTTGGGCTATAACTTGTCGACTAATTGATATTTTTTTCTAAAACAACTTTTTAAAAAATTTTAATTGTTGCACAGATCTCTAGCAATAATTTGGCTTTAACAGATTTAAAAAATATCAATTAGTCGACGAGTGCTGAAAATCGGCATTTGACTGCAAAGTTCGAAGGTCACTGAAGTCATGGCATTAAATTTTTGGAAGATCGGTGCATAATAGGTCATATCTCCCATATGGCGCCCATTTCAGAAAAATGGTTTTATACATATACTGGGTGTAGGGTCGGGCTTGACCGACTATACTTTTTTCATTGTTTAAATTGTGTTTAATGAATTTCCAACTGGGTATAAACATTATTAAGTATAATATAATCATTATTATTAAATATTCAAATTGTTTAGTTAGATTAAAACTTGCTAACTGAAATCATGATGATATGAATCAACATACAATAAGCAAAACTTTGGAACAACCAATTTGTAATTTAAATTCAACAATTAACAGCATATTATTAAACGTAATTTTAATTTCATAATTCTAGCAAAATTATGAAATCTTTCAAACATAATTACAGACATATTTCCAATATTCTTGCCTTAACACCATGACATTAATGTATTTAAACAAAGAAATACAATAAAAACTTATGTTTTAAAATAAATATATGTGTCAATATAATAAATTCATACATTCCCTGATGGACGACACCCTTAATACTACAAAGATGAGATGATAATTTAAAATTTATTTTAAATTTAGTTTTTATCCCTCATGTTATTGTATGCAGTCTGGATGTATCTGGCGTGACAATGTTTATTGGTGACTCGTTGTACATACATTCAGACATTTATATATTTATTGTAAATACATTCATACATATGTACATACATACATATATTGTATGAATGAGTGTCTATCTATCGCACACTTAAAAATCCATTGCACGTCAGACAGTCAAATAGATAGTCAATTATATGACACTTAACGAGTACAACGACGAGCATGGAAAAATTCACAAGTAAAAATATTTTTTTTGAAAAATTTGCTCTTTATGTTCGAACTTCGAAGATACTGATATTTTTTTTTTGCTGTTGTTGTTGCATTTGCATTGATGTGGTTATAATCAACTTGTTGTACTTGTTGTCGACTAAAACATTTTAATATCGCTTGTTTGTGAGAGCTTTCATTCACAAAAATATATTCATATGTATGTATGTATGTATATGTACAAATTTATGTACATTAGCATGGCCCAACAAAATGTTGTTGATATGTATGTACATACCTACATAGTTTGTTTTATGACACCATTTCTTAAAAAGTATTTGACGACAGTTCTTGTTGAGGGGAAAAATTTTCGGTTACCAATTTCTGGTTGAGAGAGATTCGAGTCATTTCGTAGTGTAGTTCCAATAGTTGCCTTAGCAACGGAACTTGTAGAATGGTGTTTGTATTGGTTTAAAGACAAACATTTTCTAAACAAAATGGTTTATTTTAGTCCAAATTATTTTTTGGGGGGCTCTCCTAAATTACACCAACATATTTACAGTATAATATGAAATCATTTGTACTATTAAAATGTAATAGTGGTTTTTTAGACTTTTTATTATCCAATTCAATATTTTTTTTACTTGTGAACAAAATTTCTTTACATACTTTTTCTAGATACAATAGCTGTCTATGAATTCAAGCTCATGTAAGAACAACTAAGCCGATAATATTGGAATTATGTATATAGAATCATGTAATTCAAAAATATAATAAAACCAATTACAATGAAAAACCAAAAATAATATTAAGGGGAACTCAAACAAATAAGAGTTTTATTTGTGATGGTCGAACACATGCGTACCCTGTACTAGAATTTATTTACAAAATATAGGATATATATATACATACTCGTATTTATAAATGTTCAGTTCATCTTCAGAGCCTAATATAAAAATCGATTATTGCTGGGAAATATAAATCAATTTAGACCACTATTAAAGCATCTAGAGCCTATTCCATATAAAAATAGATTTTTGGTTGAATATACATACATGTACAATGTAGGCAAAAATAATAGCACTTTTGCACAGTAACATATACACTGGCCTGCCGGTAAATTGCGAAATATTTTATGGACGGACGAGAGTAAAATCACTTTATTTGGTGGAAAAGATTATCGTTCATATGTTAGGCGTTAGATGCACAATACAATCCACAAATCACATCTAAGACGGTAAAGCATGGAGTTTTTAGCATTATGGTATGGGAATGCTTTTCATATTATATTATCATATTACGGAGTGGGGCCAATAAATTGTTGCCATTGATTTGGGTCTTCTAACAAGATAACGACCCAAAACATGCAAGCAGAAAAGCAAGTCAGTGATTGATTGACAACAATATTGTGGTCATGGAGTGGCCAGCGCAATCACCTGACCCAATAGAGAATCTTTGGGCTCACGTAAAGAAAAGTGTATCTCAAATAAAACCGACTAACAATGAGCATCTTTGGGCTGTAGTAAAGGAGTAGTGTTCGAAAATGCTAGAAGAAAGAAGTAAAAACTTAATTAACTTCATACCAACAAAGGCCATGCAACAAAATATTAATAAGTTATTTGTTTCATCAGCTTTATTTTATTTTGTTTATTTGAAATATAATTTTTTTTAAATCTATAATGAATAGTGCTATTTTGTTTACCGTCCAAATTTAATAAATACTTCAACTGAAATTGTAATTTTCAATAAAAAGTCAATAAAAGTTACACAAATCTTTTTACCGCAGCTGTATGTGACGGCAGATTACTTTTTCAATTCAGACCACTGAAGGATCTATAACCTATTTTATAATTACATATACAAAATAAATGTTTGCTGACAAATTAAAGTGATTACAGGTTATTAAAGGATCTAATTAAAGGATCTAAAAAAGCCTATTTTATAACTCCATATAAAAAATCGATTTTTGGTGAAAAATATTCTAAATGATCACAGATTATTTTTCTTTTTTATTTTAGACCACTACTAAAGGATCTAGAGCCTCATTTACAATTCTATATAAAAAATCGATTTTTAGTAGAAAATATAGTGATCACAGATTACTCTACTTTTTTAATTTAGAACACTATTAAACCACCATTTAATTTAACGATATTTTCCAGAAGCAATAGAGGATAAATAATAATATGCATATGTACCTAGTTTGTTTAACAATAATACTTATTGCAATATACAAGTATAATTTTACCACCATTATCTTATCGTGTTTATTTTGGGGGAGCAAATGCAATACCAAAAAAACAGCCACAAATACAAAAAGAAAATAAAAAAAAACAACACTGTTGTTAACTGTTGCTTATTGAAGGGTGTTTTTAAATATTTATTTGCTTTTTACACTCACCCAAAAATGGGGGCGAGGAAACATAGAAAATATCTCTTCCACTCTCTTTCTATCACAAACTCTCATGTGATAATAATTTTATATGTATGAGAAGTACGGGCATGTGAGTGAGTCTGAGTATAGGTTTTTGTTTTTGTTTCCTTTTTTTTATTTTCGTTGTTTTGGTTTTTTATACCCTCCATTACCACAAGTGGTTTGTAACACTAAGAAATATTCATCTGAGACTTCACAATATATATATTATTGATCATTATGGAATTCTAAGTCGATTGAGCTACATATGTTCGTCTGTCAGTCTGTGTAAAATACTCTCACGTCCAAAATATGCATATAACCAAAATTAGCAAAGTTTACAAAAACCCGTTTTTAATTCTAATAAACAGTTTGGTATTGAAATTCATCAAAACCGGTTTAGATGAACCAGAGTTATGTACAAAAATTTGTAAGATACGATATTGTTAAACAGTTTTTTATGCTATTTTATTTAACTATATTGCAGATAATACCATGAAATTTTGTATACGTCATTTCTCTGATAAAAGCTGAAACTGGTCCATGAAACATTACTCAATGTTACATAAATGCCTACAAAATAACAATATCGATACAAAATTCAACAAAAATAAGTTTCATATGAAAATAAATCACAAAAAAATCATCACACGAAAATTTGATTAGTACGGTCTATGTTTGACCATTGCTCCCATAAAAAGTCCACTTCCGAAAATCACTTAAATACGTTTATATTTGACCATATTCCCAATATAAAGCCCTCTTCCGAAAATCACTTTATTACTCATAAATCTCTTTTAAAAAATGGTACCAATCCTAAATTTTACACGGATCATTTACATACATGCAAAAAACAAAATGCTGGATTTTTAGAATATCGGTCCATATTTGACTATATCACTTATATAAAGTCCACTTCCGAAATCCACGTTAATACTAATATATGTATATCTTAAATATACCGTTATTATGTTGAAATTCGACGTGAGATATCCTCATATGCATAAAATTCACTGTTCCAAAATTTAAGAAGATAGACCCATAATTTGTCATAAATTGTTAAATTCCACTCAAGATTATTATGAAAATCAGACAAACTATGTAAATTATGGTAAGAATCGGTAATTAAATCAATTATGATATTCTGGTCCTCACAACAGCGTAGTTTTTGTAATTCTCATTATATTAGATTAGATTCGGCACAGCCCAACTTGTTTATACATATTATTCTGCCGGTTGTGATGGCAGGAAATGACATACATGTTTGTCCGTAATAAGCCGTGTTTGTTTACATACGAGTACATACATACATATGCATGTATATATGTATGTTTGTAGGTATGGATGTATGTATATTTACTATGATGCCCCTATTTATTTGGAAACGTAATATGTAGTCCCATGTTTTCCACATGTTGCTTTAAAAACAACAAGAATTACAAATAAAAAACTGATATATTTAAATAATTTTACCACATTTAATGGATTTTCATCACGCTTTACCAAAATCATTGGTAAATAAAATAAAATGAAAATACATATGTATGTATATCCAGAAAATTTAGTTCTTTTAAGGTCAGATCTAATGTGCCTGTCTGATGATTTGTCCTTTAACTTTATCAACTAATTGGTAAATGGGAAATTTCAATGATGAAACTTAAATCCTGTTTATAAAATATATGTTTTATAATTTTTAAACAAAGATATGTATAGGTAAAAGTATATAGTAACATATCCATATATATACCTGTCGTTATATACATACATATATGTATGTATATAGTAGGTATATAGTATAAATATTTCTTTTTGTAGGTTGGCAAGAGAAAATAATATTAATGATATAAATTTATGTGACAAAATATATAAAAAGGATGTGAAAGTGTTTGTCGTTTTTAAAGCCTTTTAAAGGAAATAGAATAAATATTATTTTAAATAAAAAGTATACATACTCGTACATACATATTTACATATAGTATGTATATAAATATTTAGTTCGTTTATTTGACCTTTTTTTTTTTATTAATATTTAATAGTTTCTTTTTACAAGCATAAGGTCACTTGAATTTTATATAAAAATATTTAATTTATTTATATATATTTATTTCCAATATATAAATAAATTAAATATTTCTATATAAAATTCAAGTGACCTTATTGCTTGTAAAAAGAAACTATTAAATATGTATATAAATATTTAAGTATATACATATGTATTTGTAAACATATGTATGTACATATATGTATATCCATTTAATTTATGCTTAAAAAAAATTAATTTCTTTCCTTTAACTAATTTAAAGTAGTGACACATCATTCATCCCGGTACAAATTAAAGAAGGCTTTATATATACATCGTATACATATACATACATACATACTCGTACATACATAAACATTTTTATTCGATGTTTAAAATAACAATTCAAATAAAAGTTCTTTTATATTTAACCCTTTTAAAATTTAAGCATTTAATTTGGTATATTTATATATTTAGGTATACATAAATTAAATAGGTAAGTATATACATATGTATTTGTGAACTTAACTCGTGCGTAAACAGTAGTTAAAGAGGTTACTACTTATATTTTGAGTTCCAACTAAACTGGTATAGATGCCATGTACAATGGTGGACACAAGCTTAGCACACTTGATGCTAACAATTAAAGCAAATATTTTTTTTTGTTGTTTGTTATTTTTTATTAGTGTTGTCAAAATTGCCGATTTATTGGCATTTTGCCGAGTTTTTATCATAAAAATTACAAAATGCAAATTGACGATGTTTGACCACAAAGTGACGATTTCATAAACTTTGTAAAGGAATTATTAAAATAATAAAACTATTATCTTTTTTTGTTTGTCACATGTAAGAAAAGAATATCAATGGTTTACCGTTATTAAATAAAACTATAGGTGCAAAATTTTTATTCCCGAAATGATAAAATTTGATTTAAAAAAATATTGAGTCTGCCACATTCGTTTATGAAAACATTTTGGAAAAGAAGGAATCAAAGGAAATTTGTAATATTTAAAATTAAGTAAATCAAATTTCTTTAATAGCTTAATAAAACCTGATATATTAAAACAGTTAAATTCCGATATGTAAGAATAAATATAGTTTATGAAATCAACGTATAAATATATACATATACCCCTATCGTGAATAAAAATTCCACATGAAATTTGTTCCCTTTTCACATTTTCCTATTAAAATTCAATGTTAAAAAAATGAAAGGGAACAAATTTCATGTGGAATTTTTATTCACGGTAGGGGTGTATATAATTTTAATTGCCTATTCAAATTATATATTTATAATATTGTTTAATTCAAATCTGGTCTTGTAGTGTCGTAGGAGTTTTAAGTCGTCAGAATTTACAATAGTTGTACAAATGTTAATTTCTATATAAATAATTTGTACAACAACTTCAAAATATTTACATACATATGGTTGTTTTTCAAAAGTTCTATGAAAGTTTAAGTTTTGCCGAAAAGTTTATATATCAAAATTAACTTACGTCTGTTGCGGAAACGGACTATTTTCAATTGCAACTGAGTTTAAAGTTGCTTCATAAAGCATCTTGTATTAAAAACTTCCTCATCTTTCATGTACTCGATATGCCCGTAAAAAATTATGGACATTAATTTAGCAATAAATAAAAATTTTATTCACATAAAATAAACAAAACAAAAAACTTCATTTAAACCCTAATATTTAATATGATATCCTTTGTTTTTAATTACTGCTGGAGCTGGACATATCTTTCCACCACAGCCATACAGTGCTCTTTTGGAATTGCGTACCAGGCATTTTGTATTTCATTCCAAAATCGGTCAAATGCTTGGATCATAATTGGATTGAGATAGACGATTGGGCTGGCCATTTCAACACATCAACTTTATTCAGCTCCAAGCAACTGCTCACAATGCTTGAGGTGTGTTTTGGATCATTGTTGTTTATAAAACGTCACCTAAGTGGCATATTGTCCTCGACGTATGGAATCATTGTATTTAGCAGTATACATTATTTGATAATCATCCTTATCAATGCGTGCATCAATCTTATGTATATGACCAACATCATGCACACACCATCACATTCCTACCCACCACTGTGATTAATGGTCTTCGAAGTATATTTTGGGTTGTGCTGTTTGTTTGGAGAATGCCATATGTTTTTTTTCAGATTCAAACCTAAAACATTTCGATTCATTGCTCCAGAGAATATTCTTTCAGAAAATTAAATGCTCATGGACAAAAAATATCCAGGACTGTAAGTTCTTTTCTGAAACATGTGGCTTATGCTTAACATTGCATCCAGGCAATTTTTTTTCTTTTTCTAGTTCTAGAGCAGACGTCAATACCGAATTTTGTTGAAAAATTTCTTTGAATTGCGGTGAAGCTCTTAAATGGGACTACAACTGAGGCTTCGTAAGTTAAAGAGTTATCTTTACAGGTAGTTTTTCTACTCCTTGCAGCCTGTGTAACATTTATATCCCATAGGTCCCATAGAGAAAATAAGACCATCTTTTTTGAGCAAATTAAATGCTGTCAATCTCACCAATGGTGCTTTCTCTAGGGTTCATCTGGTGAATCACCTTACGCTGTTTGGTTGTGGACCACTTTGTTTAGTGTTTTTTAACACTTAATCGTTTGTTTCATAAAATATTTTCAGAACTTATTAATTCTTAAAAACTTACTAAATAAATAAATTTACTTTTATTTTTCTATTAATTGTAATTAACCACAAATTAAATATCGGGATACACCATAGGGTTCACCAATGGACAAAAATGGCCGTTAATAATTATAATCATATAAAAGAAAAAATACTTTTCAAAACAGCATTTATGTATAAAATATGCTAACCTCATGTCCACTCTTATATGTATATATTTATGTCAAAAGCCCAATCAGTGAACTACTTAGAGCTAGCTTTTTGCTTCTTAGTTAAACGCAGTTTAAGACGCTGTTAAGTTAAACCTGACTAACATTATTTTAAGTCAATATCTTTATATTTATATTTAAATAAAATAAATAATTTGCATAATGAAGTTTAAAAATCAAAACTTTTGGTATCGTCAATTGGAAATGTTACACTATAAAACATTTTTTAACAATTTTACTGAAACTGGTGTAAAATGTGTATTACTGCGACCTGTATCAGCTGATATTAAGTTAAACTAGCCGATCTCTGCTAGTGTAAAAGTAACCTTATGATTTACACAAATTCGCTGCCACAAGCAAACTAAACAATTAAGAATGTATAGTCAGTCAAGGCCGACCATATAATAGCCTACACTCAGTATATGTGCAAAAACTGTTTTTCAGAAATGGACGCTCCATGGGAGCTATGACATATTTTTGACCGATCATCAAATTTAGTGGCACTACTTCTTCTGTGCATATGAATATTTTTTGTGTTAAAGTGATTTTAGAGGAGAATTTTATATGGGATTTTATGGTCGCTAAAGTGTTTTTTGGAAGTGGGCCTTATGTGAGAGCTATGGTCAATTATGAACCAATCATCATAAAATTGGGCCAAATGATTCGTGTATATATGAAACAAATATGTATTAAACAATATTTGGATACTAACATTTTGAAGAGAGTTATGCTCTGTAAGGTTATTTTCGGAAGTGTAACTTATATTGGAGCTATGTTCAATTATGAATCGATCAGCACAAAATTTGTAAATGTGATTAGGCTTCATTTACAAATTTTTTGTGGCGAAATTTGTTAGGATATGCGCATAAATCAAAAATTTATGACCGATAACATTTCTTTAGCGGCTAGGTGAAATAATGGACCAATTTCAACCATCCTCGGTCAAAAGAAATATCGTATATCAAATTTTATCAAAATAACTTAAAAAGTACTTTGCACACAAGCTATACATGGACAGCCAGCCAGACGGACGGACGGACAGACATCATTAAATCGACTCAGGAATTGATTCTGAGTCGATCGGTAGTTATACATTAAGGTGAGTGTTAGGCTAATATTTATGGTCATTACAAACATCAGCACAAATCAATCAAGTTTACAATTCACTCCATTATTTGAAATAGTAAAACAATTTATTGTCGTATATACGAGTATATTGGTTTTTTTTTAATAATTTTATTATTTTTTTCCTTGCAAGTTTTTTTTTTTTTTTGTATTTTTTTGTTTAACTTTTATTTATTATTATAATTATTAATTTCTAATAATCATTAAATTTAATTATTAAATTTTAAACATAATACATTTATTATTTGATTTCACGTTTTTTGTTTTATTTATTTAGCTTTTTATCTTAAAGAGGATTTCACAAGTTTTTTAAGGACTTTATTTAAATATATAAATTTCAATACACATTTAAAAAATTGTTTATCATGTTTGTTTTATTATTTATTAAGTTTCTTTTAGGGTTTCTTTTCATTTAATTTATTTATTCATTTATTTTGTTTATTAAGTAAAGTGTATATTGATTGTATTAATATATATAGTATATAGTTATATATATATATATATATATATATATTAGATATATAGTATGTATAAGAAAAACATTTTGGTATTAAGGTCAATATAGGGTTAAGTAAATATGTAGGTCATGTAACGCTGTTTAGTGAAAAAAAACGTTTTATTATTAAATTATTAAGAGTGTATGAATTTTATGTTAATTTGATTCCTGTTTTTTTCTTTTCTTAATTTAATTATATTTTTTTTTTAGTTTGAACCTAAAATATATAAAAAACGTGTGCTTTTTTTTACTATGTTAAAGAAGAGTTGTTTTATTTGTTTATACAACTAACAAAGTATTTAATAAGTTTATATATATGTATGTATATATATGTAGTTATATATTGTATATAGAGTGTGTGTGTTTTTTAATATTTATGTTTAAAGACCGGCTGCTGCAGTAAAGGAGTTAGTTCTCAAAGTAATGTACTTTTACAAAGATTGAATTTTCTCGGTTTCGTAAAAAATTTAAAAATGTTTAGTTTTAAATGCATCTCTTCTTAATAATAAAAAAAAACATGTAAAAACATGTTAGGTCTTAAAATTTTGCTTTCTAAGCGAAATAACCCAGACTTAAATTTCAATCATTTCTCTTTAATATGAACAATAACTCGAATGTCAGTTCAAAGAAAACGTAGTGGTTTTCATACATCCTTCCATGACTTCCTTGATCTTTTGTTGGACCAAAGTTTCATTGTAGAGAATTACAATTTCAATAGACTAGGAATGACTAAATTTTTTACGCTTCGAATAAAACAGGTCATTAGTTTGAAATACATAAATTAAATTCTGATTTGTTCAATAAGTTCTACTTAATAAACAAGAGTACAAATAAGAACATAGAATATGAATCCAAATTAACGTTGAAGTTCATTTGAAATTCCGATTGATTGATATAGACCGTTAAAGTTTGAATAATTTTGAATTTTGTTTTCAAAATCCTATCTATAGCTATATTTTTGCTCTAAGTCCTAAAATCTTAACACAAATTTATATATTTTGTTTTACTTTCTTCCTCAAACTAATTTGTATTTAATTGTTCCAGTAAACATCTTCTGACCACCAATTAATCTATTTCTTAGAACACAGCACAGGATTCCAATCTAATCGAAAATTGCAATTTATTATTTTTTTTTAATTTTTTATTAAATTTCCTTTCTTTGCTTTGTTTAATGCAATATATTGCCAATTTAAATTTGAATAACCGAATTATTATATATTTTATGAATTAAACACTCTGCGTGAGTCTGAAGAAGATAAAACGGAATCGTATGAAATAATGGATGGTAATATTGATTCCGCACTGAAAGGAAAACTAAGCAGAAAGAAATATCGATCGATATGTAAAATGTAATTAGTCATACCTGCGGCATGCGGCAATACTGTTTGTGTAGAGATCTTATCGCAAAAAGGAAAAATACCGGAGCAACGGAATGAATAATTTCAAATTATGCTTCCGCACAAAAAATTTCTTTCCGTAATCGCGGAACGAAATAAATAATTCGACCCAATAACTAAGGAATTGACCTACTGAACTGTTCCGAATGAAATGTGCAAAAGCAAGTTTCTCATACATTGTAACATTTAAAATAGATATAGGTAACGTTGTTGCTAATGACCTGATAAAAAAAATGCAGCATGCCTGAAAGAGCCATAGACTTCCTATGCGGCATTCCGTTATTCACTGTAACGAGCATACTTAGATATGATGGGGTATATGCCCTAGATCTGCATGAATTATAATGTTTCCTACTAAGGAACTTGATGGCTGCTATTACCAGGCACAATAAATTCGGTAATTATTCAAGTATAATGTGCTACAATGGCTTCTGCAGCAGCTATCATAATCAAGCAGAAGAAAAACTATTTCCTCTGACCCTGAACAGCATTAAAAGATCTGAGCTGTAGGTTTCTGGTACACCGTTCCTTTGACAGTCTCTCAGAACTATTGCACATAAAGTTAGTACATATTGAAGTCTTTATTAGGAACAGAAACTGGTTACTGCGATCAGATATATGAGTTTTCATGTGGTAACCTCAAATCCCTAAAAATAACTTGCATCTGTTAATTTTCTCCGTCTTCTATGACCTATCTTCATATGACCTCTTAAACTTCTCCATCTTCTATACCTCTACTTCCATATTTTCTGCCAATTTCTACCCTTCATCACAGACAATTTCACAGGCAATACAAAGGAACGAACTTAATGGCCTAAGTAAGCTGTACGTTTGGTCGGCCGTTGAGCATTAATGTGCCTGTTTACAGGTTCTAAATGAAAAACCTGTTAACAATAAAGTTTTAGCACTGATTAGTGATGTCTCGATATTGAACATTTTTTTTTAAGTATAATTTTATTCTTGTACCTACTAACTTGTCGTTTAATTAAACCACAAATTTTATTTCGGTTAAAGTTTAAACTGAGAAATTCAAGCAATATCGAATACCTTCATTTACCACCACTTATTAACAATTCTATCTTATTCAAATGAGAAAAAATAATAATAATAAAAGTCTGGAGGGCTATTGTGTATTTCGATTCTAAAAGAAAATCATTCAAATTTGTATACTTTTTACATTGTATTTCGAAAGCTTTTGCTTTTTAATCAAAATACACAATAACCCCCCAGGTCAATATACATAACTTTGATTAAATAAATGTACGAATGTTTAATTGGGAATTCCAGTAGGTTTTCATGCAATGCTGAAATGTTGAACACATCAGTAGTTAAACATTAAGTTAATCTTTATTTTGAGTGGTTAGATGATCCACCGTTTTAAACTGCTTTTTAAAAACCTTTCTAATGTTCTCTAACGAAAATACCAATATACGCGAGATAACTTGTAACTATTTTTTAAATAAGAAAATATTCGAATTCGTAAGCTTAATGAGTTGTAATTCGTAGAATTATCTTTTCTTTTAATTTTGAATACATAGTTACAAGATCGGGCGTTTTAAACTGCATGTCTGAATATAGAAAAAATCATGAACTTACTTCGTTCACTATTTTTGAATATGTAAATATTTGAATTTATAAGCTTAATATAGATATTGTTATTCGAAAGTGTGTTCCTTAAATCCAACTTCCTTGTTTAAAATATAATAAGGTCTTCAGTTCAATAACATCCTACGATTGAAAATAAAAAATCAGTATAATTTCTCAAAATAAAGATTAAGAAATGTTTTAGTAGTGGATCACAAACAAATTTATAAATAATTTTTCCATAAGCTCAAATTTATGAAATTTTTGAGATCTATTTCAAAAAAATTTTAAAATTTGTTTTGGAAATTGTAGGGATTTCTGATTTTCAAACACTGGCAGGAAACTGAAGACAAACCGGCCTGTTCTGTAAATGGAGCGATTTAAAAAACGTATAGCTAATGTTCTGCAAAACGCACGATTTTGTACATTAAAACAAATTTGCTTACAAGTAAATCATGTGGAATCGATTTACACAACACCAAAATATGAAAAAAAAAAAAACGAAAACATTATTCGGCTCAGTTTGCTGAACAGTTAAAAATGTTTTAATTCTTTTAGATTTCAAAGTATTTATCAGTTGAGAGGCGATTTTGCAACAGATTCACAAAATGATAATGTTGTAAATAATAGTTCATAATTTACAAATAATTTTGAATTTGTTTTTTAAAATAATATTTTAAGCTACAATTCTGTTTCTGTTTAGTTTCAACTAAACTCAAAGAACCAATAAATATTTTTCGCAACACCCTAGTTTTGTTTAGTTTATTAATGTTTATTATGGACAAAATATTGTTTATAACAATGATACTATTTGTTTAGGTTTATTGTATAAAAAACATTTGTTTAAAATAATTCAGAAATACTTAAATAACTTTCATTACTTCTATTAAATGTTTAAGAACTCTAAAAAAAAACTAATTGCTAATAAATATATAAAAGAACTGTAATTATTTTAAAAGTATGTATAATAAACCAAAAAGTATAATAGTATAAAATTACTTAATTGGTAGAAAATTTCTTTTGTTTAGCGTTTAATAATAATAATAATAGACAAAAATGCACAATATAAATAAATAACTAAATGTTTATCGTGTAATCTTAAAAAAAAACTCAAGTGTCATTAGAAAATTGTGTGTTTTTCACCCTTCTATTTTAATACTTGTTACGAGTTATTTAAGCATCCACTCAAAGATAATTGTAATAATAATTAATTTTTAGTATACATATCTGCGTTTTCATTTTATAAATTATTAAGACAAAAATTCTTTTAATGAAACAAAACGTAAGTATATTTTAAATTTAAATTAAATTCCTGGCATTCCACCTTTTATACAAATTGGGAATTAGTTACACTAACATACTCTTGGGAAAACAAATTTTCACATATAATTTTTTTGATTTATGAACAAGGATTTTCTTCGTATATATAAAAACTGTTTCATTTGTACATTAAATATAAAAATAATGTTAAAATGTTAAAAGAAATACAGAAACAAATTTAAATGTGGTTATTCCTAACATTTGTTATAAGTAAATTTCTGAACTTATTTTAAACTGACACAAAACTTACATTCACAAACCATATAAAAGATTAAACCATAAATTCAGAAGGCCAAATCGATTAACATGGTCACCTGGAGCTTAACCTATTTAACATAGATTTACTTGAACCTAAAAATTTAAAGATATTTTTTTTACTTTTTTTCATTAGTTCTCATTACACCCTTTGAAAGTCTTTGTCAATAACATCTGCATAAACCACACAATCTATAAAATCTAACATTTCTATTGCTTTTTCTAACTCATGATAACTTTGTATGTATTTTTATTAGTAATAAATAAGTTTTAGCTTATGACTCACTCGAATGATAACTGAAAGTGAAGCTCTTTCAACAGCAAACCAGCAAATTGTTGTGACTGTTTAAATATTAGATTTTGCATAAAGATACGTCATGAGCTGATGAGTGTTCGAAAAAAGGGAAAGAGAGATTGGGATTTGGTCTCAAAAATAGGAGGAATACCATGTCATGTTGACATAACGACTGCTATATGAAGTTCTTTGTTTTGAGTCGTTGGTACAACTCATCATTAGGTGTGGTTGATTAAATCCGAAATGTGGTAATTGAGAAGCGACCAATTCTGCTTATCTGTCCCCGTTCCACGACAATTGTATATTCGCTCCAGAGCAACCTAATTCTTGTTAATGTAAAATTTACATCTTTCGAGTTTTGAACCAAGCGAGATATCCGGTTTCATTTCCGATTTCAATCTCTATAGAAAACCATTGAGACAACTTGTGGTTACAGAAAGTTTGAAGATTGTCAACCATTTTAAACGGAATTTGAGCTTTGAACTCAAGAAACATTTGCTGCTACATCGTTTAGCATTTAGTAGAATTCGAGGTGGGATCTCTTCGTATTACATTACTTTATTTTGATGAGCAATACGTATATTAAAACATTTTTAGATAATTTGAAATCCTCAGAAGTTGGATAATGCAAATAATTGTTAACAAACGCATATCAAAAACGTTGTTGCAGCGAATTATTATAACTGAATGCAACGAATTAAGAAACAGAATCTGTAACATATATTCAGTGGTAACTAATTAAGATATCTACAGATGATAAACATTTAAATATTGAACTTAATCAAGAACAGTCTCTCTGTATTATCGCACATAAGGAACTGGCTACCGCTTTCAGTCATATGAATCTCTTATATATTTGTTGCTTTGTTCAACTGTCCACTCAATCTTACTTCACATGGCCTTGTCCTGGACCTCACTGCAGAACACCCTGATTGAAACTTCTTTAGTCAACCACAACATATGAATCTCTTTGTGGTGGCCTCCAAACCGTTGATCATTTGACTTGTAAGAATCTTCTCCACCATTTAATAACAAAAAGAACATTAACTACCTTTTAAACCTCAAATTCCTTGCTATCTTCAATATATCTACCTAACTATCCATTTCTTATTTTGTTAGGCAACACAAAGAGACCAAAAGAATGGACCGTTTGGCCGGCCTCCTGACAAACTAAAACAAGAATAGTTTGGTTGTCTTACTTAAGAATGGAAATAATGTGTAAACTGTTCATAAAGCAAAAAAGAGAATTGAGAGACCTAAATCTATGTAAAGTATTTAAATCCGACAATACATTTTTCCACAATCACCAAAAGATACCGCCATGTCCAATAACTATAGAAAATGTTGAGTTGTGGATTCAGTAGCTCAAATTTTTAAATTTTAACGAAGAACCGTTTGGTTTGGATTGGAAATATTATGTGAACTGTCAAATATGTACATCAAAAATCACGAATAGGCAAATTGAAAAGCTATGAGTTCAATTCAAATTCTATAGTATCAAGCTTTAAACATTTACCTAGATGCCGGTAATGACCAATAACTTAAGAAGATTTTGTGTTGTCTTTGATTAAAGAATTATAAACGTCTTTGAGAGTCTTTGTCTGGTTACGAATTGTTAGCATGTTGTGAAAAAGTAAAATCAGTGGAATCAATGTACTACATTGATCACTCAACTAATTATCAGGAAATCGATTTATTTTAAAATTCTAATAAATAACAGTTTGGTATTCTGCAAATTACACGATTTAGGCAATAAGTTACGACCTTACAGAACCTAAGTAAGTAAGTTGTGTCGATGACATGACAACCTGTCAATAATGAGAAATGAGAAAATCATGTGGATTTGACTGTTCTTAAAGAATACTGCAATTAAACGAAGAAGTTTTTAAATATGTTTTTTATTTATATTTAGTATTTAAAAAAGGACAGATTTAAACCTTAATTTTAGAAAATTTAAAATCCGCTGCGAACGGGATGTATGACAGACTTGATAATAAAAAAAACGTCAAATAAACAATTGCCTAAAAGGGTTCCTAAAATCGTTTTTAGAATATCACTTAGAAATACATTGCTATTGATTCTTTTACTAGAAATTATTTTATACTTTACAGATTTACAGATATTTAGCTTTTTTAACAACATAATCTTTGCAAATATGTTACATCATAGTATTATTATGCATTTTAACTAGAGTTCATACTCATTCATACCAAAATAATTTAAACAAATAATCTAAAAATGTAATCCAGAAAAATCCAAACAAAATAAATATACTTGATAGTATTGATAAAACATTAAGCAAAACTACAATAAAATACCTTTGATAATATTATAAAAAACCCTGTCTGCCTGCTACCAATTAAGTAATAAATAATAAATAAGAAAAGTAAACAAAACCCAAATGTTTTACATTAAGACACCAACAATTATAAAATAATATTGTAATAATAGAAATTAAAATGGTGCTACAAATGAAGTTTTTTTTTATAAATTTAAATTTTATTTAGATTTCTTTACAAAACCTAAAAAGGCTTAAGGATTAAAATGTACTTTTATTAATTTATTATATATTTTTATGTATAAATTTTATTTTCTGTGCTTTGTTTTACTTGTTTACGGTTTTTATGGAAGTTTTTTTGTTTTTAGGTTTTAAGAACTAAATCTTTCATGATTTTTTTAAATATAAATTCTATTTTTTTTTTTAATTTTTTTACCCATTTAATGAAAAAATATTTATAGAGAAAAAAGTAGCAAAAAAGGCGATTTTTAATTTTAGTTTTTTATGTTTTCTTGACAATATTTTAAATATGTTTATTTGCTTAAATGTGTGTGTTTATGTGTATGTGTTTTTATTTGTATGCATGTGTTTATTGTTTTGTATGGAGTCTTAGAGCAGAACACATAGATTTTTCTTGGGTTTTTTCTGTTTCTTTTCGGGTGATTTTTTGTTAATTTGTCTAACCAGATCGTAGAAGATATCAACAACATTCACTTTAGCTTTGGCAGAGGTTTCCATAAAGGCGCAGTTGAATTGATTTGCCAAACTTTTGCCCAACTCCTTGCCGACCACACGCTCATCTTCGAGATCGCATTTATTGCCTACCAACACCATGGGTACATCATCTGTATCCTTGACACGTAGAATTTGCTCTCGCAAATCCTGCAAGTCATTAAAGGTGGATTGTGCGGTAATCGAATAGACTAAAACAAATCCCTGACCATTTTTCATATAGAGATCACGCATGGCGGTGAATTGTTCTGTGCCGGCAGTATCTAAAATCTCCAACATGCATTGCTGGCCGTCGACCTCGACCTGTTTGCGATAACTGTCCTCGATGGTGGGATCGTATTTCTCCACGAAGATACCCTGGACAAATTGCACTGTGAGAGCAGATTTGCCGACACCACCACTGCCCAAAACAACAATTTTATATTCACGCATATTGATTAAATTCTTTTGGGTATTTTATATAGTTCTGTTTTGCTGATTAAGGATCAAAATTTCGGTGTTGTTTGCTGTTGTAAATAAGGCGATGTTTGGTTATAGTTGGTTGGTTGGTTGTTTGGTTATCTTATCTCTTTGTCGCTAATCGTATTCGCAACTCGTCGTAGTAGTGTTTGTTCTTTCAAGTGGCAATAAGTTTAAAGGTTAACAACTGTGTTGTGGGTGCTACTGGTGCTTGTGCTGTTGATGCTAATGGTGTTGGCAATGGCGTTGTGTTTGTTGATGGCGCTTGGTTCTGCTGCTGTTTGTTAGTGTTGGGGTAGTAGTGATATTCCTTAATGTTCTACTGGAAGATGTTAGGCGTTGTATTAACACAAAGATTGCTTTCGGTTGTTGAATTTTATTTCTTATTTATTTGTTTGTTTAATTGTTGCTTATTTTTTCCTTTTTTCAGCCTTTTAAATTGTGTATAATTTAACTTTTTCTTTAATTTACTTAATAAAATCTTTTTTTGTTTCAATGCTTTTTTGCACTATTGTTTTTGTTCTTTTTTAATGTTTCGTAGTTTTTTTTTTTGCTTTTTGGTAATTTTCAAAACTTTGTCTCTTATTTAACAAAGGAATTGTACCCACTGTCGTAATAAATTAAATGCTCTAAACAGGGCCTTGTCTTTTTTCAGTTATTGTAGTTGTTGTTTGGTTCTTATTTTCGTATTTGCTTATTCCTTTTTCTTTATGTAGTTTTATGCTTCTTTATTTGAAATTCTTTTTTAATTGTGTACTTTTGGCACTTTATACTTTTTAGCAAAAAAAAAAATAACAAAAAAACTGTTGGTTTCTTTCCGATCAGTGCCGCAAAATATTATAATCAAAGTTCACCTAAAAAAGACGTAGAAACAAAAGCAACAATTAATTTTTTTTGAAAACAAAATTAAAATTACACACAAATAAAAGAAATTAAATTTTTTTATTATCTCTACACTTTTTTCTGGTAATTTTTCTTTCTTTTTTTATTAACTCATTACTAACTTCACTACTAAGCACTAGATAATACTCAAAACAATTAATGACTCACAAGAGCAAATTTAATGCACTCTTGTTTTTTTCTTTTTCTACTCAATTAACACTTATTTCCTTTACTTTTTTCTTTGATATTTATCTAATTGCATTCATTTCTTTTATATTACAACTTCACTCATGTATTTTTTCATTCTTTACATATACACATACGTGTTGTTGCTTTTTTCCTTTTTTTTTTGTCAAGAAAAAGACTTTGAGTAGAAAATTTCCGCTGAACTTGCCTTTTGGGGTTTTTGTTACGAGTTTTTGTGCTTTGTTGTATAAAAAATTATTAAAAATTTATGCTTATTTTAATAAATAACACATAAGCTTTAGGTTTAACACAATTTACGTTATAAATTTAACGTTTTTATGGGTAAATTTTCACAAAACATAAGAACTAAGAAATTTTGTCTGTATTCTGCTTTTAATACGGGCGTCACACTTGATGAACAGTGATGTTAAGTTAGCTATTTTCTGGTCAGATCAAGCGGTATTCATACAAATTAACCGGAGAAAATACAATTTAGCGATTTTTTTAATAGGAAAAAAACATTCGAAAATTTGATCAAAACAAAAATTATTTTTTGGCGAAAAATATATATGGTAGTCTTGGCAAATGGAATTATGGGCCTATTTTTAAATTAATTTGATTGTGATAGTCACATATATTGTAGGAATGTGAATAAATAAGTCATTCCACAATAAATGCCAGTTTCTGTGTTTTGTACTTTAGTTTCAAATATATGATATAAAATCTATAATTAGTTCGAAATAAAATACAAAAAATACATTCGACTATTTCTTAGCCTTAACTTGTAGTAAATATAATAACGCTTTTCGTAGCAATGTAGAAATAAAATACAATTGATTTAAAAAATTTCATAATTTACCTCAAAAATATTCTTCCTTAAAATCATTCTAGTTTTAATGTAACTGAACGATATGATTACTTACCACCGGCTTTATGCCCTTGTGGATAAACCTGTTGAAAAGAATATTGACCGCTATACTAAATGTGCTAAGATAGCAACACAACAATCCATTAAAAACTCTAATTTAAATTAGCGATTATGGGAGTTTAAAAATGTGTAATGAGATTTGATATTAAAAAATTCCCAATATGATTTATTACAGGGAACTCTAAAGTGTCCCGGTCAAAAACGATACAGATTTTGATAGTAGACACCTTAAGGGACAAAATACAGTTCCCTGTAATAAATCAGAAACGATTTTCGTGACCAATATGGACGCACTCATTTTGTGGAGAAACGGCTCCGACGATTTTTTGTACGGTTCGCTTATTTTGTCCCTTACCCGGCATTTACACATGCAAATGCAAGTTCGAAAAAGCCAATACATTCACACTTTTTTACTAATAAACTCACATTTTTTCAATTGCAGAGCTACTCGAGTTTTTCGAATAAGTTTTCGTATATAATACGTACACAGCACTTGCATGCAAGTACTTGCATGTGTAAAGGCAGGGTTAAGGTGTCTGTATCATTTCTGACTTGGACACTTCAGATTATATTTCAGAAGCTTACTTGAAAATGCACAATATTTGTGTATTTTATTTTCCCGATATTTGACTTACCCGTGTTTTTATTTTCCCTGTATTTAAATTCCTAAATTCGACGATATCTTGTCGACGCACTGTGTCACAAGGGTGGCCAAAAATGGTTAAAGTCAATGTTAGAATTTTAAGGTTTTTTTATTGGTTTCTTTTAGTACACTCTGGTTAGATATCTTCTGGATAAAATATCTTCCTAAAATGTTTACAAATTTTAAAGTTATAGTGGTTCAAAGTTAAGTTTTGTCTACAGCATACGCAATTTATGGAAAATTCCAAATTTTATGTTTATTTACAATACCAGGAATTTAAGTATTTGAATGTAACGGTTACCAAAATTTTTAACAGGGTTGTAAATGATGCTTCTAGTTATAATTACAACACTGTTTTTGTTTACAAATATTGATCATAAGTCAGATACCATTAGGAAAAAGATAGTAGTAAGGCATTAGGATTTTTCAGCAACCTTGAACTTTCGTAGAGAATTTAAAAGAAAGTAGCAATAACACTTTTCCTGTTTTTTCTTTTTTGTATTTTGTAGCTACAAGTAAGTATTTTAATATACTGCCCGATATCGCCCGATTTTTTTTTGTGATTGTTTTTTAGTGTCAACTTCGTTGCGGATTCGTACTATTTTTCAACTGTGGCTCGAGATAAATCAAAACAGACCCTGCAATGTTATGCGTCATGTTAAAGATTTTGTAGAAAATCATTTTAAACGAGTATTATTAGAAAGGAAACAACAAAAAATAAGGGTTACTCTTTTAAACTTTTCTAACAATTGGTCTAAATATCATCGCATGAGAAATATATTTGAAACTGAGTTGAGTGACTGACTAGATAGCGAATTATTTGGTGAATTCATTTGTAATGTAACTTTCCGTAAAAAGTTTTGGTTTTGCAATAAAACTAAATTGTGTTATACTATATTAGAAAGCAAATACAAGTGGTAGATGCCGACCGAATGTTTCTTATGAAGAGGGTTCAATGTGAACAAAAAGAAGCGAGTGGAAGAACTTGTCGCTTCTACTTCATCTGAAGCTTGAAAAACAGTAAAAAAAAAAGATTTTGCCTGATAACATTCAAGTAACAGAAACTTCTACAGGGGTTCACTTACAAAAGATTTAAGACAAAACTGTAAGCATTTTAGATGTTCATAATATTGTTACGAATGATGGCAATACTGCAAGGCGCTTCTTTTCTAATGTGGAACTTTCAGCTCAGATTACTAATGTAGATGTAAGATTAATAAACAAATTTTCCATTATTTTAAGAACAAGTGGTCATTATATAAATATATCAAATTTTTGAAAAGCTTTTAAAAGATATTGCACTTTTATATTTCGAATTATATTCTTGGTACTATATGCCTTCAACTGTGCACAAAATTTTAGTTCATGGTATAGATTTTATTAAATATTCTACCATTCCCATTGGTATGTTATCAGAAGAAGCAATAGAATCAAGTCATAAAATTATAAGAAATGCGAGATTAAGACATACGAGAAAAATAAGTAGGATTGCCTCCATGAGAGACCTCAAATTATCTTTATTCTGCAGTCAGAGCCATCAATTTCGATGCATAGTCAGAAAATACTTTTAAGAAAAAGTGATTTAAATGATCTGAAAGGGTATTTAGTTGAAAAAAAAAGATTTGACAAAATAAAAACAGGGAATGAATCATTGCTAGCATCTGAAAGTGATTACAGTGATAATTGTTAATATACTTCGATTGCCTGTAATACTTCCATATATATAAGTATTTTATGTATGTATGTTAAATATGTTATATAAAATAAAAAAAAGACAATAGAAAGAGAATAGAATTTTTGTGTATGGAGTTAATTTAAGAAATTTTTATTTTTTTACTTTTTTTGAATTTTTTGAAAAAGGACATTTTTAGCTTTCATGAAGTTTGAACTTATTGTCTATCTTTTATGCCATTTTTATACCCTTCACCTTCATGAGAAGGGTATATATAAGTTTGTCATTCCGTTTGTAATTTCCACATTATAATTTTCCGACCCTATAACGTATATATATTCTGGATCCTTATATATAGCGGATTCTATTAGACCATGTTCGTCTGTCTGTCTGTTGAAATCAATTTTCTAAAGTCCTCAGATATCTTCGGGATCCAAATCTTCAATAATTCTGTCAGACATGCTTCCAAAAAGTTTGCTATTTAAAATCACCAAATTTTATTATTTTTATTATAAACTCATCAACAGATGGCGTTGATCACACAAAGTGTATTAATATTGTTACAAATAATTTCATAAACAGATGGCGCTGATCAAACAAAGTGTTTAAGTGTGTTCTTAAACCGTAATATAAGTGTGTAAAAAGACATTGTTCATTTTTTTTAATTGTGTTTGTGTACATTTAAATAAATAAAGACTCGTTATATTTTCTTTAAACTTCTTGACGCTTTTATTTTGCAATTAAAAAGAATCCGGTTTATTTAAAGGAAATAAACCACCGTTTTTAAAAGGTAAAAACGTAGCAATATTATATATATATATGTATGTATGTATATAATCACCCCTATCGTCAATAAAAATTCCACATGAAATTTGTTCCCTTTTATTTTTTTAACATTGAATTTTAATAGGAAAAATGTGAAAAGGGAACAAATTTCATATGGAATTTTTATTCACGATAGGGGTGAATATAATTATGCATCCACAACAAAGTTGAAGGGTATATAAAATTCGGCATAGCCGAATATATTACTCTTACTTGTTTAGTTTTAGGATATATGGGAAGGACTCGAATCCTTGCTCCGAAAATTTTGAAATTTTGTTATCTTTTATCAATTACAGCATTTGTGCCAAATTTCAACTCTTTACACTAACGTCTTCTATTTATGGCCGTTCGTTATATGAAAACACGACACTGTGCGACGCTTTCTTGGCGCACGTAAACAATTTACCACTTGGAGGACAACATTCTCCGCGTTATTATCGGCAATTACGGCTACAAATATTGGTAAGTCATCGAAAATTAATCCTCCAGATTATCTACTTCCGGGCCAGCCATATGCCAGAAGTCATATTTTACTTAAAATGCCAGAAAATTATCTTTCAAACAAGAAGTCAATTTTAGTAGTCTAATAAAAATACAGAAAAAGAAAATAATTTAATTTTTAAAAATTTTTTATTACCTTTATATTACCAGCCAAAATAGGCTTAAAAATTTTAAAAATCAAAATAAAAAAAAAAATACAAAAATTCGTTATAAAAAGTAATAACGATAAATTACAAATAACGTACGAAAAAATAACTTAAAAATAAACTTGAAATTGAGAAAGAAAGCGAAAGTACAAAACTTTTCGAACACACTTAATATATCAATCGAAATAGAATAGGTATTAGCGGATTTTTGTAATCATACCAGCCGCAATGGTAACACCATTTACACGCAACATGACGCGTCCCAATTCCTTGAAATCAGCATAACGTTCAATACATATGGGACGTGTGGTTTCCAACTCGACTAGAGCACACGAATTATTGCCCAAACAACGGGGTTTCTTCTTAACCACTTCTCCAGTGCTCTTATGGATCTGAGCATTAAGTTTAGTAATAACAGCCGGTTCGATTAGGGACTGATGATGCAACAGTACAGGGTAGCCAATAGTAATGGGTACTTTGACATTAAAGACCAGAATGCGTGCTTGAAAACGAGATGTTACCGGGATGGGATGTTGAGGATCACATATGATGTTGCCCACCATAATATTGTTAACATCTATGCCCGACAAAGTAACAGAGACTTGGTCACCAGCGAATACCGTAATTTGTGGCATTTCATCGATTAGAAGACTTTTAACCTGAGCCTGTTCCCTGAGTGCCCCCACCAGCACTTTGTCATTGACTGCCAAAACACCTGTTTCAATACGTCCCGAAATGCAAAATCCTGCGCCAGTCCCTTTATAAATATCCGATACCGACATCCGGAAAGGTTTATCTATTGAACGCTCTGGTATTTTAAAACTGTCTATCACGGCTAGCAGATGTGGTCCCTTATACCATGATGTCAAAGCCTCCTCGGTGGAGGGTTTTGTTAAATTTTCTCCGGTCAAACCGGAACATGGTGTATAAGAAACATCTGAGTCTTTGAAACCGGCTTGTTTAAGGAACCCTTTTAGCTTTTGTACAATTTCATTGAAACGTTCTTTGGACCAACCCACCGTATCAAGTTTATTGATCACTACGCCCAATTGATTGACGCCCAGAGAACGCACCAACAATGCATGCTCTCTAGTTTGACCACCCAAATCAAAACCAGACTCAAATTCTCCTCTTGTAGCATCGATGACCAAGAGGGCAACATCGGCTTGTGTGGCACCTGATATCATGTTGGGTATAAAATCTTTGTGGCCTGGAGCATCTAGCAGAGTTATAATTTTGCTGTCAGTCTCAAAACGAAAATGTCCAACATCCATGGTAATGCCTACAAGAAAAAATTATGTGAGATTATTTATGTTTCTCTGTAGTTTGTAAAAATTAATTATTTCGTAAGTTTTAATTTAGATTTCCCAAAAAAAAGGTCAACAACACCCACTGAACAAATGGTTAAATCAAAAAATTTCCTAAAGAATTCATTGAAAATCGTATTCTCCAACTCTTTCTTGTCTCACTTACCTCTTGCTCTCTCCTCACCAGTTTCATCTAGTACCCAAGCATACATAAAACTCTGTTTGCCCAATTTCTTAGACTCCTGTTCATGTTTATGCATCACACGTTGTGACACGTTGCCCGTATCAAACAGTAAATGGCCCATAAGAGTACTTTTGCCAGCATCCACATGACCAATGACAATCATATGGAAATTATGTTTTTGATCCGAACGTTCCTTGATGTACAATTGTTTGTTATCGCGTTGTGCTTGTTCTTTAGAAACTTTAAAAACAGCCGTGTTGTCGGCAGCCAACTTCTTTGCAGAGTCCTCACTTATATCGACTGGGGTATTGCGACCCGAAACAGCTGGTGAACTTTGTAACAATGGAGAACTTATTTCGAAACCCCTCTTCACTTCACCCTGAGCAGCTGTTACCTTAACTATGGGGGCTGATGCAGCAGACTTTTCCAAATCACTCAAAGCTAGTTTTCGTGGACCAGGGCCCTTAAGCAAAACATTTGAAGCCTCCTGTTGCAACCTTTTGGCCTTGTTTTCACATTCATCGTTTAGAATTTCATCCAAAATCTTAGTTATGTCATAGTTAAATTTAATCGATGTTTCTACAATTCTCTTCTCGGACAATATGTCGCCTACCACACTGCGCACCTCATCGATGCAAGAGGTCAATTGGGCTTTCTCCATATCATTTAATACCGGCATTTGAAAATTATCCGAATCCCGTCGGGTTTTATCATAGGATTTATCACCATCTTCTTCATCTGCCTCGCCCTCCTCCTCTTCGGCTATGTCTTTATTGTCTCTCATAAATGATGACATAGAATTCTGGCCTCGTGCCCGATCATACAGCCATTGTTGTGCATCTGTCGGTGAAATACAGTTGTCATCATCGACGGAATGACCATAGACATCATCATATCCATCATACTCGTCGTTGTAGTCCATGGTCCGTACAATTCTGTGACGTGACATGTTTGTTGCGTTTGGTTTTTTATCGTCTCGCTATTTCAATTGTTTTCCTTGTTCTTTGCTTTGTTATTTTTACAATAATCTATTTCGCAATTTTGTTTTTTCGTTGATTTAAAGGAAGTTTAGTAGAGTTGTGAAATTCATTTATTAAAAACATTGGACCGAAATCACAAAAAAATCGTGTTTTTAATAAATAAAATTAAATTTTAATGAATCGTGGTAGTGTTGGTGGTGGTGTAGTAGTAGAAATCAGCTGTTTGAATGTCAATTGTTGTAAAGTGGTGAAATAAATATGATGTCAAGATAGCATGGTGATAAAACTTTTATTTTTAATTCGGGAAGTTGAAATACTCAACTATTAAGTATTCTCGAATCAGTCGAATTTGGTAATTCGTAAACATTATTATTGAAAAACAAAGTGAACACGTATAGAACGCAAAGTCTTCACAAAAATTGCTCTTGGATCTTCAGAAGCCCAAATTGTAATGAGATTTTCGCGTGTAATTAAATTTATGCTAACAATTGTGAAGACTTCTACTTCTAATGTCAACAAGTAAAATGTCACCATTCATTTCATTCTAATATGCCATTTTTTAAACACATTTCTCGCTGAAAATTTTATTACGGTTTTCAATATTCACCAAATATAACGCCTAGGTTCCACATTCCACTACGAAGTAAAACTTAAATCGTTTTCAATTCCACAAAAACAATTTCGTTCTAGAAAACGTGTAAAGCTTTTATAATACGATCAACCAAACTGGAAATTATATTTTACTTTTCAAATCATTTTCACTAAAATTAGAACTAAAACTTAACGAAATTTTCACTTTCACTTCATTTTAGCAATATAGAACCCAGGTGTAAATCTTTTTACACTTTTTTTTTGGTATCATCTTAAATCCGTCTTTTTTACTTATAATATATTTATGAACCACCCTATCCTGGGACTTCTATAATCAACCATGTGATTAAAATTAATTGGACAACTCTGTCCTGTTTACCACTAAATTTTATTGCAAAACGCTATTTTTTGAAGAATTATTTCATCGAGCAAGTTTTTAGCATGTTTTAAAATTATATAATAAATTAAATTCTGATAAAATAAAGCCAAGAAAGTAAGCACACACGTTATGGAACAAATTGATGAGTGCAAGCGTAAACCCAGACGTACTAAAGGAACACCATCCTATTACTACAGAAATCGTTTTGCTGCAGCTGGCATTGCAGCGGGAAGTGCACTATTTGCATTCTGGTAGTAAGTATAATTACTGATTTAATTAATAATTGTTAACTATTTAATGCTTCCTAGTTTAACACCCATATTTCGCATATCAAATGAAAAGTTAATGCACGATTTGACAACAGCCACTGAAGAAGAGAAGGATCGTAAAATTATTTTCAATTTAGTAGGTGCTCCGAGGACTTCTAAAGCTATTAAGGAGACCATAGACGAGAAAAATAAATTATTGTCTGAGCGTTAAAAATATACCTATAATGGATCGCCAAACACGTAAAGCAAACTTAAAAAAGTTACAATTACCCGGTACCTCGGAAAACAAATCACAACGGTATGCTAATTTTAAAGTTTTATCTTTTAACTATTTACTATAGATAGAATAGTACAAAACTATCTATGTAGTTGAGCTTTTTATTTATAATAAATGTTATAAAATTAAAAATATCGGTCTTTTGATTTTTTTATTTTAAGTAAAACTCGCCAAACGGCCAAGTCTACATCAACAACAAATACTGCTATAACCAACTATTTTTTAACTCCCGAAAAACGTAAAGAATCTGTAGAAGAAACTAAAGACAGACATGAAGTTTCTCCTGTCACTTTAGAACATAATAAACCTGCTGAAAAGGTTGCAGAATCCTCCGGAATTCCTCAAGAGTCTGAGACACGCACTCGTACTAAACGCAATAAACTAGATGCATTTATATTCAAAAATCCCAATAACATACCCGATAGTATTAGAAATGGTAAAAAGTCGTTAAATGATGATAATTTTATAGTGCCCGAAAAGAAGGCCAAGAAGGCACCTAAATTAACTTTAAGTAGAAGCCAAGCAAAAACCTCCAAATCAACCAGATCAAAGAAACAAACGACTATCAAATCAGCATTCCTAAGAAATGAGCAATTATTTGCTGAAATTGCAGCCCAACACTGTGCTGCCGATCAGTTTGATGGTGATGACGTACAACTGGCATTAGCCATTTCCCAATCGGAAGCTGAGAGTAAAGGTATTGCGGTGGTAAATGACAATGAAATGGAGTGTGAGGTAAATTTAGTAGATGGCTATAAAGATGCAGAAACTGTAAGAGAAAAGTTAAAGATGTATGGATTTAGAACGGCTGAAAAGAGCGGTAGGTACTATGAATAAATTTTTTGCAAAATAAATATCTATGTATGTGTACTGTACCGATATCTCAATGCAGCACCGCTATCAGAGTCGCCAGACCTTAATGTTATCGACAATTTATGGTTAGTTTTGGAAATCAGCATAAGCACAAAATTTCTAAAAAAAGCACTATTGACGAATAATTTGCCGTGTATTACACAAAACTGATCGCATCTATGCCAAGTCTTCACCTTTCACGCTGTAGTCTTCTTCTGTCAAGGCTATCACACCAAATATTTAATCGTGTAATTGCCAGTTTTAATTTGTGACATAAAAAAATGTGAATTTTTTGTTTTATATTCTTTTTGTTTATTAGACTACCGCCTATGTTCTATATTCCACTACGAAGTGAAACTAAATCGTTTTCAATTCCACATGGACAATTTCACGGCGTTCTAGAAAACGAGGTGAAACTTTTAACTATGATGAACGAAACTAAAAGTGATATTTTACTTTTCAAATAATTTTCACTAAATTTAGAATATTTTACTTTTCAAATAATTTTCACTAAATTTAGAACACAAAATTAATGAAAATTTCACTTCCACTTCATTTTACAAATGTAGAACCCAAGTGTATAACATTTTTCCTTTAAATGACACCAATTTATTTTTTAAGTTCCTATACATTTTTTTATAGAGTTTTGAAAACACAAAAAAGAAACTGCTGTGAGCCGCTGTATGTATGTAAATTTGTCTGAATATTATTCGTAGTATGTACGTACGAAGACATTAATTTTTGTAAAATATTTTTTCTTTAAATTACAATTGTCTCCTAACAAAAATTTCGAGTTAAAATAAAATATTCAGATGTATTTTATAACATGTTTTTATTATTTGTAAAATGCTAACTAGATTACAACACCTTTGCTGCCACTTTTCTACCCAAAACAACTGGTCGTAGAGCAAAAACTAAATGGGCCAACAAATTTACCGCCCTTACTTTACGAAATCCGGAAAATCAAATTAAAAAATTACAAGATAATATAGAAAAATTGTTAAATAGTCAATTTCGCACTAAACCATTGAGCGAACAAGAATCTTTGTTGCCCGACTATAAACCACAAAGTTCTTTGCTAAAAAAAGCGAATGTGCATGAAAATAAAAAAATTTTACAAAGCGTAGAAAACATAAATCAATCAAATGATTGGTATTTTGTTAAAGAATTATTTGAGATTAATCAATTACCAACGGGACATTTGTTAAAAGATTGGACTGTCATACAGGGAAGAGATCTAACACCCAATACAAGAACCAAACAAGCAACAGAGAAATTAGAAAAGTTGCAAAATCTTTATCAAGAATTAGAAAAGTATTTTAATTCTAGTAAAAGATTAGATTGGACCATAGATACTGATAACAATGAAGAGCAGAAGGAAGTGTTTCTATGCAAAGGTAATGAAGAAAATAAAAAGGAAGAATCTCTAGGACAAGCAGAAAATTTGAAAGTTATAGAAAATCAAGATCTTAATGAAATGGTAGATTTAATACAAGACATGCAAAGAAATGAAGCTGAAATGAATGATGCTATATGTAATAAGAAGATTTTAAAACTTTTGCCAACTAAAAAATCCTTGGATATAATGCAGGTCTCTATTTGTAGCATAAATACTCAGGCCACAATAAATACCACACAAAATGAAGAATCTCAAGAACATATAAAAATCAACAGCAGTACAGCTGAAATTTCTAATGAAACAAAAACTAACGAACTTGATGAAATGGTAAATTTAATAGAAGCTATTCAAAGAACTGAAAAAGTAATTGAAAATGAATGTGATAACAAAGATTCAAATCTTTTGCAAACTTCCAAATCGCTGCTTACAAAGCAAGTCTCTGCATGCAGTGTAAATACCCAGTCCACAATAAATGCCACACAAAAACTCCGATCAAATTCCCCCGATTTATTTGCCGATTCCGATGTTGAAATGGAAGAGTTTGTTGAATTAGACAATAAAACGGAAGGTAATGTTGAATAAATGATTTAAAATATAATTTTTTATCATAACTTTAGTTTTGCAGTTCAAACTGTGATAAGTGATGCCAAAGAAAAGAGTCGCAATAGTTCCCTAGAGGAAGTGGAAGAAGCTGGAGTTACCACTTACGAAATCTTTTCAAGTGATGATGGTAAATTTGAAATGTTTTGTATATTTAACTACCTCAGAAAGATATCATAATTCTATTTAATTTTATGTTTAGTAAAGAATACTTCATTATTGGAACAGAATGATACAACTATAAAAGGTAATTTATAAATTTATTTTATAGTTTCTTGTATTTAAAAGCTTATTAAATTAAAAATATTTATGTATTTAAACTTAAGGTAAACATAAATTTCCGAAATTTCTTAATCGAAATAAAATGTTTTTTATATTTGTCAAATTTAGAGCCAGCATTAGTTGGAATTAGTAAAAAGGTAACAGCAAATTATAAAGATACATATATGTACATATATAACAAATCTGGGTAGTATCGGAACAAAATAATACATTTTTAATGATAGTTTTAATTAATATTTTCTCCATTTTAAATAGGAATTCGAAATTTATTTGTATTTATTAAAATTTGTGTTAAATGAGAGTATTAGAAAATTTTTTAAAAAATTTTTATTCGAAGTTTTACTTCAAGTTAAATATATAATTTGTTTGAAAAAATAAATTGTAGTGTATACAATTGTTTTCAAACAAATTGTATATTTAACTTGAAGTAAAACTTCGAATAAACATTTTTTAAAACGTTGGAAATCAAACATTTTCAATTGAAATACAAATAGAAATACATTAGACCATGGCGTAATTAAACAAGGTGAGTGCAAATCGGCAACAAATACAACACAATACAGAAACAACAGGCATTTTGTTTGTGTAAAATAATGTACTACTGTCAAAAACACTTTTGATTGAAGTAAATTGTAAACAAAGTTAGTCAGCTGTGCTACTTCACTCACCTTGTATAGTTACACCATGTATTAGATTATAAAGTTGTTTTAAGTAAGCCCCTTCATATAGGAAGCTAGAACGCTTAAATCTTGTATTAATAATAATTTATAGGTCATAAAACCAAAACGAACAATGCACAACTTCGAAAAATCGTAACGCGGTACAGTTGGACGACGCCAAGTATTAACCATTGCAAGAGAGAGCCGCAAATCTCTTGAAGGTAGCGATAATGACAATGACGATAATGACAATGACGCGCGAGTTCTTCCTCTATTAAGAGCTGAATTATGACAGTATTTTTTTTTATTTTATTTGAAAATTTTCTGCAATAATATTGGGAATAGTGTAATTTGAAACAAATTTATATCTATAATTGTAATACAATATAAAAGAAATCCATAATTTTAGATTAATGATTTAATTTCATAATCATCTACAAATTTCCACTTTAAGTTTAATTCAAATTGTCTAAAAAATCGCTATCTTTTCTTTCAGAATCTTCTACTACTAACTTCCTTCTTCCCGTTGACGATATAGTCGATTTAACCCAAGACGATTTACAACTCTCAAGCCACAACCAATCGTCTAATAATTTAAATCAAAGTAAACCCATAGTAGAAATTGATTTATTTGCTGAATCGCCTATACAGGAAGAAGGCCACGATTTAGCCGATATTAATAAAAACTCTGAAATATCCAAATATGCACAAGAAAACCAAGAAGAAACTTTCAAATTTACCTTGAGTATGGAAACAAATGAGAATGAAGTAAAATCCACAGAAATTAAAAACAAAAAAGATTCCTTTAAATTGTTACTTAGTTCGGAAACTCAAGAACATCTTAAAGAATTTACCATCAATAATGAGTTGGAGGATGATGATATAGTTTTACGTGAAATAGCTATGGATCAAACAAATACATCATTTTTAAATTTCCAGGGCTCTAAACAATTGGAATCATGTTTTCACAAAGAAACAGCCATTAAGGTAAAGGAATTTATTGACGACAGTTTAACGGCTAACGACACTGTCTTCCGGGAATTGTGTAATAAATATATAAATGAAACTAAGAACACCTCCACTTCAAAACATAAACAAAACACTGACTTTGTTAAAATGTTACCTACGCCTGAAAAGTGTGAAAATTATACCAATCTCACTATGGATTTTGATACGACTATTGATAATAATTTAACTTTGAAAAGAAAATCTATGTCATTTAGTGCCAAAACTTCTAAAAAAATGGACACAATGATTTGCAATAGAGAACTAGCTAAATCTCAATCGTTTAATAATAGTAAAATAGAAAATGTCAGCATAGATTTAACACAAAATGATGATATAGACGTCCCAGAAGATGAGGACGACGAGTGTTTAGTTTTATCGGATGATGAAATTAACTATTCAATTTGGCAGGCCAATAAAACAGCAAATTTTCAAACTTTTGAGCCATCAGATAATGAAGATGATGTTATTAGTTTAACAGATAGCCAAGCTTCAAGTGATAAAGAACAACAAGATTTAAGTAAAGAAAAAATAACCGAATTTCCCGCTAAAGATAAAAGCGTTAAGGACTTATCATATTTGGATTTAAACGATAAATCTCTAATCAAAGTTCACTTGCGGCCTGAAGAATCCTACAGTGAGTTTGAAGTATTAACTTCAAAATACTCTGTAACGAATGAACCACCCCAAGATGATTTGAAATTTGATCGTAGTGATTTTGGTATTTTAGAAGAATATTCTGAACCCATAGATTTTACCCCAAATCTCTGTACACCTACAAAAGTTTTAAACGAAGCCTCCTTTCTAAACTCACCCACTGAAACCACAGCACCCATGAAAAGTTACAGTAATTGTCATAGATCGTCTCAGAAATTTCAAGATTTAATAAATAATATAGAAGCAAAATCTCCTACACATTCCCTAAGCGAACTTAATGATTTCGATGAATTCGATCTTATGGTCTATAAAAGTCCTCTTAAGACTGTAACATCAAACAAAAAGCCTCAGGGTATTGAACAGTTATTGACGGCAGAAATAAGTTTTAAAGAAAACCAAAAATCTCCTCAACTACAAAAATCACCAGCAGCAACTGTACCCGAAACAACCACACAGGAAATAACATATAATAATAAAACCTATAGCCTGCGTTATACAACATCTCCTAAACCGGACTATACGAAATATAGCGAAGCAGAATTACTTAAACAATTGTATAACTTTGGCATAAAACCTTTGAAACGTAAACAGGCGGTAAAAATGTTGGAATATATTTACAATCAAACTCATCCTATTATCAAGGAAGATGATGTGGTTGAGAAACAAGCTGACATTATAACTACGGAAGACTTTGAACGTCCTTGTACTTCAAAAGCGGTCTTAACAGCTAAAACATCATTAACAAACTCTTGTGAATTATTAATTAATATTTCTAATAAAAGCGAGTTAGTAACTGCAGAAAGTTTGTTAGATGTTGGTAATAAAAAGTTAAATCTACAAGATTCTTGCGGCCTGGATATGCTACGTTTTTGCATTGATCTTAAAGCAGAGCTTTTGGATGAACAATATATATTGCAGACTAATATTACTAAAAAGGTAAGTGAGTTGTTTTTATTTATTGTACAGTTTTAATGATTTGTAAAAATGACAGATTTAAATCCTTAATATCCTTGTAAATATTAGTTTAAATGACAAAAGGGCTTCAATCTGTGATCACCCATATTTCTGACTCAAAATTGAGATCTTATATAAAACGTCAAAAATCTTTAACTCTCAATATCATTGTAAATATGAGTTTAAATAAGAAATGGGCCTCAATCTTGGATCAATCATATTTCTGATTCAAAATGGATTTTTTATATAAAAAGTCAAAATTTTTTAATGCTTAATATCTTTGTAAATATATACATACAGTGGTTTCAACGCATAATCAGCCAAGAATTTGACTCATCTGGATTGTTTTTTAGATTTTATTTATACTTCACCTGCTTAAGTTATAAAAATAAAAACAACTCAAAGTTTTGCTCCCAATAAATAATCGGATAAAGATGAGTAGGCATGCAAAAAAAAAGCTCAAAACTAGATATTTTTGTCATATGCATTTCTAAATTGTAAGAAGTGGGGAAAACATTATTTTTTAAGCGAAAATGGCTCCAATTAATAAATAGACTACTGTCGAAATAAGACAATTAATAGTCAATTTAAATTTGGTAGGTAAAATTGTGAGAGAAATTGTCGAATTGGTTGGAAAAAGTAAATCTACTGTCCATGATATTATAAAAAGGTTCCATAATGAATTTATACTGGTAAATAAAAGCAGAGAAGGTCAAGGTAAAATATTAAATGAAAGAGAGGAACGTTCGGTTGTCAAATAAATCAAGGAAGATCCTTTTAAAACCGCAAAATATCTTAAAATATCATTGAAATCTAGCACTGGGAAAGGTGTCTGAATACTAGAGTTCGAACGAGTATTCGGTTTCGGATTAGACCAATCATATTTTGACTAAATACCGAAATTTTTATAAAGGAAAAAACATAGAGTAATAGAATAAAAAAATATTATATTTTATTGTAGAATATTTAAGAATAAGGAAAAAACTATTCCTTTAAAAAAAATTGTTAGTTCAAGATTAAAAAACTAGATTTATGAAGTAGTGTCGGTACTTTAGGTCACCTTAAAATTATCTAAACATGTTAAAAAATTAAAATAAATATTTTTTTAAATTAATGGTATATATTAAAAGTTTCGTTTTGTTTCGGATTAGGCCGAATATCGATTTTTTTGCCGACTATTAGTTTAGGTTCGGTTTCGGCCTAAAAAAAAACGGTCTAGGTGAATACTGTTTGCAGTACATTACATAAGTACGATTACTATGGAAGAAAGAAGCCATAAAGTTTGCCAAAGAGTATTTACTTAAAACAGAGGATTTTTGGAACCAGGTATGTAATTTGGCGGTAAATCGTCTAAAAAATGTTTTCATTATTTAGAGCAGAGGAAACCAAAACTCTCAATAAATGAAATGCGTCTGTATTGGATAAGAGAATATTGCCCACCAAACACAAAACCAAGAATTGCAAATGTAATGAAATTTACTTTTAAAACCAAAATGAAAAAGATGTTTAAAAAAAGTTTTAGCCATGGTGAAATTAAATAAAAAATATGTCTTAGTTTTTACAGAATTAGGCAATTTTTTTCATACATATTTGATTGGTCGAGTTTAATTTACAATTAAAACTTAAAAAATTAAGTGTATTTAGGCATTATAAATTAAGTTTTCCAAAAGATTTTGTAACAATTTCTTATTAACAAAATATGTTTTAAATTTAAAGAACTTAATTAATTTACCAAAATCATTTTTAATGACAAAACAAAAATTTCTGTCTTACATTAACTATTTTGTTTGCTGGTTTATTTTGGAATGAAATCACAGCTGAAAAAACAATAAAGCTGAAAAAAGCAGTAAGCATCCGCCCATGTGCACTCGTTAACACTCAATTGTCTTAATCTATGACTCAATTAACGACTGAAATCAAACTGAAATAGAAGAGAACAAGAATCGGTGTGAGTCTTGTTTATTGTTTTTGTAGCACAATTGTGCACTGAAAATGAAGATTTGGTTATCTATGATTTAAAGGTTTTTTCAATGACGAAAGCAATTTTAACCTACATGGTTAACCAAATTGCGTATTTAATCATCAAAACACAGAAGTCACAGTTAAGTACGTCTTAATTCTTTTTGGCACCGAGTGCTGTATAAGACAATTTGTATTTAATAGATGGTAAAATGGACTAACTTGTCTACCTCGGCATTTTTGAGCAAAATGTAAAGCAAAGTGCAGAAAAATTAAGAATCGGGAACAACTTTGCTTTTAATCAAGATAATGATCCTTAGCAAACTTTAGGTATTGCATAGCTCAGACCTCAATGTAATTAAGCATCTTTTTGAGGAATTGGCCAGACGAGTTTATCATAAGTTGGTGAAATCAATTCCCAAACGATTAAAGAGTATTCTGGACAACAAAGGATATGCTACAAAATTTTAAAAAATTATACAACGACGAAGCTAACCAAACTCGTATGCCACAAGGCTTCGTTGAACCGATTTACCATCCCAACTTAATGAGCCTTAATGAGATTTTGATTTGATTTATTTTATTGATTTAACTTCGTCATTCGTTATATAAATTGATCTGTAATTGATTTGTAGTTTATTTTATATAATATTTTAAATAATTAATTTTTATCATTAGAGAAAATTTTTCATTCGGCTTGAGTTAATTTTTTTAATAAATAACTCGAGGAATACCCTGCCAAGGGTGTCATCAGCAATGTTTATTGTCCAAGATCTACTTGTAAACATTATCTATTTAACTCACCATTTATTGGGAAATAGAGTTCGAGAATTAAACATATTTCTTATTACATGTTATGAGTTAGAACGAAATTTACTTATGTGTGTGTATTCTTCTTTTGTTGTGATTTGCTGTAGGTATATTTGTTAAAAGACTTTATTAAAGTTTTGCTGTGAATTCAACATAAATTGCAAATATTAAAAGTTAAGTAAACATACCATATTTGTTAATCCTCTGTAACAATTTATTTCCTAGACTCCTCAACCTTTACTGCCGTTTCATATAGCGTGGTATAATTTGGTGTGCTCCAATCGCAGATTGCATGAAACCATATTGATGTATGAGCCTATTGATCTGCAAGAAATCTATTTATTTCTAAAATCTTTAGGTTATCGTTATGACCCCAAGGTATTTATAACAAAACACTAGAAATTTAAAATTTTAACAAAAATTCTTTACATGTTTTATGTTTCTAGGATCTTAAAATATTTTTCGATCGTCGTTGTATAATATTTCGCTATGATCTTGTGAGTTCTGCTGTTAGCAATGGAAAACCAAAAGATACAAATCGGCATGTACGTAAAAGTAAAAAAACGAAAGTAAATAAAAAGTAATTATTATAGAATATAACTAAGTATGTATTAATTATTTATGACTAGTTAGTAAGTGTAAATATACTATGTAATTGAATTATTATTTGTTTTAATTTAACTGATTGTTTGCTAAAAAAAACACTTTTATACAGATTGCCAGTTAGTTATTTTGATATTCGTAAAAATAATAAATGTTTTCTATATAAATAAACAAAACATCAGTTTTTTATTTATTCAGCATTGTTTTTCATTTAATAAACTTTTTTTTTTGCCTTTTAATCACCCTGTTCTGTTAATCGAGTGATGTTACAAACGAGCGATTTTTAAAAAGAATTAATCGACAAATTGATGTTATAGAAATCGAACGATTTTATATATTAAAACAGGTTTGGTTACCTTAATTAGATTCGATTTACCGAACAGGAGGAATTGCCTAATTACTCCCCAAAAAGTTGTAATACCACTAAACTTTTTAAATAATTTATAAGTCTTATTAAATATTTATTTATTGAAGAGAATTTATTAAAACTTTGTGGTCTACAATTCTATAAAAGGACGTTTTGTTTGTTGTTAATGGAAAGTGATGTTAGATTTATTAAAAATAAAATTTGTCAATTGGTAAAAAAACACAAATTGACACAAATTTTCATTATAGGCATAAAAATGTAGATACAAATTTGTTAACATTTGTACCATGTATTATTTATATTTATAATAAAATAATAATAAAAATAACTAAATTAAAATATCATAATGCGAGAAACAAACAATTAAAACAAAAAAAGTAAATTTATAAATATGTATATATAAATCACATTAAAATAAAACAATTACGAGAATTTTGCTAAAATTTTTATATTCTACGTTAAATTGCAAGAACTACTACACTGTTTCAAGGGTTTACTTTGACCCAGTTTAATGGCTTCATCATCAGCATTCTCATCTTGCCGTACGCTGGTGTCAATGCGTCGCTTCAATTCACTGGCCAATGTTACAAAAGCATCATCTACATTACGATTCTCTTTCGCCGAGGTTTCCATTACCAGCAACACTTCTGGTATATACTGGCACATTTGTTGGGCTTCTTCGAATTCCACTTCGCGTTCATCATCTAAATCACTTTTATTACCCACCACTATTAACATGACATTGGAGGCAGTGTAACGCCGCACCTCTTCTATCCATTTTTGGAGATTGCTAAAGGAATCTCGACTGGTAATGTCGTAAACTGTAAAGAAATAAGAATGTATGATCTTAAATAAAATAACGTGTTAATATTAAACAAATATTTTAAAGAGGTCTAACTACGTTTAATAAATTGATTTTAGAATAATAACCGTTACCAAAATAACATTAGTGGTAATGATAATTTACCAATAAAATTTTTATGGCTCCTAAGGTCTTCTTGCAAACGTTTGTAAACTTTCTTAAATATTTTAGTCAGTACGACAATAACTTTATCGCTAAGCTACCGTTACCGAAATAAACCAAAATACCATTAACCTTGTCTTTAATCGTTTCGAAATAAGGAAGTAAGATTTATTAATAACGAATTTAACAAGTGTCTTAATGTACCACATTGACAATTTAATTTGGAGAATAGTTTTAATAGTTTTAAAATGAGTACCCCTTTATTTGTATTAAAATTGTAAAGCCATTAGTATATATTTGTGTAAGAAACAAATAGCCACACACAAAGTAAAAGTGGTAGCAATTTATTATAAAAGCATTTCAAGTTTTTTTTTGTAATAAAAATCAGCAAAATATAAAATAACGAATGTAAATTTAGGGGCGTTTTTAAATATATGTACATATTTAAGCAATGACGACTTACCTATAATCACACCATTTGCTGAACGATAATAACTTTGAGTTATTGTACGAAAACGTTCCTGGCCAGCAGTGTCCCAAATTTGTAACTGAAATTTATAACAAATTTTATTTTAATAATAAAAAAACAAATTTTTAATACAAAAAATATCAATTACAAACCTTAACTAATTTCCCTTCGATATTAATGGTTTTCATGGAAAAATCCACACCTATAGTATTCCCATGACGCTCAACAAAATTGCCCGTTTTAAAACGTTCCACTATGCATGTTTTGCCTGTGCCAGCATCACCGATTAAAACAACTTTGAAAAGAAAATCGAAACTTTCATCGCTTGGCAGAGCCATTAAAGTTTGAGGATTACGAGCTGTCATAATATATTCTAAAGTGCTTTACCAATTATTAACATATAAGATCACTCTAGAAAGTATGCTAGTCAACTCAACAAACTTTGAGTCCTATCAAATTCTGGTATTAAAATTTTATGTTTAATAACTGATTAGTTATCATAAATTAATTGTAGTTTTTTTTTGTTTATTTGGTTTTCCTAATGGCACTGGGTAAGCAAGTTTTAAGAGACAGGTGGTTGTTGTTGTTGTTTCTTAAAGAATGTTTTTATTGTTGACTTTTTCCCTTGATAATTACATATATGTATATAATTAAGTTAAGTTATTTTAAAATTTTTATAATTATTAGTCATTTGTGTTTATTTTTAAATTTTCACAATTTGTTTTTTATTGGCCTTCATTAAAGGTTTAAATTGTTTACACTGGAACTTATTTTTTTTGTTTTGTATTCTTAATTTAAAAACTGCCTTGTGTTTTTTAGTTGTTTGGTTTATTTTTATCCTTTTATGCAATAAAAAAATAATAAACCTTGCACTTGTTTTACACGGTCTTTGTTTTTGTGTTAAAAAAGAAATAAAAAAGTGCGTAGAAAAACAAATGTTTTTATAAACTTGGTTGTATTAATGTGTAGTAAGTAATAACGGATGTAAGTGTTGTAGTATTTAGTATAAATTTTGCAAAAACAATTTGTTGTTTTTGATTTGCTTTGAAACGGTTAAAAGGTAATGGTAACACTGACGAGAATTACTTACTTTGGTAACGGTATTTTAGCGGTAACATAATTTTGAATTTTTTGGGTAACAGTATTATAGCGGTAATGGTAATTTCAGCATGACAATAAATTATTATATTTAAACAAAGATTAAAATCTTATTTATTTCAAATTATTAACATTAATTATTAATAGCTCTAGTATATGTTCTATTTCTCCTGTACGATCTATGCAGGTCCATTGGGCATTAAGAATGTTGCTCCATCTTAAATTGTGCCAGAACTACTTCTGTTTTCGTGCGCCAGGCTTTTCTTCGTGTCTGTTATAAACGACCTAATTACGATATGCACGCGGTATCCCACGACCGTGGTATTGATGTCGTCTTTATAAATATCGTTGAAGCAGCTGGAACCAATTTTTATCTAATGATCCTGCAGCTAACTCTTGATCCGATCACAATACCTTGGTTTTCTGGTTTAATACAGCCTGATCCATTGGATCCTGTTCGTCGTCTAGTAACTCTAACTCCGTATCTCCCGATCAAGGTTGTTGTCTCTAGTGTCAAAATCAAGAGAATGTGTTGTATTAAGCACCGTTTTTTGAATGATGTTTTCACCGCCGCATCTGGAAGTTCTAGGAAATGTTATACTTTTCCTGCATGATATATATGTAGGTCCAATAGGCATTAAGACTGTTGCTCCATCTTAAACTTAGCTGTGGCAGAACTACTTTTGTTTCCGCGCGGCGGGCTTTTCTGTATGTCTGTTATAAACGACCTGCAATTAACGATATTCACGCGTCGTCTCTATTAATGTCGTTGAAAGAGCTGGATACGAGTTTTGATTTAATGATTCTGCAGCTAATTCTCGATCCGACCACAATACATTAGTTTTCTAGTTTAATACATCATGATCGCATTCAAATTAGTATAAACTTACCAGAACGCAATCAAGAGTATTAGCGGCAGCATGGAGCGAAAAAAATTTCCGACCACTCCCGTGTTCGTACAATGATACAAATTATAGATTGTTATTCTTCTTTATTGATAAAATTTCAGTAGTTTAAATCATTACTAATAATTTTTTGTAATCCGTTTTTTGTGCATTTGGGTTTACGGTCCGGAATGATTAGAGTCTTGACTACAGATTTTGAATGCAGCGACGGATGTATTAACCGAAAGTTTTGGGATATTTTTTTAATAAAATATGTATTGCTTTAGAGCTTCGAATTAATTAAATCAATTTGATCTTAACTAATTCAAATTTTTGTTCAGACTTAAAATTTTTTAGCAATTTATTCCATAAATCCCTTTCCAACGAAGCCCATTCTTAATTCATTCAATGTTGAATTAATTGATAACAAAATTGATTCAACTATGGTGTAATTATACAAGTTGAGTGCAAATCGGCAACAAATACAGAAACAACAGGTACTTTGTTTGTGTAAAATAATCTACTACTGTCAAAAACACTTGAAAAAGTAATACTTTTGGCTTAAGTAAAATAAAGTCAGTCAGCTGTGCTACCTTGTAAAATTACACCATGGATTCAACAATTATATAATAACAATTCAAGGTATTTCCAATATAATTTACAAAATAAATTGTCTTAAATCTTTTTGTAATATACATATTAAAATTAAAGAAACATTTAATCTTAAGCGAGAACTTAAGGAATTCGTTTTATAAATATGTAATTAATTCCGAAAGGAATGAATTCAATATATATAATGGCAATATATATATAAAGATCTACTACAGTTTTAAATACTGAGGAAAAAGTCTATAAATTATTTCATAATTAATTATTTAATGGAATGATTAAGAAATGACATTTAATTTTTTTGAAAACTGAATTAAGAATTAATTGTTTTTAAGGTTTTATTAGGTCCTATAATATTTCACTTTAGTTCGGCAACATATTTAAAATCATTTATATTATTCTTAGCGTTAATATATTGTATATTCATATGTAGTATAAATTTAGTATTTTTACATTTCAAGTTTATTAGAATGAAACGTGCATATTTTGGAGTTGTGGCTAACCGCAAACAAATTTACATTTATTACATTTAAGGTTTTATTATGACTTTATTAAGACAAATTTACTAACTTTAAACAAAAAAAAAAATATTGCACAAATTATTTTTGAAACCCATAAAATCAAAATAAAATTAAATAAATGAAATTTATGCAACAAACTTCAACTACAAAATGAAAATAAAGTAAGTACGTGGTGAAAATTTCATATTTCAATGTAACTAAACAAATATATGGGTATATAGTGTGTACAAACCACTGGCCATTATCAAAATAAAATATTTTGTGTATTTTGTTGTACGTGCTTACGAAAACTTTCAAATAAATAACACACAATATGTGTTATAATAATAATCAAAAGATTTTAAAAATCTTTTTGAAATTTGCTTTAGTATTTGCAACGATTGACACATTTTTCCGTAGCGCCATATTTATAGATTTTTATAACTTTCTTCAAAAAACAAAAACAAAAAATACATTCACACATTAACACACCTTTTACACATTAGTACTCGTACCTCATCCTCCTAATTTTTATTTGGCTTCAAATTACATATGTAGTATGTACAAGTTAGTTAGGTTTTGATTGTTGCAACTAAAAGCTAAGCTTTTCTTTAGTTTAGCTGACTGCGTTTAAATTGCATAAACTGTGTTTTGAGTTTTTATTGGCATTTATCTGCATTTTAATGCCAAATCGATTTGGTAATAAAGATAAGGAAGAAGAAAATCTATGTGAAATTTGCTTTTGATGTTTGTGTACTGCGGGTTGTATAAGTAATTTTAATTGTTTTTAACCTGCTTTTCAGTGTCACTTTAATTACTTGTTTATTTTATTAATCAATCATCGCTTTGATGGTTTAAGCGCCTGCAAAACTTGTATTTTAGTGATAAATTTAGTAGTAAATCGATTGATATCAATATTGCAATTGGTTAAAAACGAATACTATGTTATGGTACATTTTTCAAATTTATTAATTGAAGAAAGGTTAGTACACATTTTTGTGTTATTTTTTATTTGATTAAATTTAAATTTGATGCAGTAAATTTGTATATGTATTTCTAAAGAATTACATTTAGAAGAAAGATAAAGTACCATTTGAGGTGCTGTTGTAACAGCTACTTTGTCTCTCTCTCTCTTTCTCTCTTAAAATTTTATGTGGCAAAACATGGGTTTTCAACCAAGATGTTTTGCTCCAAATTCTAAATCAAAGCGGGTTTGTCCGCATAAACTTTAGACTTTACATATCCCCACAGGAAAAAGCCTAACGGTGCGGTTGGTTGGTTAGTTTACGTGGTAGTTCACTACGTGCGAGCACTTAAGTAGAGTCGAAGGGACCTCGTTTTAAAAGACCACACCACTCGTCAGATTTAATGTTTTATACAACATGCTGTAGCTAAGATGAGTACAAGAAAGTCGTGTCTTGCTAGATCCAACCTGTAGCTGTGAGATATCTCAGTAGGTCATTAAGTTTTGACCCGGCTACCTTACCAACTCACTAACGGTGTGATATAACACGATCTTGGTGGCCAATCGACCGGACCAAAACGTGAAATTATGTGCTCACTGCTTTTCAAGAGCCCATAGAGCGAAGTGATGCCGCTTAGGAAGGTCGAGCAGATTTAACTGTTGCACAAGCTGTATTTTGTACACTTTAAATTAAAGATCTCGACGTAAAATGCGCTAAGTCGTTCCACACGTCTGTCCGAGTTGCTACGAATGGCGCCAAATCGACTCTCCACGGTCTTTGTGTACACTCTCAGCTACGGCCGCTATATTTTCTTCACAGCGTGCTGGACGTCGTCTATTCGGTCGAATATGATCCAATAATAAATGCTGGCTCTTAAAATAGGTGATGGTGTTGCGAATAGTACGCTCAGTAGGCCGACTATGTTGACCATAAGTTGAGCGAAGTGCACGAAACACATTCCTCACAGAACGTGAATTTTCGTAATAAAGTTGAATGATTTGTAAACGTTATTCAGGCGTAAGTCTTTCCATTATGAAATGCCAAACAGTACTAAATAAAAATAACATGACAGCATGCCACGACTCATACGTGATCTGTAAAAAAATTCTATTGAAAAAAGTATCGCTACTTGAATCACCCTATATAAATAAATTATTTGGGGAAACTTTTATTCTAAAAGGCTATCTCCTCAAGCTCCGATCGTACCTTCAACAAACATGATCTATAAGAATAATACTTCACAATTCATTTTTGTGTTTAATTTTTATTAATATTTTACTATAACTTCTTCAAAATTATTTTTAACTTTTTAACAATCTACAGTTATATCTTACATAATATTACCTACGATTTAAAGATCCCACTAGTCTGATATAAAATTTCATTCCTTCTTGATTTTTTCCTTTACATTATTTTTGCTTATACGTTTATATCCATCTATTATTGTTATTTTTTTGTAAGAATTCGCAAGTGTCCTCGCAAAGAACCTCACTAGTTTGGATGTGTGCTTGGAATGATTGTCCTTCAAGAATTCTAATAGAAGTTTCATTTGCTTTCTATCATAGGATAACATATAAGTTTGGAAAAAGAACAACATATCATTGACGTTACTCTTCGATGCTTCACGATTTTGTAGATATTCATGGTGTAAAATTTTTCTGTAGCCTTCGAAACAAGGTTTAGCCATCAGAAATGACCAAAGCACATTTTACCAATTTTCTCGGTCTAGATGTGTCTTAGCAAAACACAAACTATTTTTATCGTTCTGTTTGCTCAATAAAGTTACCTTTCTCGGACTGAACTGAAACAGTTTTTTAAAGACAATTTCTAATTGTGCGACTAGTAACAGCTACAAATAAAGTTTCTTTTGCTGTTATTTTTTATACACTGATCAAACCGTTTCGTTGTTTTTCGCTTCCTGCCTCTTTTCTCTAGCTTTACTTTTCTGTGAACTGCTTGAAAAATCTTTGCTTGTTTTTGAAACATTTAAATAATTTATTTTTCAAGTTAAGTGTATAGCTTTGTAAGATATTGTAACAATGTTTTGGACTAAAGGCAATTCAAAACATAAACGAAAATAGAAAAATGTTTTCAACTATTGATTTTATTATTTTCCTGTTGAAATAAAATTCAAATTAAAATTTTCCATAAAATGTAGGCAATAAAATTATGACCATTAAAGGATTCATAGAAAACTTATCGGTATAGATTCACCATATGATCATCAGTAGTTTAACAATAAGAATTAACAAAGTTATTGGACAATATCAGACAAATTTATTCTGGCTTGAGCTTATGAGTTACTTTAATAATTCAAACAAGACGTATTAATGAGGTGAATGCAATATATCAGCTGATTATTAATTCGCTGCGAAATAATGCATCTATCTGTCAAACTTTTTGATTATATTTGTTATTTAAAAAAGGGTCTAAAAAAGTAAAATAAATAATAATAATAAACAAATATATTGTGTGTTGTTTTGGTTTAAAAAATATGTGAAAATAAACAAAACAAATCAAATTAATTTTTTCTTATATAGTTAATATAAGATTCAATTCGCCTGGATTTTGAAATTTTACATACATATTAACAAAAAACAAAATGCCTGTTGTATTTCGATTGTTGTATTTGTTGTCATGTCGCATACAACTTATTAATACGCTTTGAATTCAAGGAGTTAAATTGTCGAGTAATTTATACATTTGACAAATTGGATTTAATTGCATCGCAAGGCAGAGATTTAATACATACAGATGTAAGTTTATGAAATAAACAGTTCAGTGATGTATTTTATTGTAATTATATACATTCTAATAGAAATCTAAACTAATTAGTGAGGCTCACTCTTGCATTGGTGTAATATGTAAACTGGTGTATAATATGTAAACTATTTGAATTCAGCGTTTCATTCATTTTAAACGTTCTAGCTTCCTATATGAAGGTGTAGGTCGACTTGAGGCCGACATATTGAGCAATATGAGGGATTAATTCTTTTTGCTATCCATTCGAAATGATTAAAAGGTAACGATAACGTTAATTTTAACTATTTCGGCAACGGTAGTTAAACAGTTAGGGCTTTCGCTATTTTTAAAGATATCGGTAATCGAACTGATATAGATAATCATCATTTTAACAATATAAAACATTTAAATATACTTAGATTCTTATTAACAACATTTAAAGAAATCTATACAATGATATTTCAAATAAAACATCACAAATATTTATGTTTAATAATTATTGCAAAGTGATATTCTAAAGTAATTTAAAAGAAAACTGAAGAAATTATGTTTTATTTGGAAACTTTACAAGGACATAATTAATATTCTAATAATTAAACAACATGGTGCTGTAGGGTATCTAAATATAAAATAACTGATAAAATCTGTATGGATGTACAAATCAGTTGATGATGATATTTGTCGTATGCCCAACAAGGAAATGATATCTTGTAGACAATACTGCAATGTCAAGACAGACAGACAGACCAACAACAACAAATGACCAAAATCATGTTACTAGTTTCAAAACTTTTTTTTATATTTCTTTTCAATTCACTGCAACTTGAAACAAAATAAACTCACATGACGGAAAAGAAGCAGAAGCAGAGAATATTTGTTAGTAGACAAAACTTACCATACAACAAAACTAAAACTACCCAAATACGAGCAACTAAATAACATTACAAGTTGTACGCCTGCTAAACATCAGTTGCGTTCAAAACGTTCAAATGCGCGGTTGTGCTTTTTTCCACAAATTGGTAACGTGTTTTAAAATAAATTTGTAATTAAATGGAATAAAAAAGAATTAAGCGAAAATAAGGATAAAATATTTATTAGCTTGAAATAAAAAAGAAAATTCTAAAATAAATACATATGTACATAAATTATTAACAAACAGTGAAATTTACATAAATATATGTATAAGTACATATATGTATGTACATATGTATATGAAAATCGTAAGAAATCTTTTTAAATGTTTATAAGAAAATACAGAAAAAAGTGAAATCTTATTTGTTTGTTTGTTAAATTTAATCAAAAATAATTTTCTTAAGGAAAAAATTCTTATAGAAATTTTAGTTGTTTATTTTTTTTTTTGATAAACACTTTTGAACTTGTTTTTGTTGGTAGTTGTGGTTTGCGAAAACTTAAAGATCAACCATCATCAGCTCAGCTCAGCTCAGTTCAGCTCTATTGTAAATTAGGAGGTTTTGTTAAGGAATTGTGTGAAAAGTGTGTGTGTATGAGTTGTAAAAGATTGTGTGTAAACGGGCGTTGAGGGGATTTATTGTTCAACTATTGTGCTTTAATGTGGAGTTCTTGACACTAATAAATCAATAAAGGCGGTGCAATAGAAAGGTAAGTTGCACATTTTTTTGTTAAAAAAACAAACTAAATATAAAAATGAAAGTGTTAAGTGCCTTTTTGTTTTGTTTTCTTTAAATAATTTATTTTTAATTTAAAAGGATTTTTGTTGATTCTTTGGTTTAATGTTTGTTGCTTAAGTCTTTTGTTTATTACTAGACTTGTGATTAAAGCAAGTTTGTTTCTTAAGTTTGTTGTTTTGTAGCTTGATTAAAACCCCTGTTCATTCATGTTTTTTTGGATACTTTGTCCAAAATAAAGTTATGTATTAGTACTATTGAATATATTAATTTTTTTTTTTAATTTATTCTTTATCAATTTCCTAAGAGTTAGAAAAACTATATAAATAAAAAAACAAGTAAGAAAATATAGTCTCACCATGGGTATACATGGTTATATGGGAGCTATTACCTATTATGGACCGATCGTTATAAATCATGATTTCTGTTTTATGAAACAAATTTTTGTTGAATTCTATTTGGATACTAACAATTTTAAGAGATTTTGAGATTTTTTTGAAAACAAAAAATGCACTACATAAAATAAGCTGTGAGTTACTGTATTTACAGGAAAGCAAAACCAGAGGCAAGAGACTGAAAGTTAAAAACAACGAAACGGCTTGAACTGCGTTAAATACGTAAAAGCATAATAAAGGAATTTTGTTCATCTGAAGAGCTCAAAATTGATTTATTCATTTAGTCGCACAATTAGAAATAGGCTTTAGGGAACCTAGGAAAGTACATTTAATGAGCAAACAGAATACATATACAAAATAGCTTGTGTTTTTCTGGCAATACATTTCAGATTAAACAAAGATAAATTTGTTTAGTTCTGCTAACAAAACCTTTGTTTAAAGGCCAAAACATAAAGAATTTGACCCCTGGTAAACAAAAAAAAAAAACGACGAAGCTTGGAGGTGCTTAATTAATGATATGGGATAGTTTATGCTCTGAAGATTACATAGAAATATTTCAAAATCTAATGCCATCCTATTGTCAGAGAAGAAATGCCGCTTCTATAGAAATTCTTGGAGGACAATAATGCCAAGCACACATCCAAACTAGTGAAATCTTAAGGATTAAACAAAACCAAATCCATGTCATGGAGTGGCCTTCACAATACCTGGTCTTAAACTCTAATTTTGATCACTTTTAAGCAGTCATAGAAAAGAATATAATGGAATTATCCTAAAAACGACATATGGGAACAGAAGAAATGAAACTCCATATCTCCTGATATATGTTCTCTGAATCGTAGGTACAAAGAAGTGTTAAAAGTGGATGGAGTTTCAACTAAATAATAATGTTATGTAAGACATGAAGGTATGAAGTTATAATAAAATCTGAAGAACATTGTTCTTGTTATTTATCGTAACATCTTTCGAATAAAATCAGATCCACCATTTTCATAGTGAATTTTTGTGTGAAATTTAATATTTTGTAACAATTGTCAAAGCTTTCAATACTGATATCTCAACAATTAATATTTAAAAACATTCATGTTATTCAAATGCGCCCGTTGGAAAACAAAGTTGTTGTTGTTCTTTGCTTATATTCTGTAAAAAAATTAAATTTTGGAAATTAGAATTTGTTTGATGTTACAAAATAAAAATATACAAACTTTTTTTTTTAATAAAAAGTAATTTTTTAAGAACTTTTGGATTTAATTTAATAAAAAAAAAATCACATAAAATTTAGAGAAATGTATAAAACTTTTATTTCACTCGATAGATCGATCTATATAATTCAATATTTAAAGGTGATTTCATATAAACGTTGCTATGCCTCAAATGGTAATTAAGCTGGGTCCAATTTTGGCATACTCTCTCCAACATATCGGCCTGTATTTCACGAATAAAGTCTTCAATATTAGCTCCCAGTACGTCAACCCTTGTGGGTTTGTTCCAAAATTGTCTAAAGGTGTTAAATCGTATAATCTAGGCGGCCAATTAACCGGTCCTAATCGTGAAACCGTACTCGCCACTCGATTGAGCCATTGTTTTGCGTGCTGTGTGGCATGTGGCGCCGTCTTGTTAAAACCTCATGTCAGCCAAGTCCAGCTCATCCAGTAACGTTTCTGCCTTTGTCGTCTTAGAAAAAGTACGGTCCAATGGCAGTTCTTGCAATGCTTCTGGCTGCTCTTCTCACCAAATATGACAATTTTGCTTGTTTATGCAGAATTTTCCGATAACAAATTGCACCTTCATCATTTCTTAACCAATCTTGAATTTTGATAATAATATTCAATAATTTGCAAGCATTGTTCTTTTGTAAGTCGATTCATGGTTAAATTGTAGACCAATCTAAACATGTTTAACAGTAACATGTTACACGAAATCAGCTGAGCTGCCAAAAACAGTTTTTACAAAAAGAATGTTGCTAAAAAGTCACCCTTTACATATTATTTTTATAATATTCTCAATATATTTATTAGAAAGTACTGAAAATGTTATCACTTTATCTTAAATTAAAAAATGTTAATTGTTGCAAGAATCCAATCAATTTCAAAGTTTTTCTCTTTCCAGCGAAAGTGTAAGTAATTGCAAGTTCTAGAATAGTGGGTATATTCATATTAGAATTTCTAAAATCCAATAGATAGAAAGAAATTTCACCTAACAGCGAATGCAAGAGTATGTTTCTCCTTTTCATAAAAAACTGGTCTACTACAATTACTATGTATTACTAGGTATCAAACACACAAGTGTGTGCGATTAAAATACTAAAACGCATTTCTTAAAACCGTCTGAAACCAGTAACCAAACTCACTGACTAACTTAGAGCAAAAGTACATTCTTGAGCGAGACAAGGCAAAACAGCATCTTTATTTCCACAAAATGTGGTATATAGATCATATAGACTTGTATTCATGGTACTTATTGATCAAATCAAAAATAAAAAATATAATTAAAATATCATTTTACGCACTTTCATATTCTTTGAAAACATTTACACTTACATACATATTTGGTTGCTTTGATGCATCAGGAGGCAGTTGAGCCAGTTAATAGTTTTCATTTAAACTGTGCAGATATGTTCACTCATACAATACACAGATTATATTGTGATGCAATATTCGAAATGATGTCAAACATGCAGAAAACTGGTCCTAGCTTAAAAAATAAATTATGGTAGTAGAAGTATAAAATTCTACTACTTCCAATGCAGTCGTTGTATTTGTTCGTTATGCATGAATTGGTCGTTAGACGAAATGATTGGATCTTTTACTTGCATAGTAAGTGTAAAAGGCGGACAAAATGATGAGGCTGACAAACAGGCTTCTATAAAATGGTTATTTACTGTAAACTACTTCCATATGGCTGCAATTGTGGCGGTAGTAAATGGTTGCTGTATTAGCAGCCAACAGCTTCTTGGTAGAAGGCGTTCTTTTCAGTGGCCTATACGTTTAAATTAGCTATAGAATTATACGTTGTGTTGATCATCATGCAATTGTTTAATTTAGTTAGTTTGCACTTTTCTTAGTTTGTTGTATTTTTAACTAGGAATTTGCTTTTGTTGGCTTTAACAATATTTTTTTACATTTTGAACTTAAATGCCCTTATTCATAAAAAATTAAAGTAGACTTCAAATGTACTTTAAGAAATTTTTGTATGAAAATTTTGTCTAAAAGCACACTTCAAACCTACTTCATTTTTTATGAATACGCCAGAAAGCCTTTTTCTACTCAACACCTACTATATACAGTGGGGCACTGCATATTAAATTATATTAACAAAGGCACTAGGCCTTACTTTATATTAAAGAGTTAAGAGAAGAAATTTGTAAAGGGAAATAAATCTTTTAAGAAGTTATTTATTTATTATATCCAATAATTAGTAGATTCGAATTTATAAATTGTCTTCTAAACTAATAATAATGAAATCATATTTAATACACATGTTCATCTAAAACAGAATCAGACTAAAGAGTGGTTTTTTAAAAGCTTTTGCATTTGATTTAAAAAAAATCACATACAATTTAGAGAAATATGTATGAAATCTTTATTTAAGTCGATAGAATGATTTATATAATTTAATGTTTAAAGATGATTTTCTGTAAATATTGACAGCGGCTACGTCTCAAATGGTTCGTACGCTATAAGCATACTCTCTCCAGAACATCGGCCGGTATCTCAAATATAAATTTTTCAATATTAGCTTCCAGTGCGACAAACTTCCCGGATTTGTCGCTATAGATATGAGCCTCAACATAGCCCCTCAAAAATAGTCTAAAGGCATTAAATCGCACTTTTGAAATCGCACAATTGACCGGCCTCAAACGTGAAATAAACGTTTCACCGTACTGGCGTCTCAATTCGGCCATTGTTTCGCGTGATGTGTGGCATGTGGCACCGTCTTGTTGAAACCAAATGTCCGCCAAGTCCAGCTTTTTTATAGCGTTATTCATTCACAGTAACGTTCCTGCCTTCGTCGTCTGTAAAAAATTACGGTTTAATAGAGCCACCGGCCTATAATCCACTCCAAACAGTGTATTTTTGTGATGCTTTGGCTGCTCTTCACACAAACTACGACGTATCCATTAAACTAGAAATGAGCCTCGTCGCTGAACACAATTTTCTGATATAAAGTGGATTTTGTAAAGTTGTTAAAAAATCGCTATACACTAATACCAAGATTTGCGTTGTTTCCTTTTGCATTTTTTTTCGCATTGCGTCGCTGCTTAATTAGTACTAATTTTTACTGTGCGTCGTTAGATTTTCGAGGTTGCATTGTTTTAGGTTCGAGTCTTTAATTTTTTTTTGAAATGCTTGCTATAGAAAATCTTAATTCACTTTGCGTCGTTTCAATTTGCGTAGTGTTTTTTTTTTGGAACGTAACACCGACGCAAAGTGAGGTATTGGTGTATTGTTTTAAGGAAAGGCTTCTAAAAGTAGTTGCGATGTCAATAGACCTATCAAAGAATCTGAAGTGGTTCTGATTATAGTCGTTCTAGACTTAGTAATTTTGAATTTTTTTTTATTTCTATTTACTTTGCAACTGTTATCACTGTGTGAAGTGTTTTATGATTGTGTTTTTGCTATTTGTATAAAATGCATTTGGCTCTCACATCTAACCAAAATGTGTTTGGCACTGTATTCACCAAATCAATTATATTTAAACAATTTATTATATTTAAACAATTTATTATATTTAAACAAAGGTCCTATGATTTATGATTTGACCTAGCAAAATATGGAATGCTAATTGGGTGGATTTTTGTCTAAAGTTTTTTGTATTTCGCCCACTAACATTTATATCTTTTGCTTTAAAATTATCTGCCAGTTGCTTTGTTGAGTGAGTGAGTTTAAAATATTTTAGAGGAATGCTTGTAATGGCTTTTTTGTTATGAAATATTTTTACACACATTAAGATATTTTTAAAAGCGAAATTATATTTCTTTAACAGTTTCTCTTTCAATTATTTGATTTTTTTTAATAATATGACCCATTTAATAAATATACTCGTATAAATAGTATGTGTTGGCAAATAAATTCTATAATTTTCATGGCCATCATCATTTGAACATACATACGAGGGCGGTTGGAAAACTTCTTAGGCTAGCACAAAAAGAGAATAGTTAGTTTTTCAAAAATATTTTTATTTTTCAATATAATCTCCTGAAACTTTAATACACTTAGTCCAACGCTTATCTAGCAATTCTATCCCTAGATTAAAATACTTTTCCTCAAGGCCTTCAAAATAGTGGTTTAGAACTATAATTGCATCTTCATTTGAGGTAAAACGCTCGTCAGCTAGGAATCTTTTTTGATTTGGGAACAGGTAAAAGTCACTTGGAGCTAAATCAGGAGAATGGTGATCATGCAACTCGTACTTTAATTGTTGAAACACTCTTGTGTGCTGGTGCGTTGTCTTGATGAAAAATTGTTTTTTTGTGTTGTGAGCCAGGACGTTTTTCTCGAATTTTTACATTTAATTGTTCCAAAATGTTGCAATAGTACTCTAAATTTATTGGTTTTACCCTTTTGCAGATAGTCAATAAAATACCTTTAAAGTCCCAAAAAACCATTGCCATAACCTTACCAGCCGATTGAATTGTTTTTGCCTTCTGTGGGGCACTTTCTCTAGCTTCAGTTCATTACTCAGATTTTGTCTCTGGAGTATTAACAGTTATCAAACGACGCTTCCATTTGATTTTTCTTAAAACGATCCAAACAAGCTTGAGAAAATTTCATTCTTATGTGTTTTTAGGCGACCATCTTGCAGAAAGCATTTTCATCTGTAAAATTAAATGGACTCGATCATTTGAGATGCCCATGATATTAACTATTTCAGGCACTTTTATTCGTCGATCATTTAATACCACATCATGCACTTTGGCTACAATTTCTGTTGTTGTTGTTGTTTTTGGACGTCCACTATGTGGTTCATCCTCAATCCTTGTACGACTTTTTTATTTAAACATTTAATGACACCACGAATTTCTAATTTTTCCATTGCAAAAAAATCGCAAATGCGTCCTTTTTGAACACCTGTTTCTATATGAGGGAGTTGTCAGATCGAAAAGAAATTTAACATGTGTTCATAGCACAGAGGGAAGTTTCCAAACCACTTAACTTTTTTCAGTTTATACCCCACTTTCTGTTCTAGGCTAAGAAGTTTCAGAACCGCCCTCGTATGCACATATACTATATATGTACATATAAGACACATATATGTCAACATCAAAAAACAAGAAACTTTAAACTGATATTTATGTTATAATAAACACAAGTTTTCTTCAATTCAGTTGTATGTCCATAAACATATCATAGATATTAAAGATGCGTGTCTATTTAAAGATAGTGTGAGATACTATACTTACATACTATTGAAATGTACATTTATATGTATAGTATAGGCTTAAGATATGTGTGATGGTTTCTATTAAACAAAATCCTTGTCATTCTTATAAGTAAAGTGGAGAAAATTCTGTTCAAATGACAGTTAAACATTTTACCATTTGGAAAAACGTGTTTGCATGCAGTTTAACAATTTGTTGTGAAGATGAAATTGAAAATAAAATTCTTGTGTAAATTATATGCCACTCCACGATTCATTTATACAGCAGCAGTACACACACATTAACAGCAATAAAAACTCTGAACAACTAAAATAATAAATAAAATTTCATATAATTTGTAAGTGTCTACAATTTTATTAAGTAATTAATTTTTAAAAAATAATTAAAACAGAAATTCTTACAATGGCTGAATAAAAATAAACTTTCTTTAAAATAATAATTTGTTAACTGTGAGACCCTTTTACTAGTTTATATAATATTCTTTTTAAAAACTTCAAAAATGCAGTCAATAGTTTGAAAGTTCAATATTTAGTCAAGTACTTTGTATTTTGTAAACTGACCAACTTTGCAAAGTATCTGCACTCTCTATTGCAAAGTTTTGAAATTGAATTTTATTTGAAATTGTACGTGAATAAATTCAGTGAAATTATCTTATCACTTTTGTCAAAAGTTTTATCACTCGCATTTATCACGCATTACAATTTGGAAATTGTAAAGATTTAACCAATAAATAACAGATTAATTAATGCAGATTAAAACTGCATCTAGCCATTGATTGATTACATTCGTTTCAAATCAATTAGAATGCTTTATGTGTAAACTTGCTCCACATGCATAAAGTCACAGTGTTTACTCGTAAAGCTAAAAAAATACACATTCATGTTGAAACTCCTTATCTATTTGTTATAAACCAAACATAATCAAACACTAAAGCTCAGATCGCAATCTAAACAAGCTTAAGTGGAAATGCCTTTCAAAACAGAAATCTACATGCACGCATTTTAATAGTAATACGTTTGACAGACAAATAATCAAGTATTGAGTTTTACAATATTTTCGATGTATTTAAAAGTATTTAAAATAAAACTTTGAAAAAAACAGCAATATGTAAATTTTCTCTTTTAAATATGTATGAACAGCAAAGAATCTTTTAATTCCATATAATGAAAAGCCTATAAAATCGGTCATTTTCGATCATATAACACTCTACATCAGTTACAAGTATATGAAAATTATATTAAAAGTCATTCTACACCTTAGTAGAAAAAACCAGTAATTTGAAAAATATGTATATTTTTCTAGAAATTGATCCATTGCCAATTAAAATATCTAAGCTGAAGAGGCCTTGAAATATCTTTCATTCGATATATAGTATATATGTTTATATATTGTCCATATATAGAATTTATCATCCGATAAATAGGTAAACATATTTTAAAATTAATTGCCACATCCACCACTATTGTATACATATGTAAATAGTTTCTAATTATTATATATTCTCAACTATAGACTTAATAATAGCTGCCATATAAGGCCCACTTCCAAAAATCACCTTAACTCTCGTTAATGTCTTAAACAAATAAAATACCATATATTTTTGCAAGGTATCCTTCTTTATAAACCCTTCACTATATATTCACCTAAAAATGTTTTCTGAATCTAAGTTCAAGAACTTTCAACACAATTTGGATTATTCTGTAAATTAAATAGTCAGTTGTTACTTTGAATTAGTGGGACGTTGTTTAAACTGACCAAAAGATTATTTTAAAATTTCTATGATATTTTTGTATGAATTTTTTACGTTTTTTAATAGATTTGTTCAATTCACAACTGATGTTGTACTAATGTAGTAGTATCAAGGCGGCCAATTGACTGGTCCCAAACATGAAATAAACTGTTTATCGAACTCGCCTTTCAATTGGGCCATTTTTTTCGAGTGCAGTGTGGCACCATCTTGTTGAAGTCCAGCCAAGTCCAGCTCTTCCATTTTGGGCAAACAAAAAATTTGTAATCATCGCCCCGTAGCGCTCACCATTTGCAGTAATTTTCCTGCCTTCATCGTCCCTGAGAATGTACGTCCCATAATCCAAACCAATCAGTGTATTTTGCGGGATGCATTGGCAGTTCTTGCAATTCTTCTATGCTGCTCTTTACATCAACGAGAAATAAACATCGTAGCTGAACACAAATGCTTTAATTCTTGCACCAGTTGCACTTTAAAATGTTTTACATCCATATACAGTGTCATGCAAGACAATAGCAACAAAAGTAAACAGATATTTTTGGTACACATATATTTTTTTAAAAAACAAAAAAACTATTTCCACATTTTTTTTATATTCAGATACTCTACTTATGTTTTAAACTATATAAAACTAAAACGATTCAATTATTAATATAAAGATGTAAAACAAAAGCAACAATTTTGTATTTTGTATAGAACCCTTTAGTTTTTATTTTTAATTTATCTATTGCCTATTCGGGAATACGTTTATACTCAGCTTCTAAACGGTTTTCAATGGGGTACAAGTCGGCTGAATGGGCCGGCCGATTAAGGACGTGAAAGTTATTCTTCTCTAGAAGCTCCTTGACCAACTTTGATGTGTGTTTCGGGTCGTTATCGTGTTGAAACATTCATCGAAGAAGCAAATTCCACTTAGCGGGTGGTATCATTTCCGTTTCATTTTCAAAAAAAAAAAAAATCCGTTTGCTACTTCCAGTGAAGTTGTAAACCTAAACTAAACCTAAATGTACACGATAGCACAATTCGTAGCGTGCAATATAATACATAGAGTATATGGAACATATAGAATATACAGCCATGTCACAGAATTTAATTCCGTTTGGAAGTAGAATTAATTCCGTATTTTGCTTCTACAGCAAAAGTAAAACGAAACCACTGAAACAATGAAACCACTTTTAATTTGCTATGTGGAATTGTAATTTTTTATTCCGAAAAAATTGTTTGTTTTACTTTTTCTATAGAAGCAAAATAAGGAATTAATTCCACTTCCTAGCGGAATTAAATTCTGTGATATGGCTAATATATAGAATATATACTCTATATACATATATGTATATTACCTGAATATAAATAAAATGTGGAAATATGCCCCGATTATCGTTCACAACACTAAGATGTATCTTATTAAGATTAAGCCGATAAGTCTTGTGAATCATAATCCCAGTTTACAACATACAACATCAAAACACTTAGTGTTGTGAACGGTAATCGGGGCCATAGTTTTTTGTTTTTAATAAAATATATACTGAAAATATGTGTTTATTTGTAAATATAGAGTTTGTTGCTATTGTTTTGCACGATACTGTACGTACCGCAGTACGGCGCCGAATCGATAATTCATGGTCATCAACAACACTGGTGGATACAAACTGTCCATTAAATGAAAGAAGTTCACGATGCACTTTCTTAACCAAACATGAGTGTTGAACATGTTTAACATTAAAATGTTACACAAAAACAGCTGAGCTGCCAAAAACAGTCTTGCCAAAAAGAAAGTTGCTAAAAAATCACCCTTTATATAAATGTTTTGTACAACATCTATGTATGTATATGTATCTATGGTTTTTGGTTTAAAAGTATTCAACAGTTTTTTTGTTACATTAATATTAAAGTATTTATGCGAACGGATTTTATGTGAACAATGTTTTAAATGTTTTATGTTTTTCGTAGTATTTTTATAGATGTTTTTGCTTTATAGAATTTCATTTTTGAATTCTGAGTATGAAGAATAATAGATTGGCGCCAAAATATTATCGATGCACTCGAAAAAAAACATGAACAAAGTAGTTTTGGTTCATAGACCATTAGTTTGTAGCAGTATTGCCGTATAATACCTGCCTGACTATGTACGTATGATGATGGTGTAGCGCATTAATAAGGATTAATGTAGGTCAGTCAAAGAGTTGTAAATGATATTTAAAAGCAAAGAAATTGTTTTTCAAATATGTTAAATATGCAAATTTAATCAAGAGTTAAGCACGAAAAAACACACAAAAACAAGTTTTTAACAGAAGCCAATTATTTTGTTGTTGTTGTTTTGTTGTTGTTGTTTAATTATTTAAGAATTAAAGAGAAATAGAGTTTGTGGCTTAAGTCTTTTGTTTTTAAGCCAGTTTTTTTGTTTGTAAAAAGTTTGCGGAAAATTCTGTATAATTCTCACGCCTTTAAGTGTTGCTTGTTTTATAATGAAACTGAATCTACCCAAAAATAACTGAATTCGATGATTTATTGCACAATACTAAGTTTTATATTGAAATGTAAACTGACGTCAATTGATGTATACGGTTGCCAGCAATACATACTTGATTAAGTGTTTTTGTTTGTATTTATGTATGCATGTTGATTTGTAGATTTATTACACTTCCTTTTAATTTTCGATGCGATAACCTAATCAACTGTGGTTGTATTGTGACACAATCACACAAATTTAATCAAAGTATTTGCGATAATGTCTGGTAATTTAATTGAATAATACTCATAGCAATAATCGAAACCATTACTTAATTGTTATTCAAATTCGGTAGTACACGACGAATGCATTAAAAAACTTTCTATTGTAACACACTGTGTTTTGATTTGACACACAATAAATTGTTTTTGTTTATTGAATAAAATGTTTACTTAAATTAAATTTCAATTAAGCTTATTATTTAATAAACATATTCTACAATGGTTGACCCTTTATTGAACCTTAATTAAATACTGTTAATTGTTTTATTTTGTTAGCAAAAAATTTATTAAATTTTGTCACGCGTTTTTATGAAATTTTATAAAAATACTTAACCAAACACTCGATATTCACTTTCATTTAATTCCAAAATCAAAAACAAAGTTTATATGTAAAACTTGTTGGAATTTTTTTTATAAACTGTGTTTCCCTTTTAAATTTTTTTTATTTCCTTTGGTCATTAATGTTTTTTTTGTAGTTATTAAAATACGGGTCTTTAAGCTAAACAAAAAAACTTTAATTTAACAACTTGCTAAAATTGATATCTATAAATAACTTTTGGTTTGGAATTGTAATTTATTGTATAAAAAAATATAATTTGTAATTTAGTTGAAATATTTTACAAACACAAGGAAAAATTTGGAAATTTTTTTAGAGTTGTTTAAATTACCTGGAGCCAAATTACCGCATTCGTGATCGAATGAGCTATCGTATCGAAAAATGATTTCGATATCGAAATTATGATAAAATGTACTAAATTTCTTGCACGATATCGAGTGCCATAATCTCAAATAAGAAAATTACGATAAATTTTACTCGATATCGAATGCGGTAATTTGGCCCCTAAATTTTATTTGTTGAAACAAAAATATGTACATCAAAATGTATTAATTATTATTTCCTAAATTGAAATAGGCTGGCAAATTATCGTTAGTTTGGTGTGCAAATGTGATAAGTCCCTTTTCACAAATTTAACAAGAGACAAAAAGGGTTTGTTTTAAATATTTTTGAAATGGTGTTAATGCTGTTTCATTGCTTATTAGATATGACTTATAAATAAATAATTACGGTTTAGAATAAGTGAGTTGGCGTCTTATAAGACTTTTTTGGAACTTTGTTACGTTGCTCTATTGTCTTTCAACAGCAACTTTTTCGTAACAGTAGGGACTTTTAACTCTGTTATTTGACCAAAAGTCTCTATTGTTACTAAAGGTACTGTCACACTTGGCAAATATTTGCCGAAAAAGACGTAACCACTAAATAAAATATATTTACTTCGTTTATTTATTTAAAAAAAAAACTTTGTTTATTTAAGAAAGACACAACATATGTTTAGTTTTATTTTATTTGATTCTGTTTGATCTTGCAAAACTTTTGTAGGAGTTAACAATGTCAAACTAATTTATACTAAAACAACTGGCTACGCTTTTTTAAGTACATATTTTCTATGTGTGACCATACTTTAACATCAGTAGTGGAGAGGATAACAAATTCAAAAATTTTTCAATATTTTCTAAAAAAAATTTATGATTTAAACTAATAATTAATAATGTAATTAATTACACACAATTCCATTCGACTGAGGTAATATCTAATTTTTTAAAAATATACCACAAAATGAACTTATAACTTTTACATACCACAGCATATTAACGAAAAAAATCGAAATAATTTTAAACGATTTTTTAAAGAGAACTGTTAATAAATAGATTATATACACGGTGGTTCACAGCTTATTTTCTGCAGTGCATTTTTTCTGTTTTCAAAGCTCCATAAAAAGAAAACTAACAGGAATTTCAAAAAGAAATTGGTGTCATTTAAAATAAAAACTAGTTTTTTTCACGTCACAGTTTATTTTATGCAGTCAGTTTATACTGTACCGATAGCTTAATGCAGCGTTTTTTCGTTTTTTTTCTTACTTTCAATTTTCTGTTGAATTGTGAGTCGGATTTTGCAACGTCAAGTGTATATTTAAAATAGTTCAAATGAGTCAACGTCAACAATAGAACAACGGATATTGATTTTAAACCGTTTCCAAAATGGCCAATCACAGCAAAAAATAGCAGAAATTGTTAATATTAAAGCTTCCACAGTGCAAAAAATCATTGAGCGCTTCATTCATGAAAATCGGGTCCATAAAAAAGGCAGAATAAAATTTTGAATTAGCATGATGAGCAACACATTTTAGGAAAAATAATAAGAAATCAAAAGCTATCAGCTTCACAACTGGCCTCCGAAGTTGAAGTTGAAATGTTGCGTTGAAATTGTTCGTCGCGTGTTGCGCCGACATGATTTACACACAAGAAACCGTTTATAAACCAAAAAAACAAACTGTTCAGGCTTAATTTCGCCAAAGCACTTTTTTGCAAGGAATTAGCATTTTGAAATTAGATCATCTTCGCCGATGAATCTAAGTTTGAAATATTCGGTTCAGATAGCATGGCTTCTGCTTGGCGGAAACCAAATACAGTACTCAACAAAGAAAACCTAAAGGTTTCACTTCACTGCATGGTGGTGGAGGTTTGTTGGTTTGGGCTTGTATGTCAGCTGCTGGCACTGGAAATTTAACATTTGTTGCAACAACCATGGTCAAGTTTAGGTACCTTTAGATTCTGAACAACTTGTTGAAAAGTGCGGAAAACCTGGGTTACCGAAAATTTATGGTCAATTTCTAACAAAAACAATTTAAAAAAAGCGATCCTGACGAAGTGTTCGAATATTTGGCCGAGTATTACCCAAAAACTGGTCGCATCTATACCAAATAACCTTAAAACTATTGTAGATAATAAAGGCTATCTCACTAAACATTAAAGCGTGTAATTGATAATTTAAATTTCAAGTTTTCGAAATCCATACGTGCCTACATAAAATAAGCTGTGACATGAGACTTTAACAGTTTTTCTTTTAAAGAAACCAATTTCTTTTCTAAGTTCCTGTTAGTTTTCTTTTTATGGAGCTTTGAAAACTGCATAAAATAAACTGTGAGCCACCGCCTCTGGTTAAACGTGAACATTCTTCAATAAAGTTTTATATTAATAAATGAGCATCAATTTGTTCAAAAGAATTAAATCGCAATATTTGTTACAATGCATTCTAAAATGTTTGCCATCAGTATTAAAGTAAACTAAATAACTAGTTTACCAATAAGCAGGATTTTTTTTAAAAACACAAAGAAAGAACTTGAAATTACATGAAATAAAACTACTCAAATATAATTTTAAGAACAATTAAACTGTAGCATGATTATAAAAACAAAACAAAAAAAGAAAAAAAAAACATTCCAAATATGTAACAAGTTTCTAGTTGAAGCAACTCCATCTGATTCATCTCTACTCATTTTCTATTTCCAGAAATAAATAACATAAACCATGAGTTTAACGTGGCTGTGCTTAGAAAACACCTCAAAAATAGTTTTATTTTTAACAGTATTTACGGTGTTGTTAGCACATACAACATGTACAGCAAATACAGCACCAACAGATGCTGCTGCCACAAATTCGGAAACAACACATGTCAACTCGCTGGCAGATGAAATAGAACATGAAGAATTCATTGATACAGATTCCCAGCAGTCACATTCACGCAGAAAACGTTTGGTATGGATAACAGACGATGGACGCTTGGCTTTGCCGCCAGGCACCACATTAACATTTACCCCTACCATAGCTTTGCCATTGGTCAGACATCCCCCGGAAGGTTTCTTTTCAAACATATCCATCAGTTTTCCCGTAACAAGTGAGTGAGCACTAATTTAAGTTAGTAAAAGTGATATCTAATTGTTTATACATAATTCTATTTTAGTTGATTTTGATAAATTGGGTTTGACCGACAATCAAAATCCCTTGGGTGATTTGCCTCCAATCTTTTCACGTTCATTTGGCCATTCGGCTGGTGAAATGTTGGGCAACTACATGGCAAAATATTTACATTTCAAAAGAAAACGTGATCTAAGCGAACAACAACAGTTGTACAGACAATCCAGAAATTCTAATTTCAATATCAAGGAACATGTGCATGAGGATCAACCGGTATTGCCTTTGTTGCCAGAACGTTTTAAGCACATTTTCCATGGCGGTGAAAGGTATGTACATATGAAGAATAAAATCATGATGTAAAACATATTGATAATTTTTTTTTTCTAGAGTAATTTTATATGGTGTTGTTGAGGATTTTCTCTCTACATTCGGCATGAACGGCAAAGCCTGTCTTTTGCGCACCATCTGTGAGGTGCATTCGAGAAAAATAGATCACTATGGCGTGTTTGGTGAAATGGCTAAATTGTTTTTGACGTAAGTTTGAAATTTTAAAAATGAAGATGTTTTAAATAGGGCTAGATCATGGGGTAACTATACAAGGTGAGTGTAAAATAATGTACTACTGTCAGAAACACTTGAAAAGTATTACTTTTGACATAAGTAAATTGTAAACAAAGCTACTGCACTCACCTTGTATAGATATACCATGGGCGAGATCAAGGCATATTGATCAATATGCCTTTGGCTAGATATGACAATAAATTTCATAGCGTACTTGATGATTTGTAGAAATTATTTCTATATTTCCTTCGTAATCATAAATTTAATTTACATTTATATATTTTCTCTTGCAGTGTAACAAGATCTCCCTTTTCTGATCTGATACCAGAATACGTGACAGCTCAAGAAATCGGAGAGGGTCGTACAGCACCAGGTGAATGTTTTCCTTATCACAAAGAATGTCCCAGAAGTGTATTTCAGGCCTTACAAAATCATAAATACAGGTAATATAAAGAAGAGTTTGTAAATAATGATTTCTTAATTCCATTTTCGAAATCATACTACATTTTATCTCTTAACGATTAAGTTAAGAATTCATTGCAAACTAATTTATATCACTAATTGGTAAAAGGACTTGTTTCCTTTAAGAATTTATTATTTATAGAATTGATTCTTAATTGAATCATTCAAATTGTTTATTAATTCATATTCATCACAAATAAAAAATATGTTGAATTGAACTGATTCCTCAAAGAACTATTTTTTCATAGTATTTTTTTCTTAATTGAATTTCTTTAAATAAAATTCATTACAAAATATATTATAATACAGTTGATTGCTTTAATTTCACTTCAGTTCAAAATCTATAAATAAATTCAATCAATTCAGTTTGTAAACAAGTAAAAACAAAACAAATTGAATGAAGAAAAAATATTTTATAATTTTTTTTTTTGCATTAACAAGAAACAAAAAAGGTTGAGTGAATTTAACACTAAATATTTTTTTAGACTAAATTCTAATGAAATACATGTATTAAGCTAAAAGTGATTTTTTCATAAAATTCTTCTACATTATTATATTTTTGTCTTTTTAGAGAGACACCCAAAGGCGAATATCACGAACAGAAGGTAGAGGAAATTACCAAACCATCGCTACCCGAAAAACTATCAGCTTCCGAAATATTGGATCAACAAATTACCGAAACAGAAAATTCTCTAGATAATGATGTGGATGGAACACAATTCAAAGAAACCAAAGGAAATAATCTATATTCCATGTAAAATTTTATAAAATAATTAGTTGGAAATTGATTGATATTTACAAAAAATCAATACTCGAATCAAGAAATTTATGTTTATAAAGGAGAATTTAAATTTTAATTCGAAATACATAATCTCTATATTGTTATATTTATGAAAACTCCGTATCTGCTTTAGTTAATTAATTATTTATTAAATTATTTATTTTGTTGTAAATGTTGTAGATTTAATGTAAATGCAATGAGTGTTCTATGAAAGTCATACCTTAGTTTAATAAGACATTAAAAACATGTAAATATTGGTTGGTTAATTTATTTATTGCTATATATTTTTTTATTGTAAATAATAATATTTAACGAAAATATTTTTACTTATTTATTGTAGTAATTAATAAATTTAAAAACTCTTAGTGAATCTAATAATTTTTTATTTGATTATTTATTTTTTATTTATTATTTATTTATTTTATTATGGGAAATTATTTTTGAAATCTCATACACTGGCACAGTAAAACTCGATTATAATGAACTAGGTTTGTGGGAATCCTACATTATTAAAAACTAAATAAATTCAAATATATTCATAGGGTTCATTTTGAAATATCTTATGTAATGAATTTTTTTTTTTTTTTTTGAGAAAATCATAACAACATTGATGTACTAATATATTTTAAACTCTTTGTTTAAATTATAAACATTTGAAATCTCCCTCAAAACAGCCTGACAATATTTGAAAAATATTCAGTTCTGTATAATTTCAAATAAAACGTAAATTTCCCTTTTTTCTGCAAATGCAACTCTGCATCACACAATAACCCCAATGTAATTCACCACAAAACGGTACTTTTTCTTTATTTACCTCACTGCAAACAGTCAGCTGATTACAGTGTCATGTTAGAATATTTTTTTCTTCCACTATTCGATGTCATTTTGCAGAAGTGGACAAGAAGAAAAAAATAACAAAAACAATATTATTGCCATAAATAAAGTTGTTGGAAAATAGTGACAACATTGCAAGACGTTGGAGTGAAAGAAACAAATAAAACAATGATAATTAATTATTAAAAATTGTTTTTAATTAAAATAAATTTGCATAATGCAAGTTAAAAGTGTTTCAAGTGAAGTAGAATAAATAAAATTCAAAAATAAATACAAGGCCGTCCAACAACTTGAAAAAAAAAGAAATTTTATTTATTTGTTATTGTGTTTTATTTTTCAATATAATTATGTGTGTTTTATATTTAATCATCAAATTCATAATGTGTGTATGATTAAGAAAGTGTCCCAAGTAAACCACCGGTAAATGGATAATCAGCCAATATCAGAAATATTAATTAAAGATTTGTTTTTTACTTTATATATGTATGTGTTTTAGTTTATATTTAAACCGTACCAACAACAAAACATACACAACAAGTTTAGATAATATAATAATATTTATTATTAATTGTGCTATATGGTGGAGAAGTAGCAACAAAAAAAGGCAAATTACGTGGCCGTGAATGTGTGTGTTCTAGCTTGTTTTTGTTGTTTTGATATATACATACTTCAATTGTCCATACTCTACCACAGAGTCGTCCGGCGGCCGTTCATATTAGTAACAGCTTATGTGTTTAGTGTGAGTTGGATGGATGTGTCTCAGCAAAGAAAACTTAAGTTGTGAAAATTTTTATGGTGCTAAACTCATAAACAAACAAATAAACAATCACAACAAATAATAATAATGGAATATATTAAACAATTAAATGGTGGCCAAATAGCCCCACCCCAAGTGGCGGCCCCAGCAACACCACAAGTCACCATTGCCGAATCGAACAATACAGTTGTAGTCAATAATGATTCCGCCTCGCAAAGTGAAGAGTCCGATTTGGAGTTTATTGACAACAGCACCGTTGAGTTACGCGGTTATCTTAGCAAATGGACCAATTATATTTATGGCTGGCAACCGCGTTACATTGTACTCAAAGATGGCACATTATCCTATTACAAATCGGAATCAGAATCAGACTTTGGTTGTCGCGGTGCTATAAGTCTAAGTAAAGCGACAATTAAGGTAAGTGGTAGTGGCATGAAGCATGTAGGTATGTAGTTAAATAAATACGACGTCACATTGTAAAATCAAACAGTATTAAATAACATCTAACAGTGGCTATTATGTAGAACATTAAAACACGCTTTGGTCTATTTTTAAAATTCAATTAAGAGATCCAATCATGTATTGTGACTTTTGACCACAAAAGAGTCATTGATACAATTAGATATTACATGTTTTTTCATTTTATTCTTTTGTTTAAATATACTGTATACTGGTATACTATCACACATTAGGTAGGTACTGTTTTATGCAAATATTATTTTTGTTTAAATAGGTAACTGGTTTATTTTATAAAACATTACCAGAATTAGTAAATAAATTTGAAGGGAAAAATATCGAATTTTTCAAAATGTTAAAGTGTGTTTTAATTAAAAAATTGTTCGTTTTACAAAATGAGATCCTTATTTTTAAAGTGGGTATTCTTTAGATTTAGATTTAAATATGTATTAAATTTGTACGTTTACATATTGTAAATACTTTGTTATAGGTATATCACTTTGAAATTTTCATTTAATTCTCCCCCTAATATTTATATGTATGTGGACTGAGCTTTTGTTGTGTTCGGTGGATTTTTAATGGAATTGGAATTTTTTTGTCTTTAATTGACACGACACGATGACGTCTACCCCACAAAGTATGCTCTAAATTGCAAAATGTATATGTTACTTTAATGTTTTCCTTTTTCTTTGTTGTTGTTATTATTGGTCATTGTTTCTCATTAAGCACTTAATGGGGAAAAACATGAAATAAAAAGCAACAACCCACCACCATGGACACCACCCTACACTTTTAATGGACAGAGTACATCAATGTGAAAGCTAAACAACAAACAAATACAAATTGACGAAGAAAAACGTTTTTAAAATTATATTCTAAAGTAAGCAACAATTTAATGGGAGGTAAACAAGAAAATGTTGACTCATAAAATACGCGAATTGTAAGTTGTAGAACAAAAAACGAAATCATACAATTCATACAAGGCTTACAATTTTATAGAAATACAGAAATTGGGCGCATTTTGGTGTGGGATTTAATGGTGTTTCGATTTTGTGTGTTTTAATTTAATAGTTTGATTTCCAAAACGGAATTTGATAGTAAATTTGAAAATTTCAAGGGCTATTTCGTTTTTATTTCTTTTACATACAGAAAACTTGCTTTCTTTTCCTACATACGGGTGACACGATAAACAAATATGTTCACTAAGTTGTTTTTTTTTATAAGAATTGACATTCAAAGGAATGTGGTTTGGAATAATATCACAAATGTGCAAAGGTAATGAAATTTTTAGCCAAAATGGACAATGTTAATAATTTGATAATATTAAAAGGTGAAATATTTGTAATAGAAATTTATCAATATTTTATTTATTTATTTTTATTCATTTACTAGTGGTAATATTAAGTTTTCGCGGCCAAAATAAAAATATATTACATAATAATAAAAAACTACCTGAAATTAATAATTTAATACAGTTAATAATAATTAATACCAATAAGTAACCACAAAAAATAAAAAAATAAAAAACTATTTCATAAGACCCTATTTTATGTAAATATTGAGAGATTTTTATATAAGTTTCGAAAATGTATTTTAGATGTTTCTAAAGCTTTAATTAAATCATAAACAAATAAATATTCAGCTAAAACCACTGTATTTAAATGAAAAATTTAAAATACATCATTACCTCACTCTGCGTCACTTTGTTTTGCGTTTTTTTTTTCGAAGTTGCGTCGCTGCTTAATTAGTACTATTTTTCACTGTGCGCCGTAATATTTTCGAGGTTACGTTATTTTGGGTTGAAGTCTTTAATTTTTTAATTTTTTTTTACCAAAAAGCTAGTTAATATGCTGAGTGTCTATAGTTTCGAGCAATATTGTCTATATTTGCCTTAAAATTAATAATTACTTTTGTAGCATATAACGACGTTTCTAATTATTTTCTGAAATTAAATTATTCAGTTTTTACAACTTGTACAAGAAAATGTTTACAAATTTTAAATTGAACATTTTTTCGTCTCAGATAGAAACGATAAAGTTGTTCTAGTTAGATTGTAATTACGAGTATAAAATAATTTTTATTTATGTACTATACGAGTATACTGTAAGCATCAAAATAAAGTCAACATCAACTTTTTTTAAAAAAAGCTTAATTTTATTAATATAAATTATATATAATAGTTTCTTCTTCTTTCAAGCAATAAGGTCAATTGCATTTTATATACAAATATTTTATTTTATTTATATATATATTAATTTCCAATATTTCGCTATCACAATGGATAGCTTCTTCAGGGATAATATAAGTTTTGAATTACCAAATATTGGAAATTAATATATATAAATAAAATAAAATATTTGTATATAAAATGCAATTGACCTTATTGCTTGAAAGAAGAAGAAACTATTAAATATTAAAAAAGGTCAAATAAACGAACTAAATATAAATTATATATTTATTGTGATGGATTGAATTAAAAAAAAGAAACAAAAAAGCATATACAATTTTAATTGATTTATTGTTGAAATGTACCAAGTTTTACGCGTCAAAATAAAGAAAACAGTGTCATTATCCTTATGCGAAAAAAAACTCTGTCTATCCAAAAATATGTAGTAACACATATTAACAGATTTCGAAGGTATTTAAAACAAAGTTTTTTTAAACGATTTTTTTTGTTCAAAAAAAATAAAATTTCAATACTTTTTTTGACCATTAAAAAAGTAACGGTCGTTACTTTATAAATGTAATGGTTAAAAAAAAAGTATTGAAATTACATTTTTTATGAATTCTTTCGATTACTACCGATGCTTGAACTTTCGTAGGTCTAAAAATAAGGAATCCTCGTGGCATATTTGCTTAGGTTGCAATTTTATTTTAAAAATCACCGAAAATCGGTAACGACCGTTACTTTGGAAACACCCATATACTGCAAATTAGTAATCGAAATTAAACATATTGATAACATTGAAAACACTTGTATACATTATTTACATTATTAATCATTTTTGGCACATGATGTTCATTGAATGGGATCCTCTTTTCTTTCACTACCCCATATATACATACCTGATCGACAAAATATTTTAAATACAAAAAAGTACACCAATCATTTGGTAAAGAACATTAAATGAACTGGCAAATAACGTCATAAAAAATTGAATTTAACATTCATTGTTTGCTATAAATTCAATCTACGGGCATATGTACTTTGCGTTTTGAAAATTCAGATGATTAATAGGTATAAAATAATAATTATTTTACTATTATATGAAGTAATGAAAAGAAACACTTTTTTTTTGTTTTTTTTTTGCCAATATAATATTTCAGAATTATTGGAAAGCCTAAAAACATGCTTTACTTTTTTTGTTTACTTATAACAGCCACATGAATCCGATGAATTACGCTTTGATGTTGTGGTTAATAATTATAATAATTGGTGTTTACGTGCTGAAACACCCGAGGATCGTATGCACTGGGTAGAAGTATTACGTATGTACAAAGAGGACAGCACCAGCACGGACACAACATCATTAAGACGTCATGGCAGTACAATGTCATTACAATCAAACACTGTTTCGGTGGCCAGTGGCAGCAGTTTGAAAAAAACCCAACGTAATCTCAAGGAGAAAGTTGGCGAAATTGAAACATTCAAGGATATTTTATTTGGACAAATAGAAACCTTGCAAAGGTAATTTAATATTAAAACATTGTCGTTGTTAATACTTTACTTATTAATGGATGTATGGTTGATTGGTTGGTTGTGTTCGTTTGTTTTATTGCAGATACTTTGATGCATGTGCGGAAGCAAATAAAGGCACAGATATACCATTAGATTTGGGTGATGGTTTAAAACCAATTGATTTTAAGGTAAAATATAATATTTACTTACATTATTTATTATGTACTTTTAAGCATATTGCTTAACATTTGTAGATATTACATATTATTTATTCTGTTTTTGTTTGTTGTTTTGTGTATTTATAGGGTGAGTCGATTACGTTTCGCGCCACTACTTCAGGTGTTTTAAGCACTTTGCAGCATTGTTTGGAAATAATAGCGGAAAATGATGAGATCTGGAAAAAGAAATTGGATAGAGAAATTGAAAAGCGTAAAAAGATTGAAGAACAAAGTCGTAAATATAAAGAAGAAATGGAAAAGTTGAAACGAATTTCATATCCGGGACCTGATTTGGAGGTGAGTGTTAATTTTAACGCACAAAAACAAAGTAGTTTGAACATTAAAATAATTCTTGTCAAAAAATAAGCTCATAGCTTTTCTTAAAAAAAACCTGGACGAATTTTTTATTTATAGGAAAGCTTGTCGAAGATTTTCTTAATAGGATAACTGGTCAAAGTTTTCTTTTATAGGCAAGCTGGTCAAAGTTTTTTTTTTTATAGAAAACCGGCCGAAGTTTTTTTTTTTAAGAAACCTGATCGAAATTTTCCTTTAACTGAAAATGGCTCAAAGTTTTTCTATAAAGAAAAACTGGTTGACGTTTTTCTTTATGGGAAAATTGGTAGAAGTTTTTCTTTATGGGAAAATTGATCAAAGTTTTTCTTTATAAGAAACCTGGTCGAAGTTTTTCTTTATAAGAAAACTGGCCGAAGTTTTTCTTTTTAAGAAAACTGATCGAAGACTTTCTTTATAGGAAAATTGATCGACGTTTTTCTTTATAGGAAAATTGGTCGACGTTTTTCTTTATAGGAAATTTGGTTGACGGTTTTTTATTAAGAAAATGGCTAAAATTTTTCTTTATAGGAAAACTGGTCGACTTTTTTCTTTATAAGAAAACTGTACGTAGTTTTTCTACATAGAAAAACTAGTCGACTTTTTCTTTGTAACAAAACTGGTAGAAATTTTTCTTTATAAGGAAACTGGTCGAACATTTTCTTTATAGGAAAACTGGCCGACGTTGTTATTTATAAAAAAACTGGTCGAAGTTTTCCTTTATAAGTTCGAAGTTTTTTTTATAGGAAATCTTATCGAAGTTTTACTTTGTAGAAAAATTGATTGAAGTTTTTTTTATAGAAGAAACCCTATCTCAACACTATATTATTTGCTCTGAAGTTGGAAAAAGAATTTCACCAAAATTTACGTTATTAAAAATGATATTCCAAAAATAATGATTCCAATTTGCAAGGGACTTATGTACAAATTCTATAATAACCATTACTCATACATAGAAATATTCTAATTGTTATTGCTTCTTTTTCTTGAATGACTATTTACAAAATATGACTCAATAATATAACAAACACTCAATACAATACCTGTGATTAACAACCTTAAATCTTTTAAAGTACACCTAAATTAATATAGTTTAAATATATTGACCACAACTCGTTAATAATATTTTTCTCCTATTCAGAAAAAGGTTTAAAAAATTAAGTTTATATTAAAATATATAAAGCAATTATAAGTGTCTGTCTGTGGAACTCTGTGTGTAGTTGTTGTACCTACTATTATAATTAAATTATATACTAGCGTTAAAAAGCTTGGAAAATATATGACTGTCTAACATTAAATATTTATCTATTTTGTATATCTTGCATTAGTTAAACATGCAAAGTTGTTTTGCCGTTTTTTTAAACTTGTAATCATCATATTTCAGAAAAATGTGTTTTATTTATTTACATATTTGCTAAAACTTATTGTATCTGAAAAAATAGTAGTAATTCCCAATTTTTTTATAAAGTTTTATAAAGAGATTAAATAGAAATTTACTTTTCTTATAACAAACATTATAGTACACTGACCTGTCAACAAGTGCATTGCCGTTCACAATAATTATTATTTCCTCATTTGGTTCATTGACATTTTTCTATGACCAATAGACAGAGAAACAAAAGCTTAACTCTTGTAAAGAGGGGTTGCTTTTCAATAAAAAATGTATATATGTATTTATATACATATATGTATGTATGTAGGAATATGTATATAGCTAATTATGTTTAAACACGTTTATGAAGGGCTAAAGAAGGTGTTGTGTGCAATGAATTGAAAGTATAATATTAAGTTGTAAACAGTGTAACTGATATTTTTTAGGACAAAACATTATCTTTTAGTTCCTTTGAACATATGTATATTTTAATGGAAACGTGCTGCTTTAATACTATTTAAGTTATTTGACTAAATACATAAATATTTGTTTCCACGAGGAATGTAGAAATACTATATATGCGCAACTCCTATTTTTTAGTCGATAGCGATAAAAATTCGTTACTATGCTGTCTTATTTTTTCAAGGTTTTATGTTGCACACAGTTTTTTTAAACCCACAAACCTTGAAACAGTACAAAATTTCAAAATAAAATCATTATTTAGGGATAATTTTAAAGACAATATCATCAATTTAAAACAGACTCTATTATCATGTCTCGATATCGATATCGAGCTTGATCACGTTTGATCCGCCTCATTTTCAAAGAATTATGGTCTAATGAATTTGTATCCAGCACATTGTCGGTTGTTTCAGATTGTTTTTATAGGAAACTGATCGCAACATTTTTCTAGCAAAACTGATCACAAAACTTCACAACAGATCAAAACATATTTCTAGAGAAAACTAGAACAACATTTTACATGCATTGGCCGCAATAATGTTTGCATTGGCGTCATATTGGTGGATGACTTAAATGTCCTCGTGATATCGCCTGATGTTTATCTAGATATTCCGGAAAAGTGATTCTTTTTCAGAATCTAATGATTGGGGTGGCAAGGCTGCTGATATGCTATCAGAAGAACTATCTGGTCAGCAACACATTATGTTGCCTGACCGACATCATTCTGGTCTCCTCTTGTAGAGATCCATGTACTTTATCTTTACACAACCGGTTGTTGTAAGCCGTTTGGAGAGCCTCTGGTGAATAAGGTTCACACTATAGGGCTGCGTAGTTAAAAAGAGAGCTCCATCTTTGTCGCCACAATCATTTCTTTACTCATGCCATCTTTCGTTGTATAAGTACATAAATTTCGAGTCCAAAAGGAAAATAAAAATGCTAAACGTACGGTCACACTTGGCAAATATTTGCCGAAAAAGACGGAACCACTAAATAACATTTATATGAACTCGTTTATTTATTTATTTAAAAAAAAACTTTTCTTATTTAGTTCAAAGCACAACAAATATTAAATTCTAATTTAATTTATGTTGTTTGATTTTGCACAACTCTTGTAAGAGTAAACAACGTCAAACAAATTTGTGCCTCAAAAAGGCTAAACTGCCAACACTGCTTATATGTTTTAATATTATTATATTAATCATGCACTAATTTGTTCGTTCACACTCCCTGGTTAACAAACTTGATGATCCTCTTAAGTTTTAGTTCTTCTCTACATTATTTGTTAACTTAAATAGACATCTTCATTTTTTGTTAATTTTGTTGTGTCTTTTTCTCAGTTTTATAAGCGTACGCTATTAAATATTTGAAATTTTCTATGCAAAGTGGCTTAAACTGAAATAAAATAAAATTGGTTGGCTAATAATTCAGTTTGTTGTCATCATTTAAAGCGTCAACAACGCTTACGCCCAAAAAAAAAAACCTAAACGAGCCGAATTCGTTTAAACAAAACGTGATTAATTTAATAACAACATATCTCTTAATAAATTCAAATAAAATAAAATTATTAACACGCGTTTAAAGCTTTAAGCAATTTTTTTTGAAGGAATAAAATATTTCAATAATATTTTTGAATAAATAAAATTATAATTAACAACAGCAACAGTGTGTATTCAACATGCCTTCTATACGTTATATGATTAAAGGATTACAAATTAGAAGTAAAAATGGTTTAGTAAGTTTTATTTTCTTTAAAATTGTCTGCAATAAAAAACCTTTATTTATACATTAAATGTTATCCTTTTAAAACTTTTTGTGAGGAGATTGTCGGAAAACGTGATGCACTTACATATACGAGTATTTGTATTTGTTTATTGTAATTTTGCATTAGAGAAATTTTTATTTTGTAAATTTAAAGGGTAAATATCATACCTTTGTGTCCGTTTTTACAATCGCTTTCCATTACACACCTGTAAGTTTGTAAACCATTTACTAAAACGTTAGTAAATGCATGAAGCTTAATTGATGAATGCCGAATTACTACCGTTAACAGTGTGATGATATGAAGAGCAATACATTCTACTAAATCTAGCTAAACCCAGCAGTTTTATAAGGAATCAAATGTATCCATTTTAGACAGTCATTTTTCTAATATCTAATCACTTGACTGACATAAATATATATTTGACAGAAATGTGCTCTTTATAATGCAAATTATAGTAATTGGGTTACAATATACATCCCAGGTAATCTATAGTGAAGTCAATTGTCTCTAGTCATTTTATTTTTTTGTATTTTACCTTAGAAAATTTAAATGTTAACCACCAAAAGTAATATATTAATTGTGCAATATAGCCTAAACCATTCTTAATGTATTTATTAAGATATTTTTGAATTTAAGAGCCGATATTTCGAAATCCTTTTCAAAATGCCGAAATACTACAAACTCTTTTCAATACAGAGTCAATGTATCCCTTTTAGGCACAAATTTTATTTTCAACTGACTCCAATTCACATATCTCTAGGTCATTTGACAAGTACAGTGGTATCATATAATTAAAACATTTATCAGAACAGTAATTTATTCAATTTATTTTCTGTTTACCAAATCATAAATACTGGTACACAGAAAACTCCACGCCAAATGAAAATGAACAATGAAAAATTTATTCGAATTGACTGCCGTTACCTTCCAGTATGACTTACGCCGATGTGGGCTCTCATCGATCGCGAGACGAACTTTATGCATGGAGAAATTGTACGGATAAGGGCTCGCTTTAACGACTCAATATTTAGATGTTGAGTACAGAAAGTAATGCCCTCTAATACAGGCCACAACATGTAATCCAACAGGTTGAGGTCTGGATTAGCAGCTGGCCAATTATTCGTTGATATGAAGTACGCAACGTTGTTTTTGAACCACAGTTGATTCGTTTTGGGAGCTGGAGAAAAGTATTGCAGGAAAGTCCATGGCTTGTTGGCGAATATTGATGGGTTGAGAAGCTTTACTATGGGTTCCAAGACGGTCCTTTCCCGCAAAAATGGAGCCATCGTAGCTTACTACCGACCATACCATTACAGACGCGGAATGGTGGCCTCTTTGAACCCTTGGGATGAGTTGGAATGCTTCTTTGGATGATTGAGCATACATATGATCATTCTGTTTATTGAACGATTCTTTATCGGTAAAGTTTTTCTTGTCAGTAAACAGAATCTGTGAGTGTTCTTCGCGTACCGGCTGAGTAACACTCGATTTTTGCTTCCGTTTTTTGTTCAATGCGGCCGTGAGCAGTTGTCCAGTTGTCTTCTTTAATAATGCGATACATAGATTTTTGCGATATTTAAATTTCCCGCGACAAAATTTTCAGTTTTAGCAGTGGTTTTCGGTCTATTCGTCTCTTCACGGCTTTGATCGCTTTTGGAGTTCTCACAGTGCGCGGACGGCCGGATCTTTGACGGTCTTGTACACCATCACTATCCTCAAACAACTTCACAGCATGATACACAAAAATGCGAGGGCTTCCAAGTAGTCGCAACGTCCTAAAGATATCGCCTTTTTCCATGTTGCATTTTAGTAGGCCAACTACAACAATACGATTTTCGATGTCGCCCAATTCTACGATTGTAAACAATTGATGTCAAAGCTTTTTACGTCCCAATGAGGAATAAGTGTTAAATCGCAATCAATACGAAATGGATGTGCTCAGTGTTGCGTTCGTAATAAGTGTATTCAGTTTTGTACCAATATTAATGACTTGACTATGTATAAAAAATAACAAAATTTTTTTCACTACTTAATTCTAAGCCTGGCTGCTTCACATGACGTGAAGTACGAGTATGTTCATAAAATGTACATAAAATTCGATAGTAGCGGCAAATTTTCTTCAGCGAATGGTATCATCGTATTTTTTAATATATTTGTATATAAATGTTGATCCGTTTTTGAAGAAATTCTGTCTATTGTCCCAATCCTTTGCCAAGAAAACGCACCGTAAACCATTGCATTACCATCGCCGTGTTTAATTGTTTTTATATTATTGTTTGTGCTCTTTGTAATGCAAAGATAATCCTATTAATTAGTTTATACTACTCATATTATTTAGTGTAAACTCAAATGTCACTTTAGTGTCTCTAGGTAATCTGGGTTGTAAACACTTTAAAATTTTTATGTTTTACCAGAAATGATCTAATGGAGAATTGGTGTTCACTAAGAGACATTTTTTAATCTAAAATTTCGTCTTTGTAATCTAATGGCTTCGACTAGGACACGAATATGTTAAAATTTGTCTCCTAGAATTGCTGGCTAGTTTACAACACCGTTTCCCTATTTATTTTTTACACTTCTTCGTAAATCTCTACTTCCGTTTAATTTGGCACTGTGTTTTTGGTGTTAACAAGCAACAACAAATCATGTATATCTTGTTGCTGTTATGGGGCACAGCAACAGTTTGCTCTCAAACCTCTTCAGCAACAGACAGAAGAAGGATACATTTATTTTCTTGCTGATACTTGAGTTGTAACAATTTGCGTGTTAAATCCTTCATTTATTTAACTTGAGCGCTTTAATAAGTGGGGAGGGAGGGATTATTTCTTTTGTGAGTTTATATTTGGTAACTGGTAGATATGGTTAATCTGTGTGAGTGGTTGGTTTTTACACAAAAAGTTAAGTAAGTATGTAATTAAAAACTCAGTAATTAGTATCTATTTATTATAATTTAAAACCAGAAGATTGTGTGATACGTTATTAAACGAGGCTATTTCAAGTTTGTGGTTCTCTCTACTTGAAAAAAATTTGTTAAAGTTTTGAAATTTATGCTTAAAACTCAAGAATATATAATTTGTGTTTAAGGTTTTTGGTGAATAAATTTTGTATAAAATGTATTCATTTGCTGGGTGTGTTATAGTAAAACTTCAAAGTTAGTTTAGCAATAATATGTTTGAAATTAATGTTTAAATTGTTTTAAAGCAAAACAATGATTTTTGGATTTCGATTTCGATTTTTAAAATCTAATTTGTTTTTAAGCAAAAAAGTAATTTTTGGATTTTGATTTTTCAAATCTTGATGAAATGATGCACAGCACAAAATTTATCAGAATTATAGAATAATTATTAATTTCATAATCGAACTGTTAATTTTTACTTCTTGATAAATTTTAGTTAGGCTCGAGTTCATTAAATTTAATTTTCATTAAATTATTTTTACTGAAGTTAGGAATTAGAACTTGAAAAATTTATTATTAAAAAATGTTTGATAATTTTTCTTGACTGGGGATCGAACCTGGGTTGTTGAATTTACATATGTTTCGAGAAATCCCACTTTGTCTCATCAGAATTCTTTGCGTTCTACCACCTGCACCACTGCGGTGCCGGTCAGCCAACAGACAAACATCAATCCTTTAACCAGTGTTAGTTCTGGTAGATTTCTCGAAACATATGTAAATTCAACAACCCAGGTTCGATCCCCAGTCAAGAAAAATTATCAAACATTTTTTAATAATAAATTTTTCAAGTTGTAATTCCTAACTTCAGTAAAAATAATTTAATGAAAATTAAATTTAATGAACTCGAGCCTAACTAAAATTTATCAAGGGGAGATTCTCCCCACTTTGGGTATTCAAAAATACGAAGTATTAATTTTTTTAATATAAATATGTATGTACACCAATGTTCACTTGTTAAATAATAAAAATATTGAAAAACTGTATAATCAAAATTGTAATTCTATTAACCGACTGTATTCATAATAATGAACTACTCATTTCACTTGATGTAGTATCCTTGTTCCCTAGTATACCTATAGACTTACCTAACAGTAATATACGAGTAGATGAAAAATGGAGTACGAGGTCTGATAAAAAAATAAACGTTATTTTAAATTTTTTCAAAAAGTATTTCTTTATTCATCAATAACTATCTTGTCCCCTTCAAAGTAATGCCTTGGCATGAGCTGAACGATATGCCAACATCATCAGCAACCTCTCTGATAGTGATTCGACGATTATCCAAAATTAATTTCTTCACTGCTTCAATGTTTTCATCGGTTGTTGACGTGCTCGGGCGACCAGGACGAGCATCGTCATTGATATCTTCTCGGCCTTCCTTAAACCGGTTATACCGAAATTGAACTTGTGTTCTGCTCATAGTAGACTCGACAAACGCCACTGTCAACATTTCAAATGTCCTTGCGCATTTAATTTCATTTTTTACACAAAACTTAATACGGTTTCTTTGATTCATTTTTTCGAATAGTAAAAAATCGAAGAGCACACCAAAACACGACTAACCTTTTTATCCGTCAAAAACAAACTGACAATCCAAAATGGCTGATATTACCAACATAAATAACAGACTTGTGTACCAACATAACAGAAAAAAAACGCGAAAATCGAACATACGTAACTCACGAAATTTTAAAATAACGGTTACATTTTGATCTGACCTCGTATATGGAACTTCTAATGTTATAAGCCCAATTTTCAATCGACGTATTAAGGGTTTAACATTTTTATATCGTAACACATGAATTTTTGTAGAGTCCTTAAAAGCTTCTTCTCTTAATTACTTTGAGTTCACTTCCTAGATCTTTTTTTTAATCGTACCACGTTTTCTCTCAATCAAAAGGTCTTTATTGAACTTTGTGACCGCTTTAAAAACATATTTCCTGATCACATGTACCTGCAAATTGTGTACACAGTGAAAACTCTACTAACGGACACCTCCCGTAGGCGATCATCTCTTTTAAACGGACAATTTTCGTAGTCCCTTTGTTTTACAAGAATTTTTAGAACAGAGTACTCTCTACTAGACGGATACTCCACTGGCCGGACGCGGACACTCTTTTTTATAAAATACCTCCAGTAGACGGACAAAATTCAAAAATGTTAGGAATGTTAATAGTGAACTCTCCCGTGAAGGGACACCTCCCTCCCGTTAACGGTCAAATATGCTGTGACGACCGGTGTCCGCCTACGGGAGATTTTACTATATAAGTTTAATTCGAACTGTTTTTTACTTTTCACTAAACACAACTTTTCAATAACAAGCATAGAACCAAAATTGGTAAAAAAAAAATTCCAGAAATTTAGCAAATTCGTAATGATTACGGTATTAAATTAATTCTGTTTTTTTTTTTAATTAATTCTGTTTTTTTGTATTGATTAATATTTTCTAGCTACTTTATTTATAATTAAAATGCGCAACCCAAAAGAATATTAAATAGGGAGGAGTAGTTTTTTCTTTATCTATGCGACGTATTTACATACATATATACGAGGGCGGTTCGCAAACTTCTTAGCCTAGAACAGAAAGCGCGGTATAGACAGAAAAAAGTTAAGTGGTTTGGAAACTTCCATCTCTGCCATGAATACATATTAAATTTCTTTTTGATCTGGCAACTCCTTTAAATAGAAACAGGTGTTCAAAAAAAACGCATCTGCGATTTTTTTACAATGGAAAAACTGGAAATTCGTGGTGTCATTAAATATTTAAATAAAAATGGTTTATCGGGACAAAAAATTCATAATGATATGGTGAATGTGGTCCTTCATATGCAACAGTATAAAATTGGGTTGCTGAATTTAAACTTGGTCGTACAAAGATTGAGGATGAACCACTTAGTGGAAGCCCAAAAACAATAACAACAACAGAAATTGTAGCCAAAGTGCATTATATGGTATTAAATGATCGACGAATACAAGTGCGTGAAATAGCTAATATTATGGGCATCTCAAATGATCGAGTCCTTTTAAAGCTGAAAAAGCCTTCTGCAAGATGGGTGCCGCATTTGTTAACAGTCGACCAAAAATGCATTAGAATGAAAAGTTCTCAAGCTTGTTTGGATCGTTTTAAGAAAAATAAAATGGATTTTAAGCGTCGTGTGGGTCCACCACTATACTCCAGAGACAAAAGAACAATCCAAGCAATGGACTGAAGCTATAGAAAGTGTCCCAAAGAAATCCAAAACAATTCAATCGGCTGGTAAAGTTATTGCAACATTATTTTGGGACTTCAAAGGTATTTTATTGATTGACTGTCTGCAAAAGGGTAAAACAATAAATTCAGAGTACTATTGCAAAATTTTGGGTCAATTAAATGTAAAAATTCGAGAAAAACTTCCTGGTTTACAACACAAGAAAATAAGAGGGTTTTAACAATGGCTAAAATCAACGAATTCTCCTGATTTAGGTCCCAGTGACTTTTACCAGTTCCCAAATCTAAAAAAAAATCCTAGCTGGCAAGCGTTTTACCTCAAATGAAGATGCAATTATAGTTGTAAACCACTATTTTGAAGGTCTTGAGGAAAACTATTTTAATCAAGGGATAGAATTGCTAGATAAGCGTTGGACTAAGTGTATTAAAGTTTCAGGAGATTATATTGAAAAATAAAAATGTTTTTGAAAAACTAACTATTCTCTTTCTGTGCTAAGCTAAGTAGTTTCTGAACCGCCCTCTTAAAAGTATTTTTTATTTTTTTTTTGGAAATAACAAAACAATTTGAATAATAAACATATTTGGGTTTTCCTTTACATTTAATCCTGCTGAATTAGGAATGTATGAATAGCAAATGAAAAGTAATTATCATACACAATAATTATGCGTTTGGCTTTCGTTTTCATTAAAAAAATTCTTTTGTGTCTGTTTATCTGTCTTAGTTTAGAAATTGTAGGCGGATTTTTTTTTCTGCTTTATAGTTTTTTTCTCTTAATTTTGCGTAATTTATTCATTGAAATGTGGTAGATTTTTTGTTTGTATTAATAAAAGTATTATTTTGATCACGTTTAGTAACTGATCGAACAGATGTGACGTTGGTTATTTCGTTTTAAAGATTATACACAAAATGTACAATAAAGTAAAATTTATTTAACTACGAAATAAATGTGGTAACAACATATTTATAATAAATAGAATTTTTCAGTAACTTGTATGGTTATTTAATAATGGAGTTGTGATATGACATCACTTATTATTTTTTTATATTATATAGAAGAGAAAATACAAAATATTCAAAATTATTCCAATTCAACTGCTTTATATAGAAATTTCAAAAGAAGTGTACGCAATCAGGAAATATGTTTCCAAAGCTTTGGTAAAATTCAACAAGACTGTAATCGTGAGCTAATTTTACACGTCCAATCAAAAAATCTAGAAGTAACCAAGTATATGTTGGCGCTATATGGAGGCCTATTATGGACCGATCATCCAAAAATTTCGTGGCATAACTTTTGTGCATATAAATATTTTTTGTGTTAAATTTGATCTCTTTATTATCTTATAAAAGATTTATACATGTTAAAGTGTTTTTTGAAAAGGGCCTTATGGGAGCTATGACTAATTATGGACCAATCTTTATAAGGTTGTCATGACATCTGTACATGTGAAACTTATTTGTATTAAATTTTATATAGATACCAAAATTTTTAAAAGACTTATGGTCGTTAAAGTGAGTTTCGTACGTGGGACTTATATGGGAGCTATGATTAATTATGGACCGATCATCATTAAATTGGGCCGAATAAATTGAATACACCCTCCCCACTATGGTGGTGTAGGGTATAAAAACATGAAGAAACTTTTAAGATCTTAATCAAACATGTTCGGGCGGAAAATGAGACTTTAAGTAAAATGTTTCTAATCTATCTAAAGCATTGTCACACAAAATCATGTCACATTCATGTTTTAATATAGGTATTTATTTATGTAACAAGAAAATCGATTAAATACTTTGTACCTCAAATTCATATTCATTTTATTATTGGCTGTATAACTTAAAAATGCGGAATTCATAAAAGATAGGGTATCTTTCTTTAGTAACTTATATGACATTTTGTCAATTTTTTTATTTTGTCATTTATTATCACTTAGTTATTAAATATTATAGGGTTACAATAAAGTTCGTTTTTTGGCTTTGAAAATGTCATATGCGGATGTTTCGCTTTAGTTCTATAATTTGAAAAAAGTGTCGCTGAAACACATCACATGCTCACCGAAGCTTATGGTGAATATGTTACATCAGTTTGTGCGGTTCAGAAGTGGTGATTTAAACAAGGAAGATAAAGGCCAGACAAAAAAGTTTGAAGAATAAGAATTAGAGGCATTACTCCATGAATATTATTGTCGAACTCAACAAGAGCTTGCAAAATCATTGACAGATACTCAATTTCAAAATGATTTGCTAGCAGCAGGATTTATCCAAAAGCAGGGAAATTGGATACATATAAATGTAAGCCAAAAAACCTTGAAAGACGTTTGTGCACATCCAAAATGCTACTTAAATAAGCCATGAAATTAAATCAATTTTGCACCGCATCATAACTTGCGATGAAAAATAGATTCATTACTATAAACTGAAGCGTAAGAAATCGTATGTGAAGCACGGCCAACTAGACTAATCGATCTAAATCCAATGCTCAGTATTTTGTGGTACCAAAAGGATCTATTATGAGCTGTCAGAAATCTGGCCATATCATACAGGAAACGTGTACTGAATGCAACTGATTCATTTGAAGCGTGATTGTCCGAAAAACGACTAGCAATATGTAGCAATACCTGTTAAAAACTAAGCCCTAAGACAAAAGACCTTACCATTCCAACTACTATTGTCGATGTTTCAATCAATGCTCTCTCGGAGATACTCTTCACTTTAGTACAGGGTATCTGAAGCGCCTAATACATATGTTGCCAGAAGAAACAATGACCAATAATTGAAATAAATTTATATTGTACAGATGTTTCTTTGCCCCTGGCATATTGGCAAGGTAATTCTTACACCTAGATATGGTGAAGTCGGTGCCATGAGCTTGCACAAACTTCAAACTGGATAGAGTTTAATTGTTTACTCAATGAAACTAAGTCTCTATATATTACCACGGATATAAGTTAAAAGCCCGGGGACTTTCCCCCAACTGATCATTAGATAACTGTCCCTTTACTGATAACACGGTGCGGCAGTCCAAAAAACCTGGGACCGGATATTATTTTTCTTGTAGGGCTTGTCGAGTATAACAAGATTCCAACAGTGAAATATGCCGGACACCTCCAAAATCCGGACTTACGGTTAAAAAATCGGTTTTTGTACCTTATCTTTCGAATGATATATAATTTATCTAAGAAAACTTGAGAAATTTGGTTGTTATTGTCGAGCAAACACAAATTTTGTAGATTTTTAAAAAACTTTTCAACTTTGGTGACGTTTTTATACATTATAATGTAATGTATAAAATTTCTCAAGTTTTCTTAGATAAATTATATATCTTTCTCTAGCAAGGTGCTTGTACATTGATCGTTTCAGTCGTGTAGAAGAAGTTGCATATATTCTTGCAGGATAATCGGAGGTGAGTCGAGTTCATCCGCGTTAGAGTGCGCCGTTACGTTAGAGGCCGAAAAAGGCAGATAGTAACGTTAAACTTGAATATAATAATAATAATAATGTTTAATACTAAAAATGTAAATAAAAATCACGCATTTTTACTTGAAATATAATTTTTTTAAAATACCTTTATGATCCGTTCTATTTTGGTCTATTTTCTGATTTCTCTGGACATATTTTCCTCCTAGCTTGTTGCCTATTTTATAAATAATAACATTAACTTGAATTGATTTAATATGTAACTTATTTGCATATTAATTATTTAATTTAAATAATAGTTTATTTGATTTTAGAAGAGCTATTGTTGTTAATAAGAAAATAATAGTATTTTGTTATCCACTACCAGAAAAATGGGGGTATGTTAAGTTTAACATTCCGTTTATAACACATCGAAATATTGGTCGTAGATCCAAAAAGTCTATATATTTTTTCCAACATTTGTGACCGTATATTGGCAATAACGCGGCGAATGTTGTCCTTGGTCATAGCTCCCATGTGGGGACCACTACAGAAAAACAAATTAACCTACGTAAATATCTTAAAAATATCGATATCGAACCGAAATTTTACACTGATCAGTTGTAATATGTAAGTAAACATATTACTTTTGGATTTTGTGAAGGTCAGTCCATAATTGGCCATAGCAAACAAACAAAAAACTCTAAAATATATAGGTGAGATGAAATTCACCATAAGACTTAAATACATAGAAATCACCCATTCGTTCCGAACAAAATATTTGTTCGACAAAGTTTTTCTCATATGAATAGTTTCTCTCTCCCAAAAATAGGGGCGTTAAACTTCATATGAAAAAACTTTGTCCGAACAAATATTTTGTTCGGAACGAATGGGTGAATCCACCTTCACAGTAAAATATTTTAAGACGATCGTCCAATAACATGTAATAGATTCAATATAAAGTATCCGACATATTAAAATAACACCAATTTGTTTCAAGTATGCATAGTCCGCACTGCTGATATATAGTTGGTGGGTATATAAGATATAAGTAATATAATATAAACTCTTACTTGGCCTGGCTGAAGGCAACAATGTGCCACATTTGCTCCATTAGCAGGTTGACATATTTATTATTTATTTTTCCTACATCCACCTACAAATGTCATTTGAACGTGCGTTTTACGCTCACAACTGACAAATAATTAATTAAATTTACTTTAATGTGGTAAAAAAAAACACAATTGTATTTATTATTTATTTATTTATTTATGTACATATGTATGTATATGTATGTATGAACTCATGTACACTTGTGTGTATAAATAAACAATCATGTCGTTGACTTGCATTAACAATTAGGCTAAATTTTGTGGTAAGTACCACTCGTGGTACCATTTTTTATATTGTACGTAGCAACAACTAAAAATCGTGTAAGTTATTTTTACAAATGACCTTAACTTTGGCCCTAAATAGAAACCAACCGTCTTTATGTTGTTTATGACAGCCAGGCCAATAATAATTGGTATTTCCACTTAAGCCATAATAAAATGTTAAATAATTTAATAATAAAAAAAAAAACTAAAAACAAAAATAACTGAATTAAATATGTACAGAAATAAAATGTTTATAAACAAATCAGTGGTTTTTGATTTTCAATGTTTAATTTAAGTAACTAAAACTTTGATTTAATAAATATGTACAATTATTACAGTTTAATAAACAAAATTTTATTAAATTTTTTATTAAGATAAATTATCATGTGTATGGATGATTAAATAATATTTTGTATGACATTGAAAGTAATTTATGAAATGTAGTTTTCATAACAGTTGATTTTTATTTTAAAGGAAATCTGTGTGAACTTAAGAAAATAATATACAATATACTGTGAGCGGCAAAATAAAGTCAATACCACATATTATTAATTAAAAGAAAACCTTAATTACTAGGTGATTCAAGTAGAGATACTTTTTTTCAATAGCCTTTTTTTTGACAGATCACGTGTGAGTCATGTCATGCCATCATGTTATTTTTGTTTAGGATTATTTTAGGACTTACGCCTGAACAACGTTTACAAATCGTTCGACTTTATGGTCAACATAATCGGCCTACTGAGCGTACTATTCGCAACATCATCACCCATTTTGAGACCCAGCATTGAAGAAAGTATAGCAGCCGTAGCTGAGAGTGTACACAAAGACTCGGACTGACGTATGGAACTACTTGGTGCATTTTACGTCGAGATCTTAAATTGAAAGCGTACAAAATACAGCTTGTGCAACAACTGAAGCCGCTCGAGCTTCCCAAGCGATATCGCTTCGCTCTATAGGATCTTTGAAAAGTTCCAAGATGATCCGACGTTTTTGAGGCAAATTTTGTTCAGCGATGAGGCTCATTTCTGGCTCAATGGCTATGTAAACAAACAAAATTGCCGCATTTGGGGCGAAGAGTAACCTGAAGAGATTCAAGAACTTCCACTTCATCCAGAAAAACCAACGGTTTGGTGTGCTTTGTGGGTCGGTGGAATCATCGGTCCATGTTTCTTTAAAAATGATGCCGGTGCGAACGTAACCATTAATGGCGACCGTTATCGTGTCATGATAACCGACTATTTGATGCCTGAAATTGAAGCTCGTGATCTTGGCGATATTTGGTTTCAGCAAGACAGCGCCACTTCCAACACATCGCATCAATCAATGTATTTATAGAGAGAACACTGCGATGAGCACATAATTTCACGTTTTGGGAAGGTCGATTGGCCACCAAGATCGTGTGAGAGATTTACAGTGGCCTTCCAATTTATCACACTTAACGTCCTAATCCCTTCTTAGTGGATCTTTATAATGCCAAAGGAATTCATTATCCGAATTTCAAGTTTCTAGCTTTTGCGGTTTAGGCTGTACAATAATGAATGAATCAGTCAGTCAGTCACGTTACGCTTGGTAACGTATAATGGATTTCACTAAAGTATTGTAGAAAGTATATTTCTGACAGATCTTTATCACCACAATTCTCACCATGTAAAAGTAATTGATGTATCGAATACACTTATTTTAAAAATAAAACCATATTTGCCACATATTCCATGAAATTTTTTTTATTTCTCTTTGCTTCTCCTACCCCCCAAAACATTAAAATTAATCCTCGTGGGCTCTAGCAATTAAAACTTATTTTTTTTATTTTTCATTTATAATTCATTAAAGTACCTACAAACATGTTCTATTTGAAGTAGGTAACACATATGTATGTATGTAGTTTATGAAATTTGTTAAATAATATATAGAATTAAAACATGTAACTGATTTGTATCTGAGTTAATTAAAAAGCTTAAAACTCCCTATTCACAGATTGCATAAAAAAACGAAACAAGATAAAATTACAAACATTTACACGCAAATGTCTAAAAAAAGTAATAAACTATTTGCTGTTCTATTGTATAAACTTTGTAGGAAGGACCACATTCCACCCTACCAGAAGATGAATTTTTCGATGCCGTCGAAACTGGTTTGGACAAAATTGAAGAGGACATGCAATTACGAGCCAAATTAAAACTTCAATCCCAGCAATCACAAAATTCCACACACAATTCAATACATTTAGCGCAATCCGAAGATGAAGAGGGCAGTGCATGCGAGGAGTTTGGTACCGGTGCCTTAGCAAAAACACACAATCTATGGCCAGAGGTTGGTGCACTTGACAAATACACAAATCTCACAAAAATCAAACGGAAATTATTAATTATTTTTATTTACATATTTTTCCATTACATTTCATGACAGATTGATAGAGTTTGTTTAGAACAGTTACATCATGCCCGTCAGGGTGTTGGCCAAGATGGCAATGGCTGGCAAATATTTGCCGATGAGGGTGAAATAAAAATGTATAAACGTGAGGAGGAGGTTAATGGTATGGTGATGGATCCCTTGAAGGCTTATCATACGGTTAAAGGTGTAACGGCTAGAGAAATGTGTCACTATTTCTTTATGCCAGAATATCGCAATGAATGGGAAAGTGAGTATAAATGGAATTTTTATTTGATTATTTGATATTAGTCACAATTTACACGAAAAAATTTTCATTGAAAAGATTGATACAATTTTTTCCTACGGTGTTCACACATCACAATTCTTATTGCTTAAATCGCTCGTATTTTTATTTGCGAGTATACACAGATTTGTATACACATACATATGTAATACGAATAAGAGAGTAACACGAATTGCTAGTACAGTTAAGCTGATGTCTAAAAGGTAATCAGCTTAGCTTAAAGAATTGCTTCATGTAAATTGGGACTTAGTTAGAGAATTGAAGTAGTTAAATTAAGCAATTATAATTAGGCTAAAAAAAACATAAATTTATATAAAAGAGCTATTAAATTTCTTAAAATATAATTAAGTAAAAAACCATAAATCTACGTAACTGCCCAGATTACCAGATGAAGATCATTATCCAAATTCAATTATGTATGTACATTGCATCTGAAGACGTATCTTTTGTGACCGCCAACTGATGTTTTCTGACAGTGTCAATAGGTCGACGACCGACGAAATTAAATCTTGGATATAATCAGTCCAACCGAATGTGTCAAGTGAAAAATTGATGGCTGGTGGTGATAAGCCATCAGAAACTGTAAGTGATCCTCATTATTCTGACACGAAAGATTCGGAGGGCATGGGCATTTGAACAGTCTGCAATCTTCACCGTTGGCACTGAGAAATGAGGATAATACTGAGTCAGCATAATTGAGAAGAGAGCAACCAAGTGTTTTATGCATCGCTACAATCGTTTTCTTGTTCATGTTCCATGCAGTGTCAGCGATAGCTTTTAGGAGTTTATTTTGGCATTACTCTTTCTGCTTGATGTATGCGGCGTGTGGTTAAAAATGAACGATTCTGTCGATTAACTCCAGGATCTTCGAATGCTGTACCGCGGGTTGCCTTCTATTGAGACTTTATGTTTCATTCTTACTTTCTTAGTCCATGAAATGAAAAGTTACACTGTCGACTTTGAAGTTGATAACTACAGTTTACGTTCCTGCAGATGGTCTGCTATCGTGGTCAGGTAGTGGGATAGTCGAATTTTACAAAAGAGCAATCATCAGTTTACGACATCATCGAAGCATTCTGGTCAGGAAATTCGGCAAGATATTTATTGATGAGTATAGATGACACTACTCCCCATTTTTATCTTTAGAAATTTTATATTCTGGCCTCTGTCTTCCACAGAGATGATTGACAATCCAGCGTTTGACATCGTTTGTTAGAGTGGAGTTCGATCTGTCATAATCAAAATAGAGTGTGACGGAATTGTCGGTTTTCAGAATAGGAATAATACTCGCAACCTTCCAGTATCTCCAATTGTCGAGTTCCTGAATAGACTTTAGGTTTTTCTTATCAATTTGTCAACTGCACAGTTCGCTCATCAGCTGATTTCGGGTAAGTAGGTGATGGCGTTGAAAGGGAAAATTGGGTCTAATATTTAAAAGACTTTGGCACACGTTAGGAGTTGCAAGTGGCGAATATATTCGTATAATTTGTAAAGCTGAAATGTCTTTTGCTTAATTGTAATTTACAAATGAAAGCTTATCAGTATTTTAAAAAATTTAGCACATTTTCTTGACATTTTAAAACAAATTTTAGCATAGTTTAGGATTTTTTAACTGATTTAGCCGCGGAACTATTTGAGACCTGGTCGTACTGACTATGTGTTTAAAAATGTGTGTATACTCTCAAATGAAAATTCAAGCGATTTAAGCAATAAGAATTGTGCTGTGTGAACACCGAAGAAATTTCAAGGAAAATATTATGTCAATCATTTCAATAAAAATTGCTTGTGTAAATTAACTTGCCTCAATGCTGTTAACCCCCAGTTATACATATAACATTGACGATATTTAGTTTGACATTTTTTTTTTGTCGAAAGGATACAAATAATAGTTTCTATTGTAGAAAGTTGTGCCCAGGTAAAAATCTTTCAATTGACACAGCTGTCTCTATGGTGGTAGTTCCGATACCAAACTGGATACATTAAAATAAAAATCTTGGATATTACAAGATAAACGAATAGCTATATTTCAGAAGAACTTATAATTACTCAAGTTCTTGGCTAATTAATGTTTTTAAAATACAAATAAATCCCTTCTGTACTAAAGAATACATTGTAGATATAAAACATTCCATTATTAACGTTTATTTAAATAGTCAAATTATTATATTTTCTTTTAACAGCTACCCTAGAAGATTGTATAATTTTGGAAAAGATCTCACCCGATACATTTTTGTTTTTACAAACTCACAAACGTATTTGGCCGGCTAGTCAAAGAGATGCACTATTTTGGTCTCATATGCGCAAAATTACAGATGGTCTAGAGGAGGGATCCTACGACAACTGGATGGTTTGTAATAATTCAACAGAATATTCAAAACAAGAGGTAACATATAACTACAAATAAATAAGATGGTTGGTTGTTTTATACAACTTTATAAATTCTTTCTACACCTTATAGTCAAAGAATGGCAAATGTGTGAGAATATTTTTAACTGTTATACTTGCCTGTCAAACCATTTTGCCACCGGGTAAAACTAGAAATGATAAATTAAATAGAAACGATTTAACCTGTAAAGTTACCTATTGTTCAGTTGGTAAGTAATGTTTCTATACAGAGAAATAATTTTTTAAATATATGTACATATGTATATTCAATTTATTTTAATTTCAGTTAATCCTGGTGGTTGGGCACCTGCTTCAGCTTTACGCGCTGTTTACAAGCGTGAATATCCAAAGTTCCTTAAACGTTTTACCGGTTACGTGATAGACCAGTGCAAAGAGAAACCCATTATGTTCTGATATTTGCCATTTTTATCCTTATTCTTATTATTATTGTTATAGTAAAGTAATTTTATATGTTTAATTAAAACAAAAAAAAAAAAACAAAAAAAACAAAACAAAAAAAATTTAAATGTACCATGTATTTTTTGTTTGTTTGTTCGTTTTAAATTCAAATAAAAAATCTAATGTAATTGTTGTGAACAAGATGTATGGATGGTAAATTCTAAATGTAATTTAGAGGCATAAAAATTTAATTTTTATACCACCTAATATTGTATGTTTTGCTTTTTTACTGCAAAAATGCAATTACTTGTTTATAAAAAATTACTAAAACTAACAGTGAATTTTTGTTTTATGTAGAAAAATATTAAAAAAAATGTTAAAATTAAAAAAAAGCCGAAAAATAAATGATCAAATGATTTGTACTAATGGCAAAAATATTTCAAATATTGTTTTGCTATTTTCAAACTAATTAAATTTAAACTAAATATTTTGTAACATATACGTTTTTTGTATAGTTTTTTTATTATCATTATTATTTAGTGTAAGTTTTTTTTCACTTTATAGAAGTTTTAAAAAGCACATGAAAATATATCAAAAATAAAGTCTTCAAATATTGTTTATATACATATATTAATTTTTATGTTTTTGTAATAGTAAAATACATAATATCAGTTGTATTGTTTAGTTTTTAATGAAATTTAATGAAAAGATTTAAAATTAAGAAATTATTATAATGTTAAGGAGTTTAAAGGTATTTTAGATGCTTGTTACTTTTTTTTCTTTTAAAATAAGCACGGCGATTCGTAAGAGAAAATGGAAAAAGTTGTATAATTTTCATTTTTATATAAAAATGTTCTATGTGTATATTTATATATTTTTATGTAATATTTGGCTATCACAATGGATAGCTTCTTCAGGGATAATACAATTTTTGAATTATAATTAAATAAAATACATAATATTTGTTGTATTGTTTAGTTTTTTAATGGAATTTAATGAAATTTTATTATAATTCAAAAATTGTATTATCCCTGAAGAAGCTATCCATTGTGATAGCCAAATATTATATAAAAATATATAAATATATAGAACATTTCTATATAAATATTAACTGCCGTATTTATAAAAATTAAAGTATGCTTGAAGTGTGCTTTAAGACAAAATTTTCATACAAAATTTCCTAAAAGTACACTTGAAGTCTACTTTAATTTTTTATAAATATGGCAGTAAAAGTTGTTTGAAAAAAGAAATTATAGAATATTGAAAAAAGGTTGAATAAAAGAACTAAATAATTTAACTTGTGATATTTATTATTATTGTTGACTAATAGTTATTGAATTTTAAACAATTTTAATGAAAATTTGTGAAACATATATTTTGATTCAGTTACAAAACAAATAAATATCGTTTACGATTAAATTCACCGCAGTTAGGAATCTGAAAATGATCAACAGTTGTTCTTTGCTTAAAATTTAATTTGAATGCTTGTAGTTTTTTAATTTGTTAATAAAAAGCAATTGCTTTAAAAATTGTTATTAAAATAAATGGAAACCAAAGGTTCGAAAGATATATTTTTTAATTAAATTTTTCAATTCAAATAAAATTGTATCTTTACACCTTACCACTAATTATACAGAGTTGTTGTCACGAGACAAAAGAAAATCAAGTTTTATATTTTTCTCTTTGAGAACTGCCTTTTCTTTATACTTTTTCTACATATATTTACTTTTTACTTCAACAGCCAAAAAATTAGGTACCAAAAAGGAATATAGCTTTCTTTTTTTATGAGAACTGCCATGGAAAAAAGATTTTGGCATTTATGAAACGTCAAAGGTGAATACCTTTGTATACTCTGCAACCTTACATTAAAACATTCATTACGAATTAGTTCATAGGCCTAATTCATTTGTACTGCAAATGTATTTGTAAGAATGCCATCTTTATGCAATTAATTGCTTATTGAAGTTTTTAAGTTTTCCTTAATTCATATGTGTTATGAATTGAATGGAGAATTAATTCAATTTTGAATTAATTTAACAGTGAATGAAAGCTTATTGAATAAAATTTGTGAAACATATAAAGCTTAAGAATTGGTTTGTTTAGGATTGGAATGAACTGTTGACATTTTTTTAATTCTAAATTAAAATTTTAGTGAATTAAGTTTAATTTGAATTTAATTGAAACTCAACTTTAAAATAAATTTGATTGATTTTTATCACATAACTGAATTTGATAGCTGTAGTAATTTCAAAATGCTTTCGTTCAAGAATATCAAGATGCTTAGAATTAACTGGTCACTTTTATAATTCGATTTGATAATGAAAATGTTTAAATTGTTTAAATTTTTAAATTGTGTACATTCCTTTGAATTGAGAACGAAATTTCGAAAAAGTCTTTTGAAATCGCAACAAAATAAAAAGTTCTAGAATATTTACGTAAACCCTGTCTAAATGACAAAGTGGATAAATGATATATTGGCGGTTTGTAATAGAATTACTCGGCAATCAAAAGGATAAATCGTTTGTAATATTACAAGAACTTAAATGAAACATTTTTCGAAATAAAAATACTTACTTTTCTAAGGAGCTGTTAAATCACCTAAATCGTCTACAATGAAATATAAACTTTTAGAATATTTACCTAATCTCTCTTGATGTCCAAGTGGACAACTGATATATTGGCAGTCTTGTTTTAGATTACAATGCAAACGAAACTGTAAATATTTTGTAATATTAGAAAACCTAAAATTAAAATTTTTTTCAAAATAAAAAAAAATACTTAGTTTATTTTACATTTACATTTGACAAATATTTACTCAAAAAAGCGTAACTACTTGTTTTAGCACAAATTTGTTTGAGAAATATTGTGATTGCTTGCGTAGGTCTCTGCTATGGCTAGCTGTCAATTTTTCTTTACGGAAAAAATCATCTTAATACAAATACAAAAAATTCAAATTCGATTTTTTGATTGATAATGTAATTAACCAAAATACTGTTTTCTTTAAAATTTTACTTTCAAATGCCGAAAAACGTCGATTTTATTAATAAATTTCAAAAGGCCGCAACTACAATGTTAATAACTTTATAAACCAAAAAGTTGTAACTACACTTTTAATTAATTAAAATTAAATTAAAAAAAAAAACAAAATATATTCAGCCCAATCATGAATAAAAATTACGCGGGCGTTTTTTCCCTTTTTCAATTTCTATTCAAATTCAATGCTAAAAAAAATAAAAAGGGAAACAAGTACCGCGGATTTTTTATTCATGATTGGGCCGATTAAAACAAAGTTGGCATTTGTTTAAATGTTAGTTGAAAGTTAATTTTTTTTAAATTATTAACAAGGACGCTGTAAATATTTTTGTCTAACCAGTTCGGTTATATAAATAAAAAATAAAAATATCCAACTAGAAATTGAGCCATCTCCGGGAACTTAAATGTTTGCTGATTGCCACAGTTTTTACGATAATTTACCACACTCAGATTAGATTTATAAATTTTACTTTACAATGTGAACTCCTTTACTTTTCATGAATACAATAATGAATTTTCGTTTTTTTTTTTAATTTTGTTTTCTTTTCTTAAATAAAGTATATTTTTCTCGAATTCATTAAACTCGTTGTAATGAATTTTGTATCTTTTATATATTCAAAACACAGAAAAACGGAATTTCTTCATCCTAACTTAAACTTTGTTTTCAGAAAAAACGATGCGAAAAGGCCTTAAGTACAGTTACTAAAAAAACTACTTGATTTTATATATTTTTATTAAACCAAAACCGCAATAGTTTTTTAAAGTTAATTCTGAAATTTGGCCAATAAGAATAAAGTTTTTTGCTACTCCTGTAAAAAAGTAAAATGTGTAGTACGGGCTTTTGGCTTTTCGGTGACGATATGTTTAAATAGTGCAACTGTTGACAAAGATTTTTGGCTTACCTGTTTTCAATTTGTAAGTATCTTTTAGGGAATTTAAGTCTAGCAGTTTTGTTGCTAGACCTAATAATAAAGAGTCTTGATACAGGCAACAGGTTTTGTTGATTAATAGTCTGGGAGTTATTTTATAATTTCTTCATTTAAGCAATAAGGTCATTAAAATTCCACGTGAAACAATTTCCACTTTAATTATTTCGCTGTGAAAATATAATGTTGCCAGATACATTTCATATGTTTTGCACAAAATGAACAGAGTACTACTTCTGCAACATTATTTCATGAAAATTTCATGGGATTTTTTTAACATGTATTTTGACAGCATTCCACTTAAAATTTTGAACAGAGTACTAGACAGTTTTATAGACATAAGTTTTTTAATTGTTTTTGAAAATCATACAATACGTATGAGTGATATGTAATTCTGTTTGTAATAAAGAATAATCATACGTCTTGATTCTTGTTCATATCATGTATAACAACATATCACTCATACGCAGTGTTTACAGTAAAAACATGTGCAGAAAAAAATAGACTTCTTTGGTTGTTTCTTAAAATTAACTGATGCAAAAATTTAAGATGATAAAAACCCTTAACGGAAATCAATTGTTAGTTGTAAAATTGTGCAAAGAATATTATTTCTTTGTTTGTCTTAATAAAATTTCATTTCATATTTTCATTGGTGTTCTTTACTAATGAGACATTGGTCCACTCTTTGGACTAGAAATTGTCCTCTTCTATTAAAGAGGTATTGGTCTCCTCTATTGACGATAAAGAACTGTTTATTGTTAGTTTATAATTCTGCGATTGTCTTGTGCAGAAAACTTTTTTTCGGGCCGGCACTTTTATTAGTGGATTATTTGGAAAATTTGTTACGGCTACAACATGTGATCGGTTTGTTTTTTTTTTTCGCAATACTCGAAAACTTAAGCCACTCTTTATATAAACTGAAATTTGATATTTTTTCAAACACCACCCGTCATTTTATAGCAAATTTTTGAAAATTTTATAATAAGAATAAATAACAGTTATACTTTTGGTTTTCTAGTAGGTATTCTTATTTGTTGATCACAAAATGTAATTATAGTTGTGAAGCACTAACAAATTATTAATGCACAATTTCTCTCTTAAATCAATAAAGTGTTTTCCCAAATTTTGTACAAAAAGCGAACGTTTTGAAAACCTGTTTGCAACTTTGCAACAAATAGCAAACAGCAAGTTTAATTATAGTAATGCAGCACAGTGTATATTGCAATAATAAATAATTCTATTTAACTTTCTTTTAAAACAAAATTCTAATAACAATTATATATAAAAAATAATTAACATAATAATTAACACTATTTTACAACTAAAAGTTTCTTAAGTAATTAAACAATTTGCAAAAACTTAAAAGAAAAACTAAAAAATTTTATTTATTTTTATTGAACCAATAGATTTATAGTAAATTTCTAAAATTTATTAATGTTAAAAAAAGTAAATTATGAAAATTTATCTTAAAAATTTTAAAACAAAGAACAGCTTTAGTTGTTTCACTCGTAAATGTAAAGTTGTTATGCTTAGATAAATGTATATGTAGATAGGTATATTGTTAAAAACAAATTGTATTTTACAATTAGTAAATTTTCTTTAAAAAGCATTTATTTTAATGTAGCTATAATATACACACAGACACATAAAATTTAATTTTATTTTACAACGACAATCAGCTGCAAAATTTCATACACAATTAATTAATAATAATTATAAAACACACACACACACACACAAATTATATATTTAAATGTTAAATAATAAAAACTACACACATATGTATTGTACAAAAAGAAAGCAAATAAAACTATAAATAAATATTGTCTTTAAAAGTATATTATGAAAAAGTTTTTTATTAAACGAAAGTGTGTTTTAAATAACTTTTAAACTACCAAATTTTCATTCAATGACAAGGAAGTCCTTACTTTGGTTATCTTATCACAAACGCTTTATAACTACTTCCAAAGAATAAAGCTCTTACCTCAGAAAATTTGTGTTTTTGGTATACTTGTCTATATTTTTTTTTAATTTTTATCGAAATTGTAGAAAATAAATACCAATATAATGCTAAAAATGAAAATGAAAACTACCATCTAAGGCAGAACTAATCCTTATTACAACTGTAGTGACAAATATATCGCGTGTTAAATCATACTAAATGTTGAAAAAATGCAAACATTTCAATATAAACAGAATGTCACTGAAGTTTAAAAGAAAACGAATTAAAATTTTTTTGTCGCGTTTTTAATCCCATGTTTATTGCTATTGCAATATATTGGAAAGATTGTGCACAAATTGGGGTTTAAAGATCATAAATGTTTGAATTATGCAAGTATCCAAACAAATTTTACCACAAATGAGTGATAAATGAAGCCAAATCAGATCTACAAATTTTATGCAGATCGGTCCATAATTTATTATAACTTCCATATAAGGCCCACTCCCGAAAATCACTTTAGCGACCATAAATTTCTAAAAAATGTTGGTATCCAAATAAAATTTGACACAAATAAGTTTCTTATATACAGAAATAATGGCACCTAATTTTATTATGGTCGGTCCATAATTATTCGAAACTTCCAAATAAGACCCTCTCCGTAATTCAATTTAAGCTCCATAAATCTTTTAAAAGTATTTATATCGAGTTAAAGTTTAACACATATAATATTTATATTCACAGACATCATGACACTAAATTTTTGGATGATCGGTCCACAATAGGTTATATCTCCCATACAACGCCCATTTCTTAAAAACTGTTTTATACATATACTGGGTGTAGGGTATTATATGGTCGGGCTTGACCGACTATATTTTCTTACTTGTTAAATTGAGAAATTTCAAATTTATATTGAAAAATAACAATTCAATTAAATTTGTGTTTTCTCGCTAACAATTTCAATTTGTTATTCCCAATATTAATTTACATTTGTTAAGTTCAATTTGTTGTTTCTTAAAATCAATTTGGATTTTTGAATTTCCATTTGTTATATCTTTTTAATTTGTTACTTTCTAATATCAATTTGATTTTCTGAATTTCAATTTGGTTTTTCCTAATACATATAAAATTTTCATAATATTAAATATGGATTTCTGAATTTCAAATTCTATTTTTTCAATTCCAATTTGAAAATGTGTAGTTATTTTAGAGCAAGTTCTAACAACTTTCCTGTTTCTGTTGAAATAAAAGTCTTGAATTGTTTTTTTTTTTGTTCATTATTTTTTGTGTTGATTATCAACATTTATTGTAATATTGGTTTTATACATACATAATTTTTGTTTGTTCTTAATTCTCTTTTATTTTCTTATTTATCATTTCTTTTATTTTGTTTTATTAATTTTTATTCTTTAATCATTTGTTTACTGTTTTAACTAAGTATTTTCCTTTAGTGTTCATTTTGTTTAGGGAATTCAATTTTTAGCTGAGTCATACAATTAGTTTTGTGTCTAGAGGTTTTGTTTTTGAGTTTCTACAATTTTTTTTTTATTATTTCTTTTTTTGTTTATACAAATTTTTATTAATTTTGAAAAAACAAAATTAAAAGTTTCTCATTATCATACCGTGTCTCTAATTTCTGTTTGTATTTCGTTTTGTTTTTTGTTTTTGTTTGCTTAATTGTTCAAGTGTTTAGATAATATCCTTTTAAGTCCTTTTGTAACATTTACACATACATAATTTTTGTCTGTTTTGTTTGTTTAGTTTATGGTTTTAATTTAAACTTTTATTTCATTCTTTAATTTGTTCAATTCTTTTATTTGTTCAATATTTCTTTTTTGTTCATTATATTTTGTATCTATTGGATTTATATGTATGTTTGTATGTATGTATAATAAGTCATGTGTTTGTTATACGTTACATTTGTTAATTTTTGTTTAATAATTATTAATTGTATCTGCTTTGTTTTATACATATTTACAGTTGTATTAATTATTGTTATACGGTTTTAATTCTGAAGGATATTGTCTAGTTTTTTTTTGGTTTCATATTTGGGTTGTTTTGTATTTAATATTGGATCGAGTTATTGAATTTTTTTTTTGTTATTAAGAATTTTGTGAGCATTATAAAAAAATGTTTGAAATCAGGCAATTAATATGTCTATATATAATTGCGTTACATTCTTTGGAAAGGGGATAGATTGAAGAAGTAAAGGTGGTGAAAGTAGAAGAAAGCCTTTATCTCACAACTCTGGTGGTGAGTAGTTATGTTATTAGTTATGATGGATAGAAAGAAAACTAATAATTATCAGCAACTGATGTTGTTTGAGTGGCAGCCGCTGGGAATCGTACCGGGCTACAAATACCAACTCATGCTTAATTATGAAATCTGCTAACCAATTAAGCTACACTATCCGCTCTAAATTTTCTAATTTAAACGTAGTTTAAAATGTAAAATCCTTACGAAGTTAGGTTAGTTTAGTAACGAAATGTGTTAAGTCCAGCGCATAAAAATCTTTTAAAATGAATTTTTAAAAAATATATTAACATAGGTTACTTCATTATTTGTTAAGGTTTCTAATAACAAAATATGCACTGTTTAATAGAAGTGCTTTTACAGCTTTCAATAACAACTTTTTCTTTCAGTAATAAAATGGTCTTAGGATATTTGCACACTAAGCTTACATGATAGTTTCAGAGCAACTCATCTAAAAATTTCTGCTATATAAATATTTCCAGAGAAAGTTGTACGATTTAAGCCCTAATGTAGATTCTCTACTATAATAACAGTTGTCCCGAGCATTTGGCGAAATTTATTAACTGAAAGTATTTGTTTGTTTTACAATTTACTGGACTATTGCTGTGACTACTCGAAAAAAAAAGAAGTACAAGTACTAACAAGAAATTTTTTAAAAGCTTTCGGATTTGCTGTTAAAAAAGCAAAGAGAATTTAGAGACATATATGAAATTAACCCCCTGGCCCACGATGTTGAACGATAACGTTCGCTTAGATAAGACTTAAGACACAAACTTTTTATCGTATCTATTTTTTTTATTCAATCAAGTTTCTTTATTCCACAATCAAGTGTGTGTCTTAAATCTTATCTAAGCGAACGTTATCGTTCGACATCGTGGGGCAGTGGGTTAATGTTTAAAGCTGATTTTATATAAAATTTTCCGCGGCTACGTCTTAAATGGTTTATACGCTGTGTTCAATATTGGCATACTCTCTCCATCATATCGGCCAGTATCTGTTAATTCTTCAATTGCAATTATCGTACGGTAGCGTTCACCATTCACAGTCGTCTTTGAAAAAGTATGGTCTAATGATGCTAACGGCCCATAATCCACACCAAAAAGTGTATTTTTTGGAATGCATTGGCAGTTCTTGGAATGCCTCTGGCTGCTCTTCACACCAAATTTGCTATCCATTCAACAAGTAATTAGCTTCGTCGCTGAACACTATTTTCCGATAAACAAGTAAGAAAGTACAGTCGGTCAAGCCCGAGTTTCTAATACCTTACAGCCAGTATATGCGCAAAAACTATTTGGCAGAAACGGGTGCTATATGGCAGCTATGACCAATTATGGACTGATCATCCACACATTTAGTGGCATGACTTCTGTGCATATCAATAATGTTTGTGTTAAATTTTATCTCTCTATAAAGTATTTTAAAAGATTTATGAATGTTAAAGTGATTTTCGAAGGGGGTGTTATATGGTATATTCAAATTATTATTATCGAGCGATCATCATACAATTAGGTGTCATGATTTCTATATACGAGATTTGTTTTGAATTTTATTTGGATACCTATATTTTTTAAGAGAATTATGGCCCGTAAATTGATTTTCGGAAGTGGGTCATCATTAGAATGGGCTTAACTGATTTGGAACATATGTATGTTGAATATTATGATGTTCTGCAGTGGGCCTTAAATGGGAACTGTAGTCAATTATGGACCGATCTGTACAAAATTTGTAGATATGATTAGGCTTAATATACAACTTCTTTGTGGCAAAATTTGTTTGTTGTTGAACAAAATTCTACTTTGCCGCGCTGCCGCTTCTTACAACATTGCACAGATAAAGTAAATTGCGATACTTAAAAATTTTTGTATGAATAATTTTGTAAAGAAACAAAACTTTTATTCACTGGTAATACTGTTGCCGCCCGTGACCGCTTGCCGCTTACATTGGCCTTCCAATTAACGTATAATTAAAGCATGTTAGCCTTCTAGGGTTAAGAGCCGCTTTTTGATTTATAGACTATGAAGCGTTTAAATTAGGATTAAGTCATCTGAATGTTAAAAGTTGGGAAGTTTTAATTGAATTACCCCTTAATCTTAAATTGAAAATTTAGCAAAAATATATATTTAATAAAACAAATTTATAAAACGACTCTCATAGAAAAATATCGAAATAAAGCTGAAAACACATACTCGTACATATATCTTGAAACTAACAAATTATTCATTTCATACAGCAAGAGCTGCTTTTGAACTTATAGCTTATGTAGCGTTAAAATTAATATTAATGGTACGGTCACACTGGGCAAATATTTGACGAAGAAGACGTAACCACTAAATAACATTTATATGAACTCGTTTATTTATTTAAAAAAAAAACTTTTTCTTATTTAGGCCAAAGCACAACAAATATTTAATAATAATTTATTTTATGCTGTTTTATCTTGCAAAACTTTTGTAAGAGTAAACAACGTTAAAAAAAATTGTGCTAAAACAAGTGGTTACGCTTTTTTGAGTAAATATTTGCCAAGTGTGACCGCACCTTAAGTCAAATGAATGTCAGAATTTGAGAAGTTTGAATTAAATTAAACCTTAATCTAAACGTCTTGATGAGCCAACATTTTGTGCGCACAAGAACAAAAGGTCAACAATATAATGGACACAAATTGGTCCAGGTTCTTGTGTGTGTGTGGGGAAATCGTGTAAAGGTTTATAGATTCCTTTAAAAAAAAAAAAATTTTTGTGTGAAAATATCATATGATGGCGCTGACATAGTTATGCTAACAAATGTATTAATAGTGTTGTGCAAACCAGAATATAATAGCGACAAAAGTTGTCCATACGAGACAAATTCATTATGATTGATTTTGTATTTAATTTCAACATTTTTAAATTTATGTAAATTCTAGAGTACTATTTTTATTTAGGGGGGGGTTTTTTTATTACTTTCTATATATGGCACATTTAGAAGTACGTAGAGTGTTGTTTGTTTATGGTTGTGGGTATGTTAGTTTTTAAGTGAGAATTTTACATATTTGACACAAAACTTTAGTTGGATTTTCTTTGTTATATAATCGGTTTTTGTTTAATACTTTTAATAGTTTTTAGATTTAAACTTAGTAACTATTAAATGCATAATTTTGCACATGTTTTTTTTTGTTTAATATCATACAATAATTATTATTAAATTATTTAATATGTGTTTGTGTTTTTTTTTCTTTTAATATACAAAACTAACTAACAGAAAAGTTTTTAAAATGTTATAAACAAATAAAAAACAAATTTATACAAAATTTATATTAAATAATGTTCTAGTTAAATTACGTTATTTTAAGAGTTTTTCAAAACTTTCTTTTGGCAAATTTGTATTAATGTTTATTAAATGGTTTTTGTTTTGTCTTATTTATTAGTTGTTAATTAATTCGTTTTAATTCTTTAGATAAATAAATATTAACTAAAGTTTATATATTTGTTTTTTTTTTAATATTAATAATATAAAATATTATTTTGTTGCTTAATTTTATTTATATATTTGTTTTTATTTTCGTTATAATAACATATTCATTGTATAACATTACATATTTCTTTGTAGTATTTGTATTTGTTTAAATATTATTTATTTATTTATTTATTAATTTCTTAATATTTTTGTTTGTTAATAAGTCTTTTTGAAAGTCAGTGTTTCGGTTTATAAAATATACAATAAATGCAACAAATTTGAAATCAGTCATTTCTTTTTTTTCTTTTCTCAAATGTTAATAATTTCCTTAAATTGTTTAAATTTATGTTTAACAAAAAGTTATTAATTTTAAGAAAGCTTTAAAAAGAAAGATTTTCTTTTAAATTATGTTTTCTAAAGCTTTGTTAAATTTATTAAACATTTTCAAATATTTGAATAAAAGTTTAAATTAAATAGAAAAATTCTGTTAGAAAAATTGCAACTAAACAGCAACAATTAAAATATTATTGTAAATAAACACAATGTTAACGGTTACGCTGCGTTTTTTCTTACACTAAAGATACGGTCACACAAGGCAAGTATTTACTCCAAAAAGCGTAACCATTTGTTTTAGCACAAATTTGTTTGACGTTGTTTACTCTTACAAGAGTTTTGCAAGATCAAACAGCATCAAATAAATTAAAACTAAATATTTGTTGTGTCTTGTTCTAAATAAAAGAAGTTTTTTTTTAATAAATAAACGAATTCATACACATTTTATTTAGTGGTTACGTCTTTTTCGGCTAATATTTTCCAAGTGTGACCGTACCTTAAGTTTTGGTGTTTGACTAAGATAATGTTGAGCCATTGTTTCCTGTCTACAAGAACAATACGTTGGCAGAATTACAATCACAAATTATATCATGTTCTTGTGTGAATGGGGAAAATATGTATCGATTTTTATGTTTACAGTTTTCATTGTCATTTTTTAAAGAAACAAATTTACTATTTTTTATGTAATACTTATAACCTGCAGACAAGCCAAAGGCTTCGTGGCATTAGGATTAATACATATGTAAATCCTTTTTTATTTAATCTCATTGATGTCTGACATATGCAAACATATTTGTGTAAACAACGTTGTTTGCACAAAAACATAACATGAACAAGAGTTGTTTAAACGAGACAAATTCATGTGTTGATAAGAAATTGTTTAAAACAAATTTATGTCTTGTCACTCACCCCAAGTCTTGACGGCCCATAGTTTTATACGTGCAATTACAAAAGTCTAGCAAATTTATGGACAAAAATTTGATCAAGATCTTTTGTTAGAGGAAAATATGTCAATGTTAACTTGCATAAGAGTTTAGAAAGAGTTATCCCACATCTAGACGAGACATCGTTTTGTACTCATAAAAATAAAAAGTTGATGTCTTGTTAAGGCGAGAGTTTATCCCACATCTACAGGAGCCAACGTTTTAAACGCGGTAACAACAAACCGTTAGCTATGTGGGGAAAATGTATCGAGGTTCGACTTTAAACGAAATAAATTCTGTTTTCAGAGCAAATAAATTTATGTGTTGTTAAGACGAAAGGTGACCCCACGTCTTGACAAGCCATAGTTTTATACGCATAACATTAAAAAGTCATTGTTATGTGTGAAGAAAACGTATCTGTTTTTTTAAAATTAATTGTTTACATAGTCCTGTTTTACACTCTTCAATTTTAGCTGACCAATTTTTGTTCAATTCTCTTTTGAACTTGCCATTTCACATGCGTGTCGCCATTTTTCGTGCTTTCTACTTTTTCATTCAACTCAACATGAAAACAAACAACTTTGCGTAGAATAAGACAGAGAAAATAAAAGAAGAAAACTAAGGGAATTAAGAAAGTTTGTACCCCCCCTTTTATTCCCTTTTGTTTTATTCCCTGAAGAGTCAGAATTAAAACGTATAAAAGCGGACTTAGTAATTTGTTTAAAGTAGCGTTCTGTTTGTGTGATCATTACATTTGTTGGCAGACAGAGTACGAGTAGTGCGAACAAATGTTCTGACATGAACGTAATATCGACAAGAGTTATCCACACAAGACAAACTCATTTGTTTGCTGAGTGAAGGGTTAAGGGGTTAAGCTTTGAATTTTCAATTGTTCTCTTTTGTTTGCGGTTACAGATGGCGAGTCAATCTCTCGGAAAATTAAAGAGATTTGAAAATATCTTTATGCTTTCTTTAACATACACATTCACATTATCTTCGAGCTTTTCATGAGGTATTCTTTGGAAGTCAAAATCCCAAACCATTTATTTTAAACCGCTTTTGCTGTGTTTATATGAAATCAAAATACAAGTTTGAAATTATTTAAAAAACTCATTGTTGTAAAAACTTAAAACAATTTCTTTAAAATTTAGTTTATATTTTTGGTTGTTGTTGTTGTTGTTGTTGTTGTTTTAAATGCTTTCGATTTCTTATAGAATCTTTACATCAGCATTTGTTCTTAAATTGTTCAAAGTTCATATTTCTGAAACTGCTGTATATACAAAACTACATTTTTAAAACTACATTATTTAACATTATTCGTTCGTTAGTTTTCTTTTGAAATTTTGCATTTACAAATTTATAAATTTCTATTAAAGATTAGTTTTAGTTTGTTTAGTTCTTTTGAAGTGGCTTAAAGAAATGATTTGTGTTCTAAACATTTATTTGAAATGTTTCCCTTTGTAGTTTGGAATTGGCACGTATGCGCGGTGATGTCTGGGCTTTTGATTTTTCATCGGAAAAACGAGCAGGTGGATTTATGTGATCTTGATAGTTGGGTGGAAAGTTAGCAATGCTGAAATGTGTGCAAGAGAAAAGTGAATATAAGCTGCATTCATTTCATATTTTTAATTTGAAAATCAAACTAATCTGAAACTAAAGATACGTTTCACTCAACTATGGTTACAAAAAATGTTTATATTTGCTTAAAAATTCCTACCTAAACGTGGTTTCATCATGATTACTCGAGTAACCACTCGAGGAGCGTATGTGTCTTTTGCTGGTGGTGCCGGTTTTGGCGGTTTTACGGGTGGTATAAGGTGGTTTGGATTTGCGTGACATGCTGGTAGGTGTGGCATCCGAAGAAGAAGATGATTCATCTTGGGTTTCTTAAATTTAGAACAAACAAAATGTAAAAAATTAAGACAACTTTATGGATTAAGATTAAGATTACTAGGAATATGCCTACCTCGTTGTGGTCTATATTTAGCCGAGTTCATAGTTCGTGCTGATACATCATTATCCGATTCGGAGCCGAGTGTGTCATATTCTGTAATTGGTATGTGAAGTGTTAGGATTTTCCTAACTTCAGAATCTGTTGAGCCTGGATTATCCGATTCTAAAACAGTTTATAGTACGATTTGATGATGGATTTTGATTTTGATTTGATTGATTTTGATACGGTGTGTTGTCGGTGTTGATGATGATTGCATGAATATCGTATGATGAATAATGATGATGTTGTTGGTGCAGATGAAAACGAAAACGTAAACGGAAACACAAATGAAAATGTTTTAATAAAAATCTTAATTTCCTTTCATTTTTTTTTGCCTTTAGTCAACAATTTATAAATTACATATATACGAGTATGTAATTAGTTAGAAGAAAGGAAAGGTTGTTTACAAATATATATGTATAAAAAAAACACAAAGTATTAGCAAGTGTGTTTAAATTATAGTTATGACTCTGATGAATTAATGTCATAAGCCAATTTTCTTTTTTGGTGGTGGTCATTCATAAAAGGAATGTCATGCTGAGGTGAAAACACAAACATGATTTGAAATTTATATTTTCTATATAGAGTTTTAAATTGCTGGCCTCAAACGCTAACTACTTAGACTAAAGGAGTATTTGCTTTTGGATATAAATTTAATATGTATGACGTTTATAGACCTACCTTGACTTTCTGAATGGGGATCCCTTAATCTGCCCACCTTTCGGCGTACTTTGGTATATTCTGGTTCTTTGGACTGGAAGAAAGAAGTTTATTATTTTTAGGTTATTCAAATAATATAGTTTTTATGCCCACCACCAAAAATACGGGGGGTATATTAAGTTTGTCATTCCGTTTGTAGTACATTAAATTCATAGATTACACGCCTAAAGGCCTACTTAATCTAGAAATTATATGAATTTATTTAAAAAATACCTTATGTACTAAAAACCCTCCACTTCTGCACAAACATTAAAGTCAAATATTGTTTTGTATTACATTGCATACCCTAGTACTTTTTTACGTAACAGAAATATTGTTAAAATTTGCAACTGATCTACTAAAATTACGTTCTTCATAAGTGGTTCAAAATTCGGGATACTCTTACCACAAGTGATCTAGTCTTGTACAAGGATGAGTCTGGTAGACCTGCCAAAAACAAATTTCTCCATCAAATATGGAGGCTTACCATACTTCACAATCTTAAAAATTGTAGTAATAAACGTTGATAAACGAAAGTTAAGAAATGTTTGATATTATATAATTTATATGAAAATTAAAATCAGGTTTAGAATCTAACTCCTTTATTCATAAAAACTTACAACAGGTTTATAATAGGTTTATAAAGCAAATTTTGTATGGAAATTTGCTTTATAAACCTCTTACTTTTATTCATAAAACTTTTGTATGGAAATTTTCTTTATAAACCTGTTGTAAGTTTTATGAATAAGGGCATACCCAATAACTTATAATAAAATTCTTCATTCATTACTGATATTACTGATCACGCTTTAGATCCATTTCGAGGTTTCCTACTTTCTTAAAGAAAAAAAAATACAGAAAATTCAAATTTAATGGGGAATGTTTATAATCATTTGAAAGAACATTCTTTGGCATTTATTTTTTGAAGATTATCTCTTTCAAATGTTGGCCGTTGCTACGTCGCAGATGGTCTATCCGACAAGTCGTTCCATACGTCAATCCGAATTGCTGCGAATGGCGCCAAATCGACTCTACACGGCCTTCGTGTACACTCTTAGCTACGGTCGCTATATTTTCTGCACAGCATGCTGGACGTCATCTATTCGGTGGAATATTATCCAATAATAAATGCTGGGTCTTAAAATAGGTGATGGTGTTGCGAATAGTACGCTCAGTAGGCCGACTATGTTGACCATAAGTTGAGCGAAGTGCACGAAACACATTTCTCACACAACTTTAATTTTCGTTATAAAGTTGAATGATTTGTAAACGATGTTCAGGCATAAGTTTTTCCATTATGAACTGCCAAATAATGCTAAACAAAAATAACCTGACAGCATGACACAACTCACACGTGATCTGTCTACTCTACTTGACTCTCTACTTGAATCAACCTTTATTATGGAAAATTATGTGGTTTGAAAAATACATGGCTTTTGACTTTGATGAGTAATTAGACTGACACCATTCCTCAATACATTTGAAATTGTGGTCGATAGTATTTCCCAGATGTGTTACCCCTAAACCAAAATCATCCGCTAAAAGTTGTATATCATCTGCGTGTGTGTAGCATCTGCATGATGTACTTTCATGATATAGATCATTCATGTACATTATGAATAAAAGTGATCCTTTTGGAACTCTATTAAACCTTTTTGGAGTCGATGATCTTTTTCCTCCATACTCAACATACTGCAATGAAACTGAAAATTAACTTACTAGAAGAGGTATCAAAATAAAGATCTCTTTGGTATAAAATATTGATCGTAGAACCAAAAAGTCTGTATATTATAGGTCCTTTTAAGATTTTAAGACGATGTCCGTTCGTCTCTAAAAAATTGCTTGTTTCACCGAATTGTTTGTTATGACACTTTGTTTCACAAAAAAGTTGTGTATTAAAAATGTTGACCATTTTTAATCGCTCCAGTAGGATCCGAATTATAGGCCAAAGTTTTAGACAAACTCGATATTTTTTGCCAGCTTCTTCAAATATAATGCAGATAATATAATGACATTTTGCAGACTTTATATTTATTATAGCGAGACAAGTTTCGTCGGTCCACGTTTTTTCATATGACTTCCCGGAATATGGCTCTATGGTACATAAATGCCTTTAGAAAACAAAATTTAGCAAATATTAGTTTCACGTAAAGATAAATCACAAAGCGGTATTTTATAAAGTAAATTTCCGAAAATCACTTCAAAACTCATAAATCTCTTTTTAGTTGAAAATCGACAGCAGTAATCCACACATACACATAAATCAGCGTATCGAATTTTATGACGATGGATCCCTATATAAAGTCTGTTTCTAGAAATCTCTTAAATGAGCATTAATCTCTTATAAACATCACTATCAAGATGAAATTCGACATGAATAATTCGCATGCACAAATGATGATCGGTTTATATTTGATCATATCCCCCATATAAAGTTCACTTCCGAAAATTTTTTGAATGCTCCTAAATCTCTTTTAAACCTCATTATCAAATTAAAATGTATATATAAATCATTACAATCAACTTTATGGTGATCGGCCCATAATTTGTCATATCTTTTATATAGGGACCACTTCTGAAAAACACATTTACCTTCGTAAATATCTTACCAATATCGATATCGAACTGAAACTTTTACCAATCAGTTATATGTAAATAAAAATCTATTGGACTATTGGACAGGTCTGTTCATAATTGGCCACAGTTCCTATATATATTATATTTTCGAGAACAACTGGAATACCAAAAGAAAAAAAAATTCTAATATAACAATATAATCTTGTTATTGAGATATGAGATTAATCATAAGACTCAAATACAGTAAAATATATAATAATAATGACAAACTTGTAATAGATCCCTTATAAGCGATCTAAAATATAAAATAATTCGTATAAACGTCATTAACGATATAAAAGGTTACACAATTTTCTTTCAAGCATACTTAGATCACACTGTAGTCATATATGATATATATGTAGGTGGTGGGTATATAAGATTCGGCACAGCCGAATATAAATTCATACTTATTTTACTTACATGATAACTTTCTGGCTTAACATCATGATATACAAATGATCCCCTAACCGAATGATAGGGACCACTGTACACATTACCGCTGTAAGAACTTTCACTGTAGGGTTGTTTGTTTAACTGAAAGGTGGCATAGGGACATATATCCTCAATATATTCATTACTTTCCGCTTTACCAAAACTACCGGAATCATTGGAATTGGAGCCGCGTGGTGGACCCACATTTGGATTACATCTCACGGCCAGATACTGTTGATCACGATTTTGTTTATTCTGCAGCTGGGTTAACGAGGGCGTCTCCGACATCGAGGAGGATGCCAAACGTGATTGATTGTTACTCATTTCTGAAAGATTTTACGAAAAAACAATTATTCAACATCATATTTTTATGTACATACAGTGATGGTTATATAATTAAAACATTCATCAGAATAATAAGTTATTCAAATTATTTTCTATTTATTAAAAGAGAACAACAATTATTTCACTACTTAATTCTAAGCCTGGCTACTTTTATTTGCGACCCTCAAAACGTGATAATAAATTTATGAAAATTAGAAAAAATAAAGAAAATCGTTAAGGGGATTGGATTAATAATTAAAACATTCACCACTGTTTTATTATTCCTAATAATTTTCCAGTTTCCTTCGAACAATTATAAATTTACCTTTAAAATTTTATCGGATAGCCATTGTTTGATGACCTAAAAACCAAAGTTGAAAAATTTCAATTGTTTCGATTGTTTGCAGCAACAACAACAGAAATTGTAGCCAAAGTGCATGATGTGGTATTAAATGATCGACGAATAAAAGTGCCCGAAATAGTTAATATCATGGGCATCTCAAATGATCGAGCCCATTTAAGTTTGCATGAAGAACTGCAGATGAAAATGTTTTCTGCAGGATGGTCGCCTAAAAACGCATAATAATGAAAATTTCTAAAGTTTGTTTGGATCGTTTTAAGAAAAATAAACTGAATTTAAGTTGTCGTTTCATAACTCTTGATGAGACATGGATCGACCAAAAGGACAATCCAAACAAAGGACTGAAGCTGGATGAAGTGCCCGAAATAAGTCAAAAACCATTCAATCGGCTGGTAAGGTTATGGTCGCGGTTTTTTGGGACTTTAAAGGTATTTTATTGATTGACTATCTGCAAAAGGGCAAAACAATAAATTCAGAGTACAATTGGAACATACAAGTAAATGTAAAAATTCGATAAAAACGTCCTGGCTTACAACAGAAAAAACTAATTTTTCATCAAGACAACGCACCAGCGCACAAGAGTGTTTCAACAATTAAAGTACGAGTTGCATGATCACCACCTTATTCTCCTGATTTAGCTCCAAGTGACCTCTACCTGTTCCTACCTGTTTTATCTCAAATGAAGATGCAATTACAGTTGTAAACCACTATTTTGAAGGTCTTGAGGAAAACTATTTTAATCAAGGGACAGAATTGCTAGATAAGCATTGGACTAAATGTTTTGAAGTTTCAGGAGATTATATTGAAAAATAAAAATGTTTTTGAAAAACTAACTATTCTCTTTCTGGGCTAGGCTAAGAAGTTTCCAAACCGCCCTCGTATGTATAAAATTTTTTTTCTTTTCTGGCAAAAATGTTACACTTTTTTCCTTTTTTATATGGGAAATGGGTAAAAAGTGTAACATATATGTAACATTTTTGCCAGAAAAAAAACGCCATAATATTAAAACAAAGTTGAAAAAAAACGTTTTAATTATTTGTTCAACCCGCAAAACGTGTTACCGCACAGTAACGCATTATTTAACAAAACAAATTGATGTTAGAGAGAAATATCTTAGGAATTAAGAGCGTAAGACATAAAACAGTAAATGATTTGGAAAACTACCGTCAAAATTAGAAAGAAACATTAAAAATTTTAAATAAGGTGAAATTGTAATTATTGTTTTAATTATATGGCCATCATGTAATATTAACAACTTACTTTTTCTTCTTATAACAAAAACAGCCCCTAATAGGCCTAGTAACATGATTAAAGACAAGCACACCGGTAGTAATACTTTAATATTGGCATAAAAAGGACTGTCCGTCATGGGAGACATGGCATTTAAATCGGTATTATAGATGACTGAAAATATGTTTAAACAATTAAATGATATTTGTAAAGGGTGCGCTAAAATTCAAGCAATTGTTATGCTGGCAAATCTTTGCATTTTGCATTTTGACTTGTTAGAAACCTTTCCTACTCACCTCCTTGAGGGGATAGCGTAGTAAAATTGTAAACCGCTGTGGTAGAACCGGCATTATTGTGCGCTGTTACTCTAAGTTGATACTTAGTGCCAGGTACCAAATCACTAACCGTGTAAATACGTTCTGTCGGTGGTATATGGCTCGAGACAACCGTCCAAGTTGATCTAAATACAAAAAAAAAAAACAAAAAAAGGATTTAATTAATTATACAGAAATTTCGCTAAAAAATATCACCCACCTGCCATAAATTCTTGACTCAATCATAAAATATAAAATACCACAACCGCCATCACCCCAGGAATCCAGCCAACAGGTAACACTAGTAGAATTATTTGTAATCATTTGTGAATGTTTCGGCTGCACCGGCGGATTGCCCTTGGTATGGGTATTCACAATGTCACAAGGCAAACCAGTGCCTATTTTATTATATGCCGTTATATACAACTGGTAGCGAGTGCCACACCAAAGATTACTCAATAAATGGGAATAGGATTTAGCATCCACCTGCAGTTCTTCCCAGTCACCATTGTCGCGTTTGTAATTGATGACATAACCCAATATAGGACTACCGCCATTATTGTTGTCGGACCATTCCAACAGTAAACTGTCCGAATAGGCGGTGACTACGGTGAGATTGGGTGCTTCGGGCGGCACCTTAACCACCACACTATAGATAATCTCATCCTTACCCCAGGTATTCTCCACACTGCAAGTGTAGTTGCCCGCATCGTTGGCTTGTGTCTCACGTATGTAGAGTGTGCCATTTTTAGCTATAGTCTTGCGGGAATTTGTTTCCAGGTTATGGCCATCTAAACGCCAGATTGTCACGGGTGCTGGGGAGCCTACTTTACGGCAGGTCAACTCTAGGTTTTCTTTCCAAGGCGTTATAACACGCTGGCTAAATGATACAATCCGAGCAGGTACTTTATTATTTGGTGGCACTGTAACAACTTCCGTTTTCTCGCCCTCACCCACTTTGGTAGAGGCGGTCAGCCAGAACTGATATGTGGCCGACTCTTGGGTGCGTTGAGTTTCATGCATCTCCACATATGGTCCCAAAATACGTTTATGAGTACCTTCTTCTCGTCCGCCCTCCAGCATGGACATGTAAAATGTGTAACCGGTCTTTAAGTATAAAAAAAAACAAAAAAAAAAAAAAAACTGGTTTCTTTGAATATACTGATAATTTTAAATTTAAACTTACTATATCACCATTTGGAAACTCTGGCGGTAACCAGGATATGATAATTTTTGTACTTGAAGCTGGTATCGCTTTAATGGCATGTGGTGCAGATGGTACTACAAGTATTAGACAACAAGCAACATTAATTGTTAATTATCTATTTGCTTAAGTTTAACTATGTATGTGCGTATATGCGGTTAACTTACCATCCTCATTTGTTCGACAATAGAATGGTTTGGTTTTGAGACCATCTCCCACTTTAGTGTAGGCCACCACCCACACAGTATAGTTAGTATATTTGTGCAGGTTTTCTATGGTGGCATATTGATTATTAGATTTCACAATCTCGGGATCTTTTTCTGTAATATCAAAATTAGATTTATTAGAAATTTAATTAAAATCAAATAAATTGTAAAATGTAGAAGATTCAAAATAAAAATAATAATTGATATTTGGAATTATTTAAAGAGCTTGTAATTATTTCTATTGCAGTGAAAACAAATTAACAAATTCGAAATAGTTTAGATATATTTAACTGATTTAGCCTACACAAAAAAGATTCGTTGTGACCATCGATATTATTAGCAATCGAATGATTCAGTTGTACACATATAATTTTTCAAAAGAATTCAGACTAAAATAATAAAAGTTATTCTCCATAATTGTGCATCCACAACTGAACAATTCTTTCATATCCCCAATTGAGGGTATTTATGTAGTTGGAGTTGATCTCCAATTGTAGATCAATTTGTAGTTAAGTTTTACCATCAATCGTGGATCTTTATGTAGTTGAAGTTGATCTCGAAAGGTAGGTCTTGATCTTGAACTTGATCTCCAATCGTAGGTCTTTGTAAATATAAATTTTATTCCCAATCGTATTTGTTGATAAAGATCAATTTCACATCTAATCAGAGATATTTATAAAGATTATTTTTACATTGTAGATCTTTATAAAGATGAATTTTACATTTAATTGTAGATCTATTTAAAGATCAAATTTACTTTTAATCTTAGGTCTTTATAAAGACAACTACTAAAATAATACTTTGTAAATTCGCAATGAAAAGAAAAAACTGTCTAATATATTTACTATTTGTTAAGTATTATATCCTACAGACAAGCCAACGGCTTTGTGGAATTAGGATTAAGAAAAATGTAAATCAATATCAATTAAATAAAAAAGAAGTGGGTGATACCACTGTTCTCATTTGATCACATTTTAGATCTTATCGTATTGGCGTGAACTTTCAACAACTTTCTCTTTTGTTGGATAATGGTTTTGAAACCTTCAAGAGAATCGGTAAAGAAACAACAAAACTAGATGATAAGTTAATTTACTATTTATAAATAATAGCTTTGAAAGCTTATAGAGTCTGTTCAGTAGAAGTGGTTAAATTGAGCGATCTTGCTGTTCATCTTTTAACAAAATTCACGCTAGCTGGTTGTATAATTCCATTGTCCTGTTGGAACCTTTTACCCTCTGGTCTCAATACATGAATTTTCAGCAATATAAATTCATAGATAATGATTTTGTGTCACTAATTAGTTGAATTAGCCGTGTTAGTTAGTAATAAACAAAATATGGCCTGGCGACACCTTTGAGGTAAATTATGTAATTTTAAGCATGATTTGCAGTCATGCTCTTCGGTGATCAGTGCCCAACAAGTGCTAATTTTCTTGGGTTTTCGTATCGTTTAAGATTAAAATATTTCTACCAAAATTTTAATTAAATAAAAAAATATGGAATAGTCTTGTTGAAATCCAATGTCGTCCACATGAATGTCATCCAATTTGGACAGAATCGAGCATTAGTACTAGACACTGCTTGCCCAGTCTCAAATCTGGAATGAATTTTGTGAAATCCTTTATAACCGACGCTTTATTACTACAGATGCATGCTACATTTTGGGTCACCTGTTATATTTGCTGAACACCCATATACAACACATTTAACGCTGCACAGAGTCAATAAACATCAAGGCGTTAAAAATTTAATGACTGGAATAATTGCCTCTTGGTAAAAGATAAATGAAAACAGCCTCATATACATATGTATACATTTAATTTGATGTATGTAGCCATTAAATGGAGAAAACTTAGCCTAACCAATGTGCCAATTGTAATTTAAAATATAAACATTGATTCATGGGGCAAATGCAGGAGTAACACATTGAGTATGGGCACGTTCATTTGGTGGGTAGATTTGTAAGTTCTTGAGTTTTGGGTTATTACCAAGATACAAAGAGAATAAGGTAGAACCGTCTTCTCTTTTTGCAGCCACATTAACTTTCTGACCTTTAAGCGAATAAGCCTTAATTTATCTTTAAAATCAGAGTTTTGTTTTTGCTTACATTTATTTTTTTGTAACATTTTGTGAGATTGATTGATACTCAAAATACATAATTCGTTTTTAAAAGCAAGAATATAAAAGGGATTTATCAAGTTGATGCAAATATCAAACAGTTTTAAGAGTTTTGTAAATTTTAATCAGATTGTTTTTAAGTTATGATTATAATTTTCCATGTAAACAAAAGTCCTCCCGGAATGTTAATATATTATATTAATATGTATTATTAATTAATTTTCTTTTGAAAATCGAAAACATTTTAAATTTATGTTATTTTTTTTAATACTTCCACAATTAAAAACAGCACACTTCATTTTAAAAATTTTATTAGCATTAAAATTTATATAGAAGTTAAGCAAACATAATAATATTTTCGACTTGTAACGTCACAAGAAGAAATTTTGCTCTCAATTTTACTCTCATAGTTTTTGTAAAACTAAATGCGTAATCTTTATTATGTGATTTGTGGGGTTTTACTATATGTTGATATTTTTGACCTTTAATGGTTTTATCTTGCTTAAAATAACAAAAATACAGCCCTCATTCTTTTTATTTGGCTCACATGTATTGTAGATTAATGTAATCATACGAAAACCAGCTAGTCTAAAGGATAATATTTGGAAGCCTTTCACATTAACAGCAGCATTAATCTTACAAACAAAACATTTTCATATTTCTTAAAAAATCTTTGAAAGCTCCAGAGGATCATACGAGTACCTAACATTCTGTAGCTCACATTGCAATAAAGAGCATGAAAGCTTAATTTTCTGAATTATTTAGTCCTGTTTTAAATTTAATTTAAAGGCACAGAAAGTTGCCAATTGCTTAAGAATTAGAATTATACTACGTGGCGTATGATTAATATTACCTATGTTTTATTTAACAAAAAAGCTAATAAAAATTAACTATGTAAAAGTTTTATTGTTATAATTTTAAATGTTTCTAAAAGCCATCAAAATATGCTTTAGAAAATTAAAGAAATCTGAAAAAGCGCAGCATAAAAATTTCAAGAATTTTGGTAATAAAAAAAAAAAATTAATATTAAATTTTTGAAAAATAATTTTTTTTTTCAAATAAAGATTTTAATAGATTTTGTAACTACTTTCATAATTTTCTTCACAAAAATTTAAAATTTGTCAAAACAGTTTTATATTTTTAAAATGCATGATCTCTGGACGATTTTCAAATGTAGCTCAAACTGTATTACAACAGAGTGGCAGAAAGCTGAGTTTTTATTATGCCCTAATCCCACTCCCTAACTTTTATATACTCGCATACTGTTTTTCAATTAGATCACATTAGCCAGTAATTCTATAAAATAATTTAGCATTATACTATGTGACGTATGATTTATATTAAATATTTCTTATTTAACAAAAAATCTAATAACTTCCAAACTACATGGTATATTGTTATAATTTCAAATGCGGCTGAAAGCTTATGAAATATGGCTTTTAAAACTAAAGAAAAAACAGTATAAAAATTCCAAGAATTTGGGTTAGCAAATGCAATTTTTTCAATAAAAAAAAAATATACATAGTTTCAATAAAAGTTAAATAGATTTTGATACCAAATTCGAGTAAAATGCTACTTAATTATCTTTAATTTATTTTTAAAGAAACCTTGATGAATAGTAAAAATTTAAGTAACTTAGCAGTTTACCCACTATGGAATTCAAAGTATTTAAACAGGGAAATAAGTAAATTTGTTATCATTAAGCAAGTAAATGTGAGTATGTAAAATATTTGCAAGTAAATGGGGTTGAAATTTGACTGCAAATGATTTTATGTAAATTTTGTTAGAATTGTAAATGGAAAAGGGTCAAGAAAGTACTACATATTTCATTGGTATTTGCATGAATGTGTTTACTCGGTGTGTTTAGCTTACCGTACAAGTCTTCTGTTGATATGTAAAATATTTTATAGCCTTTAATTTTGCCATTTTGTCCATCGATATCGGGCGGCGACCATGTTATGTAAATGGATGTTGAACCCAAAACATCACACTGTGGACTTTCAGGTGGTGAAGATGGCACTTAAAAATGAAACAAAAAAAAAACTCAGTTATTTATAGAAAGGTGTGAGAATGCAAATGTCTGAATTGATTTATGTGTATCTGTGTGTGTTGTGTGGGTGTATTTTTTCTGCACTTACCATCTTCTAATGTTTGCACAGCAATTTCCTTACTGGGTGGGCCGCTACCCTGGCTGGTGTAAGCCTGCACAATCACATGGTATTCGGTGTATTTGTTGAGATTATTTAAAACAGTCTCACCGCCATAGTGTGAACGTACTTCAACGGTTTTGAAACTAAAACCCAGTGTGGGATTGATTTCCATATCCTCGGGCGTTAAAGACATTTGATAGCCCACGTAGTAGCCCAACAGAATGCCATTCCAGTGGTCACGGTCTGGTGCATCCCAGGAAACAGCAATCTCCGTTGAACTCTTTGCTTCCGCCCGTACATTGAGCGGTGGAGCGGAGGGCACTTCCTCCAGTGTTGTGACCTGTACAACTTCAGAGAATTCCGATGAACCCAATTTATTCTCAGCTGACATACGTAAATGATATGCTTTGGCTGGCTTCAGGTTGGCTATGTTGACAACCGTCTGTGAACCAGTGATTGTTATGTGTTCGGCATTTTGCCAAATATCTAAAGAAAATTAAAAAAATAAACATTAAAACAACATACATACATATGATTATATACATTTATACATGATGTCTTTTTACATACATGTGTATGCATAGGTATGTACTCGTATGTAGATATACATAGATATGATATGAGTCAGAAACCTTGTTTGTTGAATATTAATTAAAAGTGCAATAGCAATTTATTAAGATTATTTCTTCAACAACAGTTCATACATCCTTGAAATGCCGACAGACAATTTAGGGTTTATTTCGATAATTGTGTTTGGTATGTAATTGAGATGATTTTTCTTTCATATTTGGCCTTAATCCATAAAGATTTATTTGTTATTTGCCCATAATTACTATTGATAAATATTGTATTACACACATATTCTTGTCTATGTTGTAGATTTTACAACACATTTTGTGTATTCAGTCATTCAGAGCAAGTTAAACAAAGTAATTTTTAATGTTAATTTATCTTAAGGATTATTTACAAAATATTTGCATACATACATATTTAAGTAGATTTCTAAGTGTTCAGTAAGGTTAGAAAATCATAATTCTGCTGTTGAAATTTAAAGAATTAATTGATGTAAACAAAATTAAGCCAATAGTTTCAATCATGGCTGTGTTTTGCATTATATAGATCCATAATAATAATAATGGTATTGTCAGAAGCTATTTCAACATAGCCAATTTTCGCTGGTATCTTAATGGACTGGACATCAGTGATTTGTGATTTCTACAAGATGAGAGTTTCTTGTTCGGTTTTAACCGAAAAGGCAGTTTTTAATGACTTACATCATAATTAAATGAAAACTCTCAATAAAGTATGCTAACCTTTTAGTCCTGCTTTTAAATTTGCATATTTCCCAATTGGAGCTTTGTAAGTCCAAAATTGTACAATGCTGCGTATGATTAATATTAATTATATCTTATTCAGCAAAATAGCTAATAGCTCCTAAACTATGCACGGTATTGTTTTAATATAAAATGCTTCTGAAATTTAACAAACTATACCTTAAAACACTAAAGAAATCTGATAAGGCAGCACTAAAAAAAATTTCAAGAATTTTAGTTAGCAACGAAATATTTTTATTTTTTTTAATCTGTAAAAGGATTATCGCTAAACAATATAGATTTTGTTACTCATAACATAGCACTCTTTCAAAAAATGTAAAATGTATGATCTGTGCAAGCTTTCCACATTCGGGGTATTCATACTTGATCACTCGTAATATGTTGCGTATGATTAATATTAATTATGTCTTATTTAACAAAAAAGCTAATAACTCCTAAAATGTTTCTAAAGGCCAGCAAAATATGGTATATAAAACTAAAGAAATATGGAAATCCAGCAGTATAGAAATTGCAAGAACTTTAGTTAAAAACAAAAATATATTTTTTTAATATTAAACTTTTATTTAAAAATTTTTATTCGAAGTTTTACTCAAGTTAAATATACAATTTGTTTGAAAACAATTGTATACACTACAATTTATTTTTGTATATTTATTATATGTTTCACAGAGCTTTCCGTTGGAAAGCATAAATGTAAAATCATACAAAAATATACAAAGAGACACTAGCAAAATGTAATGCATTTTCTGGCCTGCTAAAGAATGCTGATGACTGACGGCTTTCTAAGCAGGACTATAGCACTGCTTAGAAATATGCAGATGTTTTGTTTTCAATTGAAGCTTTGTAAGCCTTCAATTACCTTAAAAGTTTGAATATGTAGTACGTAGCGTATGATTAATATTAATTATGTCAGATTTAATAAAAAGCTAATAAATAACACATAACTTATAAAATAAAATATTTATTTAATTTTAAATATCTCTGAAAGCTAATAAAATATACCTAACACAACTTAAGAAATATGAAAAAGCAACAGCACAAAATCTTTGTATAGTTATAAATATAAATCTTTGGCACTGTTGAGTCGATACATTTTGTTATTTATTTGTAGATTTAATGGCTGTACAAAAATCATGCCTTCTGAAACACTACGTCCAGACTATCCATTATTTTGTTGACACAAAGGCAAACTAGTTTCTCAACATTTTTTTGAAATTTTTTTAGTTCTATTATTTTTAGTTTCTTTAAAAAATTGGTTTTTGCAAACATTTTTTTAAACATGTTTCAGCAAAATGTTATCATACAAACATGTTTCAACAACATTTTTTCTATAAACATGTTTATGCAACATTTAATATTTTGATTTTTTTTTGCAATATACATTTTTGCAAAATTTAATTCTATCAACATATAGCTATAACATTTTTTCTATAAACATGTTGCTGCAACATAAATTTCATTAAAGTTTTTATTATAGACTTACCAGTTATCTGCTTATAAAATATATGATACTCTTCAATTGGACTATTGCCAGCAAACGGTTGACTCCAAGTCAATTGTAAACTACGTGATTGTTGCGAATTGATGCGTAAATTCTTCGGCTGTTCTGGTACTTCCTGTACAATTAATTGTATCGTCATTTCATCCTGCAATAATACAAACAAAAAATGCAATAAAAACAATCTCAAATAAGAATAACACATACAAAAAATAAACTATTTACAAGATGAAAAATGAAAGAAACATGAAATTGAATGTAAATGTTGATGGAAATGGAAATGGCAATGATGAAGAGCAGAGAATAAAAAAACAAATGAATTCAATTCAAACTGACAGCAGATGAAAACGATGAAGTATTAAGTAAATATTGCCTGGAAAATACTACTTGTATTGATCGCATAAGTATTCATGCGCTACAAGATAAATGTTAAAATAATGATAAATTGCGAAAGATTTCTTTAGTTGTTTTAGTTTTTCTTTTCTTTTTTCAAGTAATTTATAAAGTCCTATATTACTATTTCTTTGTTACATATTTTGCCTTCAACGTCTTGAAATCAAAATAAATATTTACTATTTGGCGAAAGTAGTTGCAGTTATTGCAGGATAGAGCATGAAGGCAGCTGTTGTATTTATTAATACATTTGAGAGTGTTAACTGATAACTAATTTATAAATAATTGAATGTAGTTAGTGGGAAAATAAAGGAAACCTGCTTCTAAATACATAAAAAAGACTAATTTTAGCTGTTAATGTTCTCATAAATATGTTTCTCTATAATTATAAAAATATATGTAGAGACATAAGAGTCTGCTCTCTAGATGCGATCAGACATTATTCTCTATAGCTAGCTAAAAGTGTATAGCAACTGAAATCAAATTATTCGATTGTTTTAGTCCTGCTTAAAAATCGAATGCTTATCAGCTGAAGCTTTGTAAGGCCTGAATGATAATACTATGTAGCGTATGATTAATATTAATTATGTATTATTTAACGAAAAAGCTAACAACTCCTAAACTATAAGTTAAATTGTTACAATTTGAAATTATTCCGAATGTCAACAAAATATCCCTTACAAAACTAAAGACATGTGTAAAGGCAACAGCGCAAAGATTTCAAAATAAAAAAAAAATATTTTTATTATATTTTTTTTTTGTAAAGAAGTATTTTTAAATAAACATTCTAAAAGATGTGTAATTAATTTTATGTTTTAATATTTGCGTTCTTTTTGATTTATGGACGAGTTATTGGTGTCCTTTATTGATTAGAATTTGTATCTGTATTGACGAGTCGTCTTTATTGATGAGACATTGGTCTCCTTTAATGATGAGACTCCTTCTTTTTGATTTAACATTAGTCTCCTCTATTATGGAGCCTCCTATTTTTGAGCCTTATTTAATGATGAGATATTGGTCTCCTCTACTAATGGGACATTGGTCTTCTCTATTATTGTGACATTGGTCTCCTCTATTGGTTATAACTTTTCTTTAAAAATATGCAAATACTATTTTTATATTACTTCGATTTAATTTCTTTAATATTAAGGCATTGCAGCTTTTGAATAATGGCAGGGAGCTAATTCGGGACAAAACTTTACTTAAGATTGGTGGCATAGTAGCAAACGTTTCTGCTGGCATTCGTTTATGTAAATATTTGATGTTAAAGTATTGAAAAATTGATCTTCAGAATACAACTGCAAATTGATTTGCAAACCATTGTCCTTTTTTGTATATTTATATTTTAATCCTATATTTTAATCCTAATAAAATCTTTACATTCATCATCCATAATCAGGCAGTTGTTGAATTTTGTTAAAACTTTGTCAAAAAGAATGCTACTTTTCACCACGATTTAGTTATTAAAATCCAAGATAGCTTTGAATACCTGCATCCACAAGTATTCTTCTGGCGGTACTTACAAGGGTGTTGTGTTTTTTGAGCGGGCTTTGTAGAAGATAACCGGATTTTGCAAAATTAAACGCATTCTTTTAATGTAATTATTGCTTTAATTATTGTACCCAAAAATGTTGTGTTAAAAAAGATTTGGATTTAGCACCCTATCATTATTCAAAAGTTTCAATGGATTGGTATCAAAGGATAGAGGTCGACGTAATATAAAAATATATGAACGACTCTAATTGTCCCCAGTTTTGGCCAATTAAACAATATTGAACTATTATCAAAAGAAAGCTAAAGCGAAGTTGCTCGTTATTTCTTGACAATATAAAAGGTTGATAGAAATATTGAGTCTAAAAAGTCTAAACAAAAAATACGAATTTATATACGACTAAAAGGATATTAGTTTTTATTTAATTTTTTAGTTTTTCTTTAATATTAATCGGTGGGTATGTATTTAATTTTGGTTAAAATATATTTAATCGCTTTAGTTATTATTTATTAATATCCAAAATATTTTTTTCCTTTGGTAATCTACGGAGCTACCCTAATGCACTTATATACGTACGTACATATGTATTTGTTACTAAAATTTATGCAAGATAAACACCCGCATATTTATTCAGTTCTACATATCTGCATGCATATATGTATGTATATACATACACTCAAACATATATGAATATTCAAACACAAAACAAATACAAAAAAAATGTATCATATAAATATGTAATTTTATAAATGTTCAATACTAATGCCACAGAGGACAGCTAGATGAGACAGATATATAGAGAAACATAAGTTACACATGAGTATATGTTAGTAGAGAAAATGTATATTATTGTAAGTGAATGTGTTAAAACATATAAAACTTGATTTTAAATCCTACTGTGTTTCTGTGTTTCCCTTCTATGTTCTTATTAAAATCTATACTATGACTTATAAATTCAAACAATCTACAAATCTTTACAGTAAATTGAGCTGAATGAATCTACTTCTAAAACAATTGTTTCCCTTACACACATTTGCACTAAAATACATATTTATACTTGCAAGGACAAAACTTAATGACTTGAACAGAGAAGAAAAAAATTGTTTAAATAAAATTCCTTAGAAACTGTTTTGTATAAAGATTGGCAAATAATCGCAGCTTACTACAGTATGTGCAAAATAATGATGAAGAATGTTAACTTATTAAGTATTTATGTATATAGAGCATATTTCACTTTCGATTGGCATTTTAATAAATATTTTTTTTGTTTACATTTAGTTAATCGTTAGTTTAAATTAACACACATAAATTTAAAAAACATTTCGAGCTTGCTTCATATTTTCTTAAGCAGCTCATACGATTTTTACCGATTTTCAATACCAAACTAATTAGATGAATTTCAAATATTCTATATATTTGACGTGATACTTTAAATGTCAACCTATTTTTATGCAATCCACCTTCATGAGAAGGGGATATATAAGTTTGTCATTCCGTTTGTAATTTCCATAATATAAGTTTCCGACCCTTATTCTTATAGATAGCGAAGTCTATTAAGCCATGTCCGTCTGTCTGTCTGTCTCTTGAAATCAATTTTCTAAAGTCCCCAGATATCGTCGGGATCCAAATCTTTAAAAATTCTGTCGGACATGCTTTCGAAAAGTTTGCTATTTAAAATCAGCAAAATCCGTCCATACATAACGGCGATATGAGCAAAAATCCGACACAACCTCTGAAAATTCCATCAAAAAAAAAAAAAAACTATCAAACAAAGTGTATTAATATAATATATGTATATGTATGTATATAATATAATTATGTATCCACAACAAAGCTGAATGGTATATAAAATTCGGCATAGCCGAATATAGCACTCTTACTTGTTTAAAAACAAGTAGATTGAATTTGTTGAAAACAATTTGTTTTTAATTATCAAATTATCAGTTACTCAAACTTTTGGTACAGCTCTGTTTGTGTTTATTATTCACTGTGTTTTATTATTTGTCTGCATTTGTCACCCGAAACCATATTGTGTTTTTTTTTTTTAGCAATTTATGTTAGAAATTAAAAACTTTAGTGCGGGTTTTTTTAATTTTAAAACAATTTTTCTTTAGACATAAAAGTTTTTGAATTATTTTTAAAAATCATACAATACGTATGAGTGATATGAAATTCTGTTTGTAATAAAGAATAATCATACGTCTTGATTCTTGTTCATATCATGTATAACAACATATTACTCATACGCAGTGTTTACAGTAAAAACATGTGCAGAAAAAAATAGACTTCTTTGGTTGTTTCTTAAAATTAACTGATGCAAAAATTTAAGACGATAAAAACCCTTAACGGAAATCAATTGTTAGTTGTAAAATTGTGCAAAGAATATTATTTCTTTGTTTGTCTTAATAAAATTTCATTTCATATTTTCATTGGTGTTCTTTACTAATGAGATATTGGTCCACTCTTTTGACTAGAAATTGTCCTCTTCTATTAACGAGGTATTGGTCTCCTCTATTGACGATAAATAACTATATATTGTTAAGCCAATTTGTGAAATCGAAAAATCCGTTTACATCGAGATTTACTTTTTAATATATTTTAATTAGGAGGTGACATTAGGAGGCATATCAGAGGTCTTAAGATCATATATAGGGTCTATAAATTATTGTAAATAACTATGAGTTCTTGGAATGAAGATAATTTACAGTAAAGCTTTTGTTACCAGACAACATGAATAAAATAATACAGATTACGCATTGCGCAGGTCCGTTATATTTCACACAAAAACTGTGAGAATAAAATTGAGAGCAAAATTTCTGCTTGTGACGTCACAAGTCGAAAATATTTGAATGTTTGCTTAAGTTCTATATAAATTTTAATGCAAATTAAAGTTTTAAACTGAAGTGTGCCGTTTTTAATTGTGGAAATATTAAAAAAATAATTAAATTTAAAATGTTTTCGATTTCCAAAAGAAAATTAATTAAAAAAAACAATGGGCACAATTTTGCCACCTCGATGAAAAAAAAATTAAAAGTGTCTCGAATACTTCAACGCAGGTGATATAAAAGGAGTTATGAAATTAAAAATGGGTAAGAGAAACGTTTTGCGTTTAAGATAGCTTATGTTAGGTATGCCTACTGACCAATTTGTGTTTCAATTCTGGAAAAATCTGGAAGAGTATTTAAATCTTTGAATGGTGAAAATCTCTTGATTTGCAACGAGTATTTAATAAAGCATATATGTGAAAGAGTCAAGTACTATAAATGCGGATATTAAAGCTAAAATACTTTTTTCAATCGAGAAAGTTTTTTCAAATAAGAAAACTAAATCAACTCTTAGCGGATGAGATAAAAAATCTCAAACGGAAACAAACAATAAAATAAAAAAAAGTTCACTTTTTTGATACATTTCAATATGTATGTAAAAAGTAGTAAATAATTAAATGTTTTACTTTGAATCAAAAAAATAATTTTTTGTTTTAATATTGTAAACAAACGTTATTTTTTACATGTTGATTATACGGAAAAAATAACTTGTGACGTCATGCGCAGAGAGAAGAAATCTTGCGTACATTCTTTGCGAAATCTGTATTATTTGATTTATGACAAGACAAGCTTTGTTTCTTTCTCTTTCGAAGAAGAAAAGGGGAAATTTTCATTATTTTAGAAGCACTACCGCTAATTAAAATACTTTATTTCTTCTTTGTTAGCCTGAAGCTCTAGTTTTTTTTTGGCTTTGCTTTATCTGTTAGCGGTATGATAATTTCTCTAATGTTTTAGAAGTCACCGTATACTTTTTTGCAATATATCCATTATAAAGCCTTTTTGTATTTCTATGTTCTATGTGTTTTAAAGCAATAATTGAATTGCTGAAATGTCGCTTGTTTTGATTTTTGTTAAAGAAATCAATACGAAAGCTCAATTTTAATTAGAGATCTTGGTATGCTGATATAATTGTAAAGGTACAGATACACGGTTGTCATATCTTACAACGTTGTCAGAAAAATGTTCAGAAAATGTCTAACTTCCAACGTTGTAAGAAAAAGCATTGACAAGTTACCTTTTGCTAACAATTTTTCAATGTCAGTACATTGCTGACAACGTTGTAATATCTGACGACCGTCTATGCCTAGTTTTAGTGTTAAAAATTATAAAATACTTAATGATTATCAAAAATGGTAGCGTGGAATTAAAAAAAGTACATTTTATTTATATATGTAGCTGGTACAAAATCCAAACAGCTATTTTCCATCACTGGTTTGTATTGTAGTAAACATAAAAATACAAATTAATCATACGTTTGTTTTGTGTAGCTTATGCTTGGTTTTCACTATGTAATTTTTGTTGTCAAATTGTCCAAATTGTTGGCAATTGTATGAAAACGGGTTGTCTATGGCGTCTAATGAGATTGCAATCATGATTGCAAACATAGGCGACGCCATATGACAACCCGTTTTCATACAATTGCCAACAATTTGATACCAAAAATGACAACAAAAATGACATAGTGAAAACCAAGCATTAGAGTTATGCGATTTATGCGTTCATAAACAATTATTAATTGAGATGATATTATAAATCACTGGAGTCTTTAAGAAAAAATTCTTTTATTGAAATTAAATTGAAATAAAATGAAAACAAGTAAATATTAAACATTGTTATTTCAATTACTATGGAAGAGTAATATGCTGCTTTAAATCATACATTTTTCTGTAGCACACTTAGTGCAATTTACTAGTACAATACATTTTAAAGTTAAATAAAATATACAAACATATTTCACATATCTGCTGCATATCTGTCCTTTTTAACTGTTTTGTGTTATATCTATGATCACAAGCAAAAAAGCGAAACACAGAAAAATGTTAAAAAAATTAAAAATAAAACTCACCTCTCCAAATGTATTTGTAGCATGGCAAATATAAATGCCAGTATCCTGACGATATGTATGTGAAATACCTAATTCAGATACCATGCCATCATCAAGTATCTGATCACGTATTGTGTATCTGTAAAGGAAAAATAAAACAAGAATGGGAATCAAGTAGAAAGTATTTTTTTAGTATTGCCAGTATCTTTTTTTCTCTAAAAGAATTACACATGATTTTGTTATTAATGTCAACATATGTATTTGTAATACCTTTTTGTATTCGTGTGCACGTCTGAATGTGTATACTCGTACGTGGACATGTACAAAAAAGCAAAAAGGTACTCGCACCAAAGCTTAGAAATATGCATACAAAATGTCTAAGTTCTTATGCATTTTGCAAATACTTACAATATAATACAGGCACATTTGTACACGTATCTGTCTAGCTGTATAAGAACATGAATTTCATAAATACTTTGCGCAAATAAACATATAAACATTCACAGATACTTGTACTGTTTTTTAAAAATACATACATATGTATGTATGTATGTATATACGAACATGTGTAAAGTGTAAAGAAATTAAATATTTGTATTGTAATTTTTGTCTTTGGAACACTCCGAAAGAACTTATTAAATGTCAACAAGGAAAAACATTTTTATATTGAAATCATTGTACTGATTAAATTAAAATGAAATTGAATTATAAAAGTATAATAGTTGATTTTTAGATTTTGTTTTGTGCAAATTCAAACTCAATTAAAGTCACTTGCTTGGAAAGCTACACGACTGCTACATGTTGATAAGTACGATAGGCGTATTAAGTCGTATTAACTTGATACAGTCAAATCTAAGTTTCAATATTTTATTCATTATTAATGATTGGATCCAAAAACGCTTCTATATTGGTTTAAAAAACGTTTTTTATAGAATTTTTTGAAGAAAAGATTTTTAATATGTGGACTTCAGCTATCTTGATTTCTGTTCTTGAACTCGGAGAAAGTGTTTACTGCATTCTGTTAATTTTATTAAAAACTTTTATCTCCTTCAAAATTTCCTTAAACTATTGTTGACAACTGATGTTATATATTGACCATTGCCCAGGGGGGGGGGGGGGTGAAGTCGTTTTGACTAAAGTTATAGAACACGGGCACTGGAACAATTCTGATCATCGAAAAAAAAGAGTAAACCAATTTCGAAGTAATGTAAATAAATCTGTCCCTTATACTAAACGGTTTTAGTAAAACTTCTGATGGCTTTATACAGGCAAGTTTAAGTTTTGAATTTGGAACTTAGAGTATAGGTGCCGGATTACAAGACCCTAAATTGGGACACTTCGAGTATATATGAAATTTATTAGTTACAACATATTCGAAATTTAAAATTAATAACACGTTTTGCCCCATTGTGTGACAAATTCTTATTAAAATTGTTATGTTTTCCTTGGAAATCTTAGAATAAATAAAATATTAATGAATACTTGCCAGCCATTTGATTTACAGGTTCATTGATTTGAAATTTTGAACGTTTATGCAAAACATTGCTGTTTCCATTTCGACATACTGTTATCGAATTTCATAATTTTACTTGTATGGAAAAGAAAAAATTAAAAAAAAAAATCGGTTTATTGCCTACATATTAAATGTACATAAATATTTTCGTATTGTGCGTCCGTCCGTCTTTCTGTCTGTTTTAATTTCCGACATTGTTTACATAACAAAAGAAGCAAAATAAAATCTCGTGTCAAGGTTTAATTTTTGTTTCTTTCTTTTTATTTAAATTTTTTTTTCACTTTCCCCTACACACTTAAGCACACAATCAAATTGGCAAATATGCACACGAGCATATACTTATTTACATGCATGCATACATACGTACAAATGTATGTGAAAGACGAATCAATTATAAGCATGTATAATAAAATAGGAAGATCTTTCAAAAAAGAAAAGTTTGAGTTTTCTTTGTACCCTTTTACACATTCCCGGCAAGCTAGATATTAATTTTAGTTGCAGTGTATTCAGAACGGGCCTTTTCGGAAACGCATCACATTGCTTCATCTGATGCGTATCTATAATTAGTTTGCGATGCGGTTGCAAATTAGCTGATACTTATGCTCATTTATTGCATCAACCATTTTTGTGATGCTTATTTTTAGGTGCGCCAAGTGTCGATTTTAAGAATTTAAAAACCGAGAAAATAAAATACCCGTCCATTTTGGCAAATTGGCAACAACAAATCGTTGCTAATTTATTGCAGGAAACTCTGATGTGTCGCCTTTAAAAAACATAAAAATTAATAAAATAGACACCGTAAGGCACAAATAAGCGAACCGTGCTAAAAATCTAACATACTTCAGAGTTTTATTGTTGTTTGCGTATCAGCTGCTTCACTGTTGCATTTAAGAACACAATACATTTGCAGTGATGCCAACTGTAGCTTTGTCGAACGTACTGCGCATCATACATTTCCGAAAACGTCCAACATTTTGTTTAACCCAATTATAAGTATGTATGTATATAGATACATAGTTCATACAGATGAAATGGTTATTTTTTTCTTTTGATTGTTTTTTTTATGCTTCTGTCTTTGTCTTTCTCAAGCACAACAATAACAATTGTATTGACTAGGTATAAGGGACAAGACAAGAAAACTATAAAAAGAAAAAAGGACAATTTGATTACTTGTGTCATCTGCATGGAAACAATTTTTAATTGATTGCAAAAAACAAAAAGAGCATATGAATAAAAAATCTATTGAAAATAGCAAAACAATGGACATACTACAAATGGAACTCAATTAAGTAGATTTGACAAACAAAAAAAAAAAAAAAAAAACTTGTAAGATTTTGATGTATATACAATGTATATTATACATACGATTTTTGGTTTGATATGACAGTTTAGCAACTAAAGTTGAAGAAATGAATTTAGGTGAGTTTATCAGTATTTACATTAGTTTGGTCATAAGAAATTAATTGGTTAAATCGTTTGTAAATTCTACTTAAACTGTAAAGTGTCTAACATAATTTTTGTACATACTCGTACATAAATATTGTTACGTTTTTTTTTGTTATCAACAATGTTTATAAATAGAAACTTCTACATATGCAAATGTTGCTAAGAAAGTTGTATGTTGATAAACATGCTGTACGTTGATACTGGCCGTTAATTATAACCTACACCACCATAGTAGGAAAGATATATTGGATTAGTGCTGATGTTTGCAACGCCCAAAAATATTTGTCCAACACCCATCGTAAAGACTTCCGTCCGTCCTTCTGGCTGACTGTCCATGTAAAGCTTGTGCGCATAGTACAGGTCGCAATTTTAAAGATATTTCGATAAAATTTGGTACATGATATTCCATAGTCCATTATTTCACTTGACCCCCATACAAATGTCCTCCCGAAATAGGGGTTTAACGATCACAAATGTTTGAATTATGCAAGTATCCATATAAATTTCACCGCAAATGAAGCCAAATCACATCTACAAAATTTTGTGCAGTTTGATCCATAACTGATCATAGCTCCCATCTAAGACCTACTTTAAAGTGCATAACTCTCTTAAAAATGTCGGTATCCAAATAATATTGACCACAGATATGTTTCATATATACAGAAATAAGGACATCTAATTTTATAATGGACCATAATTAGACAACTCTCCCATTTATATCATACATTATATTCCAGTAGTGGCCGATTTTTCATATGAGCATATACAACAATACCTAGAATGTGTAGATGATGAAGATCCACCATTTCCATACCCACCAATACCTTGTCATATTCAAGATACGGAACGTCATGCCCGGTATTGCTAAGCGCTCAATCGACAAAAACCGTGAAGGTAAAATGGTATCTGTATCTGAAGGCCGAAAGAAAGTGCCTCGTATGGAATCTCGAAAAGATTTGGAAGGCAATCTTTGAATGAAAAATACACCGAATTGGAATTTTTGATGTGAAATCGTTTAAAACAATAATTGTTTTCTTCTTGATTCATACCTTGTCTCTACTAATATAATTACTTTGTACTTTAAATGAATTTCTCATAATTTACAAAATAAATATTAAACCAAACAAAAAAAAAACTTTATATTTTTGGATAAAAAAGTGGAAAAAATAAGAAATAGAAAATTTTTATGATTTTGCGTTATGAACTGAACTGAAATTGGTAATTTATCAATATTTTCACGAAAAATTTTCACTTTCACAAGGCCAAAACCGCCTGAAGGAGCATTCCAATGCTTTTGTGAATTTACAAAATAAATATTCATAACGCAAAATCATAAAAATTTTCTATTTCTTATTTTTTCCACTTTTTTATCCAAAAATATAAAGTTTTTTTTTTGTTTTACTAGAGAGGTCTTAACTATTGTCATGGCTACAATTTTTGTCATAGTATTGGATCGAAAATCTCATAGGCCAAAATATCCAAAAAAAACGTGACAAAAAGTGGTAAATTTTTTAATTTTTTGACTTTTTGACCATGAAAACGATATTTTTTTTAAGTAATATGTTCAGAGAAATTGTAGCCCGAGACAATAGCTACAACTTTAATAAGTCAAAATTCCAAATAGTTAACGAAATACGAGCCCAAGAAAATTTGCAAATTTTCCAAAAAAAATAAAGTCTGAGAAAAAATTTTAAGTCGTAATCGGCAAGCTCGATTTTCACCGTAGACGTATGGTCTAGAGGACTTTTTTTTGCTCACTACAATCCCAAGAATCAGAAACGCGATTCGCCCATTAAGATTTTTTTCCTTCCTTGCTAATCGCCCCACCCTACTAACCATAGTTTTTTCAGCTAAGTAATGTATGGAGTCTACTAAATTTCCCCTTGCCTTATTACACCCATTTTTATAAACTTGAAGATTTCAAAAACTTTTTCTAAATTTGTTTCATTTCATAGTCTTTACACTAGAAAATTAATTTTGCTCGCTTGTGTGTATCAAACGCTGTCGTGCTGAAAATACTACAGAGAAATAAACGAGTTTTTTCCACAATTGTTCAAAGCGTTTTGGTATTGAATATTAAAAACCTCGGTTCAATAGAAAAAAAAGTTATAAAGCCAAATGTGAGTCAAGATAAAAAAAAAGAAATAAATAAGTGAAACACTAAATATTAAATTTATTTAAGTTTTTAACTTGAGTTTTTTTCTTTTAGTTTGGGCTACGATTTTTTTTATTACATAAATATTAAAGAATTTATATTTATGTCCGGGAGTAAATAGCTAATTTCCATGCATTAAAGGGTTCAGAGAAGTCTCATATTTGTCTGCACACTACAGTGGTTCGCCTTCCATACAAAAATAAAGTGTTGTCAGTCACCACCTGGGATTAAAGATAATGTAAAAATAATTCCAGAAATATTTTTTTTTTCAATTTTTTTGAAACGACTACAAATACCGCCTTTTAAGTATTTTGTTCACTGTGTCGCTATTTTTAGTCCGATCATAACATTTTGTATACCGGTGTTCATGGCTATGTAAAGCCCTACATTTCTGTCCTTAATCATTTTCTAATACCACGTAAAATTCTAGTCATCATACTAAAAGGGCGTGCCAAAAAAATAAAAAGATTATTTCTGGAATTTTTTTTTCGAACCACTCCACTGTACACATCATTGTACCAAAATTCTTTAAAAATGTGATTGTTCAAGCAGTGACTGTTATTAATACTCGATATCGCTATAGAGTGCTTTCAGCCTAAATTGTATGCCATTGATATGGACAATTTGTAATTTCAAGAAGATGGAGTTACAATCCATATATCCAGACATTTCTTGATTGTGTACTCTCTTGCTTTGGAGGGGATTTAACATTATGGGATTTCTTTTAATGAGTTCCTTTGAAGTCAAAGTATTATGCCAGGAAGCCAGCAATAATATATTGAAGTAGAGTAGTCCATGCTGCATCAGCGTAATTTAGTCACACTTATGTTAAATTAAGTCAAACATAATTTCAAACTTAAGTTATAAATATGTTTTAATAATCATTTTATAACTTAAAAATGCGAGATTTCTAAGGTTTTTAGTTTTAATTTTGAAACATTAATACAATATACTAATTCGAATTTCGAAGACTGTGTTCTAGTGGGAAACGTATCACAGAGAGATGGTTCTATATCGATCGATATAAATAGTAGACGGGGACGGGGCAATGTCTTGACTGTAAGTTTCAATGTCTTAATATTGTTTAACAAGTATTACAACATGTGTCCGAGCGCTACCATTATGGAATATTACATTTTATTGTTTGCCCGCTTTTTGATTCAAATGAATCCCTTGCATTCGCTATAGCATGTCTGTGATGGTCTGGCCGATCTTTTGCCTCCAATTCTTGGTCTTCAGATTTTTCATGTTGGCTTGAGATATCTTGGTATTTCGTGTCAAAATCATCACTTCTGAACGGCACAAATCGTCGCTCGCATGTTGAAATCGTTGGATTCCTTGCACTATAATATTCGGTGTCCTTCAATGGCACTTTTTTTATACCCATCACCAAAAATATGAGGGTTATATTAAGTTTGTCATTCGAAATATTGGTCGTAGTATCAACAAGTATATTAATTCCTGGCTGGCTGTCCAATAGACCTTGTGTGCAGAGTACAGGTTTTGAAAATATTTTTATAAAATTTGTTACATAATATTTATCCGGCCCAAGGACGGTTTGGTTGAAATAAGTTGAAATAAATAAATCGCTTCATTATTTCACAAATACAAATATCCTCCAGAAATAGGTCTTTATCGGTCATTAATGTTTAATTTATGCAAAAACGAAAAAATTGGCTACAATTTAATTGTACTAGAAGCCTAACCACATCTACAAATTTTGTGCATATCAGTCCATGATTGACAATAGCTCCCATATAAGACCCATTGTCGAAAATTACTTTAAAGTCACTTTATTCACTTAAAAGTGTTGGAATTCAAATAATATTCAATACAAATATGTTTCATATATACAATAATCATTAGTGCAATTTTATGATGATTGGTCTATAATTAGTTACAGCTACCATATATGTAAGTCCAACTTTCGAAACTATCTTTAAAGACCATAAATCTCTTTAAGATTTTGGTGTCCAAATAAAATTCAACAGAAATAAGTTTCACAAATACAGATATCATGACACCTAATTTTATGACAGTCGGTCCAAGTTCTCAGTTTTGGCCCCTTTCGAAAATTACTGTAACATGTATAAATCTATTAAAAGTGTTTATATCGAGATAAAATTTAACACAAAAAAGTAATTATATGCACAGAAGTGATTCCATTTTCCTTTATAGAGCCCATTTTTGAAAAACTCTCTTTACACATATACTGGGTGTAGGGTACTATATGACCAGGCTTTAGTCAGTCAAGCTTTCGTTATGGTTTTTCTTATTCTAGTATGTAGATACATTAAAAACCTAATGTATCATTAGCACATAGAATAAGTATAGATTCATACATATGTATTAGGGTGTCCCAAACATAATTTTGTCAGAGGCTCAAGCATAATTTGAAAGCTTATAGGGTCCAGTATTTTTGTTTTTTTTTTTTTTTTTAATTTTTAGGAAGAGGTTTAGAGGTCGCGCAAATCAAGTCTTTGTTAAAAATCTGGTTTTTCGGCCTTTTTCAAACTTGACTCATAACTTTGTCAATAACCACATTCATTTAATTTTTTGACCGAATATTTCTAAAGAAAATTTTCCAAACTTTATTTCTATATGCAAAAACTTTAAGTTCCGGCAATATTTTTGTCCATTACGATTCCACATATTTCTATATTTCAATCGATTTTTTTAGATCCAGATAATTGGAGAGCCAACAAGTCATTTCAAGAGGAAAGAAAAAAGTTCAACAATTACAAGTGGTAAATGATGTGGCAGAACGAGGTGTGGCTTTGGCTAATACTTATATTAATGTCACAACTTCTGAATTAAAGATAAAAATGGGTATAACTCAGGAACGGTAAGAACAAGTTTAAAAATTATTTTATCATATTAATTAGAATTAATTTGTCTTTTTTTTCGTCTTCATTTAAACTTAAAAAGTTGTAATTTTAATTTAGGGTATCTAAACGAGTAAACTCATCACCAAAACTTATAAGTTTTTTACACAGGAATAAAGATTTGGATACTTTTCTTTAACACTGTTTCCTCAGGAGTGCAGAAACCCGTGGTATTAACCAAGTTATGAGCACAGTTAAAAAGAGGCCGAAAACTCCGGTTTTTTTTTTATGAAAACTCCATTTGCGCGACCTCTAAACCTATTCCGAAAATTCTTAAAAAAAACCAAAAATACTTTACCCTATAAGCTTTTAAATTTTGATTGAGTACCTATGAAAATCAGAAAGATTTTTTTTGGGACACCCTAATATGTATGTACATATGTACTTCTAAAGTACACTGTAAGCTGTGCTATATAATAATAACCAAAAATTAAACTAACCTTGTATCCATAGATTCATCTATAGTCTGCTGTGTTGCTTGTAATTTCCATTGAATATCAATTGGATTGTCACCTTGAACGTTGCATTGTATGTGAACTTGTTTGCCCTTAGCAACAGAGATTTGTTTCGATTTCGTTTGAAAATGAGCGGGAACTTTAAATAGAAAATAAGAAAAATGATTAATTAAATAAAATTACTAATATCAGTTAATATTCAGCATCATTTACAATGCTAGCAAGTTTGTTATTTTTATATTAAAACTCACAGAGCAATATGTAAAAGGATTAAAATGATAAAGTGGACACGAGAAATATCCTAAATAGCTGTTAGTATTGTAAATATTGCTATGGTAATATTTAATACAAAATTTTCCTAGTTACAAAAATACTCACCATTAACTTTTACAAATATCACCTTACTCACTCCCGAACCAATGCTATTTTTGGCCTCACACAGAAAATGACCCTGAGATTCTTTGCTGATTTTCTTAAAGTGTATGGTGCCGTTGGCAAAGGATTGTACGGTGGGTTCGTAGATGAAATCTTTGTATTCGCCGGGCATGGGACCAATGGCTTTTTTCCAGGTTATCGTTGGTTTCGGATAACCCGATGATTGGCAGTGTAGGAAAACATCATCGCCAGCCTGGGCGCTGGCATCTTTGGGCTCCAATATCCATTTTGGTGGTACATTAACCGACAACGGCACCATGAAACGTTCGGTGCCGGCTACATTCTGGGCAATGCAAGTGTAATTGCCCGAATGTTCGGATGTAATATGTTCGATAACTAAGCTGGCGGAGTATTCATCCAGGCGTCGTATGACCTCATTGCTTTGAAAGGGATTTTGTAACAGATTTTATATAATTGTGTAACATTTCTGTGTTTTTTTATTTTATTTTTTTACTTACCCAGTACCAATTAATGGCTTGCCATTACGTTCCCACCTAAAGCTGACCGGTAAATCTCCTTCTAATATTTGACATGATATGGCTGCTCGCATGCCCTCTCGTAGCATATTGGTCATGGCCTGTATGGGCATGATTTTTGGCGGCACTGCAAGGAGTTGTAATTGAAAATGAAAAAATTAAATGAAAAACCATACAATACGTGCGTCATTAGTGTTTTGTGGGGCAAACAGTTGAATGGAAATGTATCGTATCATTGTACAAATAAATGGTAGTTTAGTGGCAGCCACTAAAAACTCATTATAATCATGGTATGCTACTTGCAGCAGCCAATGTTGCAAGTAGGGTTTGCCGTAAGCTAGCTTTTAATATTAAGATGAAATGTAAATTTCTGTCATTAGCTTAAAATTTGTAACACATTTTAGATTTGTAGTAAAGTTTTTTTTTGTAACCACCATCAAAAAGATAGGGAGTATATTGAGTTTGTCATTCCGTTTGTCATTTCCGAAATAATGGTTGTAGAACCAAAAAGTCTAAGATTTAGCTATGTCCGTCCGCCCATCTAATTAAATTTTTACCAAACATTCTTTGATCCACCGAAATGTTTGGTATTAAAAATGGGCATAATCGGTCTAGTAAGATCCGAGTTATAGATCAAAGTTTCAGACTACCTCGATGTTTTCAGATATTTTTTGCTTTTTCTTCAAATATAATGCAGATAATATCCTGAAATTTTGCACACTTTATTTATATTATAGAAGGACAAGTCATGTTGAAAATGGCCGGAATCGGTTCACGATTTCTCATATACTCCATACAAATGTCTTCCCGGAATATGGCTTTATGGGACATAAATGTCTATAGAAAAGCCGTATTTAAACAAAATTCTGCAATAATAAGTTTCATGCAAAGTGAAATCTTAAAACAATATTTTGTTTGCATCGGTCCATAATTTTGACATAGCCCCATACAAAGACCACTTCCGAAAATAACTTAAATGAACATAAAGCTTTTGTAAAATGAGTATCAAGTTGAAATTCGACAAGCATAATCAAAATATACATTTAAATCGTCGTATCAAATTTCATTATGATCGGTCCATATTTTACCGTAGCCTCCTTATAAAGTCTACTTCCGGAAATCACTTAAATGCGCATAAATATCTTATAAATTTGGTGGTGGGTATATAAGATTCGGCACAGCCGAATATAAACTCTTACTTGTTATTTTGATTATATTTAAAGCGGTAATTATTAGCAAAGGGATCTTCGATATCGTAAATTTTTATCATATTCAGAAAATGCACCCTTTAAAATCCTTTACACATTTTCATATTTATTCTTTTAAATTTAAATTTTTAATAATTTCAAAATGTTATCAGGATGTTTTTTAACAATACTATAAACACTGTAATTATTTATTTGATTGCGTCAATAATAATATGTTAAAGTTACGTTTCACAATAATCCTATACATGATTGTAACAAATATACTTATAGTTTATGAACATCATGTACATGATGAAGGTAGGAACGGGACATTATACGATATATGATAGGGGTAAGAGGGGGAATGGACAGTGGCTATGAACGGAATGGGAATGGGCGACTTAAGTGGAATGAACGGTATTGGAATGGGTGTATATAAGACTTGTAACAGACTGACAGAAGGGCATTCATTTCATTGACGATGAGTTGTTAGTAAAGAGTTGAACGGTGTTGATCGCGCAGTAAAGTTCTATTCAATTAATTGATTTTGGTTTAAGTTTCAAAGTGTGTAAATAAATGTTAATACTACATATTATAATGTTGATTGCTGTGTTTCATTTTATGGTAAAGAGTGAGGTGGTCAAAAATGTACATAAATATGTTCCTCTTAGATGATGGTTGTCATACTGTTGCAATAATTGCGGTGATCATGTACAATTACATATATTTTTTATGGCGTATAAAATCCGGGTTTTAAATAAAAAACGATACAAAGCCAAAAATGTTTAAAACATTATAAGCTCGCCAATTTAAGTTATAAAAATTTAAGTTTATAATCCTAGAAAGTTTTCCAGTTTCCAACTTCCTCAAGAACTGCCCACCCTATTTCCCAACATTTCAAATAGCCAACAATAAGAAGAAGTTGATTATTTGCTTTAGTTTGGTATCAGATTGCAATTGTTGTAACAATAAAAATTGCAAACAGCATTCAACAATAATATGCTCATGGTGAAGATAATGACGTTAATCACAATGTTTATAATGATTGTGTTGCTGATGAAGGAAACGATGCCAATAGTTGATGATGATTACTATGGTGCTGGTGTTTATACTCATTAGTTGCAGAAATTACTTTTGTTCTGGCTGCTGATGAGGTTTTGATTGTGTAGATGCAAAATATTTACACAAGTTTTTTTGTTTTTGTTTTTGCGCACAACAAGTCATTGACCATTCAAGAGGGAGTTTGGAGTGTTGCAGCTAAAGTTAAGTTATTACCAAAGCAATCAATTTCAAAAATTTATAGAATTTCGTAGAAATATTTATAAAAATCTTAGCTTTTAAGCAATTTAATTGACAATTTAATATATTTATCATAATTTCTTTAAAACTTTGCTGACTAACACAATATATTTACATACTATATATACTAAAGCTTGAAAAAAGAAATCGATTTGAACAATAATGAAAAAATTGAAAAGAACAATAGCAACACTTACCCAGGACTTGTATTTCAACATTGCGTCTTGAAGTCTGTTTTTGTTTATTTTGTGCCATGCATGTATAAGTGCCGGCATCCTCTAATCTTTGCAATTGTTCTATGATTAAAGTGCCATTGTTGTAAGCTCGTTGTCGACGATTTATGGGCAAAGTTTGGCCATCTAAATTAAACAATAAAATGAAGAAAGCATGAAAAAACTCGTTTTTATATTTTTTAATTTTGAAACAAAAGTATGTATGTATGTATATGTATATTATATTGTTTTTAGAAAATATTTAGATTGGAATTTATGAGAATTAAGAATACGAGTTATAATTTTTTTTTGTGTAATTTGCTGGCAGTCATATTTTATGGTTTAAAGATTTATATACCTATTGTTAAACAGTTAATTTTAAAAGATTTTTAAAAATTTCGAGAAATTTTAAATTTTAAAAATCTTACAAAAAATATATTTTGTTATGGGGCGTATACGTGATATTCAATTCAATGTGTTTAGAAAAAAACAAAATGGATTTTAAGCGTCGTTTTATAACTGTGCATGAGACATGGATCTACCACTATACTCCAGAGACAAAAGAACAATCCAAGCAATGGACTAAAACTGGAGGAAGTGCCTTAAAGAAGACAAAAACAATTCAATCGGCTGGCAAGGTTATGTCGACGGTTTTTTGGGACTTCAAAGGTATTTTATTGAATTACTATCTGCAAAATAAATTCAGAGTACTATGGCAACATTTTGGGTTAATTAAATGTAAAAATTCAGGAAAAACATCCCGGCTCATCAAGATAAAACACTAAAGTGTTTTAACAATGCACTGTGGGTAAAAAGTAGGATTTTTTTTGGCACAAAGTCAATTTTGTTTGAATTCATACTTTGAAATTTAACCTTTCTTGCTGGCATGCTTTTAAAGTCAGCTGATTAAATATCACTTTGTTTTGGTACAACTGGCGGTAAACATCAGTTGAGTTCGAGTGCTTGTGAAAGTTGCAGTTGAATAAAATTAAAAAGTGTTTCTATGGAAAATACTAGTGGAGGTATGTAAAATTTTTACCTGCTACCAATTTGGTCATTATTATGTGCTGTTGTCCAATTGTGCAATGTTTTATTTATGTATATTATTAGATTGAACATAACATTTTTATTTGTGTTTCGTGGATTATAATTTTTGAAGAGCAAACCAGTGCAAAAACTTGCAAATGGCAACTTATTAATTAAATTGTGTAGATTAATGAATAACTAAACATTATTTCTCCAATTTGCTCCATTTAAAAATAATCGCTTTTTAAGGTAAAACCTAGGTGAATGTCGGCCAGATCGGCTATATAGCAGCTATATGAAATAGTGTACCAAATCATATGAAACTTGGTAGGTCATCGTGGGAGCATAAAAAATGTACACAAACCAAATTTCAATTCAATAGCTTTAAAATTAGAGTTTATGCCAAAATAAACGAAAAAAAACCATAGTGCAATGGTTAAAATCAACGACTTAAAGTACGAGTTGCTTGACCACCACCCTAATTCCCCTGATTTAGCTACCAGTGACTTTTACCTGTTCCCAAATCTAAAAAAATTCTTAGCTGGCAGGCGTTTTACCTCAATTGAAGGCGCAATTACAGTTGTAAACTACTAGGGTCTTGAGGAAAAGTATTTTAATCAAGGGACAGTATTACTGGATAAGCATTGGACTAAGTGTATTAAAGTTTCAGGAGATTATATTGAAAAATAAAAATGTTTTTGAAAAACTAACTATTTTCTTTCTGGGCTAGGCTAAGAAGTTTCCGAAGCGCCCTCGTATTTATAATGCATTTTTAACATATAACGAGGTTTATAATTATTTTCTGTTTTCAAAACTGATATGTTCTCAAAGTCGGGATAGTGATTCAAATCGAATATCTAATAACACTAATTGTTAGTTTATTATATGGTTTTGTGTTAAGTAATAAATTGTTTATAGATTTTCCTACCTCTTTCCCAGTGTATTTTATCGATGGGATAGCCGGCCACTGGGCATTTGACAATTAAATCATGACCCGAAATACCGGTGATTTTAGGCATTTCACGTATATGAGGCAAACCATAAATATTAACCTTGGCATTATGGGAAACTCTGCAAAAAAAAAAACAAAGAATAATTGTTAAAACTCAATTAATTGATTCTAAAATATGTGTCTGTTTTTCTGATGCATGATTAATTGTTAAACACTATTTTCTTCTTTATAAAGACGACTTTTCAAATCATTAATAAAGCAAATTAATTTGTTATACCTTTAATTAGTTTGCTTTAATTTCAATACGTATTTAGCAATAAATCAAATTTTGTTTTTGTTATAAATTTAATAAAAACAATTCTTTTGTTTAATCAATGGTTTACATATAAAAAATAAATTCAAATTAATCAGCCAATCAAACTAATTTGATATAAATTATTTTTAACAAATAATAAATTCATGAAATATTGCAAATATTTAACGAAAATTTTTGCTTTATTAAAACAAAAGAGAAATATCTATGTTGTGACATTTAACTTAAAAATGTTACAATTTATATTTAATATACGTACATATGTATGTATACATACTCGTATGTAAAATCATAAAAACTTTTCAAACTCATTTCTATAAATGATGGCAATTTGTATTTTTGTAAAGCTAAACAAAACTTATAAATATGCAATTGAATGCATATTTTATTAAATAACAATACCTATGCATTTCGAATTTATTGCTGTTTTATATTTATTTCTTTTTGCTACAAACTATTAAATATTTATAAAATCTTTTAAATGTTTATAACATGAATTACCTATTCATAGATACTCTTACATACTCATATAAAAATTTACAGTTTAATACCTTTCATTTGATGTGTAGAGTGGTTAAAATTGCTCATTTTTCAACCAGAATGGAACAGAAGCCTTTTTTTTAAAATTTTTAATTTTTTCTTTGATTTGTTTTTTAAACACAGCTTCAGTTATTTTGTTACAATTTTATTTTATGAATAATCTTTTCTTTTACCACAATATCTAAAACATGCTAAAAACTTTTGATTTTAAAAATATTTGCAGCAAAAAACTCTTTGGCACAATTTTAGGTGAATATCGTTTAAGATTTATATTGTTTTTACTGCATTTAACTTACTTGCCAATGGCATTCTGTGCTGTACAGGTGTATTCTCCACCATCTTCTTCCTTGACATTTGTGACATTGACATGACTAATGACATCATCATGTATCGTTACATATTGGCCAACTAAGAAACGTGAATTATCTGGTATCTAAAACAAAGTAAGCAAATAAAAAAGTAAATAGTTAAAGCAGGTTTTTGAATTTAAGTTCTTTTTTATACTGATGTGAGCTTCAAAATAAAGTCAAGATACACAATTTGTTAAAAGAAAAGCTTAATTATATTAATATAAACAATATTATATTAGAAAATTATATTGCATTTTTGTATACACCAATACCTCGCTTGGCGTCGTTTCTTTTTGCATTTTTTTTTCGCAGTTGCGTCGCTGCTTAATTAGTACTAATTTTTACTGTACGTCGTAGATTTTCGAGGTTGCGTTGTTTTGAGTTCGCGTCTTTAATTTTTTTTCTTGAAATGTTTGCAAAATCTTCAACATCATTAAATGCTAAAACCATGACCTCGTCATGGAGTGCTGCGATGATCAAAATGGAGTCCTTGCTTTATATTTTGATTGAAAATCAAGATGAAATAGAGTGCTTTAGCGTATTTAGTGAGCGCATTTGATCATTAAGCATGAGTTGGTATTTGTGGCCTGGGTTCGATTCTCAGCGGCTGCCACTCAAAACAATATCAGTTTCTGATAATTATTAGTTTTCTTTCTATCCATCATAACTAATATTTATCACAGCGCCCTCCTTCGGTGGTATAGCATTTAAACGCCACCGAAGTAAAATAATTAAATAAAGGCTATAAGATCGAGCTTTAAATATAATGCGCCTACTCACCACCAGAGGCGCTGCAATACTGTACTATTAACAAATATAACGCGCAATTACAGTGTTGTCTTATAGACAAGTATACCAAAAACATAAATTTTTGCCTGGTGCAAAACGTCTTACAAATCCTGAAGTAAGAGATAAAATAAGAGAAGTAAGAACAAACCCAACATCTAGGGCTGTAAAAATAGCTGAACGAAAACTTCTGGAAAACCTATAAGAGCGAGTATGATTAGAAAAGTTTTGCCTCAAAATGGCTTACACGGTAGAGTGCTACTTAAGAAGCCCTTTATATCAAAGAACAACTAAACCAAATTTTTGAACTTCCTGAAGCCTGAAGTAAGAGCTGCAGATAATTTAATTTATTAAACATTTTTTTTAGCTCTAACCAGTGGTGCATTCAATAATAATTAGTTTTATGGTAACCAATAAATTTATTTATTACATCAATTAAGAGTAAAACATATTGGAATGATCTTCTACTCTCTACTGAATTCAAAGAAAGAGTAAATTTATATAAATTTTCGTTGAACTCTTTCCAAATGATTTATATGTATGATCACACAGAGAAAAGATATAGTTGCGCATGTTTACCACAATCATGTCAACATTTTTACAAGTTTTTCAATAATATTATGGTCACTGTAATTATTTTTATGATTGCGGTAACCATAATATGGTTAAGTTGCGATTCAGATAATTACTACAATCATATATATGATTGTAGTAACTATGTTTATATTTGTTGCAATCATGTTTATTATGAATCCATTTATCATAATTTCTTTCTCTTTGATTATGGTAGATAACAACACAATATGGTATAATTTTTCATCATAAAACTGATTACCACAAACATTACGTAATTGCTATAATCATATATATCTTTGATATAATCATGTAAATGAAAACTTAACCATATTTTGGTTTCAGAAATTATATACATAATTACAGTGACCATAATATATTAAACAAATTTTTAAAAATGTTATAATAGTTGTGGTAAACATGCACAACTATATTTTGATATAACAGGGGTTCCATATAATTGTAGCATATTCAAAAACGGCTCTAACAAACGAGAAGTATAAAATTTTGCGTTTAAATTGATTAACAAATTCAATACTATTTCTTTTAACAAAAGCCGAGAGAGAAAATGATTTAGGAATAATATAAGTTAGATGACTAATGAAAGTTAATTTACTATCAAATATAACTTCTAAATCCATAATATCATAAACTTCATGTAGCAAATTGAATGTATGGAATATTTAAAAAGAGCAGTGTGTCTTACTGTATGAAAACGAAGATAAAAACATGTATCAATATTAAGTAGTAATTTATTACGATCCGACCCTGAAACTAAATTATCTAGATATTTTTGACAACATCTAACACGATAAAATATCTGTACATCAACAGCATAAAGTAAAAATTTACAATTATCAAAGCAAGAAGAAATATCCTTTATGTAAATGCAAAAAAGTAAGGTAAGTAAAGTAACATTGCCTTGAGGCACACCTGAAGTACACGCAGAAAAAAAAATAGTTGTGCATGTTAACTATTTAAACATTTTTAAAAAGTTTTTTTAAAGTATTATGATCACTGTAATTATTTGTATGATTTCTACAACCATAATATGGTTAAGTTACAATTCATATGCCTATAGCAATTATATATATGATTATAGCAATTATGTAATGTTTGTGGTAATCAGTTTTATGATGAAAAATTATACCATATTATGTTGTTCTCTAACATAATAAAAGAGCAATGAATTATGATAAATAGATTCATCATAAACATGATTCCAATAAATATATACAGAGTAATCATCTGAATCGTAACTTAACCATATTATGGTTACCGCTATCATATAGATAATTACAGTTACCATAACATTGCTGAAAATTTTGTTCAAGTGTTGACATTGTTGTTGTAAACATGTAAAACTATATTTTTTCTCTGTGTGTAGCAACATACACAATCACTGTACTACATATAAATCTCTTAAAAATATTGTTATCAGTTTGAAATTCGTTATATACTCGTATTATCCTCATATACAGACATCGCCGTACCAAATTTTTTGAAGATCGGCCCATAATTGGGAATAGCTACCATATAAATCTATTTTTGACACACATCCAAAATCCCAATATTGTACCAAAAGGTTTGCAGTTTCAGCAATTCTCATTATATTTTGGTGGAGGGTATTTAAGATTCTGCACACTCAAATAAAGCATTCTAACTTATTTAAATTTTACTTACCGGAAATCCGTCCAAAGTCCACGTAAATTGTGGCAATGGATTGCCCGTGGCCACACATTTCAGCGAAACTGTTGGCCCTGGCTGTAAAGTTTGTTCAGAAAACCAATAAAGTAGTTCCGGTGAAGCATCTGCAAAACAAAACATAACAAAACAAAGAGAAAGCTAAATTTAAATTTAATCACACATTTACTAAAATAAATAACTTGTTTAAAATTTAATCCTAAAAAGTATTAAGGAAGGTATGTAGTACAAGCATACTCGTATATACGATACTATCTAAAAAATTCGAAAACAAGCTTTAATTTTAATTAGTTTGCCAATATTTAAAGTTATTTAAGATTTATTTTTGACATAATTGCAAACATTGTCTTTAACATAAAGCCAAAACATATTAAAATTTTAAATTGTCTACAATGTATACAAACAAAAACAAACTGCAAATAAAATGTGAATATTTATAAGGCCCCTCCTGTGTTCAATGTCTAAATCAACAATTTTTGTGTTTTTTTTTTCAAAATTCCCTCAAGCATGTTGCTTTCCAAAATATTTGATTATTGCTGCTATTGAATACATAAATCAAACTAAACCATTGTATTTTTCTTTTTGCATTTTTATTGCTGTAATAAAGGAAAAAAAATCAAACATAAAATCAATTTCCGCTTGTAAATTTTTCATCTCCTTTCAGAGAAAATCGAATAAGTAAAAAAAGAAGCTGAAGGAAAAAATAACGCATGTGGCTTAACCTCAAACTGTGGATGATTGACAATTAAATTACATACATACATGTATAAACATAATGTAACTACATATATTAAATGTGTAAAAGAAATTATTATAAATTTACAGAATTTATTAAATATGGCAAAAAAAAAAAAAATTAAATAAATAGAAAATGTTTGTGATTGTCTGTAATCGATGAACCAAATCCTTTAAAACGTTTGAATTATTTGAAAACTCAAAATAGTTTTTATGAGACATTTTACTGAATTTCGCTTAAGTTATTTGGAAGATCTGACTTTATACAGTGACCTGACAAAAGCCAAGAGAGTCCTGGTCTTTTCCCATACCAGAAAGAGTCAGTCAGCGCAATTTGTACATTCAACAAGTGTAATCGTGTACCATTTTCCATTATTTTAATAAAATTTTAGCGCTCTTTTTACTTGTTATTTTTTTTCTATCTTTAATGTTATACCCTGTACCACCTTTGTGAGTGATGAATAAGGGTATATATACATAAGTTTGTCATTCCGTGCATAACACTGAGAAATATTCATCTGTGACCCAACAGAGTATATATATTCTTGATCCTTATGAAGTTCCGTCTGTCTGTCTGTCTGTGTAACACACTCTCACGTCCAAAAGACATAACCCAAATCAACAAAAACCCGTTTATAATTCGCCTAAGCAGTTTGGTATTGAAAAGCAGCAAAATCGGTAGAGTAGAAACAGAGTTATGGACCAAAATGTGAGACAACCTCCATAAAAATTTGATATTTTGAAACATTTTTCTTCAATATATTTATAAAAAATTTTGAGAATATCAGTCCATATTTGACTATATCCCCCATATATGGTCCACTTGCAAAATCCACGTTAATGTTAAAGCTTGATTTTATAGCCTTTATTTGAATTATTTTACTTCGGTGGCGTTTGAATGATATACCACCGAAGGAGGGCGCTGTGATAAATATTAGTTATGATGGATAGAAAGAAAACTAATAATTATCAGAAACTGCCGGGAATCGAACCCAGGCCACAAATACCAACTCATGCTTAATGATATAATGCACTAACCAATTACGCTACAGCACCCTCAAGTTCTTCAGTTATGTTACTCAAAAAAAATTATATCTCGAAAACTAGAGCTGATCCAAAAAAAGTGAGTTAAAAGAATTAGAGCCCTATATAAGATGTATAAAACTTGACTAAAAAACCTTATCATTTGTCATGTTGGGCTGTGTAATTAAAAATTGTTATTATCGAGGTAAAATTTAACACAAGAAATATTTGTATATACAGCAGTCAAGCCGCAAAATTTTTGGATGATCGGTATCTGGAAAACTGTTTTTACACATAAACTGGCTTTAGGGTATTATAAGATCGGGCTTAACCGACTGTACTTTCTCACTTGTGTTTTTGTAATTTATTACATTATAAAATAAAGTAATCAGCCTGGCCAGCAGCATATTTATGTACGTTAAAGGTACGGTCACACTTGGCAAATATTTACTCAAAAAACCGGAACCACTAGTTTTAACACAAGGTTGTTTGACGTTGTTTACTGTTACAAAAGTTTCGCAAGATTAAACATAATCAAATAAAATAAAACTAAATATTTGTTGTGTTTTGTTCTAAATAAACGAAGTTGTTTTTAATAAATAAACGAATTCAAATATATTTTATTGAGTGGTTACGTCTTTTTCGGCAAATATTTGCAAAGTGTGACCGTACTTTAAGTTTTACAATATTTTTTCATGTAAATACACAAACAGTGTTGAAAAAAATTATAAGAAAAGCTTCTTTAATTTCCATTATGCCAAAAAGAAGAACTTAAAATGATCTTATGATGAGTCTATAAGATCAACAGTAATTGGCAGTAAGAACTAAAGCTTTTAAATCATTTCTTTAACGCATTATTAAAAATTAAAAAGCTGTTGTTATTATTTTGTTCACAACTGTACATATATACATACATATGTTTTTGTATCTGTATTTAATTAACATTTATTTAGGTAGCAAAAACTTATATGCAGCTGTATCTATCAAAATAAATATATTATGATTAGTAAATTTTATTTTGTCTCTTAAAAGTCAATTTAGTAAATTGAAAAATAATCAAATTAGATATTGGTTTTCACACCTACATAAACAGGCAAATGTATGTATGTGTAAGCACATATAGGTACTTGTGTGTGGGTGTAGCTGTGCGTAGTTGTGGTAGCGGTTAAATACTATAAATTGGGTAAATTTGGGAGCGTATGTGCACTTTATTATATTTTCCAATGGGTGACATCAATTTTAAACATAAATTTGATGTGTTTCCTGTGCGTGTGGTTTCATATATGGTATTAAACCATAAAATCAACAATTTGCAAATGTACTAAATAATCAAAATATACAGACACACATACATACATTGATATGTTTATATATACATATATATGTATATACATATGAATGTGGTACATACATATGTATGTATTTATTTGAATTGTGTTTTTAATGATGGTTTTTAATAGTCTCTTAAATAAACAATATTTATAAACGTTTTTTTTTATTGTTGTTATGATAATAATGGCATGAGAATAAGATATTACTGGCATATAATTTAAGAATTGAAAAAAAGTCACAGAACAAAAAGATTTAATAACACAAAAAATGAAGTTTGTAGGTGTATTAGGGCTGAAAAACCAGTGTTTCATAATTACATTTAATTGTTACATTTACATAAAATCATAAAACAATAATTAAATAAGCATGATTTTTTAATTTTAGTTTATTGGGTGTAGATATTAAAAATGCAGAATTTTTAGCACGCTTCCACGTGAAAAGAACAGTTCTATTTTTGAGGCCAAGAACGAATCAAGCCAATTTTGGATATTCTGTTCTGAAGTAAAGCGTATCCCAGAGAGAGTGTTCTGTATCGATTAAACCTTTGAAATAAAAGTTGAACCCCGTCCGAGCTGGATATGACTACTCAACCACATCTTTCTAAATAGTTATTTATGTATTAAATACTGATAAAACCATATCGTGATTTTTTGCTTCCTACCTCTTGTCTTACCCCTGGTTGTAATTTTCTGTGAATGTCTGTGAAAATTCTTTATTTTGCACTTCTACACTCCTACATTTTCCTTGTTTTCAAAGCTTTAAAATAATTTATTTTTTAAATACAATGCAGTGCTTGCTAAGACTCTTTTTAAACACGTTTCTGGACTTAAGGAATATGGTTTTAATTACTGGTTGCAATAAAATTCAATAATGTTTTAAATGCAAAACTGAAAATATCTTTCTTAGCATTTTCGATAAAATTTATATATATTTGTATTTATATATATTATATTTGATTTGTACTAATGTTTGCAACACCCAAAACTACTAGTCCAACACCCTCTTTAAATTATACCGATAGCCCCCATACAAATGCCCTTCAGAAATAGGGGTTCATTATCGTTTATAAATATTTGATTTATGCACCTATCCTAACAAATTTTTCCAGAAATAAGTTGTACATGAAGCCTAAACTCATGCAGATCGGTCCGTAATTGACCATAGGTCCCATATAAGGCCCGCGGACGAAAATCACTTTAAAGAGCATAACTCACTTACAAATTTTGGTATCCAAATCATATTGAACATAAGACAATTTAATCATACTCTTTTATATACTCTGTTTCTTAACTTGTTGTGAATATGGAAAAATGTTCTTTTAATTTCATAAATTGTTAACTTGTCTGTAAATTCCTGTAAAAATCGGTAATTACATCAATTATTAATGGTCAAAAATAGATAAAATTTCAAAATATTTAACATAAATTAAGTTGGTCGTGAAATTGTCTTTCAAACAATATATTAAAATATTAATAAAATTTGCAGAAAAAGTTAATAGAAAACACAGATTTAGGATATGCTAGTCCTATAACCAGTGTAGTTTTTGCATTTATTATTATGTTTAGGTGGAGGGTATTAAAGATTCGGCACAGCCGAATATAGCACTCTAACTTGTTTTTGTTCTTATATTGTCTTATTAATTTATAAATTAGCTAAACTGGGGAATTTTTTTTATATTTTAAGCATTTTTTTGTAAAGATCTACAGCCTATTTGAAAATTCTGTATAAAAATCGATTTTTGGTGGTATGATCACAGTAAATCCTTTTTTTCAATTTAGAAGATTCTAATTTCAATAAAAAGAAGTTTTAAATTTAGACCACTATTGCAGAATCTAAAATTCCATATAAAAAATTGGCTTTTAGTGAGAAATATAAGTGATCACAGATTATCCTTTCAATTTAGATTTAGAAGGATCTCAATTAAATTAATTGTTTTATTTATACTACTATTGAAGGATCTGGAGCCTGTTAGAAAATTTCATTAAAAAAATCAAATTTTGATGAGAGATATAGATGATCACAAATTATGCTTATTTTCCAATTTAGACCATTATTAAATGATTTAAAATCGGGCCATACTACATACTTCACTTTAAATGACAAAAACTATTTTCTATCTTAAGCTGTTATTATATTTATAAAAATATATATTTATATTATTTTATTAATTTTTGTTTGAATATTGTTCAACTTACCACCTAATTGTAGTTCAGCCGTTGATTGTATTTGTTCCCATTCATTGGATACAAAGCATTGATACATGCCGGGATCATCTTTTTGTACCTTTTTAATAATAAGGCGAGGTGGATCAGATAAGATCTAATGAAAATTGACAAAAACAAAACACATAAAAAATATTAAATAAATAATTAACTAATACAAAAAAAAATGTTCTGAAAAAATAAAAAATAATACTTTTTCTTTGAAGCAGGTAATAATACACAAAAAAGAAAATAAAGCATTCTTTGTTATACTGTATGGAGTTAATCTATTTGTCAATAGAGAATTTCATTTAAAGATATCCTTTAATATATATTAAGTTTTAACCACTACCCCTCTAATAAATCCATTTAAACCCATAGTATGCCAAATATACTTTCATACATTTGTTGAATTTGTTATTAATATGAATGTACATTTTACTTGAAATATATGTATGAATGTATGTTAAAATTTTACCTCAACACGATTGTCTCTTAGTATGGGTTTACCATCATGTAACCAATTTACATCATGCACCGGATGTCCGGTTACAATACATTGAAATTGTGCATCTTTATCAACATCTACTGTTTGTACTTGTGGCTGAAGATGGGCTGTTAAAGGCGCTGCAAATTGTTTAAAAGAACAGAAAAATACAAAAAAAAAAAAACATATTAAAATACAATTTAATTACAAGAACATAGTAAGTGTTGTATGAATGATGCCAAAAGTAGGAGAACAACTTTTGGCCAGATGACAATGATAAATTATTTAAAATGAAAAGAACATTGCAAAGCTGTCATTAAATATGTATGTACATGTTTTTCTTTTGTTAAGAGTGTAAAATGTTTAGTTCAGGTTGTGAGATTTTTTTTTGGGAAAATAACCATTAAATTTCAATTTTACTGTTTAGAAAAATGGTCAGAATCGATTTTTGGTGGGAATAAAAGAGGTTATACTCGTTTTCGACTCAAAACACTATTAAAGCTTATTTCAAAATTCCCTACAAAAAAAAAGAAAAGATTTTTCGTGAGAAATATTATTGATCACAGATTAACTTTCTTCTTGAATTAAGAATATTTTTAAAGGAAATAAAGTCTATTTTAAAATTTTATATACAAAGTTGATTTGTGCTGCAAAACAGAGTGATCACAGATTATGTTTCTTTTTATGTTACTTTTTGTATTTGGAAAGAAGATTTTGTTAAATTTGGTATTAAGAGTTTTTGTTATTTGTGCTTCCCGTACCTTAGGATTTTTCTTTATTTTTCTCACAGCATATCTTTTTTCACTGAGCGTTTACGCAACTTGGCTTGTTTGTAATAATTTTCGTTTTTTTTTGTATTTGTCAACAATTTGTTTAACCCTCTAATGCTTAACCATGCCATAAGGCACTCATCACAAAAAAAAGTGACAATGGTGACAAATGTAACTGCCTTTTTTTATTCCAAAAGCTTATTAAACAGTCGCTAGTAAACGTACTAAAATATTTTGAAAGACTTTGGAAGCTTTTGAAAGCTCAATTCTGTATATTTTGCTACACTTTTTTCTAACTAATTGTAGTTGCAAACAAATAATTAGGGAGTTTTTACATATCGTTATAAAACGTCAGTTAAAGTGATTTCAGGAATCTAGATGACGACCATATTTTTTTTACATAAAAAATAAACATCTAAATATTTTATTGGTTAGTGGCTTAATTTGTGTAAAAAAGGTAAGTTTTGCTTTGAAGCATTGGTTTTTTTTAATGTGTGCCGTAAGCCATTGCGTGAAAAAGTTCACGACCTCAGTTTCTTCCCTCTAATGCTTAACCATCATTATCATTAATCATTGCCCTCTCTGGCTAAATAGGGAAATGGTCAAAAATGGTGCAACCATGGCAAAAAGTGTCCGACGCAGTGTTTTTGTTCGAAATACAAAATTCAATTATGCTCCTTAAACAACAAAATATGTTTTTTTTGGATTATCATAATTACAAAAAATTTATTTTGTTCACTTATTTGCAACTAGAAATCAACAAAATATACCTTCTTAGAAATTACTACATTTTAATCAATAAAAGCCAAAGAGTGTCTTGAGGCACTCATTAACCTTTTTCCACCTATCTAGTAAATCATAAATTATACTTACTTGGAAAACGTTTTTTTTGAAATCAAATAACTAAATTTATTATAATAAAGTTATTTAAAAGCTTTTTGGTCTTTATTTTAGAAACTGGCATTAGAGAGTAAAATAAAGTTTTTTGACTATTTCAACAACTTTACGGAATGAGTTGTTCAATTTTCGCAAATTTATTATTATTTTACGTTCTGATTTCTTGATGTCTGTTATCTTTGGTGACATTTTTAATTTTTTTTTTGATTTATTAACTATTTTGGCAAAAATGATTTGAAATTTTTTGCTATAGCTTGTTGTTGCAAAATATTTCGTTATTTGTTTTCAAATAAAAGCTTGTCAGTAATGAGCACTCACTTTTTGAAGTAAAAATTTATGACTATATTTTTGAGATGTTTGTGTCACATTTACACAACAAATTTTTATTTGGTGGTTGCAATAAGTTTACCACAGGCATTGAGAATATACATCACAAGGGATTTTAATTACCAGAAAGAGCATCTTGAAAAATATAAGGTGAGAACATACTTTCTGAATCAACTGTATTATATTATATGTTGTTTTTTTTTAACATTAATCTCTATGGCTCAATAATTTGTTTTTTTACATATATTTTCCTTGAAAGATATTTATACAAATTTTGTTGTGCTGGTTGGATGTTTGCTATAAAAACCTAAGCGAAGCAGTTTTGTTCGTTTCTTTTTCGAATTTATTTTAATGAAAATTTAATTAAAATATGCAAATAACAATTTCATCTTTAAAATAATGATTACTTAAGTGAAATTGTAGGAAAATGTGTGCGTGTGCATAATGTAAGTTTTGTGTGTGTGTATAGGCTGGTATCCGATGATGAGATAAAGTTATTTTTGGTACAACTGAAAAGGCTAAGTACTGATTTAAAGTGTATCTCTGTTATTATATAAGACACAGTCGATACTATGTTTAACGTTTATGTTAATTTAGTTTTTTCAAGCAAAATTTCTAAAATAGTTGCTTAAAGATGTCCTTATTTTTATTTAACCAACTGTATTATTACTATACTGCTAGTAATATTTCTATATTAGAGCAAAACAAAGTTTTACTTTTAAGAGGACATTTTGTTTGTTCGAGGGCATGTACTTCAAGAGTTTGTGTGTGTAAATTTGTTTTGTAAATTTTAGTGTAATTCCAAAGAAAGCTCACTCACCTGTAACAGTTAATGAGACTTGTATTGTCTCCTCACCGGCCGTGTTATTAACCCAACACAGATATTTACCCGTGTCATCGAGACGTGCCTGTTGACAAGAAAATAATTTTTTTTTGTTTTATATTCAGCTGAAACATTAAAAGTAACAAGGAAGGAAATCTAAACAAATTATGTACATATATACTTTTGGGAGACATTGTGTAAAGTAAGAGGTTTTTGTTTTGAAATAAAAAATTTTAAATTTCTTGTTTAAAATTTCTATAGTAATTAGTGGCAAAAGTTGTGGCATGAAATTAGTAGCTGGGAAATTTAATACAGCGATAGTGCAGAACTCTTTAATTTTAAGACAAAATTAAGTACTAGAAAGTAAATAGCAGACAATTTTCATAACGAATTCAGCACAATATTGCACTTGCTGAATAACTTACTTACAAATGACAAGTACATACCGCCTGCATTACTTAGAAGTAGTCGTATAATGATATATTTTATCAGGTATATGATGGAAATCAAAAACGAAAACGAGTGAGTTTTTAAAGTTCATTTTAAAGTATTTCTAATAAAATTTTTAAAATTTTTGTTTTAAGATTCTCTTTAGTAGCAAATTATCTTTATATTTTGTGGGATAAAACTGTTTCAATGCAGAAATATTACGAAAAAATTAACTTCTAAAACTTACTCGTTTTCGTTTTCGATTTCAATCACATATCTGTTTCATACACTAGAGCCCCGACTTGCGTCGTTAATGCAGATCGGAGAAACGTGGCGCAAACCGAAACTACGCAAATCGAATTACCTTTTTCTATATAAATGCACTCAAATTTAGTTAATTGTGGTATATCTTCGAAACAATAGAACAAATTTGGTATTTTTTATAAAAAACAAGCATGAATAAATTTTTCTTTATTTCATTTACTTCAACAAATGTTTATAATTATTATAGAGAAATAACAAAACAATATTTTGCGAAAACCCAATAAAATTTTAATTAATTTACAGATGTATGTATGTATATTCCTGAAAGGTAGATGCATTAAAAAATTGTATTTTATTTAGCTTACATTGACTTCTCTTTAGATGATAAATCTAAATTAAGAACACTTGTACATACATATATATCCAATTGATTGCATGGTCTTACTGATTTTTTTTTTTTAGCAAAATCTCCTTCTGCGTTTCTGCTTAAAAGATGTGTTAGCCGATCCTTTGCGGCTTTATATACAGGACATGTTTTGTCATTTTTTGACAAGTAAGTTCTTGGTTAACGTTTCCAAAAAAGACCTGTTTTGTCGACATTCAAAATCTGCTTAGCAGAATATCCTCTTTTTTCAATTATGGCTTTTAGCTCAAGCTTAAATATTCTGAATCTGCACTGGCTGACTCTGCTTTTAATGCTACATTATGTAAATTTGGTCGTGTTCTAAAGCGGTTAAACAACCAGTGCTGGCTTCAAAATCACCAGAATTTCCGTTACTACTACATGCAGTATAGAATAGAAAGTAAATAAAAAGAATTTTATTTTTTATTAAGTCCTTGCTCAGTGGCATTCTATGCTTATTTTGATCATGTATCCAAATTGAAGGAAGGGACTCCATCTTAACCAATAAGCGATTTCTTGCTATAGTATCTTGTTTAGATTGGAGTGGTGTAACAATTTCAACTAATTGATTTATTTTATCACTGCTGAAGATTGTTCTTACTGTTAGGTGCTAGTCCAAGAGCTATTTCTATATTAGCAGCCTTTTTCCCGGATTGAAAACATTTTCTTACGTCCAATTTTAATTCCAAACTTATTACTTTTCTGTTACTTTGACTCATTTTTTGTCCTTAAGATATTTTGGCAAATCACACAATAAATTCTTTCATAACCTGAGAGTTGTTCTAAGCAACACATATATATAGCAAAGAAAAGGGAATTCTCCTTATTTCACGCAATTTGAAAACTTTTTACAGGTCGTACAGGTCGGCATTGTGCTCAAGAATACACTACAAATGCTAAAAATAGTAATCCACAATGTTGCAGTAAAAAATTTAACCGTTTTTAGCAAACGCAAATCGAACCGACGCAACTTGAAACTGCAACAACCCAAATCGAATTTTTCCAGTTTCTAAAAAGCGACGCAAATCGAAATGACGCAAATCGATACGTCGCCAGTCGGGGCTCTAGTGTGATACTTTGGCCAAAATCATGAATTTTTAACATCAATAAAAAATTTTCAACAACTTGTAATAAATCGTAATGAATTTTAAATACTAAACAGACCTACATATAAACTCCGCGTATGAGTGATATCAAATTAAATTAAATTATTATCACTCATACGCCTTGACTAATAAATATTTAATATTTAGATTCTCGCATCGATATTTCTTGATAAATTTTTAAGTTCTTCAGTTTCAACAACTTGTTTTAAATACTAGAGTATTGCTTTCGCGAAAGATATTAATTCGATCGAATTTAATTTTAAAATTTTATACGAATTTTATTTTTCGATTCGCTAAGTTTATGAATAAAATTCGTGAAAGAAATTTAAACAGAAGAATGCAAAATCTATTTTTTATGATTTCAAAATAAATTAATCGCGAATTTTATTTTTTTACATAAAGTATGTGAAGAAAAATTAAAATTATTCATACTATATACATATTGTATGTGTGTATACATGTGTGCAATTTAACTGATATGTTTAGAAAAGTGCCCCGATAGACTAGTTCGATTCCTGCCAAAGATTCTGGGTATTTTCTGCAGATAAACCAAAAGCTTTGCAGTTTGTTAATTATTTAAAAAAAAATATATATAAAAAATCACTGTGTATGTAAAAAACAAAATTGTAATACTTTTTCCCAAAAGTTTTTTGAAAGTTGATTCTTACAATTCTTAGTAATGTTTTCATTGACAAATTTGTATAAACATAAAGATATTTTACGAAGTAATAATAATTTCGTCGTCAATAAATGGTAGAAAAAATTTAACATACTTCAATTTTAATGTCAAAAATGGCGATTAGAAGATTCAACAAATCTTCTACTTTGTTTTATGACTTATACGCCACAATAAAACAGCCAACAAAGAAATATGAAGATTATTCGTTTCTTTTAGCCCATAATTCTACACTAATATTTAACTAATCATTTCATATCATATTATTAATGACTATTAGGACTATAACTTTTTAACACTTTTTGCGAATATCAAAAACGGCATAAAATAGTCGAATAGAAAAGTTATTAATAAAAAATATGATTTAATTTTTTGATATAATTTTTTCGGATCGTTAAAAAACTTCACGCCGGTATCGGTTTGAAGTTTGAAAACAACCATTTTTATCTCACGAAAATTTTCAAAAATATACACCAGATATTTCTACGTATTCCTAAACGTATCATATAAATACTATTTTGAAATTTATTCTCTGTTTTAGATTTAAAAAGTTTCCTACGGTTTACAATTCATCGCGGTTCATAATTCGTTACATGTAAAAACCTGAGTACAATAACTTATGTTTAAAGTGATATAAAAATATAAGCCATCATCCGAATTTCATAGTTTGTAGCATCACTAAATGTCTTGATTATGTTCTTTAAAAAAAGTATTTCAAAATACACCATTTCCAGTCAATTATTATTAGGAATTAATAAATAACTCTGTAGAACAAATTTTAGACAAACTAACGAAACACTTGCTGTAAAGAAAATTAAGTGGCCTGATGATATGAAATTCTTATATGATCTCGCAGCCGCACAAAATTAAGTTTAAAACTATACCACCACTAAGCAATGCTCAATGCAATTCAGGGGCAATTCTTGCTATTTTAGATTTTATTGTTTTATTCTTATTTCAAAACTATAATAAACTAAACCAAACTAAACTATATCCAGTTTTTTCCTTCTACTTTGTTTCTTATCTTTATAAATGATCTCTCTCCTATGTCAAACTTCCAATCATTTCTATTCTTTTGCAGATAAAAGCAACATTTGACCCTTTAAAGATTGGAGAAATGAGACAAAACATGAATGACACACTTAACCGGGATCTCATGCGAACAGAGTCGATTTTAACGCACGTAAGACTCAGTCTTGTATATTAATGCACAAACGCACAACAAATCATGTTGCTTCATCTGTTTTTATGGACGGTGAAAATATTAGGGAATTAGACGCTCTTGGTGTTCTAGGTATAAAAATCCAGTGTGATTTCCGCTGGACCAAACACATTTATCAAGTGTCAAAAGAAGAGTTCAAGTGCCTTGGCTTTTTAAAACGGTGTAGAAAAACTTCACTCCATCTGATCTCCTCACTATTTGCACCAGCGAGCAATAAAAGTTGTACAAGATATTTATCCACTGTGTAAATCATCGCGAACATTAAACTTAAAGTTTATTAATACATGAATATTGTATAAATACAAAAAAAAAAAAAAAATAATAAAAAATTTTTCTAAAAAAAATTTCTTGTGGGTTTTAGAAATTTTTACGTGTTTTTTTTTTCGCAAAATCGCTACTCCGTGGTAATATGCCAAAAATTTGGTTATAGCGCTTATGAACATATTCTTTTGTGTTTTTTTGTCTAAAATTATTGATTAATTATATAAAAAGAAATATATAAATAAAAACATATTGCGAAATTTCGATTTAAAATTACTAATGCCACAAACATACAATTACTGATGGACGAAGCAAGAAATGCAAAAATGCAAGTGTCAGGAATCAGGTGGCTGTTACAAACAGACCATTTCATTCTACCAGTATGCGTTTACTGAACAGACCAACAAGACGTATGATTGATATCACATTAAATAGTTAATACTCATACGTCATGATTACATTTGGTTCTCATTTCAATGGTCGTCAAATAAATTGCATTTATTTAATAAATTTGTTAATTATGTATATAAAAATGAAAAAATTAATTAAACAATGGCATTAATATTTTGTTTAAATGTCAACAACTTTAATGTATTGCAGTTATATTTATTTCAACACTCAGTGAAAATCAGCGGGCATTGAAATTCACACAAAAAAATATATTATACTCAAACTCATAGTAAAGTTTCTTTCTCTGTAGCTCAATGTTATTAATTATAAAAAATTAAGAGCAAAACTTTTTAATGACAACACAGTCATTTAAACAACTTCATCAATACTTAGTGATAAGCTGCAATTGCAAATAGCGCCAGCTTTTAATGTCATGAGTTTATTTGCTGTTTTCTATTTTTATTGCTGTGTTTTTCTTATAATTTTTATTTTTTCCATTTAAACACATCATCAATTTAATAAAATCAATAATTTTATAGTATAATTGTCATTAAAACTTATATTAGGTTGCACAACTTTTATGAGATATGAAAATATAAAAAGAAAACTAGTAATTTTCATAATGTCTGTAAATTTTAATAAATATTGATTACAAATTCTACTTGTTTCAATTCAGTTTAAAATTGTACTTTTTGTGGAGAGTTCAGAGTTTTATTCATATAAAAACTGTAATGACAAATTTTGCAGCAAGTCTGTCAACATTAACTAGTATTTAATAAGAGTACCGAAATTATATTGAATTGTTAGTACTACAAATAAGTCTTCATTTAAACGAAGAAATTTTTATTGAAAAGATTGATACAATTTTTCCCTGAAATTTCTTTGGTGTTCACACAGCTCAATATAATTGCTTAAGTTATACTTAATCACAAATACGAATAATAGAATAACACGAATTGCTAGTACAATCAAGTGTGTACTCATTTTATCTTCCCCTCACCCCGATGTCTAAAAGGCAATCAGTTTAGTTTAAAGAATTGCTTCGTGTCACTTAGTTTTGGTGAATATGCAAAAAAATCATAAGAAACAGCGTCATTATATGAAATTGAACTCTATGACTACGTCCCGATTTATACCATGCAATTCTTTAACCTTAGCTGATTTCATTTTAGACATCGTGGTGAGGGGAAGATAAAACGAGTACACACTTGATTGTACTAGCAATTCGTGTTATTCTATTATTCGTATTACATATGTATGTGTATACTCACTGTCAAATAAAAATACGAGCGTTTTCAGCAATAAGAATCTTTTCAATAAAAACTGCTTTGTGTAAATTGAGACTAATAGTACGAGTATGCGTACTATTATCTAGTCTATTGAGACATACATAACTTTAATTTAGCACAGTGATCTCACGGAAGGAAAGTATTTATCACAATCGCTTATAATCATAAATCATTACTCTGATATCACAGAAACTAATTACCTACAATGACTTTAATATGCCAATGATTGTATGGTCTCCCAAGTTAGATAAAATGTAATACCAGTTTTATTACTATGGTATGATATGATCGGATATAGATTTAATAAATAAGTATTTACATATCAGCTACTAAAGAAGTCATTATCAAGGTAATACCAACAGCATGTGGTAGTCATTGAAAAGTATGTTATTTAGTAATTAAAAAACATTGCCATGTTTTTGGTGCTTCGATTTTTAATCGCGATTTTCCAATTAATGTTTGCCTTGACTCTGATATCTAGTTGTAGTTTGCTGCCCTAATACTTGTTCACATTTGTCATATGTACATACCTTACTGATTTTTAGCAATCCAGCTGATACTATCGTAATGCGGTCACTTAATTGTAGTGGCAATAATTGTTCATTCTCTTCCTTAAACCATCTGAAAATATAATAATAAAAATATAAAACAAATAATTAAAATATGTTTTTAAACGAGAGACCGAAAATAGTGTGCAATTTGATTAAACAATTGTCTGAAAATCTGAGAATGCAGTAACGTTGTATGAAAATCACTCAGTTTTTAAATATGTTTTGAGTGGTTTTCATACAAATTTTCCAGACAAACGTTCTATGAAGGTGGATTCACACGTTTTATCGGCACAAAAATTTTGTCCGGAGAAAATTTTTTTACTAAGAGTTCTTTGCAGCACGAGGCACCCATTTCGAACGATGATGTCAACAATATATATCAGTTTTACAAGTGCGGCTTTGGTTTTTAAGTGTCAAGATAAAAATAATAAATTAATTTAAAATATTGCGTCTTTAAAATGAATGAAAACAGAAAGTTGCTGTTGCTGATGGCCATGAATATTTATAAGGCATTATTATTTGTATGAAAAACTGTTTCCTATTGGACACTGAGTTCATTTTTGTCTCTTAAAAAGAGAGACGTAATACTTCATATTAAAAAAAACTTTGTCCGAAAAGTATTTTGTGCTGAACGAATGGGTGAATCCACCTTAAGTTTTACTGAATCAGGCCTTAAAACTTATTTTCAGTTGTACAATACAAAATAACTCACTTTTTGTTTTCAAACTAAATGAATAAACTAATATTTAAAACCAGTTGGGCGCTCTTAAACAGATATTTTTAAAGAGCTGTCGGATTTGATTTACTACAAAAAAAAAACATATAAAATTAAGAGAAATGTATGAAATCTTAATGCTGATGTGTTTCAAATGGTTCATACGCTGGGACAATTTTGACATACTTTCTCGAAAATATCGGCCGGTATCTACACAAATAAATTCTTCAATATTAGCTTCCAGTGCGTCAACCGTTCCATCCCTATAAATCTAAGTAGCTTTAAGCATTAAACACATTAGGCACAGCAGGCTACCGACTACAATATGTAAAAAAGCAAATACACACGTTTATATGAGAATGATTATTTTGACGACAGCAGGCAATACGACTGCAGGTTGTTGTCCATGCTGATTTTTTCGTCGCTGTCAAATTAAACTAAATTCTATTTTTGTTGTTTACAAAACAAAATCAGTGTTGACCATATAACAAAATGTGTAAATCAAATTAGTGCTTAGAAATATTGTTTATTGTAAAATAGAAAAGAAAAATACAAAATTAAAATGTTAACAACTCTTAATGCTAGTTATGCATAACGTGACCATACGTCCCGTTTTGAACGCGACCGTCCCGTTTTCAGCTACTTTGTCCCGTTGTCACCAACAACAACTCGGGGATGCAAAAATGTGCCGTTTTTAGAAATTCGAAAAAAGAAATAATTGATTTGTTCAAAAATGTAAGAACAAATCTTCAAATTCGTCAAAGATAGTTTTTTTAATATATGTACATATGTATGTATGTATGTACAAAGATCTAGAAAAACTTAATTGGGCAAATTTAACAGAATTACCACAGTGGGAAGATGTTCAAAAGGTTCTAGATATATTGATGGAAAAAGAACATATCGATTGCAATAAAAATACGGAAGTATTCGATGAATATTCACTCGTATCTAAATATGTAACATCGCAGAATATTTACAAATGGAATCAAGAAAATATTTCTATGGAAAATCGTTGGGTGAAAGTATTTAAACATTTTAACAGCAATTAACAAAACCATGCAAATTTTTAAATTATATTCATGTTTGCCTGAAACAAATGCGCCAGTTGAACGTGTATTTAGTTTAGTAGAACAAGTTGAGGACCGCATATAAAACTTAATTAAGGGTATCAGTGCTGAAGGCTATGTTAATTGTTAAAGTTAATATTAAAAAATCCTGCCAAGAGTTCCACACATATTTGAAATCGTCACTTTAAATTTTGAATTAAATTTGTACCTCTGAAAAATATAACAATGTATAAACAATTTTTTTTGTAGTGTAACGTAAAATAAATAATGCCATACACTACGGACAAATAAAATATTATTATATTATTTATGCATTTTTATTTCATATAACCGAACCCAAGAATGATAAAATAAAGATTACGCCATGCGCATGATTTCCCGTTACGTGACGTAGAGTTCCATTCTAAGGGTTACCAAGAATGTTTCATGTGTTAGAATTGAAATTTCTTGCGAAAAAGGTATGTTTTATGTGATAGTTGGCAACATTGCAATTGAAATCACTTTGAGAGTTCTAAAAAATATTACATCGGGTTTTGATAAAATAAATAAATTTGTCATTGCATTTGGGGATAAATTATATTTATTTAATTAAAAACGTTTATTGTCGTGTAAAAAAGTGTAAATAGAAGCTGTTTAAAAAAGAAAGTGAACAAATGCTAGCAAAACAACATTAAAAAAACAAGTGAGAAAAAATTAGTCAAAAGAAATACAGAACGTGTGACGTCACAGTTCCAACATGAGCAGAACATTGTAAAATTTTATGTGCGTTGACGTAATCTCTATTTTATCATTCTTTAACCGAACCCATCAGAATTATTCGATGTTCCGTTTTCAGATAAAAAAATATGGTCACTTTAGTTATGCATCAGGAGTTGTTAAATATATTAATAATATTTTATTTTTTGTATAAAATTGAGTGAAATTTATTAGCATGTCTGGAATCATGTTTTATGAAAAAATGCTACTTTGAAAAAAATGGCACCACTGAAATATAAATGGGTTACTGCAACAGCTGTTTATATTTTCATTGTTTTGTTTAATTAAAGTTTGTGTTTAATTGTTTAACCCTTTAAGGCGTCATGTTGCATTTCTGCAACACACCCTTAAAATAATTGTAAAAACATTGCAAATGCTGATATAGCGATTTTAAGCAATGTTGGAGATCGGCAGCAGAGTATTTTAATGGTTTAGTTGCCAAAAATCTTACTAGATGGCAACATTTGTATATTTATTTCATCCAAGTGAAGCACCTGTACAAGTCTGTTTTGCACTCAAAAAACCCATTTACGAAAAATTATATAGTAAACAAATACTGATATTTTTTCTTTTGAAATCTGTGTGAGTGAAAGATAAAAGCATATACAGACATATTTCAATAATCAATCATATATTTTTATAGCAAAACCTATTTCGTTTATGTTTTATACCGATTTTGCTTTGTTGCATATATGCAACATCGCGTTTTAATTTTTTTTGCCCAATGTGAATGTTTTTTTTTTAGTATAAAAATGAATTGTAAATTGCATAATCTGACTACAATGGAGTTGGAAAACATTCTAGCAGAATGGAAAGATAGTGAAGATGACCTTGACTTTTCTGACGACGACAATGCCGCCGACCCAACGTATAATATAGAGTTGAATGAGGATGAAAGCTCCGCTGAATTCAGAATACAAATAGCCGAAACGTTACCCAGTAAAAAAAATCGTGTTTTTTGAAGCACTTAAGAGAAAATCGCAGTAAATGCTTACGAATAAAATATACAAAAAAAATGCTTTTTTAGTGCTGACAACGAAGGCGAAAAAATAAAAATGAAATTATAGCCTACAGATTTATGTATGACAACGAAAGTCAATTACAAAACAAATATCGCGCTTCTCAGTTACTATGAATTTTTCTTAAGCAAAAACATTCAGATTGAATTTGATCTTTGATTGGTGTGAGCGAAGTGACGTAAAACACTTTAGGAAAGTGCTTTATTTGCATGTTTGATTAGGTTAAAAGAAGCGCTTATTGTCAGCAGAAAGTAGTCCTGCAAACCGAGATCACCTCATACAAAAATCATGCATCCCATCAGCAGGTTTGAAGCGATTTGAAGTATGAATTAACTGGGTATGCAAATATTAAACAAAGCGCGGAAGTGATATTGAATACATTATTAAAATAAAAAGAAGAAAAGTCCTGCTCAACACGTTCCTCCGAAATATATAATTTTGGACCAATACCAACACTGGCCCAAAACACCTTCTAATGTGCTGCAAGGTACCTGGGTACCTATATGAGAGTTAAGTAGAGAAAAAGCATTTTCGTACTACATACATTGTTGGAGCGTAGTTAAGAGGTATTTTATATAATTTTTCGCAACACCTTAAGGTTTGCAAGCTACTAACAACTTCAAATAATATACTTGCAATGGCTGCTTTCTCATATAAAACACGTAAAGGTACCCGGGTTCCTTGATGCACATTAAAGGGTGTTAAAAGTAAATTGGTCTCTCAGGCAAATTACAAAAAAAAGTCAAGGCGTACGGCTGCAAAAAAACTAAATTATTTGAAAGTTAGTAGTTCTCAAAAAGTTTCAGATATACAAGTTATCAATTTCAATGAAAAATCTTTGATTAAAAACGCCAAAGGTACCGGGGTATCTTTGTGCACACATAAGAGTTAAGAACTGTCCCCGCAATGCTGCATTTCTGCAACATATACTTTTTTGCTAAAAATAATACTTTAAGTTTTGGTAAAAAAATGTTTTTTGTTTTTCACATTAATGACATTCGACTTACATACCTACATATTTTAGTAATAGCTTCTAAAAAATCAACAAAATTCACTTCAGCCATTATGTTATTTAGAAAATTCGAAGAAAAAATTTAGTTTTTATTAAAACGTCAGATTTCGGGCTGTCGGCTGGGTATAGGGCTGGAATTTGAAATAGTGTAGCCTGCTGTAGCGCATGTGTTTAATGCTTTAACATAGACCCACAAAAAACAGTCTAAAACCGTTAAATCGCACGAACTAGGTGGTCAATTGACCGGCCCCAATTGTAAAATAAACTGTTCTCCTAACTCTTCGCCTCTCAATTGGCATAATTTTCCAATAAACTGAGCATAAATTTTGATAATGAAATTCAATAATCGGTAAATCGTTGTTCGTTTATAAGTCGATTCATGTTTAAATTATAGACCAAACTAAACGCATTTAACAGTAACAGTTAAACGAGTTTGTCAAAAACAGTCTTGCAAAGAAGAAAGTTGCTAATAAATTACCCTCTATGTATTTAAAAATGTAGTTATATAAAATTCAATTTGATAATTTGCATACCCAATAATTGAAATAATTAAAGAAAAAACAAAGTATTTTTACTTATTCCAAAGTTTTGTACTAAAATCTCAATTTTCATAAAATCTGGAGTTAGCTTGCTTATCACTTTAAGCCAACAATATTTAATTATGTATAAGTGCATAAAACTCAATATTTGTTTCCAAGTTTATTTTTTCCCTTTCAAAAAAAAATATCTTCAATTTCCTTTTCATCTGTTTTAAAACTGTTACACAAAAATTCACGATATACAACTTATTGTAATATCCTACTACTACGCTCACTAAAATTATTTTAACAAATATTATTAAAGTGTAATAAAATGATGAAAAACTAAATTATGTATTGAATGAAAAATCACGCTTTTAAAAAAATATGAAATGAATTGGAGCAGATACGCTCACACACACACACATACACACTGACTTATATATTCCTTCACATATTGATTTAAAAAAATCATTCGCATGAAAACAGCTTGAAGAAATCACGTTCAATAGTAAGTAGTTGAAGAAGTCATGCGGAATATTAGAAAAGCAAATGCATAGAATAAATTTTTGCATAGTACAACTAAGAAACTAAAATCATCAAAGGCAAAAGAGCAAAAATATTGCAGATAGAGCTGCAAGTATAAACTGGAAACTAGCTAAACGCATTGATAAGCCACAGTGGGGCTGTTAGGATTTTTGAAGAAACTAAAGTTAAGCTTTTTCGTTATGTAGTTTTAAAATGTTAAATTAAATTATAAGAGAAATTTTTATAACATTCATAATATGTGTAAAAAATTTTAAATATTGGTTGTATAATTTAAAAAATGCAGGATTAATAACAAATGGCGTATCGCTTTTTCCCATTCTGAGGGGTCCGTATCTGTCAGGTAATCTCAGTTTGTTTTTAAATAGTATATGTAGTTTAAACAATAAAGTTTTTTCGTTTCAAATATGTTAAATAAGTCTCAATTTACATGAAGCAAATTTTATTGAAAAGATTGCTACAATGTTTTCCTTGAAATTTCTTAGGTGTTCACACAGCACTATTCTTATTGCTTAAATCGCTCGTGTTTTTATTTGAGAGTGAGTATACACACATTTAGACATACATATGTAATACGAATAAGAGAGTAAAACGAATTGCTTGTACAATCAATTGTGTACTCGTCTTATTTTCCCCTTACCACGATGTCTAAAAGGTAATCAGCTAAGGTTAAAGAATTGCTTCGGGTAAAATGGGACTATGTGCCAAATTCAAGAGGAGGACACAAAATTAATCATCGGAAATTTGTAAAATTTTTAACATCTTAAAATGCAGCTTTTCATCATCTTAATATCTTTACTGAGGTACTTTGGCTCAGTCGTGGCGACTGTCTTAATCGGCTATATGATTTAAAAGAGGAAGTTTTAGAGTTTTTAAAAAAGGAAAATATTAATGAGTCGGCAAAAAATAGTTTAAAAGATACACAATTCATATCAAATCTAGCTTTTCTAGCTGATACAACTTCTTTGCTTAATGATTTCAACTAAGAGCTTCAAGAAAGAGGTAAGAATATGTCTGATATTTGTAAAATTTTATTTAATTTAAAAACAAAAATTTTTCTTATACTTTGCCAAATTAAGTCAGATAACTTTTTCAGTTTTAAAAAAACGTCTCTATTGCGCGAATCGCTATGCGATGCTGCGAAAACTGAGCGAGTTGAGATTTTTGATGCACTGCTCAACAGTTTTGAAGACAGGTTTGCAGATTTGAAGAGTATACAACTGCAGTTGGATTTATTTAATACCCCTTGTAACTGTGTTGTTACTCCATATGAGTTCGATATACAATTAGAACTTATATTTCTACGAACCGAAGTCCAAGCTCCGGGAAAAATGGGAACAGAATTCTAGAAAAATCTAAATGATTTCGATTTTCCAGAGTTAAAAAGAAATGCTTTGAAATTCTTATCTCTTCCTTCCTTCCTTCCTACATATTGCTGCAAACAAATTTTTTCCGACTTAAAATTTATTTGTTTCAAGCAGACAAATAAATTAAGTTCTTCAAATTTAAAATATATTTTGTTAATAAGAAATTTTTACAAAATCTTAAATTTGGAAAACTTAATTTATAATGCTTAAATACACTTAATTTTTTAAGTTTTAATTGTAAATTAAACTCGACCAATCAAATATGTGTGAAAAAAATTGCCTAATTCTGTAAAAACTGAGGCATATTTTTTACTTAATTTTATTTTATGCCTAAAACTTTTTTTAAACTTCTTTTCCATTTTGCTTTTAAAAGTAAAATTCATTACATTTGCAATGTTTAGTTTTGTGTTTGCTGGGCAATATTATGTTCTCCAATACAGACGCATTTCATTTATTGAGAGTTTTGGTTACCTCTGGTTTACAAATAATAATATATATATATATATATATCATGGTGTAATTATACAAGGTGAGTGTAAATCGGCAAAAAATACAACACAATACAGAAAAATTAGGCATTTTGTTTGGGTAAAATAATGTACTACTGTCAAAAAACATTTGAAAAAGTATTACTTTTGATTGAAGTAAATTGTAAACAAAGTCAGTCAAATGTGCTACTGCACTTACCTTGTATAGTTACACCATGATCTGTATTTTCCTAATAATATATGATAATTACTTATTTATTTACCTTGTTTACTTTTAAACTCAATAACTATGATTTCCTACAAGAACATTTATAAATACGTCGTAATAATTTAATAAAGATTGTGTATTATTTTTAAGTTCTTCAATTATCTTTAGTGCCTTGAGTTTACAAAAAAAAATTAAGAAAAATATGATTTTAGTTTTCAATATTTTTTTCATTTCTTCTATAAAATTATATAATTTTCTAGTTATTTTGATTTTAAGTAGCTGCTATAAAAGTTATAACTTCAACTTGTATATATGTACCAAAATTCATTTGATTCATGTGTTTCTTGTTTTATTTTTATAGTAAATGAAAAAGTCATGTCATACACAAACTAAATAAAATTTTAAATATGAGAGCAAACTTTGTTAAACATACATTTAAGTACATACAGATAGATGTACATGTATCTATGAAATATAAATTTATGCATTCATAAGTAAGTAATTTAAAAACAAACTGACATACAAGCATACTCATCAAATGTGTGTGTTTTTAAGTAACATTTAAGGTGGGTCAATTGAAAAGTATCTGCCAATTTTGATATGTGTTTAAACACAACTCTAACGTTTGTGTAAGAATAAACCTTAGACTGTCTGTCTGTAAGAATTTTCATGATGCAGAACGCGACATTTGGAGCAAAAAATAAAGAATTCGTATTTGTTACCATACTCGAGAACATTTTAATAACAAAATATTTGAAATTACAGTTATAACTCGTCCACATTTTCCATTGTCCCACTTATTTCCATATTTGTGCATTTAGCATACAACATGTACTCTCATGACCATAAGAGAATAAAAAGCGGAAAAAATAACAAAAGTGTATCCTGAAAATTGCACTAGCATAAACTTTTTGCTGGTGCTTTTTTTCTTCTATTCTATTCTTTTTTTTTTTTTTTGCATAACGCCAGTGAAGGACAATGAATTGAGCTGAGCTGAGCTGAGATGATTTGAGTAGAACAAAACTCAAGAGACAACAATGGCAAATTACATCCGTCTATCTTGTATGAAAATACTTATTCTATGTATTTTTTATACCCTGAATATGAGCAGCAAAAGATGAGCAAAGAAAAAAAACCGAAAAGAAAAAAACAAAAAATGTGTAACATTCACAAGCATACGAGTACAATTTAGTTTAAGTTAAAAAATGAAAAGATCCTCATGTTGCAATTGTTTTTCTAACGACATGAGAAAACACGATAGAACAGAAAACTAAAAAAAAGAGAAAACATAATAGAAAAATAAATTATAAAAGGTTGTTGGAAAACAAAAATGTTTAGTGACCATAACTTTCGTTATCTCTTCTGGTTGAGTGTTTGGTGTGTGTTTTCTTTAGTTTGATTATTTTCTTTGGGAAATGGTAACACACATGGTTTGATGTACTTTGTGTAAAATCACCAGGAGTTAAAGTTAGAAACAAAAGTTTGCATAGTCGACGGGAAAGAAGATTTATTTAAAATATTTTTTTTATTTCAACTTTTTCATTTATTTATTATTAACTATTATATATAGTATTGAAATATTATAGCTAAACCTTTCTGAAGTGAATTGTAACCAGAGCGAGAGTTCTGCATCGATCGTAACATCGACGGTCAAGGTCTGAACTATAAGTTGCGTGAGGCCACTTCTTTTTAAATAGTTTTTAACAGATATTGTAACATGTGCCTGAATGTTGTCATGATGGAATTTTATTCTTTAATATTCTGCATGTATTTTGGCCAATACTTGCTTCAAACGACTCGTAATCGTTTCGCTCCCATCAAATACAGGGGCCAATTCGCGGCATTCGATAACGTTTAACTATTGTGTCGCATAATATTACGATACGAGTCATATCAGCTAATTACTGTATTCGATATGTAGTGTATCGTAATTTTTAAGAAATTGTAATAGATTTATAAACATAGGAGGACGGTTCGAAAACTTCTTAGCATAGCACAGAAAGAGAATAGTTAGTTTTTCAAAAACATTTTTATTTTTCAATATAATCTCCGGAAACTTAAATACACTTAGGCCAACGCTTATCTAACAATTCTATCCCTTGATTAAAATAATTTTCCTCAAGGCCTCGTACATATGTTTTCTTCATGTCGACAAATTATTGCGTTGAAAGATTTTTTGGCCACACAAAAATAAATTTTAAATAAAAAAACAAAGTGTGTTAAATATGAAACCTTCATTGCGGTTGTGTTTATTCTCATCTATATGATCACCAACATTAAATTTTGAGCATTATTTCGAAATATGTATGTGTTGGAGCAGCTCATGAATTCCGAGGAAAAAAGGTTGCTAGAAGAGCTTTACGATCAGAAAGTAAGGCGAAATTAAATATTTAATCGTACTTGTTTATATAAGCTAAATAAATCTAACACCAAAGTAGATTCAGGACACCCGCTTGAACCATAGTTGATGACTCCATATAGAAATCCCTGTGAGGGAGAAAAGAAGCCGATGCACTCCGGAAAAAATCCCCCTTTTATTAACATATGCGTTGCTTTACATAATGTATGTATTTATTTTAAGATTACTAATTACACACATTCACCCTTATTGTGTAAGGCGTTGGCGTTTTGTTATGACGTTTGCGAAGCTTTGAAAAGTATAAAGTAAACGAACTTTTCGCTTTTCAAACGTCAATAAGCATTATTTCGAAATATGTATGTGTTGGAGCAGCTCATGAATTCCGAGGAAAAAAGGTTGCTAGAAGAGTTTTACGATCAGAAAGTAAGGCGAAATTAAATATTTAATCGTACTTGTTTATATAAGCTAAATAAATCTAACACCAAAGTAGATTCAGGATACCCGCTTGAACCATAGTTGATGACTCCATATAGAAATCCCTGTGAGGGAGAAAAGAAGCCGATGCACTCCGGAAAAAATCCCCCTTTTATTAACATATGCGTTGCTTTACATAATGTATGTATTTATTTTAAGATTACTAATTACACACATTCACCCTTATTGTGTAAGGCGTTGGCGTTTTGTTATGACGTTTGCGAAGCTTTGAAAAGTATAAAGTAAACGAACTTTTCGCTTTTCAAACGTCAACGCTTGATACGCTTTTAAGAGTGTAACTTAAAATATACGACTACAGTGACTCTACCTTTTTGACAATTGTTTGTTTGTTACTATAAAACAGTTTTTGTTCTTTAATAAAATATTTACAGAACGTACATTTGTTGAAAGCAATTTTCTTTTTCTTTCACTTTCAGTTTCAGTAATTTACAGTAAAACGAAAACTTTAAATAATAATTAATTCTAGCTAATAAGCTGCTAAAAATAACTGGTCTCTTTACTATAGGCCTCTGCTTAAAACCTAAGACATAAGGTATTCCAAATTCGTTGTTATTTCACACTTTTACTCAATACTACTTACATATCTAAACTTTACGCTAGCTACAACTCATCAACATGAGTTTGTTTTTACACATTTTCCCTTGTTTGCTCTTCACAATGCTCCGTTAGTTTGAACTCTATTTTGTTTTATTTTCCATTTTCTGTTTCACCATTTTGATTATGCTCTATTCTGTGCTGTTCTGTTCTGCTGTGCTTTGCTTTGTCTCTGGCTAATTGTAACGGTAATTTCATTTTAGACACTCGTTAATTGTTTACACAAACAGTAACATAAACTCAAACATTTATGTTAGCTTTCACTTAAAAAGATGAAAAACAGCAGAGAAAAGCAAAAACACATGGAATATACACATGTGCTCCATCACAAAGTGTATGTATGTATATGTATATAATTTGAAGAAAACCAGAAAACCCCAGCGAAACCGAATCAACCTAAACCAAACTGAACTGAACTGAACTAAAAACCAACTGGCCTTGCCTGTCATTTACTGATAAATTAGGTCGTTCTATTAAAAATTGTTAACTTTTTTAACACTGATACAAATTTGAATCCCCTTACCCAGTGGCCCATTCCCCTTCAATTGCAACAGAAATAAGACAGGCGGAGGGGAAAATAGTTACATATTTACGAGTACATACATACATATGTTGCATGTAACATGTATTAATGTTAAGTACTCTACTTCATACAAGTGTATTGAGAGCATAATTAAAACAAAATGTATGTAGAAAGAAAAACATTCAAATACTCGTAGTGTTGTTAATGGTGAAATTTTAACTAGATTTTATTAAAAGTTCAATAGGTATGGGATTGGGGGATTTAGAATTTGAACTTTGAAAGTTTGTAAATGCTCTGTGTTTATATTATATTTCAAAGGTTTACACGAAGCAATTTTTTAACCTTTCAGATATCGTGGTAAGGGGAAGATAAGACGAGTACCTCACACTTGTTTATACTAGCAATTTGTTTTAATCTCTTATTTCTATTACATTGTATGTGTATACAAATATGAGAGTTTTGAGCAATAAGAATTGTGCTGTGTGAACACCGAATAAATTTCAAAGAAAAAAATTTTATCAATCTTTTCAATACAAATTGCTTTGTGCAAATTGGAACTAAGGAGTTTTTTTTTATTTAAAATATGGAACTTGCAAATGTATTAGAATATAATTGAACTAGCAGTAATTAAATATTGAGTTTTTCAATAAGAACTTATAAAGGGTGTTTTTTTTTTAGATGTATAGAACTTTGAAATGGAATAAATCAAAGATGATCTTTTTAAAGTACCTGAAATTTACTTTATTCGAAAGAAAATTTTCTGGCAATATAATTTAAATGTGACTTCTGGCATATGACTAGCTCGGACGTAGTCTAATCTGGAGGTCCACTTTTTCCAACATTTGTGGCCGTTTATCGGCAAAGACGCGGCGAATGTTGTTGTCCAAGTGGTCAATTGTTTCGGGCTTATCGGCGTAGATTAGCGACTTTACATATCCCCACAGAAAATAGTCAAGCGGGCTAATTCACGGCTCCGAAACGTAAAACTATAAGGTTACCAAACGTTTCCTTCAATAAATCAATTGTGCCACGAGCTGTGTGATATGTTGCGCCGTTGCGTGCACACAGAGAAAATGTATAGTTGTGCATGTTTTCCACAACAATGTCAACATTCTTACAAGTTTTTCAACAATGTTATGTGCACTGTAATTATTTATATGATTGCGGTAATAATAATATGGTTAAGTTACGATTCGGATGATTACTACAATCATTTATATGATCATATAAATAATTGTAGTAACTATGTTTATATTTGTTGCAATCATATTTATGACAAATCCTTGTTGTTCTTTGATTATGAAAGGGAACAGCATAATATGGTATAATCTTTCATCATAAAACTGATCACCATAAACATTACATAATCTTATATATATAAATATTGTTATAATCATATGTATGATTGCTATTATCATGTGAATGGTAACTTGGCCATATCATGGTTGCAGAAATCACATAAATAATTACAGTGACCATAATATTTGAAAGCAATTTTTTCTGGTAAACATGCACAACTATAATTTTGCTCTGTGTGTGCAAGAGACATCATGATTGTTCAATTGATACAGGGAAAAGTCAGTAATCATGGCTCTATAGCGGTCACAATTGACTGTAACATTCTGCCCAGTCAAATTTTCTGGCAGCTTTGTTTATCGACGTATCCATTCAACTAAAAGTTAGCTTCATTGCTAAACAAATTTTGCCAAATACGTATTTCAAGCAGAACCATGATTTCAAAATAAATTTGCATAATTTGAGGCTATTGTCTATTCAGCGTTGTTGTCTATTCATGTTGAAATGCCAAACCAAACTATGGTATGGTTTGATAACTATAATGACCAAGCATGCAGAATGCTTTCATCAAAATTCTCAATCACAGCTTGCAAAATATCGCCTATAGTTCGTTTATCAGGTCAAAGATTTTAGGTTTTAATACTGTAATCAATTCTATTGGCTCTGAAATGAATAGTGAGATGAAGAGCTTTAATTCAGTGTCATTGGCCAGACATCAATTTGTTCATTTATTTTATACATAATTTTGTCTGGAAAACTACGTGCGATGATTACAATTTTTTTTTTATCCAAAATGGAAGAGCTGGACTTGGCTGACATGTGGTTTCAACAAAACGGTACCATATGCCACAGCACGTGAAACAGTGATGCAATTGAGAGGCGAGTTCGGTGAGTTTATTGCATGTTCGGGGCCGATTAATTGGTCGCATAGATCGTGCGATTTAACAGTTTTAGACTATTTTTTGTGGGGCTTAGTTAAGGCTCATATCTGTATGGACAAGCCCGCAATGTTTGACGCACTGGAAGCTAATTGTGAAAAATTTATTCGTGAGATACCGGTCGATATGTTGAAGTGAGTATGCTCTAATTGGACCCAACCAATGAAGCATTCATATGAAATAAACTTTGTCTGAACAAATATTTTGTTTGAAACAATGGGCCCACCTTCACATGAAATGATCTTTAAACACGCAAGCAGATCGCTCTATCTGCTTGAATAAAGGTTTCATACACTCTTCTAAAGTTTTTGTGTTTATGTTTTATATTAAATCCGAAAACTATTCTTTATAATTTTCAATGTAGCCTTTAGGAACAGTTACGTACTTATTTCATCCATATATCTATCATTTCAATTTAAACTAATTTCTTAATAATATGCTGCAGTTTTCGTAAAACATCACAACCTAGATCCATTTTCAAAGGTTTATATTTAGTGATGGTTGTGTATGCTTTAAAAATAAGGGTTTCATTATTGTAATTTCAACGTTATTTTGAGGGCTGTATATCTGTAATTTAGTTCAATCGCACGTTGAAATAAACGATTGAATCTGCAAGCGTTATTTGTTTGTAAGTCAATTCATGGTTAAATTATAGACCAAACTGAACATGTTTAACAAGAGTAATATGTTATACGAAAACAGCTGAGCTGCCTAAAACAGTCTTGCCAAAAGGAAAGTTGCTAAAAAAATCACCCTCTACATGAATTATACAATTCAATTATACAATACAAAATTGGTAGTCATGAAACTTCTCAAACTGCAAGACAGATTAGTTAGGACAAAAATTCTTTCCAGTATAAACAGAAGTACAGTGGTTACAAAATGATAAGACAGACGCCATTATAATTTTTCTAACTTAAGTTATTAAAAGTTGTAAATTTTGTATTTTTATATGCCCGTTTTAAAACACATTATTAAAATAAGTTGTAAAAAAGCACTAAATAAATAAATATTTAATGAGCTACTGTTAGGCAGACATCTAAGTCTTGTTTAATTTATAAAAATCTATTAAATATTCTGGCCACACTTAAAAGCCTGCAAAGTATTGTCATCTGTTCAGGGTTAAATACATAAAGACAAAAACGAGCAACAAGAAATTATAAACAACCAGCAAAAGAATCAATATTTTCCAAAAAGAATAAAAGAGCCTTAAAAAAAACACGATAAATTTAAATGTGAGTGTCACAAAACAAGAGTAAAGTGTTTGTAGGAAAATAAAAAAATGTTCAAATGGCAAATGGAAGTGAAAATGAAAATGAAAATGTGTTACCTTCAAGTATTTTAGTATTTTACCCACCTGTATGTTGGCACTGGATGACCTTGAGCGATACATGGCAACGTTGTCTGACCATTAAGCACGACATGACGCATTGAATGCTTTTCCACATTTATACGCGGCTGCACCATACCCTTCGGTTCGGTGACAATAATACGGCCAGGATATGTGGACGCCTGTACCTCACCTATAAAACATACAAGAAAAAAAAAAACAAGAAACAAAAAGTGTTGTTGAACAAAAATGCCATAAATACGGATATTTTTAAGGTTTTATGCAAAAATTGTTGAAGTTTATCTGCTCTGGCAAGTCAGAATCTTATGTTTTTAATGGCTGGTTTTGGTGGTTATGAGTTTTTGTTTTTCTTTTAATGTTGTTGTTGATTTTCAAAGTTTGAAGTTTAGAATTGTTTATGTGTTTTAAAGGCCATTTAAAAATATTAGCAAAGTAAATAAAACAGGATTTAAAAGTCGCTTAAATTAAGTGTGTAAAACATTTAACATTTCTGGGCGGAAGTGAGAGAGTAGCACTTAAAAATTTATTACAATTTCCTAACCATGGTGAAATTATACAAGGTGAGTGCAAATCGGCAAGAAATACAACACAATACAGAAACAACAGGCATTTTGATTGTGCAAAATATTGAACTACTGTCAAAACACTTGAAGAAATATTACTTTTGATTAAAGTAAATTGTAAACAAAGTCAGTCAGACAGCTGTGATACTGCACTCACCCTGTATAGTTACACCATGTTCCTAACTGTTGTCCTTGGCTTGTTTATAAATATTTAAATATGTTTGATTTGAGTTGATATTTTTTTTAAAAAGAGATTTCGACAGAGTTTTTTTTTATAAATAGCATAATGCCCTTTGCCAATGTTTTGTTTAATTTTTTTTTTAAACGAGTTTTTGTCATTTAAATTTAACTAGATTTAACTGGAAGACAGATTAGGGTTAATTTTTATCCACTGGCTGTACAATAACTTAAATAAACTATTTAAATTTAAGTTGTGCAAAAACAAGGCAAACAAAAAAAAAAGCTGAAAAAATACAACAGGAATAAATATTGTTAAGGACCCTTAAAATTCCCTGCAGCCATTGATTGATGATGTGAAAGTTTACAGTTTCACACTGTACTGACTGATAGATAGATGGTTTAACATGAGAAAACTACTTTCAACACACAAAAAAAAAAAACAGATGAAAAGAAAAAAAAATGTTTGCACAAATTGAAAACTTTCTGTTATTTTTAGTTGTTTTCTTTTTTTTTTAAAGAAAATAAAAAATGAATTTATTTTCTTTTAAACATTTTACCCCTGAATTCATTGCACACTTTGGCATACACCAATACACAAAAAAAAAACAAATATTCAAACATTTTTAGAAAATTTCCTGCAGTTCTTAAAATTCTATCTAGAATTAAAGTTGTTGGCAATTGGGCTGCAAAGTTATATTAGGCTAATAATACTAAATTTTCTATAGCTCTTACCAAAAGTCTACTTTGAGATTAAGATTGCAAACAATTTTTGATAAACTATTTTTTTGTAAGAAACATTTTTGAAAAAAAAAATATTTTTGTAAAAATAAATTTTTGATGAAAAAATTTTGAGTAGAACATATTTTTACTCTTTGTGGGGTAAAAAAATACATGTCGTTGCAAAGATCTTTGAAATTCCTTTCATTTGATATGCATATTGTAAGTGCATGACTTAAGGTACGGTCACATTTGTTAAATATTTACTCAAAAAAGTGCAATCACTTGTTTTAGCACAAATTTGTTTGACGTTGTTTACTCTTACAAGAGTTTTGCAAGATCAAACAGCATCAAATAAATTAAAACTAAATAAATAAGAAAAGTTTTTTAAATAAACAAACGAGTTCAAATATATGTTATTTAGTGGTTACGTCTTTTTCGGCAGATATTTGCCAAATGTGACCGTACCTTTAGTAATTGAGAAATAGCTCAAATAGAGATAAAAATCTAGATATATCGTATATCTCAGCCATGTGTTGATATATTTTCCCGATTTTAAATAACAACCAATTTAAAACTATACTTGATAAATTGTGTAAAGTGCAATCATCATTTAATATAATATTTTCAGCTATTAAATATTATACTTATGTGTAACAGAAATATTTCATGTTACCTTTTATGTTAATGGCAAGATATAAAAGTTATGTTTGAAAATATATATTTACACTGTGGTGACGGTTAAAAACTCTGTATCTAAATTTTTTTTGACAATCTTGTTCGAAAATTAATAAACGTGATTTTTATGATTTTTAATTACCTTGAAACAGGAATTAACTCGTTCTTTCCAATTGTAACTCCAGAGGCATTAAGATCACAACTAATTTGGATTACGCTTAATTCTCAAATCTTGGTAAGAAAATTTCTAAAATGAATATTTTTATTATCAATTTGATATATGTAAATCATCTTCTTTTTTCTTTCCTCTTTCTTCTTAAAATTTTCTAATTTGCTTGCCTGTAGATCTATTTTTAATAAAACTATAAAAAGAGACAAATTCATAATTCTATTCAAATCTTAATAACACGGCAAGGCTGAAATCCTAGAGTAGCCTCCAAAAGTTGGCCATATTTAGAGACAAGACTGTTTTCTATTCTGATAGATATTAAAAATTAAATGAAAAATGAAATTGTAATAGTAGAGAAATATAAAGGGAATAATGCCCAGACAACTTGTGTGGGAGTATAATTATTATTATTAGAAGAAGAGGTAAGCATATCTACAATATGTCTTATGTCTAATTTCTTTTCTTAGAAAATCTTTTCTTTTATTAGAAGTGGAAATGTCACAGGAATTGACACTCAAATTGCAAGAACTACGTCTCATTCAAGTAGTGGAAGTGATAAAAAACCAAAAAAAAATTATTCCACTGACTTAGTAAATAAAATAAAAGTAACCAAATAAAAATATGAACTTAGAATTTCTAAATTTCAACTTAAAAAGATGTAGTAGCAAGAGCTGCAGGTTTCGTTTAATTGTATATTTATGTATATGTATCTGTGTGTATGTATGTATTGAAAGCATCCTTTCTTTATTTTAAATAGAAAAACTTGACTTTTTCTGCGAACTCAAAATGCATATGTTTACATGGCTAGTTGCCTTTGCCTACAACGAGGGCAATCTTAAAGGCGCCAGTCAGAGTTTTAAGAAAATACTAATCTTTTGTTAGTAAATTAACGGCTGTAAAACCCAAGCTAACAAATGTGTCACATCAGTCAAAGTCACAAGTGATTCTTAAAGAAAACTATATCACGTGTTCATTATATACACATATGTAGGTAAAGGATAACTTCATGGCATTCCAGCACTTATTCTGGAAGATACTTGTTACTCAGGTGGCTCTAGATATTTCCAAGGCATTCGACAGAGTCTGGCTTGGGGCTATTTTATCAGATCTTATTGTTTTTGGTGTCGGAGATAATTTCTGCTGATTTGTATCGAGTTTAGTCAGAAATCGCACTATACGAGTTTTTATAGATGGAATCTCATTAGACGAATGCATGGCTCATTTCTTTCCTCCTAATTTATTACTTATCCTTCCAAATCTTCCACATCCACAACATCTATTCTTTTGAAGATGATAGCAACATTTGCAAAATAAATATCATTCAGCTATAGTCCAAGCCCTTTGAAGATTGGGGGAATGAGGCAGAATATGAATGATACACTGAACAAAAATCTTATGATAATCATCGAATATAAACGTGTCAAATAGAATAGTCGTGCGAATAGAATCGCTTTTAATGCACGTACGACTCAATGTTGTATGTTAACACACAAACGCACGACAGTTTATATTTTGGTTTTATTTCTGTTTTTATAGACGATGTAAATATTAAGAACTCAGACGCGTGGTATGTGATATTCTCTGGCATTGACATTTTTCAAGTTTCCAAAGAAACATTCAAGTGCCTTACTATTTATAAAACCTATATTCGACCTAAAATGGAAGACAACTCTCATATATGGGCTGTTGGTTCAAAGTCTATTTTGGAGTTAAAGTGTACAGGAGAGGGCGAAGGTGCTTATCGGTGACAGTAGGGTTTGCAACTCTATTGATTCACTAGAGCATCTCCGCAATGTGGGTTGTGTTTCACTGTTCTATCGATAGGCTCTGCTATTCCATCTATCGATGGAGTAGGCTCAGCTAAAATTAGGAAACTTGTTTTACAATTTAGTTTAATTTTTTCTTAAACATTCAGTATTAATGAAAAACTTTTTTAAGTCAGTCCTAGTCCAGCTACAGGCTTAAGTTTCTTATTGTTTTAAAGAAACTTTACAGTCCACCTCCCTACCTTACCAACGATAATAAGAGAAAGATAAGAAACAAGCAGAGAGTTAGGGGCAAATTGAATTGAGATACAAATTTGTTTAAGGAAAACGTTGTCGAATAAACTTAATTTATCCATTTATCTAGTTTTTCTGTTCATTTTAAATGTTGTTCTTGTTACAGCTGTTACTGTTGCTGTTGATGTTGAAGCATCGTAGAAATTTTATTTTTGTTAAATTACCAGTGCGTCAATTGCATGTCAAGCTACATCAATTATGCATTTTTATTCAATAAAACTCATACGCTTTGTCAAAGTCAAGAAGGTATGTAAGTATGTAAGTGTGTAAGTATGTAAGTATGCAAGTATGCAAGTATGTAAGTATGTAAGTATGTAAGTATGTAAATACGTAAGTATGTAAGTATATAAGTATGTGAGTAAGTGAGTTCAAGAGGATAGTTATACCTTTTGTAAGTAGTACAAAAAGCAAGTTTTCCAGGTATCCAATTAAAATTGTTAGGTTTTACTTTCTTTCAAATAAAAAATTTATTATTAATACATTGTATAATGTATATTAGGACTATAACTTTTTAACACTTTTTGGGAATATCAAAAACGGCATAGTATAGTCGAGTAGAAAAGTTATTAATAAAAAATATGATAATTTTTTCGGATCGTTAAAAAAGTTTAAGTTTGAAAACAACAATTTTTATCTCACGGAAATTTTAAAAAATATACACCAGATATTTCTATGTATACTTAAACGTATTACTTAAATGCTATTTTGAAATTTATTCACTGCTTTAGATTTAAAAAGTTTCCTACGGTTTATACTTCATCGCGGTTCATAATTCGTTACATGTAAAAACCTGAGTACAATAACTTATGTTTAAAGTGATATACAAATATAAGCCATCATCCGAATTTCATAGTTTGTAGCATCACTAAATGCCTTGATTATGTTCTTTAAAAAAAGTATTCCAAAATACACCATTTCCAGTCAATTATTATTAGGAATTAATAAATAACTATGTAGAACAAATTTTAGACAAACTAACGAAACACTTGAAGTAAAGAAAATTTAGTGGCCTGATGATATGAAGTTCTTATATGATCTCGCAGCCGCACAAAATTAAGTTTAAAACTATACCACCACTAAGCAATGCTGAATGCAATTCAGGGGCATTTCTTGCTATTTTAACTTTTATTGTTTTATTCTTATTTCAAAACTATAATAAACTAAACCAAACTAAACTATATCCAGTTTTTTCCTTCTACTTTGTTTCTTATCTTTATAAATGATCTCTCTCCTATGTCAAACTTCCAATCATTTCTATTCTTTTGCAGATAAAAGCAACATTTGACCCTTTGGAGATTGGAGAAATGAGACAAAACATGAATGACACACTTAACCGGGATCTCATGCGAACAGAGTCGATTTTAGCGCACGTAAGACTCAATCTTGTATATTAAAGCACAAACGCACAACAAATCATGTTGCTTCATCTGTTTTTATGGACGGTGAAAATATTAGGGAATCAGACGCTCTTGGTGTTCTAGGCATAAAAATCCAGTGGGATATCTGCTGGACCAAAGTGTCAAAAGAAGCGTTCAAGTGCCTTGGTTTTTTAAAACGGTACAGAAAATACTTCACTGCATCAAATCTTTTTCAATTCTAAAAAATTTAATGTTTTTTAAATTTTTCATTGCAAATAAAAAAAAATCATTATCTATTCTTCATTTCAAGTACTTAAATTATAACTTACACCCACAAAAGTAACTATTATTGATATTATTTATAGTACAGAGTTCTGGTATGGGACATTGAATAATCTGAATTTATATTGTTCACTAGTCTTTATGTAGTTTAATATATATCAATATGTAAATAAATAAACGTAAAAAAAGAGTTTCATTTGCGAACAACCGGCAAAGTATATGGTTAAACAATTGTGAGAAAAATGTCCAACAATGACAGATGACCAGGCTCAAATGTACCGCGTAGGTTTCAACATCACCAGTAATCGTTTTTTTTTGGAAACAATGCGTTTATGTTATGACGATACGGTGTTGCGCACATTGTACGTAAAACATACCTTTTTGCCGGCCAGCATACATTTTATGAATATTGCATAAATACAAAAAAAAAATAATAAACAATTTTTTTAAAAAAAAAATTCCTTGTGTGAGTTTTTTCGCAAAATGATGGGAGATTAAAATATTCTTGGACACTCCGTGGTACTATGCCAAAAATTTGGTTATAGCGCTAATGTACATACATATGTATGTATGTATGTACATAAATTTTAAAAATCTAAAAGTTGTGAGAAATATCATACAAATTTGATTAAGTTTTTATTATTTTGGAAACTTTCTTAATAACGTTTATGCTTTAATAACAGTGGTGTAGTAAGTAAAAAAACAGGAATAATATTATTTACAACAAATATTAGATAAAATTAGAAAAGCTCTAAAAAACTGAACAATTATAAATAACTAACAGGAGTCGCTATTCCAATTGTCTTTAGAAATTACATTATTTTGACTTGTAATTTTTAAGTGTATTTTTTAATTCATTGCTTTCAAGTGAAAAAATTTTACATTTTAATGACATTCATCGTCTTTGCACTTTGTGTTGTAAATGAAATGTTATGCTATGTTTAAAAGAGGGAAATCAGGTTAACAAGAATTTTATTAAGTTTCAATGTCTTCTTTTCGCACAAGATAAAATCAATTGATAAGATTTTACTTCTATGGAGATACAGAGAGAGCATATTAAAACTATGAATATTAGCTTTGAAAAAAATATTAAACTTTTATCCACCACCAAAAACGTAATGACAAACTTATTCCACCTCCTATATTAAGTTTGTCATTCCGCTTTTGTAACACATCAAAAGATGGGTCGTAGAACCAAAAATTATGTATATTCTGAGGGTTTATAAGATTCTGAAGATGCTACACAACGAAGTAGCGAAATATCGATAATAAAGATTTCATTTAAAAAAGACCTTAAACTTAAACGATTAGGTATTGGAATATTAATAAAAACAAGGTCAAATAAACTATAATAAGAAATGTATGCAAAACACTATGCTCTTGGATTTTGTGAAGGTTAATTACGATCCACTTCCGAGAATAACTGCAAAACCTATAAAATTCTTGTATATATCGCTATTGAGATAAAATTCAAACACAATAAACCTCAAATACATAGAAATTATGACACAATATTTTCTGATAATTTCCCTTATAATAGGTGATAGCTTTCATGTGAGGGATGTGAATAGTAAAACAACTCATATAAATAAAACACACTATTGGTATATTGGTGGTGAGTGTATAAAATTCGGCACAGCTGAATATAAACTATTGATTGTTTTGGTCTAGAAAGTCATTTTTTACAATTCTCGTGCAACGGATCGTATACTTGTTAATCCAATGTGACTGTAAATAAATATCACTCATACTACCCGTTGTCCATATTGTTTACAAATTATTTAGAACTACATATTCGAGAATTTAAAACACTTATGGCCGAATTCTCGGTCATTAGTTAACCATTGGTAAACTAAAATACAAACTATTGTTTAACTATTACTATTAAGACTGTGAATTTAGCCATTATTCAAATTCGTAAGACATATTTACAATTTGTCGCCGAAAACAATTGTAAACTTTATTTTCATAGCAAAGGCTGTTATTTGACTAATAGTTAACCAACGACGTTTGGAGGTTTAACTAATGGCAAACTAAGCATTGCGAATAAAGAATCATTAGTTAAGCCTTTGCCATTAGCTAACTAAAGACTGTGAATTTAGCCATTAATAATTCAAAACAGAGAGTTGTGAAGCTGGATTCACTCATTTGTTGCTAACAAAATTTTTTTTCCGGACAAACAGAGAGTTTTTTGCAACACGTTTCAACCATTTTCAACGATTCGTCTAAAAAATCAAAGCTGCTGTATGTAAACAAAATCTATTAGTTTTACAAGTGGTAAAACGGTGGTGATTGATTTATTTTGCTTTGGTTTTTAAGTTTCAAAAAAAGTTATTGAAAAAAATATTAAATTATTTTAAAATATTGTGTAAATTTTTCAAAAACAATTTACAAAATTTTCATTGAATAAATGAAATTTATAATTTAATTTCACAAACACCACAGCCAGAAATGTAATCGATTGACAACTCAGTTAATTTTTGTCCAGACAAAATAAAAAAAATTAAACCAATTCAAACTGAGAGTTGTTCGTAAAAAATATTTTTTCTCTTTCAAAAAGTGAGACGTCATACTTCATATGAACAAAGTTTTGTCCGAACAAATATTTTGTTCAGCACAAAATGGGCGAATCCTTTTTTAGTATTCATTTATTATTCAAAATTATGTTTTTGGTACGTGCTTGAGTGAAATAGGGTTGTAAAAGGCAATAATTATGAACGAAATGTATATTTTTCATAAAACATCTTTATTATACACTTAATCCGCTTTCACACTCTTCAATTCTGACTCGTCAAGGCAAGTATTTTTCGATGAGAAGGGAAAGATAACAAAAGGGGTAGAAACTTGACGGTACTAGTCAATTTGTATATTTCCTTTTGTTTTTTTCCTGCATGTTGATTTGCATTAAGAAGTACGAAAATTGAATTGACTTGTGTGAATGAAGTTGCAAGTTCAAAAGAAAATTTAACAAAACTGGTCAGCTAAAACTAAAGAGTGTGAAACAAGACTTAGAATAAAGAGAAAGACGATCTGATTCGCAAATTAGACAATTGTTTTAGAAAACAGTGAAAATAAAACAGATTTTAAATATTTGAAAAATTAATAGGTTCTTTTAAAAACAGTTAACAATTAACCTTTTTATTTAGAATAGTGTGCAAGTTGAACCAGTTAATTTAAAATAGTCTTAAAATTAACCAGTTCCTTTTAAATACAGTGCAAAATAAACCAATTCATTTAAAATATCACAGTTTAAAATACAGCTAGTACCTGTGCAAAAACAGTTTTTCGGAAATATGGTAGCTGTGACCTATTATTCACTGATCATCCAAAAAGTTTAGTGATGATATATATTAATTTTAGTTCACTTTTTAAAGATTTGTAATGTTAAATAAATTTTCGAGGGCTGTCTTATATGGGACCGTCATAAAATTAAGTGCGTGTGATGATTTCTGTATATATGAAACTTATTTGTGTTGAATTTTATTTGGATGCCAACATTTTTAAGGCCTTATGTGGGAGCTGTGGCCAATTATGGACTTATCTGAACAAAATTTGTAAATGTGATTAGGCTTTATTTAGAACTAATTTGAATATGTGCATAAATCAGATATTTATAAGCGATATAGTCATATTTCGGGAGAACATTTGTATAGAGTCTAGAAGGAGAAATGAACCGATTTTAACCAATTTCAGTCCCAATCGTCCTCGGTCCGAAGAAATAATATGTACTAAATTTTATCGCAATAACTTCTGCACTTTGGGCACAAGGTTTACACAGACTACCAGTCAGTCGGATGATTCCGAGTCCATAGGTATACTCAAAGGTTTATGAGCTTTACAAACGTCAGCATAAATCCAATATACCCTTCCCACTATGGTGGTGTAGGTTATATATGAGTATATAAGCTATTCATTTAGAATGAAGTGCATAATGAACTGGCTTATTTAAAACAAAGTGGAAAGTAAACCAGCAACTTTAGAATACAGTGTAAAGTAAACTGGATTGTAAATAGTAAAATTAATACTGTATCGGTTCATTTAGAGCAGAGTGAAAACTTAACCCGTGAAAATGTAAACAGAGTAAAAACTAAACCCAGTGTTGTTAATTTAAAGGCTTTCAATATCCCAGAAGTAGCATTCAAAGAAGGCAAAACAAAAGATTAGAGCGTATTACTTTTCAATTCGATTTCTTTTTTTAATTTATCATTTAAATATTGGATACTTTAGTAATCCATATATTATGCAAGCAACATGTAAGGAACATCATTAATGTCCTGAAAATAGTGACAATTCACAGATCATATTTTTTTCAATTTAAATTTGTGCTTGAAACATCTATTTTTTTTTACAAATACTACCATACTTTAACAAACGATCTTTATTGAAATCAATATTTATAATTTTTAGCTGCACTTCGCAATTTAAGCATAAATAATTGACATCATTGATAAGATCATAAGTTCCTTTTGACACTGATTTGACACTTAAAGTTCTTATGTAAATCATACTGTTCTCACCATCCATTTCCCTTGTGTATTCTTTGAATATTAATTACCACCTAGTAACAGCCAATAATTTACTTATCACATCAAATGGATACATATAACCAAATCTGACATGGTTAACTACATAGAGACAAGCTGTACAAAGCCATTGTTAAATTTATACTCAAGTTTACATACACACACACATCCACAGAAATAAACAATTTGTGTGTCATTTTCGATGGTCGGTCGCTCAAGTAGCAGTACGAACGACGAGAGATGTGTTGGCATCATGTGGTGTTAAATGAAATAAATGTTCAAAAGATGATTTACGAGTGAACGAGTATTTCTTAATTACCAGCAGACGCACACACACACACACAATGACATTTAACATAACACTTACACACACAAACAGGTTAACTTGTACAACTTTGACAACAATTGCTGCCGCTGCAGAATACACCTGCCACTTTATGGCCATTTAAGTCATTATTACTGTGATTATTATTACAATCACCGGCCACTACTACTGTTGTGTATTTGTTGTTGTTGTTATTTTTTAGTTTAAACTCTTGTCTTGCCTATATATATATATATACACACACACACGTACGTACATATATACCTAGAAATATATTGGAATGCATGTAATGTTTATACATACTTACAATACATTTATACTCGTATATTGTATATATAATTAAGCCCACTTGCCCATTTGTAGTAGTGTTGTTTGTGTACGCAATTGTATTGTTGTTAATGTCCTTTAATTTTCCATTTTCTATTATCAAATCTGTTATAACTATTAGTTTAATAGGTTTATGTGAAATCAATTTTACATTCATACATAAATATGTGTACAGACTTATATATACATTAGCACCCAGCAGCTTTACAAGAAATTTCTCATATAAACAGACAAAAAAGTGTTTCTCAAATCCAAAATAATTTTGCAAATAGGCTTTAAATGAAAAAAATTGCCTTAAGCAGTCGTCTCTCATATATCTGATTCAAAATCCTTAATATCCTTTTTTATTCCGTAATATATTTGTAAATTGGGGCTTGGATGAAAAAAGGCCCCAATCTGTGATTACTCATATAAACATCTCGATTTTTCATATAAGAAACTGAAAAGTCTTTAATTTTTAAAATTATATTTCTGTTTGAAGCTCGATTTTCATATAAACATTTTAAATAAGTGATCACATATTTGATTGAGATCATGCAGCACTAGTTACCGAATTATAAACGATTTAAGTTTTTAAGTTATAAAACCAAATTATTTATGTCCTCTAAAGTCACCTTATAGGGCACCCTAAATCCTAAACTCATACACAAATTAATATATTCCAATAAATATTCTATGTACTCGTATATATTGTGCTGTGCTTATAGTATAAATGCTGCATACAGCAAAAATATTTAAGTATAATTTTAATAAATTCATTCATCACACATTATAACAACCTCAAACAGCTGACATTTTAATATGAAATATTTGGTCAAAATATTATTAATATTATTACAATAATTGTTACTGCCTGCTGCTGCTAACTACATACACATGTACATAGTATATATGTACATGCATATGTAGTATTATTATTGTATTTATTTTTGTTAATGGTTATTTTATGCCAGCACACAATGTTCTTACGCATACATTGATATATGAACCCAGTTTACTGTGGTTTCTTTTGTCGAAATTTAAATAGTTAAATTTATAATTGTTAAGTATCATTTAAAGCTGATAGTTCTGTCTAATGGCAAGGGGTTGCAGCAATCAATTCAAATATTGCATGATACATTTACTGGTCATATTCTTTTTCGTTTATGTCTTCACAGTTCAACCACTAGATCGTTTGTTCGGTGATCAATAACGCGACATGAAGAGATAGTTCTTTCTGTCTAATGGCAAGGGGTTGCAGCAATCAATTAAATTATGACTTGATACATTTACTGGTCATATTCTACTTCATTTCTGTGTTCAAAATTCAACCACTAGATCGTTTGTTTTAACATAATTTGATTTCTTTTTAAGATTTTTGAAATAAAATGGCAACAACTGATAAAAACTTCTGCTGCCTGGGTAACAAAGTTTTGTCATAATTTATATTAATATTGAATATTTATTTATGCATAAAATTGGAAATGTGTGTGTTTTTGCCATAAAGTTAAAATCATCATGTATGCGTCAATATCGGTTTGCTGAATGTGTGATTAAATTTGCACTAATTTTCCAATAATGAGCTGTGTCTGCTCTTCTGTGTAAAATACATAATACGTATCTCAAATGTAAACCAAACAAACTAATATACAAAACAAAGTACTGACAAACACGTATGCATGTCTGTCTGTTTGCAATTCCAATGAAATCATGCAAATTCGCATACAAAACCTGTATCATAATAATTATTTTAGCTTTTGAAATTGTTTTCTTTCCGCTGAAATCAATATTAACATATTGAAAGCAAAAAAAAAAAAAATAAACTTACAAATGTACAGGTCAGTTAGATTTATGATAATTATACAATTGGGTAATGATATTGAATAATATAACAAATACACGTGTGGTTTTTATAACCCAGTAAAAAGAAGATGGTAATAGCAAGTCATTACTAAAGCAGTTATATACAGACATACTTGGTAATGGTTACTGCATGTCATGTCAGCAGTATGTAGTACTGCTGGGTATATAGACATACCACTGCTGTCTCCTATTCAAAAAATCGTGTCTCCTATGAGGCTGAGGTTTGTGGTCCAAATTACAAGAAACAAACCAGTTTTCTTGCTGACAATTGATCATTTATTTTCTTACCCAACTGCTTCTAAGAAGCACTTTCTTCGAAGAGCACCATGCAAGGTTTTTTAGCCTAACTGCTTTGAAATTAATGTAATTTTTAACACGGTCTTTTTATTATTCCTTTAATACTTTAAAAATAAATTTGCTCAGCTCGTGTTAAACATGTTTATTTCTATGATTTCTGTATTTTGTATAGATGAAAGCGCTTACATTTTCTATTCGTAGCAATTTAAAATTGTTAATTTGTTAATTGAACCTGTTTGATTTGTTTGATGGTAAATTTGTAATCTTTATTTTACATTTTCACTTCATTATGTTGAGTGTTTTTTTTTATAGTAAAATATAAAAAAATGTAAATTATTGCCACAGAATAAAACAAATGGTTTATTGGCGATTTATTATATTGGTTCGGTTTTGTATTTATATTTTATACTTCATCATTAGCATGTGATGAGCTGATTTAAAATATTGAGTCATTATTAATAAAGTATGTATTCACATCTGGCTTTACAGCATAAATATAAAAAAGCATAAAAAATATTGAAATAAAGCAGCACTTTTAAAGAGTTACAGTGGCTTACAGCTTATTTTATATAGTGCTTTATTATTTTTAAAGCTGTATAAATCGAAAATTAACAGGTACTTAAAAAAGAAATTAATGTAATTTAACAGAATAAATGTTATAGTGTAACAAACAAAAATAGTTTATAGCATAAATGTCAATTTATTATGGTGAAACTTGAAAAACAAAAAAAATGCTCGTGGCAATTACACAATTTAATATTTGTCGTGTTAGCATTTATTTTTATCTACAACAGACTTAAGGCGATTTGGCATAGATGCGACCTACCAGTTTTTGGGTAATATTCGACAAACTATACAAACAGTAGCGATTTTTTAAATCGATTTTGTTAGAATTTTTGTGTGTCCTTTTTGCTGATTTCTAAAATTGATCATACATTTTCGTTAACATTAGGGTTCGTTATCCTTTACAATTTGAAGGTATATGGTGTTTTTTTTAGATGTACAGGTCTTTAAGTCGGCAACACTTTTTAGCTGGCGGCCGCCATTTTGTCAGCTGTCAAGTGATTTATGTTTGAAGTCACTAGTCTACGCTAATAATCCCAAAACGATTGACCACTTTTGTGACAACATTCGCCGCGCTATTGCCGTAATACAGCCACAAATGTTGGAAAAAGTCACCAAAAATTAGACCTCCAGATTAGACTACGTCCGAGCTAGTCATATATTAGAAGTCATATTTAAATTATAATGCCAGAAGGCTTTCTTTCGAATAAAGTAAATTTCAGGTCAATTTTAAAAAATCTTCTTTGTTTTATTCAATTTCAAAGTTCTTGTTTCAACAAATGTCTATTCATATTGAAATGCCAAACTAAACGAAACATAAATCAGTTGACAGCTGAAAAAATGGCCGCCAATTAAAAAAGTGTCGCCAACTAAAAATTTTATATATTTAAAAATAAACACCCTGTTCTTAAACTTGTCCATGGTTATTTCAACAAATACTCAATTCCCAGTACCAGCAGCTGGCATACAGGCCCAAACCAGCATGCTGACTACCGCTACCATGCTGACTTTAGGTTTTTTTGTTGAAATAATAAACTTTTGCTGTAATTATTTAAATTAATCCCTATTGTAGAATGATAGAAAAATATGTCACGTTGTAAATTATACTAAAGACTGTAAAAACGGCCGCTGAGCAGCAATTTTCTTTTTTAGTTTAAAATAATCGCTTAAATATTTATGTTCCAATTTTTCTAGAAAATTAGTTTTAATTTTTGTAGCGTTCTTTATCTCCTGTTTATTGATGATATGTTACAAAGGACGAAATCTTCATTTCGTGTAGAATTTTTAATTTAGCTCTCGCCAAATGCAAATAAGACAAAAATTGTTCAGATTTCTTTTAATTTTTAACGGATACGAATGTCGAGTTTTTGACCTAGAAAGTATCAGCAATTTTCTTTTCTTCTTTCTTTCAGACAAATATAAGATGAAATCAAATACACTTTTTGTGTACGAAAAGTTTGTTGTTTTTTTTTCTTAAGGTACTGGCAATCATACAAATAGTTTTTTTTTTTAATTAGAAAGTCATGCTATAATTTATTAGCCAGAATCCAATTATGCATATAAGTTAATATAATAACCGACTCTACTCAAATCAAACAAAGTACTCTATATATTATATTCTTACAATGCATTATTAATGTATGAACCAAAGTAAGAAATCCTGTTTGAAAATTACAGTGTTTGTAGTGGTAAAAGTGTTTTGACAATAAATTCCAAAGATTATTGATTTGAAAAACAATCAACAACTTTTCATAAATACATATTTACTTTTTGTTTTAATTTATCAAATTTCTGCTTACCTGTTAAACGATTGACCGTGCGACATGTATAACTTTTATATGCATCATTTGGTCCTGCATTATTTATGTACAATTCACCATTCGACAGTATTGTATACTTGCCACCAATGTCCGTATTGGGATACAAATGCATGCCCGTATCCTGCACCCAGGCAGTGACCATAACAAATTCCGACATATAACTTGGTACCTAAAAAGAAAAGAACAGAAAAATACCAGAAAGGGATAAATTGTAAAGGAAGAGCAGCACAACACAATTAACAAAGTAAAAGAGAGTGGTTTGTGTTCCCAGTTTACATGAAGCTATATTTATGAAAAAGATTGATGCAATTTTTCCCTTAAAATTTCTTTGGTGTTCACACAGCACAATTCTTATTGCTTAAATTACTCGTAATTTTATTTATGAGTATAAGCACATTTGTGCTTATCTTCCTCGCAACCCGATTTCTAAAGTGTAATCAGCTTAAAAACTTCAAATTTAATAGGAAATGTTTATTATCATTTGAAAGAACATTCGTAGGCATTTATTTTTTGCAGATTATGTCTATCAAAGGTTGGTCGTTGCTACATCCTAGATGGTTTATCCATTGAGTCCAATTTTCGAGGACTTGTTCGAGCATTTCGACTGGTAACTGGCGAATGACACGAGCGATGTCTTTCTCCAAGGCCTGAATCGAAGCGGGTTTGTCCGCATAAACTTTAGACTTTTCATATCCCCACAGGAAAAAGTCTAACGGTGTGATATTACACGATTGTGGTGGCCATTGATTGATGCGATGTATGCGAAGTGACGTCGTCTTGCTAAAACCAAACGTCGGCGAGATCACGAGCTTCAAAAAGTCGGTTATCATGGCATGATAATGGTCGCCGTTGATAAAATCGACTCTCCACGGTCTTCGTCTACACTCTCAGCTACGGCCGCTATATTTTCTTCACAGCGTGCTGGACGTGCTATATTCGGTCGAATATTAATTAATAATGAATGCTGGGTCTCAAAATGGGTGATGGTGTTGCGAATAGTAGGTTCAGTAGGCTGATCATATTGACCATAAGTTGAGCGAAGTGCACGAAACACATTCCTAACAGAACGTGGGTTTTCGTAATAAAGTTGAACAATTTGTAAACGTTGTTCAGGCGTAAGTCTTTCCATTATGAAATGCCAAATAATACTGAACAAAAATATCATGACAGCATATAATGACTCATACGTTATCTGTCGAAAAAAGGTTTTTGAAAAAAGTATTTCTACTTGAATTACCCATTACTTAATTTATTAAAGTCTGACAAAATTCCCAAAATGTTTTTCAATTTTAAAAATTCATTTTACAGCTTTTCTAGTTATATTCAAGAAATTTCTAATTATATTTCAGCATTTTCTATTGGTATATCAGAAATTTACAATTAAAATTTTCTGAAATAATATAAATGCCTAAAATATAATTGGAAATGGTGTAGTTTTAATTCTAAACAAAATTTTTTAATATACAATTAATTTTTTTTTTTGAAACAAATATACAAATCACAAAATTTTGTGAAGAAAGCATTTTTAGTCATTTAGTTACAACAAAATTTTGTCTATTAAAAATTATAGTAAAGTTTCATTTCATTTAGCAGAACAACCCACTCAAACGCGTTATTATTTATACATGAATATGTAGAGTTTGATAAAAATAGTTAATGAATGAAGGTCTGCATATGTATGTAAAAAGAAAAAAAAATTAGAAAACAAACTGAAACCCACACAGGATTTCAAACGGAAAATTCAATTATTCAAATACGTTCTAACCTGGGTTGAGGTTTATAGCTAGAACTGCAATGTTTGCTGTTCTTTTACTGTATAAAATCACATAACAAAAATCTAACGTATACAAGGCAGCTGTCAAAATATGTTAACAGCTGACAGTTTAATTTAATGTTAAGTTAAATGTAGATTTAAAATTTACATAAATAAAATATTTGAAAAACAAGTAATAGTTTATCTTACATACATTTTGACTTGATAGTTTATTTAAGAAATTTTCGGAAGTGGACTTTATATTCGGGTTATATTTAAATATGAACCAATTAACATGAAATTTAGTACGACGATTTACGAGTATATGTATAAATATATGGATTATTTGTATTGACACCTGTTGGTGGTTTTAATAAAATATTTTTAAGCATTTAAGAGATTTTCGGAAATGAACTTTATATGAGGCAATGTCAAAATATATTGAAACAACATAATGTTTTGAGAGTTTTTTAGCACTGCTTTTCTATAGACATTTATCTAACATAAAGCCATATTCCAAGAAGACATTTGTATAAAGGCTATAAGAAGTCATGGACCGATTTTTACAATTTTCCACAGGACTTGTTCTTTTATTATAAAAATAAAGTGTGCAAAATTGTATGCTACTATCTGCATTAGAAAAGGTGGTTAAATTTTAAGGGCCAATGTTGAATGTGAACCACACTTAAACATCAAGTTTTTTTTCTGCATTTAATTTGACATTTCTCAATTTCACACCAACTCAATTTGAACCATGGAAAGATACACAATCAAGCAACGCTTTAAAATTATTCAGGCTTATTATGAAAATGACTGTTTAAATCAAAATGCATTTCGTGCAATTGCCACACAACTAACGAAACAATGGCCACAAATTCAATGGCCAATTCGGCATATTAACGTCATAGAACCTCAATTATGCCTCAGAGTTATCGAAAACTTGGACCATTGGATGGCGGTATACCACTGAGGTCGAGACGGCCACTTGGCCGATTTTTTGTTCCATACCTAAATGAACCAAATCATATGATCATAATAAAAAGAAATGACAATAATTTCTTAAATAATTTATGTTTTATTCACAATCAACATCGGCCCTTAAAATTTAACCACCCTTTATTTGAAAAAAAGTGGAAAAAATATATAAAAAACATCGAGGCTGTCTGAATTTTTGATCTATAACTCGGCTCCTACTTAACCCATTTTCAATACCAAACATTTAGGTGGAACAAAGAATATTTGTAAAAATTTCATTTCATTTCATTTCATGCCTTTTTGCGAAGCTCTTTGGTGCCTTCAACACACAGAGGAACATGGTCAGATCGTCTTAGAATCTTAACCAGACCCGGAGTATATAGACTTTATGCTTCTACGACCAATATTTCGATGTGTTACAAACGGAATGACAAACTTAATATACCCATCTTTTAGGTGGTGGATATAATGAAGATATGTAGACTTTTTAACATTAGTAAAATGATTTTCAACAAAAGGGGAATACAGCAGGCAGGTTTTGACATTTAGTATATCAGTAGAGAAAGCTTTGGCCATTTTTACAATGAATGCAATTTCGCTTGAAAATTGAATTTGACATTATAAATGAATGTACAGTTTTTTCATACATTCGTATTTAAAATACATTACAATAAGAATTTAAATGATTTTTATATAAATTCTTTAATTCAATTTAAAAAAATAATATTCCGTTGACAAATCCTTTATTATTCTAGTTGTTTTTCGAATTGAATATGCCCGTGTTTAAATATAACTTCAATATAAGCTTCACTGCTTGTCATATCCAAGCCCACTGATTTCATTTTATATAAGTTTTAAAATATATTCAAATTTTATAATAAACTGTTTGACGTAATTTAAAATCATTTATTTTATAAGGTTTTTTTAGAACTGAAAATAAGTGGTATTTTCCAACACAAGTATCTAAGTACAATTTATTTTCCTTCTCTGCTTTAAAAAAAAACATTATCTGACTACAATAACATTTTCCATTTATTGTTGTCTCTACAAAAACTATTTCAATTTCTATTTCTACCATTATTTTTCATTTCTTCATTTTAAAGTGAAACACATCTTTTCCAGGTGTGAAAATGTTTTGTATTTTATATTAAATGGAATTGCAAAAATAATTAAAAATAAAAACAAAACAAAGAGAAATAACTAATAGAATGAAATAAAAAAGAACCTGGTTGGTGTAGAATAAAATCTAAGGTCATGCCAATAGAGATGCTGAAATGAACAAACCGAGAGAAAATGTATTGCAAACTAAATACCCTACTACACGCAGAGAAAAAATATAGTTGTGCATGTTTATCGCAACTATTTAAATATTTTTAAACATTTTTTTTAAATATTATGATCACTGTAATTATTTGTATGATTTCGGCAACCATAATATGTTTAAGTTACCATTAATATGATTATAGCAATCATATATATATGATTATAGCAATTATGTAATGTTTATGGTAAACAGTTTTATGATTAAAGATTATACCATATTATGTTGTTCTCTATCATAATAAAAGAGCAACAAATTATGATAAATAAATTCATCATAAACATGATTCCCACAAATATATACATAGTTGTTACAATCGAATATATGATTGTAGTAATCATCTCAATCGTAACTTAACCATATTATGGTTATCGCAATCATATAAATAATTGCAGTGACCATACGTTGTTAAAAAACTTGTAAAAATTTTGACATTTTTGTGGTAAACATATACAACTATATTTTTTCTCTGTGTGTAGGGCAGTACTTAAAGGATCCAAAGTATAGGGTTTTCCAATAAGGACTTGACAACTCAAACTTACTCTTCAGTAAATCGATTGTAACGTGTGCTGTGTGGCTTGTGGCACCGTCTTGTTGAAACCACATGTCATCCAAGTCCATGTGTTCCAATTCGGGCCAAAAATAATCGCTAATCATTGCGCGATAACGATCGCCATTCACAGTAACGTGACGATCGTTATTGTCGACGAAAAAATATGGCCCAATGACGCCGCCGGCATGCAAAGCGCACCAAACAGTAATTTTTTGTGGATGAAGTGGTGATTCGTGAAGCACATGTGGATTTTCAGCAGACCAATAACGCATATTTTGCTTATTGACGAACCCATTGAGCCAAAAATGAGCTTCGTCACTGAAGATGATTTTGCGATGAAATTCATCATCTTGGTGCATCTTCTCCAGAGCCCAATCGGAGAACGTACGTCGACTCAAATGGTCCATCGGCTTCAATTCTTGAGTCAGCTTAATCTTGTATGGGTGTAAACCCAGATCCTTACGCAAAATTCGCCATAAAGTGGTCTTGGGGATGCCCAGTTCTTGAGAACGCCGCGGAATCGACTGATTTGAATCGTTTGCTACGGACGCCTGAACGGCAGCGATATTTTCGGAACTTCGACCAGGCCGTTGTCTCACTGGCACGACAGCATCACACAATGAATATGTAGACTCAAATTTTTGCACTAAACTTGTTATTGCTTGTCTACTAGGGCGATAATTACGACCGAAAATTGGAGTTAACGCTCTTAAAGTTGCGGTCACCGACTCCGAATTTCGGTAGTACATTTTTATAATTTCCAAACGTTGTTCCTTCGTGTACTTTACCATAACGAAAATGTTAAGTTTACTGAAAAAAAAGAAAGCAACAATTAGATGATCAGTGAAATAGTGCGTTCACAATTTAAATTCAGAGTTGTCAAGTAGCTATTAGAAAACCCTATACTTGGAAATATTAAAAACATATATCTATGTAAATTACACAGTTTTGAATAGACTTTTGTTTATAATTTGGTTTTTTTAAATTAACATTTTAAATTTTCATTTTTATTTTATTCAGGATTTTCTTAATTTGCTGGCCAAATAATCTTTTCTTTTAAAAACATATTTTAAAATTTATAAATAATAAATATTATGTATTTAGTTGAATCCATTAACAACTTACTTGACATTTCAAAACCGCCGTATTACCAGCCATCACATACTCATCGTGCACTTGTACTGTATACTTTTGGTTAACAACTGCAAATGAAAGAGAGAAAAGACAATTATAGGTTAAAAAGTAATTATTTTTCAAATAATATTATAAGTTTATTATGTTTAGAATTTGTTAAAACAACTAAAGTTCTTCCCTTTATCAAGAAATTGTTCAGCTAATACTAAAAAAAAAGCAAAGAAAAATTGATGAACTTTTTATGGAATACAATTTTTACTACTACAAAATTAGCAGTCGCTAGCAAAAATGATAAACATTAAGATTATGCCATCCCAAAGACAAATATTTTTAATTTCTGCACAGTTTGCACAAATGACGTCACGCAAAAAGCTATTCTATTGACTAATAACCACTGGGTAGACAGAGGTGTCCCTAAACAGAAGATAATAAAGTTTTATATTTGTCTCTTTCTTTGAGAACTGCCTTTTTGCTTTCTTAAACTCTTAAAATATAAAATTATTAAAATACAATTTAGCAGGAAAGAAAAAAACAAAAGGAAATAAGAAAATTGACTAGTACCGTCAAGTTTATACCCCTTTTATTCTCTTTTTCCTTCGCACCCAAAAATATGTGCCTTGACGAGTCAGAATTGAAAAGTGTGAAAGCAGACTTATTAACTTTTATTGAAATCACAACCATATGAACTAAATTTGCAATAATGCAATACCATTTGCACAAGATTGTGAATTGCGCTAATGTTTTTAAAAAAGTGTTAATATTTTTTTAGCTGGCGAAAAATCTGTAGGCTCGGACAACCAGCCGAATCGACGAAAAATATTTATTCATTATTAAATATTAAGGTAATTAATGCTCTGTATTTACTGAAATCCAAAAAGTTTTATATATTATGGTTGCAACTTTTCCGTTTGAAGCGAGTTTTGGCCGAAGAATGTCCAGACTATGCGGCCAAATGTTTTGCAAACTCTTATTAAAAACTATTAAGAAAAAGTCTTTGTGAAGTTTTGTCTCACCAGCCTTATAGTGCAGAACTTGCTCCGTCCGACTACTACACAGAAAAAAATAAAAATAAGTTTCAATTAAAATATTTGTGGAATCAATTAAAAATTTAATTGAAATCGGATTTGTAAACAAAATGATAGTATCAATTAAAAAAAAAATTGAGATTTAATTGAAAATATCAGAAAAATCAGAAAAAGTAATTAGATCAATTAAAATTTTAATTGAAAATTATTTTAAAATCAATTAAAGGTTGAAAAAAAACATGATTTTTTCTGTGTATTTGTCTTGATCGATGCAGAACACTCTCTCTATGCTACGCTTCAGTTCACAACAAAGTATCCTTAAAAAGCGTGATTTGTTCTTGGCCTCAAAAGGTGAGCAGTTATTTTTTCAAGCAAAATTGCCAGTATACGAACCAATATGTTGACGAAATTTATATTGAACAAATATTTAAAAATAACAGTTTGAAATTTAAAAAAAAATCACGCATTTTGAATATTTGAAATATAATTTATAGAGTTAAATAATCAAAATCAAAAATTCTCTGTATAACGTGTGAACACAGACTAACTTTCTTTGAAAAATAGAAAAATAGTGTACAATTGGTTGCAGCCGGATAACAATTATCAGATTTCATATATTTGAATATTATGCGGACCTGATATGTGGGATACCAAACCATTGCACAGTGGTTCAGGTTTCTAAGGAAGGCGGTCATACCTAGTTTACTCATCAGAATTAATATGAATATTTATGTTTACGGTATTTATGGGCCAATTAGGGTAAAATAAGATTACATATAATATTATAATAATTTATTTACACAAAAATGTTAGTTATTAATTAAAGAAGAAATAATAAATTTTACAACGGCAATTTAGTACAACATTTGTACATTATTTTCTAAAACTTAACATACATAAAGCCTCAGGTGATAGCAAAGACTTCTTCTTTTGTGGTAATTTATGTAAACGGGTCGGAATTTAGAAGAAGTCTATGCAAAAGATCAGTGTTAGTGACAATACGAGACATTATTCGCGTGTTGTCTTGTCTGAATTGCTTAAATAATTTAAAAAACTGAAGAAAAAAAGGAAAAAAACAACTATGAATAGAAATTAATAAACAAATGATAATTACAGCAAACACTTCGAACTACCAGAACTAACAATGGTTAAAGGATTGATGTTTGTCTGTTGGCTGACCGGCACCGCAGTGGTGCAGGTGGTAGAACGCAAAGAATTCTGATGAGAGAAAGTGGGATTTCTCGAAACATATGTAAATTCAACAACCCAGGTTCGATCCCCAGTCAAGAAAAATTATCAAAATTTTTAATAATAAATTTTTCAAGTTGTAATTCCTAACTTCAGTAAAAATAATTTAATGAAAATTAAATTTAATGAACTCGAGCCTAACTAAAATTATCAAGAAGTAAAAATTAACAGTTCGATTATGAAATAATAATTATTCAATTTATTACAAGATTTAACGGCTTCTTCAGAGATCTCGCCTATAAAAACTAGACAGTGTTCAACTACTTCCGATCTATGAACTAACACTTTATGAACTTAAGCAGGTTTACTAATAAGCATTTGTGCGGTTCCTAACGAGTAATCTCTAATTTCTCTATTTCAGCTGATATAGCTGAATTCAAAAAAAGTTCTTACAGTGTTTCCATCATTTAATGTGCCACTTCCGCCACTTTGAGGTTTGTCGACAATTAAACCAAATCGTATCTTAAAGTGCTGCTGAACATATAGTTTTTTCTCTGCAAGAAGCTTCCAAGAATGCAGAGGAGATAACCCAAACTGATATTAAACACATGTTAAACTGCTGAAAAATATAAGGAAAGCTGTTTTGCTTTGTCCACTTCCATTGCACAAAAGTAAATGTAAAAAACAACTGATTTGCAAATTTTTTTTGCATGTTTTAGTAGTACCACTAATAGTGAGTATTAGAGCGAACTAACGGTGAAAAAATCGAACATCGTCATTGGACCATTATGTCCTACTACTGAACCACTGTGCATTGCTGCTTTTGAATAATAACATAATAACGTTTTATTCTCTCCACACTCAATAATGAACTGTGGAGTATGGAAAGAATAATACGTCTCTTACAAATATAATTGTAACTAATTCCTTGATAATGATATCCGATGGATATCGAAATATTGGAGAAAATAATTTAATAAATAATATATAAAAAATTTTACAAATAATTGGCCTGGAGCTCGAAAAAACTTTTTTATTTTATTAAAAGGAAAAAAGGCCGAAGAAATCAAAATTTAATTTAATTTTATTATATATTTAAAAAAAAAATATATGAATTCATTATAATCTTTGCTATTTAGTTTTAACACATCATTAGCTGCCGTTATGCGAAGCCATTTAAATTCATTTCATATTTCAATACCATAATCAATACAAATAAATCGCAAAACACTAATGAAATATTTAATGAAACTTTAATGTGAAGCAGACCCCAGCGCAAAACATAAAATCTAGTTCAAATATTTAAATTTAACAGCTTATATTTTGGTCATTTATTTAAAATATGCATGTTAAATAAATTATAAAAAAAACTATAGATTTCGAAACAATTGAAAACAGACAACAATGGCCATTGTGAGGAATATAAAATAAAAATATAAGGCAAAATTTATTACAAATTTTAAGAAGACTAGTTTGTTAGTGTTATTAAAATATTTAGGTAGTGGTATGTACATATGTTCATAGGAAATATGTTTGCTATACATTTACATCCAAGTATTTAGGTACTTTTTATTATTGCTTTATATACATATGTATGTATGTATATTAGTCTCTATTGTATTCTATTGTGTTGTGTTCTATGTATTTTAAGCTAAAATTATTAGCCCAGGTGCTGGTACCACTAACTTGGTGGCCATTGTATTACTTGGAAAATAAAATGAAGCTATTTTGGAAAGCACCACCCAGGTGGTTTTCGAAAGTATGTAGAGAATTATGAAAAAGTAATAAAAGCTAATATATTTGTCAAATTTTTCAGTTGTTTAAATCCTTCAGAACAAGAGGGTGGATAACAAAACAGACTTGTTACGAACAAGTAACACAGTGGCTAAATAGCAAGTAGTAAAGTTTAGTTATAACAAAAGTTTAAATATTAATTTAAAAGTTATTTAAACATATTTTTTAGGTTCATTTTATAAAGCACTAGCTGAACCCGGTGTGCTTCGCTAGCCCCCTTTGATGTAAAGCCGTTAATAAACGTTGTAAAAAAGTAGGCGCAGAAGTGTGCATGTAATAAGTATTCCTAAGTTAAAGCTGCACGCTGTGAAAATTTAAATTTAATTTCACAGATCCAGCCCCCAATATATCGTAAACAATGGGGCGTGCTCCTCCCACTTTTATTTTGGTACGTATTTCTATTCATGTTAATACCATATATAGCAAATACTGACGCTGTTGATCAAAAAATTCCCAATATATGATGATTTTAAATTTTGGGTTATATGGGCGAGGCCACGCCCCTTTGTCCACTCACAACTATATACCAAATATCATCGACGTAGGTCAAAAAAATACCTAAAATATGGCGACTTAATGTTTTCGGTTATATGGAGAGTGCCACGCCCCTTTGTCCACTCCCAACTTTATTATTTATGATTTCGTAAGAATATCCTATTGCGAAAATTTAACGACGATCGATCCAGTAGATAAGATTATATTACGATTTTTAATTTTCCTAATTTTCCGCTTTTCTTCTGGTATGTATTCCTAATTATGCCAATATGCAAATTAAATTTTTTGGGTTATATAGACGGTGCCATGCCCCTTTGTCCACTCACAACTTTATGTAGGTAAGAATTTATTGTGTCGTCAGAATATCCTATTTATTCTGACGATAGGTCTAGTAGTTAAGGACTATATTACGATTTTTAATTCGCGTAAAAAGGGGTGTGGTTCCACCCACCTTTCTCCTGGTACGTATTCTTAATTATGCCAATACCATATGTACCAAATATCATCGACATAGGTCAAAAAATGCCTAAAATATGGCGATATAAATTTTTGGGTTATATGGGCGGTGCCACTCCCGTTTCTGCAATAATAGTGTCCATTATAACAATTTACTTATATTTATTGGGTGTATAACTTAAATATGTGACATTATTTCGAAATTTTAGCTATTATTTTAGAACATTTCAAAGTATGGGCCACTGTAAGCCATTTTTTGGCTACATATGGATTATGTGCCAAAATAAGAGCTTAAGAACGAGGCCAAAAATGAATCAAGCCTATTTTGTATACCCTATTCTGAAGTGAAGCATATCCCACAGAGAGCATTCTGTATCGATTGGATGGAACAAGATTTCGACTATAATACGGTTTGGGGCAAAACTTTCCAAAGACTTCTTTATAAATAGTTTCTAAAAGGCATTTCAACACGTGGCCAACCAATGTCATGATTGCATATTACGCCTTCATAACTGGCCGCATATTATTTTTTTAACAATTTTTAACAGAATATTGTTAGCCATGATCTTATCTTATATTTCATGCACTAAATTGATTACTTGCCAAACAGATCAATAAGGAGAAAGTAGCACAAAGAAAACAATCTATAGTGCGATGGGGTAAGATGTGGCAAAACATCACGAGCATTTGTTTCTGAATAATTTTTAAAAGGTCATTGTTAGCCATGAGCTTTATTAATTTTTCTTTTTGATTCCGTGCCAAAAGAACTGCGCAATCTTTTGAGTTCAAGAGTGAATAAAGTCAATTTTTGATAACCAGTTTTAAAGTGAAGCTTATCCCAACGAGAATGTTCTGTATTGATTGAAACAAAACAAATAGTAGACGAGAAAGGCAAAACTTTCTAAGCACTTCTTTATAAATAGTTTTAAACACATGAATCAAATAATAAAGATTGCGAGAAGAATGTAAACAAAGTCTCCTCTCTCTGCGCATGACGTCACAGTTTTTTTTTCTGTCAACATGTAAAAAATAACTTTTTTTTTAGCAATATTTTTAAAGAAAATAAATTTTCTTAAATTTTTTTAATTCAAAATAAAACATGAGAGTATTCAAATATGTAATACGAATAGAAGAGTAAAAAGAAATGCAAGTACAATCAAGTGTGCACAAGTCGAATTTTTACCAAAAATCGGGTTTACCGGCTGTTTTTTGCATTTTCCTCATAACTTTGTCAAAAACCTCGATATTCTCGATTTTTTAGGAAACAATTTAAAAGGAAAATGTCCAAGCTTAATTTTTGTGTTTAAAAGCTATAAGTTTTCGCAATGAATTTACTCATTTAGGTACCCTACATTACAATTTTTCACAATTTTTCCATGAATTATGTAAATAACGCTTTATAACTTTTAAAATTAATATGAAAATTAAAAAAAAAACTAATGATGCAATAATTTAGAGGAAATAATTTTTGAATTTTCTCTTATTGTTACACAGTTATATTATTTTTAAGGTTTGTGTGACGATGAATATTAAATGTTCAAAATTTAAATTTTTTTAGCTTTGTAATATTCTGGCGCGACATGAAGAGCTTGTTCGGAAAAAAGCTCAACCTTCTGGAAAATCTGAAGAATTAAATAGAGTTTTCAAAACCAAATCGGGTGTTTTGGAAAACGAGGAGAACTGCAGCGTTCGGACGATTCAATATATGAATCAACAAAAAAATTGGTTCATAGAAAAATTACAACTTCCTCAAAAAAGCACCAGCTTTGTACAAGTCTTGACAGCACCGTAATTAGTTGCCGTAAAGCTTCGCTTATAGTGAATTCCGCCTTTTATTAAAGGCCAGCTTGAGAAGAGACTATAAAGAATTGCTTCATCTGAGCCTTATCTTTTTGGATGATAGATTTAAACCCTATCTAACAGTAAAAACAATAGATGCTATTAAACGGGTTCACTGGATGATGCAAATTATATATGTATATTCTTTAAAAATATATATAAAAGGTTCCTCAAAAGAGTAACAACTCAAAATTCATAAATTTTCAGTAGAGGCCAAAAACTGTTTCCGTTGATTCTAACGATATATTACAGCAAAAAATTTTGAAATTGTAAGAAAATACCATTAAAAAATGATATAAAATTTTGTTTCTTTTTATTGCTTAAATGATTTCCGAAAAAAACTACTTTTTGAGTTGTTATTTTTTTTTTTCTGAAAAAAATTTTCATCAAAATGACAACAACTCGAATTTAAACACTGAACTGAACTTTCCTACTTTGGTATTTCTTTTTACAACAGTAGAATTTATATTTTACTATTACTTGCCTTTAATTTTAATTAAATTCAAATTAAATTTCTTTTACTCTTTCAAATCTTAACTTATTTAGCTGCATTATAAAGTCGGTGGCAACTTTTAAAATCTCGCTTGAAAAATCTACTTAATTTTCTTCAAGTTATTTAGTCATTCTGCCAATTGACTATCAAAGTTTCTCTAACAATGTCCTGTCAATTTCTCAATCAAGCTTTCTTTTTTTTTTATCTATTTTCACACAATTTCGTAAGTTTTTTCTTAGTTGCTAGTTATTTAAAATGACAAAACAATTTTTTGTAACATTTTGTAAATACATGTCAGTTTTGTTGAAAGGTTTTAATTTTGTTAAAGAAAATATAAAAAACCAGAGATTTAAACAAATTTTCTTTAATGTCAGATTTTAGTTTTCATTTAAAAAAGTTTAAAAAAAGGAAATATTTAAACATAATTCAAAAAGTTTTTAAAAACCAACACTCTTAAATTAACTGAGATAACATTAATATGATATTAACCATAATTTTATTGCAATTAAGATTTACAACATACATACATTTCTGGCTCCTTTAAACGTTAATGTTTAATGATAAAGAAAAACAAACTTAATTATTGCTGTAATAAATTTTAAGTTTCTTTTAAACTCCACAAAACAGAAAAATTAAACAAATATCATCTATCTGTTATTAACAAATTTGTTAGCATTTATTAACAGTCTTCTATTTGCCACCCTTCTCCTTTATAATTAATTAAGAAGGACAAAAAGTAATTTAAGTTAAAACTTTTCTCCTCGTTTTCCTATTTTCTTTTTCTTGGTATCTTCATGTTGTGCGCCCTGTTAACAGTTGCTGTCTTATTTTAGCCAAAAATAAAAATATTAAAAGAAAACAGTCTAAAAATTGTTAAAGCCGAAAATTGTTTATAAAAAACACAAGAAAGACTGTATTAAAAACGTAAGAAACTATGTATGTACACTTTAAAGACAGACATACATACAAACGAAAATAATTGCAAAAATAAACCAGGACAAGAAAATAAATGAAGGAAAAAGAAAATAAATGAAAATGTATTGTTAAAGTTTGTAATTGAGAAAAAGTATAAATATGTAAGTATGGAAGAATATTTCTTTAAATTAAAAAAAGGTTGCTTATTCTATTCGTCTGCTGTTTAATAGCAGCTGCAAAAGGCCAAAGTAGTGACAAAATGCTGGTTAAACAAAAGAAAGGAATGAAATAATTTAAATATAAGTCCCAATTTACACGAAGCAATTTTTATTAAAAAGAATGATACAATTTTTTTACTTGAAATTTCTTCGGTGTTCATACAGCACAATTCTTATTGCTTAAAACGCTCGTGTTTTTACTTGAGAGTATAAACACATTTGTATACACATATATAATACGAATAAGAGAGTAGCACGTATTGCTAGAACAATCACACGTCTTATCTTTCCCTCACCAAAAGGTAATCAGCTTAGCTTAAAAAATTGCTTCGTGTAAATTGGGATGAAGCAAAATTTTCTTTAAACCTAATGTTCTGTAAAGAATTAGAAACCAATTAAAGTTTAATTAAGAATTTGAAAACTTAAATTAGGGAGAAAGTTTATTTTAAAGCAAGTAAATTATTTGTTTTGTTTGTTAGTTGCTGTTTTCTGTAGGTAACAATGTACGTATTTGCTTAAACAAATTACTTGTACCCAAATTCAAGTGTAGAAAATTACAACTTATTTGCAGTAAAACGTAATTCACCTTAAAAGTACGGTCACATTTGGCAAATATTTACTCAAATAAGCGTAACCACTTGTTTTAACACTAATTTGTTTGACATTGTTTACTCTTACAAGAGTTTTGTAAGCTCAAACAGCATCAACTAAATTAAAACTAAATATTTGTTGTGCTTTGGCTTGAATAAGAAACAAACGAGTTCAAATATATGTTATTTAGTGGTTACCTCTTTTTCGGCAAATATTTGCCAAATGTGACCGTACCTTATACTTCGTATAAGGCCAATCAATGACTCACTCATTGGAGGGTTGGTATTTAAGAAATTCTAAAAAAAAAGAAACTTAAACTTATGGCGTTTTCTTTTCTGGCAAAAATGATACATGTATGTTACACTTTTTACCCATTTCCCATATAAAAAAGGAAAAAAGTGTAACATTTTTGCCAGAAAAGAAAACGTCATTAATTCCTCTTAAAAAATTTCATGTTGTAAAATTATACAAGGTGAATGCAACAGAAATGACAGGCATTTTGTTTGTGTAAAATAATGTACTACTGTTAAAAACACTTGAAAAAGTATTAAGTCAGTCAAATGTGCTACTGCACTCACCTTGTATAGTTACACCAAGAAAAATTCCGTGATTTTGTTTTGATCCACCTGCTTATATTATGTCCTACACAGTACTTTTGCAAGCCTTAGCTTTTTTGTTGCAATCATTGCCGGACTGTTAAGCAATTTCTTTACGAAATAAATTTTTTCTATTTTGAATTTCCATATCACTAAAACTCTTGTGCAAATAAATGAACCCCTTATTTTTGGTACCAGCTTTTAACAAGAACTATTTAAATAAATTTTTAGCAACTAATATAAATTTTTTAATATAATAAACAAAAGTTGTGTTAAAGTAGTAAATGTTTTTGTTTATGTTCATGTTTTCGATTTAATTTTGTTTGGCTTTTTGTTTTATTTCTTTTTGTTTAAGTTTGCATACAAAACATTTTATAGTTGCAGTCATTTTATATTTTTTGTTATAAAACTTTACAACATTAATCAAAAAGTAATAAAAAACAATGACAAAGAAATTGTTACTATTCTTGGAATTTTATGGACTAGAGAAAAGATTATGAGGAATGTAAATAGTTCTATCTTAAGCAAGTAATTGCAATTTCAATATATTAAACAAGTTAGGCGGGGGGGGGGGGGGGAGGGAAAACTTTTTACAATTGTATAAAATTTATTAAAAACAAGTACATATGTACATTTAAATGTTTTTGTTTATTTGTCACCATAATTAAATTTGCTTATCTCTTGTCATAAGCCTTTATAATAACAAAAACGAGTGGAGGTGTTATTCAATCATGTCAGTAAAGATAATTTTAAAACAGTTATATTCTGATATTCTAAATATTTTTTCTGGTTTCTAGGTTAAATTATTGGGAAAATTCTAAAAGATCCATTAGAAAAGTTACAAATTTTACACCAAGCCTCTTATTTTGCTGGATTTTCACTCACTCACTATTCGATAGACGACTTACTGGGCATCGTCATATACATATGTATGTATAAACCTTCATATGAAGTTAAAACTTTGGTGACCAATCGAAGTTAAGCCTTGACTATTCAGTCATCCTCTATAAAACCAATTTGGTTATAAGGAATTCAACTCTGGAAAACGGCCAGCAATTCCAGTATTTTTTTTTTACATAGATCCTAATCCAAAATTCTTATGGTGGTGCATAAGAATTGACTAAATCCACAGGGACTTACAAGTACCATTATTTAACCCTTCGTCTAGCCAGACCTTTTTCAATTGGAAATGTTATTATAATATATTTAACACTTAGTTAGAGACTAGAAATTTCAGCTACCCTTCTACAATTTAGTTCGCTATAAATATTTAAAAAAGAAATCCTGGAAAGGACAAAGAAGGACACCTATTCAAATATTGTACTGCACACATCACATTTGTAACACATGGGTCTGGACAGACCGGTATACATATATTTTGTATTGTAAATGCTGTTTTTAATTAATTTTTGTCCAGTTATGTATTTATATCTTTTGAACAAGTTTAGATTAGGTTAATTCGAGAAAAACCCAATAAACATACCAACAAGTTGTTGTTGTTGTTGTTGTAACAGCTAGAACTAAGTAAGTTTTGATCCGGGGGTTCTACATTGAGGTACAAACCAAGAAACTGGGCTACTTCTAATGGATTGGTCCATAAATCCATTAGACGAAGTGAAGTATGGTTGGCTGGGCAACTAAAGATGTGGTTGCTATCATGAGGACCCTGGCCACATGCAGGGCATAGGTTAGGGATGGCACGGCCTATGCGGGAACAAAAGGCATTAAGCCTATTGCTCCATCCCGATCTCAGTTGTTTTATAGTACTTATAAAATCATAATTTGACAAATAGTAAAAATAAAATGATATTAATTTAACATATTATGAGAAAGTACTATCATAATTTGATTACTTTAGATAATATTATGATTACTTTAGATCATAATATGATTACTTTAAACTATAATATGGTTATCTTGGGTCATTATGTAATCATGTATGACAATTTTATGATTGCATTAGGTTATAATATGATGTTATAATATCAAATAATGATTAACAATCATGATCATAATATGATATTTTATGGCATTTACATTCATCATAATATGTTTTGACTACAATCATAAATCTTATCATAATATGTTGCTCTCAGATTATGTTTACCACATTTTATATTTTTATCACAAATATTTTTCAAGAAATATGTCAGTTGTAAATGGGATCTAGGATGTGTACAATTGTTGATATGTTACAGTCCGAGCAACGCGGAGCGTGATATTTTTCCAATAAATACTTGTAGGAGAATTTGCAGTGTCCAAATCTAAGTCAAGTTATGTGGAAATATTATCGATGTTATTTTTTAGAGCAGTTATTCGGAAAAATGGCTCTTATTCCTAACGGGTTCATATTCTTGTAATTGTTGTAATCATTGAGAAAATTTTTCAATTTTTAAAATGTCGTCCGCTTTCGAAGTTGGGAGTGTCAGCAGTGTACGGGATTTTGCTTCAGCGGCAGCTGAGTTGTCATGTTCGTTCCTGTTTATACCAACATGGGATGGGAGCCACATTATTTTAATCTTTTGGAAGTGTGTTATGCATATATTTCTAATTTGATTTATGAGGCTAGGGGTTTGTAGTCCTTTTATTGATAAATGTATTTATTTTATTTCAAAGAGAATATATTTTAAATAATGGCAAACTTAAGGTTGTATGTTATGGCCAATTAAGTATAAACATTTCTGTAGTCTTTTTATATATTCAGGATTTTATAATTCTGCACCGAAAAGTAACACTAATCATATGAGCCAATGACTTTGTAAACACTTTGTGGTAAATTAAATTTTCTGCGCAATTTAGGATGGATTCTTCTATATTAGCTTCTTTTGATGTCGCCCTATTCTTCTCACATGGTGTATAAATTATTCATTACTTTATACGTTCTTTTTCACATGTAATTTTAAAATATGTGTGTACATGTTTTGTCAGTTTTCAAACCATTTTGTTTTTCATATAATTTTATAACAATTTTTATTATTAAAAGTTTTCCTACTAAATTTATCTCTAGTTGTTACAAAAAACCAGTAAAAACTTTTCAAAAACAAAGAATTATTTAAAAATAAATGAAAGTATTTAGAAAAAAAAACTTTTCTATTTTTTTTTCTTTGAGTATTTTTTGGCAGTTTGTTGGTAATTTTTGTTAAATGTAAAAAGTGGAGAGATAAAAAGAATTAAATATCAAGATTATTAAACAACAAAACGTCTGTGGTATGGTAAAAGTTATTGTCAAAGGATTTATGACTACCTTTTTTTGTTGCTGTACTTGTACCAGGGGAAATGGGTTAAAAGCAGCTACAAGTTTACCAACTAAAGGTAAAGGCAAATTAAATGAATACAAAACAACAATACACACAAACAGATACGAGTATGTTTAATAAAGCTGCTGCTGGTGGTGGCACAAAGTTAACAAAAACACTACTACCCCATAAAAAGACCTTTACAATTGGTTGTTGTTGTAACAAGTTCTTCAAAAAGAAATATTTAAATGAGTGGCAAGTTATAAAACAAAAGTAGAGACGAATTGTATATGCTTTTCACTTTGCTAAAAACTATAAGGAAATTGTGTTTTTTTTAGCAAGAGAATATTTTTGTTTCAAAAGCCATGTTCGTAAAAATATACATTCAGTTGTTTGTTGTAGGACATTAAAAAAATGTTCTCAAAACACAAACTGCAAAAAATAAAAACTTTAATTTGAAAAGTTATATTTTTTTTCTATACGACATCAGCAAGTAGCAATTGTACATTTTATATAGTTGCTATATTTCATTTATTAGAGTTTGGGTTTTTATTGTGGCTAGGTAAGTATTATTAAATAATGATTAAGAGTTGTTTGCTTTTAAAACTACTAAATGTTAACTTGATACCCAACAAAATACAGTATTTAATGACTTTTAATATAATACGAGGGTGGTTTAGAAACTTCTTAGCTTAGAACAGAAAGCGCGATATTAACAGAAAAAAGTTAAGTAATTTTGGAAACTTTCATCTCTTTTATGAATACATGTTAAATTTATTTATTTTACAATGGAAAAATTAGAAATTCGTGGTCTCATTAAATATTTAATTAAAAAACGTTTATCGGAACAAGAAACTCATAATGATATGGTGAATGTGTTAAAAAAAAACATCGCCATAACCTTATCAGCCGATTGAATTGTTTTTGCCTTCTTTGGGGCACTTACTCCAGCTTCAGTCCATTGTTGGGATTGTACTTTTGTCTCTGGAGTACAGTGGTGGATCCTTGTCTCATGCACAGTTATGAAACGATGCTTAAAATCCATTTTAGTTTTCTTAAAACGATCCAAACAAGCTTGAGAAATTTTCATTCTTATGAGTTTAACAAATACGGCACCCAACTTGCAGAAAGTTTTTTCAGCTGTAGTTCTTCATGCAAAATTAAATGGACTCGATTATTTGAGATGCCCATAATATTAACTATTTGACGAACTTTTATACGTCGATCATTTAATACCATATTATGCACTTTGGCTACAATTTCTGTTGTTGTTGCTGTTTTTGGACGTCCACTAAGTGGTTCATCCTCAATCCAGGTTTAAATTCAGCAACCCAATTTTTTACTGTTGCAGCTGAAGGAGCACTTTTTTCTAACAAATTCATCATATCATTATGAATTTTTTGTCCCGATAAACCTTTTTTATCTAAATATTTATTGAGACCAAGAATTTCTAATGTTTCCATTGTAAAAAAATCTCGAATGAGTCTTTTTTGAACACCTGTTTCCATATCAAGGAGTTGTCGGATCAAAAAGAAATTTAACATGTATTCATAGCAGAGATGAAAGTTTTCAAACTACTTGACTTTTTTCTGTTTATACCGCGCTTTGTGTTCTAGGCTAAGAAGTTTGCCTCGCCCGCCCTCTTAGTTAGCATATAAACCTGGTTGCACATTTATTACCTTCGTAAATTTATTTGTTTTAATACATTTATCTTTTGTTTTATATATCTGTGAAGCTTATAATGCACTTTATGGGTGCTGCCACATAATGATCAGGCACAACAACAAAACTTTTATGACATCTTTTAATGTCCTGCGACGTGTAATAAAGTTGTGTATTATTATTTTTTTTCTTTTCAGTAGCTTTTTAGAAATTTTTAGTTTCTAACATTGTATTCCAAAAAAGTTATAATAATGACATACATACATACAAATATACACATTTATAAAATTTAAACACAAGTTTGACATTAAAAATGGTGTTTTGTAATTTGAAATAGGTGACCAAAATTTCATATTACCACTAGTGAGGTATTATTATCTACTATTTGTTTATTTTGAAAACTATGCAGATAAAATTATTTTTTTAAAAATAAATACAGTAATTTTGTAACTTGTTTAAGATACTAAGTTTATTTATTTATTTATTTTTATTTACTATAATTAAAATTACAATAAATCTTCAGAACTAGAGCACTAGCAACTAAAGCTATTGGCTTAATTTTACTTAGAAGTTTTATGCATATATATATACATACATATGTATGTATGTATGTATGATCAAAATTTGTTTCATGTGGCTATGAAAAAATACAATTTTTATATTTTATTTTGTAAATTAAAGTATTGCAGACAATCATAAATAATACAAAAGGATTCCAAACTCCTGCTTTAAAACATCCCCCATGGTTGCTAAAACCAAACATTTTTATTAAAAACCTTCAGATCTACAATAAAGGCACGACTACACCGCATATTTATAAATCACTTTTTAATGAACTGGTCAATAAATATAAAAATGATAACTGGCATTTTATGTTTACTGATGGCTCTAAAACATCTCATAATGTTGCTTTTGTTGTTGTTGATGAAGACGGACTACCAAAATCCGTTGGCCTACTTCCTCAAAATGCAACAGTATTTGAAGCGGAAGCAGAAGCCATTCTCAAAGCCCTAGATCTTTGTAAATCCTCACCAACTAAAAACATCATTTGCACGGACAGTCGATCTGTCTTCGACGCAGCCTTTAATGCCAAAAATAGGCATGAAACAATCACTTCAATTCAGCAACTTTTAATACAAGTAAAAGAAAAATAAAACTTTTACGGATACCAAGCCACATTGGTATTATGGAAAATGAAGCTGCGGATAAAGCAGCCAAAACAGCTTATCTTTACTCTTTGTATTTATTTCTACCTAACAACAAAAACTTTATCACCAGAAACCTAACTACTAACCTCAATAGTGCCGGTCTTCGAAAGTGGAATAACTACAATCATCTGTACAAAACTATCAACCCGGATAAAAAATCTTTAAACCTTCCAACTTCTATAAACTGGATTAAAAACCAAATGCTTCACTAGACTACGTTTAACACACACTAGACTAACACATCAATATTTGATTTCCAGGCATCCACAGCCAGTTTTCTTTCTGCAACAATTCAACATTAACAATTAAACACCTACTATCGGACTGTCCATCCCTTCATCAAAGTCAAAGTTTAATAAATTTACTTAAATGCCCTTCCCAAGTCAATGTAAACAAATTTACTAAGTTTAATAAATTTATTTATTAAAGGAAATATTTAAATGAAATTCATAATATAGCATAGCTCAATATTTTATAAAGAAGCAATTCTTAATGATATATTTCTTTGCAAAAGCTTAAATATTTAAAGCTGGTTTGATCCTAGTTTAAGGCTACTGTAACATGAGACATTTCTCATTATTTCTTTTATTTTGCGCATTGTTCATATTTGAGGAGCCGCAGAACAAAACGTACTTTTTCGCATTTTTTGACAAATTGGTTTTTTGGTATTTTTATAATATTTTGGGTAAACCCTTCAAGAAAAAATCTACTTAGCCTAATTTTTTTTTGTTTTTAACCAAGAAAATGGGTTCTAAAAATATTGGTGCATAACAAAACGTACTTTTTTATTTATTTTTATCAAAACGTACTTTTTTCATAGTCTTTGGCATTTTTCGTGTAGTTGAACTTTTTCCTTTAATGAAAGATGAAATTCATGAATCAAAACTACAATTAAAGTAAACTTAAAGAGATGTCAAACCAACATAAACTCTACATTTTTCTTCTCTTTTTATTATTTTGTTTCAATACGATTTCATAATATTCTCAATTTGACACTAGAAGAGTTTTCTGAGATTTATTCTAATCATGGCCAAGTTTTAATGTTGGGAAAGGACTGGAGTATTCTCAATACAAAAGAATTTTAATTAATTTATAAAAAGATTGAAAATATTTAAAGTATAAAACGGATAAAATTTTTTAAAAATATTTTGACAAATGACAAAATAAATTGTTTAAATTTGAATCCGCAGAAGAACGGAATACCAATTTTAATTTGCTAAAACGAGGAAAAAACCCCTTTTTCAATTTCTCGCCTGAATGAAATTAAAACAGGACGTTGGATTAACGTCGACAAAAAAAAAAAAAAACGTGAAAAATCTCTTAATAAAACAGTTTGGTGAAGATTGGAGTGAAAACCAGGCTTTACTTTGGTACAAGGATTTTTTGCATAACTAAAATAAAAATATAGAAGATTTAATAGAAGTAGATATTGAATGTATTTGCCTCGAAGAAGATGTTGGAACAAAAGTTAAACTATTTAAAAGTATTATATTTAGTTACTTTAAGATCTATATTAAATTATGTTTATGTTGCAAGTAAATTTGAAATAAAATATTTAAGTTCTTTTTTAATTTTTTTGTTTATTTTGAGTTAAAATTGCCAAAATTGTCAGAATTCAATTTTACTTGGATTGTTTTTTTTTTATATAATTTTGAGAAAAATGTTGTATTTTTTAGACATTCTGTCAAAATATTATCGTCTAAAAAAACACACACCAAAACGTCCTTTTTACTATTTTTTTTAAACAAAACGTACTTTTGTACTTTTTTTTAACAAAACGTAATTTTTCCAAAATAAAAGTGGTTGGTATTAAACATCCTTAACACTTAATGTAGTGACTTATGGCAGTTTGATGTATCTTCTGATAAGCAAAAAACTTGGTACCATTTCCAGGTTCATGCAAGTTTTTAAGGGGGCGAAATAAATAAACCTCAATTTCCCAAAAATTTGAAATGTGCGAAAAAGTACGGTTTGTTCTGCGGCTCCTCATTTGTGAAAGTTTCAAATTATAAAAGAAAAGAAATTTGTAAATAAGTTTATTTTCAAATAAAAAATTGAAAGCATATATTTAATAAGGAGAATATGTAAGAAAAAGTGTTAAATAAAATATAAAAGTACAATTAAATATGTTCCATTTTCATAGAAAGTTTTACGCAAATTTGAAATCAGCGGCAGCTGGAATATTCCTACTTTTTATTGTTTTTAAATTTCTAAGCGCGCGCAAACTACTGCAAAATAAATACAACAGACCAGTGATGTATTAACAAACAAAACAAATAACAAAAACATCCTTATTCGAATAAAATTTTTGTGATAAACAAAATAAAAATTTTTAAAATTATTTTTTTCTTAATCGTTTAGTTGCTTTTTTAGTTGACAAACAGATTATGATTTATTATTTGTTAAACTCAAATGTCTCTTTTTATACAAATAGTAAAAATGATTTACAAGAGATGATTACGGGTATGTGTTGATAATCGTTTTTATACATCACTAATATTTGACTGACACATGCAGATAATAGTGATGAAAAGTATCTTAATTATAATTAGTTATTGTTTATGAATACGAATTTTTAGCAAAGATTTGTTGGGCTTAAAGTGTTGGTTAACTAATTTGTACTTTAAATCTACTGGTATATCAAGATTTTTTAAGCATACATTTGTAATTCTCTACTTCAAATTATGAAAATTAAACAATTCTCAAAACGAGCGCTCTTTTTATCTAGAGAAATTATTCAATTAGATCTTTCAAATCACTTTTTTAGTAATCGAATTTAATTCGAGCGAATTTAATTTACGAATTAAATTAAAATTTTTCTTTTCGAAATGAAACATAAAAAATGCAAAATATCAGCCATGTCACAGAGCTCAATTCCGTTCGGAAGTGGAATTAATTCCGTATTTTGCATTTGTAGAAAAGGTAAAACAAACATTTTTTTCGTAATGAAAGTACTTTTAATTATAAGTTATTTAATTATTAATTTAATTATTAATTTAATTTAAGTTAAAGTGATTTCATTCCGAAAAAATGTTTCGTTATACTTTTTCTAGAGAAGTCAAATACGGAAATAATTCCAATTCTGAACGGAATTAAACTCTGTGGCATGGTTGTATATTTCATTTATAATTTTGCTCTTACACAACGCATATATACTAGTACATACATACATACATACATACATACATGCATACATACATACATACATACATACATACATACATACATACATACATACATACATACATACATACATACATACATACATACATACGTATATGCACATATACATGTTCGTGTGTAATAAACCGTACTACGTTGCGTATGATATATATTTTTAATGTTTCTCAGAAAATATTAAGTATACGCCCATATACTTTGTTTAATAAATTTTATATACATATGTACATATTTATAACTTTTTTTTACAGCAAACGCAAATTTAACAAAATACTTAAAATTTCAAAAAAAAAAAAACAAAATTTACTAGAATCGTATATTTGCTCCGTGCTTTATTTTTTATTTTTAAAATAATCTTTGTTTGTTGTAAACAACGTTTGTTGCATAATAAGTAGCAAATTTATAATTATCGTAGTTTAAATTCAGTTAAACTCTATTTTTTGATAAACTCAATGACATCATTTAAAAATTAGTATCTTAGAAACCCTTTTGCAAACCGTAGTAGTTGTGTAGTATATTACAATATGACAGAAACTTACAAAAAGTAAAACATGTCAAGACATGTTTCGTGGCTGAAAAATAACTTACATTTTTTATTTTAAATTAAATAACAGATATGAGACTGAAATATGTTATAGAAAAATGCAATCTAAAACGTGAACAACCTCGGTAAAAATTTATTCACGTTTCTGCGAGTTCACTGTGTTTAAAATTTTTGAGATTTTATCTAAATATTACAACGAACTATATTTTATTGGTTACTGCCCACTTTATAATTTTATTTAAAGGAATAATAGGAAAACCTTAATATGATAAAAAAAAGTAGGAAAGTATTGTAATATTTATGTGATATATGTATATATATTTGATATATATGAAACCGTTTTGGATTTTTTATAAATTAAAAATAAAAAAATTCAATTTTTTAGACAAAAAAGAGTTTTTTTCTTCATACATTTATTTATGACTGCAAAACTGATGCTTATGTAGCGAAACGTTGTAAGAACAGATTAAAGGAATTCCTAATTTTTTTAAATTTATTTCAGCAAAATCGGACTAGTGGTTCTCGAGTTATGTCAAAAAAAGACTACCAAAGGTAACAATTTCCCCTATATGATAGTTACTAACTTCAAATCGATATATCTCGATTCCTAGACGTGACCCAGCGAAACGACGGGACACGTATAACTTCTTTTTTTACCGATATAACATTTCCCGTTGGTTTCACCCCATCCCGATCACTGACCCCTACAATTTGTCTCAAAGTGTTATTTAACGTTAAAAATGTTTTACCCTGAAGATTCTACGCAATATTGACTTTCAAACTTAAGAAAGATACATTTTTTTAACTGCTCATAAACGTTTTGAAATTGCTGCTTGATTAGTTTCCAATAATTTTGTTGGTCCTTGTTGAACTAACAGTTAAAAACTTCCTTGATAGAGGAATGCCTTGGAAAAAGTGAAGCAAAACTTAACCCCACGGTTTGATGGCACAAAATTTTACATTTTCAAAGAAAATAAAAGATGCGTTGTTTACACTATAATATTCCATGACTAAATAAGAAAAAAGACAGATATGTACCCTTCAAAATAACACATAATTTACTTCAGACAAAAACCGCGCTCAAAAGTTAAGCCATCTGCTATGAAACTCACATTTTATAGCTAATTTGAGACAAAATATCCACTTAGTATATCTAGACCAGTGATGTTCAACCCATAGAAAATTTATTTAAAAATATTGACACTTATTTGATTTGCTTTATTAAAAACTTTCATTAAGACGTCGTTGGGAAAGCGATGAGAATACATACGAAGGGTCATTGCAAGCGATGAGAATACATACGGAAGGTCATTGCAAGCGATGAGAATACATACGGTCATTGCATTGTTGTTGATTTTTGTTAAACGAAGCACAGTAAACACACGCGATTCAATTACAATTGAACAAAAAACTAACAAAAAATTTATTTTAGTGGACTTGTTTTTGTTTTTTTTCAAAATGAATTACATTTTTTTTTTATATTGATAATTGTTATTTACGGTTTTTTTTTCTTAATTTAAGCGTTTGGCATTATGTTTGCTGGGCAAAATCTCTCACCAATACATCTTCAACCTTGCTCTTGAACATCTGATCTAAACCCTACTGCAACTCGAATTACAAATACACATAATTTTTTCACTCTTAAGTCCACAAATCCAAGTTATGTTGTTCAGCTTGATTTAAATTTGCAACCTCAGTGCGTATTTATTTATTTAGGTCAATAGATTTTACATCCTTACTGACTACATATATAGTAAATGACAAAACAGTAATTAGGTCTATAGATTAAAAAAAAAAATATTTTCAAACAAATGAATTAATACAAATAACTTAAATAAAGTACATTTAAGAATTTAAATACAAAATAATTTTTCTTTTTACAATATCATTACTATCGGATATATCTATAACATGGTAACATTTGTTGAAGTTTTCACATATACGGCGAAAAGGGTCGTTGTTAGCATAAACGGATCTGTAGTACATTATTCTCAATAATTGAAAGTTGCGTGTTGGTCTAATTGGTACATTAAAATTAATTTTACCAAGCAGAAACTCGGAATTAACATCACCACGAATTAACCCAAGTAGAAATGAAATACCCAACATTACTCGACGACTTCTTAGGGTAGGTAACTTAATTAGATTGAGTCTACTCTCATATGATGGTAGCACGACTGAGTTCCATCCAAGGTCTCGTAAACAAAATATTAAAAATTGCTTTTGAACAGATTCAATACTATTAATATAAATATTATAGCAAGGATCCCAAATAATTGCTCCATATTCAAGAATGGGACGAACCAATGTAATATATAGTTGTTTTGTGATGTATGGGTCGGAAAATTCCTTGGACCATCGTTTCATAAATCCAAGAACACCATTTGCTTTATTAATAGTTAGCGCGATGTGATCACGAAAGTTTAGCTTGTGATCTAAGAATATTCCAAGATCTATAATATTATGAACTTTTTCCAACGTAGTTCCATTTATAAAATAGTTGGAGTCAAATATGTGAATTCTGAAAAATTGCATGTGCTTACACTTATTAATATTTAAATCCATTAAGTTTATTTTACACCATTGAGAAAATTTATCAATATCAGATTGAAGTAGGCGTTGACTATTAGTATTTACCAAAGTATTTAGAATTTTTACATCATCAGCGTACATTAATACTTTAGAATGTAAGATAACATTAGGAAGATCGTTTATAAATAAAGTAAATAGTATTGGACCCAAATGACTCCCCTGCGGAACACCAGAGGTAACATTAATGACTTTAGAAGTAGCGTCTCTGAATTTTACTTGTTGTGTTCTATTCGATAAGTAGGAGAGCAACCACTTTAAAGCACCAAAACTAAAACCCATTTGTGATAATTTATATATCAATATATTATGGTTTACTTTGTCAAATGCTTTACTAAAATCAGTATATATTACATCTGTTTGCATATTGTTTATTAAACCATCATTTATCAGAGTGGTGAGTTCAAGTAAATTTGTTGTTGTGGAACGATGTTTACAGAAGCCATGTTGGCGTGTAGACAGCAATGAAGATGCCTGATGTAATAGGTCGTCGGTTAAGATTTTCTCTAATAGCTTGGGAATTGAATTCAGCTTAGCAATTCCACGATAATTCGATACTTCAAGTTTGCTACCGTTTTTGAACAAAGGGATTATAAACGATGTTTTCCACACGCTTGGTAAATAGCATAACTCAATAGATTTGTTGAAAATAACCGTAAGCGGAAAGAACAAAGTTTCAGCACAATATTTAAGAAGACAACTAGGTATTCCATCAGGCCCTGGATAAAATGAAGGTTTTAATGATTTTAAGTTTGATAACACAGTTTCAGAATGAATAAATGCAAAATGTATATTCGATGAGTTTGTAAGATGAAAATGGTATGAAGAATTACTATCGTATATAGTTTTAGAATATGTTGTAGCAAAGAAATCGGCGAACATGTTACTGATCGATATGTCATCATCAGCGCTACGGGAACCAAACTTTAGATAACTTGGGTAATCGCAAGCTCGACGCTTAGAGTTGATAAATTTATAAAACGATTTAGGGTTAGATTTCAATGTAGATCCCATACGAGTAATGTAGTTATTATATGCCAGTTTATTTATGTTGTTGTATTCAGAACGAGCGATACAATAGTTTTTAAAATCAACTATGGAGCTAGACCTTTTATATTTCTTGTAAAATTTATTTTTTCGATTTTTTGCATTAATTAAATGACCATTTTTCCATGGTGGTCCTTTTTTAGTACAATTTAATGTTTTAGGAACAGTTTCCGAAATGAACTGATGGATTATAGAGTAAAATTTAGAAACGATATTATCAAAATTATCTCCAGAAGTCATGGTACTCCAATTGACATTAGAAAGTAAATAATTAAGTTTCAAATAATCTGTACGACGAAAGCAGTAGTTTTTTTTAGGTTTATTTGTGTTGCTACTTGATGATGGTGTTAATTTATTAGAATGGGGATAAATTTGAACTTCAATAGTAGGATGGTGGATATCTTCAGGGGTTGTTAAAGGGGGTGAGTTACGTACAAATACATCTGTCGGCTGATTAACAAAAGCGAGGTCCAAAAGTCTACCATTAGCGTTATAAATAGGATTAGTTTGGAATAATCCGCACCCAGTTAAAGATTGAATGAATTCATTTGAGACTGTAGAAATTAAATAATTATGTTCCAAATGTTTGTTCCACAATAAAAATGGAAGGTTAAAATCTCCAAGAGCTAGAAATATATCAGATGGGTTTGATTGTTCTAAAACATAAGCAATTCTCGTAAGATGAGTATCATAAATATCAGAAGAAGAATTCGGAGGAATGTAGGAGCATGTAACGAACAAGAATCTATTTGTAAGCCTGATTTTGACAGCCACAAATTCCATTATATCACAATGGTCAACTCTAATGCATTCACAGGGTAGATAATTTAAAACTGCGATAAGTATTCCTCCACCACGTTTGTGAGATCGATCGTGTCTAAATATTTGGTATGTTGAGGATAATATTTCAGCATTATGAATATTCTTGTTCAGCCAGGTTTCGGTGAAGACAATAATATGATACGTAAAGTTGTAACTATTGGCATAGAGAGACGAAAGTTTTGTGTTAAGGCCACGGACATTTTGATATACAATACTGATTGTGTTATCTGTCGATAAGTGCATTAATTTTTTGGCACGTTGCCATCAGAGGGCAAATAAACAACATCCGAACGGGGGCTATTTCTATATATATATTCGTGTATAATAGCTTTAGGAGGCCAAAAATCGGTATTAACTAAAATGTCGAAATTTTCTTCAGGAACAATAATTTTAAAAGAGGATTTGCTTCTTTGTTCGGAATATTTAAATTTGAAAACAGATATATCAATATCATAACCAAGTTTCTGTTTTATATACTGCAATACAGCATCAGTTGTGGTTTCAGATGAAAAGCGAGCAGCGAAAATAGTTTTTTTTGGAGATATTACTTTAAGTGTAACCGGAACATTTGCAGGGTTAAAAACAGGAACATCAGAAGTTAGAGCAATTTGTTTTTGTGTTATAGGTAAAGGTTTTTCAGGAACAAGAGTAAATGAAGGTATTGATTGACTATTTTGTGTATTGTGCAATTGAAGTGTTGATGAATTTTTAGAGGAAGAGTCGGACGAAATAGGAACTATAGGTTGTAATTGTAATTGAGGTGAGGTAAAAACAGTTGATGTAGAAGGTACAGGATGTTGTAAATTGTTTGAAACGGTACTAACAGTATTAGAAGCGGTGTTAAAATTGTTAGATGATATTCCAGTAATTACATCAGTAGACGATTTCTTCCTTCTGGGAGAACAAGTTGCTTTATCACATAATTCTTTAAATTTTAAAAATTTTTTAGTAAGACAATTTAAATCATTATTTATATTATCTAGTTCGAGGCGTGTATTTTTAAAAATTGAAAAAAATTCTACATCATAAACTATACATTTCTTACAGCACCAACGAAGTTCTTTATCTTCACATAGATTATCCGCAGTCCGAGGGGCCAAATCGACGCATTTGGCATGGTAAACAGCATTGCAAAGCCAACACGAAACCATTGGATCCTCAGCTTTATTTCTGCATTTCGGTTTAGCACAACTCATGTTGAGAAATATTAAGTTGTATTTGAAAAGGAATTGTTTACTGGGTTTTATCCGCTAGTGCTCAATAGATGGCGCCACATAAAAAGCAGATGCACCCTTAGTTAATAATATATTTTAACGGTTGTTATAATTTGGTATTGACAACAGATGTTAGAGTCTCTCACTTGAATTTGTTTACTTTAGTTTTTAAGAGTATATAAGAATATCAGAGTAAAATTCTGTTTATTCTTTTTCTTTTATTTACTTTATTAGTTTTCAACAAAATTTTCAAATTTTAAAACTAACTTGATAATTTTATAAATTGTGTATTATAACACTTTAAAACACATTAATGTACTGTTGCACAATAATTATGTCACTATATTTATAATTAAAATGAAAACGTTATTGATAGATTTTATTAATTATCAGAGCTTGAAGAAACACGTCTTTACTTGAAGATCGCCAGATGATGTATATGAGATGTATGAGAGATATTATTACAAGTTTATTAGAAAATATTAAGTATACGTCAGTTTACTCTCACTAATAAAAATGTTATTATTAGAGAAATTATTTGTAATTCGTATTATTTAAATTTCTTGTTGGTTTTACTGGTTTAATGTAAAATTTGTAATAATACTAAGAAGAATTTACATACATTGCAAACGTATGTCAATTTCGTTTTAACTCACAACATTTAAAAAGAAATATGTTTAATTATTGAATTCTATTTCCCAATAAATGGTGAGTTAAATAAATGATGTTCACAAGTAGTTGTTAAATAGTAAACATTGCTGATAATGCCCTTGGCAGGGTGAAAAATGCATTTTGTTAATGGTATAAAATTACTTTCTAATAGTAGTCTTTGAATTAACAGATTAAAATACAGCCATGTCACAGAACTGAGTTGCGTAAATTGAGTCTTTAGAGAACGAAAAACTATTTTTTTTCATAACGAACACACTTTAGATTTCTAAAGTGGACTTGTTATATTTTATGATTTTATACGGAAACAACTCATATTACTAATTTATAATTTATAATGACAATTTTAATCACACGATTGAAGGTATTTTGATGTCTTATTAAAATTTTGATAATTTATTTTCATGTTCTATTTACACGTTTCAAAAATTTGATCAAAATATTCTTTCAATATAATTCAAAATCTTTTGATAAAAATTTGATTTAAATTTGTTGCAGCTAATTTGCACTATTGGTAAACTTTTTATATTGAAAATATTGACAGCTGTTTTGCTTCTTTTGGCAAATAATTTATAATTATAAAAAAAAACAATTAATAATTATGGAGGACAACACAATCATCATAACATCAACATCTTTAATATTGGGGAAAGAAGTAGCTGATAATAATAATAATCTTATGTATGTCTCTTTTAGAGAGTGATTGATAAGGAATGATCTCGACCTCTACAAAAATTTTGTGCGAATGTCACCAGACGATTTTGATTATTTGCTTAATCTCGTCACCCCATCAATAGAAAGGCCGCTTATTAGGGAAATCTATATGCCCCGGAAAACGCCTAGCAATTACTTTGAGATTTTTAGCGACTGGGAACAGTTACCCAAGTCTGATGTTCGTGTTTAAATTATATAAAGTACTAAAAGATGAATTTTTAAAGGTAAAACCAAATTTATTAAATAAAAAAAATAATATCTATTGGTAAAGATGCCAGCAACAGAGGAGGAATGAGAGAGCATTTCCCAAAGTATAAATAATCGAGCCATTAGATGGAAAACACATCGATATTATAGCACCAGCACACTGCGGAAGCGCATATTTCAATTATAAAAAGAAAAACATCATTCTTTTGATGATGCTTGTGTACGCGAACTACAATTTTGTTTACACCGACGTTGGTGCAAAGGGTAGAGATTCCGATTTGCAGAGTTTTCACTAGCTGTTCGCTATCGAATGGATTATACATACAAAAAGATTTTGAATTTGCCGCAACCGAAACCACTGCCTATTCCTATATTGCAGATGATGTGTTTCCAAATTCCCATATAGTTTTAGAAATCCAACCACCAAGGAAAGGATTTAAAATTACAGGTTGTCCAGATTTAGTTGTGTTTGGATAATATCAGCCCGATTGCGCATTGTCAGACAAACAATCGAACTTTACCCGCCAAATTTTGTCAAAGTTGTTCTCGCAGTATGTGCGTTACACAATTTTTTGAACAAACGCAAGTGCGGTAACTATGCACAAACAAGAGACAATGACCAAGTGAATGCGGATGGACGATAACGTGAAGAAGTGCGGACAGAGAATATTTTGTCATCGATAGAAACATTTTGCAAACAAGGTCGTCAAGGTGAAACGTTCAAGCTCATTCCACAAAAATTCACGGAATATTTTTAAAATGAAGGAAAAGTTCCATGGCAATACAAGCATATTTATTCGAAATTAATTAAAAACATAATAAATGGAAATAAAAAGTTCAGTTCATTTATTTGGCAACTTAAAATCATATTCTGTTTCTATCATGGTGCAACTATACAAGGTGAGTGCAGTAGCCCAGCTGACTGACTTTGTTTACAATTTACTTCTGTCAAAAGTAATACTTTTAATATTAATAATATTTTTGACAGTAGTACATGATTTTACACAAACAAAATGCCTGCTGTTTCTGTTTTGTATTTGTTATCGATTTGCTTTCACCTTGTATAGTTGCACCATGGTTTCTATATAAAAAATAAAATTATTGAACCAAAAGAATGAACATGCTGTCAAATTATTTATAGTTATCAATTTTGAGGCTTATTTGTGCGGCATCAATAAAATCCTCAAAAGATTTGTTCAATAAATTTTGATCAATAAATTTTTAAGAAATTTTGCTGTTTGAAGAGCAATTTTGAAGAAAATCTCGATCGTGTAAATCTAGCTTTAAGCTTGAATTACTGTGAAATTACTGAAATATTTATTTGTAGTTGACATGATAATATAATTTATAATTGGCAACATGGCAAATAATTGGAAATATTTTACAAAGTTTGCTATCTAGCTGTTTTAAAAAAGCAGTAAGCTACTGGCCATGTTTTATTCGAATTTATATTGAGTTTTTTAAGTTATTTGAATTATTATCTGAATTTGTTTTTTCATATTTTTTGTAAGTTTTTTTTAGTTTGTAAGTGTTGAAAATGTGTTTTACCTGCAACCATAAATTCCTTTCTATACAATTGTTTCATTAAACTTTTCTTCAGCCCATACATTCAGCATTCCAGTTCCCAGATTTATCTTAATAATTCACATAATTCAGCTTGTGGTTTTGCACACACTGAGATTAATTGCAGTGATTATTAATCTTAAATTTTATCCTCACCACCCGTTCAATTTTATTAAGTGTAAAAATCGACAAAAAAAATTACAAACAGCAGACCAAAATTTTCAAATTTATCCACAAGTTGATGACAATCTCTTGACAAAATAGCCAAAATAATAAAAGAAATTCAAAGACAAAAAAAGAACACAATTCATACATTATTTCAGTGGCAATAAAAATTAATTGCTGGTAGTTTTTCTTTTTGAAAGCATGCTTAAAAAAATTTCACAAATAATTAACTTCTTTACGAGTGGAGATTTAGACAAAAAAAAAAAAAACTAAAATACTAAAATACATCTTATAACGTACATTGTAGATTGTACATCTTAGTAGTTAGTAATTTATTATATGGACAGTGGATTTAATATCAACGTTAAAACATCTTAAATGACCACAAATGATTGTAGATTAAATATTTTATTGCACAAAGTACTAAACAACTACTAACTAATACTACTACTTGTAATAATACTACTACGATTACCACTACATGCTAAGTAATACAACTACATACATCATTACACACCCATAAAAGAGTATTATCAGTGTGTGTGTGTGTGTGTGTGTGTATATGTATTTACACATTCTTTTCCTGACATACTCTGGAATAAAATAAATTGTTATCTGTAAGCTGAATCTAATACCAAGACCACAACTTTGTTGATTGCCAAAAATTAGCTGGACTTTTTCTATGAATGTATAGAAAGAGGATTATTCGTTTTTTTTATTCTTTGTTGTTTCTTTCTTTTGCACATCTTATAAGAACCTTATTCTACTATACACTCAGTTACATATATAATCATACAAATACAGTTTAGCAGGAACATATGTATGTATGTATAAGTAACCAACCAACAAAACAACAAAAAAAAAAGAAAGTCAACAAAAACCGAAGTAAGGAGCAAGAAACATTTACACACATAAACTTTTTATAGTCCACATTTGGGTGTAACAAAATAGCAGTTAGAAATACCAAAGGGTAAAATGTATTGCCATTATTGAGAAACATTTCTGAACACAATATGATTTCAACTTCATTTGTTAAGGGAATTTTTTGTAGTCAAGATTTTATGGATCATAAAAATTTATATTACGACCATCAGTTAGTATTTTAATGCTAAAGCTTTTTACTTACTGAAGAGTCGCCAAGACTTTAAATTGAAAAAAAAAAATGTAGATTACATATGGTGAATATAGTTCAATAGTCCTTAGAGATGTAGTTAAGTCTGAATGCTTAACTACTTCTCTAAGGATTCTCGTATCTACTTTGGCATTTAATAAAGTTGTACAATTGTAAATGTTAAGAGTTTCACAAACAAAGTGATGACACCTGACACCCAGTAACTCTTTCTGTATTCGAATAAAAAGGTTACTAAAGCCGTGTTCATATAAAATCAGGCCACACTTTATAACCTTTTTTAAAAATCTGGTTAAAACTGTTTGGTAAACATAAATACGAGTACTTGTATAATGTTTAAAAAATTAATCAGTTGTAATATATAATAACTAGCAATGGAATATCAAACTACATATATAGAAAAAAGATCGTACACAATAAATGTTACTAATGGCTAAATTCACAGTCTTTAGTTAGCTAATGGCAAAGGCTTAACTAATAATTCTTTATTCGCAATGCTTAGTTTGCCATTAGTTAAACCCTCAAACGTCGTTGGTTAACTATTAAACAGCTGTTGGTATGAAAATAAAGTTTACAATTGTTTTTGGTGACAAATTGTAAATATGTCTTACGAATTTGAATAATGGCTAAATTCACAGTCTTAATAGTAATAGTTAAACAATAGTTTGTATTTTAGTTTACCAATGGTTAACTAATGACCGAGAATTCGGCCATAGAAGACACCAGAACTTAAAAATACAGAATTCATAAAAGATGTCGTCTCTTCTGCACGCGGTTTTTGTCTTTAGTAACTTACAGTTTTAAGGGTACATATTACAGTAACCAAATTATTCGACTTTTCCTTTGTTCGAATAAAACGAGGAATTTAAAATAATAGCTTGTAACTTGTTCGAATAATTCAATTACACATTTAAAATAAAATTCGACTATTCGATGTTCTAAATAATGTATATAAATTTTAAGCTCATTTTCTTTGTATATTTCAATGTAATCGTCATCATAAAATTCATGCCCAATATCAATGTCTTCAACATTCTCCACACCTCATCCAACATTACTTTAGGTAAGCTTATAAGAATAGCAGTGGTTCAATTAAGAAAGTGATCCATTAGGATTGCAATTCCGTGAACTGATTTCTTTTAATAATAGGGGTGAGGGGGCTAGTGTGAACAACTGAAATGGGGCTAGTGTGCATTTATTTTTAGGGGTATGTAGGTATTGTTAAGCGAAATTAAATTTATTTACAGATGGTGCGTTCATACAAACGGAAAACGGATCTTACCAATATATCGGAGTGTGTCGTGGCGTTGGCTGTTAAAAATATCATTAAGAAAAAATTAACAATTCAAGATGCAGCAGTCCAATACAATTTAAAGAAATCAATGCTCCACAAGCGCGTTCAGAAAGCAAAATCAACATGCTGTAATCAACCATAAGATTCAGACTCTGGCAATAGCAATGTGGATCGCTTCCGCTTTTTAACAAATTGCATCTTTAACATTGATGAAACCGGGATAACAACTGTAGCGCAGGCCCCAAAAGTTATAGCAGCGACAGGTAAAAAGCAAGTTGGCCAGATTCTTTCTGGCGAACGTGGTGAATTGTTTTCTTTTTACAGTATTGTTAGTGGTGTTGGTACCACCCTTCCACCTGTATTAATTTTCCCACGAATAAAGTTTAAAGAGAGTTTTTTGTATATTGCTCCTGCTGGAAGTCTGGGATTATCCTGGAGAAATGGATGGATGACAGCTGAATTATATATTTTAACCCTCTTATTCATAAAAACTTAAAACTTACAATTTTGTATGGACATTTTCTTTATAAACCTGTTGTAAGTTTTTTGAATAAGAGCATAAATATATATTTTAAGTCCTTCTTTGTGTTTATGCATCAATTGTCAAATTTTGAATGGTGTCGATATTAGCCTCTATAAAATTTTTTAAACATAATTTTATGGTGCATTTATGAAAATAAAAAGATATAACTATTGGTGTAATTATAAAGGTAAGACGTATAAATAACCGCTTAAAACAAATTTATTTCAAAAAATATGTGCGAACATATAAAATTTTGTAATAATGTAAAAAATGTCCACACTAGCCCCCCTCTGCTCTATTCCTGTGTTCAAGCTCTTTCTAACAGCATTACATATTTTAACATGATGTTAATACATAATTGTCAACATTTCTCTACCTAATCTTTACATTAAGGTCGCCCGTCATATTCATTTTAAAAACTTTCAGTCTTTTTTGCTAAATAACTAAGATTACTTATTAGAATATAAAGTTATTTTAGAAACATTTATATTTATGTAGTAATAACATTATTTAACTTTCATATTGTAGTTGCACTAGACGAAATTTTTAGACCTCTGCTATTTAAAAATTTCATAAAAAAAAATTTAAAAAACTACAAATTAACACAAATATATTGTTACGTTTTTAAATTTTAAAAACGGTGGTTTAATTGCAAACTAAAAGCGTCGAGTAAAAACTTAATCTTTCCATGTAAATAATAGCGTTCTATCGATAATGTTTGTAAATATAAATATGTTAATAAACATGCTTTAATCGATACCGGCTGTTATATTTAAATTTAAATACAATTTCGTAACAATATTTATCCGTTTTATGCGATTATTCTTCATAAAATTATTCGAATTATTCGTTATTCTAAAATTATCATTATCAAATAATTATTTGTAAGAAATGACACTTTTCTTTTATTTATTCTTAATCAGTTGTTAAATATTATAGTGTAAACAACAAAGTGTTTTTGATTTGAAAATGTAACACATTGTGCCAACAAAGCATCATATGCGGGAAATTTTGCTTTATTTCTTTAAATAAAAAACTCCCGCCTGATAAGTAAAGCTTTGTTGAATGTGTTGCATCGATTTCTACGTGCGGTTCAGAAATGGTCATATTGACACGTAGACAAAGGTTGCCCGGGCCAGCCAAAAAAAAGTGTAAAGACCAAGAATTGAAATCATTATTCCATGAAGATTACTGTCAAATCTCTCAACAAGAGATTGTAGACCGACCAACACAGGAAATCTGTACCTGTGAGACATAAAAGCGTAATATTCCATCATGACAACTCTCGGCCACTTTTGAGAAAGTTTTGCCTTAGCCGCCTTTTAGTTCAGATCTTGCCCCGTCTGACTTGTACTGGTTTTGATTAATGCAGAACGCTCTCTTGGGGATGCGCTTTACTTCAGAATAGAGTATTCGTTTTGAACTCAAAAGCTGAGCAGTTCTTTATGCGTGATATCCATATGTTGCCAGAAAGATGGGGGAGTTCATGGCCAATGCTTTGCGTAAATGTATATTGTACAGATTGTTTAAAATAAAAGCTAAAAATTACAATATTCTCGTATACTAAATATAAATACTACGTTCAATAAAGTAAAATACGAGTCTCTTTTACAATGAGGATGTGTACTGGCAATGGAATATCAAAATAAAATGATAAATGTAAACGAATTCCTTGAAAATTCGACAATGTCAAGTTCATAGTTAGCAAAATAGCTTAAGCTTCGAAAAAGTCCTTTAAATTGCGATATAAAATGATACAAGCCAACCCTTAGCAAAGATAGTTGAAAAATAACAAATTACAAACTTCCAAAAATAACTACTTGAGTTCAATAAATAAAAAAAATTCAGGCTTATCTGACAATAACCACACAAAAAGTGCAACACCAGTGTAAGTAATGCGAGAAGAACCCGTATTGCTGCTGGTTTTCTAAATGCTGGATATTAAAAAGCTTTATTTCGTATCGTAATATAATCGATCAAGATAATTGTTCTTCTGAAATTGCTTTTAAGAAGTTGGTCTAAAATTAGTGAATTTTAGCTTCTGAAAATCTTTGTATGGTGAACGTGACACTGTATGCAGCGATATTGATCCATTTTGTTTAAAAAATTCAGATAGAAATCACGCTATCTAGAGATGATCACGACAAATTACACAGCCAATTAATAAACAATTAGTTTATTGCAAACCAAATATCGCGATAACATAATTATATGAAATTCAGCTGTTAAATGGCTGGCCTGATAATGCGATTTAACATCACTGAATTATTATACAAACTCAATCGTAAACGATTAGAGCCTCAAAATTGAATATATGTGAAGAATACGACATAATTTTTAATTGTCTTAGGCTCTCCAATATCATACAATGGTGTAATGGTGCCACTAATATTTTTGCCATTTCAATTCTCATTTTAACTGCTTTTTCTAAACACGCAACTGTTTTCATGTTATTAAAAATTGAGTCCTATTTATGTGAATACAAATTTTATCTTTGTTTGTTTGTCTGTTCAACCGTAAAACTGCTCGGCGATGTGTTAAAGTATTTCAAGTTGTTGAAAATGAATTAATATTTTTGTTTTAGTATGTGTTAATTTTACCAAAAGTATAACTTAGTCAGCAAACGTTAGAGGCAAAAAAACAATAAAAAAGTCTTTAAATTTAAATATTTTTCAAAGTACTTTTTTAACTAAACTTTTTATGAGACACTGAAGTCTTGTTAGGAAAATTTTTGTGGCAACTTTTTAAGTTATTTTCATGTAGTGAGTTCAGCATTCTTATAGATAGAGAAATTAATGTTAAGTTAGATGGACACAACTTTCCTAATACAACCAGATATCTTATAGAGAGAAACTAGGACCAAATTATCAATTATACTTGCGAGAATTTCAGCACTGAAAAACTGTAACATAAATAAATGAAAATACTTGAGTGGCTTTGTGCAACTTTTAATAATAAAGTTTAAATCCTCTTTTCTTTTACCTGGTACGTTTTGGGAATTTGAAATCTGATATACTTTCCTGAGCTTCTGCCATACAATAGATTTTTATATGTACATACATATGTATATAGTTATAATACATTGTTATTTCCAGAAAAGTTTGTACCTTTTCCTTTTAACAATAAACAACGGAAAAAAGTTGTTTTAAAACTATGAGTTTAACCGAAAATTTTATTTAAAAGACACTTGTTAATAGAAAATTGTCTCTAAAAGTCCCTTTTCAAGAGAACAGTTTTTTATTGGGAAGCATTTTTTAAACACGTACAATCTCACACATTTGAATCAAAATTTGTCGCTAAAAAACACTTTTTAATCGAAAATTGTCTCTTAATGATTCTTTTTATCTAAAGGACACTTTTAAATAAAAAAAACTGTCTTTAAAAGACACATTTCTTCCAAAAATTGTCGTGTTTATTTCATCTTCGTACAATCTCACACATTTGAATCAATTCATTCACATTTGAATCAAATATTGTCTCTTAAAGACACTTTTCAAGAGAAAATTATTTGTGAAACTGCCTTTAAAAGATATTTTTTAATCGAAAATTGTCTCTTAATGATTCTTTTTCACAGAAAATTTTCAATAGAAAACTGTCCATAAAATCAATTTAAAAAAGGTTTTTTCAATCGAAAATTTTCTCAAAAAAATACTTTTCAACAACTTTTCGATTGAAAGTTTTTAAAGACACTTTTTAGCCGAAAATTGTCTCTGAGAGATTCTTTTTAATCAAAAATTGTCTCTAATTAAAAAATTATCCAAAAGACACTACTCAAAAAAAATAAAACTTTTCTATTGAAAAGTATTTTTTTAATGACACTTTTCAACAGCAAATTTTCTCTTTTGTTGTTTTTGTATTCCGAAAATTATCGTATTTATTCCATCTTCGTACAATCTCACAAAATTGAACCAAAAGTTGTCTCTAAAAGGCACTCTTCCATCGTAAATTTTTATAAGTTCCATGGGTAACAAAAAATTAACTTGATATTGTAACTTGAACAAAGAAGGAAACCCCTGGTTAACTTGTTGGTACTTTTAAAAATTTGAGTTTTAAGAATGTGGAATAAGAAAAAGAACTTTTTGTGCATTTTTAACATGCTAATTCGCATTCACACGTTTCAATTCTGACTTTTTTAAGTCTCGGGTCACACACTTCCACTTTTGCTGCTCAACTTTTGAGTCTGTTGGTTAGAAGGGAAAGAGGAGTGGTATTTGGTACGGAGCTGCTTGTATTGGGAAGCTCGTTTTCTTGCGTCATTCGCAATTATAAAGACGAAGTTAGTATTGTTTAACATTTCTTTACATTCTTTGCTTCGGTGTGTAAAATTGTTTGAACATTAGGGCAACTTTAAAAGAAGTTTAGCAGCAAAAGTGGAAGTGTGTGACCCGGGAAGGGAGAATATCATAAAATGGAAACAAACTTTTCCTTTTGATTTCTTCTTTTATTCTACGAGGAGTTGCTGCTCATGTTGTTTGGAATGAAAAAGTAGAAACTTGAAACTTGTGAGCACGAAAATTGAATTGACGTGTGTGAACGAAATCTCGAGTTCAAAAGAGAATTAAACAAAAATTGCTTAACACTTTAGTTTTAGTGTGTGAAACATGTCCTATTTATGAATAATCAAGTGTTCATATTTTACATTACATATGGAACTAGTGAAAGGTGCAAACGACTCGTCACAGCTGAATACAGCAGCTCCCTCTTGCTTGTTAATAATAAGTTTATGTGTGGCTGAGAATTTTTTGTTCATTGTTCATCCATTATATATTAGGTTGATCCTTATTTTCGGTTTGTTCAATTTCAATTCAATTTTTAATTCAATTTTCGTGGTTCCCAAGGTCTAAAATTTGTGTGTTGTCATTTAAAAATCTGCACATTCTTTTTGAAATTTCGAGCTTTACTAGCAACATTTTCTATAAAATTAGAAAAAATAAGAATTTTGTTTTGAAAATTTATTAAAAAATATTGCTTGTTAATTTGAAGCAAAACTCCTAACTTTAAATAAAATATGCAATCCATTTCGTTCATGTTTTCTACAATAGATTTTTAGATGACGGGGAGTTTTACAATATAAAGCTGTGTTCACATTATGTGTATTTGTCATGTGGAATGTCACTTTTCTACCCATATGTGATTTCATGTGTATGTCAAAATTTGAGTTTTACATACCGTTTATAAATTACATGATCATATGTTGGTTATGTCACATCATATGAACTTACTTCTGTGAACTCCTTTTCAATTTTTCCCTCGATTTTCAACAATAAATTTGTGTAGTTTTTTTTTTTTTTGTATTTTTGTTTTACTATTAGGTATAAATTATATTTATTAAAATTTCGGTTAATTTTCGGAAAATTTTGGTTATAAAAAACAACTGATTTCAGATGGTTTGTCACTTGAAAATAGAACTCGATCTAAATACAAAAATGTCATATGTATGATATTGTTTGAAGGTGTTCAGACTATATGTACAAATTTGACATGCAAATAAGTGACAGTCCACATGACAAATACACATAATGTGAACACAGCTTAAGAGCCACACTAATACACATACTATTCATGTGTAGGTAAGTATTGTTAAGGCTTTAATGTGTCTTGAACTGTTGTGTTCTTGTCTTGTCATCTACTACTTCTGGTAATTTATTTTATGTGTGAATGTATGCGTAAGTATATGAGAGTGTTTATTTTTACTTTCAACATTTATATAAATGAAACAAAACAAAAAAAAAAAAAACATGACCAACATGATTTAACGTTTCAGTGATTTTTTTTTGTGTTTTTAAGATTTTGTGGTTGAGATTTGAGATTTCTTAAGTTTATTATTTTTTTGTTGTTGTTGATTTTTGTTTGGGTTTTGTGCTGTTTAGCATTTGCAATTTGTTTTGCCAAGTATAAAAGAAAATTATCAATCAACATACATTTTTAAGGGAAATTGTTTAATAACAGGCAATATGTGTTAAAAAAAATAAATAAAATATAACATAAATTGTTTATTATTAAGAAACTTGAGAAATTTTAAACAGAAAATTATTTAAAAATACATAAATAGAATATTAAATAATTTAAAAATTTAAAAATTTTAAAATTTTTGTTGCTCACTTACCGCCTTTAACATGAACCTCTCGACTTAACACCGTGCCCACTAAATTTCTCAATTTACATCTGAAATATTTAGAAAAAAAAACATTTACATAAAACAAGCCAAAATATTTTGTTAATTTTTTTTTAAACAAGAAACCCAAATAATAAAGGACTAGAAAAATAAACAAGATTAACAAAATTCGCCAGAAAGAATGGCAAAAAAGAATTAAAACTCGTTTTACCTATAAACACTGGAATGAACTTCATGGCGAAATTTTTCAGCTGTAAACGGATAAAACATTAAGCTGCCATTGGATGTTTGCAATACCATGTCCTGTTGTGGTGGTATGGGTGTCCATTCGACCTAAAAGAGAGAAAAAAAGCAAAGAAAAACAAAACAAATTATTAAAAAAAAAAGAAAAAATTATAAATTTAATCGACTGACTTAAATAAGACAGAGAACTGTAGTAGACATTGTAAAATAACAATGAGAAAAGATTCGAAAAATTAGCTTCATTAGTTTCATTTAATTGAACATTTGAAAATATTTCTTTTAAAATGTCTTGAAAAACCTTCTTAAAAATGCTTTTAATAAATTATGTAAATTTTAATGTTAACTAAATGCTTTTTTTATGATGGTAAATAATCTATTACTAAGCTTCTATTTTTTTATTTTAAAAAGCTCATTAATTTTGTGTATTTAGTTAAATCTAATATAGGTAAAGGAAACCTTGCCATTTGTTGGTTTTTTGTGGTTTAGGTTTTCTGTAATGAACGAGCACACATATTTATCATTTAGAATTAGTTTTAAGGAATTTCTCTTAAAAATCCTTGACAAAAACTTTAGATTAAATGACAGTAGTTACGAAAATATATACATACAAATATAAAATAGGATTAAAACCAGTTACAATGTTTGGCAAAAAATATAAGGAGTGTTGAAACTTGGCACAGAGCCTTTGGTTAGCTCAATTAAGAAAAAAATAAAGTTTCATCAAAACTGGCCACGCCCTCCACGCACCGCCCATGGAATACAAAATTTATTTTTAGTCCAAAGTTTTTGAAATTTGGCACAGAGCCTTTGGTTAGCTCAATTAAAAAAATATATAAAGTTTCATCAAAATTGGCCACGCCCTCTACCCTCTACCCATAAAACCTAAAGTTTATTTTTGGCTCAAAGTATTTGAAATTTGGCACAGAGCCTTTGGTTAGCTCAATTAAAAAAAAATATAAAGAGTCATCTAAATTGGCCACGCTCTCTACCCACCGCACATAGAATCCAAAAAAAAACAAGGGTAAGATATAAGGTGAGGCTTTTTTGTTTGAATTTGATCTCAATAACGTTATTTACAAGAGTTGTATAGTTACAAAACTCAGTAGCATAATTCTGAATTAAAATTTCTGTACTGTATAAAATGTTGATTCGATATCGATATTTATTACATATAAACTTGTTTTTCGGAAGTGGTACGTATATGCAAGCTTTTACAAAACATGGGCCAATCTTCTTTAATTTCGAAACAGAGAATTTTATACATGAGGTTAATCAATATATTAATAGTACATTTAAGATACATATTAGTATTAACGTGAATTTTGGTAGTGTACTTTATATGGCAAATATACCGATATTGTCAAAATCCAGCAGTTTGATTTTGGTATATATGTATGTAAATGCTTCGTATAAAACCAGTCAAATATGGACCAAAGTCTATTTTATAAAGTCGAAAGCGTTATTTATAAGATATATGTAAAGATAAATGTCTTTTGCGGATGTGATCCTTATATGGGAGCTATGACGAATTATGGACCGACCATCATAAAATTTAGTACAACAATTTATATGTCATTTAGAATTATTTGTGTCGAATTTTAACCTAGTAACTATATTTGTACCAGATTTTAAGTGAAGTTTAAATGTGGACTTTAATATGGTCTATGGTCAAACATGGAACGAACCAGACAGAATTTCCTTATTTATTTATTTTTGGCCAATATGTTGTAATTTGTTGTATTTGGTATTTATTTCCGTATAAGCTACTTGGGCCTAAATTATTATATTGTAAATTAAAAATACATTTAATTACAATTTTTTCCCTTCGTTTTGCGATTTCTTTTTATATGACACTTATTTTTGACGAATTTTCTATTGATATTTACATTTTATAGGCATTTATACTTGAGCAATATTTCGGGAAGATTTTTGTATGGTGGTTATGAGATATCATGGACCGAATGTTTAAGAGACAATTTTCAGTTTCAAATGTGTGAGATTTATTGATTGCCACGACAATTTTCCTTAAAAGCTTTAACTTAAAAAAAAACCTATAAAAACTTTCAACTTTTCAATGGAAAAAGTTGTTGAAAAGTGGTTTTTTAGAGGAAATTTTCGATGGAAAAAAGTTGTTGAAATTGTTTTTATAGACAGATTTCTTATAGAAAAGTGCCTTTCTGGAGACAGTTTTCTATTGAAAAGGGTCTTTTAAAGATAATTTTCGGTTGAAAGGTGTCTTTTAGACACAATTTACAATTGAAAATTATTTAAAAGACAAGCTTGGGTTGAAAAGTGTCATTTGAAGACAGATTTCTATTGAAAAGTGTCTTTTAGATATAATTTACTGTTAAGACAATTTTCGGTTGAAAAAAGTTTTTGAAATTGTTTTTATAGACAGTTTTCTTACAGAAAAGTGTCTTTTATAAAGATTCCATTATAAAAGTTTCTTTCATACAGAGTTTGTCACAAAAAATATGCGCATAACCGTTACGTATAAATATATTTAAATATTGAGCAAAGTAAAAGTTCATTGTATTTAAAACTCACCTCCGGTGGTGGACTTCCGTGTCCCGAACATTCAATAAGTCCTCCCGAGTTATTGGAGAATTCAACGTGATGTGCCGGTTCGTGAAGAAACACTGGTCCTTGTAGATCCAAACCATTAATGCCAATGAGTAAATGAGCTGCAAACAAAATAGAAATAAACATTCAGTTTAGCAAGATTTAATTAAAATTAAATCATTATTTTTCAGCTGTATTTCTCCAGTCTTTGCCGACAGACAATGATTGTATGTTCTTGTCATTTTAGGATATAATACAAGCAAGTATTTTAATAATAAATGTGGTTTTATGTTTTCACCTTATGCATTTAAATTATTTTATAGTATACAATATATATATACACCAACAGAAATTTAGGCCAAATAAAATTTCCTTAAAAATAAGGGTGCTACTGTGGCTTCATATTTTACCTAAAAGTCTGATTTTAGGGACATTTTTATTTTAAGTAAATTCTTAGAAGAAATGTTTTAATAAAAATTACAAAAATTTAACCAAAAAAACAAACATGTTTTAAATTTGAATTTATAATATCCTCAGGAACGCCCTATTTACCATTTTTTTTATAACAGCTTGTTATAAATTCTTGACAAAACAGTTCTTCTCTGTTCGTCTTCTATTTAGCGCCAACCGCAAAATAACAAGTTGGTATAGAAACCAAAAAACGACCAAAGAGTAGAAGAAAAAACTTAAATAGATACAAACATAAAGGCGGTTTGTTTAATTTCATTGTAGCCTTAATGAAAAAAGTTTATAAAATGGTTGTTCTTATTTAATGCATTCTGTACAACAGACATGTACTCGGTTTTAATGAAGCTGCCTAAGCAGGGTTGGGGCAAGTTGCTAAAGGGGACAACAGTTTGTGATTTTTAACCAAACAATTCGAAATGGGATGATGAGGAAGCAAAGTAACAATTAAAGGAATTATTTTATAGAAATCATAATCAAATAATGCTCTTAATTGTCAAAAAACTAGTTTGGTGTTTCTGTAAAGAAAGTTTTTTGTAGAGGCTTTGCTCTGAAACGGGAGTTTTGTGGAAAATTATATTCAGAAAGCTGCCTATAAACAGTTCGCCCGAGAATATCAGACAGTTTTCGAAAAGTTGTTCAAAGTCTTTTATTGTTTGGAGAAGTGTTTTTCTGGTTTCTTATAGAAAACCTCTTTTCTAAAAAGTTTTCATATCGAAAAATGTCTTTTTCAGATAGTTTTTTTTTTTAATCGAAGTGTCTTTTTTGAACAATATTCTTATAGAGCAGTGGATGTTCCGATAATTTTCTTATAGAAAAGCGTCTCTTTTAGACAGTTTAGAAAAGTATCTCCCCAGATAATTTTTTAATAGAAAATTATCTTTTGCAGATAGTTTTCTTATAGAAACGTGTCTTTTACAGATAGTTTTTTAATAGAAATGCATTTGTTTACAGATAGTTTTCTTATAGAAAAGTGTCTTTTACAGATAGTTTTCTTATAGAAAAGTGTCTTTTACAGATAGTTTTCTTATAGAAATGTGTTTTTTACAGATAGTTTTTTAATAGAAATGTATTTGTTTACAGATAGTTTTCTTATAAAAAAATATCTTTTACAGATAGTTTTCTTATAGAAAAATGTCTTTTACAGATAGTTTTCTTATAGAAATGTGTCTTTTACAGATAGTTTTCTTATAGAAAAGTGTCCTTTTTTTACTTTTTTTTTATAGACAAGTGTCTTTTACAAATAGTTTTCTTATAGAAATGTGTCTTTTACAGATAGTTTTCTTATAGAAAAGTGTCTTTTACAAATGTGTTTGTTTACAGATAGTTTTTTCTTATAGAAAAATGTCTTTTACAGATAGTTTTCTTATAGAAATGTATCTTTCACAGATAGTTTTCTTATAGAAAAGTGTCCTTTAAAGATACTTTTTTTATAGAAAAATGTCTTTTACAGATACTTTTTTTAATAGAAATGTATTTGTTTACAGAGAGTTTTCTTATAGAAAAGTGTCTTATACAGATAGTTTTCTTATAGAAAAGTGTCTTTTACAGATACTTTTTTTAATAGAAATGTATTTGTTTACAGATAGTTTTCTTATAGAAAAGTGTCTTTTACAGATAGTTTTCTTATAGAAAAGTGTCTTTTACAGATAGTTTTCTTATAGAAATGTGTTTTTTACAGATAGTTTTTTAATAGAAATGTATTTGTTTACAGATAGTTTTCTTATAAAAAAATATCTTTTACAGATAGTTTTCTTATAGAAAAATGTCTTTTACAGATAGTTTTCTTATAGAAATGTGTCTTTTACAGATAGTTTTCTTATAGAAAAGTGTCCTTTTTTTACTTTTTTTTTATAGACAAGTGTCTTTTACAAATAGTTTTCTTATAGAAATGTGTCTTTTACAGATAGTTTTCTTATAGAAAAGTGTCTTTTACAAATGTGTTTGTTTACAGATAGTTTTTTCTTATAGAAAAATGTCTTTTACAGATAGTTTTCTTATAGAAATGTATCTTTCACAGATAGTTTTCTTATAGAAAAGTGTCCTTTAAAGATACTTTTTTTATAGAAAAATGTCTTTTACAGATACTTTTTTTAATAGAAATGTATTTGTTTACAGAGAGTTTTCTTATAGAAAAGTGTCTTATACAGATAGTTTTCTTATAGAAATGTATCTTTCACAGATAGTTTTCTTATAGAAAAGTGTCTTTTACAGATAGTTTTCTTATAGAAAAATGTCTTTTACAGATAGTTTTCTTATAGAAATGTGTCTTTTACAGATAGTTTTCTTATAGAAAAGTGTCCTTTTTTTACTTTTTCTATAGACAAGTGTCTTTTACAAATAGTTTTCTTATAGAAATGTGTCTTTACAGATAGTTTTCTTATAGAAAAGTGTCTTTTACAAATGTGTTTGTTTATAGATAGTTTTTTCTTATAGAAAAATGTCTTTTACAGATAGTTTTCTTATAGAAATGTATCTTTCACAGATAGTTTTCTTATAGAAAAGTGTCCTTTAAAGATACTTTTTTTTATAGAAAAATGTCTTTTACAGATACTTTTTTTAATAGAAATGTATTTGTTTACAGATAGTTTTCTTATAGAAAAATGTCTTTTACAGATAGTTTTCTTATAGAAATGTATCTTTCACAGATAGTTTTCTTATAGAAAAGTGTCCTTTAAAGATACTTTTTTTATAGAAAAATGTCTTTTACAGATACTTTTTTTAATAGAAATGTATTTGTTTACAGGTAGTTTTCTTATAGAAAAGTGTCTTTTACAGATAGTTTTTTAATAGAAATGTGTCTGTTCCATAGAGTTTTCTCATAGAAAAATGTCTTTTACAGATAATTTTTTTAATAGAAATGTATTTGTTTACAGATAGTTTTCTTATAAACAAGTCCCTTTTACAGATAGTTTTCTTACAGAAAGGTGTCGTTTACAGATAGTTTTCTTATAGAAAAGTGTCCTTTAAAGATACTTTTTTTATAGAAAAATGTCTTTTACAGATAATTTTTTTAATAGAAATGTATTTGTTTACAGATAGTTTTCTTATAGAAAAATGTCTTTTACAGATAGTTTTCTTATAGAAAAGTGTCTTTTACAGATAGTTTTTTTTTTATAGAAAAGTGTTTTTTTCAGATAATTTTTTTAATAGAAATGTGTTTGTTTACAGATAGTTTTCTTATAGAAAAGCCTTTTTGAAGCAGTTTTCTAATAAAGCAAGTCCTTTGCAAATAATTTTCTATACAGTTTTCTTATAAAAATATTTCCTTTTTACTTAGTTTGCTTCTAGAAAATTTTCTAGAGTTTTCTTTTAGAGAACAGAATCTTAATTTTTGGAAAAATACGAGACTTTCATTGTAACAATTACAGTTCATAGTAATGTTTCTATTTGCAAAACTTTGCACTTGGCATGTTTTGTTTTACACTGTCTTTATGCAATTTTTTTTCTCTATTAAACATTTTTTAATTAATAAAGAAATTTTAATTAATAAATATTACATGGCATTTTCGACATACATATGTATGTATGTACAAATGTATGAGTTTTTATTTGTGTTAAAAATTTAATATCTAATTGCTACATTTCTAATATTTCCAGTACTTTATTCATTTCAGCTTTTTAGTTAGTGGTCAGGGTTACAAAATTTTTGTATTTTGTTCATGTAGTAGTTTAAATATGAGTTTAGTGGTTTGTGGTTTTTGCAATTATATTTCAAGGAACCAAGTTTGTTTCCAAAATTTAAGGAAAGAGCTAATATACAAATTATATATCCAGCACCTTCTTGTTCTAGCAATGTTTTTGCATTCTAATATTAAACAAATATGAAAGGAGTTTTAATTAAAAATTTGTCAGGCAAATTAAAAAACTGAAATAATAAAATCATAAAAACTTTTAATTTAAAATAATAATTTGCACATATTTTATATTAAACTATTTTATTAAAATAGTTTATAAATACTGTTGAAAAGTACTGCAAAACTTTCAGATTCATTTATCTTCAATAGAATTCTGTGACACAATTATATCTTTAAATTTTACATACGTTTTTCTAATTAACTAATAAATTACAATCCGTCAAAACTGTCTACAAGTTCTATAAAATAAAAATTAAAACTTTTCTATGTAAATCTAGTTTTTAGTTTTGACTTGGACTTTGGACATGTGGAGCGAACATAAAAGCATTTAGCAGTTGTTCTATATTTTTATTCTAATTTAATTTGTAATTCATTTAAACATTTAGAAAAAGTTTAGAATAAAAAAACACACACACAACTGGCTAAGGTCAAAAAAAAAAACCAATGAAATGAATGGACTTTGATTGATTGCGAAACAAGAGTAATGGAAAACAAAAGTTTTCCTACTCATTCATGGTTGTACGACTATAACTACATTGGTAACCATAACTAATGCGGAAATTTGCAGCAGGTTTTGTTTTCAATTTATTGTGTACAAGAGAGAAAAAGGTCAGAAGAATAAGTTGGTTTAAGTGTAATAACTCAGAAAAAAATTTTGAACTGTGGAAGCGATGATGAAGTTAATTGACACTGGCGGTTTGATACTAAAGACGCTGGTGTCTTTATACAGAAGACACTAAAAAGGTCTATATTTTTATAATGATGGGTGATTCCCGTTTGAGTCGTGTCATGCCTGAACAACGTTTACAAATCGTTCAACTTTATTACGAAAATTCACATTCTGTGAGGAATGTGTTTCGTGCACTTCGCTCAACTTATGGTCAATATAATCGGCCATTTCTGGCTCTATGAATACGTAAACAAACACAATTGCCGCATTTGGGACGAAGAACAACCTGAAGAGATTCAAAAATTGCCACTTCGTCCAGAATCATCGGTATATATTTATTTAAAAATTATGTCGTTGCGAATGTAACCTTCAATGGCGACCGTTATCGTGCCATAATAACCGACTTATTGATGTCTAAAATTGAAGCTCGCGATGTCAGCGACATTATTTGGTTACAGTAAGACGGCACCACTTTCCACACAGCACATCAATCAATGGATTTATTGAGAGAACACTTCGGTGAGCACATAACTTCACGTTTTGGGACGGTCAATTGGCCACCAAGATCGTGTAATACCACACCGTTAGACTTTTTCCTATAAGGATGTGTAAAGTCTAAAGTTTATGCGGATAAACCCGCTTCCATTCAGGCCTTGGAGGAAAACATCATGCGTGTCATTCGCCAGTTACCAGTCGAAATGCTCGAACGAGTCATCGAAAATTGGTCTCAATGGATAGACCAACTGAATAGAGACCTACATTAATACACTTTTAAAATAAATTAATCAATTTTGAGAATTCCGTTTCGTTTCGCAGATTTTTACATTTCACTACTTTCAGCCAAATTTGACATCTATTAGCGAACGTTTGTGACCACATGTTTATAACTATTATTATTGAAACTTAACTCAATAAAATCTACATATATTTTGCACTAAACATAAAGCAACCAAAATACGATCGAATTGGTGATATCTTTATAAAAAAGACACTGGCGTCTTTTTACAGAAGACATGGATGTCTTTTTAGGCAAGCCACTGGTGTCTTTATACCAAGTATACTGATCTCTTTATCAAGAAGACACTGGTATTTTTATACTCGTATATATATATATGTGAATATTTATTCAAAAGAAAATGGTGTACGGGTGTCTTAATACACAAGACACTAGTATCTATAAACAAGGAAACTAGTGTCTTTATACCAAAGAGACACCAGTATGTCTCTATTCCATAGACAGTAAAATCTTTATAAAAAAGACACTGATGTCTTTAAACGAAGAATCTGGTATCTTTATAATAAAGACACTAGTATTTTTATAAAGAAGACACTTATGTTTTCATAAACAAAGCACTAGTTTCTTTATATAGATGACACTGGTGTCTTGATACCAAATACACTGATGTTTTTATAAAGAACACACTGATGTCTTTATAAACATATATAGAAGACAAGGATATCTTTATACTAAAGACACTAGTCTTTATACTGAAGAAACTAGTGTCTATATTGTAAGACTGTATTGTACTGTAAGACACTGATGTTTTTGAATCAAATAAAAAAAGACATTGGTGTCTTCAGACTAACGACACGGGTGTCATGATAAAATCGTAACTGTTGTATTCATACTAGAGGTACTGGTGTATTTATACCAATTATACTGGAGTATTTACACTAAAGATACTGGTATCTCGATACCAATGACACTGGTTTCTTTATACAGCAAATACGGACGTCTATATATAAAAAACACTAGTGCATTTAAACGAAGAAACTGGTATCTTTATGCCAAAGATACTAGAGTCTTTATAAAGAAGACTCTTGTATTTTGATAAGGAAGACACTGATATCTTTATATAGAATACACTACTGTCTTTATACAGAAGTAATGGATGTCTTTATACACAAGATACTAGTCTTTATAACGAAGAAACTAGTGCCTACTAGTGTCTGTATTGATGCTAAAGACACTGATGTCTTTAAATCGAATAAAAAAGATATTGGTGTCCTGATACTAACGACACTGGTGTCATGATACCAATGTCACTGTTGTAATTATACCACAGGTACTGTTGTATTTATACCAAAGACACTGACGTATGTACAGTAAAGATACTGGTGTCTTGCTACCAACGACACTGTTTTTCTATGCCAAAGTAACTGGTGTCTGTACATTAAAAACACTAAACTCTCAGACATATCACACTATTTAGCCCAGGTTATATTTTAACAAAAACAATTATTTTCTATTAAAAAATTAGTACAACTTAAAACTTAATTTATGTAAGTTTGAAAAATTTAAGTTTGATACATATATAAATAGTAAATCTACCATTTTTCATAAACGCTGCAGAGTAATTAAATTCTCATCCAAAAAAAAACGTATATAAGCATATACTCGTATTTAAAATGCAGCAGCAAGAAATTAACATCCTGTTCCTTACGGTTCTCTTATTTTTCATTTGTTTTTTAGCTTTTATTGCAGCATTATTGTATTCTGCTCTTCGGTACATTATTTTAAGTAGAAAAAACTGTTATTTTGATAAAATGTTAAAAAAATGACAGGAAAACATTTTATAAATACAAAAAGTTTATTCCGTTTATTTCCGTTCTTTGCAACGTTTTGCATTCATTTAATGCAAATAAGTTGCGCTGGATAACTTTTTGCTCCCTTTACGTCTGCTATAAGAATTAAATACGTATTGCAAAAGTTTATGTCATGGTCGTAGCCAGAGGCGTCAGTTAAAATGTATGCATAATTATTTTAATGAACTTTGTAGTGATGGAACAGAGGAATTGTAGTAATCAGTTGATTAATTGGGGAATAAAATGAAGAAGGCAATAGTTGGGAAAAGTTTTGATAACAGACATTCATACAATATAGCAGAGCTAAATAGAAGGGAGCATTATTAATATCGTTATGAAAATTTATTATCGACATTAAGGAAACAAATTTATGGATTTCCAATAATATTTCTAATATTATACCTGTCAAAAACAAAATACATTTCAGTTAGAAACCAATAGTCTGTCACTAACAACAAAAATGGGAAAAAATTAATAAAAAAAACGCGAAAATAAAACACACACAAAAATAAGTTGTGTCTGGTGAAAATAAACAATCACCATCACAGACCAACAGCATCATTATACCACCAACACTGATCATTAAAAATCTTCCGTTTTTTAATAAAGATTTTTGTTTTGCAAAAAAGGGTGTGGTGTGTCTTGTTGCTATATGAATGAACTGAATATATGAATGAATACAGATGTACTAGAAATGAATACAAAGTAAATAATGAATGGCGCTTATGCCAGTCGCTGTAAACTACAAAATAAATGATAGAATGCCAGAAATGTAGAGTGTGAAAGAAAAGCAACTGCCCATTTAAAATGGTGATGATTTGTGAACAACAAACATTTTTCGTCACTGGCGGCCAGTCTGTCAGTGGCAGCTGAAGAGTGACTGACAGTCAAGAAATGCATTTTAGTTAAATACACAAAACATAGACAAAAAAACATTAAGTTTCTGTGTCCCGGTTTACATTATGAAATTTTTGTCGCTGCGATTCTTGTCGTATCTTCTTTAAAATTGTATTTGCATCTACATTGTGAGATTTTTGTTGCAGAGATTTTTTGTGGCTGTATAAATGTTTTTATATATTTTTTGACAATTCCTTTTCAAAATAAACAAAAGAATTTTAAATAAACACATGTATTCGATTGTAGCTAGCACATACATACATACATACATATGTATATGAAAATAAAAAACAACGAATGAGGGAACAAAGCGTGTCGTACGAGTACATGCATATGTGTACCCCTTTTAATACGACTCACCGCTCTCGCCTACAAAGCAAGAATCGCAGCGACAAAAATTTCATAATGTAAACCGGGACTATTCATAAAATGTAAAAAATCTATGTACGAGGGCGGTTCGGAAACTTCTTAGCCTATCACAGAAAGAGAACAGTTTGTTTTTCAAAAACATTTTTATTTTTCTATATGATCACATTCGAACTTCAATATATTTAGTCCAACGCTTATCTAGCAATTTTATCCCTTGATTAAAATTGTTTTCCTCAGGGCCTTCAAAAGAATGGCTTACAACTGTAATTGCATCTTAATTTGAGGTAAAACGCCTGCCAGCTAGTATTTTTTTAGATTTGGGAACAGGTAAAAGTCATTGGGAGCTAAATCAGGAGAAGAAGGTAGCTGATTAAGTAACTCGTATTTTAATTCTGGTGTTGTCTTGATGTTGTAATCCAGGACGTTTTTGTCGAATTTTTACATTTAATTGATCCAGAATGTTGCAATAGTACTCTGAATTTATTGTTTTGCCCTTTTGCAGATAGTAAAATTAATAAAATGCCTTTGAAGTAAAAAAACAAACGTTTCCATAACCATACCAGCCGAAAGAATTGTTTTTGCCTTCTTTGAGGTACTTAAGTCCACCAGCTTCAGTCCACTGTTTGGATTATTTTTTTGTCTCTGGAGTTTAATGGTGGATCCATGTCTCATCCACAGTTAAGAAACTACGCTTAAAAACCATTTTATTCTTTTTAAAATGATCCAAACAAGCTTCAGAAATTATCATTCTTATGCGTTTTTGGTCGACTGTTAACAAATGCGGCACCCATCTTGCAGACGGCTTTTTCAGCTGTAGTTCTTCTTGCAAAATTAATGGACTCGATCATTTGAGATGCCCATAATATTAACTATTTTACGAACTTTTATACGTCGATCATTTAATACCATATCATGCACTTTGGCTACGATTTCTGTTGTTGCTGCTGTTTTTGGACATCCACTAAGTAGTTCATCCTCAATCCTTGTGCGACCACGTTTAAATTCAACAACCCAATTTTTTACTATTACATATGAAGGATATCATTATGAGTTTCTTGTCTGGATAAATCTCTTTTATTTCAAAAAATGCGAATGCATCTTTTTTAAACACCTGTTTCTATATGGAAGATTTGCTAGATTGAAAAGAAATTTAACATGTGTTTTACGGTTTGTACTGCGCTTTCTGTTCTAGGCTAAAAAGTTTCCGAACCGCCCTCGTATATAAAACTCCTTAAAATTATGGCAACATTCATTATTTCTCTTGGATTATTTATTATTATATAAAACGAATTTATTTTCAATAATTGGTAACAATTATTCAAGACAATTATTCTTGAAAACATTTGCCATATTAAATTTTTAAATCTTTATTAGCTTTATGTAAAACCATGTTTCCTTTAAGTTATTGCATATAATTTATATTGCTCCCCAAGTATTAAAAAAGTATTTATGACATTCAAATTCCATGCACAGATAATAAAATTGATATAATTTTAATCTTATTAAAATCGCTTAGATATACAGAATACAAAAAAAAATAAAGATGTGTAATATTTGCCATAAAAATAAATCAAGATAAAGTTTTCTTTTGGTATGTATTTTCTGAAACAAATATATATATAAACATAATAATTTTCTTTTTATTTAATACGAGTCAACAAAAAAAAAAAAAAAGAAAAATAAAAAAAGATTCCAAAGTGTCAACACCGCAGGGAAAATATGTTTATCACATTCAATGAAGTCTGTATTCTAGAGTCTATTTGAGAAAAATAAGCAGCAGCAGCAAAATATAAAAAAAAATACAGCAAATGTGTTGAAATAAGACAAAAATCATTTGGCAAAAATGGAAATAAGTATTTGTAGGTTGACATTTATACATACATATGTACTCGTACATACACACATATATACAACTATATTTATGTAGAATGTAATGTATATTAAGGCAGCCTCTTTCTGTATGGAGGATATATTAAGGGATATTTATTATATAAACACTGCTGTCTCTATATAACAGAAACTGGGTCTTTTATACTCAACGCTATAGTTTCTTTAATGTGTGTGACGATAAATTCGAATTTATTTAGCACAGACAAAAACTACAATTTTTAACATTGATAATGTTACAGTGAACAGAGCACTGTTAAGCACTTAACAGTCAAAATACTTGAATTATGATACAAAAATATATATGGGCAACTTTCACGTGATGTCTTCCGATTTGGATTTTAAAAGTTTTGCACCAAGGTTAGTATAATTGTATAGTAGGCCAGACACAAATTTTCAGCTCTTTCAGTCAAGAACTGCCGGAGTTAGAGGGGGTCAAAGTTGGATATTTTGCTCATACACGGTTTTTTTAAAATGAGTGTACTTTTCACCTATTGGTCCTAGCAAAAATTGTCCGAAAGACTTTAGATGGCTATTTATTCAATCATTCCAAAAATATTTTTTTTTAATTTTTTAAATTATTTTTTTTTATTTTTTTTCAATTTGGGCCTTTTTTCTCAAAAGAAAGCATATACAATTTTCTTTAAGGCCTTTATAATCGCTTAATGGGATGCGAGTGGTATATCTATTACAAAATTATTTTTTAACTCAAGAATAGGATTTTTCAATATTTGGCACATGTACCATTTTCATTTTCATCCATATTTTTTCTTTTTTTTTTCAATATGGAGTTTTTTTTTATTTTTCCTTAAAAGAAATTTTAGACCATTTGCTTTAAGAGCTTTGTGGTCATATTATATATCTGAAATAATTTCAGAAATAAAAGAGATACAAAAAAATAATTGTTGACATCAAATTAACTAATAGTAGGTTATTTGAAATAATCTTAGAATCTGAAAAATTTGGATTTGAAAAATATGATATTTCTGAAAAGGATTTTTGACTATTTTGGAAACTGGGTGAATGATTTGCATACTACGTCTGACGTCTTTATGCTAAAGTCTTCGGCGGCTTTATCATAAAGATACTGGTGGCTTTTCATTAAAGATACTGGTGGCTTAATTTGACATGTAAGTAATCACTTTTTAAAAAATCATCACTTTGGATTGGAAGCGGCTGCTTGCTACTGACACTTTATTGATATTGTATGATTATTTCTCTATGTTTCAATCTGGTGTCTTTATACTAAAGACACTGCTGGTAAATAACACACCACAAAATTTCTTTTGGTACCAACCTAATTTATATATGTACTATCTACATTTGACTGTATATAGATGTGTTAATAAAACAAGAAATATTTTGCTGTTTATGCAAATACCATAGAAAATATACAAGAAAAGACAAATAATAAACATAATAAAAAAAAGGAAACCATAAGAAACAAAACCAAAAAAAAAGTAAAAAAAAAGAAATTGCATAAATTTAAATGAGATAAACAGCATGATTACAGTGGTATGGAAATGGTATGGTATTTCAGGAATAATATAAAGCCAGGCATATGAATTAATATAAATTAAGATTTATTTAATTAAGTTAACTTAATTAAACTTTAAGGTTTTTAGTAGGAAAATATTAAAACTCCACATAAAATATGTACATATTTATTTTATACAAATATGTATCTACAGTAAAAACCAAAACCCTCAAAAATGTTAATTTCATATTCCGCAACAAAGCAAACTAACAACATTATTCTAATGATAAATTATTAAGTAAAAATATTTAACTAAAAGTAAATAAGAAAGTATAGTCGGTCAAGACCGACCTTCTAATCCCCTAAACCCAGTATATATAGGTATAAAACAGTTTTTCAAAAATGGGCCGTATATGGGAGATATGACCTATTATGAACTGATTATCCGAAAATTTAGTGCCATGACTTCTCTGAATATAAATATGACTTTATCTCGATATACTCTTAAATGATTTATGGAGATGGTGTTATACGGGAGTGTCGACTAATTATGAACCGACCATTATAAAAATAGGTGTCATCATTTCTGCATATATGAGACCAAACGGACAGACGGATATCATAAAATCGATACAGGAAGTGATCCTGCGCCGATCGTTATACTGCAATATCAAACATCAGCACAAATCCAATGTACCCTCCCCACTATGGCGGTGTAGTTTATAATAACTTTTAGGGAAATCCATGTATGAAGACTTACAATCAATATTAAAACAAGCCAAGGTGCAATATTCGTGTGCAATAAATATAATAAGAAATACAAAAACTACACTAGTTATAGGACTAGAACATCCTTATTCTGTGTTTTTTATTCAGTCTTAGTGTAAATTTTATTAGTTTTATTATATTGTTTCAAAGACAATTTCACGAACAACATAATTTATTTCAAATATTTTATTTAATTTTGACCATTTATGATGTAATTACTAATTCTTACCATAATTTATAGAGTTTGTCTGATTTTCATAACAATCTTGAGTGAATTTCCATATTCAGCACAAGCTAAGAAACAGAGTATAAATGAGGTTAATACCGTAAGGTTAGGGTTCTTTAGTTTGAATTTGATCTCAGTAACTTTATTTCAAGCTATTTATGGGTGGCATAGTAGAACTGGACCAATTATGGACTGACAGCTTCTAAATACAGTATCTTGTTATTTGATTTTTATGTATTTTAGGCTTATTTTGGTTGAATTTCATCTCAATAAAGTTATTTACAAGAGTTATATGGTTGTTTAGTATACTCGGAAGTGGACTTAATCCGGCAGCTATTGCCAATTATTGACTGACAGCTACAAAATCCAGTAGCATAATTGCCGTATAACTGATATTAATATGATTTTTGGATTAAAATTTCTGATTCATAAAATGGTTGATTCGATATTTATAGTAAATATAAATTTTTGTGGGTTGAATTGTTTTTCGAAAATGGTTCTTATATGGCAGATATGGCTAATCATGGCCCGATCGTCTTCAATTTCGGAACAGAGAATTTTATGTATGTATATGAATTGCATTTCAACATAAGAACGATATATTTAAGATACACAGCAGCTCTCTAGCAGCTTGATTTTGGCATATGTGTAAATGTTTCGCGTACCGTTATTTATGAGATATTTATGGGTATTGAAGTGATTTTCGAAAGAGGACTTTATATGCAAATTAATCATCTGCAAAGTATCAAAGTATATTAATAAATATATTTTTCATATTTCTTGTTTTCTTTGAATTAAAGTGTTGACGGTTCGTAATAAAAAGAGAGTTGAGTTATGAAGAAAAGTATGCAAATTTAATTTATAGTTTTATAAAAATCTTTATTCTGTTTGTTGTTATTGTTTACTATGGTATTGAAGTTAATATTAATGGATTTATAATTTATGGATTTTTCAGAAATGTAAAAAAAGAACTTCAAAATAATAAATGGTTTTGTGTAAAAATTTCATTAAATTTAAGATTTATAGTTTTTTTTAAACAAAAACCAATTTTATCCTTTAACAAGCTCTTTCCAAAATTTCTGTGATTCAGTAGTTGCGTATACGTAATATTTATTTGAAATATAATTAAATATCACTTATACGTTACATAATCACTTAGGAGTTACGGTGTAGAATAATTGTATTTGGGAAATGTTTTAAACACAGCAAGAGCTGAGGCTTTTAAAAAGATGACAAGGTTAGTGAGTTTCTAGAAGGATAGTTATAAAAGTATTTGGTTACCGAAAACTTCACAACTTAGGAATTAATATTTTAAGGAAAAAAATAATTATATATTTTGTCATTTATACTAAAGGCAGAGTCTTAAATATTTAGGCGTGCTGATTGATGATAGACTAAATTTTAAAGCTCGTATGGACTACGCATGTGGGAAGGCAGAAGCGGTAATAAAATATCTCTAGACTAAAACTATATCATAGGGTCCGAAACTCTAGAGCAGCGATTGCTATCCTATTATATGTCTTACCCATCAGGGCTAGATTTGTGAAGAGCACATATCGTAAAAATGTACTCTCACTCTTCAGATAAAGTTGTCTTAGAGCATGTAGTGGTTATAGAACCATATCCATGGAAGCAGTAAGCTTTATTAGTGGAATGATTCCACTCCACTTAGCTGCTGAGGAGATCTATAGAGCGTATGCCGCAAAATAAAAAAATGTGATAGAAAAATTCTTGAGGGATGTAAAACTATCAACAACCGGCAGAGAAGATGGTAGAACACAGACAACCGACGAGGATCGAAATTCACAAAATTTTGTAGAATGCTTTGTGTGTATATTTAAATGACCGATATTTATAAGATATACTATATATTAAGATAAATGGCTTTTTCGGATGTGGTCCTCATATGAGAGCTATGAACAATTATGGGCCGACCATCATCAAACTTAGTACAACAATTTACTTACCTACATATATGAATTATTTACTACTAAACAAAATTTCGTTTTGCAATTTCTTTTTCATGCAACTGGTTCCTGCTGAATTTTTGTATTAATATTGGAATTTTATAGGCATGTATTTATCATTACGCCATATTTCGGGAAGATATTTGTATGGGGGCTATGAGAAATCATGGACCGATTTTTATTATTTTCCTCACACTTTATTCTTTTATCATAAAGCAACGTATACAAAATTTCATGGGAATATCGGCAATATATTTAAAAGAATTGGAAGAAAAATGTTTAAAAATATCAAATTTTTATAGAGGTTGTCTCACATTGTAGTCTATAATTCTACCGATTTTGCTAGTTTTCAATACCAAATTTTCCTATAAAATAAAAATTATTTTTTTTTTTGAAATTTCGTAAAGTTAAGTTGTGTATTTTGGACGTAAGAGTTTTTTTACATAGGCGGACGTACCTTAATTCACTTGGAATTTCATAAGGATTAAGAATATAAATACTTTATTTGGGTCTCAGATGACTACTAAAAAAGATTCACATGGAATTACAAATTTAATACACGCTCATTCACCACTTGTGGTGATGGAGGGTAAAAAATTCTTTATTAAACATACGCTCCCATCTCTCTTTTACTGCTCTTTTACTTTTCATTAATTCTAAGACAGATTCTAAGAAAATTATCTATATAAAGAAAAATTTACAATTTACACGTTTTCATTGCACTGTACAACCGCCTGAAAAGAAAAACTGAAAACTTTGCCTAAAAATGGGCAGCAATAAATATATGTAGATACAAGTTTAGGACGTACATACAAAAACTCTATAAAACTATACATCTGGGGTTTACAATAACCGTCATAATAATAACGACAACAATAATGACAAAGTGATAAAGAGATGTTACAATGAATGCTACACACAAAACCAACAAAAACAACAAAGATAAAGTTTTTGCTTTTATGCTGTAGAGTTCCTAAAGGAAACAAGAACATACATTAAAAAAGAACATCTACTATATTGACCCTGATTGACAATTTTGTCAAATAATAAAATAAAATAAAATAAAACGATAACAAAAACCTAAATATAATATAGTTTTTTTTTTAAACATTGTAAATATCACATTGTGACAAATAATGGCTGCTTAAATGTTAGATCATGTAAAAAATATAATAGAAGCGGACGGATGACATTTATAAACTGATTTTTTTTCACTTTGCTGTATACTCGTATATAAAAAAAGATAAAGAGCGTTGGGGGCAGAAATTGTTTGTAGGACTTTTGGTACAAGATAAGTAATATGTAAGATTTATGAAAACGATTTTAAAATAGACTGTTTGTAAAGCAGAAATATATTTTTAAAAGGGAAAATGTGACCAACAAATCCTTTTCTTTTTTTAATATTTATTTCTGAAACATTAGTTCGATTAAATTAACCCTTGATGTCGTACTGTTGCCATATGGCTGTATGCACGCTGTATCAGCATTTATTCAGCAATTGCTGGTAAAAACTAAATGAATGAATATTTAAGAAAGCTTAAAGGAGCTTTTTACTATTTAAAGTAAGAGAAAGTCAGTTTTGTTTAAAGCATCTTGTTGATAGACTGTGTTTTGAAAGTCCAAAAAAGTAAGTTGTAAAATTGTTTAAAATGGATTTCATAAAAAATTAAGTGCTAATTATTTTCAGAACTCGTTGTTTCTTTAAATTATTTAACTAATTATATTTGTTAAAAGTGTATTTTTGATGTTGTATAAAAATAATATATATATGTATAATAATTGTTGATATCAGATATATATTTTGATTTATATATATATATACGTTGCCACATGGCAACGGCAGGCACTATATGGTGTTTCATATTTCATATTGTGTTTTTTGAAAAACATTTGAAATTTTACAGAAAGTAAACCTTAACTGAAGTCTTAGATTTGTTGGAGCAGCTTGATAGCGAAACCGAAGATAGAGTTTTAAAGATTTTTATTGAACCACCTGGTAAAGATGGCTAAATAAGCGGTGAAGATGACGCTCCAGAAGAAAAAGCCGGTATCCCAAATGACGTTTGACCTTTTCGGCAGAAATCAAATTGTGAAAAAGTATTTAAAGGTGGACAGCGCTTAGATTCAAATGAAGACTTTGGCGAAAATGAGAGCAACAAATCATCTGCAGATGTTTTACAGGATTCTGTTGAAACCCCGTCGATTGATACTTTCAACAGAAAAAATCAACAACTTGTTTAAATATGTGTTACACCCAAAACCTCGTTGTAACCTTTAACAACAATAGAGAAAAAACAAAAATATGCTTGGGCTGAAAATGATTTCGCTCCAAAAGTTCCAATATTTTCTGAGAGTAATTACGGTAAGTAACCTTAAAACAGTTTGAAAAATTTGTCGATGACTTTTTAATACAAAACATCGCTGACAAATCTAAAGGAAAACAGAACCCGGCTATAACTACTGAAGAGATTCGCTATTTCATAGATATTCTTTTAGCAACAGGCTACAAAACACAGGCAAGACCCAGTGATATGTAGTTTGTCGACGATGATTTACAAAATAATCTCGTCTTTGAACGAGAGGCGTCGCGACCGTTTTCAGGATATATGTAGTTGTCTTTATTTTGTACACAATGCTTAAGGAGATAATGGTGGTAATAAAATGTGTAAACTTTGCCCAATTACAGACCATCTTCGTAAAATATACATAGAAATATTTATTTATAAAAATTTGTTACTAAATTGAAAAAAAAAATTAATTTAATTATTTTACATGTGCGTTTTTCAATGAAATATTTCAGTAAGAAAAAAATTATCTTATTATATTTTAAGAGTTGAGATAATACCAGGCGTTGAAACAAATTTAAGACATTAAGTTCGTTTAACTATTAAAACTCGAATTTGATAATTTTTTTTTTTAATTTTATACAACAAAGACTTCTCGGACATAAAAGGTTAATGTATGAATTTTTATGGTTATTTCATTAAAACTAATTATTTAGTGAAAAAAATTGTTTCATGAAAGCTTTGGCTTCTGGCGTATGTATACTAAAGACTCTATCTTGTTTATAGTAAAGACTCTGGCATATTTATATTGTTGACTCTGGCTTCTTTGTACTAAAGACTTTGGCTAAACATCCTGTCGTCTTTATACTAAAGATTCTAGCTTGTTTATACTAAAGACTCTTTTGCTTTTATACTAGAGATTCTGCCCTCCAAATACGTTCCATCAATAAACCAAATCACCAAACATTTTCTTTTATACCACAACGGATTTTCAACTTAACCCATTTATTATCATGGAAATTATATTAAAAGTAATTTATGCACAAAACTTTTAAATTATTAGTTGGCCACATTTTATTTCATTTTTCTCACATACATATTCCTCTCGGTTTGTTATTAACATTTTGTGCCTGCGTCTTTTCTTGTTATTTTCGCATTCAGTTTTTTTTTGAGTTCCTTTCATGACTTAAGGTTAAAGGGGTTAGATAAATATACATTAGATAGAGTTTTAGTAAACATTTAAATCTCTCTTGTTCTGTGTGTGTGTGTGTGTTTTTTAATATATATAAAAAAACAATACAGCTTGCATAAAAAACAGCTGGAAAAAGATACAAATATACTTTTATACATAATACATACAACAACACAATATGAAAGGAAATCTAAGGCAGACACAGGATGTTTGCTTGAATAAAACAAATCCAAATACACACTGAATACACAACAACACAGCTATACATGAAAAAAATAAGGATTTTTAATACAATACAACACAACACAACACAGTACATCTACATCTACTCGAAACAATAATAAAAGCTAATGGTTAAAAATATTTGTATGGAAATATTACAAACGTTGAAGAGTAACAAAAAATCACATCAAATGCAAACTAAATTTTCAATACACAAAAGCATTTTTAAAATACAATATACAATATATATGGTAACAAAATACAGTGAAGGGCAAGTATGGTTATACATATAAAAATATAATAAGAGTGAGGATTTGTTTGAAACAAATTTACAAAACACCATATTTTGTTAGGCCTAACAGATTTTTACCCAACAATTTTATGTTTAACTATTTACATTTCTTTTGTTAACGAGGACACATACTTACAGTGTCTGGTATTTATTTTTTTTTCGGTGCAAATTTAAGTGGTAAACACACTCAGAAACCCCCTGCCATTCAGTTTAAGTGGTTGATGTACGCCAACCAAAAGATTTGTGATGGCACTGTGGACCTACTTTTACCCAAAAGTATAATTTCAATAAAAAAAAAAAATTATATAGTTATGCGGAAAATCAAAAATGTTTGGAGAATCGTTGTAACTGAGCTTAGATAGCTTGTAATACTTCTGTGTATTTTTTTCATTTGCTCAACACTTAGAAATGACCTACATTCATGAAATGTGTTTAAACTAGGAATAAGTTTATGTGAAGGAGTAGTGTTTGTGAAATTTTAATTTCAATTTTTCTATAAAGGAAGTCTGTGCCAAAAGAAAGAATTTTCCATTTAATTTAAAAGAATTTGCAGTGCTTAAAAACTACGGAATTGTAGTATCGATAAATCCGTGAAACACAACCTACATTGCGGTGATAATCCAGTGTATTAACAGTGTTGGATATTCTACTGTCGTCGATAAGTCCTCTCCTGTATGCGCCAAATATACTTCGAATTACAAGCGCATACATACGTGTAACTAACTAGTATAGATATCAGATGCAGTGAATTATTTCCAACACCTTTTCAAAAAGCTGAAGATACCCGAATACTTCTTTTAATACTTGAAAAATGTGTTAAGTTCAGCGTACATCAAACTGAATTCTCATGCCTAAAATATAAAGAATTTTTGTTTCTTTTTTATTAGTATTTACACCTCCCAAGAAAACAGAGAAATCAACATTATCTGTAGTGCGTTTGTGTGTTTAGACCAAAATATGCCACATCGAGCATCCAGGATTATCAGCCCCTTCCAGCATATTCTGCAATCATCAATGTCCAAAAACATGAAGAGATGGATCGTAAACTAACTGAGTGCCTGTAGAATTAAGAGACAAATTCTGCTAACCTCATAGAGAGGGTGAGGTCCTTTCGCCACTCTTGTTTAGCTACAACATTTCTAAACTTAGCACTCTCCCGCAAAGGGCGGATGTAATTTGAACCTGTTTAATTGCTTAGTAGAAAGAAGTTCTTAGACGACGCTGTTGATGTTCTAGGCATGAGAATCCAGTGTGATGTCCGCTGGACTAAAAACATTCTTCAAGTGTCAAAAGAAGCATTCAAATGGCTCACTATTTATAACACCTATATTTGACCGAAAATAGAATACAACTCTCAGATATGGGTTGGTGGTTCAAAGTCTATTTTGGAGTTACTTGAAAGCGTACAGGAGAGGGTGACAGTAGGGTTTGCAACTCTATTAATTTGCTGGAACATCGCCGTAAAGTGGGTTGTGTTTCACTGTTCCATCGATTGCAATGTGTTCCCCTCAAATCAGGCAGCTAGTTTCCGAAACCCGTGATTTTTTGCGTAACACATGTTTTTCTCATCCACTCATGGTCGACTGGACAGTGTCACTTTCAATATAGGAAATCAAATGTTTTCAAATACTACTTTCTCTATTCTCCCTTCCAGAACCTATTTCCTAACCCTAACACAATGCATTGCATTGATAGGAATCATCCTCTGTTGGTTCAAACGAAAGAAGTTGGCAACTCTGGCCTCCTTTAAAACAATTGATCTGTCTGTGGTAAATTAAGCTGCTCCAATGTGATCATCTTCTTTGAGTGAGTGCTGCGTACAATGACAGGTTCTTTCAGTAATGGAAAATAACGTCAGGCAAAAGTTTCTCCTGGTATGTAATCGGATAAGTCATCTTAACTTTATCATAGAGTCTCCTCCAAAGCATATCACAAAGGACTTTCGCATATACAAAGAAAGCATTCATAGTAACGTGCAGGATATATTGAATTAAAATTCGTGTACAGCTGCTTTAAACGACAGTCGTACTTCGAACATGCTAACCGTTCATAGCAGACGTAGAAATACCTTTGCAGCGGAGAACAAGAGTAATTCTGGCAAATCTAAGGTAGGGATGGAGCATTTGATTTAATTCCTTTTGGTCTCACATATTTATGTCCAGCAAATAATCAGACTCCCCATGATACCTTCATATTTTTTAACTGCGCAGCCAACCTAACTTCCTTAAATACATAGACTAACGTAGCTTAAACTTGTTACAATACCTTCAGATTATTAAATTACAGCACATCAACAACAAATATTCAGCCCGGGAGACTGAGAAACTAAAGAAAATCAAAGTAAAAAAATCATGCACAAATTCTACGCAAACTAGGCATTATAAGGTTCAATGATTACATAAAAGTTGAAGCTGTCAAAAATGACTGTAAATGATCTGAAAGAAAAATTTACAAGCAAACCTTAAGCACAAATCGTAGAAAATGTTATTAAGTGGAACACCCGGATCTCTCCGACCAAATATTCAACATCAAAGAAAATTTGAGGTATAGGAAGAGACATTTGATTGAAACATTTATGTTTAAAAATCAAACCAGCTAAAAAAAACGAGAGTGTTTCCACCAGATTTTAAAAATGGGATTTGTAGACTGGATTTTTTGATATTTTTGTATTTGTTCACACATACATGTAGAGAAAATTGTCCCTAAGTATACAAACCTACAGAAAGCAAACAAACGAAAAGAAAACATCATCATGTTGGTTGCTGTTTAAGTATGCGTGTGTTTGACGGCCTTTTAAGCAACATTTAAAATTACACTTTGTTGCTTAGCGGCTGCGATTTTTATTTCATTTTAGCATCCTTAATACCCCAATACTCCCCAGTATTCTCCTTTTAGCCATCATACCCACCACATTTCTCCATCGACTTGATAGAGTTTTTGCTGTGTCGAGTTTTCCTAGCAACATTTAACGACACAAAATTATGCGACGCGTCGTAACCCAATATAATGACTTTGGTCCTAATGTAAGAGTAAGTGTGTACACACTTACACTAACATACAAATGTATATAAAAACAAATACACACAAAATTATTACTGAAAATATTTCTTTCTGCTTTTGTTTTAAAGTATAATTTTATAATTTGAAAAGATTTTTCCTGTTTTTCCTAAAATATACAGAACCTCTTAAAACCTCTTTACGAGTATATGTAAAAGAAAGAGAGCGCAAGAAATACAAGAGTGTGTGTTTGTGTTTTTTATTTTCTTGTTATTTAGTGTTGGTTGAAACTAATTGAATTGGTTTCTTATTACTCGTAAGAGTGTTGCCTACAACGCGGCGTTTAATTTAAAAAATTGTAATTGCATACTTTTAGGGTATTTTTCTTACAATATAAAAGAGTAAAGGCAAGGAATTATAAAATAATAAAATGAAAAATAACATTGTTGTACATCTTATACAATATTCATTCATCGGGTTTTAATTAAAAAATTTTAATGCTTTTCTTATATCTACAATAAGTTTTGTTTGTCTTTTTACTCTTTATAGCTAAAGGAAAATTTTTCAGAAATTCTACAATGAGCCCCATTTTAAATGGCTTAAATTTTATTTTTGTATAATTAAAGTAAATAAAAACAAATATAAAAATTAAAATGATATTGAAAGCAGCCTTTAGCAACATTGTCGATTTTGTTTCCACAAAATTTTCTTTGAATTAATGAGCTGTTGCCAGTCATAAAATAAACTTTTTTTTAATTAAATGCTTTAAGGGTTCTAAGTGTTTCAGCTTTTACTTACTTGACATTTTTCAGTTTCAAATACTAATGGGTTTAAGGAAAAAGGTAAAATTAATAAAAATTATAAAAAAAACAACAAATTTGATGGCCCTTTTTAACATTTTCTTGTTTACTAAGCTTTCAACTACCTGGCTAACAATTACACAGCACGTTGTGAATATGCCTACATTAATTTGACAGGTGAGCAGGGAAAGTTGGGCATAATTTATTTTTAAAACGAAAGAAAATTGTGGTTACTTTTCACAAATTCTAAATTATCTAAAATTAAAACTAAAATATAAAATAATTTATAATGAATTTTAAATTTCTTTCCAAAATCTGTTTTAAATATAAAATTTTGGCTTGAACAGTGTATTTAAGTGTTTATTTTTGTAAAATCAGAAATATTCAGTTACTGAAGCACTATATTAAAATTATTTCAAGCATATAAATAATTAATTAATGCAATTTTGAAACAATATTACTGGAAATAAAATTATTTTTCAATTCGAAGATGTTTTCATTTCTCTACATGCAGTGCGAAACTAGTCACGTTCTTGAACATACATTTATTGCTATTATATATTGAAAACAGTAAATAATGTGCTACTAAAAAGCTGTTAAAGATGAAAACAAGAAACAATTTAAGATGTATTTTATATTTATACTTCAAAGGCGTACGACTGTCGCGTTCTTGACATACATTTTTAAACAAAAATTGTTTTTATATTTTCAAAAACATAGACAAACTCTAAATTGTGCCAAAGTTTACTATATAAATTAGAAACCATTATATCTATACATGTGGAACCGAAGAGAGCTAAATACACGATTTATGTCGATAGTAAATAACAAACTCTATGCTGTCTATATAATAAACAGATTGATTCATAAGGGTAACAATCTAACACTAATATCGACATTGCAGCATCGAAGAAAATTAATATGCAGAATGTGAACAGCCAAAATTCTGGGATTTTAGTCCATACAAATTTATATTTTTTGTAATAAACTTTAGGAAAAAAATTAATTATAATTAGAAAAATAATGCAAGTATAATTCGGTTTACTGACATCCATCCACATAGGGAGGATTACATCCACAGAAGTGGTTTTATTTCATCACAGATACATACAAATATCCTCCCGAAATTGGGGTTTACCGATCATAAATGTTTGAATTATGCAAGTGTCCAAAAAACTTTCATCACAAATGAAGGGTTAATGAAGCCATATCACATCTACAAATTTTGTGCAGATCGCTCCATAGTTAGTCATAGCTCCCATATAAGGCCCACTTCCGAAAATTACTTTAAAGAGAATAACTATATTAAGAATGTTGGTATCCAAATAATATGGAACGAAAATATATTTCATATGTATATAAATAATACGGTACAATTTTATTATGATCGATCCATAATTAGTCGAATACACTGTAACCTCCATAAATCGTTTAAAAGTATTTATAACACATTCACATTTATAACATTCACATTCACAGACATCATGACACTAAATTTTTAGATGATCGGTCCACAATAGGTTATATCTCCCATATAACGCCCATTTCTGAAAAACTATTTTATACACATACTGGATGCAGGGTATTATATTGTCGGGCTTGACCGACTATACTTTCTTACTTGTTTTAAATAATATATATACATAAAAGTGTAGTTTCTTATTAGTAGTTTTTCAACTACTTTCATAAAATATAAAGAATTGAGGGACGCGAGCATCTAGCAATAATATTAAAATAATAAAAACGAAGATTCATATAGTTTATTGAAATGGAATAATACTTTATCAAATGAGGCTTAAATATTGAAAGTTGACTATAGCCATTATAATGGATCGTTTGAACCAGTACATTTTCTTGTATCTTTCAAGATTTGCTGGTTTTATAAGATTTGCCCTACTGCACTGTACAGTGGCCATTGTTGCACACATTCACTGAACTCTACTCTAAAGGTATTTTATGTTGCTGTTGATTTTGTGTTCAGTTGCTCTCTGCCAGTCTGCTCTAATCGTCCTTTTTAACTTGTGTTCATTTGTAACATTTTCCTTTTTGTTTAATGTTTGAATGAGTAAATGAGCGAGCAACAAGCATCAGGAATACTCTGCATCAATATAAATGAATGAGTAAACAAAATGCATGTTTTTGGTTGTTATTATCTTGCTACTATTTTATTGCTGCTGCTATTTTCGCTGCAGTTACTCGTACTGCTATTTCTGCTGCTAATGATGATGGTGATTATTCATTCACAATGCATGCCATACTATTGTATGCCAGTGTATTGTATTGCATTGTATTGTTGTAGTATTATGTATTACATAGTAGATTGTAGCTGGCTGGTATGACGATGTATTTATTTATCCTTTATTTTATTTTTGTAAAAAAATTATTTGTTTCTATGTAGCACTTATTTATGGTTTTGTATTGTTTTTATTTTTTGTTTCTTGGTATCTATATACTTACATATATATTGCGGTAAAAAATGGTACTTCTGAAGAAAATACATAAACACTTACTTTAATATATATTTACACAAAAATACATACAAATATTTATGTGCTTTCTATTGAAAAACAGATTCCTAACAGAGAACAAAAAATCCAACAATACAAAACAGCATAGAAAAGACAACATAAAGAAAAGACTGCAGAAATAAAAAGGAACATCAACACATTTCAAAAAAAAAAAAAAATATATAACCAAACGTCTGCAATTTTATACATCATTATCATTTCTTTGCTAAAAATGCCTATTGCTACGAGGTCTGATTTATTTTTTGCCATTTCTTATACACTAAATCACAAATTATTTTACCAGTTTCAAAGATGTCACAATTGCACAAGTTTTTTTTTAACGAAATAGTTCCTGTTAATTTAACATATAGACTTTTTGAACCAACCCTCGCGTGTGCATGTCAGATCATGAGTATTTTTAAAGTAGCGTATATGAATTATATACATACATACTTCTATCGTCACACAGTTTGTCTTTAAGCAGCTTATTCTTTCAGTTAACTTTGTTTTGTAAAAGATATTGTGTGCCTTCTTTAAGTTTTTTTTACTCTTTTCATTGTCTGCTTACTGATGCTGCTACTGCATGCAGGCATCATCATCATTGTCGTCGTTGATATCAACAACTGTAAGTAACTACCATAATGATGCTGTAGCTGATAAGTGAGATGTTAATATTTAAAGGGATTTTCGTAAATCAACAAGATCTACAGAGGGGCCTTTATTTCAAAAAGAAAATACACCTATTCTGAGACAAGACCAAACATATAAATTTTTGCTTTTTTAATTAAAAATTCCAACAACTTACCTTAAATCTAGACACATAAAGTTGCATTTTATTGTAAATTTTATTTTAGTTTCATTATTTGTACTAGCTAAAGTTAACTAACACAATTATAAATAAGCATGTCAACGGTCAAGAACGTGACATGCGTACGCCTTTAAACAAATAAAGAAATCTTAACATTATTTTCAAGTTTTTAATTTTCAGTAGCATTTTAGTTCATAAAAGTTTTATAAAACCCCCATTTGTAGTGAGAAATCACAAAATAAAAAATCTTATTTTTCTACATCAAAAACAAATAATGCCACCAAATTAAGTAAATTCTGAAAATTGTGTTTTTAAGCTTTATTTTAATTTAATTCCTTATTGCTTTGCTAAATTATCAAACACTATTATATTTAGCTTTTAGCTTTAGCTTTTAAAGTGATATAAAAAAAAGAACTCTTAAACATTTGTTTTCATATTTTCATTTTTCGCTTGGACAATATATTAGTGCTGCCATGCGCAAATTATTTATTTGTAGAAAATTACAAAGTTCACGTTTTTTATCTGATCAAAAACTAAAAAACCCACCTATTAGCTAAAGTTTTAGTTTCATTTAAGTATACATTATTAAGTTCAACAATACAAAAACATATGGTCTTTACTACAATCAAGAACGCGACATACTGATTCATGCTTTATGCTGTCGTAAGAAAATAGGAAAACTTTAATAAATAAAAATTCATGTTTTTCCCGAGTAAAAATTAAACAAGTAAGAAAGTATTAACGGTCAAGCCCGACCATACAAACAGTATATGTGTAAAAAAAAGTTTCTCGGAAATAGGCGCTATATGGCAGCTATATTCTATTATCCATCCATAAATTGCTGTGCATATAAATATTTTTTGTGTTAAATTTTATCTCGATATAAAAACTTTTAAAAGATTTTTACCTGTTAAATTAATTTTCGAAAAGGTTCTTATATGAGAGCTTTGACTAATTATGGACTAACCGTTATAAAATAACATTTCATGATTTCTGTATATATGAAACTTATTTGCGTAAAAATTTATTTGAATACCAATATTTTTCAATAAATTTCAATCCCAACTGCCCTTAGGCCGAAAGAATATCATGAAATATTTTTCAAATTTCAAACTGTACTTTGCGCACAAGCTTTACATACATAGACAGATAGCCAGACAGACGGACGGTCGGACATTATCAAATCGATTCAAGGTGGGTGGTATAGGACTAATATTTAAGGGCATTACTAACATCAGCACAAATCCAATTGAGAAACACCACCAAATTCGAGATAAAAAGTTTAGTGTGTTATTTATCAAATGCATTAACATTTAAGTTAAAGACATTTCAGTGAAACTTGTTACACGAATGCGACTTTGGAACATAAACAAAAACAAATAAAATTTTGCTTCGTTCGGCATAATAAGGTAAAGCAACAAAAACACTTGTTATTGAAAAAATGTTACGCTTACGATAAAGAATGCGACATACTTGGAAAATCATAATAAAATGTTATATTAAATACAGCGACTGCTTAGTTAAAGCCAGTAAATTGTGATTTGAATTAAAATTTTCAGTTACTTGATTAAAACGATCAATGATTTAGGGACAAAAACGCGACTAACATGAAGAAAATAAAATATTTATTTGGCATATTAATATAATAAAAAGATTTATTTTTAAAAAAGATGCATTTACAATAGTGAACGTGACATAGTTTGAAAATTTATTTTATAAAGTTAAAGCCATACAATTTTGATTTGTAGTAAAATGTACTATCATGTGATTAAAATTATCGCACATTACTGATAACAAACTAAGTTTTAGGTACAAGAACGCGACATTAGCAAATTAGCGAAATCAAAAATAAAATTAATCAGGGTTTATTTGTCTTCTTTTCACATTGTTGTTGCTATTAACAGACAGAGTTTATAAGATGTCAGCAGACATGATATAAATATGTATGTTGACAAGACCGATTTTCTCATGATAACAACTAAGATTAGGTGCAAATATATCATTCAATATTACAAAATTTCCGACATTTTTTGTTATTTCTAAACATTTTAATTCTGTGGAAATTTTTTCGATAATAATTTTACTAAAATTTTCAGTAATTATTATTCGTCTTGAACAAAATACCGTTTAAATACCTTCCTGTCCGTAATGTTTTATGCTTTTCATTGCTTTTTGCAACTAGTGACCAAAAACAAAAACTCATCTTGATAAAATTCTCTTTGAAATTGTTAAAGATAAATATTTAATTTCTTTCATTTTATCTGATTTCTGTTGTTTTTGGTCTTATTTTGATTCCAAAATAAAAGTATAAGTATAAAAGTAGCAAAACGAGTCGTTTGTGAGTGTTTGTTTTTTAAGCCCTAAGTGCTATACAGATTATAATTTACAAGTTTCGTTTAACTTTTCTAAATCATAATTTTTAGCCAAGGTGGGATACACTCTAAAACTGTTTGAAACTATTGCAACTTGGTAATTTCTTAATATTATATACTTGATAATGAACTGTACAAAAAATATGCATTACTTGGAATTAGCTTAGTAATGGGTGCTTTGGTAATGGTTTGTTACAAACAAAACTTAGCGTATTAAAAATGAAGGAGTAATGATTACTGTAAATCAGTGATGGGCACTAGGTGCCAACAGGGGCTGATTGTGTTCGTTTATTTACTTGTAAACCAAGCAAATACCAATGAAGGTCATACAAATTAGAAAAAATATTATTTGGATTAATAATTGCTTTAAACTACTGCAGTGGTCGGTATTAGTAGCCACCAGGAGTCAAACATGTGCACGAATACAATTATCATGCAAATGATGGATGGAATAAGAAAGATAAATAATAATCAATTGTTGGTCACACAGCAATTTAGAAAGTAAGTAATAGCAGCTTATTATAATATAATATCTCATTATGCCGGCCACTGTTTTAAATGCACTATACAAATATAGAAATTTTTTAATTAACAAACATGAAGGCGCACAGCTTTATCCTTTTAATCCAAAGGGCTCTAAAGAGTGTTAACATTTACGTCTCAGCTCATTACAATGAAAACAATCATCTCCTTACATATTTTTAATTCAGAAATGATTTAAAAGAAATTAGAATAAAACACAAATCCTTGTAAGAAATGAAGCAACATTACTACTGCCTCCCAATATGATGCAGTTGCTGTTGATGTTGGGGCTGCCTGCTGCTGTTGTTTAGTTTAGCTTTATTTTTCTGTTTTCCTGCTATGTCTAGTTGTTGTTGTTGTTGTTGTTGCATTTCAACTAGTTGTTGGTGACATTTTTGAGGTCATTCACATGTCGAGGGTGTGTTGTTGAACTTGATTGTTTCATTACTGACATAAAACTGTACAAACACATAGACATACCTTGTTTTAATAAAAAAGAAATCATTTATTTTTATTTTTATTATTATTATGTTTGTGTAGAGATTTCTTTTCAATGCTTTTATTTTCTTTTGAACATAAATTTCTTTTATATTTCGTTTCCTTTAGCTGTTCTTAACGTTTATTTTAGTTTTGTGTTGTTTTTTTAATAATTTGTTCGTTTAATTTATTCACTTCCTTTAGATTTTTATATTTGAATAAAGTTTTATAGGAGCTGTTTGTTTTTATTCTTTTTTTGTGGCTGTTAACTTTTATCAAGTCTTTCATTATTTTCATTAGTTATCTTGACTTATATTTTGTGGGAATCTTAATGGAGTCAGAAGAGAGCAGAGTCAGTAAGTTGAAAATAAAATAGTAGATTACAATATTTTGTATTAATTAATGTTTTTGTAAAAACTATCATCATTTCCTTGTATATAAATAAGTTCAATTCACTAGTGATGTTGTATGTTGTACATTGTATGATGCAACTATTTGAATGTGAACACAATTTTGTTGTATGTTGAATAATAGAAGTGAGAAAACAAATTAAATTCTGCCTTGTGTGAAAAATATAATGCAAACATTTTAAAAATTTAGTCAAGTAAGTAAAAATTGTTGACCCTTTTTCAAAAATAAAATACAACCATCTCCACTAATTGAATTAGTTAATTTTATTTTATTATTTTTTCTACCATTTGGTTATTTTGTTTTAACAAAAATGAGTAGTTTTTTATTGAGATAAACATTTGAATTTTGGCAACACTTACTCTTTCATGTCGTAAGTGTTGTACAAAATATTTGTACAACTGTTGTAAATTCAGACGCCGTACAACTCCTACGACACTACAACATGACTTGGAAATTGCACAATAGTTAATATTTAAGTACAGCTGGTCCAACATGTCTCATCATTTGGCTACTATCTGTATGTACACCTAATACAGTTTTTACGTGGTTTTAATTTAACTCGTTTTGACAATAAACAAATTTTACATTTTTTTACACGATTTCATTCCATTTAGCAGGATTCAAAATCTTTGGGATTAATTTTTCTTCCCTTTAAGAGCATACAATTAAATGAACTTGTCATATATTTTTAATACCCACCACCAAAAAAAAGGTGGTAACTCATCGAAATAATGGTCGTATAGCCAAACAGTCTATATATTCTGGGTCCTTATAAGATTCTAAGACGATCCGACCGCATGTCCGTCTGTTGTTGGCACAATATAACTTTAAAAAAAAAGAGACAAAACAATTAAATTTTTACCAAACATTCTTTGATCCACCAAAATGTTTGGTATGTATTGCAAATGAGCAAAATCGGTCCAGTACGATCTGAGTTATAGATCAAAGTTTCAGACTACCTGGTTATTTTTGGCTGTTTTCTTCAAATGTAATACAGATAATATCATGAAATTTTGCACACTTTATTTTTATTATAGAAGGACAAGTCCGGTTGAATATTATAGAGATCGATTCACGATTTCTCATAGCCCCTATACAAATGTCTTCATACGTAAATGTCTATAGAAAAACCGTGTTTAAAAAAAATCTGCAATAATCACCCCTATCGTGAATAAAAATTCCACATGAAATTTGTTCCCTTTTCACATCTTTCCTGTTAAAATTCAATGTTAAAAAAATAAAAGGGAACAAATTTCATGTGGAATTTTTATTCACGATAAGGGTGAATAAGTTTCATGCAAAATGAAATCTCAAAACAATATTTTGTTTGCATCGATCCATAATTTCGACAAAGACCACATCCGAAAATCACTTAAATGGATATAAATATTTTGTAAAAATGACTATCAAGTTGAAATTCGACAAGCATCTCTTATAAAAACCATTAAGAAGTCAAAATTCTACACAAGTAATCCGTATATACATTTAAATCGTCTCACTACATTTCATAATAATCGGTCCATATTTGACCGTAGCCCCAATATAAAGTTCACTTCCGAAAATCACTAAAATTCGCATAAAACTCTTTTCAAAATGACTATCAAGTTGAAATTTGACAAACATAATCAGAATATACATTTGAATTGTCGTACCCAATTCCATGATCAATTTTTTTTCTTTCTTTATTAACTATCATTGTGTAAAAACACATTGAATAGTTGTTCTTATTGAATAGTTGTTTTTCACTAATTTCAATAAGGAACTAATCACCTATTTTTCATATGTTTAATGTCTTTTTTTACACGGTTGTTTTTTTTTACACGAAATTTCCTGCAACCAATAACCGTGTAAAAATAGAATTAGGTGTATAATTAATAGAATACAAAAATTTATATTGTATTGCAAAATATTTAAAAATACAGTAAAAAAAACAAAAATTTGTCAGTTCAAGATGGAAAAACTAGATTTATGGAGTAGTGCCGGTACTTTAGATCACCTTAAAATTATCTAAAATTAAAATAAATAAATTTTCTTGTTATATACCATTAAATTGATATTTATTAAAAGTTTTGGTTTGTTTCGGATTAGGCCGAATAGCGATTCTTTGGCCAAATATTAGTTTCGGTTCGGTTTCGCTAAAAAAAAACGGGTTCGGTCGGACTCTAATGCTTAAGTATTAAAAAGTAATTATATAAGTATTTTAACTCATCACTTTGTAAAATAAGTTGTTGCTGGCAAATTAATTATACCCTACACCACCATAGTGGGGAGGGTATATTGGATTTGTGCTGATGTTTGTAACGCCCAAACGCAGAGTACTGGTCGCAATTTTCAAGCTACATATTTCAAAAAAATTTTGTACGTGATATTTTTTCGGCTCAAGGATGGATGGTATTGAAACTGGTGGATATCGGTCCATTATTTCACTTGGCCCCCATACAAATGTGCTCCCGAAATTAACGATCATAAATGTTTGAATTATGAAAGTATGCAAACAGATTTCACACACATTTACAAATTTTGTCAAGATCGGTCCATAATTAGTCGTAACCTCCATATAAGGCCCACATCCGAAAATCACTTTTAAGAGCATAATATTGAACACAAATATATTTCATATACTATATATACAAATAATAAGGTACAATTTTATTATGATCGGCCCATAATTAGTCGTAGTTCCCATATAAGGCCTACTTCCGAAAATCACTTTAACGACCATAAATTAAAAATGTTGGTATCCAATAATATTCAACACAAATAAGTTTCACATATACAGAAATAATGGCACCTAATTTTATAATGGTCGGTTCATAATTAGTCGAAACTCCCATATAAGACTCTCTACATAATTCACTTTAACCTCCATAAATCTTTTAAAAGTATTTATATCGAGATAAAGTTTAACACATATAATACTTATATTCACAGAAATCATAGAACTAAATTTTTGGATGATCGGTCAATAATAAGTTATATCTTCCATATAGCGCTCGTTTTTGAAATACTGTTTTATACAGTAGGGTATTATATGGTGGGCTTGACCGACTATACTTTGTTAATTGTTTTTAGACTAGAAATAATATTAATTAACTTTTCATATATTTTGTAAAATTCATTTGTTTGTATATAGTTTTTAAACAAAGGCAATGTAAACAAAGTTTAAATTAACTAAAAAAAAAAACAAATTTCATATGAATTGAACAGATTAATTGCAAAAATAGCCAGACAAACACAATAGCTTAAAAAAAGTTAACTTTTTTCGAAAACTAATTGTAAATCTAAATATGCACTAGCAAAACGATTAAAAGTTCATATGAAATTAAATTCGTTTTTTTACGTATGTAGCTAAATATTTATTTAACATATCTATATATAAAACCCTTTGACAATCACAATTTTTTGTTTTTTTTTTTTTTTTTGATAAAAAAAGAAAAAGTAATTAATCACGGTTTTAATTTCCCGTCACAAAAAACATCATATAAAATTGATAAAATAAAAATTGTAGTTTTAGTTTGTTTCTATGTGCCTTCACTCACCTTTGACAATATACAGGAACAATGCAGCCTTAAAAAGGCTGGTGAAATCCATTTTTTAAAAACGTCACTTTTTTCCATTACATTTTTTTTAGTTTGTTTATGAAAACAAAAAGGATATAAACTATTATTTTGGGTTTCTTGTTTGTTTTTGTTTTTATTTAATGCGTAGCTTTTTAGGTTTTTTGTTTTAAACACAGGCGCTGACAACAATAGCAGCAATAAAAAATGGAGGTTTAAATTGGTCTAGTTTCACACAAACACTTTGAAAGCAAAAATTATTAATATATGTATGCACTTATGTTTTTGTGATTTTCACGCTCTAACACACATGTATTTATGTCCGTATGTATGATTTTTGATAAGGATTTCTTTCTGTTCTCTGGTTAAAACAATTTGCACTCAAACTCTTTTTTCCTGTTGGCTGCCTTCACAAGATTTTGTGCGCAAAAGAAAATCAAAATCAACATTTATGTTATAAATTTACAATTTCATTAGGATCAGGTTGTTTATGTTGGACTTGGTTGTTGTTGTTGCTGCTATTTACTGTTGATATTTCACACCAACTGTTGTATAAACAATTTAGGTTGTTGCTGTTGTTGATTTATAAATTTTAGCTTTAGTTATTGTTATTTTTGCTTGTAAATGTTGTTATTTTTATCTCTGTTTAAGCATCAGTTGCCACCATCATCACCAGCGTCGTCATCAACTGCTGGAAAGTGAAAAAAGTAGAACAAAAATAAGTTATGTGAATTATGTAAATTTAGTATGTGAGAAGTATTCATAAAATTATGCTTAAAAATATAGCACTAAAAACTCATAAATATATAGAAAAGTATATACGAGTATATATAAAAGTATATTAAAGTTTAATGGAATAAAACCAAGTATTAAAATTAAGGTAGAAAGAACGACATTTGCAGGCAAACATATTTTTTTAAAGAGAAGTAACACTCAGGCAATTAATATGCCTATATATAATTGCGTTACTTTCCTGCAAAAAGGGGATAGATTGAAGAAGTAGAGGTGGTGAAAGTAGAAGAAAGTTTGATATCACAACTCTGCAATTGCGCATTATGTTTGTTTTAGTGCAGCATTACAGCGCCTCTAGTGGTGAGTAGGCGCAATGTTTTTTAAAGCTTGATTTTATAGCCTTTATTTAATTATTTTACTTCGGTGGCGTTTGAATGCTATACCACCGAAGGAGGGCGCTGTGATAAATATTAGTTATGATGGATAAAAAGAAAACTAATAATTATCAGAAACTGATGTTGTTTGACTGGCAGCGGCTGGGAATCGAACCCGGGCTACAAATACCAACTCATGCTTAATGATCAAATGCGCTCACTAATTAAGCTAAAGCACCCTTAAATATAATAATTTTTCAATAGTTTTTTGTTCTTACTGACAAACGGGGCTCCTAGTGGGTAAAGCTAAATCGAATACACTAAATCCAGTGGTGCTAACAGTTTATAGGTTAGTTCTAGTTTTTGAGATATAGCGTTATTTAAAACATGAATGAGGTTGCGCATTTGCGTAACTCTAAAACTGCTTAGTTTATTGAATTAAATAAAATAAATCGAAATTCGGCATCAAAACCATCTTTAAGTAAGACTCCATTTCCATTTCTATTCCACAAATATATTTTTCTTGACATGTCAACAGAAGATTAGATGATTATACACTTAATTGTACCAGCAATACTAGCAATATAGTGGTGTGATCCTCTTCAAAACGGAATCGGGAACGGAAACTAACTAAACAACCACAACATTTTTTTGCGACCATTATTAAACTATATTTGTTTAAATTATATTTCATATTAAAATTTAGGGTTACATTTATATTAATATTAATATCAAGTCCAATTCTGAGTCTATTAAAACCAAATTTTGCTGCCATAAAATTCTGAAATGTTTACATGATTATATAATAAAATGTTTATAAATAAAAATATCCTGACTATATTTTTTAAGTATTCCGAAGCATTATTTTCGCAATAACGAACGCGACATTCATACACTTATTTTAATAGTACTGAAGAATTTTAATAATACAGTGCTATTAAATTTCTAAAATTGTATGAATGTCGCGTTCGTTATTGTGAAAAATATTTGTCAGTTTTTCCCTGCAAACACACATACAATTTAGAGAAGCGTAGGACATCTTAATTTGAGTCGATAGAACAATTTATATAATTCAATGCTTAGATATAATTTCATGTAAAAGTTAACTACGGTTACGACTCCAATGTTTTATACGCTGGCGCACTCTGACCAAAATATCGGCCGGTATCTTACGAATGAATTCTTCAATATTAGTTTCCAGTGTGTCAACCATTGCTAGATTATCCCTATAGATATGAGCCTTAACAAAGCCAAACAAAAAAAGTCTAAATCTACACTGCCAATTGACCGGAAATCGCCTCCTTATTGAGCCATTGTTTCACGTGTTGTGTGTCACATGCACCGTCTTGTTGAAATCATATGTCAGCCAAGTCCAGCTCATCCATTTCGTGTAAGACAAAATTTGTAATCATAGCCCGATTGTGCTCGCCATTCACAGTAACATTAGTGCCTTCGTCGTCTTTGAAAAAATACGTTCCAATGATACTAATGCCACCAGATCGTATGACTATTTTGCTTGTTTACGTAGCCATTCGACAACAAATGATCTTCGTTGCTGAACACAATTTTGTGATAAAAATGAATTTTGATAATAAAATTCAATAATCTGCAAGCGTTATTCGTTTGTAAGACGATACAAGGTTCAATTATAGACCAAACTGAACATGTCTAACAGAAAAACTGGAGGTCCACACCTCGCTTTTTAGTGTCAACGCGTTTATAGTTTTCTAAACATTTTTAGCGTCAAGTATTTCAAGTTACATGTGAAGATTTTTCGCGGCAATAATTTATGTACTTTCGGATGTGATGTCGTTAGCTTAGTTGATTTTTTTTTGATATGAATTTTTTTATCGGTTTGTTTGTCAATTTTATATAATTTTTTTTTTTCAACTGTAATTTTTTCTAATGGCAACACCTTTAAAATAAATTTGCTTTTCATTTGTTTTGATCAGCTGTTCGACGTTTGCAACGCTTTCAAAAGTAGAAAGTAAACGAACAGTTGTGGACTTTCAGCTTAACATGTTACATGAAAACAGCTGAGCTGGCAAAAAAAGTTGAAGAAGTTGAAGAATCGCTTTGTTCAAAATTATGCATGTTTAGATAATAAAAAAATTTCTTATTGAAACAGTTACACTTACGATAGGGAACGCGACACACTTTGCATATCAGTGTGATTATTATATGCATTAATTTTAATTTAGCTAAAGTTATAAAATTTACATTAATATTAAAATGTGTAGGTATTATGACTAAAGTACAAGAACGTGACAATATAATGAACAAAATCAAATGGTATGCATTACCTATTGATAGAAAGATATGTGCATTTGTTTAATATAATTCATTAACATTTTAAGTTGCGGTGTAGTAGAATCCTTCCGTGGAAATGCCCATATACCAACTATCGAAAATAATTGTAATATTTTTCCAAACGCAAAAAAAATTCTGTAACAAAATAATGATTTAATGAGCTTTTTGTTTAATCATTTTTCATTATTTTATTTATTTATTTAATTTGTTTTTCTGCTGCTGTAATGTACAGATATTGAGTTTAATTTATTTATGCCAGTTTGATTTAATTAATGCCATTATTTTAAATAACATTAAGCAGAGTGATTGTATTTAACGGGAATTAATTATAATAATATGTATTACATGAAGCTATAAATAAAAGAAAAAAGTTGTATACATTTAACACATTTTGTTTGATGCAGTTGATGATATAGAGGAAAGTGAGCAGACACAGATTGGTTCCAGTTCTAACACTGTACAGTTCTACACTGTAGTATATAAATGGATTATATACTACAACATGCTGCTGGATTTTTTCTAAGATTAATAAGTTGTTAAATTGTCGATTCTCACAAACACAATATTTACCCAAAACATTCCGGCATAAATGATTACCCCGCGAATCATTTATGCCAATTTTTAATAATAATAAAAAATAAATGGTATCAAATGTTACTAGAAATTTAAGAGGGCCCCTTATTATTGGACTCTGGTGCTTATTGCAGTTAAAATTTACAAAAATCAAACTGATTTTGGGGATCATCTTAGTAAAAGTTTACTAAAATATGTATATCAAAAATTCATTATTTTTATTTTTAATATTGCTTTGCACTTCGTAATTTGTTGCTTTTTTGTTACTTTCATAATGATGTTGCCAACAAAATGATTACACTTATTACTATTGTTGCGAAATTTCATAAAATTTTATGGTTAAACTTACATATATTTATTTCAACTTTTTTGTTTACTGGCAGACACATAACATGCAGTTAAATACATACATATGTATAGTGCAACACATACATACTCGTACACTAACAATAGCCATCAAATGTTGCAACATGTAGAGTAAAACAGCAGCAGAGAACTCAAAATGCTTGACGGTTTGACTATTTTGCTGCAGTGCGCTTAAATGCTCTACATTTTTCATATTTATCCCAGAGAGCAACATTAAAATAACAACAACAACAACAGCCATAACATAATAACTAGCAGCAGTAAAACAAATGACAGTATAACGGACTGGCAGAAATGCTAAATGTTGCAACATGTGCGCTTGTTTGTTTGTGTTTGCATGAGTATAAATTTATACCTATACAACAATATTTTAAGTCATTGTAGCATCTCCTACTGAGAAAAGTAATGTCTACAAAACAAAGTGAAACATAAAATACATATAAGTAGAAGTAGGAATGTTTTCTTGTTATAAATGATCTAGCCGAATTTTAAAGTACACTACAAATTTTAAGGAAAAAATATTTATATTTCTTATTATTGTTTATTTGACATTTTATTATTATGAAAGCTTTAGGTCTTTTTTATAAAATATTTAAATTTTTATTTCAATATTTCGCTACTCTTTGAGTAGCTTCTTCAGAATAAAAATTTTTATAATTTTATAAATTTCAAAAATTATTTGTCATAGGAAAAAAACTTTTTTTATATCAAAGTCAAAAAATAACTTCTAATTTTGACTTTTATTTTTTAATATTTAATTCAAGCTTTTATTTTTGCCTTAAAAATTAAAAGTTAAAAAATAACTATTATTTTTTGAGGAAAATAATAAAAGTCAAAAATAACTTTTAATTTTTGCCTTAAAAAATAAAAGTTAAGAAATAACTTTTATTTCCACCTTAAAAAAAGTTAAAAAATAACTTTTTTTCTTGACTTTTTCGATAAAATTCATAACAGTTACGGTCCCTGTTTAAAATATTTTTCTTTTGTCATTCTGAAGGTACGACTTTGTCCAAAATTGTTGTATTGTTGTATCATACAACGTACAACATACAACATTACTTGTGAATAGAACAATTATTCGCTATAATTTGTGTTTTAAAAATAGGTTTTAAGACAATTGTTGAAAAATCAAAATTAATAGCAATTCATAACTTGTGAAATAAATACCAAACCACAAAAACGATTATCTTTTATATGTCATTGTAAATTATTTATGTTTTACAACTGTAAATATGTGGCTATTGACTAACAGTTGGATTTGTGAACCAGTTATTTAAAATCTTTGCAGAATTAAAAAAAAATTATAGAATTTCAGTTTCATGAATTTAGCATTTTACAATTAAGAAAGAACTCCAAACTAATTGTCAATTTAGTACGAGCATATGGTTGAACTATGTACACCCTACAGTTATTATTGCATTAGTAAAGCTGTAAAAAATAAGTCAAGTAGTCATTGTTGCATAATAAAAATTTTGTTATACTTATATGAATTGCGGAATATTAAGATGGCCCCAAAAGAAATTAAAGGTGTTTTCAAATAAAATCAAAATTTCCAGCATATTAAATATTATTTTCGGTTTTTTTTATACATTTATGAATTTGATGTTATCATGAAAATCTTGGCATGATTAATTCCACAAATCTTAAAAAATCCTTCTGTCATAAATATATTAATATATAAAAATTAAACTGCATTTGGTTTTGTTCATGTTTCAATGTCGCGTTCTGGTACCTGATTCATCGGTTGTTATAGAAACTTCGCGAACATTCTAATCTAAATTTAGTGGCTTTATTTAAAAAATAATTATTGTATATAATCAACATTTTATATTTACTGCCAAAGTGTGTCGCATTCGCTATCTTAAGTGCATTTTTTCTTTTGCATCAAGTGTATATTTACAAAAAAAGAAAAGAAAAGAAGGATTGAAGTAAGAAAGCTGTACTTGAGATAAAAAATATATATATATTTCAATATGTTAACTATCAATAGAATTGAATATTATGTTGCTTTAGTTTATACAAAAATCGGTTTAGATAAAAGTGTTTCAATTTGCTTCCTACTAAATGTCACGTTTTTGAAACATTATTTATTGCTCATATGTATATTTAACGTTTAGCATTAAAATGTTATCGAAAAATGGTTCCAGAAACAAAATTATTAAGATTTAATTTTATTTATTTTTATTTCATTGTTCATTATGAAAGATATTTTTTTTTTGTTAAGTCAGTTGAAAAATTACTATTTAAAAAAAGGAAAAACTCTTTTTTTCAAAACAATGAAATTACTTTTTGCAAGATTATATTACATTATACATATATAACTATACTATAATATGGAACAAAACCTAGAATTCGATACGATAATACTGGAAATTTATATCTTCTCATATTTTGACAAGTTCTTTCAACGAGCTATCATTTTATGTTACAATAGGTCATTGGTTAGGTTATTTGACACAAATATCAACAAGTTTTGTGTTTTGATTCTATTTATAAAAAAAAAATTTTCTGAAATTGTTTAATAAGAAAATAATTTAATATTTAAGTAAACTTGATTTTTAGCTAGATACATAGACCACTTTTTCGGAGTCCTTGCAAACGGAGCCAACCTAGTAAGTATGCAATATAAATGTGTTCATTTATACGCATACATATAAATACATATACTCGTATATACATATATGCGTATGTATATAGTTAAGTACGTACGTATGAGAGTCATGTAGTAGTTGTAGTTTATGTAGTGTGAGAAATATGAAGAATTTTTAAGATACAGCTGCAGATACAGATACGCTACTAAAAACTACTAAGTAATAATTGTTGTTATTCTGTTGATATTCTACTAACAACTACGAATACCAGGGGCAAGCTGTGGAAACCACAAGCAATAAATGTTATAAATATATTTTATGTTCATGTGTGTTCCTTAAACTACTAACTTATAGAGCCAGGCATTTGTAAGTGAAAATACATACATGTATACATTTCTTTCAATACTTATATGCATGAATTTATGTAGACATGAGTGTATTCTTTATTCTGTGCTCCTACTTGCATTTTCATTTGTATGTACAGTTACACTTACAAATGTACGTACACTTACACACTAACAAACATGGTCCAACTTAACAAGATACTCATTGTATACTATAGAATGCACATGTATTTAACAAAAGACATTTTTATGTGCGTTTCAAATGTATTTACTTGCACCGTGTACATTAGACTGCTGCAGAATTGTAAGAAGAAGGTACTCTAGAGAGAGTTCTGGTCAAATTACTTAAATCTATGTTTAAGGAGGAGTCTAATGCTTGCGTAAGTGTAAATTTGTGTGCTGATATTTTAACATATACATTTATAAAATTACAGCAATATATTTAGTACTTGCATTAGTTTATTTTTCTTCTTGCATCTGCTTTATGATTATTTTGCACAAATATATGCATATTTACAATGCATACACATTCGCTTGCAGAATGTATAATCTCGCAATTTGTAAAAATTAGCAGTTTCTTAAATTTGTTTTTAGAGACAGAAAATAAGGGGTCCACTTGAATTCCAATGTTTGTTAGATATTTTAATATTTCATTATTTCAATATTTCAATATTTCAATATTTCAATATTTCAATATTTCAATATTTCAATATTTCAATATTTCAATATTCAATATTTCAACATTTCAATATTCAATATTTCAATATTTCAATATTTCAATATTTCAATATTTCAATATTTCAATATTTCAATATTTCAATATTTCAATATTTCAATATTTCAATATTTCAATATTTCAATATTTCAATATTTCAATATTTCAATATTTGAAAATGACGAATTTTATAAATGTATCGCTGAATCATCCAAGCTTATGGTAAATGTGTTCCATCGAGGTGGTGATTTTGACATGTAAGACAATGATCGCCCAGGTCAGCCAATTCATGGCATTAATCCATGAAGATTGGTGTCCAACTCACAATGAGCTTGTAAAATCATTGGGAATTTAAAATTTTTTGAGAGCAGCAGGATTCATTCAAAAATGGGGAAATTGGGTTACATATAAAGTGAAGCCGAGAGACCTTGAAAGACGATTTTGAAATAATTTTTACCGAATCATTATTTGCGATGAAAAATTAATCTATTACGATAACCCGGAGTTTCATAGAACGTGTGTGAAGCCAAATATCGTAAGGTAATGTTCTGTATTTGGAGAGATCAAAATGGTCCTACCTATTATGAGCTGTTGAAATCTGAGCAGATCATCACAGGAAATCTGTACCAAATTCATTTGATTCGTTTCAAGTAAACAGTGATTGAAAAACGACCAGAATATGCGTACAGATTTGACAATGTAATATTCCATCAAAACAGCCTTTAAAAAAACTATTTAGAAACTTTATATTTGATGTACAAAGACTACCATCCCTGCAGACAAGTTTATTTTAATTCCAGATTGAGTAACAACTTTGTTTACAAAGTGATACTAAATATAATTCTCGAAGGTGCTTGAGTTTGCAAATGCAATTGTTTAAACATGTAAACTATTTAAAAAGAAGTGGTTGCGAATTTTTGCCTCACCCGCGTTATAGACCACTTCTTGCCTCGTCCGACTACTATTTGTGTTGATCGATGCAGATCGCTCTTTCTCTCTCTCTCTTTTTCTCTCTGGGATACGTTTCACTTCAGAAGAGGTTAAAGGAAATTGCCTTGATTCGTTTTCGGTGTCAAAAGAAGAGCAAAAGATATGGCGCAGAATCGATGTGTTGTCAGAAAGTTAGAAAAAGGTTATGGCTAGCAATGTCTAATAATTTAAAATAACTAAAAAATACAAGTACAAGTACTTTAGTTTATTTATTCATTAAAAACAAACTAACAATAAGTATTTCAAATCTTGTGTCCTCCATTGCTTTAAACAGTTTTTTAATTCAGGTATATGATATTGTAGGTAGCGAGATGCGTCTTGAGGGTTTTCATGAATGCTTAGAAAAGCAGTAGCATCAGTAAATGTAGATGTGTACGTACTCTTGTTTGTTGGCATATCAGATGTATAATCGAGTATAAGTAGGGTCCCAGGATACTACCTTAAGGTACTCCTACTTCAATGGGTTGTGCGAAGCTTAAAAAATCTTCTTATTTAGTTTTGACATGTATATTAGACCATCATTTAGTGTCTTGTTTAGGCTGACGTTTTGTAGTTTCCTTTATGTGCAATAAATATCTGGTAAAATTTCTCAAAAAGCGCCGGTTCTCAAGGCGTAACCAATTTCATAAAGTCGTCAAAATTTAAGATTTTTTAAATTTTTAAAAGCTTCACAATGTTCACAAAGTCATCCCAGTGTACTCCCATACCCCTTGTAACCTAACCTAACCCCTCTTTGATCTTCTGAATTCCAAACAACAAAATCCCCGTTTACTTGGCAACACCATTCAATACACTTCTACATACACACATAAATTATACGATTTCTTATTTATTTATGGTGCTTTCAACTGCTGCTAATACTTGTAAAAGCTTAGCAGTAACTACAGCTACATATGTATAATACTACCTACTACTACTACTATTTGCCTCCCTACTTCATAGTTTTCAGTTGCCAGCTTTAGTTTTTCCATTTTCTTTTCTCATTTTTGTATTATATTTAACTGCGTTTTTGTTGACATGACATGATTAATACGACTGCTGACATTTTGATCGAATGCGACGATGATGTTAAGTATATAAGCAGCAAGAAAAAAACTGTACCATTTTTTATTTTGTTTGCTTTTCAAAAAAAAAAAAAGGGAAGCAAACAGAAATGAGGGAGAGTTATGAAATTATGATGAAGTAAATTTAAAGGTACCCTATTTTAAAGTAACAGTTGGCGAGGAGAAAAAATATATCAACAAAATTGTTCTGTAAAGTAAAAGATGCAACGATCACTTTTTAAAACACACAAAAAAATAACCACTATTTTTTAATTTGCCAAAGACATTCAATATTAAAGGGTACAACGATTTATGACAAACTCATTCGGTTTTATTTATTGAAGGCATCCGTATATTGTCTGCCATATATTTCGAATTTTCCAATGTTTCGAATGATGACAAATTAATTTGGCTTCATTTATTGATGGTATCAAGACATTGTCTATCATAAATTTCGAACTTTCCAACAAAATCATAACATAAAGATGTCAAAAGAGTTAAAATTTCAATCCATCCAATCTCTCTTTAGTACTCCCTAGTTTAGTTGTAATTAAATTTTCCACTCGTTACAAACGTTTTCAAAAACTTATATTTTCTTAACACTTTCATCTTCTACGGTTGAAGTTTTAGCAGAACAAAAGCCACCAACCAACAACAAAATCAACAAAAGTCACGGAAAATCATGTACAGGAAAAGCTTCTTTTTATTGCTCTTACAACAAAGTAGCAAGAAAAAACGGGGTTCAAGTTGGTTTTTAATATCAAAATCAACAAAATAAAATAAGCAAAATGCCAACACGAAAAAAAAATTAAACTGAAATAATGTAAAATCCCAATCTCGACACGAAAAAAAATTATATATAGAAAAAAACTTACATGCACAAGTAAAAGCAAAGGCAAAGCGGGAGCGGTTTGTTTACATACATACATACATACATATATTCTAAAAATAATGTATCTTTTGTTGTATTGTTTAATGTGGTTTGTTTTGTTTTATATTTATTTTTATTTCATCTTCTCTTTCTGTTACTTGTTTTTTTTCATTTTGAAAGTATTCCATAAACCCTTTTCAATATAACATACAAACATACATACTTAGAAATGTATGCACAGCTTGTTGTTTAAATAATGCTGGTTGATTAAGATTTGGGTCAAAGTTCAAAGTACCCTTTAGAAATCACTCAAAAGAAAGAATGTTTTCCGCAACTTAATGGTGGGTAATTAAAATAATAAATGTTTTTTTTTATGCACTCTTCTCTCTCTCTCTCTCTACAAGCAAGAAGGGAATAAATATTTTTTAAAAACTTTGCTAAACAAATGTTTAATAAAATAGCAAAACAAATAAACAAATAAATTTTGTTTTATTTATTTTGCTTGAAACTCGTACATTGTGAACTTGGTTGGAGTTTATTTGCTTTGGTTTTGTTTGCGAGTAAAAAAAAATATGGTAGGTAACTTATAAAACAATATTGTTAAAAAAAACACTTTAAACAATTTTATTAAACCTCTAAACCTACACTTTAACATGAAGTTCTAGTAAAAAGAAGCAGTTTGAATTGTTACCTTTCAAACATAAGTTTTGTCATTGTAAATTTTTACGAATCTAGATCAAGATTAAATGCCAGTGGAAAGATTGCTAGGCCCAATATTTTGTCTTCACAAAATCGTGTTTCTGATACCTCAGTTAGATCATTCCCCATAAAGATATTAGAAAATATCATTAAAGGAAGGAAAATTTGCTAGCTGGAAATAAAGAGTGGTATTATTGATTCCGCATGAAAAGGAAAACTAAGCGCAAAGAAATATCGATCGATATGTAAAATGTTATTATTATTTCCTGTAGTATGCCGCACTACTCTCTGTGTAGATAGGATACCGCAAAAAGCAAAAATACTGCAGCAACGGAATAAATAATTTCAATATTATGCTGCCGCAGAAAAAATTTCTTTCCACAATCGCGGAACGGAATGAATTTTTCGACCCAATAACTATAAATTTGAACCTCTGTATAAAAGGGATGTCGAAACGATTGAAATTACTTCAACAAATATTTAATACAGGCTTAACGGGTCTTCTGTCGCGTGCTAAATCATACTAAATAACGTGATGTCCAAGACAAATCCAAGATTTTATTTTTCATTCACATGCAGTCCTAAATGAGTTATATATTTAATTGTCGCGTTTTTGAACACAGCGAAACTATCAAACCGACCTTTGTCAATAAACAAAATACCACTAAAACTAGGCGCTATATGGGATCTATGACGTAATATGAACAGATCGTCCAAAAATTTAGTGGTATGACTTCTGAGCATACATATACATACATATATTTTCGGTGTTTTTTTTTACATAATAAGGTGAATTTGAAAGTGGTTCTTATATGGGAGCTTTAACTAATTATGGACTGACCGTTATAAAATAAAGTGTCAGATTTCTGTATAAGTAACACTTAATTGTGCTGAATTTTATTTGAATACCAATATTTTTAAGAGATTTATAGAAGTGACTTTGACTAATTATGGACAGATTATTATACAATTTTAGCGAATAATTTGTGTATATGTACATATATGAAACATATTTGTCTGGCATATTGTTTGAATACAAAAATTTTGAAGAGAGCTCTTTAAAGTGATTTTCGGCAGTAAGTCTTTATGAAAGCTATGGTCAATTATGCACCGATGTATATTTGTATATATAACTATGGTTCATGTAAAACTTAGTTGTGCCGATAGTTGTTTGGATACGTTCAGAAAGCAAACACTTGTAACCGATAATCACCTTTTTCGGGAGAACATTTGTATTGAAGCTAGGTGAAATAATAAACCGATTTCAACAAAATGCCAATCCCAGCCGTCCTGAGGCCGAACAAATATCATGTACCAAGTATTATAGAAATATATTCAATATTGCGCACAAATTTGCATGGAAAGCCAGCCAGCCAGACGGACGTTCATTGTTAAATCGACTCAGAAAGTGATTCTGAGTAAGGTGGGTGTTGGACTAATGTTTTTGGGCGTTACAAACATCAGCATAAATCCAATATACCCTGCACACTATGGTGGTGGAAATCCAATTTTGTAATGTCGCATTCTTGCCAAAGCAAATGCTTATATTATAAAATGTTTATGATTCTTTTGTTTATTGTTAAAATGAACATGTTGTATATTAGTTACATTTATGTTGATCATGTAGGCGTATGATTAATGTATGATAATTATAAAAAGTATGCTCTTGTATTCCCGTAAAATATGTTTTACATTAATAAAAAGTAACATTGGCTACCGATTCAAAGGTCAAATAATAACGCTAATACTAATTTATTGGGTGTATAACTAAAAAATGCGGAATCCTACGGCTCAGAAACATTTTTAAATTGCTGCTAGAGTAGTTTCCAATGATTTAGTTAAGTTCAACAACAATCTTCATGTATTAATGCCAATTCATTCATAATCTTTATGAATTAAACCAATAATTGGTGAATCCGGGGGATCTTTGTTCTACGTCTCAATGCACAAACCATCTTTCGCACGTTAAAACCAATTGAAAACATTCACCATAAGCTTCGGTGTGCTTCAGCTTCCCATTTTTTCAAATTCGACATTTTTGAAGCAAAAAAAAAACTATTGTTTACATTAAAATGTTGAGTACCTAAGGATATGTACAGACGGTTGTCAGATCTTAAAAAAATGTCAGAAAAGTGTTCAGAAAATGTCTAACAACCATATGAACTTTGTCCGCGCAGCAAGTATTTTTGGATGAGAATGGAAAATAGAATAAAAGGGGTAAAAACTTGACGGTACTAGTCAATTTTCTTATTTCCTTTTGTTTTCTTTTTCTTTTTCTTTCATGCTTGTTGATTTGCATTAACAAGTACGAAAATTGAATTGACGCATGTGAATGAAATGGCAAATTCAAAAGAGAGTTGAAACTGCTAAACTGCAGTGTGTGAAACAGGACTTATAATTTTTGTCCTTCAACGTTGTCAGAGAATGCATTTTTAGTACATTGTAAGATAAAAATATTGTCATACATCTAACAAGCGTGTGCACACATTTTTTTTCATTGTAATATTGTTGTAAGATAATTATCAAACAATTTTTATTGTCAGATGTGCAAAGTTTATGCTTATGACAATGACAAAGTTGTCAGAGAAATAATTTATATTTGCAATTCTGTATATACCTATACATACATAAAGAAAAAACAAAAGTTTGTATCAATAAATTTTTTTAAAAAAAAGTGAAAGATAATTGAGGAAATAAATTGCAGAAAATAATAAATAAATAGCAGCATTCGAATTAAAGAATCCTGCGTCATAGAGTGCAGCTAGGAGCAAATTGTATTGAATTTTCATATTCAGTCGCCAACAGTATCTGAAAGCGACAAAAAATTAAGAATGGAACAGAAGTCCTACCGCAAAAAGATAGAATCCGTGTGATCACATGAAAGTATTTACAGATTACTGATTTCCAGATTCCTTACTGTTCTTTCACCCAAACTCTGTCTTAATCAACGCTATTTTCTAGTACATACAAAGGCAGCTAAAATTGTTTCAATTGTTCTTTCTTACGTTTCATGGTAATATTTCACATTTTTAAACCACACACAATTCTGGCAATGTATGACAACAAATTGGACAATTTTTGGTATATAACCGCGCGAACTGATAATTTCTGTTGACAGACATATTTATTGTGTGACAATTGTGGACTAATGAAATTGTAAGATTGTCTTATAGCCGTCTGAATGGACAATTTACTTTTTGCTAACAATTTTTCACTACCAGTAAATTGCTATAACATTGAAAGATCTGACAACATTGCATGATCTGACAACCGTGTGTACTTAGCTTAAGTGAGAATAAGTAACAATATGCACCCTTCAAAATGGCATATTGTATAAGTTACAATATGTTTAACACATATGACAGAGTTCAACATATATGACAGAGTTCAACCCACATTTTTTAGAATAGTTTTAGAACTTTAATAATTTCGAATTATTTGGAGGAGTTTTTGTTTAGCTCTTAACTAATTGTTTGCTAAATTTGGCAAGACTAGAAAAAAATACTTTTATTTTTGTCCAGTACTAATATGATAGATGTCCCCTATCTTTTAAGTAATTGTACAAAATTCTAATTCATTTTCATAATTCTTTTAAAATCCCTTGCAGTTTTTTTTATTAAATTTTATTTATGAAATTCTACACATTTTATTTTCAATATTATTACTGATATGTACGAGTACATGTGCATTAACGTATAATAGAAGAAAAACTATCGTATATTTTTTTTATTCCTTGTTCATGCATGAAATGATTTCCCCTTTATGGAATACTTGCAATGTCAGCATTATGTGCTTGTCGTTTTTAGTTTGTTTTTTTTTAGATTTTGTAGTCCAATGGGACATGATACGCTTACAACAATCTGAGGAATATATATTACAAACATACTTACTCATACACATACTAAGAATTGCTTAAACAAATGTGACAGTCTCCAAGGTGTCAAAAACATAAACGTTCATTGCAGAGATGAACAAAAAAAATACTCGTTTATGAAAAGAAGAAAAAATAAAACTTAAACACCATTATTAAACTTAAGAGAGAAAAAAATACGAAATATGTACACACTCACTTACGTATTTCTCTCACACCATTAGAGAAAAGCATTTAAGGAATAATTCTGGGGGTTTTGCAAAAAAAAAAATAGCAAAAAATGTCTAGAAACTTTAAAAGGAAGAAAAATATTTTTTAGCAAAAAATAACAAAATTAAAGCATAAATAACTTTTTAACGCACTATCTGTTAATTGGCAGTCCTCGACTACTTGAAGGAGCAGGAATGTATATTCTAAAAACTCTTGCAAACATTTACTATCTCTGTAGACCCACTGTCATAGCTGGCATGTTAAATCATGCAAACCGAACACTTTCTCTTCATCACAATTACTCGCTTACATGTTTATTTATAACTTAGTATTTCATGTTAGCAGACTACAAAATACTGTCTATAGGGTGCCTAAATACGAGTATATATGTATATATTTTTTTTGTTCGTAAAACCTACAAAAGCTCTTTATAATAAATATAAGATTTAACTAGAGTGTTGACAAAAAAGAAAGTATAAAACGAAGAGCAGCAACTACCAAGGCGTATGAGTGACATAAACAATATTATTTACAATACCCAAAAGCAAAGCAAAATGGCATTTCAATTATTTTCTTGTTTCCCTCTCTCTCTCTCTCTCTTTTACTTTCATACTTTTTCTTCTTAGTACATGCCACTGGCTGGCAATAACAAGCTGCAGCCTTTTAAAGCTGAAAGTATGAAAAACAAGTAATTGGAAGAATTTTTATTTTTTATTATTATTTTTATTTTTCTCAAATTAAATTTGAAAATTTCATAAATTGCAAAACATGAGACCTTTCAACAGCACTGAAAGAGGATTTGAATTAATTTGTTGTAAAACAAATAACATTAGAATAATAAGGATTGGGTATATGATGCATAAATATACAGTAAGGGACTTAAGTATTCATACATGCTCAATATATCATATTTTTGTCAATTAAAGAAATTATTTAAATCAAAAAATTCAATTCTATTTTAATTGCTATACGAAATAATCAGTAACTAAAACTCATTTCCAAAAATGAATGCCTTTATTTAAATGTGTGTTTGCAAATTCGAGCCGAAGTCTTCGATTCTATTCAGATATCAACGATTTTCTGCGGGGTCTTCGGCTGGCAAACCTTTGATCCCATAATGCCCTTTGGATAGTTATTGGTTCTTTTCGGCGCTGAAATTCTAGGATTTTTTGCCACTTCTTTTAAAATAAGTGTGACATCTCTGGTTTTTACAGAGCCAACTTTTATAATGCACTGAACCGTAAAAAGATGATTGTTAAAAACTTTAATAATTGCGCGGTGTTCCTGAATAACAAGATCTTTTACATCAATACTAACTTCTTTACGCGTGCTCATCTTGTTAATTTGTAACAGCTTATTTGTCCGACAAACTGCTAAAAAGTAATTCAGCAGTCACGTAAACTACTCTCCTTTTTAAATTATGAATAAAGCAGAATAAAATGTTGTATCTCTTTATTTCAAGTTTTTTTTTTATACCGAAAAACTGTTATTTTCAAAAGAAATAAAATATTTTTCCTTGGAAGGATAATTAAATTCAAATTGAATTTTTTTGGTTAAAATTTTTTTCTCTGGTACTCTTTGATTACCGAATATGTATATAAAATTTTGAGGATGACTACGTATGCGTATGATTAATATGTCATAATAATGATAACAAGTATACTCAAAAAAGTATACTCAAACAAGTATATACAAACAATATTTATTACATTGAGTTACTGTTACTGTTTAAATTTAGCTAAATTTTCCAAAAAATATTAATACTGCCTACTATTACGATCTTATCAAAAACAAGTAAGAGTGTCATATTCGACTATACCCTTTACTAAAGAATAATTTAAGGTAACTATTAGAAGCAATTTTATTGGAAAACAAATTTAGGTAAAAAAAATATTGTTAATTTTTTACCCGAAATGGACCTGTTATGGATCTGAATTTCTAAGCCATTTTTTTATAATTTTATTACAAAAAAATTTATTGAAAAAATGTTTTCTTTTTTGTTTTTGACGAAAAAGAAATCTAGGTGTTTTCTGTAGTTATCCAAAAACCTTCACAGAGTGTGTATACCATAGCAGTAAAACAATGGATTACCCAGTAAGGAGCAGGTTCATACCTCAAATCGCTTCAAACCTGCGATGGGATGCATGATTTTTGTATGAGGTGTTCCAGATTTGGAGGACTGCTTTCTGCTGACAATAAGCGTTTGTTTTAACCTAATCAAACATGCAAATAAAGCACTTTCCTAAAGTGTTTTTTTAATTCTATCTGAATGTTTTTGCTTAAGAAAAATTCATAGTAATTGAGAAGCGCGATATTCGTTTTGTAATTGATTTCGTTGTCATACGTAAATCTATAGGCTATAATTTCGTGTTTCGCTTTAAAACCGCCTTCGTTGTCATCACTAAAAAAAGATATTTTTTGTATATTTTTTTCGTAAGCATTTACTGGTGCAAAAGAGCGCTTTTATTGAAGAAGCACGAATTTTTTTTACTGGGTAGTCAACAAGGTATTTGGATTGGTCACCATATTCATCAAAGCTGAATCCAATAGGAAATGTTTATGAAAAAAAAGTTTATGAAGGAGGACAACAATTTGAGATGATGAAGATGCAATAACGGAAGCATGGAGTTCAATTTCGCTAAATTACTTAAAGTCATTATACTAGTTGATGTCAAATCGTAGTTTTGAACTTATTTCTAAAAATGGTGGCAGTACTTATTACTAATTGAAAGCTAGAAGAAATAAATTACAGTTAGTTTGCTTAGTTTTAAAATATACCTTTTTCACGTAACACACGTTACTGGAAAGCTTGTGCGCAGAGTACAGGTCGCAATTTTGAAGATATTTCGATAAAATTTGGTACATGAAATTTTTTAGGCCCAAGGATGGATGGGATTGAAACTGGTGAAAATCGGTCTATTATTTCACCAGGCCACCATATAAATGTCCTGCCGAAATTGAGGTTTACCGATCATAAATGTTTTAGTTATGCAAGTATCCAAACAAATTTCAAAACATGTGGGTGGTAAATGAAGCTAAATTACATCTACAAATTTCGTACAGATCGGTTCATAATTACTCGTAGCTCCTATATAAGGCCCACTTCCGAAAATCACTTTAAAGAGCATAAATTTCTAAAAAATGTTGGTATCCAAACAAAATTTGACACAAATAAGTTTCTTATATACAGAAATAATGACACCTAATTTTATAATGGTCAGTCGATAATTAGTCGAAACTCCCATATAAGACCCTCTACGTAATTCAGTTTAAGCTCAATAAATCTTTTTAAAGTAGTTATATCGACATAAAGTTTAACACGTATAATATTAATATCTACAGACATCATGACACAAAATTTTTGGATGATCGCTCAATAATAGGTCATAGAGCGCCCATTTCTGAAAATTGTTTTATACATAACTGGGTGTAGGGTACTATATAGTCAGGCTTGACCGATTATACTTTCTTACTTGTTTGTACTCTGTTTCTTAACTTGTTGTGAATACGTAGACGCTCAGAAATTAGAACTCTCAGTAATTATAATTTCCAGAAATTAGAATCAGTCATTTCATTGCATTAAGCTCTCTAAAATTAAAACTAAAAATTCTAATTTCCGAGCGTTTTTTTTTTCTTTTTCGTTGTAAACACTAAAATTTTGGCAGTTCAATTTAACCTAATAGAAAACAAAAAGGGGAATCCTATTTTAGTAAATTTTTTACAAATATTGTTGATGTTGTTTGTGTTAATTATTAACTTTAGATGAACTTTTCATAGTTTTTATGTTAAAAAAACTAAAATTAAAACAAAGACATAGTTTTTCTATAGCTTTATTTACCTAAATTTTCGTATAAAAAACCCGTCCAGAAATTAGAATAATTCGAAAATTCGAAACGCCCTAAAAACAAAGTGGTTCTAATTTCTGAGCGTCTACTGTATTGAAAAATTTTCTTTTAATTTTGTAAATTGTTAAATTACACTCAAGATTATTATGAAAATCAGCAAACTCTATAAAGTACAGTAAGAATCGGTAATTAAATCAATAAAAATTTCAAAACATTTCAAATAAATTATGTTGGCCGTGAAATTGTCTTTCAAACAATATATAAAATAATAATAAAATTTGCACTAATACTGAATAGAAAACACAGAATTAGGATAAACTAGTCATATAACTAGTGTAGTTTCTGTATTTATTATCACATTTAAGTAGAGGGTATTCAAAATTCGGCACAGCTTACTTGTTTGACACTACTTTTAACTGTCTAAAACTTTTCTGTAATTTTTATTTGTCACACCAAAAAAAAAAAACAATAGCCACACTCTGCAATTATTTTTAATAACACTTTCCTTACACATAAATCAATTGAGAGTATTTTAAATATTTCAGAACATGCAATTTGTAGTTTGTGTAGCTAAAACACAATTATATTATAATTCCTCCAATATTTTTTTAAGTTACATACGCTCCCTCCTACCACTCAACTCCATAACAATAAAAAACAATTGTTACAAATGTCTTCCTCTATTTGGCTTTTGCACTTAAACACTTTCACATGCAGACAAACAACTACACACATATTAATTCACATATAGCAGAAATACAGAGAAAAGTTGTAGACAAAATGTAAGAAACAGTTGAAACCAAGTGGGAAAGTTAAAGCAGAGGTATTTGAAAACTATAACAATTGCTACAAATACACTTAAAGTCTTACAAAATACACACTCAAACAAACACACACACACATGCATTTGTGTATAATTCAGCTCAAGTAACAAGTGGATTTTTATTTCACATACTACAAGCATTTTATTTACTCCTATTTGTTGGAAAGTGTGGTGGCTTAAAGCCAAGAAAAGAGCTAGAAAAAAAACTATTTATAAAATAAAAATCTTAAAAGTCACCAAATTTATAGTGTGTGTGCAGTGCAGTCTTTTATACCAAAAGAATGCAAACAGAAAAAAACAAGTTTTAGTCGTCTTTCTTTTAAAACGTTCTTAGAAAATGGCACACAGAAAAATAAAAATCTATTTTTTTACCACCATCCAGACATGATGTGGCAAATCACATACATAAGAAGCACATGTTGCACAAACCAATAGAATGAGCACAAGAAATAATGGCAAGAAATAAAATTAACTTCCATAATAAATTTATAGACTAGAATAAAAATTATAGAGAAAACGTTCTCCCAACACACACACACACACACACTGACTCACCCTACTTGCAATCAATATTAAAATCAACATAGTACATTCCTATGTACACATGTATGTACGTATTTACACACATGTGGGCACACACGTAGCTTGGCTAAAATGTTACAGAAGATTCAATAGCAAACCACTGGCAAAGCATTATGCACTGTGGGACAGATAAATAAATTTTTAGTTTTAGTTGGTGTGTACGACGAGTATGTTTGTACAATTGTCTGTTTGTTTATAAAACCAATGGGAGGTCTGTCACTTTTGTGAGCACATGTCCGCGTCTATAAATATTTGCCAAATATGTACTTTAGAATGTGTGTTTAAATTACACTGAAAGGAAATTAGGGGCAAACATACATATTTCCCAATTCAATTGTTTAAATTGGAAAGATAATTAAATTGCAGGCATAATTGAAAGAAATTCGAAAGTAATATCCATCAAAAGCTTTGTTATGAAAAACATCTACTTATTACAGCTGTTTCACTAGAGTATTTCAAAATCAGTTTTCGGTTTATGTGAAAAATTTAATTTTATAAAAAACTGGTTTCGAATACAGTTACAACTGACAAAACCGGTTAACAGGTTTCTCATTATATGCGGTAATATTTAAGTCTTTCGTTATTTTGTATACGATCTCGTGATATATTTTTACATACGAGTATAATGAACAATTTAAAGAAAAACAACAAAAAAAAATCAAAACTATTTATACCCTACACCACCATAGTGGGGAGGGTATATTGGTTTTGTGCTGATGTTTCTAACGCCCAGAAATATTGGTCCAACACCCACCTTAAAGTATATCGATCGACTCAGAATCACTTTCTGATTCGATTTAACGATGTCTGTCTGTCCTTCCGTCCGTCCGTCGGTCTGTCTGGCTCTCCATGTAAAGCTTGTGCGCAGAGTACAGGTCAAAATTGGGGTTACTGATCATAAATGTTCCGATATTGGGGTTTACTGATCATAAATGTTTTAATTGTGCAAGTATCCAAACAAATTTCATCACAAAGGAGTAGTAAATGAAGCCAAATAACATCTACAAATTTTGTGCAGATCGCTCCATAATTAGTCATAGCTCCCATATAAGGCCCACTTCCGAAAATTACTTTAAAGAGAATAACTATATTAAGAATGTTGGTATCCAATATTATTTGGAATATATATTTCATATGTCTAAAAATAATACGGTACAATTTTATTATGATCGGTCCACAATTAGTCGAAACTCCCATATACGGCCCTTTCTGTAATTCATATTAAGCTCCATAAATAAAAGTATTTATATCAAGATAAAGTTCAACATACATTATATTTATATTCATAGACATCATGACATCTCCCATATAACGCTTATTTCTGAAAAATTCTTTTATACATATACTGGGTGTAGGGTATGATATGGTCGGGCTTGACCGACAATACTTTCTTACTTGTTTTTTTTTTAATTAACACTTTGCATGATTTTTTCTTTATTGGTGAAATAAATCAAGGTGAAAAATGGTTAAAAAAAAATCATATACGAAGATATATACAAAATACACAAAAAATTTGCCTAATAAACCTTTTATAAACCTGTTGTAAGTTTTATGAATAAGGGCAAATGTATTTGTTAGTTTTTACAACATACATATTTTAATTAGAGGATGATTCACGATTTCACCATAAGAACACATAAAAGTATACAGTGATGGTTCAAAGATGTAGTTTGGAGTTGGTTTCGGCGTCTTCTGCGATGAACTCAGTTTAAAACTCTCAATACGCCTGCCAGACAAATCTAATGTACTTCCGGCTGAGATACCAGCGATTAGAATTTTATGTAGAAAAAATATTCGCGGCAGCACAGCCATTTTTGTCGACAGCCAGGCGGCACTCATGTCACTTAAGTACCATACTACAGCATATATTCTAGATAGGCAATGCAAGAAAGAGCTGTCAAGGCTAAGTCGCCTAACTGACATTACTCTAGTTTGTGTCCCTACGCATAGGTACTACTACGCTAATGAGATGGCGGACGAACTGGCCAAAGAAGGATCCGCTTTAAATGTCTCAACTGGCGTATCAGTCGCAATACCACTTGCGTCTATTAAAAGTGAAATCTTCAGAACCTACTTTCGAAAGGCTGGGATTAGGTGACGCCATCTGGACACCTGCAGCACCATTAGATATACATATGTGGCCAGTATATAATGAGAAGCGCAGTTTGCAGCTCCTGAATATGAAACGAAAGGACATCTCGAGAATCATAGCGGAGCTAACTGACGGTCACTGTACGATTGGTAAGCATGCAAGCAGACTCGGATTTCCCTTCAGTTGCCAGAACCGGGAGAAAGAACAAACAGTGTTTCATTTGTTCTTCAAAACTCTAAATTTGTACCCAAATTTTTCAACAATCCTATACTAAACAACCTAGCGGAGACACCAAGTATAAGATGGTGTGATTTCATCGGATACCTGAACGCCACAGGCTGGATATAGTACCCATTATATACTAGCATCTGAAAAAGATCTGCTACTATAATCCATTCAACGAGTGGTGTGGTAGTTTTCAGAACGGAGCTTTCACTTGAATGCTTGCAGGCAGCAGGCAACAACGTAAACCAGAACCAGGTTACCGATCTAAAAAAACCGGATTTTCGAATAATTCGCGAAAAATAAAATATCGGTATCTGCTGTCGGATCTTTGTTTTACAACTGAGTATTATAAGATTGACATGAACTTTTTAAAAGTATTATACTTATAGGCATATCAATAGTATATAGCAACTTTAATAATTGTTGCAAAGAACTCAATTTCTCATGACTAACGAAATAGACCCTACATTTTGCTAAAATGTCATCTGTTTGCGTAATCGTGATGAGCAATTGTCCAATATCATGTCTCATTTACCTATACAATTATCAAGCCCTACTTTTAACGATAAACTAAAAACTTTAATGTTATGCATATAAATTCTATAGTTTTGTTTGGATAACATAGTTCCTATTGAGAAACAGTTTATAAGTATGACTTTATAACAAATATTTAATTTTTAAATTACTAGTTTTTTTATTTATTTAAGCTAATTTAGATTTGTCTATCTGTTTTTATTTTAACTAAATAATTACAATGTACACATACCGCAAATGTTAGAGAGATAGAGAACAGGAGGAGTAGAACACTGGTACAAGCCGTCATTAATGCACGATATAGCCGACACATTATTCTCAATAAAAGAAAACATAAGAGTGAATTAAATAAAAATCTGTGGAAATAAAATAAGAAGGTCTTATCAATAAAAATTGTATGTAAAGGATCCTGGACGGACTGAGCATTATCCCAGCTTCAAACCCGGAGTAACCGGAGGTTCCTTACAATATGATTATAATTCGTTGCAAATTCTTATTACAAAATAACTTTTCAAATCTTCACGGGTTGATGTTGCGTCTAAAGGTACGGTCACATTTGACAAATATTTACTCAAAAAATCGTTACCAAGATCAAACAGCATCAAATAATTTTAAAACTAAATATCTGTTGTGATTTTATTTAGTGGTTACGTCTTTTTCGACAAATATTTGCCAAATGTGACCGTACCTTAACATTGAACAAGAAAAGTGTAAAAAGTTGTTGACGAAGAGAAATTAAGAAATAAATATTACAAATGTGTGAATAACATTAGCACATTAAAGGTACTCTTCTCTATTTATTAAACTAATTTAATTCTATTGTATTTTTGCTAAAAATATAGTCTTCGAGAAATCTGCGACAATTGTTTTAAACAAACTAATGACGCGGCATGTGAAAATAGGACATATCGCACCCTAAATACAAAAGGGTCACAACTCAAAATAATAAAATTTTCAGGAGAGACAAAAAACTTCATCATGCAAAAGCAACAACACTTAACATAAAAATAAACATGACTGTATTTTTTCAGTTAAAAAAGAAAGTGATATGAAAGAAATTTTTGCAGTAGGTGGAGATGTGTGCTCTGAATTAATTTATGGAAAAAAGTCAATTTTGAAAAATTTTGAGTTGTGACCCTTTTGTATTTAGGGTGCGATATGTATATCTTTACTTGTAGAATTTATCAACTCACCTTGTATAATTGCACCATGTGACAGACTATATTTTTGCCGCATAACACTCGTAGAAAAACGTTACGTAATAAACATTTTTGAAATTGTAAAAATTTCTTCAAACACTTAATTTCCGTACATTGTGTAAAAATTACCCTATTTTATTGTCAGCAACTGTATACTCGTATATTCCTTACTACAAAGATTTGATAAAACTCAACAACTGCCTTACTATGGACGAAATATATTTAAAAATGGCGCAGCTGGATCAAAATATTGTGCGATCAAAACAAAAACCTGAATTTTAATAAAAGGAAATAAATTTTAGTTCCTTCATTTAGTCTTAAATGTCAATTAATTAGCATCAATTTGTGGTTCAAAAGTATACTATCGCTTTATTGTTATATGTGTAAATATTAAAACATCTATGTGACCGAATTTCATGTGAACAATTCATTATAGCGACATTTTTAAGAGTTGGTGTAGATGGAATTTCCTCAAACGTTTTCATTATTAATTCAGTTCTTCTATTTCTAAATGACCTTTTACGTCAAACATATGGTAAATGTTGCACCATTCATACTAATTACATTATAGGTCGAGCCTACCGGAGATAGAGACAATACATGGGACTGTCTTTCTGAACCGATAGATTTTGAATGCGATAGATTTCAACAATTGCAAGACGACACATAAATGAGCGACATATAGTGTACTTTCGTCTGAATTTTTGTTCTGCCCAATATTTCTGTAAGTGTATCCCCAACTATAGCCAGCAAGTGTTTGGGTCACATACATAAATAGCAGCGCTAGTGGTATAGTAGTATGTAGCAATGACAGTAGTACGAATAATATTGTCAGCTTTGGATGTTTAACATTTAAGGCGTAAACGTGATTTATTCTAATAGATAATGATAATGTTTTATCGATTTTTATCTGCTCGTACTACTTCAGTAATAAACTTAATGGATGGAGGCTGACAAACACCAACAAAAAAATCCCTAATAGAGAAAAAAAAAGCACGACAACAACATAAAAAAAACCTGAAAAAATAAATCTGAGCACAAAAAAGCATGATATTCATTCATATAAAGCAACAAGCCAGTAATAGTTTGAGGGATTTTTGTACGTTCTTTTCCTCCATAAAACCCGAAAAAACGAGAAGCACATAAATCAAGGCTGAACTGTCAGTCTGGTAAAAGACAAATATAATTAATAATGTTCGAAAGCAGAGAAGACTTGACTTGCTTCGCTTGAATGTCTGTCTAAACGTTAGTCGGTCTATTTGTCTGCTTGAGTATATTCGTATGTATAGCAGTTGACTTAAAGCAGAGAAAAGTGTAAATTTTAATCATTTAATTGAATTTGATGGATTTTAATAGATTTTGTATGCAGAAAAGCAGCAGCTTTTTCTACAGAGTGACAGCTGTGATGTGGTATAATCATCTTGACAACAATTGATTTTGTGGTAGTATTTTCTATTTGTTTAATCTTGTTAAAATTCTTGTGTTTTGGAAAATATATTTGAATCAAATAAATGTCACAAATTGGATAAATTTTATTTTTTATTTTTAATAGATTTATACTTCTTGAAAATGAGTTTTAAATGTACTTTTTGAAATGCCAAAAAGGTACTTTAAAATAACGCAGCTTTTGAAAAAAGTATAAGAGTCCAACACGATTTTGAAAAAAGTACTTCCTAAAATAGTACAATTTTGAAAGAATATCTCTTTTAAAGTTTACAAAAAAGGACTTTCTTAAAGAAGTTTTAGAGAAGTTATTTAAAAATATGATGACAAAATAAGTACTTTTTTAAAAAGTAAGGTTTTGAATACCTACATCATTTTGAAAGAAGTACTTCCTTAAAAGAAACAATTTTTACGTTCGAGAGAGAGTATTTCAAATAAGTCATTTTGAAAGAAGTACTTCTTTTAAAACAATTATTTTTCATTAAAGTATTTCTTTAAAAACTTTTTTTAAACATTTTTTTGTTAAATAGTTTTTTGAAAGAATTCTCTTATATATTTGCATATATTTGCTTTGAAAAAAGTACTTCTTAGAAAGTACGTTTTTAAACGTAGTTCCCTAAACTACACAATTTTTTTAAATCAGTTTCTAATAGTAGGAAATTTAAAAAAAAATATTCGTCTTAAACTAAGTTTTTAAAGAATTCCCTAAAAAAAACTTGTGTTTTTAAAAAAGTACTTTTTTAAAGTACGCTCTAAATAAGTAAATTTTTAAATAATCATTTTGAAAGAAGTACTTTCTGAAAAGGAAGGATTTTCACATTCGAGAGAGAAAACAACGAATATTTCAAATAAGTCATTTTGAAAGAAGTGCTTTCTTAAAAATAACTTTTTTTCATTAAAGTACTTTTTCAAAAAAGGGCGTCATTTTTTAATAAAGAACGTTTTTGAAAGAAGTGCCTTGAAATACACGATTTTGAAAGAAATAATTCTTTAAAAGTAAAATTTTTAAGGAAATTCTTAAAGGAAATTTTTAGATGAATTCCCCTAAAAGTACAATTAAAAATGAAATTTTTCTTTAAAGAAGGAGATTTTTAAAAAAGTACTCTTTAGAAAGATTAACTTTAAAATACAAGACTACTTTTTCAAAGAATTCTTTTAAATATACGATTTTGAAAAAACATTTTTTTATAAAAAGTACAATTCATAAAACTGCATTTATAAAATAAGTGCATATATTATTTCAACTATATTTATTTAATGAAAAATCAAATAATTTAAAATCTATACAAATATTTTCTGCATAATTCTCTTTTTTGAGTTGCAACAAAAAATACATATTAATTTTGTTTAAATAACTAAATTTTATAAAAAGTAACTTTATATAACCCTGTATGTTCTATCCAAAAGAAAAACATGTAAAACGAAACCGTGTCAATTGCTCGATTTTCAATGCAATTTTAAGTAAATCCAGCAAATTCGCAAATACTGTTGATTTACTTCTGTATCAATTCACACATTTATTTATTTTTTTTTATTTTCGCCCTTTTAAATTTCAAACAAAAAGGTGTGATTTATTTTGTGCCAAAATGGAAAAAAACAAATACTTGAATTAAATTCCAAAAGCAGATAGTACTCAACAACAGTGTATATTTGTTTAAAAACTACACTGGAAAAAAATCTGAAATCAACTCAATGAACTTTTAAAAATAACCGAAAAAACGAAAAAAAAATCACAAAAATAATACAAACATACAATAAGAGTGGCAAGTACTTGAGATACAGCAATAGCACCATTAACAAAAAACTAAGGACTGTGATTAGTCAAGATAATAAAAGTAATAGTAAATATTAAAAGTTGAACTTTCTCTATGCGTATGTTTACAATAAATTAAAAATAAATATTAAAAAAATGATGTTTGAAATGTTACTTTTGTATAAAGATATGTACAAAAGTATAAATAAAAAGGTTACTTTTTTATTTTGACTTATTTAAAAGTGTTTTGTAGATCCTGGCATTTCTAAGTTGAAGAACGCGACATTTTTATGACTTTGTAGTCAATAAAAATCACGAAATCTTAACAATTTATTTCTCTAGTTTATATTTTTCTACACCATTTTAGTAGCACTGTTCGTAGTGCAAAAAGTACGTCTTATAGTTATTGGTTACCGATTTATTGTGAAGCAACATGGGTTCGAAAGCACCACAAAGAACAGAACTCATTTTTGAATGTATTTAGTTTAATTTTTTAAATTTGAATATTTTTTTAAACTAATTAATAATAGCAGTTTTTGTTGTTGAAATATTTGCATTAATTTGTTTACAACTTTAGTATTAAATATTTATCACGCGACATTTATTATGCGGACTAGTTAATTTAAATATTGGGTATTTTGATTTTCGAGTGAAACTTAAACATTGCAGAAACTTTTTTAGCTAAAAACTTAAATTTTAATTGAATTGAAATTGCAAGTCACTTGATTAGAATAATTGCATAGTACTGCTAAACACACGATGAATTAAGTACAAGAACGCGACATTAGAGTGATAATTATATGCAGTAACTTTTGTTTTATATAAAGCTATTAAATGTCGATTTAAATTAAAATTTACAAAGACTTTATTGGAACGATTTTAAATTCTGATTTGGATGCAAGAACGCTACATTAGAAAATTGACAAAATAAAATGAAAATGTTAATAGAATATATTTTTTATTAAGTGCATTTTTTATAGTATAATTCTAAAACTACTGTTTTTCTTAAGCATATTTTTGTCAATTTTGACAGGTTTTCATGGCGCTCACCAGCTACTTTATTAAAATATTCTTTATATTTGATTGTTCTCTAGTAAATCACTGTAGCTTCCCAACATGCTCTTGGCAAGATGATCTTCCCCCATCTTGTCGGATAGGAAACTGAAAAGTGTATGATTGTTTTACACCATTTAAACCTGCAGCTGACTATAGTCTTATCTAGTTCCACGGTTACTAGTTGTGGACTTTTCCCTAACTAGTAATTGGTGTGACTTCTTCGAAGGCCACGTGATGGCTGTGGTTTAAACCCAAAATCACGGGAAGAAAATATGGTTGGTAAAAAGACTGATGTTTGTGCTAGTAACAAATTACGGGCCACTAAATTATCTCTAGGTACGGTTGCCGAATCAACCATTTAAAGTAGTGATGGCAAATTGACTTTGTGCTCGAGAAAGCTATTTTGAGGGAACATATTTTGCGGCATAAGTAGTCGATGGCCTGTTATCGGACGGATTTAACGCTGCAGTCTGTGCGACCACAGTAGTGGTCGGCCGGCGGCAACGCGGAGCTGTGCAACTTGTTTGGACTGTGTTCGATTCAATAATTGTCTCAGGCTGTGTCAGTTAGATTAAGCTTTGGCTGGCAGGGATTAGATAGCCCAAACACTCTAACAAGGTGTTTGTACAGTGATCAGTGCATTCACTGTATAAAGTGTTGTGAATTGTGTGTCTAGCGAGACATGTAATATTGTATGTCCTTGCAAGGCATGTAATGCGTTGGTTGGCCGTTCGTCAACTTGGTGTAAAAAACACCATATGGTCATGTCCTCACGGACGATACTGTATCAAAAATCCAATTTTTAATTGCAAATAAAATTGTTAAAACGATTGATTTAAATACTAAAATGCACTTTATATCAACAATATTGCTTACAAATAGTTAAACATTAGTTTTACTCATCTCAGTCCTATGCCATGAAAAATGCAACATAATAAAATTTAACGAAAAAGAAAACTATACATTTATACATATAAAAAATCGAAGAAAAACAACAACAAGAAACAACCTTATCAAAGTTCTAGTGATGCAAATCAACATGTATGAAAATCCAATAACAATCCCTCTTTGTATGCCCTCTTTCACGTTGTTGGCAACAGCGTATTGCAGCAAGTTGGTGGATGGCGAAGCCGCAGTGTAAAGCAGCAGCAACAATTGTGTTGTTAAGCCACAAAAAATCAGCCTTCAATGGCTTAAAGTAGATGAAAGGAAACCAGGGAGCTAGGAGCCGCCATTAACAGTGAGCGAGAGAGAGTGTGTAAAGGTAAGGGGAATGTAAATTGTTTTACATACGCAAACGTTCATTCACTTGCATTTCATTAGCAGCTATCAGCAACTAAAAATCACAGACATACAGATGAAAACCAAAAAAAAAAATAGAAAACAGAAAACTTACACAGATACACAAGTGTATGTAGGAGTGTAAGAGTTTATCTGCGTGTGCAGGTTTATATGAGTATTTGTGTGAAATTTTTATTATTACTATTTTTTGTCTCAGTATTTTTATGGATTTTTTTGTTTGTTTGCTATTTTTGTGCAGTTTTTTGTTGGTCTTGCAAATGTATGCCACAGTCATGCATGTTTTATACTAACAAACAGACACATACACTCTCATTTACATTCACACACATACACATGTAGTCATCTATAAAGTCATACAATCAAACAGCCATCATACAATATGTATGAAAATGGTGGTATTATGCATTACGCTCTATAGCTGCACTAATGACTTTTTCAACACTAAATCCAGCCAGTATCCATAAGGCAAAATCCTTTCATCTCTTTCATCGCTTTATTCCTCTCCTTTATCTGTGCACTTAGTTTTCTTTTCTCATTCAATCCCTATATGCACACACCATAAATATACTGGTATAACTGTATGACTTTTTGGTAGAGACACTGAGAGAAAAAGTGCTTTTAGAATTAATACTTAAGGATTCTGAAAATGCTTGAAAACTAGTAAGGTATAAAGATGTTGTGCAGAAAGTGTTAAACAATACATTACAACCTTCTCATTTATGCCAAATTGCAACGTGTCTATTTCTTTAAGTGTACTATAACAAACAGTAAATTTGTGTGTGCATTTATATATAAAAGTATGTGAATTAGGTTGGCACCAATAACAAACTGTCGTTATAATCAAACAGGCAGGGAAAATGGCACCGAACCTTTGTCATAGAGTACATTTTAATATTGAAAGCAGTGCGATTATTTCAGTGGCTAAATTTAACTTATTATACCCTCCACCACCATAAGTAATGAATGACAATGATATTCCGTGTGAAACTTTGTTAGTATTCATTTGAGTCCCAACAAAGTATATATTTTCTTGATTCTTATGAAATTCTAAAGGTATGATCACACATGGCAAATATTTACTCAAAAAAGCGTAACCGCTTGTTTTAGCACAAATTTGTTTGACGTTGTTTACTCTTACAAGAGTTTTGCAAGATCAGACAGCATTAAATAAAATAAGACTTTATATTTTATGTTGTTTCTTGGCCTAAATAAACAAAAAAACACTCGGTAAACTATTTGCCGAAAACACATAACCACTAAATAAAATATATTTAGACTCGTTTATTTATTTATTTATTTATTTAGTTTTATTTTATTTGATGCTGTTTGATCTTTCAAAACTCTTGTCAAATAAATTTGTGCTAAAACACACCTTGAGAATTATTAACATTATAATCCGTGAAAATGCCCATGTGTAACTAAAATTTGTTTGCTAATAAAATAAACAAATAAAATTTGCCAATAATTTTTTTGCATTTTTTCGATTGCACCTTAATATTTATGCCCGTTTTAGTGCACTTACGAGCATATATGTGGGTATGAGAAGCTTAATAGGTTATATGGCAGGCATTAACAGCATGAGGTTTTATTTTAAAAATCAATAACTTTTCGGTGTTATAGAGAGAACAACAACAAAATCACACACCCACTTAGGGAGACACGGATGGACGGACAGACGGAACAGGACACGACACCACACACAGACAGACATTGTTGATCAGTTATTAAAAACAAACCAGCATTTATGCATGAATGCTGGCTTGAGTGGGAATGTGTGTGTGTGTTACTACGGTGTTGCATGATTAACTGTAGCTGAGTAGGTGTGTATTGGTTTCATTTATAAGTTTGTGGGTCTGTTCATTGTCAATGTATGTATGTATGTATTTAATGATTGTTTTGTAATGAATGCAACAACCGTTTAATATATTCCCGACTTTTTTTCTTTCTTTTTTTTTTTTGCAAAATTTTGCAAAATAAACAAATTATTGAAACATTAATAATGAAAAATGTTTGCTTGTTTTATTTAGAAAGTATTAAATAGTAACTTCAGTATTTTTATGCTGGTTAATAATAACAAAAATCAGATATTACAAAATAAATATAAAAAAAAATGTTTGAATACAAATTATTGTAATTTTAATTTAAATTCTTTTTAATGTTTACATTTATTTAAAAATACCTTTTAATCAAAAGTTCTAGTGGAAATATGTGAAAGTTTGTGATACTTAGGATTTCGAAATCCAACTTTAAAAGTGCAACTTAAATCTAATAATATTAGCCCGTCCAACTTTGGCTTTCACGTATTGGATGGAAACAAAAGGATTCTATGTTTAAACTAGAGGGAAGTTATTGGGAAGCTTTGCCTCACCCGCCTTATAAACCAGTTCATACCGCATAGTTTCGATCGATGCAGAACGCTACCTCTGGAAAAGTCTTCACTTTCGTAGCCTATCATTAAAAAGATAAGCAGTTCTATGACCAATACTTTGAATAAATATATATTGTACAAATGTTTGCAAATAAAAGTAAAAAATTTTAAAAAAGAAATGCACAGTTTTAAGCTATACATCCAATATTAAAACGTATATCACGAAACATTAATGCAAAAAGTTGAAAAGCTGCCTAACAAAGTTTGATCAAGGGTACATTTATCATTTAACTTTGTTTATCTCGCGTTCTTGTAACTAAATCATCATAATTTATCAGCACTGCACGATCGTTTTAATCAAGTAGTTGATAATTTTAATTCATATTAAAATTTATATATTCTTACTTAAAAAATTTACTTATATACATTTTTGATATTCAAATTGTGTCGCGTTCACTAAAATATCCATTACTAGTAGTCTTAGTTATTAAAGCATTATATACATCTTAAGTCAAATAATAGACACCATACTCTTGTTAATATTACCTGAAATAATACTTATCAGAAACGTGACGATAAAATATGTCACGTTATACATGTCACATGCTAAATCAGACTAATTTTTTTAATTAAATAAATACAAATATTTCAACCTAACAACTATTACATTACTCTTTTTTAATTAAAAACCCAACGTTATTTTTTAAAAGCAGTCGAAAACTAAATACATTTTTTTAAACCACCTTTTATAGCTAATATATTGGAAACAAATAAAACTACATAAATATTACAAAAAGCAAAATAAAAATGGAAACTAAGCAAAAGTTGGTTCTTTCATGGGCTTAGCAATGTAGCGTTCTTAACACTGGAAATAACTAATTTTGAATACTTACTTTATTGCTAGTGTATGGTAAATAAATAAAACTGACTAAAACCTAGAGAAAAATTTATACCACAAAAAGATTATAATATTTCTTTATTATTTTCCCTCATTCTTATGTCGCGTTCTTGACACTCGCGATTCCCAATTTGCAATATGTTTACAGGAATATTTCTAAGTGTTACACACGTTACTATAAAATTATAAATATCCTCTCTCTGTTATCACAGGGTGTAAACAATCTAAATGATTTTATCAAATGCTTATAAAACAGGTCGCTTAATTTAAATCCTAAGACACTACAAAAGCTTCAAAACAAAGACAGGGAGTTTTATAACAGAAAATTAATTTCATTTTCTTCTTTTAGCTGTTCATAAATTTAAAGAGAATTAATATTTTAAATTCCATAAAGACTTACCCTGAAAAAAATTCATATTATTCAAAAAATTTCCTGTTAAACTTAAAAAATTTTATACTTCAACTATGTTAAAAATATTGCTTAAAGAAACTCAACTTAATAAAACATACCATTACTTGACTTCACAAACAAAAAAGTTTATAATCTCTCTCTCTCTCTCTCTAATGTAGATTACAATGAGTCACAGTATTCGTTGCTTTTACTATTGCTTTGTTGCTGCATTAAGCAGCAACGCAGTACTTAAGAGACATTTCTTTCTCTTTACATACTTTTTTTATATTAATATTTTTCACTGCATATTTATGAATATTGTATGAGATGATGTTGTTTAACAAGAATGAAAATATGAATAATTAAAAGGAATGTACACTTTTTATTAGGTAGGTAACTTTTTAACAAAGTAAGTAACAGTTTCATGTTGGGCCTCTGGATAAGGAATTGCTCTTCAGCATAATTTTATTGTATATATTCAGACATGACAAATTTAATTTCACCCTTCAAGTAGCGTTTCATTTCCAGGATAATTCAGGGAACTAAGTCTCCTAGACACTAATATTTGTTTGTACAAGTTTAATGAACACCATTAATTACATTTTTAAAGCCTATGAAATTGACTTTAACAAAACCACCCTACTAAATTTTCCTTGTATACTTTGACATAAAAAAGTAAAAATCTGGCGGGAGTCTGTTGCGAAATACAACAACAACAGCAACAGTAGATAGAAAATATAGAAAATAGAAAATAGGTCTCTAACTATTTTCTTAACAGAAATATTTCTGTTGCTAACTGCTGAAGCTAGAACAAAACAGCTTCAGCCGTAAAGAAATGGAAAATGTACATAGTAGGCAAATATATAACAACTATTCTTTGCTTTGAATTAATAATGAAAATAAGTTTACAAATCATTTAGGATATAATGATAAAGGTGGATTTAAAACGTAAATACCTGAAAGAACTAAACAGGCTTTAAAAGATGATTATGGCTGGTATGGTTAGCAAAGTTAGAATGTTAAATGGAAATTCGTTTTGCTAAGAAAAGGCAATTTATAAGAAGAATGAAAATAAAGTTTTTATTAATAATATGGTGAAACAAATACTTTATTTATTTATTAATAAGGTAGTAATTATGAATAAATGCGGACATAGTTGCAGTAATATACAGTGATACTCCAACCAAAATTAATGTAAAGTAAACTACATCAGTATAGTTGATGAATGGTTTTATATAAAAGATGGTTTATTTCCTTATACATATTTATTTCAAAAAATAAACAACGTAGTAAAAAATTGTATGTTTTCATTAAAGTCCAAGTAGTTTTGTTTAAAATTCGTTAAAAAATTTCCATCTTCAATGCACGGATGATTGTGGAGTTGTCGACACAGTCATTTGACAGCATAAAAATAAATACAATGGTGTTAATTAAAACGAATAGAGGGACTCAATCACAAGCATCCATTGTGCTCTCGTGTAACGTTCCATTTTTATTAAGCCTAAACTGTCAGCTGTCAAACTACTATTTTTTTATTGACAACAAATGAGAGCAAATTCAAATCTTGCTTGCATTTCGGAACACTCTTTAGAACTAGCCATGTACTTTAAATAATATAAACATTTAGGAGGAGATCATTCTAAATTATACAATAGTTTTCACATATCACAATAAATTTGTGAAATATTCATCATTCGGCTTAAAACGCTACCCACCCAAATATGCATATTTAAATAATAAAAACATTTGTTTAAGAAAAGAAGATACTGTAACGATAGAGAATGCGACACACTTTAGCTTCTAGCGTGGTTCTTTATGTTGTTCAATTTTAGCCTCAATTGTAGGTATAAATACAAACATTTGGTTAAAAAAAATAAGATACTGTAACGATAGAGAATGCGACACACTTTTGTTTCAAGCGTAGATCTTTATGATGTTCAATTTTAGCCTCAATTGTAGGTATAAATACAAATACAAATATTTGAACTTTATGTTATTCCATTAAAGCTTCAATAGAAGGTCTTTATGTTGTTCAGTTTAAGTTTTTATTTTTTTTTCAATTTTAGTTTATTTAAAAAAGCCCATAAGTGTGGTAGAGAATGCGACACACTTTGGAATTTATAATAAAATATTTAGTTATAGCCTTTAAATTTTGCTTGGAATTACAATGTTCAGCTACTTGATGAGAACAGGAATGCGACATTAGAACATGAACACAAGCTAATAAAAAAAATTATCATTCGTAGAGCTTCGTTTCGGATTAATTACTTTCTTTGAATAATTTTGTTACTGATAGAAAGATTTTAAAAAAATGTTAGCCATCAACATTATAAGTATGTAAAAAAAAATATATAAAAAGTGTTAAAAAGTTTCTAACAGCAACAAAACAAAACTATATATATTTAGTTTACTTGTCTCATGATAACAACCATGATTAGCTGTTAATAGATTAATGGTCGAATTCTCGGTCATTAGTTAACCATTGGTAAACTAAAATACTAACTATTGTTTAACTATTACTTGTTATTCTTATGGAAAACTAAGCATTGCGAAAAAAGAATCATTAGTTAAGCCTTTGTCATTAGCTAACTAAAGACTGTGAATTCGGCCATAAATGTTCTAACGTAATATTAGTTTATTAACACATTATTTTTATAATAAACTTTAAATTGTACTGAGTTTTGTATAATTGCAAAATTAATATGTCCTTATTGCAAAAAACTTTTTAAAATTTTCCTGGAGCATCTGCTTTTAGAATTATTTTGTATATTTTGCAAAAAAAAACTTTTTCCCAAAATAAATTAGTAATCTGTGATTACAATATTAATAATTATAAATTTCGAAACAGACTCTTTTATACACTTGTTTAACAGATATGCAGAGTGTATTTAGTTCAAATGAATTTAGGTAATTTGAAAGCAATCAAATACAATATGTTCCCCAGACATTAAACATTTGAGGCTTTGGTGAAAAATGCACAGTTGCTCTTTATTTATCTATTGGTTTATAATTTTGAAAAATTCAATAATTTATCAGCAATAATAATTTACTGTCAAGATGTATGTTGGGAAAGAATTTACTCTATTTTTCACATAAGATCCGGCGGCATAAATGCATTAATATAGATATATATTTAAGTTGTTAAATTTCAGCTGCAGTCATAGGTATTTATGTTGTCTGATTTTAACTTTAATATGATGCTGTCACATTTTAGCCGAACCGTTGGCGTTTATGTTGTTAAATTTTTGCTTCAACCGTAGATTTTAATGTTGTTAAATTTTATATTCAATATTAGCATCAATCATACTTCTTTCTGTTGTGCAATTTTATCTTCAATTTTTGAATTAATATTGAATTTTTGCTTCAAACGTAGTTTACCGTTTAGACATCGAGGTGAGATGAAGATAAGACGAGTCCACATCTGAATGAGCAGTTTAAGCAATAAGAATTATGCTGTGTGAACGCCGAAGAAATTTCAAGGAAAAAATTTTATTAATATTTTCAATAAAAATTGCTTCGTGTAAATAGGGACTTATTTCTTTCAATTTTAGCTTTAATCGTTGGCGTTTATATTGCTAAATTTGAGCTTCAGTCATAGGTCCTTGTGTTGTTCAATTTTAGCTAGAATCTTAGGTATCTAAGTTGTTCAATTTTACCTATATTCGTTGGCGCTTATGTTGTTAAATTTTTGTTTTAATCAAAGGTCTTACTGGTGTTCAATCACAGGTTTCTTATGATGTTTAATTTTAGCTTCAATCTTAGGACTTTTCTTTGTGCAATTTTATTTTCAATCATATGTCTTAATGTTGTCCAATTAAAGCTTCAATCACAGTTCATTATGTTGTTAAATTTTAGCTTCAATCTTCGGTTTTTTTATTTTATTCAATTCTAACCATTGGCGTTAATATTGGTAAATTTTAGTTTCAATCACAGGTCCTTGTGTTGTTCAATTTTAGCTAGAATCTTAGGTCTCTATGTTGTTCAATTTTACCTACATTCGTTGGCACTTATGTTGTTAAATTTTTGTTTCAATCATAGGTCTTAATGGTGTTCAATCACAAGTTCAATCACAGGTTTCTTATGATGTTTAATTTTAGCTTCAATCTTAGGACTTTTCTTTGTGCAATTTTATTTTCAATCGTATGTCTTAATGTTGTCCAATTGAGGGTTCAATCGCAAGTCATTATGTTGTTCAATTTAGCTTCAATCTTAGGATTTTTTTATTTTATTCAATTTTAGCTTCAGCCGTTGTCGTTTATATTTTTCAATTCTAGCTTCAATCACAAGACTTTATGCTGTTCAAGTTTGTCTACATTCGTTGGTCTCTATATTGTTAAATTTAAGCTTCAATCTTGGGTCTTTTTGTTGCACAATATTAGCTACTATCGCAGGTTTTTTAGGTTATTAAACATCTTAGATTAAATTTTATTACAATCTATCTTTATGCCGAACTCCGTTCTAAAAATCTTTCAAAGTATTCAATCCCTCACCACCCCTTTTTCTTGCCCTCTCTCTTAGTGGCCCTAAAAACCTTAAACATTTAAAGTATTTCGATTATAAATTCTTTGCATTCAAATTTGTTTGCTAAATTTATTATTTAATTTTTGGCTTTTATAATCCATTAACGAATCAATTGCTTAGAAAATATTTGGAAAATATTTTCTATTTGTACATTTAATATATTCTTTTATTTGCGGAAATATTTACTCATTTAAATGTGGCTGTAGAATTTATTGTATTCTGGTGTAGTAATAATGGTAAACAGGCAACAGCAATTACTTACTGGAGTGGAAAAATTTTTATAAATGTAAATGTATAGCTGTGTATGTATGTAAACTTTAAAGTTCTATCAAATTTCCATAAATATTGAATAACAGTAACTCACATAAAACACTTCAAGCTCGACCGGAATCAATATATGTATGTATATTGTGGTTAAAAAAAATATATATTGCTGATAACTAAAAGTTGCAATTTATACAATACACCGAAAAAAAAATTGGAATCTTTTTAAAATTTAAAAAACAGATTAGCTGTAAAAAAAATCATTTTTTGGAAGCACTAAAACTGAATTGCCTAATTTGTAGTCGTTTAAATTATAAATCCCTTTTTGTTATTTTAAATTAAGAAATCAGGTTGTAAAACGTTCAGTAAAAATAGTTTAATAAATATTAAATTTAATGAACTCGAGCCCGACTAAATAAATATCAAAAAATTTTAAATTAACAGTTCGAATACAAAATAATACATTGTTTTTAAAATAGCTAGAGTACAAGCTAATGTTTGCAATTGTACTTAAAGTAGTACACAAAAAATGTCGACGAAAATGGACAACAAACATAATAAAACAAATGTATTCAAGTTTTTTAGACGAAGTCTTGATATGAATAAGAAAAAACTAAAGAAAAAAAAGGCAACATGTAAAATAGAAATTAATAAATAAAAATGATAATTACAGCAAATTTCGTACCACCAGGTAACACTGGTTAAAAGATTGATGTTAGTCTGTTGGCTAGCAGGCACCGCAGTGGTGCAGAGGGTTAGAACGCAAAAGAATTCTAATGAGAGAAAGTGGTGTTTCTTGAAACATATGTAAATTCAACAACCCAGGTTCGAATCCCAGCCAAAAAAAATTATCAATAAAAATATTAATAAAAATTTTTTCAAGTTGTAAAACAATTCCTACCTTCAGTAAAAATAATTTAATGAAAACTAAATTTAATGAACTCAAGCCCGACTAAATAAATATCAAAAAATTTAAAATTAACAGTTCGAATAAAAAATAATAAATTGTTCTTAAATTAAGAAACTTTATCTAATGAGTCATATTTTTTTTTTCTTTTTGATTTCTTGATTATTTTTTCTCGTGTATTTCAATCAATAAATATTCACCAAACCATAAACACATGAAAACTAAAAGCATGTTTCTTTAAAATATTTCTTACTTTTTTGAAAAAGCAGTTAGAAAACAAATATCAAAAAGTAATATTTAAGTGTTTAACTTTGTACCAAAAACAAAAAAACAACCCGAACTAATAAAAGAATTTCAAGAATTGAATTGCTAGGGAAATTATCTAAATATACACAAACAAATACCAGTTTAACAAAATAATTGTGTTTAATATTTATACGCACATACATACTTCTAACACATTACTAACAACTGAAATGATGTGTATGTTTGTGTTTCTTTAAATTTCTTAAACAAATATTCGAAACGTTTCCAGTTAAAAACACAAATAATTGTATTTACCACATGATTTGAAATAGTTTCTTTAAAATCTACTTTAATACATATTTCGGTAGTCGTTTCGAATAAATAAACAACTAATTATGCAAGTCTTTAGCATAACTCACATATTTTGTAATTATTTGACAAAATATGAAATTTTGCTTAAATAATAATCGTGTTCATTCAGCAGGGCGTATGAGTTTTAATGATTTTTACTTGAATTTCATAATACTCATACGTGTGCAAAGATTAATGGATATTAAGGTAAAATCACATGATTGTCACAATGAAACTATTATTGGTGTGATTCATGCATGTCATGCATCGTGTGAACGCATTTATTAGTTCATACGGCAACTTTCGACAATATTTTTCTTATTTGTGCCAATCAAATACAACCGTGGTACGGAGATCGTGTGACTACTGGTTTCTTGAGCGGCAATCAAAGTGGGCAATAAGCGTCAAGATTGTAAGTAAAATTGGTTTTAATTATTATAAATATACTAATTATTATTGAAGACAGCATAGTAGAAATACTTGATACTCAGGACACGGAATTTGTTTACTCTCCTGACCAGCAATAACAAACTACTTTGCAAAAAAGGAAAAAACCAAATGTTAGGTCATGTTGGTCCTACAGTGCAATAAATGATTTATTATTGGCTACAGAAGAATGCTCATTCATGATTATTTATTTATACAGCTTGTGCAACAACTGAAGCCGCTCGACCTTTCCAAGCGACATCACATCGCTCTATGGGCTCTTGAAAAGTTCCAAGAAGATCCGACGTTTTTGAGGCAAATTTTGTTCAGCGATGAGGCCCATTTCTGGCTCAATGGCTATGTAAACAAACAAAATTGCCGAATTTGGGAAGAAGAGTAACCTGAAGAAATTCAAGAACTGCCACTGTCATTCAGAAAAAAGAATGATTTGGTGTACTTTGTGAGCCGGTGCAATCATCGGTCCATACTTCTTTAAAAATGATGCCGGTGCGAATGTAACCGTCAATGGCGACCGTTATTGTGCCATGATAACCGACTATTTGATGCCTGAAATTGAAGCTCATGATCTTGGCGACATTTGGTTTCAGCAAGACGGCGCCACTTCCCACACATCGCATCAATCAATGGATTTATTGAGAGAACACTTCGGTGAGCACATAATTTCACGTTTTGGGCCGGCCGATTGGCCACCAAGATCTGTGTAATATCACACCGTTAATGATGAAACAGAACTGGGGTTGAACGCATTTTTCCATACAGTTTGACATAAAATTTTTCCAGAGAATGCGGTCATGAAATAGAATCTATTTTATTTTGACAGCAATTTTTCTTATGCTCTCGCTTTAAAACACAAATGCTCTCAACAATATTACCATACTTTTATTAAATTTTATACATTTTGTAAACAAAACCATATGTTTTTAAAGCTTTGGTGCAAGAAAAATAAAAACAAAAGAAAATTAAAAGAGACGTTTGAAAGTGAATTTAAAAGTGAGATTTTGTAATTTAAAAAAAATTATTGATATTATAGAAAAATTAATTGAAAAAGTCCAAAAGCATGTTTGCATATATAATTTTCAGTCGCCATTGTACAAAACTTTTTATATAAAACAAGAATTGTGGACAAAAATTGGAAAAGCTGTCGGCATTACAGGTTGGTACACAGAAGAAATATAAAAACATTAAATGACAGTTCGTGAAGTTGCAGCCGTCGTTTCAATTATGGGCCTGGTTTTTCCTGAGAGTTTTTTTTTTGCTTGAAGTTGCGGTCGTGTTCTGTTTCATCATTAAGACTCTTTCCTGTGGGGATATGTAAAGTCTAAAGTTTATGTGTACAAACCCGCTTCGATTCAGTCGTTGGAGGAATATATCACGCGTGTCATTCGCCAGTTATCAGGTGAAATGGTCGAGTCATCGAAAATTCGGTTCAACGGATAGACCGTCTGCGACGTAGCAATGGTCAACATTTGATAGACATAATCCTCAAAAACTAAATGCCAAAGAATGTTATTTCAAATGATAATAAACATTCCCCATTAAATTTGAATTTTCTGTGTTTTTTTTTTTCTTTAAACAAGTAAGAAAGTATAGTCGGTCAAGCCCGACCATATCATACCCTACACCCAGTATATGTATAAAAGAGTTTTTTAGAAATAAGCGTTATATGGGAGATGTAACCTATTGTGGACCGATCATCCAAAAATTTAGTGTAATGATGTCTGTGAATATAAATATTATACGTTTTAAACTTTATCTCGTATAACTACTTTTAAAAGATTTATAGAGCTTAAATTGAATTACGGAGAGGGTCTTATATGAGAGTTTCGAATAATTATGGACCGCCCATTATAAATTTAGGTGCCGTTATTTCTGTATATAAGAAACTTATTTGTGTCAACTTATGCGAGCTACGACTAATTATGGACCGATCATCATGAAATTCTACCATATTATATGTATATATACGAAACATGTTTGTGTTCAATATTATTTGGATACCAACATTTTTGAGAGAGTTATGCTCTTTAAAGAGATTTTCGGAAGTGGGCCTTATATGGGAGCTACAACTAACTATGGACCGATCAGTTTTGAGAAAGTTATGCTATTTAAAATGATTTTCGGAATTGGGCCTTATATGGGAGCTATGAGTAATTACGGACCGATCTGCACAGAATTTTTAGATGTGATTTAGCTCCATTTACTACTCATTTGTGGTGAAATTTGTTTGGATACTTGCATAATTCAAAAATTTATCATCGGTAAACCCCCATTTCGGGAAGACATTTGTATGAGGGCCAGGTGAAATAATGAACCGATTTCCACCAGTTTCAATCCCATCCGAAAGAATGTCACGAAAAAATGTCACACACCAAATTTTATAGAAATATCTTCAAAATTGCAACCTGTACTCTGCGCACAAGCTTTACATGGAAAGACAGCCAGCCAGCCAGCCAGACGAACGGACGGACATCGTTAAAGTGATTCTGAGTCCATTGGTATACTTTAAGGTGGGTGTTGGACCAATATTTCTGGGCGTTACAAACATCATCACAAATCCACTATGGTGGTGTAGGGTATAAAAAGTAGAGAACCTCGAAATGGCCAAACAAATTAAATGAATATTAAATTTAGTCCTGTATGATTTGTATTCCTTTTTACTTCAAACTGAATTTTTTCTATACTTAAAATAACCAATAAATCTCTTTTTAATATAAGCAAGTATATTTTGCAAAATGCCATAAAATCACTGCAATTTCTATTACAGCTTTTTAATATTTCCCCATTATTTAATGACACAAATAACCAGAATGTCCCTTTTTCAAATAAAAAACAAAACCTAGAGCAAAAAAAAACAAAACAAACCCATTAAGATCAATATGCAATTGCCTGTAGTTGTAACTACAATAAATAAACACATACCAGAACATATAGTTTTCGATGCTCCCTGTACTAACAACGAGTTTAAGTGGCTTTAAGGTTTTTTTGCAACGTTTTTTATTTTTATTTCTTTCTTTTTCTTTCATTGCCTACAAATAATGTAGCAACATAACTAAACTACTTAATGGTTGTCTATTTAGAACTTAAAAGACATGCATTTCCTAAGGAAATGGGAGTATTTTAAATAATGTTTTCTGTGTCTAACGTTGAAAATGTCATTTTATATAGCGAGAAAATAATGTTCCCAGAACATCCTTTACCACCCATGAACGTGTTGTGCACAAGGAAATTGCTTTTCAATATTTGCTAATATTGTGGCTTTTTATTTCTTTGTATTTGTGGCTTTTGGTGCTTTATTTATTTAGTTAGAGGAAATATGGACACAGAAATATGGAGCATACACTAAGAGAAATATTTTGGTAACTTCTTTTTCTGCTTCCTTTTATTTTTTAGTTAAGTGTGAAAAATATCTTGTATTAAATAAAATATAGTCCTGCTCATTCCTATTTATATTTATATTTGTTTTTGTTAAATTCAAGTTTTTTTAAGTAAGTGTGGCATTTTGCTCTAATGTACATACTTGCATTTGTGGATGTTAATGTTTCAGGACATTTTGCTGTAAGTTTGCCAAAAATTGTTTGGGTTTTTTTTACGAAAGTTAAAAAACTTTATTTTTTTACTCCTTGAAGGAAAACAGATTTTTATCAAAAAATGTTTAATATATAAAAATTTTTCCAGTCGTGTTTAAAAAAAATAAGAAAAAATAAATAAATCAGGAAAGTGATTGGTTTTTATTTTGTTGCGAGTTTCAAAACCTCAAAGTTGAGGACAATGTTGCTTCAAAGTCTGGCAGTAAACTATTGTATGCGCTATTATGGTGTAAAGTTAAGCATGAAACAAACAACTTGGGATGCGATATTTGGTTGTAACGAATTTAAAGTTTGATTTTTTGGAGTTTTTTTTTTGAGAAATCAGTGATTTTTTAAACTGCACTTCTTGTTAAACTGTTAAATTACATGAGTTTTAATTAAATTTTTAGTGAGATTAATAACTTTTTATACAAAATAATGTTTTGTTGTTTTTTTTAATTTTCGGTTTTTTTATTATATTAACTAGCTGATCCGGCAAACGTTGTTGTGCCTTCAGGCTTGCGGTATGTTTTATTTAAATCTGCAATTTAAATGAATGGTATTGTAGGTGTTTTGTTACATTTTGATAAATTGCTGTTTAGGTATATAATTAAAATAAATACATAAATACTTCTTCTCTATGGCTTTTCTGTGATATCGTCATATTGTTCATTGCAAAGCTTTTGGCATTTGTTGTTTTGTTGTCTGGAGCGTAAGCAAACAATGCTAATGGTGTTCTAACACGGGAACAGACGACATATAATTGACCATGGGAGATGCAAGCATTTTCAAGACAACAAGCAAGTTGGTTATCAAGGAGAACGCATACAAAATTTAATATTTTTATAAACTTCTTAAATTCGGAACTCCTTTTGAAACACTTTTATTTTTCTTATCCTAATTTGCGTGTACATTCAAACTTGTACATAAAGTTAAATTTTTTACCTAAAAACTTAAAATTGTAAGAGTGCTATATTCGGCTATGCCGAATCTTATATACCCTTCACCTTTGCTGTGGATGCAATTCTTACCATATTTTACAGAGTTTGTCTGATGTTCATAATAATCTTGAGTGTAATTTAACAAACAGAGTATAAAAAAGGAGAACAATTTAGTTTTAGTGACTTTGCTCAAAAAAAAAAAAAAAAAACAGCTTCATCAAATAGGGCTTTTAGAGAAGATGCCAGCAAAAAAAAATTTGTTGGCGGTTACGCCTATTTTCGAGGGAGCGGGCCCGTAAAGTTGAAAATATATAGGCCTATATCTCGGGAACTACTGGGTGTCTGATAATTTGTAATATATTAAATAAAAAATGTTAAAAATACCTTTCCACCGATATATATCATGATTATAAAATATGGACCGAATATGGGTTAAATCCGCAAATAATATTTTTTGACTCGAATTTATGTTTTTTTTTTTTTGGAAATTGTTCTTATATGACAGCTATGACAAATTATGGGCCGATCTTCTTGAATTTTGAAACAGTGATTTTCATGCATATGAGGATATTTCACTTCGAATTTCAACATAATAACGGTATATTTAAGATATATATTAGTATTAACGTGGATTTCGCTAGTGGACCTTATATGGGGGGCATAATCAAATATGGACCGATAATCTCAAAATCCAGCAGTTTGATTTAGGCATGTACGTAAATGATCCGTGATACCCTTATTTAAAAGAGATTTATGAGTCTTAAAGTGATTTTCGGAAGAGGACTTTATATGGGGCATACGGTTAAAAATAGACCGCAAAATAGATGATTTTTGTATATATGTAAATGATCTGTGCAAAGTTTTGAGTCGGTACCGCTATTTATATATAATATATAGGGATAAATATCTCTTTCAGATGTGGTCCTTGTGTGGGAGCTATGACCAATTCTAGGTCGGCCACCATAAAATTTAGTACAACATTTTATATGCCTATAAAGTTATATCTGTTTTATACGTATTTCAGTAAATTTTGGAAGTGGCTTTATATGGGGGCTATGGTCAAACATGGACCGAACTAAAAAAAATTTCGTTTTGCGATTTATTTTTGCATAAAACCTTTTTTTGCTGAAATTTGTCTTGATATTCCAATTTTATAGGTATTTATGTATAATTGAGCAATATTTCGGGAAGATTTCCGCACACTTTCTTCTTTTATCATAAAAACAACGTATACAAAATTTCATGGCATTATCTGCAATATATTTCAAAATATTGCAATAAAATCGACAAAAAATATCAAATTTTTATGGAGGTTGTCTCACATATCGGTCCATAACTCTGGTTGGCCTAAACCGATTTTGCTGATTTTAAATAGCAAACTTTTCGAAAGCATGTCTGATAGAATTATTGAAGATTTGGATCCCGAAGATATCTGGGGACTTCAGAAAACTGATTTCAACAGACAGACAGACGGATATGGTTTAATCGACTCCGCTATCTCTAAGGATCCAGAATATAAATATATATAAATTATATTGTGGAAATTACAAACGGAATGACAAACTTATATATACACTTCTCATGAAGGTGAAGGGTATAAATACATAGTGAGTCTTATTAATTAAAACCAGTTTTTAATTAACAATTGAGCTTTTTTATATATATTTTTAAATATATACTTTGTTGGGTATCAGATGAATATTTCTCAGTGTTACACACAGAAAGACAAACTTATATATACATCCATGCATCACTTATGGTGGTGTAAGGTATAAAAATTGTACAAATCTTTTCAATAAGAATTGCTTCCCGTAAATTGCGACTTAGCGATTCAATAAAGTAAGAAATAAAACAAAACACAGATTTTTTTAAATTTTATTTACTTATTTAAGCTTCTCTTAAATATTATTTTATGAGTATCAATTTGTGGTTCAAAAGTATCTCAACGCTTTTGGACATTTATGCCACCGGTTTTCATATAAACAATACTCTATGTAAGATATTAATGAAATTTTCAATAATTTCTGTACCTTACTTAAAATTTTACCTGCTTTTATTCTATTAAATTTGTGTCTTATTTTTTATGTCTTTAGCAGCACTTTTTTTTGGGGAAATGAAAACGTGACTTTTATGGTTTATTTGAGACATATTTAAATATTTTTTCTTACACAAATTTGCAAATAATTTTCATTTTCTATGCTTTAGCAATCATTTTTGTCATCTTTGTGATGGAAATAAATCTTAAAATAGAAATACATATTACAATATTTCACATTAAACGAGAACGTGCAATTAGCTAATAGGAAAAGTTCACTGAAATTTAATATATAGCCAAAATTAAAGCACTCAGGAAATTTGTTTTTCAAAGCTACAAAATGCCAAATGAAATTGCTACTAATTTAAGATTCATGGACAATTTTCTTTTGTTTATTTGTTCCACGCTTTTTACAGGCGATATTGTAAATAAATTCAAGTGTAAATCTCTATCAACTATAGCCCCAAGTTGTTAATGAAAATGTGTAATTTATTTAAAAAATAATTATTAAATATTTACAAAATTATTAATTATTATTAAAAGTTTCTTTAGTTTAAATTTAAAAGCCGGTTGGCCGACCGGTTTATGTATTGCATTTTATTGATTTTTTTCTGGCTTTTATGTACAAAACTGTATGTGTATGCCTACAAAATATATACATATGTTGCATACGTATGTATGTACGAGTATATATACAATAAATGCCTGCATATGTACGCATCTAGATATACACATGTTATGTATGCAAATACCTTTATGTATTCAAAAATAATATGTATGTATATACATGAACAACAACAAAAAATACTTGCGGGCAATTAAAATTGTATGCCTACATGAGTGGGATTCATTTATAAGGTACACTTAGTAACAAAAGTTAGGCTACCATTAGTATATTTAAAAGAAATAAATATTTGTAATTAATAATTTTTTAAAAAGACATTTGGTATTTTGTAGGTACTATTGGTTCGTAAGCTACAGTTTAGGGCTCGAAGATGGATTAAAACTGTATATTTCTACCTTTTAGAGTCCAGTATACATTCTAAACATTCTGTGAAATACTTCTGAAATACTTTAATAAACAATATACACGACTTTGGCATCTATTTCATGCATACAGCCTTATTCACACAATATCGAATCGAAACAACGAAAAAAAAAACAATTTTATTAATACGAGGGCGGTTAGCCTTGTTTAGCCTAGAACAGAAAGAGCAGTACATATAAACAGAAAAAGTTAAGGGTTTTTAAGTAAAAACAACGTCGTATGGACATCGCTCAGGAGATGTTGAACATCGTCAACGACGATCCAGATTTTCTTAAAAAGGTAATAACTGGCGATGAATCATGGGTGTATGGCTATGACATTAAAACCAAAGCCCAATAATCCCAATGGAAATGTCCAGAAGAGCCAAGACTTTATCGGACTTGGCCCGGCTGACTTTTTCCTCTTCCCAAAACTGAAGACACCGATGAAAGGAAAGCGTTTGGCTACAATTGCAGAGATAAAAGAAAAATCGCAACAGGAGCTGTTGGCGATACCAAAAAGCGCGTTTCAGAGGATTGGAAAAAACGCTGGCATAAGTGTATTATATCTGAGGGGGATTACTTTGAAGGGGACAAGATAGTTATTGATGAATAAATAAATACTTTTTGAAAAAATTTAAAATAACGGTTATTTTTTGATCAGACCTTGTATATTGCCAGTAAGATGGAACAAGGTCATAGTTAACAATGGTCAATACTTTAAATTAATTTATATTGTACAAACGTTCAAAAATAAAAATTATACACCCAATAAATTAAATTAAAATAAGAAAATTTAAAAAAAAACACTGTTAAGTAACCACCACTCCCTTTTGATAAGATTTCGGTTTAAGAGAAAACTTCTCAACAAACTTGGTGTATGTAAGATTATCAATCTGGTTGAAAAAGCAACTACAATTTGTCTATGTAAAACTTGTTTCTCGTGGTAACAAACAAAAAAAACACAACAATCACTTTACATAGTAACAAGGAATAAGTTACTATAGTAATTTATGTAAATATTACACACTACATGCAACATAGTACATGGAGGATATGTCTGTATGCATGTAGAATACACATGCAAAAAAAGTAAATGAAAAAATCATGTGTGAAAAATTGTCTACTACTATTTACCACTGCTACACATGCAACATCATCATGATGTTGTGTATACACAATTTGTTGTTTATGCATACATAGATGCATATGTATGTATGTAAACATACACATGTGGCTGTATTATACGATTATACAACATCTATAGTTTATATCGATCGATTAATGGAAATTGACAATTGAAGAATTAGAGAGAGAGAGAGAAAGAGAGAAAATGCAATTTTCCAAAGGATGTGCCAAATGCATGTGAGTGTCAATGTGTAAACATATTCCTATCAATGTGTGCCTGAGCCTGAGCCTGTTGGTGAGTATTGTGCCAAATATATGTATATGCACATAAATAGTTAGTAAAATATTGTAGTATGCCATGAAATAACCATTCAGACAATCTGTCATTGATTCAGTTCTGCACAACTGACCAGCCATGGGCACCCAGCCGGCCGGCTTTTATAGTAAAACCTATTATATACTGCTACACTCTATTTTGTCTTCCTTATACAAGTGCTTTCGTTGGGGACTCTGCATTTTGCTTGCAATATTGATGATACCAATAATGGTTGATGGGGATGATGATGGTCAACATCATGTTCATGGTAGAGTAAAATGTATTTCTTTCTGTTTTTTCTTTGTTATTATTTTGCAATAGTAGTAGTACTATTTTACATATGTATATTCCATACATTCATTGTAGTCTGTAGTATTTTTTGTTTGTCTTGTACTATAGACTTTTGTTTTTTTTTGGTATATAACAGTAACAACATCCGGTAGAATTTTATATATACAATTTATGTATAGTTATACATATTCGTATGTATTTCATATTTATATGTTTTCATTGCAATTGTATGGTAATTTTTGTATATTATGTTGTTGTGTTGCCTTATATAAACATTATGTACAATGCCGTTGCAAATATACCGGAAGTTCACTAACGCATGAATACTTGACCGTTTCTTTATTCCAAAATTGTGTATTACTGTGTTGTGTTTATATATATATACGTCTCAAATGATTACGGTTCGTACTCGTATATAATCTTTTCATAGTATGTATGTATTCAAATATACACAATTTCTTTGATTAATATTCGCTTAAATCTGAGTAATGTGTTTAAGTTTAAATAACAGATTACTTATTTATTTATTTTATTATGGGGCAAAAGAGCAAAATGAATACTATTGTTGTAGAGTCAACTTATGATTATTGTCATGGTCAAGAACGCGACCTTCATATGCTTTTGTTGTTAAAAAAATAAACAAATCTTAACTATTTGGTTTTCTTGTTTTCATTGTTCAATAGTGTTTTAGTGCATAATCTAGGTTTAATCTTTTTTAATATATTAGCACAACATTAAGATCAAGAACGCTACAAAAGTATTCAAATAACATCCAACAAGAACATAATGTTGATATTTGATATGTTGAAATTTATATTTTTTATATGTATTGTTATGTTTTTACCTTTTAAAAATGGTGGTATAAACCAGATTCCCTTTAATTGCGGAATAAAAGTCTCAAGTAGTTAAAAACTAAATACCGAGTCTTTATTTAGTCAAATGTATAAAATAATTTAAATAATCGCTCTGTCTGTTTATTACTCATTTCCAATTTACTTTAACACACACTTAGGCCTTAATTTTGTAAAACGCAACGCCACAATTTTCTAAGTGTTGCATTAAATTACATTTTGCGCATTACGGCGTTCAAGCACGCGTTATTACAGCTGATTTTTGCATTGTATTTAATACAACTTTTTGAAATTGTGTATTCTGTAAAACGCAACGCTGAATTTTTTATCACTTGCGTTGTCAAATTTAACGCCTCCATTGGCGTTAGTTTTTAAAGTTGTATTAAAATATTATTTAAAAACAAAATTATTCAATTAATTTAATATTTTATAGGAACTTTATTAATACGATATCAGTAAATACATAAAAACATATTTATTTAGTATAAAATACTACTCGAATTTTTCTTGGGGCGAAAAAAGAAGCCACAAAGGCTTCTCAATTTGAATTGTAATGTATACGTAATATATACAAAAACGTTTTCTTGTTCATTCAGAAGTTCATCTGAAATCGTCCAAAAGTAAATTAAAAAAAATATTGTAAATCTCCACAGTGTCATTTTACTTACTCATTATTCTTTAAATTCATGATGTTGATAGTAGAGCGCAATTTGATTTTTTCAATAGAAAAAGACATATCCATAAGAGCGAACATTTTTTATACCCCTTAATATCTTTGTATTTATAGTTATTTAATTTAAAAGTTTTATTCTTTACAGCTTGAAATATTTTCTTGATAAATAACCAAACAAAATTATTGAACAGATGATAGGTTTGTGGCATTGCCAATACAAAATAAGTGTAGCTTTATGTAAATTTCAGTATCAACATTTACAATGGCAACATTAACCACGCAATGATTTGACAGTATTGTAACAACGTAATATATCTGCTTTCGCTAAACGAAATGACGCAGTCAATTACAAAATTTCATATTTTTGGTGATTCGTTCGCAAAAGTGTAGGTGATGCGTTGAACGCAAGTGCTTTACATAATAAGGGCCTTAAGTTATGGTTAAAGAAAGCGATAGAAACCGAAAACTCACAATAAACTGAGTTACTTAAGTGGCCCGGTTAGTCTACTTATACACTAACATTTCTAGTAGTCCCTGAATGGTTCGAGTCTTACATAATATAAATTGCTTTTCTATAATAATGTTGTCTTACTCCACAACTATATCAATAACAGCGTGTTATCAACAGTATTTGTAGTTGCTTCCACTAATGAAAATCTTAATAAACATGATGTATGTTTATACTACTCGTTACAAACCGTTAAATTTAAATTGAAATACAATTTCGTATCAATATAATCAAGCACGCGACATATTTTTCTCTACAATATTTGTCCTTTTTTGTTTCACCAACTTACTGTTTGTGTTGCTCATTATCGAATCGTCTGCTCGACATTTTTACCGCAATATATTGTCTAAAGCTGTTTTCAACAAGAACTTTGATTGCCAATGGATGTGTATTGGAATAAAACTAAAATTTTGAAACTTTATTTGTTAACATATCAGTAGTGGAAGCTTTAACAATTAATACACATCTCCAACAATATTTACTATGACAAACAACTCATTACAATTGGTTTACAGCCCCTTCCAGATTATGACCGTTGTTTTTGTGATCAGGACCAACTATTGTGGATGATGCTTGAGGTCGCTTCAATGCTGTGGGCTGCAAAGAGCACCCCGCAATACTCCGTCTGTATGATAATTGGTCTATAGAAGTGGTATTTTTTTTATATGGTGTTATATAGACAGAATTCAAAGACGCCAAAACAAATTACTACGAATGATCCTAATTGCCTCTGGTATATAAAAAAATCGAATACCCATAAAGACCTAAACCTGCCTTTGGTAAAAACTGAGAACCAAAAATGTGCAGAAAAACCCTTGAAGTACACCCAAACCCTATATATATATTCGACTAAGAAGACGATATACAGCGGATCTGAGCCGAAGACAAGAAGGAAGAATGCCAACTTAATAAATAAAATAAACAATGGTCAAATAATTTTCGTCCGGCACTGGCTAAACTAATTAAATTTTTTAGATAAATATAAGATTTTAAAAACAGTAAATAAATAAAAAGTATAAAAAAGTGTTATTTTTTAGCTTTACATAGTATTTCTGGCAATCCCTAATAGCTTGATCGATTGATCCACTTGGTCTACACCACCCATATTGTTAATATAATTGACATACTGAAGTTAACCTTTTGCTTCCGATTCATCTGTCAAATATCAAAGCCACCGGTTCTGTAATTTTATTTCGAAAAAGCTTAAATTTAAATAGAGTCAAAGACTGAAAAGTTTGCAAAAGTGCTTTTTAATTGTGCAAACGTTTGTTAAAAATTATTAAGGAAAAACATTTGGCATTATAAAAATTCACTCCAGAAAAATTGTTCTTTCTTTTTTATTTGCCTGGATGTGTCAACAAGCTTTATTGTCGCAATTGAGCTTTTGAAAATCCAAGAGCAATTTGCTAAGTTGACTTGGCATGCTGAACGTGTCACCACTATAAGGTGCGGTATGTGGTATTTTTTTTTTCAGAAAATTTTTTTGGAAATGAGATTTGAATGAATGGATCATACAATTGAGAAGTGTTCATAACTAAATTGTATGCTATTATTGATGATATGCAAATCTGTATCATGTGATTTCAACAGGAAGGTACCACAAAGCCATCGAAAGCATACATTTCATTAGCAATAAAAATCTGTGAAATGAAATATACATTTTTAAAGCGATTCTTTTAAACTAAAGTAGAACAATATAGCTTTCTATTGATAGTGGTCGTATATTAAAATACTTGCATTCGTTTATTAAAATTTTAACATGTTTTAGCACCCGACTTTAACGCGATGTCATGTTTTAATAGGGATTGTTTCAAGGAATATCTTTCAGAAAAAAACTCAATTAATGCTTAATTTTCCATTTTCTGTTAGTACTTCAGGATCGTTAAAATCAAATGTCACAACACTTTACTTCTAATCGAAACTAAGGTACGTTCACACTTGGCAAATGTTTGCCGAAAAAGAAGTAACCACAAAAAACAATTATTTGAACTCGTTTATTTATTAAACAACAAACATCGTTTATTTAGAACAAGACACAACATGTTTCATGTTGCAAAACTCTTGTAAGAGTAAACAACGTCAAACAAATTTGTGCTAAAAGAAGTGTTTACGCTTTTTTTTGAGTGAGTATTTGCCAAATGTGACCGTACCTTTAGAATTAACTAGGTCTTAATTAAAGTTACTGTCCATATCAGTTACACTAAATAATTTAATTTGATGTTTAAAGTGTGTCACGTTTACTATATTTATCTTCCAGCTGATACAAGAAAAATATAAAAATGGTAGCAAAAATTAGGCAATAGAAGGAAAAATTATGCAAGAGAAATTTTTAATACAGATTAGTTCAAGTCATTGCATCAAGAGTTTCGTATTTATTTATTCGTTATTTACTGATTTTTTTTATTATTATATAGTCCTTAAACATTTTTAACACATGAGCTGCTTATGAAATGTAATGGAGTAGTTTCAGCCTTGGAATAAGCAACAAACAAACCAAAATATTTTACTTTGTGCTTAACTGATGTGTTATTAATATTGAAGAACTAAGTAAACTTTTGGTGCAATGACTTCAACTAATATGTATTAAAAATTTGTGAATAAAATATGCCACGTTATAAGTCGCGTGCTAAATCACACATTTCATCATAAGTTTGAATGAAAACGAATTAAAATATTTCAACAGAAAGCCATACTATTTTTCTTTCTTTAATTAAAAATATTAGTTTTAATACATATTTGAATATAAGTTACAATTTACTAATTTATATATTTTTGTTAATGCGAGTTAACTTTGTTGTAGCGTTTTTGTTTTTTTTACTAATTTATTGAAAAATTCAAAAAAGCAAAACGACAAACCTACCTTTTTCACTAAATATAGTATAGTGCTATAAAAATGATGTCGAAAAATAACGTAAGAATGTCACATTCTTCACCGTAAGTTAAGTATTTTTAATTTAAAATTAGATGAATTATTATAATTGAAAAATAAATCAGCAGTATTATTTTCTATGGCATTGTTAAGAAATATTTACTTTCTCTTATACTAACTAACTAATTTACTCGTATATAAGTTGAAGTGTTTTTACTGTAAACTTTATTTGGGTGTGTGCTGTAACACAGTGTAATTGTAAAAATATATTTTTTCAAGTACATAGACTTCAACAACAATACTACACTCTGCAACAAATGCCACTGACCGATAAATCGCAACAAAGCAAATGAAATACAAAACACAAAGAGAAGTAGGAAATGAAATAACGAAATATTTTTCGGTATAATGAAATTATTCATACGAATATTGTTTTGTGTTGGTTGCACTATAAAAGCTTATATATAGCATACATTTACTCACATACTCACAAGCATACATACATACTTATGTCTGTATACGTTACAATTACATACAGTATGTTTTTCGGTCACCCTCTAAAAATGAAATCTAGTTCAATTTGAGTTACCTTTGTGAAAGTAAATATTCCAGGTTGATATTCCACAAACAATTTGCAACTTTTCACTTTGCACTTATTAAATTGCAGTTTTTTTCATAAAAATAAGTGTCTCAGATCCACAAAAATCTTTTTCAAATCTAATTTTACAGAGACTTTGCTGTCTTTGCCAAGACGTTTGTAAAGTCTTTGCGCTCTCTTACAATGTGAATGTGCAAAGTATTGCAAAAAGCATTTAATCAGCTTTGCATTTCTCTTTTATCACTTTTCTCTTTTTATTGCCAAATTAAACTTGTTAAAAGGAGCCAAAATATAAATATATAAACTTGCAGTGTTACATGTTAGTCCCAATTTACACGAAACAATTTTTATTGAAAATATTGATACCATTTTTTCCTTGAAATTTATTTTTATTGTTTCAAGCGCTCGTATTTTTATTTGAAAGTATACACACAAGAGAGTAACACGAATTGCTAATATAATCAAGTGTGTACTCGTTTTATGTTTCCCTCACCCCGATGTTTAAAAGGTCAGCTTAGCTTAGGAATTGCTTCGTGTAAATTGGGACCAATTAAAGAAAAACAAGTGATAAAAATAATTTTCACTTTGTTTATATTTTTGCAGCAAGCAACATAAAGAGGTTTACATAAACAAACTATAAATGAAGTACCAGAAATCCCTAGGCAAATGATTTTGGCTTCAAAAAACATCAAAATTGTCACCTCTGTATTCTCTGTGGTTATTCTCAGAAGTGGAGCTTGTACGGGAGCTATGCTTAATTATGAACCATCTTCCACAAAAGTCAATAGTATAATTTTTACATACTTATAACTGTTCTGTGCAAAATTTTGGTTCAATATGCATGTCTATGTAAGTTAATGAGTTTTCGGGAGTAGTTCTGATAAGGGAACTATGACCTATTACGGGACAATCGTCATGAAATTCTGTACGACGATTATGCGATATGTACATGCGAATTATTTTTGTTGAATTTCAACGTAATAATGATTTTTATAGGAGATTTATGCGCATTTAAGTGATTTTTTAAAGTGAAATTTATATGAAGACTAAATAGTTTATATGGGGGCTATGGTCAAATATAGACCAATCATCATGAAATTCAGTTCAACAATTTATACATGTCTACGGATTACTTGTGTTAAACTTCGACTTGTTAGTGATTCTTATAAAGATTTATGCGCATTTAAGTGATTTTTGAAAATGGTATTTGTATTAAGCTATGGTCAAAATATGAACCGATGCAAACAAAATATCGTTTTGAGATTTCACTTTGCATGAAACTTATCATTGCAGAATTTTGTATGGATATGGCTTTTCTATAAACATTTATGTACCATAAAGCCATATTCCGGGAAGACATTTGTGTGTAGGCTATGAGAAATCATGAAGCGATTCCTACAATTTTCAACAGAACTTGTTGTTCTAAAATAAAAATAAAGTGTGCAAAATTTCATCTGTATTATATTTGAAGAAAATAGAGAAAAATATTTGAAAAATATCGCGGTAGTATGAAACTTTAATCTATAAATCTGATCCTACTAGACCGATTTTGTCTCTTTTCAATACCAAAAATTTCGGTGGATTAAAGAATGTTTGATAAAAATTCTTTCTTCTTTGTTTTTTTTTTTTTTGAAGCTCTATCGTGATTTCAACAGACGGGCGGTCATGGCTAGATCTTCTTAGAATCTTATAAGGACCCAAACTAGAATTTTTGGTTCTACGACCATTTCGTTGTTTTGCAAATGGTATGATAAACGTAATATACCCCCATCTTTTTGGTAGTGGGTATAAAAATAAATTGGAAAAATTGGTTTACATTTGTGAAAGTTATACAAATTTTACACATTCCAGGTTTCTTATTCTGACAATGTATAGCTTACTAAGTATTGCAATAGAATTATTTTAAACAAACTTCATATAATGGTGGTCCTTAGCATTGAGTTTGAGCCGGTCTTATTTACATAAATACATAGGCATATATATTTATATGTATAATTACACCGGTCTATAGTATGTACTAGTATGTGTATGTTCAAAAATTTCGGGTGTCGTACTTTATGCGTGGAAATGTATAAAATATAACTACACATCAACATACTCAATCCCATACACAAACATTTCAAATTTGGTTATGTAGTAAATACGAAAATATTATGTATTGTATTTACGAAAACTACAGGCAGGTCTGTCTGGGTATTTCTTTTTAAATTTCTCTACATATAGATGCTTAATAGACATATTCGCATGTACCTATATATGTACTTCTATATACCTACAATATTTTGTACATGTAACATCATTGTACAAGGATTATATATACATATGTATGTACGTATATGCAATAAACATTTTACTATGCGTGCTGTTTTACTATACATTGTACACATACTATTTTTACTACATCTACTACTGCGGCTTTTGTTTTCAATGTTTGGAATCTATATGTTCATGTTTATATACAAATGTTTGTATGAATGGTTGGATGTACTCGTATGTGTATCTGTATGTATGTACATATGTGCCAAATATACATATATAGTTAAACTTATATTTTTTATATTTTTGTTCATTACGTTGTTACGTTTATATACCGGACCATTTGCACGTTTCACTCATAGTAAAATAATTGTAATCATGTGTCACATGTGCATCATAATAAAGTCGTCTCCTTATTGCTGATGTAGACGATGACTATATTATCATTATTGTTGTTGAAAATTGTAGATAGAGTCGTATGATCCTATTAGTTTTTATTTAATAAAGAAACATTACTATTTTTAGAAATAGTAGAACTTTAAGAAAGCAGTCTTAAAAGATTTGTTAAAATCAAAATACCCTTGTTGGAAGGGAAGACTAGTATTTTCCCACAGACAATCTTAAGCACAATAATTTTACGTTAAATAGAAAATTATTATTAATAAAAATTTTTACTAGCAATTTTATGACTAATGACAAGTCAAAAGATGGGTCATGCTTCAGTTTGCCAAATGATCCAAAAGATCATCATCTTTATGTTAATACACTGTAGCCTGCAAACAGCTTCCCAGCATACCATCCTAGGAGCGCTCCGAAAAAAGAGTCAGAAAAGAGCCCAACTAAAAAGCATTTTCGGAGCTTAAGAAAAATTTGCTTAAAAAATTAATTATTTCCCCATTTTTATATATTTTAATTAAATGAATTCTATTTTATTTTTTTTGACTGTAAATACAATTTATTTAATTTTTTCCCATTTCTAATTTAGTTTATTTGTAAATGAATTCACTTTTTGTTTAAGTTAAAATAATTAAAAAAAACAACTTTTATTTTTTTGTATTAAAAATTGCAATGACTCTTTTCTGACATGATGTAAGAGTTCTTTCTGAGCCCAAAAACCCTCATAAAAGACTCTATTCTGACATTATCGAAGAGGTCTTTCAGAACCCAAAAAACCCCTCATAAAAGACTCTTTTCTGACATTATCTAAGAGCTCTTTCTGACGGACCATTTTCGAATGTAATGACCCTCTTTTCTGAAGGTTTTCGGAGCAATAATGATTGTTTTTTGGGCTCATAAAGAGCATGAACGCTGCGGAAAAGGTATCAAAAAGGCTCTTTTCGGACTCATATGGCTTGCTGGGTTATTGATAATATAGGGGATTTTCAACAAGAATAAGGAATTTATATAAATTTGTAGTGTATTAGACATTTGTCCGACACAACCGTGCCTTCCGATATCGATTGTTTTATCAAAATTTTCCATTCTCATTTTGTCAAAATGGTGGATATGTTTTGATAATAACAGCACGGATTAAATGTTTTAAGGCTGTACAGTGGTGTTAAATAAAAAATGGAATTCCATGAAATTATGTGATTGGGAAAATTTGGTTTGCAATAATCTCATTGTTTCGATGACTGTGTGACATGAAGCATCATCCTGCTGAACCACATCATTGATCAAACTCGTCAATAATAAGCCAAAATTTTGTTGTTAACATTTCTCGCTAGCTTCATTTATCGTAGCCGCTTTTTCTAAGAATTTTCAGACCACATTGCAAATCATACAGTGACACGTTCAGCATATAAACGCTTCTCAACAATTGTTCTAGGATTTTCAGAACAGCAGATGTTTCAATTTTATGGATCAAAATTGTAATTGATGTCTCAGAAGACCAAATTTATTGACCGATTGAATATCACGAATTAAACGAAATGATGTGTGCGAAGATAATATGCCGAGTTAAATACATACGTTTCGACGTAAGTGCTTACGTATCAAAATATTTTAGTGTGAAGACAAATATGTTTTGACGTAACGAAATTATATTTTTAAGTCAGAACTTAATATAAAAAATTTTGAATTTTAAACGATAATCGGACACACATATTAAATAAAAATATAATATTAAAAATATTTTTAAAATTACAAATTAAAAAATAAAAATTCTTCGATAGATATAAAAAATTAAAAATATCACAAATACAAATCAGCACTCTCACTTATACGTTGTGATAGTATTGCCCATTGTCTTCATTTTCCATATAGTGGGATTCCATGCGATGGAATAGTTTGGCCACATTTGGCCAAATCCCTCATAAAACTCTAAAATCTTTGAATTGCAATTTCAACAAAAAATTAAAAATATCACAAATGCAGTTCAGCATTCTCGCATATACATACGAGTACATAAATATATATAGATATAAAAATGCTTCAGTTCTTCAATAACTACTACAATAAACATGATGTGTCACTTAATTAGTAGAATACAGGTAGAATAGATAGATGATTGTTCAACTCCTTTGCCTATGTTATGGCATGCAAGGACAGAAATACATGTTTGAAAGGCAGACTATCGATTTTTTTCACAAATGCCAAAAATAAGACTTATATTTTCCTTATTTTAAAATTACTATTTTCCCTATTTTACAAAAATGCTTAAACCTATTGTATAAATCGCAAATAAATAGCAAGATGCTGAAAGAAAAAGGAAAAACTCTCGTATAAGGCAGGAAAAGTTTAGCAAAGAAAAGTAAAATTATGCTAAATAAGAAGATTGAGCTTTGTAACTCCAAGCAAATATTGTTTACAATATTAAAGAAGTCAGCAAATACAATGCCAGTGGACTGAATTAAAGAGTTAAGGTTATTGAAGCACTAAAAAAAAAGTAAATCGCACCAATATATAATAAATAATACGAAGCTAAAACACTAAAAATACTTGAATTGATTATAATCATAGTCACGTTCTAAATACTAAAAGTTATGAAAATAATTTAAACATTTCATTTTTCAAAATATCTTACTTTATAAATGTAGCGTGCTAAACTATACTATAGTTTATCTAAATCAAATTCAAAGAACATTTTGCAACATGACAACTATCAAAGGAAAGCCACATTATTATACTTTAGTTTAAACAGCAAAAATAACAAATTATCGATAGCTGATTATTCTACTTTAGTTTTCAAATACATATATTCCAATTCTCAGAATTTTACGTTTTTTACAGTAAAAATTAATGTTATATTTTTTTGTCGCGTTCTTGATCCCATGTTTACTGCTAATGTATTGACCAAAACTATCGTGCACTAAGCACAGTGCGACTCAAATGCTTTAAAAAAATATTTCTTAATTTTGTTTCAATTTAAAGACATGAGAATGTCGCGTTATTGATTGTGGAAATACCCATATTTGTTAAATTTCGCTGTTATCCTTGTTTAGTAACTAGTTTTAATTATAAAATTGATAAACTAAACAATTTTTTGTTTTTTATATTTTAAATAAACTTTGATGTAAGAGTGGAAAGCAAAATTATTTTAAAAGAGAGACTTAAGCCTTATACCTGCAAGTAAACATTCAGTAAAGCACTAAAGAATTTAACAAAATCATTACCAGTGGACTTAGTTAAAGCATTAAATATAAAACTGTCAGATTATTGTTCTAATAGTTTAAGTTGTGTTTCAATTCTGAGATTTATGCACTTTTCTAGATTTTATAGACAAGCTATATTTTGCTATATTTTTTCTCGCGTTCTAAATATATTCAGAAAGATAAATTTATTTTTGTTTTATTCAAAATCCACGATATTGTCGCATTCTTGACATATGCCATATTTATAACTTTTGGCTGTTTTCAAGTTATTATGAGTTATCCTAGTCAATTAACAAACCAATGAAATATTCTGAATAAATTAAAATTAAATATTAAAAAATATGTAACGAATGAAATTTTTTAGAATCAGTTTGAACAAATTTGTAACCAAAAATAAATTTTCTTAAAATCTGATTATTTTAAATCAGTTTCCATGCTAACCAATGAAATTTGCATTTTTAGTCCTTATTTAGTCTTTATTATAATTTTCTTCAAAATAAAATTTTTAAACTTTCGTCAAAAACTGAAAACTTGATATGAAATATACAGCCGCTTAGCATTATTCGATTTTGTTTAAACTTTCAGCTTTTTAGATGACGGAGAATAGTTTTAGAAAATCCAAAAAGTCCAATATAAGGGACATCCTTTATCCTTTTCATCACAGCGAACACTATTTTACAAATATAGATTTTTACAATTCCTATTTAAATACACACAATCATTCTGTATGATCTGTACAATATTTCGTGATAAATACAAGAAACAACAATTTCAATTGAATATATTTTCTTATTTACAAGCAAATTCAACCAACCATCCCTGTATTCATATATTTATTTAAGAAAGAAGAGCAGATAAAGCGAGTGTGGCAGTGAAGCACGTAAGAGTAGACTAATTAAAATCATATAAAAATAATCTGCACGTGCTTTAACTGGAAAAGAAACAAACCAAGCAAATGAGAAAGAAATATCTATAAAACAAACAGAAGAACAACAGTAAAATTTAAATATACGAGTATGTATATGTGTAAGTAAATCTATACAGTAGACGTTTATATAGAAAATAATTGGAAGTATAAGAAAAGTAAAGGAATATAATAACACGATAAGGGAAAAAGCAGGGCGAATTCCAAGGAATCACAAAACAAAAACGACTTGAATAAATAAAGTAAAAGTCGTGTAAATAAAAGGAAGAAAAACAATGGGATAATAAAGAAATGAAGACAACAAAAATAATTAACATTAAAATTCAAATATCACAATTGTTTACAAGAGTAGAATATAAATAGACATATATATATATAAATAATCTATACTCTAAAGGGTATCAAGTAAATATGTATGTATGTGTAAACCCAGCAAACAAATTTTAGTAATTTAAATTACTTTAAATGACTTGACTACTAGAAACTGATAAAATCCCTCGAGTTTCATGAAATAGCTAAACACAATTTAAATATTTCCTATTAAATCTGATTTCTTCACACCAAAAGTAGACTCAGAACTTTTAAAAAATTCGATAAAGTTCTAGCTTCAACTTCAGCATTTTCAGGAATTTCGATTCATTATGAAAATTTGGTTATTCGTATTCAAAAACTAAATAGCAAATAAAATACAGATTTAAATTCATTGCAATGAAATTATAAACCGTTTCTTTATGAAATATGTAGACGCATAAGGAACTGAAAATTATATCAATTTCTATGGGCGAATAGAAAATCCGGTTTTCTGATTAATCGATAATATTATGCTAAAGTTAAAATAAAACAACTTAATAGAGCAGAGCAGCTGCATATAAATTGCAAATTGCTCATTCTACTGCACAAAAATATATTTAAATTCGTTTTTCCTTATAAATAAAGTATAAAATTAAATAGCAGCATGAAATGCATCAAATTTAATCGGTTTCAAAAACAAATCAAAAACCGATTTTCCGAATAATTGTTAATTCTACTCCCCAAAAATTAATTTATTTTAGTTTTTGCTGATAAATAAAATATAAAAATAAATAGCAGCATGAAAGGAATGAAACTTAATCGGTTTTAATGACGAATAAAACCCGGTTTTCCGATTAATCTGCTCCCCAAAAATTCATTTATTTTAGTTTTTGCTGATAAATAAAATATAAAACTAAAAAGCAACATGAAAGGCATCAAATTTAATCGGTTTCAATGATGAATAATAAACCGGTTTACCGATTAATTGGTAATTCTACTCCCCAAAAATTAATTAATACTAGTTTTTGCTGATCAATAAAATATAAAAATAAATAGCAGCATGAAACACATAAAATTTAATCAGTTTTAATGACGAATAAAAAACAGGTTTCTCGATTAAACGTTAACTTTATGCAAAAAACACATTCAAATTAGCTTTTGCCTACAAATCAGGTACTTAATTGAATTGCAGCATTGAAAACATAAAAATTTAATGGGCTTTTTTAGCTTATTAGCTAAAGCTAATTAATTAATTAATTTTTGTAGAGTATTTAATTACATAGCAGCATCAATAATTTAAACAGTGAAACGTTTTCTGACAACCAATAAAAATGTCAAATGTAGTGGGTTTTGATTGGCAAATAAAAACACGCTTTTTCAATTAATCGTTAGTATTATAAAAAAAATACATTTAAACGAGTTATTTTTCATAAATAAAGTATTTCGTTGCATTAGTTATTTAAAAAGAACACAAAGTATTTCGAATAAAACCCCGGAGTTTCCGATTAATCGGAGAAATTTCAAATGTAAATGTAATTGTTATTCGATTGGTATTAAAATAAAAATCCCTGTTTATTACTAATTTTTCTAGAAAATTTGTTATTTTTTAAATATACTCCTGAAGAAGATTTCCAAAGGAAATCGAAATATCGAGTTTATTATAAATAAAAATAAAAAAATCTTTTGTAAAAAACAAAAAAGTGACCTCAAGCTTACAAATTATTTAATAAATATCAAAAAGGTCAAAGAAAATAGAATAAAATTGTTTTCGATTAATCGCCAATACTATAATCGCTAAATTTATATTAAACAATTTTTTTAAAGATTTCTTTGAAGTATTGAAAACCGATTATACGATTAATTGTTCATAAAACCGGTTTTCCAAATAATCGCCAAAAACTTTACCTAATATATAATTTTTCCTAAATTTGAGGTTTGCAACATTTTGAAGGTTTCAAAACATTGCAAACTTTTCATCTTACTAACTCGGTTGCTAAGTAAGCTTAACAAAAATAAATAAAATAATGTCCTTGAGCCATTTCAAACTTAATGGCTCATGCTTAGATACGAAATAACTAAAACAATTCTAATTAAAACAAAACTGTATCTAATATGCATATACTTCGTTGGTTGTTCCTTCAATTAACTATGTTTGTACGAATGTAATGCTTTTATTTAGCAATTTTTCTAAAAGTAAATAAAAATTGCAACACAATAGCAACAATAATATAAATCTTATATGTTGCAGCTCTTTTAGTTTTTATACATAATATTATATCTTTTTTTTGTGTAATTTTTGCCTCAATAAAAGTTCCTTGCCCTATACCAATACAAAACAAAACAACTACACACACTCTTACTCATTCACATACAGATACACATACACAGCTGAAAGTTACATTAATGAAAAACAAAACTTACACACTGACTGACTGCCACCCACAAACTTTCGTCCTAAACTAAATATGCATAAAACTGCACAAGGAGAAAAATCATAAATAACAACAAAAAAATCCTTCTACACAGAGATGTATATTTACAACAAAACACTGCTCATACTCTTCGAAGTATTTAAAACATTCTAACATACTTTTACAGGAATTTATAAGCAGAACAGGGATGTCACCTAATGGCTAAAATGTACCTGGTTAGTACAATTTACACTTCTTCATACATGTTAGCACTTCTTTTAATATCACGTCTACTTTATGATGCTGTGAAATGATATATACGCTCAATATTTTACTTTGGTATGCAAAATGTGTCGCGTTCGCTATTGTAAGTGTATCTTTCATCAAAAACAAATGCTTTTATTATATTATCCTGCATATTTAGATGTGTATAAAGTGGGTGGTTAGAAGAAGGGAAGTGACAATGCCGTGCTTGAGAAAAATTAGAAATAATATTGCTATAAAGTAACTGAGAAGACGCCGTGAAGAGCTATCTCAATTGTTAACAAATAAATGACATGCTGCTAAAGAAAAATATAAGTTTGGACCTCATACCTGCAAGCAAACATTGAGAAAAGCAATAAGGAGTGGTCAAGAGGCCAGAGACCGAAAATAACTCGTTCATATTAATCAAAAATCAAAATAATGATTTATTTATTAAAAACAAATCACTGTTATAAAATGATTTTATTTTTATTAGGTTATGTTGTTTTTAAAAGTTTTGGTGAGAGTGTATCTCTCACTATTTTAATTGTGTAACTGTAAACATTATTTCTCTTTTATTTACATAAACCTAACCTATTTGTTATGAATTTTAACAAATTGTAAAATGAATATGTTAAATAGGAACTAAAGTAGTGCCGATGTGGATCACAAAGTAACAAAATAGACAATTTTATATTCAAGCTTCGTAGTTTTGAATTAAATGAACTTTTGTCATTTATTTTACAGTTCGAGAATGAAACTTACAACAAGTTAAAATAATTCTTTATGATCATTCTGTTTCTATTTTTCTTTTCTGTTTCTCTCAACCACTAACCTAAAGTTTTCTTATGTAAATCACTCTCTCAGTGATGTAAAGGAAAAACGGTTTTAAATTTTAAATGGTGACAATTACAGTGCACCTGTTATTTTCGGTCCCTGCGTAAAACCAATAAAAAATAACACAACGAAGCTTTTGTTAAAATTACTAGAACTAATGCTATATTTATATAATTAAAATATTTCAAATTTACGTATTTTTCCTAGATATTTCAACTTTACAATGTAATTGTATATTCACTGACTTGAATATGCATGAAGAATAACTAGTTTTAATTCAAAATAAATTAGTAGCCTGGTTTAAAAAATTAATGAAATTCTGGAATCTTTGAAAAATTCAAACGTTTGAAAACTATAAAATTCGTTTAATGTAAATTCAATGTAAATACTCACAAAAAGTTATGGACATTCCACGGCCAAGAAATCGAAAAAAATACTTTAAAGCAGGCATAGACAAAGAGCTTGTGTAAATGAGAAATATGAGTATACAAACGTAGTATAATCGCAAAATAAAGTAGTATTAGTGTGCCGATGACTGCTTTAAAGTGAAGAACAACTTTTTCCTGGTTTCTATTTTTAGATAGCATTTTAGTAGGAAAAGTTATTGTTGTTTCGACAACAAATAGCAAACAACAAAATGCACTATTACCAATAAACACTAGCTCTAAGACGCGACAAAAAAAGAACTAGTTGCCGACTACCAATAAAAAACATGAAAAATCCGGGAATTGCGACATTTATAAAGCTACATATTCCCCCCAATATTTCGTATTTATTACTTGTATAATGCCTTGTCTTGTTTCTATTTTATAATAAATTTAACTCTTTTAATAAATCCAGTGTTTGGTTTTTGTTATTGTAGTTATTAATTTGGTGTTCTTTGCTACTTTATAGTGGACAGCTTTTGTATTTTCTCAAATATAGCAAACGCGACACACTTTAAAAAATTGTTGATGATTATTATAAACATTATTATTAAATTTTAATTTAAATGAAAATTGTCAACCACTGTTTTGGTACAAGAACGCGATATTGGAACAAAATCAAATAATGAAACTGGTGCCGCAATGGTTATGAAAAGAATCGAAACTTTTATGTAATTATAGTCGTAATAAGATATAAAGGCTAAAAATTAAACTTATTAAGTATTCTAAAGGCTATTAACGTGTTTCAGATAACTTGAATAAGAAATATTGTTTAACAAAATTTAAGCATATATGAGGAAATAAAAATATAAAAAAATTAGATCAATATGTTTCATAATTTTTTGTACAGGCGATTTTAATTTGGAGGAGTTGGGGAAAAACTAATTTTCACTTTTTTAAATTTTTGACGAATAACCTTAATTCTTTCGAGTTATGAATTTTGAATAGCCGTTAAATCGTTAAAGGTCAAAGGTCAAATTTCGCTATATTTGTAATATCTAATGGAAATATAGCATTTTGAGGCAACTTTTTTGCAAAAAAAAAAAAATCTGAATTAACCCTTAAACGCAATTGGGTCCAAAATTAGCCCAAACTTGTAAAAACCATGAAAAACACTGTGCATTTGAGTGGGTTGCGGATGGTCTATAGCTTGAAATTTTTTTCCCACACAATCTTGAAGATCTGCAAAATACAATCATGTTATAAATACATACATCAACAATTAATATCAAAAAGTAGCTAAGGGAAAAAATATATATTGTTTTTTTTAATTTTTAGGCCAATTTTTTTAAAATTTTGGCTAAAAAAATAAATATTTTTTTAATAAAATAATAAAAAAGTGTTAATTAATATTTTTCGCGAAAGTGCCGGACTATGGAAATCAAAATCAAATATATATGTATAGGTAGTGTGATTAATGATTTAGTTCAGCCACTACATTTTGATTTTAATTTAAATTTTCAGCCGCATGATTAAAATTTGCACAAAATACTGATAACTGATAATTCAACTGATACAAGAACGCGACGTTAGAACCTAAACCCATTCAAATTAAGAATTGACCATTAATCGAGTTTTGTTTGGCTACTTTTTGTTTATTTTGTTGACAAAAGGATTTCGTAAAATAAACACAATAATGTTATGCCACTAAAAGCCCTCATAAAAAAAATTAAGAAATTATGTTCAATACAATGTTTGTAATATTCATTTGTTTAAATTATAACAAAGTACATACATATTGGTACATATTAGTTTTGAAAAGTACATTTATTCCATGTTGCTAGTACAATTTGTAATTTACAAATTCGCAGCTCTGATTCACACAAAGTATAGCAACATGATAATTATTACATACATATATATGTACATACATATGTACATACATATGTACAAAATAAAGCCGGTAAAAATACATATGTATTGTGCAGCTAAAACATTCAACAAACGAGAAATTTAAATAATTCTTACCTTTTCAGAGAAATAAATTTGTTATCCTTTCAATTTTTGCCAAAGAAGTTTAATGAATTATTTTGAGAATATTTTAGATTGTGTTGTATTAATCTAAAATATTATTTACACTTTCTTTAATTTATTTTTTATTTGAAGATAAATTTAATTTCTTTTCCAAACTCAGTAATTTTTATTATTTTTTTTTCAACTTTAATTTCCTTAAATATTTTTATTATTTATTTCAACACCTTGCTTTAATTTTACTATTATTATTATTTTATTTAATTAAAATTTTCTACACACATAATTATTTTTCATCACCAACAACCTTCTAGTTCAACGTTTTTAACACGACAGACAGAGAGCGAAATTCTTCATTAATGTTTTACCGTTATCTCTGCAAAAAAAAATAGCAGTAGCAGCAACAAACATAATTTGCCTAAACATGAATTTTCTATTGCAAACGAAAAAACAAAAACAAACAAATCTGCACTCCTTGTTGTTATGTTACTCTTTTTGTCACTTTTTCTTTTATTATAAAATTCATCTGCTATTTTTTTTTTTGTTTTTAAATATGTTCTACCGTATATAAACTAAAGTGTATGTGTGAACGTTAAGCGTGCTTTTGTTGTTTGATATTTATAGTTATTTTGCTGTTGTTTTCTTTAATTTCATTTTAATGCACTTCTCAATTATCACTGTTATTTTATGCTCTTTATGTTAACTTGCTCACTTCTCTATTACAATTGCATTTTTTTCCATAGGCTTTTATTAAAGAGAAAGCTTTCTTACTTACTTTTCTCTTTTTATAATCAATCTTTTTAACACCTTCTTCTTATAAAAAAGTGCTCTTTATACCTGCTCTCTTTGTTTTTTTTATTAATTCACCAATTTTACTATGAATTTGTTATTCCTTTTTAATCCGCTAAAAACAACCGTCCACGAGCAGCCACCAGAAGTAACTGATTTTAAATTGTGCAAGTCTTTATGTTGCTAGTCATCATCATCATCATTCATCCTGTTTCCTTAAGGTTGGATGCTGTTCACCTTTCTTATAGTATACTGTGTATGTACATACGAGTATGTATGTATGTATTGGAATGTCTGCTTGTCAGTGGCTTGTGTTTCTACAGCGCATGCTTGTTATCTTTATTAAATCTAAATATTCGTAGTAATTTCTGCAAAATTTTATGTGAGTTGTATGAATATGTTCCATATGTTCATTTTCGACCAGTTTTGTTGTATTATCTTATTTGTGGGTCCACTTTAATGGGGAATTTGCTTAAAATTATAGCATTTAAGGGGTAAAATAACGGTATTTGTAAATAACTTGGAATTTATGTTTGTACACTGAAAGTTTTATGGTAAGTAAAAAATGTATTTTAATCCTACTAATCAAGTAGTTAAAAAATATCAACTAAAGCATAAGTTTTATAATAAAATGGTTTGAAATGCCCATTAAGATTCATTGAAAAAATGTGTAAAGAATACTACAAACGATTTTTGTCTTTAAAAACTTAAAATTTTGATGGCTACATAGTGTGTATGTACATACATATGTAGATGTGTATGTACATTTTGTCATTTATTCTCACTTAATTATTGAAAATTATAGTGTAAAAAACAAAGTTTTTTGCTTCGAAAATGTTAAATTTTGTGCCAACACAGCATCATATGCCTGCTGCTTTACTTTATTTATTATACCCTACACCACCATAGTGGGGAGGGTATATTGGATTTGTGCTGATGTTTGTAACGCCCAGAAATGCTGGTCCAACACCCACCTTAAAGTATACCGATCGACTCCGTCCGTCTGGCTGGCTGGTGGCTATCCATGTAAAGCTTGTGCGTAGGGTACAGTTCGCAATTTTGTAGACATTTCGACAAAATTTGGTACGTGATACTTTTTCGGCCCAAGGATGGACGGGATTGAAACTGGTGGAAATCGGTCTATTATTTCACCTGGCCCCCATACAAATGTCCTCCCGAAATTGGGGTTTACCGGTCATAAATCTTTGAATTATGCAAGTATGCAAACAAGTTTCACCACAAATATGTAATAAATGAAGCTAAATCACATCTACAAATTTTGTGCAGATCAGAGAGCATAACTCTGTCAAAAATTTTGGTATCCAAATAATATTTAACACAAATATATTTCATATGTATACAAATAATACGGTCTAATTTTATTATGATCACACCATAATTACTCGTAGCTCCCATATAGGCCTACTTCCGAAAATCACTTTAAAGAGCATAACTTTCTCAAAAATGTTGGTATCCAAATAATATTTAACACAAATATATTCCATATGTATGAAAATAATACGGTACAATTTTATTATGATCACACCATAATTACTCGTAGCTCCCATATAAGGCCCACTTCCGAAAATCACTTTAAAGAGCATAACTTTCTCAAAAATGTTGGTATCCAAATAATATTTAACACAAATATATTTGATATGTATACAAATAATACGGTCTAATTTTATTATGATCACACCATAATTACTCGTAGCTCCCATATAAGGCCCACTTCCGAAAATCACTTTAAAGAGCATAACTTTCTCAAAAATGTTGGTATCCAAATAATATTTAACACAAATATATTCCATATAATAATAAATAATACGGTACAATTTTATTATGATCACACCATAATTACTCGTAAGGCCCACTTCCGAATATCACTTTAAAGAGCATAACTCTCTCAAAAATTTTGGTATCCAAATAATATTAAACGCAAATATATTTGATATGTATACAAATAATACGGTCTAATTTTATTATGATCACACCATAATTACTCGTAGCTCCCATATAAGGCCCACTTCCGAAAATCACTTTAAAGAGCATAGCTCTCTCAAAAATGTTGGTATCCAAATAAAATTTGACACAAATAAGTTTCTTATATACAGAAATAACGACACCTAATTTTATAATGGTCGGTCCATAATTTTTCGAAACTCTCATACAAGACCCTCTCCGATATTCGATTTATGCTCCATAAATCTTTTAAAAGTATTTAGCAGAAGTAGTGATTTCAAAACAGCAGACAAAAAACACCCAACCCAGCCAAAAAAGATGACATGCATTGCATTGGCATTGGATCCATGAATTTGTTGTCAAACTCAACAAGAACTTGCAAAATTAGTGCAAAATAAGTTACCATATGAATTGAAGCCGAGAGAATTTGAAAGACGATTTTAAATGTCCTAACTGCTGCTTAATCTCATCAAGTCATTACTTGTGATAAATACATTACGGTGTGTATAGCCCGTCCAACCAGCCAACTCAAAATGAAAGCGAATATGGCGCAAAGGTAAGGCTCTTTATTTAGTTGGATCCAAAAGTTTTTATCTACTATGAGTTTCTGTAATCTGGCAACATATTTTGTCGAATATCCACCAATCTTCTACGTGTAGCTGCCCCAATGTGCATAGGGCTGGAATTTACATTTTACATGCAGTAAAAGTAAAACTTAATTTTTGTTTTGGCATGACAAACCAACAGCTTTATTTACATTTATACATTGATTTTATAGGTGTTAACATAATATAATTATAAAGCAAATGTTTTTCTGAGTTAAAAATATACACGTATGTATGTTTTATATGCAATATTTTATTTTTCGCTATCATTTAAAAAGCAAAATACATATCTGTTGTTTTCGCACGTTATATATACAGTCAGAGTCAAAAAACAATAATTTCTGTGAAGAATAATATCTTTAAAAGAATTCTATATTTTAAAAATGTATTTATATGAAAATGTCTTTTCCTTTTTCTATGTTATAAGTTTTATCTGACAAAAGAAAAAATTATCTTAGAAATGCAATTTTAAATAAATTAGTAATAATTTTGTAAGTACAGATTTAGTCCCAATTTATAGAAATCGGGATGAGGGGATGATAAGACGAGTGCACACTTGATTGTTGGCACGTGGGAAAGATAAGACAGTGAAGTTTAGATATTTAATAGTGTTGCATCGAAGCAACCAGCGTTACCGTTTTGGTTAATTTTAACCAAATTTGGTTAATTTTTTTTTCAGTGTGTAAATGTGTAATTTTTTTTCATTTTGGTTATTTTTATTGATAATAAAAAATGTAAGAATATTTTATTTAGTAAATATCAAATTAGCATGACAAGTTTTAAAATTAAATTTTGAAGAAATTTTTTAACGTATTTGTATATATAAAAGAACTTTTTTGTAACAAACTTCAAAAATATTTGTAACAATTTTTACAAATTTGTAAAAGTTTTTAGTCACTAAACAAACCTATTGTTTTTAGCAATTTGTATATGTTTCTTTTTTATTAAAACTTGAATTGTTATAAAAAAAATGAATAACAAAAAATTTGGTTAATTTCTTTCCAATTTGGTTATTTTTTATTTCAATGTTGGTTACAAATTTATTTTGGTTGTGGCAACGCTGGAAGCAACAGAAAATCTCTCGCTGATATTGCTAAAATTGTTAAAAAAAAAATTTCGAACTCGAGCCCGACTAAATAAATATCAAAAAATTTCAGTTTACTGTTTAAAAAGTCATTGAAAGAAATAATGCTCGAGGAAACACCACACCTACAAAACATACCGGTCAAACAAGCTATCTAATTGTTAAAGAGGTACGTAAAAAATCAGAGAGATCAAGAGAACTCTCAAAAGTCTAGCGCAATAAAAATAGCTGAAGACATTTCTAAGACACGCGTTGACCCAGTAAGCACATCGACAATTAGAAGAGGACTGAAGAACAATGGACTTCATAGAAGACTACCTTAAAAACCTGTATAATTTTGCTGTAAAACGTACTAAACGTAAAGACTTTGCAAAAGTTTACTCAACCTCTTCGCAATCTTTCTGCAATACACCAACCCTCAACTTACTTTGCAAATTTAAACGATGCAAAGTAAATGAGGATTTTCTCCATGTAAAGATCGAAGATAGGTTCCAAGGTTACGAAAATACTGCGTCGTCGGATTTTTTTCGCAAAAAAAAATTGGTCCAATGTTTGCTGAACAGCAATTGCCTGTATTACTCGTATAATGCTTTACTTTTTATGTCATCAAACGTAATGGTATTCTCTGCGCAACTTGATTTTCAATCCATATAGGAAGCAAGTACTCTGTTTCACCATTTCATTTAGCATCTAGTGGTGCTGCAGACTTTTCAAAAATTTAAAAAAAAAAAATAAAGAATCGAAGCCAAAATAACGCAACCTAGAAAATCTAACAACGCACAGTAAAAATTAGTAGTAATTAAGCAGCGACGCAACTTCAAAAAAAAAGTAAAACGAAAAGACGCAAAGCGGGTTATTGGTGTAATGTAATATTTAGCGATGGGAATAAATTTGAAATTTTTGGGTCCAAATCAAGAGGAAAGATTGGGAGAACAGGAAATAGTGAGCACAAAACCTCAGTAAAACACGGCGTTGATTCTTTGATGGTTTGGGGTTGTATGTCAGCTGCAGGACCAGATAATCTTGTATTTATTGAAAAACAATGAATAGCCGAGGAGACTAATTACAAACTTTAAAGGATGATAGGTCTTGAAATGCCATCGGTATTTCAGCAACGACAACGACCCAAAACAAACTACCAGAATTGTCAGGTAGTGTCTTACAATGTGCCTAAGCAATTAAATTCACCTCCTCAATCAACAGACCTTAATCCCATAGCGCAACTGTAGGAAATTTTAGACAAGAACATCAGATAAAGAAGCATTTCATGCAAAGATGAACTCCGAATAGCTTTAACGGAAGAGTGGGGCAAGATTACTAAAGATGTAACTGAACCTCTTGCAAATTCCATTAAAAGGCGACTAGAGGCTGTAATTAAGCTGGATAAAGGAGCAACAAAATATTAACTTTTAATTCTTGGACTTTGGTAATACAGAAACTGTACACTAATTTTTGGCTGTTGTTTTCAGGTAATTATTACTTCTTCCCACAAAATTTCCATAAAATCAACTTTAATTTTATAAAATTTTTGAAATAAGAAAACATTAAACCTTAAATTAAATTTTAAGTTGATTTTAACTTACATATTTCTTATTATAATAAAAATATTTTGCTTCGTAGAAGAAAAAAGCATGCTGTATACTTAATTTTGACTCTGACTGTATATTGTTTTACAATATAATTTGTTTACCTTATGCAAATTGTGTATGATTGTAGTTTGCTTAACATATGATCAGCTTTCACAGAACACAATGAAATCAATAAAGTAATAGTTTGCTTCAATTTAAAATTCAAATATTCAATTTTGATATTTCAATTTTCAGGCCTTGTTATTTAAAACTCAATTTTATTTTTGTTTTGCAAACCAAAACTGAAAAGTAAAAACTCTTTAATAAGCTAGACTATTAATAGTATTAAAACTTTCTGCTTTTGTCCTGCTGGCATTTGAAATAATAGCACAGCTAATAAATCTTACTTCTGTCATTTAATGAATTTTTTTCGATATCGGTTGTCTACACATTAAATTGTCGAATATTTAGTTATTTATCAGTTTAACATCTTAAACGTCTGCTAATGTGGGTGGAATTTTCTAGCTACTTTGTTACATGCTACAACTTGTTGCCCCTTTCGTTTATGAACAAACTAGTAATGCTGCTGGTAGGACATAAATTTAAAACCAGATTGACCTACCTTTAGGTTTTGTATTGAAAATGTTGGCTAACTAAGGAAAATTCGTAGCTATTGGCCTAATTTTGAGTCAAAGAAACGTTCTTAATGGTTTGGTAATATGTAGCATTAAATCATGACATTGACACAGTTTAGTTTTTCTACAGGAATTAGAAACATTTTTAATTGCTTTCAAATAGTAAGGAACATTTCAAGCTACTAATGGTTACTCCTCGCAGATGGATCAACTTTCCATGTTAAGCTTTCACTCTTAACTCTTATTAGTATGTTTCATACTCGTTTATACTGAGACATCTAAAACCTTAACTACACGTCTTTTTTTTTTTTTTGTTTGTTTATTGATTACATAGAAATTAAAAACATATATGGGTCCCATTCAGATTACCTGGGGCATGTAAAGTAGTCAATATATCTTAAATATAAACTGGGTCATCTAAAAAATCTATGTATCTATGTATTTCTGTATTTTTATATCATTTATATTTGATTATTTAAATGCTCTCAATTGACTACTTTACATGCCCCAGGTAATCTGAATAGGAGTCATATATTTTTATAGTCCTTAAGTAATCAATAAACCACTAAAGACGTCTAGGTAATGTTTTAGACGTCTCAGTATGTGAAAGTTACGAATAAGAGTTTAAGCTAAAGTAAAACTTTAACATGAAAAGTATACAACATTGTACAACAACTAAACTTTCGTTTGGTAAAAGATAACTGATAACAAACTAAAGTCTAAAGCAAAAATTGCTTATTTATACTTTCAATATTAAAAGCTTTTCACATTTTTAAATAGAATTGGAACATTTAACCACGTTTAAATTAAACACAGACATCTAGTTAAATAAATTAAATATGTCGTCCTTAAAATATCCTACCCTGTATACAACAACTAGCAGCCACATATGCAAATGATACCTTTTTAATCCTTTCCTTTTTATTTTTAAATGCATTTTTTTTTTTTTTGTTTGTTGTTTAGTTTCGTTTGCACTTGCCACATCCTTGCATTTAACCAGCACAAAGTGGAGCCACAAAAACAAAACAAGCATAAAGAATTTATTTTTTGGGGTGTGTTCTACGTGTAGTAAGAACAATTTACCATTGAAGCATGGCCAAAAGACGTGGTCTATCTATGGTTAAAGAGCACAAACTACTGCTCAAATTACCTCAAGTCATATGAAATTACCATTTTGTAACGATTTTGTTTTAATTTTTGTTTGTCATAAAAAAAAACAGCATTTATCGAAAAATAAAATCACCCATACGAGTGGTTACTTCCTTGTAGCCTGGACAATGTTATAAGCAGGGGAGCAGGATAATGATTTGTGTGCGAGCATTTAATGATATTGATCTTTGTTAATTTTTGAAATGTACATATTTATTTATTTCAGTTTGAAATAAACCACCCACAATTAAAATTTACCGCCACATACATCATATGAAATATTTATATCAACAACAAAGTAATATGTGCAAATCTAAATCTATATTCGGCTGTGTCGAATCTTATACAACCACCACCTATATATCAGTAGTGTGTAAAATATTGTATCGACAATGATGTTTAACGAGTTATTTTATTTACATATAACTGATCGGTGAAAGATTTGAGTTCGATACCGATAGTTATAAGATATTTATGAACGTTATTGTGTATTTCGGAAGTAGTCCTTTAATAGGAGCTGTGTCCAATTATGGGCCGATGATAATAAAGTTCTTTACTATAATTTATATGTACATGTAGATTATTTATGCCCAATTTCAACTTGATTGTCATGTTTATAAGAGATTTATGCTCAGTTAAGTGATTTTCGGAAATGGTCTTTATATGTGGTATATGGTCAAATATGAACCCATCGTCATTAAATTCGTTATGCTAATTTATGTAGTATACATGTGGATTTCTTTTGTCGAATTTCAACTTGATAGTGATTTTTTTAAGAGAGTTATGAGCATTTAATTTATCTCCAGAATTGAAGTTAGTAAGGGGTCTATGGTCAAATATGGACAGGATTCAAACAAAATATTTGTCTTTACGTGAAACTAATATTCACTGAATTTTGTATGGATGCTGCTTTTCTAACGACATTTATGCACCACAGAGTCAGCTATGAGAAATCATTGACCGATTCTTTTCTTCGTAATAAAAATAAAGTGTACAAAATTTCGTATTATTATCTACTTTATATTTGAAGAAAATAGCAAAAAAAAATAACAGAAAAATATCGAGGTTGTCTGAAGTCTACAGTATTGATTTTTAATACCAAAAATGTCGGTGTAACAAGGAATGTTTGAGAAAAATTTCAATTTGCAAAATCTTTTTTTCGAAGCTCAAGTGCGCCTTCAACAGACGGGCAAACATGGCTAGATCGTCTTAGAATCTTATAAGGACCCAGAATATATATATTATTTGGTTCTATGACCAATATTGCGATGTGTTTTAAAAATGGATTGACAAACTTAATATATCCTATTATTTTTGGTGGTGGGTATAAAAAGTATGGCAATTAAAATTAATATTATAATGTCGCGTTCATGTACCGAAATTAGTGACTGAAAACTATAATTGAAATCAAAATTTAGTGAATTTAACTAAAGATGCTGTATGTAGTAATCACACTATTTTATATTGATTTTTAAAGTATGTCACGTTTGCTAGCGTCAGCATATCTTTTTGCATAAACAATAAAAATTCTATTAGATAAAAAACGTTTGTTGAAATTAGTTTATTATATTTCCGGTTTAAAATAAATATGTTCCAATCCTAAGGTTTTCTATTATTTGCCTCGTTCTGTATCTCTTGTTTGTTGCTAATATATTAGAAGCAACAAAATCTGCGATAGAAAAATAGAAACAAGATTTCTTTATTATTTTCACATCTCAAGCGTGCGAATGTCGCGTTCAGGAAAGTTATAAAGCCACATTAGAGTGTTTTGTAGGAATACCACACAAAAAAATGCAGAATATGAGATGAATGTTCAATTTCTAAGATTTTCCTAGATGCGCAGAAAAATAAGTTCTAATTTTTGTAGGGTTTTAGATCCGAATGTTAATTGCCATAATAATATATTGGAAACAACAACAACATGTTAATACTTAGTTTTGCACTAAATAAAGCTGATCCAGCAAATGCCCTTAGGTAATTGTATTATATTTAAAAATCATTTGGTGTATTCATATTTTTTAAATATTAAACTTTTAACATGACATTTATGACGCACCATACTTTTCTGTCACTTTTATAATAAGAATAATAAGGATTCGTGTAATTTTAACTCATTAAATTTTCATTAATTAAGAATTTTCATGTCTTGTTTATTATTTCTTGGTCCGACTTATCTATGTATAGTGTCTAGCTAAATTTATCTTAAAAAAAAGATTTACTTTCTGACTTCTTTACTAATGTTTTCTTTTATTTATTATTGAGTGGTATTATTGATTCCGCACGGACAGAAAAACTAAACGAAAAGAAATATCGATCGATGTGTGAAATTTAATTATTCTTTCCTGCAGCATGCCGCAATACTGTCTGTGTGGAGATGATACCGCAAAAATAAAAAAATACCGCAGCAACGGAATGAATAATTTCAACATTATGCTTCCGCAAAAAAAATTTATTTCCACAATCGCGAAACAGAATGAATAATTCGATCTATTATTTATCAACTTTTCCTGTCTTATACTAAACGTTATTTTCATTCAATTGTTTTCAATATATTTTTGCCAATTTCGGCGTCTTCTCAGCTGCTTTATCATAATATTCTTTATACTGTAGTGGCACTAATTTAATGTAATATAATGTAGCTTCCACTTTGTTAGCGAACATGTTTTAATGCTCTTTGAAAAATATATACTAACGATAACGAACGCTACTCTTTTGATTTGATATAAAATGTTCAGGCGGTTGATAATGACGAGTAAGGTTTGAGAACGCGTCATTATAACATGCACAAAGAAAGTTTTGTTTTTACATTTGTTAATATTGTTTGGTCTCTTTACATTTGTTAATATTAATTTGCAATTGATAAAATGTGCATAATAATTACCAAGGAAAAATGTCACAAAAGAAAATAATCTTAAGTTTTCTTGTAATAGATACTTAGTATTATAAAAATTTAGACGTTGTTTACTATAATGTTAAAATACACTTACCATAGCGAACGTGACATACATTAAAAGTTAAAATAAAATGTTTAGCTACTAAATTTTAATTTGGATTTAAATTTAAAGCTACTTGATTTAGAAAATCGCAGAGTACTAATAACAAACGACGATTTAGATGCATGAACACAATTTGAGTCTTAAAACAAAAAGTTCACGAACGAGACACAAACAAAATTTAATTATAAAAATACCATACATCGATCTTTGTTTGGCATTTTTTCATCTTTCTGTGGAGACGATGATGCAGAATATAATTTCATGAACGTGACATGATCAGAATTAAATATAAAAAATTCCACAAATCGTTCTTAAATTGGCTTGAATTCATGTTTATGATCACACGTTATTAATAATTTATTTCGTAGATGAAATATCAAAGATCATAATTATGTTGTTTGGTAACATTATCACAAACTAAAAAAAAATTTAGTTACTAAATGCTAATGAGTGATTATGATTTAGTCAATTCTTTTCAATCGGTATTTAAACGGCCACTCAAGTGTTCCAGCTTTATTCACATGGTAAATTTTTATAAAGTTGTTTTAGTATTAACCCTATACTTAGCCAGCAATAACAACAAAATGTTGCTAGCAAAACGAGCATAAAAGAAATAAAACTCTTGCAACAAAATGTTTATGTTGTCAAACCCATACAAAGTTCCTACATAAATGTTTGCTGTCAACGTTGTTTGTAGATTTTAGCCTTTAAAAAGAAAATAAGTTTATAGTTTTTGTTGCTGCTGTTATTGTCGTTACAGTAGTTGTTGTAATTGTTGTTTGTCAAAGCTTTTACAATTGCTTTCGCTGTCCAAACTAAAAAGTGCTGCCTGCACACTTGTACAAACATCTATTTAAACTTTGTTTTCTTTTACTTTTCTCGGTTTCCATTTCTTCTCTTTCTCTCTGTCTCTCTTTGTTATAGAGGAATCCATACACTTACGTTTTACGACTACTTCATCTTTACACATTACGCTTTGTGCACACAATTTAACTCGATTTGCCTTTGAACATGACAAACTGTTAAAGTGTCTAAGTGTTTGTACTCCTATGTCAGGGTAAAAAAATTGGGAAAAATATGGATGCAATTGTATATCACAATAGGTATCCTAAGAACTTTAATACAGCAATATTTATAACTCTTGATTGAAACATTTTTTAAGTAAGTAGAAGATGTGTGTTCGAAATGCTTGTTTACAAATATTTATTAGGAAAAAGCTGTCATTTTGCTCATAAGTCAGTTATTTAAGCTGCAATTATGCTGATTTTCAATAGTTCTAGTTCTACAGAATATAGAATACATAAGTGCTGCCATTAGGTCTGTAAATAACCTAGATTGAAGCATAGATAGATTTAAACATACTAATGGGTAGCCTTAAAATATATTACTATTTACTAAATTTGTCTTACTAAAATTGTAAACCACAACTGGAACAAAAATTGTATTACATGAAGCCAAGAAAAGTACTTTGCTATTTTTGCAAATTTGCAACCCTTTTCTGAAACTCTTTTACATGTTTTGTTATTGCATTTAGTTATCGTTTTTTGTATTCTCCTTTGTTGGATTATTGTCAACTTAAAGGTTGTCTTAAAAGAAGCTTAAGTTTACAAAACACACACTTATGTTTATTTCCATATATGAGTTTGTGTGTCTGACGTTTTATGTCCTGCCTTGTAAAGAACGTATGTATGTATGTAGTAAGTGTTGTACATGTCCTGTGCCTGAGCATATGAAAATAAGTAGTAGTTTTGCTAAATGTCTTTAATTATCCGTAAACGAAATTTAAGGAGGTACTTAAACTGTGATTATGGATTATTGAGGTTCGTAGAGTATTTAAATTGCACAAAAAAAAATAAAGAAAGACAACAATAATTTGCTTAATTGTTTGGTTTGTATTTAAGTTTTTTTGTATATGATATAAGTGAAAATATAATATTAACCACAAAAGACTAGAGTAATATTTCGGCTTATGGACACTTGAGTAGTAATGTAATTGATGGGTTTTTAGTTATAAAGTTTTAAATGTCATTCTTAAATGCTAGTGTCAGGGATATTGTTTAGAATAAAGTGCATTTTTAAGGGGGTTGATTTTACTAACACACGAATGCTATTTTCTAACATTATATTATACAAATTTGTTAAAAAAAAATAATGTCAAAAAGGAGAATTTAATAATAGTAATGTTTACTTTTGATTTTTTCATACTCAAATGTCGCGTTCTTGTACTATGCGTTCATTTTAATCCAGTGATTTAAATCAATATTTTGAGGCTCAAACTTACTCCTTATAAAAATCGCTTTAAACACTTTGGTTCAATTTTCAAGTGTGTCAAGTGATATCGGAATTTTTTTAAAAACTAATATTTTTGTTGCTTTATAAAGGTTAAATGTATGAGTAAATTATTCCTTAAACTTAAGTTTTATTTAAATATGGTTTCATTTTTTCAGTCTCAAATTGCATTTGGTATTTAATTATGATAAAAGTATGGTAGCACTATTGAATGTCAAAAAATATAAACAACTTCTTCATTTAACAGCTGATTTACTATTTAGTTATCACATTGTTGTAAACTAAATGGACAAAAGCTGCATCATTCATATCCTCTTCATCTAAATTCATTGTTTTAGTTGATATTAATAACACAGTAGAACAATGTTTTTATTAGCGGCGAGTTTATTTATTAAATATTTTTATCAAATAATAAAAAAAACTTCAATGCGAAATTTTCATAATTTGCAGAACTGTCAAAATCACATGGTAGTATGAACAACTTAAGTTGTATTTAAATGGACGTTCAGTTATTTAAGTTATATTTAAATAAGATCTATAAAAATGAATTTGGTATTTAAACAGAACTTAAGTTTAAAAACACTTTAATTTGTAAGTTAAAAACTGGCCATTAGAGTCTTAAAAGATTCTCAACTGTTGTTTAAGCTCCCTTTAAACGGTATGCAACTAACAATTATTTAATTTTTTAATCCATCTTTTCAAACTATATTTGCAAGAACACAAACCTCCCGCGAAAATATTCACAACGAAAACAGCTGTTGTCTTATATTGTAGATTATGTCACATGAAACTAAAAAGCAACGTGTGAAAGCAAAAATTATAAACTGCCTGTAAATTGCCAATTTTGACAGACATGCACAATTACATACATATGTATCGTAGTACACTGCAAAATACATACCGTCTAAAACCAGCATTTGAAAGACAAATTTTTCCAACCAGTTGTAAATTTTAGTGGTTAAAATTAAAATCATCCAACTGTTGTTCATCATTTCCAAATGACACTGTAATTAAAATTTAAAAATAATTTCTTACATCTTAATTTTTTCTTATATTTAATGCTTTCTCATTGTCTTAAGAGCTTAATACTTTTTTCCCATTTTCTTCAATTTTTATTTTATTTATTTTATTTTATTATTTTTTTATGTTTAAAACAACATGAAGTGACAAATTGTATGCAGACAAGAGAAGCTGGAGAAAAAAAACGAAGTAAAGAACTTTTGTTTTGTAAGTTTTAAGACCAGGTGCATTGTCTGCTTGGGAAAATGAATTTTTATGATTTAATGTATTCTGTTTTGGTTTTTACAATGTTTCTTAAGTTTCAGCTTTTTCTAAAACCCCTCTGTGCTGTGTTATTCCTTCATTTACACGGAGATTTTTTCCATTTTCTTTTTACATTTTTTTAATTTTTTGTTAGCATCTTAAAGAATCTTGTTGTGCTCAAGTGTACATTATGTAAAGTACATGTAATACGAATATATAAACAAATATACATGTACAAATACACACACATATACACATACATGCTGGACTATATGTAGTTGTGCAAAGTCTTGTAAAACTTATTTGAGAAAAATAAAACTGTTTCGCCACTAAGTATGCTGTGAGTTTCTGTTTTTCTTTTTATATCCTGAATGAGGGTATATATAAGTTTGTCATTCCGTGTGTAACACTGAGAAATACTCATCTGAGACCCAACAAAATATATAAATTCTTGGTCCTTGCGCAATTCTTAGTCGATTGAGCCATGTCCGTCTGTCTGTCTGTCTGTGTAAAACACTCACGTCCAAAGGACACACGAAATCAACAAAGTTTACAAAAACCCGTTTATAGTTCTTAGCAGTTTGGTATTGAAAAGCAGCAAAATCAGTATAGTAGAACCAGAGTTATGGACCAAAATGTGAGACAACCTTCATAAAAAATTTGATATTTTTAAAAAATTTTTTTACAATTTTTTAAATATATTGCAGATATTGCCATGAAATTTTGTAGACGTTGTTTTTATAATAAAAGAAGAAAACTAAGTCTATGATTTCTTATAGCCTCCATACAAAAATCTTCCCGAAATATTGCTCAATTATACATAAATACCTATAAAATTGGAATATCAATTCAAAATTCAGCAGGAATAAGTTTCATGCAAAATGAAATCGTAAAATTAATTTTTTTTTTAGTTCGATCCATGTTTGACCATAGACGCCATATAAAGTCCACTTCCAAAATTCACTTAAATATGTAAAAAACTGGTATAAATAATGTTAAAATGTTAAAATTTGAATAAATAAATAATCCTTAGAGGTAAATAAATTGTTGTGCTAAATTTTAAAGTGGTCAGTCTATAATTCGTCATAGCTCCCATATAAGGACCACATGCGAAAAAGTCATTTATCTTTATACATATCTTATAAATATCGGTACCGCCTCAAAACTTTATATATATCATTGTAATATATACTAAAATCATTCCATTAAATTTTGTGAATTTCGGTCCATATTTGACCATATCCCCCATATAAAGCCATCTTCCGAAAATCACTTTAATTTCTTATAAATAACGGTATCGATACAAAATTGTACACGAATCATTTACATACATGACAAAATCAAACTGCTGGATTTTGAGATAATCGATCCATATTTGACTATATCTCCCATATAAGGTCCACTTCCGAAATCAACATTAATACTAATATATTTTTATGTTGTTATTATTACGTTCCATGATTTGCTATAGCTGCCATATAAGAACCATTTCCAAAAAACAAATAAACCCACAAAAATGTCTAATAAATATTGATATCGAACCAACTTTTATACAGATCAGTAATCATATTAGTATCAGTAATACGGCAATTATGCTACTGGATTTTGTAACTGTCAGTCAATAATTGGTACATAGAAACCACATTAGTGGATCCTGGATTTAGAAGCTATTAGTAAATAATTGGTCCACTTCTTATTGAGATCAAATTCAAACAAAAAAGCCTCACCTTATATCTTATCCTTTTTTATACTCTGTTTGTGAATATGGAAAAATGCTTTTTTAATTTTATAAATTGTTAAATTACACTCAAGATTTTTTATGAAAATCAGACAAACTCTGTAAATTACAGTAAGAATCGGTAATTACGTCAATTATAAATGGTCAAAATTAGATAAAATTTCAAAACATTTAAAATAAAATCACATTCGTGAATTACGACCAACAAGTAATATTGTCTTTCAAACAATATATAAAATACTAATAAAATTGGCAATAAAACTGAATAGAAAACACAGAATAAGGATACGCTAGTCCTGAAACCAGTGTAGTTTCTGTAGTTCCTATTACGTTTAGGTGCAAGGTATTAAAGATTCCATACAGCACTCTAACTTGTTTTGTGAGGTCTTGTAAAAAATAGTGCTTTATTAGATTGGGGGAAGCCTAGAAAGTTGATCAAAGGTTTTGTGGGCAACTAAAACTATAACGCAAATATCTTCCAAATAAATCAAGCTCCTGCAATTGTTCTCATTTATAGTCAACATTATGTTTAAAATAAAACATTGATTAGTTTGTATATGACATACAGGTCTGGTAAAGGATTAAGTAGACAAATATTCAGTGAGAAGATATCATGAAGTGATCATCGATAGATATTAGTTCATTATAGGGTATTGTTCTGGTCATGATGTTTTTCTTTTCTTCTAGACTTTGCTGCTTGCAGCTTTTCAGATATTCCTAACAACAACTGGGACACCTTAAGGCTGCAAAGACTGTGTGTGGTGCCTATAGAAAGTATGAACAAATTAATTTCATTTTTCCTTTTTTCTTTTATTTTCCCAGTCATAAAGTTTGTTTTTGATAATTTTTTACTCTTTTTAGTTTTATTTCTGGCAAACATAAAATTTACTTATGCTGTGTTAAAATTTTATACAAAAATAATAATTTTTAATGCAAAAACAAAAACCATAGACCGGAAAAAATCAAATAGAAATTTGTTTTAATATTTAAAAAAGAAGCCGGCTGGAAATTGAGTTAAAATGGAAAAGTTTAAGCAGATTTTTCACAGAGCAAATCAATTTAAAATACACTTCACCAAACTTTAAAACTTATCCAGTTTACAATCGATTCCGTAAAGATGCCTATAGCACGCCAGACAATAGCATATAGTTTTCTTTTACATGGAGTTTATTAAGAGCAACGCAACGTCAAGAACGCTTCAAGAAGGCCTAATCGAATTGGAAATCTTTTCCTTTCACATCAACGCCTTTCCTTCCATTAAAGGCCTGAGTTCTATTTATTTTAAGGTTCAAGAACGCGACATTCATTAGCCTTTAAAGTTAAAAATAAAAAAATCTCAACAAAATTATTTTCTTATTTCCTTTATTTTATAGCATTCTAGTAGCACTTCGTTGTTTCTTATATTTTAACAATAAACATGATTTCAATAACGCGACAAAATGCTAAAATCTACTTATCGGTATATAATTTTTATAAGCTATTTTTAACAACAATAGAATGATGTTTACAGTTGTCAAACTGAAATATTTGCATTTGTTTTTTTTTTTTTTTGTGCAACCTTTAGTATGACTTAGGCTTTTCATACAGAGCATAAATAACTTTAATTATTTTTTAGCAATCCTACTATACAACTGCTCTTTTAATCTGTGTGGCACAACTGTTTTTGTTTTAAAAGAACTTTGGAATAATTAAACAAAGATATTGATATTGTTATATGTTAGTTGTCGGTGTCACTTGCGAAAAAACTTCCTGTAGATTAATAGTAAACGGCCGATAAAGATCTGGGACGTTTCGCAGCTTGATAAGATCTTATACAGAATTTTTGTTGCAATTAACAATTTATTTATTTTATTACAAAGCAATAAACTAAAAGACTGTTGCCTTAGAGACAACATATGATAATTTTAATGGACAAGAACGCGACATTCATATATTTTAAAAGTTATAAAAATAAAGATATCTTAACAATTTGTGTTTCATATTTTTAATTGTCGATAGTACTTCGTTAACGAGATTTTGTCGTTTTAATTTCAGTAAGATTTAAGTAATAAACTTTAGATCAAGAATGCGACAAAAAATAGAACTAGTTTGTGAATGATTCTAGAACAAAAGCAAAACTCTGGGGCCTGAAACATAATTTGTTTAAAATGATTTGTTGAAAAAAAGTAGAATAATGCGGTGTAAGATCGCGACAAGAAATGCCTCTTTCTTTACAAAATCTAAGAATTAAAACATGTTTTTTAAAGCGTTTTCTTTAAAAAAAAATAAAATAATGAGGCTTAATATATATATAGTTAAAGTTTTATTATATGAACATTAGATTTTTTTTAATTTTTGTATAATTTAGCACGCGACATATTTGCCTGTCACTTTTTTAATAAGGTTTAGTTAATGTAACTTCAACAAAATCTTTTTATTTATTAGTTTGACATACTATTTACATTTAATTTATTTAAGCAATAAAGTACCTGTCTTTTACTTTTCTTTAGCCAAAATCGATAGGTCTATCCCTGTCATAAGTTCTTCTTAGCTGCCTGATCACAATAGTCTGTATAGCTTTGTGGACATCCTTTGATTATTCCCAAGTATCGCATTGTTGATTTCCTTACCTCTAGCGGCTTACGTTTTTCTAATTATTCAATTACGATAATAAACGCGACACACTTTGAAAAAAGTTTGGTAACTTGTGTAATTTAAGGGCACCAAATTTAGCTGATAATAAAAATTTTCAGCCACTTAATTAGAACAATCGCGGAGTATTAATTTCAAATGATGATTTATGTATAAGAATGCGACATTAAACAAGTACAAAAGCTGTGTTTGGCAACTTAACATTCCATTAATTTTATTTATTTTGGGGAAAGTTTTTTCTCGCTGAAATATGAATTCCCAAAATCAAAAAAAAAAATCTCTTTTAGGAAGATTTTTCAAAAATTATTAGGATTTCGATTTAAGTTTGTTTATTTAAAAAAAAAATATTTTTTACATTTTTCTTTTATTAATTACGACGTTGCTTAAAATTAAGAGTTTCTCCAGCTGGGATTTTTTCGATTTTAAGTGCAAATTCCTGTTTTATGACAGAAATCTAAATTTCTAACTTCAAATGATTAATCTCTTTTAAGGAGATTTTCAAACATATTTAGGAATTTCGATTTTATGATTGTTAGTTAAAAAAGAAAATATATTTTAATTTAAACTTTGTTTAACCCTCCGCTGGGTGAGAAGTTACCTGGGCACCTTTTGGGATCCATGGGATCGTCTAAAAAAGGTCACAGCCATCCGACCAATAGTTTGGTATCTATTGAGATTTAAAGATGTTTAGTACGGTGACGTATGAAAAAATCCGCTGGGACCTTGTACTGAATTTTCAAAAAATCATTAATAAATGCACTTTCTTTTGGCTTGTTTTATTGGTTGAACACATCACAAACGTGTTCTTTGAAGTTAAGTTGCTTTTTGGATTATTTTATTGTGCCTTTCTTAGAAAACAGAATAAACTTTCGGTGTCTTTTTGTAGTTTGAAAACATCACAAACGCGTTCTTGTAATTTTTGTTACTTTTGTTAAATAAAAAGTTGATTTACATTTATTAGTAAATAATAATAAGGCAAAACCAATTGGTTTCTTCATATAAAATTCGTTACAAATAAAAATACATCCATGTGGACTTTGTACTTCGTATACGGCCAACGGATGAGTCATTCGTTCCCAGCGGATGGTTAAAACCTTTGCTGTTTAAAATTTTGAATTTCCCCAGCTGCCATATTTGCCTGTTTTTAAACCTAACAATATTCCCACTGGTAACTGCTCGAAGTCTTTAGTTATATACATAAAAAATGTTTTTTGCTGATAAATGAGTTTTCCATTTTTTCTATTTATTTATCAATTTTTTTATGATTTCGCTTTTAAACGGTTGCTAGAATTATTGCTGCTGATTTTCTTGGCGTTAATAGTATTTTAAGAATAGCAAAGAAAGGACGGCTTTTATTTCATTTTCATTCATACGTTTCATATTTGTGATTATTTTTCTGCGATTTATTTACAGTGTTTTTCGGCCCCCTTCCCTTCAACTTTATAATTTTCATTTTCATTTTTGCATGAGTACTTAAATTTCAATTTATGTTCGTTGGTTCGTTTGTTTCCAATGTACAAATCTTGGAAAATAAGTATCAAGTTGATGTTACAGTTTCTTATCCTTGTCGACCATCTTGTTAATCTACTAGAATTACAATGGCGCTCAAATACTTGGGGAGTACAAAACTAAGTTTGTCTTTTATTGTGAAAATTATTTTATCTTTTTCGTTTGCAACATTTTTTTTATTTTTTGTCGTATTTCTTGATGTTGTTGATTTTTAAGTAGGGGTCGGTTTTCTATACAATCGCAGAAATGAATGAAAGAATGAGTGAATGACTGAATGAATGAATGTATTTTCAAGTTGAGTTGTTTTTTTTTTTTTTTTTGGTTGGCTCTTCATTTACAAGCAGTAAGTTCTTGTTGAAAGAAACATATTTTTTGTAATAGAAATTTTTGTGAACATTTTTTAACATTTAAGTACATATTTTATTACTGCTAAAAATTTCTTAACATTCTTTTGAAGAGTTGGTTAAACAATCAGCATACTGCTTTTCAAGAATATTAAAAGAATAATCGAAAGTAGTTAAAAGGACTTACGCAAGTTACCAGCCAAAAAAAAAAATTTATTAATATATTAACCCATTACTAGTTTGAAACACTAGAAGACTCCTAAAACTATATCCTCAGTCTGTGTTCACTTATTAAAAATCGATTTAAAAAAAAATAAAAAATCTTGAATGCTTCATAACTCTGTAAATAAGCGTTTAAATGAGAAAAGGGCCTGAATCTGTTAAAAACTAAAAACAAATGTTAAATCCTTCATAACAATTAGAATTATTATTAGAATTCTTAGCCAAAACAACTGCCTTTAATTCTCATTAGTCTTTGCCATTATTTATGTATGTTCACACTCCTCCTCTATTAATTTGAAATTTAGTGTCTCCAATTAGAAAACACTTAAAAAGCAAAACAATTATATAATTGTGCTGTACTCAACTCAATCCCCCCAGGATCAATCGACCACAACATGTTCTACACACACACACACACACACAAATACTGTACTACAGAGTATTTATCCTTAAAGCACGTCTGTGTAATTTAGTAACTTTAACTTCATAATTCAATAAAACAATAAAAAAAAAACAAACAAACAAAAACCCAACCAAAATGCCAAATTTATACCAACTCTCTCTCTTTTTTTCCCTCTGTATATGCTTGCACACACATTTAAAAAGGACAATACCAGAACACTGTGTAAGTTTGAGTCCTTCCTTCTACTCACACTCGTACAAGCAGCAAATCCTTACAAATTATGACACAATCAAATTACGTGTAGAATTGTGTAAGAAAGACAAAAAAAAATGAATAAAATAACGTGTATAGATAAAAAAAAAATATATTTTATTAACTGACTATATTACAGTTCACATGTGTATATTTTTGTAAGTTTGTATGTTTATTAAATCTTTCTGTGTGTGTTTTTCTATGCTAAGCTTTTTCTAAGCTTAATGCTTTAAGGATTTAAAGGAAACTTTAAGTATGGTAAAGGAAAGAAATCATATTTTTCTTGATTCTAGCAAGCTGACTCGTTACACAAAATTGGTCACAATCCATATGCCAAACACGAAATCATCATTTAAACTTTACTACAGACACACCTACACGTGCTACATACATATATAGGGTGATTCATTTTTTTTAATATGATTAACAAACACAAACTGCGAAGCGAATTACAATTGCCCGGTAATTCGCGAATTACGTCTCTTTTAAGTTCCAGCGACTAGTTGACAGCTTCGAAAATACCTGCTCACCAAAATTATTTTCCACAGAAAACCATACTTTACTTAAAACGTTTCTCACAGAACTCTTAGGTTTGTAACAATGAATTGTTAAACACTTCTGAATTAAAAAATAAAAAAAAATCAAATGAAAAAATGCCTAAATGGATCACACTATACATTTTTATATAACACACTTGCATAGCAGAATATTTAAGCCTTTGATATACGAATTATATTCGCACACTCAACATTCTTAACATTAGTTTGCTAAGCGAAAATTTATGTGAGTCCTGGAGATCATAAATATTTACACTTAGAAAAATATTACAGTTTAGTAGAGACAAATAAATAAATATATTTAAATGCTACATTTTTCCTCTGTTTCTATGGAAGTTAAGTTAAAGAAATCATTTTATAATTTCTTGGAAAAATAAACTGAATTCCATGAGAAATTATTGTTTTCAAGAAACAGGCAGCAATTTGTTTTTCTGTGTAAAAGTGGATTCACCCATTCGTTCCGATCAAAATATTTGTTCGTGCAAAGTTTTTTTCATATGAAGTTTGACTCCTCTTTTTTTCAGAGAGAGAAAATATTCATATGAAAAAAATTTTATCCGAATGAATCCAGTCACAGAAAAAAAAATCATGTTTTTTTCAATTAAACCTTTAATTGATTTTAAAATAATTTTCAATTAAAATTTAAATTGATTCAATTACTTTACAATTACACATTTTTTTTAATTGATACTATCATTTTGTTTACAGGTCCGATTTCAATTAAATTTTTAATTGATTCCACAAATATTTTAATTGAAACGCATTTTTATTTTTTTCTGTGAGTGTCAGAGAACTTTATATTTTAATTATTCCTTTAAAAGTCAGTTTTTTAATAAAAGAGGAATTTATCAGCAGAATGACACTTTAAATTTCAGCTTGACAAAATTACTTTCCTGTTTATTATATTTATTGATATTCCGAATTATATTTATTGATGCGTTTTTGATGCGATGTTTATTGCTAATATATTGGAAACAATCAAAACAATGCTATCGAGTAATGGAAAAAAAATTAAGTGTCACGTTCTTGACCGTGAAAATCCGTCCTAAGAATGTTTAAGAAAAATAATGAAATAAATTGACTGCATATAATAATCCAACTATGTAATTTATTTTTGATTTTCAAAATGTATTTAGAAATTATCAGTTTTGAATTTCAAAATAAACGCATTAATTTGTCAGTGAAGAATAAGTTTATGAAATAAAAATCCATTTTCCATTTAAAAGTCAGTTTTTTATTAAAGTTTTTATTGAAAGTGGAATTTATCAGTAGAAAGCCACTTTAAATTTCAGCTTGACAAAATTATGTTTCAGTTCTCAAATTTTAAAATTTATTTCTAGATGTAGTCGAAAACGAATTATATTTTTTGTCGCGTTTTTGATACAATGTTTATTGCTAATATATTGGAAATTGTAGTTTTACGGAAATGCTATCGAGTAAAGAAAAAAAATTAAAAAAAAATTAACTTTACTTTATTTTCAATTCAAATTCATAAGAATGTCGCGTTCTTGACTCTGAAAATCCGTTCTGTGTAGCTAAGAAATGTTTAAGGCAAATAAAAAAATAACGTTACTGCATATAAAAATCAAACTAAGTAATTTGTTTTTGATTTTCAAAATGTGTCACGTTCGCTATTATATCAGCTAAGTATGCTGTTAGAGTTATAGACTGACAGTCTAATTCATAAAAACTTATCAAAGGTTTATAACAGGCTTATAAAGCAAATATCCATACAAAATTTGCTTTATCAGCCTGTTATAAACCTTTGATAAGTTTTATTAATAAGGGGGTGAGTATTTAAAGAGTATCAGTATTGAATTTAAAAATAAATGCATTAATTTGTCAGTGAAAAGTAAAAATCTATTTGTTCAAAAATCAGTTGTTTCTTGAAAAATCAGTATAAAATCAGATAAAAAAAACTGCTTACAATGGAAAGCTAGTTTTTATTGAAGCATTAGTTTTTCATTAAAAAGAGAATGAAAATAAATAGAAACTAAGGCATAATATTGTATGACAATCGCCATATAAATGGTAATTTGGTGGTGGGTATATAAGATACGGCACAGCCGAATAAAACACTCTTACTTGTTGAGTTATACAACCAGTATACGGATATCTTCTCTTATTGTCCCACATTGTGCTATTCTCAAAGGAAGGATAAAATGGAAATTAATTAGTATTTAATTAATATCTTGCTTAAATAACACTCGTATATACCTAAAGTATATTAATCAAGAAAAATCTCATATAGTTACCAAGGTTTTTCTTCACTTTCCCATTATTTTTAGTACTTATTTTATAATAAATATATACTCAGAAATCCTTACACATTACCCAATAAAATATTGCACTTGTTTACTTTAGTTCTTGTTTTAAAATGATCTCATTTACTCTAACAACAACAGCTGCATATATGTAGGTACTCGTAGGTAAAGAACAAAAAAGAAACACACCACAAATTAAAATTTTGCCAAAATATCTAATTTTTACCCCAATTTTAAATTTTAATTTTTGTGCATTTGTAGTTGTATGCTAGAGATTTTATATTTATAGCAGCATATAAAGCAACTAGAGAAGTACAAATGCATGAATGAATATGCGTGATTATAGGTATATGTATAAGTGTGTGTGTGTGTGTGTATGTGTTTGCTTTAAAATCTTATGTTCGCAAGTATATATTTCTCTACTTAAGTTTAGTTTAGCTTGACTTTTTCACTCCATGAGTAGTTTTATGTTGTTACGTGTTTTGGTTTCAGTGGTTTAAGTTTTGTAGTTTACAACACATACCGGAATAATAATAACACACAAACACTTTTAAACATACATACACTTACATACTGACATATACAAATAGATGTATGTATACACTTACCAAAATACTTCAAATATTAAGCTTACATACATACATTTACACTTAAGAATGTTCATATGCATACATATTTTGTTATGCAATATAGCAAAAAAACATACAACTGCAATTGTAGTTGTAGTTGTGCAAGTGTGTAAATATATAAAATGTATAAACACGTATTGTAAGTGTGTGTAAGTACAGTCACTCACATACTCAATCTTTTTGTTATTTTGTTGTAATATTCACAGGTATACCGAGTTCGTGTTCCTCTTTGCAAATGTTTCCGACTTGGGTGGACTAGATAAGTATTCTTAGCAGGTCCGTAGGATAGTAACGGAGAACAATTTCAGTAGGTAGGTTTTAAAGATTTTGTCAATGACTCATTTTCTAATGTACCTTAATCTTTGAATGCCAAGATCATTTTAATCAAAATAACTGCAGGTAATAATCATGATAGCGAACGCGACAAAATAAATGTTTTAAATTATTCCAACATGCATATTTAGATATATAAAACGAGCACAGAAGAAATGAAAAAACTGAGGTAAAGCTGATAAGAAGACTCCATGAAATGTTAAAAAATATATACCAATACATACTGAAAGAGAAAAGAAAAAATATCATCTAAGACAGAACAAATCCTTATTACAACCGTAAAGCAAGATATTTCGCGTGTTAAATCATACTAAATGTTGTAAAAATGCAACCATTTCAATATAAACAAAATGTCATTTTAGTTTAAAAGAAATTAACTTTGCAAAATTATGTTGCAATTCGTAGATTTCAAAATTTGTCTAAATGTAGTCGAAAACAAATTTTAATTTTTGTTGTATTTTTAATCCCATGTTTATTACATATTGTAAAATATTGGAGAAATCATCCACAAATCCTGTTTTTAATAATAAACACAATCGAGTAATGGAAAATAAAAAAAATTAAATTACTTTATTTCCACTTCAAATTCATACCAATGTCGTGTTTTTGAAATAATTAAATTTAATTTTATTGAAACTATTTATAAAAAGTATATAGAACTAATTACTATATTTACAAAAATTAAAATATTGCAACAAAAAGTCAAATTTTTACACTTTATAAACGGTGCAATGAAAACAATTTAGAACAATATTATAACACTTGATCCATCTGCATGCTTTTACAGAGTTGGAATAAATTTTTCCAAAATAGTCTGTGAAAATGTGAAATCAAAAATAAGCAAATCACAAAAAAACGTCTATCTGTTGAAGTACAGCCGTATATAACACTATAATTTACTGTAGATGCAGTCGAAAACGGTTATATTTTATGTCGCATTTTTGATCATATGTTTATTGCAAATATATTGAAAAAAAGGGCAAATTACAGTTATATTAAAACAATCACACGATGTGGAATCTTCAAATGCATGCGAATGTCAATTAACATTGCCAAATGTAATAAAGAAAATATTTTATATTCCTTATAGTTCTTCTTTGTTTAAGATAATAAAGCATTACTCACATAAAATACGTTGTATAAGTGTTTTAATATTTATGTAACAAACAAAAACGATTGAATATGTTTAAGCAATAAATTGATATTGATTTAATAATAAATGAAATCACTGAAAAGAAAAAATAAAGTATTTTATTTAAGCTTCTGTAGTTTGACCGGATTTTATATGAACAATGATTTATATTGCTACAAATAACTTTTGACAATGACAAATTTAACCCTCTTACTTGTTCCATATGCAGTCAAAAAAAAAAGTTCTAGTTTTGTCGCAGTCTTAATCATATGTTTATTACTAATATTTTGGAATAAAACAAAACGACCGATTTTACATTCTGCATTAAAGACAGTTCTACTAAAATGCTAACATAAAATGAAAACCAGAAAAACAAAGTTTAAAATTGGCGTACAAATGTCACGTTCTTGAACGTGAAAATACCCATAAGTAACAAATAAATTTTAAATTTTTTTTATAATTATTTAATACAGTCAAGTAAGAGCTTGCAAAACAACTTACTTCTAAGCATTATTTTATGTTAATCTGTCCTATTATGTTATAGTTTTTTAAAAATTCGTTGTTTATCTACAATTTATTTTTCTGCTTCCCTCCATTACCAACATTTCCTTTAACATGCATCATCAAGTATAATGGCAAAAGAGTTGTGTGAGTTGTGAATGGATCAGTCCGCTGCCATGTATAGAATAAAAATGAATTTTAACTTAAAACTAAATACATACAAACACATACACACTAGCTATATTACTTTACCTGAGTACATGTGTAAGTGTTAGTATTAGTAGCTGGAGTGCTGCTAGTAATATGTGCCTTTAAGTTAAAGTTATCTTACTTTTGTTTGCCAATAATTTATGAAATTTTAAAGCGTGAACATTCCTAAAGGTGTTGCTAAAATTAAATACTGTTTGAAAAATATGCTTTATTTCTTTGTGTAAGTTTTATTAGGAATCGCTTGTACTTAAATAAATGCATAACAAGTGAAACTAAGTTACAGGGGTAGGGAGTTAGCTTAATATAGTAAAGTCCTAATCTTAATGTGCCAAAAACTGTTACATACTCCTAGGGTTATAATTATTCGATTTAGATAAATTGGTGGTAAATATTTACTAAACTTTAAAATCTCAGTCAAAAACAAAGATAGAGGCTACATTCTATACCTACAAAAGCTTGCCAAAGATCTCCAACCATCTGAAATTTATCAAACGGCTTTGTGATGTAAATATTAAATTTACTTTTTCACAAGAAATTTTGAGTTTTATAAAATTATTTGCTGGGAAATAATGCATAATAAATATATAAAGCAAAACCAAACACTATAGCAAATAGGTCTCTAAAAGCATTATTAATCACCCTTACTTATAACGGCTAGTGTATGTTTAGGTTTATGGTTGCAACTGTGCGCATTTCTCTACTGGTTAAGCAGCACCATAGTTAGTTCAGTTTAAATAAACTAACAACATGTGAGATTATAGTGGAAGGTTAACTAAACCCAGCAAATTAACTAGCAGAGTTCTCAACTCATTCTAAGGTACGGTCACATTTGGCAAATATTTATTCAAAAAAGCGTAACCACTTATTTTAGCACAAATTTGTTTGACGTTTTTTACTCTTACAAGAGTTTTTCAAGACCAAACGGCATCAAATAAATTAAAATTAAATATTTGTTGTGCTTTGACCTAAATAAGAAAATTATTTTTAAAAAAATAAACGAATTCAAACATATATTATGTAGTGGTTATGTCTTTTTCAGCATATAACGTGGCCATAACTTAAATTAAACTTCAAAAGACCAGTTTAGAGACATGTGAAATTCAAATGACCATTTAAATTAGAAGTATTTTTGATACATATTAGATAATAAAAGCTGTCCAAATAATCAATATAAAGTGTAGGCAACAAACTGATGTAGGGTTAATACAAATGAAGCATTACATGAGGGAACAAATCATAATTAACACCCTAATACCTTTTAGTCCAACGAAATTTTCTTTTAGTTTAGCATGCATTTTTAAAATTTCGTATAATGTTTGTTTCAGGGAGTTTAAAGTAAAAGATACCATTAAAATTTATTATCCTTTTAAAAGTGCCAAAGTATTTTGTCCAAGGTTTTCATCACACATCTACTAACTATTAGAATTTACGATAATTTACTTAAGTTTTATAAAATCAAATATTAAAAAGTACCAACTTTGTCCTCTTCTATTTGTAACTCATAATAAAAAATTCACGTGTCTAGAGAAATTGTTGTCAAAAACAAAAATCAATTTATATGAAAAGTTTAATTTTTTTGCCTTAAGTCTTCAAATATCCAAAAAGTATCAAATCCTATTAAAATTATAAAAGTACCAAAAAGCATTTAAAATATTGAAATTAATATGAAATATTATGAATTTTTGATTAAATAGGAATTTATTATCAATGCTATTTTGCATTTTCTAAAGAAATATTCATTCAGAATATACAGAGTTAATAAAATCATATTTCTTAAGTAATTTCACCCTATAAACATTCGAATGTACACCAATAACTCGCTTTGCGTCGTTTCGTTTGGCGTTTTTTTTATTTTCGAAGTTGCCTCGCTGCTTAAATAGTACTAACTTTCACTATGCGTCGTTAGATTTTCGAGGTTGCGTTGTTCTGAGATCAAGTCAGTTATATATATATATATATATATTTTTTTTTTTTTGAAAATTTTGCAAAATCTGCAACATCATTAGATGTTAAAACAATGACCTGTACAAGAAGTGTTTTGATAATCGAAATGGAGTCCTGGCTTCCTATTTAGATTGAAAATCAACTGGCGCATAGAATATCAATAGGTAAAATGGTATTTCAGATAAAAGCAAAACGCTTATTTGCAACGATAATGCTAGTGGTAGTAATACAGACAATTGCTACAAAAAAATTTATTTTACGGTGGAAAAAAATGCTGTTCAGCAAACAATGGACCAATTTTTTGTGAGAGAAAGTCGACGAATTAGAATTCGCGTCGTTTAAATTTTCGTCGTGTTTTTTTTTTTGTGAGGAATTGGTGTATAATATATTTCCATTTTATCTTAGTTGTTGTTTTAAAAACAAAAAATTTTTTACCATTTATGTAATGTATCGGTCGGCCATAGTTGATTGAGAGAACAGAGAAGGACAATTACAAAGGCACGATAGAAGGACAATGACAGCTTAGCCAATGGACAGTTTAGTTTAAGAATTTAGTCGTAAATTAAAAGAGTATTAAAGAATAAATTTGTAAGTGACAAGAAGACACTAGTTTTTAAGTAATATATTAAATATGTATGTCATTTTAATACAAGGCCATTGTAATGTTAAAGTTGTATATGTTTTAAATGGAGTGTCAACCAGCATTGCAATTAAAATAAATAGTGTCTAAATCAGGAATAAACTAACATTGATTTGATTAGATCCTACAATTTTTTGTTCACAGGCCAAACAAAGCATTAAATATTTAATTTTCATGTGCTAATGTCACGTTCTTGAACCTGAATCAAAATAGAATTAAGTAGCTTTAAATAAGAAATTACTGCAATCACTAATAATACTAAACACTTAAATTTGTTTATAAAATGTGCCTCGTTCGCTATTAGGAAAAAAACAATGCAGTGTTTGAGAAAAGTTTGAAGAAATATTGCAATAAAGCAGCTAAAAAGCTAGCAAAATATCTAAAACCATATTGATAAATATCGTATTAAAATATAATTAAAGTAATTAAAAAATATATTAAAAATAATGAATTTAAGCTATATAACTTTAAAAAAAAACATTTATAATAGCAGTGAAGACTTTTGAATATACTCGTATATTACCACTGAGTTTAGTTAAAGTTAATAATAATGCTCTTTATAAAAATTATAGCGAACCAATAAAGACGCAGCTTTTGTTGAAATTTATTTAACTATTTCTTTATAAAAAGTATATGGCAACGAAACGATTGTTTAAATTTATTAAACTCTTCCTTATTAGAAACGTTTCACGTGTTAAATCGTACTTTAGGGAGAGTTTATATTATAAATTTTAAATTAAAGAAAAATTCGCATTTTTTATGGATTTGTATTTGTATGTCGCGTTCTTGATTCCATGGTTATTGACAATGTATTGAAAACAACAATATGACAGAACGACATTTAGCATTTAAATCGTACTATAGGCTGTAAAAAACGAAGGCAAATATTCGAACATGACAGATATCAACAAGAGTTCATATTATTCATTGATAATTAAAGAGAAATCCGCATTTTTCATTGATTTGTATTTTTTTTGTCGAATATTGACAATGTATTGAAAGCAACAATATAACAGAACTACATTTAGCATAGTATTGAAAATGGAAATATTAATTTAATTTTTTCACTTCAAATGTCACGTTCTTGATCATAAAAATACTTAGATTATGTAGTGTAGTTTCCATAAATCATATGACAGCTACATATTTTAAGCTCAAAAAATCTATTTTATATTAAAAAAAAAAAAGCATACAGCAAAGCTATTGCCTCTAACAGTCTTCTGTTAAATATGAAAATACAATATTAATGGACTCCAAAATGTGAAATGGGTACTGCAAGCAACTAAAAATCAAGTTTAGTTAATCGTTCTTTCAACTTAATCTAATACCTACATTAAAAACTGTCCCCCAACCATGTTATAACTATGAAAGTGCATTCTTTTAGCAACTTCTTCAATTTCTATAAAACCTTAACACCACAAACAAAAAACACAGAAAAAAAAATCCCTCAATTTGTAAATACACACAGTCAACATCCGATGCCAGCAACATCAGCAACCTGCCACCAATACAAAGCCACGCATTCTGTCATGCAGCAACATAGTTAGTGGTGGTAGCAAAATATGCTATTGCTTAATAAATAAAATAAAAACGAGCAAATAACTAAATAGTAAAAAAAAACTAGAAGAATTACCAGTATGAACACTTAAGACATAAAATAAATAGAATTTTATTTTATAGCGTTTCCTATTTAACATTATGACACTGGCTTAAATTGTTGTAGTAGAAGTTCTGGGTACGTAGCTAAAGTGCGTATCTGAGACAGAGTGTTTATAGTTAGTAGTTAATAATTATTTAACTAGTACATTTGCTGCAAAATAAGGATGTTAAAGGCTGGTTGGGCTGTAAAAACCTTAAAACATACAAATTGGTTTTTTAGAGTTTAAAAAGCCATGAAGTTGTCACAGCAACAATAAGATCAGTAAAGAAAAAAAGAACAATTAAATGATTTTAAAGCTAGGAAGACTTTGGCTTTTGAAATTCATAAATTTTTTCAAAAAAAAAAAATTTTTAATTCGAGATGGATATTTTGGAAATTTTTTAAATTGTTTTAGGAATTTATGTAAGTAAACTGAGAAATTTTAACAAAAATCTCTTAATTTTGCAATGTTTAATTGGGAAATTTATAAAAATAAAAATACTACATAATTTTAAAAGATTTTTTTTAATAATTCCATAATTTTTGGAATAAATACTTTTAAGCTTCTGTTTTATTATATCCTCAAGATTCCTTTTCATAAGCAATTATTTACTTAAATACTTTGCCTATTGTCATTGCTATTCAACATATGTACGAATGCCATTGAAATTGAACTTTGATTATTGACTTTTATTAGAGTGTTTTATAGACGTAACAGTGCTTAGAGACTGCATCTGTTGGCTTTAGCTTTTGTTTTTTTATACAATGTCATCTTCAGAATTTTATAATAAGGGCAGACACATACATATGTACATACATATCCATGACAAATAATTATATGTACAAATATATATTTTCTTTCTTTCATAAGTCCCAATTTACACGAAGCTATTATTATTGAAAAGATTGATACAGTTTTTTATTTGAAATTTCTTCGCTCGTATTTTTATTTGAGAATCTAAATACTACATAACAATAGTACACATACAATGTAATAAAAATAAGAGAGTAACACGGATTGCTAGTACAATCAAGTGTGTACTCGTGTTATCTTCCCCTCATCCCGAAGTCTAAAAGGTAATCAGCTTAACTTAAAGAATTGCTTCGTGTAAATTGGGACTAAGTAATGGGATAAAAAAACCGGTAGACTTGAATTCGCTTAAAGAAACTTACAAATTAACTAGAAACATTTAAGCCGATAATCTTTGTTAATATTTGTGCTATTTAAACATATTTATGTGTATGTATTTATTTAAGGGGATTTTTTCCAATGAGAAAAATTAAATGTGGCTGGTCCAAATGATTTCTGCAGCTTTTGGAGTGACCTACGCAAGAAACCACAATATTTTACAAAAAGAAATTTCGGAGGCAACCCTTTGATGGGGAGTTTTTGGAGCTATCTGAGAAAATAATATGTTTGATTTGGCGTTTCCGAACAACAAAACAAATTCATCACATACACAAAATTAATTAATGAAAAATTAGTGCAATTTTTAGAAAATATTAATGAAAATATGAATTCCTAATTTCAAACTAAAAATCTCTTTTATGGGGATTTTTCAAAAAAAATTTGGTAATTCAGTTTGTTTATTAGTTTATCAGCATTATTAAAATTTTGTTGGTTAAAATTTACAGTGTCCCCGTTGGGATTTTATTCTTTTTCAAGGGGAATTCAAAATTTTCTTTATTTTAATGAAGTATTTGTTTCAAAATTATTTTTTTTTTTTGCAAATACATAAATTCCAAAATTCAAACTAAAAATCTCTTTTAAGGGGATTTTTCAAAAATATTTGGGAACTCAGAAATAACTATTTTTTACTAACTTTTGATACTACACCTTTTTTAAAATGATGTTGGTAAAAAATTTTAGTTTCCCCAGTTGGGATTTTTACTTTTTTAGTGGGAATTAAATGTTGTATTAAATATATTTTTGCTCTTAAATTGTTTATTTCTTGTAAAAATATGAATTCCTAATTTCAAACAAAAAATCTCTTTTATGGGGATTTGCCAAAAATATTTGGGAATTTAGATTTTAATTTTATTTATTTAATAAATAATTGTTTTTTTTATACTACAGATTTATTAAAATGATGTTGGTTAAAATTTCATGTTTCCCTAGTTGCGATTTTTTAAGGGGAATTGATATTTAAATTTTCATTATTTTAACCCATTATTTATTTCAAAATTTTTTTTCCTGCAATTATATAAATTCCAAATTCAAAATCAAAATCTCTTTTAAGGAGATTTTTCAAAAAAAAAAAATAAGAATTGAGAGTATAAGCATGATACTTAAAGAAAAGAAAAAAACTGTTTACATTACATCAATATTAAAAATTAAATTTCTTCTGTTCTTGCGAAAATGGGAATTCCTTAATTCAAACAAAAAATCTCTTCCAAGGAGATTTTACAAAAACATTTAGGAATTTAGTTTTTAAGTTCGTTAATGAAAGCTTATAATATTTGATTTTCCAATTTAAGCAATTTATAAAGAAATAAACAATTTTACTTGTTCACAAATGTTTAAGTTTTAAAAGCTTATTTAAAGATTCCTTAAAAAGTTTTTGCCGACAAGTTTTTCATATTTTTCTACCATATATTTAATTTTTTTCATTTGAACTTTTTGTTTAACTAAACAATTTTTTAATGAAAACTTGAAGGTATTTATAGCACACGTAAAGACAGACTTATAAATAAATAAATGAGTGAATGTGTAAATTTCTATTCTAACTTACCTTCAAGGAAGCTGTAGCTAGCTATACAGGTTGGCAGGTAAGTTGGTTGGTTGTTTGGTTGGTATGTTCAAGTACACAAATATTTTCTATTGTTTTCAAATGAAGTATTTGCTTGTTTGATTTTAATAAGGTATCTGTTGTTGCTGCTGCTTGTGTTTTTATTTCCCCCTTTTCTTACTGCCGTCATGTTGTATATACTCATAGTATATGTACATTTTTGTTTAATTTTTATCCTGACTGTATTACTGTAGCTGGAGCTGTGTTGCTGTTGCTGTTGGTGGTTTTCACGTTTCATTATTTTCAGGAATTGTTTGTCGACATACAACTTCCTCATATCATCATCATCATCCTCCGCTTACCCGACCGGCACAAGTTGCTCTTATTTTAACAGTGTAAAAGCGCTGACTGAAAAAGAAATTCGAAAACAATAAGAATATGAATAAAAAAAAAAACGACTCGAAATGAAGACTTTTATTTGAGGGTCCGCTGAAGCTCTTAAGAATTAATGAAAAATCTTTTGTTTTTCTGCTTTATTACTTCATATAAATAAGAATGATTATAAAGATGATGAATTTCTTAGAGAGAGTAAAACAATAGCTTTGAGGAAAAAAATCATATTTAAATAAGAAAAAAAAACAAAGAAAACATTTTTTGCTGCTAAGAAACAAAATCATTTACTAAAGCAAATAAATGTAAAAATAAATATTTATTAAAGAATATTGGTTGATTTTTTGAGTTTAAGTTTAACACGCAAATAAAATAATAACAATTTGTAGAATTGCCAAATATGTTAAGCAGCCTTATAAAAGCTACACTTACGATGACGAACGGGACATACTATGAATATGAAAATTATATACAATGATTATTATTATATGCTGTAACTTTTATTTTATTTAAAGCCACTAAATGTGAGATTTAAATAAACATTTTCAGAAGGATCCAGGAGTTCTATAACAACTAATAATTTATTTACAATAACATTACATTATAAAAAAAATCAAATGACACATTTACTGTTAATAAAGTTCTTTTAATTGGTGTAATAATTTGTGTCAACTACTTTGATTAGCTACTTCTTGGTTTAGCTATTTTATCTAACAATCTTACTTTCTGTTGGTTACTTCTTTATTCTCTTATTTAAAAACAGTTTTAAATCTGTGTTAAATACATACATACACATATAAAATACAACCAAAAAAAAAAAAACAAACCACATCACCAGGAAATCCATATGATTTCACACTGTCTAGACTAGTTTTCAAACATTATATTTTTATATATTAATTCACACACACATTTAAACATACAATCACATTTAACATTTAAAGGATACATTCACATGCATATTGAAGTGTTTGTACATATGGATGTGTGCATCTGTGTATTATAAAGTTTTTCTACAGATGCGTAGACAAAGGAAATGGAAAGAAAACAAAGGATTGTAATTTAAGCTATCGTTACGTTTACATGTTTTCATATTGTATTGCAACAATTATTATCAGAAATCAATTCAATGATTGCTAAGCAACGATTTATTTGTAACTTGTTTGAAGATTTTAGTAGTTCAACATGAAAACAAATTCAAAATGTATTGAAAAAGACACAAGTGATTTTCGAAGTACAGATGCATTTGCAGCGTGTTGCACTTGTTTACTCGACTGAGACTATATAAAGCTAAACTAAAACTATACAAACCCTTACGATGAAATCTAAACTAAGATTAAAGCTAAACAGGGATTATATAAAGTCCTAGGATTAAAGCTAATGTAAGGCTCTAATTAAAGCTAAGCTGAGACTCTGATTGACGCTAAACTGTCACTCTAATTAAAGTTAAACTGAGACTATAATCGAAGTTACAATCAAAGCTAAACTAAGATTATATGAAGACCTACAATTAAAGCTACACTGGAACTATGATTGAAGCTACGACTAAAAGTAAACTAAGATTATATAAAGACTTACGAATTAAGCTAAAATGGGACTATATAAAACCCTACGTTTAAAGCTAAACTAAAACTATATAAAAATCTACGATTAAAACTATAAAGTCCTACGATTAAAGCTAAACTAAGGCTCTGAAATATGATTGAAGCTACGATTAAAGCTAAACAGGGATTATATAAAGACCTACAATTAAAGGTAAACTGGCGCTATAAAAAGCAATACGAAAGAAGTTAAATGGGAGTAGTAAAACTAAACTGTGGAAGATTGTGTCACGTTCTTGTCATACAGTCTGTGAATAACCACATATGCATTGTAGAAGCCAATTTAAACAAATGATGGGTATTTGTAGCGTTCTAGATCAGATGTTTATTGCTACAATACAGAACGAAGAAACCTATCTTTTGCACTAAACACAAAGCTACTAAACTGCAGTCGAAAAATGGGAATACAAAAATTATTTGTTAAGATTTCTTAAATTTTTTTTCACTTCAACTGTGTATGCATGTCGCGTTCTGGCCGTAGTAGATATGTGTTTAAATTTGCAAAAAAAGACACATGCAAATTATTCAGCATGACAATTAATTTAATTTGCTGATTTTCACATTTTTTCTAGATAAAAAAAAACGAGTTAGATTTTTGTAGCGTTCTGGGTCTCCTGTTTATTGTTAATATATATTGGAAACTACAAAACATTAAAACCTAGCTTTTGCACTACAAATTGTGCTAATTAAGTACTAGCAAAAAATGGATTTCTTTTATTTACTTTTCATTCAAAGACGTACGAATTTCGAGTTCTATATCAAGGAAATCGCCGGATTTAACTGCCTGCATACTAGTAGTTCAGAATTCCGTTATTTTAAATTATCAGGCATGTAATGGAAATCGAAAACGAAAACGAATGAGTTAAATTTTTTCGTAATATTTATGTATTGAAAAACTTTTATCACATAAAATATAAAGATTTTGGGCTACTAAAGAGAATCTTAAAACAAAAATTTAAAAAATTAAAATGTATTTCCAAAACTGATTCGTTTTCGATTTCCATCACATGGCTGTATGTTACGAATTCATGATGTTCGGATACATGATTTCTTATAATTTAATAGACGGACGAATGGACGGATAACATAATTCTCTAACTATAAACATCGATAAGGGTCGCAAATTAAATTTTTTGTAAAGAAAAATAGAATTATACCACCAAAAGCCGCTCTTAAAAACAATCATGACAACCCTTAAAAATCAATTTAAGCGACGCTTTAAATACTTTTATATGATTTTACTATAAGTGACTGAAATCCTTTCCATATTTATCAACAATGCGGTCAATTTGAATTGCATATACAGTTTTTGGTCAGTTATTTTTGTATGAGGATTATATAGTTGAATTTTTTTAAATTTTTTTTTATTTCAACTTAAAATCCATTTCCGTCCGTTTTTATAACAAAAACTCACACACACACACTTACCGATAAAGGATGTTGTATAGAGGCCTTCTAGAAGGCCTTATTTTGCAGTTACAAGGACTTCCAGCCGTATGGCCAAATAGTTTAAATTTTACATGGCGTGTCATTGTTAGTCTAGGCCTTGCCTACTCGCTACTGGTTAGATGCTTGCTAGAAGGCCTACTTAAGAAGAAAAATTGGAAGGTCTATCAACTCATTCATGGCGTAATTAAAGGTAGGCTAATTAATAATTGCATTGGGGAAAAAAGGGTTTTAAAATAAAAAAAGGGTTTTAAATTAATTTTAAATTAATTAAAAAAATCACATGTAGTACTGCTTTACTCTTATTTTACACCACAAACTTTCATAAAAGACTAAATTTATAGACACTCTCTTCATTCATTTTTATTACTCGTATAACAAAGTGAGCAAAATAATGTTTGCTGTTGTGGTGACGATATACAGGAATAATTGCAAAGTCATTAGTGTTTTCTATTAAAATCATGAATTGTTGACATTCTTTGAAAAAGCAATTTTGAATGTGTATGAAACGCCTTCTGGAACGCCTTCTGTGTAATGAGTATCGAATGTTTTTGAAGGTTTAAACATGTCTTCTGTAAGGCCTGCAAATGGAAGCACTTGCAATTGTTCCCGCGCACAAACACAAATAAACAATCAACCAACACATTGATAAATTGTCAGCTGTCGGCACAAAATGTTGTTGCATTTAAAATATATAAATAAATAATATTTAAGGTTTTAAATCTAGAGAAAAAAATACATACAGTTTATATAAATAAAAGGAAAATGTTTTAAATATATGTGAAAATATAGAAGGCTTGGCTTAAGGGCTTGGTAGAAAATTTTCGGGATATTAGGACTAAGACAAATTTTCTAACACAACAACTAGAAAAATAGAAAACACCTTATTCTACTTTAGTTAAAAAAGAATCCCTTTCAACAATTTGCAGACTTTTAAAAATGTTTTTTGATGAGTTTTATTTTTAGTCGCGTTCTTGATCTATATTTATTGGAATAATGGAAATAATAAAATGCTAAAACCTAGCTTTTGCTCTAAACATAGTGCTAAACAATTTCGAGAAATGGAATCAAGAAAATAAATTCTTAAAGTTTTTCTCGCGTTCTAGACAAATAAATCATAACCATTCTCTTTTTACTGATAACCACTTTTGTGAGACCTTACAATCAATGAGTTTTTAAAGTCGTTACATGTAATGCCAAAATAATGACTTCTCAAGCGCTTATAGTGAGGGAGTTATTTTAGCTGATGACAGCTTCATGCTAAAATAATGAGTTTAAATGAGTTTATTGAGCAAGTAGAAAACTCTCATAATATTAACAACATTTTGCTGGAATAATTTATTGAATTCAAAGCTATTTGTTTTCATGACTAAATTTCCATTGGGTATTTATGGGTATTGTAAACAGAGGTTAAAAGACTTTAACAAAATAATGTAAATTGACTTTTATTAAAACAACTTAAATTTTTATAAGCCGCCAACACCAAATTATCGATAAAAATCAAAATTATTTAATTTAAATTTATCACATTTAAGCACATCAACAAGTACTCTCTGCTTACCTAGCTCCACCATTCATTCATATTTCTATGGCAATACATAAAAACGTTATAAGTCGAAAATAAAGTTTTTAAATAGTAAAGATTTTTTACGGTGTTTGGAAACTTTAAATATTTCTTTAAGCATTTGCATTGTATTTTTTAAAAACCCAAGTAATTCTTAGGAAAAGTTTTACATCAAATGCAAAGTGTTAAAATTCCAGTTTATTTTAAATAAATACTCTCATTTTTTCTTAATTAATTTAAGTCGACTTAAGCTGATATTTGTTAATAACACAAAAATATTATCGCCATCATTGTTAGTCCTCATTGTCGTCGTCATTATCATTATCATCATCATCGTCATCGTCATCGTCACTATATTATTTTCAGTACAAAAATTTCATTGCGTTTTAATGAACAACAAACCAGGCATTTAATTAATATTTTGATTAAATATGTATTTTTTACTACGTGCCAAATTGAAAACCAAAATAAGAATTTCATTCATTAATTCACATTCTTTTTTCTCACTGCTTTTTTGCTCATTTATTATTGACCATGGTAACCGTATCATTATGGTCAATAATGTGCAAAATAATAATAATAATAATAAAATAATTAATACACAACAGACACAGACACAGACAACTGTGCCGCAATAGTCAGCACATCCAAAACAGTATTGTTATACCCTACACCACAACAGTGGAGAGGGTATATTGGATTTGTGCTGGTGTTTGTAACGCCCATAAATACTGGTCCAACACCTTAAAGTATACCGATCCACTCAGAATCACTCCCTGAGTCGATTTAATTATAAAGCTAATAAAATTTAGTACATGAGATTTTTTGGCCCAAGGACGGATGGGATTGAAACTGGTGGAAATCGGTTTATTATTTCACCTGGCCCCCATACAAATGTCCTCCCGAAATAGATGTTCAAATGTTTGAATTATAAAAGTATCCAAACAAATTTTATCACAAATGAGTAATAAATGAAGCTAAATCGGTCCATGAAGATCGGTCCATAATTAGTCGTGATGGGAGCCACTTCCGAAAATCACTTTAAGGACGATAAATCTCTTAAAAATCTTGTTATCCTAATAAAATTAAACAAAAATACTCAATTTTATAATGGTTGGTTCATAATTAGTCAAAACTCCCATATAAGTCCATCTCCGCACAGAAAAAAAAATCATGTTTTTTTCAATTAAACCTTTAATTGATTTTAAAATAATTTTCAATTAAAATTTTAATTGATTCAATTACTTTTTCTGATATTTTCAATTAAATCTCACATTTTTTTAATTGATACTATCATTTTGTTTACTGGTCCGATTTCAATTAAATTTTTAATTGATTCCACAAATATTTTAATTGAAACTCATTTTTATTTTTTTCTGTGCGTAATTCACTTTAACCTCCATAAATCTTTTAAAACTATTTATATCGAGATAAATGATAACATACATATTTATATTCACGGAAGTCATGGCACTAAATTTTTGGTTGATCGGTCCATAATAGGTAATATCTCTCAAATGGCGCCCACTTCTAAAAAACTTTTTTATTTATATACTGGGTATAGGGTATTATATGGTCGGGCTTGACCGACTATACTTTGTTACTTGTTTTTCTTTTCGTTTTATTCTTTCTGCCTTTTTTATTTCTTTTTATTTCCAATTCACATTTTTAATAACGAATTTAATGAACAGAGAGAGAATTTGTTTAATTTAAACTTAACTTGCATTTAATCGGTGAGAGAGAAAGAGAGAGAGAGACACGCAGAAGTTTGCCGAATTATTTATGTGTCTAGTTATTTTTATGTGCTATTGTTCTACAATGATGTAAATTGATTCGGCGTAGATTACATGCAGACTGTTTCAAAGGTTGGTTCAAAGCGGTTCAAGTATATCAGTATATAGCCTGACTGGATACTGGATTTTTAGTTGACTAACAAATCTAACAAGCAGGTACCCAATGGAGCTCTAATTTTTTTTTTTTGCTTGGACCAGCACTCAGAGGACGACCCGTACTTATGCAATGCAATGTGTTAGAACTAGAAAAATAGGTTATGGGAGGGAGGACAGAGGGAGTACTATTTGTTTACATTTGATTTAATTTTCGAATATTGAAAGTGGCAGGGAATACTTCTGCTGGTAGTTTATTCCACATACGGATAATACGGCTAAAGAACGAATTTTCCCTGTAACGTGTTGTGCAATCCACTGTCAAGTCGACCATAAATGGATGAGCCCTAACTAAAGAACGTGTTTTACGCAAGAAACTACGTGTTTCGAAAACATGTTCCTTAATCCCAGCAGAACACATTTCACTATAGTATCGATAGAACAGTGAAACAAAACCCACATTGCGGTGATGCTCCAGTGAATCAATAGAGTTGGATACCCTACTGTCACCGATAAGCATCTTCGCCCTCTCCTGTACGTGGTCGAGTAATTCTGAAATAGACTTCGAAGCACCGGCCCATACATAAGAGTTGTATTCCATTTTCGGTGTAATATAGGTGGTGTAAATAGTAAGGAGATCAGATGGAGTGAAGTATTTCCTACACCGTTTTAAAAAACCAAGGCACTTGAACGCTTCTTTTGACATTTGAAAAATGTGTTTGATCTAACGGACATCACAATGGATTCTAATGCCTAGAACATCAAGAGCGTGTGATGTGTCCGCCTCTACTAAGCCTTAAAAGATTGACCGCAACTTATAAAGCCAGATTTTTCTCATTTCGATTTATGTAAATAACAATTTTTCGTCACAAAGCACAGATATCAATATACTATAATATAGTTCCATCTATTGTAAGCTCAACTGCCAAACAAATGTCGCATTCTGAATCTAGAACGACGATCACAATTTTGTTTTTCTCTTACTATTTTTATTAACATTTTAGTTAAACTATAGGGTTTGTTATTGTGTTGTTGCCATTATATATGCAATAAACCTGAGATCAAGAACGTGACAAAAAACATAACTACATTTTTATTACATCGATATCAAGTATCAAGATATCAAGTCGAACTAAAATTAAATACAATTGAAATATAATTTTTATCACCATTTTTCAAACAATAATAAAGGAGTTGTCATATTATAATATTTTCTTTCATATTTGTTACAAAGTTCGGTATGTTTAGGCACATGACATATTTGCCCGTAGCGTTTATAATTATGATTACTTCAAGAAATTTCTACAAAAGCTTCATATTTATTATTGATTTTTGATTCGACATAATTTTTATATACCATGTACTTCAATAAGATTTTATTAAAATCTTGCCATGCATTTTCTGCCACATTAACTGATTGCCATAATATGTGATTGCAGGTACAAGGCAAATATTATCTAGTACATCTTATACAATATCATTTCCTTAACCTGTTTGCTAAATAGTTTTTGTCAATTAAAATAGCTCCTAATGTAGTTTTTACAGCTGCTTTATCGCCATGTTCTTAATACTTTAGTGGATCTGTACTTCTATCCTTCGTTTGGCAAATGTTTTATCCACATACAATTTAAAATAATAAAAAATATGTTTCTAGAGAAAGTTACAGAAACGATAGCAAACGCGACACTATTTGAGAAAAAATAAGCCTGTAAAAAATATAAGCAGTTATAAGCATATAATAATTCTCTGTCGCTTGATTAAAATAAACGTGGGTAAGAAACGATTATTTAATTACACGAACGCGACATTAGAACATAAACAACTGAAAACGATATCATTAATCGAATTTTGTTAGTAATTTTTTTATTTGTTTGGAGTTCTTTGTTTCATAAGATTTGTTGAAACGTTCAAAAATGTTGTTTCTACTTCAAATTCAAAATATACCAATCTGCTCTGCATCACTTTCGAAGACTACTAAATGATGTTTATAAAAAAAAACAATCCCTGGTAATTATTTACATACTTTGGTTATACCAACAAACCACTGTGCATAGTTAGGGAATCAAAACAATTTATATTTCATAGTTATAGCAACCTACAACAAAAAAAACTGTTTAATAAAACAACACCACTTATCTTGCTAAATAAAAAATACCAAAAGAAAATCCAAAAACTAAAATGCGGTAAGAAAGAATCAGCGATAAACGCAAATTAAGGCAAAAAACAAGAAAACATGATTCTGGCATAATGAATAAAGGCCGGTATAAAATAAATTGACATTTGGTATTCAAACATCAATTACTTGGATACCAAACGTAGAAGCAGCTACATCCTACTCAACTCACTCACAGCAACATGTTTAAAATTGTAAGTAAATATTTAAACAATTTTGGAAGAATAAATAAATAACATACATACATATTTATATGATTCTTTAAAAAACACATATTTACAATTTATTTAATTTGTTCCTTTTAGTTGACAATTTTGTGTTTAGCTTTAGTAGCTGGTGTCTCTGCTAAGCCACATTTATTGACTACTGGTGTTAATTATGCTACTCCCGCTGTAGTGACTCCTGTTGCAGCCCATCCCGTTGTGACACATCCCTTTGTAGCTGCTACTGCTGTACACACGCCTTTCATTTCCGCTCCTGCCTATTATCCCAACTATGCTGCTTCATATGCCACCTATCCCTCCTATGCTGTCTATCCTCATTTGGGCGGAGCAGCTTATTTCATTAGACGTTAGTACAAATTCCAAGTGAAATTATTTTTTTATTTTTATGTGGGATACTTGATTTGATATTGAAAAAGTAACTGAATAAACGATTAATATACTTTAATTTTCACAGAATTTAAATATTAGACACATAACAAAAGTGCGTGCGACCATGACTCCCGAAATACAAATTCGAGAACATTCACTTACATAGATTTGATATTCTAAACAAGTAAAGTAATTAAAGTAAATTTTAACAGCCTGGCCTTTAATGTGTGAAAGGTCAAGTCACCAGAACATTAAAGTTTATATCAGTATTAAATATTATCATTATCCTTTTTTGTTACAGTTTTCTACAACCATTCAACTTCCATTCTTTTATTTCCTGATTGAAGCATTCAAAATAATCGAGCTTTTATTTGCTTATTTAGTTTCCTTTTTAATCAATGATATATTCTCTAATGGCAGGTTTTTATCAATATCCGCAGGTTTTCAAAACTCATTCAACAATTATTGGCTAAAGCTTTTTAATCCCATTAATTATTTATAAAAGCTTTCAAAATAATCGAGCTTTTATTTCCAGTTTCCTTCTTCTAATCACTAATATACATTTGTATGGTAGATTTTGGGCAATGTTCTTAGAATTTTTACTCTCATTTAACAATATCTGGCCTTAGCTTTTTATTGCCATCAATCATTCATTCCTTTTAGATTCTCTTGTAAAAGCTTTAAAAATAAGCAAGCTTTTATATCCAATTTCTCTTCATTCACAAATTGAATTTTGATTCCTAAGTTTTTTAAATCCTTGAATTTACTCTTTACTCTATTGCCCCATTCCCCTTTATTTTTAAAAAGTCTTTAATCATATGTTATAGACATACTCGTATTTCTATACTCGTTAATTCATAAATAAATTTGTGTTTTTTGCCTAAAATATAAGTATTGAATTTTAAATAGTTTTACCTTCCTATGCGCGAGAAAGAAAAAGCAGCTATTCTCAGCTGCTTTTTCTCAAAGCTGCTTATCTCATTAGAAATTCCATAAATGTTTCCTAGTTATTTTTGAATATAAGTGTGTAGCCATTTATTAAGGCTGAAGTTATTACGCATTCATTTCTAGCCATTAACTTAAACATTTTGTTGTAAGTTTAATAAATTTAATTTTTTCTTTGTAATGCCTAGAGCCCTGCAAACCCCAAAAGACTTAAACTCAAGCATAGTTCCAGTATAAATTTGTCCCAGTCTATAGTCTATAGGGGGGATGGTATATTAGAATTGTACTAATGTTTATAACGCCCATAAATATAGGTTCAACACCCATCCTGTCCGTCCGTCCGTCAGTCTAGCTGGCTGGCTGGCTGCCTATGTAAAGCGCAGAGTACAGGTCGCTGTTTTCAAGATATTTTAATAAAATTTGATACGTGATATTTTTCGGCCTAAAGACGGAGGGGATTGAAACTGGTGGAGACCGGGCCTTTATTTCACCCCATACAAATGTCCTGCCGAAATAGGAGTTTAACGATCATAAATATTTGAATTATAAAAGTATACAAACAATATTCACCACAAATGAGTAGTAAATGAAGCCAAATCACATCTACAAATTTTATCTAGATTGGTCCATAATTGATCACAGCTTACATATAAGAAAAAAAAAATTGTTATCCTAATAAAATTAAACAAAAATAAGTTTCATATGTACAGAAATGATGACACCTAACTTTATAATGGTCGGTCCATAATTAGTCAAAACTCCCATATAAGATCCTCTTTTTAATTCACTTTAAGCTGCATAAATCTTTTAAAGGTATTTATATCGAGATAAAGTATAAAATACATAATATTTATATTCACGGAAGTCATGGCACTAAATTTTTGGTTGATCGGTCCATAATAGGTAATATTGCCCATATAGCGCCCATTTCTGAAAAAACTTTTTTATTTATATTCTGGGTGTAGGGTATTATATGCTCGGGCTTGACCGACTATACTTTCTTACTTCTTAATAACTTATCTTACACAAAACTAGGAATTCCAAAGGAGATGGGTTTTGCAAATCCCGGGATTCGGGATTTCGGGAATTTCCAAATTCCAAAAACCTTGACAAATCAAATAGTGCGTTCGAGTTTAGCAATCCAAAATTAATTTTTATTTTTTTACCTTAATTTCTTTAACATACTTTTGTAAAATTTAAATTTTTTTTTGTTAATTTTGTAAATAATTTGAAGTGTTTCTGACTTTTTTATTAATGATTTAATGTGGAATCTGTCATTAAATTTCTTTTATTAAATTTGTTTTTGTGACCAATGTTTATAATTATTATAATTATTAAGGAGTTTCCTTCAAGCTAATTTGGTCAAATGTTTGTTTCCAAACGTACATAAAAAAACTTCGATTTTTATTTTATTTACCCTTTTATTTTTTCTTGTTAAAAATGTAAAAAAAAGCATTGTTTTGTGTTAGGTGGAGATGTTTTGTATTTGTGTATGCCAAAACAGCAAATAAAAACAATTATACTTCTCTAAATCTTTTACACAAATACTAGTTAAATAAAATAATTACATAATAAATAAATCCCGAAAGTTCCGGCATTTTTTTAACAAATTCCGCGATTGGGATTGGCATCCCAACCTAAAACTGAAACAAATTTATTACTATAACTTATTTCAGATATAGTTGGGTATATATAAAATAAGATAATTCAATTGTTTACATTAAACATTTCAGGTAATCTAATTTCGAGACAATTATCTGCTCATATTCCTTAAAATGACCATGTGTTGTCGCATTCTTGTACCTAAATTAACGTGTAATACCAGTCCGTTGCTGCTTTCGTTCTTATGAAGTGGCTGAACAATTTAATTTAAACCAAACTTAATTGCTTTCACTAAAAACACATCAATTTATTTTGATATTCCAAGCGTGTCGCATTCGCTACCAAAAGTGTATATTTTTTCAATAACAAATATTTGTATTCATTTAATATGCGATTGGAAAAAAACGTGTACCAAAAGAAGAAACAAATCAACACTGTGCTGGGGAGAAATTAATATAAATCCACTAAAGTATAAACTTTATTACAATAAAACAGCTGAGAAGACGTTGAGAAGACCTATGGCCCCCATTCAGCTTACAAAAGTGCTTAAACTCGAAAACACCTCAGCTGAAGTTATGTGAAATTTCGTTACGCTATCTCCAAAAGCAATCGAAATACTGAATTATTTAAAAAAAAAAACGTTTCTAAACCACTGTGCAACTTGCTTGATATTCTACTGTTATCTATTAACAGATGTTAATTGATAGAAACAGTGTTGAATTGTAATGACATAAATTCAAAAAGTCATGTAGTTTCCTGTAAACCTATTTGGATTCCCTTATTATTTATATGAGAAGTCGAGCTAAAGGTGCAAATATTTACCGAAAAAGACGTAACCACTAAATAAAATATATTTAAACTCGTTTATTTATTCAAAAAAAAAAATTCGTTTAATATAACATATATTTATTTTTATTTTATTTGACGCTGTTTGATCTCGCAAAACTTATGTAAGAGTAAACAGCGTCAAACATATTTGTGTAAGTGATTACGCTTTTTTGAGTAAATATTTGACATGTGGACCATACGTTAAGAAATTGAGTGATTTTTAAAATATTGGGCTTGGTAAAATATATATTATGATATATCTCCCAAACTTTATCAACCAAAAAATGGTAGAACTTAGACGTACTTACTTATTTTACATGAATAGTTTCAAATATTTTAAGCTCTAACAGTTTTCCTTACGCATGTTAGCACAAAATTAATAAAGAAAATTGTGTATAAATAAATAGAAATTTGCAATATGAAACCACTTAGACATAAATAATAAATACAAATTTATTCCTTTTTACACAAAAGAATTCACATGCAATTTAATCACATGAATAGCATATCATCATATACGAATAAGTAATCAATATTTATAACTAAGCAATACCTCTACGCTGCATTATGACGAATACCAGTATTTATTAAGTTAAAAAAAACTGGTGTTTTAATTATCTTTCCATTTATCAGTTTTTTAACAAAAATCTTTAGAAACTTTAAAATATTCTTTAAAATATAAAACTTTATTTTACTAGAATTACTTGTACATTTTATATTTTAGCCGTAGGGTATTCTCAAACATTTTATTACAGGCTTTTCATGTAATAATGCTGAGTGTTTTAGGATGTTTGTGGAACAAATATTCAAATACATTTTCAAGAATCATTGGTATTCATACATAAATGATGTAGATGATGATGAAACTGAAAACGAGTTTGATTTCTTTGTTTTGTCTTCATTTTATATCGATATAAAGAAATCAAGAAGAAAATTATCGGTGTGTGCTGGCGATGATGGAGATGTGATAAAGTTACAAGTCTTGGTTTCTATACCCTACACCACTATAGTGGAGGAGGGAATATAGGATTTGTGCTGATGTTTGTAACGCCCAGAAATATTGGTCCAACACCCACCTTAAAGTATATCGATCGACTCAGAATCACTGCCTCAGTCGATTTAATGATGTCCGTCCGTCTGGCTGGCTGGCTGGCTGCCTATGTAAAGCTTGTGCGCAGAGTACAGGTCGCAATTTTGAAGATATATCGATAAAATTTGGTACGTGAAATTGTTTTGGCCCAAGGACGGGCGGGATTGAAAGTGGTGGAAATCGGTGCATTATTCCACCTGACCCCATACAAATGTAATTCTGAGTTTCCGGGTTTACTGATCACATATGTTTGAATTATGCAACTATCTATGCAAGTATTTTACAAATTTTGTGCAGATTGGACCATAATTACTCGTAGCTCCCATATAAGGCTCACTTCCGAAAATCACTTTAAAGAGCAAAACTCTCTCAAAAATATTGGTATCCAAATAATATTGTATGCAAATAACACGATACAATTTTATTATGATCGGTCCATAATTATTTGTAGCCCCCTTCCGAAATTCAGTTTAACGATCATAAATTTCTTGAAAATGTTGATATCCAAATAAAATTTGACACAAATAAGTTTCTTATATACAGAAATAATGACACCTAATTTTAATGGTCGGTCCATAATTAGTCGAAACTCCCATATAAGACCCTCTTCGTAATTCACTTTAAGCTGCATAAATCGTTTAAAAGTATTTAAATCGAGATAAATTTTAACACATGTAATACTGACACTAAATTTTGGGATGATCGGTCCATAATAGTTCATATCTCCCATATAACGCCCATTTCCGAAAAATACATATACTGGGTGTAGGGTATGTTATGTTATGTGGTTAAGAAAGCAAAAAAAAATACAATTAACAATTTAATTTATTACTATTTATAAAAACTTAAAGTAGACTTCAAGTGTACTTTAAGAAAATTTTGTATGAAAATTTTGTCTTAAAGCGCAGTTCAAGCCTACTTTATTTTTTATAAATACGGCAGTTAAAGTTTAGATTTCTTTAAAGAAAACTATAAGAAAAAATTTAAAAAATTTTGTTTTACTAAAATGTACTGCCTTTTCTATTCGTTGCAATTCCCCAAAGCATATTTTCCTGTACACACAACACATGAGCTTTTCTTTGGCCCATCATCTTCCACACACAGACAAACTCTTCCTGCTATGCATTCATCTATCTGATCCTTTTTATGTGATTTTTTTGTATTTATTTACTTTTTTTTTAATTGTGCCATGAACTTGTAAAAAGTGATTGAAAAATTCAATTTGTTATAATTTAATCTTTTTCAACAGATTTGTTGTTTCTCAATACAGCTGCAATGATTTTTCGTTACAAATGAAGAAAAGCCTTAGATTTTATTTAAGCGTATACAGAAGATTATAATAATAAGTGCAGCTTGTAATTTAAGTAAATTTGATTTGCCAAATAGATTAACAACACTTATGGATCTGCTTTTTTTTTTTTTTTTTTTAATTTTAATTGTATTCAACAGAAACTCTTTTCATAAAAAACACTAATATTTTTGAATATTTAAAGTTTTTGTTTAAAATAAATTTAGTCAAATGCTTTATTGTGGAGTTGGGCCAGTTCATCGCTGACCAGCTAGTCAGGAAACCTCTCCCAAACAATTTATGAAAACTATGAAACTTTATTAAACTTTAAATACATGATTTAGGAAGTTAGTCTATTTGTAAATAAAGACATTTATCATTGATACTAAAACAAAACTGAATTTTTTTATATATTTAAAGTGCACGCTTTATTATTTTGAGTGTTGTAGATAAATACAACTGCTGTTCTTACACATTAATAATATATATATTAATATTTATAACCTACATTTTGTTATTTTAACTGCAGCAAGCGATTAAATCGCTAAGAGAAAGTATCCGGTTTACTGCTAAAAAACTTAAGAGGTTTAAAACTTCAGTTGTGTAAAATGGTAATATGTAAAATCAAGAACATGATATTCGTACGACTTTTAAGTAAAAAAAATAGATTTAAACAATTGTTTTTTGTCCTTTTTATATATTAGCAACAAACACGGAATCAAGAATGTGACACAAAATAAAACACTTTTGTGACAGCTGCTTAATAAAAGCAAAAATCTGCGAATTGAAACATAAATTTTTAAAGCAACTTTTTTAAAAGTATATTAGACTAATGAAACTTAGCTGCTTTATTAATTAAATATAAGGTAAAAAAACGCGACATTTGTACGTATTTGCAGTGTAAAGGATAATGAAAAAGAAAAAGTGAGAGTGCTGTAGTTTATCATTGAGAGTTTTATCATTCAGCATGAGTTGATATTTATAGCCCGGGATGGATTCCCAGCCGCTGCTGCTTAAAAACATCAGTTTTTGATAATTAGTAGTTTTCTTTCTATTATAACTAATATTTATTACGGTGGTATAGCATTCAAAAGCCACCTAAGTAAATTAATTAAACAAAGGCTATAATTCAATCTTTAAACTAATGCGCCTACTCACCACCAGAGGCGCTGCACTAAAAGCAAACATAACGCGCAATTGCAGAGTTGTGAAATAAAGCTTTCTTCTACTTCAACACCTTTACTTCTTCAACATATCCCTTTTCCAAATAAAGTAACGCAACTATATATAAGCATATTAACTACCTGGGTGTTACTTCTCTTTAAAAAAAAATATATATATAACAACATATACATAAGATCAAGAACGTTATAAAATAATATATAACTCGTTATCACCTGTATGTAGAAAAATGCAGAAATCTTCAAATTAAAACATATTTTCCTTAACGAAAATATAGTGTTATATAATAATATAATATATGATATTTCTTGTTAAAATATCTGCATTTTCTTTTTTCTCCAACAATTACAAGTCTGATTTAGCACGCTACATTTTTCTGGTTTTCATTTTTCTATTGTTTTTAGGTGATATGTATATATTTCGTACTAAATGTAAGTGTTGCAGTTAAGATTTTTCCAACATCTTAGAATTAGAAATAAGATTAAGAACGCGACAGTAAAATAGAAGTTATTTTAGACTGCAACTGTGATTTGTGGTAACAGTTGTCATAATAATATATTTTCCTTTTATTATAATTTTTAGTATGCTTAAACACGCGGCATTTAGGAGGTGATATCTTGGCTTCTCAAGTAATTTTCTACCAATATTGCATTAACTAAAAAAATCTTCGTATATATTGGCCTGACATATTTTTATATAGCACTTTAATAACTTTAACTCTTTAATTAAGCAATAAATTTGTCGATCTTCTTTACTACTTTTTCCAATGTTCTTGTTCGCTGTTCATTTCGTTTTTCAATTATCGGCTTGCTGTTTTTGTTTTTGGAGTAGATTTTAAGCTGCTTTATCTGAATATTCTTTAGACTTTAACGAACGCGACACACTTTAAAAAACAAAATATTTTGGTTAGTATGAACAGTAAAAACTAAATTTTGATTTGAATTTAAATTTTCAGCCACTTGCTTGAAAGGATGATAACAAACGTTAATTTAGTTACAAGAATGCGACATTAAAACTAAGTAATTTTAAAATTAAAATTTATTAATACAAAAATAGAATAAATAACTTGTTTATGTTACAAGTGGCATTATTTCTTCAAAAATTATATTTTTCTACAAGAAATGTGAATACCAAAGTTCAAATCAAAAATCTCTTGTAGTAGATTTTTCAACAATATTTAGGAATTCAGATTTTAACTTTGTTTATCAAAAAAAAAATAACTGATTTTTATACCGCCGCTATTGTCACACACAGGCGCATATACATTCATTTAGTTAAAAATATTAAATTTGTATGAGATTTTCTCACACTTTGATTTATAAATATTTTAATTTCAAAAGTGGTTCTTTAGTAATAATCTTTAGACCGATATTGCTGGTATTCAATACCAAACTGTCTAGGACAATCTTAAATGTTTTGTTAAAATTTCATTTATTTTGATTGTGTATTTTGGATACGAACGTGTTTTACACAGACAGACCGATGTAGCTAAATTGATTTTATTAAGGAATATTTCTACATGCAATTCACGATTCTACAAATGTATATATGTATATATATATATATATGCCCTCATTCTCTTATAGAGATGGATAGTGAGCAAGAAATAAAAATGAAGGGAAAAATATTAAATCGTGTTCAAAAATTCCGAAAAGAAGTCAACAAAAATAAAATTTTCAACAAAAAAATTGTGTATTTTTCAGCAAAAAACTCCTTTTCACACAAAACTTGAAAAGAAATTACTGTTTTAAACTCGAATTATTTGACTAATATGCGAGTTCTATCCTTTAATTCACTAGCACTTTTTCCCCATGATTTTTCTTTTGTGAAAACAAACACATTTTTCACTTCAATTTTAACGTTTTACTTTAAGTATATTTCACCATCAACAACTAAAACAAATTTAAATCACAATTTACTTCAAGAGCAAAGGAGCTGGGGCAGCAACATAAGGAGAGGCAACGTAAGGCGAAGCAACATAAGGTGAGGCAACATAGGGTGAAGCCACATAAGGTGAAGCAGCTACAACGGGTGCAGCAGCATAAGCGGCAGGAAAGGCAGCAGAGTGGGCAACACTGTGGGCATTGTAGCTGGAGGCATAAGGAGCAACATAAGCGGCGCTACCAACAACAGCGGCGGCAGGAGCTGTGTACGCCAAAGGAGCTACAATACCGGGTTTGGCGGCTGCAACAGCCAACAAAGCGAAGAAGCAAACAGCGATCTGTTTATTAAGCAAATTAAGAAAATTCGTTAACTTAGAGTGCTTTATAAATACATACTACTTTTGTAATAATTTTTTTAAAACTTACGAATTTGAACATGTTGAATTTGTTTAAAAGAATTTGTAGTTTAGTTTAACTTTAAAATGTTAACTAGTTAAAGCCACAATAATAATTGGTATTTATACTAAATTAAATTAATAAACTAGCTGACAACAACCTACAGCCAGCCAGCCATACATTGGCTAAATATTTTATTGTACAAATTGTTGGCTTGTATTCATTAAAACACACAAATTGACCAACAAAAAGCAACGACCATCATAAAATAATTATAAATTTTAGACATGTCCCGCAATAACACACAAACAAATACTGAACATAAAATAAAATAATAAAAACATAAAAAGAAATATAAAAAATAAATACATTTATTTGAGTATCTGAGCCAAACGCTAATTCATGCGTTTATTTGTTCGTCTCTCAACTTAGCAAGAAATAAACATGATGAGAATTTCTGGTCTAAACCTTAAAAAAAAAATTGCCAGGCAGCCAACCACCCCCACACCAAACAACTGTTTGAGTCTGTTGCCTTCAAAATATTTATGAAATTTATTATTACGCGTAATTTATTTTTATGACATCTTAATGTGGCCACTCATTCGCTTATTCACTTCCAACAACCTCAATGATTACTGTCATTTATGGTCATTTACTGTTTGCTATAACTCAGTTTAGTATAAAAGTCTTCAGTTTATATCATTTAAGTATCAAATTCAATTTGTACAACCATTAACACAAATCTAAAACAAAATGTTTAAATTCGTAAGTATTTGCCTAGAAACAATTTAAATAATTGTATTAATTCCTTCTATTTAATTGGAATTCCTTTTAGATTGCTGTTTGTTTCTTCGCTTTGTTGGCTATTGTCGCCGCTAAGCCCGGTCTTGTGGCTCCTTTGGCCTACTCTGCTCCTTTGACTTATGCCGCTGCTCCCGCTGTTGTTGGTCATGCTTCTTATGTGGCTCCTTATGCCTCCACCTACAATGCCCACCACATTGCTCACTCTGCTGCCTTCCCTGCCGCTTATGCTGCTGCTCCAGTTGTCCATGCCGCACCTGCTGCTTATGCCGCTGCTCCCTTTGTAGGTGCTGCTTATGCTGCCCCTCTTGCCACACCCTTCGCCGCTCCCCTTTTGTTGAAGAAGTAAATTGCTTAGATTTTGAAACATTTTAGACTGAAATAAAAATAATTTAACAAAAAAACGAGCTAAACTGTGTTTAATTTTTAAACGATTTTGATACGAGAAGTAAAAAATTGAGACTTGGCAAATATTTGCCGAAAAAGACATAACCACTAAATGAAGTATTTTTGAACTTGAAAGAAAAACTTTGTTTATTCAGGACAAGACACAACAAATATTTGGCTTTAATTTATTTGATGCTGTTTGATCTTGCAAAACTCTTGTAAGAGCAAACAACGTCAAACAAATTTGTGCTAAAACAAATGGTTACGCATTTTTGAGTAAATATTTGCCAAGTGTGACTGTACCTTAAGTCTCCTTGTCATCAATTTAATGAAACCTACGAATAACCAGTAGGTTTTAATAAAAATCTTTTTAAAGATCTCAATATATTAGGAATAACAATGCGACTGTCGTTTCAAATCTTAAATACCCTCCATCTAAAACAGTGGACGGCATAAAGAGCACATGAGTCTTGGTGTCTAATATAATAATATTCATCTCCTTTCTCTGTTGTAATCTGATTCAGCAATTAATTGTGGTTTTTTGGTAATCTTTATGAACTTTATTAAAATGCTATTTAAAGGAAAATAATATTTATGTTCGGCCTTTGGTGGCAGTTAGTACCGATCACTGATTTAAAACCAGAATAAAACAAATTAAAGCAAGCAGTTTTGCAATCTATGCGTTTTAAACAAATGGCGTTAGTAAACGGCGCATATCTTCAAGGTAGTATTCCTAATTGACCGTACGACCTTGTGGCAACAGTTCATGATGCACCACGCCATTGCAGTCGAAGAAAACAGTGAGCAAAACCTTCAAATTTGACCGAACTTGACGCGCTTTTTTCGGTATTGGCTCTTCTGGACGTTTCAATCGGGATGATTCGGCTTTGATTTCAATGTCATTGCCATACACCCACGATTCGTCATCAGTTATGACCTTTTTGAGGAAATCTGGATCGTCGTTGACGATGTTCAACAGCTCCTGAGCAATGTCCATGCGACGTAGTTTTTGCTCAAATTTAGCAATTTTGGAACAATCTTTGCTGCCGCACGTTTCATCCTAAAACATCTGCTAAAATTGCTTGGCATGAGCCAATCGATATGCCAACATCATCAGCAACCTCACTGATAGTGATTCGACGTTTATCCAAAATCATTTTCTTCACTGCTTCAGGACGAGCATCGTTATTGGCATCTTCTCGTCGTTCCTTAAACCGGTTATACCACAATTGAATTTGTGTTTTGCTCATAGTAGACTCGACAAACGCCACTGTCAATATTTCAAATGTCCTTGCGCAATTAATTTAATTTTTTACACCAAACTTAATACAGTTTCTTTGATCCATCGAATCGAAGAGCACACCAAAACACGAATAACCTTTTTATCTGTCAAAAACAAACTGACACTCAAAAATGGCTGATATTACCAACATATATAACAGACATGTGTACCATACATTCGCAACTCACGAAATTTTAAAAGAACGGTTATTTTTTGATCAGACCTCGTATGTTTGAAAATAAAAATGTTAAATTAATAAATAAAAAAAAACAAATTAACATTATATTGAAATGTTAGATGGACAAAAGTAATATGTACATATATCATTTCGCCTTTAATTTCTATATTTATTTTAAAAGCAATAGAATATTATCGATCGATAAAGCTACTTAAAAATATTAAGGTTTCTATGGTAAAGAGAATCTTGATTTAATTTTGTTACCAATATAATATGAAACTGACGAAAAACATTGTTTACATTGTTTGTAGACAACATTGCATAAACAATCCTTTCTCACCCTCGGGAACAAATTATTCTTATTCAAAATTTCATATCATTACAGACATTATTAGGTGTTGTGGGGGCGGGGGGTGCTCTTTACATCTTTCAATTACATACAATATTTCATGCGTTTCACAATCAACGTTTTTAATTAATTTCTAATACCAAACATTTGTATCTCATTATAAAATTTACTCTTCAATTTTGGGTTTTTTCAAAAATTTTAAAGTGTTGAGTAAATCATCCTTCTTTTTTGGTTTCTTTTAAGGAGATATATCACCATATCACTTTTTTATATCTCATTGAGCAAAAATAAGAGAGCAACATCAACATCGTTCTATATCACTGCGACAAAGAGCTTTGTCTGTTACTTTAACCAGATTTTAAAAGAGAACTATTTGTTTAAGTAAAACAAATTCTTCATATCTTGATTTCTGTACCCTTCTTTGCATAATGTTGGAAATTTCCATCATAACATTGAATGCATTCTTTTATTTATATTTAGTATGTATTAAGCTAATGATCTAACATTCCATGATGATGGAAATTTACATTATATTGGTTTTAGCTAAATTTATAATATAAATATATACTAAAATTTTGTTAACCATTTTTCATTTAATTTTGGCCCTGAATTATATCACCTTGATTTATTTCACCAATAAAGAAAAAATCGTGCAAAGAAGAATTTCCAAATTCCAAAAAACTGTAGATACATCAAATATTGCGTTCGAGTTTGGCAATCCAAAATAAATTTTAATTCTTTCACAGTTATTTTTTCGACATACTTTTGTAAAATTTAAATTTTTGTTTATGACTTTGTCCACAAATACTAGTTGTCGGGATTTGTTAATCCCGAAAAATCCCGGGATTTTTTAAAACGGGATTGGCATCCCTACTGGCTGTACAGGTAAACCGTGTGCGTAAAGTGCAAATCGCAATTTGGAAGATATTTCGATAAATTTCAGTCTCAGAGAATATAAAACTTTCCTGCCCAAAGACGGTTGGGATTGAATTTGGTTGCAATCGGTTCATTATTTCACAAATGTTCTTCCGCAATAGAGGTTTATCGGGCACAAATATTTGATTTATGCACATATCCGAGGGATATAAAGGCATTCTTGAACTTTCGTATTGCAGTTTCCCTAGACGAAATTTGCAGACTTCTGAAATTTAAAAATCTCATGAAAAATATTAAAAGCCGACTAATTAAAATCAATTACATACATATATATTTGTTATATGTAAGTAGTTATTTATAAATTCTTTGAATAATTATTTGTAAGAAGTTGTTCGAATAAACTAGCGATCGTTATTTAATTGGATACCCTACTGCTAGCTCACACTCATTTTTGAAAAACTCAAGCTGAATGCAACTGTTTTTCGACAATCACATAAAAGTCATAAAAGTGAACATGTGCTTAATCGCCTAGGACGATGTTTCTTGAACAGTGGCCACTAAACTTTCATTAATTTTTAAATAGTGCCCAAATACTAATGGTAAACTTAAAGCAGTGAAATTGTTTTAGCCGCAGTTTTCTGTTTATTTCATCCAAAAACACAGTTGAAAACAAAGGAAACTTTGGTCGGCCCAGAGAGATGCTGTTGCTTTTCAGCATTTGTTTACACTGAAAAAACAGTAAACACTGGAGTAGTCCTTAACTTTGAATTTTCTATGACGTTTAAATAATAATCATTTTAGATGTCCTTAGGTTTGCATTTTACGAATTTCGTCACCCAAATACTGAATATGAGACAAATAGAACAAAGCTTGTAGGCCAAGTAATTGGTTACGACAATTTAAATAAGCTATGAATTGTCAACAAGTTCCGAATACAATTTCTACTTCTTTCTGCTACTTTGAAAGTTCTCTTTTTATACCCTCCACCACCATAAGTGGTGAATGAGGCTGAGTTTGTCATGACGTGTGAAACTTTGTTAATATTCATCTGAGACCTAACAAAGTATATATATTCTTATGAAATTCTAAGTCGATTGAATTTCATTTGATTGTCTGTCTATCCGTCTGTCCGTCCGTGTAAAAAATATACAACTTAATTTCACAGAAAGCTGTTTTGTATTTTCTTAGGCAGTTTGGTATTGAAAATCAGCAAAATCAGTATAGTAGAACCAAAGTTACGGACCAAAATGTCAGACAACCTCCATAAAAATTTGATATTCTTATCGATTTTTTTTAATATATTCCACATAATACCATTAAATTTTGTATACGTCCTTTTTATGATAAAAGAAGAAAGTGTGAAGAAAATAGTAAGAATAGGTCCATGATTTCTCATAGCCCCAATACAAATATCTTCTCCAAATATGACACACTGATATATAAATGCCTATAAAATTGGAAAATTGATACAAAATTCAGCAAAAATAAGTTTCATGCAAACAGAAATCGGAAAAGGAAATTTTTTTTAGTTCGGTCCATGTTTGACCATAGACCCCATATAAAGTCCACTTCCACAATTCACTGAAATAAATATAAATAATGTTAAAATGTTAAAATTTTAATAAATAATTAATACCTATAGGTAAATAAATTGTTGTACTAAATAATTGGTCGATAATTGGTCATGGCTCCCATATAAGGACCACATCCGAAAAAGTCATTAATCTTTATATACATATATCTTATAAATATCGGTACCGACCCAAAACTTTATATAAATAATTTGCATATACACAGAAATCATACTGCAGAATTTTGTGAATATTGGTCCATATTTGAACATATCCCCCATATAAAGCCCTATTCCGAAAATCACTTCAATACTCATAGGTCTCTTATAAATAACGCTACCGATCCAAAATTTTACACGGATCATTTACATACATGACAAAATCAAACTGCTGGATCTTGAGAATAAGGTCCACTTCCGAAATTCATTAACGTTATTATTATTACTAACGGTATTATGTATCTTAAATATATCGGTGTAATGTTTAAATTCAATTCATATACATAAAATTCTCTGTTCCGAAATTGAAGAAGATCGTTCCATAATTTGTCATAGCTGCCTTATAAGAACCATTTTCGAAAAACAAAAAACCCAAAAAAATGTCTAAAGAATATTGATATCGAACCAACTTTAATACAGATCAGAAATTTTAATCCAGAAATCATACTAATATCGGTTATACGGCAATTATGCTACTGGATTTTGTAGCTGTCAGTCAATAATTGGCAATAGCTGCCGAGTATAACAATCAGGCATACAACTCTTTTAATAATGTTATTGAGATTAAATTCATTTCGATTTCGATTTCCATCAAATGCCTGATAAAATACTAAAAATATTTCCACTAATACCGCATAAAAACACAGAATAAGCATATTCTATTCCTATAGCCAGTGCAGTTTTTGTATTTCTTATTATGTTTATGTGGAGGGTATTTAAGATTCGGCACAGCTGAATATTTCACTCGAACTTGTTTTTATATCAGTCTGTTTTTAAAAAGATTGTCCAACATTTGGAAGCCAAGTATAGGTATTTGGTTCAGAAACATATTCAACAAATATTGAATGTAAATTCTACTTCTTTTATGCTACTTTGGAAGTTCTCTTTCTATATAGCACCATTTTTTTAAAGATATTGTTCCCAAAACAAAGTAAAAGCAAAGGTTTTCGTTTTTAGTTTAGCATTTATTCAAATACAGTTCACTGGTCTATTTCTTAAACAAAAGGGGAGCGGCAATTGGGGCAGCATGTACAACTGGAGTAGCGGCATAAGCAGCTGGAGCAGCATGGACAACTGGAGCAGCAGCATAAGCGGCAGGGAAGGCAGCAGAGTGAGCAATGTGATGGGCATTGTAGGTGGAGGCATAAGGAGCAATATATGAAGCATGACCAACAACAGCGGGTGCTGCGGCATAAGTCAAAGGAGCAGAGTAAGCCAAGGGAGAGGTGTAAGCCAAAGGAGCTACCAAACCGGGTTTAGCGGCAGCAACAGCCAACAAAGCGAACAAGCAAACGGCGATCTAAATGAAAACAAAAAAAAACTATTTATCAGAACTTGGTTTATAAATATTGAAATTATTTGTTTTTACTTACAAATTTGAACATTTTGTTAAAGTTGAGAGTTGAGTGGACAAATAAAATTTGATGACGACTGCCAGTCGAACCTGGGCTTTTATACACTTTAGCAATCTATTATGATAACATAGTTGGCATATTAAACAGGTTAACTGTTAAATTTAAAGTTTCTACAAATACAGCAAGGTCAGGGTTAATTTTAAATTACAGTTTATAATAATTTAACACCTTCACAAAAAATAAAAAACAAATATGATAATAAATATCAAGACTTTGGTTTTTTTTTTGGTAGGTACAATGCTCTAATAAACAATTGTTTTCTTTTTCGTACATAAGACATGCATTAAATAATTTACAACAAACATATTTAAATGTTTAAAAGTGATGGATGATGTTTGGAATTTATAATTTTTAAAGTTATTTTTACAAGTTTTTGGGGAATTTTGACTTGTGCTAATAATACACGTACTAATTCAGGTGTGTGTTGAAAAAATTGTTCACAACTAGTATTTAAACCTTTGCACTATTGTTCAAAAATTATATTCAATTCCGTTTTTCAACGAATTATCACAACACAGCCTAGTAATTCAAAATGTTCAAATTCGTAAGTTCTATTCGCCAGTTTAATTGGAAACTAATTCCTAAAAATATTCGTATATTCTTTTATTTTTTAGATCGCTGTCTGCTTTTTCGCTTTGTTGGCTGTTGCAGCCGCTAAACCCGGTCTTGTGACTCCTTTGGCTTACACCGCCCCCGTAGCTGCTGCTTACACCTCTCCCTTGGCTTACTCTGCTCCTTTGACTTATGCCGCAGCTCCCGCTGTTATTGGTCATACTTCATATGTGGCTCCTTATGCCTCCACCTATAATGCCCACCATATCGCTCACTCTGCTGCCTTTCCCGCTACTTATGCTGCCGCTCCAATAGTACATGCCGCCCCTGCCGCTTATGCTGCTCCTCTTTTATTGAAGAAATAGATCAGAGAATTGAATTTGAATAAAGACTGAATGAAAACTGAAAATATGACTTGGTTTATTATTGATGAAATGTTGTTTCATAAAGTAGAATGTAAAAGAATTTCCGAAAATGTATTAACACCTAAAAGTTTTAGCTGTCAAAGTATACAACTTTAGTTTTGAAGTGTTTTCTGGTTGCTTAACTTTTTTCACCAGATAGGTCCACAAAGCTCCCAAAAGTCTTTACAATGGGAACTTCGCTATTTGTAAATAGGTTGTACAATTAAACTCTTTGTCGGAGAATAGGCGTTGATAACAGCAGACGACTGCTTGTAAAATACACTTTTCCCAAAAATTTTTTGGCTGGTAAAATGTATATTTTTTATAAATATTTTTAGCATCTTCTTATTTTAAAGGACAAATTTGCGCAATTATGACTTGCCTTTAAAAATATGTAAATTTGGCGGCCACAAAATCATATTCAGCGATAAAGCACTTTAATAATAGTCAAAATTTTTATATTTGGGATACAGAGAATCCACAAGTAATTGCTGAAAAACACCTGCATTCACGCCTATGAGCATTGCTAGCAGCAAGGATAATTAGAACATACTCCTAGGAAAATGCTTCCGGTCAAGTCGTGACTTTTAAATACTTATTATAGCTTTATTATAAAGCGTGATCCATTTCGAGGATCTCTAATTTAAAAAAAAAAAAAAGCACAGAAAATTCAAATTTAATGGGGAATGTTTTTTATTTGACCTTTTTATTATTAAGATTTTAGAAATTATTTAAGCTTAAGGTCTTTTTTATAAAAAAATTTAATTTTATTTAAATATTTTAATTTTTTATAATTTCTAAAATCATATTAATGGAGAATGTTTATTATCCTTTGAAAGAACATTCTTTGACATGTATTTTTTGAAGATTATATCTATCAAATGTAGGCCGTTGTTACGTCGCAGATGGTCTGTCCAATTTTCGATGACTCGTTCGAGCATTTCGACTGGTAACTGGCGAATGACACGAGTGATGTTTTCCTCCAAGGCCTGTATCGAAGCAGGTTTGTCCGCATAAACATTAGACTTTATATATCCCCACAGAAAAAAGTCTAATGGTGGGATATTACACGATTTGGGTGGCCAATCGACCGGCCCAAAACGTTAAATTATGTGCTCACCGAAGTGTTCTCTCAGTGAAGTCTGAGTGAAGTGGAAGATGAGGACACGCTTCTGGAATCTGTTCAAGAAGACATGGTCGTAACCGTTAGCTACGATTCAGATACGAACAGTCAAGTCCAAGCTAATCTTCGTCACTCTAAAGCAGCATCCGCCTGCCGGCTTCTCTACATGGCAGAACTTAGGTAGGAAATAGCGAAACCGAGAATCTACAATGGCGAGATACTCATCATACTACAAATGCTCATCATGCTAACTAGAAAAGTACAGATATTAATATAAGAGACAAGACAAGGCAAGTGAGCTGTGAGTTTGCGTCGGCCAAAGTTCTTAGTATGTATAAAGACGAATTTAGTTTCTAACTTGCAGACCTAAAACTATTACATAACAACGGCTCTATTAATAATTAATAAAACTTATGAAATACTTATTTGTTGTATGATTCATCTAAAAGCCACATGCTAAACTCAAGTTTACACTTGTACTTCTTTTTATCGGCCAAATATGATATATTCGAACGTATGCCTACACAGGTATGAATGAACCCAGTAAGTAAACTTAACTTGACTTGTCTAGATTTCTAAAAATATATCATTAATTTTTTCACCACTCAATGGCATTCAAACGCCATTTTTCCATCGATTGCATTAAGATTATTTTTTTGTTTAAAATTACGTTTCATTTTACCACTTATGTAAATAAATGTACACAAGGTCATGGTTAATTAATATAGCGAAAAATAAATAGCAAAGAAATACATACGAAATATAGCTGCAGTTTTTAAATGGATGAAAAAGAAATAAACGAAAAATTATAATAAAATTAAAGACGTGATTGGCATGTCAATAAATAAGTTACTTACTGTAAGTTAAATATTAAAACTTCTGGTGTTACTTGTTATGTGCAGTTACACGTACTGATAAATACAATAAAAAAATACGTTAGAGTGCAATATTCGGCTGTGCCGAATCTTAAATACCCTCCACTTAAATGTAATAAGAAATGCAAAAACTACACTGGGATATCCTAATTCTGTGTTTTCTCTTCAGTCATAGTGCAAATTTTATTTTTATTTTAATATAGTATTTGAAAGACAATTTCACGACCAACATAATTTATATAAAACAAGTAAGAGTGCTATATTCGGCTGTGCCGAATCTTATATACCCTTCACCTTTGTTGTAGAAGCATAATTATATTATGCATAATTATGTCGATAAACACACCATTTGTTGATGAATTTGTTCGTAACAATATTAATACACTTTGTGTGATCGACGCCATCTGTTGATCAATTTGTTCGTTTTTTTTTCTGATGAAATTTTCAGAGGTTGTCTTGAATTTTTGCTCATATCTCCGTTATTTATGAACGGATTTTGCTGATTTTATATAGCAAACTTCTCGAAAGCATGTCTGACAGAATTATTGAAGATTTGGATCCCGAAGATATCTGGAGACTTCAGAAAATTGATTTCAACAGCCAGACAGACAGGCAGACAGACGGACATGGCTTAATAGACTCCGCTTTCTTTAAGGATCCAGAATATATGTATATACTTCATAAGGTCGGAAAATTATATTTTGTAAATTACAAACTTATTTATACCCTTCTCGTGAAGGTGAAGGGTATAAAAAAGGATAAGATATAAGGTGAGACCTTTTTGTTTGAATTTGATTTCAATAATATTGTTTACAAAGAATTTATATGTGGCATAGTAGAAGTGGGCCAGTTTTGGACTGATAGCTTATAAATACAGTATCCACTAATGTGGTTTCTATGTATTTGAGGGTTATTTTGATTGAATTTCATCTCAATAACGTTATTTACAAGAGTTATATGGTTCTTTAGTTTGCTCGGAAGTGGACTTAATTCGGGAGCTATTGCCAATTATTGACTGACAGCTACAAAATCCAGTAGCATAATTGCCGTATAACCGATATTAGTATGATTTCTGTATTAAAATTACTGATCTATATAAAAGTTGGTTGGATATCGATATTTATTAGACATTTTTGTGGATTAAATTGGTTTTCGAAAATTGTTCTTATATGACAGTTATGACAAATCATAGGCCGAACTTCTTTAATATTGAAATAGTGAACTTTATGCATACAAGGATATTTCACGTCGAATTTCAACATAACAACGGTATATTTAAGATACCTATTAGTATGTATTAACATGAATTTCGGAAGTAGACCTTATATGGGGGACATAGTCAAATATGAATCGATATTCTCAAAATCCAGCAGATTGATTTTGTCATGTATGTAAATGATTCGTGTAAAAGTTTGTATCGATACCGTTATTTATAAGAGACTTATGAGTATTAAAGTGATTTTCGGAAGAGGGCTGTATATGGGGGACCAAAATTCACAAAATTGTATGGGCTGATTTTAGTGTATATTTTAATTATATATATAAAGTTTTGAGTCGGTACCAATATTTATAAGATATGTATAAAGATAATTGACTTTTTCGGATGTGGTCCTTATATGGGAGCTATGACGAATTATGGACTGACCACTTTAAAATTTAATACAGTAGTTATGTAAAATTTTAACCTTTTGCCATTATTTAAACCTGTTTTATACATATTTAAGTGCATTTTGGAAATGGACTTTATATAGGGTCTATGGTCAAACATGGACTGAACTAAAAAAATTTCATTTTGCGATTTCCTTTTGCATGAAACTCATTTTTGCTGAATTTTGTATTGATATTCCAATTTTATAGGCATTTATGTATAATTGAGCAATATTTCGGGAAGATTTTTATATGGGGGCTATAAGAAATCATGGACTTATTCTTACTATTTTCCTCACACTTTCTTCTTTTATCACAAAAACAACGTGTACAAAATTTCATGGCAATATCTGCAATATATTTAAAAAAAATTGGAAGAAAAATGTTTAAAAATATCAAATTTGAATGGAGGTTGTCTCACTTTTTGGGCCATAACTCTAGTTCTAATTTACCGCTTTTGCTGATTTTCAATACTAAACTGCTTAGGAGAATTATTTTTTTTTAAGAGAAGTAACACTCAGGCAATTAATATGCCTTAACATATATTATTCCGCTACTTTCTTTGGAAATGGGATGGGTTGGAGAATTAAAGGTGGGAAAAGAAGAAAGCTTTTATCTCACAACTCTGCAATTGCCCATTATGTTAGTGTTTAGTGAAGTATTGCAGCGCCTCTGGTGGTGAGTAGGCGCATTATTTTTTAAAGCTTGATTTTATAGCCTTTATTTAATTATTTTACTTCGGTGGCGTTTCAATGCTATACCACCGAAGGAGGGCGCTGTAATAAAAATTAGTTATGATAGGATAGAAAAACTAATAATTATCAGAAACAGATGCTGTTTGAGTGACAGCGGCTAGGCATGCTTAATGATCAAATGCGCTAACCAATTAAGCTACAGCACCCACAGGAGAATTATAAACGGGTTTTTATAAACTCTGTTGATTTTGGTTGTGTCTTTTAGACTTGAGAGTGTTTTATAAGACAGATAGATGGACATAGCTCAATCGATCCTAAGGATTAAGATTATATGTATATACTTTATTGGGTCTCAGATGAATATTTCTCAGTGTTACACACGGAATGACAAACTTATATATACCCTCATTCACCACTTACGGTGGTGGAGGATACGTTACCGAAAGGCCAAATACAGCTGTCGGTTTTTTTTTTTTTTTGGTTTTCAGGAATGTTAAGAAAAATAGTTTGAAATTTTAAGAAAATTTACTTAAAAATCTTGAAATTCTTAAAATATAATTTCTTATTTTAGGATAAGCTTTAGGACCATATCCTTCGGAGGCATACTGCAATGTTTTGCAATTTCACAGTATTATACATTTAAATAAATATCCGTCAATAGCAAACACAAGTATTCTCAGTTAATAAATAACTCTTTTAACTCAGACATTTGTCAAAAGTTTTTTTACGAAATACTTAATTTTATTTAAAGATTTAAAGTTGAAGTTGGAGAGCAAATAATAAAATGTGTCTAAAAATATGTCGCGTGCTAAATAATATAATAGATTGGACAAAAAAAGCGAAAACAAACATTTCAACATGACAACTCTTAACAGAAAGCCACATTATTCTACTTTAAGCATAGTACTCTGTTCAAACTTTCAAGTGGAATGCTGTCAAAATACATGCTCAAAAAATTAACATGAAATTTTCATGAAAAAATGTTGCAGAAGTAGTACTCTGTTCATTTTGTGAAAAACATGTGAAATGTATCTGGCAACATTATTTTTCCACAGCGAAATAATTAAAGTAGCAATTGTTTCACGTGGAATTTTTATCCAAAAGCTATTCTGTCGCAACAACAATATCTATTACTTGTTGTTCTGCTGCACAAGCGGCTAGTAATATTTGTTTATTAATTTTTATTTAAAGATTTCGATTCAACACAGATTTTTTAATATTTTAACTTTTATTTATTTTCGATTTGAATTCACAAAAAAGCAAAACATATGTGTTTTGTTTACATAAGTAAAACAATGTGGCGTACTTTCAATTAAAAAAAAACGTCAAATTATGTAAATTCGCGTGATAGGCAACATTTCCGTATGAAATAATTAATGTTGCTCAACATTTTTCCCAAATTTGAACAGAGTACTAGGCTTTAGTCAAAAATAAATCTTTTTGAGAAATGATGTTACAATCAACAGATATTTTCAATTTTCTAAGATGTACACGAAAACGAATTGTGCTCTTCGAAGCAATCCTTGAAGCCTTATTTCTTGCTAATACATATTTTCAAAACGGCAATATCAAGAGAAAACCATTTCATTCTACTGTACTAAAACAAATCACTTTAAAACATAATGTTTTAAGCTGATTTTTTAAAACACTATTTTTTGTAGCGTTATTAATCATTTTATTGGCAACGACAAAACCTACCTACCTACAATCAAAACCTTATCCACCTTAAGCGAAGTATAATATTTATCTGGAAAATATTATTTTAAACTTAATACTTATTATGGTAAGTGGAAGTTTTACTGCTACAATTTTTTATATTGATGCTAATGTTCAAATATATTTTCAAATTATGTTGTTTTTATAAGTTTCTCCCAAAAAGTTTAATAATCATGCTACATAAAAACTTTGCAACAATAATAGCTCAAGTGACTAAATATTTAGTTATACTTAAATAGGTCAATGTTAAAATTCTCCACAATATTTGCGCAAATATTTAGTAAAGTCAATTTTTTCTTGTTTTTATCAAAAAAAAAAACACATTCGAGGAAGGTAAGTAAGTGACATACTAAACCAAACAAACCAAAAAAATGACTTGTTGAAATGTGCCATTCAATCAATAATGGTGGCAGTGTTACACAAATGTTATTAAATATAAAAAAATAATAAAAGGATTTTTAAAATTTACCATATTGCTTGAAATAGTTGTTTTTAAATTAAAGTATTTCCAAATGTTTAAATAAAATAAAAATAATAATTTAATTAAATAAATTTTTGTTTATATTTTCAGTTTGAGAACTGCTGAAGTGACAACTGCATAATATACGTTGTCATACTGTGGCCACTCACACAATTAATATGCAGTGTGCATTTTTTGTGTAAATAAATCAACTGTCAATAATTAATAACAAATTTTGTTTTATAAACAAAAGAGCACTTAGCTTAAGTTGCACAAATTTTTACTCAAGCTCTAATAACTTAGCATTTAAAAAAGTACTTAAATATTACAAGCAAATATATATAATATGAACCACAAAAATGCAGTATATATCTCCTGAAATTGGCCGATTATTGACTTCCAAGTTATGCTTGGTAAGCCTTTTTAAATATCTGCAATTTGATATTATTAACAAAACGCTCAAACAAAAGTATGTATCTATAGTAGCCGATGCATTAAAATACCCTACACCATGAGTATATTTTTCATTTCGGACCCCTTGATATGACATGGTTAATAATATGACTGGGCATGATCTCGCTACAAAAATACAGTTTTAGAAAAAAGTCCAGAACGCAACATTCGTAAGCTTTTACATTGAGGAAGTCTTAACAATTTGTTTTCTTGTCTTAATTTTTCTTTAAGATTTTAGTAGCACTATGTTTAGTGCCAAAGGTAAGATATGTCGCTACAAAAATATAGTTTTAGAAAAAAAAACATCTAGAACGTGACATTTGAACGTTTTTAAAGCGAGGAAATCTTAATAATTTCTTTTATTGTCTTCATTTTTATCTAGGATTTTAGTAGCATCATGTTTAGTGCCAAAGGTAAGTTATGTCGCTATAAAATTATAGTTTTAGAAAAAAGTCCAGAATGCGATATTCGTAGGCTTTTAAAACGAGAAAATCTTAACAATTTGTTTTATTGTCTTAACTTTTTCTCTAGGATTTTAGTAGCACTATGTTTAGTGCCAAGGGTAAGATATGTATGTTGCTACAAAAATACAATTTTATAAAAAAAAACGCCTAGCACGCGACATTTATAGGCTTTTAAGGCTAAAAAAACTTAACAATTTGTGTTCTTGTCTTAATTTAGAATAATGTGGCTGCTTAAATATTTGTATTCGTTTTAGTGCTTGTCCAAGTTTTAGCATGAATTAGCATGCACCATATTTTTTCGATTCGTTTGTATATAATTTTAACATAAGCTTTGTATATGTTATTTATATATATATATATATATATATATGAAGCTGACGAAGAACATTGTTTACATTGCTTATAGACAAAATTGGTAGCAAGTTCTTGTATTCTGATTGCATAAACAATCCTTTCTCACCCTCGGGAACAAATTATTCTAATTCAAAATTTCATATCATTACAGACATTATTAGGTGTGGTGGGGGCGGGGGGTGCTCTTTACATCTTTCAATTACATTCAATATTTCATGCGTTTCACAATCAACGTTTTTAATTAATTTCTAATACCAAACATTTGTATCTCATTATCAAATTTACTCTTCAATTTTGGGTTTTTTCAAAAATTTTAAAGTGTTGAGTAATATATGAAGATATATCACCATATCACTTTTTGATATCTCTTTGAGCAAAAATAAGAGAGCAACATCAATATCGATCCATATCACTGCGACAAAGAGCTTTGTCTGTTACTTTAACCAGATTTTAAAAGAGAACTATTTGTTTAAGTAAAACAAATTCTTCATATCTTGATTTCTGTACCCTTCTTTGCATAATGTTGGAAATTTCCATCATAACATTGAATGCATTCTTTTATTTATATTTAGTATGTATTAAGCTAATGATCTAACATTCCATGACGATGGAAATTTACATTATATTGGTTTTAGCTAAATTTATAATATAAATATATACTAAGATTTTGTTAACCATTTTTCATTTAATTTTGAACCTGAATTATATCACCTTGATTTATTTCACCAATAAAGAAAAAATCGTGCAAAGAAGGGTTAAATCAATTAAAGCTTTTTTTTATGGGAATTTCCAATTCCAAAAAGCTGTAGATACATCAAATATTGCGTTCGAGTTTGGCAATCCAAAATTAATTTGATTCTTTCCACTTTATTTCTTGGTCAAACATTTTAATATTTAAATTTTTGTTGATGACTTTGTAAACAAACACTAGAAAAATCCTGGGATTTTTTAAAACAAATCCCGGGATTTCGGGATTAGTATCCCAACGAAATACCTTCCAATGAGGTCTTTATGACTTAAGGCAAATATTTACTCAAATAAGCGTAGCCACTACTTTTAGCACAAATTCTTTTGACTAATCTTTTGTGAGAGCAAATATCATCAAATAAAATAAAACTACAATTCTATTGTGAATTGTCTTTAGAAAATAAAGTTTTAAAACTAGACACAAGAATTGTAACGAATTTTATTTAGTGGATACAATGAAACATTTGGAACATTTTTGAAGAAATTTAATTTTTGAAAGCTACCTGTAACGAAATTGTATGTAGGGAAAGAATTTAGCAAAGTTTGCGACTAGATAGAAATCGCTTAAGCTACCTATATAACGCAATAAGAAATAGCAGACTATGTACTTGTTTCACATTTAAAAATATTAGTAGACGTTTTTAGAATTCAGTAGAAGTATGAACATTATTTAGAAACAGCTATTATTTATCATTTCCAAATTATATAAAGTTAAAGAATGATATTGATGTCATTGATAAATTACCTAAAAACTTCCGAAAGTACCATTGAAGCAAATGGAAATCGAACAAGAAATCTTTATAACACGAATAAAGGATACATTGCCAGTAAAATAACACGTCGATGTAAGATAAGATGACAATTTTACTAGACGAACTTAAAATAATATTTTATATCTTTAAAACATAATTTAAGTTTTTTAGCGACAAATTGTCTTAAAATTTGTTGTCTTTCTTTAATAAAATGACCAATATACTTATTTGTTAAATATTTATTAAATTTCCCGGGGAAAATAAGTAGTCCGGGAAATATTGAACTCTAATTGGTCAGTAGTATTGACAAACGTAAGACATTTTCTTGAGCTGACATCGAAACAGTTACATGAATTAAGGAACCAAAGAAAAACTAGTTATTTTTATGAAAAACTCACAATGATGGTTTAATATTTCAGTTCAAAAATCGATATTTTGAATGAAAAACTTAAAATTTCTTACATATGTATTTGCTTTCTACTTTAATAAGTTTTGAAAAATTTACTATTGAATTAATTATTTCTATTCACTGTAAAGTAAATTCCGCTTTAAATACTAGGGTGTTTTTTTTAGATGTATACAACTTTAAGTTGGCAGCACTTTTTTAATTGGCGGCCATTTTATCAGTTGTGAAGTGATTTATGTTTAGTTTCCAAATTGCGCAAATATATTTTGAAAATAATGGTTCTTCTTTTTTTTTTTTTTTAGATGTATACAACTTTGAAATGGAATACAACAAAGTTGATTTTTTTTAAATTAACATGACTTCTGGTATGAAGGCTCGGAAGTAGTCTAATCTGGAGGTCCAATTTTCGATTACTTTTTTCAACATTTGTGGCCGTATATCGGCAAATGTTGTCCTCCAAGTGGTTAATCGTTTTGGGATTATCGCGTAGACTAGCGACTTCAAACATAAATCCCTTGACAGCTGACAAAATGGCCACCAGTTAAAAGAAAATGTTGTCAACTTAAAGTTTTATACATCTAAAAAAAACACCCTATACATTATATCACCGCAAGTTAAGGGATGTTTCACTTAATTAATTTTTGAACAAGTTTTGAAAAGAAATCATACAGGAAGTTGAGTTGTTTTGTTTGATTTGAATAAAGCAAACTTTCTATTTAATATTTAATCAATAAACTTTATATTTCCGTTAAGCCATAAAAACTTTTGGAAATGCATTATTTTACATTTTCATATTTACTCGCCAGACAACTTTTGACAGAGGGAGTAATGCATGTGTTTCTTTCAGTTAAAGTTTTTTTAATTATCATGTTTGATGTTTAAGTTCTTGTTATTTTTGTGTGGTTTATAATCAAAGTTTAAGTTATGAAATTAAAAATACTCCAAAAAAATAGAGAGTATTCAGATCAGGGTTGGCAAACATGTAACAATTGAACTTTTTAGACACATTTTAGACACAATCACCAAGAGTTATTTGCTACAATTTCAATTTCAAAATTCTCTTGCATTACAATTTTTTAAATTACCATTTTGGAAATAGTGCATGTCCAACTGATATCCATACGATCTTTACATATGCATCTAAAAAATGGTTATCACTACAAGAAATTGTTGGTTGAATTATCGAACAATAAGAGCATCTAAATTAATAGTTCACTTTAAATGATTTTAAGAGGCTGCATGCAGAAATTAAAACTTAAAATTTATTTAATCAGGATTTCAACACTTCTGCTTTTTTAATATATTCTTAAAATATTAAATCTAGTAATTTTGGAAATGCATTCGAATGAGGCGTGAATATACATATATATATATTTATACCAAGGTTTATTTTTTGCAAATAGCCCGATACTTAATAAAAATGAATGTTATAGATAATCGTGATAATGAACACAAAGAATATTTAATGCAAACATATTTCATATATATACAAATAATATTATTATTTCTATACCAACATTTTTGAGAGAGTTATGCTCTTTAAAGTGATTTTCGGAAGTAGGCCTTATATGGAAGCTACGACTAATTATGGACCGATCTTAACGAAATTTGTAGATGTGATTTAGCTTCATTTATTACTCATTTGTGGGGAAACTTGTTTGCATACTTGCATAATTCAAAGATTTATGACCGGTAAACTCCAATTTCGTGAGGTAATTTTTATGGGGGCTAGATGAAATAATGGACCGATTTCCACCAGTTTCAATCCCATCCATCCTTGGGCCGAAAAATATCACGTACCAAATTTTATCCAAATACCTTCAAAATTTAAATCGACTCAGAAAGTGATTCTGAGTCGATAGGTATACTTTAAGCTGGGTGTTGGACCAATATTTATGGGCGTTACAAACATCAGCACAAATTTAATATTTAATTGTTTGTCAAAAATCGCTAATCTTTTGTAAAATTTAATTTTAAGTTATTTGAGTTTAAAATTTCCAAAAATGGTCCAAAAACTTGTTGGTTGGTTTTTCTTTGTGTGTTAATATTTACAACAGTAATAACTTATGTATTATTAAAACATTTCGTTAAACATTTTAAAAATGCAAATTTCTTTTAACAAAACAATTTAAAACATCGTTATTTTTACGTTCCCGTTTTCCCGGAATATTTAAAAATGTTTCCCCGAGAATTCTTGGAATATAATGGTTGGGACCCCAAACCCTTTGCACAACTAATGATTTTGTTTTTCTTACGAAACTCTGGTGATGTCTTCAGGTTGTTCGAATGAACGAATATTTGCCAATTTTAAATTTTTAAAGGATATTTAATTGTCTTTGAATTGAGATTAAATTAAAAATGTTTTCAGTATATTTTAACTCATTAAAGGCAAATAAATACAAGCCACAAGTTTTGTCAATATTTTATTCGGTACATCAGTGTGTGTGTGTTTAAAAATCAATACAGAAGTATATGTCTACAAAAAACAAATGTGATGAGTGAGTGGGTTTTTGTGGTTGGCTATAGATAAATTTTCGAAGCCAAACAAAAAGTTTAAAAAACCAAGTGCTCGTGAGTGTTACTGTGGCTTTGTAGGTGGAAAAACGTTTACACTAGCTGCAAAAACGTAAAAATTTTAATCAAAATTTTGAAGGGCAATCAAAAACATTCAGTATACAATGATAATATGTATTGGCTGACTGATTGCTGTTAGTAAATCCTGATGGTATGTTAGAAATATTAACTTTGACAACTAAAATTTGTTACTTGAAACATATGGTTTGGTCCTTAAGTAACTCTATGGCTTTCTTTACATAAACTGGAAAGTATATACTCGTATAATATGGAAAGTTTTAAAACCTGCAGACTTCCGTGCTAGTGTAAAAACTTTCTATAGGGGTTGTTAAAAAAATGTAACAACATCAGCAAAATTAAACTTAAATTATCAACACTTTTCAACAAAAAAAATATATATGTATATAGAAAAACATGTATATATGTATATACATATGTAGGAACATAAAAACAAGTAGCTCAATAAAAGCTTAACAACATCCTACAGGCTACAACTTGCTCCCAACAGATAAATCAACATCCTAACGAAATTGCTTTCCCCGTCCCCCTTTTAAAAAAGGAAATACTAAAAAGAAAGTTCTGCCACATACTCGTGCATGTGTAAGGGATGATGAATTAAAGAGGCCTTAAATTAACATTGACTTTAACACCTGATGTCTGATTGCTGGGCAGGTTTTTACGAAAATGTTTTGTAAGTAGGAGTGTGTGAATATTTCGGGGGTAAATAAATGAATACTTTTTGTGTGAAGATTTGTGTGGTGTGATATCTACTAAATAATATAATTAAATAGGTTTTTGTCTTGTTTGGTTTTGGCTTTTAAATGCAGACATATCAAAAAGAAAACCTAAGATTATTTCTGAGAGATTTATGGATTTAAGAATTGTAATAGAAAGTTAAGTCGCACAGCAATTGTTCTCGTTTTCAATAGGGTTCTAAATAGGTATTTAAAAAATATTTTTCTGCAAACAGAAACAGTTAAAACTGCTTTTTAATTGAGAAAAATTGATTTAAACACACTAAGGAAACTCGGGCTATCAAAACACAACCTAGCAAAAAAGTCTGTATGAAACATACACAGATTGCCAGCAGGTTTTTAAATTCAGGCTAATTTTAAAGTCATTTGTAAAAATGAAACCCAAAAATCTTTGCTTTTTAAAACCTTTATATTTTACAAATCGTCTACAAATTCTTTATTTCACGATTCAATTCTCTTCAAATCTCTGATCTATTTCTTCAACAAGAGGGGAGCAGCAACAGGGGTAGCATGTACAACTGAGGCAGCAGCATAAGCGGCCGGGAAAGCAGCAGAATGAGCTACAGTGTGGGCATTGTAGGTGGAGGCATATGGAGCAACATATGAAGCATGACCAACGATAGCGGGAGCGGCGGCATAAGCCAAAGGAGCAGTGTAGGCGGCAGAGTAAGCCAAAGGAGCTACAACACCGGTTTTAGCAGCGGCAACAAAGCGAAAAAGCAGACAGCGATCTAAAGGAGTTTACATTTTTAGCTTAAATTTTATGTATTTTAAAGCAAAATTTCAATAATTTTAAAAACTTAAAACTTTGTTTGTTTTTTGTCTTTTTTTTTTGGTTTGATTAACAATCTGTAATTGTTATAAATGTTAAAAGAGCTCAACTGTTTTATACTATGTTGGCAGTTAACTATAGTGAATGTTACTATTTCAAACAAGTCACGTCTTTAAAGTCCATGAATTAAAATTAGATTAGATAGAGAAAGGAAAACTAGCTTTGTATTTGATTTGTTTAATAGAAAATTAAATATTTATGTGATGGTTTAGTAAACAAATATTAGTTAAATTCTTAAGGCATTTCAAATATTCTAAATTACCTTAACAATTGTTAACTTGTTTATAATCTACATCTCAAATCCAATTTGATAGATAGTCAGCTAATTAGAAACGTAATTTTAGTAAATATCAGAAACATACTTTTTTCTTATTATTGCCTTAATAATATAAGTTTTCCAACACGTAGTATTTTCTAATATTCAATGTGTAATTCTTTACCAATATAATACTTTACCAATTTAATACAGAGAAATCTTATTAATACTCTCTATTGATTTAATCACAATCACTCAATTAATTTGATTTTATGCATGTTTGAGTTTCGCGTTCTTGAATATAAGTCATAATTTTTTACCAGTTATTCGGCAAACGTTCTAATCAAGTGGCTGGCACTACAGATTTGTTTTCGAATTTCAAAATGTGTCGCATTCGCTATTGTAAATGTTTCGACACGTAGTAAGTGTTTATTTAATCATACTTTTCTATTATTAAATGTGTAATTCTTTGTCAATATATAACCATTTTAATACAGAAAAAACTTATTAATATTCTCTATTGGTTTAAACCCAATGGCTAAATTAATTTCATTTTGTTCATGTTCGAGTGTCGCGTTCTTGAAAATAAATCATCATTTCTTATTAGTTATTCCGCAAACGTTCTAATCAAGTGTTTGACACTTTAAATTTGATTTAGATTTTCAAAATGGATCGCATTCGCTATTGTAAATTTTTCTTTTATCAAAAACAATTGATTTTACTAGTCTAACATACTATTTATTACATTCATCTATATAAATATATGTTATAGATAGGTAAAATATGTGGCTAATGAAGTAGGAAAGGCCAGAATGTGATATTTAGGGAAAATTCAAATATATCCACTAAACTATTAAGAATGTTGCGTTAACGCAGTTGAGAAGAGCTATTGAAATTGACAAAAACTTATAGAAAGTAAAAATTAGTAAAAAAAAAAAGTGAAACATGTCGCATAAGGCAGAAAATGTTGCGAGATAGAATAATAATGCTAAAATTATTCTAAATCGGCTAATTAAACATTATACAAAACAGTAAAGAACGCTATATATTTATTGCCTGCTTTATGTGAGCTTAATTTCAAGATTTAAAGTTATTGAAGCTTAATTTTAGTGCTAAACAATTGGCACATTGGAATGCATTTTCTGCCCTGCCAAGGGCTTCATTAGCAATGCTTACTGTCCTGGTAAATATCATTTATTTAACTCACTATTATTGAGAAATAGATTGCGGGAAGTAATCATATTTATTTTTACTTGTTAGAACGAAATTTACATACGTTTACAATGTGTGTGTATTCTTCTTTATTATTATTATTATTACAAATTTTGTATTACTAAAAATTTGTTGTTGTTTTTATTGCTGCGCCAACCGTTGGTTGACAGTATCAGCAATTGTTGTCATTTCTCCTTTTTGGTAGATTATGTTTTTTTGCAATCACGAAAAACCGGAGATTGAAGCTCTATATAAAAGTATGTCAAAGCAATACATTTTAAATACAAAGAAATTACTTGAGCTAATATATATTACAACCGTACTACAAACAGAAAAATATCTCGCAAATATTTCAACAATACTTTGGATAAAAACATACAATATTTTTAAAAAATTAAGTTTAAGTTTAAGTTTTTCAAGACGAGTTAAATATTTTGTAGCGTTCTTGATTGAAAGCACTAAAAACACATTATCTAACTTTTGCACTAAACATAAGTCTAATAAAATACTATCGGCAGATGGATATATGAATAAAATTGTTAGGCTTCCTTATTTCACATCAATGGCCTACTACTCATATTTTAATGAAAAAAAGATTGTTCCATTTTTTTTTAAATTCGCTCAATGTCTAGACCTATAAAATCAGAATCTGAAGAGTTTGTAGTCATGTTTGCGATAAAGTCCTGAATAAATCGAAAATCAGCAATTTTAATTTAAGAATCTTTGAGTTATAATTAAGTACGTACTCGTACATGCAGTCATTGGTAAAGATCTAACTATCCTAACACAAAAATTTTTAAGCTTAATTAATAAGACGTTAAGATCGTAACTTATTTTCCTTATTAGAAAAGTAGAAACACAAAAATTTTCAGTCTTTCGTAGTTAAATCATTTATTTTATTTTATTTAAATTCAATTCTCTGATCTACTTCTTCAAAAGAGGGGCAGTGAAGGGGGTAGCAAAAGGAGCGGTATAAGCAGCACCTACAAAAGGAGCAGCGGCATAAGCAGCAGGGGCGGCATGAACAACTGGAGCAGCAGCATAAGCGGCAGGGAAGGCAGCAGAGTGAGCAATGTGGTGGGCATTGTAGGTGGAGGCATAAGGAGCCACATAAGAAGCATGACCAACAACAGCGGGAGCAGCGGCATAAGTCAAAGGAGCAGAGTAGGCCAAAGGAGCTACAAGACCGGGTTTAGCGGCAGCAACAGCCAACAAAGCGAAGAAGCAAACAGCGATCTAAAATAAGGAGAATTTTTTATTAATAACAAATATCCTTTCTGATTGTGGAAATAATAAAACTTACGAATTTGAACATTTTGTTTAAGTTTGTGTTGTTTTGGTTGGTTGTACAATTTGTAATTGTTAATATTTACGCTAAAGTCAAAAGCTTTTATAGTTTATTTATTTAAAATTGTCTTTGGTTACGCTACTCCTATTAAAAAATTTAATTTAAACAATTTATGCTAAACGTGACGCTTAAGATAGTTGGTTGTTTACACCGGCTAAATTTCAATATAAATTTTATAAGTTATTCCGTAGATATTGTGTTAAACTTAATGGACAACCTAAGACTAATAATGATATTCATTTGATTAAATCATTTTTATGTTTAAGGTTGAAAATTCATGATCAGGGTTAAATTGTATATTTGCAAAATGTCACTATTTGTTATTGAAATTAACCAAAAATTTAAACTACAATTTAGAGTATAAAAGCCTTTAGCTTTATGTCTATCATTAACAATTACAAATTGTACAATAAACCAAAACTACACAAACTTAAACAAAATGTTCAAATTCGTAAGTTTTATTATTTCCGCAATCAGAAAGGATATTTGTTATTAATAAAAAATCCTCCTTATTTTAGATCGCTGTTTGCTTCTTCGCATTGTTGGCTGTTGTTGCTGCTAAGCCCGGTCTTGTAGCTCCTTTGGCCTACTCTGCTCCTTTGACTTATGCCGCTGCTCCCGCTGTTGTTGGTCATGCTTCTTATGTGGCTCCTTATGCCTCCACCTACAATGCCCACCACATTGCTCACTCTGCTGCCTTCCCTGCCGCTTATGCTGCTGCTCCAGTTGTTCATGCCGCCCCTGCTGCTTATGCCGCTGCTCCCTTTGTAGGTGCTGCTTATGCTGCTCCCCTTACTCCCTTCTCTGCACCTCTTTTGTTGAAGAAATAGTTCAGAGAATAGAATTTAGAATAAAAATAAATGATTTAACTACGAAAGACTAAGAAACTTGTGTTTGTTTTGATCAGTTCATGTTTTAGAAATATGTAGGTGTTGTTTATATTTTTGGTTCTACACTCCGCTAAGCAACCACCATTTGCTAATAATTTCTCTAGTAACTGGTAATACTTCTATGAATGCATGTCAAAGTGCAGACCTAGAAGGAAAGATTTTTTTAATTCTGCACTTGTTATAGCGACATGAAGTCTAAATTGAATATTAATAAATTACAAAGATAATGTGGCTCAAATATGTATAACCATTAATTTTCAAATATGAATTCAAATATTTGAATTTGTTTGGTAGTAAACTATAAACATATCTTAATAAATTCCAAAAATGTTAGACTCATTTGGATGACAAAACCAAACTACCATCATATTTTATTACAGCAACCGAAACAATGCATTAATGTTAAAGGCCGAGTAAGTGTAGTTCTCAAAAAAAAAGAAAAAAACACTCACAACAAAAGTAAGTTTTTTTTATTAAGCGCCATTTCCGGTAATTTTGCTCCAAAAAACTCAGTCTAGCGCATATTACAAGTTTTAATGTTAAATCCAGTTAAAAAAAAACTTTAGTTAATTTGTAGTTGTTTTTAACAACAACAGAAAAAGACTACAACATTTTTAAAACTGATGATAACATGGCGACAAAATTAACAGTTCAACGAGCTTTAAAAATGTAACGGAAAAAAACACAACAACAGGCAACAGCCAGAGAATTAGAAATAAGCAGCAAAAAGTTTAAGGAAGAGGAAATAAAAACGAAACGGAAGTGAAATGAATAATCTCATTGATGACGAACTAACATTAAAAAAGATTTAATGAGAAAATTCCACACAACCCACTGCAATTCAAAGGAAAAGCACAACAGAATTAAGTAAAAAATAAAATCAATAGGATTTAAAAACAATTATTTAAAGTGCAAGAAAAGTATTTAAATTTTATAATAGAAAATTTAAAAGAAAATGAGATATGTATTTAATTTTAAATACAGCTAATTTAATGTGTAAAAATCTTAAAATTAATTACTACCAGCCTTAAATTATACTTTACTATTTAAGTTACCGCCACCCCAAAAAATAGGCTTTAATAAATGACCATTTAACTGATTTAAGCTTATTTTCTTTCTTTGGCGTATTTAATAATTGACTTTACTTTACTGGTTTTGTTGTTTTATGCCTTAATCCCTTTGGCCAATTTAGCTAGGCCATTTATGATTTCAATTCCTTAAAGGGTTTTTGTTTTACTGTTTATTTTTTATGTGTGTTAGACGTATATTTTATGTAAATAATATAAAAATGAAAATAGCATAAAAAACAAACCTTATTAAGGCACAATTTACACTAAGCAATTCTTTAAACTAAGCTGATTTCCATTTAGAGTTCAGGGTGAGGGGAAGATAAGACGAATACACACTTGATTTTACTAGCAATTCGTGTTACTCTCTTATTCGTATTACATATGTATATACAAATGTGTGTATGCTTTCAAATATGTAATATAGAAGCGATTTAAACTCATATATTATGCTGTGTGAACACCGCAGAAATTTCAAGGAAAAAATTGTATCAATCTTTTTAATAAAAATTGCTTCGTGTAAATTGGGACTAAATACCAGTATTTTGTTTTATAAGTCTGTGTGTTTGTCATTACTCTGGTTTGTAGCTTCTACTAATTAGTAAAACAAGGGGTTTATTAACCGTTAAGTATACCAACACAGTCCACATACAAATAAATATATAGTAAGTTGCCTCATTACTACTGGGTTGGCTGTAGACCATCATTTAATTTCTAGTAACTTGCTTTTTATGAGCTCTAATTTCTTGCTGGCTTTTTTTGGCTAAATGCGTTTATTTTTTGTTTGCTTTTCTGTTTGTTTGAATTTTCTTTGGCCGTTTTATTTAACAAACGTTATAATGGCCATCCCTTGGGTTGTAAATAGTTTTTGTTTATACAATAAAATCTTATTTCTTTTTTATTTTGTTTATATTTTTTGCTATTTGACTTTATTATTGTGGTTTAGCTGTGTAAAACAACAACAAAGTAAAGTTTTTCTATGTTGCTGCTTGTTAAAGTTCCTAAAAGTAGGCAACAGGGTTTTGTTAACCTAACAATGATGCAGAACTTTTAATTAATATATTTTTGTTTGTATTGTATTGTTTAGTTTCTATTTATGTATATTTAAATACCCTATAGAATACATGGTAAAATTGTGAAATGATATTAACTAAATGAATTTATTTAGAAAACAAAAAAATTAATTTTTTTTTTTCAATATTAATTTTATTTCTAAAATTAGTTAAATCTGTGACCACAAAAATTTTAGAAAAAAATTGATTTTTAAGATTTCTAAAGTAAAAATAAATAAAAAAAAATTTTTTAAGAAGCGCTTTTCTTTACCTTAATATGAATAGTGAAAAAATCGACTAAAAGTCAAAAAATAAGAACATTTCAAACAACATAAACTTTTTAATAAAAATGGAAAAAATCTCACACATCCCTTAAAGAAAAGCGTGGGGCGCCCATACCAACCTGAACTTAAAAAACAAAACATGACTGCCGTGAGTACATTTTAATATTTCAGACCGAAAGAAATACAACCAATCATGTTAAAAGCTACGAATTTTCAATAATTGAGCATTTTATTTCAAAACAACGCGTTGACTTGTTAGAATATGGAATTCCATCAGATCACAGACCAATTGTCTGCAAAATTGGAAATGCATCACTAAGTGAAAGAGATGTAAGATACTATAATAATAAACTTACAAATTGGACAGCGTTTAGAAACATAATAAACAACAAAATAACCATTAATAACCGATTATATAATTCAAGAACTTCAATCGACAGAGAAATAGAAAAATTCGTAAAAATTGTGCTTGAAGCTCGTAACGACAGCACTCCATTCTCTGAATCCTATCGCAGGACAGTACTGCCGGCAAACATTATAAAATTTACAAAATGCAGAAAAACGTTTAAAAGAAGAAGCCAAAGGTCACCTAACGACCAATGTATTAAATTACTCACCAATATCATCAACAAAGATGTATAAATTCTGACAATCATAAAAAAAAAAAGTCATCAATGTTTTTTCCAAGGAATTTTGAGCATATCTCGAGCAAATTTTTGAAATTCAAACCTTCACTTAATTGTGCGTCAACCGATTTCCATGATCTATGTCTCATTTTGTTTAAAGTTTATGTGACTTTACGGGAAAGTAATAGGACTTGACACTTTTTTTACCGTTTTGGTTTTTTTATGAATTAAAAATAAAAAAATTCAATTTTTTGAGGCAAAAATAAAATTGCGAAACTGTTGCTTATGTTGCGAAACGTTGTATGACATAACATTTCATGTTGGTTTGATCCCATCCCGATTTTGACTGTCGCATAGTGATATTATTGCATTGCTTTTATTAGCTAATTTATGGAAAATTGTTTTTTTATTATGATTGGTCAGCTATTGTTTTGTTATGTCGAATCGCCTAATTGAGTAGATTATTTTAAAGAGGTTCATAGAGTGTGTGTTATAAACAATATACATATTTACAATATTTACATTTATTGAATGAAAGATTAAACTTTTAGTTTTTAAGGTTTTTTAGTTTTTAATTAGTAAGTTGGCAGATGGATCCTTTAGAAAGTCCAGTGCGAGGGTGCATCCAAAAATTCTTTGTCTTCGCTCGGAAAGTGATACCCAAGTGATGCGATAGTGGTTGTCTATATTGCTAGTGGTAGTAATACAGACAATTGCCACAGGAAATTTTATTTTACGTTGAAAAAAAGTTGTTTAGCAAACATTTTTTGTGAAAAAAAAAGCCGAAGAAGTATTTTCATAACCCAAGAACCCATCTTCGATATTTACATGGTTTGCTATAGAAAATCTTAATTCACTTTGCATCGTTTCAGTTTGCGTCGTTTTTTTTTTTTTTTTTTAATGCAACCCCGACGCAAATTGAGGTATTGGTGTAGTCGCTTTCACGTTTCCAAGCATTAATTTCTTCATTTGAAGTTTTTTGAGTAATTTTATAATGATAATCCGCCACTGTCACAAATCACTTTTATAGATATGCCCTTTTCAAGTTTGTCAAGGATATCACTTTTTTGTTTTAAGTTTCAGAATTTTTATAATCACCGGCATTTTACTATAGCGAGAAAACCCTTTCACGAAAAAAATCTTTCAACTGAGTTGAATCTACAAAAAACAAATGCAACACGCACATTTCAAGATTCTTGAAATAGCGATAAATCTAAAAGTATTTAGTCTTAAACGCAATAGCAGTAACGTCTAAAAACAATTTCATGGCTTTGAGAAAAAAGTTATAGCGATAACTGAGTGTTTTTTTTTTTAGTTGCCTTGACTGAGTCAACAATGCAAATATTTTACGTGTTGCAATAATCGAGGAGTTTCATTTATCGAGGGTTGCGTTAAGGGAGGTGCCACTGTATATCGTATCATTCATTTTCTATTTTAAATATATGAATTGGTGTCCCAAATTTTAGAAAAATGTTGGTAACTTTACAACAAATATCAGACATCAAGCGTAATTATAGTTCTACAACATTGAGTATAAGTACTTGTTTCAGAAATTTAGAATTAATTTGCAATAAAATTGTAATAACCTTCAAATGATTAAATTTTTGTTGAACCAAATCTAATACAAATTGATTTAAAAAACGTTTTCTTTATTAAATTTGTTTTTTATTTTTTATATCTTAGAAAACAAATGAAGAACAATTTGTAATAAATTTAATAGTAACATAACATAGTTAAGTCCTTATTTGTAAGCATTTGTGGTAAGTACTTGCCTACTATGATATCACCCTGTTACTTTGCAATGGAAGTTTTAACTGGTATGTTTTGGTTTGCTTAGTGAAATTACTAGAAGGATTGGCAAGTACATACAGTGGTTCAAACGCATATTTGGACACTTGGCATGATAATATTCAAATGCCGATTTTTTCACTTTAATAAAAATAATTTTAAAAATATGTATGCTATGTTGTGTAGATTATTAAAAAAAAAAGTTTAAAACAATGTATAATACTTAGCAATTTTTATTCAAAACGATTTTTAAAATAAGAAAATAAAACTAAAATAACAAATTTCACGTCAAACGCATAAGGTTAAATTTACTGACGTCAGTGAAGAGTACCTACATATAAAAATAAAGGTTCCAAATAATCACTTTAAACAAGTTTTCTTCACTGACGAGAGTAAATTTAACCTTCATAGGTCAGATGGAAAGCAGTACGTTTGGCGTATCATGCCGTGTCCAATTATGCGTTTGAACCACTGTACATACACACATACATACATATGTATTTAAATTTTCGTTTTTGATGTTATTACAAAAAACTAAAAACACCACAAGTCCTTAAAAACTCCAGCTCCAAAAGAAATTTAATTTAAAACAAAAATCCCCACAAACTTATTAATGTCTTGTAATTAAGTAATGCAGAAAAATTCATAATAATAAATCCTTAATCAAACATTAATAACTCCAATGTTTGCAAAAACACGCAAAAAAAACAAATTAAAAAGAAAAGCAGCCAGTCGAGCAAACATTCTGCCAACCAAGGCAGAGGCGTAGGCAGTCAATCATGCAGCCAGTCAACCAGTCACATTAAGTGAGATAATCTGCACACAATCTCTCACACACACACAGCAGCACAGGCAGCAAATACCACAGCTCAAAAATGAAAGCTCGGCATAATGAGTGTAATTAAAATGCATCATGCAAAATCATGTTTTATGTTGTAAAAAAAAAAACAACTACTACACCAACAACAACAACAAAGGATTATAAGTGTGTGCACTGCACACACATACTCCATACTTTTATACATGTGAAGGAGCAACACCCTTTTGAAAAGTTTTTTTTTGTTTTAATAATCGAAAGAGAAGGAGAGAGAGAGAGAGAGTGACAGAGAGTAGCAGGTTTGGGGGAATGTATAAACAAAAAAGAACTTTATAATTATGTATGATTATAGGAGCCTTTTTATTATTTTTCTTTGCTTAATTTTGTTTTTGCCTGGTTTTTATTGTGTTTATTAATAATTAACCCTAAAATGGCAGCAATTAGTAAAGAGTCTAATTTTTTGGCAAGGGGTGACAATCGGATGTTATAAGTGTTGAAATATGAGAATATCCGTTAAATGGTTAAATTAGACTAATTTTATTTAAAAGAAGTAAAAGTTTTATATTCGAATGTCCCAGATCACAGTAGAATATAATTATACCATTGATTGTTTTGTTAATTATTGTTTGCTGTTACAAAAGTCATGTAAGATCAAATAATTACATGCTGAAAATAGTATTGGAATAATTTTTCATCAATATTTGTTCATATTGTAAACAAAACTAAGTAGCTCTAAACAAACCTAATTATTTATATGTAAATTGTAACACATTTTTTTCTTTTAAACCAAAGTAAAATGAGAAATACATACTTATGTATTTGAATTTGTTTTTCTTGAACATTTAGTATGATTAAGCACGCGTTATATTTTCTTGTCTCGATTGTAATATGGAATATTTCAGGTGATTTCAACAAAAGCTTTTATTAAGCCGACATATACTTTTCATAAAGTGTATCAATAAACTTGGGACGTACTTGAAACGCCACAGGAAAACCCAGGCACTTTATGAGTCATTATACTCCACCAACATGATTTAAATTAAAAATTAATTCTTTTGCAACTTGCTATTGGCTTTTACTAATTTTTATAGCTCTTCTCGGCGTCTTTTCATTTGCTTTATCCCAAATTTCTTTATATTTACTTTAGTTGATCTCTTTAAACATAACCCCACAACATTGTTTATTTTCTTCTTTCGAAACACTAAATATGCATCTTGAATTTATAAAAAAAAAAATTGTTTTTTAAAAAAGATACGCTTAAGAGAGCGAATGCGACACAGTCTGATCATCAAAATTAAAAGTTTGTGTAATTATTGTAGGCAGTAACTTTATTTTTCATTAAGTCATTATTTTTCATTAATTCTTGATTTGAATAAAAATCAGCCATTTGATCAAAGATTTAGGTATCAGAACGCGACATTAAAACATGAAAAAAATTAAATAAAAAATTTTATGTTAATTGAGTTTTGTTTTGTTTTTAATTGTTGGATTAATATGGACAGAAATACGGTGTTGTTACTACTGCTACACTGTGGATAACAAACAAATTAGGAACCTATTTTACAGTCATGGCTAAATGCAGGACAACGAGTCGTTCTTAGCAAAATGAGAATCTTATTGATTCGTTGTTATGATCCATTACAATTCACCTTGAGTGCAGTTAAAAGTTTAAAAAGCTTGTGACTTGATGAACCTTCTGCGGACAGTCATCATATTATATATATATATATATATATATATATATATATATATATATATTGCAAAACTACTTCTAAGTAAGCCATTTAGTATTTTCTAGTCTTCCGAAATAATATAATCGAAAGAGGTATTTTACAACATCCAAAGAACAATAAGCTTTAAAGTTAATACCAAACCGCACGTATGAATACTGATGGTGTTCATAAATGTCCATGAAATGCCTCAATTGTGACATGAAGAAAGTAAATTTATTATTCTGGCTCAAGTTCACTAATTTCTAATAATTGCTGCTATTATGTTAACACATAATATTGTGATTACAAAGTTCTTCTATAAATTTTTCTAGTTTCATAAAAAAAAATATTAAAAATTCCTTAACAGCTCATAAGAACTAGTTCCCAGCATGACAATTTCCAACAAAAATCACTGATGAAAAAACTAATTGGACGAACAAAATTTATTGATTAAAAAACCATTACAAACAACATGTGGCAAATTCAAACAAAAATAATTAGTCTTGACGCCTAACTTGAAAGAATACTAGCTAATAATTCTGAAACTAATTATGGGACTATTACATTTTTCCCTGAAGAGTTAATATTTTAAAAATATAAAATGGAAATTATGTGTGTGTAAAATTACAAATGGCCAGTTTTTAACTTAAAAATTAAATTCATTTTTTAGATCATATTTAAATACAACTTAAATCACTGACTACGTCCATTTAAATACAACTTAAGTTTTTCATACTACCATATGATTTTGACAGTTCTGCTAATTATGAAAATTGCGCAATGAAGTTTTTTTATTATTTGATAAAAAAATATTCAATAAATAAACTCGCCGCTAATAAAAACATTGTGCTTATTATCAATATCAACTAATATCAACTAAAACAATAAATTTAGATGAAGAGGATATGAATGATGCAGCTTTTGTCCATTTAGTTTACAACAATTTGCAAACTGCTGTTAAATGAAGAAGTTGTTTATATTTTTTGACATTCAATAGTGCTACCATACTTTTATCATAATTAAATACCAAACTTAATTTGAGACTGAAAAAATTAAACCGTATTTAAATACAACTCAAATTTAAGGAAAAATTAACTAATTTCGTATTTAAATATCAAGTTAAAAACTGGCCATAAGAATTCAATGATGAATTCAAAAAGTTACAGAACTGTTGATGCTTTATACTCGTATGCACTGTTTCTAGAAAACAAAAGTAAAACAAACAAGTAAGAGTGCTATATTCGGCTATGCCGAATCTTATATAACCTTCACCTTTGTTGTGGATGCATAATTATATTATATACATACATACATATATATATTATATTGTTACGTTTTTACCGTTTAAAAACGGTGGTTTATTGCATTTAAATAAGCCGGATTCTTTTTAATTGCAAAATAAAAGCATCAAGTAGTTGGAAGAAAATATAAAATATACATACATATATATATAAATGTACACAACCCCAATTAAAAAAAAGAGTATAATAAACACACTGTCTTTTTACACACTTATATTATATTACACTTATATTATATTACGGTTTCAGAACACACTTAAACACCTTGTTTGATCAGCGCCATCTGTTTATGAAATTATTCGTAACAATAATAATACACTTAGTTCTTTTGATGAAATTTTCAGAGGTTGTCATGGATTTTTGCTCATATCTCCGTTATTTATGGATGGATTTTGCTTATTTTAAATAGCAAATTTCTCGAAAGCATGTCTGACAGAATTATTGAAGATTTGGATCCCGAAGATATCTGGGGACTTCAGAAAATTGATTTCAACATCCAGACAAACAGACAGACGAACATGGCTTAATAGACTCCGCTATCTATAAGGATCCAGAATATATATACTTTATAGGGTCGAAAAATTGTATTGTGGAAATTATAAACGGAATGACAAACTTATATATACCCTTCTGATGAAGGTGAGGGTATAAAAATACCCCAAAAAGTGGCTTTTTGTTCTTCAGTATCTCTAATCACCATCTTTAAATTAGCCAGTAAGAAATATATAAAGGAACCAAGTTTTTCAGTCTATCACATTGTCGTTTATTTCTTCAAATACAATTCTTTGATCTACTTCTTTAACAAAAGAGGAGCAGCGAAGGGGGTGGCAAGGGGAGCGGTATAAGCAGCACCTACAAATGGAGCAGCGGCATAAGCAGCAGGGGAGGCGTGTACAACTGGTGCAGCAGCATAAGCGGCAGGGAAGGCAGCAGAGTGTGCAATGTGATGGGCATTGTAGGTGGAGGCATAAGGAGCTACATAAGAAGAATGACCAACAACAGCGGGAGCAGCGGCATAAGTCAAAGGAGCAGAGTAGGCCAAAGGAGCTACAAGACCGGGTTTAGCGGCAGCAACAGCCAACAAAGCGAAGACGCAAACAGCGATCTAAATTAATAAGAATTTAAAATTATTAACAAATATCCTTTATGGTCGTGGAAATATAAAAACTTACAAATTTGAACATTTTGTATAAGTTTAAGTTGGTTTGTTGTACAATTTGTAATTGTTAATATTTACGTTAAAGTCAAAAGCTTCTATACTTTAAATGTGTGTTAAATAATTAAATTTAAATAATTTATGTTAAACGTAACGTTAAAGTGGTAACATTTTTTACATGCTCTTAATTTTCATAAGTATTTTAAGCATTATTTTATGACTATTATAACATACATAACGTACCACCTAAAACTATGTTTGTATTGAAGGTTTTTACTTAATGATCAGGGTTACATTATATTAGCAAATTTTATTGTTTTTAATTTATTTAATTTAAACGTTATTGAATTTAACCAAATTATTTGCTTAGTCACCAATTCATATAATGATTTAGAGTATAAAAACCGTTAACTTTAATTTTAACATTAACAATTACAAATTGTACAACAAACCAAAACAACACAAAATTAAACAAAATGTTCAAATTCGTAAGTTTTATTATTGAAACAACCAGAAAGGATATTTGTTATTAATAAAAAATCCTCCTTATTTTAGATCGCTGTTTGCTTCTTCGCTTTGTTGGCTGTTGCTGCCGCTAAACCCGGTATTGTAGCTCCTTTGGCCTACTCTGCTCCTTTGACTTATGCCGCTGCTCCCGCTGTTGTTGGTCATGCTTCTTATGTGGCTCCTTATGCCTCCACCTACAATGCCCACCACATTGCTCACTCTGCTGCCTTCCCTGCCGCTTATGCTGCTGCTCCAGTTGTTCATGCCGCCCCTGCTGCTTATGCCGCTGCTCCTTTTGTAGGTGCTGCTTATACCGCTCCTTTTGCTACCCCCTTCACTGCCCCTCTTTTGTTGAAGAAGTAGATCAGAGAATTGAATTTGAATAGAAAATAAATGATTTAACTACGAAAGATTGAAAAATTTTGTGTTTCGACTTTTCAAATGAGGATACTAGTTTGATTTTATGAAGTATGCATATTTTTGACTTATCTTCATATGCCAAAACGACTATTCAAGTTATCAAATGTTTATAATAGGCACTTTTAATGTGAAAAGTGTTTAATAAACCATTATTTTAACAGTAGTTTAAACAGTAGTTTAAAGCTATTGGTGAATATTTCATAATAATGCAAAACTTTTTTTTTTAACACAACAAATTTTCAAGGACAAAATATCTAAATGCTACACATACAATAAAATCATTGTTAACTATTCTTTTGTATTACAAACACCTTATTAAAGGGTCGGGTGTTTGACAATACAAATTTAGAAACTTTTAGAAAGTCTTCAAACAGATAAAAAAAAAACATGATTAGGGACATGTCAAAGCACTTTACTGAATGCCTTTGGTAAAGGATTTTTTTGAAAAAATTGCCCATATGTTATTAACTCAAATTTTAAACATTATTTTGAACCATCTAAACCATTTGAACTAAAAAGTAAAGCGTGATCCATTTCGAGGTTCCCTACTTCTTTATAGAAAAAAACACAGAAAAATCAAATTTAATGGGGAATGTTTTTTATTTGACCTTTTTATTATTAAGATTTTAGAAATTTTTTTATAAAAAATTCGAATTTTATTTCAATATTTCGCTACGTCTTTGTGTAGCTTCGTTAGCAAAAAAAATCTAATTTTTTATAATTTCTAAATTCTTATTAATGAAGAATGTTTATTATCATTTGAAAGAACATTCTTTGGCATTTATTTTTTAAAGATTATTTCTATCAAATGTTGGCCGTTGCAACATTGCAGATGGTCTATCCGTTGAGTCCAATTTTCGATGACATAAACTGTAGACTTTACATATCCCTACAGGAGAAAGTCTAACGGTGTGCGAATGTGTTTAATGCTTTAGTTCTTTGCTTTATATCACTGAGAGAGTTATTTATAAGAGAACATTTTAGGTTTGTGGTTGAGAGAAACAGAAAAGAAAATATCGGAAATAATCAAGATGAGTGATTTATAATTAATTTTTTTTTCGTAAAGGTCAGGTTATAAGTTTTATTTTCTAAAAATAAATGGCTAAAGTTCATTTAATGAAAACCAATGAAACTTGAATATAAAATTCGTTTTTTTTACTTCTTGTCCAATATCAGCACTGGTTTAGTTCATATTCAGCATATTCAATTTACAATTTGTTAAAAATTTATAAAAAAAAAAAACTAGACTATAGTATGTAAATAAAAACAAGTTAGAGTGCTATATACGGCTGTGTCGAATCTTTAATACCCTCCACCTAAACGTAATAATTAATATAGAAACTACACTGGTTTAAGAACTAGTATATCCTTATTCTGTATTTTCTATTAAGCCCTTGTGCAAATTTTATTAGACAATTTTAAATGTTTTGAAATTTTATCTAATTTTGACCATTTATAATTCACGTAATTACCGATTCTTACTGTAATTTACAGAGTTTGTGTGATTTTCATAAAAATCTTGAGTGTAATTTAACAATTTATAAAAATTCCAAATTCACAAACAGAGTATAAAAAAGGATAAATAATGAGGTGAGGCTTTGTTGTTTAAATTTAATCTCAATAAGAAGTGGAACAATTATGGTCTGATAGCTTCTAATGTGGTTTCTACGTAATTTTAATTTAAATATTGGTTGAATTTCATCTCAATAACGTTATTTACAAGAGTTATCTGGCTGTTTAGTATGCTCGGAAGTGGACTTAATTCGGGAGCTATTGCTAATTATTGACTGACAGCTACAAACTCCAGTAGCATAATTACCGTGTAACCGATATTAGTATGATTTCTGGATTAAAATTACTGATCTATATAAAAGTTGGTTGGATATCGATATCGATTATTAAACATTTTTGTGGGTTTATTTGTTTTTCGGAAATGATTCTTATATGGCAGCTATGACAAATTATGGGCCGATCTTCTTAACAGTGATTTTTAGGCATCAGGATATTTTACGTCGAATTTCAACATAATAACGGTATATTTAAGATATACAGCCATGTCACAGAATTTAATTCCGTTCGGAAGTGGAATTAATTTCGTTTTTTGCTTCTATAGAAAAAGCGAAACAAAAATTTTTTCGAAATGAAACTTATATGGGGTCTATGGTCAAACATGGACCAATTAAAAAAATTCCATTTTTCGATTTCTTTTTGCATGAAACTTATTTTTGCTGAATTTTGTATCAGTATTCCAATTTTATAGGCATTTATGTATAATTGAGCAATATTTCGGGAAGATTTTTGTATGGGGGCTATGAGAAATCATGGACCTATTCTTACTATTTTTCTCACACTTTCTTCTTTTATCATAAAATTAACGTTTAGAAAATTTCATGGGAATATCTGCAATATAATTAAAAATATATTTAGAAAAATGTTTAAATATATCAAATTTTTATGGAGGTTGTCTTACATTTTGATCCATAACTCCTGTTCGACTTTATCGATTTTGCTGATTTTCAATACCAAACTGCTTAGGAGAACTATAAGCGGTTTTTTGTATACTTTGGTGATTTCGGTTGTGTCCTTTGGACGTGAGAGTGTTTTACACAGACAGACATGGTCGGACATGGCTCAATCGACTTAGAATTTTGTAAGGACCAAGAATATATATACTCTGTTGGGTCTCAGTTGAGTATTATTCAGTGTTACACACGGAATGACAAACTTATACATAGTATGTATATACCCTTATTCACCACTTATGGTGGTGCAGGGTATAATAAAAGAATGTTAACGTTTATTAAGATCAACTACAATTGAAATAGTTTGTCTCTTATTAATTATTAAAAAAAAAAAAACAAAAACTATTAAAGGTCATACCAAACCATGCAAACAAAAATCATTTCATAACAGTTATTATGAGTGATTTATTCTTGAAAACAAAATATAAATCTCAATTTTGATTTTTGATTATATGGACGAGTTATTTTCGGTCTCTGGCTAGAACTATTAACTTCGAAAAGAAATTTCCTTAAAAAAAAAATAATAAAAACTCCATTGAATATAATATGTTATTATCAGTTCTATTAGAGAAAATACATTTTTTTTTAAATAGTTTTCCAAATAAAATAACTTTTAAATATTTTAAACGACTCCTCACAGATATTTTATCAGTATTTTCCAGTACATTTTTGTTGTTAATCACACAGATATTTGAAAATAAATGCTGGACTTAACGGGACTGTCTGTTATTTTAAAACTTTTCTCGACTTTATGTTTTAGGGAGTTCAACATTCAAACGAAAATTAAAATAGCATATTGAGTATTTTTGTTAATTTTAAAATATCATTTGGCGTTTGATTAATTAAATCTCTATTTTATGTTTTAACAATTTATTAAATTTTACTGCAGGGAACTAAAATAATACGCAGTTTTCGTATGAAAGGTCCTAAAACAGCGCATGTTTTTTGTTCTTGGATAGTTTTAAATATATTGCAAATCTTGGAAAATTTAAATAACTTAATTAGTTTTAGAAAGCAGATAATAAAACAAAAACCGAATGTTTTTTTTTTAATTGAAGAAAGTCTCACATACAAAATACCTTGACCCATTAACCGCCAAAATAAAACCAGAAGTGACAATTAAAAAAAAGTTAATTTTTTTATTCATTGTACATAAAATTAACATAAAAGTATAAAAAATTTAAGAAAAATTATAAATGAGTGGAGTAGGGTGGGTGTACTCAACTGAGTACAGCGGCGGTTTATATGTGAAAATTGCCAAAGCAATTTTTTACAATGCATAATGTTTTTAAACATTTCTTGCATTGCCATCGAACGCTTGCATGACATAAAACACATCTTAATTGTTTTTCTAACTTTTCGGGATAGTGACCTATACCATCTTGAGGAAATCCTGGGATCAATGACGATGAAAGTCGAGCTTTATTTTGTATGTTTTGGCGTAAGTGGGACCTTGCAATGAAACGTCGGAATAAAAGTTGAAACTTTTTCATTACAACATCTGCTAATGGCCGAATTTTAAACATTTTGTCCCTGGTAGTGGCAGCTTCGTATTTTTTCACAAGTTGAAGATTCTTTTTTATATCACGATATCTTTGTCTAGACATTGATTTTGATATCATTTCTTTTCCAACATCTTCATCGTAAGACCAGTACAAATCCTCTCTTGGTACTTATTTCAGCACTTAAATTTTTCATTAGATTAAAACTCCATTTTGTGGCAGTTGATATTTATAGTCAGATTTTTTTTTATTTCTTTTCTTTATTAGTTTACACGTTTCCTTTAAGCTAAAAACATAAAAAAAATCACAAAACGGTCAAAATTTTTAAGTTTTCGCTTTATGTTTCGGTGTACTCAATTGAGTACAGCGGCGGTAAATGGGTTAAAAGAGTTCTTTAAAGGTGAATTTCTTCCACTAACGAAACATAGAATTAATAAATAAAGACAACAGTTAAGTTTTTCAGTCTATCACATTTGATCTTTATTTTTTCAAATTTAATTCTCTGATCTACTTCTTCAACAAAAGAGGAGCAGCGAAGGGAGTGGCAAGGGGAGCGGTATAAGCAGCACCAACAAACGGAGCAGCAGGGGCTGCGTGTACTACTGGAGCAGCGGCATAAGCGGCAGGGAAGGCAGCAGAGTGAGCAATGTGGTGGGCATTGTAGGTGGAGGCGTATGGAGCCACATAAGAAGCATGACCAACAATAGCGGGAGCAGCGGCATAAGTCAAAGGAGCAGAGTAAGCCAAAGGTGCTACCAAACCGGGCTTAGCGGCGGCAATAGCCAACAAAGCGAAGAAGCTAAGAGCGATCTAAAATGGGGAAAAAATTGTTTTTTGACATTGAATTTTAAACGTTTAGACAAATCTATTAAAACTTACGAATTTGAACATTTTTGGTTGAGTTTGAGTGTGTTGAGGTTTGGTTGTACAATAAGTAATTGTTAAGGTTTAAGCCAGAGTTAAAGTCTTTTATACGTTTATTTATTGTTTGGATTTGGGAATTTTTGTAAACATAAAATAAGATTCATTAAATATGCCAGACATGATGGCATTTTAAAAGCCAGCAGCGACAAGGTAATATTGATTTTCAAAGTAAAAACAAAAGTGAATTTATTCATTAGATACGTTGTATTTAAAACTAAAAAATATCAATTGATAAATCTTGAATGGAATTGTATTATCTGAGACAAATATTGCTAAATATTTGAGTCATAATAATTATTTATAATTATTTCATGCAATTAAAACAATAACTTTAAACTAACTATTAAAATGAGAGTAGTAAGTGGAAAAACATTAAGGATCCAATAAAACAAGTGTTGAAGTTAATGCTATATATTTAAACTATAACAATGCTCATTTAACAGTAAGATTTGCAACTTTGTTTTATATGAATTCTTTAAATAAAGTTTAACAAATATTTAAATTTCTTAAGTGTAACAATTCTTCTTTAAAGTCTTTAAAGGACAAAGCTGTGCTCGTCGTTGGGGTGTATTATTGACCTTTAGAAGACCTGATCACAAATCGCTACGCCGAGCTTCACATAATAGTAGTGGTACTTGAGGGAAAAAGAAAAGAAATAAAGTTGTTGATAGCTATTAAGAATGAATTAAGATGTCAGTCCTATTTCACGTATTTCCAACTCTCCCTAATAGAAAACATAAAATCCCAATGCCATCCCATATGACATCTTATCCTACCTATTAGACTTCACCGTTCTTAAATTGATATTATAACAAAAGTTTAGTTTTTCATTTTATAAGCGCCTTTTCTTTACTAAAATATGAGATCAGAAATTGTCAAAATTTAATTTAAGTGTCCTTAAAATTTAAATAAAAAAAATCTCAAGAAATTACATTCTCATTACTGCTCATTATTTTCAAATGAGAAAATTAGTTTGCTGCCTAGAAATTGTTTAAACATTATTTAGTTCAAATTTACACAAAGCAATTTTTATTGAAAAGATTGATACAATTGAAATTTCTCCCTCGAAATTTCTCTGGTGTTCACACAGCACAAGATAATTGCTTAAATCACTAGTATTTTTAATTGAGAATACACATTTGTATACATAAGACGAATAGGAGAATAACACGAATTGCTAGTACAACCAAGTGTGTACTCGTCTTATTTTTCCCTCACCGCATGTCTAAAAGTTAATCAGCTTAGCTTAAAGAATTGCTTCGTGTAAATTGGGACCTACTTAGCCTAAATTTCTAAAAGAAATAATAAATTTATTAATGTGAATCGAGACATTAACATATTATAGTTGTCGCAATCATATAACGTTTAAAATGTAAAAATGATTGAGGTGCCATTGGTAACAAACAGTATCAGTTTAACACTCCTCATTTTAAAGAACGAACATTAATAACCGTTAAAATATTTAAAAATCTCACTATGCAGAGGCGTACAAGTTCAAACTCATAAAAAATTTAAACTGACACGTATGGAATAATAAATAATCAAATTGTTTTATTACCAATCAAATATTTCTGCTACTTAAGTAAAAAGTATAAAAGCCATTAACCTCAGCTAAAAACATTAACAATTACAAATTGTACAACAAACCAAAACCACTCAAACTTAAACAAAAATGTTCAAATTCATGAGTTTTAATAGATTTGTTTGAAAGTTTAAAATTTAATATCAAAAAACTATTTTTTCCCCCATTTTAGATCGCTCTTGGCTTCTTCGCTTTGTTGGCTATTGCTGCCGCTAAACCCGGTTTGGTAGCTCCTTTGGCCTACTCTGCTCCTTTGACTTATGCCGCAGCTCCCGCTGTTGTTGGTCATGCTTCATATATTGCTCCTTATGCCTCCACCTACAATGCCCACCACATTGCTCACTCTGCTGCCTTCCCTGCCGCTTATGCTGCTGCTCCAGTTGTTCATGCCGCCCCTGCTGCTTATGCCGCTGCTCCTTTTGTAGGTGCTGCTTATACCGCTCCCCTTGCTACCCCCTTCACTGCTCCTCTTTTGTTAAAGAAGTAGATCAGAGAAATGGATTTTAATAAAATAAATGATTTAACTACGAAAGACTGAAAAATTTGTGTTTATAATTTTATATTTATCTCGATTACACATAGTGTTGTTGAACTGTTCGGACGTGTTATTTTTAGTGCGGCTGAATTTTCGGTGAAAAAATCGTAATAGGTGAAAAAGTGTAATAGGTCGAAATAAAACAAAAAAGTTAAAAAATAATTCGTAATAGGTAAAAATACCTACGGTAAAAAAAAAAAAATAAAAAACATTAAAAAATAAAAAACATTAAAAAAAAAAATAATAAAAAACATTAAAAATCGCATAAAAACTGTATGAGTGTTCCTCTCAGATGTAATTCTGAGAAAGAGCTTAGCTCGACTAGAAAATCTTTATGGATCTCTGAGGAAGAATCATTAAAAAAATCTGTGGAGAATCTTCTCACTACAAGAGCCGTAGAACGGCGCCGTTCCTGTTCGCCCAATATAGTGATTTCATCAGATGATAAAACATCAATATCTTCTACATCAAATAGTGCAGTCAAACCTAGAAAACAAGTAGGTATGGATAAATACGTCACAGTTATTAAGCGACAGAGGAGCCCGACATCTGCTCAAATGTCATCAAATTCAAAAGCTCCCAAGACCGTGAGTATTGACAATCCAAATGATCAAAACAGGTTTGCTCTACTTCAGACGGATGACCCAGAAATACCGAAAAAGACGTTTAAGCCCCCACCAATTTACCTGAGAGAGCCCACTTCCAATAAACTGGTACAAGGAATTGTTGCTGTAATAGGTGAGAACATGTTTAGCGTAACCTCAATTAAACATGGAAATATCAGCGAAACCAAAATTCAAGTGAAAAAGGAAGATGATTTTCGAAAATTGTCCAACCAGTTGGAGAGGGAGAGTAGGGATTTCTATACCTACCAGCTGAAAAGCGCAAAAGGACTCCAAGTAGTTCTAAAGGGTATAGACCCAGATGTTGATCCTGCCGAGATAAAGACTAGTTTAATGGAAAATGGCTTCAAAATTAAGAGCGTAACGAATATTAGAAACCGTGAAAAGATTCCTCAGCCGATGTTTAGGGTGGAATTGGAACCTGGAGATATCGTCTTAAAGAAAAACGAGTCCCATCCCATCTACAATCTGATTTACCTTCTGCATCGTAGAATCACCGTGGAAGAACCGCATAAGCGTCAGGGACCCGTCCAGTGTCTTAATTGTCAAGAATTTGGTCACACTAAAGCGTATTGTAAATTGCCGTCAGTTTGTGTTGCGTGTGGGGAACTACATACAACTGCTCAATGTGATAAGTCGAAAACCGACTCAAAAATCAAAAAATGCAGTAACTGCGGAGGTAATCATACCGCAAATTATAGAGGTTGTCCAGTTTACACTCATTTGAAAGGCATAAGGACCAACAAGACGTCAGTATTACCTAATCATCCTCAACAGCCTAATTTTGCATCGAGTAACAATTTTCCTCAATTGTTACGGCCCACTAGTCATGAAAACGCGCCTAGTTCTAGACAAGTTTCTTACGCTAACGTGGTTAAATCTAATATGCCAGGTTTGGAGCAGAAACCTAAATCTCAATATTACGAGCCTAATATTAACACTCTAGAGACTACTTTGCAGACACTTGTCCAAACTATGAACACTTTTACGACCACTATGACATCCATGATGCAGGAAATGCTGAAAATGCAATCCACAATCTTACAAGCAATTTTAAAGAAATGATTTGTTTAAAAATTTGTTTTTGGAACGCGAACGGCCTCCGCCAACATAAAAACGAACTGGAACACTTCCTGATGGATAAGCAGATTGATGTCATGATGATTGCTGAAACTCACTTGACGGCGACAGGGTACTTCAAAATTAATGGCTACGTGTTGTATGATACTAAAGATCCCCGCGGAAGAGCATGTGGAGGTTCGGCAATTCTTATAAAGAACAGAATAAAACATTATTTAATGAACAACATATGTGAGGATTACCTACAAGCAACAAACATTTGTATTGAATTCTGTCAATACAACTTTGTTTTATCATCAATTTATTCGCCGCCTCGATTTTCAATAAAAGAACATCAATACTACAGCTTCTTCAATTCCCTTGGAGCTAGATTTTTGGTTGCTGGTGACTTTAACGCCAAACACACATTTTGGGGTTCACGTCTAGTGACCCCGAAGGGTCGTGAACTCTTCAACACCATTGCCAAAATGGGCTTAGATGTACTATCAAGCGGGCATCCCACCTACTGGCCGACGGACCGACGGAAGATTCCCGATATTATTGACTTCGGAGTAGTGAAAAATATCCCTGTAGAATCGATACAAGTGGAGCCTTCATTAGACTTGTCTTCAGATCACTCTCCTTCTATTATTTCAATGCGTTTCCTTCAAGGGTATGGCTCTCCATTTCGGGACATGTCTAAATCCAGAGTAAGTTGGATAAAGTATAAAAAGTATTTAAGTTCCCACTGCACGGAAAATGTAGTGTTGAGAACTACCGAGGATATTGATGGGTCGATTGGCAAGTTTACTGAGGACATACGAAGAGCTGTGCATCACGCTTCCATATATGACGTTGAATGCAGAAATAGGACAAACAGAACTTATTTCGCTGAACTCGAACATCTCCTGACAGAAAAAAGAAGAGTTAGAAGAGAGTGGCAAATTCACAGGTCTCCTCAACTGAAAGCTAGGCTACGGGAATGCAGAGATATACTAAGAAATTTCTTAGAAACCCAAAGAATGGCTTCACTTAAATCATACTTGGAGGGAATTGACAGTTCCCCACAATCTGACTATTCGTTATGGAAGGCGGCACGAGGTTTAAAAAGACCAGTTAGAGGAAAGCCTCCTTTGCGAAATCCGACTGGTGACTGGGCTAGAAACGATTCCGAGAAGGGGACTTTATTTGTTAACCATTTAAGAAATGTGTTTACTATAAACAACTCAAATAATGCAACTGATTTGCCACCACTCGTTATTAGACCTCCTGTACCTCTAAGACTTAGCTTTAATGATATTCAAAGCGCTATTGGTACTCTGAACCTTAAAAAAGCTCCAGGTATGGATAAAATCAGCAACAAAATGCTTGTGGAGTTACCTCGTGTAGCTAGAAGAATTATTCTATTTATCTTCAATGCTATTTTACGCCTAGAATACTATCCTGCAGATTGGAAGGTATCTATGATTACCATGATTCCTAAGCCAGGGAAGGACCTCACCAAAGTAGAGTCATATAGGCCAATTAGCCTACTGCCGACAATTTCAAAACTGTTTGAAAAATTGTTAATGGCTAAGTTGATTCCAATTCTGAACGACACTCAATGTATTCCAAATCATCAATTCGGGTTCAGAGCTAAACACAGTACCATCGAACAAACACACAGATTAGTAAATGTGATAAGACGGTCGTTTGAAGAGAAAAAATACTGTTCCGCGCTTTTCATTGATGTTTCCCAAGCGTTCGACAAAGTCTGGCATGAAGGTTTAATGCACAAAATAAAATTAGCTCTGCCTGCTAACACCCACAAACTTATGAAAAGTTATTTATATGGTCGCAAATTTACAATCAAAGAAGGCGATTTTTTAAGCCCCGCTCAGCCAATTGAAGCAGGAGTACCTCAGGGTAGCATACTGGGTCCTACTTTATATTTGATTTATGCATCCGATATGCCGTCAGACCCCAATATACATACTTCAACTTTTGCTGACGATACAGCCTTTATTAGCGTTCATAAGGACCATCAAATAGCATCACTGAATTTGCAGAATTATATTTATAAACTAGAGAATTGGCTTGAGCTTTGGAAAATCAGGGTTAACGAACAGAAATGTATTCATATAACTTTCACATTGCGAAAAGATACCTGCTCGTCCATCAGAATAAATAACCAAATTATTCCGCAACACAATGAAGTCAAATACCTCGGAATCCACCTCGATCGTCGTTTAACCTGGAAGTCTCATATTGACGCAAAACTTACACAGATGAGATTAAAAGCAGTGCAACTTAATTGGCTAATCGGCAGAAATTCTACATTAAAGTTGGATTGTAAACTTTTGTTGCACAATGCAATTCTAAAGCCAATATGGTGTTATGGAATTCAATTATGGGGTACTGCCTCAGCATCCAACATTGAAAAGATTCAAAGAGGTCAAAATAAAATTCTACGTATAATTACTGCAGCTCCATGGTACGTTAAAAATTCTCGAATTCACAAAGATCTAGGCATTCCTTTGGTGAAAGACGAATTTACAAAATACGCCTCAAAATATGTCAGCAAACTTGAACACCATCCAAACCCACTTGCACGAGACATCCTTAACTTTAGTGGCCATGTTCGGTTGAGAAGGAGGGATACCCTTGCTTTAACTCAAACGCAAAACAGATGACTGGATCAGTGGATGTAAATTTTTTTGTAGTATCATAATATTTTGTCTAGCACTGGCTGGACTTATTATTTTCTTTTAGTATTAAGATTCGAAAACTTATTGTCATTTCAATATCTGAAGATTCAATAAATAAATATAATGTATTATAAAAAAAAAAAAAAAAAAAAAAAAATAATTTTATAGTAAGCAAAATTGTTTAATGATTTCAAGGTGTTGTAAAATAATTTATATAAGGAAATCTTAAATGTATTTGCTTACAGCTTTTTAAAATAAAATGCGTTTTATTTTAAATGGTTTGCGATTTTTCAATGGAAATATTGATGATTCAAAAAAATGTTTTCAATTATTGTTCATATCATGTTCTGAAGTATGGGTGATCTAGAAATAGTCTTATTTCTATTTTATTGCAATTTGAAGTTGTAAATAAAAATTTATTTTTGAACATTTTCACCCCTAAACTAAATTTTTAAGAGACCCAGCGAAAACTTGGCAACGATATGTAAATGTCTTATCTTTTTTTATATACAATTTTTAATAGATTTATTATTAATAATTTAGTAAATTCCCTATTTCTAAACGAACGTGGCTATGACTTCCCTATTTGTTAGCATTTGTGGTAAGTACTAGCGTCCAATAAGATCACAGTGTCATTGGAGAGTAATTATATTAGCATTTTAACTCAAATGTTCGAGGTCATAGATAAGTTCAGTTTTGAATTTTAAACAAAAATAAAAAAATAAATAAGCAGAATAATATCCGTTTTCACAAAGTTACAGGCAATTTTAAGTTTTTACTGAAAATATAGATTCTTGTAAAGGAATATAAGTAGATGCTCTTAAAATAACATTAACGCAATTCACAATCTTGTGCAAATACAATGATGCAAAACCATTTGCACAAGATTTTTTTTTTAAGAGAAATAACACTCAGGTATTTGATATGCCTATATATAATTGCGTTGATTGGTTGAAGAAGTAAAGGTGGTGAAATTAGAAGAAAGCTTTATGTCACAACTCTGCAATTACGCATTATATTTGTTTTTAGTGCAGCATTGCAGCGCCTCTGGTGGTGAGTAGGTGCATTATTTTTACAGCTTTTTTCATTATGCAATAGTTCATTTTTGATTTTATTTAAAAATCGATTTTTGAAAAGAAATTTGGTGATCACAGTATAAGCTCTTTAAGGTATGGCAGATTCTAAATATACACTTTAAAGGAAAAGAAGGCTGATTTCAAATAATGTCTTTACAATTTAAAATTTTAATCAAAATTAAATTTTTGAAAAGATATGTATGTGTATGATCACATATTATAACTGATTTTAATTTTTAAATTGATTTCTTAAGCTACATTTTGGATGATCACTAAATTAAGTCCTTTTTACATTTAGACGCGTTTTAAAAAGTTATAGCCTAATTAAAGATTGCTATATAAAAATCACAAGTTAACGAACTACACCTACATAATTCTGTTTTTACATGGTAATTGGTTCCAGGAAATTCCGTGTAAAAAAAGAAACGTGTAAAAAGAGACATTGATCGTATGCATAATAGGTGATTAGTTCCTTATCTCTAAAACCTATTGAAATTAGTGAAAAACAAAGATTTTTTAAGAACAACTATTCAGGTTTATAATATTAATTAACATATATGTACATATGTATGTAGGTACCATGTATTTTTACACAAGCATAGCTGTTAAAGAAATGTAAATGTAAAAAAATGCAATGTATCAAAAGATGTAGGTACATATGTATATGACAAATTCATTTGATTGTATACACTAAAAGAGAATTCCCCTAAATTTGTGCTATTTACAATTGCTCTGACCTGTAAATTTGCTTGCATCCACAAAATGGGAATTCCCCTAAATTTGTGATTTCGTGCTAAATGAAATAAAATCGTGCAAAAAAATGTAAAATTTATTTATTTTCAAACCGTGTAAAAACAGAATTATTTAGATGTATGTATGTATTTCTATTTAATTTCCGCACAAGCCAATGTCAACTGCAAAATATTTTTGATCTGGTGGTTTTATCATCAATTACCAAGATTTTATAAAATTCTATTGAAATTTTTTTATCGCTTTTTGATTTCTTCATTGCGATCTGTATACGATTTTAAATCTGAGATCAGAGGAGAGGAAAATCTTTTTACTCTACCTCTTAATTAGAACGTTTCTTCCTTTTTAAACAAATACAAGCCTTTTGCATTGTCTACAGATTTACCCAGAGTCATTGACGGTAATCAAAATAACACAACACTATCGTCTAGACTATTGGGTCTCTCTGACGTTCCTGTGTTCACGATATCGTTAAATGACTTTTAAAACATTATGACAATGTATGTGTTTTTATCATTTTGTAAATGGTTTTTATGAAAAACTGTAGCTATACTATTTTTGATATTTTCGTTTTTCTATCAAACCAACAGCATTTGCAAAGTTTGTTTTTAGTTTAAGATGAAATTCAGCAAATAATAAGGGTGAATTTCTAAAACTATTTAAAAATCAACTTCCTTTTCTCCAATAAGTAAATAATTACACCATAACAGATTTTCAGTCTATCACATTTATTAAAATTAATTTCTCTGATCTACTTCTTCAATAAAAGAGGAGAAGCGAAGGGGGTGGCAAGGGGAGCAGCATAAGCAGCACCTACAAGGGGAGCAGCGGCATAAGCAGCAGGGGCGGCATGAACAACTGGAGCAGCAGCATAAGCGGCAGGGAAGGCAGCAGAGTGAGCAATGTGGTGGGCATTGTAGGTGGAGGCATAAGGAGCCACATAAGAAGCATGACCAACAACAGCGGGAGCAGCGGCATAAGTCAAAGGAGCAGAGTAGGCCAAAGGAGCTACAAGACCGGGCTTAGCAGCAGCAACAGCCAACAAAGCGAAGAAGCAAACAGCGATCTAAAATAAGGAGAATTTTTTATTAATAACAAATATCCTTTATACGAGTAGTTGTTGCAATAATAAAACTTACGAATTTGAACATTTTTGATTGAGTTTGAGACGATTGGTTTGATTGACAATTTGTCAATTGTTATTGAGTAGAGTGGGTTTATTGTCTTTTATACTTTAATTTAGTTAGTATGTAGTTGATTTTGTATTTAATTTTATTTGGCTTTGATTCATTAATTATGCCGGGCGTGGAGTTATTTTAAGTTTTGTTTTTTTTTCACAGCTTAGGGTTTTTTTTAACAAGGTAATTCTTCTGTGATATTAGCTTTAAGTTAAACTTGACTTAAGTTTTGTGGTCGTTTATTGTATATTATATTTTTATTAATTATTTGATTATTTATACCAAAATTCTGTTCGTGATGTCCCGTTTTTTAGTATTTTAGTAACTAATTAATAATAAAAATTAATATCCAATGATAAAAAACATCAAAGCTATTATTTAGAACGAGACCCCTGAAGAAGTTAGAATAAAACTAACGAAACGTTGGGTAAATAAAATAAAAAATAAAAATCGAACAAGTTTTTTATTTACGTTTGGAAACAAACATTTGACCAAATTAGCCTGAAGGAGACTCCTTAAAAATTATAGTAATTCTTTATTGTTTATTTGTTTACCAAATTCACTATGAAGGCAAGTATTAACTTAGTTATTTTGGTATATGCTGTTAGGGATTTCTGAATGTTATTTCTATATCAAAAAAAAAAAACAACTGCATGAGTGTCCCGCTCAGATGTAATTCTGAGAAAGAGCTAAGCTACAGTAAAAAAAACTTATGGATCTCTGAGGAAGAATCCTTAAGAAAATCCGTGGAGTCTCTTCTCACTACAAAAGCCGAAATACGGCGCCGTTCCTGTTCGCCCAATATAGTTATCTCATCCGATGAGAAATCATCATCTTCATCAAATAGTGCAGTCAAACCCAAAAAACAAGTAGGTATGGATAAGTACATCACCGTTCTCAAGCGACAGAGGAGCCCGACATCTGCTCAAATGTCTTCCAATTCCAATAAAGTTCCTAAGACCGTCAGCAGTGATAAGCCAAATGATCAAAACAGATTTGCTCTACTTCAGACGGATGACCCAGAAATACCGAAAAAGACGTTTAAGCCCCCACCAATTTACCTGAGAGAGCCCACTTCCAATAAACTGGTACAAGGAATTGTTGCTGTAATAGGTGAGAACATGTTTAGCGTAACCTCAATTAAACATGGAAAAATCAGCGAGACAAAGATCCAAGTGAATAGGGAAGATGATTTTCGAAAATTGTCCAACCAGTTGGAGAGGGAGACCAGGGATTTCTATACCTATCAGCTCAAAAGCGCAAAAGGACTCCAAGTCGTTCTAAAGGGTATAGACCCATGTGTTGATCCTGCGGAGATAAAGAACGGATTAATGGACAAAGGGTTCAAAATCAAGAGCGTAGTGAATATTAGAAACCGTGAAAAGATTCCTCAGCCCATGTTCAGGGTAGAATTGGAACCTGGAGATGTTGCCTTAAAGAAAAACGAGTCCCATCCAATTTACAATCTTATTTATCTTCTGCATCGTAGAATTACCGTGGAGGAACCGCATAAGCGTGTTGGACCCGTCCAGTGTCTTAATTGTCAAGAATTTGGTCACACCAAAGCGTATTGTAAATTGCCGTCTGTTTGTGTTGCATGTGGGGAACTACATGCAACTGCTCAATGTAATAAGTCCAAAACGGACTTAAAAATAAAAAAATGCAGTAACTGTGGAGGAAATCATACCGCTAATTATAGAGGTTGTCCAGTTTATACTTATTTGAAGGGCATAAGGACCAATAAGTCGCCAGTATTACCTGACCATTCTCAACAACCTAATTTCACGTCGAGTAAGAATTTTCCTCAAATTGTACGACCAACTACTCACGTAAACGCTCCTAATTCTAGACAAGTTTCTTACGCAAACGTGGTCAAATCTAATATGCCAGGTCTGGAGCAGGAACCTATATCGCAATATTCTGAGCCACATATCAACAATCTAGAGACAACTTTGCAGACACTTGTCCAAACTATGAACACTTTTACGACCACCATGACATCCATGATGCAGGAAATGCTGAAAATGCAATCCACTATCTTGCAAGCCATTTTAAAGAAATGATTTATTTAAAAATTTGTTTTTGGAACGCGAACGGCCTCCGCCAACATAAAAACGAACTGGAATACTTCCTGATGGATAAGCAGATTGATGTCATGATGATTGCTGAAACTCACTTGACGGCGACAGGGTACTTCAAAATTAATGGCTACGTGTTGTATGATACTAAAGATCCCCGCGGAAGAGCATGTGGAGGTTCGGCAATTCTTATAAAGAATAGAATAAAACATTATTTAATGAATAACATAAGTGAGGATTACCTCCAAGCAACAAACATTTGCATTGAATTCTGTCAATACAAATTTGTTTTATCATCGATTTATTCTCCGCCTCGATTCTCAATAAAAGAACACCAATACCATAACTTCTTTAATTCCCTTGGAGCTAGATTTTTAGTTGCTGGCGACTTTAACGCCAAACACACATTTTGGGGTTCACGTCTGGTAACCCCAAAGGGTCGCGTACTCTTCAACACCATTGCTCAAATGGGTTTAGATGTACTCTCAAGCGGACATCCCACCTACTGGCCGACGGACCGACGGAAGATTCCCGATGTTATTGACTTTGGAGTAGTGAAAAATATCCCTGTAGAATGGATGCAAGTGGATCCTTCATTAGACTTGTCCTCAGATCACTCTCCTACTATCATTTCAATGCATTTCCCTCAAGTGTGTGGCTCTCCATTTAGAAACATGACTAAGACCCGAGTAAGCTGGATAAAATACAAAAAGTATTTAAGTTCTCATTGCACGGAAAATATTGTGTTGAGAACTACCGACGATATCGATGAGTCGATTGGCAACTTTACCGAGGACCTTCGACGAGCTGTGCATCACGCTTCCACTTATCACGTTGAATGTAGAAATAGGACAAACAGAACTTATTTATCTGAACTCGAACATCTCCTATCAGAAAAAAGAAGAATGAGAAGAGAGTGGCAACTTCACAGGTCTCCTGAACTGAAAGCTAGGCTACGGGTATGCAGAGATATACTAAGACATTTCTTAGAAACCCAAAGAACGGCTTCACTTACATCCTACTTGGAGGGTCTTGATAGTACCCCACAATCTGACTACTCGTTATGGAGGGCGGCAAGAGGTTTAAAAAGACCAGTGAGAGGAAAACCTCCTTTGCGAAATCCGACTGGTGACTGGGCTAGAAATGATTCCGAGAAAGGGACATTATTTGTTAACCATTTAAGAAATGTGTTTACTAAAAACAGCTCAAATAACGTATCTGATTTGCCACCACTCGTTATTAGACCTCCTGTACCTCTAAGACTAAACTTTGGTGATGTCCAAAGCGCTATTGGTACTCTGAACCTTAGAAAGGCTCCAGGTATGGATAAAATCAGCAATAAAATGCTTGTGGAGTTACCTCGTGTAGCTAGAAGAATTATCCTCTTTATCTTCAACGCTATTTTACGCCTAGAATACTATCCTGCAGATTGGAAGGTGTCTATGATCACTATGATTCCTAAGTCAGGGAAGGATCACACCAAAGTAGAGTCATATAGGCCAATTAGCCTATTGCCGACAATTTCTAAACTGTTCGATAAATTGTTAATGACTAAGTTGATTCCAATTCTGAACGACACTGAATGCATTCCTAATCATCAATTCGGCTTCAGAGCTAAACACAGCACCATCGAACAAACACACAGATTGGTAAATGTGATAAGAGGGTCGTTTGAAGACAAAAAATACTGCTCCGCCCTTTTCATTGATGTGTCCCAAGCGTTCGACAAAGTTTGGCATGACGGTTTAATGCACAAAATAAAATTAACTCTGCCTGCTAACACCCATAAACTTATGGAAAGCTATTTATACGGTCGCAAATTTAAAATCAAAGAAGGCAATTTTTTAAGCCCCGCTCAGCCAATTGAAACAGGTGTGCCACAGGGTAGCATACTGGGTCCTACTTTATATTTGATTTATGCCTCCGACATGCCGTCAGACCCCAAAATCCACACGTCAACTTTCGCAGACGATACAGCCTTTATCAGCGTTCACAAGGACCACCAAGTAGCATCACAGAATTTGCAGAATTATGTTTATAAACTAGAGAATTGGCTAGAGCTTTGGAAAATCAGGGTTAATGAACAGAAATGTATTCATATCACTTTCACATTGCGAAAAGAAACTTGCTCGTTCATCAAAATAAATAATCAAATTATTCCTCAACATAATGAAGTCAAATACCTCGGCATTCACCTCGACCGCCGTTTAACTTGGAAGTCTCATATTGAAGCGAAACTTACACAGATGAGATTAAAAGCAGTGCAACTTAATTGGCTAATTGGCAGAAATTCTTCACTAAAGTTGGACTGCAAACTATTGTTGTACAATGCAATTCTAAAGCCAATCTGGTGCTATGGAATTCAATTATGGGGTACTGCCTCAGCATCAAACATTGAAAAAATTCAAAGGGGTCAAAATAAAATTCTACGTATAATTACTGCAGCTCCATGGTATGTTAAAAATTCTCGAATTCACAAAGATCTATGCGTGCCATTAGTAAAAGTTGAATTTACAAAACACGCGTCAAAGTATGTCAGCAAACTTGAACACCACCCAAACCCACTTGCACGAGACATCCTTAACTTTAGTGGCCATAATCGGTTGAGAAGGAGGGATACCCTTGCTTTAGCTCAAGCGCAAAATAGATGACTGGATCAGTTGATGTAAAATTTTTTTAGTATCATAAAATTTTTGTCTAGCACTGGCTGGGCTTATTATTTTCTTTTTAGTATTAAGATTTGAATACTTATTGTCATTTCATTATATGAAGATTCAATAAATAAATAAAGGCTATAAAAAAAAAAAAAAAAAAAAAAAAAAAAAAAAAAAAAAAAAAAAAACTGACATAAATGTAACAGTACATTGCTGCTATTTGACTTTCCTAAAAAGTTGTGGTAATGATAGTAATGGAATTTTAATAATAAAAAATAATTCAATTAAATTAGTTTTATTGCAAAATATTATAAATTTGTGTATCGCATTCAGTTGTAAGCGAAGCTGCGGTTTTCTACGCTTAAAACCGAAACCGTGGTTAATTCTTTGATTTTTTCTTTTAGAAAAAATTTCAGCACAAAAAAATAGTTAAATAATTAAATGGAAATTATACTGTCTTGCGTATTGAGACAAGGAATCTTCTTAACCATATTTGGAAATCATAGAATAGGGAATATTAATAATTTATGTAATTAAACTTTCAATTAAACTCCGCTACAAAATCCGTCCTTTATGAGTTATTAACATAAGGCTATTTTTTATTGAATTCATTAATTTGTTTCTTGCAAAAGAAACCTATGGCCATTACTTATCACTTCATTTTGTGTGCTGAATATCTGGACAATTAAATAAATGTGTCTCTAAAAAGACCTCTACATTTTTTCTTGTCGCATTAGGCCAAAAATGATAAATAACCCAATGCCGTTTGACGTTTCGTTTAATATGTGCATCTTTAATAGGTTTCAAAAATATGTTTTTGAACACTTCTCTCCTTAAAATATTTTAATTTACACCATTTATCGTATGAAAATATCAGCCATTAAACATTTTACTGTGTCACGTTCAGCATTTTAAGTAATCCAAATTACTACGTTTAATAACAATAACACTAGCTGAACCAAAGTATAAAAGATATTAACATCAGTTCAATCATTAACAATTACTAATTGTACAACAAAGCAAAACTACACAAACTCAACCAAAAATGTTCAAATTCGTAAGTTTTATTATTACTACAACTACTCGTATAAAGGATATTTGTTATTATTATTAAATTCTCCTTATTTTAGATCGCTGTTTGCTTCTTCGCTTTGTTGGCTGTTGCTGCCGCTAAACCCGGTTTGGTAGCTCCTTTGGCCTACTCTGCTCCTTTGACTTATGCCGCAGCTCCCGCTGTTGTTGGTCATGCTTCTTATGTGGCTCCTTATGACTCCACCTACAATGCCCACCACATTGCTCACTCTGCTGCCTTCCCTGCCGCTTATCCTGCTGCTCCAGTTGTTCATGCCGCCCCTGCTGCTTATACCGCTGCTCCTTTTGTAGGTGCTGCTTATACCGCTCCCCTTGCCACCCCCTTCGCTTCTCCTCTTTTATTGAAGAAGTAGATCAGAGAAATTAATTTTAATAAATGTGATAGACTGAAAATCTGTTATGGTGTAATTATTTACTTATTGGAGAAAAGGAAGTTGATTTTTAAATAGTTTTAGAAATTTACCCTTATTATTTGCTGAATTTCATCTTAAACTAAAAACAAACTTTGCAAATGCCGTTGATTTGATAGAAAAACGAAAATATCAAAAATAGTATAGCTACAGTTTTTCATAAAAACCATTTACAAAATGATAAAAACATCGTTATTCATTGTCGTAATGTTTTAAAATTCATTTAACGATATCGTGAACACAGGAACGTCAGAGAGACCCAATAATCTAGACGATAGTGTTGTGTTATTTTGATTACCGTCAATGACTCTGAGTAAATCTGTAGACAATGCAAAAGGATATTTGTTATTAATTTTAAAATCCTATTATTTTAGATCGCTTATTGCTTCTTCGCTTTGTTGGCTGTTTCTGCAGCTAAACCCGGTCTTGTAGCTCCTTTGGCCTACTTTGCTCCTTTAACTTTAGCCGCTGCTCCCGTTGTTGTTGGTCATGCTTCTTATGTGGCTCCTTATGCCTCCACCTACAATGCCCATCAGATTGCTCACACAGCTGCCTTCCCTGCCGCTTATGCCGCTGCTCCCTTTGTAGGTTCTGCTTATACCGCTCCCCTTGCCACACCCTTCGCTACACCTCTTTTGTTGAAGAAGTCGATCGGAGAATTGAATTTGAATAAATAATCAACAAATGTGATGGACTGAACATCTGTTATGGTGTAATTAATTACTTATTGGAGAAAAGGAAGTTGATTTGTAATTTATTTTAAAAATTGACTTTGATTTTAATTTAAGATTAATGCAAGATTGAAATCAAACAAGACAAATTTCGTTGTTTTAATGCAGAATATCAAAAATATAACTATTGGTTAGCTAGAAAACAAATAGATTTTTTAGTAAAAGTCTCAGGATTTTTTATCATACTATTTTAAAATTTAGAATACTAAAATTGACTGAAAGTTTTGTGTTTTATATTAAATATTATTTCTAACTTAGAGAATGCATAGTTTAACATGTAGAAGGATATTGAATATCATTACACACAAAAAATACTTTAGAAAGGCCTGTTACCATTTGTAAGTTCGCAATCCTGGGTTTTTTTTGGCCTCAGACAATTGTCATTATGCAAGGAATACTGGTGAATGTTATAGAAACCTGGTGAATAAGTTACGAACTTCAAAATACACCTAATTCTGTTTTTATGCGGTTTTGATTTAACACGTTTTGAAAATAAACAATTTAATTTATTTTTACATTTTATTGCTTTTAGCGCGTTTCAAAATCTTTTGGGATTGTCGTACATTTATTTTTTTGGTTAAATTAAATTTTTGCGAAATATGTTCATTAGGTTGGGTTGCTTGTGAATGGGAAAAAATAAAATTTAATTAATAAATGTCTAATAGTAATATTTTGCTGACTTAGACTTAAATAGATAATATTTGAAGAAAAATATTCAATTAACTGATATCTTTAGCCCCTGGGCATGCATCTTAAAATTTCTGGAATTTTCATAAAAACACTTTTCTTTTCAACTTCAATATAAAAAAAACATATATCTATGCAAACACAGATGACGCCATATGTCAAACCGTTTTCATACAATTGCCAACAATTTGGACAATTTGACAACAAAAATGACATAGTGAAAACCAAGCATTACAAACAGTTCAATTCCAAGCCATGCTATGTCGACTTAGCATATTTTTAATTTTTTTGCGTTTTTGAATTTAGATTTTTTCAACTTAAATTCTGTCAAATTTTAGTTGTGATTGGCTAGTCTAATCAATATTTATAAACAACAAAGTTCTACCTCATGTTTTTTTAGATATCGCCTGTAAACTTTAGGAGCTTTTCCTGCAAAACTCACTTTTTCGACTGAGCATGTTTTGGAATTGAGCTGTCGAAATCCAAAGAGTGACAATATGTTTTTATTTTCGAGCAATAATTAAGAAAAAATTATTAGAAACTAATACAATATATAAACTATTTGAAACCATTAAATTTTTCAAACAGAAAATACCGCTGAACCTGTTTTCCGTTTCGGCTTTTGAATACTCTAGTGTGAGGAATAGGTGAGGTAATATTAAACGAAATTGAGTTGTTTACAATTGATATGGTTGTTTACACTGATATGACAAAAAGACAAAAACTACACAGTATAGGCTTCCATAAAACAGGATGGAAATCTCGAGCAAACCCAAACAAATGGGAAAGCTCTTGGAAATTTGTTTATATTCCGAGTTCATAGTTTTTTTTTTTTTTTTTTTTTGTTATCCAAAACAAACACAAACTACGAAGCTTTTTGGCTTGTCTGCAGAAAACACTCAGAGTCTTTGGCTGGAATCGAACCCGCAACCCTCTGACTGATAGTCCGGCACACTATCGTCTAGTCTACCGGACAAGTGCAAACAAAATATGTTTAAATTTAATAATATTTTGTTTTTACCATTGTTATCATTCATATTTTTGTTCAACAGGTGTCTATAATTTTGAGCTAAATGCAAATTAATTGGTTTAATTACCGTTAAACTGAACTGAACAAATTTAAAAAAACATTTTTTAAAAATCTGCATTAATTGTGACAAAATTAACTGTTTTATAAAACCTAACACAAATAACTAAATACACATACAAATGAAATATAATAACGATCCTGTTTATGATTGTCTTTCAGTAAGGGAAAATCGATTCACATTACACGCAGAGAAAAAACATGGTTGGACCTGGTTACGACAACTACACTGTGTTTTTGGTAACAATATATTGTTGTGGTACACAAATAATTGTTATTTTCATTTGGCTTTAACAATTATTTAGTTACTATTAACATTTTTATGTTTACCGCAATTGTAAAATTGAACCATAATTATTTTTAAAAAATGTTTACCACAACTATTGAATGAAAACTATTCAAACATATTATGTTATTTACAACTATTTAAACTTAAAAATAACCATTTAATGATAAGTTTCCATATTTGTACTCATATTATGTTTAAAATGCAAACAAAATATGTTTAAATTTAATAATATTTTGTGTTTACCATTGTTAACATTCATATTTTTGTTCAACAGGTGTCTATAATTTTGAGCTAAGTTTTCCGTGTCAAAATTATAGACACCTATTGAACAAAAGTATAAATGTTAACAATAGGAGAAATTAACACAATTTATGTATTTAAAAAATGTTATCATTCCAAAATGTTATTATTCCAAAATGTTACTAACTTTCTGTTAAAATTATTTACTGTTCAATATTGTTATTGAAAATTTAAAATTATTTTGTCTATTTTTAAATTTTTTTCAACCCTTTCAAAATTATATCAAAATATTTATTTTCACATAGAAAACTTGTTATTTTTTAAATATTAAAATAACTCCTGAAGAAGATTTCCAAAGGAAATCGAAATATCGAGTTCAAATATATATAAAAATAAAAAATCTTTTATAAAAAAACAAAAAGTGACCTCAAGCTTAAAAATTATTTAATAAAAATCATACAAAATGGTCGAAGAAAATAGAGTAAAATTATTAAAAATTATTAAAATTTGTTAAATCCGAATACCGAAAAATAAACGGCTTTTTCGGTTCTGGCGCCATGTTTGAACTGTGGCAATTTACCATTAAATATTTAACGATTAAACAATGTATTACACCTATTTCAAATAAACAAAACATTCACATTCACACTATTAACAATATGTCATTCAACAACTCTAATGTTATGTGCAGTAGCCACATATTTTATAGCATCTAGATATTCATCACTAAAAAATTAAAACTACTACAAAATTAATACATACTACAACCTTTAAAATAAGTTCGTGTTAAGCATAACAAATTAATGTATATTAAAACGTTTAACGAAAATGCTAAATACTCACAAAAAAAAATAAGTATAAAAGAGTTTAACGCCTCCACAATCATCAACAATTACTAATTGTACAACAATCCAAAATCACACAAACTCAATCAAAAATGTTCAAATTCGTAAGTTTAACCTAATCTTGAATCAATTTAATTAACTGTATTAATAGAAAATATATTGTATTTTAGATCGCTGTTTGCTTCTTCGCTTTGTTGGCTATTGTCGCCGCTAAGCCCGGTCTTGTGGCTCCTTTGGCCTACTCTGCTCCTTTGACTTATGCCGCTGCTCCCGCTGTTGTTGGTCATGCTTCTTATGTGGCTCCTTATGCCTCCACCTACAATGCCCACCACATTGCTCACTCTGCTGCCTTCCCTGCCGCTTATGCTGCTGCTCCAGTTGTTCATGCCGCCCCTGCTGCTTATGCCGCTGCTCCCCTTGTAGGTGCTGCTTATGCTGCTCCTCTCGCCACCCCCTTCGCTACTCCTCTTTTGTTGAAGAAGTAGAACAGATAATTGAATTTGAAAGCAATAAATGGATTAACGATAATAGACTGGCCAAAATATAAAGTTTTTTATTTTGAAACAAGTTATTAAAATCAAATATGAGTCGATCGATCTTCATCGATATAGAAATAACTATATATTTTAAAGTTGTATTTGGGTATTGGTTTAATTTTTTTATAATCAAAAAGCGATCTAAAATTACATATACCATGTTTTCATCGGTTGTTGACGTGCTCGACCGACCAGGACGAGCATCGTCATTGACATCTACTCGGTCTTCCTTAAGCCGGTTATACCACAATTGAACTTGTGTTTTGCTCATAGTAGACTCGCCAAACGCCACAGTCAACATTTCAAATATCCTTGCGCATTTAATTTAATTTTTTACACAAACCTTAAAACAGTTTCTTTGATCCATTTTTTCGAATAGTAAAAAATCGAAGAGCACACTAAAACATAACTAATCTTTTTATCTGTTAAAAAGCAAACTGACAATCCAAAATGGCTAATATTACCAACATATGTATATAACAGACATGTGTACCAACATAACAGAACAGAAAAAAAATGCGAAAATCGAACATACGTAACTCACGAAATTTTAAAATAACGGTTATTTTTTGATTAGACCTCGTATTATAATATTCCTTGTTAAAGTTTATTTAAATGAAAAATCCTTTTATTTTATTAATTCGGCTTGAGGTCTCTTTTATTAAAAATATAAAAACTCTTTGTTCGTTTTTAATTTTTATTATATGTATTTTATTTATTTCCAATATTTCGACCAACTTAAGTTTCTTTCACTGAAATTGTTTTCAAATTTCTTTAAAACTTAAGAATTTGAACATTTTGTTAAAGATTATGGTTTAATTGAGAATTGTTAATTGTTGCTGTTGTTGAAAGTGTTAAAGTCTGTGATACTAGTTAAGACCATGTTTACAATTTTGTTTGTGTCGATATTTACACTTTCATTATTTATGCTGGACATGCTGTACGAATAAATATTGAACTGGCCTAAGTAATTGAAGCAAATATTTTGACAAATATTTACTTTAAATCGTTTGCGTGTGTGTAGATTTGAAGGGCCAACAACAAGTTTGATAGCCATACATACTTATGTACTCGTACGTAAAGTAAACTACACCTTTTCAAGTTGAAATTGAGAAAATACAATTTGAAATTCAGAATAGCAAATTTACATAAAGAAATAACAAATTGAAAATGAGAAATATAAAATAAATTAATAGTGAAAAACAAAACAACTTGAAATTGAGAAATATTTTAAATTTTATTAGATTTGTAACTCAAAATCGTGTTATTTATAAAGGTAGAATTAGCAGAACGTTCACGTCCCCATACCACGTTTGTGTGCTTATAACGGGTCCGCCATCTAACGTTTATTTTTCAACTATTTATACTTATTTCGTGAATGGTTTACACTTAGCTCATGTCTGATTTGACACATAATTAGTTTTATCCTTCCGCTGAACGAATATGGTTGTGTATACGCTTAAATAACGCTGGGAAATATTACGACATTACTTTGAAAATCATGGTAATGTTGCAGAATGTGTGCCAAAAAAATCTTTTCTTTTCAAATGCAGCTCATTTTGATCTTGGCGGGTATGTAAACAAGCAAAATTGTCGCATTTGGGGCACAGAAAACCCGCACGCATACATTGAAAAGCCGATGCACCCAAAACGAGTTACTGTTTGGTGCGGTTTTTGGTCCAGAGGCATAATTGGGCCATTTTTCTTCGAAAATGAGCAATGAGTGGCCGCGATCGTTATCGGGCCATGTTGAACGAATTTTTGTTCACAAAAATTGAAGAGGAGGATATTGGCAACATTTGGTTTTAACAGGACGGCGCTACGTGCCACACAGCCGAAGCTACACTCGATGTTTTGTGCCCTGTTTTTGAAGATCGCATTATCAGCCGCAGAGCTGATGTCATTTGGCCACCTCGGAGCTGCGATTTGCCACCGTTGGACTATTATTTGTGGGGTGCCGTCAAAGATAAGTGTTACACCGACAAGCCAGAGACAATTGACGCTTTAAAGGCCAATATTCGTGAAGCCATTGGTGAAATACAGCTGCACACAATCGATAATGTGCTTAAAAATTGGACCGATCGTGTAGGCTACTGCATGGCCAGCCGAGGCAGCCATTTGAATGAGATTATTTTCCATTATTAACCGGATGGCTTGTACTTTCAAATAAAAAAAGAAATTTGAGAAAATATTCAGTAGTTTTTTTATAGCATTTTCAAAAAAAAAACAGTTATTTGGCGGACCCTTTAGAACATTTAAAAACGTGCCGTACGAAAAACAAAAAAAACATATCTATTGGTATGCATACAATAAAGAAACAGTCAGCTGTTCGAAACAGTGATGGTCATTATAAAGTTTCTTTTCGTGCATGCTTGCTTGAAAAAGTACCAAAATGGCTTCAATAGGAGTGTGTAAATTTACATATTATTATTTATTTCTATAATCAATCTAATATATGTTACTCTATTAAGCATATATGCAGATGTGTATTATATTAAATTGTGTTTCTCAATTTCCATAAACCTTATTATTAAAAAAAAAAAATACCAAAAAATAGTGTGAATTTAACCCATTACAATTTAACATACAAACAGCCCATCACTGCTATACAAATGTCACGTAACACGTAAGAACGTTAGAAAATTCTATTTTATACAGGTTGAGATGTTCCTTCAACGGGATATTAATATTCGGTAAGCACTGATTTTAAATAATAAAACGGATCAGCTGTTTCGTTAGGGGGCGTTACGTGGACGTTCGGCTAATTCTATCTTAAGTAAAAAAATATTTGAAAAATTGCATAAAAATTTTAATTTCTCAATTACAATTTTTATTTTCTCAATATCAATTTTTTGTTTTCTCAACATCAATTTCGATTTCTCAATTTCAATTAGCTTATATTTAATATTAATTAACATTTCTAAATATCAATTTTGATTTCTCATTTTCAATTTGTTTTCTGTCAATATAAATTTTTTTGATTATTTTATTATAAAATAAATATAAAACAATATTACAATTTACGCCTCATCGTCAGATTGGCATTATAGACGCTTGTTGGCAAAAATTTAACAAAATTAGTTTATATAAAATTTATGATTTAGTATTTATTATGCATACTCGTATGTATAATATAATTATGTATATGAAAAGTTGTTTTATAAATTTAATAACACTAAAGATTTTAATAAAAAAAATGTTAAGTATTAATGAATTCAAATATAATTCAAAATTTATAATTAATTTAATATGTAATTCAAAATACATATGTACACACGAACGTTAAATCAGAAAGAAGCTCATCGACATTTTGAAGTAAACAATTTTTCATATAAGATTTAAACTACAAGTGTCTTGAGACTCTTTTAATATTACGTGGCAAGATTTTATTTTCTCTACAACTAGAGTGTTCAATTCGCTGCTTTGTTGTTTCAGATGGGCAACAACAAAACAGATTCCTCGTGTTTTAAGTATTTTGATTCCGTGATAATTTTTTTTTGTTAAAGAGAAGTAACACTCAGGCAATTAATATGCCTAGTAAAGGTGGTGAAAGTAGAAGAAAGCTTTATATCACAACTCTGCAATTGCGCATTACCCTGCCTTTACACATGCAAGTACTTGCATGCATGTGCTGTGTACGTATTATATACGAAAACTTATTCGAAAAACTCGAGTAGCTCTGCAATTGAAAAAATGTGAGTGTATTAGTAAAAAAGTGTGAATGTATTGACTTTTTCGAACTTGCACTTGCATGTGTAAATGCCGGGTAACGTTTGTTTTAGTGCAGTATTTCAGCGCCTCTGGTGGTGAGTAGGCGCAATGTTTTTTAAAGCTTGATTTTAAAGCCTTTATTTAATTATTTTACTTCGGTGGCGTTTGAATGCTATACCACCGCAGGAGGGCGCTGTGATAAATATTATTTATGATGGATAGAAAGAAAACTAATAATTATCAGAACGCGGGCTACAAATACCAACTAATGCTTAATGATCAAATGCGCTAACCAATTAAGCTACAGCAGCCTCAATTGTATGATATGGTTTGCAGTATTCTTAAGACATTTAAAATTGTTAATTAATAATTTAAATTTGTAAAGCCCGTTAATTCGTTAAATATTGGGGGAAACGTCCTTGTTTGCTACAATTTTTAGTGCTTTATTTTGTATTGTCTAAAGCGATATAAACTCGGTAGTGTTTTTGAAGCCACATACTATTATTGCAAGGTAATTAATTAAAACGACTTTGATGGATTTGAATGTCTAAATTTCAATTTCAATAAATTTTGAATTTCTCAATTTCAACTTGAAAAGGTGTAGTAGTGTTCTCGTACGTATATAGTATGTGAACAGTGCAGGATAAAATTAAATTGTCACATCGCCCTAAGTTGTGTAAAACTATTTTTAAACTCAAAAAATATTTGTTTGAAAAATATTATTTTTAACATCAGTTGATGGGCTCAAAACTGTGGCAAATTTTGAAAAGTGAAGTAATGTAGGATTAAGCATATATAGCAATAAGAGTAGTTCTTACACAACTGAGATTGATATTTGTCTACTGGTGGCTTACTAAATGTTTGACTGCTTTTGGGGTCACCACATACTTACTTTACTTCCTTCAACGGATTTCGCCTTTAAACTCAAATTCGATATTGAATTTCGGAATTAGAAAATCAGCCCATTCATGAATAAAAATTCCGCGGGAGTTTTTTCCCTTTTTATTTTTTAACATTGAGTTTGAATAGGAAAAATGGGAAAGGGAAACAACTTCCACGGAATTTTTATTCATGATTGGGTCGCTGCTTGGACAGTGCGAGTTAGAAGATTTTAGTAACATATGGAGCCTCTTAATAGATTCCAACTGGCAACTCATTATCATATTTCTACTGAGTGTAAAAGTAACCTGTTTTGGTTTCATTTACACGCATTAACTAGAATAACTATCTAATTCTTTAGATGCCATACTAGAGTCCACATGGAAACTAAGAATGGCAATGCCATCTGCAAATTTATAAATGGTTCGATAGGTAAGTTGTAGGAGACAGAAAGTATATACATAATATTTTTGGTTTTCGGTTTTTTAATCCCACAGACAAATGTGTAGCTACGCTTTTCTTACAAACTGTAAGTAATGGCAAATATTTTACACCTACTAATTTGTTTGTATGCAAACATACAATTTAAAAGTTTAACTTAAACACTACAAAATGTCACTTCAAATGACCTTTAAATGGTGTAGGTGTAGGTGATGTATATAAAACATTACTTAAGTGATTTGGCATAAATTAAACAAAATAAAGTTGTAATTGAATAAAGAGCCTAAAAGTCTATTTGTCTGATTGTGTGTGTCTGTGTATAATGCCATGGCTTTGTGTGAATGTACATTAAAATATGTATTTCAATTAGAATCCCTTTTTAATTGAACTTACATAATCGATATTTATGTATTTATGCAAAAGCACAGACTAATAAATATACACACACATACATATGTATGTATACATTAATAAATATGCAGCTATGCACAAACATGTATGAATGCACTTATGCATTTATGCACTTATAAACACATACTCGTGTATGTACATATGTACTCGTACTCGTATGTTGTTATACATGCATTTATGAATTAATTTGATATACACACATGTATGTATATTTATGTATGTACAGTAGATTACTATTGAAATCTATAAATGACTTTTCTTGAGTGCATTTTGAAATGCATGACTGAATAGTTAGAAAACAAATATTTAAATTAACACTTAAACATAAACAAAATAATTGGAAAAAAGTAAATATGTATTTCTTTATAGCAAATATCAATTGGCAATTAAATTGTACTAAATAAAACTTTAAAATGAATTAATTATTGTTTGTTACAAGAGAAACCTTAATTGAAACAAACACTTTCAAAAAAAGAAAAACTTTATTTTTAAAAACTTTACTTAAAGCTTAGCTAAATCCTCCATCCTATTGCTTGCGGCCTACAGGTTATCCTAGAAGAGTGTAACTAATAGAGTTAAAGGGTTTCACCAAATCTAACGATACAACGATCGTAAGAACTGATTGGCAATGCTGTGGTCTTAATGCTGTTATACAGGCATAGCTGCCAGATTTGACGATTTATTTTTTGACGATTTTTTGTTTTAAAAAAAAGCAAAGTGACGATTTGACGATTGTTTCAGTGAAAGTGACGATTTTTTGAATTATTAAAATTTTCTAACATTTGTTTGCTTTATTAATGTTTTTGTTACCAAATTCTCTCTTTTTTTAATATCATAAATATTAACAAAAACATGACATATTTTAAAAACAAAATTGAGTAATAGTAGAGTTTTCTTAAGTATTAACTATTGTTAAGTTTAAGTATAATAATTTGAAATAATAGTAAAAATTACATATTTATATGTAAACATAAAAATCAAATTTTAATGTTGAATTCCATGAACTAAAACATTTTTATTGGAAACAATTTTTAAGGGGAAATTCTACAAAAACTTCTCCTATTTTAACAAAACTTCAAAAGAATATTCAGCCAAATAAATTTAAATAAAACAAAAATACAGAATATATGTGTGTATATGATGGATGAATTGGATTCAATACTCAATACTGTTATTTAAAACTTACTGCCTGGCCCACGATATCGAACGATAACGTTCGCTTAGATAAGACTTAAGAGACAAGCTTGATTGTGGAATTTATTATTTTGTAAACAACAAACATTAAAGTCGGAAAAGTTTTTTGTCGCCGTCAACGATATCTGTGATTAACGGTTTCAAACACTGAATTTTCACATCGCTTTAAGCAGTATTTTTTGACATTTCTAACGTAACGACGTAATCGCTTTTAATAGTTTTCGACATGAATTACAGACACATTTTTTTCTCACTTTTCGAGAAACGATGGAATATATTGTTTCACATCTTTTCGGCGCGAGAAGTTTTCACTAAAGTTACGGAACATTGGTACTAGGTTAGGAAAAGAGTCCCGATAATCTTAGCGATTGGTGACAAGAGGAATTGCCCTACAGTCGCTTCTGTCTAAAATTTTAGTATCGGGATGACTCTAGCCTTTTCCTTCTAAGACTTCCTACTTGTCTGCAGCTTTTCTTTACCCGGTGGCAACATTTTCGTTTTTCTGTCAATAAATTTAACAAGTCGAAATGTATATGTATGACCCGCGATGAGCAATGGAAAAGAAAATAATAATAAAAAAAAAATGAAAAATAAGGCAAATAATAAAAAATTAAACCTCAAAAAGCTACCAGAACCAAAATTTTATGTTGCAGTGAAACGAGGAGATGCCGCAAAAAAAAGTACACCTAATTCTGTTTTTACGCGATAGATACGTTCCTCGAAAACTCGCGTAAAAAAACCGCGTAAAAAAGATAGAGTATCCATATTTAATGAGGGAATTGGTTCCACGTATGAAATATCAGATAAAATAAGACAAATAATTTAAATTCATTTAGAAAAGTACATACATGCATGCAAGATCTTTTCGTCTTTAACACTTAAATTTGACTGAATTCTTACACTCTTATTTTCTACTAAATTTATTTGAAATAAACAAGGAAATCCCCTGTTTCGATAGTGTTGTTTTTCGACCCGACGAGTTTTAGTGCTGCCAACTATGTGTTTAATTTAAATTTCTTCAAAACCAGTGCAAACAACGTTTTTCTGGTAAAAATACATACTACATTTTTAGATCGCGTTAAATCAAATCTAGTCGCATAAAAACAGAATGAAATATTTATTTGGAAACGCGTTAAATCAAATTCGCGTAAAAAAACTCGCGTAAAAACAGAATTAGATGTATAAATACTCGTACATAAAAATAGATTAATTTCGTAAAATTGTAATTGCAATTGTGTAGTCTGAAGAGCAGCTCTTTTGTCGTCAACTCTTCAACTATGACTTTAGATAATTACATTGAAAAACCCTGCAGAAAAGTTGGCCATATTCGACTTCAGCTCTTTTCAGTAAAGTTTTAGTCCGTTTTAGCACCCTGTCTTTATTCAAAAGCTGTAATGAATTTGTATCGAAGAAATTAGGACGATGTTGTTGTTGACTTCAATTCAGTTATTCCATAATTGAACAAGTTTGACAAATAATTTTAAGTTGTGGTCTGAAGATAAATTATTGATTATAGCGTTGGCACTAATAGCCTGAGATGATTTGGCTGCTTTAACTTGAGTTTTACTGTAATGCTGAGATTTTACGAAGACATGATGGTTGAAAAGTTTAGTACCGAAACTTTGTTTAACCTTGCCTGTGTCAGTATGTTCAACGAAGCTTTGTTCAGTTCAGAATATTTTTTTACTTTTGTTTATTTATTGTATCTTTATTAAAAATGAACTAAACTAACTGTTGGGTCGAATTTATGCTTTATATACTTATATATTTTAATAATATACTAATCTATATATAGAAAATACAATGTTTGTATGTTTGTCCTCTATAGACTCTAAAACTATGCAACCGATTTGGCCCAAACCGATTTCATTTGAAAGGTTATAATCCAAATTAGGTTTTCGGCTATATATATATATTTCAAGTGGGCGTGGCCCTCCCCACATAAATTGAATAACATCATATATCTTGACTATTGTGATAACAAGAGTTTTGAAACATTACATGTTACTGATTTAAATAATCAAGAAAAAATTGGCCGGGATAGGATCCGTGGGCATGGCAGCTCCCATACAAAGTAAATATTTAATATCATACATCTACAGTTCTATAATAGCCAGAGTCTTAGAAATTTGTGCACGTTGATTATTTGTTAATGTGAATAGTCATGGGAAAAATGGGCGTGATCGAACCAGTGGGCGTGTCAGCTCCCATACAAAGTGAATATTTAGCTCATATATCTACAGTTCTATAATAGCCAGGGTCTTAGAAATTTGTGCACGTTGATTATTTGTTAATGTGAATAGTCATGGGAAAAATGAGAGTGATCGAACCAGTGGGCGTGCCAGCTCCCATACAAAGTGAATATTTAGCTCATATACAAAATTAATATTAATATTAAATATCTAAGGTTTTATATCCTTTATAGACTCCTATACTATGCATCTGATCATGTGATGATATTCGGCAAAGTTGTTGTGCATGAGACCGGGAAGGTTTCTGATGTTCCTGATTAAGAATAAGTATTGACAGCAGGTTATTCGAATTGTTGTGCAATAGTTAATGTCACCCATCAAAAACAAAACACGGATTTTTAAAAGAGGAAATAAATTATAAGGTGGTATTATTAATACCGCACGGAAAGGAAAACTAAGAGGAAGGAAATATCGATCGATATGTAAAATGATACCGCGGAATAAATAATTTCAAAATTCGACCTGTAGTTTCTTATTTTAGCTTTTCTTAAATATTAAAATATGAGTATCAATTTATGATTCAAAAGTATTCAAACGCTTTGTTTGTTACATAAATATTAAAACATTTATGCGAACAGATTTTATATGAACAATACTTTACTTCATATTGCTTGCTTTTTGCTCTCTATACCACTAATTCATTAGCAGCCACTAACCCAGCTGCTTTTAACACTGCCACAGTTATACACTCTACTTATGCCACTTTATTGTTCAGCTGTTCTTCTCCTTTTCTTTAATAAAACAAATTGCATTTTTACATCATAAATACTTTGTCACATTTTTTATAAACATATACAAATTTCTTATAAAAAGTAAAGAATAAACAAAATAAAATAGAAACATCTTACCACCCGCCCAACAAATATTTAAACCCCATTTGTATTTAATATTAGGAAAAATTCAACAACATGTTTGGCAGTAATTTACACATGTACTCGTAGTATTCTCAAGTGCCTGTGATGTGTGTGTGTACAAAATTAACAATTATTAACGTACAAAATTCGAATACAAGTTCAAGTATTTTAAAGGTCTCAAGAGGTTGCAATTAAAAAATTACATTTTATACATACGATTTTATGGTTATTGAAAACAATATGAAATAGAACAAAAAAAAAAACAAACTGGATTGAGCCTTTAATGGCCAGCATACAAAGACATCATCATCATCTTCAACCCTTTACACATGAACACCTTAGTAATGGTGAAAATATGAGGATTTCGAATGTCACCATAAGCCATAATTGCTCTTTTAAGAAGATTAAAAGCTTTAATAATAGCTTTTTGTCCTTAAAGAGCTTAATAAATTTTGCAGGTGCAGGTTGTTAGGAAATGATTAAATTTTTTTTTTGGTTTGAAAAACAATTTAAAAAATAATACGCCAATAAATTTTGCAAAGTGCTACTGCAAGGCCAAATAAACATTTGATCTTTCAGGGAACTGCATGTTGAAAGTATATAATACCTACAACGTTTTTTCAAATGAATATATAAATATCTCCCATCAATGCACATAGATATCAAATGAAATCCATAATGATCTCTAGCATCTCATGTGACAAAACATATAACATACATCAACAGTAACATATCATTCCCAAAATGAAAACTGTTTCACCATTGCTGAATTTATTAAGTTGGCATTCTTCCTTCTTGTCTTCGGAATAAAGATAGACTTGACCACGACACATAAACTCCTGATCTGAAGTTGCAGTTCTCGGCAGTTTCGACTTGGTAATCAATCTTATTTACTATATCTGCGTTCTGTGAGAAATCTTTTTCCTGCCTATGATTTGCGATTCCACTATCATTATTCAATATACATACATACTTAATTTTTTTATTATTCAATAGCTTTGACATGTCATGACTTAACACTTGACATGACATGAACCAACACGAGACATGATTTAACGAGGGACATAATATGACAAAAAAATCCCAAAAAAATTGTATTTGAAAAACCATTTTTTTGTGAAAACTTTGTGTGAAAATTATTGAATTTTAGGCAAAGTTGCCACGTGGAAACCAACTTTCGTTGATAGAACGTACGCAAATTAAGTTGTTGAGGGAAAATGAGCACTCAATAAGGTCCATAGCAAACCGTGTTAAGAGACCTAAGATGACCATACAAAATTACTTGGCGGATCCAAAATCATACGGCACCAAAAAAAGATCTGGTAGAAAACCAACAGTTACTGACCGCGATAGACGATCAATCAAGCGCCTAGCTATCACAAATAATTTCAGTTGTAACCAAATAAAGTCGGAGCTGGGACTAAATGTGACCAAAAGAAGGATTAACCAAATTCTAAATGAATTTCTAGATGTGACAAAACAAAAAATGATTCCCAAACCACGATTGACTCTTACGACACAAGACAGCCAGATTATCGTTCGCTGAAAAGTATAAATTTTGGGAAGAAGAGTGGCGTAATGTTTTATTCAGCGATTAAAAAAATGCAACCTTGATGGATGTAATGGATTTCAATATTATTGGAGGGAAAAAGGCGGCGATACACAAACCAGAATAGCACCCAATTTTCAAGGAGGATCTTTGATGGCTTGGGTTGCTTTTGGGTATAGAGCACGTTCTCCAATTTGTTTTATTTCTCATAAAATGAATGCGAAGAACTACGTAGAAAAACACTAAAATTCGCATAAAACTCTTTCCAAAATGACTATCAAGTTGAAATTTGATAAGCATAATCAGAATATATATACATCTAAATTGTCGTACCCAATTTCATGATAACCGGTCCATATTTGACCGTAGCTTCCATATAAAGTCTACTTCCGGAAATCACTTAAATGTGCATAAATCTCCATAAAAGGTGATTTTTGGTGGGTATATAAGATTCGGCACAGCCGAATATAAACTCTTACTTGTTTGAGTAAGTATTTGCCAGGTGTGACCGTACCGTTAGTCATTCCCTTTTATTTGATATAAACTATTACATGTTAAATTAAAGAAAAACAAAAATGTGTTAAAATGTGTAAAACGGTTATGAGATCAGGGGGCTATTTCGATAGTGCTCTTATTTATAATTCTGTCAGTCGATACTGAACGAATCGACAAGTTATTTTTAGTGTTGTGAAAATTCAACTAAATGTTTTACAATACAGAAAAAATTTTAAGAAATCGTAAACAAAAAACAGCAGTTAAACAATTCAAAAAAAAGTGAAAAACAATTTTTTAAGTTGAAAAATAATTAAAAATGGATCACGCTTTATTTTTTTACTCGTCATCTTCGGAATCTGACGCGAATTAGAACCTCAATGTTGTCCGAAAAAAAATAAGATGTACCATGGTCAAACAACGAGTAAGTTTAATCAAGTTGATATGTGCAAAAGTACATTCGTACATACATATGTATGTATGTATATGTTTTAAAATGTTTGACTTTATAACCTTTTAGAGCTTTAAAAAACGTTTTCGTTTAACAAAAGAAGCTTTTAATTATGTTCTTAGCGAATTGGAGTTCGAAGGGCACCTTTCTACAAAAGTTCCTCCGAAAATTCAATTAGCTGCAACTTTATCTCTTCTGGCGTCTGGAGGCTTCCAACATTCCGTTGGAAATAACTTTTTAATCGGAATATGTTAGAGCTCCATTTGTAAGATAACGAAGCGAGTGGTTAATTAGATGGAGCATAAGCTATGTAGCCAGCTCATAAAGTTTAGCCCAAGAAGCATGAGTATAATTTTCCAGGAGCTATATGACCTTCAGTCATTTTACATATACATATACATACTTACATTTTCTTATATTCTCTTGTTTATAAAAAAACGTTACTCGATAGGTTTATTGCTTACGATTTTAAAACTTGCAAGGTTGCATTCGAACGCTCGCTCGCTATCGACTGCTGTCATTAGAAAATTCGATACATATTATTCGATAACGACTAATAGAATCCCAAAAGTTAAAAAACTCGAACTCACGAGTAAGTATTCGATTGTATACGACTGCCAGAATTAGCCTCCAGATTTTCTGAATTCGGTAAAGTGGCGAGAATATTAGGTAAATCTGTGGTAGAAATATTCAAAAGATACTTGTAAAATACTTTAACGAAAATCCTTAAAAAAAACTTCTACTAAAATTTGTGTGTGGCTTTCCAGATTCTTTTAATTTTCTTTAACACATACATATACACCTATACGTTCTTTATCCTGAAAGCAAGTAAAAAAGACTTTGTCGTCTTTTAGCATTAATGAATCACAAAAGGCAAGAGCAGGCGGCGGGTGTTGGGGGTGATTGTGCGCATTTATAAATGTAGAGGAGAGGGAGTTGTTTGTTTAACATATCATGGTTGTTGCTGTTGTTTAGTTATGTTATTGCTGCTCTTGTGTTGTAAGGCATTTAAAATGAAGTCAACAAGATGTGCGCTGCTGCTGTGTAAGTCTTAGCGTTTCACAATAGGAGTCATGATGTATTCCGAGGGTACGAATGAGTACAGCAGCAGCAGTATAATGTCTATATTTAAATATCGTTTTTTATGCGTGTTTTGAATAATTTTTTGTTGTTATTTTCTAACATGCACGTTAAATATATCATGTTTATTTCATAGTTAGCCGGATAGGAAATTTAGAAACTGAGAAATGTTTAACATTCCTGGACTCACTTTCATTTTAGATATTCTCAAATTTGACAAGATGTATTTTTACTTGAATTTTGAAAAACGCAATTTTCTCAATATGTCTATAACAATTTCAGCTTTTAAGTTCAGGTGCCCCAATAGACTAGGCGATAGTGTGCCCTACTAGATGGTTGCGGGTTCGATTCCCGCCAAAGACTCTGGGTGCTTTCTGCAGATAAGATAAGCTTCTCAGTATGTGTTTGTTAAAAAAAAATGCCTGATATAAACTTTCTAACTGGGATTTTAAAAAATCTTTTTATTTGAAGTTGTTCGCGAGTGTGTGTGTGTGTGTGTGTGTTTGTGAGCATGAAATACTAGTATTATTATACATACCAGAGTATAGTATTTGAACATGAGTTGTGTAGTCCCTTAGGCTGCTTATTAAATTTACACTTGAACACTTGAACATGTTGACGCGTTATTTTTCATGCTTTAGGGAAATTCTTGTTGAATCTAGTTAAAAAAAACACACGGGAAACCTGGAGAGAGGAGTAGAGTTTCGGCGTTGGGTGTTAGTTGATGATGGTTGGTTGGTTGTTTGTTTGCTTGTTTCACCAGCTACATAATAAAATTGAATTTTATATGTATGTTGAAAGCAAGAAATTATTTACACCTTAAAGGTGTTATTTTCTCCTACAATTCTTTTGTGTCTAACATTGTTTTGTATATAAATTAAATTTATTTGATATACACAAGTATACGAGTACATGCAGTTGTGGAAAGAAGTATTTGCTTTTGTTGCCATACTTCATGTTGTTTTTGATTTAAATTATTCATTTATTTAAATTGCGTTTCCTGTTGATTTATAAAATTTATTATGGTTACAGTTGATTTCATAACCTTTTTTTATTACAGAATTGACACAGATAAACTTCCAAGCAGATATGTATATAAGAAATTAATAATAAAACAATATTATTAATAAAATATTTTTATATTCCTGTTTCCATTATATCAACATGTTATCTTCGATGGTGACACGTCTAATAAAAAAAAAGCTAACGTTTCTGCAAGCATTATTTTATATAAATGTTCGAAGTTATATAAGATGTAACTATAGGGATGTTCTTTAAATCACAACTGCAAATTGCTTGCAAAATCATTGAGTTTTTACCAAGTTTATCCATTATTTGTTATTTGCAAAGTGTGTAGCGTTTGCTATTGTAAATGTGTATTTTATCAAAAACAAATGTTTTTGTTATTTTATATGTTAACATGCATATTGAGATGAGTGAAATTTATGCAGAAAGACAAAGTGAAACAACAATGCGCTGTTGGAAAAAATTAGAAGAGATGCACAGAAATATAAATAGTATTGAGAAGTTTTGCCTATAACAAATAGCAAGTTGCTGAAGAAAACAAGAGATAGAAAGAAAAATTATGCTGAAAAAATAGAAGTTTGAGTTTTATTCAGAAAATGCATGATCAACTAATAAAATTACTTAAAATTTAAAAATAAAACGAGTGCTAAGATTATATCATGACAACATCAACAGAAAGCCACAATTTATTTTACTGAAATTAGAAAAAGCTGCTTAAAGAATTATGTGCTCTTTCTAAGAGTATTGCATTTTACTAGATGCATTTCCAGGATAAAGAACGCTACATATTATGGATCGTGGAAATGCCCATATATGTTTGCCTACCAGTGACAATGTCTAACCAATGTCTGGTTATTTATTAAAAATGCTATCGAAAAATGGAAATAAGAAAAAAATGGTTAAGATTTCTTTATTTCTACACTTCAAAAGCGTACAAATGTCGTGTTATGTTACAACATGATAACTATCAATATTTAGACTACTTAAAAAAAAAAACTTTCAACAATTATATTCCAATTCACAGATTTTTCCATTTTCCTAAATACAGCTGAAAATTTGTTCTTTTTTGTAGCGTTCTGGATCTCATTTGTATTGCTAATATATTGGAAACAATAAATGCTACCGATTGCAGAAGTCATAGTGCTAGTAAAATACTGTCAAATAATTTTAACAAGAGAATTACTTGTATAGATTGCATTATTTTTTAATTTCGTATTAACGTCACATTCTGGACCATGGAAATATTTCTGTTTACTTAGCTTTATTTTCTTATTTGATTTTTCACTGCAACCTGCTGTATCGGTTTTCAATTTTGAGCGAATTTTGACGTCTTGCAAACTGCATTTCCGACCAGATCCAGGTTTCCTTTCAGGTGGCTTATTATTCAAAAACAAGTTTATTGTGCTATCAATAAATGTTTTTTTGAAACCCATATCCTTAAATGTTTAAAAATTTCACTTTTAGTTTTTTCTCGTTTTTTTCACAAAATTTACAAATTAATTTGCGACGATTTTTGTTGTAAATATTATCTGTGTTTTTTTAAAAACAGCCTTACACTTGTTCGTATTTCATTGGCACTAAAACTGAATAGAAAACACAGAATTAGGATATACTAGTCCTATAACCAGTGTAGTTTCTGTATTAATTATTACGTTTAGGTGGAGGGTATTAAAGATTTGGCACAGCCAAATATAGCACTCTCACTTGTTTTAAATAAATTTTACACTTTTTCACACTATTTTTTTAATAGAATTTTCTTCATTCATATATTTTATATATGACTAGCTTTTTGTACCTGACGCTGCCCGGGATATTCTTGATCTTTTATTCCTGGCCGCTGATCAAGATCGCAACATTATGGTAATCTGTTTAAAGAATAGCACACAAACGAAGCATGTTTCGTGTGTAAAGTGGCAGTTTATTCTGTAAGAGAAAAAAACATTCAAACAACTCAAATTCTTTTATGGGACAGCATTTTTTCGAAACAAATTCATTAACTATTTCGAAAAGTATCTTTATTGTGATTCAATTTTCACACTTTTTCGCGCACTTTTTATCATAAAATTGTGTTCAGCGACGAAGCTTATTTCTGGCTGAAATAAAAAAATGTCGTATTTGGTGGGAAGAGCAGCCAGAATCAAGAACTGTCAATGCATCATGATTATTACTATTTTTTGTGATTATTACTATTTTTTTAGCCCATAATATAATAGTAGGATTTCGCTGATATGTGGTTTCAACTAGACGGTATACATGTACGCGCACGCTCAACATTGACCAGCGAGTTCTGTGAACAGTTTATTTCCTGCGATTTAACGCCTTTAGACTTTTTTTTGTAAGATTCTTATCTATCGGGCCAAGCCCGCAGCGGTAGGCGCACTGGAAGCTAATATTGAAAAATTCATTCGTGAGATACTGGCCGATATGTTGAACAGAGTATGCCAAAATTGGACCCATGGTATTAACCATTTGAACCGTAGCCACGGTCAACATTTACATCTTTAAATTATATAGATTTTATCTATTTACACAAATAAAGATTTCATACATTTCTCAAAATTGTTTGTTTTTTTAATCAAATTCAAAAGGTCTTAAAAAAATCCCTCTTTATAAAGTGTTAAAACTAAAACCCTTATCTATACTCAAGAATACCTAGAGAATCTTGAATCTTGAATGTTTATTTTTTTTATATAATATTTTGGGCTTTAGTTTAGCTACTTCTGAGGCGGCTATGATTTTTTTTTTTGTATAGGGATATATGTATGTTGACTTCACTAAACCTTTTTGGCACCAAAAGACCCAAATTTTGTACATGGCCGCATAACTTTTTTTACATGTACATATGTATATCACATCGTTTAATTTGAATATCAAAGTATGAATCTGATTATAATTTAAACATACCTATATAACACTGTTATATTTTTGTAGTCAACATTACATCAAGGATGCTACAAGCTGGATGTTTTATGTTTATTTTACGAAATAGAACAAAATAACAAATTATTTTAAGAAAATTTTAAATTTTAATGCTTTAAAAATACCTATATGAAAAAGAAAAATGTATTTTACTCTGACACATCGATTTTATGGCAAAAAAAAAACAGTCAATATTTTGAAAAAAAAAACAAAAATAAAATAGGCATTTTAAAGGTTGTCGCTAATAATTTTACAATTTATAGGCTTGATTTTAATACAGACAGTTCTGAACTGAAAGATTTGTAATATCTAAAAGCAAAATTAGCAACATTTTATCATCAAAATACCGTTACCGAAATATCAGCAATTACCGTTATTGCTAAAATACAGTTAACAAAATAATCCAAATTAGTTTTATCATTAGTTTATAACTATTTGAAATATTAGCTGGATACTAAATATGAGCCCGTAGCTAATTAACGTATTTTGACAAACTCATTACAACCACGCACGGACACAGCAAAATCGACTTGGCTACCTAAAGAATTCAAATTACAAATACTTTATAGAGTCCCTAATCTTACCACTTATAGAAAATTGTGCCAACTCACGATGGAGGGATACAGAAATATTTCTTAAAATAATATTTTTTGTCTTTTAATTTACAAAATACTTTTTATGTCCGATTTAATGTGAACAGTTTGTACGTACCTTTACATATTTTGAGATGCCTTTCTGCTATTCTTCTAAATAATTTAAAGGCAGAACTTCAGACACTACTTCGGCAGCCAACACAAAATCTCCATGAAGAAAATTCGGCAACTATTTTACTACACCCAATTTATTAATATTGTTAACACTTTTTCTAATAATTATTGCAATAACACAAAGTATAACTGTTATATTTTATACCAAACACATAATTTTAACATTTTAACAAATTTTAGACAGAAAATTGCTTAAAATTAACAAAAATCCAACAATTACACACGACCGCCACTTGTAAAATAAAAAAAACAAAACAAAGAAGAAGCTAATAAGCAGAGAACTTTCGCGAGATACCTTTTTTACACACTATTGTACTTTAACAACAACTTGTATAAATGTTATTAAACATCAATAACAAACACTGGAATATAACTTTTTTTTAGTATTTTCTTTTCATTTTTCATATTTTTTATTCCATAAATTTATATTTTATGTAATATTAATGTTATTAATATGTCTTTTTAAACAAAAACTTAGAAAATTACTAATGGATTCTTCAGCGACTGACACCAATTTGATCACAAGAAAACTGAAATGAAATAAAAGCACAACGAAAGTAGGAACTAGAATTGACAAAAGCAGAGTTGTTAAATTATAATTTGAAACGGACAGTGTGGCCATCTGGTTGTGAAAAAAGGTAATAAAACAAAGGTTGTGGAATATGATATGTTATTTAAATAAAGTAAAAACGTTTTATTTGAAAATATTTAAAGAAACTGGAAAATATAATTAAATTAGTAGTTATTTTACTTCAATAAATTCTGTTAATTATAAAAAAAAATAATTTATACTTTTCTTCGATTGAGTAGAGTAAACTGAAAGAGTTCTTCATTGAATTTACTTATACAATGCATAACTTTCAGAATTTATTGAAGTAAAATAACTACTAATTTAATTATATTTTCCAGTTTCTTTAAATATTTTCAAATAAAACGTTTTCACTTTATTTAAATCACATATCATATTCCAAAACCTTTGTTTTATTACCTTTTTTCACAACCAGATGGCCACACTGTCCCTATCAAAATATCATTTAACAACTCTGCTTTTGTCAATTCTAGTTCCTTCCTACTTTCGTTGTGCTTTTAGTTCATTTCAGTTTTCTTGTGATCAAATTGGTGTCAGTCGCTGAAGAATCCATTAGTAATTTTCTAAGTTTTTGTTTAAAAAGACATATTAATAATATTAATATTACATGAAAATATAAATTTATGGAATAAAAAATATAAAAAATGAAAAAAAAAGTTATATTCCAGTGTTTGTTATTGATGTTTAATTACATTTATACATGTTGTTGTTGTTAAAGTACAATAGTGTGTAAAAAAGGTATCTCGCTAAAGTTCTCTGCTTATTAGCTTCTTCTTTGTTTTGTTTTTTATTTTACAAGTGGCGGTCGTGTGTAATTGTTGGATTTTTGTTAATTTTAAGCAATTTTCTGTCTAAAATTTATTAAAATGTTAAAATTATGTGTTTGGTATAAAATATAACAGTTATACTTTGTGTTATTGCAATAATTATTAGAAAAAGTGTTAACAATATTAATAAATTGGGTGTAGTAAAATAGTTGCTGAATTTTCTTCATGGAGATTTTGTGTTGGCTGCCGAAGTAGTGTCTGAAGTTTTGCCTTTAAATTATTTAGAAGAATAGCAGAAAGGCATCTCAAAATATGTAAAGGTACGTACAAACTGTTCACATTAAATCGGACATAAAAAGTATTTTGTAAATTAAAAGACAAAAAACATTATTTTAAAAAATATTTCTGTATCCTACCAACGTGAGTTGGCACAATTTTCTATAAGTGGTAAGATTAGGGACTCTATAAAGTATTTGTATTCTGAATTCTTTAGGTAGCCAAGTCGATTTTGCTGTGTCCGTGCGTGGTTGTAATGAGTTTGTCAAAATACGCTAATTAGCTACGGGCTCATATTTAGTATCCAGCTAATATTTCAAATTGTTATAAACTAATGATAAAACTAATTTGGATTATTTTGTTAACTGTATTTTAGCAATAACGGTAATTGCTGATATTTCGGTAACGGTATTTTAATGATAAAATGTTGCTAATTTTGCTTTTAGATATTACAAATCTTTCAGTTCAGAACTGTCTGTATTAAAATCGAGCCTATAAATTGTAAAATTATTAGCGAAAACCTTTAAAATGCCCATTTATTTTTCTTTTTTTTTCAAAATATTGACTGTTTTTTTACTATAAAATCGATGTGTCAGAGTAAAATATATTTTTCTTTTTTATATACATACATATTTTTGCAGCATTAAAATTTAAAATTTTCTTAAAATAATTTGTTATTTAGTTCTATTTCGTAAAATAAACATAAAACCATGGTGTAACTAAACAAGGTGAATACAGTAGCCCAGCTGACTTTGTTTACAATTTACTTATGTCAAAAGTAATACTTTCTCAAGTGTTTTTGACAATAGTACATTATTTTACACAAACAAAATGCCTGTTGTTTCTGTATTGTGTTGTATTTGTTGCCAATTTGCACCCACCCACCTTGTATAGTTACATCATGCATAAAACATTCAACTTGTAGCATCCATGATGTGATGTTGACTACAAAAATATATAAATAGTGTTATATAGGTATGTTGAAATTATAATCACATTCATACTTTGATATTCAAATTAATATGATGTGATATACATACATGTAAAAAAAGTTATGCGGCCATGCCAAAAAGGTTTAGTGAAGTCAACATACATATATCGCTATACAAAAAAAAAAATACTGATTGTGATCATAGCCGCCTCAGAAGTAGCTAAACTAAAGCCCAAAATATTATATAAAAAGTTAAATATTCAAGATTCGCTAGGTATTCTTGAGTATAGATAAGGGTTTTAGTTTTAACACTTTATAAAGAGTGATTTTTTAAGAGCTTTTGAATTTGATTAAAAAAAACAAACAATTTTGAGAAATTTATGAAATCTTTATTTGTGTCAATAGATAAAATCTATATATAAAGATGTAAATGTTGACCGTGGCTACGGCTCAAATGGTTCATACGCTAGGTCAAATTTTGGCATACTCTGTTCAACATATCGGCCAGTATCTCACGAATAAATTTTTCAATATTAGTTTTCAGTACGTCTACCGCTGCGGGCTTGTCCCAATAGATAAGAGTCTTAACATAGCCTTACAAATAAAGTGTAAAGGCGTTAAATCGTAGGAAATAAACTGTTCACAGAACTCGCGGGCCAATGTTGCGCGTGCGCGTCATTGTGTACCGTCTAGTTGAAACTACATATCAACCAAGTCTTGCTATTGTATTATGGGCTAAAAAAATAGTAATAATCACAAAAAAAAAATAGCAATAATCATGATGCATTGGTAGTTCTTGATTCTGGCTGCTCTTCACACCAAATACGACATTTATTTATTGCAGCCAAAAATAAGCTTCGTGAACACAATTTTCTGATAAAAAGTGCACGATTCAATTTCTTAACCGAGCATGAATTTTCATAATAAAATTCAATAATCTGCAAGCAGTCAGACAAATTAACAGTTTCAGAAATTTCTAATTGTATTTTATGGTTCTTAAATATAAAACTTTCAAAACATTTTTTTAATAGAATCAAAGAAATAACAAAATGTCTTAACTGTTTCTCGAATGTTGTGCCAAACAATATAATTTTGAGTAAAACACACAAACGAAAGTATCAATTAAAGAACACTTACGCACAAGTAGTTCCAAAAGTGACAATACATAAATAAAAATCTAGGAAGCATGACTTCCTTAGAATGTGTTCTTACCCGCAAAAATATAGGTCATTTAGCCGCCCTTCTACTCAACCTAACTACACGCAAATAATTGCCGCAAGGCTATTTCTGATATGACTTTTATTAAGTTCTTATAATTTTGGATAAATTGCAAATAGGCGCATAATATGTATATTAAAATTTTTCACAAACATTTGTTTCGGCCCTCTAAAATTCTAAAGATTTCCACAAATTCTTTACATACCTCACCCACTCTTACACACAATTACATCATTGCAAACCCATGTAAAACTCACATGTATTCTGCGTGAGTTGTTTCTAAAGCAGGATAAAAATAATATAAAATAAATATTACATAATGAAATTCAGGTTTTGCCCTCTGCCTGCTTCTACTTACTTTTCTTGAAGGTGACAATTTAAACATGAGCATATAAATCTTTTAATTTTTTCTTAAACAATCTTTCAGAAAATATGTATGTATGTATGTGTGCATAATTTTTTTATATGTATGTATGTATAAAAAAATATATTTCTGAATGCTTTTTTTCGCGTCTAGTTTTTTTGGCTTAAACTTTAACACCATAAAAGTGCTCACTTTCAAAAGTTAACAATGATAATAGAATATATTTTGCATATTTTTCATACTCATATAAGAGTATTTAGCGTTAATAAAAAAATATGAAAAAAAAATAAACATTTGCCTACTTTAAGGCTTTTCAACTTGCTCTGTCTACGGCTAAGTTTAGGTTTAGATAAAGAAGGTGTTTACGTAAACACAAGTGTGTGTAAGTATGTTTCGGTTGATAGGAAAGGTGAGTCAGTGAGTGCGTAAAGGTGTAAAGGATATTATGTATGGCAAGATGTGTGTATGTACCTTCAGCTTTCTTAAGTTGTAAGTATTTGTATATACTCATATTAATGTTGTATTAATGCTAAGAGTTTGCCTAAGGATATAACGCAATTATATAAATGATTTTTAATGAAATGCTAGCAAAACTAGGATACATACACATTTGTTAACAAACATATAGTCAACTAGGAAGGCTGAAAATTAAATAAAAGAATTATACACAATAAAATGTTAAATATCATGATGATATTGCTGAAAAGTATACAACAAAATACGGGGCAAAGCTTTTATTCTAAAAGTTCACTAAACATTTAACATATAAATTGTGTAATATTAACAAATGTGTCGTGAATAAATAAATGTCACAAATAGTACTTACTAAGAAATTGATACCAGCTATACAAATTAGCAATATTTTCTGGAATCCTTATAGAGAAGATTTAAAATAAATAGCCAAGAAATATTTAAAATAGAAAAAACAATTAAGAGTTTATATTCTGCTGTGCCGAATCTTTTATACACACCAGCAATATACTAGTAGTGCGATCTGTGCATACTTAAAACAATTTGTGTTACATTTTGTATCGATAACGAAGTTTATATGAGTTGCTTTTCTTTTTGATCCCTTATATGGGATTCATTACATATTATGGGAAGAGCGTCATAAAATACTTTACTGTATTTGAGTCTTAAGGTGAATTTTAAATATATTTAATTAATATAATTTGAAATATTTTAGTGTCTCTTGAGTATTCCAGTTATGGCCCATTAATAGACTGATCTTCACAAAATCCAATAATGAAATTTTTACTTAACTCTTTAACGCCTAAGACCGTCTATAGACGGTCATCAGTTGAATATTAAAAAAAACCGGTTTTTTTCGTCTAGCTACTAAGACCGTCTACAGACTGTCTTCCTTGTTTTTGTCCTGGAGCTTTCTAGGAGTATTCTTTTTTTCTGAATTGGAACTGAAATTCGTAATTTGCAGATGAAATACATGCTAGAACAAAAATTTATTTCTGCAATCTGAACGTATTTTCAATTTCAGGTATTTAAGGGTTAATATAACTGATCTGCGTAAAATTTCGGTTCGATATCGATATTTATGAAATATTTACGTAGGTTAATGTGTTTTTCGTAAGTGGTCTCTATATGGCAGCTATGACCAATTATGAAACGATCATGGTTCCTTACGATGATTTATATGTACAGCTATGGACAGAGAAATAGCGCACTTTACTGTTTAAGTAGTGTAAAGCAGTTTGAATTCTTGTTTTTTTTTTATCTCGATGTACAAACGTTTTTCCGTCATCACCAATCAGATTAATTTTGTTTTCATCTGTGAATCCTTGTTTCGGTGAAATTTTTTAAAATACAATTATAATTTTCATTAAGGCGTCTTCGTGCAAGTCTACTGGAAACATTTAACTCAAATTCCTCATTTATTCCAGTCATTATTGTTCTCGATGACTTGAAAGGATCTATCTAGATCACCAACTTTTGTCTTTCGCGGTGACTTCTTTTGATCTTTATAATTATTTCAGCTATTTTTGTTTGTTTTGTATCCTTTCAAAGAAGTTCCCGAATAACCTTTTTTTGGGTAAGTGAGCAAGAAAATTAAATTACACAAGAATTTATCACCGAAATTAGCATGAACTACTTTTGTTTAAAATCGCAACAACTGTTTTTTTTTGGTCCAGTCAAAAAACTTAATTTTTTAACAAAATACGACAAAATGAAGAACGTGCAAAAGTTAACAGGACATTTCCAATGTGTAGCAAAAGAATATAAAAGAATTCCATGTCATTATACATATTACTTTTGGCACCTCATAGAATATTGGTGCGCTATTTCTGTATATACAGTCAAACCTCGATATAACGACCCTCACTATATTCCTCGATTTAACGAATTTTTTGAAATCCCCTACAATGCTCCATAAGATTTAATACAAAATAAACCTCTCTATTACGAATACATTTGTCAATAGCCTCGTTCGTTATAACGAATTTTCATTCACTGCAGACTAACGAAATAGAAAGAATTATTTACCTCTATTTAACGAATTTTGTCAACTTACAACCTTTGCATAAAAATTTCCATCAATTAATCTAAATTATATGAAACAGATACACACAAAATTATTGTGTTTGCAACGACAACGTCTTCAGCAAACCTACATTCGTAGTCGACAGCAGCATGCATTAGACTAACGGCTGAAATATTCGAAGAAAAATTCATTTTTGAATTTTAAAACTGCAATTATTTGTTATAACGAATAAAAATGCTACTTCACCTCGATATAACGAACCTCAATGCAACGAATTATTCGATATAACGTTTTTTTCTAATCCCCTTAAGATTCGTTATACCAAGGTTGCACTGTATGTGGATTATTTGTGTTGAATTTCAACTTGATAATTATGTTTTTAATTGATTTATGTGATTTTCGTATGTGGACTTTACCTATATATGGGGGCTATGGTCGTAATGATAGTGACTTTTTATAAAAGATTTATGGACATTGAAGTTATTGTCGGAAGTGGACTTTATGTGAGGGATATGTTCAGATATAAACTGAAATATCGTTCAATGATTTTTCTTTACATCTAACTTATTTTTGCTGAATTTTATATGAGAGCCATATTCCGGAAAGACATTTTTATGGGGTCTATAAGACACCGTGGAACGATTCTTATCATTCTCAAGAGGTCTTGTCCTCCTATAATAAAAATATAGTGTACAAAATGTCATGATATTAAATGCATTATATTTAAAGAAAATATCAAAAATATTGGAAAAATGTGTTCATTTGTAATATCAATGATTTCGCTGAAAAAAATAATGTTTGTAAAAATGTTCATTGTTCTAAGTATTTTTTGGGTAGTTCTATCATGTCTTCAACAGACAGACAGATGGACAGACATGGCTAGATCATCTTAGAATCTTATAAGAACCAAGAATATATATCCTTGTTCTACGACCAATATTTCGTTGTGTCACAAACGGAATGACAAACTTAATATACCCAGCATCTTTTTGGTCATTGTTATAAAAACTCATTCAATTTTAATGAATTATACTTATAACAAAACTTAAAGATATGTATACTTTCACTATGTCATCTTCTTTATTATGCTAAATTCATTGTAAAAATTTAATTCAATTAGGATTTTTTGTTTGTAAATAATTTAATGCCGCATATTTATATTATAAATATATTTTTAACTGAATCCTTTTCATAATCATCTTGAATTAATTAAAACAAATGTTGAGCATATTTCACTTTTCTCTGTGACACTCATAGCATGCCATAAGGATTTCTCCGCCTTCCTCGTGCTTAATAATATGTACAATATTCTCACTGCATTCACTTTGAACAAAGTAAAAAACACAGAACGAAATAAATTAAAATAACATCTATGACACCTTTAACTTCTTGCAAAAGGTTATGTTAACAAAACGTTACTATGATAAACGAGGTTGAATTTTAAATTATTTTCAATAGATCTTAATAATTAGATAGGCGAAAAACTTGGTCAGCCAGTTCAAGTTCTATACTATTCTGTCTTCGGCAAAGTTTAGCATAAGACAGAAATCAAGATTATCACAAGATTATGATCTTCGTAGATCATCACGTGATCAATAGTTAATAGAACACATTGTTGCTCATATTTTCATTGTCAGAACTTGGAAGGAGATATCTTTCAAGACCCCTTGTCGTCAAATAAGTTTATAGAATGTTAAATTATATTTTTATGTTAATTATCACTTGACCCACCTTTGCTCACTTGATACCTGTACTACTGTGAAGACAAAGTGTGTGTTTACTTTATTAAATAACGCTAAAAGCTTTGCATTCATCTACATACAGACTTCTCATACCATATCTGCACTTTGTTTGACTTCAGCTCTTTAGATTCTCCCCATAGATGTGACAAACAAATAGATGTGGGTAAAGAAAATTGTAAAATGCTACAGAACTCTTAAGAAAATAAAATAGTTTTTTTTGTAAAGAATTATAAAATGTCTAAAATATGTCCATCAAATACTTTCATACATACACATGTACTTAATAATAATTACTTAATATTAATTAAAATTGAATTATTGTGTAATTTTAATAATCCGTTTTAAAAAATATGCTTAAAAATCGAAATAATCGATGCTGAGTATTATTCTGTATATTCGTGTGTGACATCACATATGTATGTATGAAAGTTCCCCGCATTGTCGGCTATGATTGCAATTCCGTACCACGATTATATAGACGACATCGGGTGCAATGTCAGGCATTTCTTTCTTGGGTGTAACCGTCCACTCTTCTACGATCTGCAAATATAAAAAAGCGGTTAGACTATGCAAAGAAGTACATGAATATTAGATAAAATAGTAACTGAATTAAAAATAAAACTACAATTTATAATTGTTAGAAAATAATAAATACATGTTTCAATGAAAAAAAAACAGAAAATATTTGAAACCGCACTTTATTTTGTCCGACACTGTTTGTTGTATATTACTAATATATCTGCTTGTAATACATGCGTTATAGTGCATGTTATGATATGCATCTGCTTGTTGAAACTCCTGTTCCACTTGTCAGCTTCCCACTATAACTCAATGTAGTAAGTATGCTGTAAAGGGTGATTTCTTTGCAACTTTCTTTCTGGTGCAATGATTACAATTTTTTCAATCAAAATGAAAGAGCTTGGTTTGGCTGACATGTGGTTTCCACAAAACGGTGTCACATGCCACACAAGATGCGAAATAATGGCCCAATTGGGAGACTAGTTCGGTGAAATATTTATTTCACTTTTAGGGCCGGTCAATTGGCTTAACGACTTTCGACTTTTTTTTGTGGCGCTATATTAAGGCTCACATCTATAAGGACAAGCCCACAACGCACTGAGCACTGGAAGCTAATATTAAAGAATTTATTTGTGAAATACCAGCCGATATGCTGGAGAGACTATGCCAAAATTGAACACAGCGTATAAACCATTTGAGGCGTAACCGCGTTCAACATATACTTTAAATCATCTTTAAATATTGAATTATATAGATCGCTATAAGGACTCAAATAAAGATTTCAGACATTTCTCTAAATAGTATAAGTTTTATTGTAAATCAAATCAGAAAGCTCTTAAAAAAAATACTCTTTACATGTTTTGGATAAATAAACATACACAGTTTCTCTAAAAGGGAAATAACATACTTTATAACATACATATATCATAAATAGGTTTACTACAGATAGCAAATTTACTATAGATAGCAAACTTACTATGGATAGCAAAAGAGTTTAGTAAATATGTATATTGTAATGTTATAATTGTTTCCTTCATGATAATTTTGCTTTGTTTTCTTTCACATGTGACTGCCGACCACTAATATAGATGTAAGACATCCAGTTCTAATTCTAGACTATTCTGTCGTTGCCTGAGTTTATCATAAGACAACAATCAAGATTTTCTCAAGAATTTAGTCATTGATAGAGTTGATAGCTTACAAATCATCTCGTGATCAAAATTCTGAGTAGAAAGAAGTCAGTTTGAGGCATATTGAGCTTTTAAGAAAAAACTTTGTTTAAATTTTTGAACTTCTTCGCGAAAATAGTGTAAACACGTACAAAATACATATGTATGTATTTTCTATGAAGTATTATTCTTGAGAGTTTTCTTTTTCTTCCGGTTTATTTAAAGGAAATAAACCACCGTTTTTAAAAGATAAAAACGTAACAATATAATATATATGTGTATGTATGTATAACTCTTACTTGTTAATACTGTTCTTGTTATTTTTTTTGGCGTTTTTTGATTATTGTTGATTTTATTATGGCATGTACTACAAAAAAGAAATTTTAAAAGTAAAGTAAAAGAATATATAGCACATTACCTTTTATTGGAAAATATTAATTTGTATATATGTACATATATGTATATGTAGGGCGGCACTTATCCCTTTTTAGGGTTCTTAATAATGCGCCATATGTTAAAAAAAAGTGTTTTACATCCACCAGCACTTAGTGGCAATTGAGTTTACAATAGACTACTCTGGTGGGTAAAATGTTTAAAGTATCTACATCCTAGATTACTTATTTCCTTTTGTTCTTTCTTTTATGCATGTTGATTTGCATTAAAAAGTATGAAAATTGAATTGACGTGTGTGAATTAAAACTTGTCAACTAAAACTGAAGAGTCTAAAACAGGACTATGTTTATAAATCAATTGCAATTTCTTTAAAATTACGATTCGATACATATCGAATGCAGTGATGAGCTGATACGACTCGTATTGTAATATTATTCGATACGATAAATTATACGCTATCAAATGCCGTGATTTGACCCCAGTATTACGAAAATCAGCGTTCTGTGGGAAATGTGTGAAATAATCAATGGAGCAGTTAATTTCGCGGTCTGCACTTGTCAACTGTCCAACTAGTTGAAATACCTCTGGATTTTTTTCTTCGTGGTTATGTAAGGTCAAAAGTTATTATTCGCGAGATACCGCTAGCAATGCTGGAAAGAGTTATCGAAAACTGAACATTCCGAATAGACCTAGATGGTAGCGTAGTATGTAGTGGCGGGCAACTTTTGAATGAATTTATTTTCAAAAGTAAATGTCAAAGATTGTTCTTTAGTGCAGTAATAAAATTCCGATAACTAGTTCCAATGGTAATTTATTAGCCCAATCATGAATAAAAATTCCGCGGGAGTTTTTTCCCCTTTCCCCATTTTTCCTATTCAAATTCAATGTTAAAAAAAATAAAAAGGGAAAAAACTCCCGCGGAATTTTTATTCATGATTGGGCCGTATAAGTGTTTATTTTTGTAATTAAGAAAATTAATCTAAATGAATCACTCTGTATTTTCTAAAACTCAAAATTGTTGTTTCCTTAATAAAGTATATTAAATTTAACGCTTGCTCTGCTTCTATTGTGTAAATTTTCTATCTTTCACTCTCTGTTGTTGGTTTCTTTAATTTTTATTAATATTTTCACATGTTTACTGGCATGGAAATCAGTTTTGACAAACTAACACTGTTTAGATTTGAAAATATGAGGGATAGAAATTTTTACATAGAAGATTTAAAAATATACCAAACATAATTTTGAGGGCATACAAATAAATTATTTTCTTTTATAGAAATTTTCAATATATGCTGCCATTTTGGAAATGCTGTAGTATTGCTACATTTCTCAAAATAATCATATTATAATATAGAAATCTTAAAAACGAACATTCTAAAATAAAAGCGAACAAATTTTGATTTTTAAAACTACATATTGGCTCAAAGTTCGGTTTCGGTAATTTATCTTTAACACTAACGATATTTGCTATAATTACGGTAATGGTATTTTAATGAAAACTGTAATTTTGTTCCGACTTATGTGTAATCAATTTTACGAAAATTCAAAATTGTGCTATTTGAATCTCAATTGAAATTACACATTTTTATTTTCATAACATTAAATTATTTATAGAATTACGCTAACGGTATTTCAGAAACGGTAGTCGATATTAAAAGCTTTTTTTTGGGGGGGTAACGTAAACAGAAATAACACTAATAATAATGAACCGATTTGCTAGAAATTTTCACAGTATATTTCTGTATGTCTGGAAAGAGCTATGGTATACAATAAGATATATGGTACGGTTATTCTACCATCAATATTAATATTTAGGACAAAAATGGGCGGACTATCAATAGTGGGCGTGGCACCACCCATAGATATGATGACAAATTATATATAGGGAAAGCTATATCAGCTGTCAATATTAATATTTAGGACACCAATGCGCTGACTAGCAACAATATTAAGTAAATGTTAAAATTTGTATACATTTGAAACCCTTATCTATATATAAAAGTGAATATGTGTTTGTTTGTATATTGTAAATCATAATAAGATAATGTAATAATAAGATTTAATTTGAAATGAAAACTGTAGGTTTTAATAACTTAATAAATACCGTATTTGCCGGACAATAAGACGCACCTTTTTACTCTGAAAATTTGACATAAAATCAGGGTGCGTCTTATCGTCCGGCAAATACGGTATATTTGTTTAACTTTAAACTTTTTATTTCATTACGATACGGGTAGCGAAGCACACCGGGTTTTAGCTAGTACAAGGTGACGCAAAAGTAAACTTCCGATGTTTTTTGGCTTTAATTAAAAAAAAAATGAAAAACTTTGATTCTTCTTGTGGATTATTTTTAGTTGGTCTTTTAATTTTTTTTACATCAAGTCGAGAATATGATGTCATGTAAATGGCCGCCGCCACAGTTGATTGTCATTTGAGCCCTTTTTGTGGCATTTTCCATCACTTTGGCCTAAACTTTCGGCGATAGGTCCTCACATTCTTGACGGATATTGTCTTTAAGAGCTGCAAGAGTCTGAGGCTTGTTGACATAAACCCGCGACTTCAAAAAGCTCCAAAAAAAGAAGTCTGGAGCGGTCAAATCAGGCGATCTTGCTGGCCAGTGCAAATCGCCAAAACGGGAGATTAGGCGCCCGGGAAATGCATCCTTCAGCATATCTGTTGTGGCACGTACAGTGTGTGACGTTGCACCGTCCTGTTGGAACCACATGTTTTCCAATCCCAATTCATCAGTGAAAACAGCACACCATACAGTGACTTTGAGCGGGTGTAATGGCTCTTCGTGGGTTACACGCGAATTTTCATTGCCCCAGAAGCGTAAATTTTACTTATTTACGTACCCGCTAAGATGGAAATGGGCCTCATCACTCATGATTATTTTTGAAAAAGTCACCGACCGATTATTGGTCAAATAAATAGTCAGCAATATTCCGCGTTCTGGAGCAGTGTAGCGTAACATTGTTTATTAACGTGTATTTCGCATGTGTTTACTACACAAATGTCAAAACAGAACTGACATTAGGGGCCAATCGCAAAATTTATGGCATTTTCTGATAGGAGGATTACTTTTGCGCCACCTTGTATATTATAAAAAAGCTCTAATGGTTTTCTTATCATAACATTTAATAAGTTCAAAATCGTTTGCTTTATTTCGGTAACATACATATTTAGAGATTTTAAAGTTAAGTCCCAATTTACACGAAGCAATTTTTTCCTTGAAATTTCTTTGGTGTTCACACAGCACAGTTCTTATAGCTTAATGCCCTTATTCATAAAACTTACAACAGGTTTATAAACCTGTAATATACCTGTTGTAAGTTTTTATGAATAAGGGGGTAAATCTCTTGTTTTTATACAAGCAAATGTTATACAAGCAATTGCGCAAGCAAATGCTTTCGAAATACAATGTAAAAAGTATACAAATTCGAATGATTTTCTTTTCGAATCGAAATACGGATTAACTCCCCGGGACGCAATTTTAAAGATACATATTTCGATTAAATTTGGTACAATTTGGCCCAAGGACAGATGGGATTGAAACTGGTGGAAATAGGTCCATTATTTCAACTATCACAAATGTTTTAATTATGCAAGTATCCAAACAAATTTCACCACAAATGAGTGGTAAATAAAGCCAAAGCACATCTACAAATTTTATGTAGATTGGTCCATAATTGATCATAGCTTAATGATTGTTATTTATGAGCATTAAGTTATTTTCGGAATAAAATAAGTGTTTTCCTAAAATTGTTTGTCATTAAAGGTTTACATTAGTTATCAGGAAATGTTCAATTTCCGTATTTAAGAGTATCAAAACTTTGATATTTAACAACCGACTTAAATCTACGATGGCTGGTTTTATTTTGTATAAATCAATATTTAAGAATATTCATCAGGAAATGCTCATTTCAAGCGTTATTTTGATATAAATTGGTGCAAAAATTTAAATACATATTTAAAAAATTAAAATATTTGTATGAAAAGTCAAAAGTCGTAACCACCAAAAACTGTGTAAGGACCTGCAATTACTCGATAGCTGTTGTTCCAATTATTTATTATTTATTTATTCAGGCATGTGATGGAAATCGAAAATGAATCAGTTTCGGAAATACATTTTAATGCATTTATACTCAAATTTTTAAAATTTTTGTTTTAATACTCTCCTTAGTAGCCCAATATCTTTATATTTTATGTGATAAAAGTTTTTCAATACAGAAATATTACGAAAAAATTGACTTCTAAAACTCATTCGTTTTCGATTTCCATCACATGCCTGATTATCTGAACTGCTTACTTTTTAATAATAAACTTTCAGCTTATACTGATAACGACTTCTGAGAGAGCTTACTATAAATGTGTTATTTAAGTCATTACATGTAACCAGTTTAAGTGATATTAAAATATGTGTTAAAATAATAAGTTAAAACAATATTCTAAATTATTCGGCAATGAAAGTTTTTAAAAATATAAAAACGATTAAGTAATGACTGCTTTAGGATTCGTTAAATGCTTTTTCTACAGGGAAAAAGTCGGGTCGAACTTGACCAACCTATAATTTCTTAATTTTAAACTGTGCCCTGTAGCACAGGCATAAGTTTGTCACGCCCGACCATAGAATACCTACCATGTGTTAAAACAGTTTTTCAGAAATAGGCGCTAAATGGGTATATTACCCATATCATGGACCCTTCATCCAAAAATTTAGTGGCTCGACTTTTGTGCATATAAATATTTTATTTGGTAAATTTTATCTCGATATAGGTAAATAATTGTAAACATTATTTATTTAAAAAAATTTTTATGCACCTACCGTGTCATGATTTCTGTATACGAGTATATGAAACTCATATGTGTTAAATTCATTTGGATAACAATATTTTTAAGATATTTATGGTCGTTAGTGTGATTTTAGAAAGTGGGACTTATATGAGAGCTATAACTATCTAATTATGGACCGATTATCATAAAATTGAACCGAATGAGTTGTGTATATATGGATCATATGTCTGTCGAACATTATTTGGTTACCAACAATTTTCGGAAGTGGCCTTTATCTGGAAGCTATGCTCAATTATGGACCAATCTGCACAAAATTTGTATTAGTAATTAGGCTTCATAGGTATACAACTTATTTGTGGCGAAATTTGTTTGGATAGGTTCATAAATCAAACATTTATGGCCGATAAACCTCTATTTCGTGACGACATTTGTATGGAAGCCAGGTAAAATAATGAACTTCTTTCAACCAGTTTCAATCCCAACCGTCTTTGGACCGAATAATATCATGTACCTACCAAATTGCATCGAAATATATTCAAAATTTCGACCTGTATTCTAGGCACTAGCTTTATATAGCCAGACAGCCAGCTTGTGATTCTGATTCGATCGGTATACTTTAAGGTGGGTGTGGAACTAATATTAATTGGGGTTACAAACGTCAGCACAAATCCAATATGTGGTGTAGGTTATAAAAATATAAGTTTTTCATAAATAAAAACACATATTTTTTATTTCAATTTAAATCGTAAAAATTTCTTCACTTTTATTTAGGCACAAATAATAAATCAGGAAATAGTTCATAATATTTGATTTGATTTAAAAAAGAAAAATACTATTTTAAGCACATACAAGAGATAATTAAAATTTTTTGAGAGATCATATTCAATTTCTTTAAACACTAAATTCAATTTCAAATTAATGGAAAATATTTTATAATTAAACTTTTTTTTATGAAGTGACCATTATTTAACACTGAATTAATTTTAGATATTATTTCATATTTGCAAAATTATTTAAACCATTTGCTGCAGCAATATTTCGTGTTTCAAAATTTGGATTTATTATAATTTGTTGTGTTGGGTACTCAAATCGTCCACTGTTTAATGGATTTGGTTGGACTTTATTTAAATAACCATTAATGTTATAATTTGTATTATTACATCTACTTGAGTTATCCCAAACTACCACTGCCTTGGGTCCAAATTTTAAAATCGATTTTAAAAGCTCACGTCTGGCATGTACCGCCTCCTCGTTGCATTTGAAAATTATTTGATATTCAAAACAGCCGGGATAGACTTCATGGCCGACTAATTTATTGAAATTTAAAAATTTCTTCAAGGTTTCGAAAACCATTAAGGGCGACATGCCATAGGTTTTGCGTAGCAAAAGTTTGGAACTATTGCGCGACTCACAGACCTTGATCATGGGCAACTGTAGTTGGCAAAAAAACAGGGGTAGTCTAAAAATATAATTTGTATGTGTAATATAATTTTAATATTAAATAAACAAAAACTAACTTTTGCAAAGCCAACGTCATTAGATTTGGATCTATATATTGCAGATAAGCAAAGCCTCTAGAAGCTCCCGAGAAATGTACCTTAAAGCGTAAAATATACACTTCACCCAGTAGAGAGGCCACTTCGGCTATTTTTTCCGCACTGGTATCAGCTGGTATGCCGCACAAGAATATCTGTTGAGACATTTTAAAATATGTTTAATGTAGGTACCTATTTGATATTTGTCTATAATTTTTTCTTACCTCTCCTGCGCAGGCATTTAATTGCTGCTGCAATTGCTCATCTAGTTTCTTGCGACTTTTAAAGTATTTAGTACCATTTTCCTGATACGACTCATACGACTTGGAGGGATGTTCAAACAATGTACGCACGTAAGAGCACATCTGAGCGTTTATACAAATTGCCATGATTCTGGGAAAGCAAAGATGTTTATTTTTTTTTTTTAATTTACTACTCAAATATTTGTGTAATTTATGCTGCTGATGTATTTTCCAGGAATTTCAGAATGTGTTGCTGTTTTAAGCGCACGTTGTTTTCACTTTGAAAGTCAAATTTAAAGTGCAAGTTTGTGTCCGAGTTCCTAGAAATTTCCAACAAACCTTGAGTGTTAAACTACATACATATGTATGTATGTAAACAGTGTTGTTTCAAAAAATAAATACATACAATAATAAATGTATTAAATAAGTATTAACTTACCTTGTTAAGTAATAAAGAAGGTCTTTAGATGCTATATTTTAAGTGAAATATTAAACAATTTTTGCAAAAAAAAAAAAAGTATTCGCCGACATTTTAAGCGCCATTTTTTCCCGTCTGCACAACTTCCCAAATTTGAATTTAAATTTCTGCAAGTATGTTATGTATATATGCATGTATGTATGTAAAATGCCATCATCATTTCTATATTTGTGTGAGTATAATTGAGAGCGCTTTTTTAAGCTCTTTTAATTTTAACGTTATTGAGTTGAGTGAACACTAAACCATCATGGAGTAAAGCCAATTCCCGGAATTGGTTGCTTAAGTTGCCAGATTCAAGTTTGTTTGTGCTAGAGTGTTACAGTAGTGGGTGTCTAGGCTAGAAGTGAATTATTTCAATACTACAATGAAGAAATTATTTTAGAGTTCTATAGAATAGATCTTTTAATAAAAACATTGTTTATTTTAGTAATTCGGAATTATTTTTTCACTGTTACGTAAAAAAAGGAACAAGTCGGTTTTAGTGACTTTGCTAAAAAAAAAAAGAAAAATTTCATCAAATAGGGCTTTTAAAGGAGATGCCAGCAAAAAAAATTGTTGGCCGTCACGCCTATTTTCGAGGGGGCGGGCCCGTAAAGTTAGGCCTATATCTCGGGAACTAATGGGTGTCTGATAATTTGTAATACATTAAAGGTATTAAAAATACCTTTCCAACGATGTATACCATGATTATAAATAATGGACCGAATATGACTTAAATCCGAAAAGAATATTTTTTGACCCGAAGTTTTTTTTTTTAATATCTAAAAAAAATGAAAAAAAATTCTATATAAGTATTATTTTAGTTTATTAATATAAATTGCCAAGACATTAAGCTTTAATTTATCATATGTGTCTATAGGTACATACTTTAATCATAGAATTATAAGATCTGAAAAATTAAAAAAAAAACCAATTCAATTCAAAATTTTGTATGCAGGATAAGATTTTTTCCTGTATTGCTGGCCTACGGTCGGGCGGAAGGATTTCCTCCTCCATGGTATACAGAACACCGGCTTCGCGTACTACAAATATCCTGTATTGCCGGCCTATTTGCGGGCGGAAAGATTTTCTCCTCCATGGTATATAGAACACCGGCTTCGCATAGTACAGATTCCCTGTATTTTCTCCTCTATGGTATACAAAACACGGACTTCGCATAGTAAATATTCCCTGTATTGCCGGCATACGGCCGGGCGGAAAGGTTTTCTCCTCTATGGTATACAGAACATCGTACTATGCGATGTATTGTATTTTTTATGGTGAAATTTCATAATCTTTCTTTAATATCTTCGGATTTATATTACCTACATGGTCATATTATACCTTAAATTAAAGCTTAATTTCTTGACTTGAAAATAATGTAATTTGTGTACTTAGTCATATAGTCCTTTTTGCCGGATTTTTTAGATTTTTGAAAGAAACTTCAGATCAAAAAAGAATTTTGTAAAATTTATCAATAGGTGGTCCATATAAATAGGTCATGTTAAATATCTTTGGAAAGGTCTTTAAAATACCTATCATTTCGTATAATCGTCTAATAAAATAATGTAGTTTTCAAGATATAGATTACAAACTTTGGAGCCCCACCCACTCGAAAATAGGCGTGACCGCCCCAATTTTTTTTTTATTTTAATCAGAATTTAAAATTCTATTAGTGATAAAATTTTAATAGTGATTTGAAAAAGTCACTAAAACCAACTTAAGCCAAAAAAAAATACAATATGGCGTACACCAATACCTTTGCTTCGTTTCGTTTTGCAATTTTTTCGAAGTCGCGTCGCTGCTTAATTATCACGCATTTTCTATGTGCGTCGTTGAATTTTTGAGTTTGCGTTAGTCTTTAATTTTTGCAAAATCTTCACATCATTAGATGCTGAAACGATGGCCCGTACAATGATCGAAATGGAGTCCTTGCTTTCTATTTGTATTGAAAATCAAGTTGCACAGAGAATACCATTAAGTAAAATGGTATTTCAGACAAAAACATAAAGCTTATTTGATGACATAAAAAGTAAAGCATTATCCAACATGCTAGATAGAGGCCCTTTACACGATGAAATTTTGCATGCAATTGATGTTTTTTGGCGAACGGAGTAGAGCAGCAAGAGGGGTAGAAAAAGTTGCAATACTTTCTTTTGTCATGCAATTTTTTGACATTTCCTTTTGCCATCGTTTGTGTTTTACTTATTTTGTTTTATTCTTATTCTGACTTTGAAGTGTGCATTATAAAAATTAATGCGCAAGAACATTTTCAATTGCTTCTTCTGTATTAAAATCTTCCATTTTTTATATTTTTTAAAATGTTTGTATATTGTATTTATGTGTATGAATGTATATTCCCTGAAGGAAACCTGGGGACAAGTGTCTCCAAGTCACCACTTTTGTCTACTATTTTGGTGACTGTTTGGCGACATTGTCGACAGCATTGTCACAATGGTTATTATTATTTTTTCAATTGTGAGGGTTGCGGGTTCGATTCCCGCCAAAGACTCTGGGTATTTTCTAATTTATTTTTAATTAGGGAAAGCCTTTTAGTATTTTATTTTTTTTAATAAAACTCCAAAAATAAATTTAGGCATAAAAGTTTTTTAATAGTGTCAAATGGAACAAAATCGTGCAAAAAATTATAAATTTTTTTATTTTCAAACCGTTTAAAAAAATACCGTGTAAAAACAGAATTAGTTGTACTAGTTTTTGAGATTTATAAATTCCGAAAAATCCCGGTATTCGAATTTTGTCAAATCCTGAAAATGCCGAACAGCTAAAACTGTGTATTTCGGGTCATTATAATGTTCAAAATAACAACATTTCTTTTTCCGCTCTAGAATTACGGTTTGCTTTCGAAGTGTGTTATTTGGTATTTGCTTACAATTTACAACATTACGAACTCCATTGGCATAAATGCAACCCCACATCACCATAGAACCGCCATCATAATTAACCGTGGATTTTGTATTATCATTAACACAAGGCTTTATTTAACTTCCACTAGGTCCTATGTCGATCGTCTGAACCAAAATCTTGCAGAGAAAGAGAAAAGTAGGACCCCCACGCCTACAGCAAATTAGAGATTACACGTTATTGCATTGGTATTAAGTTAATTAAAGAACACGAATAAACTTTAGATGTATCTTTTGAAATTATCCTACAAATATGAAAAATATAAAAAAAAATTTTGCGGTACGAGTTTCACTTGGAACTACTGTATATCGAATTCGATGTTATTAAACCCTCCGATGATGTTTATCCACAGGACCTATTTTTATTTGTATGGAATTTGATATGAAAACACCACTCTTTTTGTTTTGCTTCATTATTATTTACTATTTATACTCGTACATGTGCATAAAATGAATGTAAATGAAATTTTTATTTACTTTTTAATTAATTATTTTATTTAACAAGAGTAACAAAAAGTTCAAACAATAAAACAAGCCAAATAAAAGTGAATTTATTAATTTATTTTATTTAATTTATTTCCACGCGTTCCCGTACTAAACACCTTTACATCTCAATAGTAACTAAACTATTGATTGGATCGCCTTTAACCTTTTTTAGACGATAATTTTTTTAGAAATTTCCTTGGAATACATGTGGGGGTCGGTTATACTTCCCATGGACCATCAAGGAGTAATTTCAATTTGAAAATGAAAAAGCTTCCTAGGGAACTTCTTACCCAACGGAGAGGATATCTAAATAGATCCATGAATAGCCTGTATTTTAATTACAAATTGCTTTCCCGAACTAGTTGCAAGTACATATAACAATTTTGTATTAAAAATATTAATGGAAGAACTAATTCTAGAAACGCTCATTCTTAAGTAAATAAAACTAGAACTAGGTTCCATGTTGGCAATTTCAAGCAAAAATCACTGTTAAAAGAACTGGTTCCAGGGAGGTTATTTTGAAACTCGATTCGAAAGGAAAATCGTTCGAATATGTATACTTTTTACATTGTATTTCGAAAACTTTTGCTTTCGAATCGAAATACACAATAAACCCACAGAACCGTTTCAAGAAATGGTTAAGAACTTGGTAACAATTCTGTTTAACTTGTTCCGAAATTGACAATTTCTTTCAAACAAAAACCATTGAACGCAACTCTAAACTGAACGAATACTATTCAATTCAATTTATTATTTCATACATAGAAAGCCTTAGCGGCCAATAATACATGTATCGTACGATCTACATTCATGCCATTAAACATACTATTTAATTATATTTCAATTATGTACATAATTATAATAAAAATACAAATTATATACAAGCGTCTCCCCAGCCGTATAAATTATTACCAGAATTATTTCAAATAAAAAAAATATTTGAATGCATTAAGGCAGAAAAGGAAAATAATTTTTTAGATTTGTAATTTATATTTGAAATAGTAGCAAATATTACTACAAAATATTAGGCATACTATACATATGTACATACATCGAATTCGATCAAAAACATTACAACATTGTAGTAGAAAAAATATAAAAAATAATACGAGTAAAAATAAAAAATTAATATAAACGTAGAAATTCCAAAATCATTTTTTTTATAAGTATAATTAGAATAAGAAAATAGTCTTCGGTAAGTGGTTCCAAATGCGGCAAGTTTGTTTTCATAATAAAAAAATTAATAAATAAATAAAGAAACGTTCAAAAACCGACATACTATATGTATGTATGTATTCGAGGTATATAAATTTGACTTTTACGGGTCAAGTTAATAAAGGAAAAAGAGGATGCCCACTTTTCATTACCTTGCAGAAGTAAAGAAAAGCTCTCAGCTTTAAATAGTCCCTGAAGTTAACTCCTAAAAACTTACACACAGGGTTTGTTTCATAATGTCATAATCCCTTGATCGAAGGTTAAAAACAAAGCGAACAATTCTCCTAATAATTCTCTTAAGACGATTCATTCAAGCGTCATAGAACTTATTGTGGAATTAATATAGATTTTCCTGGCTTATATATTATTATTATTGTAAGAGTATTTGCCGTTATTCCGGTAACAGTAGTTTGATGATTTTAATTGGTTTCGAAAAATTCCGAAGCGTCTGATTCTTATTTATTAATTTGTTGGAAAATATTTTATTTCCACCAGTAAACCCACCCTTGTTGTGCCCATTTAAAACAAGATCAACAATATTTTTTTTTTAATAATTATTACTTTATTACTCATATTAAGTTTCTTAAGAGCTATTTCATGTTTTTTATTTCCAACATAAATATTACTTTAAAAGTAACAAACTTAAACTGAATTTTGAATCTTAACAAATAGATAGTAAATAAAATTTAGTATATTTATAATATGTAAAGTAGGTATATATGTATGTAAAGTAAATAAATGAAAACATAAATGTACATATGTATATGAATATGAATATAAATTACATTCAATTACAAATATGTTAATGGATAAATTTTATATGTAGTATATTAAACTTATAAAGTAAAATTCAATATATTTCTTTTAAATTAATAATTAATATAAATTAAATAGAATTGTTAATTAAAAGAGCAAGAAGAAAAAATAATAAATAGTGTAGAATAAAGGCAAACATAAACATAGCTAAGTAATTGTGGTAATTGTAATAGTTATAAAAGGGGAGCCTTAAAAGCAAATATGTATGTATGTATGTATGTGTTATAAAAAAGAACTATGTCTATGTATGTATAGATACATATATAAAATAAAACTAAGAAGAAATTACCAAAATGGACACCAGCCGATGTAGCACTGGCACAAGTTCTCATTGTTGGTGGCCTGCTGTATCAGCAGATCGACTTGCTGTTGTACGGTGTAGCTGGTTTGGGTGATAAAATCGCTGCCGGTAAGTTTGCGTTTGACCCGTTTGATGACTTTACTGGCCTTGCTGTTGGTGATATCGGCATTTGTGGTATTGCCCATGTGAAGCAGTAGAAATTGATTATCGTAGACTTTAGACTTAGTGGCAGTATTGCTGTGTAAGATATTGTCTTCGATGGAATTACTCAAACTGCCCGTATTGCCACCACCGGCCATGCCACCACCTGAATTGTTGGCATTTTTAGTTCGATGATTTTTCGCCTCAGTGTCTAACAAACGCCAGTTAAGTAAGGGATCATAGACGAAGGCCTCCAAAACAGCCATTAGGGAGTCTTTGTTGCGCCTGAGCACCAACATGACACTCTCACAGGTGCGCCTGTAGGTGCCCTCGATGCCGGTGACTTCCATGGCCTTGATGAGCATGCGTGTTAAACGGAAGGGTATTTTTTCGGGGAATTTCTCACGGGTCATGGCCACTTCAAAGCAATCACCAAAATCTATATGCAATATTTTGCCACTCATGCGATCCAACATTAAATTAGAGGGATGTCTATCGCCCAGACCTAAAATATAACCCACCATAGACATGACTGCCAAAGAGCGGGTGTAATTGGTGCGTCTTTCAAACCAGACTTCGGAGGAGGGCGATTTAAGCCACAGTAACTTGGATAAATCATCACCAGGTGTTTGATCCAAAGCGTATTCAAATACTTCTACCTTTTGCATTAAGGTCAAATGGTCATAGTCGGGTGATATACTCAGCATAGTGCGATGTTCCTGATTAAGAGGCACCTTCTTTTTATCTCTGTAGTCCCTGATGAGGGTGTGCAGTGTATCACAATGTGGAACCCAGCCTATAAGGCCAGAGTTTGTGCTTAACGGTATGACGGCATAACGTTGTATGGCCAAGTTTCTTCTAAACGTATCGGGATCATCCAGCAGCAAGGTGTTTACCAGGGAGAACAGCTGCATGACTCGTTCATCTTGCCTTAGATCTTCATGGCCCTTTAGCAAATACATGTAGTCTTTGCCGTTCGAACCTCTAATGCACAATTTGCGCGGTCTTTGTTTGGAGGTGATGACTTGCAAGTTAGTTTTTATAAAACTAATTCTAATCGCATCCTGTCCCGGATTATATGAGCCTGGTACCGCTAATTCTAAATCTTTGCAGGCCAACAGCTTAGGCGAGACATAGGGCAATTCCAGGGAAGTAAGTTGAGGCAATTGTCGGGATATCTTTTGGAATACATGATAATAATTGTCCCAGGCATGATCTAAATCCATCAGGGAATTTGAAGATTTATATCTTTGGGTCCACTCATAGGCCTCAGTCAGTTCACGGCCATAGGCTTGTGAGAAAGAGGTTTCTTTTAGGGTTTGAGGTCCTCTCTCAAGCATGGCATGTAAAGGCTCCAGTATTTCAAACATACCTTTGATATTGCGATCACCAAAGTATAAACGTGAGGCCTCTTCCAAGCCCTCATGCCATTGTTCGTGCCACAATATGGCCACCCTAATCAATTCCTCACTAATCATCATGGTTTGGGTCACTAAATTAAGAGAATGTTTGCGCATCGAATCTAAAATTTTGAAGGCCGCATTTTTACGTGCCACCGACGCTGATTTGGAAGCCACTGTCAAAGGATAGACCAAAGCCTGGGGATGAAATTTGCCTATATCCATTAACAGCTGGTGTATCAATTGACCCACCAGATTGCGATGGGTGTCTATGCGTGCTATTAGCTGGGGTATAACCTGCAGCCAAGTATTAATCTCTATCATTTTCATACCCGACAATAGAGCATCATAAATTTCAGAGTGATGGCCATAGTCGAACCATAAAGTCAACAAACGTAAAGTATCCTGCAGGGAATTACCCTTAATCAAGCTAATGGATCTGAAGAAACCATGTACCGCTGGCACGGCATATTGTTCAATAATCATTTTCTCCTTTTCTAGCAAGATCGCTCCATTATGTAGATCAATGGGCGATTTTATGTTTTCTAAAGTTTGAGCTTGCACCACTTTGAAGTTCATATAAGCATACAAATGCCAGGCCTTGTACCAATTGGGATCATAGTCGGTAGCTTTTTCGAAACATTCCAAAGCGCCCTGCACAGCATCTGGTTCTAGGCCTTGAAGTTTATTTTGCCACATTGCCAAACGCAAGTAACATCTGGCCAAGAGACGATGATCATCTTGTTTATAGACTGTGTCAGGCATACAGTTCAGCTGGTTGCTGTAGGTGTTGACGAAACGACTAAGTTGGTCATAGGCACCCTGCATGTTATCAGAGGCTGCCATGTGTTTGGTGTAGGCATAAGTTACTTGGGGTAAATTGTAGGGTAAGGATTCCATGGGAGTTTCATTAGGGTCAGAGCCCAATAACATGACCAAAGTCTTGTGCGACTGTTGCAGGGAACCGGATTTACGGCATAGTGAAGCATATTTCAACCAGGTGTGTATATCATCATGGGGTCTTACTACCAAAGAATGCACTTGTATAATTCTACGCCAGTCTTCCACCAAACGTTGACCTCCCTGCAAACGTTTCCACCACATGCACTTCAAAGGTTCTCTACGCTCGGGTATGAGTTTGTATTGTATGACTTCTTCCAGTTCAGCCAACATTTGTACACACACCATGGCTCCATAGGCCCGCTCATAGGATTCTCCGGCCATAGAGGTAAGTTCGGTATCTAAAAGATCCCTGGTCTCATCTATTAAACGTTGGGCTAATTCAAATTCATCATGATGCACGGCCAAAACGGCACGATAAAAAGAACCATCCTGGGTGTCTTCGGGTATGCATCTAACATACTCCTGCATGGCCTCCCAATCTTGTAGACCCCAGGCGGCCACAGCTGCTAGAGGACCTGCTTTACATTTCACCTCTTTGCCAAATGAATCCCACTCTTGTTTGGCCACTCGACTGAGTTGCGACCATTCGCCCAAAGACTCTAAACAACGCATAGAACCTAATCTGGATTCCATATCATTGGTGTCTTGCTTCAAATTACGCTGATAATGTATTAAGGCCTGATCCCAGTTGTGTAACTTCTCGTACCATCTACCCTGAACTTTGAGCTCATCTTTGAAGCGGGAATTTTCACCACCCACAGCATTGCGATAAGTGGTTAGTAGACCTTCGGCTGCCTCTTTTTGCTGTAATTTGTTATTAATCAAAATCAACGACTCGAAGACATGGGGATCTTTGTGGCTCACAAACTCCTCTTCTTTGTAACGCAAGGCTTTGGCATAAGCACGACAAGCCATGGCTCGGGTACCCAATAGTTTGGGATCAATTAGTATAGGATCTTTGTCACAATGCTCCATAAATTCAGCCAAGTTCAATATAGTCTGAGTAATCTCGGGCATATCGGTAACTTGTAGAGCTTGTATCAAAGACTTGGTCAGTTCATTTTTATGTTCAGTGGACAGCTCCGTCCAGCAGGAAATAAAGGCAGCATTAAATAAGTCTCTCAAAAGTTTATCATAATCCTCGGCCAGCACACGACAGGCACGCAAGGCATGAGATCTAGATTCTCTTAGCAGACCAATAGATAATCGCTTCAACCATTCGACCCAATCGTCTTTGGAGACTCTGCGATTAACCTGCCAAGCCATGCATAGCTGGGCCGTGGATACATTGAGCTTCTTGATAGTGGTATTGGCATCACTCATGGCATTGGAGGCAGTATTTGCTTTGAACTTAGTTTGCCTCAATAAAAACTCCTCATCCAGGCACATGGTGGTATTCGATTGCAGTTTGGAGAGCAGCTTTTCATATTGAGCATTAACAATGCGTTGTTTTGCAATGGTGCGATTGACTAAGGGAGCAAATACCAAATACTTTTTACCCAACTGAATAACCAACGAACACAAGGTGGACATGGCCTGATCGCGTAATTCTGGTTCAATATCTATGACACGTACCAAGGGATGTATGATGCGTGAAGAAAAATCTGTGAAATCCAGATTCCAGGCCAACTGATCAATGGTCTCCAAGGCCACCATAGACACCTGCTGGGGTACATAGGGCGAATCAAATAACTTGACTATGGGTGGCACTATCAAGTGCAAATAATCATCCAAATTGTTGCCGAATTTCTTTAAAGCCTGCAGCAAACGTTTGGTAACATTACGATCTTTGGAATTGTCATGCTGCAAAACACGTAAAATCTGCGGTATCAGTTGGGCCAAATAGTTGCGGAATTCTCCTCCCAAGGCAACAGCAATTTGTTCTATTAGATTAATGAGCGTAGACTGCAAAGGTGTATTGTTGGTCCAAAACTCCTTAATCAATTTGAAAATGTCATTCATGTAGGTAATGATGTGCTGGCGTACAATTTCTACCAAAATGGCCAGTTGTTGAAACAGAAATTCCCTTAAGTTATTGTTGGCAGTGCGTACATTTTCCAAAAGACTGGGTAAAACTTGAGATAAATAAGGCACACATTTAATGCCTAAACTTTGGAAAATATAGGTGACTGCCTGGACGACACTGGTGTGGCGGCTGCTTAAAGTGGGATCCCGTAAAATACGCATAAGAGCAGCAATAGCTACGGCAGGATAGTATTCATCTAATATATTGCCCATGTTCACCAACAATTCAGCAGTGGAGATATCTTGATTCTCTTCCACCTTGTAATCTGTTAAAGATATCAACACACTATCATTTTGGCTGTCTATAAGACCCTTGTTCATTTTATGTTTATAGGGATCCATGGCGCCCAATAAACCTAAAACACGTATAGTCTCACGGCGTATAGAACGTCTTTGTTCGGTTTTTAAAAAGTTTATCAATATGTCTATCAATACGGGATATTTGTGATAGGGACTAACCACACGGCCAGTAGCACTAATTAATTGACCTAGAGTCCACAAGGCAACACCTCTTTTATCGGGAGAACCAGCATCTCCCAACATTTCCAGCAATATAGAGAGTAAATCATCAGCCCACATTTCCATTTCATTCGAACCACCATTCACTTCGGCCAAATCTCCTATAGCTCTTAAAACATTCAATACCACTCCGGGATTTGACTCGGGTTCTTTTAGCTTCGGCACCAATATTGTTAAAATCGGATTCATATAGGACGAAATCAAACGCGGAGTGCTTATGACCAAATGATCTAACATTCTAGCACTCTGTTCCTTATTACGACTCATACCCGAATGCTCCAACTCGGTGAGCAGTTGTATCATAACGCGCCTTAATTTTGGCATAACATAGGCTGGATTCATGGCCGATAAACGGCCTATGGTGACCATGGCTAGTTCACGTATTTCAAAGATTTCATCGTTTAAAGTGATAAAGAGGGCACTTAGGGATTCTGGCTGGGCTAATTCGGCATCGAAAGTTTCATCAAGAGAGCGTAATATACGTACTCTGACATTACAATCCATATCGGTGATGGCCACAATCAATAAGCGCTCGATAGCATGTGATACTGTATCACTGAGGGTTTTGGAATTTTCCGAACTGTCGGCCATTTGAACGGCCAATTTCAGCAGACGGGTACAACTTTGTACAGCCTCCAGACGGATTTCCTGTTGTTCGTGATTAATGTAGTAGTCGGCACATCTGTAAGGGGAAGAGAATATTTAATTATAACCTTAGACACGTAGGTATTTTATAAACTGCCTTTTTAACAAAAATAAATTGCTACTGGTTGAAAAAAGCGTTTTTAATGAAATGATATTTTTGTAAAAAAAAGCCTTTTGAAGTGTGAAGCTTTTCAAAAGTTCCCCATATGATTTTTATAAATTTGTGTTCTAGTCTATATTAATTTTATTCTATTTTCTTCGACCTTTTTGATTTTTATTAAATAATTTGTAAGCTTGAGGTCACTTTTTTGTTTTTTATAAAATATTTTTTTTATTTATAATAAACTCTATATTTCAATTTCCTTTGAAAATTTTCTTCAGGAATATATTTAAAAAATAACAAATTTTAGAAAATAGAAAATTTGTTATTTTATAAATATACTTACTCCTGAAGAAGTTTTCCAAAGGAAATCGAAATATCGAGTTTATTATAAATAAAAATCTTTTATAAAAAACAAAAAAGTGACCTCAAGCTTACAAATTATCTATTCTATATTTTAATCTTTTGGTGAAAGAGCTTTTTGATGAAACTTTTTCACGAAAAAAAAAATAATCAGGCTCGAGGTCTGTGTTATAATCAATTATCTTATTTATTTATTTTTCAATATTTCGCCTACCATCGATAAGCATCATCAGGAAAATCTCTACACAAAACAGAAATAGTACAAATTAATTTATTTTACTATTGTGACAGAATATAAGCATAAAACTTACAAAACAATGAGTTACAATCATCAAAAATTAGACTTTAAAGTTAAACATTTAATATTGCACTACATTTTCTATTTTGTTTTATTTATTATATAACTATAACTCTTTGATAAGTTTTCTATATCGGTCCGGTAGTTCTCTTTTCTTGTTCGACCTTTTTGATGTGTAACATTTCCGTTTATATATTTATTCTCTTTGCAAAATTTGTACATTGTCAAAATCTGGTGTATGTCCTCTCATTGCACAAAGGGCTGCAAGTGCCGTTTTTTGTGTGATGACATCCCTGCATCTTATATCCGATTTATGTGCTGCTAATAAAGTTTTCAGCTTGTTCTTTGTAGTCTCAATATATACGTAGTTGCATATGTTAGTGTTGTCCCCCATGTTAGAGTCATCTGGTAAAGGTATATGTTTACTGTACTCTGACTAATAGAATATATAAATCAATGACCTACATGCCAAAAATCTCGGAAAGGATTCAAAATTCGAATATTTATAACAAAGAAAAATATGAAATAGCTCCAAAAACAAATAATATTATCAGACAACTTTTTTCAAATACAAAAAGTAGAATTGACGACATGGATAAGTCAAATCTTATCTACAAAATAAAATGCATGGGGGACAACACTAACATATGCAACCAAGTATATATTGGGACTACAAAGAACAAGCTGAAGATTAGCAGCACATAAATCGGATATAAGATGTAGGGATAAGATATTACCTATTATGAAACTTATTTGTGTTGAATTTTAATTGGATACCAACATTTTTAAGAAATTTATGGTCATTGAGATGATTTTCGGAAGCAGGCCTTATATGGGAACTACGACTAATTATGGACCGATCATAATAAAATTGTACCGTACTATTCGTATATATATGAAATATATTTGTGTTCAATATTATTTGGATACCGACAGTTTTAAAAGAGTTATGCTCTTTAAAGTGATTTTCGGAAGTGGGCCTTATATGGAGGCTACGACTAATTATGGACCGATCTTGACAAAATTTGTAGACGTAATTTAGCTTCATTTATTACTCATTTGTGGTGAAATTTGTTTACATACTTGCATAATTTAAAGATTTATGATCGGTAAACCCCAATTTCGCTGACATTTGTATGGGGGCCAGGTTAAATAATGAACCGATTTTCACCAGTTTCAATCCCAGCCGTCCTTGGGCCGAAAAACTATTATGTACCAAATTTTATCGAAATATCTTCAAAATTGCGACCTGTACTCTGCGCACAAGCTTTACATGAACAGCCAGCCAGACGAACGGACGGACGGGCATCGTTAAATCGACTCAGGAAATGATTCTGAGGCGATCGGTATACTATAAGGTGGGCGTTGGACCAATATTTCTGGGCGTTACAAACATCAGCACAAATACAATATACCGTCCTTACCATGATGGTGTAGGGTATTAAAATTCACACATTAATTAAATAAATTCTTCTTACCTTTGTACAAAATCCAACATATTTTGTTCCTCGAAATTAAACGAACCCAGCGTACGCAGAGCCAAAACAATTGTTGGCACATCTTGTGTTAAATTCACTGAAGAATCCATAGATACTGAGCCCGACATCATGTTTCCGTAGTTCAAACTCAGCGGCTTGTTCATTAAAATTTGCGACAAAACCCCAATCAAGCCATCAGCTATGGCAGACTTTAAATGTGGCACATTCTCAGCCAATTCCCGGAGGCAAACCGTCAAAGCAGGCGACAGACCAGTCGAAAACATTTGCTCCAATATATCTTTTACATCATTATTAATGCCTGTCTTGACAGCATGAGCCAGCAGGGTAATGCAGGCAAATATTGCCGGATCAATCGCAGCTTTCCGTTTACTGGTAGCATCTTTGGGTGGCAGAGCTGCTCTAATGGCCGTCATAATAGTTTTTAAATATTTGTCAATATTACTCTCCACCGCGACGGCTAAATAACCAATTGTTATGTAGGCAATATTGCGATCTTTTTCTTTGCCCTTCAGCACAGTAAGCAAATGATTGATACAAATATTTAAATATTTTTGTACAAAAATTTCACGATTTATAGCCGCCAGGCGGGGCAAAATTTGTAAAAGAGCCTGTTGAACAAAAGCAGATTTCGAATTTCTTTGTTCTATGATATTTTCACATATAATGGTATAATGTTCCATTATAACTTCACGGGCATAAGAGGATTCCAAAATGTTGCTCTAGAATTTCAATAAAAACACACAATTTATTTAAAATATACTCGTATATAGATAAATAAATACATATTATATTATATACATATACCTATACAGTTTACTTACAGTATTAAATTTATGATTTGAAGCCTGATGATGCTCTCCCAATTCCACCAAATGTGTGGAGCACAGTTTCTTAACAAATGGAGCTTTAAGCCGAGGCACTATAGTGGTCAATTGATGGCCACCACCACTAGAACCACTGCCACCATTACCTCCCACATAAGACACAACTGCACCATCACCCAATTTACAGGATATAGCATCTGGCAATAAAGATTTTAGTGTATTGTAACGTCTTTCCCAATTGGCATTGGAACAACGAAATAATTCATTAAAAATAATCATGCTGCCATGAATACGATCATCGCGAGTCATGCCTTTGGGTTCTTTTTGTACCAAGGCCGGATCTTCATTGAAACTTTTTATAGCTTCTGCATATGAAATCTTATACCATTGAGGTTCACTAGATTGTTTGGTATTTTCACGTTGGGAGGTGACTATCAAAGCAGCTCTCAATGCTTCACCCGCCGATTCACGTATAGCCGGTTTAGGATCAAAAATCGCATTGAAAATTTGATCGAAAAATGTGGAAATTTGTTGATAGAAATAGGTGGGCATGGCCACGGCCAATTCACGCAGTATAAAAACAGCCGCATGGCGACGATACTAAAAAAGCAAAATGTTACAATAATTTTACAAATTTATAACTAGATTTTTAAATACCTCATGTCTATCACCACTTAGCCACTCAAAGGCTCTTTTTATATCGAATTCAAAAGACTCTGCACCCTTAGACCCTGGCAAATTGGCCAATTTCACCAGAGTACGGGCAGCTATTTCCATAACCGAAACATCATTGCAAGGCAATAAATCACGCAAATGGTTATAATATTTTGTAATACGTTTCATGGTATTAATAACATCACCACTAACAAGGCATTCTAAAATAACAAAACAAAACAATTATTGTACACTCTTCCATTTGAGTCATCCATCATTCCAACTTACTTATAGCCAACACACCACCCTTCTTCTCATTTATATCCGTCGACATGACCATACTGAATATTTGATCATTGAAATCTTCGAAAAACTGCACCAATTCCTCTTGTGACATTTCCCTTAACTCCGTCTTAACATATAGGAACAAATCATGAGCCGCTTTAGTCTGCACATTGCGATTCCGAGACTTCAGCCCCGTCACAAATTGTTGCACAATCGATGTGGTCGACATTTTCTATCACTTATTATCGTTAACAATACGTTTGCACTTAATTATTTATTAAAAATTTTATTATTATTTATAAAATGTATCGTTTATTGTGTTTTAGTAAAATTTCTAAAAAAAATTTCAACTACATTTCATTTTTTTCTCTAATCGAATCATGAAATACAATTTTTCGTCGTCTCTTTTAACTCAACTGTCAAATGTTAATGAAATAAAATGAATTTGTGACTTTGAGGTTATGTGTGTCTATCTTGTTATCTGTTTTGTCCTGCTATTCGCAAATGTTAAATGGCATTTGTTTGTCGTCGACATTTTGTATGTAAACAATGGAGACTTTTTCGGGTTTTGTTGTGGTTCGCATGTTTTGTTTTGGTTGGCATAAAATTCATGTAGAGTAGATATGAAAACAAACAAAATACATAGAGTTGTATGTTATGAAATGGTAGAGCAAAAAGGTAAATTTTTGGCGGGAAAAAAATTTTATTAGAATGTTGTGAAAGAAATTTGTTGTACTTTTGGTTTGATATTCAAGTGATAAAGTTAAAAGAATTTATGAGTTTTATATGTATAAAAGGTGATTAAAAGTATTATAATAAAGATTTTAGTTTGTTCAAGTATCATTAAATTGGAGAATTCATATTTAATCTATCTTTATTGCTCTAGCAGATTATATGTTTTGTGTAAGTTATTTAGTATTGTCATTATTGTAAATACAGTCGTAATTGAGCTCTGGGTGGAGAAAGAACTCGGGCGTCATTGTCATTATCGCTTAAGGGCAATCAGGCCGTCCTATTTTCGCTGCCTTCGAGAGATTTGCGTCTCACTTTTACATTGGTTGATGCTTGGCGTCGTCTAACTGTACCGCATTACGGTTCTTCGAAGTTGTGCATTAGTCACATACTAAATTTTTAATACAATATTTAAGCGTTCCAGCTTCCTATATGAAGGTATAGGTCGACTTGGGACTTACTTAAATCGATAGTGGGATAACCTGGCAATTTGAGGGATTAATTCTCCGCTAATCTAATTTATATTCAAAAAAATATTATTGTAAATATTTGAAAAATTTCAGTCTTGAAATTGTTCTATTTTATTAAGATCGTAAATATTGTAGAAATTACAAACGTAATAACAGACTTCTAGTACCTATATGTATGTAAGTATGTCTTACCACTCGTGAAATTCACAGTTTTTAATTATTTTGTTTTTTTTATACAAACACAATAAATATGTATACTTACATAGACAAAACTCCTTCAATTTCAACAATTATGCAGCTGCTGCAAATAAAATCACGTAAAAATCTAACAGTTTATAATTTCTTTATTTCTCTAATATTACTCCCACTTTCCTTTTAGCTTGTTTTGCATAAAGATTCACATACAAACATGTGCACACATCGTTTCTAAAAACAAATTCCCTTCTTATGCTCATATGCACATAATATTGACCCATTTTTCCTTCACAAAAGGAACTATCTGCGACTAAACTACATAAGTACATACATACAACAGCAAACACACATACTAACATACTAACTACTACAATATAGGTACATACATACATATGTATGTACATATGGAAGTTAAGATACATTTTTAGAGCACTCGTACATTTAAATGTGTATAGTTGTTGCGAAGGAACTAAAAAGAAGAAATTGGAACATCATGCAGCAGCTGCAAGTAGGTAGGTATACGGTTTTTCGGAGTTGTGCATTAGTCACATGCTATAATTTTTTTTAATACAAGATTTAAGCATACATGTCAACTTGGGACTTACTTGAATCGATCGTGGAATAACCTGGCAATTTGAGGGATTAATTCTCCGCCAACCAAATTTATATTAAAAAAATGTATACTAAGGCACTATATGTATTCATAGATACAGTGTGGTTTATGAAGGAAGAGGTGTTGATTTTAGACATTTATTTAGGTTGAAGAAAATGTTATGAAAGTAAAATAAGGCATTAAGTATCACATTGCAATTGTATGATATTTAGAAATAAAGTTATGGCAACAGTTAAATGAATATAAAGATAAATGGTTTAATTTATTATATTATTGATAAAATTGAGGTTTGCTGTTATTTATTTAATAAATAGGTCCTTTAACCTCTTAAAATCCTTAATCATAAATAACTTTGTAAATAATCAAGTAAAAAGTTGATATAAAAAAACTTAAAAGTCTTAAATATTTCATAGCTACATACATATTTAAATAGGATATTGTGGAAAAAGATTCTCGATCTTTTACCATTCGATTTACTGATCAAAAAACGTTTAGTTGGGAAAAGAAGCTTAACTTACTTGTGGACAACACACCACCCTTCTTTTCATTAATATCTGTCGACATGAACATACTGAATATTTTGAAATTGAAATCTTTCAAAAACTACACCAATTTCATTTGTGACATTCTCCTCAACTCGGTCTTAAAATAGAGAAACAAATCCTGGGCCTTTTTATTCTGTACATTACGACTCCAAAACATCAGCTCTGTCACAAATTGTTGTACGACTTTTTATATCCAGTTGTATAGTTGTTTTGGGGTTGACACCCCTCGGGTCATTCCGGTTTAATTTAATCAGGGGGTTCTTCCAGATCCTGTCCAAGGAATGGTGCTACTTCCAATGGGTGAGTCTACAGATCTTAAGGAAATAGCGAAGTATCGCATATCGAACTGTATGCCAAGTTGAGTATGTGGATGGTGTCATGAGGACTCTGACCACATGCTGGGCATATATTAAGGACGGCACGGTCTATGTGGGACCAGAAGACATTAAGCCTATTGCTCCATCCATATCTCTTGTTTTACGCGGCAGAGTTTTCTCGATATCGATCATTCCGGTGATTAGAATCGGTTGTAGTGGGAAGAACCTGATGGGGTCCAAATTCCGATCAACAATGTTAGTAATCACCTATGATAGCTTTGACGCACAAAGTACAAAGAAGGTTTTCAGAGTGCTAGGCGGCAAAACATGGGTTATGATTAATTTTATTAAATTAACGTTATATGATTGCATATTATTTTTTAATCCACTTCATTGTGGTGGTGATACTAACTAAAATAATCAAGGAGAACAAATATTTCTTTCGGTTTGGTTTTCAAAAGCTTTCTTCTCAAAAAAAGAATAAAATAAATAAGAAAAATTATGAGACATTAATAAACTGCAGTTTTCAACGGTAAAAGTTCTTGGGGGAAAATGTTGACAAGTGATTAATAAATAGAAATAGAAATGCATGAAGCACAATTCTACGAGGGTGATTCATTATTTTTTGTTTGTGAAATTTAAATAGATTGAAAGAGAGGCCAGCTCAGAACATTCTGTTTCGAATTTCGAATAAAATAGAGAACCAGATTTCTTTGTTTAATCCTGTGATGCTATAACCAAAAACCTTCAGTTGTCAAAACAAATCCGGAGATGAAGTATTAATTTGATTCTATATTATTAATTGCCATTATTTTGCTTATTTATAAACCCCTCGTTTTAACCATATTTAAACCATACATACTTACTCATTTATCATACATATGTATTAGGTTGGTCCATGTTTGTTTCTAACATATAGGTCAATATTCCCAATCAATGGGTTAGATTAGAGATACTGGAATAATCAGTGTTGGTTGAATAGTATTAGAACCATTTTGTTAGAATTTTCATAAACTTGAAAATGTGTTTAATAAAAATCTGAATATTCAGTTATAATCAACTTGTACATTTTTTTCAGGAAATTTCAAATACTTAGCATATGATACCCAAATTACATTGGAACTAATTTCAGAAAACCCTGAAAAATTATCCATTTTTTCCTTTTGATTAATATAAATTAAATTTTAGTTGTAAACATTCACAACATTGTTTTAGTCGCTATAAATGGATGCCGTCTAAGCATACAATCCCATTATCACGCATCACAAAGCAACTCCCAAACAATCACACACACAAAGAAAACGAAACTTGAACCAATTAAAAACAGAGAGAAAAATCTACTCGTAAATTGTGTACAAATGTTCATTTTTTCTAGTGTAAACTTTTGTCAGTTATAAAAATGAATTGTAAAAACTTCTTAATTAGCTTCAGTTTAAAAAAATACGAAAATTATATAGTAGGAACAAACGCACACACACTTACAACAGACACAAATCCAAACAGTTTATTTTGCCAACTCTGGTGTAACAACCATCACAGGAATAAAAAAGGAAATATAAAAAGTTAATAAAAGGATGTTAAAAAGTACTGTTTTAGTACTTAGGAGTGTTTTAAAATAAATTTAATAAACCTTAGGGACATATTTTCTATATACAATGCGAGGTATACGGGTATTTTGTCTATTATTATTTCATTTGCATTTCAATTTGTTTTTTTTTTGGAGTAACATTGCAGACATTTATTTAGTAGAAACACAAGGATTTATAATAAAAGAGATTTAAAAAATTTTTTAAACCTAAAAATAATAAAAAACTTTTTATTAATTTTTTTAAGTTGTCTCCGTTTATTAATATATACTAAATACATACTCTAATTTCCATGATAAAAGTTTAGATATGTTTGCAAATATAGTTTCCTTTCCAAAATATAACTACCCAAAAAACTCTGGAAAGTAATTTAGCACTAAAAAGAAAAAAAATATTCTCATAAGATAAAACAAAACAAAAAACTTAATTTAAAACCCAATATTTAGTATGATATCCTTAATTTAGTATGATATCCTAAAACAGCTGTACATCTCCTGAGCTCTTACGCTACCAGAGCCATACCAAAGGTCTTTTGAAATTGTATACCAAGAATTTTGAATTTTATTGCACAAATCGGTAAATATCGTGGGTCTTACTGCCACATCATTCCATAGGTTCTCAATTGGAATTAAATAGGAGATTGGGCTGGCCATTTCAATACATTAATATTATTCTGCTCCAACCAACTGCTCACAGTGCGTGAGGTGTGCTTTGGATTGTTGCTTTGCATAAAACGCCACCTAGGTGGCATGTTGTCTTCAGCCTATGAAATCATTGTATTTAAAATTATAGTTAGATAAGCATACTGGATTCATTCGTGCATTGAGCTTATGTAAAGAACCAACATCATGCTCAGAAAACGCTGCCCACACCATCACATTCCCACCATCGTGCTTTATGATCTTAGAAGTTTACTTTGGGTTGTTCTGCATGTTTCGAGAACGCTGTACGTACCTTTTTCTATGAGATCCGAACCTACAAAATTTAGATTCATCTCTCCAGAGAATATTTTTCCAGAAAATTATTGTTTTTTTTTAAATGCTGATTGGCAAAAGAAATCCCGGACTGTAAATTCTTTTTGAAACATGTGGCTTATGCTAAATGGCATCCACGCAAGTTTTTGATATTGAGTGTTCTTATAGTTGTAGAGGAAATGTCTACACCGAATCCATCGTAATTAAAAGAGATCTTTTAAAAGGGACTACCAAAGAGTCATCTTTACGGGTTGTAACCTGTGTAGCATTTTCATGAGTCCCATAGGTTTGAATATGTCACTAATGGTGCTCCCTCTAGAGTTCATCTGGTGACGCTGTTCCGGTTTAAATAGTGCTTAAAATTCCATAAAATTAAAATTATTTATGAAACAAAAGATAAAGTTTAATATTGTCTTTTGCTTCATAAATAATTATCAGAACTCAATAGTTCCTAAAAACGTATCGTAAAAAACTAACAAAATATATAAATTTACTTTCATGTTTTAAATTATTGTCCAGCTCAAATTGCCTATTAATTGCAATTAATAACCACAAATATAAGAAAGTATGAAGAAAGAATGTAATTAAAAAAAAAATAACAGGACATTATGAGTAAGGGAAAAAGATTGCATTTAATAATTATATTCATATAAAATGTGCTAACCTCATGTCCACCACTGTATGTAAATTAAATTTTTTTTAAATAAACTAAAGCTAATGAAAATGGAATGTTTGTATTGAATTAAAAATTTATTTATATAGACTATTGGCTACTTCAATTGAAACAAAAAATCGTTTGATTTTGTATGAATTACTTAAAACTTTTTTTTTTTAATTTATTTGTTTACAATCTATTTATTCAATAATAAGTAAATTGGATAATATAAGAACTTACTTAACGTACGTTATTAAACTTTAGCAAGCTTAATAAACTAAGTTTAATATTAAATATTAATATTATTTATTGTGCATATACATATAAAATTAAAGTAATATGAACATAAATATATGTATATATGTTATACTTTTTCCTGTAGGGTAAGTCTAATATGTGAAACCTTTTTAATTTTCTAACTTCATTTGTTTCATCTAAAAGAGTAATTGCTAAAATATTGCAATGATTGCTAAGGCGATCCAAGTATCTTGAATTGAATTTATTTATTTCATTACTTATAAATGAAATTCTGAGATCATCATGAATTTGTTTGTTCGTTACAAACCATGGGGCTTTTACTATCATCCTAAGTGTTTTCGATTGATATTTTTTGATAAATTGCTACATTAGAGTTGCTTGTAGTTCCCCATAGCTGAATACCATAAGTCCACACAGGTTTCAATATAGTCTTGTATATCATGATTTTGTTTTCGAGATTTAGCTCTGACTTAGCTCCTAACAGCCAATGTAATTTCTTAGTTTTTAAGTTTAAGTGCTCTCTTTTTGCCTTAATATGATACTTCCATGTTAATCTTTTATCGAGATGCATTCCACTGATTCAGATTTTGGAATTTTAGAACCATTTATGAATAGTGTGGGGCACTCTTCTTTTCTTATTGTAAATGTTAAATGATTTGATTTTTCTGTGTTAATACATATTTTCCATTTCGATAACCATTTTTCCCCCTTTGTACTATTTGTGAAGCTTCATAAGGCGAATGACTAGATGCTAAAATACCTGTATCATCCGCATATGTGGCCATTGTAACGTTATCAATCACTGGTATGTCAGATGTAAAAATAGTGTATAAAACTGGTCCAAGAACACTTCCGTGCGGTACACCTGCACCTATATGACATATATTAGATCTTTCATTACAATTTTATACATAAAAAGTTTGCTCTTCCAAATAAGATTTTAAGAATAGGTAGAACGGAGTTGACAAAAATGTTTTAAGTTTAAACAGAAGTCCTTTATGCCACACTCTATCAAATGCTTGCTTTACGTCTAAAAACACTGCGCAACAGTATAGCTTTTTCTCAAGTGAATCAGTAATCGCATTCACTATTCGAGGGCATTTTTCAGGAGTTCCATGTCTATGACGAAACCCAAATTGAATGTCCGGAATAATATTTTGTTTTTCCAAAACTGGCAACAATCTGTTGCCAATCTTTCAAAGAGTTTAGAGAACAGAGGCAATAAACTGATGGGCCTGTATGATGATATTTCACTCTCCGGTTTGCCTGGCTTACTAATCATTATAATTTCATTAAAATTCCTTGATGTAACTTTTTACATTTCAGCAGTTAAATGTTCTATTTAAAAATGTTTAAATTACATTATTGTCCACATAGCAATTTAATGTTCCATAAAAAATTGAATATTCTCCCAGATTTTTAGCAAATAATGTCATTTGGCCAACAAGATATATAAATGGAATAAGAAAGTAAAATGAAAAAAAAAAACATAAGTACAGTAGTAGGGTACCATTTGTAGAGGATTAAGGTTGCTAATAACGGGTTTTTGAACAAAAACTTTGTTTTCATAACATGAATGTTTTGACATTTTACTTGTTGACATATAAGTAGTATAAGTTTCGACTGATGCTGGAACTAACACTTTAATTGGACACACATCAACAATTTAATTTTGTACCTCACTTAAGCACCAACATTCTAAGGAATGTGACTCATAATAATATTTCAAACGTCGTTTATCTTTTCTTTCCTTCTTCATCATCATCTAATCAATAACATTGGAATTTTATTAATATGGACTGTTTTCAAACTAAAGATGGGATAGGTTATGGCTTGGCATGTAGTACAGCAAATAATGAAAAGTAAAAAGAAGTAAATTGAAAAAAAAATGAAATGAAAATCATAAAAGAATTTATGTTTTTTTTTTTTTTTGAAAAGCTACTTGTGAGCTCTCTTTATACTCTACATATACTATATAATAAACATTGACGACGACCGTATGGAATACTTTCAATACAACAATACGAATTCTATATGTTTCATTCTATGACTTGAGTTGGTTTTTCACTGCCGGCAACCACATTCCACATAACGTTTCTAAACCAAGTGTTGAGAAGGCAACCGACAAAAGCGACAGGAACGTAAAGAAAAATTGAAAATAATAATAAATTCCATACGATTGAATCCTGACAAGAGCATTCATAGTTTATTGATTGATATGCTGCGTTAAACATTTCAAAGCTTTTGCAAAAGGCAACAAACAAAACAAAAAAAAAAAAAAAAAGGCGCAGGGAAACATAAAAAATACCGGAAAAAACAGGAAAAAAACCGGCAATGAAATAACATTCATAGCTGGAAAAATAGAAGTGCAAAGAAATCCACATGCATACTATAAGTTTAGATAGTGTTGTTCAGTGTTCGAATATGTCAAGCGAATCATTTATAACAATAACCAAATAATCATTCTAGTTTTAGGGCTTAAAAAGAATTTATAAACTTAATTAGATTTTCATTTTAGCACCATCGAACTTATGCTTTTTTGGGAAAACGCTTCATTAGTACCTCCGCCACATGATTACCTTAGTAACAGAAACTTAACAATTGATCCTTGCCTGTTTTCCTCTTATGTTTACATTTAACTTCTTAAGTTATATATGTATTCGTGTAAATAACCGATTAAGTATGTATTCGAGTATATAACAATTAACGCTTTGTCGCATACCATACGAGTACACCAATATTTTTATTGTATTTTCACAAAGTATATTCATAAATCCTTAAAAGGGTATTGACTTGACGCTTGATTGTTGTTTTTAGAAATTCAATAAAACATTTCGCTTTCATACATATATACATATATATGTAAATATTATGTGCATTAAGGTGGTTCCCAAAAATATAGTTTTTCGATGTTCACATTTAAATGAAAAGTTTACTTTTTGCTTGGACCAGCACTCCGGGGACGATCTCTACTCATGCAATGCAGGTAATACTTCTGCTGGTAGTTTATTCCACATGCTGAATAAACTACTAAATGGATGAGCCCTGACTGAAGAACGTGTATTACGCAAGAAACTGCGTGTTTCGGGAACAGTGAAACACAATCCACATTGCGGCGATGCTCCAGTGAATCAATAGAGTTGGATACCCTACTGTCACCGATAAGCATCTTCGCCCTCTGCTGTATGTAGTCGAGTAATTCCAAAACTTCCAAGACTTCGAAGCACCGGCTCATACATGAGAGTTGTATTCCATTTCCATTTTCGGTCGAATATAGGTGGTGTAAATAGTAAGGAGATCAGGTGGAGTGAAGTATTTCCTATAGTGTTTTAAAAAAGTACCTTGGCTTGAACGCTTCTTTTTACACTTGAAAAATGTGCTTGGTTCAGCGGACATCACACTGGATTCTCATGCCTAAAACATCAAGAGCATCTGATTCCTTAATATTTACACCGCCCATAAAATCAGAAGAAGTAACATGATCCGTCGTGCGTTTATGTGTTAACATACAACATTGAGTCTTACGTGCGGTAAAAAAGACTCTATGCGCACAACCGCATTCTGAGATTGTAATAAAATCCCGGTTAAGTATTTCATTCATATTCTGCCTCATTTCCCTAATTTCCAAAGGATTTGGTTTATGGTTGAATAAGTATGAATGGTAAATGTTGCTATCATCTGCAAAAGAATAGATAGGATTCGAAATTTGACATAGAAATGTCATTTATAAAGATAAGAAATAAAGTAGAAGAAAGAGCCAAGCCTTGCCGTACCCCTGAATTAAATTAGAACTCGTCTGATGAAATCCCAAATATAACAACTCGTATAGTGCGATTTCTAAGGAAACTTCATATAAATCGAGAGAAGTTATCATCGACACCAAAAGCAATAAGCTTCGATAACACCATGCCAGACTCTGTCGAACGCTTTGGAAATATCTAGAGCGACCACCAATAGAAAGTTTAGTTTATTTAGAGACTATTTCTATTATTTAGATCTTTTGCACTGGGTTAGGATACTTGAATTAACGTGTACACTAAATATGATTGTGAAATAAAATTTCATTCGTTTTAAATTTTTTTATTCATGGTGAATGGAATAGATATTACCATGAAAAGTTTCCTTCTGTCTGTGTTTAAAGTATAACTTCCTTAATTATTGAAATTGAATTTCCCTACCGTATTTACATATATTATTGTGATTGAATTCATAATTCACTAATTAAAATTATAGTTTAATGTATATTTGTAGTTTTAAATAACGAGCCTTTGAGTTCCCGAGCGCTATTTATTACCATGAAAAGTTAGTTCGTTAGTAACCAGCAAACAATAAGGCCGGACCTCAATTGCTTACATCTCCATCACACATACACACATCACATACTTAAGTAATGTCAACAATAAAATGTAAGTCACATGAATTTATAAAAGGAAACCTCTTTTCATTTATTTAATCTATCTCACACAATAATATCTCACACAATTCTCTTTAAACAACAATCCGTTTGGTATTTTATTTCCTCATTATAAAGTACAATAAAATTAATTATTTTCCCAACTAATTCTATTGAATACTAATAAAATTACACAGAAAAAAAATCATGTTTTTTTTTTCAATTAAACCTTTAATTGATTTTAAAATAATTTTCAATTAAAATTTTAATTGATTCAATTACTTTTTCTCATATTTTCAATTAAATCTCACATTTTTTTTTTAATTGATACTATCATTTTGTTTACTGGTCCGATTTCAATTAAATTTTTAATTGATTCCACAAATATTTTAATTGAAACTCACTTTTATTTTTTTCTGTGTAACTAATCCCCTAGCTAACCATTTATTCAGCCTGCTTAACACAAAGATCCCATACAAATTACGATAAGGAAGAATACATCAATATATCGTTTATGGTCCCGATTAGGATGCGATTCAAAATTGGTGCATAAATAATAAATAAATTCTGTAAGCTCAGATCTACCTAATATACTGTGTAGAATATGTTTACGAATTTTATTTTTATATTTTATTTATTTCACTCAATTATGGAATCCTAACCAAAAAGGCCATAATCGGCTCCAATCATACTACTCACAAAAGATTACATACAACAGAATAATAAAAGTAGATAACATTAAATTAAAACGATCAACCAAAACAGTTGTGAATTGAACAATTAACTGTTCTACTCACATCATTATCATTCATAATATTAATCTGAAGGTATAAGCGTTTCAGTTTGACTATGTAGGAACGTATATAATTTAACCGACCTGTGACAATCTTGAGTGTGCTTTGTGAGTCAGTACGTTGACTAAATAAATTTTAAATTTTCAAAAAAAAAAATAAAACATTTTCGTCACCATTAAAACACAGCCATACTAATCTGCATATAGTGACAGATATGTAAAACACATATTGATTGTGAATAAATAATTAGAAGATAGTTGTAGTTATTCATAATTAAAATGTTTGTTTGCACACATGTATATTTCAACTGCAATTCACATTTAAGAACAATTCAGGAATAAATTTACATACGCATTTCTCACATTTCTCGTTGATAATGCATTTAATTATTCTCAAATAAATCTAAGGTTCTTTTTTTTAATTATAATTCATTTCAAATTTGATATCAAATCTAAATAAATCTAATTAATATATTTAAAGCAGTGTTCGGCACTCATAGAAAAAACAGGCGGGACTTAATCGGTTATTTACACGTATGTATGCATGTGATCGAAATTAATAACAATGATCCTCAAAGTAAATAAACTAATAATAATAATAATAATAATAATAATAACTGGCTAGGTGACAACATATAAAAAGAGTGGCAAACATGGCAAATATTTGGTGAAAAAACGTAACCACTAAACCAAAATATATTTAAATTTAATTTTAATTTTATTTATTTCAAAAACTTATTTTATTTAGCACAAGTCATACAAACAAATTTTGTTTTATTTTATTTGATGCTGTTTGATCTTTCAAACCCCTTGTAAGATCAAATTAGCTTCAAACGAATGTATGCTAAAAATGTGGTTACGCTTTTTTGAGTAAATATTTATCGTGTGTGACCATACCTGTACAAAAAATGTCTATTGATTTAGTATGACATTTTAATAAGAATCTTCTTTGAATCGGGATGTTTATAACTCTAACAATATCTGTGGAAAATTTCTTTGCAATTGGAGATTGCAAATAAAAGTTTAATTTAACAACTGTTGTTGTTTTAGCTTAATTCTACAAGTCCTTATAGATTCAGTTCAGTAGGTCTAATTAAAGTGTTCCAGTTTTTAATCCATTACTAACAACATCACCATCTGTTTTAAAGGTTTAATTTGTAAAAGGTAAATGGTATAATTTTCCTTCTTCTTCATAATTATTATTTTCACTTAGTTAAAAATGAAATCTGTCATATTGTTTAAGAAATGAAATTTCTCTACTTAAAAATAAACGACAGTCTGAATTTGATAGAAAAACTACATACACGCATGTACATATCCTTTAACATACTAACACAACCATTCAACATCCTTCATCATCCTTGCAAGTAGTTTTTCTAAGAAACATTAAGCTCTCACAGCAAAATAGTAGGGGGGGAAGTATGTTGGATAACTGGCAAAGCAAGTAAGTAAATAGAAGAAATCAACTCCAAATTGAAAGAATTCGAATAGAGGAAAGTTTTACATTCAAGCTATTAGGAGCAAATTAAAAGTACATTAAAAAAGTTTTACGTTTATAACCACTTTAGAAAACTCCAGCGCCAGATGTTGACCAAAAAGTAAATATTAACACATACATGTAAGTAAAATAACCATCCCGCTCTCCCAATACATACCTACGTACCAGTCACTATGTATTAAAATAAAAATCAACTTTAAAAGCAGGATACAATGAATGGTATAAGGATGCAGGTTTGGTAAAGAAAACAACACCAAACCATTTAAGGATATGTGGCAAATATTATACAACAAGGACACAAACACACACAATAAAAATAATAACTTAGGACCAAGAAAGAATGAAAGAAAAGAATTTTCCAATGTTGGCAAACAGAAACTGGAAACCGCCACATAAACATTAAATTCTGTTTTGTCATGTGATGGTAAACACACACACAGACACACTCTTGCAATAGTTTTCCTAATATGCCGTTTACACATCCAAAGCGAGAAACTATTAGTCCAAGACAAGTATTTAAAACATAAATTACAACAAAAACCATGTGCTAAAGGAATCTCATCAAAACACTAAATTCTAAAACCAAAGAACCCATTAAAAACAGAGTATTTTAAATTGAGATGTAAATTTGGAAAATATGGAAGCAAGCATTAGTTTCTAAAGGAATCTGTATGCGTAATATGTCTCTACGATATCCAATAAATTCAATTTCACTCGAAATTTAGACGTAGATTCGCTAAATTCATTTAAGAATAACATGCTGGGTTTTCAGAAAAAAACATTATCATTTCGCATGTCAATAATACAAGTATGTAGATCAAACAAAAATGTCACATTTGGTCTTTTGAAAATCCAAGAGCAATTGTTGAGAAGCCTTTGCATGATGATCGAGACACTGTATGGTTTGCTACGTTGTCTGGATGCTTAAATGGGACATTTTTTCCTTTGAATATTCAGCTTCATTAAACGAAATATAAATTTGTCGAGCAATTAGTTGAAAACATTACTGTTTTTTTTAAACCCTCTATATACTATTGATCAAGGAAACAACAAATGCAGAAAAAGAGACAATACTAAATTTTTTAGATACTAAGAAAACGCATACATTTTGTGGTTGAAAAAATATGTATTTAGTTTATTGTTTTATGTTACAAACATTTTTTGGTTTTTATTTATGTATTTGGTTTAGAAAAACATTCGTATTTACCCTACTTTGATAAAACAGGTAAATTTTAATGTGTAATAGTCTAAGATATTTTAATGATATAGAAAATAGTAAAATTAGATATTTTCAAATTTATTAGAAAAATAAATTTTAAGTACTTTTTTACATATATGTATTAGATGTTTGTTTTACAAAACTCTAATGAAAATATTTAGTACATATACAAATATAGTGTGTTTTCTTCAATGCCTTCTATTTTAATATTGTTACAACATTAATGGCCGAATTCTCAGTCATTAGTTAACCATTGGTAAACTAAAATACTAACTATTGTTTAACTATTACTTGTTATTCATATGGCAAACTAAGCATTGCGAATAAAGAATCATTAGTTAAGCCTTTGTCATTAGCTAACTAAAGACTGTGAAATCGGCCTTTTATGGCTGTTCGAAATATTTGCCAAAAATTTAAGTTTAACAACAATAAATGTGCACAAACATATGAATACAATATAAAGGACATGCCACAACCAAACAATAAAAATACCTTTTACTACTCTAAATATTTGTTAGCAGACAAAAGGAATTTATGTTAAATAAAGCCAAAAATATACGGTTAAAATTCCATAATACATATTAATAGCTAAGAAAGAAAGACAATCTTTGTTAGGAATTTAATTTTTACTTAAGCTACATATGTATAGACGGTTGTCAGATCATACAATGTTGTCAGATCTAGCAATGTACTGACATTGAAAAATTGTTAGCAAAAGTTAAATTGTCAATTCTTTTTCTTACAACTTTGGAAGACAAAAACTTTAAGTTCATACGGTTGTTAAACATTTTCTTAACATTTTTCGGACAACGTTGTAAGATCTGACAACCATCTGTACAAAGCTTTACCAACAAAACACTATTTACAATGTTTAGTATATTTTTAGACAATATTGTATAGATACTGTAGAATCTTGGTATTTATAGTTTAAGGGAAATATTTAAAGACTTCGATTTCCATACATATGGTTACGCCGACGATCTGATTATATCTGTGACCGAGTTTGACAAAGGAGCGACATCGGAAACGATGCAGCAAGCTAATGTTAACCCTCTTAACCGACTGTGTTGATCTTGAACGGCTTGATCGTTGAGAACGGACGCTCGAAAAAATAAAATACGGCCATACCGGATTGAAATGAATCATATTTGAATAATTAAACGTTCCCTACTAACTTTTGCATTATTGAAGCGCTTGATCGTTGAGTTATCTGAAGAGGTTAAATACTTGATAATATCCTCAATTGGAATCGTCATAAAGCCTATATTAACCTGGATTTGGGACCTTTGAACTTCTAATGTAAAGGTAAGGGTAAAGTACGATGTTTACAAATCAACAATAACTGGCATTAAAGCTGCTAACCTGGTATAGGTCCCGTTTTTCTGGAGAAATTTGGTCCTGATTCGTTCATGAGAGTTTTTAAAGTCCTTATTATCGTATAATGTGAAGACGAGTGTTGTCATGACCAGAAAGAAGTGCTACAGCCTTAATTTGTTTGGTTAGTGCATCAATTTTCTTTTCTGTAGCACTATTTGTCAATGTGGATGATGCTTATACAGCATTTACTTACCATGATATTGAAGAGTCAGAGATTTTGTCTGCCATAAGTGGTAATTCACTTAATCATTCACATCTTACGGATAGTATTACTAGCATTTTCTTCTGCAAACGTTGCATACATAAATTTTGCAGAAGTTCTTCTGATACTTTTTCAGAAGCTAAAGTGAACATCTCTCGAAGGAATGCCCAAGGCTTTTCATCTCCTAACTCAGTATAACGTACGAGTTTCTTTAGTAGCTTTTCTTCAGTATGAGTGGATCGTTCTTGTAGCCGTTATTTGAATGTTTTATATATATGTTTCTGGTGGTTAAAAAATTATGTATGTCGCTTTCCTCAAACAGAATATGATATACAATAGTATGGTATTTAGTTGAATCTGAAGTGATACTAGAAATGATTGTGATAAATTGACTTTTGAAAACACAACTCCGGATTCGTCCTCTAAAATGGCGGTACTTTCACGCGACATTCTTGTTGTAAAAGTTTACGGTTTTTGTGTTCGGGGTCACCAACTTTAGAATATATTCACCCCTATCGTGAATAAAAATTCCAAATGAAATTTGTTCCCTTTTCACATTTTTTCTATTTAAATTCAATGTTAAAAAAATAAAAGGGAACAAATTTCATGTGAAATTTTTATTCACGATAGTGGTGATTGAGTAAAGTTAAATAATAGAGGGGAGTAGAGAGGAATCGACGTTTCTTTGTAAGACCATAAACTTTTTTTGGCATCTCGTATGAATATGCTAAAGAAAATACCGACTTTCTGGAATTCTAAACAACCATGTAATAGTCTTCTACTAGCTGCGAAAAAACAGAGACAATTTAGTAACTGATTGTAGAGTTTTTAAAACACCAGTGGTAAGGATACAAGTTATAATAAAAACGTAATAAATTTCAAAGTTTAAGATATCTTAAAGTACAACTTGATAGTCGACTAAATTTTAAGAAGGATATACAAAGAAATAAAATAAAGCATTAAAAACTGCAAATATGTCATATGGCTCTCATAAATAGTGCAATTTACTCCCAACTACTGTATGCAGTTCCAATATTTGTGTCTGAAATTAAGAGCTCTTAAAACCATTAGCGTGCCTACAAGTATAACTTTAGTTCATTCTGTAATTCCACGCATTGACCTTCTCATTGCGAAGCAAGAAGAAGTATGGCAGAGACTACAAGCTAAACAGGATCAAGAAATTTATACTGATTATATTAAAACTGTAAAAAAGAAGCTAAAAATAATTGTCTGAGGAAATCGCAAGGGCGGTGGCAGTGTGCCCTCAACATGTGCTATTTCAATGTTCTAAATAGAAGTAAAAGTGAGACAAACTTTAAACGAGTCTATATTGACTACAGAGATTTCTGGAAACATAGTGCCAGAAATGCTAAAAGCTGAAAGTTCGTGGAAGAAATTATTCCCATAATAAAATTAAATGTCATACAAACGCAAATCTCCGATGTGGATGAAGGAATAGGTCAGCCATAAACAAATCGTCCAACCCCATTAAATGGGTAAAACGGGAAAGTAATCGTGGTACCACTAGTTGATGGGATCAGTACGTTTGTAGATTATATATGTTTCAGTAGCAAAGCTTGGATCACTTACTTTCTGATTACCTACTTCATTCTAGACTTCATTCCTGATCCTAACTTGTTATGATAATCTTAAGTACTACAAAAAAGATCCTTTCGGGACTCTTTAATAAAATCTAGTGTATTCCAAAAGAAATTTAAAAAAAAAATAATTTTTTGAGAATATAAAGTGATTGTATTTTATTTGTTGCAACAATATACGAGTACCATTATGTTGTTGCATAAAATTAATTCTATTTCTCTTCCTTAAGCATTACCACGGTTAATAAATGATACCCTTAAGAAAAAGAAAATATTATGAACATTGGTATCGTTGTCATTGTCCAACAAGAATGTTTAATATCACTCTCTCTCTCTCTCTCTCTCTCTCTAACTGAAAAAACATTATAAACATTTTGTTGGTAGGAACTATTATTATTTTATTACAAAAACAACAAAATAATATTATAAGCTGCCATAAAAAAGCAAGCAAAACCTGGGGGTATTTCATGGAATGATATAAATAAGATCTATGTATGTACATATATCTTAAAAAAATGCTCTTAATAATATGGCAGCTTTATAAAACTAAATAAAACCAACAATCACAATAATGATTTAACAATTAGGACTACTGTGAAAAGACCTTGTGGTATTTCATTGGTTGGTAAAATTATCTGCTTTATTTCCAACCAAATTTATTTTTATAATTTCACAGATTTATAAAACTGAAAAAAAACATTCATAATAGAGATACAGTAATTAGAACTATTGTGACTGGCATTTCTGATATAGGGGCCGGTTCTGATTATACGACTTATTGCAACACGAACTTGTTCTGTTGGGAACATTATAATACCGGGGTCTAGCTCAAACACTTAATACATACATATGTTTGAGTGAACTAGTAATCAAGGAACGAAAATAAAAATATAAAAAAATTTAACGTGCGTGAAGATAGCATCTAAAAATAGTAACGCCGGTAATTAATTTTGTAATCCCATTATCTTGAATTGAGTAGCATCACCGGATATGAAAATGAGGGAATTAAGGAGATTTTTTTCTTTAGAAATTTAGTGGCAATGAAAACCAAAATCTATCAACTATAATTTTGAAAAAAAAAAACTACTAAACAAAAAATAGTTTAAGTTTTTTATAACCATTTTATTAAATTTTGTATAAAAGCTCTAAAAATTGGGGTTCCTCCTAAATGATAAGCAAATTCTGGAATTCTAATAGAATTAAAGCAGTATCTCAGACCGTAGGCTAAATGGAAAATGAAAGCATACAACTCAAAAACTAATTTTTTCGGTAGTCGCTAAAAATTCCGTTCTAGAGAACAAGGTTAGTTTCAGTTCATACACTCCATAGAAAATTGAAATATACACCAAGAATTCAGAAAAATCTGGTATTCTAATTTCCATAGAATAAGAGCAGTGTCATGACACAGACTCAATGAAAATTGATAGTATACACTGAAAAGCTTTCCGTGCAAAAAAAAATCAGAGTCGTTCCAAAGAAATTGGGGATTCCTCCAATATGGTCAGAAAAATCTGAGATTCTAAATAAAATAGAATCAGGGCAGTGGCAAGGCATAGACTCAATGGAAATTGCAAGTATACATCCCATCAACTAAATAAGCTTTCCGCGCAAAAAAAATTTCAGAGCCGTTCCAAAGAAATTGGGGGTTCCTCTAAAGTGGCCGGAAAAATCTGGGATTCTAAATAAAATAGAATCAGGGCAGTGTCAAGGAAATTGAACTAACTAACTAACTAATAATCAAGGAATGATATGTCCATACTTGGAAACAAACTAAAAATATGAAAATTTTTATTATTGTATTTTAAAGTTAAAATAAAATAAAAATCTCCCACAAAAATAAATTCCATAAATTTCTCATAAAAACTCACAGATGTTTGTTTTTATCCTTACATAGTTGTAAAATTGTGTGCTCCATTTGAAAGCAAAACTGAGATTAGTCAAAAAATGAAAAGTTACATTCCGAAAAACAAGAAAGAAGAAGTCTCACGCACAAAACTCCAAATAAATAAAACGGAAAACAGACAGAAGTTTCCTTTCAGGAAAACTATGATGAAAATTAACAAAAAAAAAAAAAAACACCGTAGAGAAAATAAAACGAGAATGAAAAACTTTTTCAGTTTTTATATTGGCTACCAAAAAATATTGAGGAAAACTGAAAAGTGTAGAGCAGAAAAATATAAATAAATAAACGAAATAACTACTAGTATGTCGTAAAGTTTTAGATACTGTAAAAATCAGATACGATACACATACATTTATTTATTTTTAGCCACTGGCTCCTCAGTATATTTTGTCCAAAGTTTAAATTAAGTTGAATTGTGATTTGTATGAGTTTGTGTGTCATTCATTCATTCCATGGAGTTCGTTTTCAACCGCATCTCATACACAGTTTTTTTTTTCGTTGCTGTAGTCACTTGTTAAACATGAATGTGGCCAGAATGCTTTGAAATCCTAGCTCATCCTTTTTATTTTCAATTTAGTTATTTTTTTTTGTGAATTTTTTATTCTCTAACAGTTTGAAGATGTTTTCAACACATCGTCTATTAACTTTTAGTTTTGTTATATTAGATATTGTTGGTAAAGGGAATTTAATGGTTGGTATATAAATACAATTTTACATAGCTTGATTTAAATTTGACATATCAGCCATGTCGCAGAGTGATAATAAAATTATATCACTCTATGTATTTTATTTATTTATGTACTACATTTTTAAAATAAAATAGAAGTGAAATTTTCATTAAGCTTGTGTTCTAATTTTAGTGAAAATGATTTGAAAAGTAAAATATGATTTCCAGTTTGATTCATCGTAGAAGAAAAGTTTCACTCAGCGTTCACTCTAGAACGCCGTGAAATGTTCTATGTTTCACTTCGTAGTGGAATATAGAATGTAAGCGATAGCTTTCATAAACTTTTGAAAATACATATGTACTCGTACATAGATACTCACTTGATTTTTTTATTTCTTATTGTAACTAATACTGAGTTCAGTTTTTCATAATGAGTGTAACAGAACCACAATTCCAAAATTTGATTAAAAATCTCCGAAATTAACAAATTTTTTTTGCAAACTTTATTAAAAAATTATTTCTAAATTCTTAAACACTTTTAAAAATATAAAAATACGCACCACTTGCATCCCACAACGCCTAAAGAAATAATAAAAAAAAACATTTACTACAAACACTAGAGTTGTTAATACAACAAGACTTGGTGACGACGTTGACAATTCCACATCCTTGAGGTCTGTGAGTAAGTGTGAGAGCATTTTTAAACCATTTCTGTTTAATTTTTGTCTTATTTGTCATAATCACCATCATCATCATTGTGTTGCTCAAGACAGTTGAACAACTGAAAACCACAAAAACTATTGTACTATGAACACAGCAAGAAAAAAAAAAACTAAAACTCTGCTGCAAATCGTTGCCATATATAGAAAGTACACTACCGAAACCAAGAAGTAAATATACATATGTATGTATACAGACCATGGAGACCATGAAATCGACAACATGAATATTTCCTTGTTTACTACTTCTACAAGACGCAATTGTTGGCTATATAGTTTTACACTATTTCATCAGCAACATGATTTTTATACCCTCCACGGAATTAATGAAGGGTATATTGATTTCGTGGGTCCTTATAACATCTCCTTGTATAATAATTCTCCTTGTATAATTAAGAACACTATTAAAGGATCTACAGTCTAATTTATAATTCCATATAAAAAATCGATTTAATTTTCCATTTGGACCACTATTAAAGTATCTACAGCTTATTTTATAAATTCATTTAAAAATCGATTTTTTCTGGGAAATATAAGTGATTGTTTTCCATATGGACCACTATTAAAAGATCTTTAGCCTATTTTATAAATTCATTTAAAAATCGATTTTAGCTGGGAAATATACATAAGTGATCATAGATTATCTTTTCATTCAGATTTTTGAACACCCCAAACTGTACTCGGCTTCAGCCAATTGAACTATGTATGTATATTGGTAATTAAGGAAATTAATATTATGTAGTTGCCTTTTTAGATGTACTTAATTATTAATGAATAAAAATATAAATTTCAATTGATTTTTTTGTTACATATCGTCACCTAAAATCCAAAAGGTCGTAACTACAAAAAATTAAATTTTTTTATTGATTATTATGTAATTAACCAAAATACATCTTTCTTTTATTCTCATATGCCGAAAAACGTCGATTGTATTTATATTATATTTCAAAAGGCAGCAACTACAACGTTAATAACTGTATAAACCAAAAAGTCGTAACTACACTTTTAATTAAAAAAAACGAAATATGTATATTAAAACAAAGTTGGCATTTGTTTAACTGTTAGTTAAAAGTTGCATTTTTTTTCAAATTAGTAACAAGGACGCTGTGGATATTTGTGTCTTACCAAATAATAAAATGGATACTGACAGTGAACATTATTCTCATAAGAAAGTTAATAAAAAATGTGAAAATAAAATATGCATATGATACTTCTGGAACAATTTTCTATAAAACCAATACTAAAGCCACAACGCACACAAAAAAAGATTGAATATGAAATATTGAAAATATCCAAAAAGAAATGAAGCCATCTCCAGGAACTTAAATGTTTACTTCCGGCTGATTGCTACAGTTTTGCGATAATTTGCCATACTCAGACTAGACTTATAAATTTTACTTCGCAATGTGAACTCCTTTTCTCTTCATAGGTATATAGATACAATACTGAATTTTCGTTATTTTTTCTTAAATAAAGTATATTTTTCTCGAATTCATTTAACTCGTTGTAATGAGTTTTGTATCTTTTATATTTGAAACACAGAAAACAAAAAGTAAAAAATGTTTAATAAGAGCGAAAAGCGGAGGTTTTTCATAACAATTTAAACTTTTATTCAAAAATATTTTGTTGTTACGGCTTTTGGTTCCTGAAAAACGGTTCCAAAAGGTCTAAAGTAAAAATAAAAAATTATTATTATTTAATATTTTTTTATTAAACCAAATTCGCAATAGTTTTTTAAGGTTAATTCTGAAATTTGGCCAATAAGAATGAAATACTCCTAAATTTATAAAGTTGTTTGCTTGTGCAGTCACGGCCTTTAGGATTTTCGGTGACGATATGTAAGCATTTTAATATTTATGTTTTCCTAAAAAATATTTAAATATTAATTACTGATGCCATAAAACATATGTATGTTGAGTAGAATTGTAGAAGCATATTAAAACAATGATTTAACGGCTTACAGAATTGTCTAAATTGTGAATTATTAAAAGTCATTGTAAGGGTAAGATTGAATAAATAAAAAATTCTCTAAAAATTTAAATATGAAACTATATTTTTGAAATACGAACCGTATACACTGCAAATTAGTACATGTTTATTTAATATATACATATGTATGTATGTATGTCCTATTCATTTAAATATATACACACACAAATACATATATGTGTAAAATATACCGGTAAACAGAAATACTAATTTTATTACATACTTATGTATGTATGTATATGAACAAACATATATTCCCCCATACATCATACATACATACATACATACATAGTTGTACTATGTATTTGTTTAAAATACGAACTCACAATGAATCCATTTTAGCTAAGGACATTTTCATTCATGCTCAATGCACTGCAAACACAATGTTAAAGAAACTCTAAATAAGCTGTAGAATCCACCATTAACAAACGATTTGTAGCAAACATATTTTTCAGTAACATTCATTCATTCGACCACTTTATAACAGCTTTGGCACACTTATAGCAATTACAATTATTTATAGTAAAAATATTATGGACAGGAATTTCATTTATAATTTTATAGTTCAAATATTTAGTAAAATACTTATTTATTATTTTTGTGTATTTTAGTACCGGTAGAAAACTGGCATATTTTATATCTATACAAATTTGTCATATACCTACTTACATACATAAATACATAAGTGTTGAATATATGTATGTACATATTTTAGCAATGACCACAACCAAACCAGAAACATGGCAGCCGTTTTCAGAAACAGCTCACTTTTGTGCATTAAGTTGATCGCATTCATTGTATTACTAAGGTGACCATACGTCGTCTATTTTGGAGGACACTCATCTATTTTAACTCGCTGTCATCTATAAAATTTGTGTCCTCTTTCAGTCATCTTTTTCATACTCAGTCATCTTTTGCCATCTTTAATTTTAAATGCATGATCAATATTTGTTTTTATTGAGCTTAGAGTATGAACAGAACAAGCACGGCACAGTTTCTAAGTAGAATGAGAATCGCCACCTTTAACAAATAAAACAACTTTTACTTCACAAACGCCGTGTCGTGCTTGTTCTGTTCATACTCTTACTGACTAGAGTTGTGCCCGGACGTTCATTTCAGTGACCGGTCATTTTCGTTCATTTATCCAAGACTGATTCGTTCATTCAATTCGTTCACTTTGAACGAATGAATACAACCCTTATTGAATGTGATTTTCTTCTTGTCTTTTGATAAACAGCAGCTGAACGAAATTGATCCGTACATTATTGAACGAAAACCGTTCAGTTAAATGACCGGCTCATTCCGTTCAATGAAGTGATCCGTTCATTTTAACCCGTTCGTTCATGAACGACACAGCTCTATTACTGACTGAACTTTCGCTTTTCAAAATAGTAAATGGTAACAATATGTAAAAAATGTAAACATTGATTGAATTGAAATAAATTTATTACTATTTTTCTTAATGTCATCTTTTTTCTTTTCCAAAATCTGGTCGCCTTAGTAGGTATTACCCTTTTGGTAAACAACTGGTCGATCACTCAACACTGGTTGTTTCATTTCAAACCATCCAGATTTCTTGGTAAAGGTATAAAGGTGTTTTAAATTCATCCTTGATAGCTCCTCCATGCATGATAAATAAGTTGCCCCAAGTACACACTGCCTCATTTTTGATAGGGCCGGACATTGGCAGAGAAAATGAGTAATTGTCTCTTCTTCGTCCTTATTATGACAGCTTCTACAGCATAATAATTGTACCGTAGACCTAGACTTCTGGCGTGTGTTGCAAAAGTAGAATCCGTCCTGCCTATATCAAATGCGGGCAAATTGACCCGCGATAGGACAAGTGATGCTCTCATGGTAAAACATAGTTCTTGTTGAAAAGCCCATTATTTGCACATCAGTTTACTGTTATTTCCTCTATTATCCTTTTTCCAGGTTCAGTAAATCAAAAAGAAACATGTACCATAAAAATTAGTGTCTGTAAGCCATGTTTTATGCAGTGTAAATTTTAATAGCACTTTACAACAAATAAAAAACTTTTTTCAACTGTATTCAATTTAGTTGGTTGTGTTCTATAAATAGGCTAAAATTAATTCGCCATAAAAAAGAATGAAACGGTTTAATAAAATCAATGTTGCTTAATTTTCAGAATATGGTTTATTTTATTAATAGAAAAATATTCTTTACTAAAATGTTTTCAAACGTTTTAAAATAATTAAAGAACTAATTACTCCGAGACACGTATAAACTCTGACAAGTACACTGAGTAAAAAATTTTCTAACTACACTTCTGAGCATTTATTCTTTTAGCAAACGTTTCCGCAACAATTATTGGAACCACCAAACTGGCCTCAGCATAAACCTTAACTGGCGTGGCATCTTTGCGTATTTTACCCCATGAGATTGCCTCATCAGGTCTTGCACCACTATCACTACCATCGAATTCTGAAGCGGTATTAATGAAAACCGAAAAATCAGCACCATTACGCATTAAATTAGCGTTACAAATATGATGCTTAATAACACCACCGCCAATAATGATCATACCGGAATTTTTGGCCTTTACAGCCATTGTATTAAGACGCCTTAAATCGGAGAGAATGTCGACCACAAGGCCAGGATGGCGGAAGGAGTGAAAATACATCATATCACCAAGACTACCATCTGTCAAGGCAGGGCAAAACACTGGAATATTATTCTTGGCAGCCCAGTAGTAAATAGAAGATGTATCATTTATACGTTGACCCAAACGATTTATGATACGTGACGGTGACCAAACTGTTCCTTGTAATTTTTGTTCCTCTAGCATTTCATCCAACAATGGCATAAGCCAATCTTCAAATTTGCAATAGTTATCGTTAGGCACTAACAGATTGCCAATACGATTTATGCCGCGGTCCCTTAAATCACGACCAGGCAGTTCAAAGGAACCTTTAAAATAAATTCCATTACTTTTGAATAAAATTAAGTCAATAATTACTTTTTCATTGCATCAAACTTACCCATAAATGTTGGAGCTAAACACTTGATAAAATCTTCCTCCACACCGCCAGCTGTAGTAACCACACAATCAACCATTTTATGTTCTACTAAATATCTTAGAGTTTCTCTCATGCCAGAGGAAACTAGATTAGAAGTAAATCCCAAAAATAATGTACAGTTATGCTTTCTCTTAATGAACTCATCCGTTTCATGTTCATCTTCCTCTTCCTCGGTTAATGGTTGTACTCTGCAATCCAACTTTGTTAAACGAAATTTGTTACTTAAGCCATAAATCCATGTTCCATGAGTTTAACTTACCATGCGATTTATTTCCTTTATGGCCAAGCCCAAATTAGTGGCTTGGAATCCGGTGTTACAATATGACTCAAACATTTTACTGTAGTTAATGCCCTCATTGAAATCATAGCCTTTGACTTGTGGTGTTCCCTCCGGAATGGCTTCACTTCTTTTCAGTACAGCATCTTTAGCTATTTCTGGCTCTTGGGACATTTTATTTAAACTTTCTTAACTTAAATTTAATTAGAACTAGAATTACAGCGGTACTCGCGTAAAAATTTGTTATTGTTTGTTTTTTTTACCCACATGTGCATGTTTTTTTTTACCATTTAATTTCGAATGGCAAATCAGCTGGTGGTTGTAAGACGTGATAGAGTAAAAAGTAAAGGCATAAACTTCAGGGTTGGGATGTAAACATTTTTATTGAATTTTTGTCTTCATAACACAGTTACGTTTTATTAAAAGCAATAAATTAATTGTAAATCCGATGCTTGATAATTTTAAGTTTAACTCTTTAAATCAACACATCATTTTTCAAAATATTTTATTTAAGAAAATCTCTTTCAAAAAGAAACCCAAATGTTCTCATCATTTTTTGGCTTGAAGGTTCGCTAATTATAAAAATATTTTTATTAAAGCTATTTTTGGTTTTACTGTTGAAGCTATTCCACTCAATTTTTAAGCTTGAGTAAAAATTTCGCTCTTAAATGCTAATGTGCACTGTTGCAATATTTTACGATTTAAAATCATATTGATGATGAGTTAGTTTTTAACGATTTGCCATCAATATATGTAAATATATTTTGTTTATGAGAATTAACCTTTCTTACAAAATTAAAATTGTTACATTTAATGGTTTTAAAAAGTTTTTTTTTCAAAAACCTCTGGTGCTATTTACAAATCATGTCGTAAAAACAAAGTAGGCAATAAAGTTAAAGTAAGTTATTGCTTTTTAAAATCTTCAAAACTATATATTGATTTAATTTAGAAGTGTATTTTAAAATGTTTAGGTCACTTTAAATCTACACATGACCGGTTTAGTTTTTACGCCAGCGTAAAATTTAGAAATTTCAATAATATAATTTCATGATGTTTTTATTTTATAGATTTTTTACAATTTTTTTTTACAATACAAAATACATAAATCCAAACACTGCCTTCTAACCAAAATGCCTTTCTACATACAACTGTGCATTATCAAGAAAAATACACGAAATTTGCCATCCGTCAGAAAAACGACAAACAGCACTGGAATTTTTTGCTGTGTAAATGTATTTTCTTTTTATTTTGGCAAAAAATAAATCGAAAGCAAAAAAGGAAAGTCGCTTTTAAATTCAAAAACGATCCAAAATAAAGATTATTCTACCATCATTAATAAAAAACAAATACTTCACCAGCTGCATTAAACATCTAAATAATCTTACCAATAGAAACTATCAACGGAAAGAAATTTTGCAATAAGAAAAAGAAGCCTGATACCTCATCTACGCATAGACAAGCAAGACATACCACGGAAAGTAGTGAACACCCCATTGCAAACACAAGACATTGGGAAAATCCTATAACGGGAAACCGAATTTTTACTTTAACACCAGGAAAATTCTAAACACAAACAGCAAAAATAACGCAAGAAAGTGAAAAAATCAAATCATGATTAAATTATTCTCATTGAAACAGCAGAAAAAAGAAGGCGACCAAACGGGCAAGAGTGGAGGTCAACAAAAGAAAGCATCTGCTGCTCAATTGCGTATACAAAAAGGTAAGCTAGGAATAAATGTACGAAATTATTTTCTAAATAATATATTGTCAGTGTTTTATGTATTAATTGTTATATTCGTTTAGGCGTTGCTACAAATTACAATTAGATATACCTAGTATATACGATGTTAGTCTTGTGTATAGGTTATTCATTTAATTTTCTGATTGGACATAAGAGTTATACTTTAAGATAAAAACAAAAAACACTGAATTTAGGTAATTTGCTGACGCTTTATAACTGTTTTTACCAACTGTGAAGTGTATTAATTTGATTTAAATGTATATTTGATCAGAAAAAACTCACATGCCCAATGATGTTTTTTATGATAGAACTTCCACAAACCACTGAAAACTAATAACTCAATTTATAAACCTATTTCATCAAATTTTGGATACTAATATATAGTCAGCACTAATTATGATCGTTCTCAGTGAGAACTATTCCCGACAAATGAGGCTTTTGCTAGGGAACAAGCTCAAAAGGCCAATGCATTTTTTTAGAAAACAATCTTATCCATTTTCAAGCTGATATTACTCCTTGATGGTCCATGAGAAGTATACCCGACCCCCACACATATTTTCCAAGGAAATTTTATCTAGAATCGTCTAAAAAAAATGTTCAAGGCGATTCCGACCAATAGTTAAGTTTCTATTGAGATTTAAATGTTTTTAGTACGGGCACTGAAATTTCTAGAAATTATTAATAAATGCACTTTCTTTTGGTTTCTTTTATTGTTTCAACCAGAGACCGAAAATAACACGTCCATATAATCAAAAATCAAAATAATATTTTGTTTTTAAAAATAAATCACTCAAAATAACAAAATGATTTTTATTTACATGGTTTTTTGTTGTTTTTTAATGCCTTGACAAACTACATACATACATATGTATGTATGTATTTCAATTATGGTTGATCATAATAACTGTTAAAATTCTTTCTCTTTATTTATTTACATACCTACTACTACCTATAGGTACGAAGATTTTTTAAATTTATTATTTGGAAAATTGAGGATTTTGTTTTTCGAGTTTTTGCAAAATTTATGTTTTTTTAATTATGTAATTTTTTTATTTTGTTCTAAAATTTAAGATTTTTTTCTAAACTTTAACTGCCGTATTCAGAAAAAAAATAAAGTAGTTTTATTCAGAAAAAAATAAAGTAGTTTTTTTTCTGAATAAGACAGTAAGTGTTTTTTGTAAAATTTTCGTTTTTTTTTTTTTTGTGAAAGTTTAAATTTTACATAGGTACAATTATTTATAATTTTTATACAGTCAAAGACTAAAGTTTAAATACACCTCAAAAGTTGATTTTTTTAAAGAAAAGTAAACGTTTCAGTAAAACTTAAAGTAGGTATACAGTTTTATTTAGTTTTAAAATAACAAAAAATTAAGACTTCATTACGAACATAACGGTAATTCTTAAAAATACGATAAAATTCAATCGAAAAAAGTTTAAATACATCTTGGAATGTTAATAATTTTTTTTAGATAAATGGAAAAAGAAAACATTTCAATACTTTTTTGAACCGTCATGACTATCAATAACTGCCTGCAAGCGGCGTGGAATAAAAAGTGCCAAGCTTTTTGTTTCAGAAGGCGAAATTTCTGACCAGATTTTTTTTAAGCGACTCTTTGCTCGTTATTGAAGTTGCTACTAATTTGGGCTTCATTATATACCAAACGTGCTCAATTGGGTTTAAGTCTGGCGATTTAGGTGGGCTAGGGAGCTGTCTGGGAGCAGAATAAAGCTACATACCACTCTTTCAGAGAAAGTGCGGTGTGCTTGGGATCGTTATCCTGTTGAAAGATCAAACGGGATCCAAGGCCCAAGATGTCGACGGATGCTTGCAAATTTTTTTCCAATATACTCATGTAAGTATGTTGATTCATGATCCCATCAATAAACTCCAAATTTCCAACCCCTGCTGCTCCAATCGCTCCCCAAACCATTACATTGCCACCACCGTGTTTTACCGTGGGAACCAAATTTTGGGTTTCAAGGGCAGTGTTTGGATTGCGCCAGACCTTTGCACGGCCATCGCTTCCAAACAAATTAAATTTGCTCTCGTCTGTAAAAAGAACTCTTTTCCAAAACTCAGCGTCTTTGTTTCTACTTATGTCCAAACTCCAGTCTAAGTTTTCTGTTTTTTTTTTCACTTATTAGTGGCTTTTTTCGGGGAACTCGGCTTTTATATCCATTTTCTCGCAATGCTCTTTGAACAGTTCTTGGATGAACATGTTTGTTATAGTTATTAGCGATATCATCTGCAAGTTTTGGTGCACTTATTCTTGGATTCTTTTTCACTTCTTTTATGATGTGGTTAACATCACGATTAGTAAGTTTTTTTTTTGGACGACCGCTTCTTGGAATATTTGTTACGGAGACATTTTCCTTATATTTTCTAATTATATTTTGGATACTTTAATACGGCACATTTAATAATTTTCCTATTTCCCGATGGGATTTTCCTTCGTTGAAACGTTTTATTATTAAATGTTTAATGATGGACTCAATTTCTTTACCTTAGCCCATAATTTTCGACAAAACTTGTAATGCTGACAATAAAAAGACTTCTAATAACAAGTTCTGGCTTGTAAGAACATAATTTCACCAAAACATTAAATATAATTTTACCCACTTTGTTTTTGAGAAATGAAAGAGAGTGCTTTGTTTTGCAAGATGTATTAAAACTTTTGTCTAGTGAATTTTATCGTATTTTTAAGAATTACAGTTATGTTCGTAATGAAGTCTTAATTTGTTGTTATTTTATTTTGTTATTTATAAAACTAAATAAAACTGTATACTTTAAGTTTTCCTGAAACGTTTACTTTTCTTTAAACAAGCAATTTTTGAGGTGTATTTAAACTTTAGTCTCTGACTGTATTCAGGCATTTACGAAAAAAAAAATGTAATTACTCGTCACTCATCTTGATTATTTCCGTTATTTTCTTTTCGTGTTCTTTGAATTTTAGTTAATTTTTGTTTTTTTTAATAAAAATTAATTTTACATTCATTATACTCGTATAATTAGTATTTTCATATAAAATTTGTATAATGGCAACGGATAACTCACTCATCGGAGGGTTAACTATTAAGTATTGCTTGTTAAAATATCCCAATACTGGATATACATTGTATACTAATCTATTCATTTGCCTATCTAATAATGATCATTCTATGTGAGAACTATTCATGAAAATTAAATATTGTACCTTGAATGAGCTAAAAAGCCAATTAAATTTGGTTAGGAAAGATATTTCGACAAATCTTACAATTAGAACATTCCCTTTTTTTTAAATCCAAATACTGGAACACACTAATCTATAGACTACCACAACTAGTTTTGATAGTTCTGGATGAGAATAACTCATTACAATTGAATCTCGGAACGAGCCAACAAGCCCAATTAAGTTTCTATTTTTGGGAAAGACGACAACTGTTTAAATCTTGCAACAAAAACATTATTTTAATTTCCTAAATTTAACTTACACTGTTCGAAAAACATGCAACTTTTTGCTTTAACTACTTAGTAGAAGATTTAAAATAGAAACGAGTTTGGAAAGATTTTTCATATTACTAGAGATAGGAAATAATATATTTTGCCAATTTGGTTGTTAAATATGAAATTATTAATCAATTATTTTCTTCATTTAGACATCAACGAACTCACCCTGCCAAAAACTTGTGCTACGGAATTTCCTGATCCTGATGATTTGCTCAATTTCAAATTGATCATCTGCCCCGATGAAGGGTTCTACAAAGGTGGCCGTTTCGTATTCAATTTCCGCGTTGGTCCAAATTATCCGCATGAACCACCAAAAGTTAAATGTGAAACTCAAGTCTATCATCCCAACATTGATCTTGAGGGTAATGTGTGTTTAAATATTTTACGTGAAGACTGGAATCCGGTATTAACCATTAGTTCTATTGTCTATGGCTTGCAATATTTGTTTTTGGTAAGAATTTCATATAAAAATTTAATAATCTAAAACAAACAAATTAATGTTTTTAATAGGAGCCAAATCCTGAGGATCCCTTGAATAAAGAAGCCGCAGATGTTTTGCAAACAAATCGCCGTCTATTTGAGCATAATGTGTCAAAGGCCATGCGTGGCAACTTTGTTGGTGAAACATATTTCGAATGTTGCCTCAAGTGATATAGAAAATCCAAGGTTTTTACTTTAAGAAATGGCGTCTGCCTTTTGGCCATTTTATTGGGTATTGGTGGTCACTTATATATTAATTTAACTTTTCAGAATAATTAATAATAATGCAACTTAATAACAACAAGAATAAAAATTCAAACAAAAAAAGAAGTAAGCTTTAATTTTCTTTGTCACTGGCTGTCTAACTCCTCTCTTTCTAACTATCTAAAGTAATTTCTTTCACCACACTCTTTTTAACATTTTCTTTATTTAATTATTTGTTTACATAAAGTTTTAATTATCCTCTTTAAAAATCAAACACGAATGATATCTTTAATAGTTTTGTATGAAAAAGAACAATTTATTTTAACTTAATTATTTGGAATAATTTTGTAATTGATTGCGACAGAATAATAATTTTGCAAGAAAAAAATATAATAACTCATTAATGTAATGTTAAATTAAAAGAAAATAAAAACTAAAAAATAATAATAAAAAAAAAATACAAACATATTTATAACTCAGTAGATATTTCGCAAATATAAAGATATACAAAAGTTAATACAGGTTTTATGATTTAAAGAAGTATAGAAATATACTTTTTTAGGAATTTACACCCATGTTACTAGTAATTTAATCTTAAAACTCTGTTTTATTGTTGTGTTACTGTTAGTATAGGAGATTATGAAAACTATAGAGTACGTATTGAAATATTTGTCTTTAGGAGTTATAAGTGATATTATTTGAATTTAATTTAGAAACGTTGTTTAACAGCTGTATTACTGCTAGACACTGCTAGGTGACTGGGAATATATAAAGATAAAACATCGCTTATATTAAAGTGGTTTGGATTGTGAAAGGTTCCATTTTTTTAATTTGAAATAGCTGGATACCTCTATTTAGCTTAACTGGACACGCTGAATCCGAAAATGTCAACAAAATTAGAAGTTTATATAAAAATTTATTGCAAATTTTTGTTTAAAGTCAACTATGCCCCGTATTATCAAAATTTTAAGCAATTTCACTGTGAAGTTTCTGTCTGGCATGTAATGGAAATCAATTTTTAAAACAAAACGACTTAAAAACAATTAGAAAAGTATAGCCTGTCAAGCCTAACATTTAGACCCCGATTACCGTTCACAACACTAAGTATTTTGATGTTGTTAATTGAGATTACGATTCACAACACTTATCGGCTTAATCGTATGAAAAATGCAAGTTGTGTTGTAGTCGAGACAATACAACATGCATGCATTAAAACCATTTGTTTTGAAAATTAATAGATTAATGGAGGTTATCATTCGCTGAAATGCACAAAAATAAAAATTTTGCGTGTCGGCAATACGCAATATTCTATGACGAATGCAAATGCAAAATGTTTTGTTCAGATTATCGACGCAAGACCTGGTGAAAGCCATATAACGTATAATAATAAAAAATCGACGGTTAATTTTGATGGTGGCTCTATTGTGATATGGGGCTGCACTTCTGTCAATGGAGTTAATAATCTTGTATATACTGGGGGGGTTACACTCTATTGTGATGCGATAAGCGTACAATTTGATGATATTATGCACTGCCATTGATATTGGCCCATTCCGAAAGCAAATCGTAACAGCATTTGTATACTTTTTACATTGTATTTCGAAAGCTTTTGCTTTCAAATCAAAATACACAATAACCTCCCAGAGCCGAAAAATGGATCGGCAAAGAAATATTGTTATATTTAACATTATAATGATCCGAAATACACAGTTTTAGAAGTTCAAATTTTGTTTTTGTATAGTACCAAACATTTGCCAACACCTCCTTAACGCTCGGACCTGAGCCCATTGAAACCGTATATTTTTTTTTATCGGAAATATATATACAAATTGGAATGATTTTCTTTTCGAAACAAGTTACAAAATAACCTAGTTTTATGATATGTACTTATGTAAATAAAAATAGCAAATTAAATACATATTATGTATTAAAAAATCACTTTTATTTTTAATTATGTAATTTATAAATTGATATACATACATACATACATATATATGTACTATATAAATATTTAAGCAGTAAAATATTAAAGCAATATAATATCCCTGAAGGAAACCTGGGGACAAGTGTCTCCAAGTCACCACTTTTGTCTACTATTTTGGTAACGGTTTGGCGACATTGTCAACAGCTTGTCACAATGGTTATTATTAGACAATTAATTTTTTTCAATTGTAAGCCCCGATAGACTAGGCTAAAGACTCTGGTATTTTTTTTTTAATAAAACTCTAAAAATTAGCAAAAAATTCATTTTTTTATTTTCCATTTCAGAAAAGTACCAAAAGTGTAAACAATGTGGTCCCAAAAGAACTACCTTGTCAATAGTACCTACATATGTCAGTAGTGTATTTTCAATGACACACATGTTAAATGTCTATAGTAATTAGCATTGTCTGGGGTATACTAAGTCACTAACTAGTACTGGTGACTGTGTCAATAGTAGTACAGTACATTTTCACTATTGATATTTCCTGCAGGGATAGTATGTATATATTTGAGTGAATGCAATTTAGAAATTTAGTTTAAATTATAGTTGTATACTTTGTTGTTTTAATTTTATATTGCGCCATAGACATAAATCCGATACCGCTGTTTGACGTCCGGTATTAACACGCAAATCATAAAGTCTGTAATAATACAAAAAAGTGTATAAGTAAAAAATTCAATAATTAACAACGATCTAAACAACAAAACAAATATTATTCATTACCTTGTAATTAAGCCCACATTAATGTCATCGGTTAACATGACTTTAATTAAATTGTTAATTAAAGTTGGAGGCAATAATTTTAAAACTGGCCTTACACGCTCTTTGCCACACTCCACCAGCAGTGTTATGAATTGATAAACAAAATAGATTTTCGGTGATAATTCATCGGTGGTAACGAATTGTTGGAATACTTTGAAAATATATTGCATAGCGGATTGCAAAGATTCCTTAAGCTGGGACGTAGTTTCGCGCAGACTGTTCGAGTGCAAAGACACCGACGAGCTTAAGAGTAGACTATTTTCGGAAAGAAAATCATTTGAGCAGGAGTTATCCGAGCCATCGGCTGTTATTTTACGGATTTTGGCAGCATTTAAATCATGCTCGTCGCCATCATGAGAACGTGTACGTTTCTTTAGCGAGATGGAATTTTGTGAACGAGCTTCTAAGGCAGATATAATACAGTAGACACATAAACGTGCCAAAACATACGATTGAGGTTCATTAATGTCGTCACTGCAATAAGAATACAAGCATAAAAATAAAATATTTGCTAAACTATTTAAATAAAAAACAAAACAAAACTTACCCTTGACGATTGTGTATAATAGGGGGTATTACATTTGTTAGTAAAGCCTCTGTGGTCCTTTCAATATCCAAATGTAAAATGGCAAATATGATATCCATGGTTTTCATCATATCCTATGATAATAAAAATAGTTATGTTTAACAATTCCCTAAGTTTTAATTTTTCTTTTACTACCTTTTTATATTTACATTTAAGCATTTCCTCTACTAGCCGTGTCGCCAACCATGCAGCTCCGCCAGCATGTAATAACGATTCGATTACTTGTGCCGCTCTAACCGGCACCCAACCATGTTCAACTACTGTATTCCAAACATCTTTAAATTGATCTATCAGTGGATTACGTGATACTAGATTTTGTGTTAGTGTTACACTGCGCGATTTTATGTTGCCCGTTGGATGGACATCATATTGCATTTTACGTATGATTTGCAGTGATAAACCTAAACGTTCTTTGAAGTTTTCCTGTGAAGACAATTCTTCGTTGCCGGGTGTCGATAGAAATTGCTGAATCATATTTAGAGGTTTTAAAAATTCATCCTGTTGTGAAAATACGAAATAAATATAAAATAAAATAAACTTGTTACTGCCTAAAAATAGCAAGTACCTAAGATAGTTACTTTAAACATTTTTTTTTTGTTACCTATATTAGGATTTTTCCTGCATAATTAAGTTTTTCCTCTCTTTAATTCTTTTACATACATACATACATATATTTTTTTTTTCGTTTTCTTACCTTTTTAACTGAATGCATATAGGCACACAAAAATGAGGCGGCACACACCGAAAACGAAAACATACGCCTCTTAATATTATCCAAAATATTCTTAACATCTGCCGATGATAAAGTTTCCTTCTCCCACGCTAATAACACATGATAAATTACTCCAGGTAAGTTAAGACAAATTTCTTGCCACGTTATATTGCTATAAAAGGAAAAGTAAATAAAATTAATGTTGTAAACTACCTGGGAATTTTTAAATAACATTCAACTTAGTTGAGAATATACTTTTTTTTTTTGGGAAAAACTTACGAGTTTTTTAATTGAGCTTCTGGTTTGCTAAAACTCAGCAAGAGCTCATCGACTATATTCTCATCGCACAGCGCAATCATATTGTGATAATTTTTGGGTTTATTGCGCTCCACCATGCAAATGCGCACCCATTTCTCAAAGAAACTATCACCATTTTCCGATAGCAAAGCCTAGTTGTTTAAATGCAAAAGTAAATATGTACATACAAACATATATGATGATATAATTTTAATTAATTTTATTTCTGTACTTACATCGGAACCATATGTCTGTACAATAGAGGTCAACATTAAAAAGGAGACATCAAATAAAGTAGAGCGTATGATGGAAGTTTTACCCACTTCTCCAGGTATTTGTTTGGAGTTTTCATTGCACTGTATTAAACGGGAGACAAAGGTTTTTAAACGTCCTTCTACAGTAGCCACTGATAGTATTAAATCAAAGCTGTTGCCTAATAAAAATAAAAATTGAATAAATATTATAACTGTAACAACAGGCTTTTGTTTTCCTGTAACGTACCCACTAAGACCTGGCATAAAACACCCAACAAAGCTTCTTGGACTTTATTGTAATCTGCACTTAATGTCTTTAGTATACCCGACAAAGGTACCTCAGCTCTTATAATGAAATTAATTATGGAAGGTTGCATATGATTGCCAGTTTCACGCTTTTGTAGCAACATTGATACTTCTTCTCTTTGGGCGGCAAAATGTTTGACATGGGCATCATTAACCAAATGCTGTTTGGTCCAATCGTTTAACAAATACTCAATAATATTGCAAGAACATTTTGAATCCATAAAATCTAATAAGAGATTGTCTTCCAAAAGCATTTCTAAAGCTTCCACAACTTCGGGTATATAATCTGGGGGATTTTGATCGCCGGGAGCTGAATAAATAATTATGACAAAAATATGTAATAAATTTTATTTTTTATACTGTATTACAAAATTACCTCTGTTTAAACCATGCAATTGTTTAATAATTTGTGGTACTTTGAAAAATGTAAAAGCACCCCAGGTGGTATCATGACTAGTCTCCACCACATTGCTAAGCGATACAAATCCCGCCCGTATGATTTCATAGAACAGTCGGGTATTCGAGAATTTCTTTAGTCTTTGCAACATTTGCATTTCGGCCACATAATACGAGGTGTCATTGCATGGATTCAATAATACTTCCACTGCCAACAGGGGCTGTACACAGTATGTAATGGGTTCGGGCAATTGTTTAACATCTAATGTTTTCATCTCCAAATGATGCACATCTATGTAGGCCAATTGTTGTAGATATTTCTCAATACCAGGATGGGATGGTGTGAAATTGGAATTTGTTAATGACGTTTTAATAGTGGCATAGTTTTCACGTATTTTACTATAATATTCTAGGTCTTCTTGACGACCCACATACAGTATGGCCAAAAGAAATTGATTTTTCACCAGCTTTTCAATCACTAAACAACATTGATCAAGCATATACGATTGTTCGCCTGTGATCTCTCGGTTCATTTCGTAATTCGTGGCCACCATAGCAAATATTTGCATTAACCAATTGACCAGTGAAACAATTGCACCAGGCAGTATGGATTCCTCGGTCTTTGTGCTGTAAATATTAAGGTGTATTAATTAGTATTTGTCGAATTATATTCTCCTTAAATTCTTTATATGTACCGGCAAGTAACACCATCTAAAATAGAATTTAGAAAATCCAAAAGCGATGTTATACAATAGATTCTTGGAAAGTATTCATACTTTGATATACGCCTCAACACAGCTGAATATGACACTAAGTGAGCACAAAGAGAATGTTTAAGATAATTGAGAACCAACTAAAAATAAAGAAAACTTTAAATTATAATATAAATGTGAAAATTTAAATAAATAGAGTACTTACAGGATTCGCAGTTGAACCAATTAAAGCCTGTTGTAATATACAATCCGATAAGTTATATACATCACCACTGACACCTCTTGGTAAAACCTAAAATTCATTGAAAAGCTAATCAATTTTTTGACACATAAAAAATATATTTCTATTTTTTTTCATTAAGTATTTCTTTTGTCTATATTTTGTTAAGTTTTTCTTATTAAGATTTCAACAATCTACCACACAGATATTGTCATGAAATTAATGTTCAACTCTTTGTCGTCTACATTTTTATTGCAAAATTTCCACCAATTTAATAAAATACAATGTGCCACCGTTGCTTATCAATTTAAGGTTAACAAACCCAGCTATTATCCTAATCGTCAAATGGAAATGCAACGCATGGAAGAACAACAAAAGTCGCAATTGGTTGCCGAGCCCGAGGAGAACAAACAATTGCCTAAAGATTACTATTACAAGGTTTTGGGTGTGCCTAAGATGGCATCATTGCATCAAATCAAGGCAGCGTATTATGCATTAGCAAAACGTTATCATCCAGACTTGTTGAATTTGGAAAATGCTCCGCAACAAGTATCAAAACGTTTTCAAGAAATATCGAATGCCTACAATATTCTAACAGACGAATCCACACGTTTAGAATATGACGAAATGGGTGGGATCAAAGACGACGAGTCATTTTTTAATAAAGTTTCCAAGTCTGGCAATAAACTGCTGAATACAACGACAAATAAACTAAAGGCATTTATGGGATTCACTGATTCGAATGCAATTATGACTGCAGCAAGAAATGAAGGTAATTGTGAGTTACATACATACATATATGTACTTATATACATATTTTAAATTATTTACACAAATTGAAAATATTTTGGATTCCCAAAATTATTGCTTTAATTTTTAAATATTTTTTAATCTGAAGCTCCTCCTCAAATAAATAGCAACATTGAGCAAAAACTCGATATAACATTTATAGAATCCGTACATGGTGTTAAAAGGAATATCGAATTTGCGTATTTGAAAAAATGCCCCACCTGTAGTGGCAAGTCCCAACGAATGGTGAGCCGTACAAATTCTGAGCTTTGTCGCAAATGCAATGGAAGCGGTCAGTTGTCCAAGAAGACAGCCACGTACACATCTCTGACAGTTTGTGATCAGTGTCAAGGCAAACGTTACATTAATCGCAACCATTGTGAACTGTGTGATAGTCGTGGCCTGGTCCAAGAAACGACAAGAATAACAATTCATGTGCCAGCCGGTGTTAAGACTGGAGATGTCATTTCAGTTGAGAATCCTAATACAAAGCAACGTATTAACTATCGTTTACAAGTGAAAGAGTCCGACTATTATAAACGTGTGGGTAATAATGTAGTAACGGAAAGGTATTTGAATCTTACAGAAGCTATTCTGGGTGGTACCATCAAGGTGCGTGGTATTTATGATACATTTGATGTTAAAATTGAACCCGGCACCGAATCACACTCAAAGATAACCGTTAAAGGACGTGGTATTAAGAGCAGAGATAATGTTGGTGATCACATAGTTACCATAAAAGTACGTATACCGCGTCAACTGACCATGAAACAAAGACAATTAATTTTGGCTTTGGCCAAAACAGAAAATCAAACATTTGAACGGGGATTTTAATTTTTCTCCAAACAACTTTCACCATTCGAAATTATTGTAACTCGCGCACAACACTCACTTTGTTTTTAAATACTTGTGTATTTATAAATATTAAGATTAATTTCCATAAATTGTGTATACCTACATACATACAAATAAATTCAAGTTTAACATTAAACTTACGTTTTTGATATTTATGCCCCATTGTGAGTCGGACCATCGTTCACGCCAGGCTACGTGTATCAATTTTAGGATTTTATTTTCTTTCATTATTATAATATGTATTTAATGTATTTATTGGTAATTTATTTTTCAAGCGCTACCTAATTTTTAAAACATTTTGTCTCGAAGGTAAATTGTAAAATGCAAAAGCTACAGAAATAGAAACTATAAACAAAATTTGACAATTGCTGCAGGAACTAGCCAAGGCGAATTAATGAATTCGCTCGTTTCTTTCTTTTGCGTTACAATGTTGTATTTTTAGGAGTATTAGGTAGCTACTTTTAAAGCAGAATCAAAATATTATTTACACTCCATGGCGAATTAATTACAGCTGACATTAAAAATTCACCTGACTATTTTTTGCTCGATTTCTTTTCGTATTAAACTATATACATATAAAATGATTTTTATAAACAATATGTACGTGTTGCTGTGAACAAAACATCCCCATATTATAATCTCCACATAAAACTATTTTTTGAAAATTCTGTAAACCCTAATGATGAGGCAAAATGTCAAAACTACAATAACGAGAGTTGTCATTCATTGGTTTATTTAATTTTGCTTTCTCAACTGTTGTTTTCTACTAAACGAATTTTAACAATAAAAAATAATAATTAAATTTATTAAAGTAGTTATTTAAATACTTAAGTTTATAGTCAATATGTTAAGTACTTAAAAAAATACTGTCTAAACATACAAAGTTACGAAATTAAAAAGAAAACAAAGATAAAACAGTTTATATTGCAAACAACAACAACGAACAAAAGACAACAAATTTTTTTTTCATTAATTTGTTTTTCAACTTATTTTGGTTTTCTTTTATTATTGTATAGAGCTGCCAAGGTTCGTGTTGTAAATTCAAAATATTGTTAAAAGTATTTAATTCAGAATATAATGTTTTAATCAATGAATTGTACAAGTTTTAAATAGCTGTTTATTTAAACTGTCAATATTGTTTTATTAAAAATTTAAATATTTTGTATATTATTTTCTGTAGGACATATTTAAAATATTGGCAACTCTATTTTTTTTCTTTTCTCTTTTGATTGAAGCCAGTTCTGATTTTCTTAATGTCTTGTTGCTTTTGTTTGTAGATTTTTTTCCTTACTTTGGATTTTGTTGTTGCAACTGCTGCTAGTTAAAAAAATACGCGAAAAACATAAAAATAAATATTAACTGCGCCTTTATAAAAAAGTCAAACTTAAGGAATTATTAATTAATTAATACTTAATCTTTAGAAGTGTAAAAAACAAATAAAGTTTAGTATAACTAAGGATAATTTTGAAATTGTGAAATCTACACTTGTTTGTTTTCATTGGTGGGGTAAGTAACTGGATAATGTACAACGTCTCTATATCTATACACAATATTTGTGGAATTTATCAGTTGTTTGTTTATTTTGGTCAAATAATTTAACAATTAGCATTATTTGTCTGTGAAAATTTAATTGTTTAATGCGATTGAAGATTTCATTTCCATTTGTTTGCATACATACCTATTATTTAAAATTTTAATTATAAAGGTATGTATTTCAACCACAGAAAGCACCCTAAAGGGGGTGTTGTCTCAAAGAAAAATTGTTTGAACATTTGTTTAATTGCATCTTGTATGTTGCATTTTCCGAAATGCTACAATTATTCTTAATCACCCCTATCGTGAATAAAATGAAAATTGTTCCCTTTTATTTTTTTAACATTGAATTTTGATAGGAAAAGTGTGAAAAGGAACAAATTTCATGTGGAATTTTTATTCACGATAGGGGTGAATATCTTTAAATGCTTAAAGAAACTATTTTTAATTTCAATATTAATATTACAAATGCTAAGAACAAACCGCAGTAAGATGTGATCAAAAATACAAATAAATATATTTTTATTATTTGAACTCTATTGGATTAAATTATTTACAATATTGTGATAAACAAACATTTTAACAATTATAATTGAAAATAGCATTATTTAAGTTAAATACCTATCAAAATTTTTTGGATTTACCCAATTTCGTAAAAAAAGGTTCCTGTCCCAACTATTGTATAGTACGTAGCTCATTCCAAAGTCACGTGCATATTGCTAACTTAGGTCTTATGAATTACTTACATTTCTGAATTATTACTTGTATTTTTAAGCAAATGGAAAAAACTTAGTTTAAAATCAATTGAATACTCGTAATTCTTACATCTCTTTTCTGACTGTATATCAGGTAGTATTCTTCCATACAAGCGATGTGGATCCAAGTTATTTAAATAACTCATTTTAATCACTCAAAGTCTCTGTACTCGAAATTATGTTTTCTTAATCGCAAATAAGCGATATAGGTATATATCAAAATTTCCCGTCCCAAATACAACATCACATTGACATGTAAGATCAAAGAAAGATTTCCTTAAGAGTGTTCAGTATTATTTGGTCAGACGTAATATTTGTATATCGAATTTTAATACTAGCATTAATTGTACTTAAATAATTTTAACTTTGTATAACTCTTATCTACTGCAAAGTGAGCTTATTTTAGATTACAAATATTAACATAAGGTAATACGTTAATATTTTTAATTGCCAATTTGCATAGTAAATTATTATTAAATAAATATGCCGTGTAACTTAACTAAATTTATATATTTATAGATAAAACAACATTATAGATAACATAAAAAATAGGACAACAAATTATTAGAGTATCTTTTTTGAAGTCGTCCAAATGATGAGCCTTTTGTTTCGACCAGACATGGACGCTGGTGAAGTTTTCGTGAATTTCAATCAGAATGTAACGTAAGTATTAATTATTTTATTAAACAAATAAAAAGTGACCTTTAATGATCTACATATATTAAACTCTATTTTAATCGGGTGCAGATCGCTGGCCGTTGGCACTAAATCTGGTTACAGTTTATATAGTTTAGGATCTGTAGATAATACCCTAGATAAAATCTATACATGCCCAACAGAGGAAATATTTTTAATTGAACGTTTATTTGAAAGCTCATTGGTGGCAATTGTGGCCCAGAGAGCTCCCAGAAAACTAAAGGTACATTTATTTAAGGCAAAATATGCAAATGATCGTTATAAATATATATTTATTATCTTTTTTTAGGTCTGTCATTTTAAGAAACAAAGTGAAATATGTAATTACTCATATTCGAATTCAATACTGGCTGTTAAATTAAATCGTGAACGTTTAATTGTTTGTTTGGAGGAGAGTCTTTACATACATAACATACAAGATATGAAGGTTGTACACACCATACGTGATACACCTTGCAATTCTACCGGATTATGTGCTTTGAGTTCCTCCTCGGATCACTGTTATTTAGCCTATCCGGGCAGTGTTACAGCTGGTGAAGTTCAAATATTCGATGCCATTAATTTACATGCAAAAACAATGATACCAGCTCATGACAGCCCTCTGGCCGCATTGGCGTTTAGTCCATCGGGCACTGAAATTGCCACCGCCAGTGAGCGTGGCACAGTTATACGTGTATTTTCATCATTGGATGGCACTAAACTATTTGAATTGAGACGAGGTTTAAAGCGCTGTGTCTCTATTGCTTCTTTGTCATTCAGCACTTGTGCTGAATATTTGGTCTCTAGCTCGAATACTGAAACTGTGCACATATTCCGTTTGGATCGTACTGCTACGGAAACCAATGATACCAAGCAAAGTTCTGACGATTGGATGGGGTAAGTTGTAAACTTGTGTTACTTTCTGTACAGCATTTAGAACATATTGTATATGGGGGATTTAGTGGTTTTTTTTATTTTGGTTTTGTTTTCAACAAGTTGTTTTTTCTTTGTTTTTTTTTTCTTTTTGGTTATTGCAAATTATTTATGTTCTGTTTTTGTACATTTTAAACAATCATTTTAATATTATCATGCTTTATTTTAATTTGTTTTATTTTATAATTTTCTTTTCTACTTTTTCATACATGTACCAAATCTGTCTATGTTCGTTCACGCTACTATCTCAACATTCACAAATCACTTTACTGTATTTATTTGTTGTTTTGTATATGTTGTACTTTACCTCAACCGCATTTTAATCGAAAATTCCGAAAAAAACTCATCCATCAATCACCATACACCCGTAATTTTGTTGTAATTAATCCTGTGCTCACAATTTATCCACATCCATTATCCATACATTTTATTTTCACATCTCACATTTCAAAAAAGTTACTCGTTTTTTAGATTTCTTAGCAAAACGGTATCCAGCTATTTGCCAACCCAGGTTACAGATGTTTTCAGTCAAGGTCGAGCATTTGCTTCAGTGACTCTGCTCGAAGCTGGTGTAAGGCGTATGTGTGCCATAACGAAAATACAAAAGCAATTGAGGTACGTTTTTGGGTCGTCATTTACTACTTTAATAAGAGGGGACATAAAACAATGTTACGATTGACTTTTTGTTAGTTTAGAACAGTTTTATTTAAAGTTTCCATTAATTTTTTTATAGACTTCTTATTGCTTCCCAAGATGGTTATTTATATGTATATTCAATACCCTCAGTGGAAGGTGCTGAATGTCAATTGATTAAAAAACATGACTTGCGACTTGATGACTGTTATGCCATTGATGTTCGAGGTAAACCTTTTTAAATTTAACACATTTTTAAGTGTTTTTAATTTTTTTCTTTCTTTTGGTTTATATTTTTTAATTTGGAACTTTTTCTTTTTTTTTTTTTGTTGAATTTAAACTATACTCTAGTTAATTCTTCATCATGTTTAGGTGTGACAGCCCCATCAGCTGGTGCTACGGGTACAGCAAATCCCTCTCCGGGCTCTACCGGTGGTACTTCTTCCTCTAAAGAAGAAGCTAAGTCGTCATCTTCATCAAATAGTTATGCTGCTGCTGTTAAAACAGAAGGGGGAAGTAATGCTAGTTCTTAAATAGAATATTTATAATTTTTTTTTTTTTTAATTTCTTAAAACCTCTGAATACAATTTCAATTTACATCACTTTTTTTTTTCTTCCTGACACCATTGAAAATAGTTATAAAATAAATATGTCTTTTTAGCTTTTATTTGGTATTTGTTCCATATTTATAGCCACATGATAATTATTTTTTCTTATTTTTTTATATAAAACAAATTCTTAGTTGAAGTTGCTTTTTATCTTATTACAATTTTTCATTATTAGTTTGAGATTAGTTTTTAAAAATTGATTTAGGTTTTCAAATGTATTCTCTTAATTTTTTTAACATCTTTTTAAAACAAAAAAAAAATACATATATTATTTTAAGACTTTAATTCGTAAGTTTCTTATTTGCAATACATATTACAAAAAAATAAAATAAAGTAACATTTTATTTTAAATTATAGTTGTGATTTTTATTTAAATTATATTATTTACACATACTCTTTCAAACAAACACAACACCCCAGCATATCCCATACAAATACCCACCCACCACCATTTTGTTTTATTTTATAAACAAAAGTAAATTTTACTTCAATAAATATCAAGCCTATCAACATGATTTATTTATTCAATACTAATATTTAATAATATACATACAACATACTCACAAAAGAACATAAAACATTCAAAGTACTACAATAGTGATTTAATTAATAACCACAAAAAACTGCATCAACCGTCTCACAAAAAGATATCACAGTTTAACAAAAACTAATTGAATGAATGCTGTTATAAATTGAAGGACTGAAGATAATTTTATTGGTTTTTATTAAATACAAATTTGTTATTCTACATTCCAATTTATGTATTCAACCGAATGGAAAGCGTATATTTAAATACTCACATACAAATATGATCTCTAATGAGACGTGATACGCTAATATAAAAATTATGCACGATTCACCCGAAACGAACCACTTCAATATCAGTTACTAAAATCTCAACTCAGAATTAAAAAACGTTCGCAATTCATTTCATAAAATCATTTCCCAACAAATCAAATTATTTAGCTTCATTCAAAGCTTTTCTTTAAAAAGATTTCATTAATTGATGAACTAATTTATAACAAAATTCTTTCAACCTTTGAATAACTAAATTTGTGTTAATTTAAATCGAATACAAGTTAAATAAATATATTTTTTTATTCAATCTGTTTTTCTATTAATCATTCTCAAAATGTCTGAAGCATTTTTGCATTGAAGAAAACTTGAATGATTCAATAGGAAATAAGGAATAAAGGAATCATTTTAATGCAAGGATGAAGACTATGAATAATTTCGAAATTAATTTTTTAATGGAATGGTCACTTAGTACTTTAAATAGGTTTTACAATTTTTGAATTTGAATAAAAAAAATGATATAAGCCTATTTGTAATGAATGATTCAATAAACAATTAATTATAAAAATAATGTATTATCAAAAGAATAAATTCAATATGACTAAATTCTGAGTATGACAAGCCTACAAGTTTATTGAAATGGTTTTAAAATTAATCTTTGTTTTGCTATTTTGTTAAATTTTTTTGTATGGAATGTTTTCCTAACAAAGCAAACAAAAATGGTCCAAATAATTAGAACACTGCAAAACAGTGTTTTAATTAGAACATTGCAACACAGTGTCTTAATTTGTTTGCCATTTCAATGCAAATACATATTTCTGGAACGTTTTTATTTTACTGATATTAAGGAAAGGAAAGCAATTTTGTATTCTGAGCAAAAAATATAAACACTGCAAGAACTTTAATTATTTTGTTTAATTATATTCAATTAAAATATGGTCAACATTTGGCAATACGTCCGAACCACACTCCATAAATACTCTTTCTGTCGAGTACTATTTTGTATATTTCAGATTCGATTTTAAAACTATCAAAATATTACATGAACGGTTTCTTTTGTGAGACGGTATTTTACAGAAATCCATTATAAAATTAATTTCATATGTATTTTGATTAATAAAATGTCACTCCTGTGAAACACTAATAGTCACCTTTAAAATGAAAACAATTTGTGTGAAAATTTCTACTCATTAGTTAACACACGGGTTTTCATTTTGAACAGGTCTTTTTATTATAATTATAAATTAAATTATATATAAGTACATACATATAAACTTTTTAAATAAAATTTTCTGATACATAAATTTTAGCATTTTAAGTTTTCAAATGTAAAGTTATGGTATTTAGTACATGACATAAATGTACATATATATGTATATCTACACACATATGTATGTATATATTTTTTGTACAAAAAAAAAGAAAAAAACAAAATCAACAAAGTAAAATTATGAAGTAGTTTTCCTAATTTTATTAATTCATAAAATTATATTTACTAACTCGTATAAGAAATTTCAAATATAAATTAAAAAAAAAACTATATACAAAAATATTTTGTTTCCTTTTTCTTGACACTATATTAATTAAATTTAAATTATGAAATACATATGTACATACAAAAACTTTTTTTAATTTCACAATATTAATTAGTATGTATGTATGTATATATTTTCTACTTTAAATGGTGTAATGTTTGAGCAGCTTAAATTTATCTTATTTTTGATAACAAAATGGATTTCAATTATTCATAAAAGTTTTACATGTAATTAATATGCAGTTCACTTTAAAGATTCTTTATGAGGAAATATGTAAAAATTAGGATTGTTCTGATATTTTGTACATATTACAAATTTAAAACTATAGATTAAACTATTAATTGAGCCAAGCAGGTTGTGAAAACTATAAAATGTAAAGTTTAAAGCAAACAGGTTTCACTGTAGTTAGTGCTATAGATCTTCGTTGAAATATGCCTCTTCCCTAATAACCAGATTGAATATCAGCCAGTCGTAGGAAGTCCAAAACCCAAAAATCTCTAATTAAACAGAAAAATATTTTATCGAAAAAGTTTTCTTAAGAAATAATATTTATCATCATAATTTCATAATTAAAAACAACACAAAATACACATTTCTTTATTACTGTTTTTTATTAAAAATCTAAATTTAATTTTACCCAATAAAATGTTTACGATCTAGGTGCCTCAAGCACGGTTACAAATTATGTATAGATAAATAAGGTGGTAAAATATTAAAAAAAGAAATTAACCAAACTAAATGTAAAAAAGTTTTTTAACAACTTCTAGTTTTACTTAAACTTTTAATTTATCGGCATAAAGTAGCATCAATTTTTTCCAACCATGGTGCAATATCTTTTAACTTACGACGATACATAGCATCCTTGGCAACGGGATTATATTCCAAATAAATCGTTTTTAAAGACTTGTTATTCTTAATGACCTCAATAGTTTTAAAATTATCAATGGAATTGTCATTCAACCATAGTTCTTCCAGCTGGTCAAGTTCTTCTATGTTTTCTATAGTTTTTAAACGATTTTTAGCCAAATCCAAAGTGTCCAATTGTTTGTTATTACTCAAATTCTCTATAATTTTTATGCCATTTTCAGATAAATATAGTTCAGATAAATTTGTTAATTTTTCCAAATTTTCAATTATCACTATGCGATTTGCTTGCAAACTTAGTATTTCTAAATTGACCAGTTTATCGAGGTTTTGAATTTTCGAGATTTTATTTTTACCCAAAAACAGTTGACGCAAATTGACCAGGGAATCCAGATTTTCGATAGTTTTGATTTTATTGTCGCCCAATTCCAGCATAGTGAGATTTGTTAACATGCCAACATTTTCAATATGAGTAATTTTGTTTCCAGTTAAATACAGTTTTTCTACCTTTTTTAAACTTTCCAGATTTTCAATTTTAGTCAAACGATTAAAGCTGACATCAAGTATTTCCAAATTAACTAAAGCATCCAAATTTTCAAGTTTTGTTATTTGATTGTCATACAATTCCAGCTCAACAAGTGTAGTCAAGGTATGAAGATTCTCAATTTTCTTTATTAGATTCCAACGCAAAAACAAGCGTTCGAGCTGTGTAAGCGGTTCAAAGTTTTCCAGTTTATCAATACGATGATGATTTAAATCCAACTCATAACATTCAGGATCACTATTTACTACATCCTCAATAGAGGCAAGTTGTTCACCCGGTATTACATTTGGTCGATTAGAGGCTTTCTCACAATTAGCCACCAAATCTGATTGTTGTGGGGTTTCACTGCCACTTTCATCAGACTGTGATACTTCATTTGATTCTGTCACTTTATTATTTTCACCGTCAGCCATTTTAAATATATTTGTTAAATTTAATTTTAACAAAAATAATAAGTTATTTTGTCTTTTAATACAAAATATAAAACAATATAATTCCTTGCAAAATTCTAAAACAAAAGAACCAATTAAAAGAGAATGTGCAATAATAGTGAAGTGATGTAGTGAGAATTTCTTCGACAGTGTTGTTTATTTTCGGCATTTTACATTATTGCTTAAGACAATTGATTGCAGATTATTGAATTTTATTTTTAAAATTCATACTCGGTTAAGAAAGTGCATGGTGCACTTTTTTTTTATCGAAAAATTCTATACAGCAACAAAGCTCATTTTTGGTTGAATCGTTTGAGGTGTAGCCGCGGTCAACATATACATGAAATCATCTTTAAACATTGAATTATATAGATTGTTCCATCTACTCAAATGAAGTTTTCATGCATTTCTCTAAATTTATGTTTTTTTAAATCAAATCCGAAAGCTCTTAAAAAAATACTCTTTATAATCTAATACCACCTAATTTTAGACAAAATCGAAATACCTATACGGAAATAAGACAATATATACATTTAAAACAAAAACAAGTTATCAAAAATTATCAAACATTTGTTTTTGTTTTAAATGTATTTGTGCGAAAGAAAGCGTTCGTTCACATTTAGTGAAATAGGCAGTTATTGTTAGCTTTTACTTTGGTCTCTGGTATTAAATACCCCATAATGAATTTAGTTCCGAAGGAGATTTTTTATATTATTATTATTTTCATTAAAACACAGAAATCGGCAACACTTGTAGTATTCGACTACTACTACTTCACACCAGAGGGCTCCATAAAAGTTATTTTTAACCAAATACAACTCTGCAATAACACATTGTCATTGTATATTTTGGATTTTTCTGGAATACAAAAACCATAGATTAAGACACCAAACTGTATATTTGTTAAGAAAAAATGTAAGAGAAATTTCATCAAAACCCAACAGTTTCAGAAGACAGCAAATAAATTTCCAAAGTGTTGCATTTTAAAATAAGTTTATTTTTTATTTCGTTGTCTCAGAAATTTAGTCATCTACTTTATTACATTACCACAATTAAGAAAATTATTGACATATACACACTAAAGCAGACATGTCAGATTGGGATACAGTAACAGTACTGCGCAAGAAAGCTCCAAAGGCCGGTGCTCTTAAAACTGAAGCAGCTATTAATGCCGCCAGACGCCAAGGTGTACAAGTTGATACCCAACAAAAATGTAAGTGCTTTTGTAATACGTGTTTAAAAAATTGGATATATTGGGTGAGTGTTTTAGGTTATGTACATATGTGGCCGACGAAGTTCTCTATATAACCCTATTAAATGTTATTGTTTTCATTTTTTTGTTCTTTTTTTATCGATTGGTGTTGCAATGCAATTTCATCATACTTTAGCTAGTTTTCATAGACTGCAGTTAAAACACATGTGCAGTATAATATACAATACTCGTAAGGTTTTAATTAATTTATTTCTGAATTAAGGTATTTGTTTAATAATTTCTGAACAAGCTGTTAAAGAGAAGGGGAGAGGGAGGGATATAAGTATGTGTTTGGTGCTGTATATATACACACAAACATAATAAATTTGACCTATTTTTAGTTTTATTTAGATGGTTACAAATTTAAACAAAATTTTATGGGATGATCTGTGCAAAGTTTTGAGTCGGTACCGATATTAGTACGATATATAGTATGTATATAAAGATGAATGGATAAATTTAGTACAATAATTTATATACCTACCTACATATAAGGATTATTTATGTCAAATTTTAGACGATTAGCATTATTTATATCAGTTTTATACGTATTTAAGTGAATTTTGGAAGCGGACTTTATATGGGGTATATGGTCAAACATGGACCGAACTAAAAACAATTTCGTTTTGCGATCTCTTTTTGAATGAAACTTATTCCTGCTGAATTTTGTATTGATATACCAATTTTATAGGTATTTATGTATAATTGAGCAATATTTTGGGAATATTTTTGTATGGGGGCTATAAGAAATCATGTACTTATTCTTTCTATTTTCCTCACACTTTCTTCTTTTATCATAAAAACAACGTACCTATACAAAATATCATGGTATTATCTGCAATATATTTAAAAATATATTAAGAAAAATGTTTAAAAATATCAATTTTTATGGAGATTGTCTTACATTTTGATCCATAAATCTTGTTCTACTATACCGATTTTGCTGATTTTTAATACCAAACTGCTTAGGAGAACTATAAGCGGTTTTTTAAAACTTTGTTGATCGACTTAGAATTTCGTAAGGACCAAGAATATACATATATATGTACCTTGTTGGGTCTCAGATGAGTATTTCTCAGTGTTACACACGGAATGCCAAACTTATATATACCCTCATTCACCACTTATTAAGACAAAGTCAGTCAGCTGTGCTACTGCACTCACCTTGTATAGCTAAACATTTATTGTTGGAGGATAAGCATTTCCTATACTTTTTTAAGCTTATGGCGTTAATATTCATTTAATAGATCACGTAGCCTGTGAGTTTATATTGAAAGAAAAATTCCATTGTTTATAAAAATTATATCGACGCTAGAACTGGAAGGTGTTTCTTGATTTATCAACTTTAGAAAACTAGGGTCTAAGGCTGGTAAAATCAAGCACATATTTAAACACAATGTTGAACTAAACATTTGAAATAGTAAATGGGAAAAACATGTTTTATACTTACAAAATTAAATCATTTAGTTTTTTCATATTGCTATTGCCTTAAAATTCAAAATCCGTGAAGTGATTAACGATATATGTAGATCGTATGTGTGCATGGTCTTGGTGGACATCTTAATTTCTCATTTGTAATTGTCAAACCTACTATTTCCAATACAAAAAAAATTAATGATTTTCATATAAATTCTTTGTTTTATATTGTTCAGAAAAACAAAATTCTTGTTGAAAAATTTTATGAGTTACTTAATATTCATTATCAACTATTACAGACGGAGCTGGCACTAATAAACAACATGTAACAACTAAGAACACTGCCAAATTGGATCGTGAGACTGAAGAGTTGCGTCATGAAAAAGTTCCTCTAGAAGTGGGAAAAATTATTATGCAAGGACGTCAAGCTAAAGGTTTAAGTCAAAAGGATCTCGCTACTGTAAGCTAATTACAAAATACGAAAGGTCTTTTATTATTACTAATATATAACTTCATATCTCACTTATTTTGCAGAAAATTTGTGAAAAAACACAAGTAGTTACAGATTATGAGGCTGGCCGTGGCATTCCCAACAACATGGTGTTGGGAAAAATCGAACGTGTTATTGGTTTAAAATTGCGAGGCAAAGATCGCGGGCAACCGATGGCGCCTCCTGGTAAGTGAGGAAAAACTACAACCGCTGCTTCAACAAGTGGCGGTACTAGTGGAGGAGATACATCAACAGCCGTTGGTAAGCAAACAGCAAATAATAAGTTAAAAACTGAAAACCCACTAACATCTAATGCTGCCACAGCAGCAGCAACGGCTCAACCAAATAGCTCTTCTCACTTGAGCCACAACACAACAACAACAGATAGCAGCAAAAATAAGCTCAAATAAGTTATCGGGAGGCATGATCATTTAACAACAACACAGCACTAATAAAATTATATTTAATATTATTAATCTTATAAAAACAAAACAAACAAAAAAATAAAACAAGAAGGAGGGTGATTTTGCAAACCTTCATTGTTAAGAATAAAACTTTCTTTCTTAGCTTGTTTCTAATTACAACAATTCGTTTGGTTTTCTCCTTTTACTTATTTTATAAATACATACATTTTTTAAAAATAGTATCCAAAACATTTCACAGTAAAGCAACACAGTTCAAACACATACACTTTACTCTCTGCAATTCTTTCTCAACCATATTTAAAACAAACTAATTAAACAAATATTAAAAGTAAAAAATAATAACAATGAAAATGTATCAATTAAATGTAATAAATGTCAAAACAAATAGAAACACTTTTACTATATTTAACCATAGATGGATGTTTTCAAAAGATGAAAAAAAAACAAAATATTTAAACATTTCAAAACAGTTTTTATTATTTAATTAACTCTTAATTGTTTTAATTTTTATATTTACCCAATTTTTCTTAATTATTTTAAGGAAAACGTAAAGTTATGAATATTTAATATTATATTAAAAAAATTATGAAAATATATTTGGTTTTTTATTTAAATATTTTTATATTGCTTTTTATATGAAAGAATGTTGTTTTAATTGCAATCGTTTTTATTGTTTTTGTTTTTTAAGACAAATTAACTTCCTGTAAGTTGTTTATACTAAACAACTTCATTTAATATTAAACATATGCATGTACTACAAACAATATGAGTAAATAAATTTGTCGTCTGTGTATAAAACATCAATTTAATGGATTTAAAGCAAATATATTTTATTTAATTACGAAGAAAAAAGTATAATGTCTTCTAAATTAAGAACAAGAAATAGCTTTTAATAATAATAATAACAAAATGTACGGTTCAGGGATTAATTTATTAATTAACCTTCTATAGCCACTAATTGATTTTGGTATTTCGTTAGGGAATTTCAGGCATTTTGTAGTTCGATATAGTGTAGTTCAATCAAATATTCGAATTTAAAAAAAATATATAGATTTTGGTCAGTATTGTAAATCGAAAACTTGCATGCGGTGTTGCCAAACATAGAAATAGATACATTTTCGTAGGGAACCCTAAACGGGGTTACACCATTAATAAAGTTTTATATTCTGTATGGGTCATGCTATCGAGAAGTGTAAACAACTAAGTTTTGAGATTTAACACTACTAGATTGTTTTTTTTTGTGGGATCTTGTTAAAAATAGGTTCCACAGAGAGCCAATCGAATCGATACAGCATTAAATCTCAAAATCCTTGACATGACACAGTGCCAATCAAATCGATTACAACTTTAAAGTGATTAACCACATGCATACATCCGCCAACTTGCCAAAATGTGATTGTAAATTTTGATATAAGTTAAAAAGTTTCCGTGCGGCAGAAGGTCGTCTATTTAGATAAGAATTATTCTAGATTTTGGATAATTCTTATCGCAGTTGTACAATTAAAAATCTATGACATTGCGAATTTGTTACAAAAAATATTTCATGTACATACAGTAACGATCACACATAGAACCATGTTTTATAACTATGACTTAAAAATCCAATAAAACTTACAAATTTTTAAAAATAATAATAATTCATGAATTATTAAAGCGTTTTGGGTAAATTTATATGAAATGGCAATCGGGTCACTGGGCAATTATACTATAAGCAGACAGGAATTTACCTTTAACAGATTTTAGAGGATATTTCTAGATCGTGAAGAGGAAAAACAGTTTTAAAGATATGGATATTTGATTGTTAGGATACAGATATCTCAATACGAAAGGTCTTATATGTTTTCACAAGTAGCTAGATTCGATCTACCGATTTTGATTAAACAATCTGATTGTAAGGTGTACAGTTATTAAAACGCAATCATGTACACATATTGGATCGAATTATTCATTCCGTTCCGCAATTGCACAGACAGTATTGCATCAGAAATGAATAATTACGTTTTACATTTTGCGCTTAGTTTTCCTTTTCGTGCGGAATCAATAATATCACCCATTATTTATTGACCAACCCAACATATACATATGTATGTAAGTATTTAATTATGTTCATATTGTTCTTCAGCAGGTTAACAAATAAAACTCCATTAAGCTGTGTTTCAAAAAATTTGTTCATTTATATCTTTATTTCGGAAAAATAATATTAAAAAATATATTTGCGCTTTTCATACAACACTTAAAATAAAAAAAAAAATAAAAAGAAATTTACAGATGATATACTTAAAAGCTACAATTATATAAATTAGAATTAAATAATATTACATATTATAATAATTGTGTGTAATATTTTTAAATGTACATATGTCTTCAAATTTAGATAAAAACCTCAGCCCTAAAAGCTAATACATAAGTATACATATAAATATACCTCCTTATTCAAAACCGATTATTAAATTTAACAAACGTTTATTAAGCAAATTTTTATATGCAAATCTGTCTTAATAAACGTTTGTTAAATTTAATAATCGTTTTTGAATAAGGGGGATACTATATTGTATATTTTAGTAGAAAAATAAATATTTATTAGTGCAAATAGAAGAAGATAAAAGACAATGGAATTTTCAAGAAAATATTTTACAAAATTTCAGTCATTTTTTTTTTTTTTTGTAAAATTTGATATATCAGGAATTGATTAAAAAAATATCTCTATTTCGTAGCCAGTTTGACAGAAAATTACGCATGTAGTTTTATATTAATATGTAGAAATGCTGTGGTGTTATTCTAACCGAAAGAATATATGTATGTAGATTTGAAATTAATTAAAAAAAATATTGATTTTATGATTTAATTAAATATTATAAATTGCTTATAAAACAACGAACAAAATATATTTGAACAAATATAAACCCAATCAACTTTGACTATTTGAATATATAATTTTTGTGTTTTAGAAATCGAATTTCATTTCGAATACAAGCAAATATAATTGCTTTAAATCTTTGTGTTTTTTACAAAAAACCTAATTACTTAAAATGTTTTTATTTTGCTTTTGTTAAATATAACTATTTAAACCTTAATACATTTCTAATAAAAATGTATTTTTACCTAATTATTTAGTTTGTTTTTTATACAATGGAACAATATTTATTTTGTTTTGTTTGTAATTTATTAAAATGTAAATTTTAAAATTAGCTTTTTATTTGTTTTTCAAAATACTGAGTTTTACTTTTTTACTTTTTATTTGAAAACTATTACAAAAATTACATACTCGTATTAAGGTTTTTGTTTGACTAATTTTTATTTGTTTGTTTTATTTTCAACTAAATATATAAATATTTATTTTCTCTATGAAAAATAAGTGGGCAACACACTTTTTTATATAGTTTTATGCTTAATGTTTTGTTTAGTTTTGAATCGGGTCTGTTTCAAGTGCAGAAATTGAAGGATTTGAAATTTTGTTTTGTTTTGGGGTTTGCTTTATATTACTGCAGAAAACACATCAGAGATGTTTAGTTTTTCACATTTTAGTCTAGAATGTTAGAAATGATGTATGTAAATATTCGTTTTTTTTTTTTAATTTTATTGTGTAAATTAAAATATGTACATATGTATGGCAAAACATCAAGACAGTTTTGTGCTTGAAATATTATGACTGCTGTCACTTTGACATTCAAACTAATTTTGTGCTTTCTTTTTAACATTCAAAACTGAACATAACATTAAGCTAACAAATGTTTGAAACATATTTGTTTCATTTATATTTGTATAATACCTACCGTTTAAAGTTTTGTTTTTAATACAAGTTATTAACAAGTTTACTTTGGTTTTATGTCACCCTGGCATGTGATGTTTTTGTTTATTTTTTTTAAATCTTTTTTTAATAAATATTTGAATTGGAAAATATGTTTTTATTAAATATATTTAATCTTTGTGTTTCTGTTTGTTTTCAATAAAAAATATTATTTTATTATTGTTAAATACTACACAGAAAATATTTGTAATTTTATAAAGTCCTGCAGTCCTGTTGCAAAATTACAAATATTTCTGTTAGTTTAAGCATAGATTTGTATACACCTGGTTTGTGGTTTCCTTTTGTCCATAATGATTTGTATACATTAGTAAAAATACTATTTAATATACAAATATAGAAAATATATTTGAAAAAATATAATATTAAAACTTTCTTTTAATTAATTTTTGTTTTATAAGTTATGGCCACATTTGGATATGCAACTGAAATTATTAGATTTATGTACGAAAAAATAACCTTTTTGCAGGGGAAATGTTGCCAATTCATGTGGGATTATGTTAGTTGTTTTAAAGGCACTAGTTCTATGACTGTGGAAAAAGGACATATCACTTCACTGATCTAAATGTGTTAACATGTTTTTTTTAAATGCCATTATTTGAGTTTGTGACTAATATTATAATATCTAACTCGGAATAAGTCGGCTTAGTTTGAAGTGTTAGGTTCCATATACCCAATCGCGTGACTAGTACTGTGTGAATTTTAAATGTTTGCAGAAAGAAAATGTTACTCTTTCACTATTTCATTATTTTTGACATATGAAATGGTAATTTATTTTATAAATTAATCACCTCTATCGTTAATAAATATTCCACATGAAATTTCATATTAAAATTCAATGCTAAAAAAATAAAAGGGAACAAATTTCATGTGGAATTTTTATTCACGATAGGGGTGAGTATCGAAGGAACATCTTATTCTAAACATTATGACAAGCCCAAAGTTTCCAGACAAAAGTTTACATTTGTTTAATGTCAAAAAGTGCAGAATACGTGGGTTAATAGAAAATGTAAATACCTATGTACATACATAAATATATGTTTAATAAATCTAAATCCTTCTAATTATAAACCAATAAAGTTGACATGACTAGTACAGTGCATAAAAGTAAACAGGCAGATAACTTTCCAAAATTTTATTCAGAAATCTCTTATTTTGGTTCCAAAGTGGCCATTTCTTATATACTCAACATTGTAGTTGAATTTAATTATTATTAAAACTTGTGATTGCATTCGAAATACTGTAAACATAGATAAGTCTGTGACTGTAAATTTATTCATCACTCACGCATCTGAAAATAATTTAAAACGGTGACTACAGAAATATTTGGCATCGCTGCCCATCAAAACCAGTGTTGCCAGAAAATGAATATCAAAATATGCTAAGACTTGAAAAACTAATTGCTTAAATGTTCTACAGAAGAAAAAAAATGCTAAATTTTTTCAATGTAACAATACAATTTTTATTTCAAATGTTACAAATATAAATTATAGTTTTTTCCAATTTTGTTCATAACAATTGTTGACTTGTTTTAATAGATTACGTTTCATATTTTAATTCAAAAATTTCCGTGTTCATTTACTTACCACACCGAAAGAAAGTTAGTTGAAATATTAATAAAAGTTATTTTTTATTTTTCCAAAAGTATTTTTTGGAGTAAAATAGTAAAAATTTTTTCGAGAAACATTTTTTTTATCCAGCAAATTATGCTAAAAAGCATTTAGCATAATAAGTGCTAAAATGGCAACACTGATCAAAAAAAAATTGACGTAAACCAGTGATGTCAAAAATATCTTTTTCGCTCGCTAAATATTTATTATGCTGCGGTGATGCTTTATTGCTGTTACATTAACAAAAGTTTAATTTCTTATTAATTTGCTATTGACTTTTCACCATTATTTTTGATTTTTTTACAAACACAAGTTGAATTAACTTTCTTTTATACTTTTAATAATACTTCTCTTTTTCTTTCATAAAAATCCGGAGGCAAAGGGAGTTTTTGTATAAAAATTGTCATAATTTTAAATATTTGTAAATTAAATGTTATTTTTTGTGGTTTTATTTTTGTCTAAAAAAAGTATACATATGCCCTATATATTTTGAAGTAAAATATTTTCAATTCCAACCCCCCCTATAAGTGTTTTTTTATGTTTTAAATAACAATAAAATATATGTATTACTATTACCTATTACTCGTAATAATAATAATTGTAAAGTTCATTTTTGTGTTTGGTTTTATTATTATTTGTTTTTTGTTTAAGATCAGAAATAAATATAGTGTTGTGTGTATGTGTCAGTGTTTTTTTTTTAATTAATTTAATTAGAGATTAAGATACCTTAAAACTTTTATTTTAATTCCCCTGATTAAAGTGTCTTTATATACATTTACTGCACTTTCGATTTAAGCAAATGTCCTGTGGCATTATCATTCGTTGAAGTGGTTGTCGTCGTTTTAGGTGAGGTCGATAGTTTGGCGGAATTTTGTGCAGCCAAAGATGCGGCCATACGTCTGCTCTTCTTGCCCTCCGGTGACAAGTAGGTTTTATAGAAGAATCTTGCAAACAATACAAAATAACTGAAGTACATGGCAATGGACAAGTTAATGTTTGTCTGTGATATATTACACGACTGGGGCCCATGGGTCTTCAGAAAACCATTGGCCCACACATTAATGGCACAGCCAATAATCATTTGCGTCAACTGCAGTGATGTTATAATCATGGCAATGAAACGGGGTGGATTGAAGCGGGCCGCTTTAAGGGCATAATACGAATACATTACAGAATGTACACAGTAATTCATGACAATGAACCAGCGGGCCGATGAGGTATATTCGGTGTATGAGAACCACGAATAAATGAGTACGGTGATGTGATGATACCAGTGCAGGAATATCAATGGCTGTTTGCGCAACACTATAAATATGGTATCGCCAAGTTCAGGCAATTTCGATAACACAAATAACCATGTCCAGAAACCACAGACACGGTCTTGTTCTATATAGCTGAAATTATTAAAAAAAATTAATAGAAATTAATCATATGTATGTTATAAAATTAAAAAAAAAAACTTAATAAGTTTTTAACAGAAAAAATTCCATTAAATCATTAAAATCTGAATCTGAGAGTCAAGTTCAATATTCTTATAAAAAATAAAAAAACAGTTTACACGAAAGAATAAAATGTGCTTAACACATTCGCACATACATTTTCCACAGTGGGGGTAATTATTTAAGGTACACTTGAAAAAATCAATGGAAATACATATAAAGTTATAAAATAAAACCAGCTTAAGACCTAACAAATACTGAAACAAATATAATTATTTAAGAAAATCTAGAAAGAAGAATAATAATAATAGTATTATAATTTCCTCTTAGAAAAATTCGTGTTTTTGCTTTGATAAATCACTTGTTTTCCTGTATCGTTTTATTACATAATTTACAGTACTTTTTGTAATCATTAGCCTCGACAATACCGGATTTTGACATGAATTGTGTAAAATGTTCTTTCTGGGATGGAGACTGTATTTAACATTTATAAAAGGTTTAATTGCCAAGTAAACTCATATTTATTTCCCCTACCATTGCAAATAATACTACCGGCAGCCGGCACAACACGAACAACGCCAATAAACTTCAACAATTTTGTTGTGTCGTCAGAATTCAAAAACTGGTTTGTTTATCTAGACGTTAACCAATCTAAAATAAAATATAAATTAACGAAATTCTTAACTTTAAATAAAAAACTTCCATTCATCATTAAGATAATTTAACTGTTGCGAAATGTAAAAGTAAAAGGACTATTTCGTTGCACTGTCGTCATAAAAACTGAACAAAATTTAGTGGAATTTTTTATTAAACAAAATCAAAAGTAAAACAAATAAACTAAATGATCAAGTTCAAGGAGATTAAGTGAGTCAATTGATGTTGCTGGTTTTGAGTGGCTATAATTTTAATACAAATATAACAAACTCGTTGTAATATTATTTATTAAATTAGTACTTATGTACTATAGGTATGTATATTTAATTAAATTTTAAACAAAATGGCAGGGTGATTTTAAGTAATTGAAAGTTGTTTATTTGCTTTGAGAGCTAAGCTAGTTTTTATGCTGTAAGTCAACTACGTGCATATATTCATATGTATATTAGCTGAACCTTATTTAATTTAACAAGCAAAATTGTCATATTTGGTGTGAAGAGCAGACAGAAGCGTTGCAAGAAATATCAATGCATCTCGAGAAATGCGCTGTTTGTTGTGGATTATGAGTGAATGATGAAAAATTTATTCGCGAGATACCGACCGATACATTGTACTCGTATGTTGGAGAGAGTATGCCAAAATTGAACCCAGCATATGAACCATTTGTGGCGAAGCGGCGGTCAACATTTACATGAAATCATCTTTAACCATTGAATTATATAGATCGTTCTATCGACTCAAATAGAGATTTAATACATTTTCTGAATTTTATGTATTTTTTAAATCAAATCCGAAAGCTCTTAAAAATCTGTTTTATTTCGCACTAATGAGGAACAATGTTACAAAAATAAAAAACTAACGTCATTTACTTTTTTTGAATAAGTTGCCTTTCTTTTGCAGTTAGTTTTAAAGGTATGTAAAGCGTGATCCATTTTGAGGTTCACTATTTTTTAAAGAAAGTAACACAGAAAATTCAAATTTAATGGAATGTTTATTATCATTTGAAAGAACATTCTTTGGCATTTATTTTTTAAAGATTATGTCTATCAAATGATGGCCGTTACTACGTCCGACTGGTAACTGGCGAATGAAATGCGTGATGTTTTCCTCCAAGGCCTGAATCGAAGCGGGTTTGTCCGCATAAACTTTAGACTTTACATATCCTCACAGGAAAAAGTCCAACGGTGTGATGTCACACGATCTTGGTGGCAAATCGAAGGTCGAGCGGCTTGGTTGCTGAACAAGCTATATTTTTCCATTAAGAAATGCCAAACAATACTAAACAAAAATAACATGACAGCATGACACGACTCATACGCGATCTGTCAAAAAGGCTATTGAAAAAATTATCTCTACTTGAATCACCCTTTACTTTCGTTAATATTGTAAGATCGCATCTCTGCAGCGTAATACATATTTTAGAATGCGAAAAAGTCATAATTGGCATCGGAATGCACAAATTTACAGCATTTACCTATATATGTATGTATATGCATATACGAGTATATTTAAGAACTTACCTAGGAACACAAACGGAATGGAAAATTCCATAATGCCGCAACACATGTATAAGTTCTGGAGCTGTACGGAAAGCTCCCATAATACTAAACATGGCCAGCATGGTATTCCATATAATTAAAGGACCTCGTAACTGAAATCTGTAAATTAACAAAAAAAAAACAAAACAATTATTTACTTTTTTTACTTTATCAATTAAATCTTAATAACAATTACAAACAAAATGATTACAATAAATATTAGATTTAAATTGTTCTCATATTAATTTAAGAACAAAAAATCCACATTATTTAGCAAATCAATAAGACGGCATTGAAACTCAAATATTTGTAGAGGTTTTAAGATTTTTATTTTTCTAAATTATAGTGTTTTTTTTTATAAACATTAAGATGAACAAACAAAAAAAAAACACTTTCAAAACAAATATTTATTTCATGTAAGCTGTGATTTTCTGTGAATTGTCAACAATGACAGGCAGGAATATATTCTAGACAAATTCAATGCAAATATTTACTGCCGTATTTATAAAAAAATAAAGTTGACTTCAAATGTACTTTAAGAAAATTTTGTATGAAAATTTTGTCTAAAAGCACACTTCAAGTCTACTTTATATTTTATAAATATGGCAGTTAATGTTTAACAAGATTTTTATTATGTTTTTAGTAAGAGTTTTTTATTGTTATTATGCCAATTGCTTGTTGTTAGGAAGTAAATTTATTGTATTACTTAATAAACTACAATTATTTGTAATTTCCTTATTTTAATTACAATTTTATTAGTGTTTAAATACAATTTTAGAAATCTTAAATGGAAATCTTAAGAAAAACATAAAACGAATTAGAAAAATTTATCTTTTATTCTATTTTCTTTGACCTTTTTGTATAATTTTTATTAAATAATTTTTAAGCTTGAGGTCACTTTTTGTTTTTTATAAAAGATATTTTATTTTTATATATAATTAATTCAATATTTCGATTTCCTTTGGAAATCTTCTTCAGGAATTATTTTATTTTAATATTTAAAAAATAACAAATTTTCTATGTGTAAATAAATATTTTGATATAAGTTTGAAATTGAAAAAAAAAAAAAAAATAATCATAAAATTAAACAGTGTAATAAAATTAAATAACATAATAGTTCGTATTTTTAAACAATGTTTTGACACTCTGTAAAAATCTGTGGAGTACGTGGCCAATTGTAGTTAAAATGTAGTGACTACATCATGGTCCTATGTAATTCACTCACGGACCGTTCCATTTTCAAAGCAGAACTTCTAGTTACACGACAATTATTCGTGCTTTAATGGCCGTAGTCGTTGTTGTAAAAGTAGACACAAGAAGTAGTTTTGGGACTAATCCCGTGTTATGCAAAGCTGGATTATATATGATCCAGTCCTAGGAAATCTTAATGATTAAATGGACTAGTTTTTTTTCATACAAATGGATTAAGTTTTTGAGTACTTCTGGTACATTGTGGAGTAGTCCATACATGCGTGTATAGACTACTCGCGTTTTTTGCAGAGAACTAGTTATTAGTTATTAATAATTTATGCGGTTGTTTACGTTAACATAAGGAAGGAACAATATTAATATATCCATATCCATGCATTTTTAAACTGATACATATATGACAACATCTTATCTTTGTATATTTTCTTGCTTGATTTAATTATCTTTATTATTTTAATTTCGCAATATTGAAAATGAGACACAATTATGCTATTAAGCTAAGACACAAAACAGTGTGGCACAATTTTGCTGGTTTGCTTAATATCAGATTAAACAAAACACTTTAATTTTCTACCCAAATATATAACAGATATATATATATATATATAGGTAATGAACTTCTCTATTGTGTATAATTAAATCATAATACCCAGCTACAAATTGTATTATTAAATATGTAAATAAATCTTTATGAAATTCCCCTAAACGTGTTTAGAATAATTATTACTATTTTTTATTATTATTATTAAATTATATTATTATAATTTATATGTTTTAATAATATAAATTAAGGCCGTTCACAACACTAAGTATTTTAATGTTGTATGTTGTAAACTGCGATTACGATTCACAACACTTGTCGGCTTAATCGTATGTAAAATGCATGTTGTGTTGTAGTCGACACAACACAACATTTTAGTGTTGTGAAAGATAATCGAACCCTAATTTTCGTAAAAGAAAATAAAACACGAAAGTTTTATGTAAAAGTATAATTTAAGTGTGGAAAATAAATAAAAAAAAATGATTTTCAAACTAACATTATGAGCAGCGTTGTCAACTTGGTGCGTTTCGCACTATTTTTGGTGCTTATTATGCCCTTCATTAGAAGGGTATATATAAGTTTGTCATTCCGATTGTAATTTCCACAATATAATTTTCCGACCTTATGAAGTATATACATATATTCTGGATATAGATAGCGGAGTCTATTAAGCCATGTACGTCTGTCTGTTGAAATCAATTTTCTAAAGTCCCCAGCTATCTTCGGAATCCAAATCTTCAATAATTAGCTCAGACATGTATTCGAGAAGTTTGCTATTTAAAATAAGCTAAATCCTTCCATAAATAACGGAAATTTTTTCATCAAAAAAACTATCAATCAAAGTGTATTAATATAATATATATATGTATGTACATATATAGTATATTTTTATGCATTCACAACAAATGTGAATACTTGTTTATTTTTTTTTGTGCGAAAAATTCCGTAGTTGGTGCGTGGTGCGCTTTTTTTAATTTCGGTGGGTTTTTTAATTTTTCCGAAAATGTGATGAAATCTTTATTTTTACTAATTTTTAATTGCAGTTTATTAATAATTCATTATCATGAAATCTATACGATTATAAAGGCCCCTATTAAATGTTTACAAATACGATTGTATGATAATTGAGTACATACTATAAAATTCGTTACATGACTGTTATTGCTAAAGGTGAATAGAGTGAAAATCCTTGTTTGAAAATAAAATTAACATTTTAAACATGGAAATAAAAATGCTTGTATAGCCTGATGGTTTGGTCTACTGAACTATAGACGAACAACCAGGGTTAGAGATCCAGTGGAGAACTAACAAATTTTGTTGAAAAAATTCAAATAGAAGTACATCAAATAGAAAACAAAAATAATTAAAAACAATACCAAATATGTCCTGAAATTTGCCCTTTTTTACCAATTAGTACTTCAGTTCCGAATAGCATAATGTGAGTTAAATCTTGAGTGGTTAAATGCTTATTTTATCTTTATTAGGTCTTTTTTTTAAAAAGACTTTTACTATTATTACTTTTACTATTAATCGTTGATCTTTTTTTTAAGTTTTATATAGAATTTATGAAATTAAAAAAATGTAAAATTAATCCAATAAACATTTTAAATAAAAAAGACTTTAAAAACTTGGTACGGGTTTTTTAAATGGCGCGTTTTTTCTCTATTCTGATGCGTTTTGAAATTTCAAAGTTGACAACGCTGATTATGAGTCAGTGTACAGGTTATAAAAAAATGGTGATAAAAACATTAAAACATATATGTACCTAATTTATAAATTTTATCATCGCCATCATGTGGTGAATAATATTATTCTGAAGAAAAGAAGAGAATACAAATGTTGATTAATTGAAGAATATGATCCACATAAATAGCCTGCGTCGAACGGCTGTAAGCCGGCTGAGCTAAGCCGCTGATAAATTTGAAAATTAGTTTTATTTGTACAATTACACGGCGCGCCGCCGAAAGTTTTGTTCGGCTTGAAAATAGCCGCTTCTCTTGATATAAGTTTCTAGTAATTTCAACAAATTTTTGAAATTTAAATTTTCAATTAATTTTATTTTTTATAATTTAAACAATTTGTTTTTAGCCGGCTTTGATAGCCGTTTTGAGCCGCCCCCTACAATCTTCAGATTCAGCCGCTGCCGCCGTCAATAGCTCTGATATCCAGCCCTTGCTGATCATATGACACTTGTTTAGCACATAATTTTTGGGAATACAACTGAATCTACCTACACATAATTTTATATTTGCTTTTATTAAATAGTGTTCATTAAATATACATACTTATTTATACATATACATATACTGGTTTTTTATGACAATTTAGTTAGAAATCGATTATAATGATTGATGTGTTCTGTGTTTAAAAACCGCCAACAAAGATATTAACAAACTCGTGCATGTCAAAAGATATAAAATATTTCGTAGTTATATTAAGTAGTTAATTTTTATTTTAATATTAACGTTAAACTAACATTATTGTGCAGAACTGTAATGCTGCAAATTGAATGAACACATGAGCGTAGATATGTATGTAAGTTTGGTGCAAATGGTCTTGCAAAATTGCAAATGCAAGATGTCGTAGCTTTATTTTCTGTAATCCAACAACAAAATAAACATTATGTCACTGCAACACTCAAAATGCAATTAAAAAAGAGAAACTGAAAGAAAAGAAAAAAAAATAAATAAAGAAAAACAATTACTTGTGAAGATGTTGGCATATTTATTTATGCACATAAGTATGTACATATGTTTTTTTATTTTCAAGGTTTACCAAGAAGAGTATTAATCTAAAACGCATCGTTTTTCGATTACCACTAATAAGTCTACTAATACTAAATCTTTTATTTGTTTTTTTTTTGTCTCAGTTTCATCCATTGTTTTCATATTGTTTGTAAATATTTCGCCATTTTGAAAAGGAGAGAGTGTTATAAACTTAAAATACTAAAAAGAAGCTATTAAGAATACAATTGCAATCCTATGCCCAGATTCAAAGAGTCGCACAATTTTATATGGAAAGTCTTGAAAAATATGCTGTATATGTATAAAACGAAAAGTTTCTTATAAATATTTTCTCACATTTCTTGCGACAAAGATAAACCAACCAACTATTTATTTCACCTTTTCACGTAACCACTTAGATAATAAACTTATAATGCCGCCTCTAACTAAAAATAATTCCTTATCAGTATTATTTACTTGCCAATTATAATTACTCATTGAAACAAATTGTTTGTGACAGTTTTTTTGATAAGGTTGTAAAAGAAATTTTATTTCTAGTCATTTGATTTTTTTGATCCAGTTTACGATTAATTTATATATTGATTTAAAATTGTTCAGCCACTTATATTTGAAGAGGTTAAAAGATAGTAAACATTGTGGCACCGGTTATAAGAGGTTAACTGTTGGGCCTATTTTCAATATTTGTTATTTACTGGTTTCTTTAATTTAGGTTTTATTGCAGACCATGCACGAACGCGATATTTCACAAATACTATTTGTAGACAAGTTTGAAATTAACTGAATATAATTGTGGTCAATCTACTGCTGTAATGAAAATTCCGCTGGTTCAATTTGGAGTGCTATACCATAATTATTCTAGATTCTAGAAGCAGAATGAGAATGAAGAGAAGAGGTTTAAGAATATATTCTGCAGCTGTAAAGCCCTAGCCGATCTGAGATTCGGGTCATTTGGTTGATTATGCACGACCTGTCGTATATGCAGTCGAAGTATATCAAAAGGATAAATGCTGTCTTTCGTGAAGAAAACGAATTTTTTTAATTTTGAGAAATCATTAAATAAATAGATTTAAAACACTGAATAATTAAAATTTGTGCAAAATATTCAAAAAGGAATATTTTAAAATTTTTTTTTATAGAAATATAAATAAGTAATTGTTTTGAGTTTAAAATAGTTAAATTATATAGCAGTCATAAGAAAGTACCAGCTATTATAATAAAAACATCGTCTTTATCGTAATTTCTTATTATTATTAATCTTTAAGCCTAGTACTCTGTTCAAAATTTCAAGTGGAATGCTGTTTTTGGTATTATGTGACTTATTAATCTTTACTACTTAAGCTACGGTCACATATGACAAATATTGACTTCAAACATGTACAACATTCCAAACATTAAAATTTGCCCTGTGATATTTTTGCCGTATTTTTTTTTCTAATTACTTTTTATTCACATTAATGCATTTTGTACATTACTTCCAAAAGTGGAAATATTTTAAATAGGTTCAGCCATATTCATAAAAAAATCTTGATATACATATGTAGGTTTAAAGTACAAATTAGTTAACCAACACTTTAAGCTTAACAAACCTTTGGTAAAAATTCTAACTAATTAACTAATAAACGTTTCAACGAATTTTTAAGCCGTAGGGTATTATCTGCATGTGTCAGTTAAATATTAAATGATGCATAAAAACGATTATCAACACAGACATTTTAGTAAAACAAATAATATATCATTATCTGTTTATCACCTAAAAAAAAGCAACAAAACAATAAAGAAAAAACTAATTTCAATAATTTTTATTTTTTATCAAAAAAATTTTATTCGAATAACGAGTTTTTGCTTGTTTGTTTTGATTGTTAACATATCACTAGTTCGTTGTGTATATGTAAAAATTAAAAACTATAAAAAGAAAGAAAATTTTATTTATTTATTTATTATAATTAAAATTACAATGAATCTAGGGCTAAAAGCCGCTGATTTGTAATTTGCGTAAAACTTTCTGTAAAAATGAAACATATTTAATTGTGCTTTTATATTTTATTTAACACTTTTTCTTGCCTATTTTTATACCCTTCACCTTCCTGAGAAGGGTATATATAAGTTTGTCATTCCGTTTGTAATTTCCACAATATATTCTGGATCCTTATAGATAGCGGAGTCGATTAAGCCATGTCCGTCTGTCTGTCTGGATGTTGAAATCAGTTTTCTGAAGTCCCCAGATATCTTCGGGATCCAAATCTTCAACAATTCTGTCAGACATGCTTTAAAATCAGCAAAATCGGTTTAGGCCAACCAGAGTTATGGACCGATATGTGAGACAACCTCCATAAAAATTTTATATTTTTTGTCCATTTTATTGTAATATTTTGAAATATATTGCAGATAATGCCATGATAATTGTTGTTGTTTTTATGATAATAGAAGAAAGTGTGCGGAAAATAGTATGAATCGGTCCATGATTTCTTATAGCCCCCCCAAAATCTTCTCGAAATATTGCTCAATTATACATAAATACCTATAAAATTGGAATATCAAGACAAAATTCAGCAAAAATAAGTTTTATGGAAAAATAAATCGCAAAACGAAATTTTTTTTTTAGTTCGGTCCATGTTTGACCATAGCCCCTATATAAAGTCCACTTCCAAAATTCACTTAAATACGTATAAAACGATATAAATAATGTTAAACGGCTAAAACTTGACATGAAGAATCTTTATAGGCAAATAAATTGTTGTACTAAATTTTATGGTGGGCGGGCTAGAATTGGTCATAGCTCCCATACAAGGACCACGTCTGAAAACGACATTTATCCCTATATATATTGTATAAATATCGGTACCGACCCAAAATTTTGCACAGATCATTTACATATACACAAAAATCACCCCACAAATTTGTGAATTTCGGTCTATTTTTAACCGTATGCCCCATATAAAGCCCTCTTCCGAAAATCACTTTAATACTCATAAATATCTTATAAATAAGGGTACCAATCCAAAATTTTACACGGATCATTTACATACATGCCTAAATCAAACTGCTGGATTTTGAGAATATCGGTCCATATAAGGTCCACTTCCGAAATCCATGTTAATACTAATATATATCTTAAATATACCGTTATGTTGAAATTCGACATGAAATATTCTCATATGAATGCAAATCACTGTTCCAAAATTTAAGAGGATCGGCCCATAATTTGTCATAGCTGCCATATAAGAACCATTTCCCAAAAACAAATAAATTCGGGTCAAAAAATATTCTTTTCGGATTTAACCCATATTCGGTCCATATTTTATAATCATGATATATATCGTTGGAGAGATATTTTTAATACCTTTTATTTAATATATTACAAATTATCAGACACCCAGTAGTTCCCGAGATATAGGCCTATATATTTGCAACTTTACGGGCCCGCCCCCTCGAAAATAGACGTGACCGCCAACAATTTTTTTTTGCTGACATCTCCTCTAAAAGCCCTATTTGATGAAGTTTTTTTTTTTTTGAGCAAAGTCACTAATACCGAATTGTTCCCCTTTTTTATACTCTGTTTGTTAAATTGCACTCAAGATTATTATGAACATCAGACAAACTCTGTAAATTATGGTAAGAATTGGTAATTAAATCAATTAAAAATGCTGAAAATTAGACAAAATTTCAAAATATTTAAAACAAATTATGTTGGTCGTAAAATTGTCTTTCAAACAATATATCAAATACTAATAAAATTTGCACTAAGACTGAATAGAAAACACAGAATAAGGATATTCTAGTCCTATAATCAGTGCAGTTTTTGTATTTCTTATTACGTTTAGGTGGAGGGTATTTAAGATTCGGCACAGCCGAATATAGCACTTTTATTTGTTTTAAACTAAAGTGAGTAATTTTTATGTTAAACATATGTATGTAAAAATGTCGTAGGTTTTGTACAAAATATTTATATAGATATTACCAACAACAATTGTACAACTATTGTAGGTAGATTCAGATGACGAACAACTCCTAAGATACTACAACATCACTTGTGAATGGAACAAGTATGTTAAAAAACAATATTTTGAAAATCTTGATTTAAAAAAACTGAAATTTTGAACTTGTTTCTGAAAATAATGAAGCAAAATATAAATAATTATGGAATAAGTGTTCGTTTAAAATTTTTCGCAAATAGTTACATACAGTTAATAAATCGAGTTTGTTTCAAAAAAGTTATTCATTTATCCAACTTAAATATAAGTTCTTCTTGTTATACCCAAAATGTTGATACATATTCATTCGTTAGCGCGCTTTTAAATAATTGGCATCACTCATCATACATATTTGCAAATGTTTTTTGTTTACGTCATTGTGTTGTTTAACTCAACAAAAATAAAGCTTTTAAAAGCTATTTTTTCTGTTTTGTTTTCGTTTTGACTTTCAAAACATTGCACACAAAGCTTGATCTATCATCTGTCGCAGAGATGGACAATTTATATTTTGAAATTTTGTCGAAATGAAATGGACTTTTTATAATATCAAAATTAAAGAATATGATATCGTGTAAATTATTTCTTTTACTGCTATTTATATTTTTGTAGATTTTAATTTATAACTGATTTAATTAAAAAGGTATAAAATTTTGTCTTCTAAATCAGTTTTAGCATATTGCATTATTGTTTTATGAATCATTGCAGATATTGCCCTATTGTTGTTAGAGAACTGCAAAGACAATAAAAGGGCTTTGAAAGTCCTGTACAACCATTGCGATATTTTCGCCTCTTATAAGTATTAAATAAATTGCAATGGTACTGTGTTCACCATCCCTGTTCATACAACATTTCGCAGAATACCAAACACACAAAATTATATGCTTATAGTTCTCAGTGGGTTTAAAGTATTTTGTGTATAAGTAGTTCAAGTTGTTGTTAGTATAATTCGTGCCTAAATTTAATAAGTAAGGAAAACCATATTTGGTCTTGCTGATCGCTCGACTGGTTTGCTTCTAGGCAATATGGGATAAGGCATTATTTAAGCCTTGGTTTTTTTAATGTCGAGTCTCGTAAGAAGCGTAAATTTTTGAATGGGTACAGGTCGTCCCTTTGAATTCATGAGCCCTCTACTTTTCGGGCTGTAGAGTTTGGGTGAAGCGATCTGCCCATATTAAGGATTAATATTTAAAATTATAACAGAACTTTCTTGTGCATGGCGCCAAGTCACGCTAAAAATACTAAATACTAGTTTGCAGCGTTTCGCACCATTTTTGGTGCGCTCAGTGTTGCCATTTTAGCACTTTCAGCAGTGTTGCCAAATTTTTTTTCGCAATTTCCCGTCAAATTATGGTTTAAAAATCGCTAAATAAATTTTTTTTACAAAACCGTCAAATAAATAATTTTAAAAATTTGAATTTACGTTAATAAAAATAGCTGGTAAAATGTAAATTAATTACACATATGTATTTTTTATTTAATTGTTTTTAATCATTTACAAACAAAATTAGGTATTTTCAAAAATATAGTGCGAGTCTTCAGCATTTTGTGTATAAGTAGGCATTGTACCTACTTCGCTTAGAACAGATTTTGGAAATTCATAATCAAAACAACATTTATTCTAAAGTTTGAGACCGTATCTGTAATTAAAATTGAATTTAAAAAGCTGTCGATTGATACTATCACCATAAAAAACTCGAAAATCGGCCGTGAGTTAGAACGTTTAATTTAAGTCCAAAAACGCATTCATAAAAGGTGATGACGTTCATAAAAAATCATACATAAAAACCATTACCCTGTATGAATGAGCTTCTGTGTTTTATGAATACGCTTTTAAATGTATCTTCGGTAAAAAACCAAATTAGAATTCGCGAGAAGTCAATATATTCTCGTTTAATTCCTAATTTTATGTTATGTTATATGTTATGCGAGATTTGACAATCCTGCTTTTAAAATTACTTTGACAGTTCTCCAAAAATTTATTTGTTGGATTTCAATAATTATAAAGAATTTTGTACAAGAATTAATAAAATATCGTGCAAAAAAATAATAAGTTTTATAAAAACCTTGTGTGAAGTGCATTTTGAAGCCGTAATTGAAAGAAATTTAATATATGAAATGGGTAAGTTGTACATACGTATTTTTTTGTGCAGTTCTTTATTTAATTATTACGCATAGGGTTAAGTAACAGAGCAACTCTAAAATTAAAACATAAGGGATGCCTTCACGACCATCCCGATCATCCAGAATTTAAATTAAGACTTCGATCGTATATTCTGGGGTACAACGAAGGGCTCTTAGGCACTAATGCAAATGTAGAGGTAGATAATACTCCTGGGGCCAAATTACCGCATTCGATATCGAGTAAAATTTATCGTAATTTTCTTATTTGAGATTATGGCATTCGATATCGAGCAAGAAATTTAGTACATTTTCCGATATCGAAATCATTTTTCGATACGATAGCTCATTCGATCACGAATTTAGAAGATGTGCATGATTCTTTAACAGGCAAATTTAAATTAGAAAAATACTTAAGAACATTACTACAAGCATAGAACACGAAGAATTGCAAAAAGAAAATAACGAAAAAGAGCTGGAGAACCTGAATTGTGATGGTCTAGAGAATTTGGCGGGTTATATATATCATAAACTAAAAAATAAAAACTCTTGTATTGCCATTAAACCTCTAGAAGACTCATCTTACACATGAGTTAATCACTTAAGTGAAGGTGGTTTAAGTAAGCCATCAAGCTCACTAATGAATACCTTAAAAGCTTGTGATGAGATTTTTATGAAGCTAAATGGAGACTTGCTACAAGTAAATAATTGCAAAAACATTTAGCGGAAGCAAAGGACATAAAAGAAAGCGATGAAGTGTAAAAACTATTTTTTAGATATAGGATGTACTTTAGAATAAGATCACTCAATGCGGAAATTAATCGAAATATAAATAGCAAACTAAAGTCAGAAAAAAATAAACTTAAAAAAATATTTTTTTTTATAAAAAATTAAATTTTAGATATTTTTTCAATACTTGATAATTTTTATAATGTTATAAATAAATAAAAACAATTTTCTCATAAAATTGTGTAAGGGAAAAACAAACTTTTAAATATCAAATAATTTCGTGACGTCATTTGACCAATATGCGCAAAAGAATCAATTTTTGAATTCGGGATATAATTATCTTCTTTAACTGGAAAAATACAGTTATGTCTATTTTTGTCTCTCCTGAAAATTTAGAGTTGTGACCCTTTTGTATATAGGGTGCGATATGGTTTCAACTAGACGGTGCCACATGTCACACAGCTCGCAAAACAATGACAAACAAAACAATGGACAATTGGCCACCTAAATCCTGCGATTTACGAATTTAGACTATTTTTTTTTTTTGGGTCTATGTTAGCACTCATATCTATAGGAACAAACCCGCAACGGTTGACGCACTCGAAGCTAATATTAAAGAATTTATTCGTGAGATACCCGCTAATATGTTGAAAAGACTATGCTAAAATTGGACCCAGTTTATGAACCATTTGAGACGTAGACCCGACCAACATTTACATGAAATCATCTTTAAACATTGAATTATGTATATAGATTATATAGACTCAAATAAAGATTTCATACATTTCTCTAAATTTTATGTGTTTAATTTTCCCGGTCGCCATAATTCAAGTTATAGCAACTTTGAAAGTCCTAAAAGAATAAGAAATTACCTATTTCGACAATATTAGATTAAAATTATATCAATGAGTCTAGCACGTTGAACAAAAAAGCGTTGACTAAAAAATGTTGGGATATTTAAAAGACGCCACACTAATTGCCTAAAGAAACCGAAGCTCTCATTTGTGTTCATTTCTTTAAGAACATAAAATTGCAAATTATTTTACGTTTTTGTCACACATCTTAGGCTATTTAGAGACGATCGCCAGACATTACAATGTTGTCCGAAAAATGTTCAGAAAATGTCTAACAACTGTGTGAATTTAAAAGTTTTGTCTTCCAACGTTGTAAGAAAAAGCATTTTCAGTACATTGCAGGACAAAAATATTCTCAGACATCTAACAATCGTGTAAACACAAATTTTTGTCATTGTCATTGTTTTAAGACAATTGTCAAACACTTTTCAATGTCATATGTGTAAAGTTAATAATACATAAATAAACAAATAAGTGTGCATTAATAACATTTTGGAAAAACAATTCCGGTTGACAGATAAATTCATTGTGTGACAATTGTCTGCCAATGAAATTGTTAGTTTTCTTACAGTCGTCTGAACTGACAATTTACCTTTTGCTAAGAATTTTTCAATGTCAGTACATTGCTAGATCTGACAACGTTGAAATATCTGACGACCGTCTATACATAGCTTAATTCTAACCGTTTTTAGAACCAAACAAATCTTTGGTTTTGCCTCACAATGAATCTGAATAATGTTACTTTATCAAATGAATAACTTGTGGATTAATATTCTTTAAGTGAAAATTTTCCAGTTTTTGACAATTTTGATTGTGATAAAGAAATATGAATATTGCCAATGGAGTGATTCAGTTTTAGTGGATTTTTGAAAAGCATAATAATATCGGGTGATTTTATTTATAAAATAAATGAATTGACACCTGTTATCAATTTCCTAATTATGCCTTTTGATAGACCTTTGCTAATTGTTGCTATTAGAAATAATTGTATGATTGAGTTTTTTTATTTTAAATTGAACTCACTGATTTTTGAACTCTATTAATGGAATAGTTTCTGTTTATTTTAATTTTTGTTTGTTTTTATAATTTCTTAATACAATTTTGTGGTTAAGCCCTATAAATATCTCCTTTTTGTGGCTGTGATTACAAATAAACTTGCATAATAATAAGCGCGACATTTTAAAGTGTTTTTTTATATTAATATTCTTTAAAAACTATTTGATTTTAGGTAATGACTTATTTAACTCCCTATTTGTAAGCGTTTATGGTAAGTACTTGCCTCCAATGACATCACTGTGTTAAAATATTAAGCGAAGTGAATGTATGTAAGTTTTTGCGGCGTATATTAGGTAGGTACCCCGATTTTATGTTAAACCGGCAAATTTGACTAGTACTGTCAGTCTATTTAATTTTAACATTACGTAGCAAATTTATAATTATGAAGTAAATGTAAACCAAAAAGAAACTTAATTACAATTGTAAATCATTAGCAAAGATATTAAATAACAGTAGTATGCTTCAAGCTAATATAGTCGTTATCATTGAACTTAATCTTTTAATAAAAATTCAGAGTATGTATAGATTTTTTAATATAATACATATAGAGAAAGATGGTAGATAAATAATATAACAAAAGTAGTGTGATGAAGAAGATAATGATGTATTAGAGAAACAAAAACATACATATATATTTTCTGCAATGGGTTATTTATATACATAGTATAATATGCACTTAGAGAAATAAATGATATAAATACGTTTATATAAAAACGATAACGGTATTTTCGATTATTCCAGTATGGGCAATTGTAGTTAATTCGGTAACGGTATTTTAAAGCTAAAGTTAGATGAGCTGAAAGCATATTCAAGGCTTAATGTTGGCTTAATAATAACATTAGCCAACTAAATAAAAATGTATATAAACGTATTAAATCAGATTCTGTTAGAAGCAATTGTTGTCCTATTCAAAACTGGCAATGTTAGCAAGTTACTTAAACAAAATGCAATTATTAAACTAATTGCAAGAAATATAGACAAAATATCTCAAAATTACTCAAATAAAGTTCAGGTTCATGTTGCAAAAATCCTGTTTATAATTATTTTTGAAGTGTATACTCAAAAACACATACAGTGAAATAACGATTAAAGGTTAAATTAAAATATAGAAATTATTATAGGTACATACATATATGTATATGGGTTTGATATAAACTTAAAGGAATTACTTAAAAACAATTCTAAGGTCGTTAAATCGCAAGAGCGGTTTTTAAGTAAGTGTATTTTGTAACATTAGATAATAGTGGAAGGCCAATGTAAGCGGCATTACCAGTAAATAAAAGTTTTGTTTCTTTACAAAATTATTCATACAAAAAATTTGAAGCCGCGCGGCGAAGTAGAATTTTATTCAACTTTACCGCTTAAAACCATGTTGCCATTTACATGTACATATGTATATAATACGTGACATATAAGTTTAGTTGAAAATAAAAAAATAAAATGAAAATCTCATTGTCCATTTTTTTCAATACTTTTACTTTTTAATACTAAAAAAAACGTTTATTTAAGAATTTATTTATGTAAAAACCAAATAAATTTATTTTTTTGACATTTGCCCCTTTAAATATGCAGTGCATATTTGCATACCTACAAAAAGAACAGCTGATAGGCGCCCACGGCCGCATGCCACTTACATTGGCCTTCCACTATAAAGCTACGTACATATTTCGGTAACGGTAATCGAGCGGAATATTATTTTTAATTCAAAGTAGATAATAAATATACTATTAAATAAAATATAATTTCGATGTATGAAATGAAATAAATAATTGATTTCAAATAATCATGATTTTACTGTAGCTATGAATAAAAATATACAAAACATGCTCAATAAGAAAACCACAAACATACACGAGAGATGTTTGAAAATCCGGTCCATATTTATAATAAACTACAAAAAAAAAATTGTTTCTTTTTCTATAAAAAAAATAAAAAAGCAAAAGCATGTGCTTCCTTTTATATTTGAAATAAAAGTTTATACCTATAAAGACAGGTTTGTTAAATTGTTTCTCTTTTTACAGTTTTCATTTTCATCCTCCTTCTGGTTTTTGCAAAAGCAAAAAAATTATGCAACTAATTTTAAAATGGGCTACTTTTATATAATGCATGTAAGTTACTTGCTGTATACGAGTATAAATATAGGTCTTTGTATATAAAACAACAAGAAAAAATTAAATAAATTAACTTAATGTTAAAATAAAAATGATTGAAAATTAGTTCATAATAATTATTATTATACAACACAACAAAAAATGGTTGATGACCCATAGACAGAGTAACCAGAATGGTTGAACTAATTACTTGTACATTCACAATCATTAGTCAATTATACGTCTGACATCAGCTAATTATTGAGCAAACTTGATAGAGAAAATACAATGAAAGCAAAAAACAAACATATCAACATGCATGCATGCACACATTCATACATACATATTTCATAAATTAATGTTTCGCTTCTCCTTTTTATGCTGATGTAATTTTTTTATAATGACTAAAATCAGTTTTAGGAATTGTGTTTCCTTTATGAAATTAGTTGGCAAATTCTTAAATCAACTTAAAAATAAAAAAAAAAACTTTGGCGTTTGAGTGGCACGTAACCTATTAAACATTTTATAAATTTGTTTACCTAAGGAAAACTTGATGTATAGAAGTTTTTACTTGGTATAGGTACTAGAAAACTGAAGTTTTAAAAGATAAAAATATCAGCTGAACTCTTTGCAAAAATGTTTACTCTGAAAGATGAAATTCGGCAGTGCATTGCTGAGAAAAGCTAAGCGTTTCTTCAAAATATGATTAAAAATTTTGTAAAAAGACCGACTTTTGCCAACTAGGTAAAACTAGAAATTTGGCTGTTATAAAATTTGTTTTCGTAAATTTTATTCAAAAATTAATTTTAATTTAATTCGTAAACAAAATCTATTTTTTCTTCGTTTAATTTTAATTTTGTTATTATTAAATTTGAGAATCGAAAAGAAAAATTCGAATTATGTACATATGTATATTAGTTCACGAAAGAAATACATTTACATACATATGTATGTACATATGTTTGTATGTATTTGAGTTATTTGTAGAATAATTTGTGTATAACGGTTTTCTATATGGAAAACTTGGTGTATAACAGTTTTTATATGGAAAACTTGCTGTATAACAGTTTTTTTCTGTAGAAAATTCTACGTATAAAAGTTTTTTCTATATAAATCAATACATTATTTACCAGCTGTGTTATTACCCTGAAGGAAACCTGGGGACAAGTGTCTCCAAGTCAACACTTTTGTCTACTATTTTGGTAACGGTTTGATGATATTGTCAACAGCATTGTCACAATGGCTATTATTATACAAATGTCTCTGCCGTATGGCTTAATCTCCACTGCGTACTTAAACGCAGGACGGACTCGGCCCGTCAACCGCATTGTAAGCCCATGTGAGTGACATGGAGCCATGTCTCAACAGAGTTTCATACTTGCATGCCCCACAGGGGTCACACAATTTGCATTTCCTCAATACATGACTACAAGATCAATGTAAAGATCACCTTGCTAGAGTGATTGGGCTATCTAATTCCTGCCGTCCGTAACTTAGTACAATTAGTGGAGCCCAGAGAACAGTAGCATAGCGCAGACGCAGTATCACTAGCACTACGAAAGCCTTGCATCCCTCGTGTTTCATGACAACAGAACTAAGAGTCTTCGCTACTTTCAACGGCTCTGTTGATTCGGCAACAGCACCTAGGACAATTTGGTTGGCACGAAATTTACTCAAACATCACCCTTTCAACCAACTGTCATTCTTCCCGCTTTGGGTGGCAACCACAGCCACTACGTGTACACCGAAGTGACCTTAACCAATTATCAGTTAGGGGACAAGCTCCCGATAGTTAAATTGGGGACAAGTCCCCGGGCTTTTAACTGATCCCGTAGTACTAGATAAAGACTCTAGCGAACTTCGAGCTTGCAAGTTCATGGGACTAGTAACCATATCTACCCCGGCATTGAGATAATGTATAGGTGATTGATCACCTATACCTCGCCCGCCGGGGCATGGTTATTATTATACAATTATTTTTTTTCAGTTGTGAGCCCCGATAAACTAGGCGATAATGTGCCGGACTATCTTTCAGAGGGTTGCGAGTTCGATTCCCGCCAAAGACTCTAGGTGTTTTCGAATTTATTTTTAATTAAATATTTTTTAGTATTTTATTTTTTAATAAAACTCCAAAAATTAGCAAAAAATGCATTTTTATTTTCTATTTCAGAAAAGTACCAAAAGTGTAGACAATATGGTCCCAAAAGAACAACCTACCTTGTCAATAGTACCTATGTCAGTAAGGTAAATTCAATGACACGCACATGTTAACCCTGCCTTTACACATGCAAGTACTTGCATGCGAGTGCTGTGTACGTATTATATACGAAAACTTATTCGAAAAACTCGACTAGCTCTGCAAGTGAAAAAAATGTGAGTGTATTAGTAAAAAATGTGAGTGTATTGAGTTTTTCCAAGTGTTACTTGCATGTGTAAACCCCGGGTAAATGTCTATAGTAATTAGCATTGTCTAAGTCACTAGTACTGGTGACTGTGTCAATAGTAAATCAGTACAGTTTCACTATTGACATTTCCTGCAGGGTAATAACAAACACACTAATACATAAAACCCTAACCATTTGTCATAAAAGCTATTAAGAATAAATTAAATTAAATTTTACTAAAAATAATAACAATAACATACTTTTTAGTGCAACCTACAAATTTTAAATGGCATTGTTAAGCATAAACATTTTTTTATTATTTATGGTATTGAAACTTTTTAAATACAGTGTCGACATTATTATTTCTTCTTTTTCACTTGCTCAAGAGTCTAAAGCCACAACAAAATGCGCGCAAAATTTATTTTAAACAAAGTAGGTATAGTTTGAAAGTTTTTGCAATCATCTGTTATTTTGGTGAATTACATTAGTGTTGGTATACAAAAAAAACACAATTTCATTTGAAACAATTTGAGTCTTTCTCTCTCTCTCTCTATTTCATTAATTTCGGTTCCAGACGAATTACTTTTTTTGCTGTATTAATTTTTGCACATCGAAATTTAAGATGAAGAAGAAGCGGTAAAAAAAGACGACAAAATGGTTAAAAACCTAAAACGCCCCAATCATGTTTATGTGAACAATTTTAAAACAAAATACATAATAACAATAAAAATAAATAATAATAAAACAGAAAAATAAATAAACGTTACAAAAAAGTGAAATCTTTTCTTATGAAAAGATTTTTATTATTACCATTGAAAGTGGAAAAGGTAAACATCAACAACAACAATTAAATTATTTTGCTGACATAATCTTGCCAATAAGTCAAGTGCAGAGATATTCAGTCAAGTCAGTAAGTTATGAAAAAATTTATCATCATCATTATCATCTTAAACTAAACACCATCTTTTACTTTCCTTTGCTTACTTTTTATTTTATAGACACGTCTGTATGTAATTACCTCTAAACATTTATTTTTCAGAGAATTAACAACACTCCTTTTTAAAAGTGTTACTGTACTTTTGTAAACAACAATACAAACGAAATTACGTGTGTAGATGCAGACAGACAGAAAGACAGTAGTTACCACTTGAGTGTCAATTTGGCGGGTTTTTATGAAAGGCATTTAAATGTTTTGAATTTTGGCATGTAACTATGATTATGAATTAAAGTATCTGTCAAATTATGAAATATCAAGAAATTTGCATTAGGACAAACCTTTTAACCATGGGAGTTCAACTTCCGAACTCTTTTAATTGTGAAAATTGGAGTCTTGCATTTACTCAAGAACTATCACCCCAATCATGAATAAAAATTCCGCGGGAGTTTTTTCCCTTTCCCCATTTTTTCTATTCAAATGCTAGGAAAGACGAGGTATTGACAAATTCGGATCTTCTTCAACACTGTGGCTCACGACCGTCATAACATCACTTGAACAACCTCTATATGCGATTATTTAGTCCGCAAATATCACGAATTTTATGAATTGTAGCTTTTACCATTTTCATAACGAATTTTAATATGTTAATGCTATTTTCGAGGGAAATTTAATTTATTGTAACAATTGCAAAACTTCTACTACGGATATGTAAAAATGTTTAAGATATTCCATTATTGCCCTGTTGGATAACATACAGCTCAGTCATGAATAAAAAATCCCAGGGAGTTTTTTCCCTTTTAATTTTTTTAACATTGAATTTGAATAGGAAAAATGGGAAAAGGGAAAAAACTCCCGCGGAATTTTTATTCATGATTGGGCTGATATTGATTTTGCCCAGAACTTTCTATTTGAGATATAGGCAAAAAATATTGTAACTAAAAATTAAATCTGTGTTTATAATAAACGCTCATTTAGCCTCACTACATTGCAATACAAAGTCCATAAATGTTGTTCAATGCAGGTTTGTTTCTTTAATATTTTTTTCGTAATACTGTTTTATTTCTATTAATACTTTCTTTTCATTTCACTTTTTATTACGTTTTTTACTATATTTTCTACGATTTGCACTTTTTGTCTGTTTCCTCTTCTACTCTTACATATTTCGAGTTCATACATATTTAGAGCCATAAATCTAAGTAAAGAGCATTAGACACTAGTAAGCTCTAATAAATATAAATATGTGTCTGTCATTAAGAGTGTCTTGTTGTCAGCCTGACCGCAAATACAATAAAATTAAGTATGTCATATCAATATTGACTTTGAAAAAATTCCAAAAGTAAGCGTGAGAGTGCGTAAGTAAACGATAAATAGCTACTCATACTTAAATTTGGATTTTTTTTATTGCTTAAATCGTTGTTGTTTTTGAATAGGTACTATTGCTGAATCTTTATTTTATTATTTATTGGGTTTGTGAGATTTTATTATTTGTATTTGTTTATTAACACTGGTCAGTAATTTTCAATTTCTTTCATTCATTCTTACGGTGTGATTTATTGTTGTTTCTTCTTTCTTTTTCGTAATGCGTGAGTGGTACACTTGTTTATTGTTGTTCAACATGTTTATAAACATGTTCATTCATTTATTACGTACGTATGCCAGAGTAACCATTTACATGCAACACTATATGAAATATTATGAAAGAAATTTAGATTGGCCTCATAGATGCTGAGATCTGCAACATGACATGATGGTTAGAATTGTGTGACAATACATACTGTCAATCATTCGTATTACAGAATTTCTGACTTAAATCAGTGTGTCAAATATACGTTTTGAACGATAAGCATTTTCAATGACAATGGTGTTTGATTGCAAAAGCGTTCAGTGCATTTTTTGTCATTGCACCAAACACTGATTGTTTTACATTAAATATCATATTTTTGTTGCCCTGATTATTGAGTCAATCCCACAAATTCGTGTGCATCATTAAATTTGTATCTGATGTAATGCACCATATGTTAGCCAATGGTTAAATTAAACTGTATATTTTCCACGAAGTTTTTGTAATAAATTTATTTTTAAGAAAAAGAGGGAAATTTCGAAGGTAAACTGTTTTTTTCGGATTACATTTACAAGATAACAAAGTAATGACTGGTATTTATAAAATAATTTTTAAAACGCAAATCTACACATTGCACAAGTTTATATTTTGCATTGCTATTACTGGCTTCATAGCATTCACAACTAGGGGCAGACTGTTGAAGATGCTGGACATATGTATGTATATATACATATGTATATACAAAATGCATTTCTATTACGTCTATTGTAAGACAACAAGCACTGACCTGACTAAAGCCTGACTGTATTGGTCACGGCACTATCCTACAAAAAGTATGTAAGCCAATCTGGGTCAGTGGAAGAATTATATGTTAAATACAACTAACTTTGATACGATCTTTAGGATACCGATAAGAGATAATTGGGCCGCAAACTCTCCTCACCACATACACAGACAATCCAATAACGGTAAATGGCAGTGGCTCGGGTACAATGGCTAATCCATACAGTATCGTAGTCTACAGTACTCGGTCTCATATGTTAAGTCTTCAAAGACCGCATGTTGGTATGTTGGTACTCATTTCATAAGGTTTTATATCTTCCACCATTGCCTTGTATGTACTTCAAATTCGTTGATGTTAATTTTGGTACGACGAATCATAGAGAATTTGTTCGAAACGGCAGGCATCGATCTCGGAAGAAGTAACGTTGGGATTTGACAGTGTTTTCATTCATGCGATAACATGACAATTTCTCTATTTCTTTCCTTCCTTTCATTTTATATATACTATTGCTATTTTTATTTATACTTTAGACTCTATTTCTTTTATGAGAAGACGATTCTTCGGGAGCTTATGCGAAACTGCATTCATCGATTTTGGAAGAACTAATGACTGGTTTTGATTGTCTCCATGCATTCTATTTCTATCTTTCTTTGCTCTCCTTTTATTTATACTATTACGTTCCTTAAGACCACATTTTTTTGTATCTATCATCATGAAACTTGAGATGGAAGAACATCTCAATCCATCCTCTCCTTCCGATATCCCTGTACTCCCATTCTAATTCAAAGAACTTAAAGGAATCAGAAAATGGATCCGAGTAAACATTAAGCATTTTATTTTTAAATTGACATTGTGTCCATTTTTTAGTTCTTAAAGTTTTTTGCGATGGATTGAGAACTTTGTAAAATACTATTGCCCTTATTCATAAAACTTACAACAGGTTTAAAAGAGGTTTATAAAGCAAATTTCCATACAAAATTTGCTTTATAAACCTGTTGTATCAAAGGACATTTGATATTTTTCTTCCATTTGTCGATTATAAGATAACATCTTCATTTATTAAGCACGTACTTTTCAATACAATATGTACAAATATGTAACTCGATTTTCTTTAAAGCAAATAGACAAATGATATTTGCCATAAATTTGCATATTTTTTTTGTTCTCAGTATGTAAGTACCAATTTACACGAAGTAATTTTTATTTAAAAGATTGATACAATTTTTTCCTTGAAATTTCTTCTGTGTTTACACTACAATATAATTGCTTAAATCACTCGTAATTTTTTTTGAGAGTATACGCACAGGCATGTGTCGTCACTCTCTTATTCGTATTACATATGTATGTGTATACAAATGTGTGTATTTTCTGGTATTTTTATTTGAGAGTATGCACACATTTTTATACACATATGTAATACAAATAACAGAGTAACAAGAATTGCTAGTACAATCAATTGTATACTCTTCTTACCGTTCCCTCACCCCGATGTCTAAAAGGTAATCAGCTAAGCTTTAAGAATTGTTTCGTATACATTGGGACTAAATAAATAAAAGTGTTAATGAATTCATTTTTATTTTCAATAATTTCTAAACATAATTTGTTTGCTAATAAATGGCATAACTCTTATCGAGCTAAATTAATAGATATGAATGTTTTTCAAAAAGCCTTTCTTTTTAAGTTTTTTTTTTGTAATGTAATACAAAATTACATAATATGTAAATTATACTATGTTAGGTATGTATACGAAAATAAATCAAACAAAATCATATGATTAAGTATGTATTATATTAAAATTTGTTATAAAAATGAAAAGCAAAAGTAAATACATACAATATTAAAAGTAAAATAAAAATATGTAAATAAATTTGCAAAATAAAAACGAAATTTTGTTACAAAATGGTGTTTGAGTTCAAGGTTCGTTTATTATTTTTAAAAGCCAAAATTGACAGTTATAATATTAACACAATTCAAAATCCAAATGAACAAAAAAAAAAGAAGAGAAACAAACGTTACAAAAATTAATAAGACACAAACTAATTGTGTTTTGGCACACGTTTCTTCAAACGTTTGTTATGTTTTTTTTTTGTTTGTAGTTATTTCAGCTCAACAATATTGATGACATACAAATTATAATGGCTGCCATAACTGGCTAGCGTTGATTAGATGAGTTTTGTTTTTCAGTTTGAAATTCATATCAAGGCAATCTTTTGTTGGTTTGTATACAAAATTGGTTAAAAACATATCAACAACCTACATTACAGTTTTTAAACACAATTTATGGATTTATGAAAATAGCAATATGGTAGAAATAACAAAGAATTAAATGCAATAATATGTTGTATTATTTAATATTTATTTAAAACAATGGATTGAAATAACAGATTATAACAAGCTGGAACAGCGACCACCAATGGCCAAATATTCGTTTATGTAACTGTTAACAACACGAGCGTCGACGAAGTTTATACAAATTATCAAAAAAGAACCAAAACTCACATTCAATATCTGGTCAAATTACAACAGAGAAGGAAGTCAATAACATATTAATATAATACATTCTCCAGTTCTCTTTTAGCCAATCACTATTCTAGAACAGAATCTACTAAGTATTTAATAAACGCATTAGCAACATGGTAGCTGTGATCCCAGGACACAGGACTACAAACTTCTGAACTAGAAAGAAAATATCATAGTTCTTCTCCTCTGAAAATAGTTTGGACTACAAAATCGTAGACGCTTGTTAATGGGAAGAAGTGATCGATTGGCCTGTGGACTGCACAACACACTACAATGAAATACTCGTATACCGTTTGTGTGTGTTATAAACATCCTGCTGAAACTTTGCTGTCACTCTAGGAAACGTTCTCTAAACTCTGAAAATACTACTTCCAATATCCTCCTTTCAAATAATATATTTCTCGACTTCCAAAATTATCATTCTTTACTTTAGCCCATAGTAGCATTGACAGCCAACCACTGCTATCGAAGATTTTATTATTATATTTACGATGATCCATTATTATTTATTATTATATATGTATATGATAACACGGTGCGACAGTTCAGAAAGCGTGGAACTGGATATTATTTTTCTTGTAGTGCTTGTCGAGTAAAACAAGATTCCAATAGTGAAATATGCCGGACACTTCCAAAATCTGGATTTACGGTTAAAAAACCGGTTTTACCTTTGCGCACTTATAAGCCTGTAATTTTGTTGATAATGATCCGATTTTCAATTATCAACGCCATCTGTTGATAATTTTGTTCGTAACAATATTAATATGTACACTTAGTTTTTTTGATGAAATTTTCAGAGATTGTCTCGGATTTTTGCTCATATCTCCGTTATTTATGGATGGATTTTGCTGATTTTAAATAGCAAACTTCTCGAAAGCATGTCTGACAGAATTATTAAAGATTTGGATCCCGAAGATATATGGGGACTTCAGAAAATTGATTTCAACATCCAGACAGACAGACGGACATGGCTTAATAGACTACGCTATCTATAAGGATCCAGAATATATATACTTTATAGGGTCGGAAAATTATATTGTGAAAATTACAAACGGAATAACAAACTTATATATACGCTTCTCATGAAGGTGAAGGGTATAAAAACGGTGGCTTCTAAGATACGATCACGAAGAAAAAACGTGTACCAGAACATTTTATAACTCTATTCATTAAAATGGCTGATAATTTTTCAAAGAATGGATAAAGCCTTCATGACGAAAACATTGATAGATACGGCTTAATATTTTCTGCGAAGATGTACAGATATGAAACTTAAACAAATTAACTTGTTTCATAGTAAGATCTATATGGCTAAAGATACGGTCACACTTGGTAAATATTTATTAAAAAAAGCGTAACCACTTGTTTTAACACAAATTTATTTGACGTTGTTTACTCGTATAAGAGTTTTGCACCATCAAACATCATCAAATAAAATAGCACTAATATTTGTTATGGCTTGTTCTCAACGAATTCAAATATATTTTATTTAGTGGTTACATCTTTTTCGGAAAATATTTGCCAAGTGTGATCGTACCTTAAGGTACATGTACATGATAGCTGTTGTCATTCCAAGGTAACTCAAAAGTATGCCTTATAATTCCCTATATTAAATACGATTAACAAACGCGTACAATATAAGGTATGAATTCAATAACGCCTTCAGCATAAACAAATAATATTAACAAATTTATGTACTTATTATCTCTCGTTAAATTTTTATAGTTTTCTTTACTGAAAATTTATTTATTAATTTAAAACATTTAAATATACATATGCATATTTTTTAATCTAGCCAATATATTACCACACGTGCTGATGACAAAAAAAAAGAAACAAGTTTGGAAAGAAGACTATATAATAAATACAAAATTTTGTGTATGGACCTTGAACTGTGACTTGCAAAAGTGGCACTTTCTTTTATCTCTATCTTATTTTATTTCTACCTATCAATGGTTTAAGCTTATAGTATTTTATTATTTTTGTTTCTTTTCTGTTTTTTTTTCTCGTCTTCCTCACCATCAGCATCGTTATGAGATGTGAGACACACAAAATTTTGCTTAAGCTCCCTTTAGACGGTATGTATTTTACAGTGTGGTTGTAAAATTTTCCACTGTAAAGCTGTGTTCACATTATGTGTATTTGTCATGTGGACGACTGTACTTTTTCGCATGTCAAACACCTTCAAACAATATCATGTGTTATTTCTCTATGTGCAATACATATGACATTTTTGTATTTAGAACGAGTTCTATTTTCAAGTGACAAACCATCTGATATTAGCTGTTTTTTGTAACCAAAATTTTGTGGCGACAAAAATTTATTGAAATTTTAATAAATATATTTTATACCTAAGAGTAAAACAAAAATACAAAAAAAACTACACAAATTTATTATTGAAAATGGAGGGAAAAATTGAAAAGGAGTTAACAAAAGTAAGTACATATATATGTGACATAACCAACATATGAACATGCTGCAAGTTAAAACTATGTATTTCATTTTTTCAAACTATATTTGCAAGTACACAAAACTCCCGCGAAAATAATCATAACAAAGACACCTGTTGTGTTCTATGATAGATTATGTCAGATGAAACTAAACACTGATGTGTGAAAGCAACAATTATAAACTGCCTGTAAATTGCTAATTTTGACAGACATGCACAATTACATATGTATGTATCGTACAACTTACAAGTACACTGCAAAATACATACCGTCTAAAACCAGCATTAGAAAAATACACACTCAAAGTCAATTCTTTTTGTACAAAAACCATGAGAAATATTGTGTAGAGAGAAAACAAAACTATTGCACTTGATTTTGTTGTTAAAAACAAAAGAACACAAATAAATTGATTAGAATTTTTTGGCTTAAACGAGGTTCGTAAAATTTTATTATCAAAGTACATATTCATAAACTTTTATTCAATTGTAAAGCAAAGTACTTAAAAGTTAGAGAAAGTTTAAAAATTTAAAAATATTGCATCACTTGGATTTAAATATTAAAAGCAGGGCTGCTAATGTATTAAAACATTTGAAACTGCTAAAATAAACCTTATTTCATTGCAAAGATTTTAACTATTATTAAACAAACATTACACCAAAAATTTATAAATACTAGAGATATTAATTTAATATTGATTTTTTTTTTACTAATCGCTTGCAAAATCCAGTCTGTAAATATTAATTCCATGTTATTTTTGTAATAATGATATCATCGCCATAAATATAAAAAAACTTCATTTGTTTGTTTATATTTTATCATTCATAAACTTTCCGATAACTGTGTTTTTAGCATTTAATAACAGTTCTTAGTTAGTTTTTCTTTTTTTCTCTGCCATTTTTTAATATATTTATTTTAACCAGACATATTTATTTGTTTATTTAACATAAACTAATAATAAAAATTAACTACGTTTTGACGTTATTAAATCTGCATAATATTTGCATTTATTTTGTAGTTAATAAAATATCGTAACATTTAGACTTAACAATTCTTACGAATACTCGTACCAATCTGTACCTGAAATTATTAATAATTTTTTAAATAAATATTTCTCGACATTCAACTAACACAAACATGTTTAAACAAAACAAAAAAATAATGTCATTAACATTTAGTACATATCTATGTAAATACTTTCCTTAACTAACTTATTTGCAATTTATCATAAATTGCTAGAATTATCTTTGCGTTTTTGTTATTTAAACTAGAAACTTATTATTACACATAACTATTTGACATAAACTAGTAGCTTATTACTTAAAACTATTTTAAATTAAAAATACAATAATGATGTGAATTTTAACAGCACAATAGAATTGTACAGTTATTAAATAGAGTTAGAAGACTCATTAGCCAATTTGATTAATTATACTAGATCAAACAAATAGTCTTAGACCGTATCGAAGACTAGAAAAAAAGACCAAAAGACTAGGCCAACGACTAGATTAAAGATCAGGCCAAATACTACACCAAAGACTAGGTCCAAGACTAAAACCAAAGATTGAAACAAATACCAGGAAAAATACTAGATTAAACCCAAGACTTGGATAGCTCCAAGAATACACTAAATAATAAACCCCAGACTAGATCCAAGACTATAACAAAGACCAGACCAAGAACCTGACACAGGACCAGACTAAAAACTACATCGACAACTAGACCAAAGACCATGACTACACCAAATACCAGACCAAGGATTAGACTAGATCCAAGACGAGATCAAAAACAAAAACTACCAAGTCAAACACAAGACCAAAAACTTGACCAAATATTATAACAAATACCAGGCAAAAGACAACATTAAATATTAAATCCAAGACTTGGCCAAACAATAAATACAAGACTTCACCAAATAATAGATCCAAGACTGCACTAAATAATAAACCTTACAATAGCCCAATGACTACATTAAAGATTTGATCCGAAACAAGAATAAAGACAAGAGCAGAACAAAGACTAGGTCCAAAACTAAACCAAAGATTGAAAAAAAATATATACAAAGCAAAATACAAGATCAAACACTTTCCAAGAATCAATGCAATACTACGCCAAATAATAGATCCAATACTACACTAAATAATAAACTTCTGACTAGATCACAGACAAAGACCAATGACTACTTTAAAGACTAGAACAAAGACAAGACCAAAGACCAGACAAAAGACTAGATAGACGACTAGACTAAAGACATTGACTACACCAAAGATCAGAGACCAAAGGCCAGATCCAAGAATAGACCAAACACAACGACTTGGCCAAAAACTAGAATCAAAGTCTAGATTAAAGACTATATCAAATAAAGGGTGTTTTTTTTTAGCAACTTTCTTTTTGGCAGATCAGGTACTTTTGTGTAACATGTTAAACATGTCTTACAAACGAACAACAAATTATTGAATGTTATTATTAAAATTCGGAAAATTGTTGTTGGCGACGAAACTCATTTCTGGTTGAATGGATACGTAAACCAGCTAAATTTTTGTATTTGTTGTGAAGAACAGCCAGAAGCATGGCAAGAACTGCCAATGCATCCTGAAAAATACACTGTTGGTGTGGATTATGCGCCGGTAGCATCATGGGACCGTACTTTTTTAAAGAAGACGAACAACTGGAAGAGCTTGACTTGGCTGACACCTTTACATTATTTTTTGTGGGGCTATGGTAAAACTCATATCTATAGAAACAAGCCCACAACGGATGACACACTGAAAGCTAATATTGAAGAATTTATTTGTGAGATACCGGACGATATGTTGGAGAGTATGCCAAAATTGGAACCAACATATGAACCATTTGAGGCGTAGTAATGGTCAACATTTACATGAATTTATATTTAAACATTGAATTATATAGATCGTTCTATCATCTCAAATAAAGATTTAAAAAATTTTTATTTTTTTTTTAATTCAAATGCGAGAGCTCTTAAAAAATAACTCTTTACAAAGACTAAACTTAAGACCATATAGACCATAGTATAGATCATAGGTCATACCATAGATCATAGACCAGGTCCAAGACCAGACCACAGACTAGGCTAAAGACCACACCAAAGGCTAGACCAACAGAAGCATATTGGAAGAAGATGAAAGAAAGTAGTAGAAAATTTGACAGTTGTTGCAGTAAATTCAATTACTAACGGAAATGCGCAATGAAAATGGAGGATATTAAAAAGCTACATTTCATAAAATTCGAAACATTTTCGGTCAAGATAACTGTCGACTGGCTATAGCTACATAATGTGCCAACACTAACGCAAGTTCGACCGGGTCGTTTAAGTGAAAGTATTGAAGAGGATCCAAATTTGTCAATTCCTAAACATTCACAACGCAATGACCACATGGCGAATTTTGTGTAAGGATTTGGCGAATTTTTTAAGTATTTGAATTTAAGCTGTCCATTGTAGATTTGCAGACCGCATGCGTTTTCGGGAAAAATCATTTTTTCAAACGAAGTCCATTTTCATTTCTTTGGTTACGACAATAAGTAAAATTGCCGTATTTGTCTTTGGATGTTAAACGTATCACTTTATGTTGCGCTATGTGGTCTCCAGGGTAATCTAACCGTGGATTTTGGGATATTAATAATGATACGGATCTCACTGATATGAGGCATCAACAGGACGGTATCACAAGTTTTGAAAATCAAATCAAATCTTGTAAAAAATATTAAATCAAATTAATTTGTTACAAACAAATGTCATATTGAATTACTATTTATAATAAATTAGCATTAAAGTGATTGAATGCAAATAAACCAATTATAACTAATTTATATAAATTTTTTTACTAAATCAAATTATTTATGCATTTAATTTGTTGAAACTGCCCCCTTTATACAAAGTTACTCAAACAAACAGACAAACAAGAGACAAAATAGAATGCGTGACAGTGGCGCAATGCAACAAATAAATATGCAATTATTATTATTTTTGTTACAATAGTTTTTCTCATACTTATTTGTAAAAATTTGTGCCAATTTTGCCACTACTTTTTTTATAAAAATTATACCTTTTAAAGTGATTATTAACATTTTATAGTTTTTAATGTTATTCTATTAAGTTGCTGTAAGTAATAATAAAATTTGCCATAAACAATAATGTCATGTTTTATTAGTTTAATAGAAATTGTAAATGATTTTATTTATTCATAGGCGAAGGGAACAAGTATAATAAACAATAATCAATTTTATAGAGTATTTAACAAGTTTAAACTTTTGTTTTAAATTGATTTGTCTGCGGAAACAATCAGCAAATTATAAGAGGGAAATCTTGAAATTAATGATTGAAAAGTGAGTTTAATAATACATTTTCATAATTGTGGAAAAAAGGAACATTTTTTTAATTGTTTGTCATTATATTAAAATATAATTTTTAAATATTTAACTTACCGTGGACGATTTTGCATAAAATGTTGACCACCAAATATCACCAACATATAAATGCCGCAATAGTAAAATACCCATGTCCAATTTTCCACCATCCATTTGCGTGTGCGTTGGTGTATAAAATCATTTTCAAAATCGAAAATATATGAATAATTTGGTGTAACACTTATGTCCATATTGATCATGATGCTAAATTGTTTTGTTATACAATTTTGTTTTTACTTAAACTTTTCTTTTAAAAATTAAAAAACAAACTTAAAATTAGTTAAATAAAATTAATTTTTGTGTTTAATTGAATAATTTTGTGTCTAAAATTTGATTTTTAAAGAAAATTCTTTATTTTGCGTTTTTGTTTTGAAGTGTAGAAGCGCACTTAATTCATAGAAACAAAAAGATTTCAATTATTTTATATATTTTTTGGCTTGTTAGTTGAAATACTCTGTAGGGAATAAAAAAGAATAAAAAGAAAGAGATTAGAATTGTCATGGAATTTCTGTAAGAGCTGAGTTTTCTTCAAATAAAAGTGCAGAGTGCCTAAAATTTGTACCCATAGTTGTCCAACTTATTAACAATTAAACAGTTATTATTTGAACAATATTTTCATTCAAACATTTTAATTCAAATTTAATTGTAATATATCGGTTTAGTTGAAACAAATTTGAACTATTATTTACTTTATTACAAAAAAACATTTGATTGTCAATTAAAAATATTTATCACTGAACATTTTAAATGCCTTGTGCAAATATTACACTTTGTGAGTACTTTTATCAATATCTATCTACCTATAGTTTTCAAAGAAATATTACAAAACGAGCTCCTTTATAGAAAATATTAGCTAATACATCCCCACACAGATGAATATTAGAGAGACTTCAATGAAAAAAATAAAAGTAAATTGGCAATACCCATTCATAGCCAAATATATATACAAAATCAAGCTCCGTTTAGTTGGGCAAAATCAACGAGACTTCCATTGAACCACTTCGCTTTAAAAGAAATTATTAACTAATAAGCTATTAGCTTCCCTGTATGTTGTTCCACTGATGCAGAAGTAGTGCCAGTAAAGAACCAGCAATAGGGGACCAAACTTCCTAAACCGGCACCGAAATCAATGGCCAGATATTTCTGAGGTCATTGATAAAAAAAGTCTGTGATGGACTTATATCGAATTAAGATATAGCTAAGCAAAATATGGTTGGTGTGTTTTAGAAAATTCTTTAAGAGAACTAACTAACTTCAGCTTAATTCCATGAAGCTGTCTAGTAACAAGGCCACGTAAAACTGAGGACTTGTGTAGTTGAGTGTTCAGCTTTGCTACTGAAGACTGCTTACAGTAGGATCGGTGTGGATGGAATCTAGGAATTTGTTTCACAGACAAAACACCGGCTTTGCCTTCTAACCCGGAGGGAATCTTGTAAATTCTTGGGATCTGTTTGAGATACCCCGAAGACAAAACATCTATTGAGCCTATAAACCCGGTGGATATCTTGGAGATTCTTTGGAACTGTAACTCACAACATTTAAATACATTACTACAAGATTGTACTAGTTAGAGACATCGGAGTGATCTTCAATGAAAGTGATTGTTGTCTGGAACAAGCACACTTTGGAAACGCTGAAAAAGACATGTCTTTCGTAGCGACAACAAACACAACCTTGTCCAATGACGATGAAATCCTCTCCGAAGAGTGTCAGTAAAAAAGGAACATGAGTGAAAACAATCTTATCCTCTGGTCTTATCAATCTTATCGCTCAGCTGCTTCGACTGTCTTAGAAAAGAAACCAGGATCTATAAACTACGAAGTAGCTTTGAGGATGCCAGCGTCACAGATGTTAAATTGGCGCATGGCGAGATTAACTGGAATACTTCAACACTAAAGCATATTCTGTTGCTGTATTCTTTTGTATGTCTCAGACACTCAACCGAGATTGTGGCAGCAAAAAATTTTAAATGCTATATGCTTTTTTGCTCTTATATTAGATCCAGTATTATGACTAAGAGCTTCTTTTTTCATCATTTAAAAGAAAAGAACCATATATAGTGACAAGCAGACACACATATCAAAGACATGAGAAAGATTTCTAGTTTTTACTTAGAATAGAATTATAAATTAGTTAATGGGTGTTCAGAACTCACTTTCCTTCTCTAAAATATAAGCTAGTTTCTTGATATTAATGAGTGCAGAACACCACAATATGATTGCTAATTGCAGTTAATGGCTTTCTTTTTCTGACCATCAGTACATTGTTTTTTAACGGATAAGATTCAGATGATCCAATAAAACTACTTGTATTTTTTAACGATCATGAAAACTGGGTCTACAGATCCATTGTAAAAGTTAAGATAATCTCTGTCAATCTCTTGCTAATATGAAGGACTGTTCATATTTAGAAGAACTGAATCAGATACATTTATTAATTTATAAGATAATTTGTTAGTTAGATTATGGAAAAAAACGCGTGTCGGGTGTTTAGCCCTTGGGTTCACAATGCGATCAATTTTGGATGGACACAAGTAAGCGAAAGAGCTACAAATGTTACGAGCTATTATAAGCTACTATATATTGACTAACAAGTCTACATATATTAAAATCTTTTGATCACAATTTTAGAACATACTAAGTAAAATTTTGAAAGGAAATCACCCTAATGCCTACAAAATGGACAATATACCGGTATAGGTATATTCACAAATATGTACATCTATTTATAAGTAATTGCGAGAAAATAAAACAAATGTGACTTTACCATCACTATGTAGCTAGTATGACCAATAAACTAGACGAAACAATACATAAGAAAGAAAAAAATAAAACATACATATTAGAACAAAATATGAAAAAATAATTAAAAACTCTCCACACTCTCCACAACAACAGAAGCACAACCTAAAAATAAACAAAACAAGTAAAAAAGTATAGTCGGTCAAATTTAGTGTCATGATTTCTGTGTTAAACTTTATCTCGATATAAATACTTTTAAAATATTTATGGAGGTTAAAGTGAATTACGGAGAACTGATTCTGAGTCGATCGGTATAATTTAATATACCCTACCCATTATACTGGTGTAGGGTATAATAATAATACATACTTACTATCTATGATTTTTGTTAAAAGAAAAACTATAAAAAACAGAGAGCCAAAGAAAGAAATCAAAAGAGAGAGAGAGATAGAATGTGCAAAAATAAATTATAATGTTTTTGTTTATTTGTGAAGTTTGCTATAATTTTGTTTATGGGGTAGGAAATACTTACGACAAATATTAAATAGAAAGACTTATACGAGTATACATATTTATCTAAATATCACACGTATAATAAACACAATATTAAAATGTAGGAAAGCTCATGGTGCGCGTGGGTTTAATTACAAGGTAGCTAAAACTATAATGAAAACAAAAACAAAAATTCTATAGTTGTCTGGTTTTTTTTTTTTTTTTTTTTTTTTTGCAAAAAAGAAAACAATAAATTATATTGTTATTTCGAGTATTTATGTATTAAGATTTTTTTTATTTTTTTATCAAACAAATGGATGAAAATTTTTTTAAAATATATTTTAGCTTGTGATTAAAAATTGTTTAGAGAACAGCTATTACACAAATTACATAGGTATAAGCGTAATTTATACTACATACCTATATGCATTAATTAAGACATTTAATTAAATACTATTGGTTAATTATAATCTTCTTCTGTAATAAAAAAAGCCAAAGAAACGATATACTCCGGATCATTATGGTTAGCGAGCGGAGTTGTTAACGTACGGAACCACATGCGGTAACAAAATATTAGGAATACTCAAATTATCCTCGTCAATTTTGAAAAAATATTTTTAGCCCCAATGTTTTAAATTTTTAAAAAATAATTTTTTTTAATAAGTTAAAATGTAGCAAATGTTAGTGTATAGTTTGTTTGTTTGTTTGTGCTACCAGTAATGTCATTGTCATAATCATTTAATTGTACAGTTTAAAATTACTTAATTACAACAAAAACGTGCTCTGTTACTTAATAATTTTATTTACCTATTTAGGAAACATATATAATAAATAAAAAACATGTTTTAAGTCTAAAAACATTCCTAGGATTTATTTAGCAAAACAAAATTGACAAAGAGAGTAATGTGAATGTAAAAAAATAAGAGAAGGGGGAGTAAGTTATTTAACTAGTTATTTTAGTCTCTATGATTGTAATGATGACAGAGATGGAAAATTTACATATGTATGTAGAAAAAATCCTCTAAAAACTATAAATGATATCTATTGCAAATAGGTATAAAAATAAACATTTTAATTTAAATTATATTTTCGAACAAATTTATAATATTTTTCTTTATTTATGTAGCTTGTCCATATTTGACAAGCTTTTTTCGTAAAAAGACAACATTTTATAATAAATAAGAATAGTACGAAATTTTCAATAGATTTTTAATGTTAAAAAAAAACTTTATATTTTAGATGTTTGATTTAAATCATTTTGAATATGAGTTCAAACCTATTTGTTGATCGGATATCTTCGTCTTTCGTATTACAAATCCGTATTTCAGCTAATTCCTGAGCCATTCAAGTTGTTGATAGAACATTCAAGACGTTAAGAAATAAAGTCGTTAAATCTTGGCATGTAAAATGATATATTCTTACACCAATTACGAAGATTATCATACCGATCTAAAAAGATTTTAACTACACTTAAGGAGTTTAAGGAAGATCTCAAGGAATATGTTTTACACTAGAAGTCAACAACAGTAGAAAGATAACATTTAGCATCCTACAGAGAAACCTTTAATAAAAATTAAACGGAAAAAATTCTGTGTAATAAAATAAATCTGCTCTTGTTGGTCTGAATACTGGTCATCGGGAGGAAACATATGTTTTCCAATACTATTATTTGTTGGAAGAAAAGACACTAAAAGTACACTTGTTTATATGCCACGAGGTTAGCATTAAACGTAACAATCGAATCCCAGCCAAGAAAAATTATCAAATAAAAAATGTTTTCAAGTTGTAAAACAATTCCTACCTTCAGCAGTAAAAATAATTTAATGAAAATTAAATTTAATGAACTTGAGCCTGAATAAAGAAATACCAAATATTTAAAAGAATTAACAGTTCAACTAAAACTAATAATTTTTCTAAAAATAGCTATGGGCACCAGTTTCTAATGTTTGTAGTTGTACTCAAAAGTGGTACACATAAAAAATGTCGACGAAAGTGGGCAAAAAACATAATAAACAAATGTATTCAAGTTTACAAGACAAAAAATCTTGACATGAATACGAACTGAAGAAAATGAGGCAACATATGAATAGAAATTGGAAAATGATAATTACAGAAAATTTCGAATCACCAGGTAACACTGGTTAAAGGATTGATGTTTGTCTGTTGGCTAGCGGGCACCGCAGTGGTGCAGAGAGTTAGAACGCAAAGATTTCTTATGAGAGAATGTGGTTGTTCTCAAATCATATAAATTCAACCCTGGTTTGAATCCCAGCTACGAAAAATTATCAATAAAAAATAATTTAATGAAAATTAAATTTAATGAACTTGAGCCTGACTAAAGAAGTAACAAATCTTTTCTAAAGGAGACAATATCTGATCTAATAGAATTAGATATATCTAAGTCTTTTCATAGAAGAGACTCGAATCTTATCCTAGATGATATGAGTTGGACTACTTTAATTATAAATTTGCATTTAAATGATATCGCAAAAAGTTTTGATCCAGATCTTTTTACCATCGTATTTTTGTATTCTAAGGGATTTTAAAAGTCCCACAGAAGTATAATTTGTCCCAAACAAAGCAGGGCAATTGTAAATAAGAAAGATACATACTCGTATGTTATCTAAATGAATGAAGTTTCATCTTCATAAGAAAGTTAGTTTACTACTACAAGTTAATTATCTTTAGACTTTAGGCTGTAGAATTTAAAATGTTCTCAATCGACTTCAAGGCTATTTTTTTTTTTTGAAAAAGAGAAGTACACTCAGGCAATTAATATGCTTATACAGTCGGGCCTCGATTATCCATGATGGACGGGACCAGACACATTACGGATAATCGATTTTCACGGTTAATCGAATTACAATTTTGATTATACAGTTTTTAAATATTTTCATTATTTAACATTGGTGTACATACATATTTATATTAAAACAAATTAATTCTTCTTAAAACTTTGTAATTTTGAGCTAGCATTTTAAAACTCACATTATTTTTGAATGATCGTTAATTATTTTGACTTTATCTTCAATATTTAAAATGTTTCTTTGTCTTTTTTCCACTGGTAACGATGTCATACTAAATATATTTACATAGATCTAATCACCTGTACTTCCCAAATTTAAAAGTTAAACTAATCACTTTAAAATGGTTCCGACTAATCGTATTCATATTTATTATGAATTTGAAGTTAAAAATCTGCCATCACGGATAATAGAGCTAATCACGGTTAATCGAAGCAAACAATTTGAAAACATTGCAAACAAAAAATAATAGACTGATATTTTTCCATCACGGTTAATCGGGGTTACCGGTTAACAGAATCACGGATAATCGAGGCCCGACTGTATATGTATAATTGCGTTACTTTCTTTGGAAAAGTGATATAATGAAGAAGTAAAGGTGGTGAAATTAGAAGAAAGCTTTATATCACAACTCTGCAATTGCGCATTATGTTTGTTTTAGTGCAGCATTGCAGCGCCTCTGGTGGTGAGTAGGCACATTATTTTTAAAGCTTGATTTTATAGCCTTTATTTAATTATTTTACTTCGGTGGCGTTTGAATGCTATACCACCTAAGGAGGGCGCTGTGATAAATATTAGTTATGATGAATAGAAATAAAACTAATAATTATCAGAAACTGACGTTGTTGGAGTGGCAGTAGTTTTCTAAATGTTTAAACTAGTTCATATATTTTTTCATTCATTATTTTTTTACAGTTATCTCGTAACTTTTGATATTTTGTCTTCTTATTTTTATTCAGTATTGTTTGGCAATTCTGTGGGAAATGTTTAAAGGTAGCAATGCTGGAAATAGTAATCGGAAATTGGAACGTCCAAAAGGACCACTCACAGAGTAGTAACAGCCCAGATTTAAAAAAAGTTATGTTTAAAACATCAATACAAGAGGTTTTTCTTACGGATTATATTATTTTATTTGTGAATGCATACCCCGTTCTTTAATGAATCTTTACATCAAGCAAATCAATATCACTGAACTATCCATCCCTGTTAAAGATGTATCTTTAGATGGCTGGCCTGTTATAAAAGTCTCGTGCTTTTTCTTTTGTAATGCTCGTGCAAAAAAAAAACACACCATAAAATTTTTATTTAGATAAATAAAAATATTTTACCGGGCGGCTTATTAAGAGGAGAGAACAACGACAGAAATAGACAGTAAAAAATCTCAGAGACACGGAGAGGGAGAGAGTGTGAATATGAATGAAAGAATGAAATGGAATCATAGCTGCCAGATATGACGATTTATCGTCATTTTGACGATTTTTTGTTTCAAAAATAGCAAAGTGACGATTTTTTCATTGAAAGTGACGATTTTTTTAATTATTAAAATTTTCTATCATTAGTTTGTTTTATTAATGTTTTTGTTACCACATTCTCTCTTTTTTGAGACAACAACTATTTTTCTCATTTAATATCATAAATATTAAGAAGAACATCATGGCACATTTCAAAAACAAAATTAAGTAATAGTATTGTCATGGTGTAACTATACAAGGTGAGTGCAGAAGCACAGCTGATTGACTTTGTGTACAATTTATTTATGTCAAAAGTAATACTTGTTCAAGTATTTTTGAGAGTAGTATATTATTTTACACAAACAAAATGCCTGTTGTTTCTGTATTGTGTTGTATTTGTTGTCGATTTGCACTCACCTTGTATAATTATGAGTAGTGTCTTCTTAATTATTGACAATTGTTAACATTTTTATCTGTAAACATTAAATACTGAATTCTATAACTAAAATAAAATTTGTTAGAGAAACAATTTCTGAATTTAAACGGGGAAATTCTACAAAAACTTCTCCTATGTTAACAAAACGTCGAAAGAATATTCAGCCAAATAAATTTAAATAACAAAAATATGAAATTCTTTGAAAATAAGTATGTACATGTATATGATGGATGAATTGGATTCTATACTCAAAATGTTCAGATATTTATTTATAAAATACTATAAGTCCTGTTTCACACTCTTCAGTTTTTGTTCAATTCTTTTTTAAACTTGCCATTTCAATTACACACGTCAATTAAATTTTCGTAAGAAAATTGATTAGTACCGTCAAGTTTGTAAACCTTTTGTTTTCTCATCCAAAAATACTTGCCTTGACGAGTCAGAATTAAAAAGTGTGAAAGCGGACTAAGATATTATAAAAATATTACACAATTTGTGTTTAACATTATATTTTTTGTGAAAATATGTATTTTGATATGTATTGTACAAGAGACTATATAAACTTGAGTTTTTATGTTTTCATTTAAGTAAAAATTTCAAAATACTATTAGAAATAGTGGCTTTTTATTTTTCCGATTTTTATAATTTTTTATCGGGATTTTGACGATTTTTTCCGACATTCATCTGGCAGCCCTGAATGGAATATATAAGAAACTATACAGGGAAGTTTTTGACTATTTTTGTGTTGTTTTATGTTTGCATACCTCAAACTACTACTTGTTACTAACTAGCTAGCTACTAATCATTATTCGTACTGTTGTATAGATATTACTACATACTAACATGTAGGTATCTACTATGTACTACTTATTTTTTACATTCTTTCTTTTGCATTTTATTTTTGTAGCCTGTACATATTATATTAATATATTATTAATGTAATTCAAGACACGTAAAGTTAACAAAGTTTTAATGACATTATTAGAAAATCGGTTTTTTAGTTTACAAAAGTAAACTTTTTCTCAAGTTAATTTTTTATTTAAAGAGTTCAAGTCTACAGGAAAAAAAAATCAATAAAATTGTTAAAGGATAGTATAAAAAACAACTGGCATCTAGGTAGCAGAAGAAATAGTTAAATTTAAGTAAGATTTTTTTGTTTATTATTTAAATTGCATTTTAATACAAAAAACATCACATCATCCGCATCAAAAATAATAAAAAATCAGCAGCTATAGTTAGTCAATAGCAACAACAAATTTTTTATGAATTTTTTTACGTTAAAAATTATATCCGGTTTTACTAAATTAACGGTAATTCTCTGTAGTGTCGTCTGTCAATTTTGCTTGTTTGCATTTGTTGTTGTTGCTGCTGTCACTGCCATTGCTGGTGTTGTAGTTTTTGTTTATTTTTTTTAACCTAGATATTGTTGCAGTTGAAAAATTTATATAGGCACCTATGTAGGTATTGCAAAAACAAATAAAATGATACAATTTAACTTCTTTCTAATTTTTTTCTGATTGAGTAATATGTAATAACTTTTTTGTCAATCAAAAAATCCTTGAAATTGTCATTAAGATATTTGCTTGCTTTCTCTTTATTTAAAGAAAGTCTCTCTGTTGTGAAAAAGTGATGAGAGTTTGCAGATATGTATATTCTCTTCAAAAGTTAATATTCTTATATAAAGCTGCCAGATTTGATTTTTTAGTAGAGGTTTAAATGATTGAAAGCAGCAAGGATTTTTGAAGAATATTAATTTCAAAATTAAAGATTCATTATATGTACCTATACACATTTTTCAGATAGATCCGCCAATTTGTGCAATTCGCCCAGACTATACAATTTTTGATTTGCAAGGGCCGGATATTGGCAGAGGAGATGGCGTACTGTCTCATTCTGTTTCTTCATGACAACTTATAAAAAAATGCAACAATAAAAAATAATCCAATTTTTTTAATAATCAGTCCGAGATGATTTTTAAAATTTTATTTTTTATGAAATATTTTTCTAATCTTAGTTCAAGTTTTCAGTTTAATAATTTATTTCAATATTTATTTTATAAAATGAAAAAGTGTCAAACATTTCCTACATTTAAAGGTTAAATAATTATCAAAATTAATTTTGGCAATATATCAGCCTCTTTAAATTAAAAAGAATAACATTCATACTCCATGATTTAGTTCCACATAGGTAACTATTTTCATGTTTAATCAGCTCATCTTTAATTTCAATTCCTATAGCTTAAAAACGAATACCTGTCAATTAAGCATAAACAATAGAACCCTTTTAATTAGTCACGACATTTCTTCACAACAATTAATAACAGTCTGATAAAAAGCTAAAAGTTATAAATGGAGTAAAACTTTACAATAACTAACGAAAGAGTAAGAGTTATATTTGGTTGTGCCGAATCTTATATGCACGCCACAGTAGTGTGAATTATTCATTATTCATACTTGAAACTAATTTGTGTTATTGAGTTTTTCGGAAGTAGTTCTCATATGGGAGCTATGACCTATTCAACTTGATGATGTTTATAATATTTACATGAGGTTTATGAACTTTTAAGTGGTTTTCGGAAGAAATGACTAGAGAAAAGCAGTGCACATACAAAATTCAGCTAAAAAAGTTTCGTACTAAAATAGATCTCAAAACGATATTCTGTTTGCATTGGTCCATATTTATGTGAAACAAAGAATGTTTTTCAGAAATTTAATTACCTATTTACCTATTTTATTTTTTTTTTGAAGCTCTATCGTGCCTTCAGCAGCCTTCAGTGGCATACATGTCTAGATCATCATAGAATCTAACAAGGTTAAATTTAAGCAAAAAACTTAATACACCCCCATCTTTTTGTTGGTTGGTAAAAAAAATAAATTTAAAATATTTACAAAACGCTCATTTGGTAGAAATGACAGAGATAGTACCTACATATGTACGTATATGAAATAATATTTATTACACTAATAACTGCTTTAAACTCCAACTAACTAATAAATTTGTCAACCAAGTGATAATTCTAACAAAATAAAAAAAAAACTTATTTTTCTTATCCTTCACATTGTGACACTTGTCTCATCACAGTGGCAATCCTGTAGAATCGATAAAATATTTTTTTTGCAAAATTTTTTCTGTTTATATTTCCAATTGGTGTTTTTTTTTCTTTCTTTTCTCTTACACACTCTCTCTTATTTTTTTCTTCACCAGTAATTTCCCCTATTATTTTTCTAAACGAAGTTATTTTTTGTCATCTTGGTGCAAAAAAATACACTTTTTTAATTAATTTTTTTGGGTGTTGATTTTGTAAGTTTGCACTTTTATTTGTATAGGTGGGCTCTTTTAACACTTAATTTATTGAATTTATATTAATATTTACTTTGTAATGATAATTTTTATTAAAATATATTAAAAAACGCGTTTTCACTTGAATTTTTCTTTCAATTTCAAACTTGTGTGTACTATTTGTTCTTAATGCCGAATTTATCCCGCTGCCATTTACGCTTCTACACGGCTAGTTAACGACTGAATTATTTCTCCTCCAATTTCATCGGCTTTTATTTAATGTTGAGAGCTGCCTAGTTGCTAAAAATGTATGCAAAAGGGGTAATTTTGTGTGAAATAAGCCAAAAATATACTTTAAGTGCTGCCAGTACTTTTTAACAGCTATGTTTTTTATCCCAGAAATTGAAGTAAAATCGCAAAAAGAAATAAAAATAATTGTGTATGTATAAATGATAATAAATCAGCAACAATTATGTAATAATTGAAGTTCTAGAAATTCAAAAACATTAAAATATTGTTGCAATTTAACATAAACCAAAATAGAAACAACATATTTATTTAAATTTAAATATGTTTGAAAAAAATTTATATTATTCACAAAAATGAAGTCAATCTGGCAGCCATATTATATATGAGATGCAGTATTGTCAAATTGGTGCGTTTCGCACCATTGTGCTAAATTCTTAATTTTTACTAATTTTTAATTGCAGTTTTTTAATAATTCATTATCATGAAATCTATACGATGACAAAGGACCCATTAAATGTATTTTAAATACGAATTTATGATAAACTAATCCATACATACTATCAAATTCGTCACATGAAGCTGTGCCATGAAGGCTTATAACTGAAGCTGAATAGGGTGAAAATCTTTGTTTGAAAATAAAATTAACATTTTAAACAGTTATTTTATCTCTATTAGCTTTAATAAAATGATTTTACTATATTATGACTTTTACTATTAATCGTTGATCTATTTTTAAAATGTTTTATATAGAATTTATGATATTAAAAAAGAATGAATACACAAACCTTTGTTTGGTTTATTTTTAATTTTTGTTAAGTTTATTTTTTTGAAACATTAAACTGCAGAAGACTCTTTTATATTTATAATACAAACATATTATACCTTTTATGTAAAATTAATTCAAAACAACATTTTAAATAAAAAAAATATCTTAAAACTTGGTGCGTTTTTTTTTCTTCATTTTGGTGCGTTTTGAAATTTCGAAGTTGACAACGCTGGTGAGATGTTTTTGTTTGTTTGTGTGTTCGCTCATTCATCCACTCACTCTATTTTTAACACAACCTGTCATGTCAGTACGTAAAAATGCAACACTGTCTTGTAGAAAACAACTCTGTTTTAAAAACTACTTACTTTAACACCAGCAGCCAACAGAGGTCGCATTTTTAAAGATGAACGAAAATTCAAAATAAAGAAAATGCCGGTATTTTTTTTAAGTTCGCATAAATTACACCCAAGCATGTTTTAAAAAAACCAGATAACCCGCAAACACGAGTACGAGACGATGACAGAAAAAAACGGCTGGATGGGTGGGAAAGAAGAGAAGAAGAAAAAAAGCGGTCGAACGGAGGAGGAGGGGGAAAAACCGTCGCGCCACCAAAAATTATTTCGCATGTGTGGTGGTGAATATTTGAAAAAGTGGTGAAAAAATCGTGATGTGGTGAGTATAAAATCGGAGTTATTTCTTAGAAATTCACCAGAAACAACGTTATTCGAAATTTTCAAGGTAATTGAAAATTTGGTGTTTTCTTTACAGTTTTACGGAGTGGTTGCTGAATTAGCTAAAAAAAGTTTATTTTTTATTTTTTTTGTATGTGGTAAAAAAATATTAAATAAATTTTATTGAAAAATGTCAAATGAAAAGAAAATTTTAGTAATTCACAATCGTCACTTTCAAAGAAAAAAAAAAACGTAAAAATAATTATAAATAGTCAAATTGTCTGATATGTATATGCACGGACGGAAGGACACCTTTTTTAATTTTGCACAATGTGGGGAAGCAAGTTTTTCTTCTTAATCGAAAATAAGATTCGTCACACTACTATATTTTTCTAACATGTTTTTTGCTGATTTTTATTTATTTTTCTTCTTCTGGTCAAACTAATTAATGAGAGCCACCTTTAAGACAATTTTATTTATATACAAATTGATAAAATAGCTTAAATCAATTAAGTAAGAAATCGCATAATCTCAAAATAATCTTGTCAGTAATGAAGTTTCCGACATTTAGTTTTATTTCAAGGGGTCTAAATGAGTTATTGAAATAGGTACTAACATAAATTTTATCTCTTTAAAAAAAAATTGAATATATGTACATAAAAGGTACTACTAAAAAGTCCCAAAAATATTAAAAGTTTTTTTTACTTTATTTTACATAAATTTCCAAGACTATGAATAGACTATAAAATATTTGATTTTGATGATAACTTTCCTAATAAATATTTTTCTGATTGCAGAGAGCGACAACACAACTTTTGTGACTTCAGCACAAAATACAAAAAAGTACCTAACTAAAAATAATTTAAATATTTAAAATTGTATGTTAGTAGTTCATCAGTTTAAAAGAACAAAAAATTTCCCTTATTATCCGTGATTACCGCCTAACTGTCGTTTGATTGAAAATAAGCTCTACAAATAAAAATTTGAGTGAATCTAAAAGGAAAAACAATTTTATCAGTTTAGAACAAACTACAATATATTTCGCTTATAGTCACGTTGCTTATAGTCCATTTAGAGATATAGTCGAGAATACAGGTTTTTACAGCCCTCTATAAGTCAAATTCATCCAAAATATTAACGATATAATAGCGATTAAACATTTGACAATATGCCACCTATGTGTGGTTATTTAAAGCTTACTTACATGCAAATTATTGAGGATATTGTCAAATACAGGTAATATTACGTAGCAATTTAAGCTACAAAGCAATAAAATGTACTAAAAATCAATTGGTAAGACTGCCAGCCTATGGCAGGGCGGATGAGTTTTAAACTCTACGGGCTTTTGATAAAAGAGTTTTCTTGACTGCCGGTCTACGGTCGTGCTGAAAGTATTTAAACTTGGTTGTTTTCTATATCCGAACTTTAAAACTCTGGAAAAAGAATATAATAAATAATGTGGTCAATTGGTTAGCGCATATTTGATCATTAAGCATGAGTTGGTATTTTTGTAGCCCGGGTTCGATTCCCAGCCGCTGCCACTCAAACAACATCAGTTGCTGATAATTATTAGTTTTCTTTCTATTCTATCATAACTAATATTTATCACAGCGCCCTCCTTTGGTGGTATAGCATTCAAGCGCCACCAAGTTAAACAATTAAATAAAGGCAAGCTTTAAAAATAATGCGCCGCCTACTCACCACCAGAGGCGCTGCAATGCTGCACTAAAACAAACATAATGCGCAATTGCAGAGCTGTGATATAATTTTTTCATCCTTAAGTTATGCCGTAGAAAATTTCTTAAAAAAGCACATTGCCCACTTTTAGGATGACAAATTTTCAATGACCTTGAATAATTTGGAATAACGGTATTTGTGGTGAATTTCTAAAAACTCACCACGATTTTTATACTCACCGCAATTATTTTCACCACATTTTTAAATTCACTCACCACACAACACGAGCAAAAAAAATTTTCCGCTGATAGATTACAACAACTAGCTAGCCAGCAACCCCAACACACACATTTTGTTTTCCTTTTTTGTTTTCTTTTTTCTTCTTCTCCTCTCTCTCCTTCCTCCTCATGAACTCTCAATACCTTCCGTCGGTTGACGTCGTTGTTTGTGTGGTGTGTTTTGTTGGTTGGTTGCTGTGGCGTTTAATCCTTACAGCCATACTAAATACCGACATATATAGCAACTTAAAAAAAAAAGGAATATGGGAATTATTTCGCTTGTCAAGTGTTTTTTCCTTACACGTGTAAAGTCTATTTTTATTTTTTTTCTCTCTTGTAAATCTCTCAAGATTTAGAGTGAGTGAGTTTATTTTTAGAGCAAAACAAAACAAAAAAACTCTCAATAATAAATAAATAATATTGGATAGAAAATATAAGATTGCCCAGCAAACAAAAAAGCAATTAAGAAAAAAAAAACGTTTTTTAAAAAATAAATAAAAAAAATTAATTAAAAAAATATGCTCACTTTTTACAGAATAGGCGTTTTTTTCACACATAGATTGGTCGAGTTAAATAGGTAAATCTTTTTGAAATTTTGTTTTCGTTGTTTGCATTCTTTTTTAATGACAAACCTTATTACTATTTAATTTTTTTTAATTAAATATATCAAAGCTAAAAAAAACAATTAAGCTGAAAAAAGCAGTAAGCATCTTATAGAAAAAATATTTATTTATTTTTAGAAAAATATAAACAAAAGACAGTTCTGAAAGAAAGAGATAAATATAAAATTTGATTATCTTCCGTCTCGTGACACCTCTGTATACTTTGTGTGGTTGGTAAACATCAAAGTGTTCTTAAACTGTAATTTTAGAGTGTTCACTTATTATTAAAATTGTTTTTGTGTACATTTGAATAAATAAAGGCTCGTTATATTTGCTTTAAACTTCTTGGCGCTTTTATTTGGCAATTGAATCCAGAAATCATATAAAAATCAATATTTGGTATTAATTAACACGTCAATGAAACTAAAATCCGTAAATGCTGAGTTTTCAGAGAAAATAAGCTTTCTGTGATCACTTCTTATTCATATCAAAAATTTATGGTTTTTATGAAAATATCAATAAAAATAAAATCCTTCATGTTTTTGCTCTTGCTGTGTATTTTGTTAGTGTAAAGCAAAAATATGCTAAACCTTTTTGCAAATGCAATGATGCAATAATACCATTAGCACAAGATTGTGAATTGCGCTATTGTGTATTCAACATATTCAACAATATTAATTCGCCTTGTTCTAAGTCCCAATTTACACGAAGCAATTTTTATTGAAAATATTGATACAATTTCTTTCTTGAAATGTCTTCGGTGTTTACATGGCACAATTCTTAATGCTTAAATCGCTGTTATTTTTATTTAAGAGTATACTATACACACATATGTAATATGTATAAAAGAATAAAACGAATTGCTAGTACAATCAAGTGTGTCTCGTCTTATCTTCTACTCACTTCGATGTCTAAAAATTAATCAGCTTAGCTTAAAGAATTGCTTGGCGTAAATTGGGTCAAAGCAAACACTTTTAATTTAAATTTTTTTACCTAAATCCTTTTACTACCAAAAACACAAATAACTTCATTAATAATCACCTTTCGTCTAATAAACGCCCAAATTACTGGCAACTCTGCTCTAGTAGCCAAATAAATCTTTAGTTTCTACGCGTACGCTTCTTAAAACGGTTGTTCTTAATTTCGCTTCGTCTTTTAATGCCTTTTATACATGTATATGTCGTTAAAGTGTAGTAAATTTTGCAAAATTAAACAAATAATAAACGTCTTGTAACTGAATAATAAAGTTATTAACTTTTATAAGAATCAGTGTTAAAATCAAGATTTTATTCAAATAAATCAGTGAAAGAATAGCCATCATCACATACATAAATCATTGTGTTTGCAATAATTCTATTGTTGTTGTGGTTGTAAAATAACTGTTGTATTGAATTGTTATTGTTGTTTTTCTATACAAAAGCCCTTTGCACATGATTTTTGTGTATATCTAATTGATGTGGCCTAATACTGTGTATTAAAATGTGTTGTTGTTTTGTTTCTTGCTAGTAAAAATATGAAGAGCAAATAAGAGCAAAATTAAAATAATAAGAGCAAGAAAAAGTAAACTTCATGTAGGAAATGAAGTTATGTTTTTGATATTTGTGCGTGGTAGAGTTGTCAATTGTAAAATAGTGTAAATAAAACGGAAATCGGTTCGGGCGTTTAATTTAAAGATATGTAATAAGTTAATTTAATTTGTATTTAAGGTAAGTTTTTTATGCAATTAAAATTTTTATATATATGTATATACATATATTTGTAATTGTACTACCAAATCTTTAAGAAAAAGAAATAAGACGTTCTCTTTTTAATGCAAATTTTTAAGTGTTATATTAAAATATTGATAATAACTTATACTGATTTGAAGTAATAATGTTTATTTTCATATATTTAAAAGATATAATAGAAAAATCTGTAGTATTTCGTAAAATAATTATCTTTCAAAGTAAATATCCTATTATTAAGTTCTTCTTGTTACAAATTGTGTAAGAATTGTTCTCAAAATAAAGATAAAATATATAATAGGTGGACAACTTTTTAAATTTATAAATTAGGTTTTTAATTGCTAAAAAGAAAAATTATTATAAAGTTTATTTTTGTGGCCTTTTGAAAAAACAACCTCATTTAAAAACTGCAATTTTACAGGAGAACGAAAAAACTGTTAAAATATCTAACAACTTTGATTTTGAAATATTTGGTGAAAAGGTGAAAGCTTAGTGTTAAATTTAAATACTAAATTGAAGTGAAGATTTCAATAATTCTATTCTAATGCCAACAGATTTTCAGAAAAATTACGAATAAAAAATTAACTTACATTACACATATTGTTTTGCTAAAATGGTTTTAAACAAAAACGTGATTCATATTTTGCGCTTATGTATTTACATATTTATGTTATATTATATTTATTATATTTATTATACTTGAATTCAATTAGACAATATTGGTACAAAATTATATTTCTGTTGGGGAAACAAATTTTAAGTTTAACAAAAAAGCGTTCGTTCAAAACGAAGGAAATAAAAACTGTAACTCTAATAGGTATTATTATTTAATACCTTCATCTTCGTCAAGGTCTGGGTGAACTTCAATGGGGATATCACCTTCCGCCTTAATATTCTGATAAAAACTGTGGTAATTTGTACCAATTAAATGCAGCATATCTAATAAATCTTTCTTTTTATTTTGTGATACAGACAAAGCGGAATTGTAGCTTGTGGCCAATTGGGGATATGGTTCTTTACGGCGACGCGAGTTTATATCTAGCATCTGAAATGACTCTTCTGGGTGTAATGAAAATTTGTGCTGCAAAACTCCTGGCTTGCTTTTTTCGTATCTCAGCCACCTGAAATGCTATGTGACCTCCATGTATATTTGTCCTTTAGTAGTACACGAAAATCGAATAAATCCTCTTGTCTTAATTCATGGACAATATAATTTTTATTGGTCGCCGCTATTAAGTTTGCCCAATCGTGCGAATATTCAATAGATCCGAAGGAATTTTTTCTTTTCTATTAGCGCATGTACAGTATCATATTCAAGATGCGTATGACCCAAGACACCACGACACATTATTTGCACCATTGCAATAGTGGCAAGTATACAATTTTGACGTTTCAAAAAGCCAAAATCAGAATTCTAAAGAAGTTCTTATAGAAAAAATATTTATTTATTTTTACAAAAATATAAACAAAAGACAGTTCTGAAAGAAAGAGATAAATAAAATTTGATTATCTTCCGTCTCGTAACACCTCTGTATACTTTGTGTGGTTGGGTAAACATCAAAGTGTTCTTAAACTGTAATTTTAGAGTGTTCACTTATTATTAAAATTGTTTTTGTGTACATTTGAATAAATAAAGGCTCGTTATATTTGCTTTAAACTTCTTGACGCTTTTATTTGGCAATTAAAAGGAATCCAGAAATCATATCAAAAATCAATATTTGGTATGAAAACGTCAATGAAACTAAAATCCTTTATAACTTTGTAAATGCTGAGTTTTTAGAGAAAATAAGCTTAATCTGTGATCACTTCTTATTCATATCAAAAATTGATGGTTTTTATGAAAATATCAATAAAAATTAAATCCTTTATGTTTTTGCTCTTCCTGTGTATTTTGTTAGCGTAAAGCAAAAATATGCTAAACCGTTTTGCAAATGCAATGATGCAATACCATTAGCACTAGATTGTGAATTGCGCTATTGTGTATTCAACATATTCAACAATATTAATTCGCCTTGTTCTAAGTCCCAATTTACACGAAGCAATTTTTATTGAAAATATTGATACAATTTCTTTCTTGAAATGTCTTCGGTGTTTACATGGCACAATTCTTAATGCTTAAATCGCTGTTATTTTTATTTAAGAGTATACTATACACACATATGTAATACGTATAAAATCATAGAACTAATTGCTAGTACAATTAAGTGAGTCTCGTCTTATCTTCTACTCACTTCGATGTCTAAAAAAGTATGTCTCGTCTTTTCTTCCCCTCCCTTCGATGTCTAAAAAGTAATCAGCTTAGCTTAAAGAATTGCTTGGTGTAAATTGGGTCAAAGCAAAAGCCTTTAATATTTTAATTTTTAAATAAGAGATGTTTTTTGCATATTTGTAATCGTATCAACAAAGCTTTAAGAAAAAGCTAAAAGAAAGTGGTCTTTTGTGAAAAATGTACAGTACTTTTCGGTTATAGTCACGTCGCTTATAGTCCATTTAGCGATATAGTCCAAAATTCCCGTTTTTACAGCCCTCTATAAGTCAAATTCATACAAAATATTAACGATATAGTCGATGAAAATGATTGAGGATATTGTTACATACATTTAGGTAATATTACATAGCAATTTAACCTACAAACCATTAAAATGTAAAAATGGTAAAATACAACCTTGTGTTTGTTTTTAATATTTTTGTTTTTTAACGTTATTTAATCAATATATAAGTACTGCCTTTTGGCGCACAAAGTGTTTATGTATTTGTTTATAACGTATACAATACATGTGCATACATACTATATACATATATATAAATGAAATAAATCAGTTTTCTTTTTTATAATCACATAAATTGTTTATATCCGATTTTGTTTATATGCCATATCGTGGCATATATAAAAATTAGTTATATAATCACATTAGCAATATAGTCACAACATTGTGTGCAACTAAGCGATGTGACTATAAGCGAAAAGTACTGTATACAAAAAGTACCTACCAACTTATAACTATATGTAATAATTTTGGATTTACCAAATATGTATGTACATTAGGGTGGCCCTAAAATAAAGTTGCGGATGTTCCCGACTAATATGAAAATTTGATTCATTTTAAAACTACGTTTCTCAATTTTTTTGTCCTAGGGTCAATATTTGGTGAGCTGGATAAAAAGGTCCTTTTTAGAGGTTTTTTGATTTTTTTTCACATTTCTTCCAAAGGAACTACATGTAAATTTGGTATCATATAAAAGGTCATTAGGAGGCGCATTCAATGGGTTATCAAAAATTAAAAAAAAAAATCTAAATTCAAAAATTTTAAAAATTTCAGACAAAATTTTATTTTTTTTTTATTTTTTCATAGAATTTACTTAAATAAATAGTTGAAATTTCTTGATTATAAACATCGTGCAATTTAACCCAAATGCTTTTTCCCGTTTATTAGCTTATAAAATTTACGTTATTAATACCCATTACATTAACGAATTGAGTTAACAGAGATTGTCAGATAGGAAAGAATGTAGGTTTTAAAAAAATTAATACAAATTTAAATAGATAGAATTTTTACCCAATTTATCAATTCCTGGTCCAAGTTTTAAAAATTGGTTTAGCCATTTGGGTTTATCAGTTTTTCCTCTTTTTATCTCGACCTGGTCCAAGTTTTTATAAAAGATATAGCCTATTGACATGGATCTATCTACGTTTCAAATTTCAATAAAATCAGTTCAGCCATTTGGTCTTACCGGGGTTACACCTTTTTCTTCCGACCTGGTCCAAGTTTAAAAAAAATATATATGTCCAGTTGACGTTTTCAAGCATGGATCTATCAACGCTTTAAATTTTGTATAAACAGAAAATATCCCCCTTGAAAGAAGACCTTTGGAAAGATCGAAATTCTTTTCTTAATTAAAGACTTATTTACAAAGTTATTGAAAACTTGTGATTTCATATGAAAGATACATACATATAAAATATAGGTTTTTAATCTGAAATATGAGAGATCACAAATTCCCAATTTAACGCTTATTTTTAAAGTTATTGATTGATGATTTATGATTTTTTTGGTTTTTTCATATGATACAGAGATTTGTTCCAAAATTTGAGTACATAATTTCAAATCAAGTTCCTTCTCTCAGTTTAACGAGTTCAGTTTTTTTTTCGAGTTTTTTGTATAATTTTCCATTAAATTAATTTTCTCCATTAAACGGTAATTTGTAAAGAAATTTATGATTTTTTTTTTTGGTTTTCTGTATGAAAATTGATTTCTTGGTCCAAAATCCATATTCTTTCTATAAATGTATGAGTTTTTCCTACCTAATTCTTTCTATTAGAAAAAAACACATAAATATGTGTGTAAATTAAAATTTTTCGTAGTTTCATGTGCATTTTTTTATTATTTATTACAAATATGTTTGTTAGTTATCAAATATACAAATTATATTCAAACTTATGTACAAAATATAATAATATATATATGTAATTATTCTTAAATATTTACAATAGTTATTAAATACTTATTGACATAAATTAAGGTTTTACATGTATCAAGCGTGGTTTCACATTCCAAGACACTAATTTTACACTAGAAATATTAATTTCAGATAGAGGAGAAGTCTCTAGTTCTGAGATCCAAGCCAGGCTATTTAGTGCATAATTAAACGTAATACATATTTAAATACAAAATGTATTTGATAATGAAATGGTTACTTATTAACTATTTTTTTCTTACATTAAGTTTTTTTTTGTCTTAAAACTACAACTTATTTGAAAAAAAAAATCACAGTCCATGTTAGTTTGTATTAAAATTACAAAATGTCTATTCTATGTGTATTCATAAGGCCTATTAAAGCAGATCCACAGAGGCCATATTTTCGTGTAATATCATTTGATGGACATCATTGAAAACTTTGCGTATACAACTGGTATCGGTGGCCACAGTAAAATGATAATAACACTCACGTTTCGAGTTGTGCATGTGATTGCGGGAAGGCCTTTTCACGGGCTCTTGGGTAATATCAATAAGTTTCTGCTTAATAAACTTTTTCGTCCAATCACACTCATCGAAATAACTCTCCGCCTGGGGACTATTGCGGAATGCTTCAAATTCGGGGAAGTAATCGACAATATGTTTGCCCGCTCTTATTTTACGCTCCATAATGTCCTGTTTGTTTAGGAACACAATGAGACCGGCTGAGGCCAAGAAACGATTCTGCCAAACGCCCCGAAATAGATTTAAAGCCTCTTGCAAACGATTTTGCGTAGGATCTTCTCTGAGTGTTTGATCGAAATCACTGCAGGAAATTAGAAATAGTACTGCCTGTATACCCTCGAATACTTGTATCCATTTATTGCGTTGATCACGCTGGCCGCCAACATCGTACATGTGAAAGATTTGCTCACCGCCTCCCATGTTCTTAGGAATTTCCACACGAAAGGAGATATTGTGTATGCCAGTGGTTATTTTCCGACTGTGTAAAATGTCTTCAGTGGAAGGTATATAGTGAAAGTCCGAGATGCGATCAAAGTTGTCCAAAAAACTGTAAGAAGAGTAAAAATAGCAAATACAAAATTAATATTTTGTAAGTTTTAAAGAGAATGCTAAACCATTGACAAGGTTGCATTTTTAGTACTTTTAGAATGTAATCAACATAAGCCGAGGTTTTAGCTCAAATACAACCCTGAAATGTGTCTGTACTATTTATATTCCAATAACAGTTACTTACTATTTAGTACTATCGGATAAGGGAAATTCATTCGAGCGTTCAAAGCATGTGCGTATACCCACATCATTCCACAATGTCATGACATGATCACAATACTCCTGCAAATACAAAGAACACATGTTATAATTAATATTTGTTTTAAAAGAAATATAATAATCTTAATCGGCAACTATAATGAAGTTGAAGTATAAACGTATTTTCACCAAAAAAATAATAAAGAAAAAAACAACAATTCTCTGCTACGATCGTACGACAGTGTCGCATTATAATCTTATCACTTGGCATATACCATAACGCCAATATCGTAGACGATTTATTTAAGTTATACCTATATAAAAATAAGTCAATTGTAATTCTATTATTAGTGTTATTATTAATGTTGGCTTGTAATTCGTATAATTTTTGTGGGTTTTTTTTATCATGTAGGTGGTGCTGGTCTTCAGAAAAGATATTTATTAAATATAATATTTTTTGAATAGGTTCAGTATTTTAATTTTTTTAAAAGGTTTGCGCATAACATGTCATAAATATTTAAATTTATGAGAGCAGATGATGTAAAATTGTATTGATTGAAACCAATACGATTGCGTTGAAAATTTCCTATGTTGGAATAATACATTTTTGGTTTAAGGAATTCCTTACAAAAGGTCTTTGACAGATACGCGCTCAAAAAGTAGGGTTAATACTTTTTCGCTCATCGAACAAATTATTGCATGCCTCATGTAGACAACTATTGTCGATATTCGCACAACTGCAATGTCTGTTTTCAAATGTAATTTTCACATAAAAAAATCACAATTTTAAAAAACTGTGTGCAAAGTGTCACTGACATTCGCCATTGACCCATATTTGGTAAATTTTGAATTTACTGAGGAGAATGTTTTGTAGAATTTAAATTTGTGAAGCAGAAGTTCGAAATTCACCAGAGTTTAATACCACCGACTTCGGATGAAGAACTGCTATGCAGAACACACAATTAAATACGGTTAGAGGAGCTCAGAAACAATGTCGTACTTTAAACTCGCAATTGTCCGGCGATATACATACATATTTCCATCAGTAATGATGTCCAGGAAAAACTTAAGTTTGTGAAGCTGAAGTTTGAAATTCAACAGAGAAATTCACCACTGAGTTCAGTGAAAGGGCTACTATTCAGGACATACAGTTCTAAATGGTGACGTTGAAAAGTTTTAAAGACCATGAAAAATCATAAAAAACATAAAAAAAACATCACTATATTTGAAAACAAATTGAAAGCTTTACAAAATTTATCACTTTAACCTTAAATATGCCTAGAGATTAGCTAATCACTAAATAATGTGGTTCACTAAACCTGAAGCGTAAAACCACTTGAAACAAATAGAGGTCACTACATAAATGTCACTCTAGAACAACTGATTTTATCAGCTTTAGCAGTTTCATCAACTAAATGTCAAACAAAAATTAACTGATGAAACAACATCAGTTCTTTATTTTTTATCTTTACACATAACAAGTACTTTTGAATTATTGTATTTTTAAAAGTAAAATCATGAACGTAAAAATTTGTCATGTTGACTGGACATCTTGCTAATCGCAACAACTAGTGACAGGTACATACATACATACATACATAAATGATAAACTAGTTTGGTATATTCATAATTGGCCGGTTGGTTGATAAGAATTTTAATTTAATATTAAAGTACTTTTAGCTTATTTGTTAATAAGATCTTTATAAAATAATTTTAAGTGTTTAAAATTAAGATTTTCTAAATTTGTTATTATAAATGCTTATTATAAATGACGCAAATGAGGCAGGCAAATTGTCAATTATCTGTGGTTTTAATTTAATACTTTAAATATAATGTTTACATTTTATTATTGTTTAAACACCAGTTTTTCGGGTGTTTGTATTTAAGCTTCTTGGTTTTGTTGATATTATACTTTTTTGTGTGCGTTAATTTTTTGTGAATTTTGCGTTAATAAACAAAACAAGATGAAGAAACACTTGTGTATAAGAAAAACATTGTTATTTGTGTATTTTTGTGCTACTGTTAAATATTTGTATTGTATAAATGATGTTAAAGAAGGCTGATTTTCGTTAATTATTTCTATTAAGGTATATTAAAGCGTTTAGAAATTTTCTAGAACTTATATGTGAATAGTTTGATAATGTTATGGAAAGTTTTGATATTTTCATATACATATGTGCATATGTATAAAGAAGAACAAATATTTGTTTTAATTTTATTTATATTATTTTTTTTTTTAATATTATTGTTTTTAATTTCTTTATATTTAAAATGAACAAAACAATAATAGCCAGCTGTAAAAATAACTAATTGACATTTTAATTTAAGTATTAATAGGGCACACTAAGTTTAAGCCACCATTTTGATTTACTTTTTACTCTTGCAGTTAATATAGGAGAGAGAGCGTACTAATTTTTATACAACGACATTTAGGTTTACAAAACACTGCTGCTTAATTTAGTGAATACACCAACCTCAAATGTTTATGTTGTTCTGGCAGAGTGTTAGCACATGTAAGGAAAACTCAATCCCCGCCATTATTATTTATCAATTTAATACGTTTTGCAAACAAAACAATTCTAAGCAAAAAAAAAAAAATAAAATAAATATTAACAACTAACCTTTACTTAACACATGAACCAATTGAAAATACGCAGATAGATACTTCAAATATTTATAAGTGTGAAAAAGACAAGAAATAGTAACAACGAAATGTACAATAATAGTATCGTTTAAACAAAAAATGTCCATACTTTAATACATAACATTATTTGTTGTTTTTAATATTTACTATTTACTAAGCCAACTTACCTCATTCATATATTCGGGCGCTGTTTCACCCATTGTTAATATATATGACGCACTGTGTTTGCTGCCACAACTTTGATACTCCAGACCCAATATTGTCATGTGTTGGACTAGCTGGTATATAGATTCATGAATATTCTGATAGATTTCTGGTATTTTATCACGGCGTTCACTGCAAGCGTAACGTTTTTTAAAAGAAATTAATATTTTAAGAACAAATTTTTGTGAATTTCAATTACTTTAAAAAAAGCTTTAATACTTACTCATCTGAAAAGCCATTGATATGTAAAATGCGCATTTGTTTAATTATTGTAGTTTTGCCTGATTCGGCTGTGCCAAGTAGTAAAATTTTCACCGCCTCACGAAAATTTTTATGAATTTCACTGCATTTTCGTTCGATTTCTTTGGACGATGCTTTCAGATCGTCTGGATGTGTTTTGGAGTGCCTCAAACACCGTAACATTCTGAAATATTAAATGATTGATGTTTAAAAAACATATTAAATCAAATATAAAATTATGTTAAATTATATAATTAAATTTTTATTGATTTTTATTTATATTCAGCTGTGCAGTGGTGAATTTAAGCAAATCCCAGTGAATTTATTAATTTTTAAATATAATTTGTGTTTTTATGTCGACGAAAAACACCATAAACTAAAAACCAGAGCCAGAATTTAATAATAATTTATTGTTCAATTAAATAACTATGACCCAATATGAAGGATAATCTAATAACGTCCTTTATTGTAATATTTGCTATTGTACGAGAATGTATATATTTTTATTTTATTAGAATTTTACACTAATTATGGGCGTACCTCTTTAAATGTTTATATATTTACTTATAATATTTACTCTTTTTATTAAGCTACTTAAGCTATTTATGATTAGACCACAATATAACTCGTGTCTATTATGAATTTCCAAAGGTATTTTAAATCTTTAAATTCTCACAAATTCACAGTTTCTTTTTAAATAATTTAATAAAAAACCTATAAATATTTAGGCTACAAATAAACTTGTAATAATAAAATATTCTTTCAAATGCTATTAAATTACATGTTCTTTAAACTATTATGAAATTATTTTCAGCCGACTTGCTCAATAAATAAATTTTCACCAAACTAGTTTGTTTGGATTTAAATTAGCAGTTAATAAGTGTTAAACAAGCGTAACCACTTGTTTTAGTACAAATTTGATTGACGTTGTTTATAGTTTTACAAGATCAAACAGCATCAAATAAATTAAAACTATATATTTGTTGTGTTTTGGCCTAAATACGAGTAAGAAAAGGATTTTTAAATAAATAAACCAGTTCAAATAATCGTTATTTAGTGGTTACGTCTTTTTCGGCAAATATTTGCCAAATGTGTATATATCTTTAGTAATACGCATTACTGTCGGTATGTGCAATAAAAATAAACAGTTTATTTTTTACAAAATTCAAAGATGTTGCTCATATCTCTATATCTTATCACATAGACTATTCTATTTCTAACTATTTTGTTTTCTGTTCGGAAAACTTCGTAATAAAATAAAAAAAAGATTTAATTTTAAGGTACTTTTTTGCCGAAATTAGTTTGTTATGTTTTAAATATCTAAAAAACATGTTTCTTCGATACTGTTTGTATCAACATCATATAAATAAAATAACAGTTCATTTTTAAAGTCTGCATGTTAGAAATTTTTAATAATTTTGGAAGCTTCTTGAAAGTTATGTAGGTTTTAAATGGTAAATAATAGTTTAACTTTCTTTGTAAATAACAATGTATTTATACCCTACACCATTATAGTGGGAAGGGTATATTGGATTTGTGCTGATGTTTGTAACGCCCAGAAATATTGGTCCAACCTTAAAGTATATCCGATCGACTCAGAATCACTTTCTGAGTCGATTTAATGATATCTATCTGTCCGTCCGCCCGGCTGGCTGGCTGTCCATGTAAAGCTTGTGCGCAGAGTACAGGTCGCAATTTTGAAGATATTTCGATAAAATTTGGTACATAATATTTTTTCGACCCAAGGATGGATGGGATTGAAACTGGTGGAAATCGGTCCATTATTTCACCTTGCCCCCATACAAATGTCCTCCCGAAATTGGGGTTTACCAATCATAAATGTTTGAATTATGTAAGTATCCACACAAAACTCATCAACAATTAGTGGTAAATGAAACCAAATGAAATCTACAAATTTTGTGCAGATCGGTATATAATTAGTCGTAGCTCCCATATAAGGCCCACTTCCGAAAATCACTTTAAAGAGCATAACTCTCTCAAAAATGTTGGTATCCAAATAATATTGAACACAAATATATTTTATATATATACAAATAATACGGTACAATTTTGTTATGATTGGTTCATAATTAGTCGTAGCTACCATATAAGGCCCTCTCCGTAATTCACTTTTAGCTCCATAAATCTTTTAAAAGTATTTATATCGAGATAAAGTTTAACACATATAATATTTATGTTCACAGACATCATGACACTAAATTTTTGGATGATCGGTTCACAATAGGTTATATATCCCATATAACGCACATTTCTGAAAAACTGTTTTATACATATACTGGGTGTAGTGTATTATATGGTAGAGCTTGACCGACTATACTTTCTTACTTGTTTTTATTAATTTTTAATTTAAATTGGTTTATTACAAGATCTGTTCAATGCAGTTGCTACTATTTTAAGCAATTGTGTACATTAAAGTAGGAAATTCAACAACCTTGTCTTTGTTTTGTTTACATTTCGTTGCTCTACTCAACTGTAATAGATAGCGATAGTTTTCAATATGGCTGCCTATAGTGTGTGTATGTATGATTGTTTCTTTCTCGAAACTGCATGTGCTTTCATTTCATTTACCAAAATGATGTTTAATGATCTTTATTTTATTTTGTTTGTTGTAAACCATTTTGTTTTAAATTGTTAATTGATCATCATCATTATTTAATTATTAACTGTTCTACGGTACATATTCACCCCTATCGTGAATAAAAATTCCACATGAAATTTGTTCCCTTTTATTTTTTTAACATTGAATTTTAATAGGAAAATGTGAAAAGGAAACAAACTTCATGTGGAATTTTTATTCACGATAGGGGTGATTATGAAAAATATAATAAAAACTTGTTTACATTAAATGCTGAAATTGTAAATAATTCATGTTTATTAATCTAGCTTCATAATAACAACAGCCCAATCACTTAACCAGTTCTCATCGTAAATTAATCAATTGATTTTTGGCAAATTTATTTGTTTATATACATATGTACATACATACTTATATCATTCCTTGATTACTGATTTAACACCATTGATGGGGTTTTAACATTAATATTTATTGCCGAATTCATGCCTAAATGGGACCAATAGTGCCAAAATTATCTTTCAGAAAATAAACAGGTTTGGATTGCTTTTTTACACCTTTTTTTTTAATATACGAGTATGTAATTATATGATATATGTATGTATGTACATATGTATACTGGATTATGTGATATTAAACTTGTTAACATCTGGCATACTGCGATGATGATAATAGCTAACAGGAGGATAAATTCCTAATAGTTTTGCAACAATAAAGCTGCATAACATAAATAAAACTCTATATTTGAGATTTTAGTTATGACCGCTCTAATGATTTTTATCAAATGTCTGATAGTTTTATATCAAAAAGTGTAAAAATGTAGACATCTCCCTCCTTCTACTTTAAATTTTTATTATTTATTAAATGTTAATAATATATTATTCCAGTTTTAGATAAAAGAAAATTGAGTAATTAACGCATTAAAATTGACTGAAAATTTAAAAATACTAATTGCACATGCCACTAAAGTTAATGGCGGCCGTCAGTGTTTGTTGCATTTGTTTGCGCATTCGTTTTTTGTTGTTGTTACAAATACCGGTCAAGAGTTTTTTTCGTGCAATTGCCGATTAGTTATTCGTATTGTTTGTTTATGTTTGCTTTTCGTTTGTTGGACTGGTAATGGGAGAGACATACGCTCTGTATTGCAGGAAAAATGTAAATAAACAAAAAATGTTGGCAAATGTTAACGACTGAAATCAAATATTTGAAGGAAAAATATGTACACTAATACCTCACTTTGCGTCGGGGTTGCATTCCAAAAAACACGACGCAAAGTGAATTAAGATTTTCTAAGGAAATCGAAGATAGGTTCTATGGTTACGAAAATACCAAGTCGTCGGCTTTCTTTCACAAAAAATTTGTCCAATGTTTGCTGAACAGCTTTTTTTCAACGTAAAATAAATTTCCTTGTAGCAACTGTCTGTATTACTACAACTAGCATTTACATAGTTGGATAATGCTTTACTTTTGTCATCAAATAAGCTTTTTGGTTTTGTTTGAATTACTTAATGGTATTTTCTGCACAACTTGATTTTCAATCCAAATAGAAAGGTCATCGTTTTTGCAAAAAATAAAAAAAAAATAAAAACTCGAACACAAAACAACGCAACCTCGAAAATCTCGAAACAAAACGATGCAAAGCGAGGTGTAGTAGAATTTCAATTAAATAGGTATGTATGTAAATTGTTTACAAATAAAACATTATAAAGCTTACTACTTCTAAGTAAATAATATTTATTGTATAAAATAATGTGTTTGCCAATAATAGTAAATAAGTGCTAATCAATGATGTTTTTGTAAAAGCCATAAAATATATAGGTACATATACAGTGTATCACTTAAGTAAGTATGCAGCATAGAAATAGTTAAACATTTAAATTTTTGAGTAAAAATATGCAAAAATATTAATGTTTTTTTACACTAACAATAATATGTAGTATTGACTTACACAAAAACATAAACATATCCAGAAAAAGTTACCGCTATCATATCCCGTTATGATTTCTTAAAATATAGAAAAAAAATCACCATCACAAAAGTAAGTAGGTACCTACATATGCACTTATTAAAGTTTGGACGTCTACTTAAGCTGAACGCGAAAAAAAAGTGACTACTTGTTTTTATAAATTTTATTCAGTGCCGAAATTGATTTTTATTGCAAATTTTTCCAAAATATAATTATGGCCCCTCAAGGAAAGGAACTTCCACGAGATTTAAAAGATGTTATTGTTAAATTACATAAAGAGCGTCAGATAGTCAGCGTGAAATTGCAAAACTTGTCTATAAGAGCATTTCCACAATACAGAAAATTATAGAAAAATATAATAAGGCGGGAAATACTAATAACATGTCTCGAACTGGGCGTCCAAACATCTTTAATGGCAGGGAGAAACGAATTATAACAAGAAAAATAGAAGTGAATCACAAGATGAGCGCTTCAAAAATAATGGCAGAAATAGAAAAATAGACTGGAAAAACCTGTAACCCACAAACCATTCGTCGGGTGCTGTATACTTCTGTTTACCATGGCCGTAATATCCGCAAATAGTCATTTGTAAACAGCACCAATAAAAGAAAACGGTTGGACTTCGTAGAAGAGTATGAAAATAAACATGAAAATTTCTGGAAATCATTTATTTTTTCCGATGAAAGTAAAATAATATATTTTTGGCTCAGATGGAAGTCAAAAAGTGTGGAGAAAAGTGAACACTGACTAAGCTCGAACGAAAAAATATGGCTGTCACAGTAAAACATGGTGGTGGATCTGTTATGGTATGGGGCTGTATTGCAGCATCAGGTGTTGAAAATCTGGTGATTATCGAGGAAGTAATGGATAAGATGGTTTATTTGAACATTTTAAAAAATAATTTACATCAAAGTGCAGCTAAATTGGGACTAACAGGATCATTTGCATTCCAACAGCACAATGATCCTAAACATACAGCTCATATTGTTAGAGAATAACTTTTGTATAACACACCAAAACAATTAAAAACTCCGCCCCAGTCATAGCATTACAAGCAGAAATACCCTAAAAGCTGCACTAATTGAGTAGTGGAATAAAATTCCACCTTCCGTTACCCAAGATTGAAATCTATCAAAAAGGCGAAGGGCTATCCAACAAAATATTAAATATAAGTCTGACTTGAGAAATCCAAACATAGTGCAGATTTTTGTGAACTGCAACTTACTTTTGTGACCTAATTCTAAACATTTTATTTATTATGTTGTGATTAACCAGTAATGATTTAGAAATATTTTTACTTTTTATTATTTTTCTTAAGATCTCATATAAAATAAATGAAAAAAATAAATGTTTATGTTTTTATTTCAATTTCTAAGCCTTTTTTATCATTTCAATTATTTATATCGCTGCATACTCACTTTAGTGATACACGGTATGTACATATATTCTCATTGTTTAATATATTAAATAAAATTTAGAAGAAAAAAATAAGGCTATAACTTTACATAATGTTAAAAATATGTTTATACAATAAATTTATTTTTTTTTATTTTATTTTTATTTATTAAGTCAATGGATTAAATCCTTACAGACTATTAAAAAAGTATATTGAAAATTACAATTAATTAGAAAAGATTAATTATTTAATAAACTAATTATTTTATGTTTAATTACATTTGTTGAAAGAGAAAAATCAATTATTTCATATCGATTGTTAAATTCACAAAATAATCTTCTTAATGGGTCAGCTTGAGCATAATTAGTGCTAACATGTTTGACATACAGTGGCTTAAAATGGCGTGAAAATCGTTGAGGAACATTAAAAGTAACATTATTTACAAGGAACTCGGAGCAGACTTCACCATTAATTATATTCATCATAAATGTTACATTAAGCATAGTCCTTCTACTAGATAGAGTTGGTAATTTAATCAATTTAAGTCTATCGATGTATGATGGAAGGTTAATATCAGGATTCCAAGGTAACCCACGTAGACAAAAGAGTAAAAATTGTTTCTGTACAGACTCTATACGCTGAATATGAATATTATAATAAGGATCCCAGATAATAGAGCCATATTCCAATATAGGTCTTACTAAGGAAATATAAAGTTGTTTTGTGACATAGGGATCATCAAATTCCTTAGCCCATCGCTTTATACCGAAACAAAGTTTAATTTGTTGTCTAGTAAAATTCCAACATCAAGAAAATTTTCAACAATTTCAAGCCGGTAATCACTGGTAAAACATAAATATTTTTTATGCAAATTTTGAGTTAAATTGTTTAATAATCTATTTATTAAGATTATTTATTGGTCAACATTTGCTGTTAATAATAAGTTTTTTTCAACAATTTATCAACTTATTACCATAAATATATTGTTTAGGTAAATTTTTACATTTTCTGCTTAATTCACACCTAATTTTATGAACATTACTGTGCGTATAGCCTATAAGCCACTTAATGTTTAATGATAATAACATATATTGCATATGCTTTGTATTATAGTTTATAATCATTAAAACAAATTGATATTTTGTTTTTTGATGGTGATGGTGGTCAAGTGTGATTTTTATTTATTATCTTTTGATTTGAGTTGGGAAAATAAATATATTTTATTCACGTTTTCAAAACATTTTAAAATGTTACGTTATTTTAAAATGTTATCCATTTGATTTTGCACTAATTTCTTAACAATCAAAATCTGAATAGATATATTTTTTAAAGTGTTAAAATATATTTCCGCTTTTAACAAGTGACTAGATTTTTAATTTAATATAACAAAGAAATTGAAATACAAAAACTTAAAATTGTGTTTAACAATTTTTTAAACCTTTGAAAGAAAGTTTATTTTAAAATATAAAGTCCAACTGAGAGGCATAACTACCTGTTGTGTAAATAGGTTGGCTGATTGGTCAATAAAATTATCTAGGAATGTTCAAATTCTAAATAAGAACATAAAAAACTTATTGCTCAGATAAGAAAAACATACTATAAAACAACAATTTTAATGAATACCTTACTTCTGATTAATTTTCTTTCTTATATTTGTAATTACAAATGTCTTATTCACATTTTAAAAATGTCGTTTGAAGGAAAGCATTCATTTGTTTAAATTACAAACCAACATACGGTCGGTCGTCTTAACGGGCACCTCACTTGGCGTATAATCAACTTGATTCCGTATCAGAGCAGTGGCATCGGTAAAATAATTTCCTACTAATATTGTTGTTATATTCGTTTTGAGACTTGATAAACTAATCAAAATAATTAAACCAATTTTTATTTAAAAATAAAAAAAAACAATACTAATACAAATAAACACACAAGTCATGGGACTTGCGAGCCTGCTCATAAAATTGCAAAAAATTCTTATCTAAAAATTAACATTTTGGTGGAAATTTTTTTTATACCTTTTACCTGACCTACACTTTGGTGTTCAATTGCAATTGTCATTTATGAGTCATTTAAAAATTTTCAACAATTTAAACAAACCTAAAGATAGCAAATGATGTATTAAGTTCATCATACTACAGTTATTATGATGTACTTAATATATCATTTGTTATCTTTAGCTTTGGATGTTCACTTTTAACTAATTTTTAAAGTCATTAGTTTTAATTCTATTTTAATTATTGTATATGACAAAGTTATATACATACATACATATTTGCATCTGTCATTAATTAATGACTTTTTATAAATTTCATGTTGTTATTTGTGCGTAGTTCATTTTCAGTTGGACTTTTTGCAAAAAACATTTTATGGCAGCATTAATAAAGTTTTTAATATTTTTATATATGGTTTAATTTTTACTAGTAATTTTCTAAAGCACGTTTAGAATATTTAATACATTTTATACATTTTAAATCATTGCGTGTTTATAAAGTGTTTAAATAAAATCGTAATAATAATAGTAATAATCCTCTCTGAAAATAAAGGACCTCTAATATACTGAATATATATCGTCGTCCTGACTAAAAAGGAGAGAAACACAAAAACGGGCATTAATACCATTAATTTCCTTTTGGCAAGTTCATGCACTTGCCAATAGAGTAATTTATCTGGTCTTAGGCAGTAGAAGAAGTTTATTATTCTTTCTAGTGGTAAATCCTAGAAATTAATGTCACTTAAAAAAGGCGATCATAAAGTGCTTACGAGTTTATGCACCGGACATTGTGTTATTGATACCATTCATTTTTTTTTTGAACAAAAGCAGCAGGCAAAAAAAAAAAACTGTAGTACTGGAGCCAGAACAACATTATGAGTATATACCATAATGTTTCACAGTACAAGATTTTCAATACGTGTCAAAACCATCAAGAAGTTATTAACTTTCATTTTATTTCAATATGCCCCTGAAATTTAATAAAAACGCTGCTAATCTCAAACGCGACAAAATATTTCATATCGAAGGGTTACATGGATACATCTCTCATTTCCACGACTTAAGAAAGAAACGATTTTGTTTGAAAAGAAGTTACAGCAGAAATGACGGAGAGTGACATATCCTTATATGCCATCATTGGATTGGTTTTTAAATAACTAAAAAAAAACAAATAACTTCAGCGTCTTGCAAAGGATTTTAGAAGACTCATTTTCACAATTTACAACTTCGACAACGATTAAATTTACACTGTCAGAGCTGTTGCATAAAACAGTGTATTCGCTAGAAATTCGTGGAATTTTAAAAATAAAAACACCTTAATTAACATTAGTTTCCTGTAATAATAATCATTGTAGGACATAAAATATTTTGCAACTTTTTAGATCACTGAATCTGTTAAAGCTCCTAGTTTTTATAATATGTACCTATAATATTGTGGAAATTTTTTCATACCTAAATCCTGTTTCACACACTTAAGTTTTAGCTGACCAGTTTTTTTCAATTCGCTTTTGAACTTGATATTTGATTTACAGACGTAAATTCAATTTTCGTACTTTTTCATGTAGAGCAACATGCATGAAAGAAAAAGTGAAAGGCAATTAGAAAATTGACTAGTACCCCTTTTATTAAAGAGTCAGAATTGCAGTCTAATATAATATAAATTATTATATATATTCTTAATGCAAACTTTTGAATTTAAAATACTGAAATGACCAAAGTGTTTGTTAAGCTATGTATCCACGTTGTCAGATCTAGCAATGTGCTAGCAATGTACTGACATTGAAAAATGGTTAGCAAAAGGTAACTTGTCAATGCTTTTTCTTACAACGTTAGAAGACAAAAATTTTAAGTTTATACGGTTGTTAGACATTTTCTGAACTTTTTTTCTGACAATGTTGTAAGATCTGACAACCTTTAGTTTAAGGTGATGTTTTATAAAGGTTGTCTACGTTAAAGTGTGATCGTAAGATTTTTTAATAAACAAATTTCCTAAATATGAAAATAGCTGTTCTAAAGTTTTAAATACTATCAATCTGATTCATATCATATCATAAAAATAATTCTTAGACGTTGCAAAGTCTAATTTAAAATTTTAGCCAAGTGTTTAGATAAGCTTTAGGCAAACGTCTTACAAAACTTTATGGTTTATTTGACAATACTTATTATTTGTACTATTATTTAACCACCATAGAAAGTACTATAAACTAGTAATTGTTATAATTGAAAATATGTTTTCAATAAAACAAAATTATAAATAAGCAGCCAAACACGTACCGAGTACACACATCAATCAACTTTTAACAAATGCATGCTAAACTAATCTTGTAAGCCATAAAATGAATTACGAAGTACTTGTGCCAATAATGAAAATATTCCAAAGCGGACCACTTGTTTTAGCATAAATTTGTTTGACGTTGTTTACTATTACAAAAGTTTTGAAAGATCAAACATCATCAAATAAATTAAAAATAAATATTTGTTGTGCTTTGGTCTAAATAAGAAAAGTTTTTTTTTAATAAATAAACGAGTTCAAATATATGTTATTTAGTGGTTACGTCTTTTTCCACAAATATTTGTTAAATGTGACCGTACCTTAAATAACTTGGCCACACAGATCATACAAACTCGCATAAAAATTGTATTACAATTTGTTTCCTTTGTTTCAGTAAATACTGTTATTAAATGTGGGCCATATATCAAATAGAAATTATAGATAAGCATCTATCCAAGTATTAACGGCCCTGTGCAAAAGTTGGTAATTTATTTACAAACATTTTAAATCAACAGGAAATATCTGTTATATTTTGACATGATGGCGTGGTTTATTTAAAAAATTTATTTATTTATCATAAAGTATAAGTATTCCTAACATAAACCCGACCCGCCAAATATGTCTCAATAGTTTTTTTCAAAAATATTTATATACTAAACTTTGTTGAAACAGCTTTATAACCAGAGCTGCCAGATGAATTCCGGATAAAATCATCAAAATCCTGATAAAAAAGAAAAAATCGTCATTTAGAATTATAAAAATCGCAAAAAAAAATCGGAAAAATAAAAAGTCACTATTTCTAATAGTATTTTGAAATTTTTATTTAAAAATCTTTTTATTTTATTAACTCGGCTTGAGGTCTCTTTTATTAAAAATAAAAAAGCTCTTGTTCGTTTTTAATTTTTATTATATTTTATTTGTTTCCAATATTTCGACCAATTTTGTTGATCATCTTCAGGGAAGAAATATAACTTAATGTTTAATACAGTGTTGTCCAGTATTTCTTTCACTGACGAAAACATACGAAAACGAAAACATAAAAATTCAAGTTTATATAGTCTCTTGTACAATACATATCAAAATAAATAAATTTTAACTTTTTAAATAAGAAATTACAAAAAATGTAATGTTAAACAAAACTTGTGTAATATATCTTAGTCTTAGGACGAAAAGGCAAAAGATTTTGTTTTGTTTAATTCATTTTGTTTAATTCATTTTATTTTTTTAATGCACATTGATTTGACGTGTGTGAATGAAATGGTAAGTTCAAAAAAGAACTGAACAAAAACTGGTCAGCTAAAACGGAAGAGTGTGAAACAATACGTACAGTATTTTATAAATAAATATCTGAATTTAGCATATTTTAATAATTCAGGTTAAATTACAATGTCAAAACAATTTAGTTTATTAAGTTTTAAATAACATTTTGAATAAAGAATCCAATTCATCCAACATAAATACACGTACTTATTTTTAAAGAATTCTGTATTTTTGTTTTATTTAAATTTATTTGGCTGAATATTCATTCGATGTTTTGTTAAACTAGGAGAAGTTTTTGTAGAAATTTTCCCTTAAAATTGTTTTAGTTCATGGAATTCAGCATTCAAAATTGCTTTTTATGTTTACAGATAAATAAGTAATTTCTACTATTATTTGAAATTATTATACTTAAACTTAACAATTGTCAATAATTAAGAAAACACTACTATTACTTAGTTTTGTTTTTGAAATATATCATGTTCTTGTTAATATTTATGATATTAAATGAGAAAAACAGTTGTTGTTTCCAAAAAAGAGTGAATTTGGTAACAAAAACATTAATAAAACAAACAAATGATAGAAAATTTTATTAATTCAGAAAATCGTCACTTTCAATGAATAAATCGTCAAATCGTCACTTTGCTATTTTTGAAACATAAAATCGTCAAAATGTCGATAAATCGTCAAATCCGGCCGGCAGCTATGTTTATTACTGACACTAGTAACTGTCATATTATGAACATTTAAACATAAAATCAATTAAATTTATAAATCATAAATATTATTAATAAATTGGACTCACTTTAATTTCATTTTGGACAGTATTTTTAAGCAAGTTTATTTTCACAAAGTTAAAATAATTTTTTGTCCAAGTTTTTTTTCTTCTTTTTAAATATGTTTGTTTTATTAATTGTCTTGAAATTATTAGAGGATTTTCCGTATTTACACTTTGAAACCTCTTATATTATTTATTTTTCTAAGGTACTCAAATACTGGTATTTTTTTTATTCAAACGGAAGTTGTACTTTTTTTAATCCTTAACACACAAAAACTTTTTGAAACAATCATTTGTTTATTTATATTTCTCCTTATTTATTATTGTTTTTTTTCTTATTTGTTGACTAATTAGTGTCTTTAGTTGTTTATTAATTTCTTTTTAAATATTTATAATTTTCTAAAGTTCTGTTTTTCTTTTGAATAATTATAAATTTATTTATCACTTCTTGTATTTATCTAAGATTTTTTCGTACGTCTTGTTACTATTTAATATGATCCGCAACTGAAACGTTTTATCTGTTCAACGTTTACTTATAAATAAATGTGGTTGGTGGAAAAAAATATATTAAAGACTTTCAGTCGACCCGATCAATTGTATTAATATAATAGAATAGTCATAATGACTGTGGCAACAACAAAAACATTTTAATTTTAACAACAATTTCTGATAAGATTAAAAACACATTCGGGGTATACAGTCTAAAATTTAACTATACTATATTATTTTTCGCACTAAGAGAGGAAAGAGAACTTGGTAAAAAACAACATTAATTTGTTGGTGTGAATTTGTTTCATTAATTTTTTGTTGTTTTCATCGTTTTATCATTTTATGTCAGGGTTGGGAGTCATAAAATTCTATTGCTTATAGGAATTTATTTGCTTTATATTCGCAAGGAGGCTTTTTTAGTTCTCCAATAAACAAAAGAAGGAATATAGTTTAGTTTTGTTTGTTATTTCCTTTAAGAAAATTGAACCATAGTGAACCATAGAGTGACACGTTTAGCATGCAAGGCTTCTAAAAACTTGCTCTTTTCAGAACAGCAAACGTGGTAATTTTAACGGCCAACTTCCTAATAGCGGCTTCAAAAAGACGATAATATTGACAAAAATATCACGAATTTTACGAAATGTACCTATAACAGATCCAACTTGTTCATATTAAATTTCAAACGAAGTTTAATATATTGTAACAATTGTAAAAGCTTAGCAAAACTTTCATGTTATTTCAATATATCAATATATCAAAAGAAACTATTGTTGCAAAGAAGTTACAGTTAAAAAGGCGGAGTTATAGTATGGGCTGACGTATCCTACTATGCCACCAATGATTTGTTTTTAAATGGAAAACAAACGTCTTTTGCGTCGTAAAAACGGATCTTAGAAGACGCATTTCCATAATTTAAAAACTTTTTTGGACCCACAGTTATTAATTGGTGTTTATATTCACCAGATGTCAACATAATAGAAAAAAGCAAAAACCAAGGCAGTTTAAAAAGTCCTCTATTGGTCAACGAGATCATGGTAAGAGTTCTTTAAGATGCAAACAACTTAATTAATATTAGATTCATTGGAAAATGTAATTAATCATTATACAACGTAAAACGTTGCAACGTCAATCGCGTCAAATCTAATTGACAAGGAATAATATTTACGAGGAAGTTTTTTTTTAGGTGTTCACTAACTTTTTAATGTCGAAAAACCTAACTAATGCAGTATTTTTAAGGTTTTACTAGGTAAGAGCGAAGAATATTTAAAAACAAACTAGACTGACTATATCTTATAAATTTCAACACAACATCAAATTTGATATTGCAATTCGGGGCATCTCTAATTGAGATGGCGAGACATTCTGCGGTTGAATAATATTCACGACCAGGGATCCTAGATGTTCTCGGCTACTCTTACTTTCATATTTAAATGAGATAGCGAAACATTTTGCTGTTGGAATATATTCACTACCAGGGATCCTACATATTCTCTTCGGTTTCTCTTCCATCCTCGATGGTCTCTTACAACTGTGCTGAGAAATATCTGTCAGTCGATGACTCCGAAAATAGTTTCTCAAGAACAACCCATGAATGTATTTCGATGCTCACCCAAACAGTGATTTCTGTAAAGCTTGACATGATGAAAAATATGAAGAGAATTTGTATGTGCTAAGTCCCAACTGATCGAAGATTTGAAATGACAAGTATAAATGTCTTCAGAATGGTTTGATTAAGGGATCGGAATGGTCAGATAGAACACTGAGGTTGTTTTTCCTTCCACCTAGCTTTCCTATGGATATGACGAAGGGTCGTATAATAAAGGACTTAAATGTGTCATTCCAAAAAGATGACTGTCTATTTATTCTGCATACATTGGTGTTAATCCTTGTAATTGAATGAAACAAGTCTTTTATGACATCAAACCTTCAATATTTAGATATACTTTTGTGTGTGTAGAATAAAAAAGGAGTTAACCGGTTGTGTACATCTAGAAAGAGTTTAGTACTAGATAAACTTACACGTTCCCATTAAAAACCTTAATATAGCTTTCGATTGTGAATAAATGTAATTTCTTTAGAATTTGTTCTTGTTTTGTTTTGATATCATGCTTTACCTACATATATCGATTCTTTGATTAATTTATTAGAATTTGAACATTTCTAACCACTTTTAATAAAAATGTGTTTTAAATATAAAATACGCAACCAACATATCAAATAATCTACATTACTATTCTCTATTTGAAATTATTAAAGAAGTATGACTATTTATTCTCTATTTGAAAGTATCATGCTCTTTTATTTAATTGTTAAGTACATACTTGTTTGCTCTCTCTCACGGGAAGTTAATGCCAAAATCCGCATTTAAAAAACTTTTAAAGAGACATTTATTGCAAACAAAATTTTAGAAACGTGACAAGTTTAATTAGTAAACACTATTATCTATTTCATGTTCGTACTGTAAATAAAGAAACAACAGCAGATATAAAATTCAAAATACATAAACACTTACTTACATACATACTCGTATGTACATATCTGCACTAATATAAATTTCAGGTGCTAAAATTTTAGGGAAGTCTACGAGTTGCTGCAATGAGTGGTAGTGTTTAAAGTGGAGAAACGAATTGGTAATTAAGATATTGAAATGTTTTTAAGAATTAGTTAACTCAATCTGGAAATTAATTATAAAAACAATAATTTGTATTGTGCCCCATACTTTTTAAAGCATTTATGTATGTACATATGTACAACGTAAAACGTTGCAACTTATTGACTCATTGGACAGGGATTTTAAAATATCATATAGATCATTCGAGTTGATCTTTAAAGTTTACTTTAAGAGAAAATAGAATAGTTCAGCAAATTATCGTTTTTTTAACCATATATTGATTCCTTAACCAGTTCCTTGGCTTATTTGTGAGTTTCTTCTACATGTACTAGATCCAAAGTAAATCGGTGCCAATCTCCAACATCCCGCAGTAGGATACATGATGTTCTCGGATTCTCTCACGTCCTCAACAGTCCAAATCAACTGCAAGGTCAAATATCTGACAATCAAAGAACACTCCGACAGGTACTTCTTGAGAACAAATTAGTGCTGTCACTTAGGTCACTGCTTGTTTGGTGAACTCACTAGAAGCATACAAATCGGTGACTTACAAAAAATTAACTTATTATTTTTCAATGTTCAAAGAGCTTAATGGTAGTCTCAATCACTGTTTTTTTTTTTTTTTATAAATTAATAATTAGATATCAAATGTATTAAAAAGCGATCAAAGAAATCATTCATTCATACATTAAAAACTAATTAGATTTCTTTTTACAACCAACAACCAACCATAAAGGTACATGCTCGTACAGTGTATCGCAAAACTATTTTGCCTACTTATTTTTAGGAGAAATTTGTTGTTTTTTTCATAAATACATACATACATAAAATTTAAAAAAATCAAGTAAACAATTATTTTATAATATAAATATTTATAACAAACATTATGTAAAATTTTATTAATTTGCTTTATAATTTGAAGGTCCTGAAAGTATTTTGTTCTTTTTTTAATTTCTGTCAATTTTTTTTTAGATCTTTAGTATTTTTTTTTTAAATTTTTTAGTTAATGTTTTTATTTATTTTGTGAAAAAGATACGTGTTATACATATTCCAATTGTTATTATTAATAATTTTTTCATTATTGCCTTCGGTTGTGAAGATTTTTGTGTTAAATATTCCGAAAAGAGAAGAATTCAAAATTTTCGAGAAAAAAAGGTATAATACCTCTTCGATTTCTATGGGTCTATGAGGTGTTGGCAAGTTTTAGGTACTATACAAAAGCTAAATTTTAACCTGTAAAAGTGTGTATTTCGGATCATTATATTATTAAAAATAACAATATTCCTTTGTAGAGGAGAGGATCAATTTGCTTTCGACATGAACCAATATCCGTGGTGATCGATAATATCATCAGTATATACAAGATTACCAACTTCATTGGCAGAAATGCAAGCCCGTATCACCATCGTAATTAATCGTGGATTTTGTATTATTATACTTACATGTAAGGCTTTATATTGCCGACGCGCAAAATTTTTATTTTTTCTTAGCAAATGTAATCAATTCGTTAATTTCCAAAACAAAGGATTTTTCCATTGCTAGACAACCGCCTATATTTATGAGTCTCAGCCTCCTATGGATTATTTCGTTGTTTACATTGTTTTATGGTGCTTTTCTTAGTTGGTCGCTAATCTCTGGTCGGGAGAAATGTAGGTTTAAGTGGTTTTTCAGCGGTATTAATCTTTCCTCCCCTGTATCCAACAATTTTGGAAAACCATTCCGTGGTAAATTTTAAGTGCTCGGCGACTATAGACCAATTTATTAAATTGTTGACTGCTTGACAACATCTATAGCTGTATAGATATATAGTACGAGGTCTGCTCAAAAAATAAATGTTATTTTCAATTTTTTCAAATTGTATTTATTTATTCATTAATAACTATCTTGTTCCCTTCAAACTAATCCCCCTCAGATATAATACACTTACTCCAGCGTTTTTTGCCATTCTCGAAACACTTCTTAAACGCGCTTTTTGGTATCGACAACAGCTCCTGTTTCGATTTTTCTTTTATCTCTTCAATCGTAGCAAAACGATTTCCTTTCATCGGTGTCTTCAGTTTTGAGAAGAGGAAAAAGTCAGCGGGGACCAAGTCCGGTTAATACGGTGGTTGAGGCATGATAACGGTTTTGTTTTTGAATTATTATTACGTATAGACAGGCACATGCATATAATTATGAAAATACTAAAGCCCCACCAGTGTACATGGGATCAAATTAAATAATTGGAACGTTTAAATTGGACCTAAAAAATACATAAACATAAATGTCGGAGACAACAAATTTTTATCTTGCCAATAATAACACTCGTTCAGCTAGCATGGGCATTTCACACAATCGAAACTGTTATAAATACTTATGAAGATACAAGAAATACAAACTGTTATACACCTTACAAATCTTTATACAATTATTAAATACACTTGTTGTTATGATAATTGGTTTATTGCCTCTCTTTTTCTCCAAAGAAACGTCAAAACAATTGTATCGATAAATAAATGCACTAGTATTTTTATTGTTTTTATTTTTCATAGACATTTTTACAATTATTAGGATTTAATATACCTATACAACAACTTTTAAGTATTTATACAAGTATGCAAGTAATAACTACATACATAATTATTTTAAACTACATGTTAACAATCTCATTAACGTCATCACAGTCAAGAGTTTAAAACTAATTTATTTTTCTATTAAATAATTTTTATTTCATTTTATTATTTTAAGGGTCACGTGTTGATTGTATTTGAGATCATTTTGGCCCTCTCTTCTTAGTGGAGTTTTTTTAAAAGAATTTTTAGCATGAATTTGAACTATGTCGAGTCTCTGGTCTAGAAATGTAAAGAAGATATTTACACATCTTATGATTAATATTTTGAAATTATTCGTGTGAAATACCAACAATTCACCTACTTATCAATGGCATAGAAAAAGCATGATTTGCTAAGCTCTTAAAAATACGCTTCCGTTTCTGATGAGACATTCTCATTGCAGCAAATTCTATTTCTCTTGAGTCATATTTTCAAGTTTGAAAACAAATAAAGAGTGATTTTTTCAAAGCATTCGAATTTGATTTATAAAAAAAATCACATAAAATTTAGAGAAAAGTATAAAATTTTTATTTGAGTGGATAGAACCATCTATATAATTCAATGCTCAAATGGTTTATACTCTGGTTGCAATTTTTGCACACTCTCTAACATCCAACATATCGGACACCGGCCCATAATCCACACCATACAGTGCATTTTTCGGGATGCTTGGCAGTTCTTTCAATGCTTCTGGCTACTCTTCACTCCAAATACAAGAATTGGGCTTGTTTATGTATCCCTTCAACCAGAAAAAAGCTTCGGAACATAAAATGGAAGAAGTGCACGATGTGCTTCCTTAAATTGCAGTTTGTCGAGCATTAATTTTGATAATAAAATTCAATAATCTGCAAGCGTTGTTCATTTGTAATTCGATTTATGGTTGAATTATAGACCAAACTGAATATGTTACAAAAAGAAAGTTGCTAAAAAATCATCCTTTGCATATTCCTTTTAAACGGCACAATGTTTTTATTGTCAAAACTTTTCATAAAGATTTTGATTATTGTATGAACAAGTTTAATTCCTAAATACTTCCTTAATATGTCCATAAACATGAATTATACATCTTTGAATCTTCAAATTTTCTTGTGGCTAGCAACAGACTGACTAAAATCGGTGCATAAAAACAAGTGGGTTCATGTTACAAATTGACGCACATATTGCGTTGATTCCATTTGAAGCCAAACCAAAAGACAATAATGTCTATTTCTTTGCGAATATGCAGATTTTCATGTAATAAGTAACAGTCCCTTGTTCTTGTCCTTTTACTAGAATCGTTTGCCATTGACTAATATCACTCATACTCTTTGTTTAAAAATCACAACTGAAACACATTTGTCACAGGTGTCTAAAAATTGTCATTGGTTTACATTCAATGAGAATAACATGTTAATGGCAGAGGATTCTTTTATTCTATGTTTTATGTCAGTTGTCTTCCTTTCGGAATTCTTATTATATATAAAATAACTTTTATACAATACTACAAATATGATTGAACGTAAATTACTATAAATATTACTTGCAGCTACCAGAAGCAGCTACTTGCCTTCCACGAACTAGTTCATTCATATTCCAACACATTTTACTTGTTTGTTAAAGTCGATTTGTTGTAAGTCCAATGTGAATTTTAGTCAAACATATTATATATACCTCGACTATCAAATGTGTTCAAGATTTGCGTTCCTTTTCGGCCTAACCTCACGGCTCACTCAGTTCACCACCGCATTGTATATCCAGCAAAAACTAATGTCTGTCTTGCAAAGAGCATACTTGTATGATCTAGTCAGGAACATACAAATTGCCAGTTTTCCGTACATGAATGCAACGATCAATGTAACGAACACTCTGCTTAAGAGTTTGGGCTATCTAATCACTGTCTTCATAGTTTAGTCGATCAGCATGACCCAAGGATCAATACCGAAAAAAGCAATCGCCTCGTACATACCAACCAAAGTGCCATTGACTACAGATCAGCGGGAGTATGGAACCCGCTATGTGATCCTGTCAATGACGGCTGCCAGCACCCATGCATCGAAGCCACATTTCTTGAGCAAAGCGCTTAATGCAGCGCTATCTTCAATGGCTTTGTTGTTTCAGCAACAGCACTCAGGACAATTTGGTGGACCGAAATTTGTTACTAGAAAAAAACATCAGTCTTTTAACCAACTGCCATTCTTCCCACTTTGAATATCAACCACTGCCACCACGTGCACCCCGAAGCGATCTCACCAGTTATGAGTTAGGGGACCTTTCCCTAATGGTTAAATTAGGGTGAAGTCCCCGGGCTTTTAACCGATCTCTTAGCATTAGAAAGGGACTCTAGTCAGTTTCAAGTTTCATTGGGTGTAATAAATGAGTTTGAAGCTCTTGCAAGCTCATCGTACTGGCATCACCATATATCTCCCAAGAATTGTAACAGCGTCAAGGTGATGGAATCACACCAGGACACTCAATATAACGAGTCGATATCTTTAGAATTCCGTTATTCCAATCCTTACTTGGTTGTCAAAGTCAAATCCATTTGTCCAATGTGATTAAACGCAACGCTGATCAAGGCTTGTTGATGGACGCTTGATAATAACCTAAGATCGTTATAAACTTTAATTCTATTTCTCATATACCCGACTTCCAATACCATGAAGATTATTTAAATCCTCGCCAAAGCAGACGGAAACTACGGCACCAAATAATAAGATTGAGTTACTAAATCACTACTAAAAGATAAATTTATATTTGTATGCCTTGAAAACCCAGGGGCCAAATTACCGCATTCGATATCGAGTAAAAGATCGTAATTTTCTTATTTGAGATTATTTTATTCGATATGGAGCAAGAAATTTAATACATTTTATCATAATTTCGATATCGAAATCATTTTTCGATACGATAGCTCATTCGATCACGAATGAGGTAATTTGGCCCCAGGTTCCTTAAATACTAGTACTTCCGATGCCCTGTGTGAATCTGTGAATATTCATTGTGCACCTAAATCCATTACATTTATGGCTATTTCTGCTAGCAGTGCATTTTCATGCTGGAGATCAAGGATCTCTCTTATTGACCTCGTTCCTGAACCAACTTTCTTATTAGAAAACGACTTTTACCTATACATAATAAAAAGGTTATAAAGTAATCTGATAAATGTATATGACAAAAGTTTACATATTGACGGGTTTAAGATGATATGCTCTGGATAGACTCTGGGATGATTTCTTAGGAAAACGTAAAAAGCACTATACAACAGAAATATTCGTAAAAGCATTCATGCTAAAGTGATATTTGATCACACAGTTGTTAATTCAACATTAATCTATACTTAGATAAAAAAACAACAGCTATCTATGTTTAAGATCCCCCTTTAAATTATTCAACTCACAACAAAAAAGAACGTATTCAGCAAAAAAGGCCATTTGATGTTTACAAAAAATGTAAATATCCAAATGTTATTCAACTTTAAAAACGATTAACATTTATATCGTTAGATTAAGACACTTGATTCTAGTAAAAACAATCTACTTGAATGACTAATTCAAAAATTTAGAATCAACAGAGTGAGTGCATTTGTTGAAAATTACACATTTTTATTTGAATTCAACTCGAGTAGTTGAGTTGAGAAATGACAGGGCAAAATATCTAGGAAGGAAACGTGTGGTTCATCAATAATAATTAATACTATTTATATGTATGTATAATAATATATCACACACACATAGAACATGTTTATTATTTAAGCCCTAGGAACATATGACACAATTTTGATTTAGGCTAGAGATGGCCACATATTTAACCCATATTTATATTGTGAACAAAATATTACAGGTAAACATGCACACGTGTAGGCAGCGTGATTGTGAGATGAAAAAATGTTGAAAACAAATGTTGAAAACAAATAAACAAATTGTTATACCCTACACAAGAGTTGTAAAATTGACAGCAATCATTTTCCAACAAATGCCAAAAAAGATTGTCTCACTGTTTTCCATTTAGTAAACCAAGCGTCTTGGAATCATTTCAATGTTCTGATATCAATTCACATTGTATGATAGTTGCATCATGATTGTGAACGCAATTTTGAATTGATGTTGTCAAGCCAAAAGTGAAATTTCAAAAAAAATATATGTATTAAATTTGTCAGTTAGTTTATTATTGGAGGGTTAATAGTTTCTTTAAACGTTGGGAAACACTTTCATAGAATATTCGAAAAACATATGTATGTATGTAAAAATCTCGTAGGTGTAGTACAAAATATGTCTATAGAAATTACAACATTTGCACAAGTATTGTAACTTCAGATGACGTACAACACCTACGACACTACAACATCAGTTGTGAATATATTTATTTTCTGTGGTAGTGTAACAAAACATCTGCTTTTAATGATGGAGATTAAGGATATAGGGGCATACAAAAAGCTTGCAGACCTCGTTCTTGAACCAATTTTCTAATTAGACAACGACGCCTACAGAATTCGGAAAGTTTGTCAAAGTTATAATTTCTTCAAGGTGATAATGGAATAGAGATAAACTTATTGTACTGTCACACTTGACAAATTTTTGCCGAAAAAGACGTAACCACTAAATAAAATATTTTTGAACTCGTTTATTTATTAAAAAAACCCTTCGTTTATTTAGGACAAGACACAACAAATATTTAGTCCTATTTTATTTGATGCTGTTTGATCTTACAAAACTCTTGTAGGAGTAAACAACATCAAACAAACTTGTGCCAAAACAAGTGGTTACGCTTTTTGGAGTAAATATTTGCCATGTGTGACCATACCTTTATAAATGTATTTGGCAATAGCATAAATACTGCTATTGTAGTTGTATTTAACTAATTGACAACGATTTAAGTTTTTTATGGAGTTTCGAGTTTCGATCTAAAATAGAAGTAATTACAGATTGAACTTATTTTCTCAAAAAAAGCAATAGTTATCGAGTTATAAACGATATAAGTTTTTAAGTATATTTATATTATAAAAATGTACACCTTAATATCTTTGTTAAAATGCGTTTAAATAATAAAAGGGCCTTAATCTATGATTACATATAATTCTTACTAAAATAGATTTTTGATATGTACAAAAATTCAAAATTTCTTAAATCCTTTATATCTTGAAAATAAGCTTTTAGATGAAAAACGAGTTTTCATAGAAAAGGTCAAAATTTCTTAAAACCTTAATATCATGGAATCTGTAATCATCCAAAATCAATATATTATGGAAAAAGTCAAAATTTCTTATATCCTTAATGCATTTAAATGAGAAAACGGATTCAATCTGTGATCACTTATATTTCTGACTCAAAATCGATTTTTCATGACAAAAACAAAAAAAAATATTAAAAATCTTTGTAAGTATAGTTTAAATAAGAAAAGGGCCTCAACCATGGTTTAACATACTTTTGACCGAAAATAGGGTTTTCATATAAACTGTCAAAATTAATTAAATTCTTAAAATCTTTGTATATATGTATGCGTTTAAATAAGAAAAAGTTCTTATTCTGTGATCTCGGATATTTTTGACTAAAAATTTATTTTTCATTTAAACATCAAAATTTCTTACATCCTTAATATATTTGAAAATATTTCACATATTTCTGACTCAAAATTAAAAAAAAACTAAAAAATTTTAAAATCTTAATATTTCCGCAAATATGCAAATATGTTTTTGACTCAATATTGATTTTTCATTTAAAATGCAAAATTTCTTAATTCTTTAATATCTTTATAAATATGCGTTTATATTAGAAAAGGGCCTCAATCTGCAATCACTCATATTTCTGACTTAATATCAGGTTTTCATACAAAATTAAAAATTTTAAATTCTTAATATCTTTGTAAATATGCGTTTAAATAAGAAAAGGAAATCTGTGATCACGCTGCCAAAGTTCTTCCTCCAATCAGTTATTATTCCTAAGAACCAGTGATATGTCAGTTGTCTTTCAATTACAAATTTTTATATTTTATACTTTCATAAATTTTATAAATACTACAAATGTGAATTCACGTATATGAGGTTTGAAACAACTTTAATAGAATTGTCGTACGACAATTGAATTAAGGTTCCTCAATGATCAAAGTCTCACTCGGGCAATGCCGTATATCAAAGATCTGTCAAAGATTGTCAATCCAAGGACAGCTGTGACGACCAGTAATTTTATTTCCCAAAAAAATATTTTTTGTCAGCTGTTACAACAAAACCAACGAACTTTGAAACATCCTTGCAGGAATAAGAATGTATTACTTGAAAACAAGTTTAAAAACTTTGAGTTTTTTGGAAAAATAAAATACGTATGTATATACGTATGTATGCAAAATTAAAATCAATGAAAAATTCAGTTTTTTTTTTCTTAATGTTAGAGATTAGTTAATAATTAATTATATAGTAAATCATTGAGGAATTGGACAAATGTGTCAAATTCGTTACAATTACAACAGCATTATATGGAACAGGTTCCGGAAGTAATATCGGCATTGCTAGTTCTAAGGCAGAAATTAAGGTATCTGAAGTGGTTCTGACTACACTTGTTTTTTTTTGGGACCAATTCATTAGCAAATGCTTTGTAATGTTGTTTAAGTAAACTTTTCTGTTTGTGTTTTTAATGCACAATATCCCTTACGATAATTTCCATGAGTTTCAATCACATTCGCAGTGTGTAAATCTGAATTGTCGATTGCGTTCAACAGCTAGTGGGAATGAGCGCCAACTAGGGATGTGAAACGGAATAGGTTTTTTCAACCCTCCGAAACAAATAATTATATATTTTTTTTTAATATTTGATTCCATATATTATTAGGTATTATGCTATTAAATATTTCAATTGCATTCAGTTGTTTCCCAATGAACGATGTAAATTCATTTCCATCTCATTATCAAATTCATTTTGCAATTGTCGGTTTTTTCAAAAAATTTAAAAGAACTGAGTAAATCATTCTTGTTTTTTTGGTTTCCTTTAAGGATAGATTGCACCAGTTCATTGCTTAATATGTAATCACTTATCTCATATCTCTTTTCGGACATAAATAGAAGTGCAACATCAGCACAGATTCATATTTTGATATATTTATTTAGTGAGGCATGAGTTAATTAAATTTAATTTTCATTAAATTAACTGATCATTTTCTTGGCTGAGCTGGGGATCGAACCTGGGTTGAATTTACATGTTTCGAGAATCACCACATTCTCTCATCAGAATTCTTTTAGTTCTAACCTCTGCACCACTGCGGTGCCTGCTAGCCAACAGTCAAACATCAATCTTTAACCAGTGGTACTGGTGGTTCGAAATTTGCTGTAATTATCATTTTTCTTTTTCAATTTATTTTACATGTTGTCTCCTTTTTTCTTCAGTTCGTATTCTTTCGTCAAGGCTTTGTCTTGAAAACCTGAATACATTTTATTTATTATGTTTGTTTTGTTCACTTTTGTCGATATTTTATGTGTACAACAAGTACAAATGCAAACATTAGGGCTTGTGCCGTAGCTTTAGTTTGAATTATTTTTTTGTTATGTTCCTTAAGGTGTATTCACCCATTCGTGCTGAACAAAATATTTGTTCGAACAAAGTTTTTTTCATATGAAGTTTGACGTCTCTCTTTTTAAGAGAGAGAAAATATTTTTTACGAACAACTCTCAGCTTGAATTGGTTTAATTTTATATTTTGTCTGGACAAAAATGAACTAAGTTGCCAATACAGTCTTAATTCAGATCTGGGTGGAGAAAGAACTCGCTCGTCATTGTCATTATCGCTTAAGGGCAATCAGGCCGTCCTTTTTTCGCTGCCTTCGAGAGATTTGCGTCTCACTTTTGCATTGGTTAATGCTTGGCGTCGTCTAACTGTAGCGCATTACGGTTTTTCGAAGTTGTGCATTAGTCACATGCTATTTTTTTTTTAATACAAGATTTAAGCGTTTCAGATTCCTATATGAAGGTATAGGTCGACTTGGGACTTACTTAAATCGATCGTGGAATAACCTAGCAATTTGAGGGATTAATTCTCCGCCAACCTAATTTATATTAAAAAAAAAATAAGTTGCCAATATGTTACATTTCTATCTGTGGTGTTTGTGAAATTAAATTAATAATTTCATTTATTCATTACAAATTTTGTAAATTGTTTATAAATATTTTAAAATAATTTAATATTAAATTAATAATTTCATTTATTCATTACAAATTTTGTAAATTGTTTTTTAAAAAAATATACACAATATTTTAAAATAATTATATATTTGGTTTTTGACACTTAAAAATCAAAGCAAAATAAATTTATGGCCGCAGTATTAACACTTGTAAAACTAATAGATTTTTTTGTTTATATATGGCAGCTTTGATTTTCCAGAAAAATCGCTCGAAATGCGTGCATGCTGCAAAAAACTCTCAGTAAAAAAATTTTTCTCTGGACAAAATTTTTGCTCGAAACAACTGGGTGAATTCCACCTTTATTTTTCTAGTTTTTTTTACTGAGTTATATTTTACTTAAGTTTCTTATGAAATATGCAATATATTCTGCGGTAGTTTTAAATTTGTACTTGTAGTATTTTTTTTTTAACAATATTAGGTGTTTAATTTATATTGACGCTCACAGTATATGTCTATTAAGGAGATATAGAGAGCATTAGTGGGTCTTATTTTATAAAATACCTAAGTGTTAGAGTTAAAAAATGAATATCGAGAACAAACCAATCTAAACCACCCTAATAAATATGCCTGCAACATGTCCTATATAAAACAGTCTATCATCATATAAATAAATTAATATATACATATATGTAGGTATATTAACATTTATTTAATATATGTTTTGTTGTCTAATAATTGTTATTAAATACATACTACAAGAACACTAAAGATAACAATATATGTAGATACTTATGTATATAAAAATATATATAATTTATCAATTAAAATCAAAACAAAAATGAATTAACTTACTCTTTTTTTATATATATTTTATTACTTCATTTTTGGTTCATGGACGTTTGTATGTCTCATTATGAAAAGTTTGTTGAGCTTTTACGAAAACCTCTTTGGGATGGGTATTATTTTGCCAACCAGTGACTAACGAAGTGGTGTGTGATTATTTAGTAATAACTAATTCAGTAATCAGTATGGCAACATAAAAATTTCTTTATTTTACTGTTTATATGATTATTAGGCTGTTTTTATATTGATATTTGATTATTATTTACAACATTTTGCTGATCTCTGGTTTATGATTTTTTGTTTTTATCAGAAGTGAACTTTTTCTATTGTTTGTTTGTTTGTCATTTTTTTATTGGAGGAATCCCTCCCAATTCAATAAAAATGTTATTCTCATTATTTTTACTGTTTAAGTTGTTTTTGTCACCACCGGGGTTTTGTTATCACTTTTGTTATTGTTGTTTTTTTAATTTATACTTTTATTTTTGCAGGTTCTTAAAAGTATAAGTTCTTATTTTTTAGTTGTCGTTTTCAGAAAAGTTTTTAAAGATCAGCATAGGTTTTGGGGACAGAAAACTGACACTAGTTATGCGACTGGTTCTCTCACGGAGCCTGTGGCAAACTTCACAAAAAGTCGATGGCTTCTGAAAACCTTTTCTTTATAATATTTATAATGTATAATATTTATAACTTTATAATATTTAAAAAGTGAAATTCCTGAACATTTTTTTTTACTAAAAATTGCAGATATTTTCATGATCGACGGCTAAGCTTAGCCAACTTACAGTCGTTCGACATTGAAGGGATCGTTTTTAATTTTAACATTTAAAATGAAAAAGACTTGTCTCTCTGTGACAACTCATTTAACTAACTTGAACTAGTTCTGTTTGACGTTTTGTGCACACAACAACAAAATGATGGTAGAATTACAAGCAAAAATTTTTTGTGTGTTCTTCTGTGTGGTGAAAACGTGCCCATGTTTGTTTCGTTGTTAAGAGTAGCCGTTCTGCAGAGAATATTGCTGCTGTAGCCGAGGATGTCATGGAAGCGCCGTCGACATCGACCAGACGACGTGCCACGCAAATGGGTATCAGTCGAAGGTCTTTACAGCGAATTTTGGTACAAGATTTGAAGATGTCCAAAGTCCAGACGGTGCATCAGCTGTTAGCTGCTGACCGCCAATCGCGTCTAACATACGCTCAAGCCATCCTTAATCACCACCAAGAGGAAGATGATTTTTCATCAAAAATAATCATGAGTGATGAAGCCCATTTCCATCTTAGCGGGTACGTAAATAAGCAAAATTTACGCTTCTGGGCCACTGAAAATCCGCGTGTAACCCACGAAGAGCCATTACACCCGCTCAAAGTCACTGTATGGTGTGCTGTTTTCGCTGGAGGAGTCATCGGATCTTTTTTCTTCGAAGACGTCGCGGGCCAAACGGTTACTGTGAATGGTGAGCGCTACAGAGCAATGATCAACGAGTTCTTTTTGTCGCAACTTAATGAATTGGGATTAGAAAACATGTGGTTCCAACAGGACGGTGCAACGGCACACACTGCACGTGCCACAACCGATATGCTGAAGGATGCATTTCCCGGGGGCCTAATCTCCCGTTTTGGCGATTTGCACTGGCCAGCAAGATCGCCTGATTTGACAGCTTCAGACTTCTTTTTGTGGGGTTTTTTGAAGTCGCGGGTTTATGTCAACAAGCCTCAAACTCTTGCAGCTCTTAAAGACAATATCCGTCAAGAATGTGAGGACCTATCGCCGGAAGTTTTGGCCAAAGTAATGGAAAATGCCATAAAAAGGGCTCAAATGACAATCAACTGTGGCGGCGGCCCTTTTCATGACATCATATTCTCGACTTGATGTAAAAAAAATTAAAAGACCAAATAAAAATAATCCACAAGAAGAATCAAAGTTTTTCATTTTTCTTTCTTTCATTTTTTTTAATTACAGCTAAAAAACATCGAAAGTTTACTTTTGTGCGAACAAATGTTCTGACAACGTTTTGCGAACAAGAACACATCGATAAGAATTGTCTACACCAGACAAATTCCTGAGAGGACAGGAAATTATTTGTTGTATGAACAAATTGATGGCACGTCAAGACCGTGGTTATACGATTTGTGCACCTTAGAGCTGATGAATCTGAGTGTGGTGATTTCATACAAGAATGCTAGTAAAGTTTTTCTCTGGCTACACATCATTCAATAATCCATGTTTTCAAATCACTGAAACTTGCGCATAAAATATGTGTATAAATCAACATAAAAACAAATAACAAAAATTCGATTATATTATTTATTTGTTTTACGATGGATTTTCAGACAATGTATAAATAATGATAGCAGAATAAAATATATTTTTTCCTCATTTATGACCGATATGCTCAACTCTAAATTATTTGTCTTTGCAAAAAAACAACATTTTCAATTTGCTTTTTATGGATGAAAATATTCCATCACGTTTATTTTTTTGAGTAAAAGCTAAATTGGGGTAGTATTAATTAAGTTTAATAAAATATATGATGTCAATTTGCAAAAAATAATTGTGTTATTTTTCACAATATTATCGTATAATGTACATACATAAGTATGTATATAAGTATGTAGGTAGAATATTAAAATGCTTGAATAAAAGATTATTGAACTACATTCAGTTATAAATTCAAAAGATTTGCAGTAACATTGTTTTTTAATGTTCAGGGTGATTTCTTATATAGATTTATTCTCGTATTTATCTGGTTTTTTTAAGCCCTTAGCAACCTAAATTCAGTGGGAACATTTAATATTCAGGGGAATTTTCATTTAAAGGTTGATATTTATTGTATAAGTACTTCACTTGGTTTATTTACAGTTACAAGATCGTAATCGTTTTTATAAACCTTTATTTCTGCTTGAACATAAGTCTTAATAAATATTATTTTATAAATATAATATAAATGTGGTATTGTCAATTAAGAAGAATAAAAGTGGATAAAATCAATTGTGTGTTAAATGATATAAACTTTGTCTCAATTTACACGAAGCAATTCTTTAAGCTAAGCTGATTACCATTTTGACATCAGGGTGAGGGGAAGATAAGACGTGAACACACTTGATTGTACTAGCAATTCGTGTTACTTTCTTTTATCGTATTACATAAGTATATGAATACCAGTGATGGAAAATGGGTTTTTTGATTTTGTACCCAATATATAAATAAAATGTACTTTTAGGACCTTCACGGTACTATTTTTACTATATTTTAAATAATAATAAAGCTTCAGCACAAACTTACTTTATTAAAAATTCAATATACATATGCATCTTATGGCAACATTTTTAACATTACCTTCCTTATATAACAAATGTTTAAACAAATTTATACTCGTACTTGACTGGTATTGATTTATTGCAAGTGATAAAAAAAGAATATGGTGTAAGACTGCTTCAAAAAATCATTATCTATATGCTACAAAACTGGTCTCTATTGAAAAATGCTTCCAAATAAAGTGTTTGTTCACAATATGCAACTGGCATTCCAGAAAGAAAGAAAGGCAAAGAAACTGAGTTAGTTTTGCAATAAAATGTTTCCCTTAAATTATATTTATTTGGGATTTATCTTTATTTGCTTAAATATATAGTATATTTAGACGGACATTTCTGAATCTTTAAGAATATTATTTGCGTTTATTACCGCGAATTTCTAAAATATTCTTATTTATGAACTATCGGATTATTTGCGAAAAGTTAACATTTTTAAATATACATATATATGTATATGTATACATATGTAAAGCGTGACCCATTTCGAGGTTCCCTACTTTTCTAAGGAAAAAAACACCGAAAATTCAAATCTAATGGGGAATGTTTATTATCATTTGAAAGAATATTCTTTGGCATTTATTTTGTGAAGATTATGTCTATCAAATGTTAGCCGTTGCTAGGTCGCAGATTGTCTATCCGTTCCAATTTTCAATGACTCCTTCGAGCATTTCATCCAAAGCCTAAATCGAAGCGGGTTTGTTCGCATAAACTTTAGACTTTACATATCCCCATAGGTAAAAGTCTGACCGGCCCAAAACGTGATATTATGTACTCACAGAAGTGTTCTCTCCATTCATTTATTGATGCGATTTGTGGGAAGTGGCGCCGTCTTGCTGAAACCAAATTTCGCCGAGATCACGAAAGAAATATGGACCAATGATTCCACCGGCCCACAACAAGCTTCACAGCGTGCTGGACGTGGTCTATTCTGTCGAATATTATCCAATAATGAATGCTGGGTCTCAAAATGGGTGATGCTGTTGCGAATAGTACGCTCAGTAGGCCGATTATGTTGACCTTAAGTTGAGCGAAGTGCACAAAACACATTCCTCACAGAACGTCTATTTTCGTAATAAAGTTGAACGGTTTGTAAACGTTGTTCAGGCGTAAGTCTTTCCATTATGAAATGCCAAACAATACTAAACAAAAATAACATGACAATATGACACGACTCACACGTGATCTGTCAAAAAACAGGCTATTGAAAAAAGTATCTCTACATGAACCACCCTATCTATATATATATACATAGATTTTTTATTTCAAGAATAGAAGAAATAGAAGGGCTAACTTCCAACGATTTTGAAATCCTGATTAACTACATTTTAAGCTTTAGTTTTTGGATTCAAAGGCTCTAATTTCTCGATAATTCAACCAATTGTTCCGTAATAATAGTCTTATAAATGCATATTAAAAGATCAAATTGATATCAGTTCCAAAATCTTCATGAAATTTAATAAAATCTATATATTTGGCACAAATAGTAACTTAAACGATTTATTTATATATTTCATCTGAAATACCAAATTTTGATGCAATAGTATTTTGAAATTGTACCAAATGACTTGTGTTAGTACCACGGTACCAACTGTGTCTAAAATGTATAAAAAAAGTACAATTGTACCATGTTTGCCAATACTGGTGTACAAATGTGTGTATACTCTCAAATAAAAATACGAGCGATTTAAGCAATAAAATTGAGCTGTGTGAAGACCGAAGAAATTTCAAGGACTAAAATTGTATCAATCTTTTCTATCAAAATTATTTCATGTAAAATGGGACTTTGTTTTATAAAACAAAGAGTTTATATGAAAAAAAGAATAAGGTTTGACATTTATAAATCCAAACTTGTATCGGTCAATTGTCTACCACGATCATTTTCATGATCGTTTCATTGCGGTTTTATTTCCTTAATCACGTCACATATTTCTAGCTTTAAGTCTGTCCAGTTTACATTGTGCAATGTTTGTCGCTGCGATTCTAGCTTTGTAGAATATTAAAAGGGATACACATATGTATGCATGTACTCTTGAGACATAAATTGCAGGGACAAAAATCTAATAATGTCTCTTTTACTCTGTAATCGATTCGATTAATTCCGTTTAGACTCTATCTTTAACTTAACCCATAACAAAATAATCCAGTGGTGTTAAATCACATGAATGGGAAACTTGGTTTGCATCAAATTTCTTGTTTCAGTACCTATGTGACATATGGCACCTTTCCACTGAAACTACTTCTCATACATGAGAATTATATTCCATTTGAGAACGATTAAAAGAGATATCACACGCTGCGACTTTTATCTGCAACTTTTCTCCTGCGACTCGAGTTTATAGATGAAATACGTGGTGGAGAGTACGGGGTAGCTAGTGTCGCAGGTTTTGTGAAACGAAGCAACAAATTTGGCATTTCTTCTTTTCTCTTGTATTATTTTTATTTCATTTTCCAGCAGTGTTGCCACGATGAATTTCATTTTATAGGCTTACAGAAAATTTTTGACAACACTGCGAATAAATAACTGTAAATTAAAAAGAAAACTAATTGTTGTTTTAATTTTAAATAAATAAATACTATGTGGTCAAAAATTTAATATAAAATTTAATAGTGAACTATCAGGAATAGATGTATAATGTATCTGTAATGTAACTAGGTCCTATATGGCAACACATCTGCGAATGAGCGAAATAGGAGAAGTGAACAATTTAATTTCAAAATGTTGCAAGAATGGTGCAACAAATGTTTCATCATGTGAGCAGAGTAGCGGCGACAAATCGCAGCATATGAAGTTGTGTATATACGAAGTAGATCGGAAGGGGAGAAATATGTTCGATAACTTCTCAAGACACCGAAGCACCTAAAAGGAAATTAATTTAAATATAAAAGAAACCCTTGGGGGGTTTGAATGTTTCTGAATAAATTATTCACGTGATATAGTGATATGTATTATATACATATGCATATTCCCCGAAATCTAACAGTTGCAAACACAATCTCACAATAATAAAAATATTAAGTTAATGGCAGTCTACAAATCAACAACAATTACAGTATTTTATATACGACAGCATGATTAAAAATTAAATTAAATAAAACACATCATATTTATTTGCTAAAGATCTGGCAACTGAACTTTTTATTTCTTTTACAAATTCTATTAAACCCAACAAATTATAAAAGAGGCATGTCTGTTTATGGCCATGGAAGGTTTCCAAAAGAAAAAAAAAACAACTCAATACAGAAACAATTAAACGTAAATGAAAAACACGAAACTTTAGGACAAAAAGTGAATATGTAGGTATATTGCAATAAAAGTGATTTGTTATGTTCTTTTAATTCTGAAAAACAAAAAGTCAAGTAGTGTCTTAAATAAAAACAAAATATGTATTCACACTTGTCTAATTAATCTTCTAGGAATTACTTCAAGTTGTTCAACAATGTTTTGTTCGAAAAACTCATAAAACAGAAATAAAATATTTATGTTCCTATGGGGCGTGTATTTAGACAATTCTAGAAATTACTTTATAAAGTATTTTACGCTTGAGTGTTATTGTTTAATTTATGTTTATTTTATTCGATTCGATTTGTTTAACACGAAATTTAAATCACTTATTTGGCCACCTTCAAGGAATTTTAATTGTCTATTATCACCAACAATCCTAAAGTGTTTTTTTCCCCATTTTAAAATTTAAACAACATTTTTTCAATAACAATGTTTTCGAAGAATGTACCGGTTAGAAGCCAAACATTTCTTTAAAATTCTGTATAAATTCATCGAAAATTTAGTCCTAAAGTTATAGTGCTTAGATACCAAGCACACTTAATCAATATCTGCTTTAGATTATCAACACAATGCATATGAAAATGAGTGATAACAGCTGGAAATTTTATTCTCAATAAATAACAAGAATCATTTCAGTGAAATCGATGTTTATGTTTTTATTGTTTTAATTTTATTTTCAATTAAGGTATGTGAAAAACAAATATTAGTTTAGACTTCCTTGTAATAATTATTTAATCAATGTAACATGATATAGTGTTATTAAATATCTACTTTATGTAGTTCACACGAGAGAAGCAATAAAACAGGCATGTTTATTATCTAAAGAGTTTCAAGGAATATACCTATATTGCCGTAAACATTCAATGATATTCAATGCTTAGATACTTTGTTTAGAAACATTACACAGTTATTATCAGCGTTGTCAACTTGGTGCGTTTCGCACCATTTTCGATGCTTTTTAAAATGTTTGGTGCGAAAAATTACTTAGTTGGTGTGCGGTGCGCTTTAATTTTGGTGCGTTTTTTTTTTAATTTTTTCCGAATATGTGATGAAATCTTTCTTTTTAATAATTGCAGATTTTTTAATAATTCATTACCATGAAATCTATACGATGGAAAAGAACCCCATTTAATGTATTTTAAATATGAATGTGTAATAAATGAGTACATACTATCAAATTCGTCACATTAAGGTGATTGCTAAAGGTGAATAGGGTGAACATCTTTGTTTGAAAATAAACTTAACATTATAAACATGGAAATAAAAATGGATTTGAGCTGTAGAAGAACAACCAGGGTTACAGTCCCAGTGGAGCCCTAACAAATTTTATTGAAAAAATTCCAGTAGAAGTGCTTCAATAGAAAACAAAAATAATTTAAAAAAAAGTACCAAATATGTACTGAAATCACTACTTCAGTTTCGAATAGCATATTGTGAGTTAAATTTTGTGTGGTTAAATGCTTATTTTATATTTATTAGCTCTTTTATTTAAAAAAAGGTTTTTACTATTTATTACTTTTACTATTAATCGTTGATTAAAAGTTTTATATAAAATTTATAAAATTAAAGAAATCTAAAATTAATTCAATAAACATTTTCAATAAAAAAGAAATTCTTAACTTAGTGCGTTTTTCTAATGGCGCGTTTTTTCTCCATTTTAGTGCGTTTCAAAGTTAACAACGCTGGTTATTATCCCATATTTGTTAACATTTGTTAAACAACTCTTCTAACCTTCAGCTCTCCCTATCTTGAACAACGAAAATCCTTATAAAAAATGTTTTAAATCAAATAAAAATTGCATAAAAACTTGCACGGCATATTTAAAGCGGCAAATGTCAAAAAATTAAATTTATTTATTTGTTACATAAATAAATTCTTAAATGAACGTTTTTTTAGTGTGTACATTGTGTAAAAACTATTAAAAAAAGAATATGTTCATAAGTTTTAAAATTTTTGTGCAAAAATTTATTTCAAACACAAAAATCTTACCATTTAGTTTCATTGCTGCGCTTACTTCAGTCCAAGCCTATGCCCTTTTAAATTTGCTCTTATATTGTACTGAAGTTTTTTTCATACAATAATTTGTATTTTTTTTACTTCGGCAATTAATTTTTCGTCGTCGATTCCCATTTTATTTTTTATTTTTAACTAAACTCATATGTCACATATTATATACATACATGCGTATGGCAACATCGTTTTAAGCGGCAAAATTGTACAAAATCCTTTTTTTGCCGCGCGGCCGCTTCTCAGAGCATTGCCAGATTAAGTAAATTAAGAATAATTTTTTAAAGAAACGAAACTTTTATTCACTGGTAATACTGTTGCCGCTCGCGGCCGCATGCCGCTTACATTGGCCTTACACCATTAATTCTATTGTAAACGAGTGTGTTTAGAAAGTGTGGGGTAGGGGGGTCTTGCAAAAGTGAAAGAATAAAATGTTGTCAATAAAGTGCCTGATTCGGTCAAGTTGGGCATGTAATACCCTACACCTAGTTTATGTGTAAAAACAGTTTTTCAGAACTGGCCGCTATATGGGAGCTATGACCTATTACGGATCAATCATCCAAAAACTTTATGGCATGGCATAAACACTTTTAAAAGATTTATACATGTTAAATTGATTTGAGAAGGGTAACTTATATGGGATTTTTGAAATTTAGTGTCAAAAATGATAAAAATCATATAATTTCTATATGTTTATCTCACAGCGCTGCTATTAACATATTGTACATTTCAATTTAATAAATAAAAACTATAAAAAGTCAAGGCCAAAAAAGAGATAAAAAACAGGTACATACTTAAATTTTTTTTATTTTCAAAAATACCCTTATCTCTGATAATTACACACTTGTGATCTTGTATGTTTTTTTTAGTAATAAAACCCTTTTAAACACTTTAAAATAACAATTAGATTTCAAACTATTTGTAGTTTTTTTCAATATCACGAAGCAAAACCAAGCGCCTATACAACATACATACATACTTATTTTGCCGATTGTTTACAAAGTTTTAAAGAATTTTTAATCTATAGAAAGAATGTGACAAAAAAAACATTGAACAAGCTTTGTTCAATTAAAATTAAATAGGCGACACATTGACATTGTCACATACATACATATTTCGAAGACAGGCCGCCATGATTAATTACAAAACGAAAGCAAAATGACAAACAACAATGTTTCTTTTAAATTTAATTATGATTTAATTTAATAAACGTGACATGATAAAATAATAAATAAGAAAAATAATGTTTTCTGTTTTAATCACAGTTTTTGCTTTTTTCTAACTTGGCAATGTAATTACAGTGACAGGGAAATGTGTGCGTACTTATTGAATTTTGGAAATAGTAAAGCAAATTAATTTTGGAGAAATAACGTCTTGTAAATGGCATTTAAAGAGTTACTTTCTAATAAAGTTCTTTATTTTTAAAAGTATTATTCATTAACTTAAGTACATTGAAAAATGCAATCAAATTTTTAATGCATACATAAATAAGTCACTTTAATTATCAAATTAAATAATCATCATTAAAACAAACAAACCAACAAATGATGGATTGTTTAATGATATCATAAATTATTTACTTATTTCACTAATACTAATTTGTGGTATCTTAAACAAAATTCCTAATTTGAAAAAATTTTAAGAAAATATTATTAAGCAAACACGACATTTTATCAATTTCAAAGTGTCTTAATGTAATTTAAATGTAGCCACTTTATAAGGTTTTTTTTTTGTTGCATTTTCTTTCCAAAAGAGGAAAAACCAAAATGAGCAGGAGGAGAGGGAGCAGAAGGAAACACGATTGTAGAACAAATACATATATAAATTATTGATTGATAAGATCGATCGATCACATTCACAATTAAAATCACTTACTACTTTAATGATAGCGATAAAATCAATGTACCCGGGGCATGTCTTTCTTTGTCGTTAACTTTTAAATTTTATTGTAATGTTTTTTTTTGTGCTTTCAATTAAGTTTCGAAAATAGAAGCGGTAGTACAACAAAGCATGAAGCAAATTTTGCAATATTTAGAAGAACAGTAAAAAAATGATTCTTCAAATAGAATGATTTTTATCTTAGGAATAACTTAAACGTGCAAATATTTAGACAGCATTTCAAATGAATTGTTTTTTTTTTATAACAATTCACCAGATTCATTAAACTCCAACGATGAAAAGGTTTCTTACACTCCAGGTGATAATGTGGGTCACTACTGTCTCGCCCTTTATATTTAAATTAGTCATCTACGAGAACAATGTTTTTATTGCTTTTTGGTGGTAATGTAAATTTTTATATATGTATGTATATGATAATTTTGCATGAAAAAGTTGGTCATAAATAGCTAAACCTTTATAATAGATTAGAATTTCACAGAAATCACAGATACTTTTCTCAATTATTTGCTAAGTTGCAAAGTTTAAGATTTAACATTTTTAAAGCTTTTTTTGTATAAAACAAAAGTATTTGTTGAGAAATGTATCTAAGTGATCACGGATCGAACACTTTTTCTCAATTAAATTCTTTTTTATAAAATTTTTGTGATCAGAAATGTGAGTTTTTCAAAGCAAATCGATTTATGATCAGAAATATTTGTGATCCCAGATCGAGCTTCTTTTCTCAATTAAACGTTTATTTACAAAATTATTAAAGATTTAAGAAATTTTGAGTTCTGAGTGAAATATCGAACATCTTTTCTCAATTAAAAACTTATTTACAATGTTATTAAAGGTTTTATAAATTTTGAGTTTTTCATTCCAAATAAATATTTTTCAACCGAAATATGAAAATTATTGAAAATTTAAGATTGTTTGATATTTCCATTTAAAATTCCGATTTTTGGCTCAAAATATAAGTGATCATAGATGGAACTGCTTTTCCCAATTAAATGGTTATTTACAAAGTTATTGACGATGTAAGATTTTTTGAGTTTTTTCGATTTTTGGTCAGAAATATGTGTGATTATGAATTAAGATATTTTTCCCTATTAAAACCTTTTTTAGGATTTCAGATACTTTGAGTTTTTCATAGTAAATATAGATTTATGTTCTGAAATAAGAGAGATCAAAGGTCTTTTTCTCTTTTAAACGTTCATTATACCCTACACCACCATTGTGGGGAGGGTATATAGGATTTGTGCTGATGTTTGTAACGCCCAGAAATATAACGTCTGGCTATCCATGTAAACTTTATGCGCAGAGTACAGGTCGCAATTTTGAAGATATTTCGATTTAATTTGGTATGTGATATTTTTTCGGCTCAAGGGTGGATGGGATTGAAACTGGTGTAAATCGGTCCATTATTTCACCTGGCCCCCATACAAATGTCCTCCCGAAATTGGGGTTTACCGATCATAAATGTCTGAATTATGCAAGTATCCAAAAAAATTTTATCACAAATGAGTGGTAAATGAAGCCAAATCACATCTACAGATCGGTCCATAATTACTCGTAGCTCTCATATAAGGCCCACTTCCGAAAATCACTTTATTAAATATTAACTATCTCATAAATGTTGGTATCCAAATAATATTGAACGAAAAAACATTTCATATGTATAAAAATAATACGGTACAATTTTATTATAATCGGTCCATAATTAGTCGTAGCTCCCATATAAGACCATCTCCGTAATAGAAATATGAGTGATTACAGTTGAGCTTTTTTTCTCAATTAACTTATTTACCAAAATATTGAAGATTATGTGTGATTACAGATTTATTTTTACATTACATATCGATTTTTGCTTAGAAATATGAGTGAGCACTGAAAAGCTTTTCTCAATTAAACGCATTTTTCAAAATTATTGATAATTTGAGTTTTTGTATAAAAGTTCGATTTTTTGTTCAGAAGAATGAATGATCAACGATGGTTTTTCTTTTCTCAATTAAACAATTATTTTAAAATTTATTGAAAGTTTAAGATTTTTTGAGTTTTTTTGTATAAAAGTTCGATTTTCGGTATGAAATATGAGTGATCAATGATCGATTTCTTTTTCTCGAAAAACACTTGTTTCTGTAATAGAAAATCGTAAACAAAACCTTAATATTTTTAATACATAAAGTAAAAACAATGAAAATCTTATATCAACCGGTTGAAAATCTGTGATCAATCATAAAATTAACCGTTTTTGTTTTTTAATAAATGATGTTGAATTGTTTACATTGCACATCCCAGGTAATCCAGCGTAAAATCAATTGGTGTCTCCAAGTAATTTTGAGTGTAGTCATTAAAAACTCTTTTTGTACTGCACTTTTGAAAGTAGTTATTTGAATAATCTATTATAACGTAACTTAAAACTAATCTATCAGTTGGAACTTAGTGTCCCTTTCTAATCTAAAGTGTTGTTTATTGAGATTTATTATTTTTTTTTTTACTTTAAGAATAAATCATTTTACACAGTCTGTATTATAAATTTTGCAGTCTCTAGTTAGTTCACTATCGTTTAGTTTTGTTCTTGAAATACTCGTATGTCATGTTCTTCTTAATATTCAAGTTATTAAATGAGAAAAATAGTTGTCTCAAAAAAAAAGAGGAATTTGGTACCACAAACATTAATAAAACAAACAAATGATTCAATAACTCAGAAAATCGTCACTTTCATAGAAAAAATCGTCAAACCGCAACTTTGATATTTTTAAAACAAAAAATCGTCAAAATGACAAATAATAAATAAATATGGCGCTATGTTTGTCTTATATCCATGGCTACCAGATTTGACGATTTATCGTCATTTTAACGATTTTTTTATTTCAAAAATAGTAAAGTGATGATTTGACGACTTTTTCATTGGAATTATTTCTGGATTATTAAAATTTTCCGTTATTTGGTTGTCTTCTTATGCTTTTGTTACCAAATTCTCTCTTTTTTGGAGACAACAACTATTTTTCTCATTTAATAGCATGAAATATTTCAAGAACAAAACTAAATGATAGTGATGTTCTCTTAATTAAAGCCAATTGTTGAGTTTAAGTATAATAATTCCAAAAAATATTATGAGTCAGAGTAATATAAATTACTTATGTTATTGGTAAATATAAAAAGCAATTTTTAATGCTGAATTCCATGAACTAAAATTTTTAGATGAAACAATTTCTGAATTTCAATGGAGAAATTCTACAGAAACTTCTCCTATTTTAAGAAAACGTCGAAAGTATTCAGCCAAATAAATTTAAATAAAACAAAAATACGTAATTCTTTAAAAATAAGCATGTATCTGTATATGTTGGATGAATTGGATTCTTTATTCAAAATGTTATTTAAAACTTAATAAACTAAATTGTTTTGATATTATAATTTAACATGAATTAATAAAATATGCTAAATTCAGATATTTATTAAGAAAATACTGTAAGATATTATACAAATATTACACAAGTTGTGTTTAACAATTTATCTTATTTAAAAAGTTCTTAACATTAATAAGTCTCCTGGGCTAGATGGTATACCAGCACTGGTCTTAAAGCAGTGTTCTTCGACGCTACCTCGTCCATTAGGTAATCTTTTCAGCACCTTATACCGTGTCGGTGAATTTCCCATATGTTGGAAGGTTGCTAATGTAACGCCAATTCCTAAAAAGGTAGAGGCTACAAACCCTGAAAATTATCGCCCAATTGCAATCTGTTATGCACTTTCGAAAGTCATGGTAAATTACCATCTTGTGAAATATCTAGAGTCCAACAATTTACTTAGCGAGGACGCTCTATGGGTGACGTACTGGTCTTCCTATCAGTAAAATGGTGTCGTTCTATACATCGTTTTGGCGAAAGTAAAGTGGTGGCTCTAGATATTTCTAAGGCATTCGACAGAGTTTGGCGTTTCTCGTCTTTATAAATGACCTTCTTCCTCAAACTTCAACTTCTATTCTTTTGCAGATGATAGCAACATTTGCCATTCATACTCATTTAACCATTGACCAAACCCTTTGGAGATTGGGGAAATGAGACAAAATATGCCGAGATCTTGAGACAATCTCGGAATGGGGTTGTGCGAATAGAGTCGATTTTAACTCACGTAAGACTCAGTGTTGTTTATTAACGCACAAACGCACAACAGATCATGTTGCTTCATCTGTTTTTATGGGTGGTGTAAATATTAAGGAATCAGACGCTCTTGACTTTCTAGGCATGAGAATCCAGTGTGATGTCTGCTGGACCAAACACATTTTTCAAGTGTCAAAAGAAGCGCTCAAGTGCCTTGGTTTTTTAAAACGGTGTAGAAAATACTTCACTCCATCTGATCTTCTTACTATTTACACCACCTATATTCGGCCGAAAATTAAATACAACTCCCATGTATGAATGTGGGTTGTGTTTCGCTGTTCTATCGATACTATAATGGAATGTGTTCTGGTGAAATCAGGGAACTCGTTCCTGAAGCACGTAGTTTTTTACGTAATACACGTTCTTCAGTCAGGGCTCATCCATTTGTGGTCGACTGGACAGTGGATCTGCAGGGAAAATTCGTTCTTTAGCCGTACTGTCCGTATGTGGAACAAACTACCAGCAGAAGTATTCCCTGCCACTTTCAATAAGGGAAAATTCAAGTCAAATGTTCACAAACACTACTCAATGAGTTCGATGTGGTTTTATTTATATAATAAAACATAAATTGTAGAAACAGCGGTACAAATAGTGAGGAATTCTTCATAAAACAAGGTGGTGGAAAAGTAATCCTCCTATCAGAAAATGCTATAAATTTTGCGATTGGCCCCTAATGTCAGCAATGTTACGCTACACTGCTCCAGAACGCGGAATATTGCTGACTATTTATTTGACCAATAATCGGTCGGTGACTTTGGCACAACGTGAATTTCGTCGCAGATTTCCTGGTCGTCCAACGCCTACTGGTGAAACACTGCGACGTTTAGCCGATCGCCTCGAAGAGACTGGCACAACACGAGATGCTGCCAGGCGTGGCAGATCCCGGAGTTGCCGTTCTGCAGAGGATATTGCTGTTGTAGCCGAGGATGTCATGGAAGCGCCGTCGCGAATTTTGGTACAAGATTTGAAGATGTTTCCGTACAAAGTCCAAACGGTGCATTAGCTGTTAGCTGCTGACCACCAATCGCGTCTTAAATACGCTCAAGCCATCCTTAATCACCACCAAGAGGAAGATGATTTTTCATCAAAAATAATCATGAGTGATGAGGCCCATTTCCATCTTAGCGGGTACGTAAATAAGCAAAATTTACGCTTCTGGGGCACTGAAAATCCGCGTGTAACCCACAAAGAGCCATTACACCCGCTCAAACTCACGGTTACTGTGAATGGTGAGCGCTACAGAGCAATGATCAACGAGTTCTTTTTGTCGCAACTTGATGAATTGGGATTGGAAAACATGTGGTTCCAACAGGACGGTGCAACGGCACACACTGAACGTGCCACAACCGATATGCTGAAGGATGCATTTCCCGGGGGCCTAACCTCCCGTTTTGGCGATTTGCACTGGCCAGAAAGATCGCCTGATTTGACCGCTTCAGACTTCTTTTTGTGGGGCTTTTTGAAGTCGCGGGTTTATCTCAACAAGCCTCAAAGACTTGCAGCTCTTAAAGACAATATCCGTCAAGAATGTGATTACCTCTCGCCGGAAGTTTTGGCCAAAGTGATGGAAAATTCCATAAAAAGGGCTCAAATGACAATCAACTGTGGCGGCGGCCATTTACATGACATCATATTCTCGACTTGATGTAAACAAAATTAAAATACCAAATAAAAATAATCCACAAGAAGAATCAAATTTTTTCATTTTTTTTTTGCGCCACCTTGTATTATTAAAAAAAATTTTGCATTTTTTTGGCATTTAAAAATCCATTTAGCATTTTTTTAGCTTTATTATTATTATTTTGGATAGGATTTAGCTGCAAAAATGTTTGAGACCTGGCCACACTGTATGTAAGCTCTAAAAACACACATTTTTGATATTCCTCATTGTACTTATAACTATTCAAGGCAGGGCTGCCAGAAATTTTCAGCAAAAATCTTAATTACGCCAAAAAAAGTCTTATTTTTGAGGAAAAAATCTTATTTTTGGAAATAAGTAATTTTTTTATTATAAATAATAAAAACAATTCATATTTTATTTAACACTAACTAAAAAAATAACAATAAAAATTAATTTTCCTATACTAAATTGTACATTTTTTGAGATCCATTAATTTAAAATTTTTCAAATGGGAACAAAGAAGATTTTTTTAATTGATCTTCGTCTAGACAAAAACAAGAGAGAGAGGGGACCACTCTTCTTTCCCCTATCACCAACAAACTCAAAAGTAGAGCAGCAAAAGTTGCATTGTGTGATCCGGGACTAATATTTTATTTTGTAATAAAACTTACTAAGTTTGCGTTTGTTTTTCTGCACGGGAATCTCACGTTTGGTATTCCAATGTAAAAATTAGTTTGTGTTGATATTATTTTGGTTGGCATGATCACTTCATAGGTTGGCATAAAAACTTCATTGGTTTGGGTTGGCTGTTCTGTGGCATTAATATGTATATGTACATACTTACAATAATTTAAATATGCATACATACATATGTAAATACTTACATTGGCACAGCATTCGGCAATAACAAAACTTTTCGTCCAGTTGTTACAATGTTACAATGAAGCAAAGTGGTCCATACACACACCGTCGTGACGGCAGAAATCCATGCTGCAAATAAGCCTGCGGTCGTCATTAGATACACAAAAGAAACTATCACTTCCATTTTTTTTGCAATTTTTTCCAAATTTTGCAATATTTCATTTTATATTTCTTTTTTAAAAATAACAATTGAACAAGTAAACAAAGATCACTGTGAAAAACAATAACAATTTTTGAAAACAAATTTGTAAACATAAACAACTTTTGACATTACAAAAGGGACCAAAAAAAAAAATCAGCTGGGTCTTCAACACCACCTTATAATGAATTCGCCTTGATTCAAGATGAGTGCAGTAGCACAGCTGACTGACTTTATTTATTTCCAATTGCTTTTGATAGTAGTACAACATTTTATACAAACAAATTACCTGTTGTTTCTATATTGTGTTGTATTTGTTGCCAATTTGCACTCACCTTGTATAGTGACACAATGATATTTCTCATAAATGAAAAATCAAAAATATGTGTGTACCTATCAGCGTTGTCAACTTTGAAATTTTAAATGGAGAAAAAAAAACGCGTCATTTAAAAAACGCACCAAGTTTAGAATTTATTTTTTGTTTAATATGTTTATGGAATTAATTTTACATTTTTTTAATTTCATATATTCTACAAAAAACTTTTTAAAAAGAGATCCTTCTTCATTTCATGATAATAAATTATTAAAAAACTGCAATGTAAAATTAGTAAACTTAAAGATTTCATCACATTTTCGGAAAAAATAAAAAACGCACTGAATTAAAAAAAAACGCACTGCACACCAATTAAGAAATTGTTTGCACAAATAAATTAAAAAAGCATAAAAAATGGTGCGAAACGCATCAAGTTGACAACGCTGGTTAAATTTTATTCACACTCAAAAATGAATACCAAAAAATGTTTGCTTATGTTCACAAATGAGTGTCTGCATATATGTGTTTTTGGACTTCATAACACATACGAGTGAGAAACAAGAAAATAATACTATACATATATGAGTATACGAGTATAGGTATATAATAAATAATACTCATTAATGTTATTAATTTATATTAATGAATGTGTATGGATCGAAATTTTCATATTCTTTTAAGTAAAAGTGTATTCAGTTTTTTAGTATTATTTGTGAAACAGTGTATGTTTAAAAGATGTCAAGAAAACAATTTAATATCAAAAAATTCGTATCATACGATGAATTTACCAAAAAAAGTACATGTTTAATAGAAACGTGCCAAAAGGAACTGTGTGGAAAAATAAAAGCCAACATTAAAAGACATTACAAACTAGTGCATAAGCAGGAAATAATGAGTGATGAAAGTGATAGTGACGATGTTCCAGTTTGTAAGAAGATTAAAAATACAATAAAACTAAGTACAACTATCGACAAAAACGAATTTATAAAATGTTGCGTGGGACTAGTGACGAAGAAAAATATTCCATTTAGAATATTTGACGATCAAGAGTGCTTTAAGCCGTTAATTGCAACATACGAACAACAATTTAATATAAATTTGAACTCTAGTAATATTGACAGCATATTGGGGAAGGCTTGTAGCCATATAAAATCACAGATAACTGCACTAGTAAAAGAAAAAATGGTATGCCTAAAACTAGATATTGGCAGCCAAATGGAGAGAAATGTTATTGGAATAAATATACAATATATTAAAGACTACAAAATTTGTATCAACACAATTGGTAAGTTTATACACATGATCTACTTTATGCTCTTGAGTAAATGTTCTAGTTCTTCTTGGTTCAAGAAATTTGTTCCTAATTTTTTTATAGGTATGATACAAACAACACAGCGACATACTGCTACGTATTTGAAAGAAGAAATTCTTAAGTGTCTTGAGGAGTATGATATTGGTATCAACCAAATTTACTCAAATACAACTGACAATGGAGCTAATGTATTAAAACTATCAAAATTACTGAGAGAAATGCAAAACAAAAACTTAGAGAATGAGGTGCTCGATAATGATGCTGATAGATCCAATCAGATTGAGTCACATGTCTCAACTGTTTTTTCCATAGTACCTTGCGCAGCACATACAGTCCAACTAGCAGCTTATGATGTTTTAAAAACACTCGACAGCGAAATTGAAGACTGCAGAATAGTTGCTAAAAAACTTCGAACGTCAATAAGATCAGAAGACGATGATATTAGTTTACCATGTTTAGATGTCGTAACAAGATGGAATTCCACTTTCAATATGATAAACAAAATCCTTTCTTTTAAGGAATATATTGAAAACTTCGACAGTCTTAACAATATCCATGTAAACTGGATATTTATACAAAACTTTGTAAACGCATTTACGCCATTATCAAAATGCACTTTAAAGCTGCAAAATGCGCAGTATTTATTGGGAGACTTTTTCCGAGACTGGTTAATGTGTGAGTTGGAACTAGAAGAATTAGTTTCTACGAACACATACGCATTATCTCTCCTTGATGCAATGAGAAAAAGAAAAGATACGCTTTTGATGCATGATGCATTTGCTGCTGCAATATATCTTGATCCGCGTTTTAATTTCAAGGCTACACCTTTTTTAACTGATGAACGTAAACAAAGTGCTATGGTAAGCGAAGTTTCAAATAATATATATACTCTAAATAATAATATGTAATAACTTTTTTAAAGAACCATTTATTCAAAGCATTCGAAATGATGAAAAAATCTACTGATAATACAAATGAGCAGGAATCTATACAATCCAATTTATCCACCATTAGTTCCCAAGAAGACATTTCAACTTCAACCTCGAATGCTTACTATAAATTAGACCTTCACGTCAGAACTTTACTAAACACACAAAACTTATCTTCACCAAGATATGCAGCAAGTGTTAAACAGAAGTTAAACCGAATATGTGAAGGAGAAAGAGTGCAATTTGGTACGAATATACTTGATTATTGGCGCAAATCCTGTGGCGGAGATAAGGACATGACGCAACTTATAGAGACTGCATTAGCCGTACCAGCCACGCAGGTTTCAGTGGAGCGTTCATTTAGCACGTTGTCTACGATTTTAACAGAACTAAGTTCAGAATTTTATAAAAATTCTCTTTCAAACTTACTAATAACTAAGCTGAATTATGACCTATTAGATTTCTCAAATTTTGATGTTGATAATATAATATCAAATGCTTTTCCATTAGAAAATGTATAAAATATATACTTGACATATGTATGTACATAGCTGTGTATCATTTATAATACGAATGTAGAAACCCCGATTTAAAGAATTGTTATGGCAATTGGCATTATATGAAGTACCTTTTAGTTTTTTACTCGTACAATAGATGAATAAATATTTACAAACCATTTTCATAACTACATGCAATATCTGTTTGTTTCTATGGAAAATTTCCACGAATTTTCTCAATATTTCTCAAAATAATATATGTACATACATATGTATGCATAAATATCATATATGTATGTATGTATTGACATATGTATGCATATGTGAATACCAAATACTAAAGATTGATTTGTGATATTCTCATTCATGAAAAATTATAAATATTGAAATTTCTTATATATTTACATATATATTATAAATGTTATATAAATACAGCCAAATCATGAATAAAAATTCCGCTGGAGTTTTTTTTCCCTTTTCCCATTTTTCCTATTTAAATTCAATGTTAAAAAAATTTTTATTCATGATTGTGCTGATATTCAAATAAGTGAAAACAAAGTTACTATATACATTTTTTTTAATTTCATAAATTCTATATAAATCTTTTTAAAAAGAGACCAACAATTAAAAGTAAAAATAGTATCTAAAAGACTTTTTAAAATAAACGAGCTAATAAAGATAAAATAAGCATTTACCCACTCAGAATTCAACTCACAATTTGCTATTCGGAATTGAACTACTAATTTTTTTTTTTTAATTTATTTTTTAAATATAAAAAGTAAAAAGGGTAAAAAGGGCTAATTTCAGTACGTATTTGGTATTTTTTTTTAATTATTTTTGTTTTCTATTTTAAGTACTTCTATTTGAACTTGTTCAATAAAATTTTTTAGGGCTCCACTGGGACGCTAACCCTGGTTGTTCGTCTACAGTTTATTAGACTAAAACACCAGGCTACACAAGAATATTTATTTTCATGTTTAAAATGTTAATTTTATGTTCAAAGATTTTCACCCTATTCACCTTTAGCAATAATCTTCATGTGAAGAATTTGATAGTATGCACGAGTATTCATTTATCATACATTCGCATTTAAAATACATTTAATGCGGTCCTCTCATCGTATATATTTCATTATAATGAATTATTAAAAAACTGCAATTAAATATTAGTAAAAATAAAAATTTCATTACATTGTCGGAAAAATTAAGAAACGCACCGAAATTATAAAAAGCGCACCGCGCAACAATTAAGGAATTTTTGCACAAAAAATTTAAAAAAGCACCTAAAATGGTGCGAAACGCAACAAGTTCCAGTTGTGGTATTTTTTGAAAACTACCAAGTTGTATAGTTTATCAGGCCGGAACTCGCTCTCGACGGGTTATACCATTCAATATGACAACTGGCAAAAGATACAATAGAAATCTAATTCTGTTTACCCGATATTAAATTTCAGGATATTGCCACTATTATGAATATAAATTAGAAGACCCGTATCGCGGCGTTTGTTTATGTTAGTTCGATTTTTTTAATCGACCTTCCAACTTTGCAGTTATATGCCGATTTTCAGCGTATTGTTTATATGGTTTTTTGGCTATAACTCCTTGCGATACGGGTCTTCTAATTTAGCCTCTATTTTCACCTCTCACTCTCAAAATCGACTTAACTAACTTGCTAACCTGAATTTGTTCCACAGTGTTATTGTACTCCTTTTTTTGTCATATTTTTTGTACAAATGCGTAACAAGTAATTTTTTCCAAAAAGAAAATGTTTGTTGCAATAAATTTATACGTTTTGTTGCCATCATAACAATATTAACAGTCTAACAACAGCTGGATTTCGATTATAAACCAAAGAAAGATTTAAACTACTGTAATTATTCATGTGACCGAATATTATCAATTGTCTAACAATTAGTTTAAAAATAAAGTTTTTTGTTCAAATATTAGTGACATTATTAGGGGTTATTGAATACAAAAGTTATTTTATTATAATTTATGACAATATAACACTTTGAAAGGTAATCCTTGGCTTTAGAGCCAAAGGGGCCAGCCATGTCCCTTTCAGTAATAACTTTTGTTTCATCAAAATAATGTTGCTTAAGCTATTTTTTTTTATTAAATAAAAACTCTGAACAAGCTTTTTTTTAAATATTGATCAGCATCTTCATGTTCTTTACTCTTATTTTTTTGTACGTCGTTTGTGATATACATTTTTAAAGAATTTTGTTTTCATACAAATTTTCATTAAAATGTGGAGTAGTAACGAACAGATGCCGCTTTTTGTATTAAACAAAACCTTCTTCAACTTTGCCTCAATATTTCAAAATGTAATCTCTCAATTGTTACTAATTTAAACATTTTCGTTAGTACATTATAATTTATTAAAATAATAATTTGTATACATACACATTTTTTACTTTATTTAATATTACGCTTCATTACATGAATATTTTTATTTTCTTCTCTATAATTATATAAAAAAAATCGAATGTATGTGCTGGTTGTCTTTTGCTAGAAACACAAAAATACAACTGTTTGCTTTTTCTCTATAAAAATGGATTGATTGAATTTAAAACTTAAAAGAAATACTTGTTTGTTTTTTTTTTGTTTAAATATAACAATTTTTCACTTCAGTATAGACCATTTTAACTGTTCACGAGCCGATTGTAGGACCTGGAAAAAGAATACAATTAGAAAAAAGCGTTTAATATATTTCTACAAGCCTTAAATGCATACATAGGTAAAAAGAAAATTTAATTTTATATATTAAATAAATTTATTGTGAATAAAACTATAAATAAGTGCAAATAAAATAAATTTATTTTATATAAGAAATAAATTGAAATATCTACAGTATATATTACAAGCTTTTTAAATAATGTTTATAGTTTCTTAAAAATTAATAAAACAATTCAGTTTTAGTTTTCATTTTGTTTAAATTTAATAAACTGAAATAGTCATAATTAAAAAAAAATTAAGTAACAACACACATTTCATAATTTTGAAACTCAGACACAAATACAGTTTTTTTTTTAATATAAATTATTCCTTAATTTATAATTTATGACTACCAAAAGAGTCCATTTAAAGTGTTAGTTACCTGGGCCACAGTCTGTTCAGCAATGGGAATGTCGTCATTACGCAAGTCTACTCTTTTGACAACAGACGATGGATCGGCATCCAAAATTATGCTAAAAGAAGAAAATTATTTAGTTTTTATAATAATGTAGGTAACAATGGTTTATATTTCAGATATAACTGGTTTTTCAAAAACAAATTTGTGGAATATCATGAAAGTCCCACGTCGGTTCAAGTACACCAATAGTCAACATTTTTCTTCATATAGAAAGATTGGACGCTTAAGCCTTCAAATTAATATCAAGAGTGTAAATGGTACTCCAGCAGTTCATTCCTTGAGTTATAAATGGTACTCCACCAGATTCCGATTTGAGTTTTATATGGTATTCCACCAGTATTATATTAACCATCAGGGTTTAAACAAATTTAAATACACGCGGTTGGTGTATTAGAAACACTTAAACAAAGCTGACCAATCAAACACGAGCCAGGCAAAGACGCAAAATCGTCGAAGGCAAAAAAAAAAAAAAAAAAACGAAAACGAGCCTGATTGTCCTTAAGAAATAATGACAATTACGTGGAAGTTGTTAATCACCCCAAACCTACTTTGTTACTCATCACTCGAAATTTTTTTAGAAAATTTAAACATTCGCTATGAAAATGGTAGATCTGTCAATGACCATGCGATTTAACTCCAGCGGTTTATTTTGTGTTGGCTATGTTAATGATGTATATCATATATATATTGCCCGGATCGGTTCAGAAATCACAGCTTTTTGAAATAACCGTTTTTGACGCTCATTAAAAAAAATAAAGAAGTCGGTCACTTTCAGCCAATGGTGTTGAGTTCCCGAAAAACCAAGTAACTACCCATAATTACACACACAACTTACCCTCCATCACAAATCTCATCGAATGCCAACATAATAATCTCTAAATTGTCTAAAACCAAACGTTTCTCAACATTTTTCTTCAATATCAAACTGATGGAATCGTACAGACAATTCAGCACCGACAACAGAATCAACTCATTCTCATAGGCATTACCCATCACATAGAAGAAAAGATCCACATTAGATTTATAAACACAAGTCAGGCCATCCAACATGATTATTTCGGTATTGGATCGGTGTGTCTTATTAAAGAGATTCTTTTCGAAGGCTTTTTGTTCTTTGACAGTGGCCAAGATGTTTTTGTCATAGTATTTGGCCAATATGCGATTGCCATCGTTGTCCATTATACACATACCTTTGATGATGTCCTATAGTTTACCACATAAATAAAATAATATTATTAATAATTTATAGGGAATTTTTTGAACAGTTTTACAAATATTTACCATCATAAAACCGTCCATGGTGTTGTGGCTGATAATTTTTTTTATTGGAAATTCTTTAATGTTTGACAGTTGAACACGTCAACTGCTGCAGTAGTTTGACAGATGTTTATTGTGATTAGGAGTACAAGGCTGATTAATATAATAAATTAAACGGCGTTAGTTAGTCGCATAGTAACATTTATATAAATATTTCTTACCTTATTTAGATATTAGATATATATTTTGGAATTTTTCTTTCGCCATAAGATCTCTAGATTAAGTAGGCCTTTAGACTTGTAATCTCTGAATTTAATAAATAAATAAAATACATTTATTTAAAAAGAAAAATTAAATGCAACTTAACAAGGAATATTTAATTTATAAGAGATTTATAAAATGGTATAATAAAAGAGACGAGTCCATAGAAGAATTGAATTTACTTGTAGAAATTTAAAACAGGATTTAAAGGAGTTTTCTGAAGAATTTTTTTTTCAGTAAAAATATTCACCCCCCTTATGTTTAATAAACACGTCTGCTAATGAAGCAAAACTAGTATTGGCTGCTAATTTTGAAATTAAATTTTAGAAAAAATAGCAACGTATATTTTATTAATTATTTTTCCTATCAAAAATAATTTTATAACGCAAAAAATAAGAAATGGATATTATACACACTCAAGACCGTGCAGTTTCCACAGAAACACTTGTTGATAAAGCCAAGGAACATAGAGAATTAGTGCAGAAATCAGCAACCTCCAGTGAAGTATTGAAAACTGAAAAGAAAAAATCTGAAAGCAAAAAACTAAAAAAGAAATTAAATGAAATTGAGGAACAAAATGAATCTTTGACAAAATTAATCACTGATAAAAATAACGAAATATTAGAACTAAAAAAATCGGTTAATTCCCTAAATGAGGTACTAAATTCTGTGCCCATAGATGAACTAAGAAGTAATTCATCAATTGCCAGTGCCAAACTATTGGAGCTGAGTAAGAAAAATCGTCAATTAAGAGCAGAATTGGAGATAACAAAAAATCGTTTGAGTAAAAAAGATCAACAAGTGCAAAAATTGGAAAATGATTTGCAGGAAAAATCTCAACAAAATAAAGAATACTCTAAAAAACAGGTAATGTGGCAGGATGGATTTAACAAATTTTGAAATATTTTAGAAAATTATTTTTTTAACTTAGTCTTCAGCCCCCTTTGAGGAAATGCAAACAAAATGCAGCGCTTTGCAGCAAAAACTATTCGAAACTCGTAATAAAAATGTAGAACTGAATTCACAATTAAAACTGGCCCAAAAGTGCTTGCAGCAAGAAATAGGAGAACAGTTTAACTTAAATTTGCTGGCGGGGCAAGGCAGTTCCTCTAATTGGCGAGGTCGAGCTCAACAGATTTTACTTTTGCAGCAGAAGATCAAGGAATTGCAAGATAAATTGGAAAATCCAATACAAAAAGAAATAGATAATGAAACCAACTTGAGATTTATGACTTCTCCATTAAGTTGTAGTGCAAGTTTTGGCTCCATTGAACGTCCAAGGGTTAGAAATTCGGAAATACAACATAGGGCTAAAGTTGAAACGCTGGAAAAAGAAATTAAGAATTTAAAAACGGAAATAGAGGAACAACGTTCTAAAATTTTAGCCTTAAAAGTACGTAACAAAACTTTAAATGATGAAATCTCCCAATACAAAATGAAGTCTAGTATACTGCATGAACAGACGGAATTTAATAATCTAAATATAGCCACCATTAATGAGAGATTAAATCAGCAGAAATCCTACTATGAAAAACGTTTAGATGAAATGTCTAAGGAGAAGCATAACTTACTTAAAAAGCAGAAAGAAATGGAACTTAATAAGGAATATTTTGATGAAAAGATAAAGGAATTAGAAAAGTGTATAATAAAAAAAGATGAGTCCTTAGAAGACATGAATTCACTGGTAAAAAAGTTAGAACAAGATCTAAAGGCCATTTGTGGAGAATTTTTATTCTCATGCAGGGAATTTAAAAAGGTAGTTAAGTAATTTGAAAAACAAAAGCTGCAAATTATGGTTTTTTGTTATAATTTCTTAAAATAGGAAGAATTTATTACCATTTTGGACAGTTTAGAAGCCGAAAAGAATTCTTTATTGAAACACAACCAAACAATTAATGAGCGGGTAACCCAAGAACGTAATAAAAACGATAACTTAATGGAACAAGTGTCAAAACAAAGAATACGCATTTCTCGTCTGGAGGCAAAAGTGCGCGATTTGGAACAGGAACTTGAGATGCAATATGAAAAAAAGAAACGGACCCAACGTATAGCAGAATACACGGCAAATTTAAGTGCAATGGGTAGCAACTCCTCGCTAAGTTCTTTAACATTCGAGAATTCTTCTGTAACAGCTATGGCCAATACAAATATGAACGATATTAACCTGACCGAGGCAGATTTTAAGGAATTAAATAATCGGTAGATAGATATCAAAGTATTATTTGAAAGTAAATTATTTTTATAAAATAACTCATTTTGTTAGTCTTGAACTGGCTACCGAAAAGATGTGTATGCTTAAAGAAAAACTGGATTATATTACTGCAGAAAAAGAGCATGATCTTAAAACTTTTCAGCAAATTATTGCAAATTCGAAAAATATTTTAGTGGAAACAATCTTAGCTCATCGCCATGGTAATATTAATGTGGAAGTAGTTTAATTCAATAAAACTTTCAATTGAACAAAAAATTTTTTAAATATGAATAATGAGAGTTTGTGAAAGCAAAATTTTATTGATTTTAGTAATCAAGGTTGCTGATTTGTTATGAATGCCTTAGATTATATGAATTTCTGTTATAATTTCATTCATATATGAACTTTTAAATAAAAAAAAATAGAAGACGAAATTGTAAAACAATTACATTTTATTTATTTATATAATTAAACTTCCATCAGAGTCTGCATGTAGTTAAGGGCCAGTCTGGAAGGTGCAGTGATTATGAGTCACTATAGGTTTGCTAGAACGATTATTGTTCTGCATTTTCCCCAAGTTCAAAATTATATTTTCATTCATATACTTTTAAATAAAAAAATATAAAACGAAGTTAGAAAACAACTGTATTTAATTTATTTATATGTAATTAAACTTTCATCGGAGTCTGCTTGTAGTGGATTCACTACAAATCCAAAGTTACGATCTATTAAATACATTAATAGGTGATTATAGCAAAATATTTGGCCAAATATCCACATATTTTTTAGCATTGGCAACCCAACTCCAGTTTGGTTGCTATACACAATCGACCCATGAAACTTGCGTAGATCAACGAAGCGTCAACCGTAGATAATTTTAAAAATTTCACAAAAAATTTTTTGTTAACGCCACAAAGATATTTTTTCTTTTCTTTCTTGCATTTACAAAAGTTTAAAAGAGTGGATCAAGTGCCGTATAATTTTTTTTTATTTATAATCGAACACTTTAGTTTTGTAAATAAATGTTGACTTTATTTGCTATATTGGTTTAATAGTTTGCTTTATTTGAAATTGTGTGTATTTATTTTAGTTAGCAACAATTAAAAATACCTTTAATTTTAGCAAATATGGTACAGTCAATGTGTAAACAATAAAACTACAAGATAAATAAATATAACAATTAAATTAATTAAATAATTTTTAGAAATTTATAGAAATAGAATAACTCACATATTATAATTAATAAAATCAAGGCAACAATACCGGCGAAAACTAATTTAGTTTTCATATTTTTCCGCCACTGTTTGCGTTTAAGGCCAATTGTCTGAGTTTTAAATTCATCTGCGTTCTTTTTAAGATTCCGGGAAATTTCAGTTAAATCAGTGACTTTATTTTTACGTTCCATTGCAGTGTCATAAGTGTCGTGTAAGATTACCACCAACTCATTAACTTGCTGCTGGGTCTGTTTTAGTAAATCCTTGGAAGTCTCTCTAGGGAAATTATATTGTTTTTTTTTAAGAGAAATATTGGAATTTTGTTTAAAAAATTAATCTTACTGCGTGTTGGATTCTACAGTTTTATTATAAACATCGTTTATTGCCGATGTATCAGTCATGTTTTGAATTGTGCTAAAACTACCCGTTGTTTTATTTTGAGATTAATTGAAATTGAGATTAATTCACTAAAATTTTAATTTTGAATTATTAAAAACAAATCAAATCATTAAATTAAATTATTAAATAATAATATAGCTCGTACAATATTGGAAAAATTAAATTTTTGTTAATTGAAATTTTACGCAAATTAAATTGAAATATTTTTTTCTTCATTAATGTTAATTTTTATTGGATTTTAATGATTTAAAATAAAAATAATTTTATAAGAAATTAATTCTGTATACGAGTACATATACTAAATTCCCAAAAGGAATGAATCCAATACGTTTTAAGTTATTTTTGGTACGATTAAAGTAATAGATTAAATTAAGAATTAATTCTTTCCTAACTTTGTAATAGAATCTATGCGATTCTTGTATGTTTCAATGATTTAATGGTTTGTTTAACTAAATTCTATATTATAGTTTATAAAAATGAAAAATATATCTCCAATGATTCACCATGTTTGTGTAAACCACAAAAACTCAATTTGAGTATGTACTGGGAAAAACAGCTACTAGTTATAATAATATACTACACAATAATCAAGAAAAATACCAATAAGCTTTAACATTTTGACCATATAACCGGGTATACCTTGCTTCTTCATATATGAAGCTGGAACCGCTGAATAACTCAGTGTATTATTCACATTTTCAATGGTATATTCGAGTAATTATTAGTCTTCAGCCGGTTATATCAATCCATGTATATGTACTGTGAGCGTCTATATAAAGTAAACACTTAATATTATTAAAAAAAATGTTTTATTATATATACTACAAGTACATATTTAAAACAAAATATATTGCGTAATTCAAGTAACTGAAGCTCATTAATAAAAAATAAGCAACATTAAAAATAATTAAATTATAATGGAAAAGTACCAGATTTTTACGTCAAAATAAATTAAACAGGTGTATTAAAATTATGTAAAACATTGTATTTAATATGTTGTTTGTAGTCCTTTTACTTTATCACAGCTTAGAATCTTTTCGACATAGTATTAACGAGAAATCGGGCGAAATTGTGTTCCACTCATTCTGTATTGCTGGCTTTAGTTAAGTCTTTCAAGAAATATTTGTGTGTCTTTTTTTTTTGTTCAGATATTCCCACAGCTACGCAATTGATTGAGGTCTGGGGAATGCGAAAAAAGATCTAAAGTTTTTAGACAATGATTGAGCAACCACTCTTTTACTATTTTGGAGGTTTGCTTAGGATCATTGTCCTGTTGAGAAATCCAGTTCTGTGCTAGTTCTAATTTCTTTTACTACAGGCTACATTGTTTTTTAAAATATCGAAATAATAGTCCTTTTTCAATGTAGATTCTATAAATATAAGATTGCCGTCATACCATTACTGAACCGCCGCCATGTTTTGTCGTCTTGGTAAAATGTACACAGGTATTTATTACTAAAGGCTTTATTCTTGGTTCGCCATATTTTTGGAGGATTTTTGACTCCAAATATTCCAAACTTACTATTGCTACATATATTTTTTTTGCGAAATTCACACGTTTGATTTTGTTCTTGATGCAAAGATCTGCTAATCGTACTCGCGGTTACAGGTTTTCTAGAAGTTTTCGTAACATTTTCAGTTACTTTTACAGCACTTCTCTTACTATAGTTCTTATTTCAGTTTTTGTAAGACGCTTTGGTAGTTTTGGAAGAGGAACATTTTCTAATAGGGGCTACATGGTTTTTTTTAAATGTCAAGATAATCTTCCTTTTTCATTGTATAGAGTAACTTCGGGTAATGTGGACTACCATTTTATTTTTTTGATATTGTCGGCATAATACCGATAAAAAATAAAAAAAACTTTGTATCAATAAAATAGTACATAGATGTGTTGTCTAAACATATTTCAGATCAAAAATTATATATATTTGTTTACAAAATTTTTAATGAATAATATTTAAAAAAAAAAAACAAAATGGCGTAATAAAGAAACTTAGCGGGTATTGTGGACCAGTATGTACGGGTAATGTGGAATACTAATCCACATTGCCCACAAATAAATAAATAAACAGAAGTTATGTTTTACCTGTGGTAAATTTTTATTCATTTAAATTTAGGATAACAATAAAAACATAAATAAAATATTTATTTATTTTAAAATATTTATTTTATTTATTTATTAAAAAATTTATTATAATTAAAATTACAATAAATCTAGGGCTAAAAGCAATGGCTATTGGCTTAATATTTCTTGAATAAGTGTGTATATGTTAGTATTTTGTACATAATGATAATAAAATTTAAATTAGGTTATGAAAAGAAATTTTCTTTAAGAATTCAAAGACTTTGGATATGTTATTACTATTTGGAGTTTTTAAAAATAAATAGCGAGATATTTCTAGTATCATGATATTTATTGTATGTGTAGCAGTGCCCTATGACACCAAAGCATTTTTTCTTGTCGGTTTTAAAACCAATTCTGACAATATTGGTTTCTATGACACCCCTGATTATATAGCAAAGAAAAATTAAAAGAATTTCCACTACCTTTGAATGACAAGTATGATGCCACTGTTTACTTTATTTTGACGCGAAAAATTGGTCTTTTTTAACAATAAATCAATTGAATTTGAGTACGCTTGTGTTTTTTTTTTTGTAAATTCAATTCTACTTCAATAACTATGTATAAGTATATAAAAATGCAATATTATTTTTTCTTTTAATAATATATGGTGTTGACTTTATTTTGACGCTTACAGTATATGTATGCCACTTAAAGAATCTAAATAGTCTACCAGGTTGTAGCAAAAATAAACAAATTTTAGGTTAAACGACCTCTCGTGGTTAAAACTTTGTTTTCTGCGCTCAAGAATTACGAACATAAATTTGTTAATGTTGTTCTGTGTGGGGAAAACGAGTCTGATTTCTAATTTTAAGAAATTTACGATCTTTTTGTATGAAAATTACTTTTAATGTCAGATATAGTGATGCGAACAAATTTCTGTCCACAAAAGTCATATTCATGTGCGGACAAGAAATTGTTCACTGAATAAACATATTGACGGCATTTCATGATAGGAGGTTACAAAGTGATGAATTAGTATTTGTTTAAAAATACAAATCTAAAACTGTACTGTTTTTATAGCGCATTTATGAATAAAACAAATAACCATCCCTAACTAACTTAACGCTAAATTTAATGTGAAAATCTACTTTTTAAAACCACTCAAACTCATAAGTAAGCGAATGTGTAGAATTGAGCCGCATTGTTTAAAAAATACAATGCACTTCATACATATATTTATTAAATCTACGCGATAAAACAATTGAAACTGATTGACACCATTTCCAAATGGCAATAATTTGTATCTAATTTTACTTGATCAAACTTCTTGTATGCGGAAAGAAATTATTAAAAATGAACTTGCATATTAGAGTATTCAAAAAAGCGACTTTTATTCGAAAATATGCATTTTTTAAAAACAGGCTTCGAATACGGTTACAACTGAAAACCTGGTTCTTCATTATATTCGGTAATATTTAAGTTTTTACTCATTTTGTATAGGCGTTCGTGATATATTTTTACATACATATAATGAACAATTTAAAGAAAAACAAACAAAAAATATATAATTACCTGGGTTATACATTTGGAAAATGAAATAAAATTGAAATTTTAATTTTTTTGTGTTCTAAATTTTGTGAAAAGTAACATATCATTTTTTTTTTTAATTTTTCAGTTTAAATTCGTAGTTAACCTACTAACTTGCGAATAAAACCTAGGCGAATAACTATTTTTTAATTAAAATTGATTTTCTCGCCAAAGAGCGTCGCAAATATAACCTAATCAAAGAGCGTCGCAAATATGACCTAATCAGTTGGAATCGGTTTTAAAACCGGAAACTATTTATTTTATACAAATATTTTAGTCAGCGTGAGATTCACAAAGAAAATATTGCCAAAATCTATTAAAAGCAGGTAAAGCAAGTATAAAATGTTAGACAAATGTAATATTTTGACAAAAACTAAAAAAGTTCTTAATTATAAAGACCTATTAACAGATCAAAAAAAAAAAAAAAACCGCATTGTCGAATAATTCGAAACTGTAAAACATTCGAAACTGATCAGTTTTTCAAATATAAAAAACCGGTTAACCGGTATTCGGTTTTGGAATACTGTTTTGCAGACAGAGAGTTTTTATTTTAAAAATGTAAAAAAAAAATTTTTTAAATAAAATTTTAATAAATGTTTACTACTTCTGAATTTTTTAAAATAGATTTAAAAAAATATATATAGCTACATAGATGAAACTACAATTTTAGATTTTCTTTTTGTAAATGGATTATAACGTTAATCAGTTTATATTTCTTATTAGTTTAAAGACAGGTTTTGTTAAACAAAGTTCAAGTCAGTGACTGAAATTGCCATAAATTTATTATTTAAAATTATTTCTTGTAATTACAAAAGTTTAAAGGATTAAATAATTTCTAAATACATAAATATTTTATTTATATTTAAAGAATTTTTATTACTGTTTAATTAACTTTACATTAGTTGCTATATTAAGGGCCTGAATCAGAAATACGACACGAACAAATTTTCAATCGTTTTGAATAAAAAAGCACTTAAAAATTATTTAAATTTCATACAAAATTTTGAAAAATTATTTTCCGGTTGTGTTTTTGAATCAGGGTTTTTTATTAATATTTTACTTAACTGCTAAATATATTTATAACTTACTAGCTGAACCCGGTGTGCTTCGCTACCCCACTTTGAGGCGAAGCCTTTAATAAACGTTGTAAAAAAGAAGATGCAGAAAGTCTGCATGTGATGGAAATCGAAAACGAAAATGAATGAGTTTTAGAAGTCAATTTTTTCGTAATATTTCTGTATTGAAAAACTTTTATCACATAAAATATAAAGATATAGGGCTACTAAAGAGAATCTTAAAACAAAAACTTAAAAATTTAGATTATAAATGTATTAAAATGTATTTCCAAAACTGATTCGTTTTCGATTTCCATCACATGCCTGATTATCATGTAATAGGTAGTCCTGAGTCAAAGTGGCACGCTGTGAAAATTTAAGATCGGTTAACAGGTCCAGCCTCCAATATATCGCAATCAAAGGGGCGTGCTCCTCCCACTTTTTATTTGGTACGTATTTCTATTCATGCCAATACCATATATAGCAAATACTGCCGCTGTTACTGCCCAAGATATGACGATTTTAAATTTTGGGTTATATGGGTGAGGCCACGTCCCTTTGTTTACTCACAACTATGTACCAAATATCATCGACCTAGGTAAAAAAAATGTCCAAAATATGGCGATTTAATTTTTTGGTTATATGGCTACGCCCCTTTTTCCACTCACAACATTATATAGTCATGAATTTATTATTTCGTAAGAATATCATATTCTGAAAATTTAATGACGATTGGTCCAGTAGTTCAGACTATATTACGATTTAAAATTTTTCTAAAAAGGAGCGTGGTCCCACCCGCTTTTCTCCTGGTATGTATTTCTAATTATGCCAATACAATATGTAACAAATATCATCGACATAGGTTAAAAAATGACATAATATGGCGACTTAAATTTTTGGGTTATAGTAGTGCCACTCCCGTTTGTCCAATCAAAACTTCATATAGCTTATTATTCCTTCCAGAGTCACAGTAACATGCTGTGAAAATTTCAGTAACATACAGACAGACAGACAGACATTCATTTTTATATATCGATGGCATAATACAAAAAAGGCCTACCTCGATTTTTTGTTACTTTACAGACGAAGGAAAAAACTTAATAAAATCCGCAAAATTTTAGATACAACAAATATTTTAACACAATTTTTAATAAAAAAGCAACACATTTTATTTCTTATTTAATTTTTTTTATTTTTGTTTTAATGAAGGTATCGAAGAAAGGTTTTTTTCATTGATTTTTTTTTTTTTTAAACAAAATTGAGTTAGGCCCTTTTTATATTAAGCCATCAATATATATATTATAGAAGAATGATTAAGAACCATACACATACAAATTGATATATACTTATAAAACTATATATCACAATATAGGGCCACAAATACTGTTTAGTCAAGACATCACTTCCAACTAAAAGTCATATAATCTAAACTATAGTTTAACAAAAATGTTCTTCATCCTATTGAATATGTAAAAAAAAATACGTATAAATTCCATTCCAATCTATTGCACTGCATTTAATTATCCATCCTATTTTGTAGTAAATGTTTGCACTAATAACACTGTGAAAAAAGTATCAAAGCAATTAAATTTAATTATAAGTTTATAAGATTTTTTTTTTAAATATGCCTGCATGTCATACTCACGTATTATAATTAATAATAAAATCGCACCGAGGCCGGCAAAAACTAATTTTGTTTTCATAAGCTTCCTCCACTCTCTACGTTTGACCGAAACCGTCTGAGATCTAAATTCACTAGCACTCTTTTCCAGAGTTTCGGAAATTTCATTTAAATCTGACAGTTTATTTTCACGTTCCAATGCCTTGTCAACATTCACATACATGATTTCAACCAATTCATCAACTTGCTTCTGTGTCTCTTTCAACAAATCCTTGGCAGGTTCTCTAAATTGTTATACATACATATATTGTTGATAATTTATTATTATTAAATTTGAAATATTTTGAAAAATATCAAACTTACTGCTCCTTGGGTTTAACTTTTTTATAAATAACATTTTCATAGATTCCGGTTGTATCACTCATGTTTTTTTTTTTTTAATATACAACACAAATTATTTAGAATTTGAAAAAAAAAAATATTAAAATTGTTTACAGAGCGTGGTATGCTTTCCTTATGTGTTTTAATTGTTTAATGTTTCGTTTTTGTACATTGTTTAAAAAACAAATTTAAAAATATATCAAAAAGCTCTCATGATTCATGATGGTTGTGTAAACCACAAAGAAAAAACTCAATTTGAGAGAAATAAATTAGTGCTGGGAAAAATTGATACCAATTAAAAATAATTTATAATGCTTTTAGAATTGAAAACTTTTATTTGAACGTAATATTTCTTAATTAAATTTTCGAAATGAACCGATTCCGAGATTTTATTTTTTAAGCATTCAAGTAAACAATTCTTTACCTTAATTCGTAAGTTTAGTTCTTTAGTACTTCAACTGTATTGAATTCATACCTTTATGAATACATTCGTAATAGAATTAATTCCTTATTGAGTTAATTAATTCAAAAATGAATTCATTCTTTCAAAAATTGATTCCTTATTCAGATAATTCTTAATAGAATTAATTTCTTATTAAATCATTCAAGTTTTCCTAATAAAAATTCATTATAAAATAATTTAATAATTTTATGGAATGATTACATTTTTCTTTAATTCAAATCAATCTATTAGTTTTGAATTAACAAAATTTAAACCAGTGTAATGAATATAATATTATGGACGAAATCCTTAATGTATTAATTCAACAATTTAATAAATAAAACCCTTTGAGAAAAATGGTTTTATGCAATGAATTGCTGACATTATTTAAATCCGAATTCAATTTTTTTTTATTATTTCGTAAACATTAAATTACATTCTAATTAATATAGCCTCAGCGTCATAAAGACATTTTTGAGGCAAGTTGGCATAAAATAGTTAATAATTTATAGTGAAATGTAATTATATAAAGAACAAAATATTAAAAAATGCAAAATAAAATTTAAATTCTTTTTTATCAAATTCAATTGTTTAAAGATAGATATTATTAAAAGCAGTTCAAGATTTTGTAAGAAATGAAATTTATATCAAATTTAATTGTATAAATAGGTAGATCATATTAAAAGCAGTTCAAGATTTTGTAAAATATAGTTTTTCAAACTCACTTTGAAATTTGAGATTCTTTCAATTGTTTTTAAATTTTGGGGTAATTTGTTGAATTCAAAGCCACCAACATATTCGATTTTTTCTTTTGTTGATTCTAACCGACATCTCGATACCCTTAAATTTTTGGAAGACATTTTAACATTATTTAGTATTATTTAACTTGGTACTTGTTTAATACCACAAATTTTAATTAAATTATATACAAATAAAACAACGAACCCGTTTCTCACTAATCAATATCTCCACAACACTAATTTTAATGTGAAAACCAACTTTTAAAAACCCACTCAAACTCAGAAGTAAATGAATTGTGAGGAATTAAACAGCATCGATTAATATGAAAAATAAAACCGGTCAAAATAATGACACCATTTCCAATTGAAATAATAAAAACAGGTAAGAAAGTATAGTCTGTCAAGCTCACCAGAAATGGCCGCTATATTTGAGCTATGACCTAATATGCATCGATCATCCAAAAATTTTGCGAATTTAGTGATTTATGTGCATATAAATAATTCTATACCCTACACCATCATAGTGGGGAGTAGAGTTGTGCCCGGTCGTTCATTTCAGTGACCGGTCATTTTCGTTCATTTATCCAAGACTGATTCGTTCAATCGTTCACTTTGAACGAATGAATACAACCCTTGTTGAATGTGATTTTCTTCTTGTCTTTTGATAAACAGCAGCTGAACGAAATTGATCAGTGCACTATTGAACGAAAACCGTTCAGTTAAATGAACGGCTCATTCCGTTCAATGAAGTGATCCGTTCATTTTAATCAGTTCGTTCATGAACGTCACAGCTCTAGTGGGGAGGGTATATTGGATTTGTGCTGATGTTTGTAACGCCCAGAAATATTGGTCCAACACCCAACTTAAAGTATATCGATCGACTCAGAATCACTTCCTGAGTCGATTTAAAGCTTCTCCGCAGAGTACAGGTCGCAATTTTGAAGATATTTCGATAAAATTTGGTACGTGAAATTAGGGTTTAAAGATCATAAATGTTTGAATTATGCAAGTATCCAAACAAATTTCAACACAAATGAGTGGTAAATGAAGCCAAATCAGATCTACAAATTTTGTGCAGATCAGTCCATAATTTATCATAGCTCCCATATAAAGAGCATAACTCCCTCAAAAATGTTGGTATCTAAATAATATTGAACGCAAATATATTCCATATACATATATACGAATAATATGGTACAATTTTATGATGATCGGTTCATAATTAATCATAGCTCCCATATAAGGCCCATTTCCGAAAATCTTTTTAAAGAGCGTAACTTACTTAAAAATGTCGGTATCGAAATAATATTGACCACAAATATGTTTCTTATATATAAAAATAATACGGTACAATTTTTTATGATCGGTCTAAATTTAGTCGTAGCTCCCATATATGTAAGGCCCACTTCCGAAAATCACTTTAATTACCATAAATTTCTTAAAAATGTTGGTATGTAAATAAAATTCAACACAAATAAGTTTCATATATACGGAAATGATGACACCTAATTTTATAATGGTCGGTCCATAATTAGTCGAAACTCCCATATAGGAGACCGTAATTCACTTTAAGCTCCATAAATCTTTTAAAAGTATTTATATCGAGATAAAGTATAACATACATAATATTTATATTCACAGAAATCATGACACTAAATTTTTGGATCATTGGTCCATAATAGGTTATATCTCCCGTATAGCGCCCATTTCTGAAAAACTTTTTATACATATACTTGTATATGGTCGGGCTTGACCGACTATACTTTTTTATTTGTTTTTGTTGATAAAATTTTTATTTAGTGATAAATTACTTTCCAGAGTTTTTTGGGGTAGTTGTAGTAAATATTTGTTAAATCCCGACAAAAATTCAAAACTTTTTTGGGTATATAATTTTACCGGGTTTTATACAGGCTCGTTTTTTGTTCTGTTCTGTTTTTATACCCTTCAAATTCATGAGAAGGAAGTGTCATTCCGTTTGTAATTTCCACAATATAATTTTCCGACCCTATAAAGTATATATATTCTGGGGCCAAATTACCGCATTCGTGATCGAATGAGCTATCGTATCGAAAAATTATTTCGATATCGAAATTATGATAAAATGTACTAAATTTCTTGCTCGATATCGAATGCCATAATCTCAAATAAGAAAATTACGATCAATTTTACTCGATATCGAATGCGGTAATTTGGCCCTTGGATCCTTATAGATAGCGGAGTCGATTAAGCCATGTCCGTCTGTCTGTCTGTCTGGATGTTGAAATCAGTTTTTTGAAGTCCCCAGATATCTTCGGGATCCAAATCTTCAACAATTCTGTCAGACATGCTTTCGAGAAGTTTGCTATTTAAAATCAGCAAAATCGGTTTAGGCCAACCAGAGTTATGGACCAATATGTGAGAGAACCTTCATAAAAATTTGATATTTTTTGTCCATTTTATTGCAATATTTTGAAATATATATACAAAAATCTTCCCGAAATATTGCTCCATTATACATAAATGCCTATAAAATTAGATTATCTAGACAAATTTCAGCAAAAATAAGTTTTATGCAAAAATAAATCGCAAAACGAAATTTTTTTTAGTTTGATCCATGTTTGACCATAGCCCCCATATAAAGTCCAGTTCCAAAATTCACTTAAATACGTATAAAACAGATATAAATAATGTTAAACGGCTAAAATTTGACATGAATAATCTTTATAGGCAAATAAATTGTTGTACTAAATTTTATGGTGGTCGGCCCAGAATTGGTCATAGCTCCCATACAAGGACCACATCTGAAAAAGACATTTATCCCTATATATATTGTATAAATATCGGTACTGACTCAAAACTTTACACAAATCATTTACATATATACAAAAATCATCTCACAAAGTTTTGTGAATTTCGGTCTATTTTTAACCGTATGCCCTCTTCCGAAAATCACTTTAATACTCATAAATCTCTTATAAATAAGGGTACCAATCCAAAATTTTACAAGGATCATTTACATACATGTCTAAATCAAACTGCGGGATTTTGAATATATCGGTCCATATTTGACTATGCCCCCCATATAAGGTCCACTTCCGAAATCCACGTTAATACTAATATATATCTTAAATATACCGTTATTATGTTGAAATTCGACGTGAAATATCCTCATATGCATGAAAATCATTGTTCCAAAATTTAAGAAGATCGGCCCATAATTTGTAATAGCTGCCATATAAGAACCATTTCCAAAAAAACAAATAAATTCGGGTCAAAAAATATTCTTTTCGGATTTAACCCATATTCGGTCCATATTTTATAATCATGATATATATCGTTGGAAAGGTATTTTTAATACCTTTTATTGTATTACAAATTATCATACACCCAGTAGTTCCCGAGATATAGGCCTATATATTTTAAACATTATAGGCCCGCCCCCTCGAAAATAGGCTTGACCGCCAACAAATTTTTTTTGCTGGCATCTCCTCTAAAAGCCCTAGTTGATGAAGTTTTTTTTTTTTTTTTTGAGCAAAGTCACTAAAACCGAATTGTTACCCTTTTTTATACTCTGTTTGTTAAATTACACTGAAGATTATTATTAACATCAGACAAACTGTAAATTATGGTAAGAATTGCATCCACAACAAAGGTGAATATAAGATTCGGCATAGCCGAATATAGCACTCTTACTCATGGTGAAATATATAATGCTCTTACTTGTTTTTTATTCGAAAAGAAAATCTCTAGAATTTGTATATTTTTTACATTGCATTCCGAAAGATTTTGAATCGATACACACAATAACCCTCCTGAACTAAAAATAAAATTCAATTGTAAATATTAATTTTCTGTTGCGAGTAAGTGGTTGTAATTACTCGGTGAATGCTTGTAAACAATAAATTTTATTTACAATTTAAAACCATAATATGTACTAAAAACAAATCTTAAAACTAAACTAGTAATAAGATAAGACCTCTTGTACTCTTGCTTACATTCAATTTTATCTATTTAATATTCCCATCACTCCATGTGGTACACAACACACGAGTGCTAAGAACATCTCTTTTAAATGCATGTGTGAAGTGACATGAGTCCTATTCCTTATCTACCCAATGCATACATGAGTTTTAGTATAAAAATGTATGTAAACAATAAAAAAAATATTGAACTTCCTTGTAGTTTTTACAGTAGTTTTTTTTTATGAAATATAAAAATATGTTAAAGTATGTATTCATATGGCAATTTATGCATCCTATTTTATAAAATTTATGAACTTCGTTGACAATCGTGTTGTTTACTGGAAAATAACCGAGAATCCTGGTGGCACTATGCACCACACATCAAAAAATTATAGTTAAAACTATTTTGTTTTTTTCCAAATCAATTTAAAAAAATCATGTGAATAAACTCCAACTGAAGTGCACTTGATTAATCATATTATTCTTTCAGCAATAAAGAATTATAATTAAATTGAAGTATTCCTTAAGACTTATAGTCATATGCCCAAACGATCAACTCAATTGAAAACAATGTTTCATTGCAATAGGAAAATTGTATTATATATGTACAGTGGGAAGCAAAACTTTCTGGATGTTTTGCATAAAGAATGGTGCTTTTGGATGCGGCCTATGCCAATATTATTATTTTCCATCAGACTGATTTCGGTTGATTTTCGTTTCGTCGCTCCAAATAACCCGTTTCTACTGTCCAATTTCTGTGGATTTTACGGAAATGAAGCCGTTTTTTCACATTTCTATCAGTAAGTGCTGGCTTTTTCTTTTTCACACTGGCTACTAAACCAATTCCATTTAATGCCTAACCGTCCAGGAACTGACATCCTAACCAACACTTTTTGCAGCCTTTTTCGGAGTCTTGATGTCCTTATTATGTAGCAAACGTTCAATCTGCCGGGCGTCACCATCAGCAAGCAGTCTTGGTCGACCCCTGGTTGTAATTGCAAGCTAAATTAATCTGTTTTTTTTTATATCATTTACCGTGGATTTACTTAAATTTAATTTTTCAGCAATTTTACGGCATGAATAATTATTTTGCAACTTTATCACATTGTTTTTTATTATCAGTTGGCGTTTTTCTCATTTTTAAAGATCTTTTCATTTTTTATTTTATTTTGTGCAATAATGCACAAATAGAGCAATAAAAGCTTGATAACGAGATCGCAACAAACAAACCAACGGTTCAAATACCGTTACATTTTAACAGAGCAATATCGTGATAAGAATAAGGTTCAAATTAATAAAAAAATACATACCTATATACATACCTATATATGATAATATACCTATATTTGTATTATTTTCATTACCTACTTCCTTAATGCAAATCATCCGGACAGTTTTGCTTCCCACTGTACATACATATATGTATAATGAAATTCCAAAAATCAAGCTTATTGATTTGGAAAATGAAGTTCAATACTCACGGAATGTAATTAAAAAGGAAATCGCCGTGACACTGGTCAAATCTAATATTGTTCTAATACGCGCCGCAGTCTGAAATTCACTAGCATTTCTTTCCAGATTCTCGGCGATTTCATTTAAATTTATTAAATTATGTTCCCGTTCCAAAGCCCGGCCCACATTGTCGAATAAGATTTCAACCAATTCATCAACTTGCTCCAGTGTCTGTTCCATTAAAATAGTTGCGGCCGGTTCTCTGCTGCGAATGACATTGTTGTATTTCACAGTTTTTCAAAATTACTTCTCGGCGGTTTTTATTTTCTTATAATTACTCATGTTTTAGATTGAAATTATTCGTTTTTTAATTTATACATTGTTTACAAAGCGTATGCGTTTGTTGCTTTTGCTTAACATTTCCTTTAACTAAAATCAAATCTGTGGATTATTTATGAATGAAGCATTTGTAATTGAAGCAATTTATCACTGATTTAAATTAATTCAAATCGACTTTTTTATTTTCTTTTTTGCACTACGAAGTATGCAGGGGGTTCGTTAGTTATTTATATTAAAATCATTATTAAATTACAAGAGAATAAAAATAAATAAATAATGAAAATATTGCACAAAACTAATAAAAATGTATATTTGCAAGAAAATGATTGATAGCCCATGATAAAACAAACTAAATACAATTTAAAAATAAAGTTTTTATTACAAACATGAAACATTGGCATTCCTAACAATTTTACCTGTATGAATGTACAAAGCTTGAAATGGAAAAAAATATCTCTTCAATATTCATTTGTAAATTTGAGAAAAAATGAGTTTGAAATTTGACAAACTGTATGAAAGTCTGCGATACTCATATGGAATCATTGAATTCCATAATCTAGATATAGTCACGCAATGCGATCGACTCATAACAAGTGAGAAGTGTCTAGGTATAATAAGCGTATGCGTTCTGCTGAAAATATTAATGAATTGAGATTTTAACAGCAAAGCGCAATAAAAATTGCTATTCGATGGCTTACAAGTTTTATCAGACGATCAGATATTTTATTCAGAACTTGAACGATCAGCAAGTTACAATCCAGCAAAATGTTGAAAACGAAAGACAGGTAGTTCTGCTAGAATTACCAACAATAAATTTTTGTAACAGATATGACGGATTTCCATATTTAACTGTCTAATAAAAAAAATAACATTTTCCTTATATTTAAATATTAGTTTCTGGTATTCCGAAACATGCATTCGAACACTTAGACCATAAATATATCGAATTACCCTATGAAAACATTATTATAACACGATATCTTACAGCCAATGGCAAGTAACAATACTCATTATAACAGCCGCGTAATGTCAAACAAACTCAAACTAGTTAGCATTTTTTTTTACTAAATACCAGTAATATATTATGATTTATAATTTATTGCAATAACATTTATATATTTGTACAAGGAGCTATCAACATAAACTGATAGAAAAACTTTATTCAATTTTCGTTTATAATAAAAAAAAAATTTACTTATAATTTAGACTCCTGAAATTTAAAAATATCACCATCAATATAATTATTGATGTTATTTTGTAAATAAAATTATATATAATAGTGTTAAATTACGACCTTTTAATTATAAAATTATGAAAAATTTTAAACAGAAACGACAAATTAACATAAACATATTTATTTGTTTTATTTGATTATTCTTTATAAAATTAATGGAATTATTCGTTATTCGAAAATGGCCCTTTGGAAATTCTGCGAATACATAATTTGTAAGAAATTGTTCGATTATTCGAACGATCATTATTCGAATGGCTCCCACCCTAGCAGATGCATCTTATGAGGGATTAAAGAAATATATACATATTTATCAATAATATTTATTCCATTAAATTAGTAAACTTTTATTTTTGATATGTGTCTACGAATCCAGACACTGTGCGTACGACAGTAATAAATTTCTATACTAATTTCTAAAATACATTTTCCAAGCCTCTCTAAATCCTTCTTCATACAAATAGAAATAAAAACGCATTTTATGTTTTTTTTTCTTTTTCAAACATTTTATTATTTTTTTTTGCAGATTTTCTTTACAATTTTTATTTTTTTTTTCTTTTGTAATATTTTCTTCTTTTTATTATTTTTTTAAATTTTCGCTTTTGTTTTGTAATTAAATATAAGTCTTACTTTCAAGTACAATAATTATAATTAATTAATAATTTAAAATTTATAAAAAAAAAGAATATGATGAGAAAGAAACCTAAGAATAAGACTAAGAAGGGAGGGGGCGGAGGAGGGAGCACAAAAGGATTAAAGAAAGTTACAAATACAAATAGAGGACAAAGTAACAAAAAATACAAAAAAAAATATTACAATACAAGAGAGGAAGTACAAAGAACAAGTAACAGGATTAGTGAAAGGAAAAACAAGAACTTTTTCTTTACAAATAATTCGAAAATTTTAAATATTAAAAAATAAAGTTTTCAAAATGTAAATTTTAAGCAACAGTAGCACAACTGATTTCTTTTGGTTGTATGTTTTTGTTTTTATTTTTATTTATTACATAATTTATTTTGTTACACAATTTTGATTTTCCAAAAAAAAAAAAAAAAAAAAAAAAAACAAAAAAGAAAAAACAATATGACAATATACAATTTTGTGTGTTTCACTTAGGTGGTGTTCTTTTGTTTGGTTTGGTTTGGTTTTATTTACTTTTCCCTTTACATTCATTGGTTTGGTTTACATGTATAAAACTAAAGAAATTTATTTAAAGATCACTAAACTAAGCCAACCTTACAAAACCTTAAACAAAAGTTAAATAATTAATTAGCAATGTATAACAACAATTATAGGATAACATTGTTTGTTTTTGAGTTTCTTGTTTCTTTTGTTAATTTCTGTATATATGTGTGTATGTATGTATAAATTAAACAAACTATAGTTTTTTAACGAATGACAAAAAATTAGAAAACGCTTTTTGCTTAGACACGAGCCTTTTTTAAATATGTTTTTTTCATTTGTTTTGTTTTTAATGCATAAACAAATATAAACTAAATTATAAATAGAAATGTAGTTTTTTTTAGGATTTTCGTTAGTTTTCTTAATAATGATGATGACAATAACTTGATCTGGTAAATAAATTTCTTTAAGCCTTAATTTATAAATTAGAATTTATGTATGTATGTTTTTTTGTTTTGTAAAAATATATGTAAATGTTTTGTTATGTTTCTTTTGTGGGCTAGTTTTAAACGTTTGTTTTTCCTTTTGTTTTTCTTTTAAAATCAGTTGTCTTTCTTTTAATTTTGTTATCTTTGTTTTGTTTTTTTTCTCTTTTTTTGTTTAATTTGTTATAAAAATAGATACCAAAGTTTAGTGCTAACAATGTTTTAATTTATATGTTTAACTGTTTGGTTGTTTTCTAAAACTGTTGCCTGGTTCTTTTTTGTTCAATATTATTTTTACTGGTTTTCTTACCATTTGGAAAGTTCTATTACAATATTCTTGAATTCGCTGTTTCATTTAAGAATTGTCTGTTTGTTTTCCTCTGTTTTTTAATAATTTTTTTTGTACAAATATAGATTTTTCGATTTTTATAACAATATTTTTTTTATTATCGTAAAAGAATTTTTTCAGTTTTTTATATATTTTTTAAGAGATTACTATTTTTTTGTGTTTTTTTTTCTTCTTATTTTTATATATAATTGTTTTAATTAATTTCGTTTCGTGTGTTTGTTTTTATTTTCTTCAAATCTTGCCTTTTCTTTGACATTCATTTTTCAAACTTAATTTTTCGGGGTTTTTTTAACTAAATTTTTTTTTTTAGCTTAATTAATTTATTATTTTTTTGTTTGTTTGTTTCCGAATGGTAGCATTTTCGTTGGGGAAGGGTAATTGTTGTAGTTGTTCTTGATGTGTAGAAAAGTAGGAGAGAGAAGAAGTGTTAAAAATGATAGTCTAGGGAAGAAATTAAAAAAAGAAAATCTTTATTTTTATATTTAATTTTACGCTTAAAAATTAAGCACAGTCGTTTGTTTTAACAACTACTATATGTATGTAAATGTTGTTAATAAATTTAAAATAAAATTACCAACTACAATTTGTAAAAACTAAATACAGGCTGTGTTAATAAAATATTAAAAAAAAATATATAGTAAAGTTTTAGCAAAAGGATCAATCATTTAGAAGTGGTTTGTTGTTTTGTTTTTACTTTTCAATAAATTACTTTTTTTTTTAAATCTAAAGTATGTATACAATAATATTATAATGTTTACCTATTATTATGTGGCAGCATTGGCCATCAATTCGGAAAATGCTTTTTCCAGGCAATTCTTGAGTTCAGCATAAGTAACAATAAGAACCGACTGCTCATCGCGTGACATTAGTTGAACCTGTAAGTAGGGTAATTTATTTCAACATCATGGTTATAATAGACTAAATATTCGTTATAATAGTTTCGCTAAAGTTTTGTTGTTACGTCTGACAATTTTCTAAATTTTCCAAATTAACTAAAGTCATCTGTTTAACTATGACTATAGATATATATATATAAAATAGTGGCGGCAGACGTTTCAATCTGAGTGCAGGATTTAGGCTAAATAGCCTCTTCTTCATTAGAGTTAAGCGATTTATAGTTATGCTGATATTCTAACCATGTTTGGCTTTTTTTCGTTTGCTAGATGCATTGCAATTTAATTGAACATATTTCGAGTTTCCAAGGAATTTGATAAGGGGGCAACGTTTTGCATTCTCAGCTGCTTGGTCAGCCTATTCGTTTCCGGCAATGCCAAAGATGATTTTTATTTTGTTGTTGTTGCAGACGTTCCGGATTTGGTTTATCAATGGCGATTCATATCTTGAGTTTTTTATTGCAAGTATTGATGAAAGGTTGTCTGTGCAAATAATGAATTTCACTGCCATACATATGTATGTATAACTAAAGCCTCAGCAGTGAAATTAGAACAAAACTGATCAATGAAACCGTATAGGATTAATTTGCCATTATTACTACCACGGCAAACGTTGTATGCTCGGCACATTTTGAACCATCAGTGTATAGACATTTTCAGTTGTTATCATCAAAATTTTTAGTAATTAACATTTTCACATTTATATAAAATATTTGTAGCGAATTTTAACTTGATAGTAATGTTTATAAAAGATTTATGCACATTTAAGTGATTTTTGGAAGTATAAGACTTTATATTTGTACTATGTTCAAAGAAACGAAGAATATTCGGTAAATATTTCATTGTTCTAAGTCTTTTTATTCAAAGCTCTGTCGTATCTTTAATATTATAAGAACCCAGAATATATGTATATAGTATTTGGTTCTATGGCCAATATTTTGATGTGTTACAAACGGAATGACAAACTTAATATTAATTAATCTTTTTAGTGGTGGGTATAAAAATTAATCAAAACAAACAAAAACAGAGATTTTTAAAAGAAGAAATTAATTTTAGTTCCTTTTTTTAGCGTTCTTAAATATTAAGAAATGATTAGTATCAATTTGCATTTAAACACATATTTTCATAAAAATGCCATAGCTACGAATTAACTAATTTAAGCTTTAGAATTAATTCAGAATTAAAAAAAAATGACAGCAATTCATTGCATAATATCATTCTCGACAAAACAAATTCTTTTAAAAGAATTCATTTATTTATTTAAATTTATTCATTCAACCTTTGGAATGATTCAGTATTTGTCAGCAGGTGGCCGTGTAGTACAACCGACTTAGGTCCATATCGCTGGTCCTATTGTGTTATTCAGTATTTGTTGATTTAAATCAAATTAAAATTGAAAGAAAATATTTCTTCTTGATTCAACTTGTTTTTTTTTTTATTTACAAAATTAATTGAAAGAAATTGTCTAATAGTGTTTTTTAGCTGTATAAAACTTAGTGATTTATGTTTGAAGTCGCTGGTCTACGCCAAAACGATTGGAAACTTGGAGAACAAGCGTTATTAACGATATACAGCAACAAATGTTGGAAAAGTCATCTAAAATTGGAACTCCAGATTAGAATGCATCCTAGCCAGACATATGCCAGAAGTCATATTTAAAATATAATGCCAGAAAATCATATTTCGGATAAAGTAAATCGATTTAAAAAAAATCATCTTTGTTTTATTCCATTTTAAAGTTTTATACATCTAAAAAAACACAGAACTATGATTTTCAAAATTAATTTGCACAATTTGGCGTCAGTCTATTAATTGTTAAATGCCAAACGAAACTAAACATAAATCACTTGGCAGCTGACAAAATGGCCGCCAGTGTTGACAACTTAAAGTTCTATAGACCTAAAAAACACCCTATATAAAGCTTTAAAACCTGAAAATATTTGTATTTTATTTTTGATATTCGCTAGTTCGTTTTGTAGCATCTTTTTTTTCCTGAATAATACCCTATATATATTCCGTAATTTATTTGAATGAAAGAAAACTTAAATGTTTTAATAAGAAATCTATTCTAATTATAATGAATTTTGAAATGAATTAATTCGTAAAGAATACTTTAATGGTATTGTTAAGAGATAAAATTCAATTTGATTTTAAAAATTAATTAATTCTTTTAAGCCGAATCTGTAAAACAAAACCACATGATTTATTCATTTACGTGGGAGTAAACCATTTTACTTTTATGTACAAAATAGTGTGATTTTCTGAACAACAATTCTCAACTATTCGTTTTTGATTTACTGAACCCTCTTTCTTTAAATGGAATTCGAGCAACCTTTTCAGTTTTCAAACGAATTTACATATATGTACATGTGTGTTCTGTAAATCAAATCACATGATTGACTCGTTTTATTTTCGAGAAATCAAAACTCTTTAAATATACAAAGTCGAGCGATTTGTAGAACTTTATTTAATTTTTCAATTATTCATTTTTGAAAATCGCTTTTAAAAGTTAAAGGTTTCACTTACTCTTTCTAATGAGCCAGCGTCTAATTTATTTAAACATTGTACAATATGTGCGTGATCCAACCATGGTCGACCATCCTCAGTGACGGAATGAAATAAATAATCGCGGAATAATTTTAACATGTATCTATCACCAATTTCAGACCAAGTACAATCCAAATTAAAGCTAAAATGTAAAAAAAAATAAATATATTTTATATTTTTGGAAACAGAATTAAAAAGATTAGAACCTGATGCAGAAAACAAGGACAGAAACATGATTTTAAATTTTAAAAGTTGTTTGTGTTTCTATATGAGAGGTTTAATATTTACTAGTACTACTTACTCTGGCCTCTCGTTAATACAATTTAATTTCACCAATATTCTATAAAGACGTCCATTTTCCATTTCCTTAGCAAGTTCATCTTCTTGCATATCACATTGTGCTTGCAAGGCATCCAATTGTGTATAAAAGCGTGCACCAATCATTGGCATCAAATCAGTCACCGAACGTCTTTGTGTCGTTGTAAATAAGTAACTGGAAACAAGGAAAATTAAGAAAAAATTTAAATGGCAACAAATTTAAAATGCAGTTAAATGTTAATGTTTGAAATTATTAACAAAGATTTTTGTATTCTGTTTATAATTATAATTTTATGTCTGTTGTAATCGAAAATCTTGTTTAATTTCAGCCTACTTTGCTTGCTGTATGGGCCTGTTTACGCATAAATAAGGTAATTCTTACAATTATTCATTTGATTACAGTTAATATTTTAGTTTCTCAACTAAATTGAGAAAATTTTTAAATGATAAAGAATAAACATATATGTTACAAGTGTATACAAAAACATCTATTACATTTAAATACCTACATTTAAATAAACTTACACAATAAAATTTCTCAAATCGGAGGAGTAATGACGTGAGACCATTTCAATGCTTGATTGTACATTATCACGCTGTACCGACTGTAAACATCTGCAAGCCAATGCTAATACTAAACGACCCAAAGCAGTTAAATCCTCCTATTTATATAAATATAAAAAACACATAAATTAACAATTTAACAATCAAGTCCACAAGCTTTCCAAAATCGAAATTACCTGTTGGTGCATGCTGACAACAGCTAAGGGATTTGTAGCATTTGGATCAAACTGTGCGATATCACTTGTGCCACAAAAACTAAAACGTACTCGTTTACCAGTCACAATAATTTTTGTTGGATCTAAAACTCTGTAGAGGGAAGTATAAGAAAAGGATATTGTTTAAAATTTGTTGAGGAAATGTTAATTTTAAATAAACTTACCTGCAGGCTAAACCAGCTTGATGAATTGCACGTAAACCAGCTGTTAATTGCATAATTATTGACCAAATAGTTGCCTCTGCTAATAGAGGACCATTGCTTGAACGTTGTAAATTGCTTTTATGACTAAACAGTTAATTAGGAATATAGAAGATATACAAATCATTTAGTAAAACAGTGATCTTGTAACCGTTAATCATTAGAAATGTGTTTAAAAACTCAACTCAATTTTAACATTAATTAGTGACTAAATACACAAATACTTTTTTAAATTTAATTTCATACCTGAAGGGGCGTGCCTCGCCCTGGAATGGATCATTATAGCCATTGCTATCTGGCGTTGGTGTAAAATATTTCGTTAATAATGTATGTGAGTTTGGATGATAGTCGTAAACTAATACTAATGCTGTTTAAATGAAATATTAATTAATATTTTATTGATTGTGTGATGAGTTTTTCAAAACTCACAATTATCACCAAATGCTTTTGTTGTGAAGACTTCACGTAATTGTACCACATTTGAATGTTGCAATTTTTTCCACATTTCAACGACTGACATACATTTTGTCGATTGCAAACGGAAACCTTTAAGAAGAAGAAGAAATATATAAGTTTTCTACTTAAAGTAAAATTAATAGTATAATTAAATAAATAAATAAATATTACTAAGTTTTTCAGCAAGAACTTTGTTCTAATTACTAACACGAAAACGCGCAATTATTTTGATTCTTTTATCAATCACATTTTATTAAAATTGCGGGTCTATATCGTTAATCACGTTATACAGTTATACAGCCTATTTTATGCAGTGAATTTTTTTAAAGCTCCATAAGAAGAAAACTAACTAAACTTCAAACAAAAAACATTTATTGCAAAAAGTATAAGAATTTTAATGTATTAAAACTAAAAAAAAACAAAAATGCTTGTTTTTTTATGCCACAACTTATTTTGTTGGAATGAATACCCTACAAAATGGTTTATAAAATTTTTAAAATATACTAATTGAGAATTTTTCTTCTTGCGAGTACTAATTGTAAAATTTTTTAAAAAATTTTTATTCAAAGTTTTTACTTCAAGTTAAATACAATTCATTTGAAATTTACAAAGAGACACTGATGACGGCTTTAGCAGGCCAGAAAATGCATTACATTTTGCTAGTGTCTCTTTGTACATTTCTATATGATTTTACATTTATGCTTTCCAACGGAGAGCTAATGTGAAACATATAACAAAAATGTACAAAAATAAATGGTAGTGTACAATTGTTTTCAAATGTATTGTATTTAACTTGAAGTAAAACTTCGAATACAAATTTTTTAAAAAATTTTAAAATGTTTAAAATTTTCTTCAATTCAAATCTATTACAAATAGGTTTTAGACAACTTCCTATAATTATAATTTTATAATTTTAAACATATTAAATGAGGAACCGTTTTAACCATTCAAATGTTGACTCATTTTGTTTTGAATTAATTCATCAATGAATGAATTCTATTCATTAGAAGCCTTTGAATGAAGCGAAATAATTTTTTTTGGTGAAAATGGTTTTATGGAATGAATTGCTAACAGTTTTGTAACTATAAGTTAAGAATTTGTTGAATTAGGCTTAAATTAAATTAATTCTATTAAATTGATTTAAATAATTGGAATCTCTGAGCTTAATTTATATTGAAATTCAAATATTTGCCTCAATTTAAGTCAACATTCAAATAATAATTATTCGAAGAAATTATAAGAGACCATTTTCGAACAAGGAATAATTTTAAAAAGAAATCTAAAAATTTCGTATAATGAAACTACAATATGAAAGTAAAAGAAAGTTTTTATATCCCTATAGATGAGAGCTCCGATACATCTTTCTGCAAAAATATAAATGTTACTAAAAACTTTATTATTCTAAAAAAATCTTATTGTTTTTTTTTAGTAAAAAAGACTGAAAGATTTTAGAATGGAAACAGAAATTGTAAGCAATACATATGACTGGCGGGCATAATGGCAAAATATGGTGGAGAAATATTGGCAAAATCGCTATAATTTGCTGCTATTAATACCCTTTTAGCTAAAAAAAAAATAATACTTATCAAAATGTTAACTTAGCAAAAGCTTAATTATACACATGAATATTACTAAACTATATAAATACATTGGAAGCATAATGGATCGCTTTCTTAATTGAACTAGTGTTCAGTGTTCCTTATCAACTAATCTAAAGTAATGTTAAATGAGCTGTTTAGAATGTTTAAGAAAGTGATATTGAGGATGACATTGATGATGATTACGTTGAAATAGACAAAGTAAATTATCTTAAAATTGATATAAGTGATGTTATAAAAGATTTTTTTGTGTCCGACTTGAGGAAGAGAAAAATTTTCACTTCACTTTATTTAGAACATTTAAAGTAGTATTCGAATAATTCGATGCATTTTAAATCTATAAGCGAATTATTCGAACAAGTTACAATCGTTTTATTCAAACAATGGAAAAGTCTAAGTTAGATACCCTACTATTTTGTAATGGATTGGAATTAAAGAAAACTTAAATGATTCAATATGGAATTAATTGTATAAAGATTGAATATTCAATGCAATGAATTCAATACGTTTAAAGTAGTAATGAATTCTTGAATGTAATTTTTAAGAGATAAAATAGTATTTGAATTGCCAAATTGAACCTTTGAACGTTAAACCACTTGGAGTATTTAAGGTTAACATGCAACCATATTTTTAAAGCGCTTAGAAGGCAAAATACGTTTTGCAGAAATTTATACAGTTGCAATTGTAAAATATTTGTAATGTATGTACATATGTATATTCACGAAACTCGTTTTCATAAATTACAGTTTGAAAAATCTTTTTCTGGTGGGGAGTGATTAAAAAAAATAGATGGTACAGACGATATAGATTTTTTAAGTATTATATTAACTCATTTCTTAATTTCGCTGTAACCTCAAACAAAAAAAAAAACTCACCATGTAACCTTCTCAGACAATATTTGATACCAGTTGTACTATGTGTTGCCTTGTAGGTGGAAGAGGGCAGCGTTAACTTGGCGTGCAACGGTTGAACGGGCAACGCTTCTAACGGATATAACGTATGATAGTTGTCAATTTCCATGGGTAGGGCATGTTGTGCTGCTTCGCTGGCATCTAGCATTAAATTCGAGATCACATTGCGCGACAATATTTCGGCGTGCATTTCGTCGGGTAAAAAGAATGCCGATTCCAATTGTGTTTTCGGTTGCATTGTTAAAACATTGGAGGCAGGACCGGGATACACATGACCCGTATAAATGATGGATGGCTGGACGGGCGTTATGGGTGGCATGCCAACGCCTACACCCGGCGGCACGACATGATGGGCGGACGTTGGATCTACAACGCCGCTGGGTACGCCGACGTTGTTGCTATTCTGGCTGGTCGTATGATTGGCAGTTGGATAAAAATATATGGTACCGCCAACATTTTCCTAAAACATAAATTATAATGATTCGATTGAAATTAACATTTAAAATACTTCCACTAACCTGATGAACATTGGCTGGTAATGTGGTGGGTATGGGCGATGCGTGCGGTGTTATGCGTGGCGGTGATTTTTCCCCTATACTCGAGGGTGATTCGTTGCGCAGCAAACTGTTGCGTCCACCTTTCAATGGTGTCGTTGTCATGACTACGTATCCTTGATTGACACTCGGTTGTCCGATTTGTTTTGTGACGCCGTTGACGAGGCTGTGTTGTTTCTGCTGTTGTTGTTGCTGCTGTTGTAATTGTTTTTGTTGTGCCACGGCAGCGGCTGTTGCTTTTTGTAGACCCAACATAGAGGGTGTACCATTAACCGATTTAGCTGCTGTACTTGTGGGCGTTAGACCATTAACATTACTGCCGGCCCCTACACCATTTAACATTGGAGTATGATATGGCGAATAGAAGTTGGGCGATGAATTGATGCGTGTTGGAATGAATTCGGGCGATTGTGGTGTTACCTATTTTGGGTTAAAAATATACATTTGTAGTTAAAATACTGTTTTTTAAAGATCAACATTTTTGATTCCATTAATTATACTGGTTGTTTTTATAAAATTTTGGATAAATTCTTTTGAAAAGACTGGTAGGGAACAAACTTTAGAAACGATTTTATTTTAAATATTATAAAAACAGGCGGGCTGGGCTGTTAATATTTTACAGAAAGCTTTATTTGAAAAATAAATTAGCAAAACAAATAATTTAGCTGTAATTTGTAATTACTTGAAGCATAATAAATTTTAACTTAAAATGTGTTTAGTTTTAGACTATTTTTCTACATATTTCACTACATACACACTAGCCAAATTTAACAACATACATATTCGATTTTAAATTTGGTTTAAAATTTTGGGTTTAACAAAAACTATTTCTCTATTCTATACACACTAAAAGTAACTTCTAAAGCTGCCTTTAGATCATCTGAGTTTTACAACTGAGAAGCGCTGCTATTGCAGCTGCTATTTCAGAATAGTTTATTTTTAGTTTAGTTTAATTTAGTTTCCTCTTTAGCTAGTAAAGGTGAATCTGATGTGATTTTTAGACATTTAAATGTTATTAAACTGGTATTCGAAAAATTCAACGTCGGCTGAGAACACAGATAATGTAAAGTTAGCTTTATATTATTACTAGAACTTAGTAAATTGTTTTACTAAATATTTAAGTTTACCTGAGACTTAATCGACAAAGGTGAATCCATGTTTAGAAAAGAAAAGCTCGCATTTATACTGTTTGTAGGTGTTGCAATATTTTGTCGATTCTTTAAAAAAAAATTTTGTCGGTCGGTTTGTTGTTGGTGTGTTTTAAGTTTAAAAAAAAGTAATACAACATAAATTGTATTAGAAATTACTTTAATTAAAAAAAAACTTGAAAGGGTTTTCTTCAAGTATTTGTGTTGTTTAATTAAAAAGAAATATATTTTTTAAAATTTAATTCGTTATTCAAATAGTTTTTCCCTTTCTATACGTGTCTATGTTGAATTGTTTTAGAAATTTATATTTTATAATAGCAATAATTAAAAAATCTACTTTGACCTGTATTATTTACTTGATAATATATACAAATACAAGTTTTAGAAGTATTTACTGGACAGCATGTAATATTCAGTTCAATTGTATTAGGTTTCAGTAATGTTCTCAAGTTTTTAATAATAAATTCATAGTTTTGAGCATTTACTAATATTTACAAAAAATATAATCATAAATTCGAAGTTTTGAATAATACATAAACTATTATAAATATTTCGAATAAATTATATTCCAATAATTCTACCTATGACAAATAATTATACATATGTGCAAATATATATTTTCTTTCTTTCATAATAAACGTAATGATACATTAATTCTAAATTATTGCTGTAATATACTCTCTTGAAATAATATATTTGTTTTTTCTTTTTGGATTTCATTTGTTGATCCTTTATTTGAAATTTTTGATCTTAAATTGAAACTACTTTATAAGTGGATTGCATATTTATATTGTGCATTACAGTCGAGTTTCCAATGGTGAAAAGTTATGGCATATAATCTTTCTTAGGTTTTCATTAAACATATGTATAAATAAATATGTTAGTATTGCTTATAATATATACATTTACATATGCACATATCACAATTTTTTCTATGGTTTAGGCAATGTTTGCAGTAAGTAATGCCATGCGGCTTGCTGGGAAACCGATTGGTAAGATCGCTTGTGCAATTAACTGGCATCGAAATACGATCTCTAATTTTCTAAAAGATCCAGAAAATTATGGCAAAAATAAACACAGTGGACGGATTTCAACCATAGACACCAGGACTAAGCGGCGAATTCGACACTTAGCAGTGGATATTAATCGTAAATATGAAAACAAAATAGCAAACCCGTACCTAACTCAGCGCCACAAAAGAGCGCGTATTGCGTGTGCTGAAAAATTAATATTTTTGAATTTGAAACGGTTACATTCAGCGACAAAAAAAGTTTAATTTGGATGATCCTTAATCGACTAGCACCCGTTTTGGTTTGATCACATTTTGAAATAAATTTATCCGACTTGAAAAAGAGTGATGAATTTCAATCTTTTCCCTTTTATTTTTTTAACATTGAATTTTAGTAGGAAAAATGTGAAAAGGGAACAAATTTCATGTGGAATTTTTATTCACGATAGGGGTGATTATGAAATTTTAATTTTCAAATTCGTATAAATAGGAAATAGCAAATAGAAGAATCTTTGAAATCGTATAAAAAAAACCTGATTAAACATATAAAAAGTGCAGGGTGTTAGAGATACATTTGCAAAACATAAACCCAAATACTCCACTGTCAAATTTTATACCTATCAGACCAGATTTATTTCCAAAAATTTCGATTTTGACGAACTGATGTGCAGTCTTTCATTCAGAAAATGTTGGAACTATTGATCCATTTGATCCATCCATTGACTCTTTTTCTTATTATATCAAAATATTTTTTAAATCATGTTAAATTTCTTTTTGTAGTTGACTCCTAATGTTTTGTTTGCATTCCAATGAGATTTATTAGCAGACATTGTTGTTAGAACATGAACATAATATCAAACGCTGTCCACATGAGACAAATTTATGAACAGACACTAAATTCACTGAATAAATAAATTGATGGCTCGTCAAAACCAGAAATTTTCATTAATGTACTAATTGAAAGTACCACAATTAATTGGTGCCACAGCTTGGACGACAGGTTTGTCATGTGTATAAAGTGCACTGGCACATGCATAAATAATAAATATAAAAAACATATACATATATGTACATATTCTTAGCACTCATGCATACCGACACATCCATTTAATATACATACGAGTATGTATCTGTGTATTTATTATTAAAATTAAAAAAATAAACTGTAAATAACCTGTTGAACAAATAATTTAAATACAAGAACAAAATAAAACAATTTAACTACAAACAAACATTATAGTCTCACTCACTCGTACATATTTAAATCCAGGTGTATGTATGTATGTATATTAATACTATAGAGTGTGTAAATTCTCTCGCTTAAACAATATTTTCAAGATTTTAATAATAAAATGAAGAAAAAAAAATTAAACAAAAAAAAAAAAAAATAAACAAAAAAAATTTATAAATAATAAATACATAACAAAATATGTATGTCAAGATTGTTGTTATAAACAGGTCGTTAAAAATTAATACACTTTTGTTTACAACAGAATAATGTTAATGTTAACAATGTAAAGATGTTGGTGGATGTTTCATTAATGTTTTCGGAAATGTTGAAAAAAATCATATTCTAGTACCTATTTTTTTATGATTTTGAAATATGTATTTGAAAATATGGTTTGAAATATTTAAAATTGTTATAATGAATGCTTTTAGCGACAACGATTTTTTTTTAACAAACACAAACTGCGAAGCTTTTTGGCTTGTCTGCAGAAAACACCCAGAGTCTTTGGCGGGAATCGAACCCGCAACCCTCTGACTGATAGTCCGGCAAACATCGCCTAGTCTATCGGGGCACCCCGATATTTTTTTCAAATATATTTGTATGACCTCCAACTATGAATGTATGAATGACATTTCGTTTGTAATTTTACAAAACGTATCCAGAAATAAATATGTTGGATTCTTAACCCTCTCATGCCCAATGTTGCCTATAGGAAACATTGTGGTTATATGCTTCTAAGTCCAGTTATTTTGATTTTATTTGACGTGCGGTTTTTGCATTATATAGCAATAATTGTAGCTTACATCTATTTGTTATATTTTAAGCTGTACACGATTTCATTCAGTAGCCGTTCTCAGTAGAGTGAACTTGTTAAAATCGTTTCGCGAAAAAAAGTGTTTATACAAAAAATTATAAAAAGCATTAAAATAACTTTTTATTGTAAAACCAAGTGAAGAATATAAATAAATAAAGGTAAGAGAATTATTTAGAAAAAAAATGATGAGATAAGTGTTTAGTTTGTTTATAATATAATATTTTTGTAAGTGTGGTAATTTCTGAACAATGTACATTTCTTTATATGTATATATACATACTTAGATGCGTCCAAGAGGTCTAACACAGGCAGAAATTGAAAAAATTATTAATTTTGACTGGGATGATTCTGAGGATGAGGAAAGAACAGTAAATTTGAAAAACATCATCGAAGAAACGTTAAAAAATGTGATTGATAATGGCGAAAATATGGAAGTTTATCTAATTGAGGAACTAATTAGCAGAGAAAATGACGGATCAGAAACTGAAAATATAGATTTTATACAGGAGGTGATGAAGAAAATTAATTTGCAAAGTTTGAGGTGAAGGAGTCAAGAGTTTACGGATTGTAATACCAGTTGGAAAAGCGAAGTGCCCAGCAGTGAAGTGAAACAACCCATCAAATATTTCAGTTTCTTTACAGATGAAATCTGGCAGAAGATTTGTGAAGGAACAAACTTGTATGCGATACAAACTAATGGAACGGAATTAAAATGTAATGTGTCTGAAATAAAATGATTTAAAGAAATTAAACAATTTTTTCATCTAAACAATAACTCTGTTCTACCTCAAAAGGGTCAACCTGGGAATGATAAATTATACAACGTTAATGGGCGAACTGGCTACTGGCTGAATTTTATAAAGAGAACATGTAATGAAATTCCCCAAGAAGAATTCCAAAGCGTGGATGAGCAAATAACTGCCGGGCGGTCCGGCTACTCTCAGTTGAAATGGTTGGCCACGTTCCATTAATTGTGGCAAAATATACTTTGATGTAAATATCATCATATACTACATATGTATACTAAGAATATTTCTTCCACAAAAAAAAAAAAAAAAAAAAAAAAAACAAAATCAAATAAGGGGATTCAAAATGTTTACTAATGTATGACTTTACTCTCTACATTGGAGAAGGAACGTGTGTGTCTTTTGGTTTGGGAATATCACCAGACATTGTTTTAGCTTTAGCATCCAATATTCCGATGAACCAAAACTTCAAGTTATTTTTTGACAATTGGTTTACGTCAATAGATTTTGAAAGCAACTCAAACAGCAGTTTTACCAAGAAAAACGGGTCGCCCAACATCTCTTCTTTACTGTGAATTTTTTGCAGCACTTTCTTGCTAGGTTTAGCATTTTGTTTCTCGAAAATGCATTCAAATTTTTAAAAATTATGCTAAATGCTTTTTAGCATAAATTGCTTGATAAAAAACAATTTTTTTTTTCGAAAAAATTTTACTATTTTACTCCAAAAAATACTTTTGGAGAAATAAAAAAATAAATTTTATTTAGTCGGGCCTCGATTATCCGTGATGGTCGGGACCAGAAGCATTACGGATAATCGATTTTCACGGTTAATCGAATAACAATTTTAATTATAAAGTTTTTAAATACTTTTATTATTTAACAAGTGAACATTGGTGTACATAAATATTTATATTAAAAAAGTTAATTCTTTTTAAAACTTCGCATTTTTGAGTTACCATTTTAACACTCACAATTTTTTTTGAATGTTCGTTAATTATTTTAACTTTATCTTCAATATTTAAAACGATTCTTTATCTTTTTACCACTGGTAACAAAATTGCGTTTCTTTCTGCAATAATTTTTTGGATATTTCAGAAAATTAGAGATTGTATTTCGATACCGGTTGATTTCACTAGCGATCTCAGCAATGGGTTTCCCAGCAAGCCAAATTCCTTTAATTTTTCCACGTTTTACTGCAAACATTGCAGAAACCGTTTTTCTATATATGTACATATACATACATATGTATGTAAATGTATGTATATATATGCAATATTTACATCACAAAACTCGACTGTTAAGCAATGCACTTATAAATATTTTCTATGTAGTTTTAAGTTAAGATCAAAATTTTCAAATAATGGATCAACAAATAAAGTCCAAAAAAAAAAACAACAAATATATGATTTCAGCAATAATTTGAATAAAGCCAAAATTAAAGTATCGTTACGTTTATTATGAAAGAAAATATATATAATTATTTGTCATAGGTATAAGACTGAAGGTATGGTCACACTAGGCAAATATTTTTGAACTAGTTTATTTATTAAAAAAAAACTTCGTTTATTTAGGACAAGACACAACAAATATTTATTGTCATTTTATTTGATGCTGTTTGATCTTGGAAAATTCCTATAAGAGTAAACGACGTCAAACAAATGTATGATAAAACAACGACATTCGATTGAAGCTAATATATGCTTTAATAATCCTACGACTAGAGCTAATATAAGACAGTATAAATACCTATGATTGAAACTAATATTAAACTGTATAAAAAACTGCAATTGAGACTAATTTAAGACCCTAAAAATACCTACAATTGGAGCTAATGCAGGACTATATAAAAAAATCATTAATACTGAAGATTTTTGAGAAACTTTATGTGCTACTTTTGTAGTGATTCTCTAAAGGTATGGTCACATTTGGTAAATATTTACTCCAAAAAGCATAACCACTTGTTTTAGCACAAATTTGTTTGACGTTGTTTACTCTTACAAAAGTTTTGCAAGATCAAACAGCATCAAATAAATTAAAATGAAATATTTGTTGTGTTTTGGCCTAAATAAAAAAAGCTTTTTTTAAATATATAAACGAGATCACATATATGCTATTTAATGGTTACGTCTTTTTCGTCAAATATTTGCCAAGTGTGACCGTACCTTAAGAAGTTCTTTAGTATTGTGTTGCTTGACTGTAATGACTTCTAAAAGTTTTCAACTGATAAAGTTAAAAACTACTAGTACAGTTTTTTTTTTAATCTATGAAAATACATTCACATTCATATGGAAAGTTGAAACGTTTTCTTAATGAGAGCAAAAAATTCTTGCGGACATTTTAAAATAGCTTTGAATTAAATTCAAAGTATTTAATAATTTGATAAAATGTTTAAAATATATAGATTTTTTATTGTAAAATCCTTTCAAAACTTACCATATATGTTGCTAGTTTACTTTCTGAAGGTATGCCATTTGATGGGGAATAAAAAACTGGATCCATAGCAGCCGTATCTAAAAATAATTATAGATAATAAGAATATAATTAAATGAAATATTAAATGTAATTTCAATTAAAAAAAAACGTAGTTTTTCTACGAAATAAAACATCAAAGAATTATAAATTTTTTTCCTAATACATCAAAAAGACCAAAAGAAAAACAAACACAAAAAAATCTGTTTAAGTGCAGAAAAACCTCATTATGAAGTGTGAAAAGTGAATTTTTTTCGTTGGAAATTACACGTACGAGAGAAAAAATTCTCATTTATATTTTTATTTTTTTTATACGCTAATTGTCTACTTAGAAAGCAATCTTTGGCTTTCAAGCAAAACAGAATAACAAATTAGTTGTAAATAAATCAAATTGCAATATTAATAATATTAAGTAATAAAATATTCCCATAGAATTTTTGCTTTGTTTATTAAATTCTCACAAACTTTGAAATAGTTTTGTGGTTTTGAAATTGTTTTTGTATTATTATTGTTCAATTATTCATTTAAAACACATTGCATCAAATTATACTTCATTTAATTTATTTATTTATTTGTTTAGCGTTGAGAATTATTAACGCATGGCTATATGATACCTTATTGGAATAATTACCAAGATTGAAGCATATTTGTTACTAAAAAATAAGACCTATAATATGGCAAATATTTACTTAAAAAAGCGTAACCACTTGTTTTGGCACAAATGTGTTTGATGTTGTTTACATTTACAAGAGTTTTGCAAGATCAAACAGCATCAAATAAAATAAACCTAAATATTTGTTGTCTCTTAACCTAAACAATCGAGGTTTTTTTTAATAAATAAACAAGTTGAAATATATTTTATGTAGTGGTTACGTCTTCGTCAGGAAACATTTGCAAAGTGTGACCGTACGTAAGGACTGTATAAAGACCTACAATTAAAGCTAATATTGAACTGTATAAAGCCTTAGATTAAAGCTAATAAAGAACTGTTTAAGAATTACAATTAATGGGTCGATTATGTATAGCAACCAAACCGAAGTTGGGTTACAAATCAGTTGCCATCCGTACTATATAAGATAAGACTGTATAAAACCAACGATTAGGACTAATATAATACTGTATAAACCTACTATTGAAGCTAATATTTTACTGTATAAAGAACTACAATTGTAGCTTTATAAGACCGTAAAAATGTTGAGATTAAAGCTAATAGAAGACTGTATAAAAATCTACGATAAAAGCTAATTAAGGCTCCAATACCTGTATAAGATTGTATAAACAATCTAATATAAGACTTAAGTGAAGATAACATAAGACTGTACAAAACAAACTATTGAAACTTATTTAAGAATGCATCAAGTCCTATATTGTAGCAAATATAAGACTGTATATAGAGCTACACTTGTATCTAATATAGACTTTTAAAACCAACACTTGAAACTATTATAAGATTGTATAAAAATCTTACGATATACATAAATGTAAGAATGTATAAAGAAACCATATTTTGACACACTTAAGATTTTGGGAAATGCCACGTGGTACTTTTGAAGTGTTTAAAATGAGAAGATCTTGATTTTTCTCTTGCTTGAATTTATTGTCTATCAGAAGTTTTCAACTAATGAAGTCAAAAAACCAACAGAAATTTCTATTCGAATACTTTCACTTCACATTGGAATCATTTTAGAAGCATTATTTACATTCAATAAAAAAAAACAATTTAAATATCTATAATTGTTATTTATACATACATAGTAATTAAATTAAAAATGGTACAATGACCGACCCTCTCTCTACTCCTCTATATTTCTATTATTATTTATAAAAATTTTTAATACGCAATCCCCTTCCCCCTTCAAAACCTGTCTAGCGCATTAAACGTAATCAACACTTTATTGTAACCATATAATTTTCTTTCCCTTTCTCTATTTGGTTTTCAATAATTTATATATTAGATCTATTTGTATTTAATAGATTCTAATACATATTCTTTTAATAGCAATTAATCTGTCGGTAATTATTAATTTAATAGATTATTTTACACAAGAAATTTAATAAATTAGAACAAATCTAAATTGATTTGTAACATAGTAACACGTGAGACACGCAAACGTACTAATTGGGTAGGCAGACAGCAAGTAAATAAATACTTTGAAATGAAATGAAACTGATAAGAATTATGGTTAAATTGTATGAAATTATTATTTATACAAAGCGTAGAGCAAAAAAGTAAAAAATTTGAGAAATATTTTAATGTTGATAGTCCATCTGAAGGTCTAATATCCAAATGTTCTGAGTCTATTGTACACAGCTGCAGCTAATTCTGGCTGAAATCGTATGATCTACATTCAGATTGATGAAGATCGCAAGTCAGTAAATAATAAGTGCAATGAGACAAACAATAATATAACATTGAAGTACCGGAGGATAATAAGTGGAGAAAACACGATTTAGTATATTTCAATAATTGCAAGTATTTTTCTGATTTTTTTTAAAAAGCAATACAAATTTATTTAACATTCATTATTGGTGTCGAAGATTGTCTTGACTCGCTGCTTATCATTAATAGGCAGCACCTTAATTGACTTTTAATGAATTTATTATTAAAATATTATTATATTTTTTTTATTATTAAAAATGATTTAAATGTAGATTTTTATTTTAAGGCAATATGTTTAATTTGTTTACAGTTATTTCCACATGCCTCACAAGTATTTTAAAATTTTAACGAATAAAGATTTATTGCCGTTGGGTGTAGTTCAAATTATATTGACATTAATACCCAGCTATCTACCTCTAAGTGAGTGAGGTTAAGTCACAATAAATATGTAAATAAAATGTAATATTTTTTGTATTGAAAAACTAAAATTACAACTCATAAACATTTATGTACATTAAACAATTTAATATTGCAGAAATTTCAAAGATTTCAAACAAATTTGAGCTATGAAAACTATAAAATAACTTGACTACAACTGAAGTTAATATAATAAGACTGTACAAAAACTTTCAATTGTAATAAGTTTGAAGCTAATATAAAACTGTATAAAGACCTACACAATTGAAGCTAATATAAGACCTACGATGTAGTCAATTACAATTTAAACTAATATAATAATGTATAAACCTACAATTAATACTGATTTACGACTGTGTAAAAATCTTTAACTGGAACTAATATAAGACTGTATAAAACATACCATTTTAACTAATATAAGACGTTGTAAGACCTGCGATTTTTGCGAATATAAGACTGTATATACCCTACGATTCAAATTGTATAAGAATGTATAAACCTACGATTGAAACTGATTAAAGATTGTATAAAGACTTACCCCCTTATTCAAAAACGATTATTAAATTTAACAAACGTTTATTAAGACAGATTTGCATATAAAAATTTGCTTAATAAACGTTTGTTAAATTTAATAATCGTTTTTGAATAAGGGGGTTAAAGCTAATATAAGACTGTATAAAACTTCAATTGAAACTAATCACCCTCATTCTGTTTGGCGTCGTCGACACAAGACGACATCGTTTGTTGTAAATCTGTATTCTCGTTGTCAATATTGCCATTTATCGATGACTATCGACATTGTTTGGTATTCTGTAACTTGAATTGACGTCGGTGTTGCTTTTCATTTTGTCGACGGTCTTTTGTGTTGTGTTGTGTTGTGTAGTATTGTATTCTTTTGTGTACAAAAGAGAATTTGAAAAAAATAATAAAAATAAAAAAGAAAAAATTTATAATTAAAAAAATTACAAATACAAATCAATTTGAAAAGCTGATGGAAGAACTGAAAAAATCTGTCTTAAGTCGGTTTTAGTGACATTTTTCAAATCATTTCCAAAATTTTATCACTAATAGAGTTTTAAATTTTAATTGAAATATTTTTTTTTGTCGGTCACGCCTATTTTCAAGTAGGCGGGGCTCCAAAGTTCTTAATATATTTTGGTATATCTTGAAAACTACATTTATTTATTAGGCGATATATACATATGTATATCAAATGATTTATAACCAACGACTTACTTATGCGGACCATTTATAGGTCAATTTCGAATAATAATTTTTAGTTCCGATATTTTTTTAAAAAATCTAAAAAATCCGGGAAAAACGTCTATTTGAGTAAGTAAATAAATCACAAAATTTAAAAGTCAAAAAATTAAGTTTTAATTTGAGATATACGCCTATGTTCTATATTCCACTACGAAGTGAAACTAAATCGTATTCAATTCCACATGGACAATTTCATGGCGTTCTAGAAAACGTGGTGAAACTTTTACACTACGATGAACGAAACTAAAAGTGATATTTAACTTTTCAAATCATTTTCACAAAATTTAGAAAACAAAACTAATGAAAATTTCACTTCCATTTCATTTTACAAATGTAGAACCCAGGTGATAATATAACCGTGTAGGTAATATAGATCCAAAAATATTAAAGAAAGATTATGACATTCCAACATAAAAATACAAGAAATTTTTACTGTGCGAGGCCGGTTATTTTGTATACCATAGAGGAGAAAATCCCTTCTTGTTTTCCTCTTCGCTACATATTAAAAAAGTTTTTATTAATTCACAAAGTTTTGTTTGTACCCAAAAAAGTAATCAAAACGAATCAGCTGACGCAAATATTAGATATGTATGTTATATGTATCGACAGACGACATCGACCAAATTTGTATTGATGTCATGTTAAAGTGACGTTGACTCAAATTTGACGACGATGTCGACGATGCCAAACAGAATAAGGGTAAATGTAAAGCTAGATTTACACTATTAATAACTATTAAATAAATAAATTTTGAAGAATTTTTGCTGTTTACACGAGTTTGAAGCATTTTGAACAGCAATTTTAAAGAAAATTTCAATCGTGTAAATCTAGCTTAAGACTAGATAAACCTACAATTTTAACTAATGTAAGACTGTATAATGACCTATGAAAATATTTTAGTGCGAGTGGTACAAATTCTAGACAAATAGCCCTATAATATTTCCACTTAGCAGTTTAGTAAACTTACTATAGTTTATGAATATCCCTATTTTAGCGTTTATATGCCTAATTCTTACCAAAACAAATTTAAAAATAAAACAAGAAGTGAAAGTAGTTTCATTATTTTTTGCTTCTTCCTACAATTTGTTTACAATATATTTAAACAAAATTTTGTTTATTCTTGCTAGCAGTAAAGTGTGTTGTTGTATGTTGATGTGTAGTAGTATTAAATTTTATTTGTGTATACGAATATCGTATACCGATTTCTCAAAAAAAAGAAGAAATATTTAATTTTAATTTTTCCTTAAGCAAAAAGCAATATCTTTTACACAGATATAGACGTACGTAATGTAACCTTGAAAATTTGAAAATAAAAACATTTTACATATTTATTCATTTATTTATTTTCGTGCTGCTGTTGTTGGTTTTATTATTATTATTTTCTAATGCCAAAATAAGAATAATAAATTGAAAATTAAATAACAATTCTAAAGAGTGTTGTGTATGTTAGTCTGGCTGATTAAATTAAAACAAAAAATATGATTAGATTTTTTTTTAATTCCCCGAATACAATGAAAGAAAGTGTTTAAAAATTTAAAAATAATAAAGTGCATTTGTTTAAAAAGATATAGGAAAAAAAAACTCATAGATGTTTATATTTCTAATCAACATGCATGTGATTTTGAAAAACAACAAATAATTTGTATTATTTTGTATAATTATAAAATAACTTATAATATATGTACATGAATACTGCCTAACTTTAAGGGGTTGGCAAATTATTGAAGTAGAAAATATGCAATTCAACATTTACTTTAGATTTATTTCCAACAATTTAATGTGGAAACATGGAAGATAGCATTACACGCTGCCGTCCGAAAAATCTCCTAATCAATAGGATTAACTGCACACAATTCTCAATTGTAAAAATTAGATGAAAAAGTTATTAAAAATTCCATAAATCATTAACATGTCTCAGACTACTTGAGCCGCATTTTGTTTGCTTTCTTACAGCTTCGAATAAAGATTCTAACAATATTTAACTTATAAAAATGTTTAAAATATGCAATAAACTAAAGCCAGTACAGCTTTCTGGAAGAACATAACCTCTACATAAGGAATCTCGAACCAAAATCTCATGAAGATCTTATGAAGATCATGCGCTTCGTTCCCAATGCAGGAGTATGTTATGCTCTCCATCATATTCATTTCTTTACAGCTCTGAAATCATTGGCGGTCTATTCTTTCACCGTTTCTAGTGACTCATTTCATATTCGCAATAAAGTAGTGATATTCCAAATCTATTGAAAACCGTACTACTAAGTACATCTATCTAGACATTACCCTCTATATCACTCACAACTCGTTCGTTTTCAGGAACGAGGATTGAGGCTATAGAAAATTCAGTCAACTTGCAACTCTGCCCAACAAAAACTAAAATGATTGATTGACATGTCTGAAGCCTGCATCTATTAGGAATACCAGTTCTTCCTCATGAGAGGTACATACATATGTTGAATTAAACATTCTCAACTAACAGTACGAAGACTCTTACAATCATCATCATTGTGCAAAGCATTTCAAGTTCATAGCCACATTCTTCTGTACCAGATCCAATTAGAGTAGGTAGGTAGGTAGGTAGGAAGGCTGGTGTGAGTCACCTCACACCTTCACCCAGAGACCAATATGGTCCATTGCGATGCCTTGATAGAAGAAGTAATAGAAATATATAGAGTAAAGAAAAGAAGAGGAATATTAGATTGTTAGGATAGAGAGAGAATAGAGAGAAGAGAAGAAGACCTGACCAAATCCTACTCAGACGTATGTCCTCCATTTGTGCGACCCGCACTCCGTATATTGGCACGTAACCAGGCCATTCCCATTACGAATCCTATCAGACTCTCAAGCCTACAGCTCGAGACATCCCCTAATTCGCTCAAGAATCTATTACCCAGCCATCTCATTCTACTGCCCTGTAACCTGGGGCAATGACACAGAATGTGCTCAACTGTCTCCAGTTCTTCCGGGTCCTCGCATAGTCTGCACATATCCGACAATTCGGATCCCATTCTCACCGCCATCCTGCCTATCATGCAGTGGCCCGTGATAATGGCAATCATGGTCCTAACGCAGATCCTACTTCTGCCCAACAGCAGTTCCGACTCAGACCTCCTAAGCACCGGCCATAACGTCCGTGAGACTTGGCAGTCTGTTCGGTTCCCCCAGGCTTGATTGGCTGCGTTTAAAACCCATTCCCTAATTCTTCCGTAATAGAAGCCTATTGGAGGCCCGACTACCTCCATAAGGTTATCCACCTCTGTGCTTGAGCCCAATCTTGCCAACTCATCGGCCACCTCATTACCGGCGATGCCAGAGTGACCCGGTACCCAGCACAGCCTGACCGTATATCCAATTAGAGTAAATTTAGGAGTATATGAGCATGAAATGCGAGGAGCACCTTCTTAGAAACAAGAATTGTAAGGTCACAACGGATTTTAACATGTCAGAAAATATATTCCGCTCACTAGCAACTTCTAGTATCTCTGCCTGATAAAAACTACAATAATCTGGGTACCTTTTTGATATAAATAGATGGATAGGCCTATAACCCACATGTTTATTGGACGCATCTTGCAAAAGTTTACGAACCTGCATCTACCAGGAATAGTATTTCTTCATCAAGAGATTCAATATTCAAAACTATATAGCTATGTGTTGCGAAGTAGAATGTAGATTAATTGCCAGGCCACCTCCTTCTATATCAGATCCTTCTTATTAACTACGAATCATCATCAAGTGCTTACTCTGCGAAGAAGAAGTAGGGTTAGGGATTTCCCGAACTATTTTTCCCCCTTGAAAGGGGAATGAAAAATGTCATTGTCCTAGATTACCGGAAAGCCCTGGAATTGAATTAAAGCTCAAAAACATAAGTCTAAAGGTTAAGTATTTTACGAATTTGTATAATTTTATTAAAGAAAAACAACGCTTCAAGAGAAACACATTTTGAAAGCATTTGTTACGAACAAATAAATTATATTTTATAGAAATAAAAGAAATGTTCTAAGTTAGTCATAAAACAATTTCTTAAAATAACTAATGCTTGTAATAAGACATCTTATATTCGATTTCTTATTTTAAGTCACGGAGAAAACTCTTTAGCATTATAAAGATAATTTGAATGTTTTTTCTCCGATTGTAATTCCCCTCTGAAAAGTTTTTCAGCTCTGGATATTATAAGTTTTGGTTTTTATTTTGCAATACAAATTGCGTTTTTAACTTGGTTTTAAGATTTTTTTTCATTTGTGGATCAGAAACACCATCATCATAATTGCTATGAGAACTGATGGTATATAAATATTGAAAAATAGGCGTTTGTACATTTGCTGGTCATAAATTTTGTACATTGCATTTTAGGAAGTTATTATGTAATTTTTCAATTTTATAGGCAATAGAAATGTGTAGAATTTATAGATAATAACTGTTCATAAAGTACCATATAGCATCACCTTTAAACGATTTGGTTATACAGTGAAGGTCATATAATTAGAACATAATCCCAATCTCACACATTTTAAAAATTTGTAATATTTCTTTTGCAATTTTAACGATACTTTTTCACAATAATTTTCTGTTTTATGTCTTATGCTTTAATTCCTCAGTTATTTCTCTGTATAATCAATTTATTTTGCAAAATAATGCGTTATTTTGCGGTAATACGTTTTGCGGGGTGGACACATAATTAAAGCATTTTCAAATTGTTTCCCAAAAATATTGTCGGTAAGTATTCAAAAAAAAAATGTTTTATTGCAAAATTATAAAATTTTACATTGTTAGGTTTGGGTAAATCACCAACTTGTTCCGAACAAGAAAGAAAAACTATCAATAACCTAGAAACCTCTGGTAAAAGGTTTTCAGGTTACTAATAGTTTTTATTTATTACGTATTACAAATTTCTAATTTGCTTGGTTGATTCAGAGGAAAAGTATACAACGTCATCAATCATTTAAATGCATATTGGAAAATTGTAAATGTTGCAAAAGCTCCCAAACAGCAAACAACAAACAGAAGAGAAGATCAAATTATAAAAAGCATCTCTCAAGCTGATTCATTTGAAACTTCCAGGCAAATAAAGTTTGAAGTTATCGCACGGGATTGAAGTTTCATCTAAAACAATAAAGTTTTAAGACAAATGCTAAAAGAATATAAAATCAAGGCAAAAAAAATTTGAAAAACCAATACATTTTTGGAAAAATGTACTTTGGAGCAGTGAATCAAAGTTTTGCCGCTGGGCCAAATGATGGAAAACGGTATGTTTGGCGTCCGACTTTGAAGCAGGGAAGAGGTTCTATAATGCTTTAGGGTACTATGTCGGCAAAAATTCTAAGCGATGTTATGATGCCGTATGGTAATGAGAACATGCCAGTAACATGGATATTTCAACAAGATAACAATCCGAATTCGGTGAGCGGCCTCCATGCAGTCATGATTTCAACCCAATTAGGAACTTATGGCAAGTTGTAAAAACCAAAGTAAGCTCTGTAAAAATAAGCAATTTTAATGATGTCTTTGCCGAAATAAAGAAAACTTGGGAAGCCATTCCAAATAGTGTATGTAAAAATTTGGTGACGTCAATGACTCGCAGATGTTAAGCTGTTAACGATAACAATGGATTACTAACAAAATATTGATTTATTTTTAAATAAATACCTTTTTATGTAAAATTTGTGGTATGTCCTTAATTATAAGCACGACTGATATCAATTTTATTTGAAAATATGACCAACAGATTTTTAAATAATAATTAATTCAACACAATATGCTGTTATTTTCGAGGAGTAAGAGTTAAATTGACTAAGCTACGACAAATTTTGAAAATATTGTACATATAGGTATAGGTAGAAAGTTGTATTTGCTAAATTATCTTTATTATCCAATAGTTCTTATTATCGTGAGGATTCAAGTCAAAATACATAATGTACATAATTAGTTTTAGAGAGCATTCCTTAGTTATCACTTTCAAATACGCTATAAATTATACATTTTCATGTTTATATCAATTGATATTTTGTTTTAAATAATGACAGATCACTACAACTGATCGAAATATATTCTAATAATTCTAAGAATTATTTAGAAAATGGCACTGTGGTGTGCAGGTTTGATGGTGATAGAGATTATTGTTTAAAAATTCGATGCCTGTTTTTAATTTCTTGCACCAATTTCATTTCTAGTTTAAGCACCCACATAGTTTGAAACCTTTTGCTTCAAATGGTAGTATGTAGTTGTATAAAATTGGTGTAAATTTTACCAAAAATTGTCTTGGAATTTGTAAAGAAACGATTGTTAACTTCTTTGAACCGATTTTTTTATAAAAAAAATAAGGTTTTTTGATACACAGTGGTTTTATTATTATATTTCTTTAACGAAAATACAAATTAATTGTGCCCTTTTCATTGCATCTACATACATAAATGCTTTAAATCCTGTCACTAAATCGCAAACTATTTAATTAAACGAAAAAAATACAAAATTTTAAAGATCACGATCACGTTCATGAAACCAAAAAAAAATGAATCGAAAACGAAATTAGAAAATAAGTAAAGTGAATTAAAAGAAAAACAATGAACTGAAATATAAACAAAAATTCAGTATAAAAACACACGTTACGTCACTTTGATTGAAATGATGTTGTGGCACCATCATCATCATCATATACATATGTATACAACTTGATGTTGTTGCTAATTTTGGTATTACAACAAGTTTATAAGTTTAAACAAAAATTCACTTTTCATTATTTCTTTAGGTATGTACTCGTATGTATTTGTATTAAACAAATTTTGAAATTTCTATTCAATACAAGGAAACACACACAGTATTTGTTGCAATATTTGCAAATTGAATGTCAGGCACTAAACACAACAAAAAAAAAAAACAATTCAAATTAAAAAAAAAAAAACATTAAATACCAAATTTTGAATAACACTGACCACAAAGCAAAATAATACAATTCACACATTTTCATTTTTATACCCTACACCACCATAGTGGATTTGTGCTGGATTTAACGAGGTTCGTCCGTCTGGCTGGCTGGCTGTCCATGTAAAGCTTGTGCGCAGAGTACAGGTCGCAATTTTAAAGATACATATTTCGATAAAATTTGGTACGTGATATTTTTTCTGCCAAAGGATGGATGGGATTGACACTGGTGTAAATCGGTCCCATACAAATGTCCTTTCGAAATTGAGGTTTAAAGATCATAAATGTTTGAATTATGCAAGTATCCAAACAAATTTCATCACAAATGAGTTTTAAATGAAGTCAAATCACATCTACAAAGTTTGTAAAGATCGCTCCATAATTACTCGTAGCTGCCATATAAGGCCTACTTTTGAAAATCACTTTAGAGATCATAACTCTCTCAAAAATTTTGGTTTTCAAATAATATTGAACACAAATACATTGCATATACATATATACAAATAATACAGTACAATTTTATTATGATCGGTCCCTAAATGTTGGTATGTAAATAAAAGTCAACACAAATAAGTTTCATATACATATACAAAAATGATGACATCTAAATTTATAGTGGTCGGTCCATAATTAGTTGAAACTCCCATATAAGACCCTCTCCCTAATTCACTTTGGATGATCGGTCCATAATAGGTTATGGGAGATATAGCCTATTATAACTGTTTTACACATTTACTGGGTGTAGGGTATTATATGGTCGGGTTTGATCGACTATACTTTTTTACTTGTTTTTTTTTTTGTTTTTTTTTTGTTTTTTTATTTATGTCATTTGGCAGTATTTAATGTATTTAAGATTTGTCAAATAGAAAACTAAAATACGAAACACATTTTTTATTATTACGTTATTCCATTTAGTTAGTTTTTTTTATTACGCTAGCCTACTACGTATTGCGGCCGCCGTAAAATACGAACAAATAAAAACAAAATAATGTTTCTTCCAACTCACTCGCGTTCACGGTTGCAATGCTTGTTTATAACTGAGTGTATTGTATCGGATATGAAAATAAAATAAATTAAAATCAAAATTAAATGTACGAGTATGTATAAATTTTTAATTTTTAATTGTTTTCATACGTATGAGAGATTTGTTTTTTTTTTTTTGTTTCTGCTGCTTCGATTTGGCCATATCTAGAAATAACGCTTCAGAGAGCTTAATGAAATTGTGTACTCAATATTTTCTGTGAGTGTAAACGTCGCACTATTCACTCTCATTTGATCGCATTAATAATAATGTTGCCAGATCTAGATGATTGTTTATGAATTGGGCATAAAGAATAATTTTGGTGATTTGTTGTTAATCCTGGTACTTTTCTAAACTAATATTTATATAAATATATTTAATTGAACAGATATAAAAAAAGCTTCAAACGAATTAATACTTAATTTAATTCATAAAATCTAATGCAATTTTATCTCCAAACATATTGATTTAATTCCCTTGATATTTAATTCTTTGTAGAATTAATTCCTAATTGGAACATTCAAGTTTTCTTAAATTCAAATCGATTACTCGATTCAATTTTGTAAATCGTTCAAAACTAAACAAAAACAATTGAGTGAAGACAAAATGTGTTTTTTTAGATGTATAGAACTTTGGCAACACTTTTCTTAACTGGTGGCCATTTTATCAGCTGGTTAGTGATATGTGTTTGAAGTCGCTAGTCTACACCGATAATCCCGAAACGATTGACCACTTGGAGGACATCATTCGCTGAGTTATTGTCGATATACGGCCACGAATGTTGGAAAAAGTCATCAAAGTCATATGCCAGAAGATTATCTTTTGAACAAAGTAAAATTAATGTCAATTAAAAAAATCATCATTGATTTATTAGATTCCAAAGTTTTGTAAATCTAAAAAAAACACAGAACTATGATTTTCAAAATAAATTTAAGCAATTTCGAAGCGTTGTTTAGGCGTCAGTCTAAACTAAACATAAATTACTTGAAAGCTGAGAAAAGGGCCGCCAGTTAAAAAAGTGTTGCCAACTTAATGTTCTTTACATCTAAAAAAACACGCTATATTCGCATTTAATTTAAAATTTATATGAATTAACAAACATTTTACCATTCAAAGATTGACTGAATTTTGTTACAAATTAATTTAACAATGGCTGAATTATATTTTTATCAGAATATGTAATGATTTTAATGAATTCAGCTCAACCCTGCTGTTAGGTGAAAAAAAACTTACGAATCTTAGGTATAGGACCATTTATCTTTTTTTGTAATAAGTGAACAAAGTGTTTTTATAAGCCTGTTATAATGTCGAAATATAGGCTAGTTTCATAAACGCAGTATGTAATGCAACATTTCATTGCATAGAGTTCATAATAGCATTTAGAATATAATTTAAAAACTTTTATCACATAAAATATAAAGATATTGGACTATTAAAGAGAATCTTAAAACAAAAATTTTTAAATTATATTTCTAAATGCTATTATGAACTCTATGCAATGAAATGTTGCATTGCATACTGTAACGCAACACCGTAATGTATGAATCTGTAAGAAATAGAATTTCCTTACATTTTTACGTCATCACATTACATTCCGTTAGAGTCGGCTAACTGAGGCTTTATACGAAGTCTGATCAAAAAATAACCCTTATTTTCAAATTTCGTGAGTTACGTATGTTCGATTTTCACATTTTTTTCTGTTATGTTGGTACACAGTTCTAATGCTTAATGATCAAATGCGCTAATAAATTAAAGCTACAGCACCCTTAAATAAAAGCCGTTATCATGCCTCAACCACCGTATTCACCGGACTTGGCCACCGCTGACTTTTTTCTCTTCCCAAAACTGAAGACACCGATGAAAGGAAAGCGTTTTGCTACGATTGAGGAGATAAAAGAAAAATCGAAACAGGAGTTGTTGGCGATACCAAAAAGCGCGTTTTAAATGTGTTTTGAGGATTGGAAAAAACGCTGGCATAAGTGTATTATATCTGAGGGGGATTACTTTGAAGGGGACAAGATAGTTATTGATGAATAAATAAATACTTTAAAAAAAATAATTGAAAATAGCAGTTATTTTTTGATCAGACCTCGTACACTATAAAGTGATATTTTTATAATGCCTGCTGCTGTAATATATTAAAGTTTCTGTTATAGTTGTTGCTGTTATAATGTGCAATATGTACATTAGTTTTTAGTTCATGTTGTTGTTTTAATTAAGAAGTGTAAACTTTACCTACATACTCTTAGAGACATGGTACATTCACCTGAATTATTTAGATATTGTACAAAAACCAAAATACCCGTACACTGACATATTCATTTAAACGTATACAGTTCGTTCGACCACAAAGACAGACCAGCAACTGACTGACCGACCATATGGTACACTCAGGCAGTGACTCACTCAGTCTCAATCATTTACTCGCACTCGCTCACTCGTTTACTAAGTGATCATCCATCCATCCAGTATTAAAGTATGTAACATTTCATTGACCTAACAGACATTTTAGTTTTTTGCTTGTTTTTATTTATTTATTCAATATTGTTTTTGTTGGTTTTATTTTTTTTTTCATTAACCTGTTGTTGTTGTTGGCGTTTTTGTTTATAAAATATTTATATTGTAATAATAAGAGTACCTAGATTATTTAAGGTTTGTTTTTAATTAATTTTTATTTGAATATTATAATTGTTATGGTTGCATAGTTTAGTTTGTTTGCAACAAATTATAACGATTATTTTATTCTATTCTATTGTTATTAGTTTTTGTTGTTAAATAAACCAATTATGTTTGTAGATATGTACATATATACATATGTATATGTGGATATTTTCAATATCAAAGCACAGTGGTTTTGTTTTAAACAAGAAAATGTTGGTAATTTTCCAACAAAATATAAATACATATATTGACAGCTTAATAATTATTTTTGTGAAAAAAAGACACCTTTAGTCTCTTTTTTAAATTAAAGTCAAGGTGAGTATATGAAAATTAAATTCAGTTTTTTTTTATTCACTTAAAAGACCTCACCGTCATGTTCATTCAAGTGTATCAAAATTTAAAATGTATGTTTTAATTTAAAACATTTTTATTAACATAAAATTAATATAAATATAACTACAGCCAGTGATAAAATAAAATCTGCAAACATAAATATGATACAATATTTGTAGGGTGTAACAGTATTTAATAACAAAACGGAGTTTATAGCACATGGTTTGGCAAACAATTTACTGTAATTGTTTGAAGAGCAGCTCTTCAACTATGACTTTAGATATTTATGCATGTAAAAGAATGCTTGCAGTAACATATAATGCCTCTTAATAGACCTCATCACTTTCAGTGTTATTTTAAACCAATTTAGCACCATATCATTATCCACAAATACATTGGTATAGCAGAAATTAGGAATCTATCAAAACAAACTCGAATTTTTATAATAGTAAATGAAACTTAAGGAAAAATATTTACCCAAAAAAGCGTAACCACATTTTTTAGCACACATTTGTTTGACATTTGTGTGTTTTATCCTAAATAAAATGAGTTTTTGAAATAAATAAAGAAATTGAAATATGTTTTACCTAGTGCTTACGTTTGATTCGTCAAATATTTGCCAGGTGTGACCATACGAGTACCTTTACTTTCTTCTCTTATGGCTAAATTCACAGTCGTTAGTTAGCTAATGACAAATGCTTAACTGATGATTCTTTATTCGCAATGCTTAGCTTGCCATATAAATAACAAGTAATAGTTAAACAATAGTTAGTATTTTAGTTTATCAATGGTAAATAAATATTTAAATTCAATGACAATTGAACAACTAAACAAATATGTATATGAATTTATTTTTTTTTATTCCTGCATTTATTTCTGCTATTTATTTTTTTTTGTGTAAACTTTGTTACAAAATTATAGTTAAAAACAAATATTAATTTAAACATAAAATTATTGCTAGCCTGGCTGGTGAAATACACAGAAAGAAAGAAACTTAAATCAACAACGTGACTTTAAAACAAGTTGTCTTAATCATTAAAATGTCACACACAGCTAGAAAATCTGACTGACTCAAACACAAACACAGAAAACACATAGATAACAAAAGCAACAAACGACCACAATTTGACCCAATTTTATCAAAAGCACGTTTGAAAAAGATACAAACTCAAGCTTTTATTTAACAACAAAGAATGAATACATCAGCAACAGCATTATCAGTGACAGGCAGTTATCTGCAACAGAAGATTGCTGTAACTAAGCTGTGCCTGAGTTTATGTGCGACTAAGAGGCGTATAATAAAATATGTATATTAACTGGCTGGCTGACTGGCTGATTGACTATTTAATAAGTATGTATTTCAAATTTTAATCGGATTAAAACTGTGTGTTTTAAATTTAAAAAAAAAAAACTGGCGCTTAATTGAAAACTCGTACTGAGTTTTATTTATTTATGCAAATTTGTAATTACCACCATAGTGGGGAGGGGGTATATTGGATTTGTGCTGATGTTTGTAACGCCCAGAAATATTGGTCCAACACCCATCTTAAAGTATACCGATCAACTCAGAATCACTTTCTGAGTCGACTTAACGATTTCCGTCCGTCCGTCTGGCTGGCTGTCCATGTAAAGCTTGTGCGCAGAGTGCAGGTCGCAATTTTGAAGATATTTCGATAAAATTTGGTACATGAGGATGGATGGGATTGAAACTGGTGGAAATCCGTCCATTATTTCACCTGGCACCCATACAGATGTCCTCCCGAAGTTGGGGTTTACTGATCATAAATGTTTGAATTGCGCAAGTATCCAAACAAATTTCATCACAAATGAGTGGTAAATAAAGCCAAATCACATCTACGAAATTTGTGCAAATCGGTCCATAATTACTCGTAGCTCCCATATAATGTTGATATCCAAATAATATTGAACGAAAATATATTTCATATTACACACAATTTTATTATGATCGGTCCATAATTAGTCGAAATTTCCATATAAGACCCTCTCCTTAATTCAATTTAAGCTCCATAAATCGTTTAAAAGCATTTATATCGAGATAAAGTTTAACACATATAATACTTATGTTCACAGACATCATGACACTAAAATTTTGGATGATCGGTCCACTAGGTGTAGGGTATTATATGGTCGGGCTTGACCGACTATATTTTCTTACTTGTTACGTTTAAAGCTGTATCAAAACTCCTACATGTTATTATTTTAGCAGTAGTTTTAAGCACGATGGCCACGTATCAAACTGATTTGACAAATAATATGTATGCATTGGTAATATTCAGTTTGAAGTAGCGGCGGCAGTGAAATCTAAATTGTTTTGATTTTCGTCAAACTCATATCAACATATACGTGTGAGATTTTTTTCAATAACACAATAAAAAAAAAACTGAGTTTGTCAAATCAGTTTAATACGTGTCCATCGTGCTTTACAATTTTATGTTTTAGCTTAAAAAAATATATTTAAGATTTTATATAAGGTGTAATAATTGAATGAGATTTCTACATATTATACATACATATATATGTATCTGTGGCAATAATCCAACAAACCCAATATGACGTAATTCTCAAAGGTTTCTGAAACCTTAAAAAAAGTTTTGTATGTATTTCACACTTGAATCTTATTTTTTCCAAGTGTATAACAAAAGTTATTGTAAAATCTATAATTATTTTTGATATCAAATAGCTCCGAAAATCTCCAATTTAAAAGCTAAAATCATTTTTACAAAGCTTGGTTTTTCGGTTCTAATGAAATTTTATAATGAGGACTTAATTGGTGGCGCCTACTTTGAGGTGGGCGGGTCATTAAATTTGTAAATATATATGTTTGTCTTTATTCCGTATGCAAAGTTCTGTACATAGATTATTGGATGTATACTTTACAACCACTATTTTTTAAATATTTTAATAGCGATTGCAACATGTGTTGACATGATGGAATATTACACTTTAAGTTGTGTTCACTACAGTTTCCCTGTGATAGTCTGGCCAGATTTCAGCAGCTAATACAGAGCATTACATTTGCATTATGGATATTTGATTCGTCTGGTTGGCCGAGATTTGGGATATCTCAATGGATCCAATTTTAAGCGGTACAAAACTGATTTATTTTAATAGCATTTAAGCTGCATTTTAGTAAACATCAAAAAGTTCATGTTATTCCACTCTACTGCTGTTTGATAACAAAGTTCTTGTTGAAAAACCAACACAGTGAAGCAAAATCATTTTTTTTAATAAATCTAGCATTTTTAAAATGATGGTCCGATTGAGATAAAATAGGGCCTGAGCTCTGGTAGCTCAAAATGGTATGTTTAAAATGTAGTTTATTTTCATCCGATTTCTAAGAAAATCTGAATAAAAATTCCACATGAAATTTGTTCCCTTTTATTTTTTTAATATTGAATTTTAATAGGAAAATGTGAAAAGGGAACAAATTCCATGTGGAATTTTTATTCACGATAGGGGTGAATATGTTTGATTGATCTATTTACTTATGGGTTTTGAATTACATGCATTTTAAATTGAAATTTAAAAAATTTTGTTCTGGTCCGATTTTTTTAAAATATTGGACAGAATTTGTTTGATTTTCCTCCAATTTAATTTGTTAATTAAACAACAAAATTTTTAATCATACACAATAAATGATCAAGCAATATCATTTTCGAATCCAAAAATAAACAATTGTCAATATAAAAATTAACTTGAATTTTTTGTTCGAAAAGATTTTTATTTTTTATTAAAAAAAATACTTTAAGAACATCCAATAAATTTACATTTTTCTGATAATTTTAATTTTATTTTCAAACAAAGATTTGCACTCTATTCACCTTTAATAATAACCTTCATGTGACGAATTTGATGTATTCATTTATTATACATTCGTATTTAAAATACATTTGTTAATGGGGTCCTTTTTCATCGTATAGATTTCATGGTAATGAATTATTAAAAAACTGCAATTAAACATTAGTAAAAATAATGAGTTCATCACATTGTCGACAAAATTAAAAAAAAAACGCACTGAAATTAAAAACGCGCACCGCGCACCAACTAAGGAATTTTTTGCACAAAAAAAATTAAAAAAAAGCACCAAAAATGGTGCGAAACGCAACAAGTTGACAACGCTATCTATGATTATTTTCTCCTAAAACTGAGATTGAAAAACTGAAAGCTGTTTTTGTAACCTTCATGTATTCCTTATTTATCGTTGCTCTTACGAGCAAAATTGTTTTTTTGGGATTATCATGTAATTTTATGGGAATTTCAGGATTTCTATTTAACTTTTGTCAGATTCTTTTAGAATTTATTTTTTTTTAATTATCTTTAATATTAAAAAAAAAAAAAATTTCATTTACATATATTTAATACGATTTCCTATATACAAATGTTCTTCAAATCCATAATTGCAATACAATTAATTTATTTTTTATTTATTTATTTACTTCATTTAACGTTAAAACTCTTTTATGTACAAAATAAAACATCTCTGTATAATATGTATTTATGCTCGCCAACATAAATTTCAATTTGTTTGCCTTGTAATCCTATCAAAGAAATTTAAAGTGAATAAATTTCAAACCACATTAGTTTTGTATTTGTAAAAATTGTGTTTTTTATGGATTTTACAAAAGATAACACACAAAATATGGCAAAACAAAAATAAAAAACTAATATTAAGTAAAAACTTTTGCCATTTGATAGCAGCTCAAGCGAGAAATAAGATGAAAAAAAAAAAACTTAACCAACAAAACGAAACGTAAGAAGCACCTCAGCAGAAAAGCAGCATCATGCAAATATAAGTAAAAATTTCAATAAATTGAAAAATATCAAATAAAAAAAGTAAGAAGAAAATAATATTTACACAAGTAGAGTGTCGAAAGAAAGCAAATAAAAACCCACAAAAATAAAAAAAAATATTATTTATAACAACCAACGTCAATTGTTTGGCATTATTTCTGCACCATGAATGTGAATTATTTTTCTCCTTTTGTATAAAAAAAAATTTAAACAAAAAAGTTTTTAAAAGTAAAATTTCGAATTTCGAATGTATATATTGTTGCGTGAAATACGTTTTAAATGAGCTAAAAATAGACTTGTTAAAATGAGAGTAGAAGAAATTTTCCTACAATCGTGATTAACAAGCAAGAACTGAAGAATTTTAAGAGGCTTTTTATAAAACAACTCCGTTTACGTTTAGAACTATACTGAAAGCATAGATTTCTAATTAGGTCACAACTATTATATAATATATTAAGGGTTCTCATGATTTTCGTTTGTACACCCTCGTAAATGAATTGTCAAAAATTACATAAAAAATTATTTACACATATTTCGTAAATTTGCCCAACAATTTTGACTTGTAAACTTGCGTTGTTCAATTGTGCATATAACTCAACAGATGATTTTTATTTACTTTTGAAAAAAAAAAGCTTCCAAAATCTCTTCTTCCGCCATACGTTGATTACTTATAAACAATCAAAAAAGAAAAGTAACATAGTGACATACAAAAATGATTTATGCTTAACATAATTTTTTACCAAAAAATTCAAGTGTTAACATACCCCAAACAGTAAGTTTTGTTTCACACTCTTCAGTTTTAGTTGACCAGTTTTTTGTGCAATTCTCATTTGAACTTGCTATTTCCTTCACACACGTCAATTCAATTTTCGTACTTTTTAATGCATATTAACATGAATGAAAGAAAAAACAAAAGGAAATAAGAAAATCGACTAGTACTGTCTTTTCCCTTCTCATCCAAAAATACTTGCTTTGACGCCTCAGAATTGAAATAAATATTTTTTTTACAACAAAAATTTGAAGTTTTTTTTTATTTTTTTATTTTTGAATTGGCGTTTCTCACAAACTGACGTTGTTAGATTTCACAGAACTTAAAAGGGGCCTTCATTAAACAAGTCTCGCAAGTTCGCCCAATTGCACAAACGGCATTTTTAAACAATATCATGAGTACCCTTATTATATTCTAAATCTAAAGTTACGGTCACACTTTGCAAATATTTGCTGAAAAAGACGTAACCACTAAATAAAATATAGTTGAACTCGTTTTTTTATTAAAAAAAACTTTGTTAACTTAGGGCAGGACACAACAAATATTTAGTTTTAATTTATTTGATGCTGTTTGATCTTGCAAAACTCTTGTAAGAGTAAACAACAATTTGTGCTAAAACAAGTGGTTAAGCTTTTTTGAATAAATATTTGCCAAGTGTGACCGCTATTTATTTACCTTAAGTAAAATCATAAAACTTTTGGACAACTAAAATTAAAAGAAATATACATGTAAACCTACCAAATTGTATTACAATTGTTTGACTACTTAACTCAATATTAAAAGTTGTCAATATTTTTTTACGAGAATTTTATCTCAAATTTTAAAATTCGTAATTTTTTTATTAGCTTTCATGACACACATATATACATACATATGTAATTTACCTGTTGCAATTGTTTTAACACATTGTGTTGAACATCATGTTGCCCAATCAGAATACTTTCGACCCAAACACTATGTATGCATACATACATACATGTATGTAGATAATTCGTCAGATAAATTTTTTCTTTTTTTTTTTTTTGCCGTTGATGATGATGAAGCTGATGATTAATAATCCAATTTGAACATTTAAAAAAATTATAAAATCTTTTATTTATACGTTTTATTTCACTTATGTGTATTTATCATAATTTCAACACTTTCATTTTTCTTTATTTCATTTTCCTCACACATTCATTCACTCTCTGATTCTTTTTGTTTTCCTTTTATAAAAATAAAAAAATTTCTCTTTAGAAAAACAAAACAAATAAGAAATGTTTTGATTTCTTTTTGTTGTTTGTGGAAAACTCGTAACACACATACATACACTCACACATAAACAAACGAACATATAGCACAGTGGGGTAGATTGTGAAAAAAGTTTTGAACTTTCAAACTTATAACGATTGGATGTCAAAACGGAATAAAGATCAGTGCTATTGTCTTGTTTATCACAGGTTTAATTTCGAACAAAACGTATTTTTAAAAACTTAAAATGCCTTCCGTTAAATTTGCATTAACTTTGAATAGTGCGTGGTTCTTTCTGAGAAAACTGAATTATATGAAGATAAGTTATTACCAACTTTTGCTGTCTTAACCGGATTTAGCGGTGTTTCCTTTCAATAGAAAGTCAAGTCTGACAATACTTCTGTATATCTAACATATTGGTTTGATGATTTTGAAGTAAATTAAATAAATAATAATGATATGCATTGACTTTCAGTGAAATGACTTACAATGTGTGTCCATCATTTTCAAATATTTATACGAACTAAATCGTATTATTGTGAAGCGAATTCAAGGTTTATTTTTATAATTATGGATTTATGACCAAGATTCCATTTAAGAAACACCGGTCACTGGACTATGGTCATACATGGCAAAATGTTGGAGACCACCTATAAGGACTTCTGTAATGCTATAATGACGAGGAAGTAGAAGAGACTACTGAACATCTTCTCTGTCACTGTCCCGCATATGGAAACCTGAGACAAGAAATTATCGTTCAACAATTAATTACTGACAAAACCTGTCTATCGAAAGTGAATGTGAATAAAACTTCATTAAGCCAACAAGGTTGACAGGAAAACTCAGGCAGCCAGGAGACATATGGTTGTATCCAATTGAGCTATGCTTCGGGAGACTGCCCATTTAACCTAATCTAATATTTCGCTACTCCATTGTGTAAATCAAGCTCAATTAATTTAATTAATAATTTCTTGAATTTGATTTACTGAGAAAAGTCAAATAAATTATGCTGAACAAATTAATAACAAAATTTGACATAACAGTCTTCTTGAAGTAATGCCTCCAATTCTTGGTCTTCAAACTTTTTTGGCTGGCCTGAGCGATATTGGTAATCCATGTCATCTAATCAACACTTCTGAACCAGAGAAAACATCTACATTCATTCACGATAAGCTTTGGTGAGCAATCAGTGCGCTTCAGCGGCACTTTTTTTCAAATTAAAGAGATTACCTAACTGCCCGCATTTGGCGATTTTGGACATAAACTTTGCTGTTTACATTATAATGTTCAATAAATGAAAGATATGTACCCTTCATAATGACATATAAGTTACTTAAGACAAAAACCTCGTTCAAAAGATACGCCATGTGTTAGGTATTCTGCATTTCTAATTATTTCTCTTTCACGAACAGGCGGCTCTGTTTTGGTACATATGTATTTAGTAAGTTTTAGAACATATTGTTACAAAATTTTATGTATGTATGTCAATTTAAATTTAACAGTTATTATTATTTTAACGATATCAACCAGGGCTGCCAGAAATTATCAGCAAAAAATCTTAATTTCGCCAAAAAAGTCTTATTTTTGAGGAAAAAATCTTATTTTTGGAAATAAGTAGTTTTTTTTATTATAAATAATAAAAACAATTCATATTTTATTTAAAACTAAGCAAAAAAAAAATAACAACAAAAATTCATTTTCTTATACATCTTTCTTATTGTAAATTTTTTGAGATCGATTAGTTTAAAATTTTTCAAATAGGAACAAAGAAGATTTTTTTTAATTAAACCTAACCTTCGTCTAGACAAAACAAAAAATCTTTTTTTTTTGGTGAAAAAAATCTTAAAATCTTTTTTTGGTTAATAAATCTTAAAAAATAAGGTAAAATCTTACTTCTGGCAGCGCTGGTATCTACTTACAGCATGATTATCAACATTTGCATTAGTATAAGTTTCTATTTACAAACATTGTTGATGGAACATTTCAGAAAGGAACTTTCGATTGTCGTCGCTAGATGCCTCCGGAAATTATTAGAGTATTGCGCTAGTGTAGAAATAGAACAAACAGGGCCACTCAAAGTGAATTCATTTTAAGTCTTCATTAAGTAAATATTAAAGTGTAATACCAATTGTAATAGTAAATTGTAAAAGTATATTAAAAGACACAATGTTTACTTAAATTATTTTGTACGTGTGAATAAATACAGTCTCGTTATATTTTCTTTAAATTACTTGAGGCTTTTATTTTGCAATTAAAAAGGAGCCAACGTTTTTAAAAGCTAAAAACGTAACAATATTTTAGGGCCCGATTATCGCTCACAACACTAAAATGTTGTTTTGTCTCGCTTACAACACAACATGCATTTTTCATACGAATAAGCCGAAAAGTGTTGTGAATCGTAATCGCAGTTTACAACATCAAAATACGTAGTGTTGTGAACGGTAAACATTTTAAATATTTTAACAAATATTGAGAGAAAATACAAAAAGTTACAAAATGACATTATTTTAACCAAAAATTAAAAAAAAAAAACGGGCCTGTATAAAATATTCGAAAACTGTCGGTTTTCAAACAAAAATCGGTTTCGATTTTTGAATGCTCTATGTAGCACGGTGTAATTAATACGGATTGATAATCCACAATTTCAATAGCAAAGGTCATTACTAATTTTTATCCTGATCTTACAACCATTAGTCGTCTAGACTCTAGATGGATAAATATGTTTATAATGTCTACCCCCATGAGTTATTTAGTTATTTAAAATAATTTTTCACTGTGTAATACGCACTATTTAATAGCAATCAGGAAGGGGAAAACAAGCACGTTTCCAACCAACTACTACTGCTACTAATGTAAGATTGTACATACATATGTATGTTCGTTTGTATGTAATTGAAGTATGTAACGTATGTAGTACCTCTTGCTATGTACGTGATGGTTACAAACTGATGTATATATTATGTAGTGTATGTATGTATGTAGTAAATACATAAGTACGTTTTTGTTTGTTTGTTTCTTTTTTTTGCTTCTGATTTTTCTTTATTTTTATTTCACTTCTTTTTTTCCAATGATCGTAAGCAATAATTTAATGCACAATGTGGAACAACAAATAACAACAACAATACAAATTGTGGTATATGTGCGGTTATTGTTGTTGTGGTTTACGAAGTATGTTTGTAAAAAAAAGTATCTGTAGATACATATATATTTCGAATTCGTCGTACACGCACTCGTATTTATATACAATAACGTTTTGTAACAACAAACGGGCGTGTTTGATACTCGACGTACAGTATATATGTACGTATTTGTTAGATATTAAAACGTGAAAGCTTACACGTAGTAAAATAAAATAACAACTACAACAACAACATTAATAGTAGTAGTAATAACCCGTAAGCGCGAGGAAAGTAGAGTTGATTGTTTTTTTTTTTTTTTTTGTCAATATCACATAAAATGTTGCTGTAGTTGTTTATTTTTTTCTTTAAATTAATTTGAATGATTTTGCCTTTCGTTAAACAGCTGTTAAAATATGATGACGAATAGAAAAAATATTAAATATACTCTATATGAATAAAAACCACGAGACAACAGAAAACACAAAGCTGAAAATTATAAAAAATAAAAACGAAACAAATTAAAGGCGCAACAGACGGACGAAGGCAGGGTTTAAAAAAATACAGCCGTTTGCTAGAGAAACCGATGAATGACTAAAGTAGTCAAATGTTTGCTTAACATCAAATACCCCACTATAAAAATAAATACACAAACTTACGTATGAGATGTGTAGATATCTACAAATACAAACGTATGTATGCATGTAGAGTAGAGCTGCCAGCTAGTTTCGATTGAAAAGTCAATTTTCCAGAAATATTCAGGCATGTGATGGAAATCGAAAACGAATGAGTTTTAGAAGTAATCTGCCATGTCACAGAATTTAATTCCGTTCGGAAGTGGAATTAATTCCATATTTTGCTTCTATAGAAAATGTAAAACGAATAATTTTTTCGGAATAAAACCTTAAAATTCTTAAAATTACAATTCCACATCGTAAATTAAAAGTGGTTTCATTCCGAAAACATTTTTCGTTTTGCTTTTTCTATAGAAGCAAAACAGGGACTTAATTACACTTCCAAACGGAATTAAATTCTATAAAAAAAATATATTTATACTCGGCAAAGCATTCGACTACTCCGTCAGTAGCGCTTTTTTAAATCGTTTTTACTAGAAATTTTGTGTTTCCTTATGCTGATTACAAAAATTGACCATAAATTTTCGATAACATTAAGGTCTGGCAACTGTGGTGGCGGTGTCATCATGTGTATAAGTTACTCCTATATTAGCTGCGTGTGCACAGTATCCGATTTGTGCTTTGGATCGTTATCTTGGTAAAATCGAAAATCTAATCTTATACCCAGGTTCTCTGCGCTTTCCATCAAGTTGTTATTCAGAATCTGAAGATACTTAAACTTGTCCATGGTTGTATCAAACAAATGTTAAATTCAAAGTAACAGCTTCTTTGTTGAGTTCTGTATTTGGTTTCCGCCAAACATACGACTTAGATTCATGGGCGAAGATGACGGAATTTCAAAATGAAGATTCCTTGTAAACATATTATTTGGTTAAGTTTATCCTGCACAGGGTTTATAAAAATTATTAATGTGGCGTTCATCATGATCATTGAAAATTTTATTTGGTGCCTTTTTACCTTTGTTATGGAACCGATTTTCATGGAAGAAGCGCTCAATGATTTTTTGGACTATCAAAGCTTTAATGTTAGCCATTTCTGCTATTTCTCTTAATGAAGCTTTGAAAACAAAAAAAAAATGCACTGAATAAAATATGCTGTGAGCCACTGTATGTATATCGATTGTAAATTATGGTGGTTCTCTGTGTAGGGAAATTATAATTTGTCTGATTAATTAATATACAGCAGTGCTTTGAATTAATGAGTTCAATTTACGTGTAATTTTTAATTAAAATTCCAAAAATGTTTAGCAATTTATTCCACAAAACAAGAATTCTTCAACTTTATTCAAAGACTTTTATTTCCATATTAGAATTCATTCATTGTTGAATTAATATATGTATAATGCCATTTATTCATAACAAAATGCATTCACTTTTTGAAAGGTTCAATGTTTGTTTATTTAAATTTAATCCAATTTTTTCTACATTCAATTTGTTTTTGTTTTACTTTTAATTATTTACATAAGGAAAAAAAGGCTACGTGTATGTATTACATTTGATTTAATCTAAATACGAGTACATTATCTCTATTTAAAGAGACCATTTCTTACATTTGATAATAAAGTAAGTTAAAGATACCTCTTTGTAAAAACAATAGTCACACTTTAAACAAATTTGTTTAAATCATTAATATTTCCAACTAAATTCTTAAATTAATTTCAAACGTCAAAGCTAAATTGTAAATCCCAAAAATTTTAAAAATTAGTCTTAAAATGAAGGTTTTTTAAGGTGCAAATTCTAAATTTTTTACCCCCTTATTCATAAAAACTTACAACAGGTTTATAAAGCAAAGTAAGTTTTATGAATAAGGGCATTAAACTTTAATTTCTGCCTTTATTAAGGTACGGTCACATTTGGCAAATATTTGCCGAAAAAGACGTAACCACTAAATAAAATAAAATATTATTTTTGAACTCGTTTATTTAGAAAAAGACACAACAAATATTTAGTGTTTTTATTTGATGCTGTTTGATCTTGCAAAACTCTTGTAAGAGTAAACAATGTCAATAAGTTTGTGCTAAAACAAGTGGTTACGCTTTTTTTTTTAGTAATATTTGCCATGTGTGACCTAACCTTTATATGTATGTGGTCATTGATATTAAAATATATTTTACAAATATATTAATAATACAAATTTACATCCTCCAAAAATAAGTTATAGTTCGATTGGCAGAAATGGTGTGCTAGTCTCCGATAGAAAAAGGAAGGAGTTTTACCGTCTGCTCCTAGTATTCACACTTCTTCTGCCGATTTTTTTTTTAAGGTACAAAAAACGGTACAAAAACAGTTAGTCGCAAAAGCCGAATACTGAAAATCATCTGTCAAGAAAGGCTGTGTGTGCGAAAGTCAATATTTAATATGCACAGATGCATGAGATTTAAGTATGTAATGAGATTTCTACACTTATTGTGTTGAATTGCCGCCTGGAACTTGTTATATCACACCTATGGTTTTGAAGTTATTTTAAAGTCGTTATCGGCAATGCTGAAAATACGCGTTTTAAGACTATCTAAGAAAACCGGCACATTTGAAGTAAACAACGTCAAATCTGGCAAGTCTGCACACAAAGTAAATGATGTGATTCTCACTCACTCTCTCATTAACAGTTTTGAGCAAAAAGAAATATTAAGATATCACTACATATATGTATATGTATGTATGAGTGTAGGAACATAGTCCAAGAGTTGGAGAGTTGTTTGTAACAACAATTAGTTAATGTCAAATCTTTATGAAGTTCTTTCTCAAGTAGTGTTGTGGGGAGGGTGGTAAATTTTTCTATATACAAGATCTCATTTCTTCTAAATTTACCTTTTCTATCAACAGTTTATTGGTAAAATAAGAAAAAAAATGTATGGATGTAACTAGAAAGTGAAATCAGTTTAGAGATCTTAAGTAATGAAAATGAATGACTCTTTTATTATTTTTTTATTATGCTTTCCACTCTTCTGATGATATCAGTGTATTAATGGTATTTCGAAATAGGTACATTTGTATTTCCGTAAATGGTGTAGGTTGAAAGGTGGTCTAGAAAACTGAACACTTATGTGTTTGTTAAATAGCGAACATAGCGATAACTGTGTAAATGTTTACATATGTATGTATGTATGTATGTATTTATATCAGATTCTAATGTATTTGCTGTCAGCACTTTATTTTGTTTGAAATACCTACATATAAAATAGATACGTTTCTTTTTTCATATTACATTTCAAAATAGTTGTTCCAATAAGAATAAACAAATAGATAATTTGTTTAACTTTGAAAATATTTTATCTTTGAAAGACACTGAAAATTATTAGTAATCAAGAAAAAAAAAACTAAAATAAAAAGGATTTTGATAAGAGAATATCGTTTAACTGGCTTGGTATACTGGGTTTTCAATAATAACTTTGTTGTTTAAAACAAATAATCATTTATCATGTTTATTATATTAATAAGAGTAAAGTTTAACAATTATAAATTAATTATACCTACATGTGATAAAAAATTATGCGGTGTAACACTTCTTCAAAGAATTACAATCAAAACAAAAACAGGTCGCATTGTTCAATCTCCACTAATATCTACAACATTTTTATTTATGAAGTATAGGGTTATTTAAAAAGTATACATATACATATATTCGTGCATCCTTCGATTGCATTTCCAAAATTAATAGAATTATTATTTAAATAATATATTGAGGAAATAAAAAGCTTAAGCTATTTGACAAATTTTTAAGCTTTAGTTTTTGGAATTAGCCTCAAAATTATTTAATGTGAATTAAAATTTAAGAGGTTCCCATTGTTCGATAATTCAACCAACAATTTATAGTCTTTATTACCATCTTATATATATGGATATCAGTTCCAAAAGTGTTCCTTAAATTTATTAAAATCATCTCTTCGACTTGCACTATTAAACAAATGGCCAATTTGCTGCGCTCAATCAACTTGCGCTTAAAAGAATCAAGGATAATCAATTCCTACTCTTTTCTCTGAGCCGGTTGATAAAGCTAAACTTTTGACTGAATTATTTGCAAATACCCGAAAGCAATGAATCTCTGCCCGAGCTCAGAAGAGTATACGTAACTTCTACAAATATATTATTTCCCGTGCGCTCATTTAAAAGGGTTTTAGCGGATCTTAGCATGAATAAGTCCCCTGGGCCGGGTGGATTACCAACACTGGTCTTGAAGCAGTGTTCTTCGATGCTAGCTCCTCCTCGATCTTTTTAGCATCTTATACCGTGCCGGTAAATTTCGCATGTGTTGGAAGGAAGTCTAATGTATCGCCGATTCCTAAAAAGGGATAGGCTACCAACCCAGATAATCACTTAATAGCAATTTACTCTGCATTTTCTCAAGTTATGAAAAGTACAGAAGACTCATCGTTTTAGCGAAATTAAAGTGGTGGCTTCAGATATTTTCTAGGCATAGTGCTCTTTTATCGAAACTTAGTGCTCTTGATGTGGGTGATAACTTTTCTTGATTTATATCGAATTTCGAGTTGTTATAGATCTCATCAAACGAGTTAAATCAGGGATACCTCCAGCACTATCTATTCTTTTACAGATGATAGCAGCATTTTCCATTCATATTCGTTCAACCATAGAACAAGATTTTGTCTTCAAATAGGGTAGTGCGAATAGAGTCCCTTTTAATACACGCAGTTAAGATTCAATGTTGTATGTTAACACACAAACGCATGACAGATCATGTTGCTTCATCTGCTTCTATAAATGGTGTAAATATTAAGGAATCAGACGCTATTGATGTTCTTAGGCATAAGAATCCAGTGTAATGTCCTCTGAACCAGACACATTTTTCAAGTGTCAAAAGAAGCGTTTAAGTTCCTTGCGGTTTTTAAAAATATGTAGGAAACACTTCACCCCATCTGATCTCCTTACTATTTACACCACCTATATTCGAACGAAAATGAAAGGTGCTTATAGGTGGCGAAGGTGCTTATAGGTGGCAGTAGGGTATTCAACTCTATTGATTCACTGGAGCATCGCCGCAATGTGAGGTGTGTTTCACTGTTTTATGGATACTATAATGCTCTGCTCAAAACCCGTAATTTTTTACATAATACACGTTCTTCAGTCAGGACTTATCATCAATTCATGGTCGACTGAACAGTGGATCGCACAACACACTACGGGGAAAAGTCGTTCTTTAGCCGTACTGTCCGTGTGTGGAATAAACTTCCTGCAAAAGTTTTCCCCGCCACTTTCAATATAGGAAAATTCATCACAGATATTACATCCTTTATTCTCCTTCTCATAGCCTGTTTTCCTAGTTCCAACACAATGCATTGCATAAGTAGGCGTGATCCCTGAATGCTGGTCCAAACAAAAAAATAAAAAATTTTGATGGAACAGTATTTTAAAATTGTACCAAATGACTCGGGGTACCAACTGTGTCTAAAATTATATAAAATTATACATACCTACTTATATCATATTATATGTATGTACATATATGTAGGTAATCTAATATAACCCAGCATACCATTCTAGGAGCGCTCCGAAAAAGGAGTCAGAAAAGAGTCCAACTAAAGAGCATTTTCGGAGCGCTCCGAAAAAGGAGTGAGAAAAGAGTCCAACTAAAAAACATTTTCGGAGCGAAAGAAAAATTTGATTAAAAAATTAATTTTTTTTTAAATTTTTTATATTTTATTTAAAAGAATTCCATTTTATTTTTTTTACTGTAAATACAATTTATTTATTTTTTTTTTCGATTTCTAATTTAGTTTATTTGTAAATAAATTCCTTTTTGTTTAAGTAATTGTTTGTATTTAAAATCGCAATGAATCTTTTCTAATATCTTGTAAGAGCTCTTTCTAAGCCCAAAAAAAATCCTCATAAAAGACTCTTTTCTGACATTATCTAGGAGCTCTTTCTGATAGACCATTTTCGAATGTAATGACCCTCTTTTCTGACGGGTTTCGGAGCAATAATGGATGTTTTTTGGGCTCATAAAAAGCATGAACGCTCCGGAAAAGGTGTCAAAAAAGACTCTTTTCGGACTCATATGGCTTGCTCGGAATTATATTAATTTATATCATCACTTTGTTTGTTCTTAAAAGAGTTGAGTAACCAACGCGTGATGGTTAGCTATTTCGGAAAAGCTTCTCAGATGTTTAGTAAAGGCAACTATGTTTTTTAATCACATTCATAGACTTAAATTAATTTTTATGCAGTCTTAAAAGATCCTAAATAATAACATTTAAAATACCCCCCTTCTAAGAAACCAAACATGCTCACTGCTTTCTATATATACCAACATACCTACGAACTTGAAGAAAAAAAAACAATTGCAACAAGATAAGACAATGAAAACAAAGCAAGCAATACAAAAAAAAAAATATGTTAAAATATACATATATATGTATATGTACCTACATACATATGTATATTTGTTTACTTTAATTTTTTTCTAAAACAAAAAAGAAAACAAAAATATATTGCGTCGTATATATTTATTGCGTACATGAATATTTAGACTAACAACAAAGAGATAATAAAACGATTTTATATTAAAACAAACTTTGTACTATAAACTAACTGCACTAATTTCTAATTGAAGTCTTGTTTAATTACAAAGAATTTAAAGTGGATTATTTTGTTGTTGTAACAGCTTTGCTGTTGTTTTTTTTCCTGGGAATCATACGAATGAGACTTGGTTCGTTCCACAAGGAATATACATATGTACAATTATTATGGATACGTGTTAGCATTTATTTGGGCCTATTATTCGTAATGAAATTTGTAATTTATTAAAGGATTATACTTTGCTGGCATAAAATGTGGCTGAATTTCGTTTACTCATTTTCGACATCAACCTTTGACTTTGAATGGTCCTAAATTACACGATCTATTTCCGAACACTGGAAGGTGAGCAATGTCCAATGCCCCCCCTACAATTTTTGATTTTGTGAGCGACATTATAAATGTCCTTTGACACTTTTAAATGATTACTGTTAAATATCATTACACCTGGGGTACGTTCCTAAAAAACACGACGCAAAGTGAATTAAGATTTTTATAGCAAACGATGTAAAGATCGAAGATACACATGTATGTACATTCTATGGCTACGAAAATACTAAGTCGTCGGTTTCTTTCACAAAAAATTGGTCCAATGTTTGCTGAGCAGCTTTTTTTTCAATGTAAAATAAATTTCCTTGTAGCAATTGTCTGTATTACTACCACTAGCATTATCGCTGGAAAATACTTTTCTTTTTATGTTTACTTTAAAAAGGTATTTAAAGCTTCAGTTATGTAAAACGAATCCGAGTAACATTTTTATTTTTGAAATGAATTCATACATACATACATAAGTATATTTCGGAGTCCTATAAATTGAATCAACATGATTTGCTAGATTTATTTTCAAGATTTGCAATATATTAATTAAATATTAGTTTATTAAAATCGCTAGTTTTTTAAATCATTCGCACAATCACAGAAAAGGGTTGAATGGTCTCTAAAAGAAACACATACAAGATACAGGCTAAAATATGTATAAAAATTCAAATAGCTGTGTTTTTTCCTGCATTGCTCTATAATTTATGGACTGAATTTTGAGATTTGCAGATTATGGTCCGTTAAATATCTAGCAGTTGATTTCAACCGACATGCAAACTTCCCTATCCACAAGCATTTTAAATATAAATATGTATGTATGTATGTATATAATTTATACAGTCGCAAACAATATACGAGCATGTATAATAGAAATCACAATTATCACAATAGCTTAAATTACGCAACATTCAATTCACAACTTCACCATTTATACGAATCTTTGATTTTAATTTATTACTACATATGTATGTATTTCAAAAGTTCTTTTTTCATAATTTATTTGCTTAGAACAACAATAATAGCAGTAATAAAATACAAGAACAAAAAAAAAACAAAAACTAAGTCATATAAAACAGATGGTCATTAAGGCTAAGAATCACAAACAAACCGAGGAGACAACAAAATCATGTGGTTTCAATTACCAACCAAATTTGTGGCTCGTCTTCTACACACTATACTGCACAATTTGGGTCAACGGTTTTGGCTTAATTTTTTTCTTTATTTTTTATTTAAATTTTTATTGTTTTGATAAATTTTGCTTTGTCATCAACAGTGCGACACTAAAAAATGAAAACATAAATAAAAAATATTCAATGGAATGGAGTCACCACCAACCACACCATGATTGACCATTAAAATAAAGTTACAAAAATATGTAACAGTAACCAGCTTATGCTGGTTTCAGACGGTATGTATTTTGCGGTGTACTTGTCAGTTTTACGATACATATGCAATTGTGCATATCTGTCAAAATTGACAATTTACAGGCAGTTCATAATTTTTGCTTTCACACGTCGGTTTTTAGTATCATCTGACAAAATCAATCATAGAACGCAACAGCTGTTTTTGTTATGATCATTTTCGCGGGAGTTTTGTGTACTTGCAAATATAGTTTGAAAAAATGGATTAAGAAATGAAATAATTTTAACTTGCAGCATTATTGCAATAATAGCTTCTATAAAATAAAAAAAATGAAGCAAAAATTAAAGACAAAATGTGCCATGTGGGGCCAAAAATTGTTGTATTTAAGTTAAATAAAAATTGATATGTATAAATACGTTCTTTAAATACATATTTTAATACAAATTTATTGTTTTGTTTAATAAAATTTTTTTTAAATATAAATTTGCTGAAACACTATGTTCTTGGCGCCATAAACAATTGACTGCTGGTTACAGGTGCTTTGTCAGATGAAAATAGAACATGTTCTAATTGAAAATTTTACACATTAAATGCAGGCTGATATTTGCAGAAGCATTTTTGTTTTGCTTTTCTACAACGCGTATGCATTTTGCAGTGAAAATTTTGACAAGCACAGTGCAAAATGCATACCATCTAAAGAGAGCTTTAATAAGCTTTACTGCTAAAATGTGAAAATTTAAACAAATTCTGTGACACCACCTAGCAGTGTTTAAAAGTTTTAATTTAAAAAGAAAAAACTAATTTTGTTTAACAATGTTTTAATTTAAATAGATTTATCATTAAAGAAAAAATTAATTAATTGTAAAACAATTTATTCAAAATATGCAAGATTTTGCGAGCAAATATATTGAACAGACCTTGTTCACATAAAATCCGGCCACACTTAAGAAGCTATAGTGTGATCTGTCTGTTGGCAACACTTACGGCGCAATGGATTGGCCGCAATTGTCCTCAGCTTCGTTCAATAGGCTATATAGGTCAAAGGAATTGTATTTTTTTACATTTTTAGCAGTGTAGCATAATAAGAAAACGTTGCCTCTTTAAGCTAAAAAGAATTTATCCTCTTAATTTTTTTTCTTTTTTAAAAAATGTACATTATTCACTTTTACATCCAACCCCAACTGACCCAAAAGTTCACAAACAATCATGCAAATTATGGCGGCTGACTTTCTTTTTATGAAAAATATTACATTTTTAAATAGTTTTAACAAAAGTATTTAAGAGTCAAATAACAATCTCCCTCTCCTGCTGTGCACTTAAACAGAAAAAGTATAATATAATTTAAATAATATTGTGTTTGTAGTATATTTTAAGAAATAAAATTATATACATAAATACAGTGAAAAAAACAGAAGCGTTAAAAATCCCCATTAAGCTAAAAAGCTTTTTAAAATATTGCTTTTGACTGAAATCCAATGCACTCTGGGACAGGATTTAGATGGGCAAAAGTAGAATTCTAATAATTTATAATCTCTAAAATATTATACCATTGCGATTTATCAGAACCTGCAACGTCACAAGTTAAAGGGCGATTATCTCCATTAACAATCGAAGAAAGAAACAATATTAAATATTCTGAAATAATTGAATGCCTGTAAATGTCGATCATGTTTCAGTTCTTTTGTGGGATTCCAATCTTTAACAGATAGACTTTTGTTCAATTTTTTATCTGCGTCTTAAAAAGAAGAGTGTGTTGTTATACACTGTGCGTTTGTATGTTAAAATCAACTTTCTGAACTTGCAAATTAATCTTTCAAATAACTTGCACCACATACATTTTTTAAAACCATTTATAAACCACTAAAGGTACTGTCACACTTGGCAAATTTTTGCCGAACAAGACTTAACCACTAAATAAAATATATTTGAACTCGTTTATTTAGAACAAGACACAACAAATATTTAGTTTTATTTTATTTGATGCTGTTTGATCTTGCAAAACTGTTGTATGAGTAAACAACGTCAAACAAATTTATGCTAAAATAAGTGGTTACGCTTTTGGGAGTAAATATTTGCCAAGTGTGACCGTACCTTAAGTAATGCAGTAATGCATAGATAATATAGCATTTGAAAGACATTTTGGTAAACATATTTCTAAATCCACTAATGACAAATCCATATGTTGCGTGAATTTTGGGACAACCAAATAAAATACAGTTATTAGTAAAATGGCTTCCAATGTTGCCTCAAAAAACACTGCTCTATTCAATATAAAAATACGAAATGGAATAAAGCTTTAGAATTTGTAAACTTTAGTAATTTTCAGATTAGTCGGAATATTGGTTAATTGGAGGATTTCTGTCTAGTTCCATTTTGAACTGAAAAACTAGTTCTGATGTGACTTTAATAATTAAATGTAGTTGTAGTTTTTTCTTTATATCTTAGCTATTTTTAGAGCGGATTTTATCAGTCTAGTTTTCAAAACAAGACTAAAAATTATAAAGTTCCTGGTTTTTAGGACAAAATTCCACTAAAAGCTGGAAATTTTGTAACATGTTTCATTTAACAAGCAAGGCTGGTTAGCGCTAAGCTATCCTTACTCCTAAAGTTCACTTTCAGAACGACTAACGTTACAGCTAAGCAACCGCTACCGATATAATCGTAAATACGGTTACCGCTAAAAAAAAATGCTTACCCAAAAGTTGAACTTAAAACATAAATTTATAGAAATTAATTATTTCAGTTATTGAAATCTGATGTTAGTTTTGGGTGCATTTTTGTGTCGATAATAAATGATTCGCTCTTGTAAACAAATAGTGAATCACAAGGAAATCCTTTTATCAAATAAATCAAATCATATGTTCTTGCAGGTTCAAATCAGTAGAAAAATTAATTGTTGGTTATGTTTTTGTTTTTCTATAATATTCAATAGCATCCGGCCCCTGGATGCTGAGTGGCGACCACTATATAAAAGCATTGTTCACATAAAATCCGGTTACACTACAGAATCTATTTAAAAACCTGTTGGCTTTGGAATGGAACATATGTAAAAATGCACCTCAAAAAGCTCTCGAGTTAAAATTGTATGTTGCAGTGAAACTATTGAATGCCGACCACAAATATACATTTACAAGCAACTTGCAGTTGTGGTTTGAAATTCAATCCCTTTTTTCATTTATTCAACTATAAATTCGGATATGTACAGTATGTATATAAAAAATGCCTACAAAATCTTTTGCTGCCTCTTGTTAAACGGCACCAGTCTTCAGTAAAGTTCTGGCCAAATTTAGCTCCATGTCATTATTCAAGTCGCAATTGGCCGGTATCGAAGAAATCGTCCACGTACTTGAAAAATATGGGGACTCCTATAATTTTTTAATCAGCCTAAAAAAGGCTGTTTAAGGATTTTTTCTAAACTGAATTTTTAATGTATCTTTGTCACTAACTAAAAAAAATTCTTTGCTTATAGGTAGATATATTTATGAAGACCAACGTTAAATCAATATCCCACACTTTTTTACAAATTTACAAACGGAACAAACAAACTTTTTATACTCTTGATAAAGTTTATGAAGACATTTTTCATCCCTAATTTTTCATTGTCCAAAGATTATGTCAGATTCAGACTCGCAAAACATCATATATATTTAACCACCCCTAAAATATACTGGATTTAAAAAAGCATTTGTCTATAGACAAAGATTACAAAAATTTAGGTCATTAGGTGTTGGGGATTTTTGGAAATTTAACTTGCGCCAGTTAGTGAAAACTACAGCAGTTTTTTTATTTATTCAAGTAATTTTTACAATTTAGTTTGAGAATTGTAATCAGCGACACCAAAAAACGTACTATTTAATATATGTATACGCTAATTATAATCACAATTCAGGAACTCTGGCCCAGAGTGCGTCAGTATGAAAAGATACAAAACACAAAAAGTGTTGTATACTTTTCAGCTGTTATAACATGAGAACTATAATTTGTAACAGTGACAAAAAAAAGTTAAAATTTAATGCTCTTATTCATAAAAAATTAAAGTAGACTTCAAATGTACTTTAAGAAAATTTTGTATGAAAATTTTGTCTAAAAGCACACTTCAAACCTACTTTACTTTTTATGAATACGGCAGTAAGAAATTCAAATAATTGCAAAAGTTCACTTCCACTGCACTAACAGAAACAACTAATGCATTTAATAACTTTTCTTACATCCGATTTGTTATTTTACTGGCAAATTTTCCGTCATTTGTATTATAAAGATTTTTTGTTTGATTTCCATTTGCTTCAATTGTAGTTTTGGAAATGTTTAGGTCATTTTTCAATGACAAATTCAAATGTATAGATAATAGCTGCTCCTAAAGAATGTTTATATGCCTATTGAAACCTAAAAAGAGTTTAAAAGGTCTACTGATATTTTTAAATATGGAACAAGTACTTAATCTGCCCTTACTTATTGCGTTTTAAGAAATTACTGGATTATGCCCCCATTCAAGGTTGAGAATTATATTCACACTTGTACATTTCAGGGTGCCCAGATATAATAAGAGATCGTGTGCTGGATTTTCAGTCACAGGGTTGCGGATTCGATTACCGCCATACGACTTTGGGTGTTTTTTGCAGACAAGCCAAAAGGCTTCGCAGTTTGTGTTTGTTTAAAAAATACATTCGCAAAAATGTATAATATTTAGCGTTTGAATACTTTTAAATCTCAAATTTATATTAATTTATTATTATTCAAGAAAAGCTAAAAGAAGAAACTAAAATACATTTTCTCTTACATTAATAGTTGCATAAGATGTCTATTATATTTCTTTAACTTCTCTTTGAGAATAGCCAAACATTTTTTAGTTGGTCAAAGTTGGAAAAAATTGGAGGAGTATATATATTTGTCTAGTACATGGACGATTTTTTCGATACCAACCCATTGCAGCTTTTGAATAATGACATGGAGCTAAATTGGACCAAAACTTTAGTGAAGACTAGTGTTGTCTAACAAGAGGCAACAAAATACACATACAATATAGTATACATAGTTGAATAGATTATAAAAGGGATTAAATTTCATACCACAACTGCAAATTGCTTGTAAATGTATATTTTTGGTCGGCATTCAATAGTTTCTCTGCAGCATACAATTTTGAACACATTTGTGTTATTCTAAAGCCAACAGCTTTTTAAATAGTTTCTGTAGTGTAACCGGATTTTATGTGAATAATGTCACTCATATCCTCCAGGGACCCAATGCTACTAAATAGTATAGAAAAACAAAAACATAGCCAGCAATTCAATTTACCACTGTGACACGTTTTTTTTTTGTGCCGATCAATCAGTGCACCTTCAAGAACATTTAATTCGATTCAACTGTTGGTAAACTATTTTAGTATACTGTACTATCACTATTATTGTATTACCAAGAAACATTCTATAGTGTATAATAAATAGTACACTTTAATACAAAACAAACTCAGTGAGAGAGTGGGTTCAGACTTAAACTACTAAAAATAAAAACATTTATGGCAGCTCATGAAATAGTTAGTCTGGCCATGGTGGCATGGCGAAGTGGGTGTTTTTGTTGTTGTTTGTTGCTATATATTTTTCTGTATACATAACTACAATGTAGATTCTTTTTAAAATTTTGCTTATTATTCATTTAGACCAAACATCAACGTACTATAGAATGAGTTAGTTGTGTATATATGTAGTATATGACGTCGTCATGTCTGCTAAATGTTGGCAAAGTGCGTTAATTCAATTTACAAGTCACACAATCTTTAACCATTTAGCACACTTAGGCCACTGTGGGTTTTTGTTGTAGTTTTTTTTTTGCTGCTTCTCACATTTACATTGTGAAGAGGAGGCCAAAGCTTGACAAAATTGGTACTAAATTTAAAACCATAAAATACAAAAACAATTAATGCAACAATTTAACGCTCGTATATAAATGAAATACTTGTACTTGTATGTCAGTATAAATGTTGTAATTGGTTGTGTAATTAGCATTTTAACATATTACTAAGTACATGGTCAAAATGTCAAAAAAAAAAAAAAAACGAGAAGAAAAAAAACTAAGAAACTGTGTGACATTTGGCCAGGATTAACGTAAAAGCAGACGTACGTATATTTTAGTACTCGTATGTCGTTAAAATGTAATAAAAATAATCACATACTTTCGAGGGATTTTCAATTTTATTGTCAATTAGCGAACAAATTATACTCTGGCCTATAATTATTTTGATTGTCTTGTGTTTTGTGTGTGGTATTATAGTTCTAAGGTCTTAATTAATCGGTAAACATTTGACTAAAAAAGGCCAATTTTGTTAAATACAAACATACATGCAACTAATTCACAATTGAGAACTTTTTGTGCAAAAGAGGTCAGAAAATGGGCAATATTTTAGTCTTCTTGACGTCGTGTATTAGAATATGTCGTCTCAAATATTCTAGGTTAGGTTCAGTTGAGTAGATGGGCGTTAAATGACCAATAACCGTTGCGGGTATACACATAAAGCATTGTTCACATAAAATCTGGCCAGACTACAGAAGCTTTTTTAAAGTAATTAATTAAAGTTTTATATATATAATCGTAACTACCTAAAACTTAAGTCAGTCGGATTGTATTTGTACGAGTGCTGAGAAATGTAAAATTCATATAGAAAGAAAATCGTGCTCAAATTTCTTGAAAATCTGACATTTTCGGGTTCAAGGCTCAAGCTTCCAAAACGTACCGTAAAGTTATAGCACGATATAAAGCAAAAAGAAAGCACGAATGTTATTAAAAGAAACCAGGAACTTACAATGAAAATACTACTCTCAATATAGCAAGTTCACGTATACATACTATGAGCCTCAAAAGTGGCTCAAAAGCCTATGTAAACACAACAAATTATTTAATTTTTTTAAGATAATGAAAATCCTAAAATCTATCCATCGATTGAAATTTAGAAGTTTCGTTTTGTTGGATATTTGGTAGAATAATAGATTCGGTTATGAAAAAAAATTTTAAGTTGAACTATAATGCTTTTCATAATCTTAAAAAAATCAAAAAATTCACTGGTGCTTACACACTTTTGAAGCTGTGTGTATATTCAAATGGTGTTGCTATAAAACGGGCATGCATTCATTCCTTACGACACGAACTCAAACAGCTACCGAGACAACATTTTATGTAGCAGTGAAACGAGGGGATGCCGACCCAAAATATAACTAAAGAAAAATTTATAAATTTTTTTAAAAGGCAACGATACCTACGATGGGCTCATATACTGGATACCATGAATGCCATCACCCTGCAAAATATTTGAATTCAGTAAACGAAAATACTTATGAATTCAATTTAGCTGACTCGTGTTTAAAATTGTAAAACCAGCGTAAGAGTTTTCTTCAGATTTGTATTGTATAAACAAGTAAGAAAGTGTAGTCGGTCAAGATCGATCATATAATACCCTGCACCCACCTATTATGAACCGATCATACAAAAATATAGTAGCATGACTCCTGTGCATATATATACGTATTTTTTGTGTTATTTTTTTCAGAAGTGGGTCTTATATGAAGTTTGAACTAATTATGGACCGCTCAACGTTTTTAAGAGAGTTATGATATTTAAAGTGATTTTCGGAAGTGGGCCTTATATAGGGGCTATGGCCAATTACGGACCGATCTGCATAAAATTTTTAGATGTGATTAGGCTTCATGTACACGTTATTTGTGAAGAAATTTAAATATTTCGGGATGACGTTTGTAGGGGTACTAGTTGAAATAATGGACCGATATCAATTAATTTCAATCTCATATACCAAATTTTATTCAAATATCTTCAAAATTGCCACCTGTACCTTGCGCACAAGCTTTACATGGACAGCTAGCCAGGTAGACGATCATCGTTAAATCGACTCAGAAAGTGATTTAAGGTGGGTGGTGTTGGACTAATATTTATGGGCGTTATAACCATCAGCACAAATCAAATATACCATCCCCACTATTTTGATGTAGGGTAAAATAAATAAATTTCTCTCTACAACCAAAGTTTAAATTAATGCAACAACAACAATACATACATACATATATACATATATATAAAATTAACATACAAACACATTTATTCTATCCTGTTTGAATTTATTTTATTTTCCAAACCAACCGAATCCACTCCTCCAATATAAATATTATTAGTTTTGCCGGAAAATTACAAATAAACTCTGTGCTGACAACGCGTTTGAAAGAACAAAACAAACAAAAAAAAAACAAGTTGTGATTTGTTGTTGTATATATGTATGTATGTATCTATATAGATACAATTTATTCAGTACACAATATTGTAGTTCTTGTATTCTGTTTACGTTTATGCATTAACTTACATATATAAATAGTTTAATTTAAACGAGGTCTGTACAGAAAGTTAGCTTTACAAAATATATTTATGTTAAAGTATGCAATTGGCACGAATAAGTGGAATTTTCACATTTATGAAAAAAAAAAAAAAAACTATGCCTTGAGTTACATGATGGAACTTATGAAGGGCCTTTGAAGAGTAACAATATTCCTTCCTTTTGCTTTTCAAACCCACCTCGTTCCGATTAGTTGGTTTGAAAATATGGTGGTATCATGCTATTTGATTTAAATGCATGCATGTATGTATAAATTGATATATTAGAATTGTATTTTGTTACTCTATTTATGTAATTCTATTTCTTTTTTTTTAATTTGCAAAATGTGAAACTATTTTACATTTTCTATGCATTTTAGCATTTAGCCCATATAAATATAACAACTCAATTCCATTAAAATTGTGCAAGTAAATTCAATGTGATGTGCTTTGAAAATTAATTAAAGTCTTTTAAGGAGTTATGTTTAGGGAGTTTTGTTGTGATGTTACTGAAAATGTTTGGATACTTCCAATTCAGAACCAATCATTCTGCTTTTAGGTGGTGCTGTAATTTATTTTGATTTCAGCACTAAGCAGGGTGACGGTGAGAAGAAAGGCCATGCGGACGCTCTCTCATGGAGGTTATGCAACGTATAATACAAATATTGTACAAAACTGTATTAAAATTAATGCGTCTTTGATGCTACACTATTGCATAAAGATAGCGATTGGCCATAGGTATACGCCATTTTGGATTAGAAAACTAAAACGATTATAAGAGTATTTGTGAACAATTAAGTTCGCTCTTACGGAGTTCCATTAGAATTACACTCTGGTCAGGATAGAATTTTTGAATCTGCCGTGCAAAAACTACGGAATATAAGAAATCATAACAACACCGATACATCCACTATCTGATCTGGATGATCAAAAGATTCAATGGATTGTCAGTGACACAGAAAATCGTAACGAAACCGCTAGAAATTTATTTCAATAATTTTAAGAGCTTGAAATATTTAGAAATTGAAATATCAGAAGAAACTTTCATGTGGCAGGCATAATAAATTGGAAAATTCCGAAATGTAATTGATTAATTTATCCAGAAAAAGAGGAAATAATTTATACAAGGTGGTGTTGAAGAGCCAGCTGTTTTTTAATACTCGTGTTTGTTATGTCAAACTGTATGTATTTGTATGTGTTGTATGTATTTACATTTTTTTTGCAAGAATATTTGTAAACAATTGCCAGTTCTTTTGACATTACAAACATGAAAGCAAAAACAAAAATACCCTGTTGTTTCTGTTGCTTTTGCATTGTTGTAATCTTTTAATGCAACATTGATTAAAGATTGTGCAATCAAAAATATCAAAACACGACTTGCACTACTGTAATAATGAGGAGTTCAGTAATGTTTGTAAGGACTTATAATTCCAAAATACCTTAATGCCTAAATGCATAGATTTGATATCTTTGGTCTTGAAGAATGAATGATTCGTTTTCAATAAATGTTAATTGGTGTCAATTAACAACTGATTTTTTTGAAAATATGCCATCGGAAAATTTAGTTTGCAATAAATTTATTTCAGCGTCTGTAGTTCATGTGGCACTGTCCGGATGAAACCATAGTTCAGTGATATTTATATCATCAAGAATAGGCAAAATCACGCATCCAGAACACATAGCACACCATACAGTGACATGTTCAGTATGCACAATTGTTTTTGGATTTTTAGAATCTTAAATGCGACAGTTTTATCGAAGAAATTCATTATAGCGGTGTCAGAAGGAGAAACATATTTTACAATGTGTTACTTCTACACATCCGCCATTAGTCAAAGTCGAGAGTCAAGTCAAGTCAAGAGAACTGAAAATATCATGAAATGGTTTATCCAGACCACATTCAGTTCTTAACCCTCCTTTAGATGAGAAGGTCCCTGGACCTTTTTCATTTTCAAACTAAAATTACTCCTTGATGGTCAATGGGTAGTATATCCGACTTCCACATGTATTCCAAGGAAAGTTTATTTAAAATTTTGTAAAAAAAAATTCACAATGATCCGACCAATAGTTTAGTTTCTATTGAGATTTAAAGCCGTTTAGTACGGGAACGTGTGGGACCTTGTACTGAAATTTCAAGAAATCATTATTAAATGCACTTTCTTTTGGCTTGTTTTATTGTTTGAACGCATCACAAACGTGTTTTTTGAATTGTTGTTATTTTTTTTTGATTATTTTCCTAGAAAATATAATAAACTTTCTGTCGCGTTATTAAAGTTACCTGCATTATGTTTAAACACATCAAAAACGTGTTCTTTAAAGAAGTAAATATTCTTGCTTTTTTTAAATAAAAAATTAAACTAAATAATTAATAAAAATGTTATTTACATTCATTATTGTAATTAGTAAATAAAGCAAAACAAAAAATAACGTTTTCACATAAAATTCCATACAAATAGAAGTAGGTCCCGATGAATCTTGCACTTCGTATACGGGCAACGGATGACTCACTCATCGGAGGGCTAAAGGCTGAGCACTAACGCGCTCCAATCAATACTACAAAAATAAAAACTTTAACAGGCCATCTGGTCAGTGGCTTAGAGATCGCTCTCAATATAGAACTGAAGGGTCATTTTTCATCGCCTAAATAATCGTTTGCATTAATGTCTTGAAGTTACCTCGATCAAAGTTTAACAAAATTTCTAAAATTGTTATAAATAGTAAATATCTTATGACAATGTATTGCATATCATCATATCAAATATCATACCACATAGAATATAACATGTATGCATGTAAGATAGATATATGTATGTAAAGGTCACACTTGGCAAATATTTGACGATAAAATATATATGAACTCGTTTATTTATTTAAAAAAAAAACTTTGTTTATTTAGGACAAGACACAAAAATGATTTACTTTTATTTCATTTTATGCTGTTTGTAATAGTAAACAACGTCAAACAAATTTCTGCTAAAACAAGTGGCTACATTTTTTTTAGTAAATATTTGCCAAGTGTGACGGTACCTTAAGAAACATTTTTTACGTAAAATCAAAAGGAAACAAAACATGTTCATAGATATTGTGTTGCATGTACAACAAAAAAAAAATTTTTGAATCTTTTTCTTTTTAATTTTGTTTTGATTTGTTTTTGTTTAAAGTTCAAGTTTCATTTTGTAGTTTAAAACTGTTCTTTGTTATGATTTTTTTGTGGTTGTGCTTGTATGTTGCATGCAGCAAAACGAACAGCCATACAACATAAATACGTGCTGCAAATTCTGGTTATTTTCTTTACCTCTGGTGTTATTGTGTATTTTTTGTGCGTTTGTTTGTTATATTAGCTGCTGCATATAAAACAAGTTTAATGTTGCAAGCTTTTCTGTTATGCTTTTTAGCACAAGAACAACAACAAAACAAAAACACTTGAAAATTAAAGAAAAATAATAGTATCAATAATAATAATAATAATGATTATAAGATAATTATGAGGTTATGGAATGAAATGACATGATACACATTTTGAAAAAAACTCAAACATAATTGCAATTACATACGATCAAAACAAAAAAACAACAGGTAAATTCTTATAGAACACAAATTTACGCGCACACTCGCTTTCACACCTTTTGTTTAAAAAAAAAAAACTATGTATGTCATTTCCGGTATTTATGGTTCCACGTCCACACAGTAAGTGTTACTGTTTTGAATATACATATGTAAAACCAAAAGCACAAAATTCAAGCAAAAGAAGACAACAAAAGCAACGGCCACAACAACACAAAACAGAGAATACAGAACCAGTTCTTAGTTAAAATCATAACAAAAGGAAAAAAAGTTTACAAAACAAGGTTCCAATTTCCAAATATTAAGATTTTGTACAATAAACATGTAAGTACTAGGGTACTGTAAATCCAAGTATACTGAGACAATTTCTATCAGTGTTAGTTAAGCTATGATCACATGATTGTCAAAATCCACCAATAATCCCCATTTTTTGTATCCCAATCGTGTGATTACACAATAAATTGGTAAAAGTGACAATCACGGATAATATTGTGTTTGTTTTCACCAATTAAATGCAACCCTGATGTGGCAATCGTGTGATCATTTTAAATCAGAGATGATCATTTCATAGTGCAATTCAGTGATGGAAAATGGGTTTTTGTTTTTCGTACCAACTATATAAATAAAATGTACTTTTTAGACCTCCATGGTACCATTTTTAATATTTGTTAAATAATCATAAAACTTAACCACAAATTTACTTTATCGAAAATTCGATATATCTTATAGCAACATTATTGCGTTAATTGTCGCGATTATCTAAAAATATTCTTACGAAGTATCGAGTCATTTGCGAAAAGTTATAGCTCCAAAATAACTAGAATTATTATTGTAAGAATAAAAGAAGTAGAACAGCTAACTTCTAGCGATTTTGAAATCCTGATTAACTACATTTTAAGCTTTAGTTTTTGAATTCAGCCTTAAAATCATTTAATGTAAATGAATATGTCAAAGACTCATATTGTTCGATAATTCAACCAAAAATTTATTGTCGTAATAATCATCTTATAGATGCATATTTAAAGATCAAATTGATATCAGTTCCAAAATGTTCATGAAATTTAATAAAATCTCTTTTGCTTGCACTATTACACAAATAGTAACTTATATGATATACAGCCATGTCACAGAATTTAATTCCGTTCGGAAGTGGAATTAATTCCACGGAAATTAATTGTCACAGAATTGTTATTCACCAACTTGTACCATATGACTGCAAAAAATTGATTGGAACAAAATTATTATTGTGCACAATATCAGCACAATAAAAATTGAGACAAATTGCTGCATTTTGCCAATCGTGTGATCTTAGCAAATTAACAAACTCGATGGCTCACACTAACAAAAACAAATCATTTATATTTTAAAGAAGGTTTTTTTTTAAGATCGAACGGTAATATTCGAAATAATATATTTGTTTTTGTCAATCTAATAGATCAATCATGGTGTAACTATACAAGGTGAGTGCAAATCGACAACACAATACAGAAACAACAGGCATTTTGTTTGTGTAAAATAAGACTACTGTCACAAACACTTGCTAAATAATTACTTTTGACATAAGTAAATTGTAACCAAAGTCCGTAAGCTGTGCTATTGCACTCACCTTGTATAGTTACACCATAATATCAATGTTATTATCATACAGGAACTCAATAGGTAGAAATTGGGACTTGCGACCAGGCATGGTTAAATGGATCTACACGTCTGTTGTTAGACCTATTATCACTTATGGTTGCAGAGTGTGCTGGGAGGCAATGAGGAGACGTAGTTATAGGACTGTACTTAATAAAGCCCAAAGTTGTGCTTGTCTGTGTATCACTGGTGCCTTAGGCAGTACCCCGCAGGCGGCTTTGGATATAATCCTAAACCTACTACCCATAGAGCACTATGTGGAAAGTGTGGCAGCAAGGAATCCACTCAGGCTATCATAGTCTTCTTTGGCAAAACCCCTGCGGGTTGGTCATACTAGGATATTGTATAAGGCAGACCTTAGGGGTCAGGACATGGATCCATCTGGAATCTCTGACTATAAGGTCGCGGTGTATCACCCTCAGTAGAGTTCCCCAGTAGGGTTGACTGGGCTGGATCTGATAAACTGTTCGAGGGGTGCGCAGTTTTCACTGACGGGTCAAAAATAAACTCTGGTACAGGGGCCAGGGTTTATTTGGTCGACAATGATATCAAGCGCTCTTATAGACTCACCAACGAGTGCAGCGTGTTCCAGGCGGAGATCTATGCAATCTGGAAAGCCACGGAGCTGATAAGGGCACACGTCGAGAGGGGGTCTACAGTGACCATATACGTGGACAGTCAGGCGGCACTAAAGGCTCTGGAGCGTAATCAGACACACTACAACCTAGTGCAGGTCTGCCGGAGAGCTCTAGAAGAGCTACTGATACTCTACCAAGTGAGATTGTGTTGGGTACCAGGGCACTGTGACGTGCAGGGAAATGAGGTGGCAGATGAACTGGCTAGACTTGGTTCTGGTTTGGACCATGATACTAGAGAAAGAGGGGTCAAACCACCTATATGTCACTTCAACAGGCTGATTTACGAAAGATTCCGTGACTGTGCAGACCAATTCTGGGGCAGTAGGTCGGATTGCATAGTGTCCAAGGCCTTATGGCCAAAACTAAGTGCAAACGCGACCGAAACGCTTATGGAATTGAACAGGTATAGTCTAAGGATTCTGGTAGGAGGGATAACCGGTCATTGTTCGATTGGGGCCTTCAGAGGCAAATGAGATAATAACACACAAGACTTCTGTAGGGTGTGTGGGGACGAAGAGGAGCCAGAGACAATAGAGCACATCATGTGCAACTGTCCTAGGTTACAGGGTCATAGGCATAAGTGGCTAGGAAATAGATTCCTGGACGAACTCAGTAATGTTGCTGGCTGCAAACCGAGTAACATTCTGGGTTTCATTAGGGGAATAGGGTGGCTATTTAAGGGACATTCTACAGCGACTCCAAGTCCGTAAGGGGATATTTCTTTCTTTCCTTCTTTCTCCCCTTATCAGGCGGTTTTGGTTCTTCTTTCATTTTAAATCTATCTTTCTACTCTTTTTTCTACTGAAGGGAATCACAATGGACCACAGGGTCTCCGAGTGGAAGTACATATGGTGTACAGCCATTCCTATCCTATCCTATCATACAGTCGTCTGAACTGACAATTTACCTTTTGCTAACAATTTTTCAATGTCAGTACATTGCTAGATCTGACAACGTTGTAATATCTGACGATCGTATACACATAGTAGCTTAAGAGTTTGCATTTAGGAGTCTTCTGAATAATTAGTTTCTCTGTATACGGTATTAACTTCACTGATTTGATACAATTAAAAAGTAAATTCAATGGAAAAAAGGCATTAAATAGTTTTAACATTAATATAAGAATATCTCGTAAATGCAATAGAATTTCAACATATAATGAAGCATTTCTGCACTAAGCTACAATATAAAAAAAATAAAAAACTAAATAAAACTACTACAAAATATTTCTTATTTTCTTACCTGCTGGGAAGAAATTATTTAAGAACGTTGACATTTTTTCAAGCAACACACTTGAGAGATGGCCAAATGATTATTCAAAGTAGATTGTTTTTGTTTCGTTTTTCTTTGACAATTTCCTTTTTTTTTAATTTGAAATTCTTGAATTAATGACAATAGTAATAATGACTGCGGCAATTATGGTAAAATAATAATAATGATGGTGATTTACTGTGTTAGTTGTTGCTCTTGCAACAAATTGTATTAAATATAGGTATGAGTTGATGATGATCGTAAACAAATTGTTTAGGTTGTTTTATTTTGTTTCAATTCGGATTGAGAGTTTAAGGTTTCATTGCATACTTCTACTTAGTAGGTATATTCGGGAGTTATAGAAAATGCTTAAGCTTCATCATCAAGACAAAAAAATAATAATTAAAATAATAAAAATGAAAAGTTTAAAAATAAATCATGTGAAAGAGTAGCTAGCTAATTGATTAAATTAATTAAACGAATGGAAGGAGGATGAATTAATTGATCACTGTATAGATGGTAATGGCGACAAACAATAATTGTTGCTTTAGCTGCTGCTATTGAGATGAATGGTGACGTTTGTTGGTGATGTTGAAAGTTGCTTGTCAACACCGTTCATTATAGTTTACTCAATATACATACATACATACATACATATGTATGTATGTAGGTATAAAATCTCTCACTCCGTCAGTGGGTTTCTATCTATTATTTTATTATTGTTATTTTCTTCTATATTTTGTTTCTTTAATTATTTCTTTTTTTTATATATTTATATGTTGAGTTGTGGTTTCGTTTATTATTATTTTTCTTTTACATATTCTTCTTCTCTCCATAAATATATTACATTGTGATAAATATACACACAAGTATACAACACAACAGAAACACCATCAAACATACCATACCAAACACAACACAACCAACAATACACCACACCGCGTTCGTTCGTTTGTTTGTACGTTCAATGTTTTTGTTTTGCTTGTGTACGTTAGAGTTTTGTGCATGGTGAAATAACTCTACAAGGTGATGGCAATATTACAACAATACAAAAGCAACAGAAACAACATGGTATTTTTGTTTTTGCTTTCATGTTTGTAATGTCAAAAACAACTGGTTATTGTTTACAAACATTTTTGCAGGAAAAATAAATACATACATACATACAATTTTTTTAATTTCAAGATGAAAATAAAAATAATTTATAAATTTGTTAATTTATGGACAATTGTTTTTTTCACTTTTTTTTTGTATAACTTGATGCGTTTGCTATTTTTTAACACAACTTGAGCATACATACATACATACATATGTATATAAAGTTTGACATAACGAACATGACTTTAAAAAAAAACAGCTGGCGTTTCGACACCACCTGGAAAAGTTATTTCACCATGGTTTTGTGTTTGATTATTATTTTGTTTTTAAAACTTTTCGGAGACTATATGTACCAACAACAAGTCAAACAATACAGGTTCACTTAAACAAACACACTAGCAAACCAATAGTAACTTTTTGCCGAAGGAAGAGTTTGCTATTCGGGTAGTCAAACAAGAGGTGAACAAATAATACCGTTGTTGTTGTTGCTGTTTTGTTGTGGATGGAAGAAGGTAGAATAAAAAGAAAGTTATATAGAGGTCGAAACAGATGGTTGGTTGACTGGTTTTAGTTGTTGGTTAGGTTACTGCTGGTGAGGGAATAGGTGTGTTTTGGTTATAAACTTTAGAAAGAAATCAAGATAAGAATAAACAAAACAAGGTTTTTTTTCTTATTTCTTTCTTTTGTTTTTTTTTCTTCTTTTACACCAAATTCAGAGAGTATGCTGTTGCTCTTTTATTTACTATTTTTATTGTCTTTTGTAATTCTTAACGACTGTTTTATGTTTTGTTTTTATGTAAAGTTCAAGTTTTATTGCAAATAGGTATTTACTTTATTAGACTTAAGTGTGATTTAGTTATTTTGATTACTTTTTTCGATAATATTTTCGGAAATGAGAATTTCTTTGCGATTATTAAGAGTTGTTCTGCGTAAAATAAAATGATAAATCAGGGAATTAGATTAAAAAAAATACATATAGGTATAGGGTTGCCATATTAAATCATATAGTGTTATATCTAATTGTACAGCAAATATGTGGAATACTAGTTGCGCGACAGTCAGTCGAATCATTTTTTATACTTTATTCTTTGAATGTTCAGACTACACCAGTAGGTAGGTACCTAGGTATATGCAAAAGAAATTTTGAGATTCGAACTTCATAAATGTAGTTTGCAATGCATCACAGCAAAGAAATATGCATATTTTCAAGGCAAAGCAACACTTCTTTGTCACATAATGAAATTAATTTTGGTGCATTTATGAACGCGCGAACTTAGTTTTTTTCTTGTGTTAAAATATAACTTTTTGCAAAATTTAATTAAATCCGCCAATTCAGTGTTACATGGCAAACTGCATTTATGAAGTCAGATATTGTTTGATTTTTTCGAAAGTTAAAATGCAGGAATTTTTAAGTTTGAGTTTAATAGGTAGGTACCTATATAGGTATGTAGCAGAGATCGGCAATGAATCGTTTTGTTACGATTCGCAACTACTCATAACATTTTAAGTATAAGTGGTTTTACATCATTGCAATTTAACTACTCTGAGTTACTCAAACTCACAACAACTTTGATTCATAAATGCAAGTGGATATAAGTATGAGTACTACGCCGACATCGAGCTCATACCATTCCCAATATGTTTGATTCATAAACCGCGGTATTTAGATTTACATTTTAAGTAAAATACTCACATACTCATAAAGTATTCAACTCAGTTGTCATTGAAAAAAATTTCAGCTTATTCCGTTAGGTATTCATACAAAATAAGTAAAAAAGAAATATAAAAACATACAAGTAGTATAGAAAAACATATTGGCGAAAATATAACATTTATTATTTTATATAATTTTTATAAGCAGGCTGTAAAAATGAACGACACTCGCATGAGTGTATGCGAGTCATACTTATTTTTTTTATCGTCTACGTACATTGAGTTAAGGAGAGTCTAAATAAACAACATCATACATGAGATTAAGTATGAATATAATGAGTACTTAAAACTTTAAAGATGAGTATTGGTTTCATGATATTGAGACAAGTATGAGTACGTATAAGTACAAGTCATGATTCGAGTATACTCACTTTTTCAGTACTCATAACTGATCTCTGGTATGTAGTATGTACAACAACATTAATTTAGGCAATGTTACGTTCACATATGAGTCGTGATTTGTTTGCCTTAGCAGAAGATAAAAACGGAACTAACGGAACCGAATTAACATTGCCAAATCAGTAAATAATGGAACTTAAACTAGCTGGTGTCACAAAGCTTCACTTCGCATAACCGGAGTCATCAGAAACACCCTAAAGGTGGCTATTGACATCATTCTACCGACAATACCTACAATTTAATGAGAATAGCAACATGAGGCTTTAATGGTGGTTTAAAAACTTCTTTTTTTAGAACAAGTATTTTATTTGATGATGTTTGATCTTACATAATACCTGAGTAAACAACGTCAAAAACAATTGTGATAAAAGTTAGTAAATATTTGCCATGTGTGACATAAACTAATTTGAAGATGATTTCTGAATTTGTTTTCTTTGCAGATCTCGCTGATCTAGTTCTGTTCGGCTACCTAATACGGAAATCAACTACAATAGAACTTTTTTTTTATCAAATTGAATAATTTACACACAATATGTTGCACTTTCCAATAAGATTAATCTCAAATATACAATGTATGGCAACCCTTGTACAAGTAACAAGGATATAGGAAAATACAAAATAAAAAACACACACTGAAAAAAAAATTCGGAGTTTTATGCATAATTTTTTATGCACTCTCTTTTATTTGGAATTGTTTTCGATGTATGTAGGTACTCTTATTCACTTTGTTGTGCAAACAAAAATATATGTAGGTACATTTTTATTGTTGCTTTCAAAGTCTTGCACAATGTAAATTAAATTGTGAAGTGGATTTTTGTTTGATATTTTGACATTTTCTTTTATTAATAAATATGTATAATAATAATGATTATATACCTATAGGCATTTTAAACACTTCTATTTATAAAATTATATTACGTACATACGTTTTTTAATTGATGGGATACACTTTTTTTATACAAACTTTTTATTATTTTAAGGATATGAGGGATATTTTTCCCCCTTTTATTAGTTTTTTTTTTTAAATAATTAATTTATTATATTAAAATGTTAATAAAAAAAATGACCACATATTGAAGCTAAAAAAAGAACAAATTAGTTATTTTGTAAGAGGCACAATCCGGGGAAATAAATGTTCTTAATTTCAACACTTAATGCAAAAATTATTTATTTATTTCCTATTTGTAATAGGTATTATTTATTTTGTCTGCAAGTTTTTTTGTTATTATTTTTTATGAAAATTACACAAGTAGGAATTATGTGGAATCTCTCTACTACTGATACAACCAACATTCTCCTGAAAGGTACAAACTCAAACTAAAATACAATATGAAATCTTTTTTGTTCCGTTGTTGTTGCTTCTAGTTGTTTCCAACATAAAAAAATAATTGCAAACTTAATAAAAGAAAAAACAAAAACACCACACACAGTTAGGGGATCATCACCATCTTCATTTATTCCATCTATCCAGTGTACAGGACGTTTATTTTTCACTTTATTTCATTTACTCTACTTCAGTTCACTTTATTTTTGTTTTATTATTTGTCCCTATATTTCCATCAGCCAGCCAGCCAGACAACAACAACAACGAAATGAAATTTGAAGGAAAAATAAGCAAAACAACAAACAACTTGCACAGGGAGAATATTGGTTTGACGAACAAAATAAATACAACATCTACAACTGCAGAAGTTAATACAAATAAAGAAGAATAAAGAACGAAAAGAAAAAAACAAAAACAAATAATGTTAGAAGTCATATACCTACTGTATGTGTTTTATTATGGTATTGTTTGTTTTGCAAAATATACAACTTTCTTCTTATCATATCCACACTTAAATCTCCATGGGAGCAAAAATCAAAAATTTATTGCTAAAACCTGCTACCTACAATGCAACAAAATACAAAAATAATCACAAATTTTCACTGAGATAGTACCTATAGGGAGATGTATTGTAAAACAACAAATATGAATTTGACGGCGGACTGACTAAAAAATAAGGCAGATGAAAATTATTTGAAAATTATCAGGTGACAGCATAGCGCCAGCTGATTATTTTTTGCTCTATTCATGATTAAATTCTCGAGTTTACAAATAGGTATGTTGTCAAAGTTTATACCTAGGTAGGTATTAAAAAGTTCAAAAATCATTTTGTATTTGAAAAAGTGAGTTTTTGTCGTTTTATCTGAGTAAATTAGTTTAAAAGTGTTAAAGAACTATTTTATGTACCTATATTAAATAGGTATCTAGTTTTTTTTTTTTTTTAATTGTGTTACTAAGTGTTAGTTTTTTCACTATTGTTTTCTGTTTTTATCCATGTTTTTATGTTTGTTTTCTTTACTGTATGCCACACTACCACCTCAATTTTGAGCGAAACCGGGAAATTTTTCGAATAAAAGTACTAAAATCCGGAAAATTCCAACTTAAAACCGGGCCATTTTTTATGGAAAAAAAACTTAATTATTGAAGTTAAATTTAGACAATCATAATGTTATAAGTAATTTGAATCTAATTTTCTGTCGCTTCTTGTTTAAAATCGTATTTATCCTGTAATGAAATTTGCTTCAGCAATGTTGGGGATTCTTTCAAAAAATTTCGTACTTTAAATTATATTTGAGAAATTTCAAAGTATCTAGCTTAAGTTGCGATTTTTCTTTTGTCCATAATTTTGCGATCAACAAAAATATACGCTCTACACTTGCAGATGTTGCTGGGAAACAAAATATAAATTCAATGATTCGCGCGAAGCCAGTGTACGGTACATTGTTACTTTGAAAATGTTTGAAACAGTCCACCCAACGGTGAATGTGGCTTAGTAGGAAGATTATTTTAATTCCATTCGCTGATTTTCTCTGGGGTAATAGGTACATTTCAATATGTAACCAAACTCGTCAAACAATTCTACATTGTTGTCTTCAGGTTTTAACTAATTCTTTTCAACCATAAATTTTATCGTTGTTTCTACATCTTTCCAATTCGGTGTGTAGCAGCGAGTCCCTTTTTGTTTAAGTAAAAGCAATTAAAAAAAATAATAAACGCGAGCTTTAAATTTGTTGTATTTAAAATTGCAATGACTCTTTTTTGACATATAAGAGCTCTTTCTGAGCCCAAAAAACCCCTCATAAAAGACTATTTTCTGACATTATCTAAGAGATCTTTCAGAGCCCAAAAAAACCCTCATAAAATACCCTTTTCTGACATTATCTAGGAGCGCTTTCAGAGCCCAAAAAATCCTCATAAAAGACTCTTTTTTCTGACATTATCTAAGAGCTCTTTCTGACGAACCATTTTCGAATGTAATGACCCTCTTTTCTGAAGGTTTTCGGAGCAATAATGATTGTTTTTTGGGCTCATAAAGAGCATGAACGCTCCGGAAAAGGTGTCAGAAAAGACTCTTTTCGGACTCATATGGCTTGCTGGAGATATGCATAGACAAATGATTTAAAAATTAATCATTCAAAAGAATTAATTACCATTCACCATTGTGCCAAATTTCAATGAAATAGACTGTTTTGTTCTTCAAGCCCATATATTTTTTATTTAATTAAATTCAAAATAAAAATACGGGCCATCCAGGGGCGGTCACAGGGACACCGGGCATACACTATGTATGCCAGATGTTTTTGACAGTAACGAAAGTATTACACAAACAAAAATGCCTGTTGTTCTTGCCTTGTTGTAGCAATGCTAGCACCTGCTATATAATTTCACCATGGTAATAAACAATAATTGAAGCGGAATTCCGTAAAGGGTTGCCAATTTCTACGAAATGTCGAAAACATAACAAGAAGCCCTCTATTGTTTAACAACTTTTCTGGAAAGAAAAAAAAAAAAAACTGTTACACAACAGTTACATAGGTATATATTGAAATTTCTACTGTATAATTTTTGATTCTCTCTCCGGATACATTTTGTACATATGACATATGTACCTTTGTATGTTCATAGAAAAGTTGATACTACCATTTTTGCTTGACTACATTGTTTGATATTGAAACTTTCCGAAAGATATCTTTATCAGTTACATTTTTCAAAATTCTGGTATTGAAAATCATCATATCTGTTATACCTATGCAGAATCCATTTCAGTTATATAAGACAATCATAAGATACGCCATCGTTTGTGCGGTAGCAGGAACAACGTACTTGGAGATTACCCACCACCGACGTGGTGCAAATATTTTTAAATAAAAATCAAAGTTTTTAAGACGGGTTGATTTGAAACTTAAGAGATTTTCTGGGGGGTTCTATTTTATTTCGATTCAAAAGGAAAATCGTTCGATTTCTAGTTGATGCTTCAAAGCAAAGCAAAAAAAGTAGTTCTGATGACACACATTCTAGAACGAGTCATTCCAGAACAAATTGTGAAAATCTTAATGAAAAATGTTTTCGTTTTTATGTTTTTACAGAAATTTTAAATTATGATTTTTGGTTTTCACTAAATTCTTACTTATTTTATTTAAAAAATGTATCTTTTTATTGGCAAATAGATTGATTAGAAATTTGTAAAATTTTTAATTTTTTACGCCAAACTAGAATTTTTAATGAGCCATATTAATGATAACAAAATACTATTCTTTTCCCACTAAAACCATTATTTATCGAGTAACATGCAATTTCAGACATTTTAAATTACTAGATAGGGAAACATTAAGTTCTAATAAGTTCTTTGACTTTGAAATATATTCAATACCCATACAAGTACATACATACATCTTTCTGCAGTACTTTATAATAAATCCCAAATCGGAAAAAGTTAGTAGTTAAATTGATAGGTAACCCTTTAACAATTTAAGCTTTCACAATTAATTAGGCAGATATGTATGATTATATTAATTGAAATAGGACCATAAAATAAACAGCTGCAGACGCCATATTTGAATTCAACAAAAAGGAAGAAAATAAAAGGAATAATGAAAGAGTAAAACTCCTGAGAAAAAAGAGAGTTATTTATGCAATCAGAGAATAATAAAAATAATAACGGTAAATTGTTAAATACAATTTCAGTAAAATAACAAAAGTGTAACAAGTGCCATCATAAAATACAAAATATTTAACAGAAAATAATTAAAACAATTGTAATAACGTAATTACGCACTTTTTAAAATAAAAACCTCAAACTGGTTTTACAATGTTGTGTGCTAATACTCGAATTTTCTTATTGTTAAGAGATGGATATTCTTGTAATTTTCAATGACTTTTTTCAAATGCGACATTGTAAAATTTAAGACGCAATTTGTGTGTGTACAAACGAATTTTTGATAATAAGCCGGGTAAACGAAATTGTTTTTCTTTTCGGCATTTTTTTACAAACACAATAAATAGCACGGTAAGTTGTTTGTGTTTATTTATTGTCACTATAAAAACTATAGTTTTGTTATTAAAAAATGAAAACAAAATATTGAGAGTAAATTTTGTTGGCACATATGTATATATCGCTCTTTGATGTACATTCTTAACAAAAATTAATTTATACTTGTTTAGTTGCTTTATGACATTATTTTAAATACATAATAAATAATTTTGGCATTTTTGTTATCATTGGAATTAAGAAAATTTATTGCAGTTTTTTTTTATAATTTTTGTTAGTTAATATTTCTATTTTTATTGGAAATCTGTGTATTCATTTTAAATTTTTTTGCACAACACTTTTTAAGACATTTTTCTTGTTTGCCTGCCTTTTTAGACTTCTTTAGTGAAAGGGTCTTTTGTATTTTGCTTGTTTTTAAATATTCTTTTAAAATTTCAATTGTTTGTGTTAGAATACATATTGTTTTATAAGCTTTAGTTATAATATATGTAAAATTTACTTTTATTTGAGGTAATTTTGCATAAATAATCCGCTGCGTCTTTAACGAACAGCTGTAGTCTCCATCTTAAAAAATATACCTAATAGTGTTGCGAAAATTTTTGATGCAAGTATTTGGTTATGCAGTGTTTTAGATATAAAATGTCAACACTATGGCGTTATTACACAACAGCTTGGTCGTTTTTGCATTATTTTAGAAATAGTGATGGTATTTTTTTTGCCTTTGGTGACCAATAATTTTGGTGTAATAATTTTGTGTAAAAATTTCCAAAAATATTGGCATAACTAAAAACATACAATTTCTATCTAATTCGGCATGTTTCTGGTTATAAAAATATTTACATCAAAGTGGATTATTTTTTAATCATTAACATTCCCAATTTTTGTTTAACAAAAGTATTTAACATCGATTTTGTTTAAATTAAGCAAGTATTTATTTTGTAACTAGCAAACATTTGAATTTCAAAAAACAATTTGCTGAAATAAATGTTTTTAAATAAAAATCTGTAATTTATTACGGTATTTTTAAATTTTTTTTACGATTACAATAGAGATAATTAAATATTTTTGAGTCTATAACTATACCTTGTTTTCCAAATACCGTTATTCCGTAAAAAATTTAATCAGTCGCATTGAAAAATCGAATTAATTTGTAAAAAGTTCCTTGAAAATACATCATTGTCGGGTTTAATGATGAAAGCTTCCTAAAAGTACTGTTGTAAATGACAAAAATGTTATAAGAACAAATAAAAAAACTAAATATTATGCTAAAATACATTTTGAGGTAAAAAATCGGTATTCAAGCAGGTCTGCCTTTTTTAACAAAATGTTGAATTGAACGGTAATACTAATTTTTAATTTAAAGTTTTACTTAAACATAATTTAAGTTCTGTATGACATTCATATATTCTTCAAAAAGCCAAAGGACTATATATCTTTTTTTTTTGTGGCAAGATTATATACAACATTAATTAATTAGTGACTCTAGAAATTATATGTATTCCGGACCCTTATAGACTTGAAATTTGATTAAACGATATCCGTTCCCTTATTATTAAAATGGGCAATAATAATTTACAACATTTTTTAAACATACATATATATCTATCTTATAAAACTATTAAATCTGAGCATGAATCTGTTGATATAATTTTGACATACTATTTTTTGTTTTCAAATAATGAGATAAATTCTATGGGTGTTTTCTTACTTTTAGGAATTCAAATGTGCCTCAAAAATGCAATACCTAATAATTGCAAAAGATTTGTCTCGTCGACTTTATATGATAAATTTAAAATACAAAAACATAAAATTTGCTTGTGACCCTTTAAGCAGATTTTTTAAACACGTACTTTGCTTCCCAATAGGGTCATATTGGAATTACATGAACGTTTTGGAATTTTACTAGTTAACATATCAGTGGCAATTGTTTAGAATGAATTCATTTTCTCTCGAAAATCTCATTACAATGACGTCTCTTAATTTTTTTTTACCAAAATGTGATTGAAAATGTTGAAAAAGAATCAAAGTAGTTAGTGTTTGTAGCGGACAGCTGTTCGATATAATTTAATTGAGTTTTCTCACACAAATTTGTTGCTTTATTTTATTTTGTAATATAAAGTTATTGTTGAATTATACCAGTAAGTTGTGTTTGATGAATTCGCAATAATACTTATACATATTATAATAATTCTAAATATATTTTATTTTCTTTAATTTTAAAAACGATATGAATGATTAGGTTTGTTTAAATTATAAAATCCATCTCTGAACACGTAGAGATATTAGGTAAGGCCCCTTTCATATTAGGCAATTTTATTTGCGCAAGTCTAGTGTTTGTGGGTATGAGACCTTTCCGGTTTGAAGGGGAAATAATTACGGAGGCTTGAGTACAGGCCTGTCTGTACTTGAAAATTCTGTTGCTGCTGTCATTCTTGTCTTGGGATATTTATTTGTTTTTGACATTCTCTTTTATTTCGTCTTCGGTGTGTTGTCACAGAATAGGTATATACTCTGCTGAGGTGTTGTCAAATTTTGTGTTAAGAAAATTTTATATTTATTAAATTAAAAAAATCATGAGAAAATATGAGATACGGAACAACGAATCAATTTAGTTGACAAAATTAATGCATTTTTAATGTTCGTTCATTTTCATATTTAGACCGCAATAAGAAAGGTGTAAAAAACATTTAATGAAATTTTAATTGAAATGCAAAAGACAGACAACACTATCTATAATAACCTTAGAAGAAATTAAACGCAAATGGAAGAATTTATGGACGCAATATATGCGCGCCGTAAAACAATCCAAAAAAAATGAATACAGAAATGAGAGAAAACGTCAAAAAATTAAGAAAATTCGGGCACAAGAAAATTAAACTTGCGCAACCAAGTTACTGAATAGTACAAAAGCTAGTTCAAAAGAAAATTAATAAAAATTAAAATTATACTTGCGCAAATAAAATTGCCTAATCTGAAAGGGGCCTAAGTAACATCAACAGCGTTGTCAACTTGGTGCGTTTCGCACCATTTTTGGTGCTTTTTTAAATTTCTGGTGAGAAAAATTCTTCAAGGTAGAATAATTGCGAATTTAACGTACGTAGGTTTTTGAGTATACCAAAACAATGAAAACAACAATGAAAAATACTGAAATTAATTGTCACGTTGCCAGAACGTATCAACCCGTATAAATTAGATTTTTACGATGCCGTTAAGTGACAGTCGTAAGCCAGTGCTGGCACTCATATGAATAAAACACAATTGCGGCACATTTACCCATTTTCGGTACATTCGAATTTATAAAAAAAAATCGTGGTAAGTTTTAGAAATTCACCACAAATACCGTTATTCTAAATTTTCCAAGGTCATTGAAAATTTGTCATCCTAAAAGTAGGCAATGTGTTTTTTTAAAGAAAATTTCTACAGCATAACTTAAGGATGTCTAAAATATTTGAGTCAAACTGTAGACAAAAAATCAAACAATGTAATATTATGCCTGTGTTCATACATGCATTTTTAATTTAGTCAATTATTGGATAATTAAAAAGTGTTCACATATGCTCAATATTGCTAATTTAATAATTAGCGTTTGACAGCAGCTGACAAAAAAGAATACATTTACAGTGCACTCGGGAAAACGTCAACGCTCGTTTACGTCAACATCCCAAAACCTGAACCCTTTTTTTACATTACCTACTCTAAAATTTTATGAAATAAATAGACAGAAGTCTCTCTTCCAAGCGTTGGGAAGAAAAAAAACAGCAGAAAAAAATTACAGATTTTTTAAAACGTCAACAATTTGTTAAACGTCAACACTCGCGGTTTTAATTAGTTGACGTTTTCCCGAGTGCACTGTATTTGGTTCTAATATTATAATTTTCATCCTAAAAATATTCTTTATTAATTTCAAAGCGAAACAACTGCCAATTTATTTATTACTAGTCACAGGGTTGTATTCTTAATTTTAACAATTATTAACATAATTATTAACTCTTAATGAAGCAATTATCTTAATTGAAATTTTGTATGGATAATTGAATTCAATTAGGCGTTAATTAAAAAAATGCCAATTAAAAATGCATGTGTGAACACCATATTACCAGTATATGAGTATTTTTACTATTAATCGTTGATCTCTTTTTAAAAGAAGAAATTAATTACATCTGATACAAAGGAATGGAATACAAACAAGTTTGTTTTTTATTTTTTATAAAAAGACTAAACTGTTTGTTGAAGACTGTTATAATACAAAAATATTATTTTTTATGTGAAATTATTTCAATAAACTGTTTTAAATAAAAAAGAAAATCTAAAAATTTGGTGCGGTTTTTATCAAATTAAAAACGCGCAATTTCTCCATGTTGGTGCGTTTTGAAATTTCAAAGTTGACAACGCTTGAACATCAACATACATATTTAAAAATTTTTGACAACTGTCTTACCACTTATTTAAACACTGCCTTACCGTCAACAGTGCTTTATTTAGATTTTATTAAAATGGAAACGAGTGTTGGTATGATTTTAAAATGTTGTAGCATATTTGAGAGCGTTGGTAACAATTGTATGCATTTCTTGTTTAACAAAAAGTTCATTGTATTTTTTAAATATAGAAAATTATATATTTGTATATGTATGAATCTTAAAAACATAATTATTTTAAATAAACAAAGCACAAAAATATAAAATATTTGTAAATATTTATATTTATATTAATAATCTTACCTTTATTTGGATTGTTCTCTTATAAAAAGACATTATATTGAGTAATTTATATGGAATGAGATAGATGACTTTTCAAAAAGATGTTTATTTTATTTAATTTAATATTCTTTACTTAAATTATACATACTTTTTCTTCTTATTTCACTTACAGCTTATACATATTATAATTATTTTTTTTTTCAATTAATGAAATTCTTTAATAAATATGTACATATTTGGACTAATAAGAAATAAAATTATAAAAGAAAAAACGGAAAAGTATAAAGGAAATATAAACGCAAATTTGTTTATGCTGTGAAACTGTATTTATCCCACTAAGGATTTAGGATAAATTTTTATTACAAAATAAATAATAAACTATAAGTTGAAAAATTTAATTTTTATATAAAAACAAAAACATAAAATGCGTTTATATTAGGATATAAATAAATTATAAATATTGTTTAAGAAAAAAAGAGTATTAAGTACTCAACAGAGTTGTATAGTACTAAAAGAGGATTTTTATTTTTGCACAATTTTGTGAGGGGAATAAAGATGGATTTAGGTTAGGTTTTCGAGTTGATTTTGCTTTAAACTGCCCTGGAATAAGAAGTTATCTTGTTTTTGTTTTTGTTATTCCAAACTAGCATTTAGAAGTTGTGAAATAACTGGGGTTGGGTACCTTAAAAACAGTCTTATTTCTTGTAAAAGTTCCATTTTTCTTAGAAAATCCCTTATACAATTAGCTACAATTGAGCCATAATAATAATTAAATAAACCTTTACTGTTCATTAAAAAAATCAAACATGTTCTTTCGCCTCTTTTAGAATACGAGTAGTAAATAGAATGAGTATAGTTGTGGTAATTTTTCACAAATGCTTAGATTTTTAAAATTATCAAGTACTTAATGTATAGAATTTTAGATTTAACTTTAATAGAATCTAAGTTTGCCGCGTTTTTTTTTTTTTTTATTATTCTTACTTGTTCATTTGTTATTTAAAGCCTACATTATCATTTCCACTTTGTTACTTCTAGTTGAATATATTTTCTTTTCTGTTTTTTTAATAAATTATTTAATTTTGAGAGAAAATTATTAGTATTAGTTGTTTGTTACTAAATTTACTATTATATAACAATAGTTGTAGTTAATTAAAGAGTTGTTGTTTGTGTATTTCTACTAATTTTAAATATTTGTTCTTTAATTGTTTTCATTGCAAATATGTAGTAAAAAATCTTTTCAAATTTACTGTGGTTTATTAAAAATCTGCTTTAGTTATTGCTTTTTTTTAATGTTTTATTCTTTTTTTTATATAATTTTTAAATGTTTTGTTGTGTAACGGAAGTTTTAATTTTGCTTTTAAATTTTAGTTTAGTTGTTTTTTATTCAAAAATATCAAGTGGAAATTTTAATTTTATTTAAATGTTTCATTTCATTTCAAGTTAAGTAAAGGTTTTTTACACGTTGTTCAAATATTTTTGCTCCATAAAGGCTTTTTGCAGCTTTTGTTTGTTTGCTTTTATATGCATTTTGTAACAGCAAATAATTTCAAACAGTAATTATAGCTTTAACTGTGTTGTTTTCCCATTTAAAACTTTATTATTATGATTATTATCTCAAATTTTGAAGCAATGTGATTGAACCTTTATAAGTGTTGTGAAAATGTATCATTTTTTAAATGATTTTTTTTTAAATTTCTATGTATTTAAGTTTTTATAAAAAAGTGTTTTATTTTTTTGGCAACAATTTATTTTCCTTACTTATTTATTTATATACGCTTTTTTCTTTCTTGATGCTTTAAACTTTTTTTGTTGGGGGGTTTGTTGAGAGGTTTTTTTCTCGAAAAATTAATAACTTAAGGAACAAAATGGAATTAACTTTTTTCTAAATTAATTGAATTTAAATTTTAAGAATTATTATCTTTTTATATTAAACCTGAACCAGTTGTTGATGGGGTTTGCTCAAAGTTTAAACTTTTTTAAACTAAACTAAATACCTAGTTAAACTTGTTAACTGTTGCTGAGAAAAATTACTAGATAAAACTTTATGTAATCAAAACCACTAATGTAATGCTCTTGTTTAGAGGAAATAGAAATTAAAACTTCCTTAACCTTTATGTTAACAAAAGTACAGATGTCATTCTCTCATTTAAGGGATAGACACTGTCAAAAGTCCATTTTGAGTTTCTTTAACTTTTTTTTTAACAACAAAATTAGTCTCAAAAATTTTAAAGTTATCTTCTCTTAAACCCAATTGATAACATAAAAAAAGAAACATAATCTTAAATATTCTGTTTTACTAACAGTTTTTGTCGACAACATTTTCAAGATTATCTTCTGTCAACCATATAAGAGACAGAAAGTCTTTCATCAATTACGTTGTAGGCAGTTGCAACAGTAACCTAAAGGCTGTATTTTGTCAAACTATTTTTAATGGCGTTTTCTTTTCTGGCAAAAATGTTACACGTTTTTCCCATTTCGCACCTTTTTAAATTTTTTTATGTTCTTTTCCGAAAAAATGTCAACACTGCTAAAGTGTAGTGTGTTCTTTTCTATAAATGTCACACTATAAATTTAAAAAGTGTTGCACCTTTCACACTCAGTATTTTTAGAGGGGGAGAATCGCACGATAAAACAGCTGAAATTTGTTTTGTTTATGAATGTGTATTTGTGTTAAGAAACAAAAAAAAATATACAAAATGAAAAATATTACTACTTTTTTATGTGCTGAAAAAATTTTGGATGACTTGTTGGATTCGTCTTCATCATCTGATGATAATGAAATATTTGATATGATTATGGAAAGAAATCCACAACCGCGAGTGAAAGACTTTGGAGAACGTAATTAATGAATACTCTGAAGTTGATGTATGTCAAATTTCATAGAACAATATCGCCTACTTCTTATATGTATATGTAATGTATGTTTATATATATATAATTTGTATAGTTTAAGAAGAAGTCGGAAAGGTGCCATTGGTCTAATACTTCTTTTTAACAAAAAAACAAAAACAGCTGTACATGAAAAAAAAGTGTTACACTGTTGTGATTTTATGTTCTATTCTGACCATTAAAAATGCGACATCTTTAAAATGTGGGGTAAACATTATAAAAGTGTACATAATAAAGGTGTAACATTTTATTTCAGAAAAGAAAACACCATAAGTGTCTGACTTTGATCTAATTTGTTGAACGCATGTTAAGCGCCAATGTCTTAAAACTTTTCTACTTTTTTAAAGACATGACGAGCGATAAAGACCAACTTTATTCATGACATGGGTTGTAACAGCTACATAGTATCAATTTACAGCATGTTTATCAACATTTGCATTAGTAGAAGTTTCTATTTACGAACAATGTTGATAATAAGCTCTTATTAACAAATTTTAGAAGTATGTCAACATTAAGTTTTAACGGCTTTGGTGGAACATTTTGGAAAGGAACTTTCGATTGTCATCACTAGATGCCTCCGGAAATTACGGAAATTATTAGAATATTGCACTAGTGTATAAATAGAACAAACAGGGGGGTTATTGTGTATTTCAATTCGCAAGCAAAAGCTTTCGAAATACAATGTTTTATTATTTTATTATTTCACTTCGGTGGCGTTTTAATGCTATACCATCGAAGCAGGGCGCTGTGATAAATATTAGTTATGATAGAATAGAAAACTAATAATTATCAGAAACTGATGGTTGTTTGAGTGGCAGTGGCTGGGGATCGAACCCAGTTAAAGACCAGATGCACCACAATGTCAATGTCGCGATACAGCAGTGAATTACTGTTGGCGATGACATAAATGATACGTTATTAAATTTTTTTGGTGTAATATCGTCTTAACCACAAGTTGACAATATCTGAGAAGCTGTCCTTGGCCTGGCCGACAAAATAAGCTACAAAACTATGAAAGTTGTTTTCTATTAAATTCAGTTGACTAGAAAATGTTAGACACAGTCTTGAACCTTTATCTATTTACAAAGTAAAGGACGTCATTAAATTATTTCGGCGTCAAGATGAGCGACAAATCTATTGGTGTCTGCTCTAAAAAACTCGTAATGAAAAAATGACAAAATTGACAAAATCTTCAATGTCAAAATTCTTAAAATTTGCCTGTTTTTAAATAAACCCTGTTGATGACAAAATGCTCGACTAAAAGAGATCTGCTGAGAAAGTCTGTTGATATCGAGATGAGCAACACAGTCTTCATTAAACTCTATCGTCCCGACAAAATCTTGAAAGTTATTTCGTATTGCTGAGGAAGCTTTTAAACGACATATTACTGCAACAGCTGTTTGAAATCAAGAAAAGTCTAACATGATAAATACTTAAGTTAAGTATAACAATATAATCCCTAACTTCCGCCAAAAGTCGGTTGATTTCAAGATGTTGGTCAAAAATTACAGTTTAAGTAACGAAATTATCGCTCAAGTAAAAGTTAACGTCCAAAAAGAACACTACCGGCTATATATAATCATTGACGATAAAATGTTGAACAGTTCAACATATGTACATGTATATATGAAATTTGATTTTAATCCCATTTTAAAGTTGGATAAATGCTTTAGATACTATAATGAGATAATACCGAAACCATTTTTCGATATGCAATTCTTCATATGTCTCCTGAATAGGAACTTATGGTTAGTGCTCCCGAATGGAGCACTAAGGGTTTACACTGGCTCCAGGAGAGGAAACAGAGTTGGTGATATATTCTTCATTAAGATGTCTGCCATAAAGCGTGCTGCAAATTGCCTGAGGTATTATCCAATATCTTTGGATATACATATGTATATTTACTGATAGCAAAGCATACTACTCGAAGTCTAGGTTAACCATAGAATGCCGAGTGTCTCTAAACGAGATAGCGAAACATTCTAGGTTTACGCTAATATGGGTCCCTGGACATGGTATAATACAGGGCTATCAAGAAATATAGCTGATGAAGTGGCCAGAAGAGGTACAATGACTATCAAGAATACCTTTACTGGTATTTCTATTACGATTCTAAAAAAATATGTATGTTCAGCAAGAACTGTTTAGACTTGCTCAGGCAAAGTGGCCGAATGAAATCACTTGTTCCATCGCCCGTTAATTTAACCCGTACTCGATAAAGGCAGGGCGAAGTCACTATTTAGCTTTCGTCGTGATCAAATAAGAGTTATTGTTTCAGTTACACGCTAGAAGACCACGTCTATGGTACAATTATTACTATAGTAGCTTTCACAATGAGAAGGAATGAGGGAACGCATATTTAGGGTACCTTATCTATCATGATTGGAGGAGCTATCAAGAATGAACTTAAGACATATAATTTCGTCAACGAATCGGATGGTTCGAAATTGAAACAACCCGTGTTGATTGATCGACCATTTGTAACACAATGGCATCAACTTAATGGACTCAAGGGGCTGTTTCTGAGAACGACTGGAGAACATGTGGCCACCACAGGAAGATATAACTGCAGATACAGCTCGACAATGGACATTTTGAATAATATATTTCCGGGTCGTCTAATGACATCCAACAAGAGTTTGAGAACGAGTTCAAATGGTCATCCTCAAAAAGTAATAATTCTTTGTTAACTTCTTCTATTGAAGTGATTGAAGACTTAATTGTTAGTACTTCAATCATCAAGTACCGAATATAAATTTATGGTTCCAGCTACAAAGAGCTTTTGTCGAATAACAATTTGAATCTACTTTTTGTTTGTTCTAGTAAAACCTGTTTAAAATATTTTACGGAAGTTAGTTAGTTTAAACTTTATTTAAATAGAAGTAAAGTTCAACAAAACGTTCGTTTAAACAAGAATTTATTGATCAATCTTAAGGGTTTAACGTAATATATACATTTATTTCGAGATATAGCAACACTCAAGTAATAAGAGAAATCTGACCTCAGAATCGTTTGATGTCATATGCGCAGCATAAGGGTGTTTTTACAGAGTCTTGGAAATTCTATCGCCTGGTTTACCTTGGAAACGAATTTCTTGATGCTCACCCAAATGCCTGTCTCTTTAAATAAACCATGATTTAGAAATAATTTGGTAATATTTCTGTTGGCATCCATCAAATTATATACACTCAAATCATATAGTTGACTTTTGGCGTACACTATTGTTAGTTTTTCGAAATTTGTAATGTTTTCCAAATTCCGCTTTCTTTTAAAACTACTTTAAAACCTAATTTAAACATTACAAGATATCATAGTGAAATTTTGCAAAGTCAAAACTGAGATATGTAAGAGTTCACTTGTAGTGGGCTGGGGAAATTCCTGTTTATGCTGCCATATATTTTCGGTATACGTTCTTTTCTCAAATCAAAACTAATAACCCTGATTTGCCTTATTAAAGTTTGTTTTTACGGATTATTTTCTAAAGTTAGTTTAACCCTTATGTGATTGAAAAATAATTCCATGTTTTGTACGATTAGGTACCCGGGATTCCCTTCATACAAACCGTATAAAAAACAACCCATTATGGAACAAAATTTGAAATGTTACAAACGTTTAAAAACAATAAAATATCAAAAGATAAAAGCTCTCAAGAAGTTTTAAGTACGACGGTACCCGGGTACCTTGTCAGTCACATAAGGGTTAATTTACAAAACTAAAGTTTAAACTGCTGTAGGAAATAGTTTAGTCTACATAACTAAAGTTTAAACAGCAACTGTTAATCATTTGCAGCTAGAAATAGTTTCATTCCATTCGTTCCTCTAAAGTTCATACTAAAGCTTAATAATTAGTAAAAATTAAAAATGATTAATTTATTTTTTAAATGCAATTTCTCTATAATTTTGTTTTTAATGCTTTTGTTTTTGACTACAGTCCCCACATAAATACAATATTAGTTTAACAATTTCAATTTGAAAATTAACAATTTCTTTTTTTGTTTTTTTGTTTCTTGGAATTCTAAACAAAGTTTTTAACCATAATTTAAGCTCTTAAAATTTGTTTTAAAACTACTTATCAAAAATACGTTTTCTGTTTTTTTTTTGGTTTTGGTATTGTTTTAAATCTGTTTTACTTTGGAATGAAATTTTACATAATTGAAGGCTTAAACTAAGCAGTAGTATAGACGCTACCAAACGACCAACTGGATTTTTTAAGTCAAAATGGCGTTTCGGTTTTATTATTTTGAGCTTAAAATTTACTTAATAAATAGATTTTTTTTAAATTACAACCAATTAGCTTTAGTTTTATATTTAATTATAATATAAGGTTTTTTTTTATTAATAATTATAATAAAATATTCTATAAAATTTATGGAATTTTTAAATGTGTGTGTGTATATGTGTGTGAGTGTAGGTGTGTGGCTGTGATTGTGGGTGATAGTGTAGGTGTTTTATTCATTTTAATGCCTAAAATTTGTTCAATGTGTTTTTTTTGGTTGCATTTTTGTAAATATTTGTTGCTTTTTTTTAAATATTTTTCTCTTTAGCTATTATTCTCTTGTTGTGTTGAAGATGAACAATTAAGAAACGAATCAATATGTCTTTCAATTACAATTCAAGCCAATAAGAAAATCTAACGACTCTAGTCATCTGGGTCTAACCCGATTAGTTCGGCTTGCAAACGGCCCTTAGTCTTACAGCATATTGTTAAGCAAAATACTCTGAGAGCGATACGGAATTGTGGTGACATTGTCGTCATAATGATTATTTTCCAAAATGAGTTTAAAACACCAATCCAAACTACGCCAAAATTAATGAGAGTACTTTGTATAACATCACCGGTTACCAGTTCGTACGTACGTAACGAAATCCATGGCAACCATGACATCCAGAATGCAAACACTAATGCGAATGACATCATATGACTTGGATTCGATAAATTTTCAGCTAATGCAGTAGCATACTCTTTGTCATGTATGGGTTCACCCGATTTAATTTTACGCATCATAATGAAAATGTATGTATAGTTATGAACAATGGATATAACACTAGGACCTAAAACTAATATTGCTAAAGTTATGCTGTACGCCGCCATATTGCCCCAATCGAGCATACAGATGTGCGCCACATGATTCTTAATCGGTGCCGTGTAGCCGAGAATCGGGGGACTGCATAGCAGGGCTGCTGAGATCCAGGTAAATGCCATCCAGCATTGACATCTAGTGGTTGAAGAAAATAAAAATATTAACATGTTCAGAATATAAATTCCCTATTTACCTAGTTTTCGTTTGTACCGTTTCGTAGCGCAAGGGCTTGCGCACCGCCAAATAACGATCAACCGATATCCACATAAACGTATAGACCGACACAGCCCAAAGTGTCACCTCCAGGTAGCCGGTAAAACGGCACAGCAATTCTTCGTGCAGCCATTCTCCCGTCAAAGCTGGATAAACTGAGAACGGCACCACCAGAAGACCACAAAGTAAATCGGCTACAGCTAATGACAGTAAATAATAGTTGATGACTTCTGTGGGACCTATAACGCGTGTAGTATAGAGTTTTTTTTTTTTTTTTTTTTTTTTTTTTTTTTTTGGAAGAAAAATAAAACGCGTAATTATTACAAGAATTTTATTTGTTTTAAATAACAAGCATTCATTTCCCTGTTCAACTACAAAGCATTTTATTTAATATTTAATAGATTATTTTGTGTGTTTTTTTTTCTTTTTTTATAAAAAAAGCTGTTGAGATTTTTGTTTTGGTTGTAAATAAAATACTACGCATTTACCTTGTTTGTTCCTAGTTTAACAGTAACAGTTCTTTCTATTCTTTCATTCATTACACATACAAAACATGTATTAATCTATATTTGTCAGATTTGTTTTAAACCATCATCATGTTTATATTGTTTTATATTTATATATGTATATGTATGTATGTACGAGTATGTGTATAGATTTAGTAACATTTTGTTTTTTTTTTTTATAATATTTTTTCGTTTTAGTTGTTTTAACATTAACGTTTCGGTTTTGAGTTGACTTACCTTTGAAATTGGCATAAGTGGCTATTATTAGGAGATTTGAGAGTACAATGGCTACGCCTAGTATGGAAATGAGAACAGCTTTGGTAAGTGCCTCCACTTTGGAATTATCTTGCAGGTAATTCATTTCCTGCATTTTTGTAATATCTGTAAAGGATTCTTTATTTAAACATACATTTTTAATATGAGTTAAGGAAATTATGTACTAGATTTTATGTTTTAAAATAGAAATAATGATTTAAAAGTGGCAAATTGAAAGAAATAGATTAGTAAAGAGAGTAGTGATGTAAACTTAGTAATTAGTTCTTTCAAATCATCAAGACAATAATTTTTTTATAATAATTTATATAATTTATATATAAAACCGTATCCAATAATGTTTTTATACCCTTCACCTACATGAGAAGGGTATATATAAGTTTGTCATTCCGTTTGTAATTTCCACAATATAATTTTCCGACCCTATAAAATATATATATTCTGGATTCTTATAGATAGCGGAGTCTATTAAGCCATGCCTGTCTGTCTGTCTGGATGACTGTTGAAATTAATTTTCTGAAGTCCCCAGATATCTTTGGGATCCAAATCTTCAATAATTATGTCAGACATGCTTTCCAGAAGTTTTCTATTTAAAATCAGCAAAATCCGTCCATAAATAACGGAGATATGAGCAAAAATCCGAGACAACCTCTGAAAATTTCATCAAAAAAACAAAGTGTATTAATATTGTTACGAACAAATTCATCAACAGATGGCGTGTTTATCGACATAATTATTCATAATATAATTATGCATCCACAACAAAGGTGAAGGGTATATAAGATTCGGCATAGCCGAATATAGCACTCTTATTTGTTGTTTTTCGGTTTGCATGAATATTCAAAATCGTGCGTTTTTTCAAAACATGAATTTTTCAACTATTCGATTTTAAAATCACATTCACAGAATATGGCAGTAAATGGCTGCTCTTTGTAACTGTTAATTATCACTGTTGTTTACAGATGGAGCTTGATTAATGTCATATTAGCAGAGTGACCAGATCTCAAAATGTTAAGCGGCTAAATCAGCTAAAAAATAATGCTAAAAGATGCTAAAACTTGTTTTAAAATGCCAAAAAATGTGTTAAATTATCTAAAATAATTTTTAACAATTTGAGGTAAACTGATTAAATGTTAAAAAAAATAAACTTTCGTACTCAAGAACAAAACTAATTAAGGTTCTCTTCATGATTTTAACCTTTAAAGATCACCAAGTTTATACTTTTTTCGGTGATTTTCTTAAAAAAATTCTAGACAAACGTTCTGTAAGTTTTACTAAATCAGGCATTAAGGCCCAGCTATAATATGCATGTGCTAGCTTAAGCAACCATGTGAACACATACAAATTATATGTAGCAAACTATAATGTACCTAATGAAATTTTTCGTTAAGTTTTTCAACTGTCATTTGCTTAAGCAAAAAGGGAAACTGATCGCACATTCTGTATGCAATCAGCTGTTTGTTTGTTAAAACATTAAAACAAATTTAAAAATATTTATTTTCTATTATTTTAAATTTAATAGAAAGTGTTGGAAAAAACATAAGTGCCTTTATGATAAAAGAGCCCTTTTTATTTTAACAAAAATGTAAAGAAAACGGCATGGAAAGAAGCTGGAGAAAAGTGCATCAAAAGTGGTAATATGTAATACATAATTTTTTTTTTATTTTATGTTGTATTCATTTCTAAACATTGCCATGAATTAATAGGAGCTGACTGTAAACACAGATGGAAATAACTCCGCCAACGTTTTTGTAAGGTGGTAAAGAGGGTGGAAGCTCCATCAGGTAGTGGTATTCTGTCGCGACTTATTTCTCTGACAGAAGAAGATCGTCTTCTTCCTTTACATTTTAGTTAACTTATTTCTTTTAATGTGCACCGGCCGTCAAGCAAAAATACATGTAATAGTATCGTATATTTTACCATAATATTTATAAGTTAAAGTCATTTAATATCTTTTTGTTAAAATTAACATAATGTGCAATTGTGGACAAAAAGTTTCGAAATAACATAAGTTAGCTTTGAACTGTTTATGCATTTGACAGCCTTTTCGTTAACTTTTGAAATTCGCTTAAGCTTGCTTATTCATATTATAGTTGAGCCTTTAACATTCCTTAAATTTGAAAATATTTATTTAATCTTCTAAATGCACATTTAATATTAAGAACATAATTCACGATATTTAAAATTATAAAAAGAGATATTTCGATAAAATTAGGTATGCGAACTTTTTTCGGCACAAGGACGATTGGGTTTAAATGTTTTTGTTTGTAATCTGTTCATTATTTCACCTAGCGCCCATACAAATGTCCTTCCGAAATAGGGCTTTATCGGATTGAGATTGAGCGTATTTTCTCAAAAAGAGCAGTATTTGCCGAATTTGAACGAGTTAGGTTTTATATAAAAGAAATTAAAATAGAAGTGGTCGCAGATTAGGTTTATTTTTTCAAGAAGCGTAGCAGTTACTGAGTTATAAATGATTTTAGTTCTGCTTCGGATTTATATGAAAAAATCGATTTTGAATCCAAAATATAAGTAATCACAGATTAATCGTATTTTCTCAAGAAACGTAGTATTTGCCGAGTTATAAACAAATTAAGTTTTGCTAGAGTTTTCTATGAAAAATCAAATTTGAATGCAAAGTAGAAGTGATTACAGATTGAGCTTATTTATTTATTTACTTCCAGAGTTTGATATTGTCAAGATATGCAATATCACACTAATATGGTCAAATATTTGAAAACAAGTTTATTTCCAAAATATTTTGATACTGCCACTAAATTCATCAAAAGAAATTTGTTTTGTGTGATATACCTACATACTTTGATATAAATACTTAGTTATTTGAGCAATAAAAACACCCACCTCTACTTATGTCCATCATCTCAGATTCAGTAAGATAAAACTACGAATATCCATCAAAATAATATTGAAATAAGAAAAACCATTTTATAAATTAGTTTTCTGATTAGTGTTCTCTTAAAATGCAGCTACTCAAGGGATTGAATTCAAAATAAACTATAATTAATAAACCAAGCACGATAAATTATACTTTTTCAATGAACATCAACTAAAGGGTTTAGCAGTTTCAATTTGTTTTATGCAATATATCGAAGGATACAACCTAAATAACCTTTACCTTAAATATTCATTGCATATTTGTATGCAATTTTAAATAAATTTCAATAAACCAATCTCGACTAAACAAACTTGGCATACAATGTATTCTAGCTAGCCATATTATAACAGACAGTTACATGTGTTTTTTGTTCTTCTTTTTTTATATTTTTGGTTGTAACACCCACCTCTTAAATAGCAGGTGAATCTAGAGTGAAAGACAGAGAGAGAGAGAGGATCCTTAATAAAGGAAATTGTTAAATACCAAATGTTAAGAAATACATAAATTTCCACACAAAATACCACACAAACAAGCAGACAGAATATTTCTTTTTTTATTTAATTTTTTATTTTTAAATTTATACTTGAACATTACAAGCAAGTAAACATTTTGATGGCTTAATATAAAAAAGGCCTAACTCAATTTTGTTTCAAAAAAAATCAATTAAAAAATCCTTTCTTCGATACCTTCATTAAAACAAAAATTAAATAAAAAGTAAAATGTGTTGCTTTTTTTATTAAAAATTGTATTAAAATATTTGTTGTATCTAAAATTTTACGGATTTTTTTTAAGTTTTTTCCTTCGTCTGTTAAGTAACAAAAAATTTTTTTTTCAAGTTTCAGGTTTATTTTACCCACACATTTAAATTAGTACAATTAATTTTTTGTAAAAACTAATACAAAATTTCTTAAATTATTCCTTACACACTATGTATTTTTCAAGGACTGAATAAATTGATAGGAATAATTTAAGAAATTTTGTATTAGTTTTTAGAAAAAATTAATTGTACTTATTTAAATGTGTGGTAAAAAAAACTTGAAACTTGAAAAAAAAATTTTTTTTGTTACTTAACAGACGAAGGAAAAAACTTAATAAATAAAATTCGAGTTAGGCCTTTTTTTGTATTAAGCCATCGATTTGTACTATGTTATTTGTATGTGCAAGTATGGCTTTGTGAAACAACTTTTCTTGAATGTTGTGTTTTTACACTCGAGCAAAATGTATAATGGAATTGCAGATATTCGCTAGAGATTAGTTGTAATGAAGGTGTAGATAAGGTGTAATATTTTTAAAATGAAACTATTGGTTAGGTTTTTTATATGTCTTAAAATATATTCACACTTCTTCTGTTTGGCGTCGTCGACATCGTCGTCAATTTTGAGTTTACATCACTTTAACACGACATCAATACAAATTTGGTATTCTCAACAGACTTTTGTCGATGTCGTCTTATTATCGATACATATAACACACATATCTAATATTTGAGTCTAATCGTTTTGATTACTTTTTTGGGTACAAGCAAAACTTTGTGAATTAATAATAACTTTTTTAATATGTATATTAAAATAAAATGATTTTTTTATTCTGATTCCAGCGAAGAGGAAAACAAGAAGGGATTTTCTCCTCTAAGGTATACAAAATACCGGCCTCGCACAGTAAAAATTTCTTGTCATAATCTTTCTTTAATATCTTTAGATTATATTATATCTCAAATTAAACCTTAATTTCTTGACTTTTAAATTTTATGATTTATTTACTTACTTATATAGACGTTTTTCATGAATTTTTTTTAGAATTTAAAAAAAAATCGGTTAAAAAAATTATTTTTCGAAATTGACCTATAAATGGTCCACATAAGTAGGTTTTATTATACATATGTCGTTGGAAAGGTCTTTAAAATACCTATAATTTTATATAAATAAATGTAGTTTTCAAGATATAGCAAAATATATTACAAACTTTGGAGCCTCACCTACTCGAAAATAGGCGTTTGAATTTAAATTTAAAACTCTATTAGTGATAAAATTTTGGAAATGATTTGAAAAATGTCACTAAAACCGGCTTAAGCCAGTTTTTTTTCAGTTCTTTCGTCAGCTTTTCAATTTGATTTGTGTTTGTAATTTGGTCTTTTTTTTCATATTTTTTAATTATAATTTTTTTTTTTATTTTTACTATTTAATTTTTTTTTAATTCTTCTTTGTACACAAAAGAATACAACACTACACAACACAACACGATACTAAAAAGATCGTCAAGAAAATAAAAGGCAACATCGAGGCCAATTCAAGTTACAGAATACCAAACAATGTCGACAGTCATCGATAAATGGCAATATTGACAACGAGAATACGGATTTACAACAAACGATGTCGTCTTGTGTCGACGACACCAAACAGAATATGGGTGATTATTTTCAGTTAGCATCTAAATGTTATGATACAAGTTCTGATTTACACAATTAAAGTTATTTAAGCGAATACCCTGTGATTTAACAGTGTAAAATCTGGCTACACCACAGATGTTATTTTTAAAAACCAATTAATAAAGATACAAAGAAAGTACTACGTTCAATAAAGCAAAATCCGGGTCTCTATGTAAATAACCGGGGGGAAAAAACAACACCAGTATAATTACTGCAAGAAGAGTACGTGGGAATGCTGGATTTCAACCCAGTCGTCCAATGAAATATTCAAATCGTACTGAAATGCAGAATTGTCTTGTTTAAATCCAAAATAGAACTGATCACAGATTGTGCTTATTTTCGCAAAAACACACTATTTATTTATAAACAATTAAAGCTTTCATACAAATTTCTATGAAAGAATCGATCTTAGATATGGAGTAGAACTGATCACAGATCGAGCTAATTTGCTCAAAAAATGCAGTAGTTATCAATTTATAGGCCATTTGAATTTTGATAGGATTTTCTATAAAATGCGTCTCGAAATCGAAGTAGAAGTGATCACAGTTTGAGCTTATTTCTCTAAAACTACAATATTTTGATAAAATTTTTAATAAAAAAAAAAACAATTTTGTATCCATAAGTGAAATAAAAGTGATAACAGATTGAGCTTATTTTCTCAAAAACAAAATTTAAGTTAAAAACAAAATATTAAAAAAAAAATTCGTTAATTTACAACAAGACACAACAAATATTTACTTTTATTTTATTTTATGCTGTTTGATCTTGCAAAAGTCTTGTAAGAGTAAACAACGATAAACATATTTGTGCTAAAACAAGTTGTTACGCTTTTTTGAGTAAATATTTGCCAAATGTGACCGTATCTTTAGTATTTATCTAGTTATAAAAGATTTAGGTTTTTATACCAATTTCTATGAAACAATCGATTTTGGATCCAAAATAAAAGTGATTGAGCTTATTTTGTTTAGAGGTCAAAAATTACTTAATTAATGACATATCCCCCTATAATCCGTTTAATGATCGTGATACAAAAATAGCACTTCAAAATAACTCCAATTAAAATTGTTGGTATCTAGACAAAATTCAACATAAATAAGACTCATCCATAATGAAATCGTGTTACCAAATTTTATTATTATCCCAGTAAATAAAATTTCGATTTTAGGAGGCTAAAAAAGGGCATTCGATTACTGTAAGGTCTTGCTTGAGGTCTTGAACTTCTGTATTAATGTAAGAAACCCCTACTGATATTCATAACTGAAAATTATTGAACTTTTTCGAATCCCTTACGCTGAAATAGGTGGTATTGCAGAGACAGATTTTCAAGAGAGAATATAAAATCATGCCTTTTGGAAGCCGGTTGTAAGGGTAAATTTAGCTACTCTCTTATACAAGGCTTATACAAGGCTGCTTACCTACAAGCTTCAAAATTTTCTGGGATCGTTTCATAATTAGTTAAAGCTCTCATACAGCTATGGACACTTTTGCACGTTCTTTAAATTGTCATATTTTTTTAAAACTTAAGTTTTTTTTGGATTGGACAATGAAATAGCGCACATTTATTTTGATTTTAAACAAAAATAGTTGGTGCTAATTTCGGTAGAAAATGATTGTGTAATTAAACAAAAATATTGTTTATGATTAATTTTGTCAACCAAAATGAGAAAACGACCGCATTACTCACTTGAGAAAAAAAGGTTATTTGGGAACTTCACTAAAATAATTGGATTTTTTTCGAAAGTTGGTTTATAATGCTATTAAATGTAGTAAATTAGATGCAAATTTGCTTAGTATAAAGAACGTTTGAAAGAAGCCACCGCAAAAGACAACAGTTCGTGAGGATAAGGTAATAGTTAAAAAAGTAAGCTAGATCCTTTCAAGTCATCGAGAACAATAATGACTAAAATAAATACGGAATTTAGGTTAAATGTTTTCAGAAGACTTATACGAAGACACCTTAATGGAAATCATCTTTATGGTAGTGTAAGTAAATAAAAACATTTATGTCAGAATAATATATATGAAGGCATGATTGTCTTTTGGAAAACTACGCCGAAATAAGAATATCAAAGTCTCAATTTACACAAGCAATTTTTATTGAAAAGATTGATACAATTTTTTCCTTAAAATTTCTTCGGTGTTCACACAGCACAATTTTATTGCTTAAATCGCTTGTATTTTTATTTGAGAGTATACACAAATTTGTAAGAGTAACACGAATTGTTAGTACAATCAAGTGTGAACTCGTTTTATCTTCCCCCGTCTTCGATGTCTAAAAAGTAATCAGTTTAGCTTTAAGAATTGCTTCGTGTAAATTGGGAAAATTCTGGAAAAAATTGCTTTTTACAGATGAAACTAATATTAATCTGATTGGTCCTGACGGTAAAATTTTTGTACATTAAGAAAAATACCAAAAATTAAATCCCTATTACACTACTAAAACAGTAAAATGAGCTATTTCTCTATCCATAGCCCTACCAGCTACATAAATGCATCTTTGTAATTTGACTTGCTTCTAGAACATAACACCTTAAGTAATTAAATGCTAAATTAACTAAAATCACTATTTTATGTACATTCACTAGAAAACCCGTCCTTAATAATAATTAAAACTCTAATTGTTAAAGAATGGTTATTAATAATCTGACAATATTTTAATAAATAAATTAACAATATTTTAAATAATAAAAAGAATAAAAATATTTTCGAATAAATAAAACTGCCATTTCTAACCGGGATTATAGGGTCTCAAAGAAGAGCAACTCAGATCAACGAATAGTCATTTGAGAAGTTTTATAATCTTTACTATTATTTTACCAGACCCGGAAAAATTACCAAAATTGCGGGATTTTTTCAATATTTTAGCTTTTCTTTTGAAACATTTGTAGAATATAAATATAATTTTATACTTTCTGACAAAATATGGATTACGCGACAAAAGAACTGCTTATCTTTTGAAGCCTAGAACGAACAACTAATAGTGGGATGGGTGGGGAGGTTGAGGTAAAACTTTTCAACCTCTTCTTTATAAATCGTTTTTAACACGTCTTACAACATACTATGGCCAAGCGTTGTAACGATGGAATATTACGCTTCCATGTCTGAGAGGTTTCCGTCCAATGTTCTCTTCAAACGTATCAGTTGCATACGGTACAGGTTCCCTGTAATTCATCAGCTTAAAATATATAGTACCCGTTGGTCTCATCAAATAGCAGAGCATTACCTTAGCGCCATGAATATTTTACTTTGGTGTTGATTCGGCTTGGCTTCACGCCTTCAATTCATATGGTATTAAATTTTCCTGCTTTTAAATCCTGCTGCTCGCTAAAGCTTTGAATTTGCTGCTTGAGTAGCTCTCAATGATTTTGCAAGCTCTTGTTGAGTTTGACAGCAATCTTTAATCAGTAATGCATTTTCAAAAAAAAAAGTTATTTGGCGGACCCTTTATAAGATTCGGCATAGCCGAATATAAACTCTTACTTGTTATATATAACTTTTTAAAGAAATTATTAAAAATCACCTGAAATGCTCTAGTTACATTTTGAAATGGCTTGCCCTAACTTTATTAATCAACTTTCTTAAAAAAAATATATTAAATAATAAAAATGAAGATGCATCATTTGACGATTTGGAAGATGATATTTCCTATACTACGAGTATATAGCCTTATCCATGATTTCGAATTACACATCGAAAAAGTTAAAAATTCGAGTAATTTTAAACTTTGATTTTTCTGAAAAACTATTTTTATAATATAATTTAATAAATTTTTACATATGGAACTAGTTGGATGGACTGTTGTTAGTAATGATTAGACAAACTTCAACTTAAGCCTAAGAAACCCTTATGGTTGATCAATCATAATTGAAATAAATACATATTTCAGTACGAGACAAATGGAGTGTTCAACTGGTATATTGTGCTGAAGGCTATTAAAAATTAATGAATCTTTAGTAACACCTCAAAGTTGATAAATTAACTACTGAATACTTTTAATATGGCCCTGTTAGCGTGATGTCTTCTACATATGTAGTTCTTCCTACAATTAGCAACTTAACAACTTAAAGCTGTTTTACAAATTTGTTCAAGCTTCTGCCACCAAATGCTCCAACTTCAATGAATGAAAGTCCAGCTAGACGTAAGAATTTTGTGCATGATAGTTGAGTAAAAACAAGAAAAACAAAAAAATTACCACTTACCGTACATCCGGTCATGACGCTTTGGCAAAATTTATTGTTGTTTCATATGGACGCCAAAAACAAATACAGAACACCAGAACAGCAGACCAGCAGACAATCCAATGGAATGAAACAAAAACGAAAAAAAAAAATCAAGCGGGAATTGCAATTGAGTGTTTTTTTAAGTCTTTGCTAGATGTCGAGAAATTCTTCTTCAAAACGTGTACAAGGAAATGTTGTTGTGTAGTTGTATGTGGTAAGTTTGATTGCTGCAACTAGCAATAATACTATTGTACAAATGTGTGTATTTTGTTGTTGGAGTTTTAGTACATTTTTCGTATACCAATATGTCCTTAAGGTGTTGGAAAGAAAAATCCTTTTATTTTCAACGTTTTTACTTTCGGTGCGCTGGACTGCAACACGCGAAGGTCGCTGCTAATGGTGGGGCGGGGCGGGGCGGTGTGTTTTAGGTGTTTTGTTGGTGTGGCAGGAGGTTATTTAGACAAAAAGTATCTGTATTGTAATTGTTGTTTTTGTGTTTATTTAAGAGTTTGTAGGTTCTTGGTTTTTTATTTTTTTGTTTTGGTGTTTAGCCAAAAAACATTAAAAAAAATAAACCCAGAGCTATAATTACATGTCTAGTTAAAGTTGGCTGCCTGTATTTTAGTGTTTGTCAGAGTGTTGCAAAGCAACATTTGTTAAGTTTAAGGTCAAAGGTAAAACTTGAACTAACTGTCTGTTTGTGTCTTAATATATGAAAAGTGTTTGTTTAGTTTGAGTATTCAAAACTTTCACTATTACTCGTATTTGATTTGCCTGCAAGCTCTGTTTGTTTATATTGTTGGTTTGTTATTTTAGAAATTTAAATTCACAACACTTTTTTTAATTAATAAAATATTCGTTTAATATCACTACTCTTAATTTTTTTATTAAATTGAAATTAAGTAAATTTAGTTTTTATTATATGTTTATTAAATATGGAAGATTTTATTGATTAATTAAAACTCTACTTGAATTTAAGAGTTAAATTTTTTAAATATGCACTTTTGTTAAAATATTGATTTTTATTTAATTATTTTGTTAATATTAACACAGCTTTGATTTGGTTTTATATATTATTAATTGTTTTAGTGTTTTCTATAATTTGAGTATTTATTAATAATAATTAATTAAGATTAAAGCTGATGAATAAGTTGTAACGGAATCTGCAAGAAATAGAAGAGAAATGTAAAAGCAATTAATTTGTACTTGTTAATATTTTAAAGAAGAACTTAACTTTACTAGAGAGAACTTTTGATTTTATTCACAAAAAAAAAACCTTATTTAGGTACAAATCTATTTACTTTTATTACTATTTTGAACTTATCCATTTTAAAGAGTGATTCAAGTAGAGATACTTTTTTCAATAGCCTTTTTTTGACAGATCACGTGTGAGTCGTGTTATGCTGTCATTTTTGTTATTTTTGTTTAGTATTGTTTGGCATTTCATAATGGAAGGACTTACGCCTGAACAACATTTACAAGTCATTCAACTTTATTAGGAAAATTAACGTCCTGTAAGGAATGTGTTTATGGTCAACATTATCGGCCTACTGAGCGTACTATTCGCAACACCATCACCCATTTAGAGACCCAGCATTCATTACTGTATAATATTCGACTGAATAGATCACGTCCAGCACGCTGTGAAGAAAATATAGCGGCCGTGGCTGAGAGTGTACATGATGACCGTGTGGAGAGTCGATTCAGCGTTATCTTGCCATGATAATCGACTATTTTATGCCTGAAATTGAAGCTCGTGATCTCGCCGACATTTAATTTCAGCCACTTCCCACGCGTCGCATCAATCAATGGATTTATTGAGAGAACACTTCGGTGAGCACATAATTTCACGTTTTGGGCCGGTCGATTGGCCACCAAGATCGTGTGATATCACACCGTTAGACTTTTTCCTGTGGGAATAGGTAAAGTCTAAAGTTTATGCGGACAAACCCGCTTCGATTCAGGCCTTGGAGAAAAACAGCACACGTGTCATCCAAAACTGGACTCAACGGATAGACCATATGCGACGTAGCAACGGCCAACATTTGATAGACATAATATTCAAAAAATAATGCCAAAGACTGTTCGTTCAAATAATAATAAACATTCCCCATTAAATTTGAAGTTTCTGTGTTTTTATCCTGCCAGAAACTTCATTCTCACAATTTTTCATCGAAAAAATTCCTTAAGCGTTGAGTATCCCTCCTCTAGAGTTACTAACCCACGTTCTTTGTAAAAATTGTTTTGTATATTATTATTATTATTATTATTTGCTGTTGTTATAAAGTGATGGTAATTATCCTCGCTCTCTATTGAAATTGCAGTACATTCTCATCTGTAACTTATGAATCAGTTAAGCTTGACACCATCTCTATTGCTAATAAAAATCGTTATTAAATAGTCAACAACTGCCCCATACCTCATGCCTCTCTTCAGCAGCGTAACAACGAAATTGTGTATCAATTCTTAGTTGTTAGGGTTGTTGTTTGTGTTTTTATTGCAAATTAATTAATTATTATGTCAAACATAAGACCCATAATAAAATCTGATACCTGAATATTAAACCATTTTCCATAAAAAAGAACAAATTGTGGGATGTAAACGAGTGTAACGTAGGACGTGAAAGGAAGGAGGGAAGGCAAAAGCTTTAATTACATGATGGTCGTTCACATAAAATATTTAATAATGAAATAAAAATAATATAAAAAAATAACAAGTTTGATATGAAACTACTCAGCCACGTATTGATAAAATGTCAGCAAAGGATGACATTAGGATAATACAAACAAGTAAGAAAGTATAGTCGGTCAAGCCCGACCATAAAATACCCTACACCCAGTATATGTATAGGTTTTCAAAAATGGGCGTTATATGGGATATATAACCTATTGTGGACCGATCATCCAAAAATTTAGTGCCATGATGTCTGTGAATATAAATATTATATGTCTTAAACTTTATCATTTACCATTATAAAATTGTACCGTATTATTTGTATATTATGAAATATACTTGGGTTCAATATTATTTGGATACCAAGATATTTGAGAGAGTTACGGTCTTTAAAGTGATTTTCGGGAGTGAGCTTTATATGGGAGCTACGAGTAATTATGGACCCATCTGCACAAAATTTGTAGATGTGATTTGGCTTCATTTACCACGAATTTTTGATGAAATTTGTGTGTATGCTTACATAATTCAAACATTTATGATCGGAAAACCCTTATTTTGGGAGGACATTTGTATGGGAGCAAGGTGAAATAATGGACCGATTTCCACCAGTTTCAATCCCATCCATCCTTGGGTCGAAAAATATTATGTACCATATTTTATCGAAATATCTTCAAAATTGCGACCTGTACTCTGCGCATAAGCTTTACATGGACAGCCAGCCAGCCAGCCAGACGGAAGGACGGACATCGTTAAATCGATTCAGAAAGTGATTCTCAGTCGATCGGTATACTTTAAGGTGGGTGTTGGACGAATATTTCTGGGCGTTACAAACATAAGCACAAATCCAAAATACTCTCCCCACTATGGTGGTGTAGGGTATAAAAAGCAAACAATTATTAATGATTGCCAAATAAAATATCCATATTTTCCACTAAAAATATCTATTGGGTGTATGAGTAGTAAAATTTTTAACTTTTTTTCAAAAGAAAATTTACAATCGGCCCAATCATTAATATCAAATCCGCGGGAGTTTTTCCCCTTTTATTTTTTTTTCGTTGAGTTTGAATATGAAAAATGGGAAAAGGGAAAAAACTCCCGCGAAATTTTTATATGTGAATGAGCTGAATATGAATTTATTCAACGTATTGTGAGCTTTTTATATCTTTCTGGCCACATATGGATTGCGCGTCAGAAGAACTGCAAAAGAAGCAAAGAAGTCAATTTCGGATATCCTGTTCTAAAGTGGAACATATCCCAGACAGAGCGTTCTGCATCGATCGAAATATTTATTGGTTGATGGGGCAAGGTCTGGACTATAAGGCGAGTAAGGCAAAACTTCTGAACTATTTTTCTTAATAGTTTTAACAGAGAAAATTACGATTAGTTTTACTCGATATAGAATGCGGTAATTTGGCCCCTGTACTTTGCAACATGTGGTGTGGCGTTGTTATAATGGAATACTACGCTTTCATGTTTGGCCGAAATAATCTGTTGTTTTCGATACAGGTTTCTTGTAAATGTCTGACCAAATAGAAAAATTTTGGTCCCACCAAATACAGAGCATAACTTTAGCGTCATGTGCTTTGGTGTCGATTCAGCTGGTAGGCCGGGCTTCACTATGATCTTTTATGCTTCGGGTTATTGTATTGTATCCATTTTTCATTCTAAATAAAAATTCGGTGCAAAAATGATTTTCTTTTATAGCATTTAATCAGCATTTCAGACAGCATTTTGATATCGTGTTTCAAGTTATCTTGGCTTCAATTCATATGGTACCCGATTTCTCTGCTCTTGAATGAATTCTGCTGCTCGCAAACATTTTTAAATTGCTGCTTGAGTAGCTCGCAATGATTTTGTATGCTCTTGATTAGTTTGACAACAATCTTCAGTTGGTAAAGTCTCCTGTTATTGGACTTCAAATTTTTTTGACTGGTCTGGGCGATATTTTTATTACGTGTTAAAACCACCCCTTCTGAACCTCACAAACCATTTCTCGCGTGTTAAAACCAATGGAACACATTCACCATTATCTATGGTTAGCAATCGGTGTAATAAATTCAAACTTCTTTATAAGCACAAAATTCGACATTTACGAAGCAAAATAAACTTAACTAATAAGTGACGGATATTTACCCTCAAGACAAAAACCGCGTTTAAAAGATCTGTTATGAATCCTGCATTTTAAATTTCAACTAATTATTTTAATACGGTGATGTCATTGGAGGAAACTATTTTATTTCATTCACGCTTACAAATAGGGGCTTAAATAGGTCTTTACTTTGGTGTGACTAAAATCACAAGTAATAAAATTAATCGCGAAAGAATATACACAAGCTGTTATTAATAAAAAGGAAATCAGTTTAATTAATCCTTTAAGATACAGATGAAGAACTGGGTTTGAATTTTGTAAATGCTGTAAGTACTTTTGTAAATGTGCCGCTATGTACAAAATGGCCGGAGAAATGTTAAATGTTCCCCAAACTTTAATGAAAACTTAACTACTTATGACTTAAAATAATCTTGACCAAATGAGAATTATTTATATGAAATACAATGATACAATTATTCCTGTATACATATATGAATACATTTATGCATACAATGCATAAATCAGATTACAAGCTAGGCATTAAAAAACACCTTCTAAGTAATGCAGACGGTATGTTTTAATCATTAAATTAGCGTGTAAATTAGTAAGGACATTTCATTTTCAAACAGTTACTGGAATCAAGAATGATTTTTCAAACTAGAAAGATATTTTAATGTATTTTTACATTTAGATATTATAAATATAATCCAAGAAGACTTAACACATTTGTCTTACGACCCATTAAAAACCAGGGGGTTTTTATCGCTGAAATTTACTTCTTTAGTGCTGTGAAAAATTTATAACAATATTTTTCATCTTTAACAAGTTGATGAGTTTTTGATTATTTATTTTCTTATACTTTTTTTCTTTTAGTTACTCCTTATGGCCATAACAATTTCTTAGTTAAGTTTTTTTTAACGTTCTTTATTTTCTTATCAAGATTTAGTATTTAGTAATGTTAGGAACACAACTGGGACGAACGACGAATTTCGCCTAGCACGACAAAATAATTGGTGACAATGCGCTATATAAATTCGTCGTATGAAGCACAATAACGACGAAACAGTAATACAGCTGTTATAATTGACAGATAATTTATGTAAAACTTTTCAATTTATTCTTACCGGATAAATTTACTATCCTATAATTATATACGAGTAAGCATTTTATCGCAGTGCTCAAATAATTTGTAATACATAATTTAAAGTTTTTGTTTTCGTATAACAGCTGATAGATAGTGTGATCATATTTAAAAAATATTCTCTATAAAAATAAACATTAACAAAAACAATGGTAGAAACAATTCTTATAGTTAATTATTTTGTATATTTATTTAAAATTATATAAAGTAAAAAAAAATAAAACAATAATTAAAGTAAAATTTAACATTATTTACTAAAAGCTTGAAAACTAAAACGAAAGATGGTCACCCGTAATGTTCGCCGCATATGACGAATTCAGCCGACGCCGTTATTGTGTGAATTTTAATATCCACAAATGTGTTGTATTTTTAGAGACGAATATTTGCGGCCAAAAATTCGTTGTTCGTTCCAATTGTGTTCCTAGCATAACTTAATACACACACACATAGAAACATTAATATACAAACTAAATAAGGAATTTAATTAATTCATGGTGTATTTAATAGTTGTTTCAGGCTGATTTCTTTCCCTTAGCAATCAGTCATTCCTCCCACCACTTCCTTCACTCGCTTAGTCTATCAAACTTTTAGTCCTTTAGTTTAGTTTTTACTTTGTTAAGTCATTTATTTAAGTACATAGTAAGTAACTAAGCACAGTTTACATTACAACAAATATTAAATATTGTTAACACCCAGTATTTTTATGTATGTACATAAGACAGTGTGTCTATTAATTTAATTTCGCATTCGTTGAAAAAGAAAATGTCAATGACATCGTTATTACTTAATGTTGTATCTCGTTACATTTATTTTGTATTTTATTTTTTTGCTTTTCTCACAACTTGGAACCTTATTAAGGAATTCAATGGCCATAAATGTGGGTAATGTAATAATATTTAAATAGTTTGGTAAGTTATTTGTTTAAATTAGAGTTTATAGTAGATGTAAAGCATGAAATTAGTTAGATGGAAACTAGTTTAATTATATACTATTAGGTTTTATTACATAATATGTGTAATTATGAAAATATCAATTGGTTGGTAATTTTGTTTATATATTTGCACTTAGAAACTTCTAAAATTCTTGAATTTATTGAAAACTAAAAAAAAAAAACGCTTGGAAAAACTTGTTTCTGATTATAATACTTTTGAATGACTACTAGATACCGTCTGCATTACTTGTAAGTAGTTTAGTAGCCTCTGCTTGAGTACATTTAACTGTCAAACCACAGTAATGAAAAATTGTAACTTGCCATTACTAAATGTTAATATAAAACCTGATTTACTTAAGAATAGTTAATGCTTAAGTAATTGCTTACATATATTTTCGTCTTGTTGCAAGTCCGTGCGTATCGTTGTAACTAACCCGATATTCCATTTATAGTGTTGCTACTTTCTGCTACTTCTTTATTTAGATCTAATTATTTGTTTTAGTGACATCAAAGTAATTACTTATTTATGTCTCTAATTGTAAACTGATTTAACCGAGTTAAATATCATTTTGTCAGATTTATCATTCATAATCCAACGAATCACTCTAGAACTTTAAAAAAATTTAATGCAAATATTTTAAACTAAAATGTTGTATTTATTGTAGATTTAATTATATGTGTATTTATTGTACAACTGCTGTAAAACTTTTAATAATTCTTAAATAAAAATCAATCAATTTTAAAAAATTCTGAGAAGAATTTAAATAAAGTTCTCGAGTTAAAAAAAAAATTAACTTAAAAATTCTTAACTCTTTTAAAATTTTGTGTTATTTTTAATAAGTTTTTCTAATATTGTATTTATTCTATGTAATCTATGACACTAAATTTGTAACCAATCACATGATTTTATCATACCCCTAGACTAGACTTTGGTTCGATTTAGCAACGCAAAGTTAATATACGTAGAATAATTATGATTAAAATAAGCAACTTTTGGAAACTCCAACTAAATTTATTATAAAATATGGCCCACAATCGTACCAAATAGTAAGAGGTTTCGACAATCAAATATGGTTTCTAAGACCCTCAAAGTCATCATGGTGAAAATATGCTTAATTGCTGAGAATAATTTTTCGAACTGTAGCTTCTTTTTGAATTATTCAATATTCAATAAAGAAAATGCGTTGTGTTCTCATATAATGCTCTATTGTTATAACACTAAACTTTAAGCTCTGAAACTGATTTTTTTGGTTGACAAGACTTTACTGCAAAATTGGCAACAAATTCAAATACTGTATGAATTTTGGGACATCCTTTATAAGATTAAAACGCAATCATTATTAATCTACTTCTAATTATGTACATATATCAGTTTTTCCGCCGAAACTGAAAAGCGCAAAAATTTATTCATAATTGCGTGAATCAAAAGTATTTCACCAAATACTTTTTTTGAAATTTTTACAACAATATTTGAATTTTTTAATTCAGTCAGAGCTCCCATATAATAACTCCTTCGAATATCACTTTAACACTTTTAAAATTTGTTTATATCGAGATTATATTTGTATGCACAGAAGTCGTGCCCCTAAATTTTTTTGATAATCGGTCTATTTTTAAAAAACTGTTTTAGCACATATACTGAGTGTAGGGTATTATAAGGTCGGTCTTGATCGACAATATTTTCATACTTGTTCATTAATAATTTTCTTTCAATTTAGAGTGTTACACGTTTATTAGTGTCAAACTAACTTCAAAAAGCGGTTTAAAGAACTCAAAATTTGAAGTGTATCAAAACTGTATGACATTATTAAAGTAATTTTCAAATGTATAAAAATTTTATTTAAGCTGGTTTTAGTATTTGCCAGTTGTACGATACATTTGTAATTGTGCATGTCTGTCAAAATTGACAATTTACAGGCAGTTTATAATTTTTGCTTTCACACGTCGATTTTTAGTTTCATGTGACATAATCTACAATAGAAGGCAACAGCTGTTTTTGTTATGATTATTTTCGCGGGAGTTTTGTGTTCTTGCAAATAAAGTTTGAAATAATGGACTCAGAAAATGAAATAATAGTTACTTGCAGCATTATTGCAATAACAGCTTTTATAAAATATAAAAATAAAAAAATTAATAATCAATTAATAAAAATTAAAGAAAAATCGAGCCATATGGTTCCAAAAATGGTTGCTGCGAAGAGATAGTGGACTTGGCTTCGCTGGTTATAGATGAGCTGCGCATGGAAGATGCGAAAGCGTTCCAAAATTTTTTACGGATGAATTATAAGACGTTTTGCGAGTTGCTTGAAAAAATATCCCCGACTATTTCAAGACAAAATATTAACATGTGTGAAGTGATTTCTCCTACTGCAAGGTAGTTTCTGCCAAGTACTTGTGGTATTAGTGTGCCTATTATGAACAGAATTCGATTTTCGACTGTGGTCGAGAATGCCTATCGAACGAATTTTCATTTGGTATTATGGTGCACATTCGATGAAAAACGCTATTGTGAAAATCACTCTTTTTGGGTTATTCACAATAGTACATTTCTACTAGCTGGTACTATATTTGTTTACAAATTCTTAAAGAAAAATAAATTAAATTTGAAATGACCACCACGGAATTATGATTTAATGATTCGTCTGATGAATAGAATTAAGCTTCTGTGTAATGACATCAAATTTTTTGGCTGCCTGAACTTTAAAGCAAATAACTTTTGCCAATAGTAGATCTTCTTCTATGAGAGAAACAAGCTTCTATAATTGCTTACGACCTTAGACCTGCAGGATATTAACAAAAGTAATTTACAAACATCAGCACAAATCCACTATAACCTCCATACTATGGTGGTGTAGGGTACAAAAACAAATATATTATGCAGCGTCGACAGCAAATTTGTGTTTGATAAAAAATACGTTGAACAACGAAATTTTCGACAGTGATGCCAACTCATAATACAAATTTTACATTCGATAGTCGATTTTCGATAGCCAGCGAATATCGATTGTCGAATGCAGCTCATAATAGGGGCCTAATATTTTTATTTTGTTTAGATTACTTTAACATTACGGTTTTTAGCTACCGGATCAAATTATGTGCAGTTGTCGTATGGATTTCGGATTTCTGTAACGTCTATAACACACACTATTCACTTTTAATTGTATCTTTTTAAGTTAAAGAAAGCAAAGCATGTGTTTTGTCAGATAAAAATAGAACATGCTCTAAATGAAAATTTTACACTGTAAAATACATACCGTCTAAAACTACCCTTAGCTTTATAAGATTCAAAAAGTTTTACTATTTAGCCAATTTTTGTCAAATATACCTGTGCTCCCTGCCAAAACTATTCACAATGTTTATGTATAAACAAAATCTATGTTAAGAAGTTTATCTTAATTATTGTCACTACTTTTTTTAATGGTGTTACATGAAAAATATTCTTAATGAACAATATCGTTAAGTTGTACCTATCCCTTTAATCTTTCAACGTATTGAATATTCATTCGTTTTTCCCCTGCATAAATACTCGTAAGTATAAGTATTTCAAATGTGCATGTAAGTAAAAATAAAATAAAAATGTATATGCATTTTTATGTGAGAATTCTTAACTTTCATTTCCTTCCTTTGGCAAAAGGCTATTGTTACTTCCGTTTTATGTCAACATAAGTGCGAATACAACAGCATGTACAAGCATGCATGTACATTAGAAGGGCTCCATAGTTTGCTTAAGGTTTTTTCTTTTATTTGACAATTTTCGTAACATTTGATAGTTTTAAAAGTAGCAATTTCCTGAGAATTTCAAACATTACAAAACTTTGAAAAGTTTTAGATTTCTGAAATTTAAAAAATCTTATTTATAATAATGAATTTTAATTAATTAGTCAACAAGTAAAATTTAACTTTTGCTGGGAACTTCTTACAATTGAGCCCTTCCCTAATATATATGTTTGAGTTTAAGTACGCATTATGGGAACAAATCTTGATTTCTCATTTCACATTTCCTTTTTAAGTTTATTTTAAATGATTTTTACACGTTTATCGCTGTGACGTACATGCATATAACAAGAATAAAGCTGCCAAGTGTTGCCTTAAAGGCTTGAAAATATTAACAAAAGTGATTGTGATCAAACATACTTGTACTTCGTACACACGATTAATTATAGGTATAGTATATTCAATGAATGAACAGTGGCAAGAGAAAAAACTATTGTATAAAGTTTAAAATTCCTAAAAAGAATTTTAATTTTTAAATTTATTTAAAATTCATAATAAATTAAAATTTTTAAATATATACACAGAAAAAATTATTACTCGACAAATTTTAATTAAACTTTTAATTGAGTCTTAATTGATTTTTAATTAAACTTTTAATCATATCAATTAAATTTTTAATTGAATAACAATTTTCAATTAAATAACATAATATTTTTTTTAATTAAAACTACTTTTAGTTAAATTTTTACAAATTCCTTCATCGGTCCACTTTCAATTAAATGTTTAATTAAATATACCAATATTTTATAAATATTATATAAATGTATCATCTCATGTTAATACGTACAGATAAAAATTTCGATATCAATTCTTTTGAATTTTTTTTTTTTATTTTTCGAAAAACTTGGGATGTAAGAATTCTTGTACTTTATTTTATCATTGAAATATTAATATTCCGAATATGTGGGTCTTTATAAATGCAGCATAAATATGTTAGCTTTCATAGTCATAGATGACAATTTTTCAGGAATCTTTTCTACTTTTAAAACTATTTAACAAAAACAACAATTTCAGCAGAATTTATATAAATTTTTAAATTCCATTCACTGTCATTAGTAGCTGTAGCTGCTTTTATATCACTTCATCCTATCATATTTTCATCATACTGCCTTTTACTCTTCTATAAAACGTTTATCCATAGTCATAAATACATATATTTACTTGTGTGTTGTATTTACATACAGTCAGCGTCAAAATTTATTATACAGCAAACAATAATTCCTGTGAAAAATAATACACTCACAATATTATTACAGTAACGGAATGTAGTTTATTCAGGAAGTATTCCGTGCAGTTGTTTTTAACTAAATAAACATTTAAAACTCCAAGAAAATTTATTTTTAACTGAATCTAACATTTATTCAAAAAACTAAGTGCACATTAATACGGATTTTCAGTTGCATTTGATATTGACAGTTGTATACGTTAAAGTATTTTGTATGTAAAATTAAATGAAACTGTAATTTAAAATAACTGAAAATGTACTTAAAAACCGATCTACTTATTTTTCATTTCATTAAATGAATAATAAGTAGACCGGTTTTTAACAGAATATTCATTTATTTTATATTACAATTTCAGTTAATTTTACATACAGAATTTTTTGAGTGTATCTTTAAAAGAAGTCTATATTTTTAAAATTTATTTATATAAAAATGTTTCGCTTAAGCTAACTTTTATTATCTTTTTCTCTCACTGAAAGATATGTTATAAGTTTTATCTAACAAAAGAGAAATGCTATTGAAAATGCAGTTAATATTTAGTATCAGAACGTTTAAATATAATAAAATAAGTACCTTTATGAGTAGATCGTATATTTAAGCACTTTTTTGAATGTAATTATAAATAAAATTAGTGATAATTTTGTAAGTACAGAGTAAGAAAAGTGTTCCATCGAAGGAATGGAAAATCTTTCGCAGATATTGCTCAAATTGTGAACAAAAGCCCGTCTGTTGTGTTCAAAAAGTTATTGAAAGAAGTAAAGTTCGAAGAAATACCAAAACGGCAAAACATATCAGTCCACCACGCTCTCTAATTGATAATGTTGGGCGCAAAATACTCAGAGAGGTCAAGAAAACTCCAAAGTCTAGCGCACTCAAATTAGCTTAAGACATTTCTAAGACACGAGGCGGTCCAGTAAGATCATTGACAATTAGAAGACGGCTGAATAATCATAGACTTCATGGAAAAGTGCCTAGAAAAAAATCGTCTACGAGTATTTCTGCAGTAAATCGTACTAAACGCAAAGACTTTGCAAAAGCTTTCTTAACCTATTCGCAATCTTTCTGATATAATGTAATACTTAGCATTAAGAGTAAATTGGAGATTTTTGGGTCAAAATCAAGAGGATAGTTCTGGAGAACAGGAAATAGTAAGCTGCTTCCACAAATTGTAAAGGACAATTTGAAAGTAAGTGCTCAAAATTTAGGTCTTGAAACGCCATGGTTTTTTCAGCAAAACAACGACCCAAAACATTCCGGCAGAACTGTCAAGGAGTGGGTATTATACAACGTGCCTAAGCCACTAAATTCACCTCCGCAAGCTGCAGATCTCATCGAGCATCTATGGAAAATATTAGACTGGAACATCATAAAAAGAAGCATTTTATTCAAAGACCAACACCGACCAGCTTTAAAGGAAGAGTTTGGTAAAATTACTAGAGATATGGTTGAACTTCTTATCTTGTCTCCTCTAAACTGTTATATAAACTTTTAATTTTTGAATTTTGGTAATATAAAATAGGGTGTTAACTTTCAACTGTATACTAATTTTTGGTTGTTTCTCTCAAAATTTTCATGAAATCAATTTTAATTTAAAAAATTTTTAAAATATGAAAACATTAAACCTAAAATTAAATTTTAACTTGGTTGAAACTTACATATACATATGTATGTATATATATATATATTTCTTATTATAATAATAATTTTTTGCTTCGTAGATGAAAAAGCGTGCTTAAATAAAAGCGTATATTTAATTTTGAATCTGACTGTATATATTTATGTACATACCCGTACACATATTTTTTATAATTAATATCATGTCGAAAAAAGGTTAAAGTCCTAAAAAATGTATTTTAATTTTTAACATCGTTAAAAATACATCTCTTTGGTTGGAAAAATTAAATAAAACTGCGAGAATATTTTGTGGCTGTATATCAAACATTTAAATTGCATAAAATATTTTGGAATATTTAAGCCAAAATGTTTTAGCGGTCCTTTAGGTATAATAAATATAAAAAGAAATACAATATTTTAGTTTGACATTTTTTTATTAAAGAATTGTATTTAACGTTACGGTTCAGTTTATTTTAAAATTGTTGCAGACATAAAAAGTCATTGGTATTGGTATTAAAGTTTTTATTGTTGAATTATATAAATTTAAATTCAGTAATTAAAAGCAAAGTTTACTGAAAACAAAGGAAATTCTAAGCAAAATATGGAATTTTTTTGTTGACTTTTTAAAATTCGCGAATTTTATTTAAACTGTAGAAAAATGTAATGAGCCTTTTTTTAAATTGAGTAAATTTGATAACAATATTAATTTAAAAGATATAAAGTATAAATACATTTTTTAAGTAAATAAATTTTATAAATATTAAATTTTATAATATATTATATATTTTATAATAAATTTTTTTAATTGTTGAATTTACATTTAATTAATGTATTTGACAAATGAGTTTGTATTGTACTTATGGTATATAACACAACATTTTAAGAGAGTGAAGAATTTTCAAGTTAAATTTTTTTAACTCGCGAATTTTATTAAAATTCTTAACAGAATTTTTTAATATTTGCATGATTTTGATTTAAATGAAGAAACATTCATAGTAGTACATTTGATAAATATAGTTTAAATTCTGTCGTGAAGAAAGCTTTTATAACAACATCATTCTGTTTTTCACTACGATTTAAATTTTTAATTGTACCTTTAGATACTTTCAAAGTTGTTGCAGGTTCATTGCCAGGAACGTTTTATGAACTTTCTAAATTCCTGGTTTCTTTTAATAAAATGTTTGCTTTTTTTTGCGCTCTACCTTAATGCAACTTATAACATCATTTACAGTATTTCTTTTGGAAGTTTTAGGTTTTTACAATAATTGCTCTGTTCGTTACTCATTATTATCCATTGCTCAGCACTCATACAAATATATTCCGAATGATTAAATTGTTTGGCAGAATAAGGGTAATTTTGTTAAAAAAACCAATCACTGGAAAGAAACGAAAGTGTTTTCAACTGGATTTTATGTAAACAATGTCATTTGGTAAATTAGTGTTGTTATATAGTGAAAGATAATTAATAATAATAAGGAAAATTTAAGAATTTTTAACTCGCGAATTATATTAAAAATTTTCAAAGAATTTTATGTAAATTTTTCAAAATAAAATAATAGATGTTAAAAATAATGTTCATTAATAACTTCAAGGAAACTGACGCAGATTTGCAATGATATGATTCAAAAAATATGTTGTATGTCAATTGGATCTAGAACAAAGAACCTAGGATAATGAAATTTTTCCCCAAGAACCTCTGTTGATTATGCAGGCATATTTGTTAAAATGAAAAATTCGTTATAGTTTTTAAATAAAATTGTGACATTAGGTGGTTTTTACTAACTGTTTTTAGCGAGGGTGACTTCGAGCATTATGATGATTAAAAAAGTCTTTCATGTCTAAATATGATTCTAGCATAAAAAATTCCCCCACCCTGTTAAGATAATAAATAAATTATTTATTTCAAATGGGTTTTTACTCTAATAAAATGCATTTTCCATCGAGTTTTTGTCCATTCTTTATAAAATTTGTCGATCTATGCTAAAAATTTGATAGTTCGTTTGATTTTGTTTTAATTTGATCAACGTTCATTACATATTACAATGTTATAAACTTTGCTGTACGTTATATCGGTTTTTCGTTTAACTGAGATTCGTTATACCGGGATTTGCTTGTAATTAATGAAATGGAAATTTTTGTGTCTTAACTTTGCAAAGGAGTTGATTTTTATGTTTTTAATTTCAAAACAAATGGAGGGAGTTTAAAAGCACAAATTATAAATAAACTATTTGCTTTTGTTGTTGTAAAAAATATACATTTCAGTCATTTTCTATTTTGTTATATCATGGGTTATATGTATTTGCTCTAGACATTGGTTTTGAATCTTAAAAGGTTTAGGAGTTATCGTTCAATCAAGCAAAAATTAAAAAAAAAAAATACCCTTCCGATGTAGGCTTAAAAATTGCCACAATTAGGTATTGCTACTAATCATAAAATCTGACAGCTGTGAACTACTACTATTCTTTGGATTGGCAAGTGATTGCAATATTTTAAATACGCATGGGCTTTGTTTGGGGGATTTGCCAACATATATATTTAATAGCGGAGTTCACAATTTTGTGTAAATGGTATTGCGTCATTGCATTTGCACAAGATTGTGAATTGCACTAATATATTTGAATTGTTTTTCAATTATATTTAATCCAATAGTGATTTTGTTAATTGTGGTAAACATTGTTTAAAACATTTTTATTTGAAATTCTATCTAAATTTGTTTTATCTATTTACCCTTGCCTTGGTCTGTTTGGCTTATTAGTCTAGTTTTTATATTGATTGATTTATGTTATTTTATTTCTTTTTATCAACATTTCATTTTAACTCTTGACCATGACGTTTGAAATGTGTATGTGTAAGTGCATGTAAAGCAGTGCCCAGCAGTGCCCGGCAGTGGCCAACAAAAGTAACATTAAGTCCCATTTTTTTTTTGGCACAAACACAAATTAGTGGCATTACTCAAATTGGAACTAGTTCCATGTTCGGCAGGTTTTTGTTTTATAAAACAGTGGTATTGTGTAGTCTTCCGTTATTTCATTGTTTACGTTTTTTAGTAAATTGTATCTACTCGTGCTGGATGACGCCCGCCTGTTTGTATCGTTTACAGTTTGTTGATGTTGTAAGAAATTAAATTAGAAATTCAAGGTTTTTTTGTTATTTATGGTTATTGTTTTCTTTTCCGCTGAGATTTTATGTAAGGAAGTTGTAGAGAAAACAATATAGAAACAAGTTGTCTGGGGAGAAAGTTACAGTAGGTCAAAGGTTACAGATACGAGTATTCTTTAAATAAAACTCAACAATTTATTTTGCTTGTATTTCTTAAAGTTAAACTGATTTATAAAGTACTTTCTTTTTTAAAATTTGTTCAAATATTTAAATCACTGTTCACATAAAATCCGGCCACACAATAAAATATTTTTAAAACTAGCAAAAACATATTTGCGGGAACATATTTGTACGAGTGCTGAGACATGGAAATTCAAACATTGAAAATAAATCGTTCATAAATTTTTATATTTACGTACATTCAAAATTACTAAAATAAGTGGTAATTTCTAATATTAGGATTACAGATGTGTTGAAGTTTAAACCGCAAGGCGCGCTTAAACGCAGGGTGAACACTGCATCTTAACGCATTGTACTTCCCAGCAGAAACATACCAATGTATGTTTTGGCTTACGTGCCAAAAACATACAATCAGCAATTTCTTGACACATGACTGCAATGTAAAGAGCACCTTGCTTAAGTAAATTAAGAACGCTCAGGGCAATTATCAGATCAGTATCCAACCGTTGTATCTAGTACCCATTATGCAAAGAACAGAAATCGATGCGGGTTTTTGTGTCGCCCAGTTCGCTACGACCCCATCCAAGACGTGTTCCTGACACATCTAACACAATTGCCACCTCACCAATACATTTCCTGAGCACATAACCAATTGTCACCACTATTTTTAATAGCTTAGTCACTTAGCATTACCCAAGACTATTACTAGAAAAGCAGGAATCACAACACTGTATCGACCGGCCACTACTGCCAAGGACGAAGATCAGAATGTACTGCGCTTGCCATAGACCGCATATCTAATCTTATCCAAGGGCGGATCATCAACACAAATGCCACGAAAACCACAATTCCCGTACATTTCCTAAACTCCGAGCTGAGTGTCACCACTACTTTTAATGGTTACGTTGTTGTTCAGCAACAGCACCCGGGAAAATTTGATGTAACGAAATTTGCTGCTCAAACAAACATCAGTCTTTTAACCAACTGTCATTCTCCCCTCTTTGGGTAACAACCACAGCCACCACGTGAACCCCGAAGAAACCTCAACCAATTATCAGTTAGGAGACCTGCATCCCAATAGTTAAATTAGGGACAAGTTCCCGGGCTTTTTAGCTGTGAGTTTAAGAGGGATGAAACAATCAAACCCTATCAAGGTGAGGGACATAAACCAGGGCATATTACCCCCCGGGGGATTTGTGTATAAGTTACTTTTGTCTAATTACTTTTCATTGTAGTTTATAATTAAAGTAACGTGTCTTTTAAGTGATTCATTTGTTTACTTCAGCCTGCTGTGCTTAGTTTCTCTTATAATGGATTTCATCATGGAAACTTTTTGCGTATTAACTTAGCAGGAGCAATGATTATTTTTTTTGTATTTAATTTGAAAATAAATGGAATAAACTATTTGCCTTTTGTTTAATTAGCAATTCTTTTCTGTCATTATTATTTTGCTAAGTCATGGGTTTTACGTTTTTAATCATATCATTTATTTTAAGCAATTTGTTATATTGTTTAATATCGAGAGCTTTAAGGCTGATTTACTTAAAAGTAAAGGTACTGTCACACTTGTCAAATATTTGCCGAAAAAGTCGTAACCACTAAATATAATATTTTTTAAACTTGTTTATTTATTAAAAAAAAACTTCGTTTATTTAGGAAAAGACACAACAAATATTTAGTCATGTTCTATTTAATGCTGATTGATCTTGCAAAACTCTTGTAAGAGTAAACAACGTCAAACAAATTTGTGCTAAAACAATTGGTTACGCTTTTTGGAGTAAATATTTGCCATGTGTGACCATATCTTAAGTGAATCAATATAAAAATGTCAAATTTTTAACATTTTGTTCAAAATATTAAAAATTGGATTACAGAAATTTCTTATATGTTGCAAATATTTTACATATACATAATTCCAAAACTATGTAAATATTACTTATATTTGTTTCAAATACAAAATAAATATACCAGCAATATCAGAAAAACTTTTAATAAAAGGATCTTTTCAATCTTTAACGCAGCGCACCAACAACTATCAGAAATGGTATCTAAAAACAAACAGTACTTTAGTTTTAATTTGTTAACATTTGAAGGTCATACTTAACTTAAATTTAAAACTTACATACTCAACTTGATTCTTTCTATCAATTTGTTTTACTCTTACAGTCAATAAAATAGTATTATTAAATTTGTATCTTTTTAAAACATACTCGTACTTCAAGTTACAGCATAAAAGAAAAACTTTCATTTACAATCAATATCAGTTACAAAAGTTTTTCTACTGACACACTTAACAATTTTTCATGCAACACAATATAAAAACAGAGAAAAATTGTAAAATAGAAAAACAACTAAAACTAAAACATGTATCAATAGAGTTTATGCGTTCGTTACATTTGAAATGAATTGACTGTTTGAAAATTGTTTTTATTGCAAAGTGTTAGTGTCATGTATGAGCTACATGATTGTTAAAAATGCTCAAATACGTTCATTTAGATGAAAACCCGGTAGTTTTAAAGATGAAGTTAGGCAACCTTTCACTAGCTTTTTTTCATTTCATCATAGTGTCTATTAATCTTAGCATTCGTTGGTGCCACATTCGTCCAAACGTGAATAGTTTTACGCCCTGCAGGGTTTATATAAAAGTAAATTTGTAAATGTATGCTTTGAAATCCTTATCAAATTTCATTCAAAACTAATACATCATTTGAAAATACATTTATAGAGTTTGTCTGTTTGTTAGTCAGCCACTTATACAAAATCCAGTAAGTGACTAAGTAACTGAATAGTTGGAATGAGTGAGTGGATGGTTCAGTAGGTTTTGAACAATCTATTATGCACTTGTATGTAAACGTATGGATATTTGCGATTGCATAAAATTGTTAGAATGTCAATGATGGCACAATATGTATGTATGTACAAACTGAACTTTGTTAATTTGTATTTATCAATATTTAACAAGGATATGTACAGTGGGAGATTTTCAAAAAACCAGCTGTAGAAGTTTCCAGCTAAAGTTTTATATGTTGTTTGTTTTACCATAAAGCTACAGAAATAAACGTTGCTGGAAAAAATCAGCCATAAATTAAAATTAGATAATTTGACTACTTATGGATTCTTTTATAAAAATTTTAGAATTTCAAGAAGAGTGTTTTTAAAACATAAAATTATTTAAATTTCGTAGGTGACAAGTCACGAAGGTCATAAGAAAAAAAATATGATTGTAGATTATCACCGCAATCACTTGAAACTCTTTACGAGTTTTTAAAAATATTATGGTCACTGTTTTTTATTACGACGACCTTGATATGATACAAATATGTTTCTCATGATTGCAGTAATCAAGTATATGGTTGTGGTAATCATGTTCATTGTATCACAATCTTGCTCTCAGATATTCTAAAGTCAATATAAAACTTATTGCCGCAAACTTATACTTATTAGCTACAATCATATATATGATAGCTACTATCATATAAATAGTGACTTTAACTATTATGGTTGTCGTAATCGTAGAAATAATAACAAATGCTTTTATATTGGGTGTCTAACTTATAAATGCGGGATTCATAACAGATGTCCTATCTTTTGAACGCAGTTTTTAGTATACTTAGGTACAATTAGTTCCTGAACATTATTGTGTAGACACCAACATTTTTTCTTGCTTTGAAAATGTCGAATTTTGTGCCAACAAAGCGTCATATGCGGGAAACTTTGCTTTAATTTTATAATATGAAAAAAAAGTGCCGCTGAAACACACTGACTCCTCAGTGAAGCTTATGGTGAATGTGTTCCATCGCTTTCCACATGCTAGAAATGGTTTGTGCTGTTCAGAGGTGGTGATATTGACACGAACGACAAAGATCGCCTGACCAGACAAAAAATTTGAAGACCAAGAATTGTAGGCATTACTCCATGAAGATTGTTGTCAGCTACTAAAACAGCAATATCAAAACAGGGAAGTTGGTTACCATATGAATTAAATCCGAAATACCATGAAAGAAGATTTTGCATATCCGAAATTCTGCATAAAAGCTAAAAAAGGAAATCACTTTTTCACTTTTTTTTTAACCTGAACGTCCAAACGGACGAATCGATACCTCCTAACCCAAATATTTATTGCTATAAGGTAATGTTGTTGTTATTGTTGTTGTTGTAGCAGCGTACCATTTTGTTGCTGTGTCAACCCAGCAATAACTTCGGGCCATTCCATTACGTAGAACCGGCTGTCGCCGAAATGTTCTGTATTTGGTTGGACCAAAAGGGCTGCTAAAATCTGGCCAGAACATCACAGGGAACCTGTGTAAAATGCAACTGAATCGTTTGATGTGAGCATTGGCCGAAAAAGTGTAATATTCCATTATAACAACGCGCGGCCATATAATGCAATACCTGTTATAGAAACAATTTAGAAAGAAGTACTTTATGAATTTGAATAAATGTATGTTGTACAAATGATGCGAAATAAATACTAAAAATTTTAAAACAAACCCGCTTTTTTATGTTATACACTCAATATAATCCATTCTTTATAAAAATTATTCCTACAAACAATTAATTACAACAATCATTGTATGATTTCTACAGCCTTTTACGGTTTTCATAGCATACTTTATATATCTTCTAAATAATAGTACTTTTACTGGTAGTTATTTAAAATTATAAATTCTTATTCAATTCAAGTGGAATTTGTACGAAAAAAACTTGCTTCTATATATTAAAATGTTAAAATTAAAAACGAACTGAAGATTTTGCATGCAAAAGGGCCCATATGCAATAAAAAGATTAAATATTTCATTATATTAGAGCCTTGTTCATCATCTATGCCGAAATATCCCCACTGATTCCAAAGGTATCTTTCATATAAAATTTAAACTGATTTTTTTGCTTTCTTGAAAAATTAAACATAGATAATTTTGGATTTATTACTTTAACAATTTGTATGGAATCACAATAAAGGCGTTGTCATACTTTTGAATTACACTGTCCCACACAATATTTATCATTCACCTAATTCACATGCAATAAAGAAGACGACTAAATATATCAACAAGAAAATAAAAATAACGCTTCAACATGGAATCGATATAGCGATCAATACACGACACTATCGTCAGTGATTTTTATTGACAGGCTGGTTAGTTAGTGCAGAGTAACATGGGGGTGATATTGGTTTTAAATGGAATGCCGCGGCTGTATTTGCTTAAGAAAGAAACCGTTTATTTTAAAATTAGCTTAGAACTTTCTGGGTACGTGGTTGTGCATGTGTAATAAATATTTCTTTAAAAAAAAAATATGGTTATTTTCATAACTCTGAGAATTCAATCACATGTTAATTTGTTATAAGTTTTTTTCATTATTTATTCTTTAAAGGTCATTTTCGTATTTTCATAAGAATAACAAAGAAAACTAAAAAAATAATAAATTTTTTCTGGTGTGTTTTTATATTTGTATGTGTTTTAATAACAATAATACATGGAAATATTTATTTAAGCATTTGGTTTTTCTTTAACATGCTGCTTTCATAAATTGCAATTTTTAATTAAAAGCAAGAAAAAATATTGTTGCATGCCTCATGCATTTCTCCGGAAGCTTACAACATTATTTTGTGTAATTTAGTGTATTTGAAGGAATAAAAAAAAATACGAACTACTGCTTTAACTACATAAGTATAAACGTCAAGGACAACGTTTTGCATTTTTATTTGTTTTTTTGCTCTTGTTGCTGTTTATTTGCTTTCCTTATTTGAGATGTTTTGCATAATTTAACAATTATTTCCTGAAAACGGCGGGAGTTTTATAAAAGGCGACTTAAAGCTGGTTGGTATTATGTTTATATTTTTAAACGAGTGAAATCTCATAATTAACTTTCAAAATATAAGAGTTGAAGCTCTTATATTTGAATAAAAATAGTAGTTTTATTAAAAAAATAAATGAGTAGTTACATACATATATGTTTCTTATTGTGTTTCCATCTCAAGAGATAAAGAAAATAATATTAAATTCGTTTTATTTGTTTCTTATTTCCAATTGGAACATACTTTGTTTGTAGATAATTTTATGTTTTGAAATTTCTAAAAATACTTTTTAAAAAATAATAAATCAACCTTATTATACCTTCTTACTTCAATTGAGAACATAAATTAGGTCATTTTATATATGTATATTAGGTTAGATTGCAAACTATGAGTTGTAAACAACTCAATCATAAAACCTATATGGTGTTATGTAATACAGCTATGTATAGGGAATAGCCTCAGATTTAAATGTAGACAGAATTCAAAGACGCCAATACAAATTGCTACGAATGATCACAATTGCCCCCTGGTATATTAAAACCTCGACTTTGAAAAAAACTGAAATCCAACAAAACACTTAAAAAAGCTTGAAGTACACTCAAACCCATTAGTCCGCATCATATTAAATAATAGTGGCTTTATTTGATTAAGAATAAGGGATATAGCGGATCTGAGCCGAAGACATGAAGGAAGAATGCCAACTTAATAAATAAAATAAACAATGGTTAAACAATTTTCGTCCGGCACTGGTCAAGCTAATAATTGAAATTTTTTAGATATAATATTTGAAAAACTTATTGTTAATTCGTTTTTAATGAAGATACAATAAATAAATAAAAGTACAAAAAAAATTAGGTTCATTAATTCAGAGAATCCAAATACATAGTACAATATGAACAAGTAAGTGTCTTCTTTAATCAGGAACATATTTTCCAAAATGCAAAAAGTACCATATCAAGAAAGCCTCCTTCTTACTTCTACTACTAATATAATCCCCATATTGGCTTTCTACTTTAATCAGGCACCACTATTAGTTGTAATAAAGCTAATTTTACGATTATAAGTTCATTAATTTAGAGAAATTAATAAGTACTATCTGAAAAAGTTCCCATTTCGTTGTCTTCCTTAATCCGGAATATAATTTACTTTTTATTAGCTTCATACTTCAGTAAAAAATATACAACAGTTGTACTTTAGCTAATTTAACGTTTTAGGTTCATTAGTTTGGAAAAAAATTAAAATACAAATTGAAAAAGTCCCAATTCTGGTGCGCTCCTTAATTAGGAACAGAATCAGTAATTGTAATGTAGCTAAATTTATGTTTCTGATTAAGAAAAATTAAAAAGTACCATTTTAAACAGTTTATATTCTGGTAACTTCTTAATCAGATACATAAACCCCTTCATATTGGTTTCTTACTTCAATCAAGAACACACATTGTGTGTATTTTTTTTAAGGTTTAATTACTTTAAAAAAGTACCATTAGAAAATGGAACATAGATACTTATCGATCGAGAAGAAACAAAAAGCACCACAATATATATAAAAAATTACTAATTAGTGATAAATAATACCATTAATCCCCATTTAAGACAATCCTTGGCTCGTCAAAGACTTGACTTGACATGTTGCAAGTTCTATTGATTTAGAAGAATCAGAATAAATATAGTTTATTTTTTATTTGTGGATTTCTGCTGCATTTTAACAGAAAATTGAGATGATATAAACTTAAAACAAAAAATACTATTTTGAAAAGATAGTTTTTGTACTGCATTAAACATTTATTATAGAGGCATTTTTCTGAAAGTTTTTTTTATAAATGCTTGACAATAACTTAGATAAATTAAATTAAGATAAAACTGATTAAAACAAGTAAGAGGCTATATTCGGCTATACCGAATCTTATATACCCTTCGCCTTTGTTGTAGATGCATAATTATATTATGCATAACACGCCATGTTGATAAATTTGTTCGTAACAATAAAAATACACTTTGTTTGATCAACGCCATCTGTTGATGAATTTGTTCGTAACAATATTAATACACTTTGTGTGATCAACGCCATCTGTTGATGAAATTATTCGTAACAATATTAATACATTTAGTTTTTTTGATGAAATTTTCAGAGGTTGTCTCGGATAATTTCTTAAAACTTATTGCATTTAAATTACTTATCTTCTATTCTATTTATGAATAATTCAGCTCAATCAGATTTCAGTAAAAAACAAATTCTTATTAAACTTCTGCCTTTTTTCAATCTCATTTTGCATACATTTTTTTTAACTTGTCGCAACAAATTTCTTACCATTTGCAGACTTTTTAACTTTGGAGAAATTTGTCTTTTTAGTTTTTTTTTCTTTTCATTTTGACAAAACACATAAAAACTTTTTTTTTACAAACTTAATAACTTCTTTGACAAACAATGACAAAAAAACTGTGAATAAAAAATCACAAGTTGAAGGAATATTTTTAATTAAAAATTTACAACTATAATAAAAGATGAAAAAACAAAGTTTTATCATCTTACTTTAAGTTGAAAAAGAAGGGAAGAAACCAAAAAAATAAACTTTATATTACATACCAAAGCAGGTATGGGAAATGTAAATTGAAATAATTTTACTTATAAATTTAAATTTGAATACAGCCATTAATTTTATATAAACTGAAAGTAGCGCTGGAAGTTACAAGTAATTAATGTTTAATATTTATTAAAACAAATGTAACATTTTAAGAAAAAGTTGATATTTAATCACAGAACAATTCCTGGCGATAAATTATTTTATTATGACATTTGTACTTTTACGCCTCTTGCAGCCAATAGCTGTCCTACTGAAAATCTTTGTATATGACTGTTATAGCGAAGGACTTGAGCAACCAGAAAATGCAATTATTAAGCATCCTGCTAGAATACAGACTTAAATAAGGGCTATCAATGTTGAACATCTCTAAAGTGCAATTAAAAAAAATGTCTCATTCTTTGCAAAATAAACTTAATACAATTTTTTCATAATATTTGAACAGAATTTACTTAAAAAAATAATATATACTACACCAATACCTCGCTTTGCGTCATTTAGTTTTGCGTTTTCGATGTTAAATTAGTACTAATTTTCACTGTGCGTCGTTAGATTTTCAAGGGTGCGTTTTTTGGATTCGAGCCTTTAATTTTTATTTTTGAAATTTTCGCAAAATCTGCAACATCATTAGATGATAAAACGATGAGCCGTACAAGAAGTGCTTTGATGATCTATTTGGATTGAAGATCAAGTTGCGCAAAGAATACCATTAAGTAGAATGGTAATTCGGACAAAATTTATATTTGTTTCTAGATGGGATTCAGTTATAGGATGTTTTTTATTCTACAAATTTTTAAAGGCCCCTAACGTTAAACATCTTTGTACAGCCCTTCTTAGCATGTAGCACACAACTATCTTCTATAATCGTAACTATAAGAAGAAATAAAAAGAAAACTTTATCTGTTAAATATTTCTCATGGAAAATGTAAAATGGAGCATAAATTGTTAAATGTATGAACGTTGAGAAAAACCCCACAATAACAGCAACTGACAGAAAGGGAGGAACGACAAACTGTCATATGGAACAGCAAAAACAACAACAACGAACATTATAATTTCGATAAAAAGTTGATAAATACGAGGGCGGTTCGGAAACTTCTTAGCACAGTAAGAGAATAGTTAGGTTTTCAAAAACATATTTAGCTTTCAATATAATCCCCTGAAATTTCAATACACTTAGTCTAACGCTTATTTGACAATTCTATCCCTTGCTTAAAACAGGTTTTCTCAAAGCCTTCAAAATAGTGGTTTACAATTGTAATTGCATCTTCATTTGAGATAAAACGCTTGTCAGCTTGGATTTTTTTTAGATTTGGGAACAGGTAAAAGTTACTGGGAGCTAAATCAGAAGAATAAGGTGGGCGATCAAGCAGCTCGTACTTAAATTCGTTGATTTTAGCCATTGTTTAAACACTCTTGTGTGCTGGTGGGTTGGCTTGATGAAAAATTATTTTGTTGTGTTGTAAGCCAGGACGTTTTTCTCGAATTTTTACATTTAATTGATCCAAAATTGATCCAATTTGCAGATAGTAAATCAATAAAATACCTTTGAAGTCCCAAAAAAACCGTTGCCATAACCTTACCAGCCAATTGAATTGTTTCTGCTTTCTTTGGCGCACTTCCTCCAGCTTAGTCCATTGCTTGGATTGTTCTTTTGTCTCTGCATAATAGTTGTGGATCCATGTCTCTTTATTTTTTTTTGTTTTTCTTAAAACGATCCAAACAAGCTTGAGAAATTTTCATTCTTCTGCGTTTTCGGTCGACTGTTAACAAATGCGGCACCCATCTTGCAGAAAGCTTTTTTATCTGTAGTTCTTTATGAAAAATTAAATGAACTCGATCATTTGAGATAATACATTTATTGTCCCGATAAACCTTTTTTTATTTAAACATTTAATGACACCACGAATTTTTAATTTTTTAATTGTAAAAAAATCGCGGATGTATTTCTTTTGAACACCTGTTTCAATATGAAAGAGTTGCCAGATCGAAAAGAAATTTAACATGTGTTCATAGCAGAGATGGAAGTTTCCAAAACACTTAACTTTTTTCTATTTATACCGCGCTTTCTATTCTGGGCTAAGAAGTTTCCGAACCGTTCTCGTATGTAGTGGAAAAAAGTACATGTGCACGGTTTATTTTGCCAAATAGATTAACCGCACTTTTAGAGATTTTTTAAAATATAAAAAGGAACAATCGATTAACAAATTAAATATGATATTTATAATTAATTACACATTACAGTTTTGTTATTTTTGTAACATCAATAGCAAATAACTATGAAAAGTAAATTTTTTTTTTGGTCATCATTATAAAAACTAACAAATTTGTTTAACATTTAATTAAGCAGTTAATCTATTTCTCAAATAAGTCCTTAATTTTTTGTTTGTAAAACTTTTTTGTATATTAATTTTAAAGTAACCAGTGCAAGTACCCCCGTACAATGAATGTATTGCTCTGAGGATGTTGATGATGGTGTTGTTTGCCTGTACAAAATTTGTTGTTTTTGTCCCCGCTATAAGAGTATTTAGTTGTTGTTTATGTCATTGGAAAATTAATGGTTTCTTTTGTCCCAAAATTGAGACCATTAAGTCAGTGTTATATAACTTTTGTGGATTTTTTTTTGTTTCGTTAGTTTCAGTTTTATCTTTTAAAAACAATTGTTTGTGTAAAATTAAACCTTGTAAGAATAATAACGATTAGAAAAGGACAAAAACAAAAATTAAAATAATAATTAATTATCTTGGGTTACAAAAGAAAACAAAAAATCTTTGTTTTTTGGTTTGTTTGTTTTGAGATTTTGATTTGGGTTTGTTTTTCGTTAAACTTTTACTATTTAGGTAATATTTTTTTATTAAATAATTTTTAAGCTTGAGGTCACTTTTTGTTTTTTATAAAAGAAAATAGAATAAAATTATTTATTTAAGTAATAGATATTAAAAATTGTCTTTAAAGTCTTATTAGTTTTTTTTTTGACAAAGACCGCACAATAAAATGCAGGAACAGTGTAGAATCATATTAAATTAATATGTGAGTATGCTGATTTTTACACCTTTTGTAGAATTCAATATTCAAATCATAGTGAATAGGAGAATGGCGTTGCTATAAATGGCAAAGTTTTAACACATTTCAACTACTTTGAGGAAAAAACTTACATATATGTAAAATGAAACGATTCCAAAATTTTATGTTGCTTCGAAACGAGGGGATTTCAAACCAAAACTTGATAATCAGGCAATGTTTTGGCAATTAACCAGTAGAAGAGGTGAGACTCTTCTATTATGACTTTGGATATTTATATAAGAGAATGTCTGTTTCTGCAAGTGACTGCCTCTTATCTCCGTGTTATTATCCAAAAGCTATAATGTATTTTCATTCCAGAAATCAGGTTGTCGCAATAGACTGTCGCCAGCTTCAGTCCATTGAACAATATTTTGATTTTTTAATAATGTCAAATTAAAGTTAATAAACATTTTAGCGATTTAGAATAAGTAGGCAGTCGGTTCGATGGTAATTAGAGATCACTTTTATTTACTCATAAAAATGTGGTGTAAATTAAAAAATGATTACAACCTGTACACAAGGGGGGAATTTGGAAAAAAGTGAAATAAATAAAGTCAGATTGCAATAACATTTCACATGCATAGAGCGAAACTGTTGCTGAGATTAAGTTTTAAATTTAGTACCTCATAAACTGATCAGAGGCGATGCCAGAGGTTCCAAAGAGGGGCACCTCGTATATGTAAGAAAATTAAAACGATCTCAATTCTTCCTTTGTGATACGATTTCAAAGATTGTTCATATATGAAATCAACTAGTCGAGTAAAAACACCTTCGTCGTATCTATATATTTATTATCTCTTATAGTTTAGGACAAATTATAAATTTTTAGGTTTTGTGAACCACTCTAGGCTGTTTTTTTTCTGCTAATAACAGATAAAAATCTTTCCGAATTTTTTTAAACATTTTTTAATTAATTTAAAAACACTTTTTGAAACTTATTCAAAAAAGAACTGTTTTAAAATCATTACAAACTCAAAAGTTATATAAATTTTAAGTTAAAAAAGTTAAAAATGTGATTTTAGGTAATTTTTCGTCATAAAAAGTTACTTATATTAAATTAAATCTTGATTTCTTCGACCTTTTTTTTTTTTTTTCTTTTAATAAAATAAAAAAGTTTTTTCAAGCTCGAGGCCAATTATTTGCAAAAATTTTTTTATTTATTATTTTTAAAATTATTTTTTCCAATATTTCGATATCCATCGGATATAATTATCAAGGAATGAGTTACAAGTATGGAGAGAATAATACGTCTCTTACAAATATAATTGTAACTCATTCCTTGATAATGATATCCGATGGATATCGAAATATTGGAAAAAATAATTTAATAAATAATATATAAAAATTTTTTACAAATAATTGTCCTCGAGCTCGAAAAAAATAGTTACTTATATTATTTTACATTAATTAAGAAATTTCTCAGAATCCTTATAGCGTATTTATATTTTTCGGAAAGCTTACTTTAAAGTAAAGATGTTATATAAAACAAACGCGAAGTCATTCAAAATATACATAGCTATTTTTTTATGTAAAATTCAGCTTTAGGACAATTTAGCCCAATGTGTTCATAATTATTCTGCAAAGTCTTTAGGTAACACTGTCCTTAAATTTTTTAATTTTTGGGATTTTAATTTAAAATTTTGTTAGCGTTTTAGTATTTTGCACAAAAATGTCTATATAATTGCTTAATTTCATTAAAAACTATTAATAGATTAATTTTTTTTAAGCCTAAACATTTTTTGTTTCCGTATAAAACACAAAATAAGACATTTTTGTTTTATTTTTCAAAAAATTCTTTCATAAATTTTTAATTTTGACAGTCTTATTCAGAAAAAATTAAAGTAGATTTCAAATGTACTTTAAATGTACTAAAAGCACATTTCAAACCTACTTTAGTTTTTTATGAATACGTCAGTAAAAGTTTTCCTGACATTTTTCATGTGTTAAATTAATTTGGGAATAGTTAACAAATATTTATTTTTTCTTTTAATGTGATCGAAAAAGACGTAACCACTAAATAACATATTTGAACTCGTTTATTTATTAAAAAAAAAACTTTTCTTATTTAGGCCAAAGCATGCTAACCTCTAAAATACCAAACCTAGTTTAAGAGATTCTTCTAAAATATTTTTATTGTCCAAGGCAGTTTAATATTGGAAACTAGCAAAACCTATACGTGTAAATTTAAATGTAATACAATTTTGAATAAAAGTAAAACATTAACGATGGAGTTTGCAAAACATTCCAATATTTAATATATCCATAGAAGCGCAACTGAGAGGGAAAAAACCTAAAGGTATTTGCCGAAAAAGACGTAACCACTAAATAAAATATTTTTGATCTCGTTTATTTATTAAAAAAACTTGGTTTATTTAGGACAAGACACAAAAAATATTTAGTTTTATTTTATTTAATGCTATTTGATCTTGCAAAAATCTTGTAAGAGTAAACAAAGTCAAACAAATTTGTGCTAAAACAAGTGGTCACGCTTTTTTGAGTATATATATGTGCCAAATGTGACCGTACCTTCGCGAGTGATATATGAACTCTAGCCCTTTTATAGGTGGTTTCAGTGGAATAAGACTGATAATCTGTGATTACTTTTATTTCTTATTAAAATTAGATTTTTATGAGAAAACTTTTAAGTGGTCTAAATTGAAAGACGATGATAATCTCTGACAACTATTTCATACTAAAAATAAAAATAGATTTTTATATGAAAACCTAGAATAGTCTCTAGCTCCATTATAACTGGTGTAAAATTAAAAGCATTATAATCTGTGATCATCTTTAATTCCTTTTAAAATTCTATTTTTATTATAAAACCTAAAATAGGCTTTGTATAAAAAGTATTTGAATCTGTTATTACTTTTAGTTCTTATTAAAACAGACTTATTAAACAGACTCTCGCGCATTTGCTATAAATTGAAAAAGGATGATGATCTGGGATCACCTATATGTAGTTCATGTTAAAATTTGATTTTTAAATGAAAACCTAAAATACGCTGTAGCATATTAAGTGGTTTAAATGGAAAATATATTGTAAACTGTGATAACTTGTATTTTCTTATAAAAATTGTTTTTTATAAGAAAATATGAAACCACCAACCTAATGTTTAATATTCATAAATTTTGTTAAAGAAGTTGATTTTTTTTTTTTGGAAAATTTATACAGCAAACACCATAGTAAACTTATGCAAACCCTCACTTATCATCACTCCAAATAAATAGTATACTCGTACAAATACAGCCACACGAAAACATAAAAATGCAGGCGTCTGGCTGTCTGTAATCTAATTTCTATTCCATATATACATATGTATGTATATGAATTTTATATTTATTTCGTACACATTCCATCAGATATTTAACATACGAATATACAAAAAGTTCAATGGCTTGTTTTGCGTTGTATTTATTTAATCCAAAATAAAAATCATATTTGGAAGATTTTCAATTTGTTTGTGTTAATTTTAACTAAACGATTGAAATTTAATGTTGATTTTTATAATCACCAGCAAAAAGATGAGGGGTATATTAAGTTTGTCATACCGTTTGTAACACATCGTTTTGGTCGTATAACCAAAAAGTATAGGGGAGAGGGCCACATAAAAATTTATATTTTTGAATTACTGACTTTTTACATAATTTAACTAATATGTATGGAAATAAACTTTGGTTTAAATCTACAAGTAACTTATTTTTAGTTCGAGGCAGCTTTGAACTAGGCTGGGGCAGCTTTGAACGGCAATTTTTTCTTGTAGCGCTGATGTCCAAAAATAACATAAACAGGTATATTTTTTTGTATATATAATAAATCCGATTTATATATTAAGAAAAACATAAACATTAACAATTAAAAAATAAAAAAATTCAGATCAAAAATAAGTTTTACACTATTAAGACGGAAAAGACCTTGCGAATTCAGGTGACATTACATTTTCCTTTAAAGCAAATAAGAGAGAATCAACAATGTTTGGTACTTCGGTTGATAAATTAACATGTTCAAAGGTGCCCCCTTTTTCTTTGTTCAAATCTTAACTGGCTTGCCATTTTACGGAAATTTATAATAAATATTTTTTTTTTACATAAACATCAAATGACTTACCTTAATTTTGTTTGAAATGAATTTTGGAATGCAATAAATTTCTTTCACGAAAGAAAACAATCACTGAATACTTCTTACACTCTTACAAAAAAATAAAAAAATTTACAATGGCACTGCGAAAACTTGATCACCCAACTACATTCGGTCGACGACTGAAAAAACTAGCAAAAGTTGTTGACGTTGCTAGAAAACAAGGTTTCCATGTGAAAAACTCGATTAAGGGTCGGAAAAAATGTTAAACATAGCTTTTTTCAACATATATTCCGGGTACTTATAACATTCCATGTCGATCTAGTCATGTCCGTCTGTTGAAGGCACAATAGAGCCTCGAAAAAAAAGATTTAAGGTACGGTCACACTTGGCAAATATTTGCCGAAAAAGACGTAACCACTAAATTACATATATTTGAACTCGTTTATTTATTAAAAAAAACTGTTATTATTTAGGCCAAAGCACAACAAATATTTCGTTTTAATTAATTTGATGCTGTTTGATCTTGCAAAACTCTTGTAACAAGTTTGTGCTAAAACAAGTAGTTACGCTTTTTCGAGTAAATATTTGCCAAATATGACCGTACTTTAGAACAATGTAATTTCTCCCTTCACCGAAATGTTTGGTATTGAAAATAGGCAAAAGCGGTCAAGTAGGAGCTCGTCATTTTTCAGATAGTTTTTCGTATTATCTTCAAATAGTATAATGCAGATAATATTATGAAATTTTGTACACTTTTGTTTATTATAGAATGACAAGTTTTGTTGAAAATAGTAAGAATCGGTTCAGATCCTAGAAGACATTTTTTCCTGGAATATGGCTATATGGTAAATTAGTGCCTTTAGAAAAGCAGTATACGTATGAAATTCAGTACGTTAATTTAGTTTGAAGTAAAGATAAATCACAAAACAGTATTTTGTTTAAATTGGTCCATATTTGACCCCCATAAGAACTCCAATTCTGAAAATAACTTAATTACTCATAAATCTCTTATAAAAATCACTATCAAGTTAAAATTCGACAGAAGTTTTCCACATACGTATATATATATATAAATCAGCGTACCGAATTTAATGACGATGGGTCCATATTTGACCATACCTTTCATACAAAGCCAATTTCTAAAAATCACTTAAATCTTTTATAAAAATCACTATCAAGTTGAAATTCGACACAAATAGTCCATGCACATATGAAAATCGTCCATCGTCCATATCAAGTCCTCTTCAAAAAATAATGTTAAAATAATTCACATACATACAAATCGTCGTACAGAATATCATGATGATCCCATAATATGTCATACCTCGCTTATGAGGACTACTCTCTAAAACTCATTAACTAACATAAACCAGGTTTAAATATGTAAAAATTATACTAATGGCTTTTAAATTCATAGTTTTCATACAAGATTAACCACACAGTATACAAAGGTGATAAATGTGACGGTTCAAAAAGCCAAAATCAGTTTCCTAGGACTTGGTACAATGGTACCTAATTTATAGTGTGTTAAAGTTAATCGCTTTATGTTACATGCTGCAAAAATAAAGTTGTACATGTTTACCACAACAATGTCAACATCTTTACAAGTTTTTCAACAATGTTATGGTCGCTGTTATCATTTATATGACTGCGGTAACCATAATATGGTTAAGTTACGCTTCAAACGATTACTACAATGATATATAGGATTGTAGTAACTATGTATATATTTGTTGCAATCATGTTTATGATGAATACATTTATCATAATTTGTTGTTTTTTGATTATGATAAAGAACAACATAATTTGGTATAATCTTTCATCTTAAAACTGATCACCATAAACATTACATAATTTCTATAATCATATATATGATTGCTATAATCATTTGAATGATAACTTAATCATATTATGGTTTCAGAAATCATATAAGTACTTACAGTGATCATAATATTTTTAAAAAATAAAATAAAAAAATATTTTCGAGCACGAGGCCAATTATTTGTAAAAAAATATATATATTATTTATTAAAATATTTCTTCCAATATTTCGATATCCATCGGATATCATTATCAAGGATTGAGTTACAAGTATGGAGAGAATAATACGTCTCTTACAAATATAATTGTAACTCATTCCTTGATAATGATATCCGATGGATATCGAAATATTGGAAGAAATATTTTAATAAATAATATATATATTTTTTTACAAATAATTGGCCTCGAAAACACTTTCTTATTTTATCAAAAAAAAAGGTCGAAGAAATCATAATTTAATGTTTAAAAAAAGTTTAAAAATGTCGAAATAGTTGTGGTAAACATGCACAACTATATTTTTTATCTGCGTGTATAACTGGAATATTCATAAAATTCTTGTAAATATCGTTATTGAGATGAAATTCAACCAAAACATACCTAAAATAAATAAAAATTACGGTATAATATTTTCTGATGACCGTCATACACCCCATAATAGGTGTATGGTGGTGTGCATATAAGATCATAAACTCTTGTTTAAATTAATATAAATTTATAAGTTATTAGGCCAGCTTTTACCTTTATTTTTTTCTTTTTTGATAATGTGTAAAGTAAAAGAATATATTCATGACCAAATTTCAAGGTTTCTTTGTCAGCCTTTTAGTTTTTAGTGAAAAAAAAAAATGATTCGTGACAATAGTCTATATATATTTTTCATATCATGTTTTGGTTGCAAGGCTTTTTTTGCAAAACTGAAACATTTTAACCACCACTCATACTCTTTTGAGCCTTAGAATGTTTTACACACCTTTATTTTCTTTCAGATGTACGCCAAAAAAAAATGAAAATAAATCATGAAAATAGTGGAAAATTTCGGCTAAAAATCAATAGAAAATAAATAATCCCTAGAATTTTATGTGTGTTGAAGATACCTTCTTTACACATGCCAAATACAAGATACAAACATAACGTCAGTTAAAATGAAAAAGGCTGTAACTAAAATTTAATTTAAGTTTTAAAAAGGCTCCTATAGATCTATTAAATCTTACTGTTAAAAAAACTTGTTGAAATTAAGAGCATTAATTTCTTGCTACATCCTTATATTTGTTCAAAATTTAGTCACGCCTTTTAGCATTTTTGGAACCGTATAGTATATACTTAAAAGTATATAGTATACTTAATTTAGTATATACTCTATAAATTTAGTATATACGATTTTACAAATCATGTCGATGTGCTTTTCATGATTGGCTTAGAAAGAAAAAAAAGTAAATAAATAGCAAAGAAAAGCAAATAACTTTCAAGGATAATAACATCATTATCGTCATCATCGCCATTAGCTAAATGTATGTTTTTTTATGGCTTTTTCTGTGTGTATAATCTTTTACGCCGTTGTACCTTATTAATTCAAATAATAAAGCAAATAGTACCAAGAAATGAACCTAACCTAATCTATAAAGACCTTGAATTTATGTTTTTGGGGCATTTGTTACACTGTAATTTAATAGTAACAATTTTTGCTGTAGGATATGGTATTTGGTTTTAAATTGTACTTTTATATCAAGATCTACAATAGGCTCTAGCTTATTTATATGTGGTCGATATTGAAAAGGGTTGATAATCTGTGATGATCTTTATCCTTATAAAATTCGATTTTTATATGAAAACCCCAAATAGATTCTAGCTAATTTAAAAGTGGTTTAAATTGCTAAAGAATGTTAATCTGTGACCACATTAATTTAAAATCTAGCTCCTTTATATGTTTTCTAAATTGATTGAAATGTTTGAAAGAATGATAATCTGCGATTAACTTTATTTTCTATTTAAATCAAATTTTTATATGGAAACCTAAAATAGGCTCTAGCTGCTATAAAAATTGGTCTAAATTGAAAAATTATAACGATCTGGGAACACCTTACTACATATTATAACTACATTTTTTTATGTTAAGCTAAAATATGTCCTAGTTGCTTGATAAAGGATGTTCATATGCAATTACCTTTATTTTCTTATAAATTTTGATTTTTATATGAAAGCCTAAAAGGAGCTTTAGTCTCAATTTACACGAAGCAATTCTTTAAACTTAGCTGATTAACTTTTAGAGATCGTGGCAAGGGGAAAAAAGACGAGTACACACTAGTTTGTACTAACAACTCGTGTTACTCTCTTATTTGTATTACATATGTGTATACGAATGTGTGTATACTCTCAAATTAAAATACGAGTGATTTAAACAATTTTATTGTACTGTGTAAACACGAAAGAAATTTCAAGGAAAATCTTATATCAATATTTTCAAAAAAAAAATTGCTTCATGTAAATTGGAAATTTTTTTTTACCCAAGTAACACTCAGGCAATTAATATGCCTATATTTAATTGAGTTACCTTCTTTGGAAAAGGGATAGGTTGAAGAAGTAAAGATGGTGAAAGTAGAAGAAAGCTTTTTACATCACAACTCTGCAAATGCGCGTTATGTTTGGTTTTAGTTGCAGCGCCTCTGGTGGTGAGTAGGCACATTATTTTAAAGCTTGATTTTTATTTAATTATTTAATTTCGGTGGCGTTTCAAAGCCATTCCACCGAAGGAGGTCGCTGTGATAAATACTATTTATGATAGATAGAAAACTAATAATTATTATATGAAAAACTAAAATAGACCCAAACACCTTTATAAGTGCTCTAAAATAGATTCCAGTTTCTTTATAAGTGTTTTAAATTCATAAAGCATGTTAATCTGAGCTCACCTTTATTTTGTATGAAAAGCAATTTTTATATGAAAACCTAAAATACGCAGTGCACGGTGGCCTTGAACCTAACTTAATTGGGGGGGGGGGGGGGGGGTAAGGGCACATCGAATTTTTTTGCTGGAGATCACACATTTGTGCTTAATTTTTACTATACCTATACTACTTTTCTTACCCTCCACCAACATGATTGGAGAATGAGAGTATATATAAGTTTGTCATTCCGTGTGTAACACTTAAAAATATCTGAGACCCAACAAAGTATATATATTCTTGATCCTTATGGATTTCTAAGTCGATTGAGCTATGTCCGTCTGTCTGTGTGTCTGTCTGTCTATCTGTGTAAAACACTCTCACGTCCAAAAGACACAACCAACATCAACAGGAACAGGGTTTATAAAAACTTATTTATAATTCTCCTAAGCAGTTTGGTATTGAAAAATCAGCAAAATAGGTTTAGTAGTTATGGACCAAAATGTGAGACAACCTCCATAAAAATTTAATAATTTTAAAAATTTTTCTTGCTATATTTTAAATACATTGCAGATATCGCCATTAAATTTTGTACACGTTATTTGTATGATAAAAGAAAAAAAGTGTAAGGAAAATAGTAAAAATGATTTCTCATAGCCCCCATACAAATGTCTTCCCGAAATATTATTTTTTTTTATAAAATTAGATTTTTATATGAAAACCTAAAACAAGCACGAGCTGCAGGACCTAAATACTGGCACAACAAAAAAAACCTTTGATTGAAATGAAAATTATATACAACCCTGCGTATGCTTAATTTATGTCATTGCTTTTATTTTACAATTAATTGTTACTCATACGCTTAGGTTTTGATGATTTTAAAAAAACCATAAATTTTATATCAGCATTGAAATTGCTGACAATGAATTACAAAAGCACACAAATTTTTGCTTAGCTTACATTTTTATCAGTACACTAAACGACTGTGTTTTCAATGACTAACAAAAAACTTTGTTAGTGAGCAAGCAACAGCGCAGCGCAAGCCAAACAAAACAATAGCATCGTTTTCAAAATGTAACTTTAACATTTGCTGTTGCTGTCATTAACATTCACAGTTTATAGCTTAGCAAAAGCATAAAAGAAAAAATCAGAAGCTGTAAGTTTCAAGCACACACAGAGGAAAAATATATGTAGTTGTACATTATTACCAAAACAATGTCAACATTTTTACAATTTTTTCAACAATTTTATGGTTACTGTAATTATTTATATGATTACGGTAACCATTATATGGTTGAGTTACGATTCTGATATGTATATAATATTTGTTGCAACCATGTTTATGATGAATCTATTTATCATAATTTGTTGCTCTTTGATTATGATAGAATATACGATATATATATAATGAAACCAATCACCGTAAATATAATTGTTTTAATCATGTATATGATTGCTATAATCATGTGAATGGTAACGTAGCCATATCATGGTTGCAGAAATCATATACATAATTACAGTGATCATAATATTTAAAAAAAAATGTTGATATAGATGTGGTAAACATGCACAACTATATTTTTTTCTGCGTGCAACAGCAATGTTTGTAAAATGAATTACAGCGCCTGACTGCGTTAAAAAAACTACACCCAATGGTTTTATGTTTGTTTTTTGACTTTTGACTGACTTTGCTCTGCTTTTGCTTGTGTATTTTCTCTTAGTTGAAGTTAAGCACATTTGTACGTGGTGCTTGAAATAGTTAAGCAATTTCAAACCCTGGTTTATACCTACTTATTTAATTTAATAAGCATCAAATGACTTTATTCATATAATTCTATTAATATCATAAAGTATAAACAATTGTAAATATATTTTATATGGTGAGCAACCTGATTTATAACAAAAACCAAAGTGATAATTGCTCACGCAAAATAACAATTTCTATATAAATTGTTAGAAAATAAAAACAAATCTACATACATATGTATATTGCAAACGTACGTACGAGTAGTAATAAATTTTTAAAATTATACTTACTATATACATATATATATACTTACTATATATAAATATAGGTATGTAGCTTTCTATATATATGTTGGCTTAAACCAAAATAAGGGCCATTAAAATACAAAACAAATTTTGCACAATAAACTTCTGAAATAACCAAAGATAAATACGACATTTATACATAGATTGTTTGTATGTAAATAAATTGACAATAATTTATTTGTAAAAATGATTTATTATAAAATACTATAAATATTTTACATATAGCTATACCAGCACCTAAATATTGTGTGTATCCTTATAGTTATGTGTTGCTTTTGATTTAAGTTAGAGTTTGAATATATATAAACACATCTGCATACATAATTTCAACATTTTTGATTTATTATTGTTGTTATAATGAATACATAAAATTCAACACTTTATTATGTCTAGTATGTTCCAAGTTTCATTAACATATATTTTTATTATAAAAATAAATGGGGTTTCTTTTGTTTTCTTCTATCTACAAACCCAAGATTACGTATGTACATACATACATACGTAGCAGAACAGTAGGATGTTACCTGCTGAAAAATTAATTTTGAAATTATTCTAAAAAACTCATTTGTTGGTTAAATCAGGCACTAAACCTTGTGTAACTCAATAGATAATTTCACATCCTCAAAGTGTTTTAAAAAGAAGAATCTAGATAACATTATTGCATTCAATTTACGAATTGCTAATTAATTTTTCATATAATTAAGTTTCCTTTACTTTTGATAAGCCTGAATATTTATGTAATTAAAATAATACGCTATAGTTTTAAGTTTTGTTATAATTAATGTTTGTGAGTCTTAAATTATGAAAAAAAGTCTCAATAACTAATCAAGAATCTAGATTTTTAACAAATATACCTAATTAATATTTTTGATTGGTTTTTCCATTTTTTTTCTAATTTTCTGTTCGTTTTTTTATTTTTAATTTTCTGTGTCAAATATATTTGTTAAGACATTAATGAAGAATATTGTATTTTAAATGATATACTCGTATTTGCTGTTTGATTAAAGTCGGTTGAAAATTATAAAAGTTATAAAGCTTTTCCTAAACCTTATCATTTACGTACATAAACATATTTTCCATAGTATAGTTTAAGGTGTTTGTATTAAAATGCTATGGAAATCCTAAGTAGTGGTATAAAAAGTTAAATAACTTCTAACATTTGTTTAATAAAACAATTATGTACTTAAAATAAGAAGTTAAAATCGAAAAATCTACAAAAAGTTAAATTCTACAATGTTTATTCAAAAGTTATTTCCAACATTTTATGTATAATATTTATGAATTATAAATAAGTAATAATAATAATAATAACGTGTGATCCAAGTAGAGATACTTTTTTCAATAGCCTTTTTTTTTATATATCACATGTGAGTCGTGTAATGTTATTTTTGTTTAGTATTGTTTGGCATTTCATAATGGAAAGACTTCCGCCTAAACAACGTTTACAAGTCATTCAACATTAAAAATTCTCGTTCTGAGAGGAATGTTTTTCGTGCACTTCACTCAACTTATGGTGAACATAATCGGCCTACTGAGTGTACTACTGTAACACCATGACCCATTTTGAAACCCAGCATTTATTATTGGAAAATATTCGACCGAATAGACCACGTGCAGTAAACTGTGAAGAAAATATAGCGGCCGTAACTGAGAGTGTACACGAAGACTGACGTATGGAACGGCTTGGCGCATTTTACGTCGAAATTTTAAATTGAATGCGTACAGACGGCGCCACTTCCCACACATCGCATGAATCAATGAATTTATTGAGAGAATACTTCGGTGAGTATATAATTTCAAGTTTTGGGCCAGCCGATTGACCAGAACGATCGTGTGATATCACACCGTTAGACTGTTTCCTCTGGGAATATGTAAAGTCTAAAGTTTATGCGGACAAACCTGCTTCGATTCAGGCCTTGGAGGAAAACATAACGCGTGTCATTCGCCAGTTACCCGTCGAAATGCTCGAACGAGTCATCTGAAATTGGACACAACGGCTAGACCATCTGCGACATAGCAACGGCCAACATTTGATAGACATAATCTTCAAAAAATAAATGCCAAAGAATGTTTTTTGAAATGATAATAAACATTTCCCATTAAAATTGAAAGTAGGGAACCTCGCTTTACATACATATGCATGTGGAAGGCATAAATTCTTTTCTTTCTATTGAAGGGTAGGCTTTGGTTGTAACAATTTATATAAAACAGACATGTTATATTTAGATTTTGAACAGGGGAAGTGTTCATACTTTGCAACAATATAGAGTAATTGGCTTTCAAAACTTGTAAACAATCTTCGAATCCAAAACAATTGTTATTGTAATTCAGTTTTTAACAGTGTGTTTAGTTAATGTTGCTACAGAATACATTTAAAGTACCGGCAAGAGGTTTATAAATATTTCGAATGAAAAGTATCTCACAAACAATAATGAGTACCTGTATATTGGATACCAGTTGAATTTTCGAAAATGAAATAGGAAAATGCCATACTAGGTTTTAGGTAATAACACTACATAAATTCATAGAAAAATTTCCATAAAATCTATACAAATAGATTATATTTTACAAATTATTTTATTTAACAAAAAACCACACTTTATAAAGCGATACGTTTGGAAACGTAGGCAATTTGTATGAAGAGTACTGAGAGAAAGGGTCTTGAATTTTTCATTTTATATATTTTGTTTTGAGACATCCTAGTAAACACAATATTGTAATTTTGTTATTCAAGTCTACATGAAGTAATGTATGTTTGTATACATATATAAATGTGTAATTATAAGTAGTATTCTGTTTTTTTTATGATTATATTTAAATAATGAAAATAACTTGTACTACATACGTTTATAGCTATGATTTTTTATGTATAACATCATAGATTTTGTATGCAAGTATGATGGAAAGTTATCTGTTTTTATTGTTTGCTATCTAAACAATAAACCATCATAGTATACATACATACTTTGAAGGCTCTTACTACAAGATATAAATATTTTTCCAACTACGCAGTTTTATTCACATCCTACCTCAACGTAATAAACTTAAGGTACTCTAGAAATAAAGAAACACAAGATAAATACATATGTATGTACAGGGGGGGGGGGGGGGGGTGTAATTTTTAGAACATAGTACACACAGTTGCCACAGTATGTATATATTTGTATGCTTCTTTAATACACTATGTGTGTATGTACAGCTGTAATTTTATCTCCCTTAATTTTACTCATTGTTATAATTTAACAAGATTTTTCATTCCTTTTGTTTGTGTTTTTGTAGCCCAATTTGAAACAAACAATGGTTTCAAGCACAAAATAGACACAAAACAAATTCAAAATAGCCCGAGAAAGCTACATACAAAATAATGTTGCATGAATATATAGTATACATTTATTTTGTTTTAGCGCCACATTTTTCAAACGTTTGTTGTTTCGTTTTATAAAATAAGGCCCTAAGTTTCTTAGCTCTCTGTATTGTTATTTGTATACATATTTCTGTTATGTATCTAGTTTTTTATCAAGACAATAGAAAGTGCTTGTTCTTTTTGATGTAAAACATACATAACTACGGCTTGTAGTAATTCTAATTAGAGTAAAATTATGAGGTTAAGATTTTTCTTCAGTGTAGATAAAGCAACTTATATTATTGTATATATAACAAAATATCGTTCAAATAACTTTAATAAAAACTTACTTAAATAAACACAATTTTTTAAGTAAAAAATGAAAGATTTTCAGGGTGTTCTATTGGTGTATAACTTAGAAATGCGGGATTCATAACAGGTGACGTATATTTTGAACGAGGTTTCTGTCTTTGGTAACTTTTATCTCTCAGGCAAGTAAAATAGTCATTTTGAAGGAAATAGTTTTTTGCTTCCTAAATTTTGAATTTTGTGCAGACAATGTGTCATATACGGAAAGTTTTGCTGAATTTCTTTAATTTGAGAAAAATTGCCGGTAAAGTACAACGATTGCACTATGGTGAATGTGTTCCATCGGTTTCAACGTGGAAGAGATAGTTTGTGCTGTTCAAAAGTGGAAACGGAAAACAAAGATCGCCCAGGCCAGCTAAAAAAGTTTTAATACCAAGAATTGGTTGAATTACACCATGAAGATTGTCGTCAAACTTAATAGGAGCTCGCAAAATCATTGGAAGCTACTCAAGCATCAATTTCAAAACATTTACAAGTAGCAGTTTTCGAATACTTTACCATATGTTATTTTATAATATATATAATATAATATAATATTTTTTATTGTTGAAATTTATTTTTCAACTAAAACACATGTGTGCATTGGGTAGATAAGGAATGAGACCCATGCCACTTCATACATGCATTTAAAAGAGATGTTCTTATCACTCGTGTATTGTTTACAACACGGAGGGCTGGGAATATCAAATAGATAAGATTGAATGTAAATAAGAGTACAAGAGGTCTTATCTTATTACTAGTTTAGTTTTAAGATTTTTATTTTAGTTATTAAGGTTTTCATTTGTAAATAAAATTTAGTGTCATATTAACATTGGTAGAGTGCATTACAACCATTCCCAATGTGTAGTAATAAATTGAGAAGTGCATTACAACCACCTTCAATTTAGCACTCAAGCGGTTAAAATTCGTTTTAATTACTGCAAGTTTTTACTTGCTCTGTATTTGGCGCTATTCAAAGTGGACTATCTATTATGAGCTGCTGTAATCTGGCCAGACGATCACATGGAACCTGTACTGAATACAAGTGATACATTTATAACAACGCTTGGGCACATGTTGTTATATGTGATAAAATCTAATCAAAAATATTTTGTTGTGAAGTTTTGCCTCACTAACCTTATAGTCCAGACCTTCCAATCGATGAATAATGCTGTCTCTGGGTGACGCTTCACTTCAGAACAGGGCATCCGATATTGGTTTGACACGTGTTTGGCTAAAAATTTAAAAAAAATCCTTCATTTTTAAGTTATACACCCAATAAAACATCACTACATTCTTCTGGTTTATAGTCCCTTCTGCCTTTTAATATCCTTTTAAACATTTAAAACCGATTAAAAATAGATTACGTTACATTTCAATTAAAAAATGGGACTTAACTCCTGATATCGGAGATATATTTGAAATTTAAAACAGAGGAAGTTGGTTAATAACTTTTTTAATTATTTTCTGTTTGTATCAACTAGACAAACTACAATTAATGCAGGGAGGTTACTCCGTATTTCGGTTCGAAAAGAAAATCCTTCGAATTTGTATACTTTTTACATTGTATTTCGAAAGCTTTTGCTTTCGAATCGAAATACGGAGTAACCCCCCAGTACGTTTCTGAAGTTGTTTGTTGGAGCTCTGTAACATTTAAAATAATTGAATTGTTTTCCGTTTAATATCTGGTAATTATTGTAAATTTTGTTAGCTTCAAAACCTATTAAGTAAAATCTAAAACTATCTAAACTTATTAACTTATTTTTACTGAACAATTTTTTCTCATTAACTAAATATTACTCATACCACCTGTGGTCCCTCTTTAATTTTAATAAAATTTTGATCTGTAACATTTAATAGCTGGTAATTATTGTTAATTTTGTTAGCTTCAAAATATATTAAGTAATATCGAAAACTATCTAAACTGTGTGGCGAATAAACTTAGTTTTACTGAACAATTTTTTCTCATTAACTAAATATTACTCATACCACCTGTGGTCCCTCTTTAATTTCAATAACATTTTGATCTGTAACATTTGATAGCTGGTAATTATTGTTAATTTTGTTAAATTGAAGTAATATCCAAAACTATTTAAACTGTGTGGCGAATAAACTTAGTTTTACTGAACAATTTTTTCTCATTAACTAAATATTGCTCATACCACCTGTGGTCCCTCTTTAATTTCAATAACATTTTGATCTGTAACATTTGATAGCTGGTAATTATTGTTAATTTTGTTAGTTACCAAACCTATTAAGTAATATCCAAAACTATTTAAACTGTCTGGCGAATAAACTTAGTTTTACAAATAATTTTTTTCTCATTAAATAAATATTACTAATACCATATGTATGTATGAACTCTTCAATTTTGATTAGTTTTTTATTGATTGTCTAACAATTTCAAATAAAAATTACAGATTATTTGATAAAAATCTAAAACTTTTAAATCTTAGTATTAAATACTCATGTTTGTAAATATCTTACAATTTATTATTGTAAGATAATATACATGTATTATATATCTTACAATATATATATTATACCAATATCACTACTTCTGTCACTATACGTTGCATTATTAAATGCCACTACAAACCATCTTTCAGCTTCAAAAAGCCTTAATACAATGGTTTTACAAAAGACCCTCATTGTTTTAAAATAAAACAACACAAACAACAAAACATAAAAGCAAGAACAATTTCTATTATTTATTAAGTTTATATACAGAACACATTTTTTTTAAACAGCAGGCTTTTTGTGGTTAAAAGTTTTATATTTCAAACAAATGGAGGATGAAAAATCCTTTATTTGGCTCTTTTCCATTTGCTATTTATATCTCAAAGGAATGATATTTAACCTTGTTATGTAAATACACATATAAACACACACACACACACTTATAAATAAATGCACATAGATGCTATAACACAACTAAATCTCTAAACACAACTACACAAAGTTTATGTATGTATTATCTCTCTCTGCAAACATCCTTAAGGGAATAATTTATTTTTTATATAGCATTTACTTGTTTTATCTTATATTCTGTTTTTGTTTCTTCTAATTTTAGAGTGAATAAAATGTGAAAATGTGACTTTAAATATTGCACACAAACCTACCACACCTTTAATTGAAGTGTCCTAAAATGTATAAACTTGTTTGGACAAAGGATTTTTTGTATGGTCTTTGCAAGGTAAGTTAAGTTTATATTAAAATCGTATATTAAATATTTAAATACTCGCATATTTGTAAAAACTTGTGGCTGGTGGTTTCTTTGTCCTTGTTGTTTTGTTAGTTAAAGGTCAATTTTTATATATTCGAATGTGACAAATGTTAGTGGATATTCTGTAAAATAAGGTGTGTTTTTTAATGAAATAGATTTCAAATTTGTAATATGTATCAATAACTAGTTATTTATAAAAGATATGAGGGTTGCATTTAATTCTGGTTTAAATATAACTGTTAGTAATTGCAATATATTTCTTTTAAATTAAAAAAAAAATTATAAGCCACATCTGGTTTGAAAACTTAAATTAAGGGAAAAATACTTTAGAAAGATTTAGTACAAGGGTCCATATCGCCCCTTTTAAAGAAAAACTTACATTGAATTTAAAAGTTATTGTGATTATAGGCACAATAAAGCTTTACAGTGTGATTTTGTCCATAGACCAGACAAGCGTTTTTGCAAGATTTTTTTTTTGAAACATTTCATTCTCAATTTATTCAAACTATTGGTCATTGTTAGAAATGACCTTTTCCCATTGTTCTGGCAACATAAAGATGCCGATCTAAAAGAACTGCTCATTTTTTGAGGATAAGAATGAATCAAGCCAATTTCGAATACCTTGTTCTAAAGTCATGCGCATCCGAGAGATAACTGCATCGTTCGAAACATTTAGTAGTCGGTATTGCAACTTGAAGTTGAGTGTTGTCATGATGAAATATTATGCTTTTATATTTGGCCGTATATTCTGGGCGTTTGTCGGCAAATGCTTGTTTTGAAGGAATCAGTTGCATTCGGTATAGGTTCACTGTAATAGTCTGGCTAGATTTCAGCAGCCCTAAATAGATAAGAGGCTTTTGGTCCCACCAAATACAGAGTATTACCTTAGCGCCATTGATATGTGATTGTGGAGTCGATTCGGCTGGTTGGCTGCTCTGTTACGCTTCAGGTTATCTTAGTAAATCAATTTTTCTATTGAGATATTCACTTTAATTGTAAAATACCAAAGTTGTGGTAATTTGTAAAATTTAAAGTTTGCTTTTTCAAAAATATCTGTAATTTATACTGAAAATTATTATTTACATAAAATCAACTTTCCAAAAATAAGTGCATGAATTAATTCTTGTATTTATTCGAACAATATGTGAAAGTTTAGTTTCCTGCCAGTTTTTTCTTATTTGACTTGTTTTTTCTAGTAGTTCTTTTAAAAATGCATATTATTCTGAAAATCCAATATTACGTATCATTAAAAAAAATCAGAATCGAGTTTTTGATTGATTATTATTCGTTAGGTTATCTTACACGTATCTACAAATTTTTAGATTTTTGCGACCAAAAATAACGTTTTTATATCCATAATTCAAAATAACGTATCAACATGTGCATTATTTTCTCAAGTCAAATGAACGTATCAAAGTTGGGGTAAGAAATGAAAATAAAATTTTTGAATTTTTAAATAACAAAGGAAATTTATGATGATAAGGCATTCTGTTTCAGAAAACACAAATACAAAAGAATATAACTTAAAAAACATTTCGAAAAAATATAGTTTTTTCGCTTGAATTATTTTGGTCTGTTTTAATTCCATATTCCAGCAATTGTTTCTATACCTGAAGTATTTTTTATTTTTTAACTTGTTTTGTTTTTCCTGATATTACGTACTTTTAAAACAAATTTTTTTCTAAATACAACAAGATTTTATTTTTTCAGATCAGATAAAATTTGTAGAATTTATGTAACATATCCACTTTACAGGCAATTTTTATATAAGCACCTAAAACTATGCCACGAAATAAAACTGAAAATCGCTCATTCTTCTAAGTATGGATGGATGTGAAAAATAAATGATGGGCTTTAGAAATTTGTTAATAACTTTTATAATTTTTAATCGTTTTTAATAAAACTATTGTAATGAACTTTTTATGTATTGATGTCAAAATGAATACAACTTTATTGTTTAGGGTCAAAATAGTGAACGACACGCACGTACTTGCAAGCTAACCTGTTCGGGAGTTATGGGCGGGGATCTTGTTACTATATAGAGACCTAGTGTTTAATATCAAAAAAAAATTACGTGCGCTTTTAGTGCCCTTATCACGCCAACAAGAAACTTTTCATAAATTTTTATCTACATTGTCTAGTTTCTAATACAGCTAGATGTTCTTAGCTGTAACCAACTATCCCTCCCATCCATAGTTTTTCCTAGGTTGAAATTTTATTTATGAAAAACCCCTGACACTCCCATTCCTTACCTACTACACTGAAGTTTTACATACAAAAGCACAAGTTAGTTCATCTTCATTATTTCATATGTATATTAAATAAAAAAAAAGGTATATAAAAAAAATCATACTTAAGAGAGAGAGTAATAATAAAATAACTTTACATGTTGTAAGTGCCAACAAAAAAAAAATAAGAATTTTACTTAGAACAAACTAACAACAAAGAAATTTTTAAGCTTTGCGGTTGTTGCAGATCACTCTTAACTGGGTGATGGTTTAATTCTCTTATTTAAAATAAAGCAAGAGATAAAAAGTTCTTTGTTCTAGCTCGATCAAAACAAACAAAATAGAAATATGTTTATAATTACGTATCATACGGTTATAATAATGATAATTTATTTAAAGGCAGTGCCATATAAATATATTTAAAAAAAAAATGTTTAAAGGTTTGACTTACGTACATGACTTGATTCCAGGGATGCTGAAGGCCTTCTGCTTTCTCGAGGAATTTTTGAAATGTTAAATATATTTATAGGTTAGTGTTATATGTACATAAGTTTATGTTAACATACTTTAACAAAATTTAATTTACTCTTAAATAAAAATAAACAGATGTATACGAATAGTCTTAAAACGGGGATATTTTTTTTTAGGTAGGCATTATTTAGATATTGGAATTAGTTTATAAATCGGAAGTTAGACATTTTTAATTAATCGACATAATAAGAAACTGCAGGTTGGGATTATTGTTAATAAAATATGGTATAAAAAAAATTAGATTTTTTTTTTTTATAAGTTTTATGTGTATTAACAGATAAATTAGTGTTATGTAAAATATATGTAAATCATTTTTATCAGGCATTCATTAGATTTCAAGATTTTAAGTTTTATAAATTGTTATATTAAAGTTTATATAGGAAATTATTTAGTTGTCACATTTAAGAATAAGTGGTTGTAATTTCTGGTAGATAATTGTTGTAATTTAGTATATAAATGTAATATGATTTAGTTTAGTTAGAACTAGGTGTTTTAGTTAGATATATTTAGTTAGAGTATAAGCTATTTTTTTGTTTTTTTTTTTTTATATTAGTGGTATGTGTCAATTCTGGTAGTTGAAGCATCGCCGGGAAAATTTATGTTGGATTTATCGTCAAGAAAATGGATTTATGGTTTTTTTTTTTGAAGTTGACCATTTGTTGTTCAAGTAATTTCAGGGTGTAATAAAATTTATATCTCTCGAGTGATGAAGTTTGATGCCGAATGACCATGTGGTCCACACCCCACAAATGTCAGAAACAAAACTCACCCGAGAGATTGTTGTGGAGCTACACATGGAAAACCCAATAGTAAATATTAGATTGGAATGTTTAATTTGTTAGAAAAATCATACAATTACCTTATGTTTAGATATATGAGATGAAAAAAAAATCTCGATGAAATGTTCGGTCCAATGCCTTATGGAGATTACTTGGACAACGCACTTCCGAAACAATTGATAAAAACTTTCGCACAAAAAAAAACTGTCTAGGGATTATTCTTATTTGTTTTCAATTTTGAATAATATTTGCAAATAACTATACAAATTTCTGAACGATACCGTAAGTTAATTTTTCTCAAGACACGTTGATTTTATATCTTGATTTTTGCGATCAAAAGTTTGTGTGTCTTATTTGATGTTCAGAATGTAAAATAAACCCGTTAGTTCGATCATTACGATAGATCACACCACTTATTGCGTTTTAATATCTCTTCTATTTTTGACTTTACTTCTTTTGCAACCAATATACATTTGAGTAAAAGCTCTAAGAAGAGTACCTATGAACTACTACACATATAGCTATCTCATAAATCATGTATGCGATATAAATATGATTACGCCGAGATATACATGATGAGTTAGTGAAAAGTAAGTGTAAAAGAGAATAGCTTAAAATTTTCAACGTTGCATTTACTAGTATTCAGTGATAATATAATAAACATATTTGGTACACTTTGGTGTAAATAAATACTAAAGAAAAGTACCAAAATATTATTAAACATAAATGCAAGTTACAATAAGTACTTTTGATTAAACTTCAAGAAATAGAGATGTTACAAAACAGGTTGTGTTGAACTGATTTGTCAGTGAAACAAAAGCTGAAGACATTATTTTTCTACGACAAATGAATCAGTATTACGTTCGGATGTCTTTTGCATGAAATTTCCCTATATTTTTGCTTGACATATCCTGTAGTTGATAGTAACATGACCCGAGTTTTGCTATTACCTTTGCCTTTTCAAATTGGTTCGCTAATTTACTATTGAAGTGATCTACTGCTTTAGATTGAGCAAAATTTCTCCTGTAAACGGTTTGGCCAATTTCATAGTTCACTGGGCGAGACCTAAGGTTGTAATTTCTACAATTGCGTTCGTATGACTTTCGAAGATTTTCTCTGGCTTGTTCCCTCAGTAATTCGACTTTTTCATCACTTTTCAAATTTATACTAGGGTCTTTTAATATGTCAATGTTTCTCAACAGAGTATAAGATTTCCCATTGGTTAACATATTTTGCCCGAATAGGAGGTAATATGGAGAAAAACCTGTACTTGTGTGAACTGCACTTCTAAGAGCACAACAAATTGCAGACAATTTGTCATCCCAGTCTTTCTGAGAAGGTTTAATGTAGGCTCTTACTGCGGCTAATACCGAACGATTAACCCGCTCGCTAGCATTCGCCTGGGGGGAATAAATAGCTGTCAAATTGTGAAAGACTCCATAGGTTTTCAAAAATTCTTTGAAAATATTAGACTTGAACTGGACTCCGTTATCTGTAGTCGCAGATTCCGGCACACCGAATATATGAAATATTCGTTTTTCCAAAAATTCAACAATCACCTTAGCCGTAAATTTCCTAATCGGTTCTAAAAAACAAAATTTAGACAAATGGTCTAAAACTATAATTATGCCTATGTTTCCTGCCGATGATCTTGGATAAGGACCTAATAAATCCAAATATAATCGTTGAAAAACACGTTCTGACGTGGCTTGCTGTCCCATAGGAGGTCTTAGACACTGGTTAGGGGCCTTTGTCTGTTTGCAGGTTTCGCAAGACTTTACATAATCTGAGACTTGTTTCGCCATTTTAGGCCAGTAGAAAAACTGTTTTATTCTACTTAAGGTTTTATTTAAGCCTCCATGAGAACATAATGGATGATCGTGTGCCCTTTGTATAAGGTCTTGTGTCAGTGCGGACGGAATCCATAATTTCCACGATAATTGTTCTTGCAATTCTTGTCCTGAAGCATGCTCACATCTTCGGTATACAAAACCATCAATTATCTTTATATCGGGAAAACGATCTAAATTTGGTTCAAGTTTGTCTATTAACAATAAATATTCATCTGATTTAAATTCGTTAGACTCCAAATCTATTTCTAAAGAATTATCTATTTCTTCTATATTAACTATTGGCATTTTAATCTCATCATTATTCTCAGAATAAATTCTCGACAATGTATCAGGTACAACGTTTTGGGTTCCTTTACGATGCCAAATTTTAAAATTAAAACCTTGTAGTTTTAAAGCCCACCGCGCCAATCGTCCGTGTAAGTCGGTCTGCTTCATGAGCAATTTTAAGGATGCATGGTCAGTTATTATTTCGAATTCTTGCCCTTCCACGTATGCACGAAATTTCTTGACTGCCATGACTGCAGCAAGACATTCTTGTTCTGACACCGAATAATTTACCTGAGCAGTTGTCAGCTTATGGCTCATGAAAGCTATCGGTACTTCGTCTAGTTCATCTGTTCTCTGTGCGAGTACTGCCCCAATCCCATATTTACTAGCATCGCACTGTATTGAAAATGGGCGTGAAAAATCCGGATTATGCAATACCGGAGCTGAAGATAATGCACATTTCAGATTATTAAATGAATTTTTAGAGTCTTCGGACCAAATAAACGGTCTAGATTTTTTTAACATATCGGTAAGGGGAGCTGCTAAAGTAGCAAAATTGCGGACAAAACGTCTATACCACCCACATATCCCTAGAAACCTTCGTAATTGACGGACGGACGTTGGTAACGGGAAGTTCCGAATTGCATGTACTTTGTCCGGGTCTGTTTTGATTATTCCATGGCCGATTATATGACCTAAATATTTAACAGATTTGAGCAAGAATTTACTTTTTTCGATATTTATCGTAAGATTCGCTTTCCTTATATGAAGAGCAACTTCATGTAGCAAAATAATGTGATCGTCAAATGTTTCTGTCATTAAAAGGAGATCATCCAAATATACAAAAACCTTTGTACGTAAATGTGCCGGTATGGCTTTATCCATGAGTCTGGACATCGTTTGTGGCGCATTACATAAGCCAAAGGGCATGGTTACGAACTGGTATAAGGGACGCCCAGGCACAGTAAATGCTGTCTTTTCCTTTGACCGTTCATCCAATGGAATCTGCCAGAAAGCATCCTTAAGGTCAAGACTCGTAATGAATCTGGCCTTAGGGAGTCTACTGAGTATTCCATCGATCAACGGCAAAGGATAAGCATCTTTCACCGTGACACTGTTCACCTTACGTGCATCTAAACACAGTCGCACCTTCCCTGGCTTTTGTACTAGAGCCACAGGCGATGACCAAGGACTCTGGGATTCTTCGATGACCCCTAATTTAAGCATTCGGTCAATTTCAGCTGATAACAATTTCTCAATTGCGGGTGAAACCGCAAAATAGCGCTGTTTGATTGGCTTAATATCTGTCGTATCTATCACATGAGTCACAAGATTTGTTCGACCAAGGCCCTCCCTAGAATATGAAGGAAAAGAGTTTATGGCAGCGTTCAGTCGTGCCTTTTGATCAGGGTTCACACTATGTACGTTATCATAAAAATCATTATCGTCTATTTCCGAGTTCTCGCCAAAGGTCATTGTATCTAAAAATAAGTCTTTTGCCAGGTCAAATGATTTGACAAAATCAACACCTAAGTATATATTTTGTTTTAAATGAGGAATAATCAAGAACGTTATCGATTTTGACACACCTCTAAAAAGTACATTGGTAGTAATACTACCTAACGTAGGGTGTTCAGTACCATCTGCAGTTCTTAAACAAAGGTTGAATTTCTTATAGGGATGTCTATTTTGATTTAAAAATTTAGAGGCGTAATCATTACCAAACACTGAGACCGTTGCACCGGTATCAATCATACCAACAACGTCTTCCTCAAAAATACGCACTGTGACAAAAGGCCGAATATCAAAATTGGGTTGTTGCGATATAATTGCAGAACATATATGTCGACGATTCTTTAAAACATTCTTCCAAAATTCACGTAATCTTCTAGTGTTCCTTTTAGTTTTCTTGGCAGTAACATTAATACTAATTTCCTCATTAAAAATTCTGTTTCTAACCTTTTGGTATTCCTGTAATCTAATATGGTATGGTTTAAAATATGTTGGTATATTATTTGATTCGAATGAATCGGCATTTGAAACATGCGAATTGAAATTTGTTTGACATAAAGTCGATTTTACATTTGTGTTGCTTTCGATTGGTATTGTTTGGGTTTGTACTGAGCTTGATAGTTTTTTGAAAACTTATTACATTTTGAGCAGTTTGGTTTAAAAATGTTTGGTGCTCCACACCCAAAACAAAAAATTTTTCTGTCTCCTAAACAGTCTTCAAAACGATGGCCCTTTTCCGAACAGTTCCAACACATAATCTCATTAACTTCCTCAAGGTCAATTGGTGTATTTTCGCCTACACAATCATCCATTTCAGAAACAATTTTTCTAGAATTAAAATTTCTATTTGTCCTGCGGTTATCTAACTCCTCCTCAAGGATTTCATGTTTTCGAACATACTCTCTTAATTGAGATATAGAACTTATTTCGAAATACAACAATTCTTTCCTGACCTCGGGATTTAGATTACGCTTTAAAATTTCTATGAGTTCAAAATCTGAAATAGGTGTTTGTAGTCTGTCCGTTATTTGTAAAATAGAATCATAAAATGAATCAAATTTCTCACCTAATCTTTGTTTACGACGTCTGATTTGCTCCTTTAGATCAAAATCAGTACGTCGATCACGAAACTGGTTTCTTAATTCTATACACAATGTGTCCCAATCAAACCTTTGAGTAGTCCGGTGGAAGCGCCAGAACCAGTCAATAGCTTTGCCAGAGAAAAGCAAGTGAACGTGACGACACAACACGTCAAAGTCCCCACGTAAACTTTGAATAGTAAGGGACTGTACCCTGTATATAAAATTGTCAACTGATAACCCTTCTTCCTCTTGTCCACTAAACTTTAGATGCCAACCGGACATTATGTTTGAGATCTTTTCAGTGGTATATTCAAAATTTTGATAAAGATTTTGGCGACTAAAATTTTGGCGATTAGAGTTATTTCTATTCGGAAAGTTTCTATTATGGGTCGTATTATATCTATTATCTTCGTTCTGAAAATTACGGTTTGGGTTAACTGGATTAACTGTACCAAAACTTGGCCTAACGTTATTGTTTGAATTAAAATTCATGGAAGCTAAATGTGATCTAACAATCTCATTAATAAGGGTTTGTAATGTATTGTCACTTATATACTGATTACCCATGTCGGACTGCACATTGCGTGTATTTAAATTACCTTGAGAAATATTCAACAAATTGTCAACGGATATTCTCCGATTAGGAGTTGGATGACCAAAATGAAGATTACGTTCGGGATTAAAACCCTGAGCCTGATTTTGATTTACAACTTTTGGGATAGCACCATGACTGGTATTATTATCGGTATTTGAAGAATTTGGTAAATTCCGACTCTCAGAACCTGACATGATATTAGCCGACTTAAGTTTTGTCTGCCTACAAGCTTTGCCACAAACACTGCAAGCTTGAGTTTCCTTAAGAACATTGATTATACAATCTTTATGAAAAACATGATTGCAAGGAGTGGACACAACTACATCGTCAATCTCATAATCTTTGGTACATATGGAACATTTCTGTGAATTATACATATCTAATGACGATAAATTTTCGTTGCTATGAACTAGCGACATTTTCAAATAAATTGAATCTTAAAGTTTTCCCAAAAACAAATACATGTATGTGTAAAACTTCACTGTTTTCAGTAAGGTGGAGTGTAATTTTATAAAAATCTAAAACAATATGAGACTAAAGTTTCGGCTTTGATAATCTGTTTAATGAAATTAACTGATATATTAATAATTATAAAAGTGGACGAAGTGAGTGATGACTTTTTAACTTCACAAGCGTAATTCCAAACATTTATTCTTATAAATAATCAAAAAAATCCTTTGCAGCTTTATCAATACCTAAAGTAAATTTCAAATAACTAGATCACGAACACTAATGAATGAATATACTTCCGATGCATAATGGATTGTAAAAGAAAAACATTCTAACTACAATTATTCCAATTATGTCTAAAAGCTCTTGCATTCTTGACCAATGTCAAATAAAACAATACACAATGTGATATAGCTATGTGAAAAATACTTTTAAATAGATTTATGATAGTTTGTTTTTTTTTTCTTTTTCTTTGATGGCTATTTTATACGTATAAAGATGGTTTTCATGTGAAATCCCCAAAATAATTTTAAAATAGTTGTTGTTAGAATTTTAAATTTCAGACTATTTGGGGGCCCCACGTTGGGCGCCATTTTTTGTAATGAACTTTTTATGTATTGATGTCAAAATGAATACAACTTTATTGTTTAGGGTCAAAATAGTGAACGACACGCACGTACTTGCAAGCTAACCTGTTCGGGAGTTATGGGCGGGGATCTTGTTACTATATAGAGACCTAGTGTTTAATATCAAAAAAAAATTACGTGCGCTTTTAGTGCCCTTATCACGCCAACAAGAAACTTTTCATAAATTTTTATCTACATTGTCTAGTTTCTAATACAGCTAGATGTTCTTAGCTGTAACCAACTATCCCTCCCATCCATAGTTTTTCCTAGGTTGAAATTTTATTTATGAAAAACCCCTGACACTCCCATTCCTTACCTACTACACTGAAGTTTTACATACAAAAGCACAAGTTAGTTCATCTTCATTATTTCATATGTATATTAAATAAAAAAAAAGGTATATAAAAAAAATCATACTTAAGAGAGAGAGTAATAATAAAATAACTTTACATGTTGTAAGTGCCAACAAAAAAAAAATAAGAATTTTACTTAGAACAAACTAACAACAAAGAAATTTTTAAGCTTTGCGGTTGTTGCAGATCACTCTTAACTGGGTGATGGTTTAATTCTCTTATTTAAAATAAAGCAAGAGATAAAAAGTTCTTTGTTCTAGCTCGATCAAAACAAACAAAATAGAAATATGTTTATAATTACGTATCATACGGTTATAATAATGATAATTTATTTAAAGGCAGTGCCATATAAATATATTTAAAAAAAAAATGTTTAAAGGTTTGACTTACGTACATGACTTGATTCCAGGGATGCTGAAGGCCTTCTGCTTTCTCGAGGAATTTTTGAAATGTTAAATATATTTATAGGTTAGTGTTATATGTACATAAGTTTATGTTAACATACTTTAACAAAATTTAATTTACTCTTAAATAAAAATAAACAGATGTATACGAATAGTCTTAAAACGGGGATATTTTTTTTTAGGTAGGCATTATTTAGATATTGGAATTAGTTTATAAATCGGAAGTTAGACATTTTTAATTAATCGACATAATAAGAAACTGCAGGTTGGGATTATTGTTAATAAAATATGGTATAAAAAAAAATTAGATTTTTTTTTTTTATAAGTTTTATGTGTATTAACAGATAAATTAGTGTTATGTAAAATATATGTAAATCATTTTTATCAGGCATTCATTAGATTTCAAGATTTTAAGTTTTATAAATTGTTATATTAAAGTTTATATAGGAAATTATTTAGTTGTCACATTTAAGAATAAGTGGTTGTAATTTCTGGTAGATAATTGTTGTAATTTAGTATATAAATGTAATATGATTTAGTTTAGTTAGAACTAGGTGTTTTAGTTAGATATATTTAGTTAGAGTATAAGCTATTTTTTTGTTTTTTTTTTTTTATATTAGTGGTATGTGTCAATTCTGGTAGTTGAAGCATCGCCGGGAAAATTTATGTTGGATTTATCGTCAAGAAAATGGATTTATGGTTTTTTTTTTTGAAGTTGACCATTTGTTGTTCAAGTAATTTCAGGGTGTAATAAAATTTATATCTCTCGAGTGATGAAGTTTGATGCCGAATGACCATGTGGTCCACACCCCACAAATGTCAGAAACAAAACTCACCCGAGAGATTGTTGTGGAGCTACACATGGAAAACCCAATAGTAAATATTAGATTGGAATGTTTAATTTGTTAGAAAAATCATACAATTACCTTATGTTTAGATATATGAGATGAAAAAAAAATCTCGATGAAATGTTCGGTCCAATGCCTTATGGAGATTACTTGGACAACGCACTTCCGAAACAATTGATAAAAACTTTCGCACAAAAAAAACTGTCTAGGGATTATTCTTATTTGTTTTCAATTTTGAATAATATTTGCAAATAACTATACAAATTTCTGAACGATACCGTAAGTTAATTTTTCTCAAGACACGTTGATTTTATATCTTGATTTTTGCGATCAAAAGTTTGTGTGTCTTATTTGATGTTCAGAATGTAAAAGAAACCCGTTAGTTCGATCATTACGATAGATCACACCACTTATTGCGTTTTAATATCTCTTCTATTTTTGACTTTACTTCTTTTGCAACCAATATACATTTGAGTAAAAGCTCTAAGAAGAGTACCTATGAACTACTACACATATAGCTATCTCATAAATCATGTATGTGATATAAATATGATTACGCCGAGATATACATGATGAGTTAGTGAAAAGTAAGTGTAAAAGAGAATAGCTTAAAATTTTCAACGTTGCATTTACTAGTATTCAGTGATAATATAATAAACATATTTGGTACACTTTGGTGTAAATAAATACTAAAGAAAAGTACCAAAATATTATTAAACATAAATGCAAGTTACAATAAGTACTTTTGATTAAACTTCAAGAAATAGAGATGTTACACTATGTACACTTATTTTATGTATGTTTTAAAGAAAAATAAATGAAAAGTTTACGGACATTACAACTAATTTCGAAAGTAGAAAACAATTTGCATGTAGTTGAAAAGCCAAGCTCATCTACTTTATAAAAACTTGTACTATCATAAGATAACATGTTTAATATGTCACACTAAAAGTTTCAATAGAAATAACCTACAACATTTATACAACTAAGGTAAAAAAAGAAGGTATATAACTGACGTATATAACGTTTAGCATATGCATTTATTTACATTTATGTATTTAATACTCTTAAATGTACAAGCTGCGTAGAAACATGATACTGTTCAACTTAATTTCTTAACCATGTTTGTTTGATTGTTAGAAATAGGGTGTGTAAACTCTCACATATTTTTAACATAAAACAGCTGTCATTTAAAAAAATTATTTATTTACCTTGAAGAATTATTTAAAAATGAAACGATTGTGTGAGAAAAGAAAACAAAAGTATGAATTTTTATTGTTTGATAAACATGTGAAGACATTATTTATTCATTCACCATTCACTCTTATTGTATATATTAACAGCAGTTTCTGTGTGTGCTATTCGAACTACTTGTCATATAGGGCGTATACGTATAATTATTTTAAATTGAAATATTAATTATACGACCTTATGCCATGATGGTCTTATCTGTCATGGCATGTTATGAGCTTATGTTGTTTTTAATGTTTCCGGTATTTAGGATAATTTATTATAAATAGTTTAATAAACGTTGAATTGAAAATTTAAGTAATTGGTGTTTGGGGAAGAAAATCAAAAGTTTTCCTATTCTTAATAATTGTTTTGACCTGACCTAGTCTATTGTTTTTTTTTTTGTATGGTATTGGAAAAACAAAAAGCAATTTGTTCCATTTTATTATTTAGAATTGCGTTTAATTTAAAAATATTTACCTATCAATTATACAGAATATAGGAATGTGTTAACTATAGAAAGGGTTCAGAAATACATGGAATTTAGCACCCAAAGAGGTGGACGAAATTTTATAAAACTAAACGGCAAGCGTCTGAAAAAATGTATGTAAAATATTCTTGTTACAAATCTCTTTTCCAGTATTCTTCAATGAAAAGTTGAGACGGCTAATAAGAGACATCAAAATTTGCTACATTTTATATAAATAACGGACGTCATAGTCGAAGAGGTTACAAAAGTGATGCTACTCAGACCACCATTTAAAATTGCCAAATCAGTGAGTTTTTACATATTTTTACACATTTTTCATCATCCATAATAAGGTTGTGTTTTAATTTTGTAGTAAATACTGCGTACCTGTTTTCTTATAATGTTTTATAACAACATTAACTTAAATTTTTCATCGAACCCTTTATATTTAAACAATATCTGATTTACTAGGAATTTGTACACAACTTTTTTCTATTTTGACTTTCCCTTAGACAAATATATTTTGACTGATTAAATTGTTTGACTGAAAATGGTAGTTAGTCCTGTTTCACACTCTTCAGGCTTAGCTGACCAGTTTTTCCAATTCTCTTTTGAACTTGCCATTTCATTCACACACGTCAATTCAGTTTTCGTACTTTTTCATGCAAATCAACATGCATGAAAGAAAAAAAAAACAAAAGAAAATAAGATAATTGACTGGTACCATCAAGTTTGTACCCATTTATTCTCTTCACCCTTCTTATCACAAAATACTTGCCTTGACGAGTCGGAATTGAAGAGTGTGAAAATGGTCTTACATACAAACATATGTATGTATATTGTATATTTTTAAAATGCGGAATTGTTTTTAACTTTTGGCTTATATTTTGAAACATTTTTCTGAAAACATATGTATATATTTTGTCCTTAAAGAACTGCTTAGCTTTTGAGGCCAAGAACGAATCAAGCCAATATTGAATACCGTGTTCTGAAGTTTCTCGGAGATAACGTTCTGTATCGATCAAAACAAATTGTAGTCGAACGGGGCAAGATCTGGCCTATAAGATGGGTGAGGCAAAACTTCCCAATCACTTTTTCTAAATAGCTATAGCAGCATGTGGCGTTGTCGTGATGAAATATTACGTTTTCATATTCTGCGTTATAACGTTTGTTTTCTATCAGATGACGTCTTGTTGACACAAAATTATACATTTTCGATACAAAGGAGTATTACCTCTGCAGTTTTCATAAAGTTTCAAATGTGCATGAATAGATATGGCACTATCTCTACAAATTCACGGTTTTCTCAATATCCCAATATCTCAAGATGCCTATCTAGTCTTTGCTATCAGTAAATATATTTGGATATCGAATTGAATTTCTTGGTTCTAAAGTGTTTCCCGCTACTTTTGTAGCCATAATTTCAACTTAAAATCGTGACATCGAATTTTGCAAAAAGATCTGGCCTACATCCTTATAAGATCAAATTGACGCAAGAACTGAAGCCGCTTGACCACCAGAAGCGTCGTATGTTCGTGAATTGGGCTGAGAAACAACTTGAAAATGATTCGGATTTTCATCGAAAAAGCATCTTCAGCGATGAGGTTCATTTCTGGCTGAATGGCTCATCATTGCATCCCGAAAAAATTACGGTTTCGTGCGGTTTATGGGCCGGCGGAGTCATTGGGCCGTACTTCTTCCGTGTTAATCAAGACCGGCACGTTACTGTGAATGGGAACCGCTATCGTTCAATGATAACAGAATATTTTTGGCCCCAATTGGATGTTATGGACTTGGAGGACATGTGGTTCCAACAGGACGGCACCACAAGCCACACAGCGAATGTCACAATCAATTTATTGGAAACCAAGTTTGGAGAACGTGTTATCTCACGAAATGGTCCAGTCGATTGGGGTGGGGCTACGTCAAGTATATGGTCTATGCTAACAAGCCAGCGACGATTGATGAACTTCGTACGAATATCGAACGTGAAATTGCAGTAGTATAGGCCGATTTATGTTTGAAAGCCGTCGAAAATTGGTTTCAGCGTCTGGATTTCTGTAAGCGTGCCCGTGGTGGCCATGCAAAAGAAATCGAGTTCCATACGTAATGGCATCGAACGTACTTTCACAGGAATAAAGAATTTCATTGATATCCAAACCCGTTTTTGTTTTATTTACAAAAAACTTTTGTAGCGCTCATATTTTGTAGGCCGTCTATTTTAAATGAACATGAGACAAGCACAAGCAGGACCTCAAAGTTACCAGTCGCCATGACGTTAGAATATTAATGTTCTTCTATATATACTATCATTAGCTCTAGGTTGATGAAACTTTGCTTTTAAATTGTATATTTTCAAAATAAATTAAAAGCTTAACTTTTACTAAATGGTGTAACTATACAAGGTGAGTGCAGTGGCACAGCTGGCTGACTTTATTTACAATTTACTTACATATCAAAAGTAATACTTTTTCAAGTATTTTTAATAGTAGATCATTATTTTACTCAAACAAAATGCATGTTGTTTCTGTATTGTGTTAAATTTGTGGCCGATTTGCACTTACCTTGTATAATTACACCATGTTTTACAATTTTCAATCGATTTTATTCATAGATGACTTATTATATTCGCAACAAAATTCAGTTTAAATTATGCTAAGGTACATTTTAAGAAAACCTTAAAAAGAAAAGAAACTCTGTAAAGAATCAATGTAAATGTACGACCAGTCTTAGTCTTAACCATTACTGATAGAAAATTTCACTCACCACAAAATTCATTTTATAAAAACTAAAACAAAAAAAAAACATTTTTACTAAAAAACGTATTTGTCAGCTTATTTTTTCCTGTATTTATTTAAAATAAATTTAAGATTTATATGTATTTTAAGAAGGGAAGCTTGCTAAATTTTTTTTGAGAATAATAATTATAAACAATTAATTTGTAGTGTATACAATTGTTTTCAAACAATTTGTATATTTAACTTGAAGTAAAAATTCGAATAAAAAATTTTTTAAAATTTTCAAATACTCATTCTTATTCTCATTTAATAATAATTATAAATTTTTTAAAATTATGCTTTTATAAATAAGAACTTAATTTCACATATTTCAACATAGTATTACTGAGTATATTGTCTGATAATCAAAACTTTTCGTAAATCAATTAAATTCTTAAAAAAAAATCCAGTTTCTGTTTGTGTTTTTTTTTTCTTGCTAATAGATTTTTGATTTTGTTTGTTTTTGTTATTGTTTGTTAACAACAATAACACTAAAACATAAATAATGTCTTGTTCCTAACAGAACGTTAGACAACATACCGAATGTACGAGTATGTGTAGCGTTTATTTTATTTTCTGTTTCTTGAAATTATTTGTAGTTAATTTGTTGTTTTTGGGGTAGTTTCACGTGCTTCTTGTTATGGAACACCCACATGCGCACGTTCATCTTTTTTCCAAAAAGATATACAAAGTTAAATTAGAAAAACTATAGACAATTTGTTTGTTTTCTAATAAATTTGAATATTTAAGCCTGTTAGCCTTTGTTGTTATTTTTAAAAACTAATTAACGTTGTATGATTTTTTTTGCAACAATAAATTGCATTTTATTTTTTGTTTTGTTATTTCTCAATTGAAAAATTTGTTTGGCTTAAATGGCATTTTTTCGTTTTTCGTGTTTTAATTTTTTTGTTTTCATTTTCATTTTTGTTTTTCTTTCTCCATTTGCTGGCGTCTGGCTGGGTGGGTGTTGTCGTTTTTTAGGAAAAAATATACTTTTCTGTTGTATACTTTCAATTATTAATAGAGACCAGCTATTTCATTTCAATATAGAACAAATTGCTTTGTTTTCTAAAAATTTATTTACAAAAGCAAAAAAAGAAAAGAAAACTTGTGTTGTTTTCTAAAATTTTTAAATGCACCTTTTTTTTTGTTGTTAAACATTTAATAAATAATTTGTTGTAATTACTAAATTGATTATTTTATTTATTTCTTTTGGTTTTATTAAGCTTTTTTCATGTATATTTTGTTGTTGTTTCTTTTTTTTCATAAATTTTTTTGTTGTATATATTTTGTATTTTTGAACCATCCACTTTTATTCTTGTTATTTTCCAAACACACTCTCAAGCGAACATCACAATTTGAACACCGCACTCGTCGTCGTCGTCTTCTACGTCGTCGTCGTTTAGGCACTTTAGACCAACTTTACCGCATAAAATCTTCACATCAACTGTTTTGTGTGGAAAATTGTGCTGCCTGCTTGTGTCCGAAAACACTTTGTTGAAATTCGTTGGCCTGGCTAAATGATAAAAGCTTTTGTTAGCTGCTTTTCTTTTCTTGTTGTTATTATTTGGTTTTAACGTTTTATTGCTTATTTGCTTGCTTGCTTGGCTTCGTCTCTTTCAATGTTGACATATTTTCTGTTTCACAGGTTGTTGTTAGTATGTCATTGTTATACACTCTCTCGTTTTCGTGGTAACATTTTCTCACGCATTATTTATCACTGTCGCTTTCTCTCTCTCTCTCTCTCTCTCTTTCTCAGTCTTAGTTAGTGTGTTTAAGGACGTTTTTTGACATTTGACGCATGCGTCTTAATTATATAAACAAATGTGTTAAACTGTTAAGCACACATTAGACAAAATTTTATTGTTTTACCTACAACATGACCAAGATTTTTCAATGCTTTTCTTGTTTTTGCTATATACATCATGATGTCAAACAAATTTTGTAATGTTCAAAAACGTCATGGTCTCATGCATGGTGTAACTATACAAGGTGAGTGCAGTAGCACAGCTGACCGACTATGTTTACAATTTACTTATGTCAAAAATAATACTTTTTAAAATGTTTTTGACAGTAGTTGTTTATTTTACACACCTGTTGTTTCTGTATTGTGTTGTATTTGTTGCCGATTTGCACTCACCTTGTATAATTACACCATGGTCACATGTACAACATTTATTCGCGTGTCTGTATATTATTTGTCTGGCTGCATGTTTGCATTTGCGTTGAATGTTTATAGCAAGTGTTGCCTGTTTGTTTATAGCAGTTGACAAGTGTTTGTTGTTGTTTTTTCTTAATACATATTTAGATTTCTTCGATTTTTGTTAGTATTTATGTTAGAAAATCAATGTGAATTATTATGTCAGACATAAATTTAGCTATAGAAATTTATGTCAAACAGAAATATTTTCATAGAAATTGATTACTTTCCTTTGTCCGAATTTACAGTGTTGGAAAAAATAATAGGGACGATATTTATTTTTCAGTTTTTGCTGATTTTTATTTACATACATATATATATAAAATTAAGTTTATACATAAACATAAAGTACTTCAATAGGACTAGCAAAAAGCAAAATAAAATTTATTATATTCCATTAATTTAAAACAAAAAAGTTAAATTCCAAAAAAACAGCCTGGAAAAAATAATAGGAACGATTTAGTTTTTTTATAATTTTTTAATTTCATTCCATTAACTACCTTCGTATTTCAATAGTATATTAATATTTGGTAGATGCTCCCTTCATTTTTATTACCTCCTTGCATCTGCGTTGCATAGATCCAACAAGATTAGCACAGGTTTCCGGGGGTATGGAATACTACGCATCCTGAATTGTTTGCCACAAATCCTCCTTGTTTTTAGCCTTATGTGCTCCTATTTTGTTTTTAAGGAACCCCCCACAAATGCTCAATGGGATTTAAGTCCGGAGACTGGAAAGGCCAAACTAGGACACGCACATTATTCTCCGGAAACCATGACTTAGCAAATCTAGAGGAGTGCTTAGGGTCGTTATCCCAAGTAAGTGGCATTTCTTCTTCAGCAAATGGTAGCATTTGATTCTTAAGTATCTCTACGTAATCTGCGGCGCACATTTTGTCTTTTATCCAAAAAAATTGGACCGACCCAGATGACGAAAAACAACCCCAAATCATTATGGAGCCGTCACCATGTTTGACGGTCTTTTTTGTGCATCTGGAGTCAAATGCTTTGTTTTTTGGTCTTCGTACAGAGATTTTACCGTCAGAGCCAAACAAATTCATCTTTGTTTCATATGACCACAGGATGTTTTTCCAATTTTCCTTACTGAGGTGTTGGTTGGCAAATAATAAGCTTTTTTTAATGTTTTGTTTACTCAGTAACGGTACTTTTCTTGGGCTTTGAGCCTTGAGTCCAGCTTTTAGTAGTCTATTTCTTATTGTACGACTGGTTACTGGTGCATACAATTCATTTTTGATTTCACTTGATGACTTAAAAGGGTTTTTTTTTAACATTCTTACTATGCGCTGGTCCAAATGTCCTGATGTTATCCGCTTTCTTCCTCGAGTTTCATGTATTTTTTTGCGTGAATTGCATTAAAAACTTTATTTCTAGAGTACTTTAATATTTTTGCAATCTCACGAATAGATTTTCCATTTTTTTAAACTAAGAATAAAATCTTTCTCAGATAGAGTACTGTGAACATTTCGACCCATTTTTACACACTAATTAAAATAATTTTATGTCAAAAATTAAAACTCAATTACAAGAAATTATTTTTACTGTTATACCTATTTCATCATTTATTTTCTCTTCTAGTACAAATTTTAAGTTCAAGGTCAGTATGCCTTGTTTATTTAAAAATGTAAGTACTATGTCCCTATTATTTTTTCCAGCTTCTTTCTCACTTTCTTATACTCTTTTGCAGATCTAGTTTTATTTATGAGAACTAGCATCAAAAACAGAACAAACTATAAAAAACCTTAAGATTCTCTATCATTTTACAGTATCGACCAATGATATTGATCGTTTATGTGAATCATAAAACAAATTAAATAAGTTTAAGGTTTGCGTCCCTATTATTTTTTCCAACACTGTAGCTATAGAAATTTGAATGTTAGAAATGAATTGAATTGAAATGTCTATTACTAAACTTGAAACGATAAGCCGATAGCTTTAGTTGCTAGTGCTCTAGTTCTTAAGATTTATTGTAATTTTAATTATAGTAAATAAAAATAAATAAATAAAATAAAATAATAAACTTGAAATTATTAAAGACATGATGGCTAGCTAAATTTATATCTGACATAAATTATAAATATAAATTTAGATATAAAAATTTTATTATCAGACAATAAATTCCTACAAATTTAAAATAAAAATGTATGTCTGACATAAATATTCGCATAGAAGTTTATGTCATACATACACTTTGCCATAGAAATTTATGTCAGATATAAATGTTCCAATAGAAATTAATGTCCCACATAAATGTTCCCATAGAGTTTATATCAAACAAAAATGTTCTCATAAAAAATTATATCCGGCTTAAATTTTCCCATAGAAAATTATATAAATTTCCACACAGAAATGTATGTCAGGCATACAACGTCCTATAGAAATTTATGTCAGACCTACTTTTTTCTATAGCAATTTATATTATTGTTTAAAAAATCGTTTTTCAGCAGATATACACATCTGTCCGAAAACTTTTAGAAAATCTTTCAATAAAATTATTAAAACAAAAAAAATTAAGCTCAAATATCTAAAACGAAAACGGTAAACGATTCAATGCATCCCTCTAATATATAGCATTCTAACTTGTTTATATTAGCAAAACAAATGTTTGTATAATATTTTACACTTAATTCTGTTTTTACACGGTAATTTGTTCTAGGAAAATCCGTGTAAAAAACCGTGTGAAAAAAGATAGATGATTGGTTCCTTATTTCTAAAACCTATTGAAATTAGTGAAAAACAAGTATATTTTAAGACAAACTATTCAGGTTTATAATATGAAATCGCATATACAATGTATTTTTACACAAGCATAGTTATTAAAAAAAAAAAAAGATTTGCACTTTAAGCTTAAAATTAATGTAAAAAAATGTATGACAAGTTCATTTGATTGTATACACTAGAAGGAAATTCACCAAAATTTGTGATATAAACAATGTTTATTGAACATATTTCGCTAAAATTAAATTTAACCAAAAAATGTAAGAACAAAAGATTTTAAATCGAGCTAAATGGAATAAAATCGTGTAAAAGAATTTAAAATTTGTTTATTTTTAAACCGTGTTAAATCAAAACCGTGTAAAAAGAGACCGTGTATAAACAGAATTAGGTGTACTATATAAGAAGCCAAAAGATGCCTAGGTATCCATTTTTTTCACAGAAGTAACAACAATTTGTTTATTTACTGTATTATAATAATTTAAATGGCATACTTTTAGGCTGAAATGATATTTAACATGAAATGAAAACAAAATTACAGAAAAGTAATTAATTAAACATTGTTTGCATTGTTACATTCAATTTATTAACTACAAATTAATTTTTCATATAATTAAGTGTTCTTTACTTTTGATAAGCCTGTCGCATAACCAAATGAATATTTATGTAATTAAAATAATACGCTATAGTTTTAAGTTTTCTTATAATTAATGTTTGTAAATCTTAAATTATGAAAAAAAGAAGTCTCAATAAAGTTAACTAACGAACTAACTAACTAAACATTGCTTATTTTTAATTTAGATAAATATTGTTTTTATTGCAATTTCCATTTATAAATATTTATATAAAAAATATAAAAATAAAATTTTCTCCAAAAGTAAATTAACAATAAACAAAATTTAAAAATTGTTTAGAAATCATAAATTTTATGTAAAAATATTTTCTATTTGACAATCAGTTATCCGTCGCTACTATAACTACCATAAATAGTGCCGCTGCGTGTTCTCCTTAGTACGTAAGACTTTCCTTTAGGGCCCTGCTCTTCATTGGGCCCAACATGCTGGCGTACTGTCTTGATGGCGTTGCGAAATATTTCATGATCGCGATGTACAGCACCAGGACGACGACGTTGTGGAAATCTGTATAGTATTACAACAAAATTAATTTTATTCTTTAAAGAAATTCAAATTATACGTATACTTTAGATACCTTTCATTGGCTCTTCGCACTGTGTCTCTGCGTCTTCTCAAGTCCAAACGTCTTTTGCAATCATAGAAATAATAATAAATGCAACACAAAATCAGCAAACCCACTATGGCGTAAAAGAACCAACTGCAATTGCTAAGGAAACTGGAATTGTATAAACCACAAACAAGTTGAATTTGATTAGTTTTTAATATTTATGTACATATTTTAAGAACTAAAGAAATGTTTAGTAGATCTTTTGAATCGCAGATAGTTTTCTATTCTTACAGACCGTGGTGATGAAATCATAAAGGTCATTGCTCTAAAAGAGTTATCATCTTCATTTGTATACAAACAAATCGATAGAATTTTAAAGCAATGGATCACCAGCCATTGGTAGCGTAATGTTGCTACCATTAAATATCCCACTTACAGTTTAAACATTCCATTCGTTTTAAATAAAAATTTTGATATAGTTTCGGTGCTCGCCGAAGCTGCAATTTCGTTTTGCTTCTTCCACAAATATACAAATTTAAACATTATTAAAAATTTTGAATTATAAATACAAATATGAAAAATATATGGAACTTTTTAAACAAACTGAAATGACTGAAATGATAAATATTTCAATATCACACAAAACGAAAAATAAAATGTAACATGGCTTAAAGTATTATAAGATTTATAAATACAATAATCCATATATGTACATACTTAGATGTATAAGTATATAATCTCCTCCTTAAGAAGAGTCGCGGGTAGGTAACCATTTTCTCCCGAGAAAACACTCATTTATGATCAGAAAATGAGCTCATATATGCCTATTTTAATCGCGCGGGGGATTAAAAAAAGACTCATATTTGAATAACAATTTCAAAAAATGCTAGCTGGGAGTTGGTACGTCCACGCCTACTCTAACGCCTACTTTTTTGATTTTATTAATTGCTTCTGCATGAGTTTTTAGAGATTTACTTCATACAAATTGTATCCACATCTTACTAAAGGCGAGGTAAAAATACAAATTTTATGTGCCACGCCCACTTTCACGCCCCATCATAAAAAATTAATGTTTGTATTTATGTCCTTTATAGAATCGTAAACTATATATTTGGTCATGTGATGATCTTCGGCAAAGTTATTGTGCATGAGTCCGGGAAGATTTCTCAGTTGGTATGACCACGCCTACTATAATAATATATAAAAATGAATGTCTGTCTGTATGTTTGTGCTTAATAGGAGGCCAAACCCTTGGACTGATCTTCCTGAAATTTTGACAGCATGTTACTCCGACTCTGGAAGGAATAATAGGCTTAATGCTGTTTTGATTGGACAAACGGAAGTGGCAACGCCCATATAACCCAAAAATTTAAATCGCCATATTTTGGGCATTTTTTGACGTATGTATATGGTATTGGCATAATTAGGAATACGTACCAGGATAAAAGTGGTTGGGATCGCGCCCCTTTTAGGCAAACTAAAAATCGTAATAAGTCTTAACTACTGGACCGATCGTCATTAAATTTTCAAAATAGGATATTCTTACGAAATTGTAAATTCTTGACTATTTAAAGTTGTAAGTGGGTATGGCCTCGCCCACTGAAATGCATGGCTCATATGACGCGCTTCAGTAACCTATTATTTTTCCGTATGGAGAATATTGATATCACTTTGAAATGCGTCAAATCAATCAAGCAACCCATAAGGCCGTTAGTTATCGTGTTGAGAACTTAAATTCACTCGATGTGCCAGGCTTTCTACCATATGTGCTGCAACTTAAAATTGGAGTGCCAATTAGTTTACTGCGTAATATCAATCACTCGACTTGCAGTAAAAAAAAAACTGAGAAATAATATAATAGAAGCGACTATTATAACTGGAAAATATAAAGGTACAGATGTACTTTTGTCACGCATTCCAATGCTACCAACAGTTTAGCTAGTTTCATATAAAAAATGTTTTTCCCACTATCATTTTTCCTAGTGACATCACCTTTAAAATAAATTTTCTTTTCATTTGTCGATTTGTTTAAGTGTGTAACCTAAAATATACGACTACATTGATTTTACTTTTTTGACAGTTGTTTAGAACGTCAACGCTTGGTGTGGACTTTCAGCTTTAGTTAGTATGTTAGAACACGAAAAAACACATCAAAACCCATCCACAATGTGTGTGTACCATTATTCATTACTTGTTTGTGGTTTACTACACATAATGTCCTATAATTCTCATGTAGTTAATAGACAAATGTGTATAAAGGCACCTATACACTATGTATTTTTTACATTGTATATGTCAAATTTTACATAACGGAGTAAAAACATGTACATAGTTGGTAACCAGCGTTGCCAACTTTAACGATTTATCGTGATTTGAACAATTTTTTAAGTCAAATTTATTAAAATGACGATTTTTCATTTTTCCCGCAAACAAAAATGAGGATTTTTTAAAAGCAAAACATATGGTAACCTTTTTTGCTAAAATTCAAATTTTTTAAGTCCTCTTTTGCAATGTATAAATTGAAAGGCAGACAGATGAAGTTTGTTAGCGAGGGGTTGAAGAGGTAGAGCGTGTAGTACACGACTATCTGTACTGGACATTTTTTGTAGAAGAGTACACCTAATTCTGTTTTTACGCGATAGATACGTTCCTCGAAAACTCGCGTAAAAAAAACGCGTAAAAAATGATAGAGTATCCATATTAAATGAGGGAATAGGTTCCACGTATCAAATATCAGGTAAAATAAGATAAATAATTCAAATTCATGTTGCTTTATACACAAACATATTTTATTTAAACAAAACCAATAGAAAAAAGAGTTCATTTAGAAAAGTAATCACAAAAAACCATAAAACTTAAAAATAAATATTTTTGTTATGTAAATACATACATTTTTAGATCGCGTTAAATCAAATCTAGTCGCATTAAAACAAAATGAAATATTTACTTGGAAACGCGTTAAATTCGCGTAAAAACAGAATTAGGTGTATTTGGTTAATTTTGAAATTAATAACGAAGACATATTATTAAATGAAGATGAAGTGTATTTTGGCATTTACGTGAAGGAGAACCAATCTAGTTTCAATATTGAATATAGTCAATATAATATATTTGTTGAATTCTGCGTCCAATTTTATATTGAATTGGTTTCACAAATTTTAAAACGTTTGGATTTTGGCGATAAGGATTAAACTCCATTCAACCAAGCGTAGCTTTAAACAAAAAAATTATTCAATTTTACAATTGGCAAATTTTTTTTCAAATTTATTAAATGGGAAAGAATATCAACAACTTGATAATGAAGTTCGAGAATTACGTAATATGAAATTCACCGAACTCTAAACATTGGCGTTTTGGAAAAATGTATCTAATTTAAAGAGAGTCAATAATGCACAGGCATTCCCAATTTTAATACAATTTGTTTCGAGTTTAATGGCACTACCACATTCGTCGGCCAACGTTAAAAGAAATTTTAATATTGTAAATTTAAATAAAACAAAAACCAGAAATGCTTTAGATTCTTCAACACTACAAGAAAAATTGTTTTCAAAAGATTATCTTAATTTAAATAATTCTCAGTTTTTTAATATAGCAATTAAAAATGAATTATTAAAAAAATGTCACACAGAAATGTACCAGAGTAAATTTTGATGATTTTTTTCTTTTTAACTTGACGATTTTGACGATTTTTTTTTAAATTGACGATTTCTGCAAAAAAAAGTTGGCAGCACTGTTGATGACCTCAAAAACTTTGCTTGTGTAAAATACATCCATATGACAAAATTTCAATTATCTTCAAACACATGTTTTCAAATGTATATGCCAGGCGAAAAGATTTGTCGAGAATTTGAATAAGTAATAATTTAAATATTTTTTTTAGCCCTTAAATCCCCTTAAATCAATATTTTTGACGCCGGCAGTTAAGTGACGCTACCAAAAATGTTTGCAGCGGCTTTAACGCATTTTTTAAAGAAACGACATGGAAATTCATGTGTGAATAATGTTGTAAAAAATCATGGTGATGTTACGTATAATTGTACATACAAGTTGGTGACCAAAAATTAAAACCCTTATGTAAAATATCCAATTTAGACAGATATAAAGAAAAACATGTGAGTTGTAAACTTAAAAATACATAAGCAAAAACACGTAGTGTATAGGCAACTTAAGTGAATTAAGTTTGATGGTTGTAGGTACGATTCCAACGAGACAAGAATTTGCGAAACTTTAATAATAATTGAAGATGGCTGATATTGGCTCGAACTTGATTCGAGTGTTACCTTGCACAACAACTTCGGTTGATAGTTTCGGCAAAGCAACTTCGGTTGTTTGTTTTGGCACTGCGACTTCGGTCGTTAGTTTCGGTACTACAACTTCGGTTGCATATTTTGGTACTGCGACCTAGGTCGTTAGTTTCGGTATTACAGCCAGGGCTGCCAGATGAATTTTTGAAAAAATCGTCAAAATGGCGATAAAAAAGAAGATATGTATCTTGTTCAATACATATCAAATTTTAAGTTTTTAAATAAGTAATCACAAAAAATATAATAAGATGAAAAATTCTCATTTAAAAAATATAATGTTAAACACAACTTTCTTTTATTTTTATAATATCCTACATTATTTTACCAATAAATATCTAAATTTAACATATTTTATTAATTCTGATTAGATTACAATGTCAAAGCAATTTAGTTTATTAAGTTTATTAAGTTTTAAACTACATTTTGAGTAAACAAATATTTGTTTACAAATAAGTAATTTCTATAATCCTGACTCATAATATTATTTGGAATCATATACTTAAACTTAAAAGTTGCCAATAATTAATTTCAAATATGTCATGTTCTTCTTAATATTTATAATATTAAATGAGAAAAATAGTGGTTGTCTCAAAAAAATACAGAATTTGGTACCAAAAACATAAATAAAACAAAACAGATGATAGAAAATTTGTCTAATTCAAAAAATCGTCACGTTAATGGAAAAAATCTTCAAATCTGGCATAAGAAATATAGCTTTAAGGTAATTGTATTATTTAGTGAGTATTTAAGTCGATCCTGAGTACTTCAAAAGAAGCGGCTACTATTGATCCGTCCAACCGAGACCTGGTATCCAGAGAAAGCCGAGTTCATCTACCGAGAATATCCGACTGAATCCCATCGCATCATCGTGGCTGTCAGTGATTAATCCTATACACAATTTATTGTAACCGACATAAATTTATATAGTAATAAACGTTACTTTTAAAAATTATGTCAAATGAAAATATTCATGTAGAAATTTATGTCAGACATAAATGTTAATATAGAATTTTATGTCAGATGTAAATGTTACTACAGAAATACAAATGTTGCTATTGAATTATATGTCAGCCATTTTTATCGTACAGTAATTCTGAAATTTTTTTTTACTTCTTTGTATATTTTTTTTCATTGTGATCTACTAAGTAAGGTTCCCCACAGGAAGAAATATTTCGAGAATTTCAAATGTCTAGAAACTTCAATTTATTAGGAGTTTTTCCATACTTATTAAAAACTTTAATAATATTTCCAATATATTATTCGCTCATCAACTTTTACCCAAAAAATGTACCTAAAACCAATTTGTTTCTCCTACTTTCCACTTCGTTAGAGCTTGAATATTGAATTAAAAATAAAAATAATAATATTGAATTAAAAATAAACCAGGCAATCAATAACAGCTTAAATATTTAATACAGACAAAAAAAATCCAGAAACACTAAATACCTCATAGTTTTAGATGAAGAAAAAAAAATACAAAAAATTATAAAACTGCATTAACTGGGTCAATGCCAATAGAAACAGTTGTAGCAGTAGTGTGTTTTTAACATGTACTCCACTACTTACTCTACAATAACAAACTAAACAACGAATACAATCTGTAGCCACTTACCAAAAACAGAACAGAAAGAAAAAACAGAAATAATACTAAAACTAGACAATAGTAACAACAAAACTACAACAGAAATAACAAAATTAACTTGTAGTAACAACAATAACATTCAAAAGAAGCGCGCTTACGAAATTAACACCAACATTTATTTACGTTTTGTAAGTACGTTGAGTATAACTATGTAAGTAGTGCATACAAATGTGCACATCATCGATTCTATGTGGTCAGCCTGATGCAGCTGCAGCATAAATAAGTATTTAATGACGTCATTAGTTGTGAGTGCAATTGTAATGTTAATAACATTTCACCTATATTTCATTATTTGCCTACAAGTGTGCTACACATTTATGTAAAAATATGTTTAACGGTAACCGTTATTGCGGAAACTGTTAAATAGAAAGAATGAAAGCTTTCTTTGTTGTTTTCTTTCTCTCTCTTTTACGTTTATCGTATGTATATACATATTTCTCCGAATTTCTTATACATTTTCTCTCTCTCCTAAATATTTCTATTACTTTATGGTTGTCAAGGATTCCCAGAGTTATCTGAATTTTACATCTGGTTTGTTCTCTATTTGAAGCTCAGTGTAACTGCTATTTGTTTCTCTGCAAGTGTGTTTGTATGTGTTTGCTTTGCTGCTGTTGTGCATTAAAATGCCATAAAATGTTTTGATACACATGTTAATGGAACGCCATGAGATAAGAGTTTATAACTATTATACTTCGTAGCGTACCAACCATGCTGGTGACATTGATAAGTTTGCATAACATTATTTGGAATTCAGGTGTTTTGAGAAATATTTTTCAAAAGCAAAGTCTGTAAATTTGACTTTATCATGTTGTTAAATTAAAATGACATACTGGGAAACTAAAAATAGTTTTCTTTTTTCATATTTCATTTAGGTAATAAGGTTATGAAAGATGTAGATATATGTAGAAGTAAAGGATTTTTTTAAACAAACGTTTTTTTTCGAAATTTTCATTGAATTTAAAATATTCCTCTTACATACCTATATATATATATAGAAATCATTTTTTAATTCATGAATCGTAAAGTAAACAGGATAGGGTCTACACAGCTTTGCTTAAATATCCCCATTATTTTACGATATTTCACATTTGAATTGCGTATATGTTCCTAGCATTTAATTTCTTTCTTCAATACTCAGCTGGTTGTGTCCTTTGACATCAAATCACTACATAAAAAGAAACGGAATAGTGTTAATTTAAACGATATAAAGCGTCAGTTCTTATTACCGATTACAGAGTGCATGATCAGGAAATGTAACGGGATGACCCGATAGACTAGGCGATAGTGTGGCAGACTAATAGTCAGAGGCTTGCGGGTTCGATTCCTGCCAAAGACTCTGGGTCTTTTCTGCAGATAAGCCAAAAGCTTCGCAGTTTGTGTTTGTTAATTATATATTAATATTATAATTTGGCCTGAAATAACTCAGTTATTATGTCGCGATATTGAACACTCACTGCTTAGCCAAACTCATTTTCTTAGAAGTATGCTAAATCTAGCTCAAAATCTTCACCAAACGGTGACACGTTGTGGATTCTTTTGTTTTTCGACAATCATTATGATATTGCTGTAACAGTGGCCACCAAAATTTCTTTATTTTTGTAATATTGTTTTTCTCTCTCGTGTAATATTTCTTTGACTAACTCTTAATTCTAAGCTGTCCAATTTTTGTTGGTTGGCAAATACAAAAATTTTGGAACGAATTTTACCTTTAATTAATCGCGATAGGGTTTTAAATCATCTTAAATCTTTTAGAATGTGTAAACAGGTCTTTTATAAAGTTTAGCAATTTTTCTCGCTGTGACATGTGGACCAGCATCCACAAACCTTAACGATTTTTTAACAAAATTCAGCAATTCCCTTACAATGGATGACAAAACATATAAAGGGGCTCACAGCTTATTTTCTGCAGTACATTTTTTCGTTTTTCGAAGCTCCATAAAACGAAAACTAACAGCAACTTAAGAAATTGGTGTCATTTAAAAGAAAAAATCTTTTAGGCGAACAAACAAAAATAGTTTATTGCTAAAATGTGGATTTTAATACATATATTAAAACTAAAACAAAAAATGCTCGTCTTTTCACATCACAGCTAATTTTATGCAGTCAATTTCAACTACCAATAGCTCAATACAGCGTTGTTGGTTTTTCGCATGGTGTAACTATACAAGGTGAGTGAAGTAGCACAGCTGACTGACTTTGTTTACAAATTACTTACATATCAAAAGTAATACTTTTTCAAGTGTGTTTGACAGTAGTATATTATTTTACTCAAACAAAATGCCTGTTGTTTCTGTATTGTATTTGTTGCCGATTTGCACTCATCTTGTATAGTTGCACCATGGGTTTTCGTTTTTCTTATTTTCTACTTTTATCAATATATTCTGTTGAATTGTGAGTGCGATCTTGTAAAGTCAAGTGTAAATTTAAAAAAGCTCAAATGAGTCAACATAAAACGATAGAATAATAAAAAGATTCCACAGTTCAAAAAAAATCATTAGGCGTTTTATTCACAAAAATCGGTTCCATAACAAAGGCAGAAAGGCAACAAACAAATAAATATTTGAATGAGCATGACGAGCGACACATGTTAAGAAAAATAAGAGGAAGGCCAAGACTATCAGTTTTACAACTCGCCTCCAATTTGAAGCTGACCTGGGCAAACAATGTTCGTGGTGTCTTGCGCCAACATGATTTTGCACGCGAGAAACCGTTTATAAACCCGAAAAAAGACTGTACGGTCTAAATTTCGCCAAAGAACCTGTTTTTATTTTCGAATTCGGTCATCTTCCTAATGAATCTAAGTTTAACATTTTCGGTTCAGATGGCATGTTTTTCGGAAACCAAATTTTAGAACTTAACATAGAAAACCTAAAAATAGTGAGGCATAGTGGCGGCAGTGTCATGGTTTGGGCCTGTATATCATCTGCTGGTATTGGGAATTTAACATTTGTTAAAACAACCATGGACAAGTTTAAGTACCTTCATTTTCTGAAGGAGAACTTGTTGGAAAGTGCAGAGAACCTGGGTATCGTCACCTCTTCAACTGTGACTTCGGATATTTAATTTGACGTGATAGTAAAAAATGATTAAGGACAGTAGTGTAGCCCTTACAGAGCCATGAACACCGGTATGCATAATGTTATGACCGGACTGAAAATAGCGATACAGTAAACAAAATACTAAAAGGGCCGTATTTGTAGGCATGGTAAAAAAATTAAAAAATTATTTCTGGAATTGTTTTTACATTATTTTTCATCCTAGGGGTGACTGCCACATTTTTTTGTATGAAAGGCGAGTCTAAGCTCGTCATTTACAATTTGGTGTGGTATTTTTGTTTTTCCAATGTTGTGATGTTGCACCATTTCTGTAAGAGTTGTGATTTTGAATTTATAGTGTTATAGCGACACTTAATATTTGTAAAGACTCGTATTTTCTGTATTATTCAAGGAAGGACTTCCTGAGTCGATTAAGCAATATTCGTCCGTCTGGCTGGCCATAAAATTTGGTACATGATTTTTTTTTTTTTTTTTGCCCAAAGACGGTTGGGATAGAAGTTGGTAGAAATCACTCCATTATCATTCACTTTAACGTGCATAAATCTTTGAAAGTGGTTTATATCGAAGTAAAATGCACAGAGTAATGGCACAACATTTTTAGATGATCGGTCGGTCCATACTAGGTCATAGCTCCCATATAGCGCAAATTTAAGTAATACTGTTTTTGCACTTATACTGGGTGCTGTATGGTCGGGCTTGACCGACTTTACTTTCTTACTTGATTTTTTTTTATTTTTACCTGCAATTTGACTGGACTAAACTAAACACCAACACAAACTTGAATTCCTTTTTAAATATGAAATTCGATTGCAATTACTTAATTGCTGCCGTATCCAAAACAAATCTCAATTGTGACAGTGACAATCTCATTACAAATAAATATTACTCAGTCAAAGAGAATTTGGAATTTGTGATTGTTACCAAACCTTGTTCTTAAACCAATTTTCAACTGTGTAACATTAAACGATTTTTACCTTCTGGTAACCTATTTTTTGTTTCGCACAAATCCCAAAACCAAAAACTGTCAATAAATTTTGTGTGTGTGTGTGTGTAAAGTATATTGAATATCTTTTTGACATTTAGGTTAAGCTTAACAACACTATTGAAGGCACATTTGTCAAAATCTCGGCAAAATAAAAAATTTTTGAATTTAAAATTCTTATTGGCTTTTTGCTTAAAACACTGTTGGTTGATTATAGTTTGTTACTCCATTCATTGGTAACAGACACATTTTGATACCCTTGATACATGTGTACAACAAACATACACCCGTGGCTTTGAATAACTTTTTGTTTTTTTTTTAATGTTTATTAATTTTTTAAAAATATTTTTTTTACTTGACTCTTTAGTGTGATTTTTGTTGGGTGGGTATGTGTGGCGTTTAGTCAATCTGGCTGGTTGTTGGTGGATTGTGGTTTGGTTTCTTTAATGTGGTTTTTCGTAAATATGACATTGCATGTTGTTTCATGTCTTTGCGAAAATAAAAAAAAGTTTTAAAACATAAACGAAAACAACAGCAAGTTATTGATACATGTATCCAAAAAAACAAAAATAAAATAAAAATTAAATTGAATGGAATGGTTTTGAAGTGTATGCAAAACAAAATTTTGGAAACAATAAAAACGCGCTTTAAAAACCAAGCCCAGCTTTATTTCATTTCACTTTGTTTATTGGATGATTTGAATTTGTAGTTATTTTTTGTTGGAGTCAATACCAACAATCACATTTGACCAATAATAATTCTTAGCCTATTATAAATTTTAAAGAAATAAAGCTTTTTCTTTAACACTCCAAATGGCTTTTAACAAATCTTTGTTTTTTTTTGAGTTTAGTGGACCAAAAATGTTGTGTTCGTTTTTAATATTTTTTTTTTTTTTTCAAAAAAAAAAAGTATCATGATACTTGCTATATTCACTGTACAAATTTCTGTTTTATTGTTCTAAAAAAAAATGGATTTGCATGTTGCATTTTTTGAAACTGCATGACATTTGTACACTGCACCTTAGCAGAGTAAATCATGTAATCGGCATTAAACAACTGGTGTTGTATTTTCTTAAGTGGTCATTGTATTAGACACCTGGATTTTAGAACATTGAAGATAGTATTTTCTTTGAAAGTTCCTGGATTCTCTTAAAAACATTTTTGATTTTTGATGTTCACGATATTTACCTAATTTTAGCTTGTATCGTTTTATAAAACAATTTACAGTACTTTTTGAAAGCTTTTAGCATTTTTAAAATCATTGATCAATGTTGAATTTTTTAAAGGAGTTTGTTCACAATCGTAGAAATACGAGGGTGGTTTGGAAACTTCTTAGCATAGAACAGAAAGTGCGGTATAAACAGAAAAAAGTTAAGCGTTTTGGAAACTTCCATCTTTGCTATAAACACATATTAATTTTTTTTCGATCTCCAACGCCTTCATATAGAAACAACGCATCCGTGATTTTTTTATAATGGCAAAATCAGAAATTCGTGGTGTCATTAAATATTTAAATAAAAAATCGGGACAAGACATTCATAATGATATGGTGAATGTGTTAGGTGTAAGTGCTTCTTCATATGCAACAGTAAAAATTGAGTTGCTGAATTTAAACGTGGTTGTACAAGCATTCAGCATGAACCACGAAGTGGACATCCAAAAACAGCAACAACAACAGAAATTGTAGCCAAAATGCGTGATATGGTATTAAATAATCGACGAATAAAAGTGCGTGAAATAGCCAATATCATGGGCATCTCAAATGATCGAGTTCATTTAATTTTGCATAAAGAACTACAGATGAAAATGCTTTCTGCAAGATTGTTAACAGTCGACCAAAAACCCATGAGAATAAAAATGTCTCAATCTTTAAGCGTCGTTTCATAACTGTTGATAAGACTGTTGATGGATCCACCACTGTACTTCAGAGACAAAAGAACAATCCAAGCAATGGACTGAAGCTGGAGAAAGTGCCTCCTAGGAGGCAAAAACATTTCAATGGCAACGTTTTTTTTTTGAACTTCAAAGGGGTATTTTATTGATTGACTGTCTGCAAAAGGGTAAAACAATAAATTCAGAGTACTATTGCAACATTTTGGATCAATTAAATAAAAAAATTCGAGAAAAACGTCCTGGCTTACAACACAAAAGTGTTTTAACAATGGCTAAAATCAACGAATTAAAGTACGAGTTGCTTGACCACCCACCTTATTCTCCTGATTTAGCGCCAGTGACTTTTTCCTGTTTGCAAATCTAAAAAAATTTCCCGTTGGCAAGCGTTTTACCTCAAATGAAGATGCAATTGCAATTGTAAACCACTATTTTGAAGGCCTTGAGAAAAACTATTTTAAACAAGGGAGAGAACTGTTAGACTACGTGTATTGAAGTTTCAGGAGATTATATTGAAAAATAAAAATGTTTTTGAAAAACTAACTATTCTCTATCTGTACTCGGCTAAGAAGTTTCCGAACCGCCCTCGTATATTCCAACTCATAAAATTCATTGATCAATGTTGATCTTTTTTAAAGGAGTTTTTTCACAATCGTACAAATATATTCCAACTCAATATAGTATGTTTCAAAAATAAATTACTAAAAACCGAGGCCACGGTTTTTTAAAAGATCTTCTGTAGTGTGGCTGGCTTTTATGCGAACAATGCTATAAAAGACACCACATTACAGTTGTTTAACTAGTGTGAAATGATTGAAAGTGACCTAAAGTTCTGGGGTTCCTATAAAATCTTATTTATACAACATGTTGTGTTATATTCATCATTCTGTAAAAATATGCATTTAATTCCAACCCTATTCACATGTGTTACAGTATAAAACTTTGTAATAATGTTGTGTGCACAGCAAGTAAATATTTATTTGCATCAGGGTATATTTTGACATTTATTACTTGGGTAAAACTGTTTTATTCTTTTCCATGTCTGTCTGTATGTTTGTGGGTATTTGCCCAGTTAATTTTTCATTTTTGTTGGAGTTTGGTTCGTTTGTTTATTTATTTATTTATTATATTTTATTTTTGCTCATAGTTTTTCATTAATATTCGTAATAAACATATTGTGCAAAATTGTGTGCATATTAAATTATCTAAATATATGTATATTGTTATAGTTGGTTATCTGTGGTTTTCTTTTTTTGGTTTATTTATATTTAATGCTTTGCCTATATGTCATATTTTTTTTTATTTAGTTTATTATTTGTTAGTTTTGTTTCTGGGTTCAAAAGTTGCGTGTTCTATGCTAATTTTATGGATTTCCAGTTAAACTGTTTTGTGTCTATATAACACCTGCAAGGGTTACGAATGAATACAGTAACTATTTTTTTATATTTGTTAGTTTTATTTAAAGGATTTTTTGTTTTGGCAAACATGATAAAAATCGTGAATCGTATGGAAAATTTTATAAAAATTACATAAATATTTAATATAAATCATTTATTTAAAATTTATATTAAAATATAAAATTTTTTCTGCAAATGCTGTAGCATTGTGTACAACGAAGTAGCGAAATATCGTGAATAAAGAGTAACAATTTTGGAACATTAGTAAAAATATTTACAGCTTTTGTGTAAATTTGTAAGTTATAGTTTTTATTATTTCATTAGGGGAAATCAACTATATCGGTCTATAAATAGCGGCAGTATAAATAAATTAAATTAATTTTAATTGATTTAAATTCTTAAAACCATTGGACACTTAAAATTTTAATAGAAATCTTATACCTTATTTGCCATATAGATTAACTCCACTTTATTTATTTCTATATTTTAATACAAAGGCATTTAAATACTTATAGTCAAACGAAATCTACTTAAAAATAAGTATTTCCATCACTAAAGCATTGTTCACATAAAAACCGGCCACGCTTCAAAAATTTTTCATTATATTGTCAGAACATTTAATCAATCCGAATATATTTGTGCGATTGTGAACAAATTCCTTTAAGATTTAACATTCTGTGGTTCAATGATTACAAAAAAGCTAAAGCTTTCAAAAAGTACTGTAAATTGTGTTATAAAGCAATGATCGTGAACAATGATCGTGAAGAAAAAGCAATTTATTAGAAAAACCAGGAAAAGAAAATACTTTTTTTAATATCCTAAAGTTACGAGAAAGACCTCTTCAGGAAATACAAAATCAGTTTAAATATAGCTAAAAACAAGTAAGAAAATATAGTCGGTCAAGCCCGTCATGTCATGATGCCTGTGAATATAAGAATTATATGTGTTAAACTTTAAACGATTAATGGAGCTTAAAGTGAATTACGGAGAGGGTCTTATGTGGGAGTTTAGACTAATTATGGACCGATCATAATAAAATTGTACCGTATTATTTTTAGACATATGAAATATATATTCGTTCAATATTATTTGGATATCAAAATTTTTGAGAGAGTTATTCTCTTTAAAGTGATTTTCGGAAGTGGGCCTTATATGGGAGCTCCGAGTAATTATGGACCGATCTGCACAAAATTCATCATATCTACGAATTTTGTGCAGATCGGTCCATTGGCTTTATTTACCACTCATTTTTGATGAAATTTGTTTGGATACTTGCATTATTCAAACATTTATGATTGGTAAACCCCAATTTCTGGAAGACATTTGTATGGGGGCCAGGTGAAATAATGGACCGATTTCCATCAGTTTCGGTCCGTCTGGACAGCCAGCCAGGAAGGTAAGCTATTTGGCCATTAAGAAATATTTACTTAATTATACCTACACTAAAAATTGAAAACATCAATTTCAGTTTAAATTTTTTTTCTCAAAATTTTTTCGTTCGAAAACACTGTGCTATATCAATGATTCAAAAACAGATGCATCTTTTGTGTTTCCCGAATACATGATTAATTTGTTAAATAAAATAGCAATTTTTCTTCATATGCAATCGTCGTGTTTTATAAAGAAGATTCATTTTCATTTGTTTTACTATTCAATATTGTTAAAACAAATACTACAAACAACAAATAAAAAAAAAAATAAAAACATGTCAAAGCCATTGTCGACTGACGGAAATGATTTAAACGAAAATTAAAAAAAAAATATTTTACACGATTTTCTGGATGAAATTTCTAACAAAAACTTACAGACACAATAAAAGTATAAAATTCTAAAAAACACACACAACATTGAAGCCTAATTTGGTTAATTTGCAATTGAAAAACAACAATACAAAATATCTACATATGTATGTATAAATAAAGTAATTACACATAATTAAAAAACAAAATTTTTTTCAGTTTCTTTGTTTCTATTTATTGTTGTTTTCTTAATTAAATGTTTATAACTTTTTAAAAACAAATCTCCCCTCCAAAAAAACAACAAAAATAATTTGTTAAACTTTTTCAATCAGCACCTCATAAACTAACATTTAACATTAAACCCAAAATATAAAACTTGTTTCTATTGAATTTTCTAATGAATATTAATTTTTGTCATTGTTGTTATCATCATTGAAATAAACGCCCACTGTAGTTGTGTGTTTTTTATATACATACATACATACATACATACATACATACATATATACATATACAAACATATTTTGGAAATTGATATCTTCAGCCCTCCGTAATGAAAATAAATGAATTTTAATTTTTCACTCTAATTATGTGACAATTAAAACGGACTTCTTGTCAACATGATACTTTTGATGGAAATGTTATAAAATAAAATAAAGAAATTTTTAGGAAAATACCGACCAAATTGTATCCCCTATAGAACTCTAAGTTGGCAACGCTTATTTTAATGTTTAGTATTTCAACATGAATAAAATAGACTGTCGTCTAAACAAAGCTACCAAATTGTACAATTTTTTTTTTTAAACATGGTTATATTCTAAGACGATTGAAAACTTGGAGGATATTGCGTTATTGCCGATAAAAAAAAGTCATCGAAAATTGGACCGCCGGTCATATACCAGAAGTCATATTTAAATTATAATGCCAGAAGTTTATATCTCGAATAAAGTAAATTGCATGTCAATTTAAAAAATCATCTTTGTTTTATTAAATTTCAAAGTTCTATACATCTAAAAAAACACCCTTTAGTAAGCCATTTTATCATTCAGTCGGCATATATTTATATTATTTGTAAATTTAAATGATTGCAAAAAAGCTAAAGCTTCCAAAAAATACTGTAAATTATGTTGTAAGACGACACAAGCAAATCTTAAGAGCAGATCGTAAGCAAAATGTTAATATACATAGAAACCAGGGAATATGCAATAATAGAAAACAAATACAAACTTTTAACAAAGTTCAACTTGTTATTATGGGTGAAAATAAACCTCAAACAGCAACCGAGTTGAAAATAGTATGTAACAGCAGAACGATAATAAGTCGTTCCGAAATGTTTTGACAACAATTTGCAGTTGTAGCGTAAATAGCAAACTGTTTGTCACCTCCTCAACTACGACTTCGGTTACTTATATAAAAAAACCCTGAAAAAACGTTTGCTGTCTCTTATTAGACATCAGCACTCTTAAGTTATGTTTCGACTCGTTTAAGCTATCTGCCATTCTTGAAAAGGCACAATATTGGGGAATTGTCAAAGGAGAGTTAATGCGAAATAGTACAGTAGCCCTGGTGGATAGAAATGTTGTGCAACAGTTGATAAAAACTAAAACACGGATTTATAGAAGAGGAAATTAATTTTAGTTTTTTCATTTAGCTTTTCTTAAATATTAATAAATGAGTATGAATCTGTATTTCAAAAGTATTAGATTTCTTTTTTGTACATAAATGCGGATTTAATGTGAACAATGCTTTAATTCACTCAAATCTCAATTCGAAATTAAAAAATAACCATATAACAAATCGCAAAAAACTTATTTTTAACTTCAATAAAACTTTTTCGTTGAACTAATTGTTAATTAAATTCACGCAAGCTTTAATAAATACAAATGTTCAATTCAAATATAATAATAATTGAATGACGCTATTTTGTAATGGATTTGAATTAAAATTTTTACTTATTATTTTAATACGATGATGTCATAAGAGGCAAGTACTTACCACAAATGCATACAAATAAAGAGTAAACCCCCATAGACTGGACTATAGTGTGCTGGACTATCAGTCAAAGGGTTGCAGATTTGATTCAAGCCAACGACTCCAGGTGTTTCCGGCAGATAAGCCAAAAGGCTTCGTAGTTTGTGTTTGTTTAAAAAAAACGGCTGTGCCGAATCTTATATACCCACCACCAAATCACCTATTATGAGCCAAACTTCATAAAACATTGCCTCAATAAAGACATTTATTAGAATTTTATGCATATTCCAGTTATAATTAATAATAATAATGTAACATAAAGAGATTTACTTTAACACACTATAAATTAAGTACCAAAAATCCTTAGGCAATTGATTTTGGCTTCAAAAAACGTCAAAATTGTCACCTATTTATACTCTGTGGTTATTCTCGGAAGTGAGGCTTGTACGAAAGCTATGATCAATTATCGACCAACTTTCACAAAAGACATTTGTATAATTTTTTCATATTTATAACTGATCTGTGTAAAATTATGTAGGTAAATGAGTTGTCTGGAGTTGTCCTCATAAGGGAACTATGACCTAATTACGGGCCAATCATCATGAAATTCTGTACTACGATTTATATCTACATACGAATTATTTTTGTTGAATTTCAACGTAATAATGATTTTTATAAGAGATTTATGGGTATTTAAGTGATTTTTCAAAGTGAACTTTATATGACGTGAAATATGGACCGATCATCATTAAATTTGTATGTTTGTATGGACTATTTGTGTCGAATTTGAACTTGCTGCTGATGCTTATACGAAACTTATGTGTATTTAAGTGATTTCCGAAAGTGGATTTTATATGGGGGTTATGGTCAAATCTGGACCGATCATCATAAAATTTAGTACGACAATTTAGATGTTTTTACAGATTTTTTTAAAGACTTATGCGCTTTTACGTGATTTTTGGAAGTGGTCTTTGTATCGGGCTATAATCAAAATATGGACCGATGCAAACAAAATATCATTTCGGCTTTTCTATAGACAATTATGTAACATAAAGCCATATTCTGGGAAGACATTTGTGTAGGGCTATGATAAATCCTGGACCAATTCTTACCATCTTCAACAGGACTTGTCCTTCTATAATAAAAATAAAGTGTGCAGAATTTCATGGTATTATCTGCCTTATATTTGAAAAAAAAATAGCAAAAAATATCGAGGTAGTCTGTAACTTTGATCTATAGCTGGGATCCTACTGGACCGGTTTTGGCCATTTTCAATACCAAACATCTCGGTACGAGATCGTAGATCAAAGAATGTTTGATAAAAATTTCATTGTTCTATGTCTTTTCTTTTCAAAGCTCTACCGTGATTACCACAAACGGACATGGCTAAATCGTCTTAGGACACAGAATACAAGTACATATACTTTTTGGTTCTACAACCATTATTTCTATGTGTTACAAACGGAATGACAAACGTAATATACCCCCCATCTTTTTGGTGGTGGGTATAAAAAAGTTAGATTATATATCAGCCATTACTAAACTGCTTACAAGTAATGCAGATGGTATAAGTAGTCATTGTAAAAAGTAAGTTGACATAAGTAAGTAAGTTCTTTTAAATATAAGTTTAGTATTAAACGAGACTTCGAACTTATTAAACATAAAAGTTTTTGGACATAATTTTTTAATGATTACAAAAAGCAAATGTATGCAAGATTTTAATTAAATTAAAACAAGTAAGAAAATATATTCGGTCAAGCCCGACCATATAATACCCTACACCCAGTATATGTATAAAACAGTTTTTCAGAAATGGACGTTATATGGGAGATATAACCTATTGTGGACCGATCATCGAAAAATTTAGTGTCATGATGTCTATGAATATATAATATTATGTATGTTGAACTTTATCTCGATATAAATACTTTTAAAAGATTTATGGAGCTTAAACTGAATTACGGAGAGGGTCTTATATGCGAGCTACGACTAATTATGGTCCGATCATAATAAAATTGTACCGTTTTATTTATATACATATGAAATATATTTTCGTTCAATATTATTCGGATACCAACATTTTTGATAGAGTTATGCTCTTTAAACTGATTTTCGGAAGTGGGCCTTATATGGGAACTACGAGTAATTATGGACTGATCGGCACAAAATTTGTAGATGTGATTTGGCTTTATTTATCACTCATTTGTTTGGAAATTTGTTTGGATTCTTGCATAATTAAAACATAAATGATAGGTAAACCCCAATTTCGGGAGGACATTCGTATGGGGATATGGAAATATCTTCAAAATTGCGGCCTGTACTCAGAATGCGATTCTGAGTCGATCAGTATACTTTAAGGTGTGTGTTGGACCAATATTTCTCACCGTTACAAACATCAGCACAAATCTAATATATTCTCCCCACTATGGTGGTGTAGGGTATAAACACAATTTTTTTCTTTAGATTGTCTTTTTTTAATTAGTCATAAAGTACACAGAACAGACTTACTTATAGAATAGCACATCGGTCAAATATTCTGCACAGCATGGCTGACATACATATACGCAGTCTTTGTCAAAAAATTCCCTTACCATTTTCCATAAATGTAGCTGCATTTTGTTGAAGCAGTGTTAATTTTCGTCCACGACCAGGAAATATCTAATGTATTATTGTATTATTTATTATTGAATTATTTTACGGGCAATTTCCCTTGAATCTACATTAAAATCATCCAATTTACACTAAAAGAACTCCGACATGATGTCGGAAAATCGAATACCATAACAGGTTTTATTTGAATTTACAAAGAAATATGGTTCAAACTCCGCACGTTGTGATTGTATTTGCATTCTAATCTTGTCTAAAAACAGTCTTCCAAAAAATAATTAAAACCTTCCGAAACCAGAATTCAACAGTAACAAACATCTTGTTATATTTATAATATTAGCTGGTAATACAATATATCAACACCCACTGTATAACAAAATGTCACATAAGAAAAAAAGGTTTTTGTTCAATAAATCAAACCACAAAAGAAAAAATTACCTAAAACTCTTTTCATTTGTCTTTTAATTACGAATACAGCAAACATGCTCTTAAAACAATAGACATTCCAAACAAATTATTTTATAATCCAACGCAGTAATAAAAACAAGTAAAAAAGTATAGTCGGTCAAGCCCGACCATATACTACCCTGCACCTAATATGTATAAAAAGTTTTTTAGAAATAAGCGCTATATTGGAGATATTACCTATTATGGACCGATCATCCAAAAATTTAGTGTCATGATTTCTGTGAATATAAATATTATGTATCTCGATGTAAATACATTTAAAAGATTTATGGAAGTTAAAGTTAATTACGGTCTCTTTTATGGGAGTTTCGACTAATTATGGAAAATTATAAAATTAGGTGTCCTCATTTCTGTATATATCAAACTTATTTGTGTTGAATTTTATTTAGATACCAACATTTTTAAGAAATTTATGGTCCCCACTATGGTGGTGTAGGGTATAAAAAAGAATATAAAACCATTTTCCCACTTTATCTCAAATTGTCCATAATTTCTTTATAACGTACGTAGACCGGTAAAATGCATCCAACTAAAACAAAATAAACAAGTAAGAAAGTATAGTCGGTCAAGTCCGACTATATAATACCCTACACCCAAAATACGTATAAAACAGTTTTTCAGAAATGGGCGCCATATAGGAAATATTACCTGTTATGGACCGATCATCCAAACATTTAGAGCCATGACTTTCGTGAATATAAATATTATGTATGTTAAACTTCATCTCCATAAAATTATATGGGAGTTCTGACTAATTATGAACCGACTCTTATAAAATTAGGTGTCCTCATTTCTGTATATATGTAACTTATTTTTGTTCAATATTATTTGAATACCAACATTTTTAAACGAGTTAGGATCTTTAAAGTGTTTTTTGGAAGTGTACCTTATATGAGAGCTACGATTAATTATGAACCGATCTCCACAAAATTTATAGATGTGATTTGGCTTCATTGACAAGTCATTTGTGGTAAAATTTGTTTGGATACTTGCATAATTCAAACATTTATGATCGTTAAATTCCTATTTCCACCAGTTTCAAACCCATCTGTGCATGGGCCGAAAAATAGCGAAAAAATATTGAAATATCTTCACCTGTACTCTGCGCACAAGCTTTACATGGACAGCCAACCTGCCAGACGGATGGACGGACATCGTTAAATCGGTATACTTAAAGGTGGGTGTTGGACCAATATTTCTGGGCGTTACAAACATTAGCACAAATCCAATATACCATCCCCACTATTGTGGTGTAGGGTATAAATATGATATGAAACTATCTTTATCTGGTGATTTTAAATTTGTTTTAATTCTTTTTTATTACGTTGTTATAATATTTACTATTAATTATTTACTACATTGTAACTGTGTTGTGTTTTTGTGTTATAATTTTCATTTAAATCTCTGACTGATAACGACACCACTTCATTAATTTTAGATTACGTGGGCTGTTTTATGAAGTCTTTTTTTTTAGTTGCGTCTCATTTACTAGATTGTTTTTTTTTATAATACACTGTTTTTTCCAATTTTTTTTAGACGGGACTTTTGATATTTTTATATCCCAATTAAATTCAGTGTCAAATGTGCTAAATAAGTATTTACAATATAAGCTTAATTAAATCTATTTTATATGAATAATACTTAAACAATAGATTGTTTTAAAAAGTATGTACATACATACATATGTAAATTAAAAAGAAATTTCTATAAATATTTATCTATTCGTACTTTTGAAGCCATTTGTTATAAATTTGCAGTTTTCTTTGGTAAAATACAATGTAACAAACTGAAAATTTTTGAATTTAAGTAAAATTTGAAGTGTTTAATTTTGTTTCAAAAATTTCCAATTTTGTTTCATTATTTGTTTTTAATTTATCTCAGAATTTTTTTGAAGTTTCAATTGGATCATGGTGTAACTACACAAGGTGAGTGCAGTAGCACAGCTGACTGAGTTTGTTTACAATTTATTTATGTCAAAAGTTTTTGACAGTAGTACATTATATTACACAAACAAAATGCTTGTTGTTTCTGTATTGTATTGTATTTGTTGCCGATTTGCACTCACCTAGTATAATTACACAATGAATTGGATATTTCTGAAACACATACAGTCGACCACAAAACTAATGACACAGCCATATATATTTTGGTAAACTTAAGAAAACTCGATTTATTCTACAAAAAAAAAACCAATCAAACTATAAAACGAAAAAATATTACGTTTAAATTCAGTTGACTTAAAAAAAAGAAAATCCATTTGGTGGTATTAAAAAAATATAGAAAATGTTTGACGTAGAACTTAAATTTACATTGCAAAAGTAAGAACACACCTGTAAAATAATTACCAAATTATTTAAAAAAGCGAAATTATTTCGAAAATTTTACATAATATTTCGTATAATTCTACCCTTTATAGCTTTTAATATGTAAGACAGCCTTTAATCTCTTATTCATGGAATCCTCTAAGTTTTTTGCTGTCTCGGCGCTTAGTTTATTCTACTCTTCTAGAAGCACTTGGGACCTTTTCGAAATGCATCACTGCGATGCATCTGATGCGCAGTACGCTCGAAAAAGCAACAGTTGGCATCACTGTTAATGTGTTGTATTCTAAAATGCAGCACTGAAGCAGCTGAGTCGCAAACAATATAAAAACATGCATCACATTAATGGTTGATGGAATAAATGAGCATCAGCATTAGCAGATACATATGTATCAGCATCGCAAACTAATCATAAGTAGGTGGACATTAGATACAGCGCAGTGATGTATTTCCGAAAAGGCATTTGTTTATGTTGCTAATTTCATGCTTTCGCACATTTCTTTCCAAAATGTTTCATATGTGCTTTGTGGTGGTGTGACTATCATGTGTGGAGTGTTATATGTACATACATATGAAAAGTGCTTTCATTTGTAGGCTTTATAAAAGAAGACCGATACTCATTCCACTATGTCTTCTCTCAGAAGGTGTTCTAGAAGGCGTTACATACACATTGAAAATTGCATTTCACAAGAAGAATGTCAACAAATCAAACAATGGTTTTGTAATTATTCCTGTATATCGGCACTATAACAACAAACATTATTATGCTCGCTTGGTTATACGAGTAAAAAAAAAAATGAATTAAGAGAGCGTCTATATTTCAACTGCCGTATTTGTAAAAAAATAATGTAGACTTCAAGTGTACTTTAACAGTTGTAATTCAGCTCTGGGTGGAGAAAGAACTCGCGCGTCATTGTCATTATCGTGTAAGTGGCCGTCAGGCCGTCAGGCCGTCCTTTTTTCGCTGCCTTCGAGAGATTTGCGTATCACTTTTGCATTGGTTAATGCTTGGCGTCGTCTAACTGTACCGCATTACGGTTCTTCGAAGTTGTGCATTAGTAACATGCTAAATTTTTTGTTTTAATACAAGATTTAAGTGTTCCAGCTTCCTATATGAAGGTATAGGTCGACTTGGGAATTACTTGAATCGATAGTGGGATAACCTGGCAATTTGAGAGATTAATTCTCCGCCAACCAAATTTATATACAAAAAAAAAAAAAAAAGTGTACTTTAAGAAAATTTTGTCTTAAAGCACACTTCAAGCCTACTTTATTTTTTATAAATACGGCAGTTAGTCTTTTATGAAAGTTTGTTGTGTAAAATACGCATGACATGTGATTTTTTCAATTAATTTAAAACTATTCTTTTATTTAAAACCTTTTCTTTTACTCTCCTCAATGAAATTATTTTTTCATCAGACCTTTCATTACGCCTTTCATGAGGCATTACTTGGTAGACCTTTCAATTGCCCAGCTCGAGTACGCCTTCTATCAGACATCTAACCAGTAGCGAGTAGGCCAGGAAGTGACTAACAATAACACGCCATGTAAAATTTAAACAATTTTGCAATGCTGCTGGAAAAATAAGGCCTTCTAAAAGGCCTCTTTATAGATTTTTTATTTCTTCTGGGATGTTGAGCTTTAAGTCTAGGCATACTTACACCTTCAAATATGAATTCAAAATATCTTTTAAACAAACAAATTGGCGTTTTCTACAACATTTTTGTGTGTGTATTTATTGCTATTAATTCGATTCCCTTGTATTTCATTGAATTATTCTTTATTTGTTCGAATTTTATCCCAAAAATTCTGTTTATTTACTGGAGCATATTATTTATTTAGTTTCTTGTTTAAAGGCAAACATTTACCCTCCAGTCAATATAAACAAATATGTTTTTATTGTTTATTTAGACAGCTACAGAAATAACAAATTTTGCTTTGGAAAATTATATACATATACCAAATTTCCATAAAATTGAATTCTGTCTATAAATTATGGCTAAAGTAAATAGAAAGAGAAACAATAAATTCTAATAATGTTGAAACAAAAAATCCATAAAATTGACCAACAAAATAATTAGTAAGAATTGATTGTATGGTCCAGTTTCATTTTTAACAATAAAATCCACAGGAATTTGTGCTCTATGCAAATGATATTTATACAAAAACAATTGTTATGAGAAAAGGAACATACAATTTGTAATTTTATTAGATTTGTATAGATTGAATGTAATAAAAAGTGAAATTTTAATGGTCTAACGTAAAATATTGTTCTACATAATTCTGATAATAATGCATATTTAACGTTTTAAAATCACTTATACATACATATGTTTGTAAATATGCACTTTAAATCAGACAGGTACTTGATATTTTGTACGTGTTAATCAAATGTGTATACGAATGTATGAATGTACACTGGAAATAAATACGCAGTTTCCTTCTTTATTAAATAATGGTGCTCTTTTGTCAACATTTTCCATGACTAATATTCAATAATAAAGCTGAATTATGCTGATGCAGCTTTCAATTTCTTCGTTGTCATAAAACGGTCTACGGTGCCAATTCCGATCACCGAAATAAAAGAGCTTATATAACCAGTAATTGAGTTGTTTTTCGGTCTACTTGTTCAAATCACTTGTCGTTCACATCAATATTCTCCAATTTAAGTAGATATAAACCTGTTATCATGTCAATGTTGTGTCTGTAACAGTCACTGCTTGTCCAATCTCATTTTCTAAGAAGTACTCGTATAAGTATTGCTCAATAATGACTGAAAATTCACACCCTGGACTGACACGTTGAAAATGTGTATTTTTGAAATGCTGCAATTTTGATGATTAACAAAGCCATCAAGCTGAAATGTACTTAAAAGTAGCTAAGGATGATTTAACTCCTCAAATCAGCATTCGCTTGTTGATAATCAATAACTCGTTCATTGAATTTTGTTCATTAGGATTTTAATTAAATTAGTTAAGCTGGAGGTCTACAACTTGCTTTCTAGCATTAACGTGTTTATAAAACTATTTACTTTTTCTATATGTAGAAGCAAAATACGGAATTAATTTCACTTCCGAACGGAATTAAATTCTGTGGCATGGCTGATAATTTCACTTATATACATTTTATCGCAGTGCCCGTATTGTTTGTTTGTCGTTCGCCGACGTAAAAAATAGAAATAGACTCTATTTCAGAGTTCATCGCATATGACGAATATTTTCATATGTATACATAAATGTGTTGTATTTTTAGAGACGAATATTCGCGACCAAAAATTCGCCGTCCGTCCCAGGTGTGTTGCTAGGAATAGAGAGCTTCTTGAAATTAGCAATTCTTGTCTGCTACTACGAATTGATGTTTCTGGACTTTCACCGATAGTCTCATTGACTGCTCGATATTAACATTTGTGTGTAGCCCATTGACACAATCTCCATGAATTTTGCAATTAATCTTTTAACATTTGCCGAAGTTAAATCAACTTTCCGACCATATCATTTAAATTAAGTAAATATTTCGATTTTAAATTTGATTCTGTTTTTATTACGAATTTGTGGCTGACAAATTTTAATTGGAGTGAGAAAAATTCGATTATTTCAATCACAATTTTTCATTGACAACTGATTTTTTATTGCTAGAAATGAAAATTTGTATGATATACATATGTACTCGTAATTGAATTATAAAGGGTGGTTAAATTGTAAGGGCCGATGTTGAATATGAACCACACCTAAACGCCAAGCTTTTTTCCGAATTTTATTTGACATTTCTCTATTTCAGACTTACTCAATTTGAACCATGGAGAGATACACAATCCAACAACGTGTTAAAGTTATCCAGACTTATTATGAAAATGGGCGTTCAAATCAAAATGCATATCGTGCACTTCGTGATTTTTTTGGTCAATCATCTTCAGTAATGAGGCACATTTTCACGTCAGTGGATTCGTCAATAAACAGAATTGCCGCATTTGGGCGAATGAGAATCCAAGAGTGATTGTCGAAAAACCAATGCACCCACAAAGAGTGACTGTTTGGTGCGGTTTATGGGCTGGCGGCATCATCGGGCCGTATTTTTTCCAAAATGAGGCCGGTCAGGCAGTTACTGTGAATGGTGTTCGCTATCGTGAGATGATAACGAACTTTTTATGGCCCGAATTGGAAGATATGGATGTGGACGATATGTGGTTTCAGCAGGACGGTGCCACTTGCCACACAGCTAACGAAACAATGGCTTTTTTGCGCAACAAATTCAATGGCCGTGTTATCTCACGTAATGGCGATGTCAATTGGCCGCCAAGATCATGTGATTTGACACCGTTGGACTTTTTTCTTTGGGGTTATTTGAAAGAAAAGGTGTACGTCGATAAGCCAGCAAGAATTCAAGAGCTAAAGGATGAGATAATTCGGCACATTAACGGCATAGAACCTCCATTATGCCTCAGGGTCATCGAAAATTTGGACCATCGGATGGAGGTGTGCCGCCGTGGTCGCGGCGCCCATTTGGCCGATATTTTGTTCCATACATACCTGAGTAATACCAATATATCATAATAAAATAAAATTACAATAATTTCCTAAATAGTTTGTGTTTTATTCAAAATCAACATCGGCCCTTGAAATTTAACCACCCGTTACAACATTTGGTCATTATATCGAATTTGTTTTTAATTCACAGAAATATAATACTGTAACTTGAACATACTCGTATATGATAAATTAAATATTATTGATTTGTTTAGAAAATTCTAAATCGGGCTTATTAAGGTCATGTATTCTATGCAAATAAAAGATTATTTCATAATTTATTTTTCCGACGTTTCGTTGGAGATTCCCAACATCATCAGGGATATTTTATTAGATATATAATCTTTCGTCAATAGTTTTGCATTTCGAATATTTTATATACATTCTGTTTTACATAAACACAACATAAAACATAAATTTAATTAAACAAAACAAATGCAAAAATATAAATAAAATAATATCACAGTATAATTAAATTGTATTAAACTAAGTATCACAGCAGTAAAGTATTTTTAATTATACAGCAGTAAAGTATTTTACTGCTGTGATACTTAGTTTAATATTTGTTTGACAATTCATTATGGAAAAGCTAACACTGCAAATTATTCAGCTGTAAAACGAAAATCAGTGGTCTTTAAGAAATATCTGATTTGCGTAGAGTTTTTTTTCAGTTCAAAAGCGAACCTAATACATATTTAGTCTAGAAATAATTATTTGGCCTAATTCGAAACAAAACGGAAACTTTTCAAATGTACTATTAATTTCAGGTTCCAACAAAATCTATTTTCATTAATTAGAGAAGGAATTGAACTAATATTTTCTATTTTTAAGAGAAAAGTTTTTTGTTCAGGCTAGTAGTTCGAGAATTTTAAAGAATACTATTGTAACGTATTGGAACAATTGGCAATTCCTTCTCACAGTATGCAGTCATCATCCCATCTCCGGTGTTACAAAAAATAATAACATAATCCACCAAAGAAAAGAGGAGAAATGACAACAAAAACATACATACATTGCTGTTATTGATCTACCAAAAAAGTAGACGCAGCAAGAAAAGCAAAAACAATTTGTAATAATACAAATTCTATAAATAGAATAACATATAACGAATACACACACATTGTAAACGTACGTAAATTTCGTTCTGACTCACAACACGTAAAAAAGAAATATGATAATTCTCGTATTCTATTTCTCAAAAAACGGTGAGTTTTATTGATGATGTTTACAGATTGATAATGGACAATGAAGATTGCTGATGACGCCCTTGGCCGGGTAGAAAATGCATTCCAATTTGCCAATTGTTCCAATACGTTACAATAGTATTCTTTAAAATTCTCGAACTACTAGCCTGAACAAAAAACATTTCTCTTAAAAATCTATTTTCTTTCATAGAAAAGTCAGAAGTATGAGTGATCTTAGATTGGAAACCTTTTCACATTTACAAAATCATATTAACAAAGATAATAAGAATTTAAAACTTTTGAATTTTTTATATAAAAAATCTATTTGAAGTCAGTGATATTAGTGATCACATATTTAGGCCAATGATGTTCAGACCATAGAACAATTGTTTAAAAAAATTTGCACACATTTGCTATGATGCCCCTTTAAAAGCTTTCAATCAGTCGTCGCACAGTGGCTCAGAATCGTTTTTCAACGGCCAAAAACCTGTAACTTTTGAACAAATGGAGATATTTTAGTAATGAGAAATTTAAGGAGAAAGTTGAACTTTTGCTTTTTTGTAGCATTTAGTATGTGAATGTAGCATTTAATATGAAAGGTAGCATAAACAGGAAGAATAAACAATTCCTAAAAAACTAAAAAGGCCTAAAAATATGTAAAAATTCGCTAAAAATCCTAAAATGTTGATAATTATATAACACAACTTACATGAGGCAAGGTGTACATACATACACATATTTGAACAGGTAAAATAATTTGAGTAATTTTATTTAAATGAATAAAGTGATCTACAGGCTGGTCCAGGGAGGTGCAAAAGTATATACATAAAGGATTATTATGGGGTTCAGTTTTCTTCTGGTACTAAAATATTTTTTAATCCCTTTTGATCTTCAAAAGTTCTATTCCGATGAAATTCCATTTTGACTGTGTAAAGCTTAAATATGTTATAGTGTTTCTTAAAAACTACTAGTAAACCAATATTATATAAACAATTTCAACCCATTATCGATAATAGTTTCCGAGAAATGATAATTTTCTTTTGATCAAATTTACAAAAATTAAATTTTTTCCAAAATAAGGTAAAATATTTGTTTTTAACAGCATACCACGGCCAAGATTGCCAATATTTTGACTTAATTTTTTGGCTACCTTAGTTTTAATGTGTTTGCTAATGAAAGCCATTACAATTTTGGAAATCAGTGACAACAAAAAGTTAGACTTGTGGCCGATGACATTAAATTCCTTGTCACCGTGCGTCGTTAAGCAAGCGTTGAGAACACATGCGGATGGTCATTGTCAGTTTTTCAGAATTTTGTTGCTTCTGGTTGGACGAAGCATAGTAAACACACGCGATGCAATTACAATTGAACACGAAAAAATAAAGTATCAAAATATCTGTTCTAAAATAATTTTTTGATATTGTTACGAAATTGTAATTCAATTTAAATTTAACGGCCGGTTCCAGCATTTCTATATTTGAATTTGCATAAATTTTAATTTATAAACATTATTGAAAACCTAGCTGAGCAATATTGCAACATTAGATTTTAACGACTTTGGCTGCATATTCTAGACACGATCATTCTAGATTTGCAGTCATGAACATTCTTGTATCTTAGCTCCAAACCATCTAGAAATTATGATTGGTGTATAAATAGACTTACAGGGTCATTCGAGTTAGTTAGTTTATTGTGAGTCATTGTTGTGTGAACACCAATCGTTCTCAAACTTTAATTGAAGTGTTTATATCTGGCACAAATTCTTTCTTTTTTCTTATTTTTAGCGTTTGACATTGTTTGCTAGGCAAAATCTCTTACCAATACATCTTTATTTTTATTTTTGAACATCACTGATTTAGGCCCATTTCTCATTTACATATACATATTCATATTTACCAAGATATTGACGATTTAAGATTTTTATGTTTTATATATGAAAAATCCATGTTGTGTTAGAATTATGAGTGATCACCTTTTTCTCATTTAAACGCATATTTACACAGATATTGAGGATTAAGATTATTTGCATTTTTTATGTGAATTATCAATTTTAAGTCAGAAATATGGATGATCACAAATTCAGCCCCTTTTCTTATTTAAACGCTGATTTTTTGATCCGCACCTAACAACTGGCCGTTTATAACTTAAGATGTCGTAGAGCTGGAAAGAGTGAGCGAAAAGTTGACCTTCAGAATTTGCATTAAATTATTTTTAAAAAGTAAATATTAAAGATTGTTTCTTCGGGCAATGAGTGTTTTATTTAAAATTAAAAGAAAGTCTAAATCACCGTTTTTATTCGTCTTATCTGCCTTATGACGCCTACATGATGTTTCAGATACTTAAGCAATCAATGGATAACTAGCGAATATAAAAGATGTGCGTGTGTCATCCAGAATAAAGGAATAGCAACGAAATATTGATTTCAATAATTTTGTTTGTACCTTAAATTGGGGGTGCTTTATTTAGTCCGCTTATACATATATATTTGCGACTTAAAATATTTTTTGAATTTTAAATTTGTTTTATTAAATTCTGAATTCTTTAAGTTTGTGTTTTTCAATAATATAAGTAGATATAAATAAAAAAAAATTATAATAACTTTGTTTTCTTAAAAAAATTATGATTTAAAAAAAATGTTCTGAGGGGGTGCTTAGGTTTTGGCCGATACTGTATATGTATATACAGATCGTAGATCGTTAGTCAAAGCATAATCATTGAATAATTTATAATTTAGACCCAAGAAATTATTGACAAATTATAGTTGTATGAATAACATTTCCTTAATAGACGAAACGTATATTGAATTAATAGACAGACTTTTCTCATAAAAGGAGATAAAATAAATTTTTTTTTAAAGTAACCACAACTTTTTATACCACTCACCACAAAACCTTTACAGCGGTACTGCCTTTCTTTTCACAGTTTCAACTGCTAGAATGAGTAAAATTCTTTGTCTTTATTTAGTGTGAAGAAAAAAAAACAAATAACAAAAAGCAAATATGTTGATATTTTTTTTTTTTTGACTTAAATGGCAATAATCCACATTTTACAAATAATGTTCTCACCATAAATGCAATAAACTATAAAGAATCACTTGCAACGCCTTGCAGCCAGCCAGCCAGCTTACAACACAGAATAAAGTTACACAATACAACCAGCGCAACACAAATGTCTCAACTGCGTTTTATTTGTCCATTTCTTTTTAACTTGCTTTGTAGCTTATAGCTGCAATTGCTGGTGCTGTTGCTGTTGCTTTAGCCAAAAGTAGTAGTAGTAGTAATAGCATCTTCCTACTTCCTTACAAGTACATACCTACCAACCAACTACTAAATAAAAACAAATATGGTAAAACTAGTTTAAGTTAAACTAAATATGTGTTCGTACATTCGTAACTATGGTTAAATAATCTTCTTCTATAAATGTGACGTTTATTCTGTCAAAGAGTGATATGAAGCTGCAAGGAGGGGGAGCAGTAAAGAAGACGACAGCTTCCACATGTTGCACAAATATTTGTTGATTTGGTATGCATTATTCTGTTTGTTGTTAAAGTTGTTTAAAGTTTTTTTTCCTTATTGCTTGCAATGGATACCAATGCTTGTTTCAGCGTTCTTTCAAACTTGAACTTACTTTTTGTTTTAGGTTTTGGTTTCTTTAGCTTAACTCAACTTAACGTAAGTTTACCATGAATTGACAGTTTTGTCAAGTAGCCAAGCTCGCGCTTGTTGGCACGAATTTTGTAATATTTTCTGTTTCTTAAGGGTATAAATACATCATAGAGTGAAAAATAAAATAAAATGAAAATAGTTGTTAAAACTGAAAAAATCCTAAAAAAGATAAAAACGATTCCTACACTTAAAGTGACTTGTTCATCATGTTCCTGACGTTCTAAATGAAAAACCGCTTTTGATGTTTTGTAAAGTTTTATTTTGTTTTTGCAATGCAATGCATTGCTGTATATACAGTATACAGTGAGGGGCAAATATATTGGAAACATTTTGAAAACTGATTTCTTTTAAATTTCGTGTCGTGTGTATTCTTTGGTATAACTTACAAAGTTTAGAATTTTCCGGATAGAAAATCTTAATCTGCTTTTCATTATTTTTTTAAAATAAGATAATATCGGACAGATATCTATCAATTCTACAGATGTCGATTCTTTTACTAAAGTTTTCAATCACATTTTGGCAAAATGATGGTTCTATTTCGTAAATCAAGTCACGTATTTGCAGTTTTAAGGCTGTAATTAATTCAATTGGCTCCGTATATACTCCATCTTTAACATAACCCCACAAAAAGTAATCCAGTGGTGTCTATCTAAATTTCGTGAAATTATTCGATCGGGAAATTGGGTGACAGTTTTGTTAAAAATTTAATTGTTAACATCTCTCGATAGCGTGATCCATTCGCCGTAGCCGTATTTCTAGCTGAATTTTCGACAAAAATTTAAATGCTTCTCAATGAATGCTCTTGGATTTGCTTCAAAACGTTGGTGATAAATAGAAGGTTTCCGGATTTAAGAATTTAACGTTTGAATACATGCAGTGGCTCACATCTTATTCCAATCAGCTTGTGTTATGAATTGTAGGCCCCGATTATCGTTCACAACACTAAAATGTTGTGTTGTCTGGACTACAACACAACATGTATTTTATTAAGATTAATCCGATAAGTTTTGTAAATCGTAATCGCAGTTTACAACATACAACATTAAAATACTTAGTGTTGTGAACGGTAATCGAGGCCGTAGTGTTTGATGTCAGTTTGTATTGTTTTTATATCCTGTCGCATCAGCCGAGCATTAAAATGCCATTATTGAGAAATCAAATGAATTCAAGTGTTCAATTCAAAAGTTGGAATAATACCGATTTATTGAATAAAATTTACAATAGGTCAGCACAAAAATTGTTTTGTAAATTTTGTACAGTTTTACTGCTTTAGTGCTTTACTACTTTAATATACAAATTCTTGTTCAGATGTTCAGATTTTTTTTATTTCGATAATATTAATTATATATACATTTATTTTAGGTGGTAAAGAGTTTAGAAGCAACGCTCCTTTTCTACTTCGTAGTGGATTTTAACTATATGTATATACAAAATCTTTTACTCACTAAAATGAAGTGTAATATTACAATAAACAAAACTGTAGTGCTGTGTACAATTATATCACTTACACTACAGAATATGAATAAAGTGGGTATAATTTCGAAATAAAAATAGGATTTTTATTCAGTCTCCAAGTTATGCGTATAAAAACTTGCAAGCTAAAAACTAGAAAATATAGGTACGAAAGTAGCTACAGCTTATTTCATTCAGTTATATAAAAAATTAAAATTAGGAAAAATAATTTTTTATTTCCCAAACTTAGTATGGTATTTTTTTTTATCAATTACAGCTGTTAGCCTTTTTAGCATAGATTGGTCGTTATTGCTCGAAATCTGGGGCTTGCGGACGTTTAACGCTGTGCCGAGAACAATTCCAAATCAATGGTTTCGAAGTGCATGTAGAATAAAGTTTGCACTATGCGTTTTCCTTATTTTTAACTCGAGTAGCTAATTTTGCAGCCTACAACTTAAGATTCTGCCTTATTTTCAAAGTCATTACAAATTTTGTTAGGTACTTTTCTGGCCTTATCGTTATGCTTTACACTTTGCACATTTGAGCAAGTTTTCGGCGCGAGTGGCCAGTTTTAAAATGGCTAATAACCAATTCTCGTTGTTCTATGGTGGTACGCAGGGCTACCAGATGAATTTCAGAAAAAATCGTTAAAATCCTGAAAAAAAAGAAAAATAAAAAGTCACTATTTCTAATAGTATTTTGAAATTTTTATTTAAACGAAATAATAAAAACATAAAGTTTATATAGTCTCTTATACAACACATATCAAAATACATAAATTTTAACTTTTTAAATAATTTTTATAATATCTATAGCTAGATTACACGATTGAAATTTTCTTCAAAATTGCTCTTCAAAATGCTTCAAACTCGTGTAAGCAGCAAAAATTCTTCAATTGTCAAGGCTAATTTTTGGATGAGAAGAGAAAAGAGAAAAAAAGGGGTACAAACTTGACGGTACTAGTCAATTTTCTTATTTCTTTCTGTTTTTTTCCATGTTGATTTGCATGAAAAAGTACGAATGAAATAACTTGTTCAAAAGAGAATTGAACAAAAACTGGTCAGTATTTTATAAATAAATATCTGAATTTAGTATATTTTATTAATTCAGGTTAAATTACAATGTCAAAACAATTTAGTTTATTGAGTTTTAAATAACATTTTGAGTATAGAATCCACTTCATCCATCATATACATAAGATAAGTTTTTGTACAATTTCCCCGTTGAAATTAAAAAATTGTTTAATCTAAAAATTTTAGTTCTTGGTAATTTTAATAATTCAGAAAATTGTCACTTTCAATGAAAAAATCGTCACTTTGCTATTTTTGAAACAAAAAATCGTCAAAATGACGATAAATCGCCAAATCTGGCACCTATGGTGATACGTCGTCCCATTGTCGAAATTTTCACTTACCACTTAACTGGAACAACCACAATAAAAATTCATTGCCACCATAACTAGAAAATATACGTTTGAAATCTTATCGTCAGTTCGTAAAAGTGTTTGTTTGAAAAAGGCTGTCACTTTCTTTGTTTTATATTACCTAAGCCACATATTTTTCGGACTTTTGTTTTTTTACATTCTTTTTAATTTAGTTCAGAGTTTTTTTGCATATAAGTTATAGTCAGTTAAATATTTTAATTCAAGTTGGTTGAAATAAGCTCAGAGCCACTGTATGTATGTATAAAATTGTTTGTGAAAGCTCAAGTATCTAGACTTATTTTTAAATACTTATTATTGGCACTTGGCCGATTGAAAACCGTAATGCGAATTGGGATTGTTGCGGTAATGATAGATATTGTATAAGATATTCGCTGTAACGTGCTGTTATTTTAGTAAAGGTATTCTAATAATAACCGCAATTTTGGTGTTACTTAAATTATTAGTATAATGTACACAAAATCAAAACAATCAAAAAGTAACGGCAACGGTTATTTGGAGAATTTCGGTAGCGGTATTCAAATGATAACCATAATGACTTAAATTTTTATAAAATTTAAGAAAAAATCAATTAATTCCAAACATTTAAAAGGTATGTAACGGTTATTTCGATATTGGTATTCAAGTGATTAAAATTACGGTAATCTTCTTAAAATGTTTAATACAATTTACAAAAAAAAAATTATGTTTATCTATCGATTAGAAACGTTTAAAAGGTAAAGGAAACGGCAATGCTAATTCGGATTATTTCGGTAACGTTATGTTAGTGGTTTTGTTAACGGTAGTTTATATGCAGATCGCAAGAGAGAGAGAGAGCAAATCAAAAAACTATAACGATATTTTTGGGTAGTAAATTTTAATTACTATTAATTACAGATTAAGAAAAATTAATTTTTTTCAATAATACATATTTAGTTATTATTTAGATTTCCTGTAAACAAGAAAATTAAAATTTAAAATTTTTATATTTTTTTACGTTGTAAATTTCTCAATTGTTTCCATTATTTAAACATTCACTGTAACTTCGCCTTCGATTCCGCAATATGAATATATTCATTTGCTTTCAGCAAATACGGACTATCATGTGTCATCTTCTTTTCAGTTGGTTGGTTGCACCTAAAAAGGTAACAAAAACTTATCACTCGAACGTTATGAGGAAGCTGTGCTTTTGCATTAATGGCAAATGTTCTTTCAGGGCATTTGAGATGGAGTTTGCTTGTTTCTGTGAATTTTTCTAAAAGGAACACATATGAACTTTTATGTTGTTGAACACATATTGTTAAATAATAATGTTCTTTAATAGCGAATAATGAAATTTGATCTAGCAAAAACTGAACAACTATGTCTATAAATACTTCCTGAAATAGAGACTTTGAAAAAAGCAATGCTTACTGGCAGAAACTGTTTAAATGTGAATGTAGAAGTCTAGATAACATATAAAATATTTGTTGAGAAGATTGACAATTATATTTGAAATCTGCTTAACTTAACAAAATTTAAGTAATTATATGTCATTACATATTAACATGCTTTCTAATGACTAATACTTACTCGTTAATGTCTTATAACGAATTTATTTGGAACTGACATTCCAAGAAATATTTACTTATGAACTGATATATTACACTGCGACTCTTATAACTTTGATTATTTTTCCTGTTTTATTGATTCATCTTTCTTATCTTAAACTAAATACGGTATTCAGATCTTACAATATTGCCAGAAAAATGTTCAGAAAATGTCTAACAACCGTGTGAGCTTACAATTTTTGTCTTTCAGCGTTGTCAGTAAAAGAATTTTCAGTATATTGTACGACACAAATATTATCAGACATCTAACAATTGTGTGAACAAATTTTTTTTACCATTGTAAAATAGTTGTGAGATAATTGTCAAACACTTTTTATTGTCAGATGTGCACAGTTTATGCATCTAACAACAAGATGTGCAAAGTTTATCCCTCTAACAATGTCAACATTTTCAGAGAAATTATTTCTATTTGCAACTCTGTATATACATAAATAAATACACAAAAACTGTGTATCAATTAAAAAATAAGTGAAAGAAGAAGAGCGATATTTCAATTAACTAATCCTGCGTCATGGAGTGCAGCTTTGAGCCAATTGAAATAAATATTTCAATTCAGTCGCCAATAAACTTTGAAATCGACAAAAAAAAATCAAGGTTAAAGAAAAAATCCTACAGCATTAAGTGTTATAAAAATTATCGAGGAAGTTAAAACATGGCGAAGCGTTGGTAGCGTTGAACAAAAACTTTCCAAAGTTTTTTTATGGCAAGAGGTTGCAGATTCCATACAGTTATTTCATACAAACTTTGCAACGTTTTTTTTTTTGTATTCTGTCTTCATCCTCGCTACTTTAACATTTTTAAACACACACACAGTTCTGGCAATGCCTGAAAACGAATTTGACAATTTTTTCCATACAATAATCTGACAACGGCGTGAACTGACAATTTCTGCTGACAGATAAATTTATTGTGTGATAATTATCTGCAAATGAAATTGTAAGGTTTTCTTACAATCTTCTGTACTGACAATTTACCTTTTCCTATTTGACAACATTGTAAGATCTGACAACCGTCTGTACATAACTATATTCCTCAAAATTTACAACACCAACAATTATTATACCTTATTAACCGAAAACCCAAAATTATGTTTGTTATCATGTTTTAAGCAAATAATAAGATAACATTTTCTTTTAAATAAAACGTCAAGTAAATTGTAAATAAAAAAGAACTTATTTATTTAACTTTTCTTAATATTTATTCGCTGAACCTCATGTTGACTTCTCACCATTATGTGGAGCCAAAAATTGTTTAAAGAAGAAGTTATAAATAAACTGCAACACAGCAAAAGTACAAATATGTATAAAACATATTAAAAAAAGCCAGTATTGTCTTATTTATTACAAGAAATGATCGTCAACATTTACACCCTACTTACCTCCCTACATTGTCACACTATCATTAAACACTCTACCACAATTATCTGCTTAAAAGCCACAACCTCAACAACATCCATCTGACTTACCAGAAAAAAAAAACCCGTAAACTTAAGTTAACAACTACAAATAAAACTTAAATATTTATTGTTAAACAAAGAATTTATTAAATAATAAATCTCACCTTAACATAAAAACACAAAACAAAAACGACTCTTGAAAGATCTTATAAACACAACATCGAACATGTTGGCAACGAACTAACATGTTTGCAGTTGGAACCAAGTGAATCATACAAAGAAAGCCAAAGTGTATTGGCCTCCCCCAAAAATAAACAAATTTAAACAAAACAACAGTATATTTTTGTAGAACGTAAAGAACTGCAGGAAAAACTTAGCGGAAGTTTAGCTACTGCTGGTCAGAGTCATTAAGGAATTAAATCGTTAAAATAACATTATGGTACAAAATGTAAATAGAATGAATATTCGTGGCAAAGGAATTTTGGGTAGGTTGGAGGCTTGTTTGAAAAATGTTTTAATGTTTTTAAGATGTCTTCAATTTGTTAAGTGAGTTTACTTACCATCATTTAGAATTTTCTCAGTATTTTTTAGTGATTTATATTTAAAAATAACGAACGAGTTGCCACCAGGTTTTTTAAAAAGCTTTTGTAGTGAGGCCAGATTTTATGTGAATTGATTTACTATTATAAGCTTGACTAGTTGTTCTTAAAAAATTTTTGTTTTTCACTAATTTCAATAGGTTTTAGAGATAAGCAACCAATCACCTATTTTGCATACGAGCAATGTCTTTTTTTACACGGCTTTTTTACACGAAGTTTCTTATACATAAGTACGTTTTCACTCTTTTAAACACTGAACTGCATTTACTTACTCATTAATTAAAACAAAGTCCCCAGCCAATTCACAACCAACATATTGTTGATGTTCGATCGTACGTTGTTGTCTGGCATGCTCGCAACATATAACAAATGCATGATATAAAAACTTTCAGTTTCACATGCTCAACAACAACCGATCACTTTTCAGTTCTTTAAAAACTGTGCGTGCTAGTGGACGTGTAAACGAAAAGTTTGGATTTGTGCCAAAAGAAATTGTTTGTGGCTTTACAAAAAAAAAAAACGAGAAGATTTTTATTAAACGAATAAAATAATAATAACAAAAAAATCTTAGTGTGTTTTTTTTTTCTTAAGAAGGCTAAAAAAGAAATTGTTTGGCTAAAATTATAATAAAAAAAGAACGTTAATGTTACTACAATTTAACGGGTTTCTTTTAAAAGATTCTGAAGCCAGAAAAAAAGTATTCAAATTATAAATATTTAACGGTAATAAAATTTATATTCTTAGCCGAGTCATTAAAAAAGACTTTCGTTGGCCGGAGTTTATATTAAGAGTGTTTTTAAAATTGTGGAAATTGTGCTTGTATTTATTTCTGTGGTTTAATTTAATTGCACATTTGCATTTTCAATTAAAATTTGTGAATTTCTTCTGGTAATTTGTTTTTTGCCTGTCAAAAGTGGTCATTACACTTTCTGAGCAAATTTATTTCTTACACTCGGCGTTGTGTGTTTTTTCTTTCAAGTGAAAATTTTCCAATATTTTTTCGTCATTGCTCCTTTAACGAGAACTGAACAGATTGATTTTTTTTATGCAAAAGTAGCAATAATTACTTTGGCTTTTTGCGCCTGTTTAATATCATCAACTGAAAATTGTAAGTAAGTATGAGAAAGAAGAGCATGAGATTTATTGCATTTTTTTTTGGCAATTTTGCTGCTTTGCGCTTAAAAAAATTGTACACTTATTTATATAATAAAATGAAACGTAAAAAACAAAAAGTAAATGTGATAAGAGGCATGGGGAATTGTTTTTGATAGAAAAAAATTAAAAAAAAAACGTGGGAAAGTTGGTTTAAAAAAGAAAATAAATTAATTCTATAAAAGAACAATAATTGATAGATACAGTGAATTAAAGTGAAAATGGCCCACCTCGAAGGAAATTATATAAAGTTTATTTGATACTGTATGTAAGGAACTAAACGTTTTTTAAATGCAATCATGTAAATATTAAACTTAAACAAGAAAATCGAACCCATATAATATTTCATCTTACAGTGACAATGGCCCAACTTGTTATTGAAAAAATCTGTGTTTTTTAATTCCTAGTATTTTGTAGGGAATATTTTATGGGCGATTACAGATCTTAGACGGTTAGGTATGTATTGCACTAATTTTTTTGTAAAATTTGGAGTAATTTTTCTCCATTACTCCTGTAAAGATTCTTTGAGATCGTTGACATTAGAATCTCGATGCTTTCGCACTTCAATCTCTAGCTTATGCCACAAATTTTTAATTATGTTTAGATCTGGAGATTGTGGTGGCGTTTTGACAGTTATACAACAACCATTCTTTTAATATTATAGCGGTATGCTTAGGGTCATTGTCCTGGTAAGTGGAAGGTGTCCTTTATGTTTAATTTTTCTGCACTCTGTTTCAGATTATTTCTTAAAATTGGCAAATATTGATATCTATCCATGTTTCCTCCAACAAAATGAAGATTCCCAACGCCTGTCGCAGAACAAGCACCCCATACCATAACGTGACCGCCACCATGTTTTACAATAGGACGCAAGTGCTTGGGATTTAACTAGTCGTTGGGCTTTTTCCACACGATAACCCCACCGTCCAAGTCAAAAAGGTTAAATTTTGACTTATCTGCAAATAAAACATTTTTCAAAAATTAAAAATCTTTCATCAAATAGTTATGGGCGAACTCGAGTCTGATTTTGTTTTTATTTTTGGCGCATTGCAGCTTTTCTAAGTACTCTTCGCACCGTTTCTGCATTACAGCTAATGTTTAAATGCTCCTCAACCATGTTTCTCAACTCTAGCGCACTTAACCTTTGATTATTTCTTGACTTTTGGAGTATACAGCGTTCATCCCTGTCACAAAGTAGTTTTTTGGGACTGATCTTTTGTTTGTTAATGATTCGGTTTTCCTCGTTAAACCTTTTAGTAATATTTTTTACAGTTCCACGTGGTATTTTAACAATTTCTGCAATCTGCCTTTGACTTTTTCCATCTTTGTAGTGGTCAATTACTTATTTTCTAACTTCAACTGTGGTATGATGACCCATCCTTTTAAAACACTTCTAATCATAATTTATGAAGTAAATTCACAGTTTACAGGAATAAGAACAAAGTGAATTTTGCAATAAGTAATTTTGTTTTGTTTAATTTTTAAATAAACCGTTATACGAAGAGTTTTTTTAGGTGGGCCATTTTCACTGTGAGATAAAAAATTTACATTTTAACTTTAATCTTATTTTTTGTTTGTATTTGTACTTAAATTGAGATTATTTCAATTGTTTTTAACATTAACTATATCATATTCTGAAGTGTGTGTGTTTTAATCAAAAATTTTCAATATCACATAAAAAATTAAAAAAAAAAATATTAGTTTTGAAGGTGTGCCATTTTCACTGTGATGCACTGTAATTTTGATTTTCATAAGAAAATACAAATGTAAAAAAACCCTAAATCAATTCCACAACTAGCAGTAGAACGGTTTAGCTTGAAACTAGCTTACACCTCTTCTAAAAACGGGTTTTGAACTAAGAACTAGTTCATCAAGTGAGAACTAGTTCATCAAGTGAGAACTAGATCATCAACTGAAAACTAGTTCAGCAACTAAGAGCTAGTTCATCAACTGAGAATTAGTTCATCAACTGAGAACTAGTTCATCAACTGAAAACTAGTTCATTAACTGAGAACTCTATAGAATTTCTTAAGAATAACAATATTGTTCTTCAGAACAGTTTCTAGAAGTAGAATTTTATTAAAGAAGCTGAAGTCATCCTGGTAATAGTCGTTCTAAAACAAGTGATTTTTAAACAAGTTCTAAAAACTTAACTCGGTAATTTAAATAGCAAGAAAGAAAGAAATGAGTGTAAACTCACAACTGATCCAAAGCCTAAATAAAAAATGTGGTTTTCTTTAATGAATGAAATAATTTTAAAGATAATCAGTAACTACTATGGATCGATAGATAGCAGTAGTTGGCCTATTTAAAAATCCGGCAAATTAAAAGAAAATGTTAAATTAACTCCATTAGGTATGCTTGTGGGTTGGGCCACTCTTGCACGCATCGCCTCCTTTATCATTGCTCAATTAAGATCTGAGTTATTTATCATTTTCTTTTATTATCAAATACAATTATTATTGTTCCCTTTTTTCCCAATAATCACTAAATATCTAAAAATTCAAGCTGATGAACATTTTATAGGAATTTAACTTGAATGCAAAAATAATCCCAGTTTAAACTAAAAAAAATAGTTGAAAAACTTAAATGTTTTTCAAACCAAAAACATGTGTCTTGAATTTCAAATATAATTTCAAATTTACTTTCAAATCTGTTCAATAATATCAAAGTTTGCCCAAATATTTGACATTTGAAAAAGCTTTCGATTTCGAATCATTCAAAATTTAATATCAAACTTCCCTATTTGAGTGTGTGCATTGACATTAATATGGAGGCAAAGTTAAACCAATAGATTACTGCATATGTCCCAAGTAATCTAGGGTAGAGTCAATTGACACCTTAGTGCCCCTAAGTGGTTTAAGTTGTAGTTTGTTTAATTATGTTTTTTTATACTATTATAGGAAGTAGTTGTTTTACTCACCAGGAGTAATGAGCGTTCTTTCTCTAGCTTTGGTTTCGTAAAGAAGCTCAGTTTTAAACTAAAATGAGCAGTAACCAGTTCTACGCAAGCTAAAGAGTGCTGGCTCTCTTTTTTCTTGAATAATTTGAAGCAATCTATGAGTAACTATATTTTTATGGGAATATATAAATTTTTTAATTCTCAAAAGCGTGAGAAATGCGAACACCAAAAGTGTTTTCCCCCAAAATTGAAAGTTTTCCCATGAATAAAAATGAACACCGTCCTATTGCAATACTTTCATTCCTATCTAAGATACTTGAAAGGATACTGAATAAGCAAATGGTTGAATACATAAATGTTAAAAGTCTGCTTACTAACAGACAGTCTGGTTTTCGTCCTAAACATAGCTGCATCACTGCTCTTATAGACGTATCAGAAGAAACACGTGGTTATATTGACGAGGGTAATATAGCATTTTTAACAGTTTTAGATCACTCAAAAGCGTTCGATATGGTCAACAATTTTCACAAATTTAGTTCTTCCGCTACTGAGCTAATATCATCGTATCTTGATAATAGATATTAATATGTTTGTGCAAATAGCACGTCACGGGTAACAAAAGGTGTACCACAAAGATGAATCCTTTGACCACTTCTATTTGTAATATATATTAATGATCTACCACTACAATTATCACATTGCACAGTTCAAATGTATGCTGATAATGTTCAGCTATATTTATGTTGCAACACTGGCCAAATGAATAAATGTGTTGACAAGCTGAATTCGGATCTCTCAAAAATTCAATCTTGGGCAATATCTAATGGTCTCCACCTTAACCCTTTAAAATCTAAATGTCTAATAATTGCTCGATCTCCGGTACAAACTAATTGATGTACCAAATATTTTGCTCCATAACCAGACTATTGAGATTGTCAATAAAACTAAGAACCTTCGGATAATTTTCAACTCTACATTCACCTGGTCCGATCATATTATCAATGCTACTGGAAAAATCTTCTCAATATTCACCCCTATCGTGAATAAAAATTCCACATGAAATTTGTTCCCTTTTCACATTTTCCTATTAAAATTTAATGTTAAAAAAATTACAGGGAACAAATTTCGTGGAATTTTTATTCACGATAGAGGTGATTATGTGCATTATGGAAAACCCAACACCTGACACCGGTTTCCACATGCATAATGCTTGCAAAAACTTATTTGATTCCAACACTTCTGTACGGTTCTGAAGTACTTTCCAGCTGTGACTCCAAAAGCGCAATAAAACTTATTTCTGTGTGTAATTCAATCGTGAGATATGTATTTAACCTAAGAAGATCATCCCATATCTCACCCTTCAAAACAAAATTGTTGGGAGTAAGAACCATCTGGTCTTTTTAATCGGCTCTTTTTCACTCACTAAAAAACTAGTTTCAGAACATCAATACTTTGTCTATTGTATTCGTCTTTGGAACTTGTTACCACCAAGAATACAGTTTTTGAGCAATTTAGCGGTATTTAGGAAATCTACATAAGTTTATACCTACTTTACTATGATTATTATTTTTTATTAACTTTTAACTTACTTAATTTAATTTTCATCTTTGATTATATTTTATAAGATCTTGTCATTTTACTTTACATACTTTTTTACGTAAGACTCATCTTGTACTGTAATTATAAAACTTTTAGTTTTGAAATAAATAAATATTTTTTTCTTCAAATGTTTTTCTTACGATATGGGTTCGATAGTACTGGGGTTTTTTTTAAAATTCAAATTGTTGATTCGGAATACAATTGTTTTTATTATGTTTAAAATCGTGTATAACTTGTTCATGAGTATCGAAAATAGGCTGATGGGTCTATATGATTCTACATTGTGTGATTTTTTTCCGGCTGTAGTTTCTTAGTGACCAGTGAAACCTTCAATTCTGGAGGTTAAGTTTCAATTCGTAATATAACGTTAAAAATAAGATGGGAATATGATTTAGTAAAAAAAACTCTTTATAAATCGCATTTAAAATTATGAAATTTTCCCAATTAGCTAAAACTTAAGCCGAAATTTTATGCATTTTGGAAATCATAAAAGAAGCATTTAAACTCAATTATTATTATATTATAAATTTAATTTCATAATCATTACACTGTGCTTATTATGTTTTTCTCAATTACCAAAAATTTCTTTAATTAAACTCAAAAAATCTAAACAAAATTTAAATACACCTTAACACCATCTTAAAACAAACATTCCCCTTTCTTAGCCAACCAAGAAGTTTTTATACATATTATTATCTACATATTTTAATTTAATTGAAATCTAACAATTAATTGAAATGAATTTACCACGTTTATTTCATACCAAACTGTCTGTCTGTGTTAAGCTTAACCAATAAACTCAAAATGGAAATATATTTCAGAAATTCGATATCTAAACACTCACAAAGCACTCAGTCGGGGCACAGAATATAAGGTGTGAATAAATTTCTTGGAAAATTTTAGCAAAATTTCAACGACCAAAAAACTTATACTTACACTGCATATACATATGTACATAATAGGCCGAAAACACAAAGAATATGCTGAAATGTTGTTAAAATCTAAGCCACGAGATACAGCCACTAAAACAACAAATTTTAATTCCAGCGCAATTTCCAAGTTAACCACATGATAAAACTTTCGATTTCGAGTGCAGAAAGAACCATGACAAAATGAAAAAAAAACAACACAAAGCAAAACGAAATGTTTTAAAACATTAAGTGACATTATTTATTAATAGCCCATATAACTATAGATACTTAGTAGTAGTATTATTATTAATACAATACCACGGCAAACAAGTGTGACTTGTTTGGAGATCATCAAAGAAACAAAATCTAAAATGAAAATAATAAAAACAAAAATTGTTATTAAAATAGAAATAATCTACTTTGCAATCTTTAAGTTTTTTTTTTTTTGCAAAAGCGTGGGTAAGCAAATGTTTCGTACTACACACATTATGAAAATAGTTTATTCACATGCTGGCAATAGGCTGTGCGTAAAAAAAATAGGGCCAGTAGGAAATTTAATTCTAAGGGAACAAGAACTTGCGAGAAAAAACAAATTAAATTCGAAAGTAATGAAAAACTGCTTTTGATACAACTGATTTAACAGAATGATTAATTTAATAGGATGAATGTTCTTGTTTATTCCTATTTATAAATTGAATCGAAAGTTGTGTCTACTCTTTACTCGTATATAATGAAAGAACAGTGTTGCCAGAAAATGAATTTCAAAATATGCTAAAACTTGAAAAACGAAGTGCTAAAATGTTCTACAGAAGAAAAAAATAAGTGCTAAATTTTTTCAATGTAACAATACAATTTTTATTTCAAATGTTACAAATATAAATTATAGTTTTTTCTAATTTTGTTCATAACAATTGTTGACTTGTTTTAATAGATTACATTTCATATATTATTTCAAAAATTTCCGTGTTCATTTACTTACCACACCGAAAGAAATTTAGTTGAAATATTAATAAAAGTTATTTTTTATTTCTCCGAAAGTATTTTTTGGAGTAAAATAGTAAAAAAATGTCCAAAAAATATTTTTTTATCAAGCAAATTATGCTTAAAAGCATTTAGCATAATTTTTAAAAATATCAATGCATTTTCGTGAAACAAAATGCTAAGTCTAGCACTGAAAGTGCTAAAATGGCAACACTGTAAAAGAATGACTTATTTGAAGTTATTGTTCTTTAACTGTTACATTTTAAATTATCAGGTTTAAGTATTTAGCTTACTGATAATTACTTTCCTTCTTTCTCTGAACAGCTAATTGTTGTGATTCTTATACCCACCACCAAAAAGATGGGGGCATATTAGGTTTGTCATTCCGTTTGTAACACATGGAAATAATGGTCATCAAGCCAAAAAGTCTATATATTCTGGGTCCTTATAAGATTCTAAGACAGAGGTCGGTCTGCACAATTGTGCAGAGATCACTTGACACATACACTTAATCACTTTCATTCAGTCGTCATTGAGGCAGCAATGTGTGCACATGCGGCGGATGCTTTTATATTTTTTTCAGAAATACTTCCCAACAAACATTTCAAATTAATAATGAATTACGAATAATATTTTATGATTGATGATGCATTTGGTAACATGCATGTAATCAGCTTTTGAAGTATTAGAAGTTCCGTTTGTATATCAATCTCGTTGTTAATTTCTTATATATTACGGAAAATATATTGTGAGTGTATGTTTCCTATCTAAGTTGTTTTGTATATTTATATAATTATGTTTATGTTTGCTGGGTAGTTCGCTCACACACACACCCCCATTTTACGCTTTCCTACCTCTGTTCTAAGACCAACAAGCCATGTCTGTCCGCCTGTCCATCTTTTGTTGACACGATAGAGCTTCGAAAAAAAGGCATAGAACAATGACTTTTCTCAAATTCATAAATAAGAATGTTTTTGATAATCGTGATAATAAACGAAAATAAAGTTCTTTTAGATTCAAGAGTATATTTTAAATATAACTAACTATAATGATACCCTACACCACCACATTTGTGCTGATGTTTGTAACGCCCAGAAATATTGGTCCAACAACCACCTTAAAGTATACCGATCGACTCAGAATCACTGAGTATCCAAACAAATATATTTCATATGTCTAAAAGTAATACGGTACTATTTTAATTAATTTAATTCGGTCCATAATTAGTCGAAACTCCCATATAAGACCCTCTCCGTAATTCACTTTAAGCTCCATAAATATTTTAAAAGTATTTATGTATATCGTGATAACATTTAACACATATCGTTGGCTTAATATAGAAAAGGCGTATCTACATTTCTTTCGAAATCGCGTTTTTAATGTATTCTGGTAGACCACTGTCAAATACACCTCCCCTAAAAAAAAATAGTGGCCTATGATTGCAAATAACGGATTTATAGTCACATAAAAAAAGCCATAACTCATACGAAGCTTTTTTTTGGAAGTCATTTAAAGTTGAACTTAGAGTAGACACACAATCAAAGCCACAACTAGAAGGAAATTGCCATACATTTTGTATGGTACTCAAAAATTCCTCTAGCTATTCGCCGAGCCAAAACTATAATTTCGTCAGAATAGAATTGTTTCTAATATGGCGAAATTTAGGTTTTTGCTTGGCGAATTGTTTTGTAGCCTTGATTGTGTGTCTGTTCTTATTGAATCCGGACTATGTGCAGTATTCTGTATGGATGTTCAGGCAGTTAAATTAGTGCCTCAACTAAACGCGAGTGCTGCATATTATAAAATGATGTTTCAACTACATAACTTTACTGTCTATAATATTATAACGCATGAATCAGATAATTATGCGTGGGACAAAACAGATGGAAATCTAGTCTCTTTCGTTTTTGCTACATGTATTATTAAGCACTTAAGGAACTTTTAAATCCATCACATTATTATTTACTCAGATGGCTGCTTTCACCAAAATCGTAATACTGTTTTGTCTAACGGCTTGTTGAATTCTTCAAAAGGAAACTGAAATAACAATTGAACAGAAGTATTTAATTAGTGGTCATACGCAAATGAAATGTGATGCAACCCATTCCCTTATAGAGAGAAAAATAATAGAAAAAAAAAATAAACTTGCCGTCTCAATTTGTTCAACTCATTAAGAAAGCTAGGAAAGTTCCAGCACGTCCACAAGCGCACCATTTGCTTTATGATTATTTTTAAATTTCGAAAATATTTCAAAATTGTAGGCAGAGGCACTGGAGATCATACAGTAAACATGATTCGAGCCTTGGCACATGACTCGTCAGGATCAATTAGTTTAAAAAAAATATAACAGATGAATATCAGTTACTCCCACAGAGATCGAAGGCTACGATTGAAAATGTGTGTTTATAAAGAGAATTAGCCATATAACAAAAAAAGATCTAAAAAAATTGCTTTCAGCAGATTGCCATCATTTTTATGATAATTTACCTTATAAAACCTAATTCAGTATAATAACATCTTTAAATATGTATTTTAGTTTTAATTATTTATTTTTTTTACTTCAAACATAAATTATTGTAATAATTTATCATAATTTTAATTTACAGCAAAACGCCCTAACTTGCATTTATTTTCAAGAAAAATAATAACAGAAAGCCCTATCTAAAATAACTTCAAAGGAATTAGAAATAATAATAATTGCAATAGAAATGTTTTTTGTATCTTAAGTTTTGAAGGTTTTATTCAGTTTTTTCCTTCTCATGGAAAGTAACGAAAAGTGTAGGTACGCCTTTTCTATATTAAGCCATCGATATAATACTTATATTCACAGACATCATGACACTAAATTTTTGGATGGTCGGTCCACAATAGGTTATATCTCCCATATAACGTTTATTTCTGAAAAACTGTTTTATACATATACTGGGTGTAGGGTATTATATGGTCGGGCTTGACCGACTTTACTTTCTTACTTGTTATAAAGGTCAATGTTAAAAATTTTGGTCTTTCGAGTATAAAATTGTTTAACCAGTCGTTTAATGTTAAAAATTTTGCCGTAAGTGACTATATCGAAAATGGTACCGTGGAGGTCTAAAAAGTACATTTTGTTTATTTATTTATTTATTATATAAAATCCAAAAATCAATTTTCCATCCCTGGTGTGAAACTCAATGTTAGCAATTAACTGGCAATTAAACATCGTCGAATTACGTATTTGTTTCTTTTGTTTGTGATTTAAATATTTATAACACTTTAGTCTAAAGTAAAAACGGAGTTGTGCATTTTCATGTTAAGCTAACGATTTGTTTGGTTTATTGCAATCAAGAGAGAAATTTATTCAAATTGGTTTATTGCAATCAAGAGAGAAATTTATTCAAATTGTTTGAAAGAGCAACCTTCAATCTGTTAACTATTAAAGCTAATTATTTCAATCCTATTAAAATTTTCAAAAATGTTATTGTAGCGTAATCTCTTAAACAACACAACAAGATATTTATTTAAAAAAAAAAAAACACTTGAAAATGCCAAATTAAATAAATATAATTTAATTAAATGAATTTGATAACAGACCAGCCAGCATCTTGTTTTCGTTAATTTCTGTAACAATTTGCTGCGCTGCCGCTTAAAAGAATTTAAAGCACTTAATTAGTGATCAAAAGATTTTTTTATTGCACGCACGCAACACACACCGCACTTTTTTTTTTAGCAAATTAATGAAATTAAAGTATTTTTTAAAATACATTTTTTTCTCAACCGCATTTAAATATAGCAATAAATATTTAATTTACATATTTTTACACTTCATTTAATTATAAAGTATTTTGCTGTATTTTTTTACCGGTTCATTATTAAAAAGGTGCTTAATAAATCCACCACCACTTGAGTTTTGTAACTCAATGAAAAGTTATGCGAGTATTTAATTATTGTTTGTTGATTTCTGTTTCTCTTCTTTTCCCCAATGCAATATTATTCAAATATAAATACACAAACATTTAATATCTAATCAATTTCAGTAATCATCTAGCTGGCTAAGTGTAAAACTATTGGTGGCAAATGTTAAAGAAACCCCAGCAACTTCAGGCAACAGAAGAATGCATCATCAGCACGTCTTGCATGAAAGAGACAACAACCAACCACACCAGCCTGCAACCGCAGACAACGGAAGCTGATATTCTAAGCGAGGAGTTTTGATTCTGAAACAATTTTCTAATAATGGCGTATTTAAAGAAACAATGCAATTAAAATGAAAATCAAAATATAAAATTGGAAATGAAAAGCGCAATTAAATGTACATATACATATGTATTTCTTATTTTAATATTATTTAAATAAATTTCGCATTTTCCTTTCTATAAAGCGAGCTTAACTTTAAATTTAAACGCTCGCTATCGTTAAGTTTATATTGTTACAGCTCTTGCTCTTCTCAAATTTATTTATTTATTTATTTTTATTTACTATAATTAAAATTACAATAAATCTTAAGAACTAGAGCACTAGCAACTAAAGCTATCGGCTTAATTTTACTTAGAAGTTTTATGCATACATACATACATATGTATGTATGATCAAAATTTGTTTCATGTGGCTATGAAAAAATACAATTTTTATATTATATTATTATCAACTTATAATTGGTCCTATAAATAAATAATGAAGTGGACTTTAATATCGTGGCAAAATAAGGTAGAAAAGGATAATAGTTTTGGTGCTATAAACATTTTTCTACTTAACACCTCAATAAACAATAGTAGGCGTGGCAGTGGGCGGTCAATTTTACTGCTATTGGAAAGTTCGCATCTCAAGCTTTTAGATGCATAAACTTTTTCTCCAATATTCCTACTAGTTTGAAAGTTAGAAGCAAAATTGTAAAATTAGCATTGAGAAAATTACTTGCTTACTGATTCTGTTCTCCTATTACTTGACAAAAATTTTCAATTTTATTTTATCACATTTTTAGGAATAGCAAAACAATTTTTATACCATAACGTCAAAAATAGACGACGGCTATCGTTAGTTATATTGTTACAGTTTTTGTGTCATTGGAGCTTTCAACTTAAAATTTGTCATACAGATAGGACATAAAGTGCACTTTAAGGTGTTATAAAAATTATGTCCACCAAATGTATAGTTTTGGTGCTATAAACATTTTTCTACTTAACACCTTAATAAACAATAGTAGGCGTGGCAGTGGGCGGTCAATTTTGCTGCTATTGGAAAGTTCGCATCCCAAGCTTTTAGATGCATAAACTTTTTCTCCAATATTCCTACTAGTTTGAAAGTTAGAAGCAAAATTGTAAAATTAGCATTAAGAAAATTACTTGCTAACTGATTCTGTTCTCCTATTACTTGACAAAAATTTTCAATTTTATTTTATCACATTTTTAGGAATAGCAAAACAATTTTTATACCATAACGTCAAAAATAGACGCCGGCTATCGTTAGTTATATTGTTACAGTTTTTGTTTCACTGGAGCTATCAACTTAAAATTTATCATACAGATAGGACATAAAGTGCACTTTAAGGTGTTATAAAAATTATGTCCACCAAATGTATAGTTTTGGTGCTATAAAAATTTTTCTACTTAACACCTTAATAAACAATAGTAGGCGTGGCAGTGGGCGGTCAATTTTGCTGCTATTTGAAAGTTCGCATCTCAAGCTTTTAGATGCATAAACTTTTTCTCCACTATTCCTACTAGTTTGAAAGTTAGAAGCAAAATTGTAAAATTAGCATTGAGAAAATTACTTGCTAACTGATTCTGTTCTCCTATTACTTGACAAAAATTTTCAATTTTATTTTATCACATTTTTAGGAATAGCAAAACTATTTTTATACCATAACGTCAAAAATAGACGCCGGCTATCGTTAGTTATATTGTTACAGTTTTTGTTTCACTGGAGCTATCAACTTAAAATTTATCATACAGATAGGACATAAAGTGCACTTTAAGGTGTTATAAAAATTATGTCCACCAAATGTATAGTTTTGGTGCTATAAAAATTTTTCTACTTAACACCTTAATAAACAATAGTAGGCGTGGCAGTGGGCGGTCAATTTTGCTGCTATTTGAAAGTTCGCATCTCAAGCTTTTAGATGCATAAACTTTTTCTCCACTATTCCTACTAGTTTGAAAGTTAGAAGCAAAATTGTAAAATTAGCATTGAGAAAATTACTTGCTAACTGATTCTGTTCTCCTATTACTTGACAAAAATTTTCAATTTTATTTTATCACATTTTTAGGAATAGCAAAACAATTTTTATACCATAACGTCAAAAATAGACGCCGGCTATCGTTAGTTATATTGTTACAGTTTTTGTTTCACTGGAGCTATCAACTTAAAATTTATCATACAGATAGGACATAAAGTGCACTTTAAGGTGTTATAAAAATTATGTCCACAAAATATATAGTTTTGGTGCTATAAACATTTTTCTACTTAACACCTTAATAAACAATAGTAGGCGTGGCAGTGGGCGGTCAATTTTGCTGCTATTTGAAAGTTCGCATCTCAAGCTTTTAGATGCATAAACTTTTTCTCCACTATTCCTACTAGTTTGAAAGTTAGAAGCAAAATTGTAAAATTAGCATTGAGAAAATTACTTGCTAACTGATTCTGTTCTCCTATTACTTGACAAAAATTTTCAATTTTATTTTATCACATTTTTAGGAATAGCAAAACTATTTTTATACCATAACGTCAAAAATAGACGCCGGCTATCGTTAGTTATATTGTTACAGTTTTTGTTTCATTGGAGCTATCAACTTAAAATTGGTCATACAGATAGGACATAAAGTGCACTTTAAGGTGTTATAAAAATTATGTCCACCAAATGTATAGTTTTGGTGCTATAAACATTTTTCTACTTAACACCTTAATAAACAATAGTAGGCGTGGCAGTGGGCGGTCAACTTTACTGCTATTGGAAAGTTCGCATCTCAAGCTTTTAGATGCATAAACTTTTTCTCCAATATTCCTACTAGTTTGAAAGTTAGAAGCAAAATTGTAAAATTAGCATTAAGAAAATTACTTGCTAACTGATTCTGTTCTCCTATTACTTGACAAAAATTTTCAATTTTATTTTATCACATTTTTAGGAATAGCAAAACTATTTTTATACCATAACGTCAAAAATAGACGCCGGCTATCGTTAGTTATATTGTTACAGTTTTTGTTTCATTGGAGCTATCAACTTAAAATTGGTCATACAGATAGGACATAAAGTGCACTTTAAGGTGTTATAAAAATTATGTCCACCAAATGTATAGTTTTGGTGCTATAAACATTTTTCTACTTAACACCTTAATAAACAATAGTAGGCGTGGCAGTGGGCGGTCAACTTTACTGCTATTGGAAAGTTCGCATCTCAAGCTTTTAGATGCATAAACTTTTTCTCCAATATTCCTACTAGTTTGAAAGTTAGAAGCAAAATTGTAAAATTAGCATTAAGAAAATTACTTGCTAACTGATTCTGTTCTCCTATTACTTGACAAAAATTTTCAATTTTATTTTATCACATTTTTAGGAATAGCAAAACTATTTTTATACCATAACGTCAAAAATAGACGCCGGCTATCGTTAGTTATATTGTTACAGTTTTTGTTTCACTGGAGCTATCAACTTAAAATTTATCATACAGATAGGACATAAAGTGCACTTTAAGGTGTTATAAAAATTATGTCCACCAAATGTATAGTTTTGGTGCTATAAAAATTTTTCTACTTAACACCTTAATAAACAATAGTAGGCGTGGCAGTGGGCGGTCAATTTTGCTGCTATTTGAAAGTTCGCATCTCAAGCTTTTAGATGCATAAACTTTTTCTCCACTATTCCTACTAGTTTGAAAGTTAGAAGCAAAATTGTAAAATTAGCATTGAGAAAATTACTTGCTAACTGATTCTGTTCTCCTATTACTTGACAAAAATTTTCAATTTTATTTTATCACATTTTTAGGAATAGCAAAACTATTTTTATACCATAACGTCAAAAATAGACGCCGGCTATCGTTAGTTATATTGTTACAGTTTTTGTTTCACTGGAGCTATCAACTTAAAATTTATCATACAGATAGGACATAAAGTGCACTTTAAGGTGTTATAAAAATTATGTCCACAAAATATATAGTTTTGGTGCTATAAACATTTTTCTACTTAACACCTTAATAAACAATAGTAGGCGTGGCAGTGGGCGGTCAATTTTGCTGCTATTGGAAAGTTCGCATCTCAAGCTTTTAGATGCATAAACTTTTTCTCCAATATTCCTACTAGTTTGAAAGTTAGAAGCAAAATTGTAAAATTAGCATTAAGAAAATTACTTGCTAACTGATTCTGTTCTCCTATTACTTGACAAAAATTTTCAATTTTATTTTATCACATTTTTAGGAATAGCAAAACTATTTTTATACCATAACGTCAAAAATAGACGCCGGCTATCGTTAGTTATATTGTTACAGTTTTTGTTTCATTGGAGCTATCAACTTAAAATTGGTCATACAGATAGGACATAAAGTGCACTTTAAGGTGTTATAAAAATTATGTCCACCAAATGTATAGTTTTGGTGCTATAAACATTTTTCTACTTAACACCTTAATAAACAATAGTAGGCGTGGCAGTGGGCGGTCAATTTTGCTGCTATTGGAAAGTTCGCATCTCAAGCTTTTAGATGCATAAACTTTTTCTCCAATATTCCTACTAGTTTGAAAGTTAGAAGCAAAATTGTAAAATTAGCATTAAGAAAATTACTTGCTAACTGATTCTGTTCTCCTATTACTTGACAAAAATTTTCAATTTTATTTTATCACATTTTTAGGAATAGCAAAACAATTTTTATACCATAACGTCAAAAATAGACGCCGGCTATCGTTAGTTATATTGTTACAGTTTTTGCTTTACTGGAGCTATCAACTTAAAATTGGTCATACAGATAGGACATAAAGTGCACTTTAAGGTGTTATAAAAATTATGTCCACCAAATGTATAGTTTTGGTGCTATAAACATTTTTCTACTTAACACCTTAATAAACAATAGTAGGCGTGGCAGTGGGCGGTCAATTTTGCTGCTATTGGAAAGTTCGCATCCCAAGCTTTTAGATGCATAAACTTTTTCTCCAATATTCCTACTAGTTTGAAAGTTAGAAGCAAAATTGTAAAATTAGCATTAAGAAAATTACTTGCTAACTGATTCTGTTCTCCTATTACTTGACAAAAATTTTCAATTTTATTTTATCACATTTTTAGGAATAGCAAAACAATTTTTATACCATAACGTCAAAAATAGACGCCGGCTATCGTTAGTTATATTGTTACAGTTTTTGCTTTACTGGAGCTATCAACTTAAAATTGGTCATACAGATAGGACATAAAGTGCACTTTAAGGTGTTATAAAAATTATGTCCACCAAATGTATAGTTTTGGTGCTATAAACATTTTTCTACTTAACACCTTAATAAACAATAGTAGGCGTGGCAGTGGGCGGTCAACTTTACTGCTATTGGAAAGTTCGCATCTCAAGCTTTTAGATGCATAAACTTTTTCTCCAATATTCCTACTAGTTTGAAAGTTAGAAGCAAAATTGTAAAATTAGCATTAAGAAAATTACTTGCTAACTGATTCTGTTCTCCTATTACTTGACAAAAATTTTCAATTTTATTTTATCACATTTTTAGGAATAGCAAAACAATTTTTATACCATAACGTCAAAAATAGACGCCGGCTATCGTTAGTTATATTGTTACAGTTTTTGTTTCACTGGAGCTATCAACTTAAAATTTATCATACAGATAGGACATAAAGTGCACTTTAAGGTGTTATAAAAATTATGTCCACAAAATGTATAGTTTTGGTGCTATAAACATTTTTCTACTTAACACCTTAATAAACAATAGTAGGCGTGGCAGTGGGCGGTCAACTTTACTGCTATTGGAAAGTTCGCATCTCAAGCTTTTAGATGCATAAACTTTTTCTCCAATATTCCTACTAGTTTGAAAGTTAGAAGCAAAATTGTAAAATTAGCATTAAGAAAATTACTTGCTAACTGATTCTGTTCTCCTATTACTTGACAAAAATTTTCAATTTTATTTTATCACATTTTTAGGAATAGCAAAACAATTTTTATACCATAACGTCAAAAATAGACGCCGGCTATCGTTAGTTATATTGTTACAGTTTTTGCTTTACTGGAGCTATCAACTTAAAATTGGTCATACAGATAGGACATAAAGTGCACTTTAAGGTGTTATAAAAATTATGTCCACCAAATGTATAGTTTTGGTGCTATAAACATTTTTCTACTTAACACCTTAATAAACAATAGTAGGCGTGGCAGTGGGCGGTCAATTTTGCTGCTATTGGAAAGTTCGCATCTCAAGCTTTTAGATGCATAAACTTTTTCTCCAATATTCCTACTAGTTTGAAAGTTAGAAGCAAAATTGTAAAATTAGCATTAAGAAAATTACTTGCTAACTGATTCTGTTCTCCTATTACTTGACAAAAATTTTCAATTTTATTTTATCACATTTTTAGGAATAGCAAAACTATTTTTATACCATAACGTCAAAAATAGACGCCGGCTATCGTTAGTTATATTGTTACAGTTTTTGTTTCATTGGAGCTATCAACTTAAAATTGGTCATACAGATAGGACATAAAGTGCACTTTAAGGTGTTATAAAAATTATGTCCACCAAATGTATAGTTTTGGTGCTATAAACATTTTTCTACTTAACACCTTAATAAACAATAGTAGGCGTGGCAGTGGGCGGTCAATTTTGCTGCTATTGGAAAGTTCGCATCTCAAGCTTTTAGATGCATAAACTTTTTCTCCAATATTCCTACTAGTTTGAAAGTTAGAAGCAAAATTGTAAAATTAGCATTAAGAAAATTACTTGCTAACGGATTCTGTTCTCCTATTACTTGACAAAAATTTTTAATTTTATTTTATCACATTTTTAGGAATAGCAAAACTATTTTTATACCATAACGTCAAAAATAGACGCCGGCTATCGTTAGTTATATTGTTACAGTTTTTGTTTAATTGGAGCTATCAACTTAAAATTGGTCATACAGATAGGACATAAAGTGCACTTTAAGGTGTTATAAAAATTATGTCCACCAAATGTATAGTTTTGGTGCTATAAACATTTTTCTACTTAACACCTTAATAAACAATAGTAGGCGTGGCAGTGGGCGGTCAACTTTACTGCTATTGGAAAGTTCGCATCTCAAGCTTTTAGATGCATAAACTTTTTCTCCAATATTCCTACTAGTTTGAAAGTTAGAAGCAAAATTGTAAAATTAGCATTAAGAAAATTACTTGCTAACTGATTCTGTTCTCCTATTACTTGACAAAAATTTTCAATTTTATTTTATCACATTTTTAGGAATAGCAAAACAATTTTTATACCATAACGTCAAAAATAGACGCCGGCTATCGTTAGTTATATTGTTACAGTTTTTGCTTTACTGGAGCTATCAACTTAAAATTGGTCATACAGATAGGACATAAAGTGCACTTTAAGGTGTTATAAAAATTATGTCCACCAAATGTATAGTTTTGGTGCTATAAACATTTTTCTACTTAACACCTTAATAAACAATAGTAGGCGTGGCAGTGGGCGGTCAACTTTACTGCTATTGGAAAGTTCGCATCTCAAGCTTTTAGATGCATAAACTTTTTCTCCAATATTCCTACTAGTTTGAAAGTTAGAAGCAAAATTGTAAAATTAGCATTAAGAAAATTACTTGCTAACTGATTCTGTTCTCCTATTACTTGACAAAAATTTTCAATTTTATTTTATCACATTTTTAGGAATAGCAAAACAATTTTTATACCATAACGTCAAAAATAGACGCCGGCTATCGTTAGTTATATTGTTACAGTTTTTGTTTCACTGGAGCTATCAACTTAAAATTTATCATACAGATAGGACATAAAGTGCACTTTAAGGTGTTATAAAAATTATGTCCACAAAATGTATAGTTTTGGTGCTATAAAAATTTTTCTACTTAACACCTTAATAAACAATAGTAGGCGTGGCAGTGGGCGGTCAACTTTACTGCTATTGGAAAGTTCGCATCTCAAGCTTTTAGATGCATAAACTTTTTCTCCAATATTCCTACTAGTTTGAAAGTTAGAAGCAAAATTGTAAAATTAGCATTAAGAAAATTACTTGCTAACTGATTCTGTTCTCCTATTACTTGACAAAAATTTTCAATTTTATTTTATCACATTTTTAGGAATAGCAAAACAATTTTTATACCATAACGTCAAAAATAGACGCCGGCTATCGTTAGTTATATTGTTACAGTTTTTGCTTTACTGGAGCTATCAACTTAAAATTGGTCATACAGATAGGACATAAAGTGCACTTTAAGGTGTTATAAAAATTATGTCCACCAAATGTATAGTTTTGGTGCTATAAACATTTTTCTACTTAACACCTTAATAAACAATAGTAGGCGTGGCAGTGGGCGGTCAACTTTACTGCTATTGGAAAGTTCGCATCTCAAGCTTTTAGATGCATAAACTTTTTCTCCAATATTCCTACTAGTTTGAAAGTTAGAAGCAAAATTGTAAAATTAGCATTAAGAAAATTACTTGCTAACTGATTCTGTTCTCCTATTACTTGACAAAAATTTTCAATTTTATTTTATCACATTTTTAGGAATAGCAAAACAATTTTTATACCATAACGTCAAAAATAGACGCCGGCTATCGTTAGTTATATTGTTACAGTTTTTGTTTCACTGGAGCTATCAACTTAAAATTTATCATACAGATAGGACATAAAGTGCACTTTAAGGTGTTATAAAAATTATGTCCACAAAATGTATAGTTTTGGTGCTATAAAAATTTTTCTACTTAACACCTTAATAAACAATAGTAGGCGTGGCAGTGGGCGGTCAATTTTGCTGCTATTTGAAAGTTCGCATCTCAAGCTTTTGGATGCATAAACTTTTTCTCCACTATTCCTACTAGTTTGAAAGTTAGAAGCAAAATTGTAAAATTAGCATTGAGAAAATTACTTGCTAACTGATTCTGTTCTCCTATTACTTGACAAAAATTTTCAATTTTATTTTATCACATTTTTAGGAATAGCAAAACAATTTTTATACCATAACGTCAAGAATAGACGCCGGCTATCGTTAGTTATATTGTTACAGTTTTTGTTTCACTGGAGCTATCAACTTAAAATTTATCATACAGATAGGACATAAAGTGCACTTTAAGGTGTTATAAAAATTATGTCCACAAAATATATAGTTTTGGTGCTATAAACATTTTTCTACGTAACACCTTAATAAACAATAGTAGGCGTGGCAGTGGGCGGTCAATTTTGCTGCTATTGGAAAGTTCGCATCTCAAGCTTTTAGATGCATAAACTTTTTCTCCAATATTCCTACTAGTTTGAAAGTTAGAAGCAAAATTGTAAAATTAGCATTGAGAAAATTACTTGCTAACTGATTCGTTCTCCTATTACTTGACAAAAATTTTCAATTTTATTTTATCAAATTTTTGGAAATACAAGAGGTCCGAATGAAGTTTTGTTCTATAACTTCCACATTTTTCAACCAAATGTTTTGAAATTTTACAAGTAGCTAGAGAAATATATTGGCTTTAATTCTGTATAAATGACTCAATATGCACAATGTTTTAAAACGTTTTTAAAGCTAACCTTTACATTTTGTATAGTTGGAATATGCGACGTAACAACGGCCAACATTTGATAGAAAAATTTTCAACAAAATAAATGCCAAAGAATGTTCTTTCAAATGATAATAAACATTCCCCATTATATTTGAATTTTCTGTGTTTTTATCTTTAAAACTTAAAATTGCAGATAAATATAGAAATTTGAAAATGCTTCAAGGTGTTAGAGAAATTAATAAAGAAAATAAATACACTTTATGAACTTTGACAGACAAAAAACGTTAATGATTGTTTCTAGTTTTTAAAAAAGCATAATAATTATAATTTTATTTATTAATTTTAATTTAATTTTTATGTGATATTTAAAATAAATTATACAATTCAAAGAAGTTTTAATAATTTATTTAAATAAATTTAATTGATGAATGTTGAACCCTGTTCTACAACGAATTTAGTCCCATATTTAAACTTTCTTAATCTTTTATGGATTAGTAGCAGTATTGATAGAGTGGAACTGACACCTGAAAATAAAAGAAATAAGGAAATATTAAAATATAATATTTTTTTTAATATATTTCATTTGTTATTAAAACAATTTGTTTAAAAATATTTAATCTACTGCATCAAAAATAAAGAAAATAAAATAATTTTACACACATACACCACAATTTGAAGGACAATTAATCAAACTGCTATGGTTGAGTGTTAAATTGTAATTAAGTGTTAAACTAAAGGAATTTCTGTTGTCCCAATAACACGTTCATTAAACCTATAAACTATTGCTTTAAACCTGTTATCTAAATGTTATATGGAATTCAACTATAATTAATTATAATTGATTATACTTAATAAATATATCATTATTATTGCTATAAAATTATTACCATTAATATCAATTTTATATATAAATCCACTTACAACCCCCTGAAAAGTGATACAAATGCTGAAAATTTCATAAATACAGACTTACAATCTACAGAAACAAGTTCATTTAACCACCCACTACTGCAATTTAATTAAACTTTTTCAAATAGTTTCTTTAAAATTTACATAATTACGGTTAGCAAAAAGCGCTTTTAATTAAAATATTAAACAAAGCCAAGTAGTAAAAGAAAGCATACCTACTCGTACATTATTACATACATATTTATTAGCCACAAGGCTGACAGACGTTCGTTGACTAGCAAAGAAAAGAAAATGAAAAAAAATCCTGTCATTTGTTGACAAAACGGTATCAGTTTTTCTCTTCATTGTATTTTTCAAAAGCGTTTACAAAAACAAAACAAAAAAAGTGCAAAATACAAGCTTTTTTTCCGCATTTCTCAGTTTTAAGTCAGTTAACGAAAGATAAAATTTATTTACAATCTTTGTTGTTTCTTATTTCTTTTACATGGTGTCTGAGTGTGTAATGTTTGGAATGACACCAACATACATACGAGTATATTTCATGTATCGCAACATCATCTATCAATGTTAAATCAACTTGAAAAATAAAACTAAGTAAACTAAACTACTGCGTAGTGCAGCAGCCACAGCCACAGCAGTAGAAAGAAGTGAGTGCAGTCAAATGCACTCGAAGAAAAATGTATTTTCACTCTGCATTTGACATTCAAGTGATGATGTGGGTGAAGTTGTAAATCGTGTAAGGGGTCAGTGTTATGAAAGAGTTTAATCGTGTTTTCAAGCTATTTTTTTTAATGATGAATTTTTTTTCTGTTTTGAGATGAAAATATGACAAATTTTCTCTTTGGCATTGCAAAGCTTGACTTTAGCTATGCCAGGTAAAATTAAGGTTTGCTATTAAATTGAGTAAGTTTTGAACTGGAACGTTTGGCATTGTGTTTTAAAAGAGAACTTTTGTAATACAATCAAATATAAGGGTTTGGTATCAAAATTAAACCCTCACTTACGGTAATTGCAGTTTTTACGGTAACGGTAGTTGAGAAAAAGTATTTATTTTGGCATTTTTTAATAAAATAAAAAAATAAAAGATTTGTGAAACAAATCTAATTCAAATTGAATTTACGACCTCTTTTGGTACGAGAATCGTTTTTAACAATTGTATTTAATATTACACGAAACACACTTACTTTTCTAAATACAGTCGAACTTCTATAAATTGAATCAACTATGGAAATAAAACTTTAAAGTGTTCCAAATTAAATAAACTGAGAATTATGTCTAATAAAAGGTGTTTTTTTAGATACATAGAACTCTAAGTTGGCAACACTTTTTTAACTGGCGTCCATTTTTGTCAACTGTCAAGTGATTTATGTTTAGTTTGGTTGGACATTTCAACATGAATAGAGTGACGTCTACACAACGCTTCTAAATTTTGCAAATTTATTTTGAAAATCATGGTTCTGTTCGAAATACGAAATCCCGATTTTCATAAGCGAATTTCGTTTAGCTATGAAACTCACTTTTGGTTGAATGGATACTTCAATAAACTAAATTGCCGTATTTGGAGTGATAATAATCCTCAAGTATATGTTGGGACACCGTTACATCCAAAAAAAAAACTGACATTTGTGAACATCGTTGTCCATTTAAGTTGCATTTAATTTTTCAGTGAAAAACAAAATTTTGCACTTAAATGCACTTTTAATACTTAAATACGCACTGTTTTATTGGGCCTAAGTGTTACTAAACCAAACTATCGTTTAAAAACAGAATTGTTTTTTAAATTTCAAAATATTCCTTTACAGCTCTGATAATAACAAATACATACATATGTATATGTGTATAGTTCTATAATTTATGAAGATTTCGTGTAGAGCATGCAAGTCGTTTCGTTCTCTTATTTGTTTTAAAATGTATGCGTATTAAAATGCAAAAATAAATTAAATAATAAAATGAAAAGAACTACATATACGAGTATATGTCTTTTACTCATATTGTCATTATTTAGCATTAAACTGTTTGCTACTGTTTTACGATGGTTGTATTAAATTAAATATTTAGCAAATATTTCAACAATTGTGACGCTGTGTTAATATTTAACATAATTATCAGCAGGTGAGAGTTGGCAGACGAGTGAAACATTTTATCTGTTTTTGAAAGCAATCTGTAGAAAAACTAAGATTTGTATTAACTACAATAATATTGACTCTACGAGTACAATTGGAATTCAGAACATAAAAATACACAAGGTCAAAGGCATATAGGACACACATGTAGTAACGGGTGATTCATTTAGAGATACTTTATTCGATAGCCTTTTTTTTTTGACAGATCACGTGTGAGTCGTATCATGCTGTCAGGTTAATTTTGTTTAGTATTGAATGGCATTTCATAATGGAAAGACTTACGCCTGAACAACGTTTACAAATCTTTTAAACTTATTATTCACGCTGTGAAGAAAATATAGCGGCCGTTCATATTTCTTTAAAATTGATGCCGGTGCGAACGTAACCGGTCGTGTCATGATAACCGAATATTTGATGCCTGAAATTGAAGCTCGTGATCTCGGCGTCGTTTCAGCAAGACGGTGCCACTTCCCCCACATCGCATCAATCAATGAATTTATTGAGAGAACACTTCGGTGAGCACACAATTTCACGTTTTGGGCCGGTCGATTGGCCGCCAAGATCGTGTGATATCACACCGTTAGATTTTTTCCTGTGGGTATAAGTAAAGTCTAAAGTTTATGCGGACAAACCTGCTTCGATTCAGGCCTTGGAGGAAAACATCACACGTGTCATTCGCCAGTTGAAATGCTCAAACGAGTCATCGGAAATTGGACTCAACGGATAGACCACCTGCGAAGTAGCAACGGCCAACTTTTAAAAGACATAATCTATAAAAAAATAAATGTCAAAGAATGTTCTTTCAAATGATAATAAACATTCCCCATTAAATTTGAATTTTATGTGTTTTTTTTTTTTTAAAGTGGATCACGATTTATTTGCATTCTAACAACATTTTTAACCGAAAAGAGATTATTAGTAATGGAATATTTTGTAATAATTTTTAAATCTTTGCCAATTACATTGTCGATTTATCTCTTAATTACGTTTACTTTGTATCCGCTGTGTTAATTTTATTACTTAATAGTGATTGATTACTATCAATTTGTGTATGTAAATAAATAAATGTAACGTTTGTTATCTCTTACAAATCATTTATTTTTGCATTTGTAAATTTTGTTTTGATTTTTATGTTTTTTTTTTTTTTTGGTACGTTTAGGTTTGAAATCTTATATACAAAAGTATGTACATATGTATGTATGTATGGTACACTTGTATTTTTAGCATGAGTATCTTGTATCTTTAAGAATATTGTATTGTACAGTACAATATATTTACATTGACACTGTTGCCCTCAATCAAATTGACGTGTATGTATTTCAATAAAATAAACATTTCAAAAGTTTTATTTTTGTTTTGACAAAATGATTAAGACAAAAATAAAAACTGTTTACTCACTCACTAACTCACTCATTATTCAGTCAGTCAGCCCGTGATTTCTGTACTATACTGTCGCTTAAAGAACAAAAAGAAAAATAAGAAAAACCACAAATATAGTTGTACTCTTGCATACTTCAGAGCTACAATACCTAAAAATCTTACAGTTTGAATTTAAATTTTCTTTTTTTTTTTTTGCAAATACTCAGTCATCATCATTATCATCGTCAAACAAACAGCAAGAATAAATATGTACTCGTACATATGTATGTATGTAAGTACCTACTTGTAGTTGTGGTGCGTTTGTTGTGTTAAATTTTGAACATGTGTTGTCAGCCACTTACCGACTAAACGCATAAACATTGAAAACAAATACATACGTAGTTGAGCAAAAACCGACAGACAGACAGACGGATCTTATGCGATCATATCATTTGCTAAAGCATACAACACGTTCTTATGCGTGTTTTGCATGCATACGCACGCTACATACTCGTAAATATACAATTATATGAGAATGAGTATCTTTAAGATAGATAGATATCTTTACAATTCAGTAAACACTGACTGCCAGTGTGTGCCATGCTATGCCTAACTGTTTGCCTGACTGCCGGACTGACTAAGATACGATACGTATTGGTCATAATGTAATGTAACATTTAATGACATAAGAAATGATATTTTGCATAAAGTTTAATGGCTATTTTGGCGCCAAAGATGCAGTGATATGTTGTAGATTTTTACAAATGCGTATGGGCGGGAAAATTCAAATTTTCTTCCAAAAACTGCACATTAATCGCAAGTGGGCAATAAAAGGTGATTAATTGAAATTTGCCAATTTTTGTTTTTTGGTTTTGAGACAAATTGATATTAATAAACGAAATTGTTCAATTACTACAAAACTAATGCTGGGAATTTCCCTCTAAACAGCAGGGGTGTTAGGCTAAGCTTTAATGATATTTGAGAGCACAGCGTAAAGAATAATATTGTATGTAGGAAAGAAAATTAATTCAGCTAAGAAAATGTTTATGATTAACAAAAATTGTGGAAAACATTTATAATAGGCAAAATTTTAAACTAACCGCAACTTATCTACCAAAACCTTAAAGGTTTTTAAACATTATATATCAGCCAGCTATCCTGTATCACCTTCACTTGGGGGATCTTGCATCTTCATCTAAAACATTTTTGAGGGTCTTGATGGTTTTCAAATGTCTGTTGTAAAGCCCACATATTTTTAAATAACTAACAAGTTTATTTATGTGTGATATATGATTTTCTTTGAATAATATTGGATTTGTGCTGATGTTTGTAACGCCCAAAAATATTAGTCACACTCCAACCTTAAAATAAGCCGATCGTGTCTGAGACAATTTAACGATATCCGTCCGTCCGTATGGCTAGCTGGCTGGTCATGAAAACTTGTAAGCAAAGTATAGATCACAATTTTGAAATTATTTTGATTAAATTTAGTATATGAACTTTTTTGGCCCACGGCCGATTGAAATTGAAATTGGCTAAAATCGGTCCATTATTTCTCCTAGCTCCCGAAATAGGTCAGAAATGTAGGATTTATACACTTTTCCAAACAAATTTCGCCACAAATAAGTTATATATAAAACCAATTACAGCTACAAATTTTATAACCATCGGTTCATAATTGACCACAGCTCCCATATAAGGCCCACTGCCGAAAATAACTTTAAGAAGCATAAATCTCTTAAGAATGTTGGTATCCAATTAAAATAAGCTTCATATATACAAAAGTCAAATTAGGTGAAATTTTATAACCATCGGTTCATAATTATTCATAGCTCCCATATGCTTCTGAAAATCACGTTAAGATGCATAAATCTTTTACAACTATAAAATTTATTGCAATTAATTTGTATATACAGAGAATTCATGCTACTAAATTTGATAATGAAGGTCGTAACTCACATACATATATTTCTCAAAAATGTTTTTTGCTCAAATACTCAGTATAGGGTATATATGGTAGGGCTTGACCGAGTATACTTTCTTTCTTGTTTTTCAAATCTGAAACCGTAAATTCGGTCAAATTCTAAATAGAAACTTTTCATTAGATTAGAAATTAAGAAAATTTTTATTCGATTATTATTCAAAAGTTACAGAGACATTTTTTATTCGATTATTATTTAAAATGTTTTTATAAAATTTTATTCGATTATTTCAAGTTTTATTCGATTATTATTTAAAATTTTCATACGAAATTTTACAAGAAAATATAAAATATCGATCCAAAATTGACAAGAAAATATTAATTGGTTCGAAGTTTTTTAAAGGAAATTGTTAATTGTTTTCATAATACCGTTAACGCTAAAATAATATTACCGAAATTATCCAAAATACCTCTAATAATTCCAAATTATAAAAGCTCTAATTTTTGTTTTATAATAATAATTATTTATAATATTATTTTAGCATTGTGTGGCTAAGGTTTTGCCGAGTATTCGGTGTGGATATTTATACTGATAGTCAAGTTTTTCCGGTGTCTATACTATATCCAACTTGGTAATAAAACGTCGGGTATCTCTTAATGAGATGGCAAGATATTCCCCAGTAGGACTCTTCTGGATACCGAGACATCAAAATATCTCGGAGCCTAACTTCACGCAGAGGGAACTTATTAATTGGTAGGAATTTTGCTTTCGTCGTGCAAACGTTGGGTTCAAGATAACCTGTACAAATGCGCTCAAACTAGGTGGATGCCTGAGACCACCTTTGCGACAGCAAAGGACATTTGGTTCAATTATGACTGTCATAGAACTGCAACACTGATAAATATTCCACGTGGTCTAATACGGAATGTCACAGAACACTAACTGATTGTAGTTAATTCCAGGACACTACATCTCCCCTATAATGACTTCTGTAAAAGTGAGGCTATATAATGCCTCATCATAACTCATCATTTTATCTATCACTTGCACGACTTAACAGAACTATCTAAAATAGATGTCAAAAGTCTAAATGCCTTTATACGTAGTTGAATACTTTTTGATTTAAAATTGCTCAGTCCCTGAGTTGACACTTCGCTCTCTGAACTTCTCTTCCAGGACCCACGTGTGATAAGTTTTAACTATTGATTTACTGCCTATTTAATCTAACCTGTAATTGTATTAATAATTTAAGTCACACTAAAATTATCATTATCATTGAAACGCCATTACCTAAATAACTGCAAATGCCGTTAGCGAAATCTGTCACAATACCGTTACCTCTTATCACCCTTTCACCGAAATAAACCAACTTAGCGTTAACGATATGTTAGCCAATAACTTTAATAAAAACTAACTTAAGCTTGAGCAATTATTTAAGGAAAACAGATAACTTGTAATATATTTTCGAGAATTTAGATACAAAATTTGCCACTACTTTTGTGCTGCACTGTATTACAAAACATTTATTCATATTAGTCTACATAAGCGGTGTGTTTATTTTTATTTTTTTTGTTACTTAATATAAATAAATGTTCATTTATTTTTTTAAGAATTTAATGTTTTTTTTTATTAATCAAACAAATTCCGAACTTACATATTTGTAAGTGTATATTTTGTTATTTTTTTACTTAATAGCAATACACAAAACTTGTACATAAAAACATAATTTAAAAAAAAAAAGATTAATTTCAATACAGCATTTTATGTGATACTAGCACAGTATCTCTGATTAAAATATATATGTAATGGTAATAATAAATATTTATTAATTTGTCTTTATCTATTATTGAGACACCAGCAACCATAAATATTTTAAATATTAAAGGCAAAAATCAATTAACATGGGGCTCGATTATTAAATGGTAATATTAGACGACATGGTGGCAGGTAAGGCAAGGTAAGGCAGCTTGGAAAATTAATATAAGATAGATATGGAGATAAATTACACATTTTTATTATAGACTTGAAAAGGCTTAAATGTCATTAATACTACTTAATTAAGTGCAAAAAGTAGAAGAAAATATATGAAAAAAAAACAAGAAATAATTAAGTAGTTTTGCACATACATACATACATATTTAAGTATAAATCTAGAGACAGCGTGACAAGTATTTAGTAGCACAAAATCTAAACTATGTTTATTATGAGTTTAGAAAGAATAGTGAGGTTTAGAAAGAAATTTGTAGCTGGTAATAGCATTACAATTTGAAAAAAAAACATGTTAAAAGTTTGGTTGCTGCATGCTCGAGCATGTCCACTTAAATACCCACCCCTGCTCTAATACATAGATTTAAGTTTGCAGCTTTTAATATTTCTCACTCTGTGAATCGTTTAAGGCAAAAATTTCTTAAGCTGATAATTAATTACGACATTTAAATTAAAAATAAACTAAAATAATGAGACTGATTAAAATAAAAATATAATTTATATAAAGAACATTTATGTGTGACACTTGATATTGAATAATTGCCGCTTTAATTAAAAATTTTTAAATTCTGAAAACGTCAGACCCACAATCTGCTGTGATCCAGTGAGTAGAGCAAGTAGTTGAGTGGTATATTCAGGAAATTAAACATACAGTCAACGTATCAAAACGCAAAATCACTGCAATTACACGCAGTGTAGTTTGTCGCTTGAAGAAGGATGTAAAATATTCAATAAATAAATTTATTTTAATGAAATTTATTCTGTTTTTTAAATTATTTATTTATTTTTTTTGCTGGCATTAAATTATTTACTATGCAACTCACAATGTTTGGGTATTTAAAGAATGTATGTATTTGTAAAATTTATTGCATTTATATTTCTTAAATACTGTAAGTCATTAAATGACACATCATAAAGTTGGTTTTATTTAAACGCATTCGTAGACAAGTATGTAAATGTTGAATGCATGGATGGATGCATTAATTTGATGTGAAATATATGATATTCTCTTAATGTTTTTACAACTTTACAAAATTCACTTTCAATCTGTGCCCTGGTGTGTTTTTTTTTTTTTCTTAAATTTCAAAACGAGTCACTCTCGTTATGGTCGAATAAATTGTTTTACATGACAACTTTTGTCGATTTGTTGTTTTATAAGGTAAGAGTAGTAGTTGATCATTGTTTTTCTTTCCATCATAATTATCGTCATCATCATCATCAACGTCGTCATTTTGTATTGAGAGTCAATATTATATATACTTTCAATTGCGTTTTCATTTGATTTTTTTTTTTTTTTTGTTATAAAATGTTTAACATAACAATTTATTTGAAATTCCCTGAATGAGTGGCTTAGATTTGCAAGCCTTGGTAAAGGGTTAAAGTAATTTCTTTAAATATATACATATGTACATTATGAAAGTATCTAAAATATCTAGTTGGAAAAAACTGTTTCTTATGACCATTCAATATATTAATGTGTAATTGTAGTTTTATTTTCATAATGATTTTGCATTATTTGCTCGTATTTTGTAGTATTGGACTGACATGCCAAGTCGTACTTTGTCAATATGTTAATGTGTAATTGTAGTTTGTTTTTCTTTTTCATATTTCAGTTTGGTCTTTTAGAAGTGTCTTTTTCTTTATTGTACCATTTTTTCAGTCATTCATTGGTTTGTTTGTTTGCTTTTGTCAAACTGCATGTTCAATTTAATGCTCCGTTAAATTGAAAAATACCGTTTTTTGATTGTTTGATTTTGCAATATTTGCTTTTTGTTTTTTGGTTTCATTACTTTCTGTTCATTAATTCAAGCCTAAAAAATTACTTATTTGGTTTTCTGTTTGTTTTTAATCGAATTTATTAAAAAAAAAAACAAAAATACAGCAACGAAAAGCATTGCGGAAGTTTTATTTTAATAAAGAAAAATAATAAAAATAAATCATACATTTGTTTAAAAAAATAAACAAACCAAAAAAAAAATACGAGTAATTTAAAGGCCGTTGAACTTTTTGAAACAACTTTGTTGAAACATTCTCGTGCGAAAATATAATTATGGAGACACATTTTCATGTTCCGCTCATAATTTAGAAACACATTTATGAGCCAAGTGGGTTGTGTGAGAAATCAGCAAATAAATGATTAGAAATTGAACACAAAAGAATAATAAAACTTAATTTTTAAATCGTGTTATGATATAAAAGTAAATACAAATTTAATTAGTTTTTCCCAAATATAGTGAATTTACGAAGTTACAGACCATTTAATTATTTGTTAAAAAAAACGCTATAAAAATCGCTATTTTAGCAATTAACATTAATATAAATTGTTTGCGGAAAACTTCACAAAGTATTAGATTAAATGCGTCAGGGTCGTGTCAACAAAACAAACTGAATTTTATGCTGCCAATGAAATAATTTCACTAAATTTTCATTTTATAACAATAGAATGTGTAAAAAGTACAAAATATTTCACGCTACCTTTAAAGCTATTTGTTCAATTCACAAGTGATGTTGTTGCGTCGTAGGAATTGCAAGTCGTTTGAATTTACAATAGTTATACAAATGTTGTAGGTAATTTCTATACAAATGTTTTGTACAACAACGATGACATTTTTACTTGCTGATTTTTATAAGTTGTATGAAAGTTTTGGTTTGCCAAAAAGTTTATATCTGTATATTAAATGTATCAAAACTTAGTCATCTTTAATTATTACACGATATGGCTGCAATCTATCTAATAGGTGCAATCGTACCATTTGAGAGATGGTCATCTACAGTGGGCAGCAAAACTGTCCGGATGTTTTGCATTAAGGATGATGCTTATAAATGCGCTCATGCCAATACATAGTATTATTTTCCATTGGACTGGTATCGCTCCAAATAACCCGTTTTCAGTCATCTACTGGCATTTTTCACATTTCTATAGGAAAGTGCTGGCTTTTTCTTTTTCACACTGATTACTAAACCAATTATATTTAAAGCGCGTCAAAACGTCCAGGAACTGATAATACTTAATACTTTTTGCAGCATTTTTCGGGGTCTTGATGTCTTTATTATGTAGCAAACGTTCAATCCGCCGGGCATCACCATCAGAAAGCAGTCTTGGTCGACCCCCTTGGTTATTATTGCAAGCTACATTACGCCGTTGTTTTTTTATATCATTTACCATGAAGTTTTTGTGCTTTATAATTTAGAATAAGGTTCAATTAAATTTGTATCATTTTCATTACCTTACTTCCTTAATGCAAAACTTCGGACAGTTTTGCTTCAAACTGTAAATGTTTTTTTTTTAATTTTTTTATTTACCCGGCATTTATACATGCAAGTGCAAGTTCGAAAAACTCAATACACTCAGATTTTTTTCACTTGCAGAGCTACTCGAGTTTTTCGAATAAGTTTTCGTATATAATACGTACACAGCACTCGCATGCAAGTACTTGCATGTGTAAAGGCAGGGTTAATTTTGCAAATTTTGCTTGTATTATCTATTAACTTTATATATTTATTTATATTTATTTATATTTATTTGTATCATGCAATATAGATACAAGATACAGCATCGGTGTAATTCATATAGTCAGAGAGGTCAAAAAAGCTCCAAAGTCTAGCGCAGTCAAAATAGTTGAAATCATTTCTAAAACACGCGGTGACCCAGTAAGCGCATCGACAATTAGAAGATGGCTGAATAACCATAGACTTCATGGAAGAGTGTCTAGAAAAAACCGTAGTATATCTCTACAGTTAACCGTACGTAAACGTAAAGACTTTGCAAAAGCTTACTCAACCTCTCCGCAATCTTTCTGGACTTATGTAATATTTAGCGATAAGAGTAAATTGTAAATATTTAAGTCAAAATCAAGAAGAAAAGTCTTGAGAACACGAAATAGTGAGCTGCTTAAACAGAATCTTAGAGCTACAGAAAACACGGCGGTGGGTCTTTGATGGTCAGCTGCAGGACCAGACAATCATTTTTCATTGAAAGGTCGATAAAAAGCCGAGACTACTTACAAGTTTTAAAGGACAATTTCGAAGTAAGACAACGACCGAAAACACACAGCCAGAATTGGCAAGGGGAAGATATTGTACAACGTGCTTAAGCAATTAAATTCAACTCGCCGGATCTTAATTCCATAGAGCACCAGCGGAACAATTTTAGACAGGAACATCTGACTAGAGAAGTGACTGAACCTCTTGTAAATTCATGAAATTTTAAATAATATTCCTAAAGCTGACCAACAAAATATTTGCTTTTAATTTTTGGATTTTGATAATATAAAATAGGGTGTTATCTTTCAACTGTATACTAAATTTTGATTGTTTCTCACAGGTACTTATTTCTTCTTCCCACAAAATTTTCATGAAATAAATTTTAATTTAAAAATGTTTTTTTAAATAAGAAAACATTAAATCTAAAATTAAATTTTAAGTTGATTCAAACTTATATATTTCTTTTTATAATAAAACTATTTTGTTTCATAGATGAAAAAGCGTGCTTTATACTTAATTTTTACTCTGACTGTATGTACGTAAAAGTAAAATAATTTCATCAAACACAACCAAACCCACGTTATCTTGAGAATTAGGTATGTACGAGTATATAAAAAAATAATTCAACAAAGTGTATTATTATAATCTAGATGTCCATACTAGGTGAAACAGAATGCCTGGGATGATCCAGTCATTTCTTAGTCTCAATAATACAATAAAAAGAGGTGATTTTGTTCCACATTTAAAAATTATAGTCCACGTTTTAAACTCTTTTGAAGTTGCAGTAGGTGATGGTTTATAACCTCCCTTAATGATCAGCTATTATTATATAATATTGAAACATAATTGAATTATATTTTATAAAATATAGAATTTATCAAAATGTTTAGTGCTTGTAATGCGTGTTTTTTCTTTAATAAAAGGATACAATTTATAAAACACTTAAGATTTACACTTATTTTTCAAACATTAATTAAATTCCCGGGATTCCCGATAAATGCAATTTTTCATTTCCGTTTCCCGGAGGAAAAATGTACAGGAAATCCATTATGTTAGGAAAAAACAGTAACATCGTCTTAGCTGGCTTTGTTATTTATCAATATTGTCGCTTTTGCGTTTCAGAGAATCCAAATATGATTGTCGAATAGACATTGGATTGGAGTCATCAGGGGCTCCTACTTTTCCATTACACACTTGTCGTCCCAAACAAAGACGTTCAAATGTTGGGACAAAATTTTAGATCAGCATTGCTAATAAATATTGCAAATTTTAAGAAAGAAAGTCTGTACAGGGTACAAATTTCAATTGACATAGGATCTGTAGCCTATTAACCATGGAAGTTCGGTTAATGAATTATTGAACAACCAAAGCGTTTTGGCCTTGAAATTTATCAATTTTGTCGATTGTCGAATAGACATTGGACTGTAGTCATTAGGGGATCCTACTTTTCCATGACTTGTCGTCCAGAACAAAGACAAATAAGCTTGCAGTTCGTTGAATGAATTTTTAAACATCCAAAGCGTTGAGGACTTAATATTCATCAATATTGCCGATTGTCGAATAGTCATCAGGGAACCCTATTTTTTCGAAAATGAGGTTGGTCAATCCGTAATTGTTACTGGCGTTAGACATCGTTAACAGAGCTCTTTATGACTAAATTGTATGATATTGAGGTGAAGAGCATGTGGTTCCTACGGAACGGTGCCAAGTCAGCCCATGAGACAATACGTTAACTGCAATGCAATTTTTACGGTGATCAGAATTGGATCCCAAGATTTTCTTACTTAAAACCATTGGATTTCTTTTTACAAACGAGATGACAAACTTATATAAACACCAATGACGAAGGTTAAAAATCATTTAAATATATGTATTTGTTGTGTCTAACTAAAGATAAGTGGTAATTTGGGAATTTTGAATATGTGGATGAGTTATTTTCAGTTTCCGCACAACATCAATATTTTCTTACACATAGTTTTTTTTTTATTTATTTTTAACTTCCGTTTTTCTTCTGTTTTTTTTTTATCTTACATTAAAAACAGCTATAAATTTTTTACCTAAAATAACTTTTAACTTTAAAAATTTCATTTTAATTGTTACTTAACTGCACCCTATTTAAGGTCATCGTTAATTAAACATAATTTATAACAAATTTTATTTAGCCTAAAAAATAATAGTTGTGAAGGTTGTATAAAGCTTGAAAATGTCAAACAGAAATAAACTTAATTATAATAATAATTATTGAAATAATCGCCTTAAACAATAATGGAAAAAAGGGCTAAAAGTAAATGATACATTAAATTAGGGAAATAATTTGTATTTATTTTTTATAAGTAGCTTATTTATCTTTACAATTCGAAAATTCCAATAAGAAATTAAAACACACACCTTTTAAATAAGTGTTTGATTTGAAGTTTTTAAATGAGACACTTGGTCTAAGAAAAACAAACAATCTTATTCAACGCAAGTATTAATATAAATATGTTACGCATTATAAAACAAAAATTAAATAAAGAAATTGAAAATAAAAATCTGTTATTTAAAACCCAGAACAAATTTCGAATAAAACAATCCAAAAGCTATAAAACTCCCCAACAAAATGCACAATTTAGAAATTCGTTAAGCCTTAATTCTATTTATTTTTTCTATTTTATTAAAATTACTATTTTTAATTCTCTAAATAGAAATACAGAATTTGTTTAAACCAACTAATATACATATGTATGTAGATTTTATTTTTTTGAAATAAATTCAAATTGAAATTACTTTCAAGTTTCCAAGAAACCATTAAAATAAGCGTAAAATTGTTACATTTATTTCTATAGCTTTATTCGACATTAATGTTTTTCTTTCTTTCTGTACACATTTACGAGAATGTACAAAAATGAACATAAAACATTTAAATAGTTTTGGAAAAAGTACATACATAAATAATATAAAAAAAAATTCATAATAATTAAAACATATGTTTTAGTTTGTCATTCTAGGAGTACTCTACATTATGCACGGTAGACAATAACAGTAATTTGGACTTCGTACAAGGGGGTTATTTTGTAATTCATTTACAAAAGAATATCGTTCCAATTTGTTTGATTTCTATATTGTATTACGAAATCGAATTAGAAACGAGGGCGGTTCGGAAACTTCTTACCCTAGAACAGAAAGTGCGGTATAAACAGAAAAAAGTTAAGTGTTTTGGAAACTTCCATCTCTGCTATGAACACATGTTAAATTTCTTTTCGATCTGGCAACTCCTTCATATAGAAAAATAACGCATCTACAATGAAAAAATTAGAAATTCGTGGTGTCATTAAATATTTAAATAAAAAAGGTTTATCGAGACAAGATAATGATATGGTGAATGTGTTTGGTGAAAATGCTCCTTTATATGCAGCAGTAAAAAATTGGGTTACTGAATTTAAACGTGGTCGTACAACCACGTAGTAGAAGTCCAAAAACAGAAATTTTAGCCAAAGTACATGATATGGTATTAAATGATCGACGAATAAAAGTGTGATAATAATAATGATAATTACAGCAAAAACTTCGAACTACTAGAACTAACACTGGCTAAAGGATTGATGTTTGTCTGTTGACTGGCCGGCACCGCAGTGGTGTATGTGGTTAGAACGCAAAGAATTCTGATGAGAGAAAGTGGGATTTCTCGAAACATATGTAAATTCAACAACCCAGGTTCGAATCCCAGTCAAGAAAAATTATCAAAATTTTTAATAAAAAAATTTTTCAAGTTGTAATTCCTAACTTCAGTAAAAATAATTTAATGAAAATTAAATTTAATGAACTCAAGCCTGAAATAATAATTATTCTATAAATAATAATTATTCTAGTGTGTGAAATAGTTAATATCATAGGCATCTCAAATGATCGAGTCCATTTAATCTTGCATAAAGAACTACAAACGAAAAAGCTTCTGCCGCATTTGTTAACAGTCGACCAAAAACGCATAAGAATGAAAATTTCTCAAGCTTGTTTGGATCGTTGTAATAAAAATAAAATGGATTTTAAGCGTCGTTTCATAAATGTTGATGAGCCATGGACCCACCACAATACTTCAGAGACAAAAGAACAATCCAAGCAATGGACTGAAGCTGGAGGAAGTGCCCTAAAGAAGGAAAAAACAATTCAATCGAGTGGTAAGGTTATGGCAATGGTTTTTTTTTTTTTTGACTTCAAAGGGGTATTTTATTGATTGACTGCCTGCAAAAGGGTAAAATAATAAATTCAAAGTACTAATGCAACATTTTGGATCAATTAAATCCATTAAAAATTCGACAAAAACTTCCTGGCTTACAACACAAAACAATAATTTTACATCAAGAAAACGCACCAGCGCACAAGAGTGTTTAAACAATGGCTAAAATCAACGAATTTAAGTACGAGTTGCTTGACCACCCACCTTATTCTCCTAAATTAGCTCTCAGTGACTTTTACCTGTTCCCAAATCTAAAAAACTTCCCCGCTGGAAAGCGTTTTACCTCAAATGAAGATGCAGTTGTAAAGGCCTTTAGAAAAACTATTTTAATCAAGGGATAGAATTGCTAGATAAGCGTTGGACTAAGTGTATTGAAGTTTCAGGAGATTATATTGAAAAATAAAAATATTTTTAAAAAACTAACTATTCTCTTTCTGCGTTAGGCTAAGAACTTTCCGAATCGAACTCGTATTGTTACCTTCTAAGAAAAAAAAATGTTTAAAGAAAAATTTCAGATTTAACTGCATGACAATTAATTGAAAGTTGTGCATACTGTACGACTATTTAGTAAGAGTCAGTCAGAAATCATGAGTTTTTGTTCTCAAGTTTTGTAAGATCAGGTCTTGACGAGCCATTGTTTTGTTCACACAAGAACGATCATGTTTGCAGAATTACGGACACAAATTTGTTCATGGTCTTCGGTGTGGGGAAAATGTGTCGATGTTCCTGTTCATAGTTTTCTTTGAAAATGGCGGTCTTTTTGTGTGAAAAATTCATTTAATTGCAGACATAGTTCTAACAGCGTTGTTCGCATAAGAACATAACATTAAGAAAAGAAGCTGTCCAAACAAGACAAAATCATTTGCGATCAAAAAATTATTCGCTGAGAGAACAAATCGATGCCTTGTCAAGGTCAGGTAGTAAAATACCAAGTAAAAAGATCGGACCCTTGTAAGGTGTTACACATTCGATTTTTGCCATAAACAACCAATAGCAATTATTTCACTTTTTGATTTGTCACAGTAGCTGTAATGGAAGAAAGTATTTTTTAGCTGCTTTTGTGTTTTTTTTCTCAAATTAGCATTTTAAATAATGATGAGTAATTATGTTCGAAAAGTGTGTTCATTCATTCACAAGCCCCCTTTGCTTAAACACACTCTTCATAATCGTCTCACAGTCTCAGTCATATTTGTATCCATAGGGAAATATTTACTTTATTTTTGTTTGTGTTTTATATACATTTATATTTTTTTATGTGTCTCATTCTTAGATGATTTAATTAATATATTTTTCGTCTGAAAGTGTGTGTAGTTTTTTTTTTTTTTTTTTTTGTTGTACTGAGTGTCAGCGGCAGTACATACTGGGGAATTAAGTCAGACATAAATTTCTTATTTAGCTTATAAACGAGGATGGTATTACGATAATGATAATGTCTACTACCAGTATTGCTGTCACATTTCAACAACATTTTTATTTGACAATTTATGTACATCAACTCCCTCGTATATTTATCTATGGTACGTCTGTGCATGATACATATTCGATTGACATGTGAAAAAACAATTTTATTTCTAATAGATACATACGCATATACGAGTATGTTTAATTTTGAAAATATGTTTGTTTGTTTGTTGGCATTTTTCATAATATTCACGCACAAAATATTGTAGTGAATTATGTCATGTGCCAGTAATTTAGCAACAAGAATTAAAATTTAAATGGCTTTATTCTAAATTTAATGTTTTAGAATACATTTGTTTGCATTACATTACATATAAATCTAAAGATATTAGCTTTTAAATAACTTTTAAACACTTTTAACACAATATTAAATATTATTTTTCATAATTGATTAAAAAAATAACACCATGTTTTTGTGACTAATGTCAATTATTTGCTAAACACTATATCGATGCAGTATATCCGTATTTATATGTATCAGAAAACATCATAATATATTAGAATTGAATTTTTAGGAAGTAGAAAATGCATGTTTTATATTGGGTGTTTTTTTTAGATGTCTAGAATTTTGAAATTAAATAAAACAAAGAAGCTTTTTTTAAATTGACATGAAATTTACTTTATTCGAAAAAAAAATCGTCTGGCTCGGACTATAGACTATAGACTATATCTGGAGGCCCAATTTTTGATGACTTTTTCCAACATTTGTGGCCGTACATCGGCAATAACGCGGCGAATGTTATCCTCCATGTCCCAAAATTAACCCTAAATAATTTTGCAGTTTTAACCAACAAACTATAAGTTCTTTTTATACTTACAAGTATTATAAAAATATGTAGTTGTAGACTGATTACAACAAAATGTTATAGAATAAACAAACTTAACAAACTTATTGCAAAATGATACGAATAATGAGTTAGAAGCATAGTAACTTCTTTAAATCTATTTATTTGAAGTAAATTTTAAAATTATAACCTTTTTAAGATATACGAGGTCTGATAAAAAAATTTTCAATTATTTCAAAAAGTATTTATTTATTCATCAATAACTATCTTGCCCCCTTCAAAGTAGTACCACTCAGATATAATACACTTATGCCAGCGTTTTTTTTCAATCAGTCAGCCAAGTCCGGTGAATACCGTGGTTGAGTCATGATAACGGTTTTGTTTTTGGCTAAAAACTCACGCCAAAGCATAGACGTGTGAGCTGGTGCGTTATAATGGTGCAAAATTCATGATTGGTTTTCTACAATTCTGTGCATTTCTGACGAATTACTTCGCGCAAACGGCGCAACCTTCAAGGTAGTATTCCTTATTGACCTTGTGGCACGCCATTGCGACCGAAGAAAATAGTGATAAAAAATCCGTAAAAATTGCTTGGCATGATCCGAACGATATGCCAACATCATCAGCAACCTCTCTGATAGTGATTCGACAATTATCCAAAATCATTTTCTTCGCTGCTTTAATGTTTTCATCGGTTGTTGACGTGCTCGGGCGACCAGGACGAGCATCGTTATTGACATCTTCTCGGCTTTCCTTAAACCGGTTATACCACAATTGAACTTGTGTTCTGCTCATAGTAGACTCGCCAAACGCCACAGTCAACATTTAAAATTTTCTTGCGCATTTAATTTAATTTTTTACACGAAACTTAATACAGTTTCTTTGATCTATTTTTTCGAATAGTAAAAAATCGAAGAGCACACCAAAACACGACTAACCTTTTTATCTGTCAAACACAAACTGGCAATTCAAAATGGCTGATATTACCAACATATATAACAGACATGTGTAACAACAGAACAGAAAAAAAATGCGAAAATCGACAATACGTAACTCATGAAATTTGTAAATAACGCTTATTTGATCAAACCTAGTATGTACGTACATGCATATAAAAATTAATTCTTTAATATATATTTAGTAATACAAAATATGGCGAATAAAGCTACGAAAAAATGCATTTTGGAAGTCATTAAAATTTAGAATGTAAGTGAAGTGATTGCTGAGTATATAACTTAAAAATGGTGTACTTTTTTTAGTTTTAGCTTTTATTTTGAAACATTTCTACCATATAAATTTATTCAAAGTATTAACCATTAGTAGCTATGAATTTTTCCCATCTTTATGGCAACATATGGATTTCGCAGCAAAAGAACTGCGTATCTTTTGAGGCCAAGCACGTATTAAGCCAAGTAGTCGGAAAGGAGAAGTTCTGAACTAAAAGGCGGGTCCGGCAAAACTTGCCAACCACTTTTTTCGCAATAGTTTTGCAAAATATGGCCGTGCATTATCATGGTGGAATATAACGCCTCATGTCTGGCCACATATTCTTGGCATTTTCGGCTTATGCTCACTTTAAACGAATCCATTGCATTATTTACAGATTCCCTGTGATGGTCTGATCAGATTTCAGCTGCTGATAATAGATATGACCCTTTTGGCCCCGTCAAATACTGAGCATTACTTTAGCTCCATACATATATTGTAAATTCGGCTGTTTAACCGGGCTTCACATACGATCTCTTACGCTTCGGATTATCGTAGTGGATCCATTTTTTATAGCAAGTAATGATTCGATTTAAAAATGATTTCCTTTTATAGCGTTTAATAAGTATTTTGGATATGCAAAATCGTCTGTGAACGTCTCTCGGCTTCAATTCATATGGTGCCCAATTTACTTGCTTTTGGATGAATCCTGCTCCCAATGATTTTGCAAGCTTTTGTTAAGATTGGCAATAATTTTCATGGAATTTTGCATCCAATTCTTTTTAACATTTAAAATTTGTCACTTAAAATAAAAAACAAAGCAACCACAAATTCTCGGTTGCCAAGTTCGGCATCTGAAGTTAACAGTTGTCAGTTGCCATCTGTAATATGTTTTTGGCAACTGTCAATTTCACTGAGGTTCGGTTGCCATCCGTAATCGACCCATAAGTTACTAAAGACAAAAACTGCGTTCAAAATATACGTCATCCGCATTTTTAAGTTATACACCGAATACACTTATCAAATAATTCAAATGTTATCATATATACTCGTACGTACGTAAGTATCTTTCGTATATACTTGTATAGCGTATTATTTTCAAAAATTGTAAAATTTTAAAATATCTTAAAATTTTCCTAAATAATAAAATTACGAATTACGTAAATTTCCAAATTTTTAATAATATGTTCATATATCGTCAAATTTAAAAATAACGTAAAATCTTGAAATATTACAAAATTCTTAAGTATCGTAAAATTTTCAAAATCTACTTTTTTTTTGAAAAATAAAAGATTGTTTTTGTAAATAAATTAAGTTTTGCCATTAATGTGGTAATGATGCAAAACACTTCATCTATTCCAGACGAATATTCGATTTTTTAACCTTTTGGTGTAGAAAATCAGTTTTCATATTCTCATTTATAAGAATTCAATTGTTAATCTTCAAAATTTTTAATGAAACATAAATTATAAAAATTTATATTTCCTGGAACGTGTTAATATGGAATATATTACAAAACTAATTATTTTAAAATTTGTCATATTTGTTAAGCCATGATTATTAAATATATATATATATATATATTTAAATAATAACACACCTCAAAGGGTAGCGGAAATACTAAATAAATAAACAAAATGTTGCTTCAATATTTTATCATTAAAATACCCAATAATATGCAACAATATGTATATTGCTCGCTTAGAACTAACAACAATTTCCTTGAAGTATTTTCAAGTTTATTGTCAAGTTCATATAAAATTCTTATAAAATTTGTACGAATAAAACTATAAAATTCCCAGAAAAATACAAACAAAACACACCAAACAAAAACTTAAATTAAAGGAATCTTAAAACAAAACAAACAATTTGAATAAAAATGAAAATTTCAAACAAATGCAAACGAAAGTGACCTTGTCACAATGGGTAACAGACGAAGCGGAATGATAAACAAAAGTCAACAGAAATAAAATCATTGACGGTTGATTAGAAAAGCATTAAATCATACTTCATATAAAACCGACTGCAATATTGATTGTGATTTCGTATAAAAAATACAACCATAATTAAAAGAAACAGACTCAATATAAAATATGGGACAACAAGCCCCACAGTGTGGTGTGTGTGAGTAGGGAGGAGGGACGGATGTGAATATTTGTTTTAGATTTGAAATTTGAAATAAATCTTTATGGATTTAACATAAATTCTGTCACTGTGTGTGGTTTGAGTTGTCATGATTTTGTATGCTATGCTTTGGTCTGGAGCTGTATTGTACAACAAGAACATTAAGCGAACCCATTTAGTGGTCAGTTAAATGGTCGGTCGGTAGGTTGATTGGTTAAATTAAACAAATGGACAAAAAACTGTTCAGTAGAATTAAAAAGATTAATGTCTGTCTTATGATGATGTATGTACGTATGTATGTTTATTGAAAAATAAAATGCGGGAGACAAAACAAAAAGTTTCTTACCAGCTTAAATAAAAACCTTCAACAATAAATATTGCAGTTTAAACTTAAGGAAATTTCGATGACAAACAAAATTATACGAGTATTTAGGTAGCAAAATTATTTACTTGAGGACAAGGTGATTCATACAGGAAGTTTTAACGGACAAATGCAAATTTGTTTAACAAAATTATTATGTTTAACACAGTTTAGCCCAACAAATTAATATTTAACAACATATTTTTTTAATCTCTTTGCAGAGTTCTTTTGTTCAACCAACCAACAAACCGTCAAATTCCGCGCACCATCAAGAAAACTATAACTAAAGAAACCAAATTAGATCTAGATCAAGTAACAAGCTAAAAAAAAGACTACAAACAATTATACCTGCAACATAAAAAACAAACACAAATCTTTAAAAGCTAAAATAAAATACCACAATGAAAGTTGCACAATTTATGGGTCATATAACAATAATTGTTTTATGTTGTATTTTAACGGTTTTAGCTGAAACTTTAGACACAAGGCATCATCTACAAAAGCAACACATAAAACATTTAACACAACAGCAACAGACACATCATCAACATAACCAGCATCAACATCATCACAGACAACATCTAACAAAATTAAGAAAACAATTACTACCCAGTACGGGCACTGGCAGCACTAGACAGTCTAGAAAATTAGAATTTAAATCACCAGCAACACATCAAGAAAATCCCAATAGTCAAGTGGAACTTATAGAACAAGTTAAAAATAAAATACCAAAGAATTCAACAGCAACTGCACCTGCCACGTCCACCAAATTACGGCGATTAAGTGCTAAAGAATACTACAACAAATCCATACAGAGACGTTACAATGCCCGCCGCAATGCTCACGATGAATGGGCCTACAACACCTACAATGTACACACGAACACATTTGTTCCCACACAGACCCAGTCACATGCGGGCAAGGGTGATGACAACAGTGATGATGTGGAATTCGTTAGTAATACTGGGGTAAAATCCCTGCCCGATTGGTCGAGACGCGGCTATGTGCCGGCTATGGTACCAACTTCGGGTCCTACGCGCAAGACAACAACCACAACGGTGGCCCCACCAGCCATGATTCCAGCCAGACGTGGTTATCCTATGGCACCACCAACCAGTGCGGGCTCTGACGCTCCCACTACAGAGGATCCTTTTGAAACAAATGTTATAAGCAGAAATCCAAGCGGCATAGATCCAAAAGATATGGAAAAGTGAGTAGATATTAATGTATTTTTGGGCTCCTAAAAATGCCACCGATGTTCAGAAGTTTTCTAAATGCGAAGTTGTTGGTTAAACTAGCAAGTTATATAAAATTTTTCATTCGAGCAGAATTCTTTTAAAAAATTTATGTTCGACTAGTTTTCTATAGAGTCTAGTTTTCTATAGAAAACTTGTCGAACCAAACAAACAATTTTCTATAGAAAATTGTTGGTTTGACAAGTTTTATATAGAAAATTTTTGGTTTGACAAATATTGCTCTAGAAAACTGTTTGCTTTAACAAGATGTTCAAAGAAAACTGTTTGGTTTGAATAGTTTTCCAAAGAAAATTCTTTGGTTTAACAAGTTTTCTCTAAAGAATTGTTTGGTTCGACAAGTTTTCTCTAGAAATTAGTTTTGTTCGACAAGCTTTTTATAGATAAATGCTTGGTTTGGTTCGAAAAGTTTTCTATAGAAAATGGTTTGATTCGACTAGTCTTCCAAAGAAAATTGTTTGGTTCAACAAATTGCTATAGAAAATTTTTGGTTAAACAAGTTTTCTATAGAAAATTGTTTGGTCATGCTTTCAAAAGAAAAATTTTTAGTTCAACAAGTTTTCTCTAAAGTTTTGTTTGGTTTGGCAAGTTTTCTGTAGAAAATTGGTTGATTCGACTGGTTTTCTAAAGCAAATTGTTTGGTTCGGCATGCTTTCAAAAGAAAATTGTTTGGTTTGACAAGTTTTCTCTAAAAAATTGCTTGGTTCGACAAGTTTTCTCTACAAAATAGTTTGGTCGACAAGTTTGTTATAGAAAATTTTTGGTTTGACAAATTTTCTCTAGAAAACTGTTTACTTCAACAAGATGTCCAACGAAAACTGTTTGATTTTCTATAGAAAATAGTTTAGTTCGACAAGTTTGTTATAGAAAATTTTTAGTTTGACAAATTTTCTCTAGAAAACTGTTTGCTTCAACAAGATGTCCTGTTTGGTTTGAATAGTTTTCCAAAGCAAATGTAGAAAATTGTTTGGTTCGACAAATTTTCTATTAAAAAAAATTTTGGCTTCGACAAGTTTTCTCTAGAAAATTGTTGCTTCGACAAGGTTTCCATAAAAAATGTTTGGTTTGTTTAGTTTAATGTAGAAAATTGTTTGGTTCGACTAGATTTCTGTAAAAAATTGTTGGCAATTTTCAATTTAAAATAACACCACGCTTTCAAATTAAAAAAATATATGTACATGAAATTCCTAAAAACCAATAAAAATTCTAGAAAAACGTTTTTACCATGAATTAACTGAAACTGAAAACAATGTGAGAACTATTTGTATAAATATGTACATACATATGTACATGCATTACAATAAATTACAAGCAATACTGTTTTCGATTTCATTCAATATATTTGCAATCATATTCTATTTTTTATCTTGTGTTTTAATTTATGCCCGCTTTTATTATAAAAGACATTCAATTGATTTAAATAAATTATTATTTGTCATTTAATTGCCACAATATTTGAGACAAAAACTAAGACAATTATTTTTAATAATAAAATCACATAAAAAAAGTAAATGCTATAAAATATGCATAATACAAAGTATTTGATAAATAATGATACATATCCACAATGTTTGGTTTTGGAACAAAGAAAATTAGAAATTCAAAAGTATAGATAGATACAAGTACATACATATATTTACAAGAGGCGCCTATACGAGTATTTCTTTCAAAACTAACATGAGTAAAATTTATATTAAAAGCCATTAATTTATTTGTGGTTAATTATTGTATGGAAATTTTACAACATTTCAATTTAATGTGAAGCAAGCATTAATGTTTTTTGCTATCCTTTATTAAACTCTGTAATTTGCATTTAACTACAATTAATAAAAAATACGATTTCTTTATTGTATTATATCATTTTGCTTAATGTCTTTATTAGACCAGACACGTCTGTCTGTTTGTCTGTACAATTAGCAACAATACATTTATTTGTTTAATAATTTAAGAAAACTGTTGTAAAACTGCTTGAATTTCAATACTTTATTACAAATGATTTGTATCCAAGTATAATATGAGCACATGTGTAACAAGACTACGAGTTACAAATTGTTTTAAAGCTAATACTATTTACAAGCTCCAAGTGGTCAAATAAAGCTAAACTTCTTTTAATATTCCATGTTTTGTCATGATCTCTGTTCCAATTTACGCGAAGCAATTTTTATTGAAAATATGGATAAAATTTGTTCCTTGAAATTTCTTTGGCGTTTACACAGCGTAATTTCTTTTGCTTAAATCACTCTTATTATATATACAAACATCTGTATACACATATTTAATACGAATAAGAGAGTAACACGAATTGCTAGTACAATCAAGTGTCTACTCATCTTATCTTCACCTCACCTCTATGTCTAAAAGCTAATCTGCTCAGCTTAAAGAATTGTTTCGTGTAAATTGGAACTTAGTTTTCAATCGCTCAGTAATCGCTTGTCGCAGTAATTCTTAGTAAATCTTTAAATTACATGAAATTATTAAATATTATTAACAACTAGAAAATATAACAGAAAATTTATTAATTAGAAAGTGTCATTAATTCCAAGCAAACATTATTTATATACCGCATTTAATTGTTGTTGCAAATTCGTATTAAAACAGCAAATATATGCAGATACTTATACTTAAAGAAAAATGTTTAATTAAAATTTATGTTTTGCTGTAATTAAAGTCTAAGCTTTTTTGAATTAAATAAATTGCAAAATTTTATTACAACCAGCAACAACTAAATATAAGTCTACTCTAAAGCAACAGAGACAAGGCTAATAATTTCATTCTCAATACAATCAATGTATTCAATTTTTAAGCAAAAAAAAAAAACAGTCTTTTGTTTATGCTTTTAAAAAAATAATCAAATTTATGACCATGGCTAATTCTTGAAGATCATCTTTATTAAAGAATGATTACAAAAAACAGGGTGTTTTGATAATAAATGTAAATTAGAATGGCAATGATTGAAATCAATTGCGAAAACAAAAAATAATGGTAGGTTTTTATAAATTTCGTTTTGACCAGTTTGTGGCTTTAAATTTTGAATTTTTAAATTCAGACTTTTTAACCAAATTATTTTACATTATTAGCTGTTTGTCAGCTGATTTTTATATTGCTGGGAATGAGCCAGAAAAATTATTTTAAAATCGTTAACTTAAATTGTACTGAAAGTACTACTTTTCAAAAAAATTATTAAAGCATAAAAAATTATACTTTAAAAAAAAGTACTAAAATTCCTACTTTTAAAAAAAAAATATTATAAAAGTTATACTTTTAAAAAAGTACAAAAAATACTACTTTTAGAAAAAGGACTATTTATACTAAAAGTACTACTTTTTTACAAAGGTACTAAAAAATACTGTTTTTTTCTAAAGTACTATTTATAAAGCCTTAAAAATTCAAAATTTAAAAAAAAAATACTAATAATTATATATTTTAACTAGTAAGAGTGCAATATTCGGCTGTGCCGAATCTTAAATACCCTCCACCTAAACGTAATAAGAAATACAAAAACTACACTGGTTATAGGACTAGAATATCCTTATTCTGTATTATTTTTATTCAGTTTTAGTGCAAATTTAATTATTATTTTATATATTGTTTGAAAGACAATTTTACGACCAACATAATTTATATTAAATATTTTTTTTTGAATTTCGTCAAATTTTCACAATTTTTAATTGATTTATTACCAATTCTTACCATAATTTACATAGTTTGTCTGAATGTTCATAATAATCTTGAGTGTAATTTAACAAACAGAGTATAAAAAAGTGGAACAAGTCGGTTTCAGTGACTTTGCTAAAAAAAAAAGTCATCAAATAGGCTTTTAGAGGAGATGCCAGCAAAAACAAATTTGTTGGCGGTAACGCATATTTTCGAGGGGGCGGCCCGTAAAGTTGAAAATATATATGCCTATATCTCGGGAACTACTGATAATTTGTAATACATTAAATAAAAATTATTAAAAATATGAAAAATTATGGGCAGATCTTCTTAAATTTTGGAACAGTGATTTTCATGCATAGGAGGATATTTCACGTCGAATTTCAACATAATAACGGTATATTTAAGATATATATTAGTATTCACGTGGATTTCGGAAGTGGACCTTATATGGGGGACATAGTCAAATATGAACCGATATTCTCAAAATCCAGCAGTTTGATTTAGGCATGTACGTAAATGATCCGTGTAAAATTTTGGATTGGTACCCTTATTTATAAGAGATTTATGAGTATTAAAGTGATTTTCGGAAGGGCATACGGTTAAAAATAGACCGAAATTCACAAAATTTTTGTGGAATGATTTTTGTATATATGTAAATGATCTGTGCAAAGTTTTGAGTCGGTACCGAAAATTTTTCAGATGTGGTTCTTGTGTTGGAGCTATGACCAATTCTAGGCCGGCCACCATAAAATTTAGTACAACAATTTATTTGCCTATAAAGATTATTCATGTCAGATTTTAGCCGTTTAACATTATTTATATCTGTTTTATACATATTTAAGTGAATTTTGGAAGTGGACTTTATATGAGGGCTATGTTCAAACATGGACCGAACTAAAAAAAATTCGTTTTGCGATTTATTTTTGCATAAAACTTATTTTTGCTGAAATTTGTCTTGATATTCCAATTTTATAGGCATTTATGTATAATTGAGCAATATTTCGGGAAGATTTTTGTATAAGGGCTATGAGAAATCATGGACCGATTCTTACTATTTTCAGCACACTTTCTTCTTTTATCATACAAACAACGTATACAAAATTTCATGGTATTATCTGCATAATATTCCAAAATATTGCAATAAAATGAACAAAAAATATCAAATTGTTATGGAGGTTGTCTCACATATTGGTCCATAACTCTGGTTGGCCTAAACCTATTTTGCTGATTTTAAATAGCGAACTTCTCGAAAGCATGTCTGACAGAATTATTGAAGATTTGGATCCCGAAGATATCTGGGTACTTCAGAAAACTGATTTCAACATCCAGACAGACAGACAGACAGACGGATATGGCTCAATAGACTCCGCTATCTATAAGGATCCAGAATATATATACTTTATAGGGTCGGAAAATTATATTGTGGAAATTACAAACGGAATGACAAGCTTATATATACCCTTCTCATGAAGGTGAAGGGTATAAAAAAAGTACTAAAAATGCAGTTTTTAAAACAAATTACTAAAAATACTAGTTTTTTAAAACAGTTTTATTTACAAAGCACTAAAAATTCTACTTTTAACAAGTTACTAAAAGTACTCATTTTTTAAAAAAGTACTAATTACTTTTTTTATTACTTTTTTAAAAAGTACTATTTATAAAATCATAAAAATTCTACATTTAAAAAAATACTAAAAATTTTATATTTAAAAAAGTACTAAAAATAGAGCTTTTTGTATTTATAAAGCATTAAAAGTATCACTTTTAACAAGTTACTAAAAGTACTACTTTTTAAAAAAGTGCTATTTACAAAGCACTAAAAATTCTACATTTAAAAAATTACTAAAAAGTCTATCTTTACAAAAGTACTAAAAATACAGTTTTTAAAAAAAATTACTAAATATACTATTTTTTTAAGTATTAAACAGTACTTTTTTAAAGTATTAGAAGTAGTACATTTTAATATAACCTTTTTTAAAGTTATACTTTTTAAAAAGTAATAGAAATGAGTCAATTGAAAGTCAATTTTTGGTAATTAGTCAATCTTAAATAAATATTTTTAAGAAACCTTGAAAAAGAATTTATAAATTCGTCGATAAGTTGACTATTTCGAATACGTATAAGTTTTAAGCAAGTGTTTAAAAAAACGAACAATTTAAAAACCGCAATTTCGACTTTAAAATAATGAAAACCGACCGGTTTTGGTTTTGGGCTGTTATATTAAATATTATGATAATAGATTATTAAACTAAGTGTTCGACTTTTTTATTTTTATTATAAATTATATTTTCTTCAAGTCTAAGGCCAAAATTTCTTCTTCCAACAATGATAATTCTGATTTTTTACACGGTTTTGATTTAGCACGATACAAAATCTTTCGGGCTTATCGTACATTTATTTTTTTGGTTAAATTAAATTTTTGCGAAATATGTTCATATCACAAATTTAGGGAAATTTCCTTTTAGTGCATACAGTCAAATAAACTTGTCACACAAAATTCTTTTTTAAGCTTAGAGTGCATATATTTTTTTTCTTTAATAACCATGCTTGTGTAAAAATACATTGTATATGTGATTTAATATTATAAACCAGAATAGTTGTTCTTAAAAAATCGTTGTTTTTCACTAATTTCAATAGGTTTTATCTCTAAAATCGCCTATTTCGCATACGATTAAAGTCTTTTTTACACGGGGTTTTCCTGGACGCAATTACGGTGTAAAAACAGAATTAGGTGTATTTCGCTACAACAATGTATAGCATCGTTAGGGCAATAAAATTTGTTAACAAATTTATAAAAAATTTTGAAAATAAGAATAAAAATATTTTTGAATATAACAGTAATTATTAGAATGAATATTTGAATTTTCTTAAATTCTTAAAGAAAATATAATTTTTAATATTATTGTAATATGTATATGTATAAATAGAAAATATTAAATAATATACTAAAATGCTATAAAAACATTCCTCCAATGTTGATAATAAATATTCTTTAATGACCGGTTTCGATTCAAAACCAAAAAAAAACGAATGTTTTATTAACTTGAAATAAATAAAGCAAGCATCTAATTACATTTTTTACATCGATTAGACTTTCGGGAAATCAGGCTCACTCTAATTCTCAGATCTGAGTCTCATATAATAATACTTTATAAAAAAAGGCAAATGTATTCATAGAATTAGAATCTGAAGAATAATAAAATGAATATTTCGCTAAAATTTAGTTCTAAAATAAGTCGAAGAATAACTCTCGGTTTACGGTTCCGGTTTTAAGAAATGCATCACTGCAATTTGGTTTAAAACCCAACATGATACTTTAATTTAAGAAATTGTCTCACATGCAATAAAAATCACATTTATGATTTCGACGCAAAAGAAAAAAACAAAAAGCAGAAAAATAATTGTCAGTTTTTGGTTTTTTAGCCATGAAAAATCATTGTGTTTGTACTAAGTTTCTTTCACTTAAGCATAGTGATCTAAAAGCTTTCAGACTTCTTAATGATCGAACGGTTTTTAATTACCATAAGATATTACGTAACAAAATAAAAAGATCTATCATTATATCACTTTAAAATTTCAGAACTAATAATTAGCATGAAATTTAAAATGACAACTATTTTCCAAAAACTCTGTTTACATTGTGAGCAAAATAGTAGTTATTCTGTTTTTAATTTAACTTTCAATTATTATTGCATCAAGAAAAAACCCTAAAACTAGAAAAAAAGTGTTTAAAAAAACAACTGCAATTAACCTTGAGCAAATTGGACTTTTTTAAAAAAAAAATAAAGGAATGGTGTGGTATAGTGTAAAAAAATGTATGATATCTACCAGAATCAATGCGTATGTGCGGACGTCTGTATTGTGTTTTAGGAAGTGGGTGTTTTTCTTTAAATGTAATTAATATTGAGGTTCATTTTTTCACATTTTCATTTTGCTTTGTTTGATTTCATGATTTTGCAACACCTTTATGAGAGACACACCTCTCGATTAAAACGTACAACCGGCAACAATACATAAAAAAAATAATAATAAATTGTTGACCAGTCAACCTGATAAAAGATAAATGGACTACTGCCTTGTTGTGGAAATAAAAACATAATTTTGTCGATATTTCTAACAGATGGAGAAATAAATACTGTATGAATATATATACGAGTATGTAGGTATGTATGTAAAAGGATTTGAAAGATAATAATTTATGAAGAAAACCAATAAATTATTTATCGAAGTATTGAATGTGCGAAATGTGGAAAAATTATAGATGTAAGTTAATGAGATTTAATTAAAGCCTTTCGGCAACACTTTATTCAAGAAAAGAAATTTGTGAGCCAACAAAGTCTCAACAATAGCTAAAAGATGACTTAAGATGTTATGTACTCTCTTTGATATATGTATAGTGAAGATAGAGAAATGATCTGACAGGTCAATGCAACATTTAGTTCCGTAAATTTGACTATGATCTCGAAAATGACATTTTTGGTAACAAAAAATAATTGGTTTTTGAGTTATAAATCAATCTTTATCGCCAGATTTGTTTATATTTTACAGGGAATTTTTAACCATAGATTTTAAACATAAGTATTGTACGTAATTGCTAAATGTGCTTCCTAAAGTTGGTTACAACTGAGCGACGGCTATCGTTATACAGAAAAATTTATCTGGTATATATATAATACATTAAAAAATTAAATTAAAAAATTAATATTATAGAAAGTCCAAAATTGAATTACATGTTTTAATTTACACATAGAACTCACAGAAAGCACTCTTTTAATTGCCTGGCGAAACGCACAGTCATTACTTAATTGTAGCTGGGTTGACATTTACATAAATGATTGATATCACGACACATGTTCCCGACTACGAGAACGAGTACAACGAGTGAAGTGAATTATAAAATATATTTACAGACAATCGAATCGTTCGGTTCTCTCAAACATATTTGCACGTTTTCAATGTAAATTCTAAATGCTGCTACAGTTGTATGCATCAATCATTCACAAACAAACAGACAAACAACCAAGAAAACGTAACAAAATATATATGTACATACAAGCATTTTGCAACAAAATGCAGCACGTGCAATTTCAAAAGTTTTGCAAAATTGATTTTTAAATTATGAACAATTTTCAGCACAAAGTGAAATAAATACAAAAAAAAAAAATATGATTTTAAATTATTATTAGTTTTATTAATTTTTTTGTTGTTGTCAAATTTTGCCAAAGTAACGACTTGTGATGAAATTATGCAAATAAGCGCCATAAAAACCTACATTTCAAGTAACAATACCATGGGATACTCGTCGGTATGTTTTCAAATACTCGTAGATGGCTAGTGAGGTAGAGGTTGGTATGTGTGCGTGTGTGTGTGTGTGTGTGTGCAGTAGCTAGCGCTCAATAGAGATTTTCTAGGTTTTAAAATCTTCAAAAGTTTATTTTAACGTTACAATATTATGAGTGCGTGTGTGTGTTTGAATCTTTGCTATAAAACGGTATGAACAACCAGACAGACACCTAAAGAGTTGTTGAAAAGTTGAAGTGTCTGAAAATGTTTGATGTCTGAGAAGTGATGTTGTTGCTGTTGATGATTATGATGTTGTGAATGAATATCAAACATTGTTAGTTTTAGAGCTAGATACTGCTTCATTTTTTGGTGTTTTTGTGAATAGGGTATTATGAATTAGACATTACGCTTGTAACAGGTGAACATTTCTGTTGTTATTGAAATAAACAAATGATACGGATAATATGCTCTCACTATCAGAAATCTTAAGGACTCAAGGGTTTGACGGTCAATCTGGACTATTGACCACTACGATTGGAAGCCAAATACCTTGGCGTAATTTTAGACTCTAAGCTCTCGTGGAAGCGTAATGTTGAAGCTAACATGGTACACTGCGGTCACAAGTTTACTCTTGCTTTATGTAAGAGCAGGAACCATTAAAACGTATATTTTTATTCTGAACAATTAATTGCTTCATGGGCCACTCAGTCAGGAAAAGAGTTGACGTTGTCGCAAACTCAATATACACTGATTAATAGATGGAAGCGGGATGTATTTTGGCTCTTGATTTAGTCGAAAATCTATGTCATCCATACATCCGCGAAAATCGATAACTAAAGCTAGATTTACACGATTGAAATTTCTTCAAAATTGCTCTTCAAAATTCTTCAAAATAAAATAAATAAATAAATTTATTTAATAGTTATTATAACTATTATTATTATTCAAACTCGTGTAAACAGCAAAATTTCTTCAAAATTTATTTATTTAATAACTATTAAATAAATAAATGTTGAAGAATAACTATTAAATAAATAAATGTTGAAGAATTTTTGCTGTTTACACGAGTTTGAAGCATTTTGAAGAGCAATTTTGAAGAAAATTTCAATCGTGTAAATCTAGCTTAAATCTTGAGACGTCGACTCATTCCATCAATGTTTTTAACTTAGAGAACACCATTTTGATTCCAGGCTTATAAATGGGCAACAAATTGGTTGATCGTGACCTTTCATACGGTATCGAATATAATTGCTGAATGGACATTGAAAGAGACATAATTCAAGTGGTTTAAAATTGTGACTTGTAGAACCTTTGATCCTCTATGAAATAGAGAAGAACCAACCCCTCTTGGCACCTGACATAATTGAAATAGTCGACTTTTTTTGGTATGCCAGATATTGATAAGAAAATTTTCACATATCTCTTATTATAGTTTACTTGATTTTTTTTATTATCAATATTTTTGTAATTGTTCATGCTTAAGGTCTTTTTTTAAATTTAAATTTTTATTGAAAATAAAATATAGAAAATTTTTACAACACAACTTTTCGAATTTTTTTTCTTGATAACGTAATCGATTGTTAGACTTTTTTCGACCATACATTTAATTTCGACATTTGAAATTTTTTCAGAAAAAACGACTTATTCGATGAATTGAAGCTATAAAACCTTACCCTACGATTTAGTTTACAAAAAATTCGACCAAATCCAAGTGACTTAATGATTTCTTCAAAACACTCCAGGCAGCAATTTTCAACAAGTAGCTAAATTTAATAATAAAAAAATTCCAAAAACGAAATGAAACCCACAAACACCTAATATTTACAAAAACAACAACAACAACATTATTGGCAGTAACAAAATCAACAAAATTCAACATCAAAAAAAAATTCACACGCAATCAATATTCAATGAAATGATTAAAAAGAGAAAAAATACACACACACACACAATGTGGCATCTGTTGGATCTACCTGTCGGCCGCTACAAAAATTGATGCTTCACATCATCACCAAGGCAACGATTGCAACTCGTTGCTTTAGAAAACTTGCAACAAAAATTTAAAAGTGTTAATAAAAATTGTTGTTGATTTCAAATTTCACAAGAAAATTCCATTTGGAACAAAATAAAAGAAAAACTAATCAAGCAACCAACGATAGATAAATGTTGACATACAATGTTGCATGTTTAGAGGAAATGTTGCCGTTGCCCATTGCTATAACTGTAAGTAATTAAGTAAATACAATTGTTTATTGTAGACAATTTTATTACGTACTGTTTGCTGGTGATGATGAGGCTGCTGCTGCTGCTAATGTTGGTTGGTGTTTTGATTGATGTCTAAGGCATCGTTTGATTTCATTATTGTTGTTGTTGTTACTATAGAAGATGTTGTATTTGTTTGCCTTTTATAGATAAACAACGATAAATCAATTAATTTTCAATGCTAATGCTTCAATTTCAACACAATCCCATAAATTATAAAAAAGATACACACACAAGATGAAAAACTCAACAACATGAAACAACAAGAAAATTAAATTAAAAAAACAACAACTGAGCAACAGCCGCAACAACAGTGCCACATGTCGTCTGGGCATTTAAAAAAGTCGTACGTCTTCATACTTGCTGGTGTCTGAGTGTGTGTGTGTGTAACTGGATTTATAGAATACCTGTTGTATCTTTTGATTTGCATATTAACCAAGTGTGTTGTGCATTATGTATGTTGGCTGCAGCCGCTACTAACTGCTGCTGTTGCTAGCCCAGTTAATAAATACGAGTATCTATTGTACAATAATCTTTCTGCAAGTGTGTGTTTTAATAGTCTGATATGCTTTCTTATTCTTATTTGTTGGCCTCTAACTCTAGTGCAGACGACATACTGCCACTTAGTAGCGGTTGTACCTAGCAAGCAAGCAGATCGCGTTAATTTACTAGTGCATACATAGTATTGTTGCATGTTTATTAGCAATTTGTTGTTGTTGTTTAAATGGTTATTATGTATATGAGACGCCCCATTAAGCTTTAGCACAAACGCGTAATAAAATGCTTAATACTTTTTCAATTAAAACAAGTTGCCATTGCAAAATAATTCCCCCCACCTGCTTTTAAGATTTCCTCGGGCTTGCAATTTCATGATTAATGTTTTGAGGTGTTACATTAAGTGGTATTTAATTATTATTTGAGTTGATAAATGTATAATTAAATACTTGGTTAGTATTTAATCTATTTTAAAAGAGTTTTGTTATATTTTTTCCAATGATTATTATCATTAGACTGTTGAAGAATTAAAAGTAGTTGCAATGAATTGAAATTATAAAATTGGTCTATTATCTGTGTGCAGTAATAATTAAACAATTAATAATTAAAAAATAGTTTTTTGAGACTTTGAATTGTGTGAAAGTATACTTTGATTTAGAAAATATATCACGCTTAGTATTTCGTTTAGGGGAAGTATCGGGGAAAATTTGTCGGCAAATAGGATAATATCACGACATCCAATGTCACGTTCTTCACCACGTTAAGCCCATATTCAATTAAATTTAGCTTTCAAAATCAGTAAATAGGGCAGAAATTGAATTACCAGTGGGCTTTGTTAAATAATGGGTGATTCAAGTAGAGATAGTTTTTTAAAAAGCCTTTTTTAGACAGATTACGTGTGAGTCGTGTCGTGCTATCATTAGTATTGTTTCGTGCACCATCACCAATTTTGAGACCCAGCATTCATTATTGGATAATATTCGACCGAATAGACCACGTTTAGCACGCACGCTGTGAAGACCGGTGCGAACGTAACCGTTAATGGCGACCATTATCGTGCCATGATAATCGACTATTTGATACCTAAAATTGAAGCTCGTGATCTCGGCGACATCTTGTTACAACAAGACGGCGCCACTTCCCACACATCGCATCAATCAATGGATTTATTGAGAGAACACTTCGGTTAGCACACAAATTCACGTTTTGGGCCGGTCGATTGGCCACCAAGATCGTGTGATATCACACCGGTAGACTTTCTCCTGTGGGGATATGTAAAGTCTAAAGTTTATGCGGACAAACCTTCTTTTATTCAGGCCTTGGAGGAAAACATCACGCGTGTCATTCGCCAGTTATCAGTCGAAATGCTTGAACGAGTCATCGAAAATTGGACTCAACGGATAGACCATCTGCGACGTAGCAAGGGCCAACATTTGATAGACATAATCTTCAAAAAATAAATGCCAAAGAATGTTCTTTCAAATGATAATAAACATTTTCTATTAAATTTGAATTTTTTGTGTTTTTTTTTCTGTAAAAAAGACAATGGATCACGCTTTATAATGTATCACTCTTATTATTTCGTTCACGGAAAATATTAGGGAAAATTTGTTGAAAAATAGGGTAATATCACAAACTCTTAATACCACGTTCTTGAAAAGCCGTATTCATATCAATTTAACTTTCAAAATCAGTAAAGTGGGCTAAATTGAATTTCCAGTGGGCTTCGTTAAAGATTATTTAGAGAGTGATTTAGTACGCGACATTTATACCGTTAGAAAGATAAAATTATGTTGAATGAATAAATCAATAAACGAAGCTGCAATTAGTAGAAAAAATCCTTATTACAACTGTGACACGAATGTCAATATGACAACAACTATCAATATAAAGCAGCAATATTATATTTTAGTTAGTACATTATGCCCCAAATCGCAGTCTTTAAAATGTTTTCTAATGAAACTGAATTTAGTTTTCGCTTTAAGCTCGAATTAACTCGAATATTTAGTTTCAGTTTTATTCCCAAACACACAATTTCAGTTATAATGTTTAAACAACTAATTAGTTTCATATATAAATCATGTAAAAAATTTACCAATATTTTCTGGTTTTAAGGTTATGTCATGTGAATATTTTAAACATATTCAAAAGATAAAATGAAGGCATTAAAACGCCTACAAACATAAATTTACATTCTCCTTAACATTAAATTACATGTACTAGACAACATTTTGTTAAAACGCCATAAAAGTAGAAGACAACACTTGAAAAATGTACAGGAAAAACCACAAGATCCATCATTAATAATTACACTGAACTTTACACACTCTTAAAGACGTGTAAAACCAAAATATTTACACAAAATCTAATTTGAAAACAGGAAAAAATATCAGAAAACCTTTAAACAGCCTTTAAACAAAATTAGTTAGGAAAAGGCTTAAAGGAAAAATCTAACAACGAATTAGAACCTCTGAGAAGGAGAAGATAAAAAAGCAACAATATATTCTGACTGATCGCATGATGTTGATAAACTTTGTTGCAAGTTGTGAAGAATAGACCATGAAAAACCAAAATTGCTTGTTAAACATTTTGAAGCAACAGTAAAAAGCTTGTGGGTGAAAAAAACAACAACACCAAAGAACAGGAAAATAAACAACCTTTTTTGTTGTCCATTCCAAAAAACAAGGGACCAGCCAGCAGTTACAAACACATTTGGTGCATGTCAATGTTGCAGCTTAAGTTATGCTCAACATATTTACTAACTCAAAAACATTCATACTTACAAATGCATTAGTGTTGGCTATTTGTAAGGTTAGATTGAAGATATAAATGTAGCAAGACCCTTTTTAACTTAAACACAATATATGTATGTATGTATTTATATAAAGTCAAATAAATCTAGCAACTTTTAAAGGTCTTTCTAATGTTTAACAACAACATTTTTAACTTATTACCAGCAGCTCACATAAGAATTATTTATTAGTTGTGGTACAAGCGTCCAACTAGCCCAACTCCAAGTAACCATTATTCATACAGCATGTTATATAGAGAGTTCAGTATTGAACACTCAAACTCATACTGCATGAGAGGACACTCACTCGACTAAATGAAAATAATCAAAACATTCAATCGTTGTCACTTGTGTTTCAGTTAATTATCGACAAACATCGATGACAAGCAATTTGTGAAACTTTGCAATCACTGTGAAAAATATCATGAAGCATTCACTACATTTATGTATGTATACTTGGATTTCATACAATGTGTAGGTGTCTCAGACGGGTTAGTGAGTTCTACCATTTAAGCTTAAATGAATTTTATTTTTACCTTATCAGTTACCAAAAACGAAATATCTAATAAAAATTAAGATTGTGTCCAATGCAACATATTAAGACAATTAATACTCATGTACTTAGAGAAATTAATTGGGTCAAACACTGAATAAAATGTGTGATAATGTAAATGTGATATAAGTTGCCTACACGAAGACTTATGCACTTTTTGAACTAATTCTCGCAACACTTTTCTATTCTTTTATAGAAGTAATATAAAATAAGTAATTATATAAAATGCATAACTTTGAATTTTCTACGTTTTAACTCGATTTTAAAATACCAGCTTCAGTCAAAGCGAGATAGTTGTTGGTATACTGTTAAACCAGATCTAAAATTTTGACCTAATAAAATTTTAAAATAATTAATTTTACTATTGAAAAATTCGACTCAGGTCGAGCTTATCTTAAAGTTAAGGACTTATTGCTCATTTAATATTACTTATAATTTTGAGAACAACCTTTTCAACGCTATTTAATGAATGCGAATGTTTAAAAGTTACTTTAAACACATACTGTTTGAATATTATAATTAACCATTTCTCAAAATAAGTATTTTTTTGGTGGTTCTTAATTTTCAAGTTTCTCTAGAGGTGGATTGGCCCATTTGTTTCGAACAAAAATTTTAATCGGCGAAAAATGTATTTACTGAAAGTTTTTTGTAGCACGATGCACCAATAAAAATGGTGGTAATACTGCGGCCATTGCTGTGATTTTCAAGTGTCAAAAAACAAATATTAAATTATTTTAAAATATTGGGTGGTATTATTGATTCCACACGAAAAGAAAAACTAAGCGGAAAGAAATATCAATCGATATGTAAAATGTAATTATTCATTCCTGCGGCATGCCGCAATACTGTCTATACTGTCAATACTGTAGAGATGGTACCGCAAAAAGGAAAAATATCCCAGCAATGGAATGAATAATTCGACCCATTGTGTATGTTTTTCAAAAACAATTTTCAAAATTTTTAATAATTAATTGAAATGAATAATTTAACTTCACAAACACCACTGCCAGAAATGTAACCTATTGGCAACTCAGTTCATTTTTGTCCAGACAAAATATAAAATTAAACCAATTTAAGCTGAGAGTTGTTCGTAAAGAATATTTTCTCTCTCTTAAAAAGAAAGACGTCAAACTTTATATGAACAAAACTTTGTCCGAACAAATATTTTGTTCAAAACGTATGGGCGAATCCACTTTAACTGTGATTTTTTCATACATTCCCTCCGTTTCAAATTTGCAAACAAACAAACTTCAAAAATCAGCATTTTAAAGCTGGAAATACCCCAGCAACAGCCGACACAAAATCAACAATGACAACACATACCAATACAAAAATCTTAAACACTCAATTTACTCTTCAGCAAAACAAGCAAACGCTATGAGAGAGCATTATATTCAGACATTAAAACATAAGATTCATTAGAAACATTGTTCAGAACGAATGGGTGAATCCACCTTAAGACATACAAATGTTCGGTGAAATTTATAATAACTTGAATATTTCAAAATAAATATTAAGAATATTTTTAGATACCTAATGAAAAACCTATGTTAGTGCAAATTTACAGGAATCGATTTTTATTGAAAAGATTGATACAATTTTTCTTTTAAATTTCATCGTCACACAGCACAATTAAATCGCTCGTATTTTTATTTGATAGTATACACACATTTGTATACACATATGTAATACGAATAAGAGAGTAACACGAATTGCTAGTCCAATCAAGTGTATACTCACCTCGATGTCTAAAATGTAATCAGCTTATCTTAACGAATTGCTTTGTGTAAATTGGGACTTATTCCTGATAAACGCATTTTCAAAAACATTAGAGCCAATGTGTCACGGTATAGTTCAAATGTTTGCCAAGTGTGACTCTACCTTAAGTGTCACTTTACTGCAACAATAACAGCTTGAAATTTTTGTGAAGAATTTAGTTTTTAACAAGACATATGTAGACAAAATATTTACAAAATTATATTTTTTTCTTAAAAATAAATTTGAACCCAATTTTAAATTAGAACATATTACCTTAAGATTTAAATTTAATGCAAATTATTCGCAGCTTAGATAATTTCTAGGTGAAGCTGGCATTACAGATAAAATATTTTCCACAAACTAGTAGCGGCTTTTAATTCACTCCTTTAAAACTCCGCTCCTTAAATAATAAAATGCAAAAGCAAAAATGAAATCACTTTATTTAAGCAGCTTAAAAATGGCATGATTATTCATATTTTAATAAATGAAAACTATTTATATTATTTCGCTAAGTGTACTTGAGCAAATAAAAGGTAACTTGCAACACATGCAATACAGCATGGTTAAGCAACATGAGTTGTTTAAAATTTTGTGCAACAATTTTGGGTAGGGTTCAAGTCAACAAGACAACAATCAATACAAGCAACATTTTAACACAAAAATAATATTCTTTTTTTACGTGTATATGCAATTTCTGTTGTTTGATTGTAGGTATTTTGTTTAATTAATGCAGTCATACTTTGCTGAAAATTGCATTTAATGAATCAAGGTTCTTGTTGTATGTATATACATATATATGTATAAATGTTGATCAGTTTAACCTAGAATTTTGTTGTTACTTTTTCATTTAATTCTGTTGACTTTTGTACTCCAGAGCTTATTTTTGCCAGCATTTTGTTGTATGATGACAATGACTTAACAACATTATTCTTTACTATTTTTTTTTGTTTTGTTTTGTTTCAACAATTTTATGCAGCTGTTTGCAATTTTTAAAAATTTGTTTTCGTTTCTGTTTATGTGATGTTATTTTTGTGCATTTTGCCAAACAAAGTTGAGATTCAAACAATGGTAATGAATGTTGCGTTGTTTTAAAAATACTGCTTGCAATTAATATTAATTGCACCCTGAGAACAAATTTATGCAAATGCGATATTTTCGAAATGCTAACACAAGACGAACTCATAGAAAATGTCAACTTGTAAAAATTTTGCGTATTGTAAAAACTAAATGATTGGGTTTTATACGATTAATAGAAGACATCATGGTTTAAAGTGGTTGGAGTAATGCGGTCAAATAGGTTTTTTTGTGTTTTGAAGATTTTTTAATATTATTAAGCTAGATTTACACGATTGTAATTTTCTTCAAAATTGCACTTCAAAATGCTTCAAACTCGTGTAAAAAGCAAAATTCTTCAAAATTTATTTATTTAATAACTATTAATAACTATATTTTGAAGAAAATTTCAATCGTGTAAATCTAGCTTTAAGATTCTTAAGTATTAATTAAAGCCACCCGACTGGTTCGAGTTCGCACAGTGGTTTGTAAACATTTTATTTTGATTGCCGATATCTTTATGAAATTTTATACAGTCAGAGCTGCCGTGTTCCTGAGTTAATTTGTATAATCATGAGTTCAAAGTTGAAATGCAAGTAATTGTAACTCGTGGTCCGTTTCGAGGTTCCCTACTTTTTTAAAGAAAAAAAAAACAGAAAATTCAACTTTAATGGGGAATGTTTATTATCATTTGAAATAACATTCTTTGCCATTTCGTTTTGGAAGATTATGTCTATCAAATGTTGGCCATTGCTACGTCGCAGATGGTCCAATTTTCGATGACTCGTTCGGGCATTTTTTTGTGATAACTGGCGAATGACACGTGTGATGTTTTTCTCCAAGACCTGAGTCTAAGCGGGTTTGTCCGCATAAACTTGAGACTTTACATTTCCCCACAGGAAAAAGTTAAATGGTGTGATATCACACGATCTTGGTGGTCAATCAGCCGACCCAAAACATGAAATTGTGTGCTCACCGAAGTGTTCTCTCAATAAATTCATTGGTTGATGCGATGTGTGGCAAGTGGCGCCATCTTGCTGACACCAAATGTCGCCGACATCACGAGCTTCAATTTCAAGCATCAAATAGTCGGTTATTATGGCACGATAACGGTTGACATTGACAGTTACGTTCGCCTGAACGTTTTTCAGCCGTAAGTCTTTCCTTTATAAAATGCAAACAATACTAAACAAAAATAACATTACAGCATGACACGACTCACACGTAATCTGTCAAAAAAAGGTTATTGAAAAAAGTATCTCTACTTGAATCACCCAGTATTACGAGGGAAACTTGTAATATATTTTTAAAGACACGGTAACAGATTACTAAACATGTCAAGATTATGCTGAGTTTTGGTCCAATTTTTATAAAATTAAAAAAATAATCCACAACTATCCTTAAAACTCATTTTCTGAAGAAGAATTAGAGTTATTTTTAACATTTAACAACTTTTTTAAGCCCTTCTTTTTTAAAAACAGACACATGAACACAATTCTACAACAAACTTTATAAACATCTGGCATTTTTTACACATTCTAAAAGTATTGCTCTGCTCTTATTGTTAACCCATTTTAACAATTTGACACTTGTCATTTCTAAGCTTGTTTTTCAAAGTATATTTTCTATCCACATGGTATTTCGAACCAGGTAATTTAATCTCAAATGGCCAACTATTAAAAACAACAACTCTTTTTACACAAAACCCATAAGATGAAAATAAAAAATTAAGAAAAAAAAAGAATAATTGACACAAAAGTCACGCTTCATGTAAAAAAGCAGCAACTAGAAAATTATAGAGACGCACACAAATATTCAAATGAAATACTTGATGGCCACAATTTTAAACGTTGGAAAACATACTCGTATACCAGTGAAAAAGGTGTAGAAAAGAAATACTCGTACAAAAGTAAAAAAAGAAATCCAAAATTAAAAAAATAAAAAGTAAAAAAATAAACAACTATTACATTTTATTCATAAAACTGGTAAAAGTTACAGCATTTCTGTTGAAACCCAGTTCTCATCATCATCAGCAGCACCATCAACAGCAACAACAACAACCATCTGGATCAAGCGATCCAATTTAACAAACAATAAAAATAAAAACAACAGCCAATGAAAAAAAGAAAACAAACGAAAAAGAGATCACATTACAGCATCAACATAATTGTTATTGCTCTATAGCAGCAACAAAAACAAACAACAATAACAACGTACAACACAATATTGTAATTTGCTGTTAATGTTTGTTGTGCTGCTGCTGCTATTTTCTACTACCATACAGTGGGGCCTATTAAAAAAATATGTTAATTTTTATTACATATATAAAACTACTTTGAAGATTAGCATTAAACTTGAAAAATCAATATAAATGTACTTGTTTAAGTACAGGGTAAGCCATGCAAAGCTAAAGTTTATGAATTTGGGTTATAAACGTTAACTCCCATCCTGTATTACTAAAGCAAAGGTTTTTACTATTCTTAGTACCTAGTTTTTAGTTTAGGAATTCTCCATTTTATCTCTTAATAGACCCACTGTATCCCATATACGTACTATCTGCTACTGCTGTAATTGCTGTTGTTGTTTCGTTTTTTTATTATTATTATTGTTATGATGGTTTAAATATTTATCTTATATTTAGCTGTTGTTGTTATTGTTTTTCGTTTTGGCTGTAAGATGGCTAACAATAACAACAAAAACAACACCAACGAAAATAAAGTAAAGTTGTCAGGGCAGAAAGTAGCATAAGCTTCTTATTGAATTAACAACACTAACAAACAGCAACTAAAACTGCAGCAACAACTACACATTCGTTGCAACCAACAGTGTTGCCATTTTAGCACTTTCAGTGCTAGATTTAGCATTTTGTTTCTTGAAAATGCATTGAAATTTTTGAAAATTATACTAAATGCTTTTTAGATAATTTGCTTGATAAAAAACAATTCTTTTTCGAAAAAATTTTACTATTTTACTCCAAAAAATAATTTTGGAGAAATAAAAAAAATAACTTTTATTAATATTTCAACTAAATTTCTTTCTGTGTGGTAAGTAAATGAACACGGAAATTTTTGAAATGAAATGTAATCTATTAAAACAAGTCAACAATTGTTATGAACAAAATTAGAAAAAAAAAAATAAAATTTATATTTGTAACATTTGAAATAAAAATTGTATTGTGACATTGAAAAAATTTAGGACTTATTTTTTCTTCTGTAGAACATTTTAGCACTTAGTTTGTCAAGATTTAGCATGAAATTCATTTTCTGGCAACACTGGCACCCAACAGCAACTGCAGCGTGTTCCCTGTCTCCCAACTGGGGTGAATGTGTGTGTGGTAAATGCGTTTAGTTTTTATGTTGGTTTTTACACTTTTTATATTAAATATAAAATAAATAAAGATAAAACACAGCATCGGAAAAATTGCTTTAGTTAATACGTGGCTATGATTAAGGGTAAAAATAATTTCAAAGTGAAGATGTAGAATTGATGGCTAAAATCACCTACTTCTTGAATTTTAGGAGCCTTGTAAATACAAAACCGAAACCGTTTACTTAGGCAAATACGCTTCAAAATTCTATTTGTTCAGTTTAAAACTTATTTCTCTTTTAAAATTTCATAATCTCAGAGCTGTTAAATTTGGATTAAAATTAATAATCAATTAATTAATTTGTTTTTTTTTTAATTTAATCGATTAATTAAAATTGACTTAATTTTTATAGATTAATAATCGATTAGGATTAAATTTAGGTCTGGATTAAAGAGGATTTATTTGGATTAATTTATTTTTAAAAAATAATCCTACGATTAATACATTTAATCTAAAATATTAATCGATTAATATTTTAGATTTATTTGGATTAAACAGGATTAATTGTTTTTTGGCAACTCTATATAATAAGTTTCATCAACTTTCATGTTTGTTTACTTATAATAATTTGTTTAATTATTAATTGTTTAATCCTGAATTGTTAATTTTTTTTTTTTTTTGGTAAATGTACCTGAACTACATGTACCAATTTTTTTTTGATTATAGATTAATCCTGGGGCCAAATTACCGCATTCGATATCGTGTAAATTTGATTGTAATTTTCTTATTTGAGAGTATGGCATTCGATATCGAGCAAGAAATTTAGTACATTTTATCATAATTTCGATATCGAAATCACTTTTCGATACGATAGCTCATTCGATCACGAATGCAGTAATTTGGCCCCTGAATTGAATTGTTTAATTATTAATTGTTTAATCCTGAATTGTTAATTTTTTTTAGTTAAATGTACCTGAACTACATGTACCAATTTTTTTTATTATAGATTAATCCTGTTTAATCCAAGTAAATCTAAAATATTAATCGATTGATATTTTAGATTAAATGTATTAATCGTAGGATTAGTTTTAAAAAATAATTTAATCTAAATAAATCCTCTTTAATCCTGACCTAAATTTAATTCTAATTGATTATTAATCCTTAATTTCGGTAACTAATCTTAGTTAATCAATTAAAACAGAACCAAAAAAGTTTTAATTCGATTGCTAATCATTAAGATTATTTATCATTAATTAACAGCTCTGCATAATCTACAATATATTTTTTTTATACAAGTTTCGGTATACGGCCAAATTTTTACCGAATTCAAAAAATATTATTGGCCTAATGCATATAATAAGCAAGGGTCGGACTCTACAAATCAACTAAGGAACATATCAGTCATAGGGTATACACAGGTGTCACGAAACGGAAGATAATCAAGTTTTATGTTTGTCTCTTTCTTTGAGAACTGCCTTTTTGTTATACCCTACACCACAATTGTGGGGAGGGTATATTGGATTTGTGCTGATGTTTATAACACCCATAAATATTGGTTCAACACCGATCTTAAAGAATACCGATCGACTCAGAATCACTTCCCGATTCGTTTTAACGATGTCCGTCCGTCTGGCTGTCCATGTAAAGCTTGTGGGCAGAGTACAGGTCGCAATTTTGAAGATATTTTAACAAAATTTGGTACGTGATATTTTTTCGGCCCAAGGACGCATGGGATTGAAACTGGTGGAAATCGGTCCATTATTTCACTTGGTCCCCATAGAAATGTCCTCCCGAAATAGGAGTTTAACGATCATAAATGTTTGAATTATGCAAGTATCCAAACAAATTTCACCACAAATGAGTAATAAATGAAGCCAAATCACATCCAAAATTGATCACAGCTAACATATAAGGTCCACTATCGTAAATCTCTTTAAATATAAAACCCACTTCCGAAAATCACTTTAACGACCATAAATCTATTAAAAATATTGTTATCCAAATAAAATTCAACAAAAATAATTTTCATATATACAATAATGAATGACACCTAATTTTATAATGGTCGGTCCATAATTAGTTAGAACTCCCATATAAGACCCTGTCCGTAATTCATTTTAACCTCCATAAATCTCTTAAAAGTAATTTTATGGAGATGAAGTTTAACATACATACATAATATTTATATTGACTGAAGTGATGGCAATACAATTTTGGATGATCGGTCCATAATAGGTAATATCTCTCATCTCATTTCTGAAAAAAACTTTATAATACATATACTGGGTGTAGGGTCGGGCTTGACCGACTATACTTTCCTAGTTGTTTTCTTTATGCTACTATTTTTCTGGCGCAAAAAAATAATTATTGATTATTGAAAAATAATAATAAAATTATTTAAATAAAATGTAAACAAATGTATGTATTTATGTATGTATATGTATTTAAAAATATCTATATATTTTGAATTGTGTGTTTCTCGCACCAATTTGAAATGTGAATTTTTTTGACAATTCTTGTGAGAATCATTTAGCAAAATATTGTTACAGAAACACTTTTTCTCACATTCTTCCAATAACTGTTGGAAAACTATTTATATGACAAACATTTCTCGCAAAATAAAGTTACAGAAACACTTGTGTGAGATAAACTATTGTTTGTTTCATTTTACACTGGACGTTATAAACATCATATCGGTGAAATGCTTTTTTTCTAGTCATCGGAATCAGAAGTTTCATTATTATTTGACATTGTTTGCTTTCACCAAAATCAATGTGAATGTACAATTTAACAAATTATTTTGATTTATATTTTATTGGATGTTCTTAAAAAAAAAAAACTTCAAAAAAATAGCAAAATATGTATTTATTTTTTTAAATTGTTTAATAGTGTAGATTTATTTTTTTAGTTACCCTAAACTGTTAACTGTCATACTATTTATTTTTTTGTTGGCAACACTTTACAGGCAAAATTGCAGCAAATACTAATCTTATATGGATCAGAACTGATGAAATTTTGTTTATCTAGAAGTGATTTAATATATATTTGTTTGCTAAATAATTAAGTATACAAGATAATAACTTTTTCCCAACACCGATATTTAAAACATTTTGTTTTCTTTCACGGTTGCAAAGGCTAAACCCAGGCACGCAACATGACACACATACACAACATGAGCATAAACATAAATATAGGTATATAGATTTGTGTTCGACTACGTTTTATATGCAGAGATATTTATGTATTTAAATATAATATAACACCCAGCAAGTAAATGCGAGTACTAGTACTTGGGTACATGTAAGTTTACAGATCGTGCATTAACCTAATTAGAGTAACGTGAGTGTGTTTATCATTTAAATAAACTTCAGCAAAAGAAATTTTAATTTCAACAGCAGCAACAACTACAAAAATCTTATTTAATATTTAGAGCAATTTTTATTTACAAATAATTTGATAGATATAAACACCATAAAGTATGTATCCGTTAAATGTTAGATTATAATTTACATGATAATTAAATTTCCAATAATTTACATGAGAAAGTAATTTCCAATATTTAAAACCTTTATTAATTTAGTGTAAATAGTTTTGGAAAAAGACTACAAAAAGATTCAATGTTTGGAAATGTTTGTTTTGTTGAGAAGTAAATCATCATAAAGTACAATAAAAACCTAGAAGAGTGAATGTTTGTTATTCAGTTAATAAAAATTCATTAAATGGTTTTCTTTGACAAAAGTTTAGGGAATTTCCGTTATAACATTTGTTTAATAGAACATTTTTTAACATGTTGGCTGCCAAAGCCTTTTTAGAATTTTGATCGTTCAGTAGCAATGTGATTTAATAATTTTGGTTCCTGAGGCCAACAACTTATTTTTGTTCTTTTTTGTTTCTTAGTGCCTAAAACCAAGTTTTGACTACTCGCGACTTTATTCTGGTCCCTAACTCAGATTTTCGGAGGCAAATTCTATTATTTACTGTATCATATAAAGGGTGTTTTTTAGATGTATAGAACTTTGATATGAAATAAAACAAAGATGAGTTTTTTAAATTAAATTAAATTAATCTTCTGGCATTATAACTTGAATGTGACTTCTGGCATATGATCGCAACGGCTGGCTCCGACGTACCCTAATATGGAGGTCCAATTTTTGATGACTTTTGTCAACATTTGTGGCCGTATATCGGCAATAACAATCGTTTCGGGCTTGGCTGATCGTTTCGGTTTTACATATCATCACAGAAAATAGTCAAGCAGCGTTAAATCGCACGAACTTGAAGACCAATTCATAGGTCCGAAACGTAAAACAATGCGGTTACCAAACGGTTCCTACTATAAATCAATTGTGGTTCGAGCTGTGTGGCATGTTGCGCCGTCTAGTTGAAACTACAACTCCTGCACATCATGATTGTTGGATTGATAAGCGAATAAGTCAGTAGTCATAGCTCTATAGTGGTTAACATTGACTGTAACGTTCTGGCCAGCTTCGTTTTTAAAAAAGTACGGACCAATTATTCCACCAGCCCATAAAGCACACCAAAAAGTAATTTTTTTTGGATGTAACGGTGTCGTAAGATATACTTGAGGATTATCATCACTCCAAATACGGCAATTTTGTTTGTTGAAGTATCCATTCAACCAAAAGTGAGTTTTATAGCTAAACGAAATTCGCTTATGAAAATCGGGATTTCGTATTTTGAACAGAACCATGATTTTCAAAATAAATTTGCACAATTTGGAAGCGTTGTTTAGACGTCACTCTATTCATGTTGAAATGTCCAACCAAACTAAACATAAATCACTTGACAGTTGACAAAAATGGCCGCAAATTAAAAAAGTGCTGCCAACTTAAAGTTCTATACATCTAAAAAAAACACCATTTACAAATGTCTGCATACATTTTTGGGGGCGAGGGATTTCAGCAGACCAAGTATGATTATAAAACCTTATAAGATTTATTAATTAAGACAGATCCAAGCATTCGGAAAACTAAATTTATAACCACTCTGATTGCATTTTAAGTGTATTTATATTATATTTTTTATTACCGCAAAACATTTTTTAAGTTTATCCACTACAATTACTAAAACTAATTATTAACAAATATTCAGCTAATTTAATAGATATTTTATGAATTCCCCAGCTATTTCTTTGTTGATAAAATTATCTAATTTATTTGTATGTTTTTATTAGGAAAAAGTCTGTGAAAATGACTTTTAGATTCATTAGAAACGCATAAAACCGTAAATCATGTCTTTGTTTTAAATGTCATTTTCAATTGTTGTTATTTGTACATTTTATTTATATTTCAAACGTAATTATGCAAATTATTCCAATTAATTTTTTTCTCATTTAACAATTCAATAAAATTTTCATGCTCATTTGTTAATGATATAAAAAAAAACCAACAAACAACAACAATACAACGTTTTATATTTTTAACCGATAAGACGAAAAAAAACGAAACAAATTGAAGGGGAATAATAAATTAAAAAAAAAAAGCGGTTAAGACCTTTTTCCATTTGCATTTTGTAATAGGAATAATAAATTGTAATATTATGAAAAATAAGCAATATAATGTAATAAGACATGATGACTTTGATTGCTTTACATATGTACATACGTATGTGTATGTCTGTATATACATATTTAACTGATTGATCACGATAGTTTATAGTTTATTTTTTCATTCAATTTCTATTTTAACTAAGTTGCACTTTATTTAATGTGACAAGAAAACATGCTGCAGATTTTAAAAGAATGAAGCTGAACGTAACGAATGTGAATGACACAATGCAACTCTCAATGGCATGTTGGAGTGAGATTTTAATGGCTTTGTTGGTGTGTTATGTTTTACATCACGACTTACGATCAAATCCATCAAAATATTAATTAGAGAGTGTCAAATTAAATGATAAATTAATTGATATTCTAGCAAAGTTTTACTTAGCACACTAGTAAACAATGTATATCAATAGTGTTTTGGAAATTAAATTGAAATAAAAAGTTAACCTTTTAACTTTTATACGAAAAAATATATCGTTGGCTGATAAAACTTTTTTCTGTTAGTCGACATTACGATTTTTTCTTTTTTTCGAACCGCCCTCGTAAGTCTTGAGTTATTTTTTTGTAAATATTCGATGTTATAGTTAAAAGAGATGACAAAAGAGATGTTTCTCATAGCACAGCAGCAAATTTCTTACCAATGTAAACTGCCTAAAATTATCCATTTTATATTATTCATGTTTTTGTGTAACATAAAATTTGGTCCCGATAGCTTTTTTTGATACATTTTTAAATATATCCCATCATCCATAATAGATCAGATATTGAGTTTAATTAAAAGTTTGCTTAAATAATTCGTGCTCGTGTTACAGCAGTGCTATTCTGATTTTTGCCAAGATCTGGATATTTAATTGTACACTAGGTTTGAAAACCAGCTACACTTAGACTGGGGTTGTATTTGTTGCGCGGTCATTGTCCAAGAGACCGGAATTTTGCTTTATTTAACGTCGTAGTTTCTTAGTTTATTTTAATGATATGTTTGCTTAATTTTTGTTAACGATCTGTCCTTGAGGTTTGCTTGCATGGTTCCATAACATTATTTACAGTACTTTTTGAAAGTATTAGCTATCTTGCAATCATTAAACACGACAATGTCGGATTTTTAAGGAATTTATGAAAGATTTTTATTACACTTTGATTTAGCTAAATATAATAAATAAACCACTGATAAAACGAAAGTGTTTCCTCCAGGTTTTTAAAAAAGCTTCTTGTGGACGAATTTTACGGATACGTTTTTAAACGTCGAACTGATCGAAAAATTTTTAAAATTTTTGTTTGTTCGAAAGATTTTCTCCCTCTAGATTCGTTCATCCAGACGCTATCGAGCCTTCAACAGTCATGCTGAAGGGCATAGCTAATTCGTCTTAGAATTTTATAATGACCCCACATCTTTTTGTGAAATAAGAAAATACTGAAAAATAGCATCTAAAGAAAACACAAGGTGTTTTCCTTGTGAATTTCCTCGTTTCATGATTCCTATCCATTAAATCGAAGGTTGAGCTTGTTAATGTTATATTGAAAGCATGATATCTGCGGTATTATTCTTTCTCTTTCTTTAGTGTAAAATATTAAAAAAAAAACAAATCTAAAAACGGCCCAAAATTCACGACAACCAAAAAATAAAATAGGTTGCTTAAGGACAGTTTATAGAGTACGACCGAGTATCCGGTTTCGATTTTGCATTAGGCCTAAAATTGGCCGAATACCAATATTCCGTTTTCGGATATATTTTTACCGAATACCGAAATCGAAGCTTTTATAAAAGATAAACATAGATAATGTACCACGTTTTCAATATAATTACTAGAATACAAACATTTTTAATTTATTGTAAAATATTGAGGAATACGGTTCCTCAATTGTTCCTTTAAAAAAATGTTTTAGTTCACGATAAAAAAAACTAGATTTATGAAGTAGTGTCGGTACTATAGGTCGCCTTAAAATTATCTAAACATGTTATAAAATTAAAATAAATATTTTTTACTTGAGAAATTTTATTTTATTCGGCTTTTTATTTTTAATGTAATAATTTAAAGAATGTCACTGGAATGCATTTTCTACCCTGCCAAGAGCGTCATCAGCAATATTCATGGTTCAAGATCTACTTCCAAACATCATATATTTAACTCACAATATTTGTTTTGGAAATTAGTGGTATATTTTAAAAGTTTCGGTTTGTTTCAGATTGCCCAAATATCGATTTTTTGGTCGAATATAAGCTTCGGTTCGGTTTTAGTCTGAAAAAACGGTTTCGGTCATACTCTAATGGTTAAATATAAGTACAACTAAAAACGAATGTAGTGTTTTCATTGTTGAACCGTATTTCAAAAATAATAAAAATTTGGCGTCCACTGATCGATCAAAATCATCGTAAGTGAAGATGTCTTGATGCATTTGTTAATCGTCAAAATTTCCGCATTTGGATTTCAGACTTCAGAACTTCGGCAACTTCTAATATAAGGCATGATAACAGAGTCATCATAGATAATTCTTTCTAAACTGCATGATATTAATCTGGATGACAATTTGTTTCAAGAAGACGGTTTTAAAAATAATTCTGTTATTGCTAAAGACATTTCGTGTAGTAGTGGGCATTCTCGTTATGATAATCACAATAGAGCCCTAAACGATATGTGGGCCACTTTACCAACCACCTTACAATCGAAGACGTAATTCAACGCGACATTAACGAAATCCAACCACAGTTATTTAAAATGACCATGGAAAATTGCGACAAAAGAGATCGCATATGTTAAGAAAGCCTTGAACACCATTTACTATTATATGCCAAACCAAACTTGGCCCTATTCCGAAAGAAAATATTGAATTTACTCGTATATACGTTATTCCATGTATAGGTCTAATTTTCACGTTGTCTGTAGGAGCAATTAGTGCGTTCAAATTCAATACTCTGAATTGACTTTGTTTAGAAATTAACAAATGCTTCAGTAATTAATTATTAGATATTATTATTTTATTATTTTTTTCTCTAAGTGTAGTTTCTCATTTTAATCTACCAAAAAAGACAAAATACTAACAACTGAGAAAAGTCGAACAACAATGCATTGGCGGCATAGTTTATGATGAGTTAATAAACTGTATTTTTTGTATTAATTTTAAAAAGGTTTGAAAGATAAAATAACTAGTTTTAAACTTTTATTCGATTTTCTTGTTTGTTTGTTTTCATTGCAATGCCTGAGAAACTAAACATACCGCTTTTTATAAACAAAATTGTAACAAAACTTTTTAAATGGTGTAAAAAAGCGTGTGATTTGAAATTTCTTGTTGTATAGATATAGAAGAAACAAACAAACAAAAATTACATTTTTGCATAATTAATTTAAAAAATAAGTATTTATGATTAAAATTTATTGATTTTGAAATATGAAACATGAGATTCTTATCACCAATTTTTTAATTTTTTATTTTATTGTTTAAATTTACCACTTAAATTTTATGGAAGTGTTTACGGTTTGTGTTTTCAAATAAAATTTTGAAAAAAATTTATTTATTTAAAAAGTTATTATAAAGGGTTTTTAATAAAACAGTTTTTATTAAAAGAGAAAACATAAAACTTGTAAAAGATGTGTTTAGTTTTTAATTTTTTATGGATTTTTATGTTGTTTTGTTTAATAAAAAAAATCAGCAATATGCTGGTACCATAATTTATACATTTGAACGGCATCAAAAAAAATTATAATTAAAAAAATTACCAGTTATAAAGCTAGCTACTTTTATCTTTATAAAACTCTTTATTCTTGTATTGTAGTTAGACAATTTTCCAAAAATTCTTTAACAATTTTAAAATTGTTCCTTTATGCACTGCAATATTTTTAATTTAAATCAAAACCATCTTGCAAGCAACCGTATTCAGACCACAATCCTTATGATTACGCAAGCTTGAGCTGACCTGACAAATAAAAAAACCCATTTACAATTTGTACTTTTCAACAATAATTCTTAGATAGCGATATCGGAAACATTCAACAAATGTGCCTAGTATTTACTAACAACAACTGCAACAAAAAGAATCTCTAACTTTTAGTTTGTTGCCTTGTGAGTTGTAGTTGCCTTCATGCATAATTCACCAAAGTTGAGTATAAAAAGAAAAACAAACCCACAATAGCAACAAACTAATTGTAATTTTAAATTCTAATCTGATTTGTTGCAAACTTAAAAACCATTTAGAAAAATTAAATTGGCTTCCAACAAATACTACTAATACTATACTATGTCGAAGAGAAGATCTAGGCAACCAATAACAACGAGACGATGTTGCAAATGCAATATGTATGCATGTACATACATATTTATGTTGTTGTGAATGTTAAGTAAAATAAAGAAATATTTGCAACTAGACAGTGCCGAAAAAGAATGCATGCATTGTTTGGGTTTTAAAGTAAACTTTTGTGCATTTAAAACATTGTTTATATAAAATTCATTCACATTGCAAAGAAGCTTTAAACATTTTAGTTTTTTAGTGGTTTGCTTTATTTTTATACAAAACTGCCATTATTCTGTCGAAAAATTTAACCGGTCGATATATATTTATCCCTGAAAGTAATATGCAATAAAAAATTAAAAAAGCAAGAAATTCGTACTTAAATTCCTTAAAATCGGACATTTGCAATAAAGCAAAAAATGTCCAATGCAATAAAGTAAAAAAAAGAAGAAAGCAAAAATGTTATTATATGAAAGACATTTGTACAAACCAACCCATAAACCAAACCCCGGGTATCGCCGATAGTGACTGCGCAAACCAATCATCGTGGTAAGTACCGCAAGAAGAATACGTGTCGATGCTGGTTTTCAAACCTATGGCACAATTAAATTTCAAAATCGTAGTGAAAAGCAAAATAGTGTTGCTATAAACTGGCTTTTAACAACAAAGTTTTAACAAAATTCAATAACTGCCTTATTATGGATTAAAAAACATGTGTAAAAATAGATCTCATTTTCACTTAGCTGAACTAATATTTTTTGTTGCAGCGACACGAGGTGATGATGTTTTGACACCTCTTCAATTAAGACATTGCATATTTATATTCAAAAGTATTCAATTATTTATACCCTACACCACCATAGTGGATATTTATAACGCCCTGAGTCGATTTAACGATGTCCGTCCGTCCGTCTGGCTGGCTGTCCACATAAAGCTTGTGCGCAAAGTTTTAAAAATATTTCGATAAAATTTGGTACGTGATATTTTTCGGCCCAAGGATTAATGCGATTGAAACTGGTGGAAATCTGTCATTTATTTCACCTGGCCCCCATCCGTACAAATGTCCTCCCGAAATTGGGGTGTACTAATCATAAATGTTTGAATTATGCAAGTATTCAAACAAATTTCAGTGGTAAATAAAGCCAAATCACATCTACGAATTTTGCGCAGATCGGTCCATAATTACTCGTAGCTCACTTTCGAAAATCACTTTAAAGAGAATAACTCTCTCAAAAATGTTGGTATCCAAATAATATTTAACGCAAATATATTTCAAATATATACAAATAATACGGTCCAATTTTATTATGATCGGTCCATAATTACTCGACACTCCCATATAAGACCCTCTCCGCAATTCACTTTAAGATCCATAAATCGTTTAATAGCATTTATATCGAGATAAAGTTTAACGCATATAATACTTATATTCACAGACATCATGACACTAAATTTTTGGATGATCGGTCCACAATAGGTTATATATCCCATATAACGCCCATTTCTGAAAAACTGTTTTGTACATATACTGGGTGTAGGGTATTATATGGTCGGGCTTGACCGAATATACTTTCTTACTTGTTCTTTTTTTTGTAACACATACATTTATGCGACCGGATTTTATGTGAACAAAGCTTTAACTATAACTCAAGAGACATAAATCCTACACCCCTCATGACATCTTCATAAATTTGGGGAATAGACAACAGAAAAATGGGAGTATCTGGTCAATAGTATTAAAAAACTGACTAAATTGACCACTTGGAGGACAAAATTCGGTGCGTTATTGCTGTTATACAGCCAAAAAATTTGAAAAAAGACATCAAAAATTGGACCTCCAGATTAGCCTAAGTCCGAGCCGTGGCGGTCATATCCCAGAAGTCATATTGAAATTATAATGCTGAATGAAGATTATCTTTCCAAAAAAGTAAATTTAAAAAAAATCATCTTTGTTTTATTCAATCTAAAAAAACACCCTCGATACGTATTTCGAACAGAATCTTAATTTTCAAAATAAATTTGCAAAATATGGAAGCGTTGCTCAGGCGTCAGTCTATTCATGTTGAAATGCCAAACCACACTAAACATAAATCGCTTACCAGCTGACAAAAAATGTTCACAGTTAAAAATTTTTGCCAACCTAAAGTTCTAAACAACTAAAAAAAGCACCCTATACTTTCATTAAGATTTGTAAATTAGTTTTAAATTAATACAATAAAAAAAGAACAAATTCTTTTACAGTACTGTTAACCGTGATGTTTGACTTCAACATATTTACTTGTACATTGTCTAAGTTAGATGCTTAAGATTTTTTCAGCTTCTTTTTTTAGTAACAACAGCAACAACTACAACAATAATAAAACTGTTCAAATATCTGAATCTCAAAGTAGCATTTGTAATTTTTCTAGTTTTTACATAAACCACCAAAAAGATGGAAGATATATTAAGTTTGTTATTCCGTTTGTAACACATGGACATATTGGTCGTAGAACCAAAAAGTTTATATATGGGTTCTTATAATCATCTGTCTGTTGAAGCACAATAGAGCTTCGAAAAAAAGACATAGAACAATTAAATTTTAACCACATAATTCTTGATTCGCCGAATTGTTTGGTATGAAAAAGAAGCAAAATCGGCCAAATAGGATCAGACTTTCTCGATATTTTTCAGATATTTTTTTTCTATATTCTTCAAATATAGTTCAGTAAATATCATGAATTTTTACACACTTTATTTTTATTATAGAAGCACATGTCCTGTTGAAAATAGTGAGAATCGGTCCACGATTTCTCATAGCATCCTGGAATATGACTTTACATACATAAATGTCTGTAAATTAAGTTTCATGAAAAGTGAAATCTCAAAACGATATCTTGTTCGCATTGGTACATATTTGACCATAGTCCTCATATAAAGTCAACTGCCAAAAAACCCTAAAAATACGCATAAATCTCTTATAAAAACCACTATCAAGTTGGTATTGAACACAAATAGTCCATAAATAAAAATCGACCTCAGCCGCCATATAAAGTAATCTTCAGTAAATCACCTAAATGAGCAAAAATCTCATAGAAACAACAGCAAGTTCTAATTCGACACTAATAGTTCATAGAAATATTCATAGCAAATTTTATGATGATTGGTCCATATTTTTTTTTTTAAGAGAAGTAACACTCAGGCAATTAATATGCCTATATATAATTGCATTACTTTCTTTGGAAAGGGGATAGATTGAAGACGTAAAGGTGGTGAAAGTATAAGAAAGCTTTATATCACAACTCTACAATTGCGCATTATGTTTGTTTTAGTGCAGCATTGCAGCGCCTCTGGTGGTGATAGGCGCATTATTTTTACAGCTCGATCTTATAGCCTTTATGTAATAAATATTAGTTATCATGGATAGAAAGAAAACTAATAATTATCAGAAACTGAACCCAGGCTACAAATACCAACTCATGCTTAATGATCAAATGCGCTAACCAATTAAGCTACAGCACATATAAAGTTCACTTCGTAATATCACTTTAATGCGCATAAATCTCTTACAGAAATCACTATTAAGTTGAAATTCAACACAAATAATTCACATATGTACACATATAAATCGTCATACAGAATTTCATGATTTTCGGCCCGAAATAGGTCATAGCTCCCTTATGAGGTCTACTTCCGAAGAACTCATTAACCTACATAAACATCCACATCAAACCAATATTTTACACAGATCAGTTATAAGTATGTAACAATTACATATACAAATGGTGTTTGTGAAAGTCGGTTCATAATTGACCATAGCTCCCATAAAAGTTGATTTGGTGGTATATAAACTCTTACTTGTTTTTTGTTGCACTCACATTGGAAATGTTGTATTTTTTTGCAACCATTTTTTTCTAACCATATAAAGCATTTGAATAACATCATTGCAGTCATTTATTGTCTGTAAAAGGTTTGTTGTAGAATTTTTGTTGCAATTCTCTACTACCGAGTAGAATTTACTTTTTAACCATGTTTGTATAGGACTTTTTTCTGTATACTCGTATACAATATGTAGTTGTTATTTATTTGTTCAGTTTTTTCTCTGGTATCACAGGAAAAAGAAAATAGAATTTATCTTTAGTTAAGGTAAGTTCACATTGTTGAAATATTTAAGGATATAAGTGAGAATACTAAAAAAAATATGTACTTTTTTACTTCAAATTAAAAATTCGTTTCTCTTGAAAGATCACAGTAAAATTAAAGATTTTATAAATATTGTTTACAATAGTGTTTAAGCATATTTCATCAAATATTTGTTTAATGTAAAAACTTTTACAATACTTGTTGGTTTGTTTTGTTTTTGTTATGTAATTTATTTAATCTTGTAAGAAATATTTTTTTTAACTCACATTAGAAAGATTTTATTTATTTTTAAGCTACACTTTACAACTTATTTTTAATGTTAATTTTTTTTTTGCATTTTAGTGTAAGATATAGAAGTGTGAAGGTGATATACTATAAATTTCTTTGTTCCTTTGAATACACTGAAATTTTAAAATAAAATTGTGGAGAAATAAATGTAAAGTTTAAAAAAACTTTCCTTTTAAAAATTCACCGACGTCTTTTATATTGAAAATTCATAAACTTTTCAAGATTTATGATTTATTAAAGTTTTTAAACACCTAAGACTTTCATATGTCCAAAAGAAGTTTATTATTTAAATTTTTAAACGTGTATTTGTGTATTTGTGAATCTTACTCAGAGAAAGTAGATACATTGTGGCAACCATGATATGTATCCCGAATTTTCTAGTTGTGATTTGACAAATTTGATTGTTTCGAAAGTTTTTTTCTATTTTCTATTTTGACCTTCCACTGCTCAGCACTTGTATAAATATATTCGGACTGATTAAACAGAATAAATGTAATTAAAAAACTTGTTGTTTAAACAACTCGAATTTTATGTGAACAATGCTTTACAAGCAACAAATCTTTAATTTTATACAAAACCGCTGATTTCAAAAAAGATGTAACAGTTGTCAGCCCAAAAAGGCATTTTAAATATTTTTCATTGTATATACAAAAAGATTGTTTCAAAAGTTGCGAAAGTCGCCAATTAAAATTATGGAAATTTTACAAATTTTAAAAAGTACAAATTTTTTTTTTTTACCAACCTCTAACCCCAATAAATGTTTATTCAAATGCTCTAATTTTATGAATATTATTTATAAAATGTAAATATAATGCCAAATAAGAAAATGTCTTAACAATAATTAATTGATTCTCAAAGCATTTCAATATTATGTAAGTATATACTTACGACTATATGTATTCAAAATTTAAAAATGAATTCTAATCAATTAAATATTTAGACATGCCGGTTCAGTCTGCCAAATTTAAAAACAAAATAAATATATACAACTAAAAACTGTGGTACAAGGAAACATTCTACCAATTGTTGCATGCCACACTTTTTCGTATACGTCTTGATTTTTCACAACAGTTTTCTTCGGCATCAAAAATATTTACTTTAAAAATAAATACGAGTGAGTACTTGTGATACTGCTAGAAATTTTTAAACTATAATAAAATACCACTTCTCTTTTTTTTTTTTTTTTTTTTTGTTTGAACAATAACGACATGATCTAAACAAAAATATTTAAACCATTTGTTTGTGGATGTTGCAAATAAATTTCTTAACACACACACCGTCAAACACTACTAGTCTCTGACAAGAAATATATTTTTTGTGCCACATTTGTTAGTGTTGAAGTTTAAATCTTTATTTATTGCATAATAATATGTTTATGCCTTTGGGGTTTATAAATAAAAATTCTATAGCATTTTTTCTGCGATTTTTTTTTTTGGCTGTCTGTCTGTCTGTCATGATGTTGTTTTCACTGGAACACAGCCGAGTAGTGCAACCAACCATTGAACCCACATTTGAGTAAAAAAATTAAAAACTGCATTTAAAATTTATTATTGTTATGCATTTTGTAGCAAGCTGCTGTTTTGAAGAAATATTTATGTTTTTTTTTTGCTATGAAAATTAATTGTTGTAAAAGTTGTTTATTTTCTATAAGTTATAAACCAAAGAGAGTTTTAGGCCAAAGAGTAGGAATTATTAAAGTCAATAAAATGATTGACAAGTAATTGACAATAATGATTGAGCAACTTAGAAAGTAGTTTAAATAAATAAATGTTTTTATTGTGGAGTTTATTCAAAGTCTATTAATTTGTCCCTACTATTAGAAATTATTATTATTAAAATCAATATTGCTGAACGAAATATATTGCTCAGTTCTGATTCCATTTATCAGAACTATGTATGAGTAAGCTTTTTTAGTTCGTTGTATCATATTTCATTTGATATGAGTGTGAGAAATGTTGAACAATATTTTTGGTCACAGCATTTTTTATTTTTTCTGAAAAGGTATTTAATTAATTTAATTTTTAATTAACCTGTAGTGATAGTTGACAAGTTCTTATTTTCTCAACGTAATATTTCATACACACTACAATAGCAATTAAAATGTTAAATGCAATATGAGGAGACTCATACTTAAAACATATATCAGGCTTGGAAATGTTGATACGAAGGTACTATTATTTTAAACAATTTCACATTTAATAGCACCATGGTTTTTTCATAAAAAAATGTCTGTATAGCAGATTTTTGTAGAAAATCTTGTGTATAACACAAAATATTGTGTAGAACAGTTTTTGTTAATGGATACTTTTGTGTATAAAAGTGTTATTCTATAGTAAATTTTCTGTATTAAAGTTTTTCTATAGAAATCTAGTGTATAACAGTATTTTCTATAGAAAATCTTGTGTATAACAGATTTTTTCTATAAAAATCTTGTGTACAAGAGCTTTTGTATGTATTGAAATCTTGTGTACAAAAGCTTCTGTGTAGACAATCTGGTGTATAAAAGTATTTGTTATAGAAAATCTTGTGTATAACAGTATTTATTATAGAAAATCTGGTGTATAACAGTATTTTCTATAGAAAATCTTGTGTATAACATATTTTGTCTATAAAAAATCTTGTGTATAACATGTTTTTCTATAGAAAATTTACTATATAAACGCTTTTCTATAATCTGATGTATAACAGTATTTTCTATAGAAAATCTTGTGTGTATGTAGAACAATTTTTTCTATAAAAAATTTACTATATAAAAGCTTTTATATAGATAATATGGTGTATAACAGTATTTTCTAAAGAAAACTTTCTGTTCCTTCGCCATCTGTTCCTTTTCCATCCCTGACAAAAATACATATGTACAAACACGTGCATTATATGTACACATTTGTTGCATGTTGTACTGTAATAATAACACAAAATGACAAAATACTCGTCGTAGTTGTAGGTTGATGTGTAATTTAATATGAACGACTAACTCAACAGACGACCACCTGGAAGAAACAGGCAGAGAAAAAATGTAATAACAAGTAAGCGGGGAGTATTACCTAAAAAAATATGCCTCAAGTATACGGCCCTTAATGCGCTTTAAAGTTACACAATAAACCCACACCGTTCATTAAGGTCTCAGTGTATGTATCCCTGCCACACAAGGACACCAAATACAGCGTATTAAAAAAATCAACATAAGGACATATGAACAGAAGCTACTTCTCTACAGAGACTGACCACCTGAAGTTTGGTTTTCATTTAACAGTTTTGTTTCCATTTTAAGAAATAAAAACAATATTTTGAACATGTGTTTTTTATACGAGTATGTGTATGTTTAAGGATGATTGCATATGTAAGTTTATGTGTGTTTGTATGCCTGGACTCAATTATTTTGTCTGTGCTTAATTACACGCAAAAGATATGACACAATCAACTCAAGAACAAGGTACATATTCATACATACGTACAACCGCATCAACAACACAAAATAATAAATAATTAAAATGTTAAAAAAGAGACGTTTAAATAATGACACAGTGAACTGTGAAATCTAAAAAAAAAACAGAAAGTTGTTGGGAATGATCGACTGATTAATACACTACATTATATAATCGAAAATTTCGAATATACTCGTATTTATTACACAAAAGTTATAGAAAATTATCGAAAGTGAAAATCAATCAAATGATTTAAAAATTACCAATCACATTTGTTGTTCAAAAATCAAGAAAAATTTATAATTTCAAAAAATCGGTTATTTCACAAGCTAAATTCACAAAAATATACATACATATACATATATTTACTATTTTTGAAAGTTTGACTGAATATTTTGTTTCAACCGGTATTCTTGTAAAAATTTGCAAGACTTGTAGTAATAATAAACAAGGATTAAGAAATTTTGAAAATGAAACCTTAGTACGTTTTCACACTCTTCAATTCTGACTCTTCAAGGCGAGTATTTTTGGGTGAGAAGGGAAAAGAGAATAATCCTTTGTTTTTTTTTTCTTTCTTTCAAGCATGTTGATTTGCATGAAAAATTACGAACATTGAGTTGACGTATGTGAATGAAATGGCAAGCTCAAAAGAGAATTGGACAAAAACTGGTCAACTAAAACTGAAAAGTGTGAAACATGACTTAAAAGAATCTGTCAGATAGTTAGAATTTTCTACATAAAGGCTCAATATTTTTGCCATTAACGACAAAACCTTATTTGTTTTCGAACTTTTTATTGATAAAAAGTAAGTTTCAAACCAATTTTAAAACCCATGAATCTCTGTTATATCAAGTTTTTTTTTAATTATAATAACACTTCAAACGTTCAAATCTATTGTAATTAAAACCTTTCGCAAATGATCGAAACTTACTAGAACATGTGGAAATTCGTACATATAATTCACAGGCTACGAACCTGTAGTATGTAATTAAAAGACATGCAAGTGTATTCCACCAAAATATGTTGGCTATAAAATGCAAACATTGATCTTTATAAAACTTTTAATTGGTTTGGATAAGCAGAGAGAATCTGTTTAAAACACGCTCATGTCCAAACTACAAATTCGAAGTTAGTAAGATTCAGGTAAAATACGTCTTGTTGTCCTAAGTAGTTTGTTATTGAAAACCAGCAAAATCGATTCAGTAGAAATTTTAAAGTTTTTAAAAAATAATAAATTATAGTGAAGTACTTATTTATTTAAATTAATATTACTTAAATATACACAAAATAAGGCTAGACCCAGTTTTTTCGAAATGAGGACTTTAACCGAAAAGGAAAAAGATTTGTTGGTACTATCGTGAAAATAAGATGAAACAGAAAGCTTTGAGTTCTAAGAATAAGATATCGGAATCTGCGGTCAGAAAAAGAATTGCTTTGTATAAAATCAGAAAGTCAAATAAAAGCCTAAAGAACTTATGTGGCAGAAAACGCAAGACTGTGAAGCTAGGCGATGATCACTTTGCAATTCTGGCAAAATAAAATTATTTTACGACAACCAGAGATATAAAGGAGGAATAATAATTAAATATTTCGATTCGAACTGTCCAAAGAAGACTTAACCAAAGCAGTCTAAAAAGTACGTTCGCTAAAAAAAGAAAGCCTCTTCTACGAGCTGTAAATATAAAAAAGCGTTTAGACTTTGCAAATAAGTACATAAATATTAGATCAAATAGTAACTGAATTAAAAATAAAACTATAATTTATAATTACATATTAGAAAATAATAAATACATATTTTAAACAAAAAACAGGAAATATTTGAAACCGCACTTTATTTTGTCCGACAGTGTATATTTCACAAATTTCATATTGTGTATTTCGATTCGAGAGCAAATTCGACGATTTTTTGCAGAACTTTCTAATTGTTTTATTTCAATTGTATTTTTAAGAATTTTCTATTATAAGTTTCTGAAATACAATTAGAAATTTCTGAGATACAATTGGAAATGTTGTAGAATTTGGCTACATAGCATAGTTAAAAATGACTCAAAATATTGACAATGTAATTAAAAAATATATATATATTCATAGACAGATTTTTTTAAAGTGATTAATTTATAAAAGAAGAGTAACAAAAGACTGACAAGTATTGGGAGTCGTTTGTATATCTGAGTATAGTGAGAAAATTAAAATTTTAAAGGATACTATTTGATACTCCTTTTGTAATAGTACACCGTTTATAATTTAGACATCCATGTACTATGTATAGGGTGATTCAAGTAGGGATACTTTTTTTAATAGCCTATTTTTGACAGATCACGTGTGAGTCTTGTCATGCTGTCATGTTATTTTTGTTTAATAATAATGTTTTGGCATTTCATAATGGAAAGACTTACGCCTGAACAACGTTTACAAATCCTTCAACTACATAACGAAAATTCACGTTCTGAGAGGAATGTGTTGCGTGCACTTCGCTCAACTTATGGTCAACATAATCGGCCCATTTCTGGCTCAATGGGTATGTAAACTAACAAAATTGCCGCATTTGGGACGAAGAGAAACCTGAAAAGATTCAAGAACTGCCACTTCATCCAGAAAAAACAACGGTTTGGTGTGGTTTGTGGGCCGGTGGAATCATCGGTCCATATTTCTTTAAAAATGATGCCGGTGTGAACGTAACCGTCAATGGCGATGATAACCGACTATTTTATGCCAGAAATTGATGGTCGCGATCTCGGCGACATTTGGTTTCAGAAAGACGACGCCACTTCCCCCACATAGCATCAATCAATGGATTTATTGAGAGAACACTTCGGTGAGCACATAATTTCAAGTTTTGGGCCGGTCGATTGGCCACCAAGATCGTGTGATATCACACCGTTAGTCTTTTTCCTGTAGGAATGTGTAAAGTCCAAAGTTTATGCGGACAAACCCGCTTCAGGCCATGGAGAAAAACATCACATGTGTCATTCGCCAGTTACCAGTCGAAGTGCCATTCAAAATTGGACTCAACGGATAGACCATCTGCGACGTAGCAACGGCCAAATAATAAATGCCAAAGAATGTTCTTTCAAATGATAATACACATTCCCCATTAAATTTGCATTTTCTGTGTGTTTTTTTTTTTTTTTTTCTTTAAAAAAGTAGGGAACTTCGAAATGGATCACGCATGATTATATATTTTTTGATCTCCCATCTCAACAAGCATCAAACCTGTTTCTAGCGTTTCAGTGAGTAAACAAAATTTCCTTGAACTTTAAGACTCGAAAACTTTTTAATACTTCTTTTATATGGAGCTGTTTAAATTTTATTAAAATAGTCGTAAAATTACTAATAATACTTAAATCTCGAAAAAAGGGAGAATTTTTGGAATATGCCATCAATTTGATAAGGAGAATAGTATGAGATAATGCATACATTTCGAACCTGAATATAGAAAACTACTAGAAACTAATTTGAATGTTCGAGGTGACGGAGATTTTAAAAATAATCATAATTTGAAGTAATAGCAGCTGTTTAAAAAAATATTTTTTCTTTAAAATACAACGTGCATCCTGCTAATTTATATAATATAACTTTCTGTATAAATATTTCAAACTAATTAAATTACATGGCCGTCCTTGATTTAAAGCAACCAAAAAAAATTTTTGATTAAAACATCAATCAATTTCTTGGCTTCTTCACTTGTACTCGTAAAACTACCAAATTTACTTTAAAGGTAAGGGTTTCAATCAAAGAGGTTTTTTAAAAAACTTCAAAATTCGTATAAAAAAGTTTCCAAATAAAAGCAAATTAAGTTTTATATTAAACCTAAAACTTACCTTAAAGTTGAAACTTGTCAAAATGCAGATATGTAAAAAAATGCTTTATACAAATTTGATGGCATTTTTGCAGGGTTTTGAAACTCACGATGATCAAGTTCATTTATCTTATGCCAGACAGACAGACAGCCATTCAGGCCAACAACAGATTTATAACTTAAAGATTTGGAGTAAGTGAGCTTGAGTTGAATTTTATAAAAGCAGGAATAACCAAATTAACATGGCTTTTAGTCACAAAACATTAGCAAAAAGAGTAAATATTCATAGAGTGTTGCTTTAATGAATTATTAGCTGTGCAGCACAGAAGATTTGAGTTGTGGTTAAGACTGCGTACGTAAATTGACCTGAAATGAATTGAAAAAGTTTAAATTTAAATTGATGGCATTATATTTGTGGTACGTTAATGAAGATCACGTTTTACATAATTAATGATAAACTATATAAATTTTAATAAGCTTTTACTTTGTTTATTTTTGTTTTTATTTGTTTCTTTAAAAAAAAAACTAAAAATAATATTAATTTTTGTATAAATTTTAAACAAAACGCTGTGGGATTATATTAATGATTGTAAGAGTTTAACATGCAAATCAAATCAAGTAAAGTTAAGTTCCTTGGAATGGTTTACTAAGCAAAAATTATTTGAATATTATATTAATTATTATTTAAATTATTCAAATGGGGTGACAATGTTTCGGTTTGGCTGTTAATAGATTTAATCTATCGTGTAACAACTGGGTCTATAAAACTCGTTCAAAACTTTATTTAAATTAGTAATTGGTGGTAGAGTAAGTAAAGTCGAATCTTGTGTACCCTTCTAAGGCATTTTTAAAATAGCTAATCTGCTAATAAAATACAGAAGCGATGTAGGGTATAAAAATACGACCAAATGTTTGCATACACTTTGTTACCACCTGCGGTGACAAAGGGAATATATACAGTTGTTGTTTCATTTGTAACACTTAAGGTACGGTTACATTTTGGCAAATATTTACTCAAAACCACTTGTTTTAGCACAAATTTGTTTGACGTTGTTTACTCTTACAAGAGTTTTGCAAGATAAATTAAAACGAAATATTTGTTGTGCTTTGGCCTAAATTAGAAAAGTTTTTTTTTTTAATAAATAACTTAGCGGTTACGTCTTTTTCGGCAAATATGACATGTGACATTTTCATCAACAACAACAACAACAAATTTTTATCACTTTACAATATTTTCAGTTGAGAGAAATTTCTTGTCTTAACGTTAAATACTGCTATTCCGAACGTTTTATTTATTTGAAATAAAAATTTCTAAATTTTAAAACAAATAAAATATAAAATTTAAATTTACATACATATTTATTTTGATGTCTACATTTTCTATCAAATATCTGTGGTGAACTCTTACAATGGCTATAGTTCTTTAAAACTACTTTCCCAAAATTTGTTGAACTTTCTTGTGAAACTTACTGTTGACAAAAAGTGTACCATATTTCATTTAAAATTCTGATCATTAATTTTGTGCCAAATCATTATAAACTGCATGTCCTAATTTTCCATTAACAACATTTCTTCTTGCCAGCCCATAATTATGCTGCAAATGGAAATTAAAATCTTTTTATGTGCCACATACGAGGTCTGAACAAAAAATAAGCGTTATTTACAAATTTCGTGAGTTACGTATGTTTGATTTTTACATTTTTTTCTGTTATGTTGGTACACATGTCTGTTATATATGTTGGTAATATCAGCCATTTTGGATTGTCAGTTTGTTTTTGACAGATAAAAAGGTTAGTCGTGTTTTGGTGTGCTCTTCGATTTTTTACTATTCGAAAAAAATGGATCAAGGAAACTGTATTAAGTTTCGTGTAAAAAATTAAATTAAATGCGCAAGGACATTTGAAATGTTGACTGTGGCGTTTGGCGAGCCTACTATGAGCAGAACACAAGTTCAATTGTGGTATAACTGGTTTAAGGAAGGCCGAGAAGATGTCAATAACGATGCTCGTCCTAGTCGCCCGAGCACGTCAACAACCGATGAAAACATTGAAGCAGTGAAGAAAATGATTTTGAATAATCGTCGAATCACTATCAGAGAGGTTGCTGATGATGTTGGCATATCGTTCGGCTCATGCCAAGCAATTTTTACGGATGTTTTAGGCATGAAACGTGCGGCAAAAACAACGTCGCATGGACATCGCTAAGGAGCTGTTTAACATCGTCAATGACGATCGAGATTTCCTCAAAGATAACATAATTGGTGACGAATCATGCGTGTATGGATATGACATTGAAACTAAAGCCCAATGATCTCAATGAAAACGTCCAGAAGACCCAACACCGAAAAAAGCACGACAAGTTCGGTCAAATGTGAAGGTTTTTCTCACTGTTTTCTTCGACTGCAATGGCGTGTTGCATCATGAATTCTTGCCACAAGGTCGTACGGTCAATTAGGAATACTATCTAAAGTTATGCGCCGTTTGCGCTAAGCAATTCGTCAGAAACGCACAGAATTGTGGAAAAACCAATCATGGATTTTACACCATGTTAACGCACCAGCTCACACATCGATGCTTGTGCGTGAGTTTTTCTCCAAAAACAAAACCGTTATCATGCCTCAACTACCGTATTCACCGGACTTGGCCTCTGCTGACTTTTTCCTCTTCCCAAAACTGAAAACACCGATGAAAGAAAACCGTTTTACTACGATTGAGGAGATAAAGGAAAAATCGAAACAGGATCTGTTGGCGATACAAAAAAGCCCGTTTCGAGGAATAGAAAAAACGCTGGCATAAGTGTATTATATCTGAGGGGGATTACTTTGAAGGGGACAAGATAGTTATTGATGAATAAATACTTTTTCAAAAAATTTAAAATAATGGTTATTTTTTGATCAGACCTCGTATGTACATAAATATGACACACACAAATTTTAGCCAACATGCAACTTATATGCATAAAAATGCAACAAATTTCCAAAAATGAAATAAATACGAAGTAAAAATTATTGCTTTAGAGCAGTGCTTTGCAACCTTTTTTGGGCGAAGTCCAATTGTAAAGCAACCTTAAACCTACGCCTTTACATTCTACGAGCATATAGGAATATCCCTCTTACATGGCAGTTCCTTAGGCAATATTTTAGCAGTTTTGCATATATGTATCTCCACTGAGTAGCACCCAACGAAGATGGCCAAACCGGAGCAAAGTCATTGATTCTTTATTCATGTCTACCTTCAGTGCTAAAGGTTAACGCGTTGGGAAAATCGAAAAAGTTTGTTTCACGTTGGGAAGCACTGCTTTAGACTCTAGAGTAAGTAACACCCATTAAAGAAATTCAAGGAACGCGTAAATTTGTAAACACAGAAATGCTTTCTTCTTTCTTTCACTCGCTAATAAATTCTTGGTAATGATCCCTAAACAGGAACAGAGGAACAAGCGTGCCAGAGAATACAAAAAAGCAACACCAGAGGTAATTTTTTAAACTTTCAACAAACGACTCAAAGAATACAAAAAATAAATACAAAAATGCATGACATCAAATTAGCATTTGTTACTGTAAATTGTAGTGTGTTGTTAGTGAAAATGACTCTGTTTTTAATGCTGAAGATGATGTTGCTGCTGTTCATGATGTACATGAGGACGATGAGGATGATGATGATGTTGTTAAATTTTGTTTAACGTTTTTAACAAGAATCCATCCATGCACTAAAACTTCCGTATTATACGGTTAAATTTAGTTTTCTGTTTTTTTCCGTTGTTGTTTTGTTGTGGCCTTTTCTTTAAAAAGCCATTTAACTTGAGGTTGAATAATGGCCATTGGCACATTCATCCAAACCCACCATCCTTTCAACCGTTCAACCATCCATCCAACTGTCCATGTGCACACGTTTAGTAGAGCACAAATGAGTTGTAAGTTTTAGTTCTTGTACGAGTATTTTTGTATGTTTGCAATAATGGCCGTGTGGTTTAGTTAATTTGCCCCAACTTCTACAAAATACTGCGCCATATAACGTCTAGTGTTTGCCACAACAATATTGCATTGGAAGTGATGAAATTGACGACGACGATAGTGATGATGATGATGGGGATGTAGTAGTAGAAGGAGAACCTATCACAACTACTCGCCAACAAACGGTAATTGTGCAGGAGGAGGCGATACGCATTGTAAAATAACGTGAGAAGCACGTTGCATTTAACTAAAAAGTATCCATAATGAAAGGGAAAAGTGCTTTTTTGCTGTTCGTGATCATAACGCCTCATTGCAAACGCTTCCATTATAACTGTAGTACGAGTATTTTGCTAATGTCAAAGCAAAAAAAGGTATGTTTCTTATGATATTGGTTTTGTAACTCAAGCGATTTGATTGTTGAGAGAATCGAAATGGAAGCACGTTCCTTTTCATATATGATTTCTCTAGAAAAGTAGTTTTTTACATATCGTTGTTACTTCTAAACTTTCTGAGGATCTAACCACTTCTTGTTTACATTTTTAACAGAATTCTAGTTTATAGGTTTATATTGAATTTACTTAAATATTTTTCCAATGGAAATTCTGAAATACCAAAACAATATTTACAATATCCTACTCAAATAATTTAATAGTTTCAACACTCTGTTTCTACTGTAAACAACATCGTGTCGTTGGTGTAAAGATGTTTATAAACGGAGGCAATCACTTTTGTGTTTTGTGTAGCAGACAGATATTAAATGAAATTATGGCAGCATAAATACCCAAGACGTTAGCAGCAATAATAATAGCAACAATATAATATAAAATGATTCAACATATTGTACAATACAACATCAAACACATTCACATAAAATCTGCAGCTAACCAACTGTAAAGATATGAATTATTGAATATTTATGCATCTAATAAATATAGAATGGTAGCAATTGATAAACAAAATAAAATACTTCTGGTTTTTCCTCTTTGCTGGCAAAAATTTAACATTTCTATTTTTCTCGAAAAAATCTTCAAGAGTATGATGATGTTCAATATTCCATTCAAGGAACTTTTAGCTGTGCATGGTGCTCGTGCCAATTGAACTTTGATAGGATGGAGTGTACAGTGTATGAGTACAAGCAATTCGTGTCCATGATGCCAAGTAAAAGCTTCTGAATCTCCTTAAATTTTTTGTAAATGGTGGGAAGGTCTATTGCTTTTGTTCGTTTGTTTGTATTTAAGTTGCCTTCTTCATAGGAGGATTTATTTGGCATGTTATATTATATCATAACGCCATCACCAATATACGGCTTACGCCTGAAGGAGACTCGTCCGGGAAGATCCACCGACCTATACCTTCGTATGGGAAACCGGACTTCTCGAACTCAACTCCTGAGTTTAATGGTCTCCACCAATATCCAAAATGAGTTTTGTTTGGTACTCAACCACGACAAACTTATAGATTATAAAACCAAAAAACTATAGCAAGTGGTCAATGCAAACTTCGAGAAACCTGATTACCCTTAAAAGATAATGGCAATGACGCGCGAATTCTCTCTTCACCCAGAGCTGAATTACGACTGATCTAAAGTTTTTTCAATTTAAATTCAATTCAAGAAATTGCTGTCAAATGATGAAATGTCAAGAATTGAACTGTCATCCTTTGACATTAACAGGGAGCGTCAAAATAATGTCAACACCACATATTACTAAAAAAAAGCTTAATTTAATAAAGAGTGTTTTCTTTAAAGAGAAGTAACACTCAGGCAATTAATATGCCTTTATATGAATTAATTAATTGTGTTACTTTCTTTGGAAAGGGGATAAGTAGGAGAAGAATAAGTGGTGAAAGGAGAGAAAAGCTTTTTCATATAACAACACTGTAATTGCGCGTTATGTTTATTAGTATGTAGTACATTATTGCAGCGCCTCTGGTGGTGAGTAGGGACATTGAACAAAGCTTGATTTATATCCATTATTTTATTATTTTACTTCGATGGCGTTTCAATACTATACCACATAAGGAGGGTGCTGTGATAAATATTAGTTATGATAGGATAGAAAACTAATAATTATCAGAAACTGATAGTTGTTTGAGTGGCAGCGGAATCGAACCCAGGCCACGAATACCAACTCATGCTTAATGATCAAACGCGCTACTCAATTAAGCTACAGCACCACCATTGACATGCAATTTACTTTAATTGATAAAAAATCTTCTGACATTACAATTTAACAAAATTTTGCCTGATATCACTAAAAAGCTTATTGATTCTATATCTAGAAGATTGTCAGCTGTGATAAAGGCAAAATGACTACAAACATAATATTAAATACAATGTTTTATTGAGGAATAATAGAGGAAATAAACGAAGCGATTTTGCAAAATGTGGTACAAAATTTTGTGGAAAGTTATATTAATACAACTAGCTTAGTCCACCTTCTCAATATTTGAAGAATTCAAGTAAAACCGACACATGAACACATTCTTTGAACCTAGTTTCCTGCATATTCAGTGGGTCTGAAGCATCCCTTATGGCCGAATTCTCGGTCATTAGTTAACCATTGGTAAACTAAAATACTAATTATTGTTATTATTTATTATTCTTATGGCAAACTAAGCATTGCGAATAAAGAATCATTAGTTAAGCCTTTGTCATTAGCTAACTAAAGACTGTGAATTCGGCCATTAATCTTTTTCGTTGTTATTCAAATTATTTATTATTAAAAAAGCCCTTGATAAATTTTTTTCTTTTAAAAACAATTTTAATTTTTTAACAAAATTTGTTATTTTCACTTGAAACATTTTGAAAAGAAACAAAAATGAAAAATAAAACCGTTCGATTTTGATCACATCTTACAATAAAGCGTTCGTTTTTTATTTTAGATTTTTTTAACCGATCGTTTTCCATCGCATAGCTGTATAACTTTAATTTTTTGGCCGTAACATATTTTTCTTTGCCGTCTTTGACATTTTCGAACACTGCACCAACAATTTTCCTGGATAGGGCTATTTCTATCATAATATTTTGTCACATTAGTGTGGGATGCGCAATCATTTAATGAAATCAACTGAATTTGTAAAAAAAATTGCAAATAAATGAAACACTCGTTCAGCCTCTCAGCCAACATTTAAATGAATGTGAAAATTTGGCATAATTTTTTTTTTCAAAATTCATGAAAAGGAAAATCTAACCAAGCCTCAAGAAAAGTAACAACAAAAACACACCTCAATGAGTGGCAACAAATAAAAAATACGAGTACATACATATATACAAAAAAAAAACAACTACAACTGAATTAAACGTAGACAGTATGACGACAAAACATTTTCAACACATGAGTGTCGTTGAATGGATGCCTGAATGAAATGAATGGTTGCTTGCTTGGAATGGTTTAAAAAGGATAGATCAAAAGAAAATCGTCATGTAGGATTTAACAAAGACACAATAACAAACAAAATCATACAAAAATAATGTCAACTTGTATATGATTTTTATGGTATTTTTTTTAAGCAACTTAATGATTTGCTGCATTTAATCAGTAAGAGACTCTAAATAATAATAATAATAATAATAATAAAAAAAAACTAAATTTAAAAAAATAAAATAAAGCACACAGTCTGTTGCAAAGAAAAAAAAACCAAACATTAAAAAGAGGTTGACAAAAATGAAAATGTTGCAATCAAAAGGCTGGTATACTGGTTTTGGTGGTATGAGAGTGTGTGTACGCTGAATTGTTGGTGGCATGCAATTTAAAGTCATGATCATGTTCATGTTTTAGCTGACAGTCCAACATACAGACAGACTGAAAATCACTTTACATTTTTTTTATTTTAGCTTTAAAAATTTGGATTTTTTTCTTAGTGTCTTTTAACTTTAATGAAAGTAAAAACAAGTTAATGGTACTGCATTAAAAAATTTACTTGTAATGAGTTAAAATCCATGTCAAGAAACTAAAGTGAGTCATGAAGTTTTGAAAAGTTGTATATAAAGTATTTTTGTTGTTGTTGGTTTTTGGCTTATAATAACAGTAATTTTAGCTAATTAAGATTTTACAATTTATTTAACTTAGAGTTAAATTAATTATTGCAGTGCATTTTTTTTAATTTGTTTAATTTGCATTCATTGTGTTAAACATTTTCTAACTGTAATAATACAAGATTGGTTACAGTTCAGCGTCTAATATGATTACAGTGGCTCGCAGCTTATTTTATGCATTGAATTTTTTTGTTTTCAAAGCTCAATAAAAAGAAAACTAAAGTCTGAAAAACAAAAATAATTTATTTTTTTATTTAAACTTGACATTTTTATATATTAACACCAAAAACACTAAAAATGTTCGTTTTTCACGTCACAGCTTATTTTATGCAGGCACGTATGGGTTTTCGAAAGCTTGAAATTAAAACTGGCATTTACACGATTTAATATTTTTATTGTCTACAACAGTTTTAAGGCGATTTGACATAGATGCAACCAGTTTTTGGATAATACTCAGCGAAATATTCGACCACTTCGTCAGTAGTGCTTTTTAAATCGTCTTTGAAATTTGTTAGAAATTTTGTGTTTCCTTATGCTGACATTAGGGTCTGGCGACTGTGATACCCGATTTGTTCTTGTTTCAACAAATTTTAAATTCGCAGTACCAGCAGCTGACATACAGGCCCAAACCATGACACTGCCACCACCACGCTTAACTGTTGCCTTTAGGTTTTATTTGTTGAGTTTTGCATTTGGTTTACGAAATGCCATCTAAACTGAATATATTAAACTTACGAGTAGATTCATGGGCGAAGATGACCGCATTCGAAAATACAAATTCCTTGCAAACATCTTCTTTGGCGAAGTTTTTCGGGACAAAAAATTTAAAGACAACCTTCTTTGCCCAGGCCAGCTTCAACTTCCGAGTCATTGAAAATTTTGTTTTTGCCTTTCTGCTTTTGTTATGGACCCTCTCAATGATTTTTCGGACTGTGGAAGCCTTAATGTTTATCATTTTTGCTATTTTTCGTTGTCAGGGCCCATTTTAGAAATGGTTTAAAACCAATTCTCGTTGTTCTTTCGTTGTACGCTGACTCATTTTAACTATTTTAAATTTAAACTTGTCTTTACGAAATCAGACTCACCATTTAACAAAAAATATTGATAGATGTAGAAAATAAGAAAAACGAAAACCAACAACGCTGCATTGAACTATCAGCAGTACAGTATAAAGATTAGATTTATTTTTATGGAGCTTTGAAAACAAAATAATGCACTGCATAAAATAAGCTGTGAGCTACTGTATGTATATATTTATAAGTTAGTTGTTCCATTTGTAACGATAGTGATCAAAAATATACATATATTTTGGATCCTTAGCTTACGTCTTGACATCGGCATTTGCCGACAAAAATTTTTTAAGGTTCATCTGTGTATTGAGAGGAGTTATCTACTCGATTCAAATTTATGCGCTGACAAGAAATTATCCGTCAAATTTCAAATTGATGGCTTGTAAAGACAGGGGGTTTATGTACGTTTGGCATACATATGTATGTATATCGATCAGATATATGTAATCATAAGATTTCTAATCTTATTCTTGAAAATTTTGCTTTTTTACCAAAATGTTTCCAGATAACGGATAAAAATTTAAATACAAAAGTCTGTCAGAATTATTTAATGAATTGTCTGTGTTATGGAAAATCAGTCTAAAATGAGCGAGATAAAAACGAAATCCGATTTTTCCAATGTAGTGAAATTTTTCAAATAGCGTTCAATTGATCAAACATTTGTAATTCCTAGTATTCCAAAACTCCATGATATTTTCTTAGATAATTTACGACCCATCTCTTGCAATTGCTAAGTGTTTTAGACTGCAGAATATCTCGATAGAATATTGCACGTCTAATAATATTAAATACCTTGAACAGAATAAGCGCCAAAAAACCTTGAAGTTGGTTGAAGCCATTATATAGGAACACTGAATGAGTTTTTATCATATTATGAACACATATAGGTTCTAAAGGGATCTTAGTTTTAAAATGAAAGTGTACGGAACCAATGCTGATTATTAGATTCTGACATCTAACTAGTCAAATGGAGGAGAAGACTCCTGTATTCCCGAGTTTCAACAGTGATTTTCAACCCATTTTCCAAGCACAATTATTACTTACATGTTTTAAACCGAAAACGAATGCTGGACTCTTTCATATATGACCATCAAGATCAAAAACCTTTTAAGACTTTGATTTGTTAAAGAAATATGAAAATTCAGTTGACGTGGAAGAATATGGTGAAGCGGTTGAAGCTTCGTGTATCTTCCGCTTAACATTCGGACAATCATTGAATTAGAAATGGATAAATTCTAAAAAGGTTTGATTTTTTCAATCTATCCAGAGTATACAGTTGTAAACAAAGTCAGTCAGCTGTGCTACTACACCCACCTTGTATAGTTACACCATAATTTTTACATTTTATTTCTTTTACTTTCAAATCGAAATGCACAATAACCCCCATGTCATTCTCCTCGTTTACTCTATAAAATCAGATGTTGGACTTGGAAATTTCGATGCTGTGCAGTCGGTACATTAATTCTGGTACCGTTTGACATATAAATTTCAAAGTTATATTATTATTTATATATATATGTAAAAGAGTAACGTGACCGCTAAAGCTAGAAACTTGAAATTCGGGTAATTGGTTCCTTTTATAACATTTAGATCCACTAAGAAGGGATTTTTGGAAATTACGACCGAAAATTAAGGGTGACAAATGGGGCAAAAACGGGTAAAACCAATACCTATGTATATATCTCTAAAACAAATAAACTTAGAAATAATATTTTAAATGCGTTCGCCTTTAATCAAAAAAAAGAGAGGTACTTTTTTGAAATTCAAAATTCAAGTGACCATATGGGGAAAAAAAGTCCCCGTAGAACGCTCCGTTAACATGTATATCTTCTACGTAAATAAACATAAAAATACTATATTAAATGCATCTGGTTCAGATCAATAAAGACTAGAAATCTGTTTGGTACTTTTTTGAAATTCGAATTCCTATGGCCTAAAAATTTTATTCTTTTTTGGTACTTTTTTATCAAAATCTATTTTCTCACTAAAAATTCCATGAACTATTATTTTAAAATAGTACGTACATATTACGTATAATTAATAGGTACTTTTTTGAAAAATATTTTTTCACGGTGACAAAAAAGGACAAAAACGGACATTTGATATTATTTATTCCATTCAAAAATAAAAAAAAAAGATAAAATACTATATTCTTCCATCCACACAAAAAAGAACCCAGAACATGCTATTCATGACTCAAATATAAAGGTGTAAAAAAAGGCAAAATTTCATTACACTTATATCTGATCATGTTATTATATTTGGCAAAGTTGTTGTGCATGAGCCCGGGAAGGTTTCTGAGTTGGTATGAACACGCCCACTTTTTTAATTAATTACAACGCCTGCCGGGAAGGCCAGACCGCTGGATCGATCTTACTAAAACTTTGACGGGATATAACGAAGACTCCGGCATGACTAAGAATACTTTTTTCGACCGCCTACTTTTTTTCAAAATGAACAAAATCAATAAAATTACTCAAAATGAATTGAATTTTTGTGTAATACCTTTCTTTCAAATTAATTTTAATTGGTGGCGTAGCAGTAACTTAAATAATATATTTATATAATTCACATCTTATTGACCTATATGTCACTTCTACAGGCTGATTTATGAAAGATTCCGTGACTGTGCAGACCAATACTGGGGCAGTAGGTCGGACTGCATAGTGTCCAGGGCCTTATGGCCAAAACTAAATGCAAACGCGACAGAAACGCTGATGGAATTAGACAGGTATAGTCTCAGGATTCTGGTAGGAGCGATAACCGGTCATTGTTCTATTGGGACCTTCAGAGGCAAATGGGATAATAACACACAGGACTTCTGTAGGGTGTGTGGGGATGCAGAGGAGCCAGAGACAATAGAGCACATTATTTGCAACTGTCCTGGGTTACAGAGTCATAGACTTAAGTGGCTAGGAAATAGATTCCTGGACGAACTCGGCAATGTTGCTGGCTGTAAACCGAGTTACATTCTGGGTTTCATTAGGGGAATAGGGTGGCTATTTAAGGGACATTCTACAGCGACTCCAAGCCCGTAAGAGGATATTTCTTTCTTTCCTTCTTTCTCCCCTTATCAGGCGGTTTTGGTTCCTCTTTCATTTCAAATCTATCTCTCTATCTTTCTATCTTTCTACTCTTTTTCTTTTTTCAACGGAAGGGAATCACAATGGACCACAGGGTCTCCGAGTGGAAGTGCACATGGTGTACAACCCTTCTTATCTTATTGACAAATTGTGCACAAATTATGGTCTCTAAATATTATTTGCTAAGCCCTAAAAATATTAATTTTTTTTAATGTTGGTCATATTTATGTAAGGGGGACATCTTTTAATTTAATCTTGAATATCGATTTCTCTATTATTACAAAATTTTCAGCGACAATTACAGTAGTCTTACATACCTACAAAACATTACACATAGACGTAAGTAGTTCAGATTGACTATTACGATTTGCATATTTCAATAAAATTTTTAAATTTTTGATCACTCGAGAGTGTTTGATAGAAAGAACAACATTTTTAGGAATACCAATCAATGTCAAATACGGAAAAATTAATAACTTAAAATGATCAGCGGTCAGGAATAAAAGATAAGAAATCCCCGGGCAACGCCGGTTTCAAAAAGCTAGTATGAAATAAAAGCCTTTAAAGTATACATACATACATACATACATATGTATATCGAATTTGAAAAGGAATACTGAATAAAAATTGTAAAAAGAAACTAAAACATTCATCATCTAATAACGGCTTTAGTAAACCGAACTTTTAGGGAATAATTCAGAAACAATTTTTTTATATTTTTTTTTCTTCTTTAATATTTCAAATTTTCTGAACAAACGCCTGGAATGTAAAAAAATAGTTTAACAAAATTAGCAAAAAAAATTATTTCAGAAGTTGCTTGTATTGGATTGGTAGAGTTGGGTTTTGGCCTTAAAATATATTTCGGTCAGGCCCTAATCATTAGTTTTTTGTTTAGTTTTTCACAAAAATGCCTGCTACTTGTACACTTTCACTAATTTCAAAATAAATCTAAAGACCTGTAAAACGTTTATCCTGTTGACAGAAAAAAACTTTTCTATCTTCTGGCAATTATAACCACGCAACATACATACATATATATGTATGTACATACATACATACATTCCTTTTCAACAAGAAAGCAAACAAAACATTTTACTAATTGGCTTTTTAATTTTTTTGTTTTGTTCTGTATTATTTAGTCTAGCCAAATACAATTTTAACCGACAATTTAACAAGAAAAATTAAATTAAAAAACAAAAGCAAAAATGTGTAACAACATCATTAAACTTGTAACTTATTTTTTATTTACAACTATTTTTTCCCTCTCGTTTCAGACGTCACATTTGCGTGCAACAACGGACAGTAACAATGCCCGTTAAATCAACTGAAGTTTATACACGTCCAATTTGGAAACATGTCAGTACGCCGTGTCAACCGCAAACGCATGTAAATCAAATGTGTACACGCGTCCAGTTGGTGCACGAACAAGCTTTTCGCGATGTAATACGTCACAAATCAGCTCAACAGGTCACCTACGATTGCTGTACGGGATGGATGCGTGAATCACAGCACGCTGATGGTTGCATGAAACGTAAGTTTACACATGATGTACAGCGAAGAAATAAAATCAAATCTGTAAAAATGATTTGTACATGTGCTTTTCTTTGAAAGTGAAAGGGAGTGTCATTTCTAAAACAGACTAGAATCGTTTTAAATAGATTATCTCTTGGAAAACAAAACTATTCGTTTTTAATGGCAAACCATGTAAAAAAAACTTAAACACCTATAGTTACTCCAACATCCTTTAACAATTCTAAATTTGCATACCTACTTGCTTTTATTTGACAGCAATTTGCGCGGCACGCTGTCAAAATGGTGGCACCTGTTCGGGTCCCGATACATGTTCTTGCCCGTCAGGTTTTAGCGGACGCTATTGTGAACACGACATTAACGAGTGTAAAGAAGAGAAACCCTGTGATCAAACCTGCATCAATACAGCCGGCTCTTACTATTGCAAGTGTCGTGAAGGCTTCACTCTACAGGCAGATCAGCAAAGTTGTAAAAAAATTGGTATGTAAATAAAAAACGAATTGAAAGCAAATTCAATAAATGCATAAATAGAAAATAAAACTTCTCTGCATCATTTATTTCCACAATCTAGATTTACACCATGATGATGCATTTGAAGCACGCGATTTGGAAAATGAAATAGAAACGCAAGAAGACATCACAGCCAGATTACAGAAGATTGAAAAACAATTGGCCAACGAAAGAGTGCAGGCGAATGAATTGCACAAGACTTTGCAATCGACTTACACAATGGTGGATTTATTAAAAAATCGTTTAGTTAATTTGGTAAGCAGTAATTATCGCTTAATGGAATCACACAATAATTATATTTTTCTAATTACCAGGAAAAACAGCAATTGGACTACAATCGTTTGCAGACGAATCTGTATAACACAGAATCTCGTACGCTTAAGCTGGAGGGCATGCTTAATTTATTAATGAAATGTCGAAATGGTCCCAATGCTCATTGTCCTTAGAAATTTATGTATGAATCCACTGGTTGAGATTTATTATTAAAATAATTTAGTTTTATTTTTATTTTATATTATTATGTATAAACAAATCACACACAGAACTGCATTTCTTTCTCGGTTAGAAATTTTTACTTAATTTACTTTTGATCTAAGTCTAGTTTTACGCACTTTTAAGGTTTTCACTATGCAATTCCTTTCTAAAATTATAGAAAGAGAAATTATATTTTTATTTGATACATACATATGTACATATGTATGTATTTTTTATTATTATTTAAGAAACCTGTAATGCTTGCGCTTTTCTTTTCGTTTAGTATTTTTATGTACTTTTACATTGCCTTGTCATTCCTTAACATTTTTGTGTAATTGTAACCTCAAAACATTGAAAATTTAAAAAAAAAAAAATCTTTAAGTAAAAGAGTAATTAATTAACTTCCAAAAAAAATATAACCGTTGGTTTAAGTTATCATACAAATATTTCTCCTTTTTTCCTTTTATTTGGAAAAAAAATCGATAATGAAAAGCTTTTTATATGCATAGTTTTTAGAGAACTTTTATTTTTTGTAACGTATTTAAGTGTAAATATTTAAATAAAGTTATTTTATGTAAAATATCAATGTAGTTTTATTTAAGGAAGAGTGAGTTTCTAATATAATTAATAAACCTGACCATATAATACCCTACACCCTAAGTGTTTTTGAAAAATTGGCGCTATATAGGAGCTATGACCTTTATGGACCAATCCTCAATAAATTTACATGTGTGAATTACTCGTATGTGCATATTTTAAAATGATCTACTATGAAAGCTTTGACTAATTTTGGACTGACCGTTATACAATTAGTTGTCATGATTATTTATTATTATTTCTTATTTGTGTTGAATTGTATTTGGATACTAACATTTATGGACGTTCGGAAGTGGGTTTTACATTATGGACCGATCATCATAAAATTGGGCCGACTGATTTGTGTATACATACATACATATATAAAACATATTTGATTTTGATAATTATTTCAGCTTTAGGTCTTTTTTATAAAAAATTATAATTATAACATTTTAATCCTGAAGAAGCTACTCAAAAATTAGCGAAATATTGAAATAAAATTTAAATTTTTTATAAAAAAGACCTAAAGCTTAAATAATTAACAAAATCTTAATAAAAACAGGTCAAATAAACAATAATAAGAAATATAAAACATATTTGTGTGGAATATTATTTGGATACCAAAATTTTTGTATACATTTTGGCATTTGTATGGAAGCTAGGTAAAATAATGGACCGATTTCAACCCCAACCGCCCTTGGGCCGATAAAATATAATGTACCAAATTTCATGAAAATATATTTAAAACTGCGACCTGTACTCTGCGCACAAGCTTTACACCCAACCAGCTAGACGAATATCGTTAAATCGACACAGAAAGTTATTCTGAGTAGATCGGTATACTTTAAGATGGGTATTGGACCTTTCAAACATCAGCAAAACAAAGTACCCTGTGCTCTCCACTATGGTGGTTTAATTATTAAACTAATTTTGATAAAAATCTAAATGTTGCCAAAATAACCGCTATTTCAAAAATAAAACATTTTCCATCTGGCCACTCTATTTGGTTCTACAATTAAAACAGCTGTGTTTACAACTGCAGCCTACTTCACGTTTATTTTGACGAAACTTATTAAAAGCAAATAAAAAATAAAAGAGAAAAACAAAAAAAAATGAGATGAGAAAAAGTGTGCTAAAACTAAAAAGTAAATACAAAAAAATAGAAAACGCCAATAAAAGCAGAAATTGAAATACAAAAAAATCTTGGTTATTCATTCAAAACAATAACAAAAAGAAACAAGTAATAATAATTGCACAAAACTACAGAAAATAACACCCCAAGTGTTTTCAAAGACAAAGTGCAGTTAATTGGAAACCAATGGAAATTAATATTAAAAAACAAATATTTTAAGTCACCCAAGTACGAACACAAAATCAAAAAATCAATAGTGAAGTTACAAAGAGAATTTAAACAAAAGCCCAACTTGTAAATTTGTACGCAATAACGGCCTTTCATTTAATAGACAGAAAGACAGATATTAGTCAACTTTCAGCACCATGACGGAAGCAGCAAGCATCCAAAAGATTCCCTTAAAACAGGCGGAAATAGCCGTAAGACGTTTCAACGACATGGCCATACCCCATCACCTGGGCCTGTTGAGCAATCATCGCAGTAATATTGAGAAGAGTTTGGCCTTGGGCGATTGGAATAAGATTAGAAAAGAAGAAATAAATGCCATGCGGGTAATAAAACAGGTGAAAAATCTACTGCTCGAAATGGATGCCCTCAGAGAAAAGGTCAGAGATGAAGATTTAGAAAGATTTGATGCCATGATGGAGAAAGGCAAACAGAAGGCATTCGAGGGTATGAAAGAATACTTGGGTGAGTGATAAGAAGTAGTATGTATTGTGTTTTTATTATTGTTTTTAGTGTTGTTGTTTTCTATAATCTATTCATTGTGCAAATGTTTGTGTGTGTAAATTAGGAAATAATAAAACATTAAGTAATGTCTTATTTTTGCATACGAAATTTTAATTTTATAGCCGTTATGCTTCAATGTATGCCTTTAAGATATTACAGATATGGTAATCAACTAAAAGGAATAAACAGTAAAATTAAGTTAAAATAAATAAATAAGGTTTTTTTTTATAAAACAAAAACAAACGTGACATATTTTCGTATCTTTTTGAAATATCAAAAATATATATATTATAAAATCTTATCGATAGTTTAGATTTTTTAATTTCGATTTCCCTACGAATTCTACTACATGAGAGCCACAAAATAATTAAAACTATTTTTTTTCTTTTGTTGCTAATCTTTTAAAAACCTAGCGCAGTTCTTTTGTGTAGTCTGACAAATGACAAAATTAAAAAACGTTTAAAATAAGTAGGTATTTTGGTGATAAGTAATTTACAATTAGTCAACTTAATTTTTTTATTGTCTTAATTTTATCATTGCATTTAAACCTAATGTAGTTTTTTTCCTATAAAATAAATAATAAATGTAGATTACATTTACATATTGATAACTGATTGATTCATAATTGCACTACCCAATTATGAAATGTTATGAAATTTTTTTGTCTTCAGGAATTTAGTTTGAGAAAAATGTTAAATAATACTTTATACTCTACGTTGTACCTAGTATGTGAATTTTTTAATTGTAAATAAAAAGTTAATTAATTTAATTGTTTTTCTTTCAGAACTCCAATTAAAATCTCCCACAAACACCCTACGGTCGCAGGGACCCAGCGAAGATGATAACGTTCAAGAGCACCAACACTCGCCCGTTGAAATTGGACAAACACAGGCATACCAGGAATCTCTACCTCGCATTAAAAGTGATTTTCAAGCCGAAGAACATCTGCTAGCACAAAGAGAATCCTGCTTAGAGGAACTACAAAATTTGCAACATGAAATACGCGATTTGAATGGCATGTTCCATAATATGCGTCATATGACACAGGAACAAGCAGAAAGCGTACAAGCCATAGCCGATAATGCTGAAGAAGCATTGGAAAATGTACAAATTGGAGAGAGTAATTTACGTAAAGCTTTAGGCTATAAAAAAGCCATGTACCCTGTAATGGGAGCCTTGCTGGGTACATGTGTGGGTGGACCAATTGGTCTAGTGGCTGGCCTTAAAGCCGGAGGCTTGGCAGCTGTAGGTTGTGGTATTTTAGGTTTCACTGGTGGTTCTGTATTAAAATTTAATCCTTCCATAATGCAAGGCAACATAGAAGAAGAGCAAATACCCAACTGTGATTCAAATACTCAAGAAGAGATAGAACTAAATAAAAAGGATGACTGACAATTGGTGCCTGCTAATGCAGCAAATCAATCGTTAACAGCATGGGCTGCCTCCACCAGACAGTTAATGCATGTAAGGGCTTCAGCTGCAGCTAGATTGGATCCAGTGGCTCAAGCCACAAGCGGGGTATTGTGCAGTGTTAAATCATATTGTTCCATACAATAAATTAATAGAATTAGAACATTGTTTTTATATAAACCAAACTAAAAATTGAACTTTCATTGCATTGTTACCTCGTTTTTATATAAATTTTTTTATTTAACTTTTAAGTGGTGTCATTAAAGTCAAATAGTCATTTTAACTAGTAGACTTTATATTACAAACATTTTTATAATTTAGGGCCAGATTTTTAAGCACAACACGAATATATATACTTAGAAAATTGGTTGTATGTATATTTCCTGCTTGCTTTTAAATCAGGTCCTTTTATACTTTCTTCATGTAGATATTATTGTTAAATTTAAAAAAAGTAGGTATTTAATGTTAAAAAAAACAGGAAGATTTTAGCTTAAACATTTCAATTGTAGAGCTTAAAGTTATGAATTTAAAAACAAAAAGTCATTGTTCAACCAAACAAAAAATATGTATTTCCTCTTAGAAAATAATGAAAATATAAATAAATAAATGTATATGTGTCTATTGTGCCTTTGTTTTCTTATAAAGAATTTATTAATGTGTCGTTTTGTTGGGTTTTCTATTTTATATTAATAATATGAATTAAGAATAATTATTATTGAGATCAAAATTTTTTTGCTACAAAGATGTGGGTCGTATATGTACATATGTAAAAGTCAATAAAATGAGATGCATGAATTGTTATCAATAGTGAGACTTACCATTAAGTTAAATGATGCGTAAGTGAAAATGATTTTGATAGAAATATGCTGTAAAAAGAGCAAAGAAATTGTTTATTTTTCATATTCTTATATTAAAACAAAGTGATAATTTTTTAGCTTAGAGTACAATTTATAGATTTACTGCCATATTCATACAAAATAAAGTAGGTTTGAAGTGTGCTTTTAGACAAAATATTAATACAAAATTTTCTTAAAGTACATTTGAAGTCTACTTTAATTGTTTATGAATAAGGGGTTTAGTTATTTATAAGCCACTTATTTCTGAATTCTCGGTCAGTAGTTAACCATTGCTAAACTAAAATACTAACTATTGTTTAACTATTACTTGGTATTCTTATGGCAAACTAATGGGTCGATTACGGATGGCAACCGAACCTCAGTGGCGTTGACAGTTGCCAAAAACATATTACAAATGGCAACTGCAAGCTGTTAACTTCAGTTACCGAACATGGCAACCGAGATTTTTATTTTAAGTGGTAAATTTTAAATGTTAGTTATTTTGTTGTTAAACTAATTATACTTTCTACTCGAAAATTCGAAAAATAAATTAAATACGAAAGTTGAGTTACATAATAACAACTTGCATGTCAGTTGCGTTGCCTATTGGCAACCCAACTTCAGTTTGGTTGCTATACATAATCGACCCATAAACATTCCGAATAAAGAATCATTAGTGAAGCCTTTGCCATTAGCTAACTAAAGACTGTCTGCCGTATTTATAAAAAATAAAGTATGCTTGAAGTGTGCTTTAAGACAAAATTTTCATACAACATTTTTTTAAAGTACACTTGTAGCCTACTTTAATTTTTTATAAATACGGCAGTGTGAATTTAGCCATTAGTCACTTAACCAATAATATTTAATAAAGCACACTGCTAAACCTTTCATCATTACCTTTATATGTATGTTTATAATTTCGTTCTATAAATGACCGATTTATGAAAACAAAAATTCTACAGACAGATCTTACCTATTAGAAATAGTTAGTAGAATATATCCGATAAACTTAGGCGATACCTTCTGTAATGATTAAGATGTAAATGAAATTTTATTGTTCACCAAAAAAATGGGTAATTTTTCATGAACAATAAGTCATTATTAATTAATTAATCTTGATTGATGGGAAGAATTCTGGAATCTGATATCCGAACAATATCTGATATGAAACAATGACCCAATTTTATGATCGAGTCTTTAAATCCAATGTTATTGAAAGTATTTGATCCAAAATCAAAAGTGTTGTGAAGTCAAGGATAAATATGTCAATCGTAAAGACAAAATTTGGGAACATTCTCATAATAGCCGGTTATACACACCTCAATGATACGAGTTCACTCGGCCAAAAGCTATAAACTCAGCAATTGTCACAACAGCACATTTCGGGAATCATTTATCTTAAATGCTGAATTATCTAACTTAAATGTATTTACTTAAAAAAAATTAATCATTCTCGAACTACTAAAGACATTTTAAATTGGAATTCCATGACAACAAGCTAAAACTTATTAAAACCAGGTAAGGGCCTGTTCGGAAATGCATCACTGCACTGCATTTGATGCGCATATGTGATTAGTTTGCGATGCTGATGCGCAGACGAACAATAAATGAATTGTTTACAATTACGAATGTGGGAATATTAAAAATGGAGAAATTTATAATAAATTTATTTCTTGACTTAGATGAAACCAAAAATGTTTCAAAACTTTGCAATCAGCAATATAAAAGGCGCTTGAAATATAAAAAAGCAGGTATTATTAAAACTTTGTGTTCCATGTCCAAACGGACTCTCACCAATAGTTTGGAGAATTTTGCATCATTTTCTATTCTAAAAAAAGTATACAAAAAATAAATTTATTAAAAAAATTTATACAATGTATCAGCCATTTTTGTGATGCTTCTTAGCTGTTTTTTTGCGCATCATCTGCTTAAGTGATGCATTTTAGAACACAATGCATTTGCAGTGATGCAATGCAACCTTTTGCTTTTCCGAACGTACTGCGTATCAAATGCAGTGCAGTGATGCATTTTCGAACAGGCCCTAATTCTTAAAGTGGAAATATTCCGAATACGTAATATTCCACACGTAATATCTAATAGTCAAATAGAAAACCGATTTTTTTCACTTTCAAACATTTTAATATGTAGATCAATAGAGAATAGTTTTGACAAATTTAATTCCTCATCTTTTATTCTTCTTCTAAGTGCTATCAACAGAAAATATAATTTTTGGACCATTAGTCTCAAACGCATAAAATAAATTCGTAAAAAGAAATAATAAAAAAAAAAACAAAAATAAAAAATAATTTTATAATTAAAAATCTCGTCATATGTAATATATATTTAAAAAAAGACTGGTTTCCACACGAGGACTAATTTCACAAAAACGGATATTTTTCATTAACAATAAAAAAAAATATATGTACTTATAAACATCTAAAATTATAAAAATCTTTAAAATAAATTTATTGAAAATCGAAGACTTTTTAATTTTAAAAACTACTTTACGTGGTGTAACTATACAAGGTAAGTGCAAATCGCCAACAAATATAACACAATACAGAAACAAAAGGCATTTTGTTTGTGTAAAATAATGTACTAATGCTTGGTTTTCACTATGTCATTTTTGTTGTCATATCTATGTTTGCAATCATGATTGCAATCTCATTAGACGTCATAGACAACCCGTTTTCATACAATTGCCAACAATTTGGACAATTTGACAACAAAAATGACATAGTTATAACCAAGCATAAGACTTGAAAAAGTATTAGTAAATTCTAAACAAAGTCATTCAGCTGTGTTCACCTTGTATAGTTTCACCTTGCTCCTTTAGAAACAATAATTTTTTACTGTAAATAAATACATGTTTTAATACTTAAACAAAATTTCATATAGGTATTAGCTAATCAACCAGATTAGCAGAAAAATATTTTAAACCAAAAAATTCAATTCCATTTTAATTACTCTTCTAAAGCAAACAATTTTATTTTCTTTAATAATAACGGTATAAAATAATAACGGTAATAAAAAAAATTTGATTAAAGAGATACAAAAGTGTTCATACACTTCATTCTCTTCTGCTATATTTTAATTTAAAAAGAGTTGCAGTTCAAATACCATTATTTTTATGCAATTCAGGAAGTTCACGTAATTGTTACATTACTTTTTAGCAATTTATCAGTCAAATAAGTTGTTACATTTTAAAAAGACGAGCACGCTTAAAGAAGTTAGTATCGTTTTTAAAAATCTTATTATTCAGGAACACAAAAAATTAAAAGCTTCCCGCACAATTAGTTATCTTTTTAACAAACCTTTTGCTACGGTTCAGTGCATTAAAAAAAGTTCAAAAACACTGGCTCTGTAGAAAACAAACCAAGATCAAGGGGGTTACTGTGTACTTCGATTCGAAAAGAAAATCATTCGAATTTGTATTCTTTTTACATTGTATTTCAAAAGCTTTTGCGATGTCAGTCTTATTTTAAGAGAAGTGACAAAGAATTTCTCAAATCGAAAATTCCACAAATAAAAAAGTTCACCCACAAACCATTCGGGATCAAGGGTATGGTGTCAGAAAAGAATCGAAGACTTCGGCTTGAATTTGCAAAAAAAAAACATTTAAATAAAGAAAAAAAGATGAGAATTTTTTGTTTTCGTATAGTAATTAAAATAGAATTGATTTTTTTTACCAAAATATGAAATTTTGGGTATGTAGGTATGAAGACTTAAGTCCCTAACTGTATGTGCTAAAATCCAGAAAATAATTTCCTCTTTAATAAGGCGTATTAATTAAATCAAACTTGCTCAATAAATAATTAACAAAAAAATATCTTTTGTAAATAAATTAATTTTATTATATACAAAAAAATGTTTTGAATTTATTTAAATTTCACTCATGGTAGAATAAAAACTTCACTTAAGTATTAAAATATGTTTTTGTTTTATTCATTGGGTTTATTAAATTATTTTTTAATTTTCCTCTACAAAATATTTTGTATTGTATTTTTCTTTCAATTATTTCTAGAAAAGCGATAAATTCCCAGAACACATGTAGTTTAAAAGTTTTAAAACTACATAGCCCCCCTTTGAATGTCAAAAAATAAACTTTAAAAAGACTTAAAGACTACCTGTATTCACAGCTTAAACTTTACACAAATGAATTCCATCACGGTCAAATTAGACTAGACAGCCTACAATGGCACATTGGTGACGGTCCAATGTTGCTTGAATCTAAGTCTACGAGCATGATCCTTCTTGCGTATACGTTTGGCTGTCTTGCGGGGTTTATACCATCCTGGGTATGAACCATGTTGATCTTTAAGTGTTTTTGTATTGTAAACATGAGTTTTGCCGGTTTTTTCGTTGACAATAGTGATGTTCTCACCCTGATGACGTTCTTCTTTCAATTCAAATTCAAGTTGTTCCTCTTCTTTGGATTTTTTCTCCTGGTAATTAAAAAAAACAAAAACGCATTAAAAATCATGTAGGTTAAAAAAAAACTACAAAAACTTACATGTTTTATTTCCTTGGCAGTTTTAATAGTGGCCACCTCTTTAAGTTGTTCCACAGTTTCGGGATCTTCGGTATCCATGATGCCCAGAGTTTTTTTGAGCATAGCTAACTCTTTGATTTCATAACGTGCCCTTTTTACTTTCGCATTTTCATTGCGACGTTTATGGGATTTATTTGTGCGTCCCATTTTTAGTTTAATTAGTTATTTTATCAACTTTTTTTTGGTAAAAACTTGAAATTTTCTCACTTTTTAAACACGTGTTGTTGCCAGTTTCAATAAAAACAACGTAAGACGTAAATGCTGTCAACTAGTGACATTTTGCCATAAGGTTGCCATATTGTCTTTTAGTTACTGTTTTATAAGGTTACCAGATTTAGGTTTTCTGATTGGAATTACACGAAGGGAATCATTATAATTGGCATTAAAAAAAAAATCTGTAAATTTGCAGGTTTTCTAACATCTACATTTGATATACTTTGTATTCGTGGTATAAAAGAAAGTTTTTACTTAAAATAGTTTGTATTAGTTTCAATTTTGCATGTATAACCGTTATCCCTTTTTAAAAATCTAAATGGAGACACTAAAATAATTTCCTTATGGAAGCATTGTTCAATTATGGAACCTCCCAAAAATTTTCAAGATAGATTTCGTTTAATTAATAAATACATATTATTAATATTTTTAAACGATACTTCAAAATATGTATTTGGAAAAATGATTTTGAAAAAATACTTTTGCCAAATTTCGAATCAATATTTAAAAGATTTATGAATTTCGGAAAGAAGTCTTATACGAGTATAATAGCTATGGACTGATTATTACAAAATTAGGAGGCAAATTACTTGCCGCCAATTTCAAAACATATACATTTATGCTCGTGAACTGATCTAGGGGTTACAAGAGAAATAAATTCTAAATAAATTCAAGTTTACATAATCGGACTTAGTTGACTCAGAAATTTATCTAGACTGGAATAATTAATTAAGGTGAGTAATTGAGGAATATTTCGTTTACCAACAGGGGCGTATTGGAATAACGTGAAATTTGATAATTGCTACAATGAATTCAATTTCGCTTAAAAATTAACTTTGAAAAATCCGTAAAAGCTACATTCCGTAAATATTTTTTTTCTGAGAACACTATAAAGAAGTTGGTTGATAAAATTTCTACATTTGAGCTTCCGAAAATCAAAAGACAAATATTGAGAAGCATTTACCTGTAGAATGTGCCTTTTTTAAATTCGGCTGGAAATGAGCCAATCGAATCGATTACAGCTGTTAAAAATTAAAAACTATAAGTTAAATAGTAAAATGATTGAAAACAAATTTACAAATGTTAGGTCTATTTTTACATGATCTTGGATCCAAAGCTAATTTTGGTACTATTATCAATACAAATTTCTTTAACTCAAACCAAACTAACGGATCTCGTTTTAACATCTTAGCTTTATAATTATTTAAAGACGATACAAATTTTCTAACAAATCCCCTTTACAACTATTTTAGGGTTAATAACAAAGTTATTTGCACCCCTTAAAAACTACAGGAGGGGCACCTCATCCATATGTTCATACTTATACACATGCAACATATATGCGTGCAACTATCGCTTAGAATGCATACTGACACAATTTTGTGCAGCGTCTCAACACGATGTGACAACATAGCACCCCAAAGCATTATAGAACCTCATCCATGCTTCAAAATGGAGAGGGTGGAGCTTTGGCCGGCGAACATACTTTTTTTTTTGTTATTTCGTTCGAATGTACTTCTTTGTGAATTCGAGTCTCTTCTTTCGTTTACGTTCAGACAATAATGTTTTCTTTCGTGAAATTCTTACAAACGTATGTATAATACGGTTTTGCCTCATTTTGGCTAAAGACTGCAATCCTAATCTCATTTGCTGATTTATACGGACTTTTTATCGACTCTCACCATTAGTATTTCTTCACGAATTGTCGTAATACGATTTCTCTTTTACGGGCCAACTTTTCTGTATGCAAATACTTTCTAAAATATTTCACCGCTTGAACAACCATTGTTTTTAAAATATTAAAATCTGTTGCGATTTCCCGATAAGTGTTTCTATCCTTATATATTTGTACAATAATATTCCGAGTATTCCACCACTACATTTAAATAATGCGCCGATTATTGTTGTAGAAAATGCAAAAAATCTTGGCCTTATATTTAACAATGAGCTAAGCTGGTCAGATCACATCAGAGCAAACTGCCGGAAAACATTTTACATATTGCGAAATCTATGGATATCGCAGTATTTTACACCAATACACATCCGAATGCTGCCTGCAAAAACTTATCTGTTACCAACCCTCTTCTATGGCTGTAAGTTATTTGCAAGTTGTGATGCTGAAAGTAGGCAAAAACTAAATGTGACATATAATAATGTTGCATCACACTATTAGCTAAGCAAATATATAATCTTACTCTAGATAATTTATTAAAATGCCGAACACTTATCTTTTTGCACAAAATTATTTATGACAGACAAACAAATTATCTATTCAGAAGATTAATATTTTCTAGATCCAACAGAGGTAAAAAGATCAACAATATAAAATTTACAAGAGCTATCTCATCACAGCAATTTTTCATAAATTCTATTCGCTTATGGAGCCAACTACCCTCTTATATTCAAATTATACGCAATGGCAAGTCATTTTAAAACTGCCATATTTGAACAATTTTGTGACTAATAAATATTATTGTAATGTTAAATTATGTATGTATGCATGTAATATTTATGATTATTATTTATATTGTATTCTTCCTTATGTCAATTTTTCTACCCAATACTTTAATATAAGATATTTTCTTGTTGTATTGTATTGACTGATAAGTAAATAAATAAAAAATAATCTTTCGAGTACTGACATCACAGGATTTGCATGTATTAAGAACTTTTGATGTACTGAAAATCACTCCAGTAATCATAACTAATTAAATTAACTTTTAAAAACTACCTGAATTTGTAAATGGTAATAAATTTATCACTGTCCTTAATTAATTACGATTTATTATATTTTATTTGAACTGTTAATTTTAAATTTTTGATATTTATTTAGTCGGGCTCGAGTCTGTCTATCTGCCTATCTTATCAATTGAGGCAGACAATTGACCCAGTAAAAAAACCAACAACGACGACATAATGAAATCAATGACCGACCAGTCAAATTTATGAATCTATGATGTTTGTTTCGTATGTAAATATGTATGTATGTACATATGTATCTCTAGGAAGTGATTATAACAAAATGAAAAAATACTTAACGCATGCTCTTTGAGGGACTAGTGGCGAAACAATGAATGTAAAACCAATTTTCACAATTGATTATACACAGCAGCAATAAAGAGAATTTTGCAAAGGAAATTTTAGATACAGATACAAAATTTAACAAACAAAAATTTATATTTAGATTTGGCATAACAGGTACGAACGTGTCATTGTATTAAGATTTTTAATGAACGGGAAAATTTCCGCTAGTAAGAATGTATTAAATTAAAAATATTATGCTGTCCTTTTTCAGACACTCAAGAAAATATTGATATTAAATAAATACAAAAATTAGCGAAATACATTGTTAGTTAAAGTTTAAAGTTAACTAAGAACTATTGAATATATGTACCTACCCATTAAGTGTCAAAGAGCAATTACAGTAATTTTGTTTTAACAAGATTAAGTATTTATATTTCTTTTTCAATTGGAGGATTCTAAAATACAATAGCCGACTTCTTCCATAGCCGACTATCGAATAACACGCAAGTTTTCTTACGTCCAATAAAATATGTACACATACAACGTTTAAAATCGATTACAGTTTTAAAACTCAAAATCTGTGGCGTAATTAACGACATTTATCTCACATTTGTATAAAATGTATTGCAATTTTATATAAAAAACCGCTAAGTAATACAAATAAAATAACTTGCCATTTGATGTCAGTGTTGAAAAGGTTGGATTGGATATGTATTGAGTAATAATATTCTGAATTTGTTTAAAAAAATAATTAATTACAATTAAAAATTATTTTCTTTTACCTTAAGCTCAGTCGGAAAATTAGTTAAATAATCTAATTACAATATTCATAAAAAATAATGTAGGCTTTTAGACAAAATTTTCATACAAAATTTTCTTAAAGTACATTTGAAGTCTACTTTAATTTTTTATGGATTAGACCGTTAATGTTCAAATCGCAGTTAATATTAAAGTGCGTTTTTTATACATTATAATCATACGATTTCTTAAGTCGTTTTCAAAACATTCGCCAAATGAATCTAGAAATTGCATTTATTTGAAATTCTTAAAGTTCAAATGTTAATGTAAATTTATTGAATATATTAGCCTGATTCCTTTAGATTTTTTTATCCTTAATAAAATTCTAAAGTGAAATTCATAAATTTGTATAACTGTTTAAACAAAATTTCAAAAAGTTTTAAAAGTATATTAGGTTTATAAAAATGTTTCCCTTTTTTGGCCTCAGATAAGAATGGTAAACGTTATTATAATAATTCTGTATAATAAAACGTTATATTCATTATAACTTAAATAAAAAATGTATAGGTATTTAATAAAATAAGTAAGAGTGCTATATTCGGCTATGCCGAATCTTATATACCCTTCACCTTTGTTGTAGATGCATAATTATATTATGCATAAGATAGACTCCGCTACCTATAAGGATCCAGAATATACATATATACTTGATAGGGTCGGAAATTATATTGTGGAAATTACAAACGGAATGACAAACTTATATATACCCTTCTCATGAAGGTGATGGGTATAAAAATAATTACTAAAATATGTTTCTTCTTATTTCCAAACGCCAATTTGAAATTTGCAACATTGTAGTTTTGTACCAATTTCCCCAAAATTACAAAAAAGAAAAAAGCCATCTTCATTAATATTTTTTCAAACCAGCTCTTAAACTCCACAATATAATGTAGGGTAAAATGAACTCCATGCTCAACAACAATACAAAAGTAAAATTAAATGAACAGAGTAGGAATAATAAATATAAAAATGAACTCATACAATATGATTTTTGTATACAAACAAGAGTCAGCTGAGAGACAAACACAAAAAATTAAAAATTGAAAAACAAAAATGAAAATAAAAACACACACAAAAAAAGACATAAAAACTCAACAAATCCCCTAAACACTCTTCTATAAACAATAACAAAACAATATAATGAGAACCATGGTTGATAAAGTTGGTACAATTGTACTTTTTTTTTTGTACAATTTAAAACTAAAACGTTAGGTACTATTTCCAAATTTTTCAAACCCAAACATATTTTTAATTGATACCTATAATGCCATTTTACTAATTTACTAAATGAATATTGTGAATAGATTTTTGCACTTGTTCATTGGGAATAAATAGCAGGTGGTTTTTAGTATTCAACTGATGTTTTCTTGTTGTAAAGTTTATGCAGTTTGATAAATAAAGGAACGCAATGCTTTTCTGTAGCAATCATCTTGTTAAAATACATGGCACGCGCTTATTTTTTTTAAATGACTAGAAAAAAATCAATACGGTTTTTGCAGTATGAAAGCGACGTCTTAGATTTCTGCAAGTGGTACTAAAATAAAACTCTTGTTGTTACAACTTTAATATAGCAACTGGTTTGTTATCAAAAAAAGTATAGATTTGATCTCATTTATTTGAATGTGTCTTACTAATATTTTATATGACCATAATTATCTTTACTTTACAGTGTACCAATGAATTTAAAGTACCTTTTGTTTTTGTTGTAATAAATTTTTGTGTATTAAAAAAAAAAATTATAAAAAAATTATTTAGTAATATTGGGGTCGAAAAAGTACGATTTTTAAAGTTGGTTGGTAGTATTGGGTTTTCCTTAATCATTCCTGGAGAACAGTAAATTCAAGAAGACGGAGAGAGAGAGAGAGAGCAACGCAAAATAAATACATTTAATAAAGAGGAAGAATAAAAGAACATTTGAATCAGTGATGGCAAACACGGTAAAATTGTACTTTTTTGGTACATTTTAGACACAGTTGATACTGTGATCCTACCACGAGTCATATGGTATAATTTCAGAGTACTGTGTCTTCATAATTTGGTATTTCATATGAAATAGATATATATATCATTCAAGATACTATTTGTGTTAAGTGCATCAAAAGAGATTTTGTTAAATTTCATGAACATTTTGGAACTGATATCAATTTGATCTTTAAATATGCATCTATAAGATGATTATTACGAAAATTTTACATTAAATGATTTGGAGGCTGAATTCAAAAACTAAAGCTTAAAACGTAGTTAATCAGGATTTCAAAATCGTTAGAAGTTAACCTTTCTATTTCTTCTATTCTTGAAAAAGTAAATCTAGTTATTTTGGAAATGTAATCGAAGAAGGCACATATACAGTGGTGGCCATATAATTAGAAACGGCTTTTCAGCATATGTATTTGTTCATATATTTTAAAAATCTAATTCAACATATTTCTTATTATTGTTTATTTGACCTTTTTTTTATTAAGATTTTGGTAATTATTAAAGCTTTAATAATTACCAAAATCCTAATTCAACATATTTAAACTAATAACTAGAAATAGTAAAGTAATAAATTATTATTAGTCTAATATAAAAAAAATTCACATTGATAATTGTATTGATAATTTAAAAGGAAAATTAACTTAAACACAAAAAAAAAACGCAATATAAAATTGGTCACATAATTAGAAACTAAAGAAATATATTCAAAAAACCTAAGTGAGGCTTAACAAAACGGACTTATCCTTAAATATTTTGTTAGATAACCCTTGTTTTTGTCAACATTCGCCAGTCTTTTTGATAAACTTTTAATTAAACGCTGGTTTGTTTGCAGAGATCTGTTTTTCCTGCTTTATTGCACCAACTGAAACAATTCACCATTATTTTGTGGATTTTTGTCCTTTAGGTTTTTTTTACAAAAAGTGTGCTTTGGGTCATTATCATGGTGGAAAATGTATTCGACGAGCATATACTCAAATCAATACGGTTCCATTACACTTTCCAAAATGTTTTTATATTGATGCTGATCCATTATTCCCTGAACTCGTGCAATTGGACTCACACCACGCCAAGAATAGGCACCCCAGATCATAATAGACGCGCCACCATGTTTCACTGTTTTAACAATGTACCTGGGGTCTAAGGCTTTATTTGGAAGACGTCTAACATACTTTCCATCAGATTGGAACAAGTTAAACTTAGATTCGTGGCTCCAGAGGATCTCTTCTGAGTACTTGCCTTGAAAACCGCAACCGCTTCATGATATTTTTTTTTGAGACAGAAGGTTTTTTTTTGTACAATGCGCCCACGAAGTCTTGACTCATTTAAGCGTCTTCTTATTGTTTTCATTACTAGCTCTACAAATAAGTCTATTTTCTGCTAAAGTGGTCTTTCGTGTACTAGGTTTTCTAGCTGGGATTGTAAACTGCTTTGTTTGCTTGTACAAGGAATTGTCTACAAGTTAATCTATTGTTTAACAAATACTCACTTTGCCACTAATATTTAAAAAAGTTTGAAAGTTGAAGAAAAAAATTAGCGTTTCTAATTACGTGGTCAGTAAAAAAAAAAAAACAATTGTCTGGTAGCATTTTCAAATAGAGGCCAGTTTTATAGGATTTATAATATTACCAAAAGTTAGATAATAATTCTTTGAAGAAGTCTCATAGTGGAATGTATTCATACAAAATTTTTTAAGTATAGCAATTTACTTAATCTGGCAATGCTGTGAGAAGCGGCAGCGCGGCAAAGTAGAATTTTGTTCAACTTTGCCGCTTAAAATGATGTACAGTAAAACTCCCCATTGCGGACACTTCTTTTAACCGGACACCTTCAATAACCGGACAAATTTCGTGGACACAACCATTTTATTAGTTTTTCAATACAAATATGACTCCAATAACCGGACACTCTAATAACCGGACGCGGACACATACTTCAAACTATTTTGACCAAAAAATCTCTCATAAACGGACAAAATTTAAAAAATCCCAAACAAATTTTTTAAAAATCTGGTAATCATTACAAAAGAAATCGTATTTGTGCTGATAAAACCAAAATTGGGGATTCCCCTTTGCACATTGCATTGATAAACACGAATTTGATGATTCCTCTTTTAACATGTATGCACACATTGTTAAAACTTGTTGCGCGTTTGAAACAATTTGCCGAAAATGATTTTGAAGCTTTTCAACACATTAAAAATATCGAGACACATTTTGAAAATTAACACTTTAAATTAAAACAATCACTATTTAAGCAATCAACCATTAGAAAATTTTTTCAACCAAAGTAGTAATGAAATGTAAAAACTTGTACAGTGCAATCAATGTATTATTAAATATTATTTATAAATTCGTACAAAATATGAAATAAACGACAACTTCTAATGATTTGGAAGCAATTTAAATAAAATTTTTCTGAGCCCCCTTCGATCACCCTCCCTAAAACCGGACAAAAACACTGCGACGGTGAGTGTCGGGTTATCAGGAACTTTACTGTATATAATATGTGACATATGAGTTTAGTTAAAAATAAAAAAAAATCCATTTTTTTAATACCTTTTACACCATGTACACATTAAAAAAACTTTTATTTAATAATTTATTTATGTAAACAAGTAAGAGTACTATATTCGGCTATGCCGAATCTTATATACCCTTCACCTTTGTTGTGGATGCATAATTATATTATATATATACATACATACATATATATTATATTGTTACGTTTTTATCTTTTAAAAACGGTGGATTATTCCTTTAAATAAACCGGATTCTTTTTAATTGCAAAATAAAAGCGTCAAGTAGTTTGAAGAAAATATAACGAGTTTTTATTTATTTAAATGTACACAAATACAATTAAAAATGAACACACTGTATTTTTTTACACACTTATATTAAGGTTTAAGAACACACTTAAAGTTTTCGAACACTTTGATGTTTACACAACAATGACTCACAATAAACAGATTCATTTGGTTGGCCCTGTTAGTCTATTTATACAGCAATCATAATTTCTGAAAGGTTCGAAACTAAGATACTAGAATGTTCGTGACTGCAAGTCTAGAATGTTCGTGTCTAGAATATTCAGCCAAAGTCGTTAAAACTCAATGTTGCCATATTGCTATGTTTATAACAGTTTATAACAATAATGTTTATAAATCAAAACAACTACAAATGCTAAACAAGTTGTATGTCGATAAACACGTCATCTGTTGATAAAGTTGTTCGTAACAATATTAATACACTTTGTTTGATAGTTTTTTTGATGAAATTTTCAGAGGTTGTCTCGGATTTTTGCTCATATCTCCGTTATTTATGGACGGATTTTACTGATTTCAAATAGCAAACTTCTCGAAAGCATGTCTGACAGAATTATTTAAGATTTGGATCCCGAAGATATCTGGGGATTTAAGAAAATTGATTTCAACACACAGACGGACATGGCTTAATAGACTCCGCTATCTATAAGGATCCAGAATATATATACTTTATAGGTTCGGAAAATTATATTGTTGAAATTACAAACGGAATGACAAACTTATATATACCCTTCTCATGAAGGTGAAGGGTATAAAAATGTTGCCATAAGATATATCGAATTTTCGATATAAAGTAAGATTGCGGTAAAGTTTTATGATTATTTAACAACTATTAAAAATGGTACCATGAAGGTCTAATAAGTACATTTTATTCATATAGTTGGTACGAAATCCAAAAATCAATTTTCCATCACTGATTTGATTGGATACATATGCATATGTATGCAATGTATATGCAAATGTATGTGGATGTGAATTTCTTTTCTTTTTTTTGTTTTGGGATGCAAGAAATAACAACAACAACTCCACCAGCAGAAATAAAACACTTTATTTCCTTTTTAGAATCCATACCTATATTCTTTATATCAAAATAATAATAATTGTTGCTCACCAGCGGTAACGGAAATTTTAAGTACAGAAGAATTAACAAACAAAATGTGTACAAACTAAGTTTTAATAAAAACTCAAAACAACTTTTCCAAATTTCCAAAATAGTCACATAAAATAAACATTTTCGTTTAATCGATATTTTGAAAATTTCCTTTAAATAAACTAAATTAACTTCCGCCATTTTTAACATATGTACTAGCATTCTAAACGGAAGTGTTTATATAATTTTTCAAAAAGAAGGTGAGTTTTCTTTACAAATAATTTTATACAAGATTGCATTTCTTTTTTTTTTATCACAATTTATGTATGTGCAACCAACCATCGTTTTGTTCATTTTATTTGTCAATGTTTCGTTATAAGTTTTGTTTGTTGATTTTATTGTTATTGTTGGTTATTATAATTTTTATTGTTGTTGTTGTTTTCTGCTTCACAGTTTCATGATTACAAATTTAGAACATTCTTCGAATGCAACAGGAAATTATATGCAAATATTATTAAAACAAGTGCAAAAAGGCACCAAAGGTTGTAGAAAATTTGAATAAAATTTTTTAGTTTAGGAGGGTAGCAGCAGGTAAAATGTATTGAAAATCAGCACAATCTTCTAAACTGTTCTAAAGAAGTGTTTTTATAAATTTCGGTTGCATAAATGTTTTAATATTATCATAATTAGGTAACAAAAAAAAAAGCAATTGATTTCTTTTCAACCACGAGTTTGTTGCTCAGTTATTAATATTTAAGGACAGCTAAAATTCATTTCCGCTTATAAAAATTGATGGATCACATTAATTTTGTTGCTCAACATTTCGATCCACCATACTTATACCAAATCACATCGTAACGTTCACTTATTCGAAACTGGGTGCAATTATTTGTCTAGAAGTAACACTCAGGCAATTAATATGCCTATATATTAATTAATTAATTGTGTTACTTTCTTTGGAAAAGGATAAGTAGAAGAAGGATAGGTGGTGAAAGTAGAGAAGAGCTTTTCATATGACAACACTGTAATTTATTAATATATGTTTATTAATAGTACAGTATTGCAGAGCCTCTGGTGGTGCGTAGGCGCATTGATTAAAGGTTGATTTATAGCCATTATTTTAATTCGGTAGCGTTTAAATGCTATACCACCGAAGGAGGGCGCTGTGATAAATATTAGTTATGATAGGATAGAAAAACTAATAATTATCAGAAACTGATGTTGTTTTTGAGTGGCAGCGGCTGGGAATCGAACCCAGGCGACAAATACCTACCAACTCATGCTTAATAATCAAACACGCTAATCAATTAAGCTGCAGCACCTCTTCCCGGAATATGGCTTAATAGTACATAAAATTCTATAGAAAATTCTGCAGTAATAATTTTAATGCAAAGTGAAATCTCAACACGATTTTTTCTTTGCATCGGTCCATATTTTGACATAGCCACCATATAAAGAACAGTTCCGAAAATCACTTAAATGCGCATAAATCTCTTATAAAAATCATTATTACGTTGAATTTCAACAAAAAAAAATCGCATGCACATATAAATCGTCGCACAGAATTTCATGACGATTTGCCCGTAATAAATCATAGTTCCCTTATGAGGACTACTCCCGAAAACCCATTAACCTACATAAACATCCATATCGAACCGAAATTTTACACAGATTAGTTTTAAGTATGTAAAAATTATACTATTGACTTTTGAGAAAGTTGGTCCATAATTGGCCAAACCTGTCACTTCTGAGAATAACCACAGAGTATGCAGATGTGATTTTTACATTTCAAAAAGCCAAAATCAGTTTCCTATTGCTCTTGGTACTTAATTTATTGTGTGTTAAAGTAAATCTCTTTATGTTACACGCTACAAAAATATAAACAAAGTGTAAATTCTTGATTATATACTGGAATATGCATAAAATTCTTATAAATAAATGTTGTTATTAAGATGAAATTCAACTAAAATAAACCTAAAATATATAGTACATAAAATTACGGTACAATATTTTAGAAAGTTCGCCCCATAATAGGTGATTTGGTGGTGGGTATATAAGATTCGGCACAGCCGAATATAAACTCTTACTTGTTTTAGCTGTAGCTTCTTGCAATCATTTAACCCAACAATGTCGAATTTTCAAGGAATTTGTGCGCGATTTTCTTATTATTCTGATATTAAATTGCTTAACACTCGTACAAATATATTCAAACTGATGCCATCAAGTGTATGCTCTTGTAATGTAAACGGATTTTATGTGAACAATGTTTTAAATGCAGTTTAACCTGCATAGGTGTGTTAAAAAAAACTTAAATTCAACTATTTCACGATTATCATGATAATTTTATTAAAATTAAAATTTAAAGTTAAGACATTATTTCAGCAATAAAATTTTTTAATATTTGTTTTTGGAAATTTATACTAAAACAATATATTTTCCTAATTTTACCACTACACCAATACCTCGCTTTGCGTCGTTTCATTTTGCGTTTTTTTTTTTTGAAGTTGCGTGGCTGCTTAATTAGCTTTTAATTAGTTAGTTCGATGTTGTCGTTGTTTTTGGTTCGAGTCTTTAATATCTTTTTAAATTTTTGCAAAATCTGCAACATCATTAGATGGTAAAACGATGACCCGTACAAGAAGTGCTTTGATGATCGAAATGTAGTACTTGATGTCTATTTGTATTGAAAATCAAGTTGCGCAGAGAATACCCTTAAGTAAAATGGTATTTCAGACAAAAGCAAAAATCTTATTTGATGACATAAAAAGTAAAACATTATCCAACGATAATGTAAGTGGTAGTAATACAGAAAAAAAAGCTTGGACCAATTTTTTGTGAAAGAAAACCGACGACTTAGTATTTTCGTAACCCTAGAATGTATCTTCGTTCTTTACATGGTTTGCTATACGTAACCCCAACGCAAAGTGTATTGCTGTTAACAATTTAAAAATTAACACTGATTAACTGATACCACACTATGTAGTGAATAGTTTAGGTCGCACAACTTTCAACCTTTTACAATTCCCATTTCTGTTTCAACAGATTAGATAAAGATGCTCATCATGAGACAACAATATAGCATTTTTTTTTTGGCTTTTGGCCAATTATTTTCTATATTACATTTCATCTCAAGAATGAATGAATTATGACACACCTTAGTGAAACGTAAAAAAAAAACAGTTTTAACAAAATTTACTGGCAAAATTAGACAAATAATTTTTACAAAATTTTCAATTTAAATTACACACGTATAAAAAAACCCCATGTATGTAAATATTCTACTAAAATAAAAACCAACCTTGAACCAGCCATAGAAATATAAAATAAAACAAAAATCGTTTTGGTGGCAAATTTTGTATGTTATTTGGTTTATTTTCTTTTGCAAATAAAGAGGGAAATGACTTTCACTTAAGGTCATGTAAGATTTAGAAGCTTTTCATAAGAATAACAAACAAAATAAAATTTGCTTTTTATTTGCTTTTATCAAGGTACGAAATACAGTTTCGAAAGATGCTACCCAAAGTGACCCTGACATTGAATTCTAATATGAAATAAATGGAAAAAAATTAAAACTGAACGACTCACTGATTTTGTTTAGGTGTGGGCGTTTAAAAATAATTGGTTTAAATTTATGTTTTATTTGCTATTAATACATTAATATTTTAATCAAGACAATTAATTCGTTTTAAGAGTAAAATATACAATACATAAATAGAAATTAAACAACTTAAATTGTAAATAAAGAACTTCAAAGAAAAGACAGTGTTCGAAAGTGCTGAAAAGCAGCATAAAAAGCAATAAATTTAACGCAGATTTATTATATGTAAGTATGTATGTATAATGAAAGTTCTTCTGTTTTTATTCCTACTCCACGCATCTAAACAATGTCTCTTAATTTAATTAATTAACGCTTTGCTGTTTCTTTTCAAGTTATTAACAAATATGTTATTTTTATACATATACATACTCGTATAAGAAATAATAGTGCTATATCCGGCAGTTCGAAATCTCATATAGGTACGAGTACGAGTACGAGTAAAATAAGTGAACAAAAATTTTAAGGTCAAAAACTTTAAATTATTTTGTGATTAATTTTCATTTGAGAAAAAGTACTGCAAATACCCTTCATATTCATATAGGGAAATTTGCATTTGGGTTGTCAAACGGACACGGACTAGTAGGAAGACAAGGAAAAGAAAGCAAGAAAGTATAGTCGGTCAAGCCAGTATAGTAGAAATGGCCGCTAAATGGGAGATATGACATATTATGGACCGATCATTCAAATATGTAGTGCCATGACGTCTGTGAATATAAATATTATGTGTGTTATACTTTATTCCAATATAAATATCAAGATTTATGGGGTTTAAAGTGAATGATGAAAAGGGTCTTATATGGGAGTTTCGACTAATTATGGACCGACCATTGTAAAATTGTACCATATTATTTGTTTATATACGAAACATATTTGTGTTCAATATTGTTTCAATACCGATATTTTTAAAAGAGTTATGCTCTTTAAAGTGATTTTCGAAAGTGGACTTTATATGGGAGTTAGGATCACTTATGAACCGATCTGCACAAAATTTGTAGATGTGATTTGGTTTTATTTACCACTCATAATTCTAACATTTATGACCGTTAAACCCCTATTTCGAGAGGATATTTGTATGGGGGCCAGGTGAAATAATGAACCAATTTCCACCAGTTTAAATCCCATACATCCTTTTACCGAAAAAATATCAGATCACAAAATTTTATCGAAATATGTATCTTTGAAATTTCAACCTGTAATCTGCGCACAAGCTTTACATGGACAGCCAGCCAGGCGGACGGAGATTGTTAAATCGTATCAGTAAATGATTCTGATCGGTATACTTTAAAGTGGCTCTTGGAACAATACGAAGGCGGTTCGGAAACTTCTTAGCCTAGAACAGAAAACGCGGTATAAACAGAAAAATTCATAATGATATGGTAAATGTGTCTTTTCTAGGTTCGACAACAACTCAATTTAATATTACAAATATTTACAAATCCTAAACTAAAATAAACTATATTAAAATATCGTAGAACTAAATTCTCCCTACCATGTGGTAAGCATGTGTAGCATAAACACTTGTAACTGTTAATCTCTTGCTGAGATAATGGGATGAACCTATTTATGTTCTATGCAGATAAGCAACATGTGCTGTACTTCTGTGCATATCACGATTCGTGCCTAAGTAAAAATAAAGAAAATAAATTCTAAAATAAAAATTCTTTGTACCTAAAGTCTTTAAATATACGAGTAAATACAAAACAAACTAAAAATTTATTGTTGAAGATTAAGCAAAAGTAATCTTGAATTTTAAAATTGGTTTCAAGTAAATTTCTATCAGTAATTTACCATATTGAAAATTGATTTTAACCGACATCGTAATGATCCAGAATTTAGATTTAAACAAAAATTGTAAACAGCAAGATTCTGTGCATTAGACGTTAATATAATTTATAGAAAAAGATTAGGTAGGAGTCATCAGCCTGTTGAGCCAGATCCCATATCATTCATTGGAAGGCCTCAAAAGAAAACCATAAGTTCCTAGGATCATAAGTATCACAGTATTTACAGTATTTCAAATGAAAGGGATTGTTTCAAGAGCTTAAGTATCAAGTACAACATTAGGAAATAATACCCTTGTTGCACTTGATTGAAAACGCTTTGAATAGAAATATTGTCAAAAATGTTGAAGGAGAATGCAACTAGCTTTTAATAAAGCTAAAGGTATGGTCACACTTGGCAAATATATGCCAAAAAAAATGTAACCACTAAATAAAATATATTTAAACTCGTTTATTTATTTAAAAAACATTGTTCAATTGGGAAAGACACATCAAATATTTAATCTTATTTTATTTGATTCTGTTTGATCTTGCAAAACTCTTGTAAGAGTAAACAACGTCAAACAAATCTTTTTTTAATTATTTATCATATCTTCATTAAAAACGAACTAACAATAAGTTTTTCATATCTTGTATCTAAACAATTTCAATTATTAGTCCAAACCAGTGCCAGACAAAAATTGTTTGACCATTGCTTTTTTTTATTTATTAAGTTGGCATTCTTCCTTCTTGTCTTCGGCTCAGATCCGCTGTATTTGTTATTCTTAGCCGAATAAATTTAATATTTTGCGGGTTAATGGGTTTGGGTGTACTTCAAGTTTTTTAATTGTTTTTCTGCATTTTTTTTTTTTTTTTGGATCTCAGTTTTTACCAAAGGCACGTTTAGGTTTTTATGTATGCTCGAATTTTTTATATACCAGGGGATAATTGTGATCATTCGTAGCAATTTGTTTTGGCGTCAAACAAATTTGTGTTAAAACAAGCGGTTACGGTTTTTTGAGTAAATATTTCCCTGATCACAAAAATAAATTAAGAAAATGTTAAATGAAAATAAATCAAAAGTTAAAATAATGGTCTCATCAATTATTATAAAGTACACATCAAATTTAAGAAATGTTGTATCAAGTTTAAATATTTTATCGAAGAAAAAACATTTTTTATCGATTTGTAATAATCGCAAACAATTATTGGACCTTCGCTTTAAATTTGTATTTAGAATTCCAGAATGCTCATTTGAATACATTGTGGGTAAAACTATAATTTTTTTAATACAGTAGCTAGTTACTTCGCTTATTAGGAAAGTTTTATTTAGGTATTATGCGACCATGCTTATGGATACACCATAGACTGATAAAATCATTTCTACTTAAATTGGAAATTAGTGATATGGACGACCTGTGGTTTCATCAAGAGTATGCCACATGCCTTTAAAACAAAAAAAAAATGACTATATAAGACATTTCCTGGTCGTGTACTTTCGCTTCGATGTTCAGCCATCTCAATCGAGAAATTTAACATCACAAGTTTTCTATGTGTGTGAAAATATATTCGAATTTAACTAGCACAGACAAAAACCAAAATTTTTAACATTGATAATGTTACAGTCAACAGAGCACTGTTAAACATTTAACAGTTAACTTATACAAATATCTGAAATAATATTAGAAGTAAAAAAGATAAAACATAATTGTTGGCATCAAATTAATAGTAGGACATCTGAATCTTGGAATCTTGGAATCTGAGAAATTTGGATTTGTAAATGATATTTCTGGAAAGGATTTCAGAACATTTTAAAGACTGGGTGAATGGTTCGCATACTACACCATGTAGAAATGGTAGTCCAAAGGGTACTTGTTGAAACTGTAGTAGTGGGATGTCTGAAATAATCCTGAAAACTAAATAAATATGACTATTTTGAAAAAAAAAGCTTGAGAGGATTTGTGACCATTTTGTAAACTGGGTGAGTGGTTCGCATATTACACTATATAGAAGAGGTGGACCAAGTAGTACTTGTTCGAAGTGTAATAGTGGGATATCTGAAATAATCTTGGAATCCGAGTAATTTGGATTTGAAAATTTTAAATCTCCATATTAGCAGTCAGTTTTTGGATTGGCTCGTTAAAGACAACAATGGCAGGTTTTGCAACTGCCACTGTTTTTTTTAGTTGCACTGAATGTCAGACTACTTTACACGGTTTGTTTAATGAAAATCTGTGAGATCGGTTCGCAAATGCTTGAATAACGTCCATGGACATATGGTTTCCAATAAAATAAAATTTTGACGTAACTTTAAAAAGTGGTCAATACTGCCAGTCATCGACTAGAAGCTGGGGTTTTAAACTCTAGTTTATTTGGAGCTACGGATTCGCAGAGTTAAGATTTCTTTGAGCATCATCACCAATTGACACTATGTTCATGGACTTTAAGAAACATTTTGTTTTGTCATTATGTCCATGGACACTATGAAGCTAAAATGTGCCCATGGAGTAATACTCCAACAAAATGATAAAGTGGAAAGTTGCTTTCATATAAAGTGTTAAAATTAAGCAAAACTGCAGCATTTCCTTTTACTTTGGACAACATTAAGCTGTTCTTTCGTAATATTAATTTATTTAACAAAATTTTTCTCAGCGTATAGACGTAAATTGGTTGACGTATACACAATTTGTCAACGAAATACTTATGTAGATAAATCAAATTTCTTTCGAAATGTTATTACTGAGTAAAGAAATTTTGAAATTAAATTTAAAAGAAACATAAAAGACATTAATAATAATACATACCTATGTATACTCGTATATTTGTTACCTCTAACACACCAGCACTAAAAGCATTTTAAAATTATGTATTTAGTTTATTTTACTATAAGAAATATTGAAATACTTATATACCAATATACATACATACATATGTATGTATGTACATACATATTTATATATGTATGAATGTTTATGTATATGAAATCTTAATGTCAATTTCTATAATGCTCAGCAGACATACAATTTTAATTTACAACACTTAAGATAAAAGACTAAAGATCATTTCGAAAACACTTTAAGGAGTAACAGGTAAAATAGGAAAATTTATTGTACCTACATATACAAACAACAACAAAACATGATTACAATTACGAGCAGATCATAAGACGGGCACACTAGACCATTATAATTTTGTTTAGAACAAGTATGTAAGGATTTTGATTTAGTATGTTTAGGACTGCTATATGAATGATTGTCGGTCTATCTATCTGTCTATCCAGACGTCTGTATACAGCTAATTGAAGAACTCATTACAAGTACACACAAACATGTGTTTATATTAATGTACATGTGTATGCATTTACTAAATGCATTTATTGTCTTCTGTATATGATACTGACTAACAATATCACTTTTGCTTTGTCTTCAATAACTAAAACAAAATCTACTCGCGTCCGAACAGCTGATGTCTGACGTAAAATTAAATCCAACTGGTTTTTTTCTTTATTTTTATTTTCTTATAGAAAATAAAACCGCATCTAAAGACATATACATACATACAAATATATGTATGTATGTACATATACGTTTATTTTAAATTTGTGAAAGATTTGTTGTGATGATCATATGAATATACAGTGATGTGTAAAACTGTTTTCAGTTTTTTTTTTTTAATTTAATTTTTCTCTCAACCAAATTTTCCTTAGTCATTGTGGTGGTGGTCAATTTTAATTTAGTTTTAAAAGTTTTTTGCCAAAAAAACTTCCTATTTTCAATATTTCTTTTCAATTGGAATAAAAAAATACATTTCTAAATGAATAAAGTAATCAAATTAAAGAGAGCAAATTGTTGGTTCAATATCAGAGAGATTGTACAAGTCTAATATATCATAGACATTATGACACTCCAAAATATGTCATAAAGTGCCTTGACATAATGACACAATAAAATGTGTCTTAATATTTACTAGCATAGTGTCACAACGTCCATGGATTGCAATTACATAGTTAGATAAATCTTTGAAATAATTTTTGCGGCCGGCCTAGGACTGGCTAAATTGATCACTTTTTGAAATGAAGCCAAAATTCATGCCGCACCAGTGTTAAGATATATTCATTCCACCAAATGCCAATGTCTTCCTTGAAATATATATTGAAAATTTCAAGGAGTCATGTCATAATGTCGATGGACCATATTCAGCAATTTCTATACTGATTTTTTCAGATTTTCATTAAACAAATTTTTTTAATTATGTCTGACATTCAGAGCAACTAATAAATTCATAGGCATTGACAAATACTGTGATTGTTGTCTTTAAGGGACCAAACCCTAACTTTACTAATAAAGGGTCTTCCAAAATTTGTAAAGTAGAAAACGTATTGAATACTATAATGAAATACCACATCTTTCTGACATAAATACATTCTTTTGTGGAAAATTTCCGTAAACATTTCCAATAAATGTTACTAATTTCGTTGATGCATCGTTTTATTACCTCCTTCAATCCGTGGATTTGTTACCAAGGACAGAAAACAACTGTTATTTTTAAAAATTTTTATCAAAAAAGCACACATAAAAAATGATCGTAGAAAATTTTGGTTCTTATCATTATGATACATAGGTGATGTACATGCAAATTTTTGTATGACTTTTAAATTTGTGCCTTTTTTGATAAAAGTCAAAAAATAACTTGAGAAATAACTTTTATTTCTGCATTAAAAAAATTAAAAAATAATTGTTTTTTCTTGACTTTTTCCGTAAAAGTCATAACAGTTACGGTCCCTGTTTGTTACATAGACTTTTGACTTCAAACATGTTTTTTTTTCAATTAAACCTTTAATTGATTTTAAAATAATTTTTAATTAAAATTTTAATTGATTCAATTACTTTTTCTGATATTTTCAATTAAATCTCACATTTTTTTTAATTGATACTATCATTTTGTTTACAGGTCCGATTTCAATTAAATTTTTAATTGATTCCACAAATATTTTAATTGAAACTCATTTTTATTTTTCTCTGTGAAACAAGAGAGTTCACGATCAGAAAGTTTTTAATTAAATAATTTCAGGGGTTGTTTAGTATGTGGCACAGTCTTGTTTCAACCACACGTCGTCCATATCAATATCATTCAATTTACCCATATTTATTCAATGGTGTTAAATTACACGATCTAGGAGACCAATTTAATCGGTGAAAATAGAATGTATATGAATAGGAAATATCTAATGTAGTAGTTATTGTTGAAACTATATTTTCACATGAGCGTACTCCACTAGAATAGACAATAGAGTGATGGACTATCAATCTAAGGGTTGCGGTTTCAATTCCTGGCAAATACTCTGGGTGTATTGGCAGACAAGTAGTTTGTGCTAAAAAAAACATCAATATCATTCAATTTATGTACAAAGAACTCTGATACAATGTTGACATATTAAGCGCCAGTAACAGTCAGTCCGCTTTCACATGTTTCAATTCTGGTCTTCAAGGTATTTTAAGGTGAGAAGGGAAAGAAAAATAAAAGGCGTATATACTTGGTGGTACTAGTCAATTTTATTTCCTTTCTTCTCTTATTAACTCCGTCTTATTCTATACGAAGTTGTTTGCATGTTGATTTGCATGAAAAAGTAGAAACTTGATGGCGAAGACAACAAATATTTAAGATTCGCGTGTGACCGAAATGACAAATTCAAAAGAGAATTGAACACAAACTGAAACATGTGAAACAGCAATCACTGCTTGACAAGCCCTGTTTTTAAGAAGTATGGCCGAACGATGTCTCCTGTCCAAATTCCGCACTAAACACGGAAACGTTGTGGATGTATTTGCCTTTCGACAACTGAACCTCAAATTTTGGCAATGTTGACGATTAAGAAGTTAAAAATGAAATTTGTTTAGGATGATTTTGAAACAATCCATTGTTGAAGTTGAATAATCAATCCAAACTCAGTATTTACATTTGCACGGTTTGGACGACTAATGTAGTTTTCATTGTTAATTCATCCAGTCTTCCAGAATTTTCCAATTACTCTCTTCATAGTGCTAAAATTTTATTAACCTCTAACCTGTCAGCTGTCGAACGGTCAGAACCACATCATATTCCTTGATAATATTCATTAAACAAGTTATAGAGAATGTATTATAAAATAAATAATACTTCAACGAAACACTTATAAAAATTGTTCCAGAACTTATAGATCTGGAATATACATAATCAGAAGCATTTCGATATCAGAACTATTTTAGATCCCGTTCTGTGGAACAATATTCTGAAGTACTTTTTGTAAACTAGTTGCATAGAAAACAAACTAGTTCCAATTAAGTCTCGTTTTTAACTGGTTTTCGAGTGGTCCAAGTTCTAAGTGTGACAATATTAAATAAAAACCTGATTCTAATAACTAATTATAGAACCATTGTAAAGAATTGGTGTTTAATAGTATACATGTAGTAAAAGGATAAGCATCATTGAGAACTAATACTAAATCCTTTACAAGAAGTGTTGGCATTATGATCATTTCAAAAAAATTACAAATATGTTAATAGCAAAATTCATACATTTTTTATAATTTTAAAATCCTTAATTCATAATGAATTTTTATAAATACATATCTTAATTTTACAAATTTTTAATATGTACATCACAAAAATTAACTAAAGTATAATAAAATTTAGAAATCCTGTTCTAATTATTTACTCCTTACTGTTCATATAAGCAAGTACCTTGCTAACCAGTATTGCTTTTACTTTAAAAGTACATATGTACCTAATTTATTTTTAAACAATAAAAAAAATACAAGTGGGTACTATAAGAGTATGTATCTAAAAGCTGATGCAATATTGCGAAATTATTTATTTGTTCGTATGAACGACAAAAGAAATTATTGGCCAGTAAATATAATATGTATCTATAGTTAACAATGGTTACAGTTATAGTGAAACTAATGAAATCTAAGTTTTATAGAAAATATCTTTTAGTATAAAAAACTTTAGTTTATCATAGTTTATACAAATTTTGAACTTAAAACACAATTTTAGTCCAACTCTTTTAATTTCACGAGAAGAGTTCTTTTTAAATTATAATTTCATAAGATTGTTTTATTTATGTTCTTGATAAACACAGTTTATTTTATTAATTTCCTCACCATTGTAAACAATTAAAAACTCTTTGATGACTTCCAATGAAATCTATTAAAAAAAGAATTGCAACTATGAGTGCAATTCCCTGTTTAGTTCAACATATGTCAGTACTTATACTTTTAACTTTTATTAAACATGAATGAATATAGGCAAGTGCGAGGACTGAAGAAAAAATATTAGTTCATGCAATAATCCAAGTCTAAATGAGAGATAATTGGAATTACTTAAGTTAATTTTATACTTAATTTTATATATAAAAGGACCCCATTAAATGTATTTTTAAATACGAATGTATGATAAATGAATACATACTATCAAATTCGTCACATGCAGGTTATTGCTAAAGGTGAATAGGATGAAAATCTTTGTTTGAAAATAAAATTAACATTTTAAACATGTAAATAAAAATTCTTCTATAGCCTGATGGTTTTGTCTACTGAACTGTAGACGAACAACCAGGGTTAGAGTCCCAGTGGAGCAGTAATAAATTTTATTGAAAAAAATTCAAATGGAAGTACGTAAAATAGAAAACAAAAAATTTAAAAAGAAGTACCAAATTTGTACCTTTTTACCAATTAGTACTTTAGTTCCGAATAGCATATTGTGAGTTAAATTTTGAGTAGTTAAATGCTTATCTTATCTATATTAACTCGTTTATTTAAAAAAGGCTATTAAAGACTATTATTACTTTTACTATTAATCGTTGATCTCTTTTCTAAATGTTTTATATAGAATTTATGAAATTAAACAAATTTAAAATTAATTCCATAAACATTTTAAACAAAAACGAAATTCTAAACTTGGTGCGTTTTTAAAATGCCGCATTTTTTCTCCATTTTGGTGCATTTTGAAATTTCAAAGTTGACAACGCTGCCCACCACCAAAGATGAGATCGTTTGCAACACATCGTCGGCCCATAAAACTGTGTCCCTATTCTAAGTTAGTTAGCTATGTCCGCCTGTTGAATGCACGATAGGACAATGAATTATCTAGGAGGATGAAATTATTATCCACATATTCTCTCTCTCTCTGAACAAAATAGGTTGAACTGGTAAAATGTTTTTTTTTTTTTTTTTTTTTTTTTTTTTTTTTTTTTTTGGACCAGCACTCAGGGAATGACCCCTACTTATGCAATGCAGCTAGAACTAGGAATATAGGTTATGGGAGGGAGTATGGAGGGAGTAGTGTTTGTGAACATTTGACTTGAATTTTCCCATATTGAAAGTGGCAGGGAATACTGCTGCTGGTAGTTTGTTCCACATACGGACAGTACGGCTAAAGAAAGTTGGATACCCTACTGTTACAGATATGCATCTTCGCCCTCTCCTGGGCGCGGTCGAGTAACTCCAAAATAGACTTCGAAGCACCGGCCCATACATGAGAGTTGTATTCCATTTTCGGTCGAATATAGGTGGTGTAAATAGTAATAAGATCAGAAGGAGTGAAATTATCTATATATAATTACTATTATTACATATAATAGGTATTACTAACCGCCGTCCTCAAAATCGTGAATTATTTTAATTATGACGCCTTTACTACAACGTCAAACTGGATAGTTTGTCATTCTTGTAGTTGTGAAATTTTGATGGTAAATATTATTAATGAATTTCTACAAACGTTGTATTGCTATATGTAGGTACTCGTACATATGTATGTGTAGTAAAAAAATAGTAAACATGTTTTTCTAAATTTATGTTTTCCAAGAATTCATTCCAATATGTATGTATATACATACATATGTATGCAGTTTTATTTAATAACAACATTGCCACAAAACAGCCCCTTTTCTCTTAAATTTCTTTTTAGTATCACAATAAAATCGTTTCGATTAACAGAGGAAAGTTTGTTTTTGTATTAAATTGCGTAGACCTTTTTGGATTATTTAGATATATGTATGTATGTATGTTTGTTGACAGTTGCTATTGTTGTCATAGAATTTGTGTGTATTACATTTTCCAACGCCCTCATTTTTTCGCCACACTGTTATTTTTATTTTACACATTCAAACATTATACATACTTAAATTTGAAAATGTAATAACAACACGAGATGTTTATGCTGACGCAATGTTGTTTTGTATTGTATTTAGGTTTCAATCGCTGGGACAGTGTTTAGAAGTTTTTGGTGGAGTGCTGCTCGTATTGTATTTATGTATGTTTTCTGTTTAATTTAATTTGAGCTAAATGATCTAATGTCAGCAATTTATGAAACAAATAATTAATTAATTAAAAGCTTGGTTGGTGAAAGTTTTGTTAACGAATTTTAATTCTACGAATACAAAAATTGAAAGGTAAGAAAGTATAGTCGGTCAAGCCGGACCATATAATACCCTACACCCAGTATATATGCATAAACAGTATTACAGAAATGACCGCTTTATGGGATCTATAAATTATGTGGCATGACTCCTGTGCATATAAATATTTTTTACGTAAAATATTTAGGCATGTCACAGAATTTAATTCCGTCCGGAAGTGGAATTAATTCCGTATGTTGATTCTATAGAACATTCATTTGTGGTGAAATTTGTTTAGATACTTGCATAAATCAAACATGTATGACCGATAAACCCTTATTTCAGGAGGACATTTGTAAGGTGCCTACCTGAAATATTGGACCGATTTCAACTAAATACAATAGCAACTCTTTTTGGGCCGAACAAAAGTCTCATACTAGTACTGTTCTGTGTACAAGCTTTACATGGGCAGCCAGCCTGGCGAAGGGATGGCCGGACATCGTTTAATTGTCTCAGAATGTGATTCTAACTACTTTAATGTGGGTGTTAGACTAATATTTTTTTGTTATTGTCATTGTTTTAAGACAATTGTCAAACACTTTTCATTGTCATATGTGCAAAGTTTATGCATCTGCCAATGGCAGCATTGTCATAAAAATTATTTCTAAGTGCAAATCTGTATATACATAAATAAACAAACAAGTGTGCATTAATGACATTTTGGAAAAACAATTTCGGTTGACAGATAAATTCATTGTGTGCCAATGAAGTTGTTAGTTTTCTTACAGTCGTCTGAACTGGCAATTTACCTTTTGCTACCAATTTTTCAATGTCAGTACATTGCTAGATCTGACAACGTTGTAATATCTGATGACCGCCTATATATAGCTTAAGGTCTTTTTTAAAAAATTAAATTTTTTAAATTAAATTCTGATTTTTTCGACCGTTCTTTTGATAAAATAAAAAGTTTTTTTTAAAAATTTTAAAATGACGTAGCGAAGTATTGAAAATAAAAATAATTTTTTTTTAAAAAAAGACCTTAACATTGAACAATTAGTAAAATATTGATAATATCTATTAAATATGGTAAATAAACTATAATATGACATTTTTGAAATTTTAAAAATCTAAATAGCAGTTTTGAATTAGCTATCAATTTACTTGACTTTGTTAAATATAAATCATGGTGTAACTATACAAGGTGAGTGTAGTAGCAAAGCTGACTGACTTTGTTTACGACTTACTTATGTTAAAAGTAATACTTTTTCAAGTGTTTTTGACAGTAGTTCATTATTTTACACAAACAAAATGCCTGTTGTTTCTGTAATGTGTTGTATTTGTTGCAGATTTGCACTCACCTTGTATAATTTCACCATGCCTTAAATTTAATACATAACGTTCATGTTATAGTCTATTTATTTCAGATAATATACAAAATATCTCAATCCCTATTAGAACGAGCGTTTGCAACAGTATAAATGCCATTCTAAATTTCTTGTAATTACCTGGTCATTGTGAAATGTTGCCTATAATTATGGCAGTGTAAAATAAAGTTGTTTTTTCAAACATGCAAACTACATATCGTCATCTAAACCGCAGATGCCCCTAACCAACATTTAAACAATAAAAGTAAAAGCTAATTTAAATTAAAAGCTTGTTTGTAGGAATTTTGTTAATAAAACTTCTAAATTATTTTTCTAGAGATGAGTTTTTGCTGTTATACGTCATAATCAGCAAAAAATATTTTATGAAATTTCCGTTTTCATTTTGCATAACTATACTCGTATGTACATAAATATCTCTACATTGTCTGTTCACTTGCTTTTTTCAGTCATTTCTAAATTTATCATGGCATATGCATGACTTTGACATATAATTTTTGCATTCAAGCAAAGTAGAGAAAATATTGTGCAAGACTTTATAGTATAATTTAGTCATTGTTTATTTATTTTTTTTTTTAATATTATTTTCCAAACAAACATTCATATGCAGACGACAATAGGCTAAATGTCAGTTTGTTTGTTTTATATGGATGTATATTTTGTTTTTAATTCCTCAAACAAAAGGAGGAGGAGGAGGAGGAGGAGGAGGAGAAGGAGTCATGCGAACTTTAAATAAAAACTATGAAAAAAGGTCATAAATAAAAGTTGCAATTCAACTTGTTTTCCGTTCAAACAAAATAAACAATTTTGAATTTGTAACGAACATTAATTAGGGGGGCAATATTTAAATAAAAGTACATACTCGTACGTTTACCGTGTAAAAGCAAGGGAAAATTGATGATACTTTCGTCACTACTTTGTCAAAATTTACAATCACGACATTGTAAACAATTAAAGTAGGGCTAAGAATAAGGGCCTAATGAACAATTTTATTGAAATAGGTTTTCGGCATGGATAGGTTAAACTATTTATTTTTAAATTTATTGACATTTTAAAATTTTTTGAGTTTTTTGTTTGAAAAATTTATTTTTGGTCAGATTACAGATCGATTTTTAATCAATTATTGTTCACAGTTCAAGCAACTATATTTTTATTTTATCTTTCTATATCCACAAAAATGTGTATTGGAAAAGTACCTTTCGGAAGGTCTTTTTTCAAGGCGGTAAAAGCGAGTAAAAAGAGGAATTTCAGTTTATACAAAAAAGGGGAAAACCGGTAAAACCAAACGGCTAAACGAATTTTATTGAAATTTGAAAAGTAAATATATCCATGTTTAAAAGCGTCAACAGGCTAAATATTTTTTCAAAACTTGGACCAGGTCGGGACAAAAAAGGGAAAACCCGGTAAGACCAAACTGCTGAACCGATTTTATTGAAATTTTAAACTTGAATATATCCATGCTTGAAAGCGTCAACTGGCTATATCTTTAAAACTTGGACCAGGTCGGGATAAAAAGGGGAAAACCAGTAATCCCAAGATGCTTAACCGATGGGATTTTTAAAAGCTTGGTCGATTTCATATAAAAATCGACTTTTAAAAAGAATATTTCCATAAATCTTTTATTTTCTAAGTTATTGACGAATTAAAATTTTCGATTCGATCGTTTTTTGTTTAGAAATAAGATTATTAAAAAACCGGGAGGCTTGTTAATTCAGAAAAAAAATTTAGTTGTTATTTTAAGCGCCTCATACGTTTTCTTGCTACAACAGTCAATAAGTTACTGTAATCTCCAACACATCCCTAAAAATTACTGGTATTTACGTTAGCTATTAACGCCTCCAATAGTTACGGAAATTTACAGGCCCAAACAATTAGCACAAACAAACTAATCTTTTGATTTCCTTTACACCTTGTTGCTGTCCTTGTAAATTTATTATACCTGCTCGCAAGTTTTCTCATTCTGTTATTATTCATGAATAATAAATATATCGACTTTCCATCAACAAGAAAATTAAACAATTACATACACAAAAATATATGTAGCTGTGGGTGTATAAACCGCCAAATCACACATTATTTTTTTAGAATAATCAGAATTTGTAAAGCCTAATTTTATTTCTTAACAATTCTTGTTAAGGGTATAACATGATTCCGTCTTAGAGTACAAAAAGTGGACCATATGACAAATACATCGTTGTAAAACAACCCAACTGATAAAAACTATTTATGTAAACAACTCTCATATGTTGTAATGGTCGGTGGCTATGAAAACTGAACCAGGAAATGTATATTTTTATATAGGGTTATACAACATAATACCACTTACCCACATACGAACATGTTTTACTTTCACACACTGACAAAAATCCCCAGTTAATATCAGGAGTCACAGAGAGAAAGTACAAGGAGAGATTCTACAATGCGCAGGATTTTGTTTACAAAAATTGATTTTATTTGCAAAAGCAAAAAATCGAATAAAAAGAATACCTAGAAAGAGAAGAAAATTCAAATGAAAATACAGTATACGAGTAAATAGTATAAATTAATATTATAGGGTAAATGATGGTCCGATAACCACCGGGAATGTATATAAATGGTATGGGGATGTTTATAATAGAGGGAGAACGAAGGTGACATAAAAAGAAAGTTCAAAAATAAAGAAAGTAAAGATAATGAAAATTATAGAGAGAAAGAAATGTTAAAAGTGTGGTACAATTGATTAAGGGTAGTAGATATAAAAATATTTATGTATATATTTTTATATACATAAATACATAAATAAATATTGATGAAAACAAAACAAAACAGAACAAAAATATATAAATAAATTAATTCTACACACAGAGAAAAATCTTGTTTGTGCTAGTAAACATAATCTAAGAGCAACATATTTACTCCTATCGTGAATAAAAATTCCCCATGAAATTTGTTCCCTTTTCACACTTTTCCTATTAAAATTGAATGTTAAAAAAAAATAAAATGGAACAAGTTAGATAAGATTTATGATGTAGTCAAAACATATTATGATGATTATAAGTGTCACGAAATATTATATTATGATCAATTATCAGCGTAATATTTCAGCATAATATTTTCTTATTAATAATAATTTGAGATTATAACACAATATGATCATAAAATTGTTGTACATGATCATATTATGATTCTAACGAATAATATTACCCACAGTAATCATAATATAATTTAAAGTATTTATATTCGTATATAAAATAATTATATTAAGATAAAGAATAATCATATTTATTTTAAGTAAAGCGCCAACTGTTAAAAAATTGTGGTGTTTGCTGGTTTATAAAATAAATGAAATTTAAACTTATAGCAAATATATATTATAAATACACAAAACAGATATTTTTTAATTTTTGCTAAAGATCATCATTTGTGACACTTTTATATTAGGAATTTCTGGCAACTTTAATACAAAACTGTTACGAAAAGTTTTCATCATAATATGATTATCAACGTATACCACCATAGTGGGGAGGGTATATTGGATTTGTGCTGATGTTTGTAACGCCCAGAAATATTGGTCTAACACCTATCTTAAAGTATACCGATCGACTCAGAATCACTTCCTGAGTTGATTTGAAGATGTCCGTCGGTCCGTCTGGCTGGCTGGCTGTCCATGTAAAGCTTGTGCGCAGACTACAGGTCGCAATTTTGAAGATATTTCGATAAAATTTGGTACGTAATATTTTTTCGGCCCAAGGACAGATGAGATTCAAACTGGTGGAAATCGGTCCATTATTTCACCTGACCCCTATACAAATGTCCTCCCGAAATAGCAGTTTAACGATCATAAATGTTTAAATTATGAAAGTATCCAAACAAATTTCACCACAAATAAGTAATAAATGAAGCTAAATCACATCTACAAATATTGTGCAGATCGGTCCATAATTAGTCGTAGCTCCCATATAAGGCCAACTTTCGAAAATCACTTTAAAGAGCATAACTCTTTTAAAAATGTCGGTATCCAAATAACATTGAAGACACATATGAGTCGTATATATACAAATAATATGATAGAATTTTATAATGATCGGTCCATAAATAGTCGTAGCTCATATATAAGGTCCACTTTTCAAAATCACTTTAAAGAGCATAGCTCTTTTAAAAATGTTGGTATCCAAATAATATTACACAAATATATATCAGATATATACAAATAATATGGTACAATTTTATGATGATCGGTCCATTATTAGGTCCACTTCCGAAAATCACTTTCACGACAATAAATGTCTTAAAAATTTTGGTATCTAAATAAAATTCAAAACATAAATGACGACACCTAATTTTATAATGGGACCGACCATTAGTAGAATTAGTAGAAACTCCCATATAAAACCCTCTCCGTAATTCACTCCATAATTCTTTTAAAAGTATTAAAATCAAGATAAATTATAACATACATAACATTTATATTCACAGAAGTCATGACACTAAATTTTTGGATGATCGGTCCATAATAGGTCATATCTCCCATGTAGCGCCCATTTCTGAAAAACTGTTTCATACATATACTGGGCGTAGGGTATTATATGGTCGGGCTTAACCGACTATACTTTCTTACTTGTTTTTAATTAATAATTCAAAAACTACCGTTGTAAAGTAATATTTTTAGGCAATTGGTCATTGGAAATTTTCTGCCCTGCCAAGGGGGTGGGTCATCAGCAATGTTTGTTGTCCAAGATCTACTACTTGTAAATATCAAATCATAAAATTTTTGAAAATAAAAATAGTATTTGCGCACTTTTAACGTATATAAAATAATTTACATTTATTTTTAATTATGTTTAATAGTTTTTTATTTTGTGAAATTTATGATTATTCTTTTTATGTACATTTTGTTTAGTTCTTTTATTCTAGTAGTTGTGCTGATATTTAGTATATTTTTAATACGTAATATTTTTTTTTCAAATATTGAAACACTAATCCGATATCACTGAAGTGATGCACAAGTACATATTCTACAAATGATGAAAACAAAATATTATTAAAATTAAACTTATTTTGTTTGCATTTTGAGTACAAATATAGAAACTTGTCATTTAATGGTTATTTGTAAATAGTTGTAAATAACATAATACGTTTGAATAGTCATCATACAATAGTTGTGGTAAACATTTTTTTTTTAATAATTAAGTTTCAGTGATACATACTCAATTTTATTATTGCGATAAACATAAAATTTTTATACTAACTAAATTATTGTTAAAATCAAATTAAAATAAGTTTTATTGTGTAGCACAACAATATATTGTTATCAAAAACACAGTGTAGTTGTCGTAATCGTGTTTTTTCTCAGCGTGTGGGCATAGTCTTTAAATAGTGTGGAGAATTTGTAATAACAGAAATATGTTGCGACCTACTTTTTAATTTTATATCTTATCTAGTCAATAAAATCGGCTGTTTATATGTATTTTGCGGTTCTATATATTTAAAACATTCAAAAAATAAAATTGGATAAACTAGTCACAATGATTGAATCATACCATTCTCTTAAAAACTATTTCTACATGATTTTTTTCACAAGCCGATAGATAGTCTTTGTCGCTAGTGCTGCATCATAGATTTATTATAATTTAAATTGTAATATCATCTAAGTAAATGAATAAATAAATAAAATAATTGACTTTTTCCGCGGTTTTATAAATCTTTTTAATAATCATCGCTTAATGTTTAATTACAGTTAAATGCATGACATTTTTCCTGTCCGTGTCCCTATGGCTTTTCGCAGCGAGCTTATCGCCATACTATAGTTGAGATGATCGTCTTAGAAAAACATATAACAATGAATTTTCAAATCTAAGTATGTAAAAGTTACGAATTGCTTTCATATGACAAAACTATTTGAACATGTTACAAGGAATAGGTCCCTTACGATTTCTCTATTCCATTATAAATGACAACAATAGCAAAGGATTCATCACTCTTAATTTATATTTAGCCCAACAGAAATAAGTGTCAAAAATGTTTTGTCTACAAAAATACACTGCATTCACATAAAAAGTAATAAATGCTAAAAACCACCTGCAAGTACCATCATAATTATTGCCAAAATTTACCATATGCCAGCCGAAAGTGTTATAACTCGTTGAGAGACCATACTACCACTTCATGTAAAACTTATGTTAAACCATATTCTCGGCTTAAATAATCTTTAGAAACAAATAATCTTATTTTGTTGTTGCAGCAGTTCCGCTTTTCCTAGATAAACTTTTTTAATAAATACAGATTTAGCTGGGTTGGCATTATTTAGCTGGATGACATTTGGTTCATTCCGGAGCGAAGACCCAATTAACATTTTGTGTTTTTTTTACTGGGAACCAGAAATTCTACTAATTAATGTAAGAATCTTTAAAGTGTTTTGATAATATTGACATTAGCTTTGATAGCTTTGTCCAACGTATATATTTTAGGCTAAAAATGCTACAATCGTAATCCAACTAGTAGAACTTATGATTTTTACTAACCTATTAAAATACATACGAGGTCTGATCAAAAATAACCGTTATTTTAAAATTTTTCAAAAAGTATTTATTTATTCATCAATAACTTTTTTGGTATCGCCAACAGCTCTTGTTTCGATTTTTCTTTTATCTCCTCAATCGTAGCAAAACGCTTTCCTTTCATCTTCAGTTCAGGGAAGAGGAAAAAGTCAGCGGGGACCAAGTCCGGTGAATACGGTGGTTGAGGCATGATAATGGTTTTGTTTTTGGCCAAAAACTCACGCACAATCATCGATATGTGAGCTGGTGCGTTATCATGATGCAAAATCCATGATTGGGTTTTCGACAATTCTGTGCGTTTCTGACGAATTGCTTCGCGCAAACGGCGCATAACTTTAAGGTAGTATTCCTTATTGGCCGTACGATCATGTGGCAAGAATTCATGATGCACCACGCCATTGCAGTCGAAGAAAACAGTGGTATATGTTTTCAGAACTCGTATACATATTTGTCAGTCAATTATATTCTGTAGCTAATGTAGTGGTTTCATTACGACGTTTCATTAATGTTGGTATAATTTTGGAAATAGTACCATAACTTGTATTGAATAACTTTCAAAATTCTCCTTGTTTCAACCGGTTTCCTCGCGGACAATATTGGACTTAAAGTCAACGATTGTGCAGCTTATAAACTATTTTTTTAATGTAAAATCTATCTATTGCGATAATCATTAAGGTCTGAGACAATTGTATTCCTGTGCCACCTCTTCAGAGCACCTTAAATGCACAAGTTGAGCGCTGTCATAGCACTCTCATGACAATTGCTAGATGCATTAAGCTCGAAAAGAAGACAATCGACACAGTTGAACTTGTTTTGTTGGAAAACAATTAGAGACCGATCGATATATGTAACAAAATAACGCCTCTGGACAAAATAGGCTCTTTGGGAGATAAAGTGCGGGTGAGAAATAATAGGAGATTAGGGAACAAACTAACCCCTCTCTATACGGAAAAAAGGTCGAGGCAGACTTAGGGAGCACATGTCTTCTTGAGGATAGGGTGGTCCACAAGGACAATTTGAGATAAGAAAAGAGCAAAAATAATTTTTTGATTTTTTTTTCTAAAGAATTACGTGGCGTTATTATTATATGTCAGGATTTTTACTATTCACAACATACCACGAACTTGACAACATATTATGAAATAATTGAGGACACAGAACGACTTAAAAACCATTTTTCTTTATCTGACATGGTAAATATACTGGACTCTGACTTAATACATATTAGAACAAACTTGGCATCAGTGGGCCAGCTATCTTGGGCACAGCTTTTAAGGTGATCGCTGGTACATCGGAATTTGACGACTTGGAAAAAATCAAATTCGGACAGCAGTAAGTAATTTATTGAATCTGAAAATGAAGAACTTATATGAAACGCTGATCGCTAGAAACAGAATATTTATTTCCGAAATTGAAAATTTGATATTGGCCAGTCATTTGTCCGTGAAGATACTCTATTCAAATGAAGATCACTTGGCAGTATAATGACATCATCGGAATAAGATGCCACATACCATAACTAATTCTATATCTTGAATAACTTATTTTTTTATTGAGATATTATGATATATATGAAGTGATATTATTAAAGCCTACTTGTAAATACAGTTATTTACAGGGAACAAAAAAGCTGTAATGTTTCGCATTACTAAAAGCACACCTGATATTGAAAACTGTTCCCAATATTTATTCTTTATATGAAAGAGACCTTTGTTGAACAACTGAGTGAAATAGTGTCAACCTATTTATCAGCCATGTTACAGAACTGAATTCCGATCGAAAGTGATTTTAATTCTGTAAATTGAGTCTTTAGAAAACGAAAAACGATTTTTTTATATAAATGAAACCACTATAGATTTCTAAAGTGAAATTGTTATTATTTATGATTTTATACTAATTTATAATGATAATTAAATAATTAATTTTATTATTTCATTGTTTTTTTTCAATTATCTCATTGATATTTAAATAAAATGTTAAACAATTCAAAGTCTACTTTTCTCGTTTTCAGATGCATCGCTTAAATTTTTTCTTCGTAGCTTTTCAACTGCGTTTTGATGTATTTGTTCATTAAAAACAGCAACAATGGAAATCCCGGGAATTTTTTTAAAATTTTATTAAAAATTTCTTTGTTAGCGCTCTTTTTGTTCGCTTTTGTTATACTTTTTATTACAAAAGTCATGTTTTTATACAATAGTGGGGAGGGTATATTGGATTTGTGCTGATGTTTGTAACGCCCATAATTATTGGTCCAGCACCCACCTTAAAGTATACCGATCGACTTAGAATCACTTTCAAAGCCCGTCCGTCCGTCTGGATTTCTGGCTGGCTGGCTGTCCATGTAAAGCTTGTGCGCAGAGTACAGGTCGCAATTTTGAAGATATTTCAATAAAATTTAGTGATATTTTTCAACGGATGGGATTGAAACTGGTGGAAATCGGTCCATTATTTCACCTGGCCCCTATACAAATGTCATCCCAAAATCGGAGTTTAACGATCATAAATGTTTGCATTATGAAAAATTCCAAACAAATTTTACCACAAATGATTAATAAATGATGCTTCAACAAATTTTGTGAAGATGGGTCCATAATTAGTCGTAGCTCCCATATAAGTCCAACTTCCAAAAAACACTTTAAAGAGCATAACTCTTTTAAAAATGTCGGTATCCAAATAATATTGAACACAAATATGTTTCGTATATATACGAATAATATGATACAATTTTATAATGATCGGTCCATAAATAGTCGTAGCTCCCATATAAGGCCCACTTCCGAAAATCACTTTAACTTTTGAGAATAAACAAAATCGATCGGAATCTAGAGAATGCAAAGTAAAAACGATCGATTTGCAAATACGAAATTGAAACCATTCCGATCGGATTCTGTGACATGGTGTATCTTTATTAAATTCCTTCAAACAATGTTTTCATAATAACTCTTTTTAGAAATCGCCCATGACCATTTTGCAAAAATTTTATTGATAGATGTGGGTGGTTGTGGGTTTACATAGAACGTTATTAATTAACCCCAAAGTTTCTGATCACTGACTAAAAAGAGTACAAAAGCTGAAAAAATTTCACTACGTGAGATCTTATTAGGGAACAAAGAATAAAGGACGGCAAATTCAAATCTTATGTAAGTTTCGAGACTCTATATACATATGTATTTATATCAAATAGGTTATATAACTTGGTTAGTCAAGAATTTTCTAAATCAACTTATAGTAAATTTCATCTAATTCAGTTGATTTCATTGAACCAAATTAATTGCCACCCATTTCATCATTTTGACTTCTGGACAAAGAAATATTGAACTTCATCACGTACAACACGTAGGTTTTGTTTTGTTTGAGTGAAGGTTTGCAAACGAAAGATCCAGTTACTTTTTGCACATTTTTCATTCAACACAAAAAACATTCTAAAATCTTTTGTTTTTAATATTTTTGAAAGATTTTTTTTAACGATAATTAATCACAAGCAAATTTTATATTACTTATTTTGTATTAAACTTAAGATATTTTCTTATACAATTTTTTCTTCATTTTAATCGTTTTAATTGATTTAAGTTCTTTATTGCTCTCAAAAGCAAATGAAGCAACGTTTTTGATATAAGTGCTCGAGATAATAATAAATTCAAAAATAATGCAATATTTCTTTAAAAAAAAATTAAATTAAAAATGTAATAATTGAGACAAGTTTGTCGCTTTATATTTCATATAATAGTTATACATAATTCCATTTGACTGGCATAATAATTTAGCAATTTTGAAAAAATGAACTTGGCACATTTATCTACCTTTCGCAAAATGGTTTCAGCACTTTTGTCTACATCATCAGCATTAGAACGAAAATAAAAAGAAATAATTGAAAACGTTCTTTAAAGCATTTTTACTAGGGATAACATTCTGATCCGATTGACAAATACCGGGATTTTATTTTAATTTTCTTTAAAGAAATTTATAAAAATATTTGTTTACAAAGACATTAACGAAAATTTAAATTGTAAAAAGTATGTTAAAGAAATAAAGGCGAAAGATTTAAAATTAATTTTAGATTCCAAACTTTTTGGAATTTGGAAATTCCTATATACAAAGCTTTAACTCATTTAACCCTTCTTTGCGTGATCTTTTCGTTATTTGTGAAATAAATCAGGTTCAAAATTAAAGGGAAAATGGTTAAAAAAATCTTAGTATGTACTCGTATTTATAGTATAAATTTAGCAAAAAAAATATTATGGAAATTTCCACCATCATGCAATGTTAGATCATTAGCTTAGTACTAAAGAGAAATAAAAGAATGCATTCAATGTTATGATGGAAATTTCTACCATTATGCAAAGAAGGGTTAAAACCTCAAGAGATGAAGAACTAATAGTTGTCATTTTTAATCCGGTCAAAGTAACATACAAAGCTCTTTGTCGCAGTGATATGAATCTCTGCTGATGTTGCACTTTATGCTCAAAGTGATCTGATGAAATCTCTCCTTAAAAGAAACCAAAAAAAAAGAAGGATGATTTACTCAACACTTTTAAATTTTTGAAAAAAAACATAAAATTGATGTTTCTTATTAGAAATGAATTAAAAACGTTGATTGCGAAACGAATGAAACAATGAATGTAATTGAAATATGTAAAAGCCCCCACAACACCTAAAAATTTTCTGTAATAATATGAAATAAAATATTGAATAAGATTTATTTGTTTCGGAGGGTGAGAAAGGAATGTGTATGTATAAGAATACAAGAACTTGACAATATATTTTGCCACAAACGATGTTTTTCATCAGCTTCATACCTATATTGGTAACAAAATAAAATCAAGATTCTCTTTACTATAGATACCTTCATGAATCAAATAATCAGGATTGCGCAAAGAATGTAAACAAAATTTCCTCTCTCTGCGCATGACGTCACAGGTTATTTTGCTTTAATTTTTTACTATTTAATTCATAGTAACATGTAGTAAAAAAATTAATTGTATTTAGTATTTTTGTATTATATTATTGTATTAGCAACTTAATTATTATTTGTTTTTTAGCTTTAATATCCGCATTAATAGTACTTGACTCATTTATATGTTTTTTAAATACTCGTTGCAAACCAAGAGATTTTTACCATTCAAAGATTTGAATACAGCTTCCAGATTTTTAATTTGACACATAAATTCGTCAGTGGACATACCTAACATAAAGTATCTTAAGCGCAAAACGTTCAAACGTTTTTATTTTCATATCTCCTTTTATGTCATCTGCCTTAAAGTGTTCAATACAAGCTCTATGATACACTTTTATTTTTTTTTTATCAAGATTTGACAATTGTGACCATTGTTTTTCTTTAATTTATTTTCTTTTGGAAATCGAAATAATTTATGTTATTTTAAGTTAAGCAGACATAAAAATATTTTTGACTTGTGACGTCACAAGAAGAAATGTTGCTCTTAATTTTACTCTTACAGTTTTTTTAAAATATAGCGGACATGCCCAATGCGCAATATTTATTATTTGATGCATGAGATACCTTAATATTTTTAACCTTATGTTACTGACAAGGTACCCTGGTACCTTTTATGTTTTGAAATTATTTTTCTTTTGTAGAAATTGGCAACAATCGTACTTGAAACTTCTTAAGAGATCCCAACTTTAGATATTTAAACGTTTGTAACATTACAAATTTTGTTGCAAACTAAGATTTGTATGAAGGAAGGTACCTTAAGGGACAAAACATGAATTTTTTTGTCAATCACATAAGGGTTAAAAAGCTTTATCGATCGATAATATTCGGTTGCTTTTAAATTAATATAAAAATTACAGGCGAAATGTCATTATTTTTCTAAAATTTCATTATAATGTTACCATGTTTTTTTTAATCCCGAAATCCCGGGATTTACATTTATGAAATTCTGAATCCCGGGATTTGAAATCCTCAATTCCGTTATTTGAAAAACCAGTCCCGTTTGGCATCCCTAATTTTTACTTAAAAAAATTGGAATTTTTACAAAAAATTAGACTTAGCTCTTAGCTCGTATATTTTTAGACATGTGATATTAATTAAGAAACATTAGAATACGTTAAGTGCGCGCAGTCACAAAATATCTATGAGTATGTATATTTATAGAAATTTTTATGATATTTTAAAATTTTATAAAATTAAAACATAAAATCCTCAACCCGGCCTATAATTTACACTTCCACACAACTAATTATTGCCAGCGTTAAGTGTATCTCACACCAAAACATATTAAAAGAAATGCCATCACAAGAAAATCAATAAAATGCATTTATGCTTTATAGCATATAATGATTAGCCTTGTCAACTTGGTGCGTTTCGCACCATTTTTGGTGCTTTTTTAAATTTTTGGTGCGAAAAATTCTTTAGTTGGTGCGCAGTTCGCTTTTTTTTAAATTTTGGTGCGCTTTTTAGTTTTTGGTGGCACCAAAGCAAATTCAACACAACTTTTTGTTTTAGTGTGAGAAAAAATCTTTCTACAAATACACCTGTTTGAGTACCATTTCATTCAACACTGCAAAATTTTTTTTTGTGTATTTCGGTGCGTTTTTTTAATTTTTTCGAAATCTTTATTTTTACTAATTTTTAATTGCAGTTTTTTAATTTAAACATGTAAATAAAAATTCTGAACTGTAGACGAACAACCAGGGTTAGAGTACCAGTGGAATACTAACAAGTTTTATTGGAAAACATCAAATAGAAGTACATTAACTAGAAAACAAAAATATATACAAAAGTACCAAATATGTACTGAAATTAGCTTTTTTTTTTACCAATTAGTACTTCAGTTCCGAATAGCATATTATGAGTTAAATATTGAGTGCTTAAATGCTTATTTTACTGTTATTATTTTTACTAATAATCGTTGACAAAAAGTTTTTTATAAACTTATGATATTAAAAAATTTCAAATTAATTTAATAAATATTTGAAACAAAAACGAAATTCTTAACTTGGTGCGTTTTTTTTTGTAAATGGTGCGCTTTTTCTCCATTTTGGTGCGTTTTGAAATTTCAAAGTTGACAACGCTGATAATGATTATTAAAAATACATTTATACACACTCAGTGACACTCTACTTTACTGCACACTTATTCATCATTCAAACTCAAGCAAATTATAATTTTATTTTTTTTTATCACACACAGCATAAAGTTTAATTAAAAAAAAACGACTAGATATTTATGTTTATTGGGGGGTCGTTGGCAGTTATGGTCTTGGTCTTGGCATTTGCATTACATATTTGTATTTAAAGCAGGTGTTTTTTTTAAATATTTTTCGGTTTCAGTATAAACCTACATTTTGCTTTCGGTTTCCTTTGCAGCATGACATAATGGAAACAAAAAAAATATAGACCGATTACAATAATGCGTTTATTTCACTGGGAAGTCTTATTGTTAACATGACCATAAGTTTATGTATTTTGAATTTCTTTCTTTCTTCAACACTCACAATCCCACTCCCTTAAAAAATGTATTTACAAAGAATCTCTTCAAATTATTTCATTTACCAAATACGAGTAAACTTCAGTTGTTGTTTAATCTACTTTCCGCCGGAAAAGTAAAGTTCAATGAACTTTATGTTGCTATTGTTGTTTTTTACTTTCTATAAACGAAATTCTAATATCTATAACAAATGATTGCAACCAATTGAAAATAATCAAATTATAACAACAGGAAAGTATGCCTAATTTATAATTAGCCAGAAATATTAAATTGTTTATTAAATTCAAATGCCAACAGAATTATTCTTTATTAAAAAAAAATATTTTTTTTTTGTTTTAAGTCATCACAGATTGTTGTTTATAAACAACAAAAATATAACAACAAAATATTGGCCAAATTTTTGTCAAATTCATTTTAACTTTTTAGAAATTCGAATTCATTTTAACTAAATGCGCAATAAATTTTAGTGAAAAATATTTTGAAATTCTTGGTATGTAGGTAGGTATTTATTTATATATTTTAAAACAAAATAAAACATAAATTACTCAGTAGAAACGAAAATGTTTTTACATAATCTCATTTAATTATATTAATATTATTTAAAATATTTAAAGAAAAAAGGAATTTATACTAAAAAGATATAAAATGTTTAGCTAACAAAAGTGAAAGACTATTTATGTTTCTTATTTATTATATGCAATAAATAAACATATTTTTATTTAATGTTAAAGGTGTTTTTTTTTATCACATTTTGTTTATTAGAAGAACATAACCCCATATTAAATGACGAAAAAATCTAAGCGTACAAAGTAGAAAATATATTTGAAACAAGTTATTATGCCAAAATGTTATAAATAGCGAAGCAATTCTTTAAGCTTAACCGATTACCTTTTTGAAATTGGGGTGAAGTGAAGATAAGACCAGGGCTGCCAGATGAATTTCGGAAAAAATTGTCAAAATCCCAATAAAAAAGAAAAAAAAGTCATTTCGAATTTTGAAAACCGTCAAAAAATCGGGAAAAAGTCACTATTTCTAATAGTATTTTGAAATTTTTATTTAACGAAAACATAAAACTTGCCGTATTTATTAAAAATTAATGTAGACTTCAAGTGTACTTTAAGAAAATTTTGTATGAAAATTTTGTCTTAAAGCACACTCCAATCCTGCTTTATTTTTATTGGACGAGAAGTAAAAAGAGTATAGAAGGAGTATAAACTTAACGGTACTAGTCAATTTTCTTATTTCCTTTTGTTGTTTTTTTTTCATGCATGTTGATTTGCATTAAAAAGTGCGAAAATTTAATTCAATTGTGTAAATGAAATGGCAAGTTCAAAAGAGAGTTGAACAAAAACTGGTCAGCTAAAACTGAAGAGTGTAAAACAAGACTTACAGTATTTTAATAAATATCTGAATTTAATTTTAACATAGTTTAGTAATTCAGGTTAAATTACAATGTCAAAACAATGTAGTTTATTAAGTTTTTAATATCATTTTAAGTATAGAATCCAATTCATCCATCATATACAGGTGCTTATTTTCAAAGAATTCCGTCTTTTTGTTATTTAAATTTATTTGGCTGAATATTCTTTCGACGTTTTATTACAATAGGAGAAGTTTTTGTAGAATTTCCCGTTGACATTCAGAAATTGTTTCCTCTAAAAATTTTAATTCATGGAATTCAGTATTTAACATTGATTTTTATGTTTACAGATAAATAAGTAATTTTTACTTTATTGGAAATTATTATACTTAAACTTAACAATTGTCAATAATTCAAAAAACACTGTTATTACTCTGTTATGTTTTTGAAATATATCATGTTCTTCTTAATATTTATGATATCAAATGAGAAAAATAGTTGTTGTCTCGAAAAAAGAGAGAATTTGGTAACAAAAACATTAATAAAACAAACAAATGATAGAAAATTTTCATAATTCAGAAAATCGTCTCTTTCAATGAAAATGTCGCCAAATCATTTAATTTTTTAAAACAAAAATCGTCAAAATGACGATAAATCGTCAATATGATTGTACTAGCAATTCGTGTTACTCTCTTATTCGTCTGTACATATGTTCGTACACACATATGTATACAAATGTAGGTATACTCTCAATAAAATACGATTGATTTATGCTGTGTGAACACCGAAGAAATTTCAAGGAAAAAAATTGTATCAGTATTTTCAATAAAAATTGCTTCGTGTAAGTTGGGACTTATATACATAGGAACAACATTGAATTAATACAATAGAAACATTTTTAAAAGCGGATATTATTGTCCTAAATATACTGCGTGGCATAATTATAAATACATACAACTTTTCTCAATTTTGTTAGTTAAAGAAAAAGTAAAACAGTTTAACGTAGTATGTACATACTATAAAAAAATTTGTGTGCGGAAGCATAATTTGAAATTATTCCTTCCGTTGCTGCGGTATTTTTCCTTTTTTGCGGTGTCATTTCTACACAGACAGTGATATTTTTCATAATTTTGCTTACGCTCAAAAAAGCTAACGGAAAGAACATATATGTAAAATGTTTAATAAAAATAGTCTGATTCTAATCTGTTTGGTTTCTTTAAATATTTTTTAAGAGTATCTAATAGAGAAAAATATACAAGTAAATTACAAACAGAAGCAATCAATGGCTGATTTAATGAAAAAAATCAAGACATTGCTTGTGGTTTTAGCCAACAACGCGGTGGAGAAACTATGCTGATAGCTTCCTTCCGCAGAAAACCTAAAGTACCCTAGAGCCTCCAGATTCCAATTCAACCAAAATATATTTAAATACTGCCTGATATAAATAAAAAATTTTTTGAAAGCAGCAACATTTTTCATAAATTTTTCATTGTGAGATTTTTTTGTTTTATTAACTTCTATTAACTTCTCTATCGTTAATTAGTAAAACATTCTCGGATTTCTAACGTAAAATTCTACTTTCTAATCGGATGTCTGAAGAATCATCATGATATTACACATGTATTTTAATACAAACACAAAAAGTACTCCTCTATTTGACGTGTCACATTGAATTTTTTCCAAGTTTCTTTTTCGCACCTTCAACTGTCAGAAAATTGACATGAACTTTTTAAACACAAGAATGTTAAATTTACTTCGCGGAAAATCAATCGATATTTCTTTCCGCTTTGATTTCTTTTCCGTGTGAAATCAATAATATTACCCATTATTTTTAGTACACCAAGATCTTACTTTGCGCCGGGTCAACGTTACAAAAATAACACGAGGTAAATAGAATGTGAATTAATGTGCAAAGTGAATTAAGATTTTCTATAGAAAACCATGTTAGGAACGCAGATAGGGTTACGAAAATACTAAGTCGTCGGCTTTCTTTCACAACAAATTGGTCCAATGTTTGCTGGACAGCTTTTTTTCAACGTACAATAAATTTCCTTGTAGCAATTGCCTGTATTACTACCACTAGCATTATCGTTGGAAAATGCTTTACTTTTCATGTCAACAAATAAGCGTTTTGCTTTCGTCTGAAACAACATTTTACTTAATGTTATTCTCTGTAGCAATTGCCTTTATTACTACCACTAGCATTATCGTTGGAAAATGCTTTACTTTTCATGTCAACAAATAAGCGTTTTGCTTTCGTCTGAAATAACATTTTACTTAATGTTATTCTCTGTGCAAGGAAGAGCAAGGACTCCATTTCGATCATTAAAGCACTTTTTGTACGGGTCATCGTTTTAGCTGCTAATGATGTTGCAGATTTTACAAAAATTTAAGAAAAAATTAAAGACTCGAACCTAAAACAACGCAACGTCGAAAATCTAACGCACAGGGAAATTAGTACTAATTAAGCAGCGGCCCAACTTCGAAAAAACGCAAAGCGAGGTATTGGTGTATTTATAATTAAGGTATGGTCACACGTGGTTTAAATGAGAAAAGGGCCTAAATCTGTGATCACTAATCACTGACTAAAAGTAGATTTTTCATATAGAAAATTAAAAAATCTTAAATCCTTCATAACTCTGTTATGAGATGCTGATTTTAGTTACCAATTGTTTTTAGCACGTTGTTGAAGAGTTCAAGAGTTTTGCAAGATCAAACAGCATTAAATAAAATAAAACTAAATATTTGTTGTGTCTTGACCAAAAAAAAGAAAATACAATTTTTTTTTAATAAATAAACGAGTTCAAAAATATTTTATTTAGTGGTTACGACTTTATCGGCAAATATTTGTCAAGTGTCAAGAACCAGGAAGTGATTTAGAGTCCATCGGTATACTTTAAGGTGGGTGCTGGACTAATAGTTTTGGGCGTTACAAACATCAACACAAATCCAATATACCCCCCAACTATGTTGCTGTAGGGCATAAAAATAACACAATTTTATGCTTATAAGCGTATTTATAGAGATAAGATAAAAAATGCTGTTGTTTATATAGAGAATATAAATTATTACTTAAGTTTAACATATTTAAACAAACAAACAAAACAAACAAATTTTTACAGAATTGAAATATCATGACTGAGTTGAAATTAATGTTATGTAAAAGCTGGGGCACGTAGAGAAAATATGTATGTAATTGTAAATGTGCAAGTAAAATGGAAAGAATGGGGAGCAGCTTTGATACATTTAATGAAATAATTTCAAGTTATAAAATAATGTTAAAATTATGCAAATTTCTAACCTAGAATTTCAGTGGAAATATTGTAATACATCTATTTATTTAAGCATTTCTATAATACTATAGTTATTTAAATTATTTTACCTGTAAACAGTACATACTCGTACCTACTTGTACATATAATAGATAGAAACATATTGTAATATTGAATTAATAAAATTAGTTTTACAAAATTATGTAAATTAATAGAAAATATACTGTTTAGGGGTTTTTGTGGTAGAAACAATTTTTTAATATTGTTAGCAAATAAAAAGTCTTTGTCTTGTTTCATACTCTTCAGTTTCAGCTGACAAGTTTTTGTTCAATTCTCTTTTGAACTTGCCATTTCATTCACACACGTCAAAATCAAATCAACATGCATGAAAGAAAAAACAAACAAAAGGAAATAAGAAAATTGACAAGTACCTACAAGTTTGTACCCCTTTTATTCTTGCCTTGACGTGTCAGAATTGAAGAGTGTGAAAGCAGACTTTGGATATAAAAAAAAACACTTTTTTGTTTCACCCTAATATTAAATAATTTGCTTGTTTTATTTAGGCATTTAAACAATTCTACAATTTTGTTTGTTACCTTTTTTATTGTTTAAATAATATTGAAAAATATTGAAATTACACAAAAGGAATGCATTTAAAGTACAAAAACATACAATAGTTAGTATGTTTAAAATCGTGTGTATTTTATTTTTTGCGACTATCATAAAATTATATTTTTGTTTGCTTTAAACTCACACGTATTCCACTCATGTCGTTAGAATTTTAAATAATAGAATTTCAATTGCGATTTTCTATTTGTGACTGAATATAAAAAAACATATATATTGCACAAGTTTTATTTATATTGTTATTATTAATGCTGCTTTGTTTTAAATTTTTCTAGATTACTTGAAATGTTTAATACAACAACTGCAAAAATTGTAGTATAATAATAATGCAAATAATTTTTTTATAAATTGAAAAATTTGCACTTGATTGTGATATGTTTGAATACCAAAAATGTTGTTACAAATTTAGAAGGATTTTTTAAAATTAATGTTAATTCGACTTAATGCTACGGTATTTTAGTGTAATAATTTATATAAAAAATGAATTTGTTCTTTCATATACATACATATAGGAAATGTTAAAGAACAAAATTTTACACATTCTCATGTACTAGATGGAGTTTATACAGAGCCAATCGAATTAATTGCAGCCTTAAAACTCTAAAAGTCGAAAATGACGTGATTAACAAAATATAATCGCAATTATCAAACTTTTTCTTTCCAGTACAATAAAAATTTTATTGATTTTCATACATGTATGTATATAAATTATTTGCTTTATTTTGTTTTGAAAAACAAAGTTCTTGATGAGAAACCTTTTACATTGCTTTGTCAATTTCATGTATTTTACTATCTTTAGTGAATTTGTTCTTTATTCTTTAAGATTCTGAAAGATATATGATACATTTACAGTTTTATAATGTTAAATGACTATTGTTATTGTGTTTAATTCATGATTGCTAAAACGGCCACAATCCGCCAATAATTCCATAATCTATTGCATAGTGTTTTCAACTTTTAATTTTGTATAGAGTGTCAAAAATAATTAGAATAAATAAATACACAATACGTGCAGTTTTATTATTTTTTTTGTTGAACCAAAAAAAAAAAAACTAATATAGGTATTTCCATATTTTTTATTGTTCAAATTGTTTGTAGGAACAAAAGTGGACTTTGATCCGATTTAATAGTAGTGCAACAAAAAAAAACCAACAACAATAAAAAACTTGTATAGTTTGAAAAAAAGCAGACGTTTCACATTTGAGTTTTTCTTTTTATACCCTACACCACCATAGTGGGGAGGGTATATACGATTTGTGCTGATGTTTGTAACGCCCAGAAATATTGGTCCAACACCCACCGTAAGGTATACCGATCGACTCAGAATCACTTACTGAGTCGATATAAAGATATCGGTCCGTCCGTCTGGCTGGCTGGCTGTCCATGTAAAGCTTGTGCGCAGAGTACAGGTCACGATTTTGAAGTATGCAAACACCACAAATGAGTAATAAATGAAGCTAAATCACATCTACAAATGTTTTCAAGATCGGTCCATAACTAGTCGTAGCCTCCATCCATATAAGGCCCACTTCCGAAAATCACTTTAAAGAGCATAACTCTTTCAAAACTGTTGGTATCCAAATAATATTGAACACAAATATATTTCATATATATACGAATAATACCGTACAATTTTATTATGATCGATCCATAATTAGTCGCAGTTTCCATATAAGGCCTACTTCCGAAAATCACTTTAACGACCACAAATTTCTTAAAAATATTGGTTTCCAAATAAAATTCAACAGAAATAAGTTTGATATATACATAAATGATGACAGCTAATTTTATAATGGTCGGTCCATAATTAGTCGAAACTCCCATATAAGACCCTCTACGTTATTCATTTTAACCTCCATAAATCTTTTAAAAGTATTTGTATCGAGATAAAGTAGGTATAACACATACATATAATATTTATATTCACAGAAATCATGGCACTAAATTTTGAGATGATCGGTCCATAATAGGTTATATCTCCTATATAGCGCCCGATTCTGAATAACTTTTTTATACGTATACTGGGTGTTTCTATACGAGTAGGTACATAGGTACATAGTATATAAGTATGTATGTAATAAACATACATATGTATGTATGTACAGATAATATAATACATATATTAATGTACATATAATGTATGTACATACATATGTAGTATGTAGTGGGGTAAATGTTTATGTTTTTTTTCTTTTAATAAATAAAAATGGAGGGAAAATATTAATAATTGAACACAACAATTAGTCACTAGTAGTAAGTTTAAATAAAAAATAAATTTAAACAAATAGGTAGGTATAAACAGAAAGAACTGAAATCTTTGTTTATAATTCAGTTTCAAAATTGACTTTTTATTTATTAAACAAAATAAAAAAGCGAAAGACACATAAATAAAATTATGTACATAAAACATCAACAAACACAACTCGAAAAAAAGAGAAACAGCTGATTTATACAAGCAACAAAAATATCAATTCATAAGTCAATATGTACATATGTATTTGTTTTGTCTAAATCTCTTTGACTTTATGGTAGTTATGTATTAACAATTTCATTTATCTACATACACATGTATGTATGTACATACAAATGTACCTACATACAAATGTTTGTATGTATGTAGGTATTTCTATTTCGTTAATAGTACTATTTCTATTGCTGTTTGTTTATATTTGTTATTATTGTATGTATTTTCTATTATTTCAAATGTATGTCATGAGCGACGTAGTATAGCCCAACAGTCAGTCATTCAAACCTCCAACCATCCAGTTCGTTCGTTCGTTTATATACATATGTATGTACATGTTTCTGCTGTTGTTTTTTCTATGGCTGATTATCATTAGAATACGAACACAAGCCATCAAAAAGACAACAACCCCCCCACCACTTTTTTTGTTCACTTTATTGTTGCTGTTACTTTTAGCTTCGTCTTTCAACACTTTATGTACCTATGTATTTATGTATGTTCATATGATTGTTTACAAACAAAAAACACTTTAAAAGAAAATAAAATCAAAAAATCATTATCATTATTATTTTGGATTCTACAAAATTTGTTTTTGTATCACAAACAGCGTTGTCAACTTTGAAATTTCAAAACACACCAAAATGGAGAGAAAAAACGCGTCATTAAGAAAAAAAAACACCAAATATTGAATTTCTTTGTTATTTAAAATGTTTATTGAATTAGTTTTACATTTTTTTAATTTCATAAATTTTATATAAAATTTTTTAAACAGAGATCAATAAACGAGCTAATAAAAGGTAAAATAAGCATTTAAGCACTCAATATTTAACTCATAATATGCTATTCGGAACTGAAGTACTAATTGGTAAAAAGGGGCTAATTTCAGTACATATTTGGTACTTTTTAAAATTATTTTTGTTTTCTATTTTCAGTACATACTTCTATTTGAATTTTTTCAATAAAATTTATTACGGCTCCACTGAGACTCTAACCCTGGTTGTTCGTCTACAGTTCAGTAGACAAAACCATCAGGCTATACAAGAATTTTTATTTCCATGTTTAAAAAGTTATTATTTTCAAACAAAGATTTTCACCCTATTCACCTTTAGCAATAACCTGCATGTGAAGAATGTTTGATTATCATACATTCGTATTTAAAGTGTATTTTCATCGTATATATTTAATGATAATGTATTATTAAAAAAATGCAATTAAAATTAGTAAAAATAAAGGTTTCATCACATTTTCGGAAAAATTAAAAAATGCACCGAAATAAAAAAAAAGCACACGGCGCACCAACTAAGGAATTTTCCGCACAAAAAAAGCACCAAAAATGGTGCGAAACGCACCAAATTGACAACGCTAATAACAAATATAAAAACAGATCAGTTTATGATCATGCCAGAGAAGGAGGCGATATGTTATTTTTGAGAGCGAGAGAGAAAGAGTGAATTAAACTAATCTGATTGTAAACATAGTTAGGAATTTTCAAGAAATTTTTACTTAAATATACCTACTGTAATTGATTTATAGTTTTTTTTTTTTCAATTTCAAATATACCACTTCAAATATAACTGAATCTCGAAATTTTTATTACGAACTTGAAGAACAATATCTGCCATTTATTTTTTTATCTATAAAATAATATAATTAAAATGCTGACCACACCTATGCTTTTTTCCCGGCATTGACCGTTACCTCTCGAATTATGACTCTTTTAAGCATTGCTTCCGCTACTTGGTAAATTACTTGCCAATTGACGGGCCCGGAAAGCGCAATCCACTATTCGTAAAAGGGATTTCGTAATAACAACATTGTTGCTCGAAGTGCCTGAATACTGCACCATTACCGACTTTATTTCGCTCTCTTATAGTTAAGAAATGTTCAACTTCTGTTTACGAAAAAACTGAACTCAAATATTTTTTGACATTTCATATTGAAACATTGTTTTCTGAATAATAACAAATAATGTCTTGGTAAAAATAATTGAGCAAATTTAAATAATTTTCTTATATCTACTTATACTTATATCTAGAAGAATGTATGTCTAATCAGTCGTTTCCAATAAGGAAAGTATGGTCAGTCAAGCTTTATTTGGGAGCTATGGTCAGTTATTGACCGATCTGCACAACATTTTTAGGTATAATTTTTTTTGTATACACAGACAAAATCACACTTGTTACCAAATAATTCAGAAACCGAACGTAATAAATAGTTGTCTTATTTGAAACGTCACTCTTCCTCTTGCAAGAGGAAAAATTCTCAATTAGTACATAAAAAAGGTTAAATATACAAGGTTTGAAAATAAACACTATTAGACACAAAGAATGCTGATGACGGCTTTAGCAGGCCAGAAAATGCATTACATTTTGCTAGTGTCTCTTTGTATATATTGTTGTATGATTTTACATTTATGTTTTCCAACGGAAAGCTATGTAAAACATATAACAGAAATATACAAAAATAAATTGTAGTGTATAATTGTTTTCAAACAATTTGTATATTTGACTTGAAGTAAAACTTCGGATAAAATTTTTTAAAAATACCTAAATATATTTTTTTTTCGATCGACAGAAATCTAATTGATTCATTAAGGCCCAACCTATATTCGCTGGCTATCGAAAATCGACTATTGCATGTAAAATTTGTATTATGAGTTGGCATCACTGTCGAAAATTTCGTTTTTCCACGAATGTATGTAAGTATTTTTTTGGTTTTGGTCAACCAAATACTACTTGTAAATTACTTTTGTGAATATCCTACAGGTCTAATCGTAAGTAGAAAACAGCAATTGGCAAAAGGTATTTCCTCTAAAGTTCAGGCAGCCAAAAAATGGGAGGGCATTACACAGGAGCTTAGTTCTATTCGTCAGACGAATCATTAAACCATAATTCCGTGGTGGTCATTTAAATTTAATTTATTTTTCTTTAAGATTTGTAAACAAATATAGCGCCAGCTGATAAAAATGTACTATTGTAAGTAACCCAAAAAGCGTTTTTTCATCGAATGTCGAAAAAAAATCGAAAAAAAAAATTAGAAAAATTTGAATGTTTAAAAACAGTTGGGAATCCCATTGTTTGACCTTGAAAATCAGTAAAGAGCAATTGATGACAATTTGATAAACACAGTACTGTCAGCTGCGTTCATTTATTGGTGAATACACATAAAACGATTCCTAACTATTCCTAAAAATGCATAAAACTGATACAATATTTTTAGGTGTTTATCTCATGCAGTAAAATTTATTCAGTACCGTCTGCCCCTAATAGAATTTCCTCAAGTGTTGCTACAGAACACAAAAACAAAGTGTGTGGTGATTTATAAATGAATAGAGAAATTGGAGAGAATGAATGAATAAAATACAGTGCTCTCTCTGTGATTATTATTCTATTCATTTTTCCAAATGAATTCATACATATGTATGGCTGTATACACACATGTACATAAGTATTTTTTTGTTTCATTCGAGTTTCTGTTTTGGTCTTTATATTTTCTGTTCCTATCGATTATGTTTTACATTTTAGCCACACACATACAAACGAGCCCAGCAATGCATACACAAGAAGTAGGATGAAAAAACAGTTAATTGTAGCTTAGAGATACATTTGGAACTATTCCCCTTGACATTCATAAACAAAACTTACAAAAGAACACAACTCACGCAAACAATAAAAAATACACTACAAACAAGTGAAATAAAAGGCCTGATAAAGAAAAAATTATATTATAAATTAAATTTTTTAAAAAAAAAAGTGTGAAAACAACAAACAAATAAGTAAGATTTTTTTTTAATAAATTTATGTCTATAAAATATAAAAGTTAAAATTATTTTTCTAAAAAGATACAAATTTTTCTTATGGTTAAATAGTGAAAATTTATTTACCTATAGTGCGTAAATATTTATTTAAATTTTTTTCGTTTATTATCTTTATGGTACTTGAAAATAATATTTGCTTAATTTTGTGTATAATCTGCAGTGGTCTTTAGCAGCAAACAGCTGAATATTAAAAAAAAGTTTTTGTAAACAAACAGCAAAATAAACAAAGATTTTAATAAAGAATAGACATACAAAAACTTGTATTCTCTGCTTTTCTGTTTTTTTTCGAAATCTAAACAAAAAGTTGCTTCTTTTTTCGTTTTATTTTATTTTTTCCACAAAAAGAGGAAAAAGTATTTATTTTTTTGTGTATTTGCTTTGCTCTGCTTTAACCCTCATCTGCCACCAACCCAACTATCCACCACCACCATCAACCATCATTATTTTCTGATTGTATGGGTACCTACTTTTTTCGTTTTTTTGTCTTGGTGTTTTTTTTTTTGTTTAAAACACACTCGTATTTAACAGATTTTATTTTTTTTTGTTAGGTTTGTTTGCTATACATTATTATATATACATACATACATCTAGTATTTAATGTTTTTATTTACATTATTTTTTGTTTTTGGGGGACTTTAACATTTGAAATAAGCTGCTGTTGTATTTAGTTGGCAATCAAGTGTCGACTTTGCAATATCGTTTGTGATATTTCTCCCACTCTCTCAGTCTTAAACTCAATCTCCGTGCGTTTGTGATAATTCTTTCTAATCGTAGAACGTAAAGAAAAGAAAATTTTGAAATTTAAAAGATTCTTTTTTCACTACGTTTTTGTAACCCTCCAGTAAAAGTTGAAAAATACTCCGTGAAAAAAGTGTTTTTTTTTTAAAGAATAAAAAAGGTGGGTTTGGATAGATTAAAAGTTTTAAGTGTTTAGGTTAAAGAATAAAAACAAGGATTTGGGTTAAAGAAACTAAAATTCAAGAGTGTAAAAAATAAGGCTGTAATATAAAAAGAAAACTGAAATAAAATTCTTTATAAAAAAAGAATACCATAAAATGGAAAAATTCTGTTTTTTTTTGTATTTTTTTTAAATGCTTAATTTAAAAAAACATTATTTAAGACAATTTTTTCCAGAAAATAAAATTACAAAATTTTATGTAGTTTTTTTTTCGTGTGTCTGAAATTATATAATTTGTTTTGTGTTAAATAATTTTTAAGAATTTTATTTTTTTAATTCGTAATGAATTTGTTTTTACATTTTTTCAAAAATAATTTAAATTCAATAAGAATTTAAGAAAATCAGAGAAAAATCCTTATTTATGTAACTTCAAAATTTAGTTTTTAAATATTAAAATTTTTCTATAGTTTTTAAAAATAGAATTTCTTTTCTTACGTCTGAAATTATATAATTTATTTTGTGATAAAATAATTTTTTTTTAAGAATTTAATTTTTTTTAATTCTCAAAAAGAATTAAAAAATTGGTGTTTTTTCTAAATATTATCTTCGACTTACAAAAGGCAGCACAGTTTTGAATAAAATGATGTACCTACATATATTGAGTGTTTTAGCCAGTCACTGCTGAGCTAGCGTAAAGGTACCGTCACACTTGCCAAATATTTGCCAAAAAATACCCTTTTATTTATTGAACTCGTTAAAAAATACAACGTCAAACAAATTTGTGCTAAAACAAGTGGTTACGCTTTTTTGAGTAAATATTTGCCTAATGTGACCGTTCCTTTCGCTGGTAAATAAGGAAATAATTAAAAAAATGTTTCTTTCTCCAAAATTAATAAATTGTTTGGATTAATAACACTGAGCTTCGCTAAAAGTGTTTCATCTAACATACCATTACAGTTAACACAAAATTGTTTTAAATTTTAATATTAATTTAATGTTGTCTTAATTAATATTAGATTTTTGTAAATTTTATTAACAATTTTGGTCAGACCGAAATTGTTGCTAGCTTTAAAATTTCGTTACTGAAATAAAAGCAAATACATTTACCGAAATGATCCATATTAGATTTGCCGTAACGACTTTTTAAAACTTCGCGCAATCAACTGATCTTAACGCATTTTTTTGGTATTGGTTTAAAATTCAAAAAAAGATATGAAACTAATATTTAAAGATCTATAAATATTTTATTTCACAACGTTTACGTTTTTAGAGGCAACGCTATTTTAGCGGTAACCGTAATTGAATATATATCGGTAATTATATTTTACGGTGGATCTGACAGTATAATTTAGTGGTAATAGAAGCCAGCCTTGACATTTGACCATCAATTGATGTGAAAAACGTCGCTGGTTCCATTCAGCATAAGTCAGGGGTTTTAACATATACATAAATGAATTGTCTACAAAATTTAAAAATTTCGACATAAATTTTTTATTATTACATCTATCATTGCATTATATCAATAATTTACTTTTATAAAATTTTATATGAATTTAGAAATTGGGAATTAGAATTCGATAAGTGTATCAAGTCACAAAAATATATTTATTCGTACTAAATCCACAAAGGTTTTAAAATCAGTCTAATAAAATCAGTCTATTAAAATCAGTGATAGGCAAGCTACCAGGGCACACAGTATTCGTATACCCAACACAAACATGAGTGGAACTCATTAAAATTACCAAATTAATGCAAAAATTTAATACAATATAAAATACAATATTCGATTTATGTAACTTGTAACTTGATTTAGAAAATAAAGTTTCGTTAAGTTTTGAAAATATTTGATAAAAACTAAATTTTCTTAACAATAAAAAGACGTTTATTTAATTAATTAATTTTAGCGCTTTATTTGGTTTTAAAAGAAATTTACATTAAACTCTGAAAATAACCCAACAAATTTAAAATTTTCTAAACAAATATATAATAAATAGAAAAAAAAAATACATTTAAGACATGATTTGATTTGGTTTATAAAATAAAGTTTCGTTAAGTTTAAACAATTCAACAAAATTACTTTATTTTACCAAATTTGTGTAGTAATTTGTTTGTGGTAAACGAATATAAAAAAATCTCTATTAAAAATTGTTTACTTTAGGAAATAAAGTTTCGTTAAGTTTCAACAATTCAACAAAATAACTTTATTTTACCAGATTTGTGCAGTAATTTGTCTGTGATAAAAGAATATAGAAAAATCTCTATTTAAAATCGTTCTTGTTACATAAATAAATTTGCATTAAGTTTCAAATGTTGCATAGTAACTTGAATGTTTTAAACGTATCTGGAAAAATCTGCATTACACATCGTTTGATTAAACAAATAAAGTTTCGTTAAGTTTCATTAATTCTGGAAAAATTAGTTTATTTTTCAAGTTTTGACTAAAAATTTTAGTGTTTTAAATTAATATAGAAAAATTTGTATTCAAAATCGTTTATTTTACCAAATAAAGTTTCGATAAGTTTCAAAAAATCCGCTAAATAAGAAAATATATTTTAAACACCATTACAATAGGTTTACTAATATGTCATGTTCTGTTCTTTGGTCGACCACCGATTTAAATAATTAATCAAATTTTAGTTTTAATATTGACGTTTGTGGCGACAAAATTTTTTAATATCGACTATAATGAGAATTGGAATAAACAGAATTTCTATGTAATTGAAACCAATTATAATGATTGTATTTTTGTTGAACTTTGACTTATGTATATTGAATTTACCTCAAGCCTTTGATGAATTAAGAGGTCGTTATTTCCTTCAATTTACAAGGATATCCCTTTTCACTTTAACCATTTTTTCAACAAATTATATATGTATGTAGGTAATACAATTGTTTCCTGTTTCTGATAAAGCATGTCTGATCATGCTTTTAGTAATACTTAAATTTTAAGTCTGAATAGTATTCAATTAAAATAAATATAAAATCATATAAATACGCACAAGCCTGTTTTGAAAGCAGAAAACTTATGTGAAAATTAAAATTTTTTTTTTAAATAATAAAAACAATTTGAGATAATAATTTATTATTATAAATGCATAAAACAGATTATTATAAATGCATAAAACAGATTTCTGTGACCCTGGACCTACAATATCTTGCTGACAAGTGATTTAGGCACTTAGTTTGTAATATAAAAGAATTGTAGATGATCTAAACAAATTAATAATATACTTTGCTGAAACATATTTCAAATACTTAAAGATGCTTCCTTAACTTGACTTGACATTTTTTGGCTGCCCTAGCTCAACATCAAATAACCTCAAATAATTTATTTGTTTACAAAATGGGTATTGAAGAAACATTAAAATGTTGCCAAAAACATCAAAGGGTGGACCGATAGCAAATGGCTATAAAAATAAGTATAAAACAATTAATATTATTTAGTCTTTAATTTGATGTACATATGTATGTAAATGTGTAAGAGGGTTTATTTGTTTACGTTTTTAGCTTGTAAAAACTTGTACTATAAATAAAATTAAGAAATATTTTGTTTAACAATGAAATGGACATTGCCCAAAGCAAATGTTGTTAATGTTAACAAAAATTAAATTCTTTTAACTACATACAATATTTGTTTCTAACAATTTTTGTTCATGTTGTTATAAACATCAACAACCGAGTGTGTAGTAAGGCATTACAAAAACATAAGCAGAACAAATATTTAAATGATTTTTTTTAAATTCTCTTTCTTGTTTTCATATTGAAATAAAACAAGAACAATTTATATTTTTAACCATATAAATACAATACTTTACATGTACATACACATATACATATGTATGTATATAGTATACAGTAGCTCCAAGCGAAACTCGTACAGCAAGATTTTTTCTATACGTATTTCTCTTCTTTGTAGGATAATTTAAATAGATACATCTAAAGTTTATTCGTGGGATTCATAGCGAAACAAATACTTTATTTCAACCAAATAACAAATTGTTTATTAGCTTTTTGCAATGCATACGCCTTTCCATTAGTATCAAATATATTCAAATTGCACTTAATCTCTGTCCCAAATTATTTCCATATTATTATTTTTTCAATATATTTGATTCTGATGGAAAGCCGTACGCGTTGCGGAATGCTAATGAAGAGCTCATTAAAAAAAAATGTAAAACCTGCAGTAATGTATGTATGTTGAAGGTTCGGTAATGGGTTAGCCTGTTTTTCGGCAACTGAACCGGTCTGATTAAACTTTATTGAAGATATAATGTTGCAGATTGATTAATTGGACATTTTATAATCAAATTTGCCAGTACTCAAGTAAAAGCTGGTTCTTATCAACAACTACCATTTCTACCAGGACAGTGATCAGTGGAATATGGCTTATATTCTTAAGTTAAAATTGTTGTATAACTGTCCGCATGTTATGGAGTCAGCTTCACAGAGATATTAGGTTGACCCCATCAAAAATTTTGAAAGTTATCTCGATTTCAATATAAAACAAGTAAGAAAGTATAGTCGGCCAAGCCCGACCATATAATACCTACCCTACACCCAGTATATGTATAAAACAGTTTTTCAGACATGGGCGTTATATGGGAGATATTACCTATTGTGGACCGATAATCCAAACATTTAGTGTCATGATGTCTGTGCATATAAGTATTATATGCATATAAGTATTATAACTTAAACTTTTTTTATCTCGATATAAATGCTTTTAAACGATTTATAGATCATAATAAAATTATGTGTAATATGAAATATATTTGTTCAATATTATTTGGATACCAACATTTTTGAGCGAGTTATGCTCTTTAAAATGATTTTCGGAAGTGGGTTTTATATGGGAGCTACAAGTAATTATGGACCGATCTACACAAAATTCGTAGATGTGATTTGGCTTTATTTACCACTCATTTGTGATGAAATTTGTTTGGATACTTGCATAATTCAAACATTTATGATCAGTAAACCCCAATTTCGGGAGAACATTTGTATGGGGGCCAGGTGAAATAATGGACCGATTTCCACCAGTTTCAATCCCATTCATCCTTGGTCCGAAAAAGTATTATGTACCAAATTTTATCGAAATATCTTCAAAATTTCGACCTCTACTCTGCGCACAAGCTTTACATGGACAGCGAGACAGCCAGACGGACATAGACATAGTTAAATCGCCTCAGAAAGTAATTCTGCGTCGATCGGTATACTTTAAGGTGGGCGCTAGGGTATAAAAAAACACATATTGTAAAAAGCAGAACCCCAATTTTCTCTTAAGGTTGTGGAATGCACGCTTAGTTATAAAATACTTTTTTTTATTATATTATCAAAAGTGTACGAATGGCTTTAATGCAAATTTATAATATGTAATTTAATTTCCGTTAATTACATGTTATTGCATTGGTTTTAAGTTAATTTGTTCTTTGGTTGAAATAAAGTATTTGTTTCGCTGTTAATACCATGAATAAACTTTACATATATCCATTGAAAGTATCCTACATATGTATTATAGATCTATACAAATATCTTGCTGTACGAGTTTCGCTAGGAGTCACTGTACATATACATATCTACATATATACATTTTTAGACGTATAGTACATGCATGTATGTAGGTATTGTACATATATAGAGAATGATGCTTTTATTTTCTTTCTTCTAAATGGTGCTTTATTCAAGGTCAATATTGACGTAATCATAAATAGTATGTGTATAGGGTAGGTACCTACGTTCAAACTTACTTACATGAATGTATGTATATAGTAAGTATGTACAATTGTATATGCTATGTACATACTATATATCTAAATACAAATTAATTTTACATAGCCTAATATGTATTTACATTCTTTTATGGCATACAAATATATTACAAAATTATTATTTTGCCTAATGAACTGAACACAAATATTACATAATAATTTCAAATGGTTTTTCTTTCATTTGCTGCCTGTTGATTAATGAATTAAATAAATTTAACAGCAAAATATTTATTTTAAAGTCCATAGGGAAATGACTTTATTTAATCCTCTTAACAGTGGCAAGAGGCTAAATGAAAAAGGGTTTGTTTTTGTACTGAGAACCAGGGCTACCAGATGAATTTCGGACAAAATCGTCAAAATCCCGATAAAAAAGAAACAAATCGTCATTTCGAATTTTAAAAATCGTCTAAAAAATCGGAAAAACTCTTTCTCTTTGAAATTTTTATTTAAACGCAAACATAAAAATTCAAGTTTATGTAGTCACTTGTAACTACAATACATATCAAAATAAATAAGAAATAAATAAGAAATCACAAAAAATATAATTTTAAACACAACTTGTGTAATATTTCCACTTTCACACTCTTTAATTCTGGCTCGTCAAGGCAAGTATTTTTGGATGATAAGAGAAAATACAACAAAAGGGGTACAAACTTGACGGTACTAGTCAATTTTTTTATTTCCTTCTGTTTTTATTCATGCATGCTGATTTGCTTAAAAAAGTACGAAACTTGAATTGAAGTGTGTAAATGAAATGGCAAGTTCAAAAGAGAATTGAACAAAAACTGGTCAGCTAAAATTGAAGAGTGTGAAACAAGACTTACAGTATTTTATAAATAAATATCTGAATTTAGCATATTTTATTGATTCAGGTTAAATTATAATGGCGCATATTCAGAAATCGTAACTAAAGTCGAAACTTATTAAACAGAAACTAAAAAAGAGTTCATAAATAGTTAAAGATCTTATTCACAAAAACTCAAAAAGAATAACAGTCAAGGTGACAACACTGAAAACGCAGAAGAAAGAAAGAAATTTTACAGTGTAAAATACATACCTGGGCTCCCGGACAATATAAGCATAAAACGAACAATAGACAATAAAGTAAACTTAGCTTACAAACCCAATAAGACACTCAATACAATTTTTACCAATATTAAGGCACCAATAACAAAGGAACAACATGATAACATCGTGCACGAAGTGCAATGTAACACTATCAACAAGAATGAGTGAACATCAAATGGATGTTACACGGGGAAAAGAAACAACAGGTCTAGCGCAACATTTACTTAAAAACTCACACTGACTTTGATAATGTTAAGATCTTGGATTTTTAAAAAATAGAAAGAAAAAGATATATAAAAGAAAGCTTGCGTATTCAAAAAAACATAACGAAGACAATGAACGTAAAAAAGGACACCAATAACATCAACGCTAGTTACATAGTTGCCATAAATTAAAAATCTGTCATATACTTATAAGTAATATGTTTTGAATTTAAATTTATTTTTATGTTTTTATATTTTATGTTAAATGTAAACGGGGTTTCTTTAAATATAACAACGGTAAATACTGTAAGTTATAAGTTTTTTGAAAAAAATTTTGTTTAATAAATGTTTTTATTATTAAATAGACCCCTGATGAAGTCGGCATATACCGACGAAACGTTGGGAAAATTGTAATGCAAATTTTGTTTTAATTACAAAGAAAAACATTAAGGCCTAAGCTTAAAATCAACACAATTTGAAGTTTCGTTAAGTTTTTAAAAATGACCAGAATTACAAAATTTCTTCTGAATTAATAACATGATTCTGAAATAAATAAAATCACTTCTAAAGAAGTCCAATGAAAAATTTAAGTCTCGTCAAGTTTCAAACCAGACCAGATTTTAATATTACTTTAGCTTGTTAAACAAATATAGAAATGTCGCTGATTAAAAAAATAAAGTTTCGTTATGTTTTGAAAATAGCCAAACATTACATTTTTTTTTGACAATAAATAGAATTCTATCAGTGTTAGATAAATATTTAAGGAAAATACTTGTGGAACACTTTGGTTTAAAAAATATATATTAGCGAAGTTTCAAAAATAAAGTTTCGTTAAGTTTTAAAAATAGCCAATATTGCTAAATACCATTAAGAAATAAAAATAAACTTATGAAAGTTAACAATTATAATAATAAATTATTTTTAATACATTCGGCTTACAAAATAAAGTTTCGTTAAGTTTCAAAAATTCTCCAAAACTACTTTGCTTTGCCCGAATAGTAATTTGACAGTTTTAAACATTTATTTAATTTATTTTTCAAGATTTGAATAGTAATTTGACAGCATTTATCAAAATATCCTTTCAAATATATGTTTCGTTAAGTTTTCCAAATAGCTAAAAAAAAGTTATGAATAGAAAATTCTTTTGAATTATTAAAAATTTTAATATAAAAACGAAAAGTATTTGTAGATTAAAGATGTGTTTAAATTTCTTGTAAAATGTATTCAAATTTTAATAAATTTTATGAGTTCAACACACAAAAAGCATCACAGACATTTCAGTTGTTGGCAAAATTATTTATAAACTAAGTGAGTGGAAATTTCAATTCAGCTTGAAGTAATTTTAATTCTAAAACACAATTGTCCTTTCATGGATGTTATATCATTTCAATATATTGTTTGAAAGGCTGACTTATGGTGAATAAAATAATCTATCTTTCACTTTAAGTGATTAACAGATGTCAAAGTTGAGGTACATTTTCGAGTTTTCCCACTTTTACGGTTGTCAAATATTGACTTTTAAAAATTTTAAAAAAGAAACATTACTTTTGTTCTACAAAAGAAAGACCGTTAAGAAAACCTATATTAAAAAAAAAATTAAAAACCGATATAACTTTATAGAAAATTATGTCATGGAATCTAAATAAACTAGAAAACTACATACGAATGTATATGTGCACATACATATTTAATTCTATTCTTTTGTAATAATACTGGGTCATTAAAGCTAAAAATACTTCCAACTTTTAGTTATTAGTTCGTTTACCAATTAAACACATACTTGTTAGACAAAAGGAAATAAATTAGTAAACAAACTACAAATAACAACTATTAATACACACTAGAAATTAACGTATACTTCAAGATTAAACAAATATTTAGCATAAAATATACGCAATAATAAAGTATTATTAAAATATTTGTCTAGACAAAAAGTCTAGCAAATTGTACGCAGAGCTTAAATTGTTATCAGTTAAAAATATATCAAATAGTTAGTAAACTAAACACTTACAAATATTTCTATATTTATTAACTTTGTTTATGTTGTTTCTTTCTAGGTAAGTTTATCAAAAATCTATACGACTACTATTGTATTCAAAACAAGTAAGTTAACATATGAATTAAATTGAAGCCTTGAGGAGTTTCAATATAAAATATAAACAACAAAAGTAAATACCTATGTTAAAGCCATATTTACATAAAAAATAAGAGTCGCTTATATAAATAACGTTATATATCATTGAAGCAACTTCAGTTTAACCAAACTCTTCATATAACTAAAGATATGTCTCAGCAACATGTTTAGCAACAAATTACAAATTTACACAAACTTTTATGTAACTAGAGAAACATTTCAGCAACGTGTTTATCAAAATTTGTTTAACGATCTAAGTAGTTGCAAGCCTAACTTTTTTAAATCCTTGAAATGTCTCAGCAACATTTTTAGTACCATTCATTTAATGAACTATAATTAAAACCTTGAAATTTCTTTAATAAACCCTCTGTTGAAAATTACAAAAGTTATGTAACTAAAACACTGTTTCAGCAACGTGTTTAGCAACATTTGTTTAACGAGCTAAGTAGTTATAAAACTAACTTTTTTTAACAACCTTGATATGTCTCAGCATCATGTTTAGTAACATTCATTTAATGTACTATAATTAGAACCTGGAAATTTCTTCTATAAAGCCTCTGTTGCAAATTACAAAATTTACACAAACTTTTTATGTAACGAAAAATATGTTTCACCAACATGTTTAACAACATTTGTTTAACGATCTAAGTAGTTCTAAACCTAACTTTTTTTTAAAACTCGTCTTTTGTAATTCACAGTTTTACATTACGGTTCATGTAACTAATGAAATGTACCTGCAACATGTTTAGCAACATTTGTTTAATGTTCTGAAACTAAACCTTGAATTTTTCTATGAAACCTCCTGTTGTACAGTGTTTTCAAAAAGTTTTTTTTTTTAATTATATTACATAAACATTACGTAGGCATTACTTATAAAAAACAAACCAGTTATATTTATCAATAAAAAATACTTAAGGTCAATAATTTTTATATACATATGTATATTTTTTCATGTTTTAATTTTAACAAGTTTCTTATGGTGGCATTTTGAATAATTAAATTTTAATTGTATTCCGTTTACAATATATAAATCTCTTTTTCATATAAATCTAAACACAATTAAATATGCCACTTTAATTAGCAAAGTAAATATGTAAATATACTTTATATTTCTAACAATTGTTTGAGGTTAGAATAAAAATGTTATATACATATGTAAGTTTGTATATAATAAAAATTAATTTCAAAACTGGTTTGTAAATTAATTAGTATTTTAATCCAGAATTTTTTTGTTTGTTTTAAAAATGGTGTTAAAATTTAACCAACTGTAAAACACCCTATGAGTTTAATAATTGAAATCTTGGCTAAATGATACAGAAAACTTAACTGTTTTGTTGTAGATATTGAATGTTTTGAACATATCGATTCAATCATTGGCCACCACATGGCGAACGCGACTAATTGTATTTATATTAATGAAACTCATATTATTTTGAGCTGACTATAAAAACAAACCAAGCATTAATTATAAACATAAGATACCGATTACTTTCTGTCCCGATGCCTATCTAATTGTGGTTTACACTCTAGGTTTAAACACCTTTGCAATCTGAAGTTCACAATGGAATTGTATTGCAATTTTTGTTGTGAAATGTTAAGTGATTTATAAAAGTTCATTAGACACCCTGCTGTTTAACGATCTGTCTATTTCTTGTAAAATTTATGAACATTTTGATAACCTTTACGAACTAAACACAAAAGAAGCTTTCATTTAAAAAGCATCCATATAGAAGTTGCCACCATACATACATACTCGTATATTGTTGACAAAAAAGATTAAAAAAGAAAGTGAATGAAAAGTTCAATAAATCTTAAGGTGATTTTATTTCACAATAATTTTCAAAATAGATTTTATATAATACTAATTGCTTTTTTGTAGGTCGATTTCAAACACTGTCCTTAAACATAATAGTACCCTAACTGGGTTTTCAGCAGCAAGATTAAAGAACTGTTTTCAAAATTTCTCAAAACATTGCTCCAGTTTTTCAGTCTGTTTGTTAAAAAAAACCGGATTAAATGACACAAACTCAGCAAGTTTTACATATTTTATTGAAAGTTTTAAAAGCTTTGAATTTATCCCAATGACATTTCACCAAATGTGTTAGGGGAGTCATGATGTTTTATATTAGAGCGTAGTTACCATTAAATGAATAGCATTCAAAATATACATACATATATTAATTTTTATGAATAATTTCACAATTTAACTTTAACTGTTAAGCCCTTTTGTTACTTAATCATGCCAGTTAAATAGAATAGTATCATTAACCTTTAAATAAAAATTATTTTTGGTGCAATTTAAAAGTTTGCAAATCTGAAGAAAATGCAAAGCTAATAGCTTGATATATAAAATTTGATCCAATGACGAATTGAAATGATAATAAGCCTTTAATTTTATTCGATAAATTTAAAATTTGCAACACAAAAAAAAGACTGTTTTGTTTTTGCTGGAGTCATTAAAAAGTCAATTGCATGTGTAAAACAGGGATGGAAATTCGAGAAATTTACAAATATTACTTATCATAAGGTACTTTTATTTTAAAAGGTACTTTTTATTTTAAAAGGTACTTTTTATTTTAAAAGGTACTTTTTATTTTAAAAGGTACTTTTATTTTAAAAGGTGCTTTTATTTTAAAAGGTGCTTTTATTTTAAAAGGTACTTTTATTTTAAAAGGTACTTTTATTTTAAAAGGTACTTTTATTTTAAAAGGTACTTTTATTTTAAAAGGTACTTTTATTTTAAAAGGTACTTTTATTTTAAAAGGTACTTTTATTTTAAAAGGTACTTTTATTTTAAAAGGTACTTTTATTTTAAAAGGTACTTTTATTTTAAAAGGTACTTTTATTTTAAAAGGTACTTTTATTTTAAAAGGTACTTTTATTTTAAAAGGTACTTTTATTTTAAAAGGTACTTTTATTTTAAAAGGTACTTTTATTTTAAAAGGTACTTTTATTTTAAAAGGTACTTTTATTTTAAAAGGTACTTTTATTTTAAAAGGTACTTTTATTTTAAAAGGTACTTTTATTTTAAAAGGTACTTTTATTTTAAAAGGTACTTTTATTTTAAAAGGTACTTTTATTTTAAAAGGTACTTTTATTTTAAAAGGTACTTTTATTTTAAAAGGTACTTTTATTTTAAAAGGTACTTTTATTTTAAAAGGTACTTTTATTTTAAAAGGTACTTTTATTTTAAAAGGTACTTTTATTTTAAAAGGTACTTTTATTTTAAAAGGTACTTTTATTTTAAAAGGTACTTTTATTTTAAAAGGTACTTTTATTTTAAAAGGTACTTTTATTTTAAAAGGTACTTTTATTTTAAAAGGTACTTTTATTTTAAAAGGTACTTTTATTTTAAAAGGTACTTTTATTTTAAAAGGTACTTTTATTTTAAAAGGTACTTTTATTTTAAAAGGTACTTTTATTTTAAAAGGTACTTTTATTTTGAAAGGTACTTTTTTGTGTCTTCCCAAGTATAGAATAGTTTCCAGAGAAAGGTTGGAAGATCCAAGGATACTAGACTCAGCACAACGACTAATAACGCTTTGTTGTTCTAGCTTTTGTCTGAAAAACTTCTATTTCAGAATAAAGCATGTAATATAATATATATAGAGGTTTTCACGGAATATAAGATCACAGAATATAAAAGATAACAATTTTGCAATAATTTCAATAGTAAAGCAGTTTCCAACTCTGCTAAATGGTGTTGTATTCCGTTAATGAAAAATATTACTACATGAAGCTTTTTTTATTATTTTCGTAATATTAAAAGCTCTTTTAACGAAATACCCATACACTCCCACCACAGCTAGCGATTATAATATAGTCACATACAGTTAAACAAAAAGTTTCTTTGTTCTGTTTGTAATTAAGTTGCAATTATTGACATGATTTCATTCTAGTTCGTCTTAATGCTTTTGTTTTCTGTGTTTTTATTTTTTAGTTTGTAGTTCACTGTGCCAATAGTGCTGTGATGATGATCACTTGTATTTCACGTGAAACTTGATTGTTGTTAAATAAATAAAAAATAAATACATACATACTGAAGGCAAAAAAAAAGATACTACAACTATTAATTAATGTAGTGTAGTTTAGAGAAGGAATAAAACAAACTAGACAATTTTTATTGTAAATTGTATAAAATATACAAGTAATTTAAAATTAATTAAGAAACAGCTGAATAATATATATGTATGTGCTTGTCAAAGGTGATTTAATTGATTGTTGGTTTTATGTGTAATAAACAGATTAGATTTGTGCTACTTGTAGAATTTGGCACTGAATTAAATTTATTAGATTTTGAGTAGATAAACAACCTCCTAGAAGATAGTTTTAACATAAATTGTATCTGTAACTATTCTTACAGAAAAAGTGTCCCTAGACGGTGTTCTAAAGTAAAAGTGTCTTCCCCAAGGACTATTCTATACGAAAAGTGTCTTTACCAGACACTATTCTACACAAAATGTGTCCTCACCTTTATTCTATAAAGATACCGTATTCCTAAGACACTATTCCGTTGACCTTCTTTAAACAATAGTTACATATATGATACTGGTGTTTACAACCAAACCAGCTTATACTTGTCTTAATCTTAAAAGTTGTAAATTGTTTGCCATTGATATCTGTGGCCATTGATCGGCAAATTTATGATTATTGCCAAAACATGACAACTCCAACTAAATAAACGTTAATAAATATATACAAAAGCAACCAACCGACTTCCAAAACAAACATTCCATCGTTAGTTAGCATCACAGGTTCTTTGGCCATGTTGGCTGGCAACAAACAATTGAAAGCCATTGACACACATCTCTTTATGCTCGCAACAACAACAACAACAAAAACAAGAACAGCATGTTTAACGAAATGACATCTTTGTCAGTGCAACAAATGGAGATGGAGCTGCAAAGGCTCTGTCTTTTTATGAACATTTTCTAAAGCAATTTTCCCGCCAATTTCCATTGTAGCTGCTGTCAAAGCGCAAAAAGCTTTTGTTTTTATTTTTTTTTGTATGCCATGATTTAAATTTTAAAAATATTTTGTTTTAGATTGTTTTCTTTTGTATTTTGCAGTTAGTTGGTTAGTTTAGTTGGTGATTCAAATTTAGTATTTTTTTCTACTACATACTTCTAATTTAGTTGTTGTTTTGTTTTCGGTTTTTATTATAATTGCCATTGTTCAATCACGTTTTTGACTTGATTTCTCATATATTAGTTTTGTATTGCTCGTATTGTTTTTTTTGTTTAGTTTTCTAAGCAATTTAAGTTTTTCTATTTTTCATTTTATTTATTTTGTTTTTGTGGTAAAATGTTTAATTTTATTATTATTTCAACTACACTGACCCATATTGAAATGTACAAAATAAAATTGCCATTTTGTTTGGTTTCTTCTATTATTATTATTAGTATTTAGTAATAGTAGGGGTATCTACGATAAAGTGCTAGTGTCAAGAATTTGTTTACAGCAAGATTGACTAAATTACGTAAATTTTAAGACAGAATTTATTCATTATGCATTAAAAAAAATCGTCAGTGAAATACGCTAATATACATTTGCCGCTAAAATACCATTTCCAAAATAATTGCAATTAACGGGGCCTTTTAAATGTTTATTTTTATTTATAAAAAACCACTATATCATAAAAATGAAAATTGAAGTAGTTTGGGAAGCTGTGACAATTCAGATTCTGCAAATGTATCTTCTGATCTAAATAGCTCTTTATATTTATTATTTTAAAAATATTATTATCATTGAACATTTTTGCTTTAATGAAATTCACACTACCAACAACCCCCTTAATATATTTTACTTCCATTTCAAACTTTGCAAAATTTATTGATTTGTTATATTTTATAGTATTTCCACAACATTTTTAACATGTTTCTTTTTAAAACTCATTTTCTCTTTCAATGCAATGCAAAAGTGAAACTATTAGTACTTAGTTTTGCGTTTCATTGTTTAATGATATTTTTTATTGCGGTGCACAATAGATTAGCATTTTATATGAAAAGTTTAAATGTAAACTTAACAATTAATTGTATGACCTTTTTAGCAAGTAACAAAATCTTAAGCACTTTTTTATTGGCTTCAAAAGTTTTTCGGATATGGTTATTTTGAATTTAACCCATGGCCATATTCCCTCTCTTTTATCGAAATTTTTTTCGACCGTTTTGCATAAATTTGGATGAATTTCGTTGATGAAATGTTGAATTTCCTACTTCAATGGACTGTGGTCTCAATTCACACGATCAATGAGGCCAATTCTAATCTACGAAAAGAGAGAGTACTCGATCAGAAAATGTGTTGAATTCTTAAACTAACTGCCAGCATGTGGCAGAGTCTTGTAGAAATCACATGTTGTTCATATCCATTTCACCCATAAAGAACTGGATTATCATATCGTAATATTGAGTACCAGTAACAGTCACGATTTAACCAGTTTGACTTTATATAATGCCTTCAGTCCAAAATTAATCCCAAATAGTGACAAATTATGGATGTACAGTTTTTTTTTTTGACAATCACCTGCCGGTTGACCCCTAAACCCTAAATTTTTTAATTCTGACGATTAACAAAGCCATCTAGCTTAATATGAAGGATGATTTTCCTCGAACTGTAGCCGCCATTATCTATCATTCTGTCTGTCAGTGTAAAACACCCTCTCGTTAAAAATACACAAGCAAAATTAATTAGATTCAAATAACAATACTTAACACTATCCTTAGTAGATTAGTTTTGAAAATCAGCAAAATTGGTTAAGTAATAAACTCTTAAAATACTTTTATTAAGTGAAACTTATTTTCATTACTTCAAATAGAAGCAATACAAGACATTCATTTACTGTATTCCCAAAAACCATTTACATATAAGTATTTCGTAACCTAAGTAACACTGACAAATATTACCCAATAAAAAATTACCCAAGTAAAATTATTTAGACTTTAAACTAAAATATTGAATAATGCCCTAAGCTGTTTGGTAGTGAAAATCAGCCGAATTAGTTTAGTAAATAAAGAGTTGAGCAATTTAATATGAGTATTATTTTCAAAAATTTAAAAGAACTGGTTGAAAATTCTTTTCAAAATATTAAGAAGCCATTTAAACAAATATACTAATTAACCAATTAAAAATTTAAAGCTAATTTTAACAAAATATTTTAAATTAAAATCGAACACAGAATCCTTAATGCGAGGTTCTTGGGTTTGGTTCCCTTGTTCCTCAGCTAATCTTTTAACAATACAACATCCTATGTGAACTTGTATAGAAGATTTAAATAACCAAAGGGACAAGTTGACACTGATACCCTGTCATTAAATGATTCGAACTTCTGCTTCACTGCTTATAACTAGTTATAGCTTCCGTGGGATCGTGGGAAAAATGAGACAAGTATGTCTGGTTAAATATGGCCACTGACTATTTTGCTGTAGCACAGTGGAGTAAGTTAAAATGTATAAAAAGTGAAAAATCATTACAGCATTTAAGTTTTAAAATTTGTTATAGGGTGCTTATAAAGCTGAGTATTATTTTGCTTAACTTTTTGTTTGGCTTATTTTGTATTTATATTATTACATAATATATATAACACAACAGCTAAATATACTAAATGTACTAAAATCACTCGAGACTGCATGGCGTGTGCTTTTATTTATATGTTATTAAACCTCTAACGGACACATAGAACCATAAAAGATCACCAACAATAAAGTGCTAATTCAACAAAATATACTGCAGATAATTGTCAGACAATAGAGTTTAATAATCACTAAATTTCAATTATTATTTTATTTAAAAGCTTTTCGAAATAAAAGCTCTTGCTGAAAAAATTCACGCAATTTAAGGCAATATTTGGTTTGTTAAGGAACAATTATGGGTTTAAATTTTAAATTAAAGTATACAAATTTATTCACTGCTTTGTAGCAAGTCATATTATCATGGAAATGTTAAAAGCTTTTGAAAATAAATTAATTTTTTTTGCTGTATAAAGGATTAAAGCTACTTTTGAGGAACTTAAAAGTGTCAGCAAACATTTAGTGGTGGTTTGGAAAATTTGTATAAAAAAACAGCAACAATAATTGTAAAATTAAAACACACGACATACTACGATTAAATGAACGATTTTTATGGAAAAATTACAAGATATTCAATGTCATTGTCATTGACACAAAATAAATTAAACTTAATGAAAATATTATAATATTTAACTCATTTTATTAGTTTTCTCTCTACTTGCAGTTGACTCATTTGTATTTCTGAAACAAATATCAACAACCAACAAACAAACAAACGAATAAAAAAGGTAACAACAGCTTAAACAAAGACTGAAAAGAGCAAATAAAAGAAAAACAAATTTTAAGGAAATTCTTGTTTTAAAGAATTTTGAAAACAACACAAAAGCTACAAATTGATCTCATCAAACCTACTAAACTTTTAAGCAATATCTTTATTTTTCAACCGAGAAAGCTCTTAACGTGATAATAATAATTAAAGTTAAATAGTATAATTATATAGTTAAATATATAGAAAGCTGTTTTTGTAAGCACACACAAAGTGAATTAAAGCTCTACTAGCTTTCAAAGCTCTTCCTCTCTCGAATAATGTTTAGTAGTCTTGCATCGTTTCTCTTTGGATCGAATGCGAATTGTGAAACGAATAGTGAAGCGACTGCTACTGCTGCAACTGGTGTAATTATAGAAGAAGGTGACTCGAACGTAGTAGATGCTGATAATCTTATAGAAGTAACATCACTGACACCATCGGTAACGGGTGCTGGTCAGGTACAACAAAGTGCCATTAAACGTGGCAGGAACAAACGCAACAACGCTCGTCAACACAACAAACGGAAAGGCAGCAAAAACAGCACTAATAACGACAGAGCGTTAACACCACCAACCTCTAAACAAACGAAACTACGAACCCCCAGTGATAGTTGTGACGAAGAAGAATTCGACGAAGACGAATGGTTTATTGTTGAGAAAGAAGGTGAGTTGGGGCTAAATGAAATTTAAAGTACTATATTTCGTATAAGAACAATTTGTGATGAAATTGATATGTTTTCTTAAAAGCAGTGAGTTCTGTCACTGGTAGCTATGAGTGCTTACCACTGCTCTAGAGTACTCGTATATTCTTTATGCTTAAGGATAGCGTTAAGGCAATGTTTGTTGAAAAATATGTATATTTTAGAACTGGTTCTTTCTAGTCAAAGGTTTCGTAAGATTCAGAAAGGCCGAATATTGAACTCTAAACTGCTTTATTTAAAAACATTATTAAATGCATTACTGTTCTCCTTTTTATAACAGACAAGGAGGAAGACGATTCCCCACCTCGCACTGATTGCGGGGGGGAAAACGTTCCCGTGATCGAATTCGTTCAGCACGCTAATGCGGCTCAACAACGGAGTCCACAACATATCAATTCGCATTCCCTCTACAGTGGACCACGGCCACAAAAACAACGTAACTACTTGCAAAAAACCCGCAACAATACCAAAAATCGCTCCGGTAACGGTTTAAGTGTCTCAACATTAAGTCCATCGCGCACAGTCAACGATGGCCGCAACGGCAGCGGTCACGAGGCCACAGCTGATGGCGGCATTACCCGTTCGCTGTATGCACCTCCCTTGTCACCGGCACAAAGTGACAATAAGGTGACCGGTAGTGCAGCAGCTGTTAACGGCTTAGAGTCGGTCACCAAAATGGATGAATCGTGGTTTGTAACGCCACCACCATGTTTCACCTCCATTGGACCCATTAATATGGAAACTTCGCCATATGAAAACCTTTTGATTGAGCATCCAAGGTGGGTGAAATGACATATTCTAGCAGTCGTGTTGTTTTAAAAAACAAATGCTTTATTAACATATTATTTTGCTTTTTCTTATTTCAATTTTAGCATGTCGGTTTATCACAGTATTAAAGCGGCTCAAGAGGCCGCTGAATGTTTCATTAAGCTAGATATTAGTGTAAATGACATGGCTCAAAAGCAAATTGCTACTGAGACCTCTCCCCAGAAGGTAAGTTTTACATACATAGGTACAAAAAAAAAAAAGAAAAGTTTAATAGAAGTTTTTAATATTCCAATAATTGTTTAATTTCAAATAAAATAAAAAAATTCCGAAAGATGCTACATAACGATGTAGCGAAATATCAAAAATAAAGATCTTATTTCAAAAAAACCTTAAGCTTAAATAATTATTGCAATATTAATGAAAAAGTTCAAAAATAAATTTCAAAAATATATTTAAAGAGTCCTCAAACGGTTCAACCACGTGCCTCGGGTTTGGCTTATCGTTTGGATCGTCAAAGTGTGGCCCAATTGAAACAAGAACTAATGGCTCGGAATGTGCAAAAAGTACGACATACTTTGCTTTCTTCAAAAGTTTGAAATAATCTAATGAACCATTTTTTTTTTAGATTCAAAGCAAAAAGGAACGCAAAGACATTTGCCGCAGCGCCATTAAACGTGCCAACAAAGTACGTGACGTCCAGTCCAGAAACCATACACAGCGTCGTGCTGATTGCCAACACAGCAAGATCATCAGCTATGCCAACAACAACCGCAAATCGAACTGCTGCTAAATTTGTTTGTTAGCATCACTAGAGTTTGTTTTTATTAAAAAAGGCTTTCCCAGTTTAGTTCAACAACAACAAGCCTCAAAATTTCTCAAAAAAAAAAAAAAAAAACCATTCTGCTACAGTAACAAAAACAAAAAACAATCATTTAAACAACAGAGAAAACAAGCAAACAAAAAACTTTTAACAAATTAATTTTATTTACAAAATAAAACAATAATTCTAAAATTTTAATTGAGAATAAAATAAACAAGACAGAAAATTTAGAAAAAAAAACTAAAAAAAATTATTATAAAATTATAAAAAAATATATTAAAAAAACAAACTTATTTAGACAAGTATTTGGAAATGTAAAAAAAGTAAATAAAATAATAAATACAACAAACAAAGTAGTTTTTAAATGTTCACCTTAAAATAACAAACAAATAATTTTTCAACTTGAATCAACCAACAATCTTTTTAATCTTAGAACTATAATTAATATGATACAAAATAAAATAAAAAAAAAACTACGAAAAATAAACCAAAAAAAACTACAAAAAATAAAAAAAAACCTATATAAAAAATTTGTTTAGATAAAATAAACTTTGTAAAGAATTGAAAACGAATTATGACAATTATTTTACATTTTTTTTATTTTAAATTTAAGTAATTGTTTAAAACATTGAATTATGTATTATTTTTATTATTAATAATTTTTTTTAAATAATTTAGTTGTTTATTTTTTTTATAATAATTATTTTATTTTTTGTTAAGCACCTTTTAATAATGAGCCAGCTTCAAAATGATTTCTATGCTTAGGTACTTTTTTTAAATTGCATCTGTATGGATTATGATTAAACAAAAATTAAAAAAAATATTTAAAAAAACATGAAGAAAATTACAACAAAAAAAAATAAAAATAAAAAAAATTACAAAAAAATAAAAATATTTTAATGTTTAAAGCAAATGAAGAGTCTGGGGAGTTTTAATTCAAAAAAAATTGATATGAAGCTTGTGTGTGAAAAAAACGATATTATTGAGTGAGGCAGTTTTTTCCAATTTTATTTTGCCTGCCCTGGGGCTTATTCTGTATTGCGAGCAAAAATAAATACTACTCGAAAATACATAAAAGCGAACAGTTGCTATTCTCTATTGCAAGTTGGAATTCTTAATTGTGAAAACAATGTCAAAAATAGCAAAATTCATTCGATGGCAAAACAGCATTCGCAAAGCAATTATTGGTGTGGTACCTAATAGATTATATGCTTTTAACAATTAAATTTCATTCAGGGAGACGAACAATAAGACCACCAAGACGCGCCAATTTGAAATATTCAACATAATTTTTTTTATAAAGCTGAAAAATAAATAGATATATGTTACCTATAGTGCAATAGAATCCATTTTTGCGAATAACACAATTTTTCTTGTTTTTATTTTTTTTTTTGTTTTTGTAAATTAAAGTATACGAGTATATTTTTAATAGTTAAAACCAGCAATTTTTTTAACTTGTAAAACTTGTCACAAACCAAATAAATTTGACGTTTATTTCTTTACTTTAGAACAATGTTGCCACATACTGAAATGAATTACGATTGCGAATGAGAAAATCTTATAGAATACCAAATACCTTTCGGATCGCAATTCATTTGCGCATCGCTATGACTTTCGCATCGCAATACAGAATAAGCCCCCTGCTCTGCGATGTAAAATATTGAGATTTGTATCTCTCATCTCTCTGTTTTAAAATAATTTAATGAAGCAAATTTCAAATTTCGGAAGATATATTTGAAATTAAATTTTGAACTCAATTTTTGAAAATTTAGGATATATACACTGCGTTGCATTACTATAAATACATAAAATTTTCGCAATTTTATATGTTAAAGAAAAGTAAAACAGTTTAACTTACATGTATCTATGTGAGTGAAACGACAAAAAAAAAACATATATTATTTAACCAAAAAATTCTTTGTTTTTATTTTACCTCTTAAAAATATATACAGAAAAGAATTAGTGTTTTATAACTATAAATTCACAAAAATTAAAATACCAATATTCACATAAAATTTACGTTAATTATGTGTTAGGCCTCTTCCTTTGAATCAATTTAAACATTTGGTAAAGCATACTATTCACCAAATTCATTCTTATTTCTTCAGTTATACATCACCGTCGCACAGTGGCTGAAAATCGTTTTTCATTGGCCAAAATTCTGTAACTTTTGAACAGATCAAACTATTGAAGTAATTTTTTTTTAATGGATAGATATTTAGTTCAGCTTGACTCAGTTTTAATTACATTAAAATTGATTGATGACTTTTTAAGGACTTCTAGGTCAAAGTTGAACTTTTGATTTTATTTAACTTTTGGAGTGAAATATAGGTTTATTTTTTTATTTACATATTAAAAAATTTAATATTTGGAACTTAATAATAATTATAATTATTTTTTGTGATAATGTTAAAAAAAATAGTAAAATTAACTGGATATTTTGCTGTTACTACAGAAAAATTTGTTCTTTTTGCTGTCAGATCTGATAATTTTAAAAAACATTTCAAAAATTAAAACTGCAATAGATTTCATTAGCATTTGTAACAATAGTAGGTTCTATTTATTATTATTTTTAACCGACTTCAAAAAGGAGGAGGTTATCAATGCGAATGGTATGTTGCTTTTTTATGTTTGTTCCACGATAACTTCGCCATTTCTGAACCAATTTTAAAAATTCTTTTTTTGTTTGAAAGGGTTTGCTTGCAGGTGGGTCCCATTTAATTTTTATGAAGATCGGACGGACATACGGTTTTTTATTTACCGTTTAATTTTATTTTAAATTAACTAAGAACATCTTCCTGGTTTTTATTTCTAAAATACTCTTTGGCCAGTTCTTTATAACTGAAGCTCTCCATATTTTTCTGAATATTTTTATTTGTGTCTGTTATGTTTTATCACTTGCAAATATACGTCCGTACACGTCAAGGATTAACTTATTATTGAGTAATACCTTATCGAATTCGTAGTTTTATACATTTTTAGATACATGTTATTCACACATTGATCTTCAATTTCATAAAAGGTAGTACTTAAATTGAACAAAACCTCACTTGTTATCCAGACCTTAATATCAGGTGAAACTAATTAGTATCTCGCCAATATGGGTTTTTTTTTATTCTTTAGTGGTTTAATGTCGCGATTATTATTATAAAATTGTTTATGACTTTGGTTGACCCTAACAGTTGATAACAGGTATATTGGAAACATATGATCTATGGTTACTGTAGAACCTATTGTGATATTTTTATGATTTATTTTTTTGCTGATCAAAACAAAGCCATAAAACCCTTTCGCAGGTATTATATTTAATTATTTTAGTTTTTCGTAGTCTAAAGTAAAAAAACATAAACCTTTAGTCAAAAAAGTGAAAATTTTATTCACCATTGTATACGAGTAAATTATAGGGCTGTTTAAATTATCGTAATTTGAATTTTTTTAGAGTAATTTCATTAAAACTAATAAAGTGTTCTACCCGCGGGTCGTGGCGGGTGCAAAAGTGTATATAGGGTTAAAAAAGACACTTTCACCTTTTTTCGGGTGGTATACGTTTCTTGTTCCCTTTTGTGCCCTAGAAGTTCTATTCCACTAAAGTTTAAATTTCAGAAAAATATAGTAGTTTCATAAATATTTCATAACGCCCCTAATATTAAACGCTAGAGCGGTAACCACTTACAACAACTAAAGACTATAATCCTACCAACATTATAAAAAAGACCGCAGTCCATTATCGATGATAGCTTGCGAGTAGTAACCATTTATTTTTGACAAAAAATAAATAAAAAACACCTTTTACTGAAATAAAAAAACAGTTGAGTTTGACAGCATGCCACGCCCACAATTTTTAATAGTTTAACCTAATTTTTTGGCTACCTTAATATGGATCTATTAGCTCCAAAAAGGTGTAAAAATTTAAAAAATCGGTGACAAAAAAAAATTCGACTTTTGGCCAATGAAAAACGATTTTCAGCCACTGTGCGTCGTTTAGGTGATATTTGCTTTCAAATGTTCTTAATAGGGTTCTGATTTGGAGATAATGCTGGTCATTCAAGTACATACATTAATATGTTTTGAAGACCCATCCCTTTGTTTGAAGACTTGCACAGAGTTGTTAAAAAATAAATTGTTTTTTATTACTATTTTCTAAATATTACTCATCGAGTAATTTTTTGTAATCAGACAAATTAATTTAGGTGCTTGGAAACGCCAAATAAAGCTTACTGTCTTCACAAAAAGCTTCGCAAATCATCAAAGAACCGCCTGCGCGAAATGTATTTTTTAGAAATATCATGTTTCCTTCCTTTGGTCTCTTCATGTTGAAACCATCGCGACCGTCAAGATTGAATGTTTTCTCATCGCAAAAAATCACCTTAAACAAATATAAAATATCTTTAATAGTGCAACTATTAACAATGTTTATTGGTTTATCTGCTTTTGCTGAGTAATAGTCTGGGATTTTTTTTAGCAGTCTACTTATAGTTGATTTGCACAAATTTATCTCACATTTATTAATAATCTGACAAAGACTCTTCATTATGTTGCTGGCACAGTTTGTAATTCTGCGATTGTCCCTTTCAGAAAGCTATTTTTCTGGTCGCCACTTTTATTTTTAACATAAAAATCCGGATTACTTGTAAAATTTATTACTGCAACATGTAACCGATTTTTTTTTTAGCAATTGTTCGAAAACTTAACTTAACACTTTTTATATAAACTGAAATTTGAGCTTTTTCAAAATCACTAAGTTACGATCACACGGCAGCTAATTAACAAATATAAATAAAATATTAGTGCACAATTTCTTTCTTAAATTAATGAAATGGTTTCCAAAATTTTCCATACAGAGAGATCATTGGCCATACAATTTAAAAACGTTACACGTTTAAAAAAAATGCTTGTAACTTTACAACAAATCAAGTGTAATTATAGTAATGAAATACATTGCATGTTTGTTCATGCCTGCAGGCAAATAGTGTAGCAGTGTGTAGAAATTTGTGTCTTCTTTACAAAATCTTATTAAATTTTTAATAATTCAAGAATTTATGAAAGATTTTTGGTTAAAAAAAAAACGAGCAACACAAAGATTTCATTGAATATTTTGAGCAATAAAACTTGAGTTTTTAAATATATTTGAATAATTTATTTTATGTATTAAAAGGAATAGATATTAATGGCATTCCGGTCCTAAGATCTACAAAAAAACATGAAAATTTTGAATTAAAAAAAATTATTATTTTGCCCATTGTTCTAACTTTTTCTTTAAGAACAAATATATTTGCTAACATACATATATATTTATTATAAATCAATATTTTATATTGAGCAAAATAAGTTTTCATTTATTAAAAACGTTGAAATATTATAAAATTTATTCAATGTTTTCTAAACTTACGATACATTTTTTATATAACTAGACCAGTGTGACCATTTTAGCTAAATTTAGCTTATTTTATTTTGATTTAGCTGCAAAATTTTACATTTAACATTTGGCATTTTCTTTAGCATTTTTTAGCATTTTAAAATTTTAAAAATATAAATTTATTTTCTGTTGAAAAAAGCTTGCAAATAAAATAATGAAAATTATATGAACATTTTATAGAATAAATGACAAATTTATTAACAGATGAGATTACAACTCTTGAACTAAAATGGCAAAAATTAAATTCATATGAGTGGGAAAATTAAAACTCAACCGTAGAATTTTGGAAGCAAGTTTGCGAATACAAGAATGCGTTTTATTTTCATTCAGTTTTTTTAGTTATTTAGACGTTAAACATATAGGTGTTTAGTGGAAAGAATTCTATAAAAACCAAGTAAGTCGGTCAACCCAATTATAATGCACTTTGAAGTGATTTTTAGAAGTGGTCCTTATATGTTAGCTGTGATTAATTATCGACCAATCTTTATAAAATTAGGTATCATGATTTCTATATATTTCTATGCAACTTATTTGTACTGAATATTATTAATTTTAAGAGAGTTATGCCCTTTAAAGTGATCTTCGGAAGTAGAACATATATGGGAGCTTGTAGGTGCACAGAAAGAAAAATGGCGTTCTAAAATTAAGTTTATTTTTCTCAGTTTTAGCCTTAAATTTTCAAGTACTTTTTTACTAGTTCATACTTAAAATAAGTAAAAATCGGGATTGATTTGACAAATCAAGCGCAGATTTTCTTAAAACAAGAATAGTGTTCTTGATTTAAGTAAAAAGCTCATAAATTAAGTCCAGTTTGATCTTAAATCAAGAAGATAAATCTTAAAATGAAAACTAAGACTTATTTTACTTAAATTAAGAACAAAAATCTTAAATCAATCCCAGAGAAGAAATGAGCGAAGTTAAACTTACTCTCTCAGAAGCTCTCAAAATCATTTTTTATAATTTATTAAGTAAGAAATTCTTACTTTAAGTCGAATTTGCTCTTAAATCAAGGAAATAACTCTTAAAGCGAAAATTAAGACTTACTTCCTACGTTAAAATTCACTATTATAATTCTCAAATAGTCTATGTGAATTTTAATATAAGATATATAAGAATATCACAATAAAGCAAGTAAGAATAGGAGTACCGATCCAGGTTTAATCTGTTCCGAACGAACAAAGACGAGGCCTTGGTTCTTACTTCATAATATTGTAGCCGTAGTTAGCCGACCGAGATCCGAAGTATTTATCTCGTACTATTTAGCTCATTTTAGGATTATTTATATCTCGGGCATTCTTAAATCAATCCGATTTTAGGGTTACATCAAATATGAATTAGAGCTTAAATCTAGTGCAATTAATTCAAACTCGGACATACTCAGTCTCATTTTTGGCTTACATCAAGTATGAATTCGTGCTTAAATCTAGTTTATAATTCTTGAATCAAGCTTATTTAGGGATTAATTGAATCTCAGCCATTCTTTAGGAGAGCTAAAATTAAGATTTTTTGACTTGATAAATCCGTACTTGAATCAAATATTTTGTACTCGGTATAAGAAAATCCGTACTTACCGTACTATGGACACCGCCACGGATTGATTTAAGTACGGATTACTCAATTTTTTTTTTTTGAGTGTGTGTTTAAGTTTCAAAAACAACTTATTTATGACAAAATTTATTTAGATACATTTATAAATCACATATTTATGATCGATAAAGCCCTATTTAGAGAGAACATTTGTATGGAGTCTAATTGAAAAAATAGAACAATTTCAATAATCGAAATACATATCTTCAAAACTGCGACCTGTACTTTGAATGCACATCCATTAAATCGAATCACAAATTGATTCTGAGTCGATTGGTATACTTTAAGGTGGTTGTCAGACTAAGATTTTTGAGTGTTACAAACATCAGCAAAAAGCCAATAGGGTATACTATGGTGACTAAGATAAGAACCATGATGATTTTAAATACCATTAATTCTATCCTTTATATTGAATTAAAAAGATTAAATAAATGTTTTCAAATTACAGAAGACTTAGTTAAGGTCTGATACACTATAACAATATGAACATTTTTATGAAAATGAACTAAAAAAGTATTTAACAACTCTTTAAGGTTAGACTCCTGAAGAGAACCTTATGGGTCGATTATGTATAGTACCCAAACTAGAGTTGGGTTGAAAATAAACAACGCAACTGGCATGCAAGTTGTTATTATGTAAGGATCTTTCTTTAATATCTTCTACCTTAAATTAAAGCTTAATTTCTTGACTAAAAATATTGTAATTTATCTACTTACTTATATAGACCTTCTTCCCGGATTTTTTAATTAAAAAAAAAAAAAAAATTCGGATCAAAAAATAGTTTTGCGAAATAGGTCATGTTATATATCGTTAGAAAATACCTATCATTTGATATATATGTATATCGTCTAATACAAAAATGTAGTTTTTAAGATATAGCTAAATATATTACAAACTTTGAAGCCCCGCCCACTCGAAAATAGGCGGTCACACGCCCCAATTTTTTTTATTGTAATCAGAATTTAAAATTCTATTAGTGATAAAATTTTGATAGTGATTTCAAAAAAGTTACTAAAACCGACTTAAGCCATGGTTTTGGCTTTATCTTTAAAAAAATATCACTACATTTATAAATTTATTTCGTATTTAAATTTAAAGCCTTTTCTTTTATATATTTATATATTTTGAAAAACCAATTTTTTACCCGATACATTTAAAACTTTTTGGCATCTCAAAAAACTTGCAAAAAAGCGAAAACTTGACAAATGGTAACGCTGCATGCAACTACTATACTTGTTTCTTTTTTTTTATCATTTTTCTGTATGTTTGTTCTTTTCGTTCACTTGGTCTTTTATGTTGAACAAAATGTTTTTAATACTTGTATTTAAGACACTTTGTAAAACAATAATTTCTAAAATCATTTTGTAATTGAATTTTATATTATAAAATTCAAATATATTATTTTTTAAATCTATAATAAATTTACTCAATTGATTTACAATTTTATAAATTATCACATCCACTATTATTTAACCGGAAAGGATATTTAATATTGAACATTATTTCCAATGTTTTATTCAATTGACTTTTATTCATTTTCAATATTGCCACTCGAAAATTTTCTAATGTGTGTAGTAATTTATAAAGTGAGTGCAAGAGCCCAGCTGACAGAGTTTCTTTACAAGTTACTTATGTCAAAAGTAAACTTTTTCAAGTGTTTTTGACAGTAGTACATTATTTTACACAAACAAAAATGTCTGTTGTTTCTGTATTATGTTGCGGATTTGCACTCACCTTGTATATTTACACCATGATACAATCAGCTGTTCAGTGAACAACTAAACGAAAGGAACGACCTAGTTCATTTTTTTCAACTGAACTAAAATGAACAATCACTCAAATATTATTATATAATACAAAAAAAATAATAATTGATTTTAGCTTATTTTTAATCTGATTTAGCAGTTTAAATTTTTGAGATCTGGTCACACTGAACTAGGCATAACCTTCTTTAAAATATGTTTGAGTTTCTGTTCGGTTTCATAATATACCTTTAGGCGCCGATAAGAAAATTGTATGTATTTCTAATGAAAATAGTTTTTATAAATTTTTCTGCCATTTTTAAAATTTTTTTTTTCGATTTTAAAAACTGATATACTGTTATAGTCATAACAAAAAATTTATTAAACTAATATTTTAATAAAAATGATTTTATTGAAAATATTAATTAAGTCAAAGTTGAAAAAAAACAGATTTTTTTTTAGATATTTTGCAAATTGCTTCCATTTTTTAAGTGAAATTATAAAATATATATACATACATACATACAAATTTCAGTTATTACATTTTTTAATGCCGTTTAAAAGTTAATTATATGTATATTGTAAAATAACTGAATAAGGACTACAATTAGTATATGAATGTACTTTTTTAGAATAACTCCAAATTTTGCGGTTGCAGGTTTTGCGATTGTTAAGTAATTGGGAGCTCTTTAATTTTAATTTTTTTTTATTCAAAAAGCGATATATTGTGATGTTATGCACGTTTCAAATGAAAAATCACATTTATATGATTTGTTAAAGGATATTTGATCGCACTTTGTTTTTAATAGCGAAATTATATACAACTTTTCTTTATTTTAAATTGACTATAATTTCAATACAGATTTACATATGTACATATTTCCAATATTTTTTAACAATATTTTGTTCAGTAAGTCATGTACATAGACAATTACATATCTAAAGCAAGATATATTACGGCTAAGACCTATTTAATTCACAATGGGCCAATTTTGAAAATGTTTTTTCAATAAAATATTTGTTGTTTCTTTTCTTTTTACTATAGAGATATAAAAACTAGATTCATGCATTTAAATATGTACTATTGTGGTAAGTATGAAAAAATTGTTTGTTAATTTTGGTATTAGAAGTGACGTCGAACAGACATTTTGTTTTAACGTTTTTTTATTTTTGGTTAGAATTCTGAAAATATTTGAGGTAGAATATGAGGCCTTTTCCTCTAGATCCTATCGTGTCTTCGGACGGACGTACACCGTTTTTATAAAAACAGGTTATATGTTTGAATATAATTATTAAATTTACTATTTACAACATGCAACTCAGTTGGGTTTTACAAGGTTTGTATTAATTCTTTAAATCAACCCGGTTTAAATTAAAAATAGAATAAATCAAGAATGTTTTGCATATCGTATACATTGTTATTTTATCTTTGAAACAGATATTTGAACATTTTCAAAAGTATTCGTAGAAATATTTTGACAAAAGTAATTTTTTAACGATCTTTATTCTCAAAATTTGTTGTTTAAACTATATTTTTAAAAGAATGTTTAAGTAGCCCTAAATGTTTGTTAAGGTCTGCAATTTAAATTTTTTTGATTACTTCTATAGTTTAATTTTTAATAAAAATATTATAAAATAACTGCATAATTAATAATAATCATACGCCGCGTATTTCAATTGTTTATTTAATATTAATCATACGTTGTGTATTTTAGTAAAATTTATACTTTTTAACATTATTTAAATCGAATAAAAATTCAGAATTTCTACAACAATTTTTAAATGTATTCCCCAGAATTTGAATACTTTAGCACTTTAAACATATGTAAATCATTTAAGAAATTATTCAATGATTTTATTAAAGCATTATTATGATTAACAGATTTTAATTCAATTTGGTTTAGGTTTACATAATTTACTTACATTTATTTTTTTACATAATTCTAGTATAAATTAATTCAACTGTAGAATAAAAAATAGAATCATTATAGGTAAAGATTTATGCCCTTATTCATAAAGTTTACAACAGGTTTATAAGAGGTTTATAAAACAAATTTTATATGAAAATTTGCTTTATAAACCTGTTATAAACCTGTTGTAAGTTTTTATGAATAAGGGGGTTAGTTTTTGGAAATTTTTTTATATAATAAATTGTTGACATTTTTTGAATCTGAGTTAGGCGTTTTGTTGCTTGTGTTACTTAAGGTACGGTCACATTTGGCAAATATTTGCCGATAAAGACGTAACCACTAAATAACATATATTTGAACTCGTTTAATTATTTAAAGAAAAAACTTTTCTTTTTTAGGCCAAAGCACAACAATTAATTAGTTTTAATTTATTTGATGCTGTTTGATCTTGCAAAACTCTTGTAAGAGTAAACAACGTCAAATAAATTTGTGGTAAAAAAAGTGGTTACGCTTTTTTGAGTAAATATTTGCCAAATGTGGTACGGTTTACTTGCTTGTGCGTTTTACTAAAATGAGCATTTGTTTCTTGCTTTTTTGTGATCTCAGAGAACAAATTTAAATCAAATCTCGTTATGCAATTTTTTAAATGCTTGTGACTTTCTCTTTTAAGACGTAAAGCTCGCTGCTGCTTCCCTGCAAAAAACGCGAGTATTCCATACATACATGTGGAGTACTCTAAACATAATCCATTTGTATGAAAAAACCTAGTTCATTTAACATTACGATGTCCTGGACCATATAATCCAGCTTTGCATAACACGGAACTAGCCCCAAAACTACTCCTTTCAACTACTTCAAATGTTTTACAACAACGATTACGGTCGTTAAAGCATGAATAATTGTCGTGTAATAAGAAGTTCTGCTTTGATAATGAAATGGTCCATGAGTGCATTATATAGAACCATGATATACCTAGTCACTACATTTTAGATACAATGGACCACGTACTCTGCATATTTTTGCAGGGTTAAGCAACACAAATATAAACATCAGTCATCATTGCCTTAAATAGTAATATGTTCTTATTTGCCGTTTAAAAATTACCTGCAACATATACAAATCGTACAACACTATTTCCAATAACCTTTCTCCCTTTAATTAACGTTCTATATAAAGTAGGTACAGCTAAATTGTTTACATGTACTAACTTATGTAAAGAACCTTAAAAAATATTATGCTGTATATAAATAGTGTTTTGAAACAAAATCAAACGAACAACCAAATATTTAAAATTAGGAATTATATAAAGCTGTCTAGATCTATAAAGAATGGGGACTATCCCCTGATGAAGTTCTATTGCTGGCTTTCAACCATATAATAAAATATACAAAACCAAAGCCACAGAATTAAAAGAAAGCTTTGAATATACATAGTGATGGATATATTCAAAAAAAGATATGGTGTATGAATACTTAAAAAATCCAGAGAGAAAAATCATCATCACGAGCTGTTTTCCAAAAAAAAAGTTTGCTGTACATAATCTAATTTCAATGCCGACGAAACTGGTCTGGACTGTTCACGCTAGAGAAACTAGTGCTTCAGGAAAAAAGATATTGAGCGATAGGGACAATTTTACTTTGCGCTAATGCATGTGGAACACAGAAAATTAAACCAAAGAAAACCACATATTTTCATAACAAACTATTACCTTTAAATTATCTTCATTCAAATAAAGCGTAAATATTTTTTTAAGATGGTATCATTACTAGAACCGAAAACAATTCCAATGAAAGCTTTATTAATTCTTGATAATGTCACAAGTCACCCTACCAAAAACTAATTACTAAAAACTTCAAAAAATAGTAGCGAAGATTGAAAATTTAAAAACTAAAAAAATGAAGTTAAAAATATTCGCAATATTTCATTCGTGCAGTTGTTTGAAATGAGATCGAGCAACACACAGATAAAAAAATATAGTTGTACATGTTTACCACAACAATGTCAACATTTTTACAAGTTGAATGAGTTGTGGTAAACATGCACAACTATATTTTTTCTCTGTGTGTAGAAGCTGAAACTAAATATATTAAAGTATGTACTTTTACTCATAGATTTACAACATTTTTGCTCTTATAATCATAATTATTATATCATCCATATACAGCTATGGACAGAGAAATAGTGCACTAATGTTCTATGAAGTATTACATTGAAAAATTATGCTATTCTTTTGCTTCACTCAGCTATTTCAAAAATTCGTTGGAAATATTTTGTTAACTTTTGCACGTTCTTTATTTTGTAATATTTTGTTAAAAATTTAGTTTTTTTGATTGGACAAGGGAATAGCGCACAATATTTTCGATTTTACATTCCAGTATAATTTAACAAAAATATTGTTTATCATTAATTTTGTCAACCAAAATGGGAAGAGGACCGCACTGCTCACTTTAGAAAAACAATGTTATTTGGGAACAATTATTATTTTATTTGAACTGTTAATTTTTAATTTTTGATATTTATTTAGTTAGGCTCGAGTTCATTAAATTTAATTTTCATTAAATTATTTTTACTGAATGTCGACGAAAGTGGACAACAAACATAATAAACAAATGTATTCAGTTTTTTGAGATGAAGTCTTGACATGAATACGAAAAAACTGAAGAATAAGAGGCAACATGTAAATAGAAATTAGTAAATAAAAATGATAATTACAGCAAATTTCGAACCACCAGGTAACACTGGTTAAAAGATTGATGTTTGTCTGTTGGCTAGCAGGCACCGCAGTGGTGTAGAGGGTTAGAACGCAAAGAATTCTGATGAGAGAAAGTGGTGTTTCTCGAAACATATGCAAATTCAACAACCCAGGTTCGAATCCCAGCCAAGAAAATTATCAATAAAAATTTTAATAATACAAATTTTTCAAGTTGTAAAACAATTCCTACCTTCAGTAAAAATAATTTAATGAAAATTAAATTTAATGAACTTGAGCCTAACTAAATAAATATCAAAAATTATTTGGGAACTTTATCAAAAGGTTACAAAACAAACAAAAATATTTAAATAATTGCATGTTCTCGAAAGATGGTTTATGATGTCATTAAATGTGTTAAATCAGATACAAATTTGCTTAATGTAAAGAAAGATCAGAAGAAGCCATTGCGAAAGACAACAGTTCGTGGGGATAAGGCAATAGTTGAAAAAAGTAAGCTAGATCCTTTCAAGTCAGCGAGAACAATAATGACTAAAATAAATAAGGAATTTAGGTTAAATGTTTCCAGAAGACTTGTACGAAGACACCTTAATGGAAATCTGTCAAAATACAATATAAAGGTACGATTGTCTTTTGCAAAACTACACCGGATCAAGGATATCTAAAAAAAAACAATAATTCAATACTAAAACATTTTAAACATTACGTCTTTGTGTAGCTTCTTCATGAAAAAAAAATCAAAAATTAAAGCTTGAACAATTACTAAAATATTGATAATAAAAAATAAACTATAATAAGAAATATCTACTAAAACAGTAAAGTGCGCTATTTCTCTGTCCTTAGCTTTATATTACATTAAATAAAACTCTAATTAAATTCATTATTTTCTATGACCAAATACGGGTACATCCACACTTAGAAGAACATGCAGTGTTTCGATAAACGGCTCGTTTAACACATAATGTTTTTCAAATATTATTATTTAGTTGCAGCCGTTTTATTTTTATTTACAATGTTCTATTAAACAAACAATCTTGCAAATTAAATAATTATTTATATTTACGTTTAACAAAATAATTACTTTGTTTGCTATAGTGTGGATATCTAACAGTTTTTCGTGTTAAGTTTTTCTATGTAAAGCACCAAAAAATTGGGTTGAATAATTAATATGCCAGCCAGCAGTGGTGGTGACACATATAGGAATGACCCAATTAAATAATACGAAAATATATGTATATGTATACAGTTTTTAGTTGTTGTTGCTGCAAGTAGAAATTCTATTATTTACGAGTATGTATATTTTTTTTTAAAGGGGTGTGTTGTGTGGTATATTTTTAATTACATTTAAAAACGAAGGTTTCCAGGAAAATAATAAGTAATATATGTATACACATACATTTACATTCAAAAACTATATGTGTTTAAGAGAAAATACTTGCTTTGGTAAGTATTTATTAACATTTTTGCTGATGTTACTTGATGTCAGTTTTAGGAATTAAAAAAAAAAAAATATTGTAAAATTTTCGAAATTAAAATGAAATGCTACAAATTGCTTTATGGCTTGTTACAATATATGCGTCTTGAATATAACTCATAAGTTCAAACATGTATCATGACATGATCAATATAAATGTTTTACTTACATAGTAATAAACCCACAATACTTACCATTATTCAGAAAATGTTTTTCCCAAAAACAATTTGTGCTGACCTCTTACATATTAAATAAACATTATTCTCAATAAATCTATGTACAGAAACACATACAATTTTGTTAATAAAACCATGAATATTCCGAGTATGTCGATTAGGATAGTTCCAATTTATAAAGAGACAATAAATGTAGTCCATGTTTTCCAATTAATAAATATTAAATACTTATTTGCCCAATTTACAAATTATGTTGTATGTTATACATTGTATGATACAACTATCTGTTGTCAAATCTTTAAAACAAATGTGAAAACTAAAAAATATGAATATTATACGAAATTAAAACATACCGTAATATTTTTTTTTAGTAATATCCATTATTTAAATTTGTTGTTTATTAATTTTATTTTCTTGTTTTAAATTTGTCAATCAATATGTGATTTGCTTATTTCTTTTAAACTAAAATGAGCAAGTTTTATGTTGAGATACATATTTTAACTTTTTGCAACAGTTAAACTTTCATAAAAATATATGAAAAAATGTCGTATTGTACACAATATTTATATACAAATTACCAACAACATTTGTACAACTATTGTAAATTCAGACGAGGTACAACTCCTATGAAACTACAACATCAGTTGTGAATTGACCAATTGTTTTACTTTTTTTCAATAATTTATTTTTATTTATTTTTAAAATTTATTTAATTTTTGCAAAAACTATGGCACAAATTTAAACTAGAAAATATGACTTTTTATCTGGCCCCTTAAGGATAGAACAATTTCGAAAAATAGAGCTGTCTTAGTTACGTTCTTCAGTTTTAGCTGCCCAGTTTTTGTTCAATACTCTTTTAAACTTGCCATTTTATTTACACACGTCAATTATATTTTCGCACTTTTTAATGTAAATCAATATTCATGAAAAAAAACAAAAGGAAATTGTATTGAAATTGACTAGCACCGTCAAGTTTGTACCCCTTTTGTTCTCTTTTCTCTTCTCATCCAAAAATACTTGCCTTGACGATTCAGAATTGAAGAGTGTGAAAGTGGAAATATTACACAAGTTGTGTTTAACATTACATTTTTTGTGAAGTTTTATTTCTCCGATTTTTTTTGGCTATTTATACCCTACACCACCATAGTGGGGAGGGTATATTGGATTTGTGCATATGTTTGTAACGCCCAGAAATATTGGTCCAACATCCACCTTAAAGTATACCGATCGACTCAGAATCACTTTCTGTATTTTGAAGATATTTTAATAAAATTCGGTAAGTGATATTTTTTCGACCCAAGGATGGATGGGATTGGAACTGGTGCAAATCGGTCCATTATTTCAACTGGCCCCCATACAAAAGTCCTCCCAAAATTGGGGTTTATCGATCATAAATGTTTGAATTATGCAACGAACCAAACATATTTCATCACAAATGAGTGGTAAATGAAGCAAAATCACATCTACAAATTTTTAGTCGTAGCTCCCATATAAGGCCCACTTCCGAAAATCACTTTAAAGAGCAGAACTCTCTCAAAAATGTTGGTATCCAAATAATATTGAACACAAATATATTTCATATATATACAAACAATACGATACAATTTTATTGTGATCGGTCTATAATAGGTACGACTGCCATATAAGGCCCACTTCCAAAAATCACTTTAACAATCATAAATTTCTTAAGAATGTTTTTAATCAAATAAAATTCGACACAAATAATATACAGAAATGATGACACCTAATTTTATAATGGTCAGTCCGTAATTAGTCGAAACTCCCGTAATTCAATTTAAGCTCCATAAATCTTTTAAAAGTATTTATATCGAGATAAAGTTTAACACATATAATATTTATATTCACAGAAATCATGGCACTAAATTTTGAGATGATCGGTCCATAATAGGTTATATTTCCCATATAGCGCTCATTTCTGAAAAACTGTTTTATACATATACTGGGTGTAGGGTATTATATATATATCGACTATACTTTCTTACTTGTTTTAAAAGTCCAAATAACGATTTATTTCTTTTTTATCAGGATTTTGACGGTTTTTTCCGAAATTCTCCTGTCCATCTAAGTCTGAGTTATTGTAACTCTGTGCTATGTTCTTTAATATATAGGCACCTACCTAGCTTGATTCTAGCTTGGATTGCAGAAGATTCAAGTTTGCTTAGGTAAGTGGATAATCGCTGATTTAATCGGCCTCTTTCTCAACGCACATGTATTTTCAAGACTGTCAGATTTCGGACATAAATCTATTAAAACCTCAATAAGTAATACTCAACACCAACTTTGTCTTCAAGTATGCATTTAGGTTTCCAAAGAAATTTTGATTTCTACGAGTGATCACAGATCTCATTTAAAATCAGATTTACAAAGATATTAAGGAATTTGACTTCTTATATGACAAATACATTTTGAGTCAGAATTTTAGTGATCAAAGATTAAGGCGCTTTTCTCAAACGCATATTTACAAAAGATTTAAGAAATTCCAATTTTGAGTTACAAATATGAAATTAATATTATAACACTTCTTGTATCTTATAACCTTAGGAGCCACATGTGGTTTTGTAAAAATCATATGAAATAATTATACAGTAGAATCTCACAAATTAGAAATGTCCAGAAATTAGAACTGCCCTATGTGTGATTCTAATTTCTGAGATTCTACTGTATATGTAAATGTAAATTGTTAAGCATTTTTATAAATAAAAATCAGGCTTCAGTGTTCAATGTGTTAAAAATAGTTTAACATTTATTTTCATTGGAAACATCGACTATATTATTGCTGCCCTATAAAAAGAGTCACCTTAATGTTTATACAACTTACTATGTGTTCTGAAATTATTTGAAATTTCCTCAATATAAATAGATATGTAGATATAGGTATTAAAACATAAATATTAGTTACAAAGTTATACAATTTTATACGTAACTAGCAAATAAATACCACATTGTTAATATGTAATATGCCTTAAATAAAATAGATTGTATAAATTGTATCTTAAGTCACATTAAAATTTATTGTACTTCCTTGTCTAATTTCATAGATCTAATAGTGTGTTTATTAAATTAATGAAGGTTAATTAAATGACTTATAACGACTTCTTCATCACCTTAATGTGCTATTCAGAACTCTGAAGTGGTGAATAATATTGAACTAAACTAAACAGTATAGTTTGAAAACAATAGAACTGTATTGAAGTAGTAGTTAAATATTGTGGCTTATAATTGCATACGATAAACATACATACGAGGTATGATCAAAAAATAACCGTTATTTTAAATTTTTTCAAAAAGTATTTATTTATTCATCAATAACTATCTTGTCCCCTTCAAAGTAATCCCCCTCAGATATAATACACTTATGCTAGCGTTTTTTTTTCCAATCCTTGAAACACTTCTGAAACGCGTTTTTTGGTATCGCCAACAGCTCCTGTTTCGATTTTTCTTTTATCTCCTCAATCGCAGAAAAACGCTTTCATTTGATCGGTGTCTTCAGTTTTGTCAGGAAAAAGTCAGCGGGGGCCAAGTCCGGTGAATACGGTGGTTGAGGCCTGAAAACGGTTTTGTTTTCAGGCCAAAGCCTCACGCACAAGCATTGATGTGTGATCATGGTGCAAAATCCATGATTGGTTTTTCCACAATTCTGTGTGTTTCCTTATTGACCGTACGACCTTGTGGTAAGAATTCATGATAACACGTGCTTTTTTCGGTCTTGACTCTGCTGGAGGTTTGCATTGGGATGATTGGGTTTTGATTTCAATGTCATAGCCATACACCCATGATGCGTCACCAGTTATCACCTTTTTTGAGGAAATCTTGATCTCGAAACCTTTATATCTGCCAAAAACAAACTGAGAATCCAAAATCGCTGATATTAACAACAAACATATATAACAGACATGTGTACCAACATAACAAAAAAACTAATGCGAAAATCGAACGTATGTAACTCACGAAATTTTAAAATAACGGTTAGTTTTCTGATCAAACCTCGTACACACAGACGTACATAAATATATACATTGTTGCAGGCAATGTAAGAGTTGAGTTATATAAGCACACTCAATAAGTATTTATATAATAGGTATTTATTGGGTAGGTGTTGAAGTAGATTCGTATTGGAATGTTGGTTTTAAAAGTTTAACTCGGACGAGTTAGAAAGCTAAGAAAACGCCAATTATTCACTAAGATCAGTTTTATTTATATTTAGTAAAGAATATGCCAACATTAGTAAGAATAAGGCCATACAATGAAACAATTCAGTCCCCTCAGAACCAGTTCTAATTGTTGCATAACTTACTTAATAAATTAAAAAATATCATCATTTTTTCTCCTATTTATATCAATACACCTCGACATAGAAATCCCATATACATAGATGAAAAATTGACTCAAATGAAATTGACATTTATCCAAATTCATTGATTCATGGGCAAAACCTTTAAGTTAAGATTAGATTGCAAAATCTTGCTTTACAACTCAATCATAAAACCTATATGGTGTTATGGATTACAGATGTGGGAAACTGCCTCAGCTTCAAATGTAGACAGAATCCAAAGACGCCAAAACAAATTGTTACGAATAATCACAATTGTTCTCTGGTATATAAAAAACTCTAATATTCATAAAAACCTAAACGTGCCTTTGGTAAAAACTGAGATCCAAAAAAATGCAGAAAAACACTTAAAAAAGCTTGAAGTACACCCAAACCCATTAGCCCGCAATATATTAAATAATAGTGGCTAAGAAGAAGGAACACAGCGGATCTGAGCCGAAGACAAGAAGGAAGAATGTCAACTTAGTAATTAAATAAAAAAAGCTCAAACAATTTTCGTCCGGCACTGACTGGACTAATAACTGAAATTTTTTACATATAAGATTAGGAAAACTTATTGTTAGTTCGTTTGTAATGAAGATACAATATATAAAAGTACAAAAAAAATTCTCCTCTGAAATCCTTTAATTCGTCGGCGAAACCTTATAAACCTAAAGTAAGCCGAATTTTTAAATGTTGTGGCTTCTTCGACCCAAGCAAGTTAAGAAACTTATCAAATTACTATTGCAAAACTCACAATAACTTAAATTAATTAGTAAACGATTCGTTGTCGAATTGAAAGATCAGGTCAGCAGAATGATGTTTTCTGTTTAATTAAGAAAATTTGATAACTGTTAGACTGTGACCTATAATTTGTTTATTTTTATATATGATGTTCTAATTATAAGCAAAGCTTTTTTGGTGTTTAAGACCAAAAACACCTATCAAAGGTACAATTCAATTGGTCGGTGTGCAGCATTTTCCAATAAGGATTGGTTTACGTTGGCAGTATTAATAGTACAGTTCGATTGCGTTTTCCACAAAAAAACGAAAAGTTAGTAATTGAAAAAAGCAGAACTGACTAACGATTCAAAACGGGGTTAAAAAATAACGATTGGGCTAATTCAAATAATTTCGGCTCAGGCATATGAGACAAAGAGGCTCCATATAAGATTAAAAAACTCCATATGAGACTAAGATGCACCATATCAGACTAAGAGGCTTCATATCAGACTAAGCGGCTCCATATCAGACTAAGAGGCTCCATATCAGACTAAGAGGCTCCATCTGAGACTAAGGGCACCATCATTTAAGCTAAAATTTTGATCACCAATTTGATCATATGAAATTCCATAATGAGGGACGAAAAATAATACATACAAGTATATATCTTATATAGAGACATCAATCTAAAATTCTTAGGATCATGATAACAGCCCCAAGAAATAAAACATCCATCATGGAAATTCGTTTTCTATATAAAATTGAATTTTAAATAGAAATATCACTAATCGTAGATTGTGGCCCGTTTCTTATTTAAACGCATATTTACAAAGATATTAAGGATTTAAGAAATTTTCACTTTTTATATTAAAAAATCGATTTTCAGATGAAAATATGAATGATTAGAAGAAGTTCACATGCTGCGACTTTTACCTGCGACTTTTCTCCCGCGACTCGAGTTTATAGATGAAATACGTAGTGGAGAGTGAAAAATTGAATGCCAAAATGTCGCAAGAATGGTGCAACAAATGTTTTATCATGTGAACAGAAGAGGACGTCAGCAAAGTCGCGGCGACAAATCGCAGCATGTGAACCCACTCTTACAAACATATCAAGGATTTAAGATAATTGGTATACACTAAATTTTTTGTACCCTTATCTTATTCTTGAACTGACACACATTTTTAAATAACAGTTTTTGCAGTATACTTAAGTTATCCCAAGTTGTATAGGAACTAGATAGATATAGAAAAGCGTTTTTCACCAATCCAAAAGTTACGCATACATTATTATCGTGCATATGCAAGAAGAAATATTTATTTGCATATACATTGATGTATCTACATGCATACATATATAGGATATACTATTTACTCATAACAATTCATAAACTCATCATCAATGTTTTATAAGTTTAAATATTCATAAAATATTTATTGATGGATTACTTTACGAGGAAGAAGTGCTTTTACAATAATATTATACAAGTTCTTTTTCCTCTGTTTCTGTTTCTGTTGCTTTTTTTATATGTATTCTAATTTATAGTGTGTTTCTAAAACAATAGATTTTCAACAACAATAGATTTCAAATATTAATTGTATGAAAAATATGCACAGAAAACAAAAAACACATCCATACCTATAGATACGTATTAATAGTTATAAAATTACTCATATGAATGGAAGAATTAATAAAATACTTGGTTTTACTTCCGTTAAACTACGAATTAACTACATACACACATTCGAATTTTATTACTGGAACACACAAATAATTTGCTGACGACAAAAAACAAATAAAAATTATGAGACATTTTTGTGAATTTATGTGGTGTAACGTAAGAATTGAGTTGGTTTGGGAACTGCTTTTTTGTGGTCAACAATTTTAAATTATAATTGATGTTTAAGTTTTAAAGAAGACTTCCTTAAGTTTCAAATGAAACATAAATAATTTATGTGCTTAAACAATTGTAGGAGAATTAGCAGCAAAACCGATGAAATGTAATTTATTTATTAATTTGAAAAGGAACATTAATAAATTATTTGCTGTATTTAGGACGCACATACATATGTATATACATATGTACATATATACCCTATGAATATATGTATGTATATATTGAGTAAAGGAAATCTTATAAACATAAGATGGATGAGGTTTATGTTACAGCTGTGCCAGCAATTAACTATAATCATGAGAAATAAACAGAAATAAAAATAGAATTATTTATTGTAAAAACAAATACATAAATATTGTTGCCAAAACGATAGTTTAGGTTTGTGTATCTCAATTTTTAATTTATGACTATTTATTTAAATGTGTTTGTAAAGATTCTTTTTTAGATTTTTACTACTATAATCTAAAGTAAACATACATATACTGATGCAATATATAGGTTCTGCTTTCAGCCTATTGTATTTCGTTAATGTAAATTTATGTATATTGAAATATTTCAATAACCAATTACACCTAATTCTGTTTTTACAACTATCAGGTTTACTATTCAGGTTCATAATATTAAATCACATACATACATACCAGTTTATGGACAAAGACAATTCGTTCTGGGACAAGTTGTGTTTACCGATGATGATGAATCGACGCAATGTCACACATACAGTCAAACACGGAGGTGGCAATGTGATGGTCTGGGGTGCCATGGGTGAAAATTTTTTTTTTTTATATACTTTTTTTTTATTATTTATTGAATCTGCCTTAATTCCTTAAAACTAAAATAAATCTAATAACTCTCTAACAGAGCATTAATTTCTTATTGGCTGTTAAGCTCTACGAAGCCTCGACTCCGTCTGGCTCTGAGCTAGAATTCTAGCAAGCAGATTCGGGAGGGTTTGTAGATTTTTGATGCAGTTGCAAATGGCGTTGGAAATCTCGTTTTTGTTGAAGGAAACATGAACAAAATGGATTATTTGATTATTCTAAAGAATAATTTGGTACAATCTGCCCAAAAAAATGGCTTCAATGGATGAATTTGTGTTTGTCCAAGACAATGATCTTAAGAACAACTAATAGAATGAGGCTTCATTCATTTAACTAAAAAATTACAAATTTTAACATTAACGCAAATGAATATCCACAACTAAATCGCAATTCAAATAATCAAGCACATAAACGCAATTATAATGTTTCATATACAGAGGTATTAGGTAAATCAGATGTTAACTCCTGTATTGAAAAACTTGAGAAAATTATGAATATAATGACGGAAATAATGGATTATATATGGAATTAAACATTAGAATAGCAATAGGGAATACAAATGGCCCTACGCATCATACAAACGAAATAGACGTTTTTCTTAAGCATAATTATATAGATATTTCTCTAATATCAGACAAAAAAAATTATGATCACATCTATTTGTTTTTTACTCGTGCATTTCCCTGATTTTTATTCTGTGAATAAACTTATTTGATGCGAATGTACAAAAAAAACATTTAATAATTTCTTAACTCTTTGAATTCCAATAAATATTAAAATTCGTTATTGTAAAGAAACAAAAATACAGATCGATGAACGCGTTTCGCTTTTATTCACAATTAAGTAAAGGTATGAAATTCAAAACTTTGCTCGAGATATGCACAAAATGTACAGGTTAATTTTTCTCCGGCTTTTAAAAGAATTTTGTGCATATGTCGAGCAAATTTTTGAAATTCATACCTTTACTTAATTTTGTTTCAGCTTATTCGGACTAGTGGTTCTCGAGTTATAACAAACAAAAGAGCCTAAAACGTGACAAATTCCCTATACGATACTACTAATTTCAAATTAGTTTTTAAATTATTATTTGATGTAACATGACCAAACGAATGATGCAAAAGTTTTTCTTTTTGGGGCTACTTTCATAAACAATTATCAGAATTAAGTCCCGAAATCACGTTTTGTACTGTGTAATGGAAAAACTTACACTTGAACAACATCTACAAATCGTTCAACTTTATTATGAAAATTTACGTTCTGTGAGGAATGTGTTTCGTGCACTTCGCTCAACTTATTGTCAACATAATCGGCCTACTGATCGTACTATTCGCAACGCCATTACCTATTTTGAGACCCAGCATTCATTATTGGATAATATTTGACCGAATATACCACGTCCAGTACGCTGTAGAGACTCGGAATCATCGGTTCATAATTCCTTAAAAATTACGCCGGTGCGAACGCAACCGTCAATGGCGACCGTTATCGCGCCATGATATACGACTATTTGATACCTGGTATTGAAGATCGTGATCTCGGCGACTTGTGGTTTCAGCAAGACGGCGCCACACATCGCATCAATAAATGGATTTTGAGCATATAATTTCACGTTTTGGGCCGGTCGATTGACCATCAAGATCGTGTGATATCACACCGTTAGACTTTTTCCTGTGGGGATATGTAAAGTCTAAAGTTTATGCGCTTCGTTTTAGGCCTTGGAGGAAAATATCACGCGTGTCATTCGCCAATTACCAGTCGAAATGCCTGAACGAGTCAATGAAAATTGGACTCATCTGCTATATAGCAACGGTCAACATTTGATAGATAGAGTCTTCAAAAAATAAATGCCAAAGAGTCTTCTTTAAAATGATACTAAACATTCCCCATTAAATTTGAATTTACTTTGTTTTTTTTCTTTAAAAAAGTATGGAACCTCGAAATGGATCTCGCTTTATGTATGCCTGTAGGTTATCTGGGGGTTTTTCGCAAAGCTTTAGTTTCTTTATTATTTCTACATGAAGACACTTATTTTTGTAAATGTGACAGAAATCGATTTAGTTAATTTAGCCATGTTCTAACATTGCTGATAATAAATAAGCTTCAGTAAAAATTTCAATTTAAAAACGTAATAAAAAGTTGATAACTTTGTTAGTAATTTAAAACAATTTGAAAATTATTAGTTTTAAATTTTATTTTTTGCCTTTTTAAGTTTTTGAATATTTTCCAACATTTTTATTACTATCATTTAATTCGTACTAAAATTTTTGCGGAAAATAAAAATGGCGCATGTAATAGAACATAAAATATGATTACTAGTTAAATATAAAAGATTTTAAATGATATTTCATTAAATATGAACATTTAATGTGGCAATTTAACAAATCTATGTATCTATACATTGCTACTTATAATTACAATTTTTCCACTCATACTTTCTAAATACATAAAAAATAATTATATCTAGCCTTAGTAAAACAAATCCACTTCCTTCCTACTATTCTCAGTAACATCATCTGAAATATTTAAAGCAAAGTCGCACTTAAATATGGTAAATACAACAAACAGCAAGAGATGAACACGAGCCAATTAAATATACTCAATACCAGAGAAGAAAAAAAAAATAAGGATGCTGCAAGGATTTTTGCGTTGTTGCAAATCAAACCTCGTACACAGCACATTGAATGGGGGCCAAAAACATATTTAAAAATACAAATTTAATACATACACACACACAAACAAACAAACAAAAAAAAACTAACACTTACTCATATACATACAACACACACATACACACACTAATTCATTCATTCACACTTACACTTGCACTTACAATTTTAATCAATCTCAATAAGTTATACAACACACTTTTTCTTTTTAGTTTGGGGGGTTTTTTATAATTATTTTAATTTTTTTTTTTTGATTTATTTTTTTTTAATTTTTTGGTTTTTTACATTTAAATTAATAATAATTTATGTATTTAATGATTTTTTTTGTTTTTAAGAGGGCTTTTTTTTAAAAAATCCATCCTATTATTGGTCATAACAAATATAAATTCAAAACTAGTATTATGGGTATATTGATGACATACGAAGTTATCTTTTTGGTGCCCTGAACGGCGGCAGGATGTTCGCCCTGCAGTATGTGTACGGTGACCGATTTGGGATTCGCATTCGAGGGCAGACAGGTGTACATGCCGGAGTCGGCAATCGTTGCACGTTGTATTAATAAGTAAGAGGTTGTGATGTCGCCTTTCTCCGTTATAACTGAGACTCCACCGCGCGGTGAATCGTAGTTGATTTCCTCGTTGTTGTGGGTCCAGTGTACCGAGGTGGGTGGATCGGGCAGATGCTTGACGATGCACGTTAGGTTTACCGTTGATCCCACATCTATATACAGTTCGGGTCCGCCGGGTATCGTCGTTATGGGCTCGACCACGGAGAAGACCATGGTGTAGCCGACGGGTGGTGTGGTGGAGACCTGGCACTCATAGGTGCCTGAATCTTTCAGCTGAGGATATTTGATTTGCAACGACCAATCCTCGGACAATTTATTATATATGCTCGTAAAACGTTGGTCCGATGTGTATGTGGTTTCAGCCACTGTTAACAAATGCAAGTCCCTGTGTCGTATCCAGGACACTGTCTTGTTGCCCAAGTTCTTGATGCGACAATTCAGATGTGCCGTTCTGCCCACCAGCGAGGTGACATTCTTCGTTGCCGAGGTATCAAAATACGGTCCCCTATCGAGGGGTTTATTCATTTTGTAAATGTCTTGATTTTGATTTTGTTTAAAGACTTCGTCTTGATTCATTGTGAAATCACTTTCAATCGTTTTGTATTGACACTCAATTCCTCTATAAAATAATATTGCTAATAGAATACGAATGAACATCATTATTTCACTTAATCGCCACTTTAAAATAAATTTATAATTTCTCGATTTTCTATTTCGAATTCCATTCAACTTTTAACATATTTTTATGTTTGTTTTATTCCGTTTCTTTTCTCTAGATTTTCACAAATTTAAAGTGTGTATTTTTAAAAGAATAATCAACAGCGAGTGAAATAAATACAATAATAAACTTGAACGACACAATTTTGCTTCTTTATCATTTATTTTGCGGATCATGCGCAGATCATCGACATTTTGGTATACGAGTATTTGTATCTGTGAGGTTTGTGTTGGAAAGAATGTACTACAGGAAAAAAATCAATAAAATGTTGACTTTTTTTTTTGAAACAGGGATAGTGAATGTTGAAAGAGTTTGTTTGTTGTATGTTAAGGAATCCTGTTGGCGAAATTATCTAATATTTACCTGGGACGACAACGGTGACGGTTTTTGAAAAGAACATTTTGTGACGAAATTTGTTGCAGAGATTATTCTGTTGTTAAGAAAATGTATAAGCTTCAGTAAGATATTTTTATAAGCTTGAATAATCCTTCGATTGGAAACAAATTATTTTAAAACTGTGAAAATGATTTTTTTTTCATAGTAAAGTCTATTGTGTAGAGTTTTCTCTATAGAAAAGTCTTTTGTGTAGAGTGTTTTGTATAGCAAAGTCTCCAAAGTAGGTTGTTTTCTATAGAATAGTTTCCTGTGTAGAGTGTTTTCTATAGAAAAGTTTCCTGTGTTGAGTGTTTTCTATAGAAAAGTCTCTTGTGTAGAGAAGAAAATTCTCTAGTGTAGAATATTTTTTCAGTAGAGAAGTCTCTGGCGAGTCTGTTTTTTATGTGTTCTATAGAAAAGTCTCCTGTGTAGAGGTTTTTCTATAGAAAAGTCTCCAATGTAGAGTGTTTTCTATAGAGAAAAAAGTCTCTAGTGTAGAATGTTTTTTCTGTAGAAAAGTCTCCTGCTGAGTCTAGTTTAGAGTGTTTTTTCTGTAGAAAAGTCTCTTGCGTTGTCTGTTTTCTATAGAAAATTAACTTGCGGAGTCTGATTTCTATAGAAAAGTATCCTCTGCAAAGTTTTTTCTATAGAAAAGTGCCTTATGTAGAGTGTTTTCTATAAAAAAGTATCCTGTGTAGAGAAGAAAAGTCTCTAGTCTCTAGAATTTTTTTCTGTACAAAAGACTCTTGCGTTGTCTGTTTTCTATAGAAAATCCTCTTGCGTTGTCTGTTTTCTATAGAAAATCCTCTTGCGGAGTCTCTTTTCTATAGAAAAGTCTCCTGTAGACTATTTTTATAGAGAAATGTCTTATCGAGAATGTTTTTTTTAGAAAAATTTCTTGTCTATACTGTTTCTATAGAAAATTTAATTGCCTTATCTGGCATAGATTGTTTTTTATAGAAATGTGTTCTGCGTAGATTAATATTAATGTGAATTGCAAATGGATTTATATTGACTTGTTTGAAGTTGTAGGGCACTTGGTCCGTTTTATAGTATATTAAAATGTGATTTCCTAAGTTATTATTCTTTTTTGATTTATAAAATTTTCTTCTTTTTTCTCCAACGTTTTCATTTTATTTTATCTGAACCCTGTCAAATCAGCTCTGCTCCAAAAACTCTACAGTGGCAGAAATACATACATACATACATACGCATTTAAGTGATAACAGCATCACTTGCAGAAAGATACACAACTACATAAATATTTATTTGAAAGTTCAATATATGTAGTATGTTAAATGTTTAATTTTATACACTGAGCAAAAAAAAAAAAAAAAAAAAACAAAAAATATTATTATCAATCGCTTGTATATTCGAATCTAAATTGAAACAAATGATTTTTTTTTTAATTTATTCAAGATATATCCAGAATTTTTGACCAGAATTTTACTTTTAATTGTTCGGATTTTTCTGTGTGTATCCACCCTTATATGTTTACGCATATGTTAGTGAAACATCTTTGATATTTCTATTGTAATTGCAATTATTTCTCATTACACCTATAAATTATTCATTAGTATTGTAGGCCCTAGGAAAGTATCAAAGACAATCTATTAATTTATTTCCATTCGTATGGAGATGGGGCGATCCTTAATATTGAGTTTAACTTGTTACCCAAGATACGAAAACATATTCGCAGTAGATTTTGTATGCTATTGAGAAAAACAGTGAGAGAAACTGATTGTTGACGACGATGAAAAATAAATTCGAAAATTTTGAAAGCGATGTGCCAAATTTTCTATTGATGGCTTTGTTTATCTACAAAAGCAACAAGGAATTCGAGTTTAAGTGTTTACGATGCTTAAAACAATTTACCAGTTGTGTTTTCTAAGATATCGGTTTCTATTTATGACCGATTTTAGATAAAAATGACATAAAAAGATATGTTTCTAAAACTTTAAGCTGTGTTCGAATTCAAACGTTCAAAAGTTTTGAATACTTTAGTATATTTTTCTCGATTATAATATTGTTATGCCAGCCCGAAAATGTGAATTTAGGAAATTTGGTCTATTGGGCGTATGCTATAGAATTGCAGGTTTCATAACCGATGACGTATCTTCTGAACGAAATATGTGCCTTTAGCAGCGTATTAAATGTACATATTTATCTGCCATTTAATCTCATCACTTAGTTATTGAACATTATAATTTACATCGGCCTGTGCCGAATCTTATATGCCCACCACCAAATCACCTATTATGGAGATTTATAAGAGATTTATGCGCACTTAAATCATTTCCGGAAGTAGGCTTTATATGGGGGCTACAGTCAAATATGGACCGATCATTATCAGATTGAGGTGGACTCTTTTTACATATGTATGAAGTATTTGTGTCGAATTTCAACTTGATAGTGGTTTTTATAAGTTATTTATGCCGATTTAAGCGATTTTCGGAACTGGGCTATGGTCAAATATGGACCGACAGTCATGAAATTTGATACGACGATTGGAATGCATGTTTTGATTATGCTTGTCGAATTTCAACTTGATAGTCATTTTCACAAAATATTTATGTTCATTTAAGTGATTTTCGGAAATGGTCTTTGTATGGGGCTATGTCAAAATTATGGACCAATACAAACAAAATATTGTTTTGAGATTTCACTTTGCATGAAACTTATTGTTGCAGAATTTTGTTTAGATACGGCTTTTCTATAGGCATTTATGTACCATAAAGTCGTATTCCAGAAAGACATTTGTATAGAGGCTATGAGAAATCGTGGACCCATTCCTACCATTTTCAACAGGACTCGTCCTTCTGTGTGAAAAAGAAAGTGTGCAAAATTTCATGATATTATCTGTATTATATTTGAAGAAAACATCAAAAAATATCTGAAAAATGTCTAGGTAGTCTAAAACTTTGATCTATAGATCAGATCCTACTGTACCGATTTTGCCCATATGCAATACCAAACATTTCGGTGAATCAAAGAATGTTTAGTAAAAATTTAATTTCTTTTTTCGAAGCTCTATCGTGCCGACAATAGACGGACATGGCTAAATCGTCCTAGAACCTTGTAAGGACCCAGAATATATAGACTTTTTGGTTCTACGACCATTATTTCGATGTGTTACAAAGTAAATGACAAACCCTCGTTTTTGGTGGTGGGTATAAAAAGTACTTCTAAAGCTCATCCAATCTTATGGTGAATGTGTTCCATGGATTTCAATAGCGAAAGCAGTTTCAAAACCAAGAATTGAAGGCATGAATCTATGAAGTTTATTGTCAAATGAAGATTATGCCAAAATAATTAGGGATTTCAAAACGTTTATGAGCAGCAGAATTCATTAAAAAAAAACGATTTTACATGTCCAAAATGCTGCTTAAACGCTATAAAAGGAAATAATTTGTGTACCGAATCATTATGTGCTATGATAACAAGAAGCGTAAGAGATTGTAGTTGAAGCCCAGTCGACCAGCAGAATCGACATAAAAGCCATGGGTCCTATCTGCTAAAAACTTTTTAGAACATTACAGGAAATGCAACTGATTCCTTTGAAGCGAGCATTGGCCTAAAAATGCTAAGAATATCATGACAATCCTCGGCCACATGTTGCAAACTACTGTTAAAAGCTATTTAGAGAGAAGTGGTTGGGAAGTGTTGCCTCATCCATAGTGCAGACCTTGCCCCGTTCGACTACTTTCTGTTTCGATCGATAGAAAACGCTCTCTTTGAAATAAGGTTCACTTCACAGCTGGGTATCCGAAATAAGCTGATGCGTTCTTAGCCTCAAAATATGAGCAGTTCTTTTGGTGGGGAATCCATATGTTTGCCAGAAAGATGGGGCAATAATTTAAATATGTAAGTTTATATTGTAGAAATGTATAAAAATAAATGCTAAAAATTTAAAAAAATGTCGAATTTTAAAGTTATACACCCAATAGAAAATAAATTAGACAATGTGTGCCAGCTGAAGACAGAGTGTGTCGATACATACGAGGTCTGATCAAAAAATAACCATTATTATTTTCAAATTTCGTGAGTTACGTATGTTCGTTTTCGCATTTTTTTCTGATATGTTGGTAATATCAGCCATTTGGATTGTCAGTTTGTTTTTGACAGATAAGTCGTGTTTTGCTGTGCACTTCGATTTTTTACTATTCGAAAAAATGGACCAAAGAAACTGTATTAAGTTTTGTGTAAAAAAATTAAATTAAATGCGCAAGGACATTTGAAATGTTGAATGTGGCGTTTGGAGTCTACTATGAGCAGAACACAAGTTCAATTCTGGTATAACCGGTTTGAGAAAGGCCGAGAAAATGCCAATGACGATGCTCGTCCTAGTCGCCCGAGCACGTCAGCAACCGATGAAAACATTGAGGCAGTGAAGAAAATGATTTTGGATAATCGTCGAATCACTATCAGAGCGGTTGCATATCGTTAGGCTCATGCCAAGCAATTCTTATACTTGGTTTTCACTATGACATTTTTGTTGTCAAATTGTCCAAATTGTTGGCAATTGTATGAAAACGGGTTGTCATATGGCGTCATCTATGTTTGCAATCATGATTGATGTCAAAAATGACATAGTGAAAATATAGTGAAAACGCGGCCTTACAGATGTTTTAGGCATAAAACGTGCGGCAGCAAAGATTGTTTCAAAATTGCTAAATTTGGAGCAAAAACAGCGTCGCATGGACATCGCTCAGGAGCTGTTGAACATGTCAACGACGATCCAGATTTCCTCAAAAAGGTCATAACTGGTGACGAATCATGGGTGTATGGCTATGACATTGAAACCAAAGCCTAATCATCCCAATGGAAACGTCCAGAAGAACCAAGACCGTCAAGTTCGGTCAAATGTGAAGGTTTTGCTCACTGTTTTCTTTGACTGCAATGGCGTGGTGCATCATGAATTCTTGCCACAAGGTCGTACGTTCAATAAGGAATACTACCTTGAAGTTATACGCCGTTTGCGCGAATCTATTAGTCAGAAACGCACAGAATTGTGAAAAAACCAATCATGGATTTTGCACCATGATAACGCACCAGCTCATACATCGATGCTTATGCGTTAGTTTTTGAACAAAAACAAAACCGTTATCATTCCTAAACCACCGTATTTACTGGACTTCAAATACTTTTTGAAAAAAAAATTGAAAATAACGGTTATTTTTTGATCATACCTCGTATATCATAAATTAATTACCTCACATGGCTATGATAAAGTTTCAGTTGAAAATTACCTATAGAGACAAGAACCACAAGAGATGGCTGGTTAATTCATCATACTCAAAGTTTATTTCCTTGAATAGACAAAATAATTCTCAGTTAAAACTGTACTAAAACACTGAAGTACTAAATATATGTAGTACTAAATTCAAGAAGCTTTATAAACTTCATGTTGGCACTAGCAAAAATCATTACTCATTTACAATATGTACTACAAACTTCTTTTTAGCAAGCAATGAGTACAATTAAATACTTGAAGCTATTAGTGTTTGAGGCTTGGAAGACTCTCTTAACTTGGCAGAAGAAAATCTTTATAAATATAGATAATTCTGCGCTTCGTTTCACACTTAAACGGTACGTACCGAGAAACGTTTTGAATTAAAACAAGAAGCGCTTTAACGCTGAAGTGTTAACAATACAAGGAGAAAAAGAAAAACAAGTAAATAAAAAAAAAAAACTTAAATCAAAGGTTTTTAAAGTAGAGTGAGTGTTGCTGCACTTAAATTACATAATCTTGTTTAAGAAAACAAACAAATAAACAAACAAACGAACGAACTAACCCACAACAAATACAAAACCAACTACAACATTACATATAAATAGTGGCTAAAATAACCGCTAACAAGTGGTCAATTCTAACGAAAATTTTTTTTTTGTTTTTTTTTTTTTTGGGGAAATTTTCACATGAGTGATTTTTCCAAAATTATGCTGCTGTTACTGCTGCCCAACTTCTAGTAAAACAAAATTTGAAGAAAAATTAAAAAACAAAACAGAATTTAATAAATTTTCATATATAGTATTTGCAAAACAAATATTTATTATATTTCAACTGAAACTACATAAAGTGCTTAATTAAATTATAGTGAATTTATTTACAAACATTTGCGAACGAAACCTTAATTAACTTCAATAATTGTGGTTTTTGACATTTAATCTCTATGTGTGATTTTTTCTCGTGAATTTTCCCATTTATATGGTTATTAATTTTAATGATTTGCTAAATTAACAGTATTTAAAGGTCAGTTCGTTGAAAAAGTGTAACAAGTTTTATATCAATAAATTAAAATTTGGATAAAGAAATTTCTTAAACGGAATTCAAAGCAAAATTATGTTGCAAAAGTTTTGCTAAACAAACTAAATACATTTTAAGGTAAGTTGGCTTTTTTTATAAAATTTGAAGAACGAAAATAATTACTTCAGAAAACAAACTAAAGGCAAATATTTACTCCAAAAAGCGTAACCACTTGTTTTAGCACAAATTTGTTTGACGTTGTTTACTATTGCAAGAGTTTTGCAATATCAAATAGCATCAAATAAATTAAAACTAAATATGTTTGTGCATTGGGCTAAATAAGAAGTTTTTTTTTAAATAAATACATATATGTACGTTATTTAGTGGTTACGTCTTTTTCGGCAAATATTTGCCAAGTGTAACAGTATCTTAATTCCCAGTTTACACGAAGCAATTCTTTAAGCTAAACTAATTATCTTTTAGACATCAGGTGAGGGGAACATAAGACGAGTAAACACTTGTACTAGCAATTCTTGTTACTCTCTTATTTTTATTACATACATATATGTATAAAAATGTGTGTATACTCTCAAATAAAAACGCGAGAATTGTGCTGTGTGAACACCGAAGAAATTTCAAGAAACAAATTGTAGCAATCTTTTTAACAAGAATTTCTTCGTGTGAATTGGGACTAAGACTCTTAAAAAAATTATTAGCTGAAGACACTTGTGGAATCTCAACTTTGTATCTTTTAATGTTTAACATATATTTTAGTTTAACGTTCGTTCGGGTAACGGACTACCCGTGGACTACCCGCTATTAAAAATTTCACTCAACAAAGGTTTGAACGAATTAGTTCTTATATAAATTTCTGAAAATCATATTAAATTGTATCCTTTAACCATTCCATTCCCAGAATTCATTACGAATTAATTCCTAAGATTAATTCCTTAGTACTTCAAATTGTATTCATTTCTTTTAGAATTCATTGATTTAAAAATTAATTCCTTATTGAATCCTTCCAGTTTATTCCTTAATTATTTAAGGAATGATTTACTAACAACTTTTTTAATTCTGACTTAAGATTTTAGTGAATTAAGTTTAACACAAATTAATTAATTCCAAGCTCTGATCTGATGCAATTTGACAAAGATATTTCTAAAAAAAATATTTAGCTTGTTTTAGGAAACTGTATAGCGCTAGACTATTTTCAACTTTCGAAGATTCATAACTGATTTTAGTATAACGCGTTTTTATCTGATCCAGAAAAGTAAAATCTTTTGCAAAACACCCCTTTATAATTTATTAAAGCTCTTATTAAACAAATTTAAAAAAAAACTATTGCTGTTTGGGATTATATTAGAGAAAAAGAAATAATAAGTCGTTAAAAAATATTGGCCAACATTTTTTTAATATATTATTAAATTTTAAAATATTATGGCTTAGACAATAACAAATCATTCACCATTAGCAGACAACTCTTGCCTATACAACTGCTGGGTCAAAGGTTAAAGCTCGGAATATTTCGAATCATTATCAAAATGTACATATTTCAACATATTATCAACTTATTCACGAATTCAAATGAAACTTCGGAAAACTATTCACAGAGTTAAGAATATTAATTTATAGTCAGGATAAAAACTCTAATATACTAGAAGTCGAAGTGTGGCAAATTTTTTAAAGCCCCTTGATTTTTTATAAAAAAATTAAAAACCAATTGTAATTATTAACAAAGTTGAGCAGTTTGGTAACATTAAGTTTTAACGACATTTGTTGAACATTATAGAAAGGAGCTTGCGATTGGCTTCTCTAGATGTAGTCGGAAATTACTGGAATATGGCGGTTGTGTATAAAAAGAACAAACAGATCCACTCAAAAGTGAGTTTATTCTGAGTCATCGTTAAGTGAACATCAAAGCGTTCTCCAACTGTAATTTAAGTCTGTGTTAAAGTAAACTGTAAAAGAGTAGTAAAAGACTGAGAATTTATTCGTTTTTGTGTACATTTGAATAAATTAAGACTCCACAGCGGTAAAAATACTTATTACGTAATCGGTGATGTCGGTAATATGTAGTAGCAATCAGTACTGATGCTGTCGCTTACATTTCTGCTTACATTTACACACGAGTGTCATAGGCTGCTTATTTAGTGCGCTCTCGTTTAAAATGTAAGCAAGGATGTCAATAAGTGTCATTTCAATTTCACTTACGTTATAAGTGGTGTTCAAAGCGAGCTTGATGGCACGTAATTCATATTTTTTTTTTTAACATAAACCCACTAACTAACACTCCGCTTATATTGTAATCGAAGTTATAATCAGTAGGTGATATTTTTTAGATTACACATATATAACATTCTAAGTACATAAATCGCTCGCTTAGAATGTTATACTGATGCCATCGATTATAATCTAGGTACTTAGTTCCATTTACCGCTGGGTATTTATATTTTCTTTTAAATACTTGATGCTTCTATTTTGTATTCAAAAGGAATCCGGTTTATTTAAAGGAAATAAACGACCGTTTTTAAAAGATAAAAACGTAACAATACTACAAACTGTACAGAATTACAATTTGTAAAACGTTATTAAAGTTTAACCTTAATAATGCGGAATATTTTAAAAAAATTTAAATTTCATTTTGAAACATTTGTAGAATATAATTTTTTCAAATTATTTGCCATTGTCAGCTATGACATTTTCCCAACTTTTTGCCAACATATGGATAACTGCTCATCTTTTAAGGTCAAAAAAAAGGCAATTTCGGATAAGCAGTTCTGAAGTGAAGCGTATTCTAGAGAAAACATTCTCCATCCATAGAAACAAATAGTAGTCGGATTAGGCAACAGCAGCAAAACTTCGCAACCACTTCTTTCTAAATAGTTTTAAACAGGTATTGCAACATATGGCCGAGCGTTGTCATGATGCAATATTACGCTTTCATGTCTGGCCGCTTTCGTGTCAAAATCACCACTACTGAACCGTACAAACGATCTCTCGCATATTGTAACCAATGGAAACCATAAGCTTCGGTGAGCAATCGATATGCGATATGCGGCAGAATTAAAGCAAAACTTCCTTCATATTGGGTCAAAATTCGACATTTTCGAAGCACAAAAAAACTTTGCTGTTTATACCATAATGTTAAATAACTAAGTGAGAATAAATGACAGATATGTACCCTACAAAATGTTATATAAGTTATTAAAGACAAAAATCGCATTCGAAAGATACGCCAACTGCTATGAAGTCCGCATTTTTAAGTTATAGAACCAATATATTCATGGAAATTAAATAAATTTAATCGGAAATAAGAATTTAGTTTGAAAAAAAACTATGATTGTGTTATATAAAGTTATAAACTGTCCGTTGATATAATTACAAATGGGCGTTTTTCATTTTAGAATTTTCACCTATCTTTTGCATATAGCTGCCCCAATGTGCAATGATATAAAATAATTGCGTATTCAATCAATTATTATTAAAATTTTCTACTTTAAATTCTGTCTGATGGTAATTTTTTCGAATACATTATTTGAGAGAGTAAAATAAAAGTTTGTAGAGGGTAACTTAATATTGCCTTTTTCCTCTTTGTTTTATACTTCCTTTTTGTTTTATTTAATTTGGGAAAGTGAAACTTATTATATGTTTATATAAAGGGTGATTCAAAAATAGATACTTTTTAATCGCCCTTTTTTGACAGATCACGTGTGAGTCGTGTCATGCTGTCATGTTATTTTTGTTTAGTATTATTGTTTGGCATTTCATAATGGAAAGACTTACGACGGAACAACGTTTACAAATCGTTCAACTTTATTTCGAAAATTCACGTTCTGTAAAGAATGTGTTTCGTGAGCACTTTGCTCAACTTATTGTCAACATAAACGGCCTACTGATCGTACTATTCGCAACATCATCGCCAATTTTGCGACCCAGCATTCATTATTGAATAATAACAGTTTAATAATGACGTGGCAAAAAATATATAAAAAATCTGCAATATTCATTAAAATTTCGTGCAAGTAGTTGATTTATAAGCCATTAATTTGCCTTAATGTGGAAAAGCTAAATTACACATATTATATATCAATGTTTAGAAAATTGTGTTACAAATTTATACTTATAAACATATTTAATGCCTTTCACTTCGGCGTTGCTCATCTTGGGCCCATTGTGTTGCTCTTGCATATGTAATATATGCAGAATAATCAATAATTTTTCACACTTCGTAGTAAATCTTGCAGAATAAATATGTAAATGCAAAAAAAAAAATCGGATTACAACACAATACATACCTTGAATAATGTTGTCAATACGCATCTGTAACCTTCAGCCTGACCACAAACACAGCACACAGCAGCCAGCAACAAGTGATGATGACACTGAAAAAAGACAAATGGAAAACTTTAAAGATTTTAAATTACGATTAAAAATCATAAAAACTAACAGCAAGAATGTAGCATTGTTCGAGAAATCATATGTTACATTTATGACACATAAGTGGCAATCAAATCAAAAACTGTACAGTAGTTTAAAGATACGCATGCAACAACAAAAAAGTAAAATACAATACAAAAACAACAACAACAAAACAAGTTTATAGTAAACATGACCATTAAGCAGACATACAGTATCAGTAACAGTGATTGAGAGACGTCAGAGGGCCCGGGGAGACTCTTAAAGCCATGGACAATAATGAAAAACATGTACAGTTTAGTTTTATTGTTTGAGAGTAAAACATTGATGGGGTGGCAGGCAGGCTGGCAGGGAGGCAAACAGTCAGTTGTTTTGTGTGTGGAAAAACGGAAACGGAAATTTGTAAAAACATAAAATACAAAATCATATAAAGTTTAATGCGTAAACAAAAAAATATGTACTACAACATAATACCAAAGTATGAAATAGAAAATGGTTTAAATAAATTTCAAATAAATCATTAATGCTTGAAAGCCAAGGTCAAATGTTAATAAAATGAAAAAAAAGTATAATTTTTTTTATTTTCATTGCAATTTGATTTTAGCTAGATTTATAAGTAAAACTAAACAAAATAATTGAACATTTTTCTTAAACTTAAGATAAAATAATTAAAAGTTTGCGTTTAAACGAAGTTGCTGTTCACTCCTCTTATTTCTTTTAAGGTTAAATTTTAATCATTATACACTATTTCTTTAAACAGTTTTCTATAAATTGTATTTCTTTCTGTTAAATAAAATGCTTCAGTGCTTCCGTACCGTTGGTTTTATGTCTTTATAGAGCTTTTATGTGGCTTAATTTTTTATGTAAAGCCGTTGTTTTTGTTTTTTCTTTGGTTTAATTATTATTATAATTATTTTTGTCTACAACAATTATGTAAGACACATTTAAGGAAAAAAAAAACTTTAACACATTCGTAGAGAATAAAGATGCCAATTGTTTATAATATTTATAAACCCGGGTTTATGAAAAAATTCTATAAAGAAATTTAGTTGAATAGTTTTCTGGTCGAAAGCCTTTTACTAATTTGAAAGCAAAAAGTACCAGTGGAATCAAAAAAGTATCATTACATCTACCAAAACTAGTTGGTTATTTGACTTCGATGTAACATTAGCCTTAAATAGATACCAAATTCTCCCCTCCTCTGATTCTTTACTACCCGGTGATATATATTAAACTAAACATTAATAAGCAAGAAAGTATAGTCGGTCAAGACCGACCATATAATACCCTACACCCAGTATATAAATGCAACAGCTTTTTCAGAAAATGGGCGCTATATGGAAGATATATCCTAGTATGGACCGATCATCTAAAAATTTAGTGTTGTGACTTCTGTGAATATAAATATTATGTATGTGTTATACCAACTTAATCTCGATACAAATACTTTTAAAAGATTAATGGAGGTTAAAGTGAATTACGTAGAGGGTCTCATATGGGAGTTTCGACTAATTATGGGCCGACCATAGCTGTCATCATTTCTGTATATATGAAACTTATTTGTGTTGAATTTTCTTTGGATACCAATATTTTTAAGAAATTTATGGTCGTGAAAGTGATTTTCGGAAGTAGGCCTTATTTGGAAACTACGGCTTATTATGGATCGATCATAATAAAATTGTACCGTATTATTCGTATATACATATATGAAATATATTTGTGTTCAATATTATTTGGATACCAACAGTTTTAAAAGAGTTATGCTCTTTAAAGTGATTTTCGGAAATGGGACTTATATGGAGGCTACTGCTAATTATGGACCGATCTTGACAAAATTTGTAAATGTGATTTAGCTTTATTATTTATTACTCATTTGTGGTGAAATTTGCTTGCATTCTTGCATAATTCAAAGATTTATGATCGGTAAACCCCAATTTCGGGAGGACATTTGTATTGGGGCAAGGTGAAATATTGGACCGATTTCCAACAGTTTCAATCCCATCTGTCCTTGGGCCGAAAAAATATCATGTACTAAATTTTATTGAAATAGCGACCTGACGGACGGACGGACATAGTTAAATCTACTCAGGGAGTGATTCTGAGTCGATCGGTATACTTTTATTCTATTCTGGTGTAGGGTATAAAAACTATTGTGTGTATAACTTAAAAATTCGGTATTCATAACAAATGGCGTATCTTTAGAACGCAGTTTTTGTCTTCAGTATCTGTCACTTGAACATTATAAAGTAAAAAACAAAGTTTTTCTTTTGCTTCAAAAACGTCGAATTTTGTGAAAACTAGCGTCATATGCTGAAGTTTTGCTTTACTTCTTTAATTTAAAATAGAGTCGCTGGAGCACACTGATTGCTTAACAAAGCTTATGGAGAATGTGGTTCATTTTTACATGGAAAACAAAGATCACCCAGGACAGTCTAAAAACTTTAAAGTCCAAGAATTGGAAAGTTAATCCAGCTAGAATTTTAAACGGCATGTATTTTGCAGTGTGCTTGTCAAATTTTCCTCTGCAAAATACATACACGTCATGTAAATGCAAACAAAAAAAATGCTTCTGCAAATGTCAGCCTGCATTTACAGTGTAAAGTTTTCAATTAGAGCATGTGCTATTTTCATCTGACAAAGCAACTGCAACCAGCTGTTTTGCAAGTCAATTGTTTATTGACGCCAAGAACATAGTGTTTGTGATTTCAGCAAATTTATATTTGAAAAAAAAAATTGTATTAAACAAAACAATAAATTTGTATTAAATAAAATATGTATTAAAGAACGTTTATTTAACTTAAATACAACAATTTTTGGCTATTTTATAGAAGCTATTATTGCAATAATGCTGCAAGGTACAATTATTTATTTTCTATTTTTTCAAACTATATTTGCATTATGTCAGATGAAACTAAAAACCGATGTGTGACAGCAAAAATTATAAACTGCCTGTAAATTGCCAATTATATATGCACATGTATGTATGTAACATATATAACGTACAACTGACAAGTACACTGACAAATACATACAGTCTAAAACCACCTTTATATGCCAGACTAACATTTGTTTCCTTCACAACAGGGTATCCGAAATTTATTTGATTCATTATTGGTCTCAAAAGATATGTACTTCTTTTAGCTCGGTCATAGTCATAGCTAATAATGGCCAATAATTTCAATAACTTTTTACATATGTACAAATATTTTAAAATAAAAGCTAAAAGTTGAATAACTGAAAAGTTCATTACTGAAACATATTTAAACAAGTAGGAGGGCTATATTCAGCTATGCCGAATCTTATATAACCTTCACCTTTGTTGTGGATGCATAATTATATTATATACATACGTATATCTATTATATTAATACACTTTGTTTGATAGTTTTTTTGATGAAATTTTCAGAGGTTGTCTCGGATTTTTTCTCATATCTCCATTTATAGGCGGATTTTGCTGATTTTAAATAGAAAACTTCTCGAGAGCATGCCTGACAGAATTATTGAAGATTTGGATCCCGAAGATATCTGGGGACTTCAGAAAATTGATTTCAACAGATAGACAGACGGACAAGGCTTAATAGACTCCGCTATCTATAAGGATCCAGCATATATATACTTTATAGTATAAATTTTAAAATAAATTTCAAAAGTTCATTTAATGCAAAACCAATGAAGCTTGAATATAAAACTCGCTTTTTTTACTTCTTGCCCAATATCGGCACTGCTATAGTTCATATTCAACATATTCAATTTACAATTTGTTAAAAATTTATATAGGCTATTGTATGTGAATAAAAGAGAAATAATCTTAACATTTGAATAGTTTGTCTCTCACCAAAGCGTTAAAAAACAACAAAAACTAATAAAGGTCATACTTCAAATAAAGGTCATACCTGCATTGAGCAGTTCCGTTATATTTTACAAAAACTGTGAGAGTAAAATTGAGAGCAAAATTTTTTCTTGTGACGTCACAAGTCAAAAATATTTTTATGTTTTCTCAACTTCTATATAAATTTTAATGCAAATGAAACCTTTAAAATGAAGTGTGCCGTTTTTAATTGTACAAAAATAACAAATTTAAATTTTTTCCATTTCCAAAATAAAATAAATTAAAAACAAAATGGGCATAATTTTGCCAGCTTGATAAAAAAAATTAAAAGTGTCTTATAGAGTTTGTATTTAACACTTTAAGGCAGATGATATAAAAGGAGATATGAAATTAAAAATTAGGTTATCAAAGGCTACTAAAGAATTTGTGTGTCAAATTCAAAACCTGGAAGCTGTATTTAAATCTTGGAATGGTGAAAATCTCTTGATTTGCAACGAGTATCTAAAAAAGGATATATGTATACATATAAATGAGTCAAGTACTATTAATGCGGATATTAAAGCTAAAACACTTTTTTTCGATCGAGAATGTTTTTTCAAGTAAGGAAACAAAAACCACAAACGGAAACACACAAAAATAATAAATTGATAGTACAAAAATAAATATAGTTCACTACATTTTTAAATGTATAAAATAATAAATAATTAAATGTTTTATTTAGAAACAAAAAATTGAATAAAAATTATTTTCTTTTAAAATATTGTTAACGATAGTTATTTTTTACAAGTTGATTATACGGAATAAATAACCTGTGACGTCATGCGCAGAGAGAGGAAATTTTGTTTAGCTTATTTGCGCAATCTTTATTAATTGATTCATGGGTCATACCAAACCAAGTAAACAAAAATCATTTCATAACAGTTACCTTGAGTGATTTATATTCAAAAACAAAATATAAAATATATAAAATATAAATCACAAATTTGAGGTTTGGATTGGAGTAATTTTCGGTCTCTGCCTTAAATAAAGTTTAAAGTTATGTCTCGAACGCTTAATTTTTTTTTACTATGACATTTTTATAGTTTTTAATTTCGAATGCAGATAATTGTTAAAAATACTTTAATTCTAGAAGACGCTTTAATTTCAATTCATGACAAGCGGTTACTCTAAGATAGAAAACGGCTCTACCGTTTGTTATTTTGATGAAATTTTATTTATTGATAAACCGTTTCTGTTTATACAATTTGTATAATATCGTTATGTTTATAGTTTTTTTTTCTCATATCTCGACTTCTTTTTCTCGATAGTAAGTATTTCTGAGTGATCCGTTTCCTTTATCAGTAATACAATTCTTGGTAGTATACCTTATTTTTTGATGTATCTCATATGCCAGTAAGATATTAGGGAGCTCCAAACAATTGATTTCAACAGACAAACGGACATCGGTAAATTTATTACTCCACCAATAGGGAACCAGAATATTTATAGTTAATAGATTCTCAAATGAATATCACTGACATTACAAAAGCACCAACATGGTGAAGGTTAAAATTTGTCTATCTCCCTTTTGATCTAAACTCTTGTAAAATTTGTATTAGTTTAGGTAACTAAATAAAATTTGCTTAAAGTTCTTTAACTTTGTGAAACAAATTGTTAAAGTTTTCTGACCTTGGTTTATGTGTTGTTTATTTGTTTTGTTTTTTTCTTTTTTTTTTGGTTTTCATAAAAAATGTTCACATGAGGACTTAATGACTTTAAACGTGTAAAATAGTATGGCGGTTAAAACATGTGTGCAATTAAGTCTTTAAATACAATTGAAACCTTAAGCCACCAACTATAGTTGGCAACAAATACACATACGATATACCTATACATACATACATACATATGTATAAGCAGACTGACGTTACTTCCCAGCATACCATTCTAGGAGCGCTCCGAAAAAAGAGTCAGAAAAGAGTCCAACAAAAGAGTATTTTCGGAGCGCTCCGAAAAAAGGAATCAGAAAAGAGTCCAACTAAAGAGCATTTTCGGAGCGAAATTGTTACTGTCCTAAGTCGGCACGCAGTATGACTCAGAAATTCCACTTAAGTATGTGTGTACCAAAGCGTTGTTGTTCTGTTATTTGTGCTTTGAACAAAAAAAAAAAAAAACCTAGCTGTAACACACAAGAATGATAAAAACAAGATTACACAGAGCCCAAACAAAACCTCATAAAAGACTCTTTTCTGATTTTTTCTAAGAGCTCTTTAAGAGCCCAAAAACACCCTCATAAAAGACTCTTTTCTGACATTATCTAAGAGCTCTTTCTGATGGACCATTTTCGAACGTAATGACCCTCTTTTCTGAAGGTTTTCGGAGCAATTATGATTGTTTTTTGGGCTCATAAAGAGTGTTAACGCTCCGAAAAAGGTGTCAGAAAAGACTCTTTTCGGACTCATATGGTTTGCTGGGTTGTCTGCGCCAGCACACACTTGTAAATTGTAGTTGAATTTAACGGTTTATTTGTCATGGTAGTGAACTCATTTTGATACACGAATACGAGAGTGTGTGTGTCTGCATGGAGTGAAGTGTGCGTGTAGTTGTTTAAAAGCAATATTTTTATTTGTTGTTTAGTAATAATTATAAACATATATTAAGTCATTTTTAAGCATGTCTATTTTGTTTTATTTTTTTATATTTAATTGCAATTAAATTTAATTTTTCTTAGATTTCTTTTTGTAGTTTATTAAAACCGTTAACAACTTGTTATTAACCTTTAAAATATGTGTGTTAATTATAAATATCCTGATTGGAAGTTTTCCGTACATTTTTTTAAATTAATTAACTAGTAAATAAAAAGTAAATATTAATAATTTTATTGACTATTCTTTTCATTTTCAGCTGTGTTTTATTTGTATACTCAATTCTATTCAATGGTAATGAAAATATTTTACAAAATTTGCGGTTGTCTGCGAAGCGGATTTGTGAATGGCTGCAAGTTGAAGAATTGTTTAAATATGTTGCTGTTAATGTCACAAGTAAGTATATGAGAAAGGAAGTTTTTCATTTATATAGAATTAAAGAAAAATAGTAAAAATCAATCATCACCAAAATTTAAGAAAACTGATTTCTGCTCAAAAAAAAAAAAAAAAAAAGACAATTTTGCAAAACAATGACAGACTGTCTATGTAAATCACGTTTATGAGAAGAAACCGAAACCAAAACCAAAACCAAAATCAATAAGATTTATACACAGTACTTATCACTGTTTTAGGTAGTTTCTTATTAAAAATCAGCCAAATTGGTTCAACAGACAATAAGTTATGAATTAAAATGTGAGACAAGCACTCAATATTTTTAACTTTTTTTTTAAGGAAAACAGTTTTCAACGTTGCTGCTACTGCTACTTATTTGTGGTAATGTTGTGGCTATAATTGTTGTTGTATCTTCACAATGTATAAGAAAAATCTATACAAACATGCTGGTGAATCAAATGAAAATCTTATGTAGAACAGTATTTTCTATAGAAATTTTTGTTTATAAAAGTAGTATAGATAGAAAGAAAGTATAGAAAGAAAGAAAATATTCTGTATAACAGTTTTCAAACCCTTCACCTTTATGAGAAGGGTATATATAAGTTTGTCATTCCGTTTGTAATTTCCACAATATAATTTTCCGACCCTATAAAGTATATAATTGCTGGATCTTTATAGATAGCGGAGTCTATTACGCCTTGTCCGTCTGTCTGTCTGTCTGTTGAAATCAATTTTCTGAAGTCCCCAGATATCTTCGGGATCCAAATCTTCAACAATTCTGTCAGACATGCTTTCGAGAAGTTTGCTATTTAAAATCAGCAAAATCGGTTTATGCCAACCAGAGTTATGGACCAATATGTGAGACAACCTCCATACAAATTTGATATTTTTTGTCCATTTTATTGCAATGTTTTAAAATATATTGCAGATAATACCATGAAATTTTGTATACGTTGTTTTTATGATAAAAGAAGAAAGTGTGGAGAAAATAGTATGAATCGGTCCGTGATTTCTCATAGCCCCCATACAAAAATCTTCCCGAAATATTGCTCAATTATTCATAAATTCCTATCAAATTGGAATATCAAGACAAAATTCAGCAAAAATAAGTTTTATGCAAAAATAAATCGCAAAACGAAATTTTTTTTAGTTCGGTCCATGTTTGACCATAGCCCCCATATAAAGTCTACTTCCAAAATTCACTTAAATACGAATAAGACAAATATAAATAATGTTAAACGGCTAAATTTGACATGAAGAATCTTTATAGGCAAATAAATTGTTGTACTAAATTTTATGGTGGTCGGCCTAGAATTGGTCATAGCTCCCACACAAGAACGACATCTGAAAAAGACATTTTCCCTATATATATATTGTATAAATATCGGTACCGACTCAAAACTTTACATAGAACATTTACATATATACAAAAATTATCCCACAAAATTTTGTGAATTTCGGTCTATTTTTAGCCGTATACCCCATATAAAGCCCTCTACCGGAAATCACTTTAATATTCATAAATCTCTTATAAATAAGGGTACCAATCCAAAATTTTTCACGGATCATTTACATACATGCCTAAATCAAATTGCTTGATTTTGAGAATATCGGTCCTAAACTATGTCCCCCATATAAGGTCCACTTCCGAAATCCACGTTAATACTAATACTAATATAATAATACTAATACTAATATCTTAAATCTATTCGGTCCATATTTAATAATCATATATGTACATCGTTGGAAAGGTATTTTTATTCCTCTAAAAGTCCTATTTGATGAAGTTTTTTTTTTTTTGAGCAAAGCCACTAAAACCGAATTGTTCCCCTGTTTTTATACTCTGTTTGTTAAATTACACTCAAGATTATTATGAACATCAGACAAACTCTGTAAATTATGGTAAGAATTGGTAATTAAATCAATTAAAAATGGTGAAAATTAGACAAAATTTCAAAATATTTAACTTAAATTATGTTGGTCGTGAAATTGTCTTTCAAACAATATATCAAATACTAATTAAATTTGCACTAAGACTGAATAGAAAACACAGAATAAGGATATTCTAGTCCTATAACCAGTGTAGTTTTTTATTTCTTTTTACGTTTAGCCGAATATAGCACTCTTACTTGTTTTCTTTATGAACGTTTCTGCATAACAGCTTCTTTCGTTAGAAAAAGTTTCTCTATAACAACTTTTACTATAAACCAGTCTTTTCTCTAGAAAAGTTTCTGTACAAAATTTCTCTATATCAGCTGTTTCTGTAGAGAAGTTTCTGCACAACAGCCAAGTTTCTGTATAACATCCTTTTCTACAAAAAACTTTCAGTATGTTATTTAGGAAAGTTTCTGTATAACAGCCTCTATTATTACAGCCTTTTCTATAGAAAAGTTACTGTACAACTTGCTTTTTTTAGAAAAGTTTCTGCCTTTTATTTAGGAAAGTTTCTGTATAACAGCCTTTTCTATAGAAAAATTTCTGTATTACAGCCTTTTTTTATAGAAAAGTTACTGTACAACTGGCTTTTGTATAGAAAAGCCTTTACTATAGAAAAGTAACTGCTTTTATTTAGAAAAGTTTCGGTATAACAGCCTTTTGTATAAGAAAATTATAATTTAGGATTATATTGTGAAATCATATTTCATTCAGATAGTTTTGTGTCTCTAGAGATTAATTTGTTTGTTAATGGCGGTCATCAATGAACCAATTCCTAATTTAATGACAAAATTCCCTTAAGAGTAGATAATAGTTGAAGTAAAGTTAATCTTAATAATATTAACACTAATACTCAGTTAATTTATATTTTTCCTCATTTCTAATCTTTCCTATATGTAACATAAGTATTGTGTTTCAATTTCACCCCATCTAATAGTTATAAAGAAGTTTGTAGCTTTAGTCTTTTGTTTTTTTATACATGAATTGCTGTAAAGAGAATCTCCTGGAAGAAAAAAATTATTAACAACGTTTTTTAATAATCCAGATAATGATTAAGTAGAATAATAGAAAATAACAATCAACTTATTATTTAACAGTAAAGTTTATAAGCAGAAAATTAAAAGCAAATAAAACTGAAAAATAATTTAAATAAAAAGAACATTCTTCATCATCTGCTAGTTTTTAAACTTTTATTGTATAATAACAAAATGTGTCTGTATGTATGTACATATTAGTATGAATTTATTTCAGTTTTCATTCCAGCAAATAAATGCTTAATAGGATGGCTGGCTGGTTGATGTTTGGCTCTTTAGTTTGGAGTGGCAAAAACGTAACAGAAATCAAAGAAACACCACATAAATACTAGCAAGTAAAGTGGTCAGGTTAGGCCACATGAACCGTAACCAATATTGGCCAATCTTAAATGATTCTATGTTTTTTTTTTATTTCTTACGAACGTCTAATGCTTGTTTCTTCCCCTCGACAGCTTCTTTTTATATATGTACATATATTTTTTTTTAAATAACGGAAATACGCAATATTGTACGAGTAAAACGTTAATAGGAAAATACATACATTGCTCTTGACTACTGGTCTTTATGTTGCTTTAATGAATATGATAAATATGATGATGTTAATGATGAGAATGATATGAGTCTTATAATAATTTTGAGTGAATCATTTTTAGATGTTCTTATTGGTTCCCCTATAAGGCTTTGTTATGTATATTAATTGCATTTTTCTAATCATTATCATTTTGCTATTCTATTCATCTTTTTTTTTTCATTGTAATTATTTGTGTTTCTATTTGCCATACATTATTCTAGCTTTGAATTTAGAGTGTTTTTTCAAAGCTTGCTCTTTATAGTTTCTTCTTGCTAGTGTTCGTCTCAAAAAAAAAAAACACATCCACAAATATTGCACGCATTCACCGGAAAACTGTAGTTTTTTTTATTATTTCGTTTGGTATTTAAGACAATATGAAAATGATGATGCTTGAAAATTTTTTGAACATTTTAAGATCAATTTATATTATGGCTGTAAATGTTTAGTATAAGTATTTTGTATCATGCTGGTAAATAGTGTAAGAAAAAAAACAAAGAAAAAATTTAAATTTCGCAAGTCTATTTTTTGTTAAAGTTTTAGGTTTTTGGTTTAAATTAAAATTTAGCTTTGTGTTTATCACATAAATTTTAAACTTTAGTCAAGAATATAAGAAATTAATTCTAAAAAACAAACAGTTTCATAATTATTGCTGAAAATGTGATTGTAATAAAAAAAAAAAACTTTTAATCCTGTCTGAATTTAAATTACAATCTATATTCAACGACTTCAATAAGACCATGTAATAGAAGAATGTTTCAATATGAGATAATAAATAATGTGTGAAAATGACGAGGTGTGAAAATATTAGCTTAGAATTTTGACCAATAATCGGTTCAAAGAGAACGTGCTGACCACTTCTAAGCACATGCTTTTAACATTCATCGCTGTTATCTGACTTCGTTCGTTGAAAGGTAATTCAACTCATAGCCATCATATTCATGATATGTTGGCTGCTAGTGTCAACTACTCATGCGGTATTTTTTAAATTTTAAGCTTTTATTTTGACACAGTTGAACAAAGTAAATTTATTCTAAGTATTGGCCATTGTTAGCTACAAACTTTTAGCACCTTTCCACGCCAAAAGAACTGTTCATCTTTTGCGGCTAAGAACAAAGTAAGGCAATTTCGTATATTCTGTTCTGATATGAAGCATATCCCAAAAGAAAGTGTTATGCATCGATCAAAACAAATAGTAGTCGAATGTGTCAAGGTCAGGTGGGGCAAAACTTCTCAACAACTTCTGTCTAAATATATTTTAACATGTCTTGCAACATGTGGGCGAGCGTTTTCATAATATATTATTACGCTTTAATAACTGGCCGCATATTGAATCAATTGCAGGTACTTGGATTAGAGTGGTAAAATCGTAACAGTAATCAAAGTAACACTACAAGTGAAGTGGTGAGGTTGGATTACATGAACAGTAATCAATCTCAATCCATTCGGCCGGACTTCACATACGTTCTTTTACGCTTCGGGTTATCCTAATGGCTCATTTTTCATCGCCAGTAACGATTCGGTGAAAAATTATTTTCTTTTATAGCATCTAAGCAGAATTTTAAAGTTGATATATCCGCATATCCGCCTTCCTAACATCAATTAATACAGCCATGTCACAGAATTTAATTCCATTCGGAAGTGGAATGGATGGAACACATTCGCATTTATTCGGTGAGCAATCGGTGTGCTGCAGCATCCTTTTTTTTTTAACTGAAAGAACTTCCCATATATGACGCATTCTTTGCACAAAATTTGAGATTTTCGAAGAAAAAAATGACAGTTATGCGCCCTTCAAAATGACATACAAGTCACTAAAAACATTCAACGCATTCAGAAGATACTTGTGCACGATTTTCTTGCTATTTTAAGTTTACATTTCTCAGCACTCGTACAAATGTTTTTCGACTGATTTAATTGTTTGACAGAATAACAATAGTTATGTTTCAAAAACAACTTTAATAATGCTTATTATTTTCCTCTTGAATTTTTTTTGTAATTGCCTTGGCTAAAAATTGGAGCAATTTGTTTACTGTGTGCTCTGTGAAAGCAGTAATTAAACAGTTGTCGTCCGTGGCAAGTGATGTCATCATTGAATATTAATAATTTATCAGAACATTTCGCTACGTGTTTCCTCAGCACTCTTCTGGTTTTGATAGTTAAAGAGTGCTAAAGAAAGACGTAGCGGTACAGAAAATCCATTACACTCCATAATAATTACATTTTCAATGTTTTCTTTGAACTTGGGCTTGATTGAATTTATAAATGAATATTGTTCTTTTATTTCTGTTTGACTGCAACTAACCCAGTAAAAGAAATCCAATGGTGTTAACTCAAACGATCTTAGATGTATATTCCAATCAACTAAACAATACCTATATGTAGTTTATAATCAGAAAATGTCTCATGCAGTAATTGAGTTTTTTTTATGGACAGTAAGGCACTCATTTCACTAGACTCACTATAAATGAGGTAAACCACCATAAACCTTGACACGTTTAGATGTGTAGAAATATATTTAGTTTAGTTAATAAAACAAAACAAAACAATAATAATTCTATATATTTCTGTTCTGATGCTTTGGATACTTAATAGGGCTCCAAAAAGCCCTAATAAAAAACATGCTATAAACATGGGTCAAAGAATCTCTAAACTGCATTTCATTTAATTCTTTTCCTAACTTATCATTAATTTAATGTAAAATAAAATACCTAATTGGTCTCCCTTCCCTAGACTTTCTCCTCATGTGTAAAAATATCAATGTTGCTTATTTCAATTTACATTCTGACTTGTATGGTAATATGTGTCATGGTCTTTAAAATAAATTAATCTGCAAATTACCTCCATCCTTAAGCGTAATACATTTTTATATTGTAGATGATTTTATCTTATTAGGAACGTATTGTGGAAGGTGCTGTAGCTTAATTGATTAGCGCATTTGATAATTAAGCAGGAGTTGGTATTCGTGGCCTGGTTTCGTTTCCGAGCCGCTACCACTCAAACAACCATCAGTTTCGGATAATTATTATTTTTCTATCCTATCATAACTAATATTTATCACAGCGCCCTCCATCGGTGGTATATCATTAAAATGCTACCAATGCGAAATAGTTAAATAATGGCTATAAATCAAGCTTTGATCAGTGCGCCTACTCACCACCAGAGGCGCTGCAATACTGTACTATTAATAAACATAACGCGCAATTACAGTGTCTCTCCTTTCACCACCAATTCTTCTCCTACTTATCCCTTTTCCAAAGAAAGTAGCACAATTAATTAATTAATATAAGTATACACATATTAATTCCCTGAGTGTTACTTCTCTTTAAAAAAAATTAAATTTGAAGTTTGTTCATAAAATCTTGGATTCTTGACAAATAAAGCTGTAAACTTTGAACGTCTTGTTGTTTTGTAAACTACAGAGATATATTTAGGAGTCGTTGCTATAATTATATTTGTAAAAAACAATAATTTACCTTCAACTAATTTCTCTTATGAAGCTAATAGAACCTAATCAAATAATGATTAAATCAAACCACTGATATTTTATCTAAAAATGTCAATTGATTTGTCTTAAATTTTTTGTGTTTCCGTGTTTTTGATTCCAAGGTCCGTTTTTGATGTGTTTGATATGTGTTTGAATTTCGATTTTCAGCACTTAGTTTTTTTTTCAGTTCGACACTGAACCTATTATTCGGCAGAATAAAATTAAGATTCGACTTAATCGTAATCAAACCGAAACCATTTAAAGGAACCACCAATGTCAGTACAATTTAATTATCTTAATTTTAGAGCATTTGAAGAGCTCCATACTTAATGTTTTTTTGTACATTATTATAATATATATATATATTCTAAAGTACGATTTAGATAACGATCTTTCAAGCTCCCATAACCTTAATTATTTCCTCATTCAGAAGCACATCACCTAACTTTTATAGTTGCAAGTTCATTAATTTAAAATATTTAAAAAGTATTATTGGAAGAAAGAGTACTAATAAACCATCCTCCACTCGCTGAACACCAGTCAAGCTTTAGTTTTCAAAACACTTTTTTTGAGAAAGATTGTGCGATACAATTACGACTTATACCCTTACGTACGTGTTTCTACGAGGGCGGTTCGGAAACTTCTTAGCCTAGTACAAATAGAAAATAGTTAGTGTTTCAAAAAATTTAATTTTTCAATATAATCTCCTGAAACTTCAATACACTTAGTCCAACGCTTATCTAGCAATTCTATCCCTTGATTAAAATAGTTTTCCTCAATACCTTCAAAATAGTGGTTTACAATTGCAATTGCATCTTCATTGGAAGACGCTTGCCAGCTAGGATTTTTTTAGATTTGGGAACAGGTAAAGGCCACTGGGAGCTAGATCAGGAGAATAAGGTGGGTGGGTGGTCAAGCAATTCGTACTTAAATTCGTTGATTTTAGTCATTGTTAAAACACTCTTGTGCGCCGGTGTGTTGTCTTGATGAAAAATTTTTGTGTTGTAAGCCAGGACGTTTTTCTCGATTTTGTATATTTAATTGTTTCAAAATGTTGCAATAGTACTTTGAATTTATTGTTTTACCCATTTGCAGGTATTCAATCAGTGAAATACCTTTGAAGTCCCAAAAATCAGTTGTCATAACCTTACCAACCGGTTGAATTGCTTTTCCCTTCATTGGGGCACTTTCAAGCTTAAGTCTATTGCTTGGATTGTTCTCTTGTCTCTGGAGTGTCTCATCAGTAGTTACGAAACGACGCTTAAAATCCACTTTATTTTTCTTAAAACGATCCAAAAAAGCCTGAGAAATTATCAGTCTTATGCGTTTTTAGTCGACTGTTAATAAATGCGGCACTCATATTGCAGAAAGCTTTTTCATCTGTAGTTCTTCATGCAAAATTAAATAGACTTGATCAGTTTAGATGCCCATGATATTAGATATTTAACGCACTTTTATGCACTTTGGCTAGAATTTCTCTTGTTGTTGCTGTTTTTGGATGTTTACTGCGTTTTTCATCCCCAAACCTTGTACGACCACGTTTAAATTCAGCAACCCAATTTTTTGCTGTTGCATGTGAAGGAGGACTTTTACTTAACACATTCACCAATCATTATGAATTTCTTGTCCCGATAAACCTTTTTTATTTAAATATTTAATGAGACCACGAATTTCTAATTTTTTCATTGTAAAAAAAATGGCGGAGGCGTCTTTTTTTATGAACACCTGTTTCTATATGAAGGAGTTGTCAGATCGAAAGGAAATTTAACATAGAAGAGGACAGATAGAAGTTTCCAAAAACACTTAATTTTTTTTTGTGTTTATACCACGCTTTCTGTTCTAGACTAAGAAGATTCCGAACCGCCCTTGTATAAAGGGTGGTTAAATTTTAAGGGCCGATGTTGATTTTTAATAAAACACAAATTATTTACTGCCGTATTCATAAAAAATAAAGTAGGTGTGAAGTGTGCTTTTAGACAAAATTTTCATACAAAATTTTCTTAAAGTACATTTGAAGTCTACTTTAATTTTTTCTAAATACGACTATTAGGAAATTATTGTCATTTCATTTGATTATGATAATTCAATTATGTATGGAACAAAATATCGGCGAAATGGCTGCCTCGATCTCGGCGGCACACCTCCATACGATCGTCGGTGACGCTGAGGCATAATTGAGGTTCTATGCCGTTAATGTGCAGAATTATCTAATCCTTTAGCTGTTGAATTGTTGCTGGCTTATCGATGTACACTTCTTCGTTCAAATAACCCAAAAAAAAAAAATAGAAGTCCTATAGTGTCAAATCGCATGATCACCCGGTTTGCTTAAATTTTTGCACGATTTTTTCCGATTATACGCACATTAAATTGATCGAAAAAATCACAAAGTGCACGATATGCATTTTGATTTGAACGGCCATTTTCATAATAAACCTGAATAACTTTAACGCGTTGCACGATTGCGAATCTTTACATGGTTCAAATTGAGTTAGTCTGAAATTGAGAAATGTTCAATTTCAAGATCGGCCCTTAAAATTTAACTACCCTTTATTATAGATAAAAGCTTAGATGTTTAATTAAATAAAGAATAGCTTAAACGAAAGTGTTAGTGAATGCATGTAAATTCATTATTTTAAATAACAATAAAGATATAATTTCTCAATATTTTCTCACACATTCAATTTGCAACATTCCAATTTATGTTAGCCCTTTTAACTGTACGTGTTTACTTACACAGAAAATTCATAATAATAAAGCTATTATTACAATATTTGTTTAAAAACGTAACTTCCAATTTCATAATCATCATCATCCATCATCTCCAACTTCACGCAATTAACACATCACATAAAACATGCGTATGAAAATGAAATTCTAACTGACGAATACAAATCAAACTGCTGGCTGATACGAGCGGGTTAACAATTGTACTCGAATCATTTTCATCACCGCGCATGCGTATGCATAAACATTTATCTAATGAGCTATTGTTCTCCCAGAGAGTTGGTGAATAAACGGAATCATCATTACAAACTGATAGCGGCTTTAGACTGATACACAAACGTACGTTAAACGGATTGCATTGCTCATGCGGAAATATTGCGCATAAAACGCGTTAAAAAATCCGTTGTGAAAAAAACACTCACAAAAACAAACAAAACAACCATAATAATAAACGTACTGTTTGAGAGTATGTCTAGTGGAAATATGTATTATAACTTTACCAATAATTGCAACATTCATATTTACACACCTGTTTTGTTAATAAGTGTGAACAACGTGCAAACAACAATGTCTGAAAACGCTAATGACACTTATGGTTTCGTTTTCTTTTAGCTTCTGCTGTTGTTATCTCTAACAACGCAAATAAACAAAGTCTCGGTAACTGCTGCGGCAGCTGGTGCAACTACAATAGATTTAACCACTGTTTATACACCAATTAGTAAAACTACAGCGGCAGCACGCAGTGTTAAAACCAAATTACTTAAACATACAGGACAAGCGCCGCCCACGTCTCCGCCACCTCACTCAAAAGCATCAACACTACAACATCAAGCCTTAAAGTCTTCCAATGATGATCTTAATTTGATAGTGGGCCCCTCCAAATCCTATATATCACAACCCAGCCCAACAACAGACTCACCTAAGTTACTAAAGCGTTCTGGTCAAACAGCCGAGCTGAAGCAGAAGAAACCTTTAAAGGATATACGCAATCGTACAAAAGAAATAGAGAGATCTTCCAAATTGCAGGTTGAAGTGGTAAGTACATTATCTAGTTCAGTTATTACAACAATTATTCATCTTGTTTTTGATATTTGTTTATAAAGCCGGATCATATACCCGACTCCTCGGGTCATATACCTTATCGCATTAGCCGACCTCATTTGCCGCCTCCTTCGGCTTCAGATTATGAGACCACAGGTTCTAGTTCACCCACTTCGTCAGGGAGTGCTGCTTATCATGGCGGTGCACCTTATGAATCGGAAAAATGGCACAGTGAATATTGGGATCGGGACTATGGCAAACAATTTGGCTTCAATAATACTAGAGTGCAACGTAAGTGTTTATTAATGAAATTGACGATTTTAAATTTATATTTGATAAAGATATACAGGGGTTTTCAGCAAGAACTATGTTTTTCAATTCAGTGATATCATCAATAGTAGGCCAAAATTAAGTTGTTATCATCTCTCTGACGCATTAGGTATGTAAATTAATCATTACCATACAATGATACGTACGGCATGACTGCTGCATTCAAGCATTCAAATGAAATCTTCTGATTCCACATCAACAATAGTTCAAACATTTTAAAATACCAAATATGGCAACTTTGCTTCCAGACAAATTAAAATCTGCCGCTGATAAAAAAATGATTTTTCCAAAAAAAAAGCAGCGAGTTGTGCTTGAATGAATTCATGTTTCAGTTACACCTTGTAATTTTGACATGTGGTCGTTGTGAATAGCCCCAATTGATGAGAACGTCAAGAAACACCGCGATTTTTTCACATCAACGTTAATATTAATAGGTCTCAGAAGCACCATTACGTTTACCGAACATATCATGAATTTTACGAAATGCTTGTAACAATTCTGAAGGCTATTTGTAGTGATCTATTTGATGAGAGTCCAAAACTTTCCCAAATAACATTAAGATCCTTTTGAGCAATTTCGTTTTGCACACTGCTAATATTGGATAGAGTCACAAAGTACATGTTCAAAGTTTTTACCTGAACAAATTTATTCTAAAATATTTTTCAAGTTGCTCTATCGATCAAATTGCTTTATCTGGGAACTTCGTAAGAACAGAATACTGAATCGTTTGGTCTGCCTGTGGCCAGATATGTTATCCAATGCTGTGCAAAATACGATTCAGCCCCCGAACTAATTCTCTCTATAAAGTATCCACGCCTGATACCAAAGGTCCTACGCTCTGGACACCTTTATTAACTAAACAATCAGTCCGTTCATTCCTAGTGTGGCATTCATGTCTAGATACCCAGCACAATGACAGCTCTCTATGCATAAGGAGTTCATTCAAAAATAGTTTACATGACAACAACTTCCCTCATATAGGTCCTAACTGCTGCCTGAACATAATACAAATTCTAACCGCCCTCAATGTCCTTCTCAAGTATTCATCATGTCACGTTTTTCATGTCACGAAGAAAAAGTTTTGAAAGTTTGGATTACTATTGATCTGTTTGGAACCATCAGAGACTGACATCCGATCGACATTATCATACGAGCAAGTCTACCCAATGATATCTTGCAATTGTATGGGTTTAAAGATTCCAACTGAAGCTTAATAAAGTTCATATAATAATATCAACAAGTAAGAAAGTATGGTCAGTCAAGATCGTCCAAAGATTCAGTGCAACACTAAAGTCGTTAGATACTTGTAAAGATACTTTAATAAAAACAGATTTCAACGACAACTGAAGCTTCATATACATATTTCATAACAATAATATAAAAAAGTATGAATATCAATAAATATCCCCTACATATTATATAAAAAAATTAATCGAATTCAACCAGTTCAAAAAAAGAATTCAGCTTTGAAGATCACTTGACAATTTCATTGTATAGTCTTCAAATTCGACATTAGAAAGTTATGCACAGAGATGCAGAGATTTTTATTACACCACCTGTTTCCAATTTTATAAATAACTTCCCATCCTTATTTCAGATATCGAAGCTGAGTGCCAGGATGATTATATGAAAATACGCATCGGTTACAATGGTTCATTTAGCGGTTTAGTTTATTCAGCTGGTTATGCCTACGATCCAGATTGTATGTATATTAACGGCTCGGGTAGGGATTACTATGAATTCTATATACAACTAAACAGATGTGGTACTTTGGGTAAAAATGCTTTGCACGATGACAATCGTAAAAATCCAACGGTAAGTTAAACAAAATTCAAACAACTGCAGATTTTGTTTGAATATAAAAAAAAATTTATTTGAAATGTCTTACTAGAATTTTATGTGGAATACCGTGACTGTACAATACAATCCCTTGATCGAAGAGGAATACGATGAACACTTCAAGGTGACCTGTGAATATGGTTATGATTTTTGGAAGACGGTGACATTTCCATTTTTAGATGTAGAGTGAGTATATGAGAGCATTTTATTATTTTATTTTAGATAATTATGATGGGCAACAAAAAAATTTATTAGAAATTTAAATGAATTTGATTCACAACGCAGGGTGGCCACCGGTAATCCAGTTGTATTCACCCTAAGTCCGCCGGAATGTTATATGGAGATACAGAATGGTTATGGCATAGGAGGGCCAAGAGTGACGGGCCCAGTAAGGGTAGGAGATCCATTGACATTGATTATTTATATGAGAAGCAAATATGGTGAGTATTAGAATAAAAAAAATTTAGGTTCATACAAAAGCAAAATTATGAACCTGGACCTCATTTTCTTCTAAAACCTAAAAACTATCAAACTATTATTTTTTAGATGGTTTCGATATTGTGGTGAATGATTGTTTTGCCCATAATGGTGCCAATAAACGCATACAGCTGATTGATCAATATGGCTGTCCGGTGGATGATAAATTAATTTCTCGTTTCCGTGGCTCCTGGTCGGATTCGGGAGTATTTGAAACCCAAGTTTATGCTTATATGAAAACCTTTAGATTTACCGGTTCTCCAGCTTTGTATATCGAATGTGATGTGCGCATGTGTCACGGAAGGTGTCCGGTAAATATAAAATTTTACCAAATTATCAATAATTTCTAAAAATTATCACTCCTAAACTAGAGTCAACCTTGTCATTGGCGCAACTTGAAAACCGTTACCAAACGTGATCTTTCCAATATGACTTTGGACACCACATCCACGGCGGCTGTAGCGGATGTTTTAATAGACACTACCGAGAAACCCGAGACCTCTCTTTCAGAAAATGTCAATCTCTTTCAGTCTTTACGAGTGTTGCAAGAAGGCGAAGCTGATGATGATGGTTTATATGCCCATGCACGACGCTTAGAGCCAAATCCCAACCAAACTTGTTTGAAAACAAGTACTTTCTCAGCTATGACAGCTACTTTTTCAGTGATGCTTTGCATATTATCTGGTTCCTTAATGGTGGCCTGTTCACGTTTGAAACAACGCAAGAAGCAGTCATCATTATATGACACTTATGTAACACACAAAGGACAAATTGATTGAGTTTTAAATAGTAGAGTATTTGTTTAATTAACGAATTGCATAAATACTGTATTCCTTTATTTCTTTGTACATATTATTTTTAAAGACAATTTTATCTAACTGCTAAGTTTAGTTTTAGTATGATTGTAGTTTTTTAAGTTTTTCATTTATATCTAAGTTACGAAATAATTTTTTTTCTATATTTAAACATTTACATACGAGTATTATTCATGATAGAATAAAGATTTTTTATACTAGATTTAATTTGACAAAGTCTTTTAATGGAAATGTATGCATTAAAAGTAAGTAACTTGCGGAGAATTTGATGCAATTGTTTTAAAGACTAAAAATAATATCAGTTAAATTTAATCCAATTTAATTAATAAAGTTTCGAACGCAAAGCAGACGTAGGACCCGATTATCGTTCACAACGCTACAATGTTGTGTTGTGTTGTCTCAACTACAACAGAAGATGCATTTTTCATACGACTAAGCTGATAAGTTTTGTGAATTGTAACCGCAGTTTGTAACATACAACAGCAAAATACTTAGTGTTGTGAACGGCAAAAAGTAATCGGCATTGGCAAGCAATATACAGTCGTGGCAAATGAAGCAAAATGTACATACAAAGGGCTCAAAATATACAAATTTAATATGCAATGACAAGTTTATATTTTTATAACCCAAATGATAATAATATGTATATCTAGTCTTAGAACTCGTGAACTATCCCAATTAACACGAAGCAATTCTTTAAGCTGATTATCTTTTAGACATTGCGGTGAGGGGAAGATTAGAAGAGTACACACTTGATTGTACTGATAGCCACATTTGACGGTTTATCGTCATTTTGACGATTTTTTGTTTCAAAAATCGCAAAGTGATTTGACAATTTTTTCATTGAAAGTCACGATTTTCTTAATTATTAAGATTTTCTATCATTTGTTTGTTTTATTAATGTTTTTGTTAAAAAAAATATCTCTTGTTTGGGCACAACAACTATTTTTCTCATTTAATATCATAAATATTAAGAAGAACATGACATATTTCAAAAACAAAACTTTGTAATAGTAGTGTTTTTTTAATTATTGACAATTGTTAAGTTTAAGTATAATAAACCCAAATAATAGTGGAAATTACTTATTTATCTGAAAACATAAAGAGCAATTTTAAATACTGAATTCCATGAACTAAAATTTTTCGAGGAAACGATTTCTCAATTTCAACGGGGAAATTCTACAAAAACTTCTCCTATTGTAATAAAACGTCGAATGAATATTCAGTCAATTAGATTTAAATAACAAAAACACGGAATTATTTGAAAATAAGTACCTGTATATTAGGGTGTCCCAAAAAAATTGTTCTTTCTGATTTTCATAGGTGCTCAATCAAAATTTAAAACCTTATAGGGTAAAATATTTTTAATTTTTTTTTTAAGAATTTTCGGAATAGGAGTTTTCTTAAAAACCGGAGTTTTCGGTATTTTTTTAACTTTACTCATAACCTGGTTAATGCCACGGGTTTGTTCACTCCTGAGGAAACAGTTTTTAATGATGCAGTTTGAAAGACAAATTAATTCTAATTAATATGAATAAACAATTTTTAAATTTCTTTTTACCATTCCTGAGTTATACTCGTTTTTATCTTTATACCCAGTATATGTTATTATAAGCTGTTTGCCAGTTCACCAATCATACCCAATCTACACAAAAAAAAACTTTTCTTTTGCTCTGTGAAAAATCATTTATTGAGGTTCTTGCGATGTAGTTCTATATCTTGCAATAAATTCTGGAAATCAGTTTCAGAAGTTGTGACATTAATATAAGTACATATTAGCCAAAGCCACACCTCGTTCTGCCACATCATTTACCACTTGCATTTGTTGAACATTTTTCTTTGGCTCTTGAAATGACTTGTTGGCTGTCCAATTCTCTGGATATATTTTTAAAAAATCGATTGAAATATTGCAAGCTTCTAAAGTTTTCTTCTGTTAAAGTTACATTTGCTACTTCATAATCGTTGCATGCATGTTTTTTTTGTTATTAAGCGCAAAGTTTTGGTGTCGATACGTTCATCAAAAAACGCTAAGGCAGCCAATTTCGGAGTTAAGTACCACTGATGACCTAGAAAACTGCTTTTGCAACTGCTTTATTAGTAATTTTATAATTATCCAATTCCTTTAATAGGCTCAGATCATTGAGAGGAGCGTATCGAGAGCACTGGCAGAGGTACAAATATTTAATATATATTATTTAAATAAATGAAATAAATTCAAGCAAGGCATCAACTGTTGATTTGTCTATATAAGATTGCAACTGGTTTCGGAAAATGCATATTTTCAAAGAATAGATAATTTTCATCATCCAGCGAGCACGATTGATAGCTCCTTGAGGTTTTACTGTTGGGTAGGGCATAGATTTATCACCCAAAAAGATTAGACTCAGATAGAGTAGTAAAAATCAAAAAAAAATTCAAAAATACTGGTCCCTTTCAAATTATGCTTGAGCCTCTGACAAAAAAAAATTTGGGACACCCTACTGTATATGATGGATGAATTGGATTCTATGCTCAATATGTTATTTAAAACCTAATAAACTAAATTGTTTTGACATTGTAATTTAACCTGAATTAATAAAATATGCTAAATTCAGATATTTATTTATAAAATACAGCAAGTCTTGTTTAACACTCTTCAGTTTTAGCTGACCAGTTTTTGTTCAATTCTTTTTTGAACTTGCCATTTCATTTACACACGTCAATTCAATTTTCGTACATTTTAATGCAAAACAATATGCATGAAATAAAATCAATTAAAGGAAATAAGAAAATTTACTAGTACCGTCAAGGTTGTACCTCTTTGTTCTTCTCCTCCACAAATACTGGCCTGGATGAGTCATAATTTAAGAGTGTGAAAGCGGACTAAGATATTATAAAAATATTACACAAGTTGTGTTTAACATTATATTTTTTGTGATTTCAAATTTAAAAAGTTAAAATTTATGTATTTTAATATGTATTGTGCAAGAGACCATTTAAACTTGAATTTTTTTGTTTTCGTTTAAATAAAATTTTCAAAATACTGTTAGAAATAGTGACTTTTTATTTTTTCGATTTTCGAAATGATGATTTTTTTCTTTTTTATCGGGATTTTGAAGATTTTTTCCGAAATTCTTCTGGCAGTCCCGATTGCACTAGAAATTCTTATTACTCTCTTATTTGTTTTACATATGTGTATACAAATGTGTCTATATTCTCAAGAATTGTGCTGTGTGAACGCCGAAGAAATTTCAATGCAAAAATTGCATCAAAAATTGCATTGCTTCTTGTAAATTGGGACTATGAGAACTAGTGAACTAGTTAAAATATTTTCCACAATAATTCTAAATTTACGTTCACAACTTAATAAAAAGAGATGCAAAAAGGTATAATAATAAAACCATAATGAGAGCATAACTTATTTCGAATAATAGGTTTTTCAACAAGAACTTTGTTTTCCAACCACATATTGGAATAACATAAACATTTTAACTTGTTGACGTATCAGTAGTAAAAGTTTGTACATCTGTTACAATGTTTTAAATATCTTACGACAATTCACTAAAAAAAATTATAGATAAATTAGATATTTGGGTTTCTGAAAAACCAAGAGCAATTATTGGGAAACCTTTGCATGCTGAATGTGGCACTGTATGGAGCACCATGTGATCTTGGGCGTGATTGGGATATGTTTGTAGAAAATGCGATTTCTGTAAATGGATCACGCAATCGAGAGATGTTAACAACTAAAGTTTGGCTTATTATTAATGATATTGATACCAATTACGTGTTTACTTACTGTTCACTGACATAATGAATTTATTGTACACCAATACCTCGCTTTTCGTCGTTTAGTTTTGCAGTTTTTCAAAGTTGCGTCGTTGCTTAATTAGTTCTAATATTCATTGTTCGTCGTTAGATTTTAGACTTTGCGTTGTCTTGGGTTCGAGTCTTTAATTTTTTTTTAATTTTTGCAAAATCTTCAACATCATTAGATACTTAAACGATGACTCGTACAAGAAGTGCTTTGATGATTAAAATAGAGTCCTTGCTTTTTATTTGGATTGAAAATCAAGTTGCGCAGAGAATACCCTTAAGTAAAATGATATTTCAGACAAAAGCAAAAAGCTTAATTGATATCATAAAAAGTAAAACATTATCCAACGATAATGCCACTGGTAGTAATACAGACAATTGCTACAAGGAAATTTAATTTACGTTTAAAAAAGCTGCCAGCAAACATTAGAGCAATTTTTTGTGAAATAAGTCCGACGACTTAGTATTTTCGTAACCCTGGAACCTATCTTCGATCTTTACATCGTTTATTATAGAAAATCATAATTCACTTTGAGTCGTTTCAATTTGCGCCGTGTTTGTTCGGAACGTAACCCTGACGCAAATTGAGGAATTGGTGTAACATCAGCCTCACTGTTTTTCCTAAATATGGATTTTTTGAATAGATTCACTTTATGCTCTGCTGTTAAGCTCCCTTTTTCTATTTACAATGGTTTAAAGCTTGAATAACATCCACATTTAATAGTATTGCCTTATCAAACACCAGAGCTATTTGTCTCGGCCAAGTAATGAAACAAAACAGAACCACAGCATGATTTTAGGCTCATAAATAACTAAATCCAAGTACACTGCAAAAATATCCAGCTTGCTAGAAGACATGCGCTTAAAAGAAGCAGAAACAACTGATTAAAGGGGGAATTAAACAAAAAGTAAACAAAAATCAGCTGTTACTAAACAAAACAAGCATGCAACAATTTTTGTAAATAAATAAACAGAAGGAATTAATGATAATGTTTACACATGTTTTTATAAGAGACAAACGACGAGTCTAAGAGAGTGAAAAAGAGTTTATTACAACTTTATGGAGTAAACATGCGCGGTAAACAAAAGCCAGCATCTTTATTTTTTTGAACGAGTAAATTAAGAAGAATTGATGTTCTATCCAGAATCCTGGGTACATCATCAAATACAGGACACTGAGATGGTTAGTTTAAATACAGAAATACACGAATCACTACAGCATTAGCTGAGAAAAGATAAGAAGAAATTTTAAATATATGTATGTACATACATATTGTGCAAAAAAAGAAAATATGAAAGGAAATTTAAGTTAAAATAGTTTTAGTTTTTAAAGTAAAATTAAAAAAAAGGTAAAGAAGAAGAACAGTGTTTTAATATAATAAAAAGTGAAATTTCTAACAAATTTTAATAAAATTTAAATGAAAAATTTTGTTTGTATATACATTTTTTTCGCATATAAAAAAGGCGTAGTCTCTATTTTTACTAGCCACCTCAAGTATAAGTTGGAAAAATCAATTTTCATTAAAGAAGCATCGCCAAAAAAAATGAAAATTTTATTTGAATGAAAATTCTAAAACTAAATATGTAAAGTCATTTATACCGTTTAACTGATTTGAGAAAACAAGAAAGGATTTCTAAGGAATTATGGATTTCGTTAGACACCCTGGACTGAGCGTAACCCTGGCAGTAGTGGTCTTAGCATTTTTCTTAACTTCAGGTATGTAATGCTTTCCAAAGTTTTAAGTATTTCTTGAAAATTTAGTTGAACGTATAATGAAAATATTAAATGCCTTTTTGAAAAACAAACAACTTTTTCAGTTTTTTTAATTAATGTTTTAGTTGTAAATTTTTTGGTTTGAATTTATGAGTTTTTCAGTTGAATCAATTAATTTCAAAACTCCTTACCCAATTTAGCGAGTTATGTAACAGCTTCCCCAAATAAACGAATATATAAAATACGAAAGACAAAAATCTAAAACGCCAGCAAAACCAAAAACAAAAATAAACCATGAATGAATTCCTGCTGGGAATTCAGATAAAAGAACTACAAAAATGATTTGATTTTTTTCTAAAGTTTATTAAAAAAACGAAAACTTTGACAATTGTTTAAAATTTCCTACAAACAAAGCCAGGACTCTATCTTTCTCTCTCTATGTATCTACTACTACACAAAGCTAAACATAATAAAAACCAAACTGCTAGAAACTAATCAATTAACAAGGAATTTTAAAATTTGCCAAAGTTTTCTAACCAAACAAAAAACTAACTACTTGAACAAAAACACCATTTGATACCTTACCCCTAAAAACCTTGCAAAAAGTATGAGCTTTTCAATCGATTTAAACTAAAAAATTTGCTAATTTCTTAAGAACTGCATTTTATAAATTAGTTTTGCTTGGTATAACTACAAATTATTTAACAACTAACTACAATCTTAAATATAGTAACTATTTTTAATAATAAAATATTTACAATTTATTATACAAATCCCCTTTTAAATAAACCAGAGTATAGAAAACTGTATTTAGCAATTTACTTTTTTTTTATATAGCATTCCCTACTCTATGTTTTTTTTTTCTTGTCTATAACTGCTCCCCCTTGATTTTTCTTTTTTTTGTTTTCTATCCTTCACGAACACAAAACGCCAGAAACAAGAAATACAAATATTGTTAAAAAGCCAACTTTGATTATAAATAAGGGTGGCGGCGTTTCCAGCAAACTAAAATGAAAAAAAAACAACAACAACGTTATTATAATGTTTTATCACAACGAACGAACATACTTTTGTAGTTTAATAAAACATTTGAAAACAAGCAAAAACAAAAACAACAAAAATGAATGAATATTAAGAAAATTAGATTTCTGTATCAACAGCCGAATCTTAATTCATACTCCTTCTATTGAAAAAAAATATATATATAACAACCAATCGACAAACCAACCAACCAACTTAAGCATTTTTATTTTCACTTATACCACAACTAATTGCCACAAACTCAAAACGTTATAAAAAATATTTATTTTGTCTTTAAGCCCCAAACACAGCACATAAAACAAACAAATCCTCTAAGTAATACAACATACAATTTTAAATAAAACATTCAAAACTTTAGCACTTTAACTTGCATTTAAAAAATCGACTATCTCACAACTATTTCTTACAGTGTTTAATACATCTTTTAACTTTCCTTAACGCATGCTTGCCTTTACCAAACAACAACATAATATATTAGCTTTACTTTTAATAGATAAACTCACTTTTTTACCAGTTACTCACACTTACTACACTCTTGCTCTTCTATATAAACTCTATAGAAATTGTTCTCTTCAAATATCCAACTCTGATACACAACAACATGATAAAGCAACCAACAACCCCTTTCTCTCACACCAACATTTAAACATACCTACACTGTTATCCTTTTAAAACACGTTTGTTTTCAAAGCTCGTTTATAATACATATTTATTATTGTTTACATTTGTTTGTTACACAGTCTCTCTTTAACTCTCTCTCTCTGTCTAATTATCTTACTCTTACTATTTTACTTTCGTGTTTATTTCTTGACTCGTATTCTCTAAGTCTCTTTTTTTACACTAAAACTCTACGTGTTGAATTTTATTGTCATTTACAAATCATTTCATAATCTTAAACGCGTCTGCTAATTTTTTTACTGTGTAATGGATAATTTTACTTCAACCTTCTCTAAAACTTCTCTCTCTCTCTCTATCTTTCACATATTTTTTTTTAATTTACTCTCTGAGCTATTCATTAAATAAGTATTTGCTACAACTTCAATTGAATTATTGTGCTATTTTGTTTTATATTATCATAAATATACATACTACATATGTATGTTTTTGAACCTGTAGGTATAAATTAATATGTACTTTGAGTATATATATGTAAGTGTTTTTATCACACACAATGACATACTAACCCAGTGATATTTTATGGTGACATTATAAATATTTACAAGTGTCAAGTTTAGGAAATATTTAGTGTATTTCATGTGTTTTAAAAAAGTATTTTCACAGAAATTTTACATTACTCATGAGTTATGTTTGCCCTTGCAAAAGTCATGTAAGAACGCCAGTCATTTGGATAATGTGAAAGTAGAGAGTTAGTACTTAACATTTTTGTTTTGGATTTTGACTATTTTGAATTTATTATGTATTGAACATTGGTGATATGAAAATTATTCCAATTTTTCTTAAAGTATTGTCACATTTGGCAAATATTTGCGAAATATTTGAACTCGTTTATTTAATTAAAAAAACTTTTCATATTTAGGCCAAAGCACAACAAATATTTAGTTTTGATTTATTTGATTCTGTTTGATTTTGCAAAACTCTTCTAAGAGGAAACAATGTCAAACAAATTTGTGCTAAAACAAGTGGTTACGCTTTTTTGAGTAAATATTTGCCAAATGTGACCATTTAAAGTAGTGCCTCATCTTAAAGCTACATTGTTAAGTATAATTTTCAATATTTTGCACTTCATCTTTCTTTGGCTCATGGACAAATACTTCAAGACCAATAGATTTAACTTTTTTATACAAAATTCTGTTTATTTCTCTACGTATATCATACGAGTACACTAAAAGATAAAGTTTCAATTTTTCAATTTTTTCTTTTACTTGTAAATGTTATGACTTGTGCTAAGCCATTATGGTTGACTTTGTCATTCTGTATTTCACTTAGCGTTTTAAACGCATGTTATCAGTTTTCATGTTCTTCTCATGCGAGATATTTTGAAACATGTCAGTTTATATTCTCTAATACTCAGTTAATTCTATTTTTACAATAGGCTCTGAAGAGCTATCTCTATTTATTGCATTATGGCCTATATTGTTAAACTTTTCTTAAAGGTACTGTGATTAAATTGTCCTTTTTAAATTAATTTATTATCAAACAAAACGTATATTGTTCAAAACTGGTTAACAAATTGTCTTTCTTAAATGACAACTTTGTCTTTTGAACCCTGTGTTTCGTTTCCGTAATAATTACAGCCCAGAATACGTACAATGAATAATTTTTCTTATATTAAGTACGGATACATGTACTGGGACCATTAAAGCCCTACCGAGGAGCTAGTCGCTATTATTAGATATATTAAGGAGCTCGGAAAATGCTCACTGGTTTCAAGTTTGGACAGAGAAAAGAATAGTTTGTCCTGTCTAAGACCATATACACAAGTTACTTCAGAGTAGCAAATTCTGATTCAATACGAGAATGAATTATATTCATAGCATATCCCATTTAGATGTCAATGAAAGGCAACAATGTCGAGTGCATTCAAAGATGCCGACACCATATATTGCCTCTTAGAATGAAACGACCCTCATTACAGCCTAGACTTTCTAGAATCCGTATAGCGACAGATCTTCAGGGACAGAGTATACAAACACAGTTGGGGCAAGAGACCAAGAATTTGCGGACCAAGTAAAATCTGCCCACCTGTTCTACTTTATTGTTAAATATTATTATTATTAATATTATTGTTAAATAAAGCGTGATTTTTTAAAAGCTATAAAATTTAGAAAAATGCATGAATCTTTATTTGAATCGATAGTACGGTTCATATACTTTTAGTCCAATTTTGGCATACTCTTTCCAATATTTCGGCCGGTATCTCACGAATAAATGCTTCAATGTTGTCTTCCAATGCGTCAATTGAAGTCGGCTTGTCATGAGCTGTAACATAGCGCCACAAAAAATAGTCTAAAGGCGTTAAATCGCACGATCTAGGCGACCAATTGACCGGTCCCGAACGTGAAATAAAATGTTCACCGAACTCGCCTCTCAATAAGTCCATTGTTGCGCGTGCTGTGTGGCATGTGGCCCAGTCTTGTTCAAACCACATGTCATGCAAGTCAAGCTCTTGCATTTTGGGCAAAAAAAGTTGGATATCATCTCACGGTAGCGCTCACCATTCACAGTTACGTTACGATTCGCATCATCTTTGAAGAAGTACGGTCCAATGATGCCACCAGCCCATAAATCGCACCAAACTGTAACTTTTTCTGGATGCATTGGTAGCTCTTGCAATGCTTCTGGCTGATATTACTCTAAAATCGACAGTCCTGCTTATTTACGTACCCATTGAGCCAAAAATGAGCTTCGTCGCTGCACACAGAGAAGCGCGCGATGAAATTTCTTAACAGAGCACGCATTTTAATAATAAAATTCAAGAATTTGCAAGCGTTGTTCATTTGTAAGACGATTCATGGTTAAATTATAGACCAAACTGAAGATGTTTGACAGTGAAACAAAACACGAAACGTGCGTCAGCTGTTTAAACCAGTGTTGCCAAAAAGATAATAGCTAAAAAATCACCCTTTATTTAAGTGTAGGATAAATTACTTTTTTAAGTAAGGATCCTGTAGAGTGTCACCCCAAGGTATTTTACAGCATTCAAAACCCCATAGAAGAGCCATTTAAAATCAGGTGGACAAGTCTCGGAACTCTACGTCTAGTAAATGACACATGAATAGTCTTGGCTGGGTATATAGTCAACTACATTTCTTTGTTCTACTTGGTGGTTTTATCCTTTATGATATCGTTACATCTTCCAACTCAGTAAAGCATATTTCCAGATCGTCGGCGAAACCAAATGTACGGAAGACAAAGTTGCTAAATTTCAGAAAACTTACAGATCTATATTATAGATATAGCGGATATGTTTTGAATAATTTTGATATTGAAAATAAGCAAAAGCAGCTAACTTGAATACCCAAATGATTTAAAGATAGTGTGTGTTGAAAAATCGGTCGAATCTAACCAAACATAGTTGAAGTATAAGCAATATTTCATAGCAGCAATATCACTCAAACATTTAAGCATTTAGTTCAATAAGGAAATAGTTGAATAGTTTTAGGAACAACTAACTAATAGCCTTCAATAGATTTTATTAAATTTCCTATAAGAGGAACAATACTTTTAAGAACCTATTTTATCAAAATCAATAGTGATAATATAATTACTCAATTAGTAATGTCGATGTTATTTTCTTTAACATAACCACTCATAAAGGATTAATAAACACTCCACATTCCTGTCGCTAGTTTTATTAAAAAACGGAAAACAACAAAATAACTCTACTTTAAACACCCCTCTGTAAAATATAATGGCATCTATAGAAAATTTCTTTTGGTATTTATTCTTTCCAATTTAAATTCATATTTTCTTCAGTTTCTTTTAACTTCTGATTGTTTTGTTTCCTTCTTGGCTCATTAAAAAAAATTCATTTAAGACAACAACTATATTTGCATCTCTATTCCAAAAGAAAAAAAAAACGAAAAAAAAATGTTTGTGTTTTTGTTTTTATATATTTTTATGTTAAAACTAAACCAAAAACACAAATGTAGTAAATGCATCCGAAGATGAAGAGCGTTTGGTACGTGACCTCTTTCGAGGCTACAATAAACTCATACGACCCGTACAAAATATGACACAAAAAGTTGGAGTAAGATTTGGTTTGGCGTTCGTACAGCTAATCAATGTCGTAAGTGTTTGAGATCTACTACTACTACTACTAATACTATACTACAACTAATAATAGTACTATGTAACAAAAAAAGAAAAGGAAAGTTGAACTAAAAAAAATTGTTGTAACAAAACGATTTCTTTTGGCGAAACTCTAAATGTTTTTATAATTTTTTTTTCTTTAATTAAATAAATAACAAATCAGTTGTAGTATGGCCCTAGTTTTGTATTTTATTTCTATTGTTTAAATTGTATTAAGTTAATCCCGCCTCTCACACCTTTTAACAAATGACAAAAACCAAAAACCAAATGTATATAAAACAACTGTGATTCTAAAGATTAGAGAAACCTTTTAAAACTTTTTGCTTAATTACAGAAGTAAGATTCAAATAAAGTTGCTCACAAACGTGTTGTTTAAGCAAAAAGTTTTTGATTTTTAACTTTAGTTCTTTCCTTTAACCTGTATATAATTAATTTTAAAATATGTTTAAACCTACTAACAACACCCTAGATTTAATATTAGTTTCTTCCATTTTTAAAGATTTACTTTTTGTGATTCTTGTTTTTTTTTTTGTGAAACTAACCCCCTAACCCTTGTTTTATTAAATACTTATTAACTAGTACTTTAGTGATTGATTTTAACGATTGTTTGAATTAATAACTTAATCTCACTTTTAAATATACAAATTTACCACAATCACTGATATTTATATTGTATTTTTTTTATAAATTTCTTCTTCCTTTCCTATTTTAATAATAAATCAAATCCTGGTATATATTTTTTGTCACTTACCACCAAAATCAAAATAAAAACTTTAAAATAATAATTACTAAAAAATATTTACTTACAACCGAAATATTTAAAATAAACAATTTCCTTAAAACTTTTTCACAATTTCTATATCAAATTAAATTTTTAAACCAATAAATCCAACCTGTAAATGTATGTAACGTTTATTTCTAAACACAAAAAATGCTAAATTACAACTCCGAACCCTGCTATAAATAATCACAAAAAAAAAACTTTTTTGACTCTCGCTACCACCCCACCACGCCCACGTCCCCTTCAATTCAGAATGAGAAAAATCAAATTATGAAATCAAACGTATGGTTACGTTTGGTTTGGTATGATTATCAATTACAATGGGATGAAGCTGATTATGGCGGTATCGGTGTGCTACGTCTGCCGCCCGATAAGGTTTGGAAACCGGATATTGTTTTATTCAATAAGTGAGTACATGCAACAACCACAACAACAACAATAACTACAAAACCATTCTAACATCCAAAACACAAGCATTTTCATTTTATGTCGCCAAAGAATAGAAAAAAAGAAACATTTATCATTGTTTGTACATAGTATGAGTAATAGGGACAATTGTTTAAGTATTTTTTTTGTAATACGGTCTAATTTATAGGGATCAACAACTTGTTGAGATGATCAGGCACATACTTTTATATACAAAACGTATTTGAAATATTTTTGAACCAAACCCTTCATCATTTATTTTCAAACTATAGCAAACTTTTGTCTGATACTTTTTTGAAATTCGAACTTGGGGTGGGTTAAAAATTTTTATTTAAATCACACTCATGCTTATTTTTGATGAAATTGGCCTTTACCTGTTCCCAAATCTAAAAAAAAACCTAGCTGGCAAGCGGTTTACCTCAAATGAAGATGCAATTTCAATTGTAAACCACTATTTTGAAGGCATTGAGGAAAACTATTTTAATCAAGGGATAGAATTGCTAGATAAGCGTTGGACTAAATGTATTGAAGTTTCAGGAGATTATATTGAAAAATAAAAATGTTTTTGAAACACTAACTATTCTCTTTTTGTACTAGGCTAAGAAGTTTCCGAACCGCTCTCATAGAAACACGTACGTAAGTACGTACAAGTCGTAATTGTATCGAACAATTTTTCTCAAAAAAAGTGTTTTGAAAACTAAAGCTTGACTGGCGTTCAGCGAGTGGAGGGAGGATGGTTTATTAGTACTCTTTCTTCCAATAATACTTTTTAAATATTTTAAATTAATGAACTTGCAACTATAAAAGTTTGGTGATGTACTTCTGAATGAGGAAATAATTAAGGTTATGGGAGCTTAATAGTAATTTCCTTCAAATTGTATTAAAAAAAGAAAATTGATTTATATCAATAAAAATTAACCTAGAATCATGAAATTATGCATATACTCGTATGGTACTAAGTGAAAATCAGCAGAGGTGAAATAAAATAATAATAAAAGAAAGATCGTTATCTAAATCGTACTTTAGAAAATATATATATTATAATAATGTACAAAAAAACATTAAGTATGGAGCTCTTCAAATGCTCTAAAATTAAGATAATTGAATTGTATTGACATTGGTGGTTCCTTTAAATAGTTTCGGTTTGGTTGCGATTAACCCTTATGTGATCTCATAGAAAACTACATTGTTTGCAAACAAATTATATACTGTTATATGTAATTGGGAATTTACATGGTTTTTTTAGGATTTGGTCATAAGCCGTGTTTTATGTAGTAGTTAGTGAAAACTTAACAATTACTTTTACAATTACAATTTATAATAGCAGATACAATAATATGGTTTTGTAGTGCAAAACTCAATGTAGGGACAACAACTTCTTGTAGTAGGTATATTAAAAGGTTTTAATGACAAGAAGTTCTGGCAATCTTTGTAGCTATTAATTATTTCATGTAGAAAAAAGGAGCTAATTGTAACTTAAATTTCGCAAAAGTAGGAGTGATATACTTTAAGGAGCGGGAATCCGTAGTCACAGCAATTAGAGAAAAGGTTTTTCATATGACAACACTGTAATTGCGCGTTATGTTTATTAGTAGTACAGTATTGCAGCGCCTCTGGTGGTTAGTAGGCCACTGATCAAAGCTTGATTTATAGCCATTATTTAACTATTTCGCATTGGTGGCATTTCAATGATATACCACCAAAGGAGGGCGCTGTGCTAAATATTAGTTATGATAGGATAGAAAATTAATAATTAGCAAAAACTGATAGTTGCTTGAGTGGTAGCGGCTCGGAAACGAAACCTGGCCACGAATACCAACTCCTGCTTAACAATCAAATGCGCTAATCAATTAAGCTACATCACCTTCCACAATACATTCCTAATAAGATAAAATCATCTACAATATAAAAATTTATTACGCTTAAGAATGGAGGGAATTTGCAGATTAATTTATTTTAAAGACCATGACACATATACCATAAAAGTCAGAATGTAAATTGAAATAAGCAACATTAATATTTTTACACATGAGGAGAAAGTCTAGGGAAGGGAGACCAATTAGGTATTTTATTTTACATTAAATTAATGATAAGTTAGGAAAAGAATTAAATGGAATGCAGTTTTGAGACTTATTAGGGCTCCAAAAAAGCCCTGTAGATATATTCAGAATTATACTTGTTTTTGTGTTCTTAACTAAAGTAAATATTTTTCTAGGAAGTTGAATAATTAAACCACTCATTTGTGTTGTCTATTGCCCATCACCAATACATTGCTAACCAAAATATCATAAATCCATATCTAAAATAAAAACTTAACTCTTTAATTAATTTATATCAGAAATCCAAAACTTATAATGTCAGCCTTAGGAAAAACCTCCTCATATTTGGATTATACCGAACTTGATTTTCTTGTCTTGTACCAACATAAACTGAAAAGTAAAGACCTAATACTCCTCAAAAAATCCTTGTCATTTGTTATGTTTAAGACAAAAAGCAAAGTTTTTTTAAAGGAGTTTAAAAGTTTAAAGAAAATAGAAAAGAAAATAGAAATGAAATCCTGTATAAACTGCTTTCTAGTAAAATTCTAAAACTATCCAAATGTCCAGTAGTTAGTCGCAACTAAAAAGCTATTTCCCGCCCCGTAAAGAACTATAAAATAAATTTGTCATAATTTTGTTTTATACATTTAGATTATTAACAGGTGAGCAAAGAAATTGTAAATTTATAAATGCTTTCTAGCATTCCAAAAGGTTTGATAACTTATGAAATAAACTCAACTTATATGAAGTCATTAAACACTGTCATTAACTTAAAAAGACAAAATAATCATGTCATTTATACAAACTAACTTCAACGAAAATGTACAGCTTTTGAAGTCCAACGATTTAAATAATCTTCTAAACAATTTGTTATAACAATAAAAATTGCCCAATAACAGCCTTCTAATAAATTACTTAATAGATAAATACTAATATATTTCTATTTCTTATAATCCTCATGGAAAAACCCCCATCAATCAATCAATCAATCAATCCTCTAGTGCTGATGGTAACTACGAAGTGCGTTATAAATCCAACGTTTTAATTTATCCAACCGGTGAGGTTCTGTGGGTACCGCCAGCCATTTATCAAAGTTCTTGCGCCATTGATGTCACCTACTTCCCCTTCGATCAACAGACTTGTAAAATGAAATTTGGCTCTTGGAGCTTTAATGGCGATCAGGTATCGTTGGCCTTGTATAACAATAAGAACTTTGTCGATTTGTCGGATTACTGGAAATCTGGAACATGGGATATAATTGAAGTGCCCGCCTATTTGAATGTGTATGAGGGTGATGGTATTCATCCCACTGAAACAGATATTACTTTTTTTATCACTATACGTAGGAAAACTCTGTTCTATACTGTGAATTTAATTTTGCCCACTGTGCTGATTTCATTCCTGTGTGTTTTAGTGTTTTATTTGCCGGCCGAAGCTGGGGAAAAGGTAATACTGAATTAAAAAAAAATTATTTTAGACAATTTAAACTATAACCATTCTTTCTTTAGGTTACCTTGGGTATTAGCATTTTACTGTCACTGGTTGTGTTCCTGTTGCTTGTGTCGAAAATTCTACCGCCCACTTCTTTGGTGCTGCCTCTTATAGCCAAATATTTACTGTTCACTTTCATCATGAATACCGTTTCCATTTTGGTGACGGTTGTCATTATCAATTGGAATTTCCGAGGTCCTCGCACTCATCGTATGCCCAACTGGATACGAAGGGCTTTTCTACAATACTTACCTGTCATTCTGCTAATGAAACGTCCACGCAAAACACGTCTTCGTTGGATGATGGAAATGCCTGGTACGAGTGCTCAAACGTATCCCACTTCGTATGGCTCGCCGGCTGAGATGCCGAAACAGATCAGTGCGATTGGGGGCAAACAATCAAAAATGGAAGTTATGGAATTATCTGATTTGCATCATCCAAATTGTAAAATAAATTGTAAAGTAAACAGTGGTGCTGAATTGGGTATTGGGGATCATGGACGTCGGGAGAGTGAATCGTCGGATTCGTTTTTAATATCGCCAGAGGCTAGTAAGGCTACTGAGGCGGTAGAGTTTATAGCGGAGCATTTAAGGAATGAAGATTTGTATATACAAGTGAGTATGAAATTCTACAGCAATTTGACTCAGCCTGAGCAGTAGTCAGGACATGAATGACAAGATAATTGGTTATTTGAACTTCATTGCTACGATTACTTTTTGAAATATTTATAATACGTCATTTTTAGAGAATAACTAGAACTTGGACTACGAATATAGCTACGATTATGACTACCAATGAGAAAAAACAAATGCCATAACCAAAAATCCAAATGCGATAAATCACACAATCAATGAATGTCTTTCGAGTTTGTTTCCTAGAGTTTCTGTATAACGAATATGTTTAAGTCTTCATCGACATGAGTATCAGCGTTATCCGGCACTTTTTTCACAAAGCTTCATTTCCGTTAGCAGATTATCTTTGGTTTAGTATGCTCCATTTTGGTGAATGGATTGTCAACTGCTTTAACTTTATCTGCATTATCATTTCTTGATACCACATGTCGGAACAGCTTATCCTCTGTGTCTGTTTAAACATGACTTTTCTAGCGGTGCAAAGCCGGGTTCGGAGACGGTGTACGTTCTACTTTCACTGTGTCCCTCGTTACTTACAACAACCAAGTAATCCATTGAAATGTCGGAATCTTAAGCTTTAGGTATTCCAGTTTCTTGCTGCAGTTAGTATTTGGTAACCAAGCCGTTGCCCTAGGGGTCATACGAATTCGCCCAGCCGGAATGAGCTTATCGTTACGTGATACATAACGAGCTTAGTCAATTTCGAAGTAATGTAGCCATAATTTTTGTTCACAAGAGCTAACAACAGATTGTCTTCTTGCAGATGACGCTGCAAGTGGCCCAAATCATTAAGCATTAGTTGGTATTTGTAGCCCGAATTCGATTCCCAGTCGCTGTCACCCAAACAACATCAGTTTTCTGATAATTATTACTTTTCTAATAATACGTTCTCCTTCGGTGGTATAGCATTGAAACGCCACCGAAGTAAACTAATAAAATAAAGGCTATAAACTTACCCCCTTATTCAAAAACGATTATTAAATTTAACAAACGTTTATTAAGACAGATTTGCATATAAAAATTTGCTTAATAAACGTTTGTTAAATTTAATAATCGTTTTTGAATAATGGGGTTAAGCTTTAAAATTAACGCGCCTACTCACCACCAGAGACGCTGCAATTCTGCACTAAAACAACATAATGCGCAATTGCAGAGTTGTGATATAAAAACAGCTTTCTTCTTTCACCACCTTTACTTCTTTAACCTATCACGTTTCCAAAGAAAGTACCGCAATTATATATAGGTATATTAATTGCCTGAGTGTTACTTCTCTTTAAAAATAACTCGTTTTCCTTTTCGGCAATTTGAACGCTTTATTCTAACACCGGGATATGGATATGACTTTCTGAATCTACTTTTTCTTGTGCTTATTTTTTAATTGGTCCTAAGACTTAGCGGTTAATTGCAAGGGAAGTTGGGTAGTTGGTGGTTTATGTGTGAGGACAGTGTGGATCTATGACTTTCTCTAACTGCCCGAGAGGTCAATAACTACATCTTTACATCTTGTTGTTGGTGATTGGATGTTCCTTGTACATATTGTTGCAGATGGATGATCCATATAGTCACTCTATATATATTGTAGATTGGAAAAAAATGTTATAACTGGACTGTTTGCTGGCGTCGGATTAAACACCAATGGGTCGTGTGAACAACAATTAAACATACATTAAACAGCAATGACATAACATGACAATGTTCTGAATGCAGAACATGAGCCTTGAGTTGTCACATAGCATAGCATCACATATTTGACCAAATCAACTCTTGTGCCGACCTTAAACATAAATTTAATTGCTTCAAAAGCATAAACTTTTTCTAATATTCATCCATTTTTTATATAATCTTTTAAACCTACTACTTTTACAGACCCGTGAAGATTGGAAATACGTTGCCATGGTTATAGATCGTTTACAATTATATCTGTTCTTTATTGTTACCACTGCCGGTACCATTGGTATTTTAATGGATGCTCCATACATTTTCGAATACGTGGATCAAGATCGTATCATTGAAATCTATAGGGGAAAGTAAATCATACATTTTAAAGCAAACAAACAAATCCAAAAAGAAAAAGAAATAAGACATGTTTTTATATTAAATTAAGAAACAAAACTCAAACATTAAAGTTAAACATTGCAAATTGCAACAATAATAATTAGAAGAAATAAAGTAATAAAAAAACATAAACATATATTTAAAATATATAAAAATGAAATGGTCCATGTATGTAATGGTATCACATGAAAACGGCTGGAGCGATTTGGCTGATTTTTTTTATTGTATTCAACATTTTCAGGCGATGGTTTGTAAAAAAATAAATAAAAAAAAATGCCTGGTAAAAGTCGAACATTTTAAGTTTTTAATATATCCCCTCTTTTTCACTTCTCATTATACCGTTCACCTTCATGAGAAGGGTATATATAAGTTTGTCATTCCGTTTGTAATTTCCACAATATAATTTTCCGAACTATAAAGTATATATATTCTGGATCCTTATAGATATGGGAGTCTATTAAGCCATGTCCGTCTGTATGTCTGTCTGACTGTTGAAATCAATTTTCTGAAGTCCCCAGATATCTTCGGGATCCAAATCAATAATTCTGTCAGACATGCTTTCCAGAAGTTTGCTATTTAAAATCAGCAAAATCCGTCCATAAATAACGGAGATATGAGCAAAAATCCGAGACAACCTCTGAAAATGTCATCAAAAAAACTAAGTGTATTAATATTGTTAAGAACAAACTCATCAACAGATGGCGTGTTTAACATCAAAGTGTTCGAAAAATTTAAGTGTGTTCTTAAACCGTAATATAAGTGTGTAAAAAGACAGCGTGTTAATTTTTATTGTTTGTGTACATTTAAATAAATTATGACTCGTTATATTTTCTTCAAACTACTTGAGGCTTATATTTTGCAATTAAAAAGAATCCGGTTTATTTAAAGGAAATAAACCACCGTTTTTAAAAGGTAAAAACGTAACAATATAATATATATGTATGTATATATACATATATACATACATAATATAATTATGCATCCACAAGGTGAAGGGTATATAAGATTCGGCATAGCCGAATATATCACTCTTACTTGTTTTTCTTAATAAGAGACAATTTTATGAAAACTCAAAGAACTAAATTATACTGCCTCATTTTCACTTCTCATTTTTCTTAATAAGAGACATTTTTTGAAGAAACTTTTTAAACAATAAATTGATAGAAATTTTTGTTAATTTTGTTTTTTCTTTTACTAAAATTTTTGTGTTTTAATTTTTAATTCTATATGAAATAAAAATCATTAGTAAATACCGAGTGAAGCCGGGGCGGTCAGCTAGTTTAAAATATTTATTACAAAAAACCTAGTTGAAAAAAAAATAAAAATTATATCACCACAACAAATCATCACTTACCCCCGACCCCCCTCTAAAAAAAAAATCAAAACCAATAAAAGATAATATAAGGACAAGTAGTTTAAATAATAAAAGTTTTGAATTTAATACAACAAAAGAAAAATAACACAGATAATTAAAATAATAATTGATTTATCAAACCCTAATTAATATTCAAATACATTTTTTACTAGTAACAATTTTGTTTATAAGATTTAAACAAAACAATAAGAAACAAGAAGCAAAATGTTGAAAAAATCTTTTATAGCAGTTTAAAGATAAAATCATATTGAAGGCAATTAATCACTTCATGTTTGATTCATGTTTTCTTTAATTAAAATAATTTATTTTTTTTGTTCTATTACTCATCAAACAATTGTTATTAATTATTTTTAGCTTTTTCTTGATATTAATTAAGAAATTCCCCTTTTTAGATTTTAAGAGCTTATTAGCTTATTGCTCAAAATTAAAAAAAAAACATACTAAATAGAAACGAAAAGTCATAAGATGAAAATAAAATTAAGAAAAATTTGTAGTAAAAATAAATGAAAAAGTAATTGAGAATTTGTAAAAGTAAAGAAACTAAATTATAGAAAAAATAGAAAAATAAAAGCAAAAGAATTGAAAATAAAAAATATAATAAAATGCAAACGTAGAATTAGCCGAACGTCTACGCCCCGTACTGTACCGTAACGAAACAGCTGATCCCGTTTTGTTATTTGAAATCAATGCAAATGCTTACGGAATATTAATATCACGTTGCAAGAACCTCTCAACCTGTATAAAATAGAATTTCCTAACGTTCTTACATGACATTTGCACAGCAGTGATGGGCTGCTTGTATATTAAATTGTATTGTATTTATAATAAGGTTTGTGAAAATTGAGCAATACGATTTAATATAAATATAATAAAATTTATATAGGGTGATTCAAGTAGAGGTACCTTTTTCAATAGCCTTTTTTTGACAGACCACGTGTGAGTCGTGTCATGCTGTGATGTTATTTTTGTTAAGTATTGTTTGGCATTTCATAATGGAAAAACTTACACTTGAACAACGTCTACAAATCGTTCAACTTTATTATGAAAATTCACGTTCTGTGAGGAATGTGTTTCGTGCACTTCGGTTAACTTATGGTCAACATAATCGGCCTACTGAACGTACTATTCGCAACACCATCACCCATTTTGAGAACTAGCATTCATTATTGGATAATATTCGACCGAATAGACCACCACCGGTTGAATCATCGGTCCAAATTTCTTTAAAAATTATGCCGGTGCGAACGTAATCGTCAATGGCGATCGTTATCGTGCCATGATCACCGACTATTTGATGCATGAAATTGAAGCTCGTGATCTCGGTGACACTTGATTTTAGCAAGACGGAGCACTTTCCACACATCGCATCAATCAATGGATTTATTGAGAGAACACTTCAGTGAGCACATAAATTCACGTTTTGGGCCGGTCGATTGGCCATCAAGATCGTGTGATATCACACCGTTAGACTTTTCTGTGGGGATATGTAAAGTCTAAAGTTTATGCGGACAAACCTGCTTTGATTTAGGCCTTGGATTAAAACATCACGCGTGTCATTCTACAGTTGTCAGTCGAAAAGCCCGAACGAGTCATCGAAAATTGGACTCGACGGATAGACCATCTGCGACGTAGGAACGGCCACCATTTGATAGACATAATCTTTAAAAAATAAATGCCAAAGAATGTTCTTTCAAATGATAATAAACATTCCATTGAATTTTTTGTGTTTTTTTTTTCTTTAAAAAAGTAGGGAACCTCGAAATGGATCACTCTTTATAATACACATCCGCATATCGTCACCTGAAATGCCCAAAGACGTAACCCACAAAAATCAAAATTCGTTTTTTGATTGAATTTGGAACACAAGGCTAAAATAAAATGCTCCTAAAAATTTTAAGCTTCTACGTTCCAAACTAACGATTTTATTCAAGAAATGGAAAAAGACGTAACATCATTTGAACGTTTTCATAAAACACAAAAGACTTAACCTACATTTTTTCTAGAAATAAGTTTATATAATATATTAAGACAAGATGTGAAGAAATCACGATTTTTAATTAAACAATTTTCATTTTATGTTTTTTGCTTCTCCTGTAAAATTATGATAATGAGGATAACGTCTTTGGGCATTTGAGGTGACGATATATAAATATGTTTAGATGTATATAATAAAAAATCATATACAATATAAATATAAAAAAATAAATGCATACATACGCATAGCTATGCATTATAAATATTGCAAACTGAATAAATATTTAATTAAATTATAGTACATTATATTAAATTGATATTATACCTAAATAACTATGTAATTGCTAGATTTTGTATGTAAATTCACACACACACAGTTTTACTCCTATTAAAACCATTTTGGTACTTTTTCAAGCAAGCACGAACGAAAAGAAACTTTATAACGACCATCACTGTTTCGAACAACTGACTGGTTAGTGAAAATAAAGTAAAATTTTTTTAGTTTGTCGTACGGCACGTTTTTAAATGTTCCATAAGCAAACAAACGTACTTACAGTAAGGTACAATACGGGGACGTGGACGTTCGGCTAATTCTACCTTAAAGATGGTTTTACTCAAGAATGATCAAATAAAGATTACTGCCAGATGGATTTCGGAAAAAATCGTCAAAATCACGATAAAAAAAGAAAAAAATTGTCATTCCGAATTTTAAAAAGTCACTATTTCATAGCAAAATAATTAAATTTTAACTTTTTAAATAAGAAATCACAAAAAAATATAATGTAAAACACAACTTGTGTAATATTTTTATAATATCTTAGTCCGCTTTCACACTCTTAAATCCTGACTCGTCCAGGCAAGTATTTGTGGATGAGAAGAACAAAGACGTACAAACTTGACAGTACTAGTAAATTTTCTTATTTCCTTTTGATGCTTTTTTCATGCATATTGTTTTGCATTAAAATGAACGAAAATTGAATTGACGTGTGTAAATGAAATGGCAAGTTCAAAAAAGAATTGAACAAAAACTGGTCAGCTAAAACTGAAGAGTGTGAAACAAGACATGCTGTATTTTATAAATAAATATCTGAATTTAGCATATTTTATTAATTCAGGTTAAATTGCAATGTCAAACCAATTTAGTTTATTAGGTTTTAAATAACATATTGAGCATAGAATCCAATTCATCCATCATATTCAGTTTGTTTTAGTTAAATTTATTTGGCTGAATATTCTATCGACATTTTGTTAAAATAGGAGAAGTTTTTGTAGAATTTCCCCGTTGAAATTCAGAAATTGTTTCCTCTAAAAATTTTAGTTCATAGAATTCAGAATTTAAAATTGCTCTCTATGTTTACAGATAAATAAGTATTTTCTACTATTATTTGGGTTTATTATACTTAAACTTAACAATTGTCAATAATTAAAAAAGCCCTACTATTACAAAGTTTAGTTTTTGAAATATGTCATGTTCTTCTTAATATTTATGATATTAAATGTGAAAAATAGTTGTTGTGCCAAAAAAAGAGAATTTGGTAACAAAAACATTAATAAAACAACCAAATCATAGAAAATTTTCATAATTCAGAAAATCGTCACTTTCAATGAGAAAATCGTCAAATCGACACTTTGCTATTTTTTATACCTTTCATCTTCACGAGAAGGGGATATATAACTTTGTTATTCCGTTTGTAATTTCCACAATATAATTTTCCGATCCTATAAAGTATATATATTCTGGATCTTTATAGATAGCGGAGTCTATTAAGCCATGTCCGTCTGTCTGTCGCTTGAAATCAATTTTCTGAAGTCCCCAGATATCTTCAGGATCCAGATCTTCAGTAATTCTGTCAGACATGCTTTCGAGAAGTTTGCTATTTAAAGTCAGCAAAATCCGTCCGTAAATAACGGAGATATGACCAAAAATCTGAGACAACCTCTGAAAATTTCATCAAAAAAACTAAGTGTAATAATATTGTTACGAATAATTTCATAAACAGATGGCGTGTTTATCATCAAAGTGTTCGAAAAATTTAAGTGTGTTCTTAAACCGTAATACATATAAGTGTGCAAAAAAGTGTGTTCATTTTTAATTGTGTACTTGACGCTTTTATTTATTTATTTTATTTAAAGCAAATAAACCACCGTTTCTAAAACGTAAAAACGTAACAATATGTATGTATATAATATAATTATGCATCCACAACAAAGGTGAAGGGTATATATGATATTGAAACAAAAAATCGTCAAAATGACGATAAATCCTCATATCTGGCAGCTATGCATATAATATACTACAGGCAACATACTGGTCATCTCTTATTAATAGCTTAACAGTAACATTTACTATAGCCTTTCAAACTTTGTAAACTGTAGTTAACATTCTGTTCTTAGCATCAAATGCAAAAACCATAATTAATAGCGTAGACAGACGACACAGTTATTAGCATTAGCAGTCTTAATTCAAATTAACTCGTGAATTATCCCCATCCTAATGCGTAGACGTAAATGCACAAAATCAGAGTGAATTTATACTGAATTTAGCTATTTCAATATGGCAACATCGTCGACAATCAATCATATGTTATCAAATTGTTTACTATTGTAAAAGAAGAAGAAGACAATTGTAAAATTAAAATAATAAAAATAGATTTCCACAATTGCCTTTCTCTTAGTTCAGGTTGATGGTTGCTAGTGCATGAACAATTTTTGCATTATGGAGCAGTTTCAGCAAAAGTAATTTCAGCTTTTTTTAAAAAAAAAAAATACTGATTTTTCACCAAATACCAAACAAAATTTTTTCATAATTAAACAATTGTTTACAAACAAACCGCTGTTTACTAAATGCAAAAACTGTCGTCTGTCAGGGTAAAATTCTAATTCACATTAGTGAGATTTTAATACAAATTAACGCTGTCGTCTGTCTACGCTATAAGTCTTGTTTCACACTCTTCAGTTTTAGCTGACCAGCTTGAACTTGCCACACGTCAATTCAATTTTTGTACATTTTAATGCAAAATAATATGCATGAAAAAAACATCAAAAGGAAATAAAAAAATTTACTAGTACCGTCAAGTTTGTACCTCTTTGTTCTTCTCATCCACAAATACTGGCCTGGACGAGTCATAATTTAAGAGTGTGAAAGCGGACTAAGATATTATAAAAATATTACACAAGTTGTGTTTAACATTATATTTTTTGTAATTTCAAATTTAAAAAGTTAAAATTTATGTATTTTAATATGTATTGTGCAAGAGACTATATAAACTTGAATTTTTTTGTTTTCGTTTCAATAAAATTTTCAAAATACTGTTAGAAATAGTGACTTTTTATTTTTTCGATTTTCGAAATGATGATTTTTTTCTTTTTTATCGGCATTTTGAAGATTTTTTCCGAAATTCTTCTGGCAGTCCCGATTGTACTAGAAATTCTTATTACTCTCTTCTTTGTTTTACATATGTGTATACAAATGTGTCTATATTTTCAAGAATTGTGCTGTGTGAACGCCGAAGAAATTTCAATGCAAAAATTGCATCAATCTTTTTTTAATAAAAATTGCTTCTTGTAAATTGGGACTGTGAGAACTAGTGAACTAGTTAAAATATTTTCCACAATATTTCTAATTCTAATTCTAAATTCACAACTTAATAAAAAGAGATGCAAAAAGGTATAATAATAAAACCATAATGAGAGCATAACTTATTTCTAATAATAGGTTTTTCCAACTACATATTGGAATAACATGAACATTTTAACTTGTTGACGTATCAGTAGTGAAAGTTTGTACATCTGTTTTAAATATCTTACGACAATTCACTAAAAAAAATTATAGATAAATTAGATATTTGGGTTTCTGAAAAACCAAGAGCAATTATTGGGAAACCTTTGCATGCTGAATGTGGCACTGTATGGAGCACCATGTGATCTTGGGCGTGATTGGGATATGTTTGTAGAAAATGCGATTTCTGTAAATGGATCACGCAATCGAGAGATGTTAACAACTAAAGTTTGGCTTATTATTAATGATATTGATACTAATTACGTGTTTACTTACTGTTCACTGACATAATGAATTTATTGTACACCAATACCTCGCTTTTCGTCGTTTAGTTTCGCAGTTTTTCAAAGTTGCGTCGTTGCTTAATTACATAGTTCTAATATTCATTGTGCGTCGTTAGATTTTAGCGTTTGCGTTGTTTTGGGTTAGAGTCTTTAATTTTTTTTTTATTTTTGCAAAATCTTCAACATCATTAGATACTTAAACGATGACTCGTACAAGAAGTGCTTTGATGATTAAAATAGAGTCCTTACTTTTTATTTGGATTGAAAATCAAGTTGCGCAGAGAATACCCTTAAATAAAATGATATTTCAGACAAAAGCAAAAAGCTTAACTGATATCATAAAAAGTAAAACATTATCCAACGATGATGTCACTGGTAGTAATACAGACAATTGCTACAAGGAAATTTAATTTACGTTTAAAAAAGCAAACATTGGAGCAATTTTTTGTGAAATAAGTCCGACGACTTAGTATTTTCGTAACCCTGAAACCTATCTTCGATCTTTACAGCGTTTATTCTAGAAAATCATAATTCACTTTGACTCGTTTCAATTTGCGTCGGGTTTGTTTGGAATGTAACCCTGACACAAATTGAGGTATTGGTGTAATTGCTCGAACCGATCATGTAATTTAACAACACTGGTTTATATTTTGTGGAGCCATGTTAAAGTTAGAGTCTATACAAAGCCAATCACATCAATTACTGCCTTTTTTATCTATCAAACAATAAGCATTTAAATGATTTTCCAAATAAATCTGATTTTATCTGATTTTGTTTTGAAAATTAAAGTTCTTGTTGAAAACCCCTATAAGATAAACATTAAAAATTATATTATCATCAGCCTCACTGTTTTTCCTAAACATGGATTTTTGGAATAGATTCACTTTATGCTCTGCTGTTAAGCTCCTTTTTTCTATTTACAATGGTTTAAAGCTTGAATAACATCCACATTTATTAGTATTGCCTTATCAAACACCAGAGCTATTTGTCACGGCCAAGTAATGAAACAAAACAGAACCACAGCATGGTTTTAGGCTCATAAATAACTAAATCCAAGTACACTGCAAAAATATCCAGCTTGCTAAAAGACATGCGCTTAAAAGAAGCAGAAACAACTGATTAAAGGGGGAATTAAACAAAAAGTAAACAAAAATCAGCTGTTACTAAACAAAACAAGCATGCAACAATTTTTGTAAATAAATAAACAGAAGGATTTAATGATAATGTTTACACATGTTTTATAAGAGACAAACGACGAGTCTAAGAGGGTGAAAAAGAGTTTATTACAACTTTATGGAGTAAACATGCGCGGTAAACAAAAGCCAGCATCTTTATTTTTTTGAACGAGTAAATTAACAAGAATTGATTTTCTATCCAGAATCCTGGGTACATCATCAAATACAGGACACTGAGATGGTTAGTTTAAATACAGAAATACACGAATCACTACAGCATTAGCTGAGAAAAGATAAGAAGAAATTTTAAATATATGTACATACATATTGTGCAAAAAAGAAAATATGAAAGGAAATTTAAGTTAAAATAATTTTAGTTTTTAAAGTAAAATTAAAAAAAAGGTAAAAAGAAGAAAAGTGTTTTAATATAATAAAAAGTGAAATTTCTAACAAATTTTAATAAAATTTAAATGAAAAATTTTGTTTGTATATACATTTTTTTCGCATATAAAAGAAAAGGCGTAGTCTCTATTTTCACCAGCCACCTCAAGTATAAGTTGGAAAAATCAATTTTCATTAAAGAAGCATCGCAAAAAAAAAAATGAAAATTTTATTTGAATGAAAAATTCTAAAACTAAATAAAGTCCGTTTAATTGATTTGGAAAAAAGGAAGTAAGTAAAGGATTTCTAAGGAATTATGGATTTCCTTAGACTCCCTGGACTGGGCGTAACCCTGGCAGTAGTGCTCTTAGCATTTTCCTTAACTTCAGGTATGTAATGCTTTCCAAAGTTTTAAGTATTTCTTGAAAATTTAGTTGAACGTATAATGAAAATATTAAATGCCTTTTTCAAAAACAAACAACTTTTTCAGTTTTTTTTATTAAATGTTTTAGTTGTAAATTTTTTGGCTTGAATTTATGAGTTTTTCAGTTGAATCAATTAATTTCAAAACTCCTTACCCAATTTAGCGAGTTATGTAACAGCTTCCCCAAATTAACGAATATATAATATACGAAAGACAAAACCCTAAGACGCCAGCAAAACCAAAAACAAAAATAAAACATGAATGAATTCCTGCTGGGAATTCAGATAAAAGAACTACAAAAATGATTTGATTTTTTTCTAAAGTTTATTAAAAAAACGAAAACTTTGACAATTGTTTAAAATTTCCTACAAACAAAGCCAGGACTCTATCTTTCTCTCTCTATGTATCTACTACTACACAAAGCTAAACATAATAAAAAACAAACTGCTAGAAACTAAACAATTAACAAGGAATTTTAAAATTTGCCAAAGTTTTCTAACCAAACAAAAAACTAACTACTTTAACAAAAACACCATTTGATACCTTACCCCTAAAAACCTTGCAAAAAGTATGAGCTTTTCAATCAATTTAAACTAAAAAATTTGCTAATTTCTTAAGAACTGCATTTTATAAATTAGTTTTGCTTGGTATAACTACAAATTATTTAACAACTAACTACATACATACTTACAATCTTAAATATAGTAACTATTTTTAATAATAAAATATTTACAATCTATTATACAAATCCCCTTTTAAATAAACCAGAGTATAGAAAACTGTATTTAGCATTTTACTTTTTTTTTTATATAGCATTCCCTACTCTATGTTTTTTTTTCTTGTCTATAACTGCTCCCCCTTGATTTTTCTTTTTTTTGTTTTCTATCCTTCACGAACACAAAACGCCAGAAACAAGAAATACAAATATTGTTAAAAAGCCAACTTTGATTATAAATAAGGGTGGCGGCGTTTCCAGCAAACTAAAATGAAAAAAAAACAACAACAACGTTATTATAATGTTTTATCACAACGAACGAACATACTTTTGTAGTTTAATAAAACATTTGAAAACAAGCAAAAACAAAAACAACAATAAATGAATGAATATTAAGAAAATTAGATTTCTGTATCAACAGCCGAATCTTAATTCATACTCCTTCTATTGAAAAAAAATATACAACAACCAATCTACCAACCAACCAACCAACTTAAGCATTTTTATTTTAACTTATACCACAACTAATTGCCACAAACTCAAAACGTTATAAAAAATATTTATTTTGCCTTTAAGCCCCAAACACAGCACATAAAACAAACAAATCCTCTAAGTAATACAACATACAATTTTAAATAAAACATTCAAAACTTTAGCACTTTAACTTGCATTTAAAAAATCGACTATCTCACAACTATTTCTTACAGTGTTTAATACATCTATTAACTTTCCTTAACGAATGGTTGCCTTTACCAAACAACAACATAATATATTAGCTTTACTTTTAATAGCCAAACTTACTTTTTTACCAGTTACTCACGCTTACTACACTCTTGCTCTTCTATATAAACTCTATAGAAATTGTTCTCTTCAAATATCCAACTCTGATACACAACAACATGATAAAGCAACCAACAACCCCTTTCTCTCACACCAACATTTAAACATACATACACTGTTATCCTTTTAAAACACGTTTATTTTCAAAGCTCGTTTATAATACTTATTTATTATTTACATTTGTTTGTCACACAGTCTCTCTTTAACTCTCTCTCTCTGTCTAATTATCTTACTCTTACTATTTTACTTTCGTGTTTATTTCTTGACTCGTATTCTCTAAGTCTCTTTTTTTACACTAAAACTCTACGTGTTGAATTTTATTGTCATTTACAAATCATTTCATAATGGATAATTTTACTTCAACCTTCTCTAAAACTTCTCTCTCTCTCTCTCTCTCTATCTTTCACATATTTTTTTTTAATTTACTCTCTGAGCTATTCATTAAATAAGTATTTGCCACTACTTCAATTGAATTATTGTGCTATTTTCTTTTATATTATCATAAATATACATACTACATATGTACGTTTTTGAACCTGTAGGTATAAATTAATATGTACTTTGAGTAGAGTAAGTGTTTTTATCACACACAATGACCCAGTGATGTTTTATGGTGACATTATAAATATTTACAAGTGTCAAGTTTAGGAAATATTTAGTGTATTTCATGTGTTTTAAAAAAGTATTTTACACAGAAATTTTACATTACTCAGTCATGTAAGAACGCCAGTCATTTGGATAATGTGAAAGTAGAGAGTTAGTACTTAACATTTTTGTTTTGGATTTTGACTATTTTGAATTTATTATGTATTGAACATTGGTGATATGAAAATTATTACAATTTTTCTTAAGATACTGTCACAAATTTGCAAATATTTGCGAAAGAGACGTAACCACTAAATAACATATATTTGAACTCGTTTATTTAATTAAAAAAACTTTTCTTATTTAGGCCAAAAGCACAACAAATATTTAGTTGTGATATTTGATTCTGTTTGATTTTGCAAAACTCTTGCAAGAGGAAACAATGTCAAACAAATTTGTGCTAAAACAAGTGGTTACGCTTTTTTGAGTAAATATTTGCCAAATGTGACCATTTAAAGTAGTGCCTCATTTTAAAGCTACATTGTTAAGTATAATTTTCAATATTTTGCACTTCATCTTTCTTTGGCTCATGGACAAATACTTCAAGACCAATAGATTTAACTTTTTTATACAAAATTCTGTTTATTTCTCTACGTATATCATACGAGTACACTAAAAGATAAAGTTTCAATTTTGAAATTTTTTCTTTTACTTGTAAATGTTATGACTTGTGCTAAGCCAATACCGTTGACTTTGTCATTCTGTATTTCACTTAGCGTTTTAAACGCATGTTATCAGTTTTCAAGTTCTTCTTCATGCGAGATATTTTGAAACATGCTAGTTTATATTCTCCATAATACTCAGTTAATTCTATTTTTACAATAGACTCTGAAGAGCTATCTCTATTTATTGCATTATGGCCTATATTGTTAAACTTTTCTTAAAGGTACTTTGATTAAATTGTCCTTTTTAAATTAATTTATTATCAAACAAAACGTATATTGTTCAAAACTGGTTAACAAATTGTCTTTCTTAAATGACAACTTTGTCTTTTGAACCCTGTGTTTCGTCTCCGTAATAATTACAGCCCAGAATACGTACACAATGAATAATTTTTCTTATATTAAGTACGTTAATATTTAGTACGGATATATTAAGGAGGTCGGAAAATGCTCACTGGATTCAAGTTTGGACAGAGAAAAGAATAGTTTGTCCTGTCTAAGACCATATACACAAGTTACTTCAGAGTAGCAAATTCTGATTCAATACGAGAATGAATTATATTCATAGCATATCCCATTTAGATGTCAATGAAAGGCAACAATGTCGAGTGCATTCAAAGATGCCGACACCATATATTGCCTCTTAGAATGATACGACCCTCATTACAGCCTAGACTTTCTAGAATCCGTATAGCGACAGATCTTCAGGGACAGAGTATACAAACACAGTTGGGGCAAGAGACCAAGAATTTGCGGACCAAGTAAAATCTGCCCACCTGTTCTACTTTATTGTTAAATATTATTATTATTAATATTATTGTTAAATAAAGCGTGATTTTTTAAAAGCTATAGGAAAGTTTTTCAAAAAAAAAACACATAACATTTAGAAAAATGCATGAAATCTTTATTTGATCTGATAGTACGGTCCATATACTTTTAGTCCAATTTTGGCATACTCTTTCCAATATTTCGGCCGGTATCTCACGAATAAATGCTTCAATGTTGTCTTCCAATGCGTCAATTGAAGTGGGCTTGTCTATATAGACATAAGCTGTAACATAGCCCCACAAAAAATAGTCTATAGGCGTTAAATCGCACGATCTAGGCGACCAATTGACCGGTCCCGAACGTGAAATAAAATGTTCACCGAACTCGCCTCTGAATAAGTCCATTGTTGCGCGTGCTGTGTGGCATGTGGCCCAGTCTTGTTGAAACCACATGTCATGCAAGTCAAGCTCTTGCATTTTGGGCAAAAAAAAGTTGGATATCATCTCACGGTAGCGCTCACCATTCACAGTTACGTTACGATTCGCATCATCTTTGAAGAAGTACGGTCCAATGATGCCACCAGCCCATAAATCGCACCAAACTGTAACTTTTTCTGGATGCATTGGTAGCTCTTGCAATGCTTCTGGCTGATATTACTCTAAAATCGACAGTTCTGCTTATTTACGTACCCATTGAGCCAAAAATGAGCTTCGTCGCTGCACACAGAGAAGCGCGCGATGAAATTTTAATAATAAAATTCAATAATTTGCAAGCGTTGTTCATTTGTAAGACGATTCATGGTTAAATTATAGACCAAACTGAAGATGTTTGACAGTGAAACAAAACACGAAACGTGCGTCAGCTGTTTAAACCAGTGTTGCCAAAAAGATAATAGCTAAAAAATCACCCTTTATTTAAGTGTAGGATAAATTACTTTTTTAAGTAAGGATCCTGTAGAGTGTCACCCCAAGGTATTTTACAGCATTCAAAACCCCATAGAAGAGCCATTTAAAATCAGGTGGACAAGTCTCGGAACTCTACGTCTAGTAAATGACACATGAATAGTCTTGGCTGGGTATATAGTCAACTACATTTCTTTGTTCTACTTGGTGGTTTTATCCTTTATGATATCGTTACATCTTCCAACTCAGTAAAGCATATTTCCAGATCGTCGGCGAAACCAAATGTACGGAAGACAAAGTTGCTAAATTTCAGAAAACTTACAGATCTATATTATAGATATAGCGGATATGTTTTCAATAATTTTGATATTGAAAATAAGCAAAAGCAGCTAACTTGAATACCCAAATGATTTAAAGATAGTGTGTGTTGAAAAATCGGTCGAATCTAACCAAAAATAGTTGAAGTATAAGCAATATTTCATAGCAGCAATATCACTCAAACATTTAAGCATTTAGTTCAATAAGGAAATAGTTGAATAGTTTTAGGAACAACTAACTAATAGCCTTCAATAGATTTTATTAAATTTCCTATAAGAGGAACAATACTTTTAAGAACCTATTTTATCAAAATCAATAGTGATAATATAATTACTCAATTAGTAATGTCGATGTTATTTTCTTTAACATAACCACTCATAAAGGATTAATAAACACTCCACATTCCTGTCGCTAGTTTTATTAAAAAACGGAAAACAACAAAATAACTCTACTTTAAACACCCCTCTGTAAAATATAATGGCATCTATAGAAAATTTCTTTTGGTATTTATTCTTTCCAATTTAAATTCATATTTTCTTCAGTTTCTTTTAACTTCTGATTGTTTTGTTTCCTTCTTGGCTCATTAAAAAAAATTCATTTAAGACAACAACTATATTTGCATCTCTATTCCAAAAGAAAAAAAAAACGAAAAAAAAAATGTTTGTGTTTTTGTTTTTATATATTTTTATGTTAAAACTAAACCAAAAACACAAATGTAGTAAATGCATCCGAAGATGAAGAGCGTTTGGTACGTGACCTCTTTCGAGGCTACAATAAACTCATACGACCCGTACAAAATATGACACAAAAAGTTGGAGTAAGATTTGGTTTGGCGTTCGTACAGCTAATCAATGTCGTAAGTGTTTGAGATCTACTACTACTACTACTAATACTATACTACAACTAATAATAGTACTATGTAACAAAAAAAGAAAAGGAAAGTTGAACTAAAAAAAATTGTTGTAACAAAACGATTTCTTTTGGCGAAACTCTAAATGTTTTTATAATTTTTTTTCTTTAATTAAATAAATAACAAATCAGTTGTAGTATGGCCCTAGTTTTGTATTTTATTTCTATTGTTTAAATTGTATTAAGTTAATCCCGCCTCTCACACCTTTTAACAAATGACAAAAACCAAAAACCAAATGTATATAAAACAACTGTGATTCTAAAGATTAGAGAAACCTTTTAAAACTTTTTGCTTAATTACAGAAGTAAGATTCAAATAAAGTTGCTCACAAACGTGTTGTTTAAGCAAAAAGTTTTTGATTTTTAACTTTAGTTCTTTCCTTTAACCTGTATATAATTAATTTTAAAATATGTTTAAACCTACTAACAACACCCTAGATTTAATATTAGTTTCTTCCATTTTTAAAGATTTACTTTTTGTGATTCTTGTTTTTTTTTTGTGAAACTAACCCCCTAACCCTTGTTTTATTAAATACTTATTAACTAGTACTTTAGTGATTGATTTTAACGATTGTTTGAATTAATAACTTAATCTCACTTTTTAAGATACAAATTTACCACAATCACTGATATTTATATTGTATTTTTTTATAAATTTCTTCTTCCTTTCCTATTTTAATAATAAATCAAATCCTGGTATATATTTTTTGTCACTTACCACCAAAATCAAAATAAAAACTTTAAAATAATAATTACTAAAAAATATTTACTTACAACCGAAATATTTAAAATAAACAATTTCCTTAAAACTTTTTCACAATTTCTATATCAAATTAAATTTTTAAACCAATAAAACCAACCTGTAAATGTATGTAACGTTTATTTCTAAACGCAAAAAATGCTAAATTACAACTCCGAACCCTGCTATAAATAATCACAAAAAAAAAAAAACTTTTTTGACTCTCGCTACCACCCCACCACGCCCACGTCCCCTTCAATTCAGAATGAGAAAAATCAAATTATGAAATCAAACGTATGGTTACGTTTGGTTTGGTATGATTATCAATTACAATGGGATGAAGCTGATTATGGCGGTATCGGTGTGCTACGTCTGCCGCCCGATAAGATTTGGAAACCGGATATTGTTTTATTCAATAAGTGAGTACATGCATCTAACATCCAAAACACAAGCATTTTCATTTTATGTCGCCAAAGAATAGAAAAAAAGAAACATTTATCATTGTTTGTACATAGTATGAGTAATAGGGACAATTGTTTAAGTATTTTTTTTGTAATACGGTCTAATTTATAGGGATCAACAACTTGTTGAGATGATCAGGCACATACTTTTATATACAAAACGTATTTGAAATATTTTTGAACCAAACCCTTCATCATTTATTTTCAAACTATAGCAACCTTTTGTCTGATACTTTTTTGAAATTCGAACTTGGGGTGGGTTAAAGAGAATAAAAACTTTTTTGGTACCCTATATATATTGAAATAAAAACTTTTTATTTAAATCACACTCATGCTTATTTTTGCAGATGCCAATGGGATCTGCTGCTTCTCCAATTGTGGTGGATATTGTAACGGAGAAGTTATTAGATACATGTATAGAAAAATTATATATAAAACCAAGAGTAATGATGATTTATTTTGTATTATTTCAGACCCATGCTATTGATAAGATGTTGTAGACATTTAATGATTTTAATCAACATACGTGTATATTAAATTTACAATAGAGAAAGAATATGATTCGAAACTTTCATATTTCGATACCTTATTGATAAGAAGGAGAAATAATTGAATAACGGTTACGGAAACCAACGGCTTCACGAAAAATAATTATTTATTATTCTAAACATAGTAAACGAATTATTATAAATACGGCCAAGATTTTAATTGAAAGAATTTTAACCATTAGTGACAAAGAATTTGATAAGAAGAATAAGGGGAAGATAAGAAATATATTAGAAGACAATAATTTTCTAATTCAGATAATTTACAAATTCATAGGACTATATAAGAACAAAAAATAGAAACACAAGAGAACCGAAAATTTACAAATCGATACATACATATGTCCCGAGAACATAAATTATTTAGTAAAAGAAAAGATAAAATAAGAAAATGTGATAAGTCAAATGTAGTACAAAAATTTCTTGTAAGGGAAATGATAAATGATAAGTGATAAGCAATAAAATATATCTAGGTACAATGAAAAATAAACTAAAAACAAGTAAGAGTGCTATATTCGGCTATGATAGATGCAATTCTTACCATAATTTACAGAGTTTGTCTGATGTTCATAATAATCTTGAATGTAATTTAACAAACAGAGTATAAACAAGTCGGTTTAGTGACTTTGCTAAAAAAATGGTGCAGAGGTTAGAACTTAAAGAATTCTCATGAAAGAATGTGGTGATTCTTGAAACATGTAAATTCAACCCAGGTTCGATCCCCAGCTCAGCCAAGAAAATTATCAATACAAATTTTAATAAAAAATTTTCATGTTGTAAAACAATTCCTACCTTCAGTTAATTTAATAAATATGAAATTTAATGAACTCATGCCTAACTAAATAAATATATCAAAAATTAACAGTTCAACTATAACAATTACCCTCAAAACACATTTTTTCAAAATTTTGTATGCAGGATAGGATTTTTTCCTCTATGGTATACAGATATCGATATTTATTAGGAATTTTTGTGATTTTATTTGTTTTTTGGAAATGGTTCTTATACGGCAGCTATGAAAAATTATGGGCCGATCTTATTAAACTTTGGAACAGTGATTGCTTGCATATGAGTATATTTCAAGTCGAATTTCGGTATATTTGAGATATATATTAGTATTAACGTGGATTTCGGAAGTGAACCTTATATGGGGGACATTGTCAAATATGGACCGATATGCTCAAACTCAAGCAGTTTGATTTAGGCATGTATGTAAATGATCCGTGTTAAATTTTGGATTGGTACCCTTAAATATAAGAGATTTATGAGTATTAAAGTGATTTTCGGAAGAGGGCTTTATATGGGGCATACGGTTAAAATAGACCGAAATTCACAAAATTTTTGTGGAATGATTTTTGTATATATGTAAATGATCTGTGCAAAGTTTTGAGTCGGTACCGATATTTATACAATATATATAGGGATAAATGTCTTTTTCAGATGTGGTCCTTGTATGGGAGCTATGATCAATTCTGATCCGACCACCATAAAATTTAGTACAACAATTTATTTGCCTATAAAGATTCTTCATGTCAAATTTTAGCCGTTTAACATTATTTATATCGTTTTATACGTATTTAAGTGAATTTTGGTAGTGGACTTTATATGGGGTCTATCTATGGTCAAACATGGACAGAACTAAAAAAAATTTCATTTTGCGATTTATTTTTGCATAAAACTTATTTTTGCTGAATTTTGTCTTGATATTCCAATTTGATAGGAATTTATGAATAATTGAGCAATATTTCGGGAAGATTTTTGTATGGGGGCTATGAGAAATTGTGGACCTATTCTTACTATTTTCCTCACACTTTCTTCGTTTATCATAAAAACAACGTATACAAAATTTCATGGTATTATCTGCATAATATTCCCAAATATTGCAATAAAATGAACAAAAAATATCAAATTGTTATGGAGGTTGTCTCACATATTGGTCCATAACTATGGTTGGCCTAAACCGATTTTGCTGATTTTAAATAGCAAACTTCTCGATAGAATTATTGAAGATTTGGATAACGAAGATATCTGGGGACTTCAGAAAACTGATTTCAACAGAGAGACAGACAGACGGACATGGCTTAATAGATTCCGCTATCTATAAGGATCCAGAATATATATACATTATAGGGTCAGAAAATTATATTGTGGAAATTACAAACGGAATGACAAACTTATATATACCCTTCTAATGAAGGTGAAGGGTAACAAGAATTGCTGGGCATGAACCATACCAAATATATATAGACAACATTTACTTTGCGTTATCTTCTCATTTTGGTAAATTAAATCACTATCCAAACTTTGAAAATGTATCAGTATTAAATATTGAAAATAACTACAAAAGTCGTTATAAGTTAGAAATGTTACAAATAATTAATGTACATACCTATAACTAAATGAATTAACTTAATTAATAAAGTAGATACTGAAAATGTAACAAAGATTTCCAGACATTTAGCACATAAAAAATAGCACAACTAAAAAATATTATACGAGGGTTCGGAATCTTCTTAGCCTAGAACAGAAAGTGCGGTATAAACAGAAAAAAGTTAAGTGTTTTTGGAAACTTCTATCTGTGCTCATAACACATGTAAAATTTCTTTTCGATCTGACAACTCCTTCATATAGAAACAGGGGTTCATAAAAAAAGACCCCTCTGCGATTTTTTTACAATGAAAAAATTAGAAATTCGTGGTCTCATCAAATATTTAAATAAAAAAGGTTTATCGGGACAAGAAATTCATAATGATTGGTGAATGAAAAACAGCAACAACAAGAGAAATTGTAGCCAAAGTGCATTATAAGATATTAAGTGATCTAAGAATAAATGTGCGTGAAATAACTAATATCATGGGCATCTAAACTGATCGAGTCTATTTAATTTTGCATGAAGAACTACAGATGAAACAGTCGACTAAAAACGCATAAGAATGTTTGGATCGTTTTAAGAAAAATGAAATGGATTTTAAGCGTCGTTTCATAACTGTGGATGAGACATAGATCCACCACTATATTCCAGAGACAAAAGAACAATCCAAGCAATAGACTGAAGCTGAAAAAGTGCCCCAAAGAAGACAAAGACAATTCAATCGGCTGGTAAGGTTATGGCAACGGTTTTTTGGGACTTCACAGGTATTTTATTAATTGAATATCTGCAAAAGGGTAAAACAATAAATTCAAAGTACTATTGCACTATTTTGAATCAATTAAATGTACAAACTCGAGAAAAACGTCCTGGCTTACAACACAAAAAAATAATTTTTCATCAAGACAACACACCAGCGCACAAGAGTGTTTTAACAATGACTAAAATCAACGAATTTAAGTACGAATTGCTTGACCACCCACCCACCTTATTCTCCTGATCTAGCTCCCAGTGACCTTTACCTGTTCCCAAATCTAAAAAAAATCCTAGCTAGCAAGCGTCTTCAAATGAAGATGCAATTACAATTGTAAACCACTATTTTGAAGGTATTGAGGAAAACTATTTAAACTAGATAAGCGTTGGACTAAGTGTATTGAAGTTTCAGGAGTTTATATTGAAAAATTAAATTGTTTTTGAAACACTAACTATTCTCTTTTTGTACTAGGCTAAGAAGTTTCCGAACCGCTCTAAGAGAAACACGTACGTAAGTACGTACAAGTCGTAATTTTATTGCACAATCTTTCTCAAAAAAAGTGTTTTGAAAACTAAAGCTTGACTGGCGTTCAGCGAGTGGAGGGAGGATTGTTTATTAGTACTCTTTCTTCCAATAATACTTTTTAAATATTTTAAATTAATGAACTTGCAACTATAAAAGTTTGGTGATGTACTTCTGAATGAGGAAATAATTAAGGTTATGGGAGCTTAATAGTACTTTCCTTCAAATTGTATTAAAAAAAGAAAATTGATTTATATCAATAACAATTAACCTAGAATCATGAAATTATGCATATACTCGTATGGTACTAAGTGAAAATCAGCAGAGGTGAAATAAAATAATAATAAAAGAAAGATCGTTATCTAAATCGTACTTTAGAAAATATATATATTATAATAATGTACAAAAAAACATTAACTATGGAGCTCTTCAAATGCTCTAAAATTAAGATAATTGAATTGTATTGACATTGGTGGTTCCTTTAAATAGTTTCGGTTTGGTTGCGATTAACCCTTATGTGATCTCATAGAAAACTACATTGTTTGCAAACAAATTATATACTGTTATATGTAATTGGGAATTTACATGGTTTTTTTTAGGATTTGGTCATAAGCCGTGTTTTATGTAGTAGGTGATTCCCCGTACTAGCAAAAATACATATGTACATTCCTTAGCAAAATATTTCTTCACTATTTTCGTTTTACTTTTTTATCTACGCAGTGAAGTTTATTCGGCTGAAAGAAGTATTTATTTTTCTTGTAAAAGTTTTCAAATAAATTATAAAATGAGTTCAAGCGCAAGAGTCCGAAATAAAAGATTTAGCTCTACAGATATAAATAAATTATTGTGTGAAAGTGATTGCAGTGAGGATAATTTTATTTGTTCAGATAATGAGGATGAGTACACTCCAGCAGAGAACGAAATGGTAATGGAAGCTTCAGATGCTGAATCGACAGGATTTATAGAAACATATGAGGATTCCTACGCCTCAAATGAAACCAACGGGAGTATAGAAATAGAAACAGGAAATAAATTGTTGGGCAAAGATGGTTTTTGTTGGCTACTAGAGCCCTTTCCTCAAACACAGACTTCGAATAAAAATGTTTTAAGACAATGCTGAGGAGCACCCCAAAAATATAAATTATGCACACCAAAACAAATATTTAAAATTATTATGTCAAATGAAATTTGTGACATTATATTGCGAGAAACAAATACACAAATTAAAAAAATTGCTATAAACAACAATGCACACACGGGTAGAAAAGTCGTAACCGCTAAAAACAATAGATTTAAACCTTTCGTCGTAGATGAACTAAATGCATTTTTTGGTATTTTGATATATTCTGGTGTTCATAAGTCAAACGAGAGCATTTATCTGAGTTGTAGAGACCTATTAATTTGCCTTTGTTTCGAGCGGCAATGTCACTTGCCAGGTTCAAATTGTTGTTACAATTCATACGTTTCAATAATGATGAAACTCGTTTATCACGAGTCAAATCCGATAAAACTGCAGCATTTCGAGATATTTGGGTTATGCTAAATGCTAATTTACGTGAAAGTTACAAGCCTGGCGAGTGTATAACTGTAGATGAGCAATAATTTTTCTACATCTACATGTACAAAGTAATAAAAGTGGCCGTATTGCAGTAGCAGGAAGTTGCAAGATCTGTTCGAAATTTCGTATGAAGCAGAAGAAAACACGTAAAACTTGTAGCAATTTTTCCACACCAATTTGCAATTTGCATTCGGTCAATCGACCAATATGCACAAATTGTTTACAGGACGATCAATAAAAATAATAATATACATCTATATGAACATCAATATGTATTTGTATACTTACATGTTTTTGTTATATACTTGCAAATATATAAATAAATTTTGGTTTTTAGTTTTAGTTTTGTAATCATAAGAATATATTAATGAATTTTCATTATTTTTGCCAACATTATTTATAATAAAAAAAAACAGTTTATTGCATGAGCATTTTTTTCATAGAAACGCATAAAGGTACCCGGGTACCTTGTAGTACAGTTAAGGGTGTTGGAAGAAAGTCGGCATATTACGCTTATATGAATTTATAAATTTTTTTCAAAGATGTGAAAATTAATAAAGTATCAAAAGTTAGGAGCTCTCAAGAAGTTTCATGTACGATGGTTATCAACTTCTACAAAAAAAAAATCAATTTCAAAACGGTACCCGGGTACCTTGTCAGTCACATAAGGGTTAAGTCGAATCTTAATTTTATTCTGCCGAAAAAATAGGTTCAGTGTTGAACTGAAAAAAAAAAAACTGAGTGCTGAAAATCGAAATTCAAACACATATCAAACAAAACGGAACTTGGAATCTAAAACACGGAAACACAAAAAAATTTAAGACAAATCAATTGACATTTTTAGATAGAATATCAGAGGTTTGATTTAATCATAATTTGATTAGGTTCTATTAGCTTCATAAGAGAAATTAGTTGAAGCTAAATTATTGCTTTTTACAAATATAATTATAGCAACGACTCCTAAATATATCTGTAGTTTACAAAACAACAAGACGTTCAAAGTTTACAGCTTTATCGTTAAAAAAAAAAAAAAACAATAAATACAGGAACGTTTGCAGAAGGACTGAGTTATATCAAATATTCAATTAAATTTTAATAATTAAAATCAATTGTAAATGAAACTTGTTCAGTAACATAGTTCGAAAACACTCTCCCGATGTTGTTTATCAATATGCTTATCTGGGTTCTTTTCGAGCATTAAACATAATATAGATGTTACCCAATAATAAGGACCGATGACACTTCCGCCATAAATGACGCACAAATATGGGTCTTGTTGCTCATTATAACCTTCTGAACATAAATATGGGCAATTTTTCTTGACCTTTCACCTAAGGTGTGGCTAAATTGAAAACTTAACAATTACTTTTACAATTTATAATAGCAGATACAATAATATGGTTTTGTAGTGAAAAACTCAATGTAGGGACAACAACTTCTTGTAGTAGGTATATTAAAAGGTTTTAATGACAAGAAGTTCTGGCAATCTTTGTAGCTATTAATTATTTCATGTAGAAAAAAGGAGCTAATTGTAACTTAAATTTCGCAAAAGTATTAGTGATATACTTTAAGGAGCGGGAATCCGTAGTCACAGCAATTAATCTTCAATAAAAAAAAAACATTTTATAAGCTGTATTAACAATGTAATCCAATTGGTGGTGAAAGGAGAGAAAAGGTTGTTCATATGACAACACTGTAATTGCGCGTTATGTTTATTAGTAGTACAGTATTGCAGCACCTCTGGTGGTGAGTAGGCACACTGATCAAAGCTTGATTTATAGCCATTATTTAACTACATTATTTAACTTAATAATCAAATGCGCTAATCAATTAAGCTACATCACCTTCCACAATACATTCCTAATAAGATAAAATCATCTAAAATATAAAAATTTATTACGCTTAAGAATGGAGGGAATTTGCAGATTAATTTATTTTAAAGATCATGACACATATACCATAAAAGTCAGAAATTAAATTAAAATAAGAAACATTAATATTTTTACACATGAGGAGAAAGTCTAGGGAGGGAGACCAATAGGTATTTTATTTTACATTAAATTAATGATAAGCTAGGAAAAGAATTAAATGGAATGCAGTTTTGAGACTTATTAGGGCTCCAAAAAAGCCCTGCAGATATATTCAGAACTATACTTGTTTTTGTTTTTTTGTTTTCTTAACTAAACTAAATATTTTTCTAGGAAGTTGAATAAATAAATCGATCATTTGTGTTGTCTATTGCCCATCATCAATACATTGCTAACCAAAATATCATAAATCCATACCTAAAATAAAAACTTAACTCTTTAATTAATTTATATCAGAAATCCAAAACTAATAATGGCAGCCTTAAGAAAAACCTCCTCATATTTGGATTATACCGAACTTGATTTTCTTGTTTTGTACCAACATAAACTGAAAAGTAAATACCTAATACTCCTCAAAACATCCTTGTTATTTGTTATGTTTAAGACAAAAAGCAAAGTTTTTTTAAAGGAGTTTAAAGAAAATAGAAAAGAAAATAGAAATGAAATCCTGTATAAACTGCTTGCTAGTAAAATTCTAAAACTATCCAAATGTCCAGTAGTTAGTCGCAACTAAAAAGCTATTTCCCGCCCCGTAAAGAACTATGAAATAAATTTGTCATAATTTTGTTTTATACATTTAGATTATTAACAGGTGAGCAAAGAAATTGTAAATTTATAAATGCTTTCTAGCATTCCAAAAGGTTTGATAACTTATGAAATAAACTCAACTTATAGGAAGTCATTAAACACTGTCATTAACTTAAAAAGACAAAATAATCATGTCATTTATACAAACTAACTTCAACGAAAATGTACAGCTTTTGAAGTCCAACGATTTAAATAATCTTCTAAACAATTTGTTATAACAATAAAAATTGCCCAATAACAGCCTTCTAATAAATTACTTAATAGATAAATACTAATATATTTCTATTTCTTATAATCCTCATGGAAAAACCCCCATCAATCAATCAATCAATCAATCCTCTAGTGCTGATGGTAACTACGAAGTGCGTTATAAATCCAACGTTTTAATTTATCCAACCGGTGAGGTATTGTGGGTACCGCCAGCCATTTATCAAAGTTCTTGCGCCATTGATGTCACTTACTTCCCCTTCGATCAACAGACTTGTAAAATGAAATTTGGCTCTTGGACCTTTAATGGCGATCAGGTATCGTTGGCCTTGTATAACAATAAGAACTTTGTGGATTTGTCGGATTACTGGAAATCTGGAACATGGGATATAATTGAAGTGCCCGCCTATTTGAATGTGTATGAGGGTGATGGTATTCATCCCACTGAAACAGATATTACTTTTTTTATCACCATACGTAGGAAAACTCTGTTCTATACTGTGAATTTAATTTTGCCCACTGTGCTGATTTCATTCCTGTGTGTTTTAGTGTTTTATTTGCCGGCCGAAGCTGGGGAAAAGGTAATACTGAATTAAAAAAAAATTATTTTAGACAATTTAAACTATAACCATTCTTTCTTTAGGTTACCTTGGGTATTAGCATTTTACTGTCACTGGTTGTGTTCCTGTTGCTTGTGTCGAAAATTCTACCGCCCACTTCTTTGGTGCTGCCTCTTATAGCCAAATATTTACTGTTCACTTTCATCATGAATACCGTTTCCATTTTGGTGACGGTTGTCATTATCAATTGGAATTTCCGAGGTCCTCGCACTCATCGTATGCCCAACTGGATACGAAGGGCTTTTCTACAATACTTACCTGTCATTCTGCTAATGAAACGTCCACGCAAAACACGTCTTCGTTGGATGATGGAAATGCCTGGTACGAGTGCTCAAACGTATCCCACTTCGTATGGCTCGCCGGCTGAGATGCCGAAACAGATCAGTGCGATTGGGGGCAAACAATCAAAAATGGAAGTTATGGAATTGTCTGATTTGCATCATCCAAATTGTAAAATAAATCGTAAAGTAAACAGTGGTGCTGAATTGGGCATTGGGGATCATGGACGTCGGGAGAGTGAATCGTCGGATTCGATTTTACTATCGCCGGAGGCTAGTAAGGCTACTGAGGCGGTAGAGTTTATAGCGGAGCATTTAAGGAATGAAGATTTGTATATACAAGTGAGTATGAAATTCTACAGCAATTTGACTCAGCCTGAGCAGTAGTCAGGACATGAATGACAAGATAATTGGTTATTTGAACTTCATTGCTACGATTACTTTTTGAAATATTTATAATACGTCATTTTTAGAGAATAACTAGAACTTTGACTACGAATATAGCTACGATTATGACTACCAATGAGAAAAAACAAATGCCATAACCAAAAATCCAAATGCGATAAATCCCACAATCAATGAATGTCTTTCGAGTTTGTTTCCTAGAGTTTCTGTATAACGAATATGTTTAAGTCTTCATCGACATGAGTATCAGCGTTATCCGGCACTTTTTTCACAAAGCTTCATTTCCGTTAGCAGATTATCTTTGGTTTAGTATGCTCCATTTTGGTGAATGGATTGTCAACTGCTTTAACTTTATCTGCATTATCATTTCTTGATACCACATGTCGGAACAGCTTATCCTCTGTGTCTGTTTAAACATGACTTTTCTAGCGGTGCAAAGCCGGGTTCGAAGACGGTGTACGTTTTACTTTCACTGTGTCCCTCGTTACCTACAACAACCAAGTAATCCATTGAAATGTCAGAATCTTAAGCTTTAGGTATTCCAGTTTCTTGCTGCAGTTAGTATTTGGTAACCAAGCCGTTGCCCGAATTCGCCCAGCCGGAATGAGGTTATCGTTACGTGATACATAACGAGCTTAGTCAATTTGGAATCAAGGTCACCAATTCTGTTACTACAGAAGTAATGTAGCCATTATTTTTGTTCACAAGAGCTAACAACAGATTGTCTTCTTGCAGATGACGCTGCAAGTGGCCCAAATCATTAAGCATGAGTTGGTATTTGTAGCCCGGGTTCAATTCCCAGTCGCTGTCACCCAAACAACATCAGTTTTCTGATAATTATTACTTTTCCAATAATACGCTCTCCTTCGGTGGTATAGCATTGAAACGCCACCGAAGTAAAATAATAAAATAAAGGCTATAAACTTACCCCCTTATTCAAAAACGATTATTAAATTTAACAAACGTTTATTAAGACAGATTTGCATATAAAAATTTGCTTAATAAACGTTTGTTAAATTTAAGGGAGTTAAGCTTTAAAATTAACGCGCCTACCCACCACCAGAGACGCTGCTATTCTGCACTAAAACAACATAATGTGCAATTGCAGAGTTGTGATATAAAAACAGCTTTCTTCTTTCACCACCTTTACTTCTTTAACCTATCACCTTTCCAAAGAAAGTACCGCTATTATATATAGGTATATTAATTGCCTGAGTGTTACTTCTCTTTAAAAATAACTCGTTTTCCTTTTCGGCAATTTGAACGCTTTATTCTAACACCGGGATATGGATAATTGCAAGGGAAGTTGGGTAGTTGGTGGTTTATGTGTGAGGACAGTGTGGATTTATGACTTTCTCTAACTGCCCGAGAGGTCAATAACTGCATACTTATTGGAGGCAAGATGTTTATCCTAACATCTAAACATCTTGTTGTTGGTGATTGGATGTTCCTTGTACATATTGTTGCAGATGGATAGTCACTCTATATTTATTGTGGATTGGAAAAAAAATGTTATAACTGGACTGTGTGCTGGCGTCGGATTAAACACCAATGGGTCGTGTGAACAACAATTAAACATACATTAAACAGCAATGACATAACATGACAATGTTCTGAATGCAGAACATGAGCCTTGAGTTGTCACATAGCATAGCATCACATATTTGACCAAAGCAACTCTTGTGCCGACCTTAAACATAAATTTAATTGCTTCAAAAGCATAAACTTTTTTTAATATTCATCCATTTTTTATAATAATCTTTTAAACCTACTACTTTTACAGACCCGTGAAGATTGGAAATACGTTGCCATGGTTATAGATCGTTTACAATTATATCTGTTCTTTATTGTTACCACTGCCGGTACCATTGGTATTTTAATGGATGCTCCATACATTTTCGAATACGTGGATCAAGATCGTATCATTGAAATCTATAGGGGAAAGTAAATCATACATTTTAAAGCAAACAAACAAATCCAAAAGGAAAAAGAAATAAGACATGTTTTTATATTAAATTAAGAAACAAAACTCAAACATTAAAGTTAAACATTGCAAATTGCAACAATAATAATTAGAAGAAATAAAGTAATAAAAAACATAAACATATTTCAAATAATTATTAAAAAAAATCTAGTTGGAAAATAAAATAAAAATTATATCACCACAACAAATCATCACTTACCCCTGACCCCCTTTTAAAAAAAATCAAAGCCAATAAAATATAATATAAGGAAATGTTATATTTTTAACGAAAACTATAAAATAAAAGTAGTTTAAATAATAAAAGTTTTGAATTTAATACAACAAAAGAAAAATAACACAGATAATTAAAATAATAATTGATTTATCAAACCCTAATTAATATTCAAATACATTTTTTACTAGTAACAATTTTGTTTATAAGATTTAAACAAAACAATAAGAAACAAGAAGCAAAATGTTGAAAAAATCTTTTATAGCAGTTTAAAGATAAAATCATATTGAAGGCAATTAATCACTTCATGTCTGAATTATGTTTTCTTTAATTAAAATAATTTATTTTTTTTTGTTCTATTATTCATCAAACAATTGTTATTAATTATTTTTAGCTTTTTCTTGATATTAATTAAGAAATTCCCCTTTTTAGATTTTAAGAGCTTATTAGCTTATTGCTCAAAATTAAAAAAAAACATACTAAATAAAAACGAAAAGCCATAAGATGAAAATAAAATTAAGAAAAATTTGTAGTAAAAATAAATGAAAAAGTAATTGAGAATTTGTAAAAGTAAAGAAACTAAATTATAGAAAAAATAGAAAAATAAAAGCAAAAGAATTGAAAATAAAAAATATAATAAAATTCAAACGTAGAATTAGCCGAACGTCTACGCCCCGTACTGTACCGTAACGAAACAGCTGATCCCGTTTTGTTATTTGAAATCAATGCAAATGCTTACGGAATATTAATATCACGTTGCAAGAACCTCTCAACCTGTATAAAATAGAATTTCCTAACGTTCTTACATGACATTTGCACAGCAGTGATGGGCTGCTTGTATATTAAATTGTATTAGGGTAAATTCGCCCTATTTTTGGTACCTTTTTTTATAATAAGGTTTGTGAAAATTGAGCAATACGATTTAATATAAATATAATAAAATTTATATAGGGTGATTCAAGTAGAGGTACCTTTTTCAATAGCCTTTTTTTGACAGACAACGTGTGAGTCGTGTCATGCTGTGATGTTATTTTTGTTAAGTATTGTTTGGCATTTCATAATGGAAAAACTTACACTTGAACAACGTCTACAAATCGTTCAACTTTATTATGAAAATTCACGTTCTGTGAGGAATGTGTTTCGTGCACTTCGGTTAACTTATGGTCAACATAATCGGCCTACTGAGCGTACTATTCGCAACACCATCACCCATTTTGAGAACTAGCATTCATTATTGGATAATATTCGACCGAATAGACCACCACCGGTTGAATCATCGGTCCAAATTTCTTTAAAAATTATGCCGGTGCGAACGTGATCGTCAATGGCGATCGTTATCGTGCCATGATCACCGACTATTTGATGCCTGAAATTGAAGCTCGTGATCTCGGTGACACTTGATTTTAGCAAGACGGAGCCTTTCCACACATTGCATCAATCAATGGATTTATTGAGAGAACACTTCGGTGAGCACATAAATTCACGTTTTGGGCCGGTCGATTGACGATCAAGATCGTGTGATATCACACCGTTAGACTTTTCTGTGGGGATATGTAAAGTCTAAAGTTTATGCGGACAAACCTGCTTTGATTTAGGCCTTGGATTAAAACATCATGCGTGTCATTCTACAGTTGTCAGTCGAAAAGCCCGAACGAGTCATCGAAAATTGGACTCAACGGATAGACCATCTGCGACGTAGCAACGGCCACCATTTGATAGACATAATCTTTAAAAAATAAATGCCAAAGAATGTTCTTTCAAATGATAATAAACATTTCATTGAATTTTTTGTGTGTGTTTTTTTTTCTTTAAAAATTAGGGAACCTCGAAATGGATCACGCTTGATAATACACATCTGCATATATGAATATGTTTATATGTGTCTAATAAAAAATCATATACAATATAAATATAACAATACATATGCATAGCTATGCATTATAAATATTGCAAATTGAATAAATATTGAATTAAATTATAGTAAATTATATTAATTTGCTAGATAATCAGCCATGTCACAGAACTCAATTCCGATTTAATGTGGTTTTGATTCCGTAAATTGAGTCTTTAGAAAACGAAAAACGAAGTTTTTTTTTGGAATGAAACCACTTTAGATTTCTAAAGTGGAATTGTTATTTTTTATAATTTTATACTGAAAAAAGTCATACTACTAATTTATAATGACAATTAAATAATTAATTTTATTATTTTATTAGTTCTCTCATTGATACTTCTATTAAATTTTAAAAATTTCAAAGTTGGTGTCAGCAACAAGAAAACTTTTGTCAAAAAATTACAAAAAATTAAAAATATTTACACAGCACTGGAATATGACAGGGGCATTTCTCTTCAACTGCCTTTTGATGTGTTTGTTCATTTAAAAAATTGAAATTCTGAGCATTTTTAGAAAATTTTGTTGACTTTTATTTAAATTTTCTTTGTTAGCGTTTTTTTTTCACTTTTGTTACACTTTTTATTACAAAAAACTAATGTTTTTTGTGTTTAGCTTAAAAATCGAGATTTTTTTTTTTTTTTTGGGAATAAACAAAATTGATCGGAATCTAGAGAACGCAAAGTAAAAACGATTGATTTGCAAATACGGAATTGAAACCATTCCGATCGAATTATGTGACATGTCTGTATGTGTATCAATTCACACACACACACACAGTTTTACTCCTATTAAAACCATGTTGGTATTTTTCAAGCAATCACGAACAAAAAGAGACTTTATAACGACCATCACTGTTTTGAACCACTGACTGGTTAGTGAAAATAAAGTAGAATTTGCTTATAGAACGTTTTTAAATGTTCTATAAGCAAACAAACGTACTTACAGTACGGTACAATACGGGGACGTGGATGTTCGGCTAATTCTACCTTAAAGATGGTTTTACTTCAAAATAGGCTGTTGATACTTCTTTATTATTTAAGGACAAATAAACCTAAATAAAGAATTATTTATATACACAAGTATTTTTAATTAAATAATCAACATATTACTTAATAAAACATAAAGCTGTACATTTCAACCTAACTGACCCTGCAAACTATGAATTTTGTTAAATCTTCAAACTTTAACTACATCTCTCAAGACACCACAACGTGCATTTGATTTTTAAGTAGATAAATCGGAATAATATCCACAAAATTAATCATTTTACAACCAAACTTAACTTACAACAATGTTTTTATTTCGAAAATTAAAATTCATAAAGATTTCTCTTACAATATGCAAAATACTGCAAATCTTTTCAAAACATTGATGCACTCACTAACACTCAAAATTTATTTAAATCTTTTGCTAACGCAATATTACATGTTAATGATTTTAATATGTTTAACATTTCTTTAAAATAACAATTAACAAAGTAATAATATTCTAATTGCTTTAACAAGACATACAATTTTTACTTGAACACAAGACATTTTAGTAAGAATGCAAAAAAGTCTTGAGAAACAGATATTTGCCGAAAAAGACGTAACCACTAAATAACATATATTTGAAAACGTTTATTTATTAAAAAAAAAACTTTTCTTTTTTAGGCCAAAGCACAACAAAGATTTAGTTTTAATTTATATTTATGATGCTGTTTGATCTTGCAATTATTAAGAGAGTAATGAGATAAAGTATCATGTACAACTAATTTCGTGGGATACGTGCAGAAATCAAACAATTATGACCGATAAAACAATATTTCGAGAGGACATTTGTATGGTTGCTAGGTAAAATAATGAACCAATTTCAACCAGTTTCAATCTTAAGCGTCCTTGGGCCAAAAAAATATAATTTGCATTTTTAAATCGATTTAGAAAGTGATTCTGAGTCGATCGGTATACTTTGAGGTGGGTGTTGGACTAATATTTTTGGGCGTTACAAACATCAGCACAAATCAAATATACCCTTCCCCCTATGATGGTGTAGGGTATAATTAACTTTTGACATCTAACGTTAAAGGCTTACATTTTTTCTACCCACTGTACATTTTTACTTTATTTACAAATTTAGCTGGCTACTTAAATTTATTAATTGTTAACTATTTGACAAGTATAATTTTTGTTTAGCACAAGCAAAATTAGCAAATAAATTACACAACATTTTACTTAAGCACCAATAGCATATTTTAGTTGATTTGTTAATGACCATTGATTTGCAAATGTCTTAAACAATATCTGCATATTACTTTACTTATACAAATGTGCTGCATAAAAATATAAAATTGGTGCCAAGTCTATGAAAACAAACTCAATGAATTGAATTGAAAACATTGTTTTATAGGCCCAATTGCAAAAGAGAAAAAGTCAAAGTCATAAACTTAAAATAAAGTCAAGCATGAGTAAAGTAAATATTTAAATAATAAAGAGAAAATCGGTTAGATATAAGGCGAATAAAAGAAATGCTATAGTTTTATGACTCTGTCATTAAAGAATTATACTTCCAATTATGGTCCTAATTTCAAGGCAGTTTTCATTCCAGGGAAGTCATAAAACAGATAAAATCTATGATAACAATAAAACTCCAGAAATAAATTCCTGAAATTTCCTAAGAAAAAAACTTGCACAGAAAACACGAGTTACACGTGTTTCTACTTAAAACATAAATGGTGTATATGATGAAAACTCCATGTTTGAACTGCAACTCACCACCCAGGAACCAGCCACGTGACTAGTTTTGTATAAATAGTCGTATCTTTATAATATATCTGGAAAATGTTAAAGTACTAAACTAATGCAAAACAATATAGGGCTTTATGTAGGACATATTGAGCCATAAAGTTATATTTTACGCAGCTTATGTTTAAGATTTCCTTATGGGTATTTTTGTTTTGTTATACCCAGTGTGTAGGTTTGTTTATTTGAACAAACCTCATCATGTTTTTCACATATGCAATTTATTTTTACACCTAAACGTTTCTTTTCAAGTTGAAAATTTGTAAGCAGCAGTAAAATAATTATTATTTATTTGAGTTTTTTTTTAGACACTTATAAAACAAAAATGAAAATCGTGATTTGTTTAAAAATGGTCAAAAGTTTAGTTTTTTACTATTTATACAGACTCATGGAAATTTAGAGTTATTGCGGATTTCCTTAATAAAATTCTTTACTGACATCATATTACTAAATAAATTAATTTTCAGGGAATTGTTTTCTAATAAGCAAATACGATTTTTTTCAGGTTTAAATACACGATATTTGTAATTTAAAACGAAAATCAGTATGGAGAGTTAATTTTGGTGTAATTTTCTAAAATTCGTATTAATTTTGCATTTAATCTAGTAGGGCTTGCAAAAATGCCCAAACGAATGTAATTTGCCACTATACAGTTACTCTATATCTTGACAAGCCATCAATTTTTACTCACAATTTGTATTTGTCTCGTGTGGACAATAGTTGTCAATGTTATGTTCTGGTTCAAACTACGTTTTGAAAACATTTAGTTGCACAACTATGAATGTTCGCATTCAGATGCAGGTTTTACAGAATTCTATATACTAGAACCAAACCGATATTTTAACATTAAACCCTTTTATAAAAACTATATATTCTTAATTATTAGTTTTATTTTTATGAAAGATTTTATATAAGTATTAATAACATTGACAAAAACTATGAATATGTCCTTGCTTACAATAATGAATGCAGTTTTGATTACGACAACGAATATGATTCAATTGTTTAATGTTAAGACAAGTGTCACAACAAACATTGTCAAGTCATGTCGTGCTCTTTAAAATAGCTAACATGACATACGAAGCCAACATAGAACACAGCTCAAGTAAATTATAATAATTTCAAATAATGGCTAAGCATACATTTTTTAATAAAAACCACATGCTTTTCATAGTTCCTCATGGCCTAGCTAAAAAACACATGTGTGTGACACGTGTTAGATTGTAAGTACATTTAGGCATACAGTGGAAAGCAAAACTGTCCGGATGTTTTGCATTAAGGAAGTAAGTAAGTAATACGCTCATACGGCCTATGCCAATAGTATTCTTTCCCATCAGACTGGTACCGGTTGACTTTCGTTTCGTCGCACCAAATAACCCGTTTCCATTCATCTACTGTCCAATTTTTAAGGGTTTTACAGAAATGAAGGCGTTTTTTCACATTTCTATCGGAAAGTGCTGGCCTTTTCTTTTTCACACTAGCTACTAAAGCAATTCTATTTAATGCGCGTCTAACCTTTTAGGAACTGAAATCCTTAAAAATACTTCTTGCAGCATATTTCGGGGTCTTGATGTTTTTATGTTTAATCTGCTGGGCATCACTAATAGAAAGGTATCTTGGTCTTGGTTATTATTGCAACAAGCAAAACAACCAACGGGTCAAATACATTACATTTTAATAGAGCAATATCGTGGTAATGTTTATTTTTTGTACTGTGCAAAAGGGCGTTAGGTCAAAACGCCCAAAGTCGTAACGCCCAAAAATTTTAGCGTTTTGCCATTTGGGCTAAACGACATTGAATTTGGGCGAAATGTTTTTTTCAAATTATAGTCTAGGTCATAACGCCCAAAAGAAAAACTGTCATGGGGCCCAAAAAAAAGTAAAAAAAAATATGAAATATTCGTCAAAATTTTATTTTACTGTACTATGCGAAGCCGGTGTTCTGTATACCATGGAGGAGAAAACCTTCCATCTAATCTGTTTAAATATGTTAAATTTACGACTTTTTTAAAATTCTTTCTTATTTAAAGTAAGGACAAATACTATAGCATTTAGGCATTTTGCCATTATTATTTTTGGTTTTGGGCAATACAACAAGATTTGGGCGTTATGACAATTTTGGTTTTGGGCGTTTTGACCTAACGCCGTCCCAATTGTGAATTTTTGTTTTTTTTAAATTTTTTTTTTTTATTTTTTTGAAGCAATTTATGTAAGCTTTTGTGCTTTATAATTTAGAATAAGGTTTAATTAAATAAAAAAATTCGTATATATGATAATATATTTGTATTACATATTTTCATTACCTTACTTCTTGTTACTCTCTTATTTATTTTACATATGTGTATACAAATGTGTCTATATTCTCAAGAATTGTGCTGTGTGAACGCCGAAGAAATTTCAATGCAAAAATTGCTTCAATCTTTTTTTAATAAAAATTGCTTCTTGTAAATTGGGACTATGAGAACTAGTGAACTAGTTAAAATATTTTCCACAATAATTCTAAATTTACGTTCACAACTTAATAAAAAGAGATGCAAAAAGGTATAATAATAAAACCATAATGAGAGCATAACTTATTTCGAATAATAGGTTTTTCAACAAGAACTTTGTTTTCCAACCACATATTGGAATAACATAAACATTTTAACTTGTTGACGTATCAGTAGTAAAAGTTTGTACATCTGTTACAATGTTTTAAATATCTTACGACAATTCACTAAAAAAAATTATAGATAAATTAGATATTTGGGTTTCTGAAAAACCAAGAGCAATTATTGGGAAACCTTTGCATGCTGAATGTGGCACTGTATGGAGCACCATGTGATTTTGGGCGTGATTGGGATATGTTTGTAGAAAATGCGATTTCTGTAAATGGATCACGCAATCGAGAGATGTTAACAACTAAAGTTTGGCTTATTATTAATGATATTGATACTAATTACGTGTTTACTTACTGTTCACTGACATAATGAATTTATTGTACACCAATACCTCGCTTTTCGTCGTTTAGTTTCGCAGTTTTTCAAAATTGCGTCGTTGCTTAATTACATAGTTCTAATATTCATTGTGCGTCGTTAGATTTTAGAGTTTGCGTTGTTTTGGGTTAGAGTCTTTAATTTTTTTTTTAATTTTTGCAAAATCTTCAACATCATTAGATACTTAAACGATGACTCGTACAAGAAGTGCTTTGATGATTAAAATAGAGTCCTTACTTTTTATTTGGATTGAAAATCAAGTTGCGCAGAGAATACCCTTAAATAAAATGATATTTCAGACAAAAGCAAAAAGCTTAATTGATATCATAAAAAGTAAAACATTATCCAACGATGATGTCACTGGTAGTAATACAGACAATTGCTACAAGGAAATTTAATTTACGTTTAAAAAAGCTGCCAGCAAACATTGGATCAATTTTTTGTGAAATAAGTCCGACGACTTAGTATTTTCGTGACCCTGGAACCTATCTTCGATCTTTACATCGTTTATTATAGAAAATCATAATTCACTTTGAGTCGATTCAATTTGCGCCGTGTAATTGCTCGAACCGATCATGTAATTTAACAACACTGGTTTATATTTTGTGGAGCCATGTTAAAGTTAGAGTCTATACAAAGCCAATAAAGTAATTGATGTACTGCCTTTTTTATCTATCAAACAATAAGCATTTAAATGATTTTCCAAATAAAATCTTTATTTGATTTTGTTTTGAAAACCCCTATAAGATAAACATTAAAAATTATATTATCATCAGCCTCAGTGTTTTTCCTAAATATGGATTTTTTTAATAGATTCACTTTATGCTCTGTTGTTAAGCTCCTTTTTTCTATTTACAATGGTTTAAAGCTTGAATAACATCCACATTTAATAGTATTGCCTTATCAAACACCAGAGCTATTTGTCTCGGCCAAGTAATGAAACAAAACAGAACCACAGCATTATTTTAGGCTCATAAATAACTAAATCCAAGTACACTGCAAAAATATCAAGCTTGCTAAAAGACATGCGCTTAAACGAAGCAGAAACAACTGATTAAAGGGGGAATTAAACAAAAAGTAAACAAAAATCAGCTTTTACTAAACAAAACAAGCATGCAAAAATTTTTGTAAATAAATAAACAGAAGGAATTAATGATAATGTTTACACATGTTTTTATAAGAGACAAACGACGAGTCTAAGAGAGTGAAAAAGAGTTTATTACAACTTTATGGAGTAAACATGCGCGGTAAACAAAAGCCAGCATCTTTATTTTTTTGAACGAGTAAATTAAGAAGAATTGATGTTCTATCCAGAATCCTGGGTACATCATCAAATACAGGACACTGAGATGGTTAGTTTAAATACAGAAATACACGAATCACTACAGCATTAGCTGAGAAAAGATAAGAAGAAATTTTAAATATATGTACATACATATTGTGCAAAAAAGAAAATATAAAAGGAAATTTAAGTTAAAATAATTTTAGTTTTTAAAGTAAAATTAAAAAAAAAGGTAAAAAAGAAGAAAAAATGAAATTTCTAACAAATTTTAATAAAATTTAAATGAAAAATTTTGTTTGTATATACATTTTTTTCGCATATAAAAGAAAAGGCGTAGTCTCTATTTTTACTAGCCAGCTCAAGCATAAGTTGGAAAAATCAATTTTCATTAAAGAAGCATCGCCAAAAAAAAAATGAAAATTTTATTTGAATGAAAATTCTAAAACTAAATAAAGTCATGTATACCGTTTAACTGATTTGAGAAAAAAAGAAAGGAAGTAAGTAAAGGATTTCTAAGGAATTATGGATTTCCTTAGACTCCCTGGACTGAGCGTAACCCTGGCAGTAGTGCTCTTAGCATTTTTCTTAACTTCAGGTATGTAATGCTTTCCAAAGTTTTAAGTATTTCTTGAAAATTTAGTTGAACGTATAATGAAAATATTAAATGCCTTTTTGAAAAACAAACAACTTTTTCAGTTTTTTTAATTAATGTTTTAGTTGTAAATTTTGTGGTTTGAATTTATGAGTTTTTCAGTTGAATCAATTAATTTCAAAACTCCTTACCCAATTTAGCGAGTTATGTAACAGCTTCCCCAAATAAACGAATATATAAAATACGAAAGACAAAAACCTAAAACGCCAGCAAAACCAAAAACAAAAATAAAACATGAATGAATTCCTGCTGGGAATTCAGGTAAAAGAACTACAAAATTGATTTGATTTTTTTCTAAAGTTTATTAAAAAAACGAAAACTTTGACAATTGTTTAGAATTTCCTACAAACAAAGCCAGGACTCTATCTTTCTCTCTCTATGTATCTACTACTACACAAAGCTAAACATAATAAAAAACAAACTGCTAGAAACTAAACAATTAACAAGGAATTTTAAAATTTGCCAAAGTTTTCTAACCAAACAAAAAACTAACTACTTTAACAAAAACACCATTTGATACCTTACCCCTAAAAACCTTGCAAAAAGTATGAGCCTTTCAATCAATTTAAACTAAAAAATTTGCTAATTTCTTAAGAACTGCATTTTATAAATTAGTTTTGCTTGGTATAACTACAAATTATTTAACAACTAACTACATACATACTTACAATTTTAAATATAGTAACCAATTTTTAATAATAAAATATTTACAATTTATTATACAAATCCCCTTTTAAATAAACCAGAGTATAGAAAACTGTATTTAGCAATTTACTTTTTTTTATATAGCATTCCCTACTCTATGTTTTTTTTTTCTTGTCTATAACTGCTCCCCCTTGATTTTTCTTTTTTTTGTTTTCTATCCTTCACGAACACAAAACGCCAGAAACAAGAAATACAAATATTGTTAAAAAGCCAACTTTGATTATAAATAAGGGTGGCGGCGTTTCCAGCAAACTAAAATGAAAAAAAAACAACAACAACGTTATTATAATGTTTTATCACAACGAACGAACATACTTTTGTAGTTTAATAAAACATTTGAAAACAAGCAAAAACAAAAACAACAAAAATGAATGAATATTAAGAAAATTAGATTTCTGTATCAACAGCCGAATCTTAATTCATACTCCTTCTATTGAAAAAAAATATATATATAACAACCAATCGACAAACCAACCAACCAACTTAAGCATTTTTATTTTCACTTATACCACAACTAATTGCCACAAACTCAAAACGTTATAAAAAATATTTATTTTGTCTTTAAGCCCCAAACACAGCACATAAAACAAACAAATCCTCTAAGTAATACAACATACAATTTTAAATAAAACATTCAAAACTTTAGCACTTTAACTTGCATTTAAAAAATCGACTATCTCACAACTATTTCTTACAGTGTTTAATACATCTTTTAACTTTCCTTAACGAATGCTTGCCTTTACCAAACAACAACATAATATATTAGCTTTACTTTTAATAGATAAACTCACTTTTTTACCAGTTACTCACACTTACTACACTCTTGCTCTTCTATATAAACTCTATAGAAATTGTTCTCTTCAAATATCCAACTCTGATACACAACAACATGATAAAGCAACCAACAACAACCCCTTTCTCTCACACCAACATTTAAACATACCTACACTGTTATCCTTTTAAAACACGTTTGTTTTCAAAGCTCGTTTATAATACATATTTATTATTGTTTACATTTGTTTGTTACACAGTCTCTCTTTAACTCTCTCTCTCTGTCTAATTATCTTACTCTTACTATTTTACTTTCGTGTTTATTTCTTGACTCGTATTCTCTAAGTCTCTTTTTTTACACTAAAACTCTACGTGTTGAATTTTATTGTCATTTACAAATCATTTCATAATCTTAAACGCGTCTGCTAATTTTTTTACTGTGTAATGGATAATTTTACTTCAACCTTCTCTAAAACTTCTCTCTTTCTCTCTCTATCTTTCACATATTTTTTTTTAATTTACTCTCTGAGCTATTCATTAAATAAGTATTTGCTACAACTTCAATTGAATTATTGTGCTATTTTGTTTTATATTATCATAAATATACATACTACATATGTATGTTTTTGAACCTGTAGGTATAAATTAATATGTACTTTGAGTATATATATGTAAGTGTTTTTATCACACACAATGACATACTAACCCAGTGATATTTTATGGTGACCTTATAAATATTTACAAGTGTCAAGTTTAGGAAATATTTAGTGTATTTCATGTGTTTTAAAAAAGTATTTTCACAGAAATTTTACATTACTCATGAGTTATGTTTGCCCTTGCAAAAGTCATGTAAGAACGCCAGTCATTTGGATAATGTGAAAGTAGAGAGTTAGTACTTAACATTTTTGTTTTGGATTTTGACTATTTTGAATTTATTATGTATTGAACATTGGTGATATGAAAATTATTCCAATTTTTCTTAAAGTATTGTCACATTTGGCAAATATTTGCGAAATATTTGAACTCGTTTATTTAATTAAAAAAACTTTTCTTATTTAGGCCAAAGCACAACAAATATTTAGTTTTGATTTATTTGATTCTGTTTGATTTTGCAAAACTCTTCTAAGAGGAAACAATGTCAAACAAATTTGTGCTAAAACAAGTGGTTACGCTTTTTTGAGTAAATATTTGCCAAATGTGAACATTTAAAGTAGTGCCTCATCTTAAAGCTACATTGTTAAGTATAATTTTCAATATTTTGCACTTCATCTTTCTTTGGCTCATGGACCAATACTTCAAGACCAATAGATTTAACTTTTTTATACAAAATTCTGTTTATTTCTCTACGTATATCATACGAGTACACTAAAAGATAAAGTTTCAATTTTGCAATTTTTTCTTTTACTTGTAAATGTTATGACTTGTGCTAAGCCATTATGGTTGACTTTGTCATTCTGTATTTCACTTAGCGTTTTAAACGCATGTTATCAGTTTTCATGTTCTTCTCATGCGAGATATTTTGAAACATGTCAGTTTATATTCTCTAATACTCAGTTAATTCTATTTTTACAATAGGCTCTGAAGAGCTATCTCTATTTATTGCATTATGGCCTATATTGTTAAACTTTTCTTAAAGGTACTGTGATTAAATTGTCCTTTTTAAATTAATTTATTATCAAACAAAACGTATATTGTTCAAAACTGGTTAACAAATTGTCTTTCTTAAATGACAACTTTGTCTTTTGAACCCTGTGTTTCGTCTCCGTAATAATTACAGCCCAGAATACGTACAATGAATAATTTTTCTTATATTAAGTACGGATACATGTACTGGGACCATTAAAGCCCTACCGAGGAGCTAGTCGCTATTATTAGATATATTAAGGAGCTCGGAAAATGCTCACTGGTTTCAAGTTTGGATAGAGAAAAGAATAGTTTGTCCTGTCTAAGACCATATACACAAGTTACTTCAGAGTAGCAAATTCTGATTCAATACGAGAATGAATTATATTCATAGCATATCCCATTTAGATGTCAATGAAAGGCAACAATGTCGAGTGTATTCAAAGATGCCGACACCATATATTGCCTCTTAGAATGAAACGAGCCTCATTACAGCCTAGACTTTCTAGAATCCGTATAGCGACAGATCTTCAGGGACAGAGTATACAAACACAGTTGGGACAAGAGACCAAGAATTTGCGGACCAAGTAAAATCTGCCCACCTGTTCTACTTTATTGTTAAATATTATTATTATTAATATTATTGTTAAATAAAGCGTGATTTTTTAAAATCTATAAAATTTAGAAAAATGCATGAATCTTTATTTGAATCGATAGTACGGTCCATATACTTTTAGTCCAATTTTGGCATACTAATTCCAATATTTCGGCCGGTATCTCACGAATAAATGCTTCAATGTTGTCTTCCAATGCGTCAATTGAAGTCGGCTTGTCATGAGCTGTAACATAGCGCCACAAAAAATAGTCTAAAGGCGTTAAATCGCACGATCTAGGCGACCAATTGACCGGTCCCGAACGTGAAATAAAATGTTCACCGAACTCGCCTCTCAATAAGTCCATTGTTGCGCGTGCTGTGTGGCATGTGGCCCAGTCTTGTTCAAACCACATGTCATGCAAGTCAAGCTCTTGCATTTTGGGCAAAAAAAGTTGGATATCATCTCACGGTAGCGCTCACCATTCACAGTTACGTTACGATTCGCATCATCTTTGAAGAAGTACGGTCCAATGATGCCACCAGCCCATAAATCGCACCAAACTGTAACTTTTTCTGGATGCATTGGTAGCTCTTGCAATGCTTCTGGCTGATATTACTCTAAAATCGACAGTTCTGCTTATTTACGTACCCATTGAGCCAAAAATGAGCTTCGTCGCTGCACACAGAGAAGCGCGCGATGAAATTTTAATAATAAAATTCAATAATTTGCAAGCGTTGTTCATTTGTAAGACGATTCATGGTTAAATTATAGACCAAACTGAAGATGTTTGACAGTGAAACAAAACACGAAACGTGCGTCAGCTGTTTAAACCAGTGTTGCCAAAAAGATAATAGCTAAAAAATCACCCTTTATTTAAGTGTAGGATAAATTACTTTTTTAAGTAAGGATCCTGTAGAGTGTCACCCCAAGGTATTTTACAGCATTCAAAACCCCATAGAAGAGCCATTTAAAATCAGGTGGACAAGTCTCGGAACTCTACGTCTAGTAAATGACACATGAATAGTCTTGGCTGGGTATATAGTCAACTACATTTCTTTGTTCTACTTGGTGGTTTTATCCTTTATGATATCGTTACATCTTCCAACTCAGTAAAGCATATTTCCAGATCGTCGGCGAAACCAAATGTACGGAAGACAAAGTTGCTAAATTTCAGAAAACTTACAGATCTATATTATAGATATAGCGGATATGTTTTCAATAATTTTGATATTGAAAATAAGCAAAAGCAGCTAACTTGAATACCCAAATGATTTAAAGATAGTGTGTGTTGAAAAATCGGTCGAATCTAACCAAAAATAGTTGAAGTATAAGCAATATTTCATAGCAGCAATATCACTCAAACATTTAAGCATTTAGTTCAATAAGGAAATAGTTGAATAGTTTTAGGAACAACTAACTAATAGCCTTCAATAGATTTTATTAAATTTCCTATAAGAGGAACAATACTTTTAAGAACCTATTTTATCAAAATCAATAGTGATAATATAATTACTCAATTAGTAATGTCGATGTTATTTTCTTTAACATAACCACTCATAAAGGATTAATAAACACTCCACATTCCTGTCGCTAGTTTTATTAAAAAACGGAAAACAACAAAATAACTCTACTTTAAACACCCCTCTGTAAAATATAATGGCATCTATAGAAAATTTCTTTTGGTATTTATTCTTTCCAATTTAAATTCATATTTTCTTCAGTTTCTTTTAACTTCTGATTGTTTTGTTTCCTTCTTGGCTCATTAAAAAAAATTCATTTAAGACAACAACTATATTTGCATCTCTATTCCAAAAGAAAAAAAAAACGAAAAAAAAAATGTTTGTGTTTTTGTTTTTATATATTTTTATGTTAAAACTAAACCAAAAACACAAATGTAGTAAATGCATCCGAAGATGAAGAGCGTTTGGTACGTGACCTCTTTCGAGGCTACAATAAACTCATACGACCCGTACAAAATATGACACAAAAAGTTGGAGTAAGATTTGGTTTGGCGTTCGTACAGCTAATCAATGTCGTAAGTGTTTGAGATCTACTACTACTACTACTAATACTATACTACAACTAATAATAGTACTATGTAACAAAAAAAGAAAAGGAAAGTTGAACTAAAAAAAATTGTTGTAACAAAACGATTTCTTTTGGCGAAACTCTAAATGTTTTTATAATTTTTTTTTCTTTAATTAAATAAATAACAAATCAGTTGTAGTATGGCCCTAGTTTTGTATTTTATTTCTATTGTTTAAATTGTATTAAGTTAATCCCGCCTCTCACACCTTTTAACAAATGACAAAAACCAAAAACCAAATGTATATAAAACAACTGTGATTCTAAAGATTAGAGAAACCTTTTAAAACTTTTTGCTTAATTACAGAAGTAAGATTCAAATAAAGTTGCTCACAAACGTGTTGTTTAAGCAAAAAGTTTTTGATTTTTAACTTTAGTTCTTTCCTTTAACCTGTATATAATTAATTTTAAAATATGTTTAAACCTACTAACAACACCCTAGATTTAATATTAGTTTCTTCCATTTTTAAAGATTTACTTTTTGTGATTCTTGTTTTTTTTTTGTGAAACTAACCCCCTAACCCTTGTTTTATTAAATACTTATTAACTAGTACTTTAGTGATTGATTTTAACGATTGTTTGAATTAATAACTTAATCTCACTTTTAAATATACAAATTTACCACAATCACTGATATTTATATTGTATTTTTTTTATAAATTTCTTCTTCCTTTCCTATTTTAATAATAAATCAAATCCTGGTATATATTTTTTGTCACTTACCACCAAAATCAAAATAAAAACTTTAAAATAATAATTACTAAAAAATATTTACTTACAACCGAAATATTTAAAATAAACAATTTCCTTAAAACTTTTTCACAATTTCTATATCAAATTAAATTTTTAAACCAATAAATCCAACCTGTAAATGTATGTAACGTTTATTTCTAAACACAAAAAATGCTAAATTACAACTCCGAACCCTGCTATAAATAATCACAAAAAAAAAACTTTTTTGACTCTCGCTACCACCCCACCACGCCCACGTCCCCTTCAATTCAGAATGAGAAAAATCAAATTATGAAATCAAACGTATGGTTACGTTTGGTTTGGTATGATTATCAATTACAATGGGATGAAGCTGATTATGGCGGTATCGGTGTGCTACGTCTGCCGCCCGATAAGGTTTGGAAACCGGATATTGTTTTATTCAATAAGTGAGTACATGCAACAACCACAACAACTACAAAACCATTCTAACATCCAAAACACAAGCATTTTCATTTTATGTCGCCAAAGAATAGAAAAAAAGAAACATTTATCATTGTTTGTACATAGTATGAGTAATAGGGACAATTGTTTAAGTATTTTTTTTGTAATACGGTCTAATTTATAGGGATCAACAACTTGTTGAGATGATCAGGCACAGACTTTTATATACAAAACGTATTTCAAATATTTTTGAACCAAACCCTTCATCATTTATTTTCAAACTATAGCAAACTTTTGTCTGATACTTTTTTGAAATTCGAACTTGGGGTGGGTTAAAAAATTTTATTTAAATCACACTCATGCTTATTTTTGATGAAATTGGCCTTTACCTGTTCCCAAATCTAAAAAAAAACCTAGCTGGCAAGCGGTTTACCTCAAATGAAGATGCAATTTCAATTGTAAACCACTATTTTGAAGGCATTGAGGAAAACTATTTTAATCAAGGGATAGAATTGCTAGATAAGCGTTGGACTAAATGTATTGAAGTTTCAGGAGATTATATTGAAAAATAAAAATGTTTTTGAAACACTAACTATTCTCTTTTTGTACTAGGCTAAGAAGTTTCCGAACCGCTCTCATAGAAACACGTACGTAAGTACGTACAAGTCGTAATTGTATCGAACAATCTTTCTCAAAAAAAGTGTTTTGAAAACTAAAGCTTGACTGGCGTTCAGCGAGTGGAGGGAGGATGGTTTATTAGTACTCTTTCTTCCAATAATACTTTTTAAATATTTTAAATTAATGAACTTGCAACTATAAAAGTTTGGTGATGTACTTCTGAATGAGGAAATAATTAAGGTTATGGGAGCTTAATAGTACTTTCCTTCAAATTGTATTAAAAAAAGAAAATTGATTTATATCAATAAAAATTAACCTAGAATCATGAAATTATGCATATACTCGTATGGTACTAAGTGAAAATCAGCAGAGGTGAAATAAAATAATAATAAAAGAAAGATCGTTATCTAAATCGTACTTTAGAATATATATATATATATTATAATAATGTACAAAAAAACATTTAGTATGGAGCTCTTCAAATGCTCTAAAATTAAGATAATTAAATTGTATTGACATTGGTGGTTCCTTTAAATGGTTTCGGTTTGATTGCGATTAAGTCGAATCTTAATTTTATTCTGCCGAATAATAGGTTCAGTGTCGAACTGAAAAAAAACTGGGTGCTGAAAATCGAAATTCAAACACATCAAAAACGGACCTTGGAATCCAAAACACGGAAACACAAAAAATTTAAGACAAATCAATTGATATGTTCAGATTAAATATAAGAGGTTTGATTTAATCATAATTTGATTAGGTTCTATTAGCTTCATAAGAGAAATTAGTTGAATCTAAATTATTGTTTTTTACAAATATAATTATAGCAACGACTCCTAAATATATCTCTGAGTTTACAAAACAACAAGACGTTCAAAGTTTACAGCTTTATTGTTCGTTAAAGAGAATTAGAAAGAGTGAGTTATATTATATATTCAATTAAAATCAGTTTTAAATGAAATTTGTTCAGTGAGAAGGTTCGAAAACACTCTCCCGATGTTGTTTATCAATATGCTTATCTGGGTTATTTTCGAGCATTAAACATAATATAGATGTTACCCAATAATAAGGGCCGATGACACTTCCGCCATAAATGACGCACAAATATGGGTCTTGTTGCTCATTATAACCTTCTGAACATAAATATGGGCAATTTTTCTTGACCTTTAACCTAAGGTGTGGCTAAATACTAAACCTAACAATTAGTTTTACAATTTATAATAGCAGATACAATAATATGGTTTTGTAGTGCAACAATCAATGTAGGGACAACAACTTCTTGTAGTAGGTATATTAAAAGGTTTTAATTACAAGAAGTTCTGGCAATCTTTGCAGCTATTAATTATTTCATGTAGATAATAGGAGCTAATTGTAAATTTCGCAAAAGTAGGAAAGATATACTTTAAGGAGCGGGAATCAGTCAAGTCACAGCAATTAATCTTCACTAAAAGAAACATTTTATAAGCTGTATTAACAATGTAATCCATTTGAGGTACAAAATACATCGTAGAGACAAGAATCCAAGATTTTATGAAAAAACTTCAAATTATATATATTATATTATAAGTAGGAGAAGAATTGGTGGTGAAAGGAGAGAAAAGGTGTTTCATATGACAACACTGTAATTGCGCGTTATGTTTATTAGTAGTACAGTATTGCAGCGCCTCTGGTGGTGAGTAGGCGCACTGATCAAAGCTTGATTTATAGCCATTATTTAACTATTTTGCATTGGTAGCATTTCAATGATATACCACCGATGGAGGGCGCTGTGATAAATATTAGTTATGATAGGATAGAAAACTAATAATTATCCGAAACTGATGGTTGTTTGAGTGGTAGCGGCTCGGAAACGAAACCAGGCCACGAATACCAACTCCTGCTTAATAATCGAATGCGCTAATCAATTAAGCTACAGCACCTTCCACAATACGTTCCTAATAAGATAAAATCATCTACAATATAAAAATTTATTACGCTTAAGAATGGAGGGAATTTGCAGATTAATTTATTTTAAAGACCATGACACATATACCATAAAAGTCAGAATGTAAATTGAAATAAGCAACATTAATATTTTTACACATGAGGAGAAAGTCTAGGGAAGGGAGATCAATTATGTATTTTATTTTACATTAAATTAATGATAAGCTAGGAAAAGAATTAAATGGAATGCAGTTTTGAGACTTATTAGGGCTCCAAAAAAGCCCTGCAGATATATTCAGAATTATACTTGTTTTTGATTTCTTAACTAAACTAAATATTTTTCTAGGAAGTTGAATAATTAAACCACTCATTTGTGTTGTCTATTGCCCATCACCAATACATTGCTAACCAAAATATCATAAATCCATATCTAAAATAAAAACTTAACTTCTTGATACATTTTAGTTAGGCTCGAGTTCATTAAATTTAATTTTCATTAAATTATTTTTACTCAAGTTAGGAATTACAACTTGAAAAATTTATTATTAAAAAATGTTTGATAATTTTTCTTGACTGGGGATCGAACCTGGGTTGTTGAATTTACATATGTTTCGAGAAATCCCACTTTCTCTCATCAGAATTCTTTGCGTTCTACCACCTGCACCACTGCGGTGCCGGTCAGCCAACAGACAAACATTAATCCTTTAACCAGTGTTAGTTCTGGTAGTTCGAAGTTTTTGCTGTAATTATCATTCTTTATTAATTTCTATTCATACCTAGTTGTTTTTTCCTTTTCTTCAGTTTTTTCTTGGGATTTCTCGAAACATATGTAAATTCAACAACCCAGGTTCGATACCCAGTCAACAAAAATTATTAAACATTTTTTAATAATAAATTTTTCAAGTTGTAATTCCTAACTTCAGTAAAAATAATTTAATGAAAATTAAATTTAATGAACTCGAGCCTAACTAAAATTTATCAAGAAGTAAAAATTAATAGTTCGATTATGATTATCTTTAATTAATTTATATCAGAAATCCAAAACTAATAATGGCAGCCTTAAGAAAAACCTCCTCATATTTGGATTATACCGAACTTGATTTTCTTGTTTTGTACCAACATAAACTGAAAAGTAAAGACCTAAGTAAAGACCTAAAGTAAAAGTAAAGACCTAATACTTAAGACACAAAGCAAAGTTTTTTTAAAGGCGTTTAAAAGTTTAAAGAAAATAGAAAACCTGTATTAAAAGAAATCCTGTATAAACTGCTTTCTAGTAAAATTCTAAAAGTATCCAAATGTCCAGTAGTTAGTCGTAACTAAAAAGCTATTTCCCGCCCCGTAAAGAACTATAAAATAAATTTGTCATAATTTTGTTTTATACATTTAGATTATTAACAGGTGAGCAAAGAAATTGTAAATTTATAAATGCTTTCTAGCATTCCAAAAGGTTTGATAACTTATGAAATAAACTCAACTTATAGGAAGTCATTAAACACTGTCATTAACTTAAAAAGACAAAATAATCATGTCATTTATACAAACTAACTTCAACGAAAATGTACAGCTTTTGAAGTCCAACGATTTAAATAATCTTCTAAACAATTTGTTATAACAATAAAAATTGCCCAATAACAGCCTTCTAATAAATTACTTAATAGATAAATACTAATATATTTCTATTTCTTATAATCCTCATGGAAAAACCCCCATCAATCAATCAATCAATCAATCCTCTAGTGCTGATGGTAACTACGAAGTGCGTTATAAATCCAACGTTTTAATTTATCCAACCGGTGAGGTATTGTGGGTACCGCCAGCCATTTATCAAAGTTCTTGCGCCATTGATGTCACCTACTTCCCCTTCGATCAACAGACTTGTAATATGAAATTTGGCTCTTGGACCTTTAATGGCGATCAGGTATCGTTGGCCTTGTATAACAATAAGAACTTTGTGGATTTGTCGGATTACTGGAAATCTGGAACATGGGATATAATTGAAGTGCCCGCCTATTTGAATGTGTATGAGGGTGATGGTATTCATCCCACTGAAACAGATATTACTTTTTTTATCACCATACGTAGGAAAACTCTGTTCTATACTGTGAATTTAATTTTGCCCACTGTGCTGATTTCATTCCTGTGTGTTTTAGTGTTTTATTTGCCGGCCGAAGCTCGTGAAAAGGTAATACTGAATTAAAAAAAAATTATTTTAGACAATATAAACTATAAACATTCTTTCTTTAGGTTACCTTGGGTATTAGCATTTTACTGTCACTGGTTGTGTTCCTGTTGCTTGTGTCGAAAATTCTACCGCCCACTTCTTTGGTGCTGCCTCTTATAGCCAAATATTTACTGTTCATTTTCATCATGAATACCGTTTCCATTTTGGTGACTGTTGTCATTATCAATTGGAATTTCCGAGATCCTCGCACTCATCGTATGCCCAACTGGATACGAAGGGCTTTTCTACAATACTTACCTGTCATTCTGCTAATGAAACGTCCACGCAAAACACGTCTTCGTTGGATGATGGAAATGCCTGGTACGAGTGCTCAAACGTATCCCACTTCGTATGGCTCGCCGGCTGAGATGACGAAACAGATCAGTGCGATTGGGGGCAAACAATCACAAATGGAAGTTATGGAATTGTCTGATTTGCATCATCCAAATTGTAAAATAAATCGTAAAGTAAACAGTGGTGCTGAATTGGGCATTGGGGATCATGGACGTCGGGAGAGTGAATCGTCGGATTCGATTTTACTATCGCCGGAGGCTAGTAAGGCTACTGAGGCGGTAGAGTTTATAGCGGAGCATTTAAGGAATGAAGATTTGTATATACAAGTGAGTATGAAATTCTACAGCAATTTGACTCAGCCTGAGCAGTAGTCAGGACATGAATGACAAGATAATTGGTTATTTGAACTTCATTGCTACGATTACTTTTTGAAATATTTATAATACGTCATTTTTAGAGAATAACTAGAACTTTGAGTACGAATATAGCTACGATTATGACTACCAATGAGAAAAAACAAATACCATAACCAATAATCCAAATGCGATAAATCACACAATCAATGAATGTCTTTCGAGTTTGTTGCCTAGAGTTTCTGTATAACGAATATGTTTAAGTCTTCATCGACATGAGTATCAGCGTTATCCGGCACTTTTTTCACAAAGCTTCATTTCCGTTAGCAGATTATCTTTGGTTTAGTATGCTCCATTTTGGTGAATGGATTGTCAACTGCTTTAACTTTATCTGCATTATCATTTCTTGATACCACATGTCGGAACAGCTTATCCTCTGTGTCTGTTTAAACATGACTTTTCCAGCGGTGCAAAGCCGGGTTCGGAGACGGTGTACGTTTTACTTTCACTGTGTCCCTCGTTACTTACAACAACCAAGTAATCCATTCAAATGTCGGAATCTTAAGCTTTAGGTATTCCAGTTTCTTGCTGCAGTTAGTATTTGGTAACCAAGCCGTTGCCCGAATTCGCCCAGCCGGAATGAGGTTATCGTTACGTGATACATAACGACCTTAGTCAATTTGGAATCAAGGTCACCAATTCTGTTACTACAGAAGTAATGTAGCCATTATTTTTGTTCACAAGAGCTAACAACAGATTGTCTTCTTGCAGATGACGCTGCAAGTGGCCCAAATCATTAAGCATGAGTTGCTATTTGTAGCTCGAATTCGATTCCCAGTCGCTGTCACCCAAACAACATCAGTTTTCTGATAATTATTACTTTTCTAATAATACGCTCTCTTTCGGTGGTATAGCATTGCAACGCCACCGAAGTAAAATAATAAAATAAAGGCTATAAACTTACCCCCTTATTCAAAAACGGCTTATTAAATTTAACAAACGTTTATGAAGACAGATTTGCATATAAAAATTTGCTTAATAAACGTTTGTTAAATTTAAGGGAGTTAAGCTTTAAAATTAACGCGCCTACCCACCACCAGAGACGCTGCTATTCTGCACTAAAACAACATAATGTGCAATTGCAGAGTTGTGATATAAAAACAGCTTTCTTCTTTCACCACCTTTACTTCTTTAACCTATCACCTTTCCAAAGAAAGTACCGCTATTATATATAGGTATATAATTGCCTGAGTGTTACTTCTCTTTAAAAATAACTCGTTTTCCTTTTCGGCAATTTGAACGCTTTATTCTAACACCGGGATATGGATATGACTTTCTGAATCTACCTTTTCTTGTGCTTATTCTTTAATTGGTCCTAAGACTTAGCGGTTAATTGCAAGGGAAGTTGGGTATTTGGTGGTTTATGTGTGAGGACAGTGTGGATCTATGACTTTCTCTAACTGCCCGAGAGGTCAATAACTGCATACTTATTGGAGGCGAGATGTTTATCCTAACATCTTTACATCTTGCTGTTGGTGATTGGATGTTCCTTGTACATATTGTTGCAGATGGATGATCCATATACTCACTCTATACATATTGTAGATTGGAAAAAAATGTTGTAACTGGACTGTGTGCTGGCGTCGGATTAAACACCAATGGGTCGTGTGAACAACAATTAAACATACATTAAACAGCAATGACATAACATGACAATGTTCTGAATGCAGAACATGAGCCTTGAGTTGTCACATAGCAAAGTTGTTGAGCAAAGCAACTCTTGTGCCGACCTTTGACATAAATTTAATTGCTTCAAAAGCATAAACTTTTTCTAATATTCATCCATTTTTTATAATAATCTTTTAAACCTACTACTTTTACAGACCCGTGAAGATTGGAAATACGTTGCCATGGTTATAGATCGTTTACAATTATATCTGTTCTTTATTGTTACCACTGCCGGTACCATTGGTATTTTAATGGATGCTCCATACATTTTCGAATACGTGGATCAAGATCGTATCATTGAAATCTATAGGGGAAAGTAAATCATACATTTTAAAGCAAACAAACAAATCCAAAAAGAAAAAGAAATAAGACATGTTTTTATATTAAATTAAGAAACAAAACTCAAACATTAAAGTTAAACATTGCAAATTGCAACAATAATAATTAGAAGAAATAAAGTAATAAAAAAACATAAACATATATTTAAAATATATAAAAATGAAATGGTCCATGTATGTAATTGTATCACGTGAAAACGGCTGGAGCGATTTGGCCGATTATTCTATTCAAAATTTTCAGGAGATGGTTTGTAAAAAAACAATTAAAAAAATTCCTGGTAAAAGTCGGAAATTTTAAGTTTTTAATATATCCCCTCTTTTTCACTTCTCATTATACCGTTCACCTTCATGAGAAGGGTATATATAAGTTTGTCATTCCGTTTGTAATTTCCACAATATAAGTATATATATTCTGGATCCTTATGGATAGGGGAGTCTATTAAGCCATGCCCGTATGTATATCTGTCTGTCTGTCTGACTGTTGAAATCAATTTTCTGAAGTCCCAGATATATTCGGGATCCAAATCTTCAATAATTCATCTTCGGGATCCAAATCTTCAATAGTTCTGTCAGACATGCTTTCGAGAAGTTTGCTATTTAAAATCAGCAATATCCGTCCATAAATAACGGAGATATGAGCAAAAATCCGAGACAACCTCTGAAAATTTCATCAAAAAAACTAAGTGTATTAATATTGTTATAAACAATTTTATCAACAGATGGCGTGTTTAACATCAAAGTTTTCGAAAAATGTTAGTGTGTTCTTAAACCGTAATATAAGTGTGTAAAAAGACAGTGTGTTTATTTTTATTTTGTTTGTGTACATTTAAATAAATAAAGACTCGTTATATTTTCTTCAAACTACTTGACGCTTTTATTTTGCAATTAAAAAGAATCCGGTTTATTTAAAGGAAATAAACCACCGTTTTTAAAAGGTAAAAACGTAACAATATAATATATATATGTATGTATGTATATAATATAATTATGCATCCACAAGGTGAAGGGTATATAAGATTCGGCATAGCCGAATATATCACTCTTACTTGTTTTTCTTAATAAGAGACAATTTTATGAAAACTCAAAGAACTAAATTATACTGCCTCATTTTCACTTCTCATTTTTCTTAATAAGAGACATTTTTTTAAGAAACTTTTTAAACAATAAATTGATAAAAATTTTTGTTAATTTTGTTTTTTCTTTTACTAAAATTATTGTGTTTTAATTTTTAATTCTATATGAAATAAAAATCATTAGTAAATACCAAGTGAAGCCGGGGCAGTCAGCTAGTTTAAAATATTTATTACAAAAAATCTAGTTGAAAAAAAAAATAAAAATTATATCACCACACAAATCATCACTTACCCCCGACCCCCCTCTAAAAAAAAATCAAAACCAATAAAAGATAATATAAGGAAAAGTAGTTTAAATAATAAAAGTTTTGAATTTAATACAACAAAAGAAACACAGATAATTAAAATAATAATTGATTTATCAAACCCTAATTAATATTCAAATACATTTTTTACTAGTAACAATTTTGTTTATAAGATTTAAACAAAACAATAAGAAACAAGAAGCAAAATGTTGAAAAAATCTTTTATAGCAGTTGAAAGATAAAATCATAGTGAAGGCAATTAATCACTTCATGTTTGATTCATGTTTTCTTTAATTAAAATAATTTATTTTTTTTTTGTTCTATTACTCATCAAACAATTGTTATTAATTATTTTTAGCTTTTTCTTGATATTAATTAAGAAATTCCCCTTTTTAGACTTTAAGAGCTTAATAGCTTATTGCTCAAAATTAAAAAAAAAACATACTAAATAGAAACGAAAAGTCATAACATGAAAATAAAATTAAGAAAAATTTGTAGTAAAAATAAATGAAAAAGTAATTGAGAATTTGTAAAAGTAAAGAAACTAAATTATAGAAAAAATAGAAAAATAAAAGCAAAAGAATTGAAAATAAAAAATATAATAAAATTCAAACGTAGAATTAGCCGAACGTCTACGCCCCGTACTGTACCGTAACGAAACAGCTGATCCCGTTTTGTTATTTGAAATCAATGCAAATGCTTACGGAATATTAATATCACGTTGCAAGAACCTCTCAACCTGTATAAAATAGAATTTCCTAACGTTCTTACATGACATTTGCACAGCAGTGATGGGCTGCTTGTATATTAAATTGTATTAGGGTAAATTCGCCCTATTTTTGGTACCTTTTTTTATAATAAGGTTTGTGAAAATTGAGCAATACCATTTAATATAAATATAATAAAATTTATATAGGGTGATTCAAGTAGAGGTACCTTTTTCAATAGCCTTTTTTTGACAGACCACGTGTGAGTCGTGTCATGCTGTGATGTTATTTTTGTTAAGTATTGTTTGGCATTTCATAATGGAAAAACTTACACTTGAACAACGTCTACAAATCGTTCAACTTTATTATGAAAATTCACGTTCTGTGAGGAATGTGTTTCGTGCACTTCGGTTAACTTATGGTCAACATAATCGGCCTACTGAGCGTACTATTCGCAACACCATCACCCATTTTGAGAACTAGCATTCATTATTGGATAATATTCGACCGAATAGACTACCACCGGTTGAATCATCGGTCCAAATTTCTTTAAAAATTATGCTGGTGCGAACGTGATCGTCAATGGCGATCGTTATCGTGCCATGATCACCGACTATTTGATGCCTGAAATTGAAGCTCGTGATCTCGGTGACACTTGATTTTAGCAAGACGGAGCCTTTCCACACATTGCATCAATCAATGGATTTATTGAGAGAACACTTCGGTGAGCACATAAATTCACGTTTTGGGCCGGTCGATTGACGATCAAGATCGTGTGATATCACACCGTTAGACTTTTCTGTGGGGATATGTAAAGTCTAAAGTTTATGCGGACAAACCTGCTTTGATTTAGGCCTTGGATTAAAACATCATGCGTGTCATTCTACAGTTGTCAGTCGAAAAGCCCGAACGAGTCATCGAAAATTGGACTCAACGGATAGACCATCTGCGACGTAGCAACGGCCACCATTTGATAGACATAATCTTTAAAAAATAAATGCCAAAGAATGTTCTTTCAAATGATAATAAACATTTCATTGAATTTTCTGTGTGTTTTTTTTTCTTTAAAAATTAGGGAACCTCGAAATGGATCACGCTTGATAATACACATCTGCATATATGAATATGTTTATATGTGTCTAATAAAAAATCATATACAATATAAATATAACAATACATATGCATAGCTATGCATTATAAATATTGCAAATTGAATAAATATTGAATTAAATTATAGTAAATTATATTAATTTGCTAGATAATCAGCCATGTCACAGAACTCAATTCCGATTTAATGTGGTTTTGATTCCGTAAATTGAGTCTTTAGAAAACGAAAAACGAAATTTTTTTTTGGAATGAAACCACTTTAGATTTCTAAAGTGGAATTGTTATTTTTTATAATTTTATACTGAAAAAAGTCATACTACTAATTTATAATGACAATTAAATAATTAATTTTATTAGTTTTTTAGTTCTCTCATTGATACTTCTATTAAATTTTAAAAATTTCAAAGTTGGTGTCAGCAACAAGAAAACTTTTGTCAAAAAATTAAAAATATTTACACAGCACTGGAATATTACAGGGGAATTTCTTCTTCAACTGCGTTTTGATGTGTTTGTTCATTTAAAAAATTGAAATTCTGGGCATTTTTAGAAAATTTTGTTGACTTTTATTTAAATTTTCTTTGTTAGCGTTTTTTTTTGTTCGCTTTTGTTACACTTTTTATTAGTTTAGCTTATTGTTTAGCTTTTATTGTTTAGCTTAAAAATCGAGATTTATTTCTTTTTTTTTGGGAATAAACAAAATTGATCGGAATCTAGAGAACGCAAAGTAAAAACGATCGATTTGCAAATACGGAATTGAAACCATTCCGATCGAATTATGTGACATGTCTGTATGTGTATCAATTCACACACACACACACACACACACACACAGTTTTACTCCTATTAAAACCATTTTGGTACTTTTTCAAGCAAGCACGAACAAAAAGAGACTTTATAACGACCATCACTGTTTTGAACCACTGACTGGTTAGTGAAAATAAAGTAGAATTTGCTTATAGAACGTTTTTAAATGTTCTATAAGCAAACAAACGTACTTACAGTACGGTACAATACGGGGACGTGGATGTTCGGCTAATTCTACCTTAAAGATGGTTTTACTTCAAAATAGGCTGTTGATACTTCTTTATTATTTAAGGACAAATAAACCTAAATAAAGAATTATTTATATACACAAGTATTTTTAATTAAATAATCAACATATTACTTAATAAAACATAAAGCTGTACATTTCAACCTAACTGACCCTGCAAACTATGAATTTTGTTAAATCTTCAAACTTTAACTACATCTCTCAAGACACCACAACGTGCATTTGATTTTTAAGTAGATAAATCGGAATAATATCCACAAAATTAATCATTTTACAACCAAACTTAACTTACAACAATGTTTTTATTTCGAAAATTAAAATTCATAAAGATTTCTCTTACAATATGCAAAATACTGCAAATCTTTTCAAAACATTGATGCACTCACTAACACTCAAAATTTATTTAAATCTTTTGCTAACGCAATATTACATGTTAATGATTTTAATATGTTTAACATTTCTTTAAAATAACAATTAACAAAGTAATAATATTCTAATTGCTTTAACAAGACATACAATTTTTACTTGAACACAAGACATTTTAGTAAGAATGCAAAAAAGTCTTGAGAAACAGATATTTGCCGAAAAAGACGTAACCACTAAATAACATATATTTGAACACGTTAATTTATTAAAAAAAAAACTTTTCTTTTTTAGGCCAAAGCACAACAAAGACTTAGTTTTAATTTATATTTATGATGCTGTTTGATCTTACAATTATTAAGAGAGTAATTCTCTTTTAATTTCAATTTTGGTCAATTTTGGATCGATCTACACAAAATTTGTTGATGAGATAAAGTATCATATACAACTTATTTCTGGAGAAGTTTGTGAGATACGTGCAGACGACATTTGTATGGTTGCTAGGTAAAATAATGAAACAATTTCAACTAGTTTCAATCTTAAGCGTCCTTGGTCCAAAAAAATATAATTTGCATTTTTAAATCGATTTAGAAAGTGATTCTGAGTCGATCGGTATACTTTGAGGTGGGTGTTGGACTAATATTTTTGGGCGTTAGAAACATCAGCACAAATCAAATATACCCTTCTCCCTATGATGGTGTAGGGTATAATTAACTTTTGACATCTAACGTTAAAGGCTTACATTTTTTCTACCCACTGTACATTTTTACTTTATTTACAAATTTAGCTGGCTACTTAAATTTATTAATTGTTAACTATTTGACAAGTATAATTTTTGTTTAGCACAAGCAAAATTAGCAAATAAATTACACAACATTTTACTTAAGCACCAATAGCATATTTTAGTTGATTTGTTAATGACCATTGATTTGCAAATGTCTTAAACAATATCTGCATATTACTTTACTTATACAAATGTGCTGCATAAAAATATAAAATTGGTGCCAAGTCTATGAAAACAAACTCAATGAATTGTGGAAAACATTGTTTTATAGGCCCAATTGCAAAAGAGAAAAAGTCAAAGTCATAAACTTAAAATAAAGTCAAGCATGAGTAAAGTAAATATTTAAATAATAAAGAGAAAATCGGTTAGATATAAGGCGAATAAAAGAAATGCTATAGTTTTATGACTCTGTCATTAAAGAATTATACTTCCAATTATGGTCCTAATTTCAAGGCAGTTTTCATTCCAGGGAAGTCATAAAACAGATAAAATCTATGATAACAATAAAACTCCAGAAATAAATTCCTGAAATTTCCTAAGAAAAAAACTTGCACAGAAAACACGAGTTACACGTGTTTCTACTTAAAACATAAATGGTGTATATGATGAAAACTCCATGTTTGAACTGCAACTCACCACCCAGGAACCAGCCACGTGACTAGTTTTGTATAAATAGTCGTATCTTTATAATATAGCTGGAAAATGTTAAAGTACTAAACTAATGCAAAACAACATAGGGCTTTATGTAGGCCATCTTGAGCCATAAAGTTATATTTTACGCAGCTTATGTTTAAGATTTCCTTATGGGTATTTTTGTTTTGTTATCCCCAGTGTGTAGGTTTGTTTATTTGAACAAACCTCATCATGTTTTTCACATATGCAATTTATTTTTACACCTAAACGTTTCTTTTCAAGTTGAAAATTTGTAAGCAGCAGTAAAATAATTATTATTTATTTGAGTTTTTTTTAGACACTTATAAAACAAAAATGAAAATCGTGATTTGTTTAAAAATGGTCAAAAGTTTAGTTTTTTACTATTTATACAGACTCATGGAAATTTAGAGTTATTGCGGATTTCCTTAATAAAATTCTTTACTGACATCATATTACTAAATAAATTAATTTTCAGGCAATTGTTTTCTAATAAGCAAATACGATTTTTTCAGGTTTAAATACACGATATTTGTAATTTAAAACGAAAATCAGTATGGAGAGTTAATTTTGGTGTAATTTTCTAAAATTCGTATTAATTTTGCATTTAATCTAGTAGGGCTTGCAAAAATGCCCAAACGAATGTAATTTGCCACTATACAGTTACTCTATATCTTGACAAGCCATCAATTTTTACTCACAATTTGTATTTGTCTCGTGTGGACAATAGTTGTCAATGTTATGTTCTGGTTCAAACTACGTTTTGAAAACATTTAGTTGCACAACTATGAATGTTCGCATTCAGATGCAGGTTTTACAGAATTCTATATACTAGAACCAAACCGATATTTTAACATTAAACCCTTTTATAAAAACTATATATTCTTAATTATTAGTTTTATTTTTATGAAAGATTTTATATAAGTATTAATAACATTGACAAAAACTATGAATATGTCCTTGCTTACAATAATGAATGCAGTTTTGATTACGACAACGAATATGATTCAATTGTTTAATGTTAAGACAAGTGTCACAACAAACATTGTCAAGTCATGTCGTGCTCTTTAAAATAGCTAACATGACATACGAAGCCAACATAGAACACAGCTCAAGTAAATTATAATAATTTTAAATAATGGCTAAGCATACATTTTTTAATAAAAACCACATGCTTTTCATAGTTCCTCATGGCCTAGCTAAAAAACACATGTGTGTGACACGTGTTAGATTGTAAGTACATTTAGGCATACAGTGGAAAGCAAAACTGTCCGTATGTTTTGCATTAAGGAAGTAAGTAAGTAATACGCTCATACGGCCTATGCCAATAGTATTCTTTTCCATCAGACTGGTAGCGGTTGACTTTCGTTTCGTCGCACCAAATAACCCGTTTCCATTCATCTACTGTCCAATTTTTAAGGGTTTTACAGAAATGAAGGCGTTTTTTCACATTTCTATCGGAAAGTGCTGGCCTTTTCTTTTTCACACTAGATACTAAAGCAATTCTATTTAATGCGCGTCTAACCTTTTAGGAACTGACATCCTTAACAATACTTCTTGCAGCATATTTCGGGGTCTTGATGTTTTTATTATATAGCAAACGTTTAATCTGCTGGGCATCCCCATCACAAAGCAGTCTTGGTTATTATTGCAACAAGCAAAGCAACCAACGGGTCAAATACATTACATTTTAACAGAGCAATATCGTGATAATGTTTATTTTTTGTACTGTGCAAAAGTGTCCCAATAGTGAATTTTTGTTTTTTTTTTGAAGCAATTTATATGAGTTTTTGTGCTTTATAATTTAGAATAAGGTACCTATATATGTATTATTTTCATTTCCTTACTTCCTTAATGCAAAACATCCGCACAGTTTTGCTTCCCACTCTACATACCTAAGGCCAAATAGCGTATAGACTATCGCATCGAATAATATTATGATGCGTGTAGTATCAGCTCATTACTGCATTTGCTATGTATGGAATTGTAATTTTTAATAAATTGAAATAGACTTTTGAAAATATTGTCAACAAATTATTTAAATAAAAGATTTTTCGGGCAGACAAAAATAAATTTTAAATAAAAAAAAGAAGTGTAATAAATATGATAATATTTGCTGCTGTGTTTATCCTCATCTATATAATCACGAATATTAATTCTTGAGCATTATTTTGAAATATGGTGGAGCAGGTCATGACTCATTTCTGCGCAGACATTCCAGGGGAAAAAAGGTTGCTAGAAGAGCTTTACGATGTAAAATGCTTGGCTGTTAGGAAGGCAAAATGAAATATTTTATTGTACTTATTTACATAAGCTAAATAAATCTAACACTAAAGGAGATTCAGGATACCCCATTCAACAAAAATTAGGGTCATATTAAAGCGTGCCTATGGATAAACAAATAAAAATAAAATGGAGAAACGTTTCAAAGTAAAACTTGTGTGTTTCGGCGCTGGAAAAAACTAAATTATTGTGCCATTGACGTATCGAATGACATCTCAAGTGACATATATAACTTAGTTGATTATTAGATATCGAATACCATCATCTCAAATAACGATACTTTTAATTCGATATCGAATGTTAAGCATTAAACACATTCGCCACAGCAGGCTACCAGCTACAATATGTCAAAAATAAAATAAACACGTTTATATGTGAATGATTACTTTGACGACAAACGTGTGGTGGGTGAACGTGTTTAATGCTTTATAATGCCAACATAAAAAATTTCGATACATTTTGCTCGATATCGTTTGCGGCTATTGTAATTAAAAATATTTTTTTAATAATTTAAAACATGATCAACTGAGCTTGAAACCATTATAAGCAGCTAGTATTCCACATGACATAGCACAACATTTTTACATGTGTTACAATGACAGAGCATGACAGTGTTTAAGTTGACATGACTATGCTCAACAACTGGTTTAAGATGCCGTAACATAGCAACTTTTTAAGCAAGTTGTTTATTAAAGGGCTGTTATTCTATTCCAAACTATTTACCTCTTCTTATATCAAAATAAATAAAAAAGAACTCCCTAATGTAAATTCTTTTCTATTGATTTTTAAATTCATAAAAAAAAATATTTAAATTCTATTTTTTTCAGGGTTTTTAATCTTTATTTTACATCTTTCTGTCACACATTAAAAACCAATAGCTGTCATACAAATATATGCTTTTTGTTTGAAATTATTTAATAAAAACCTCCGCAGAAAATTATAATTAATCAAATTACAATAAAACAAAGCAAAACAAAACTGAAAATATGATTGACATAAATACATGCATAAACTTTCAATGAATGAATGAATAAATGTGCCTGCACCGAAATAAAATTTTGTTAGCAAAAACCTTTCAATGCTTAATTAATTCCACAAGTAATATTATTAATAATAATATAATTAACTATTAAAGTTTTGTACTTGAAAAAATCATAAAAATTCAATGGAAAATTCAAGTAGAAGATGTGGTTGCTGATGGTTAAAAACACAAACAAAGACAAAGACAAACAACACACAACAAACAATAAACAGAAACAACAAATATTTTAGAATCAAACAAACAAAGAAATAATTGTTTAATAAAAAAGATGTTTCTTGGATTAAGCCAGTGTTAATTAAGAATGACTAAATTAATAATTTACACTAATTGGCCTAAAAAAAAGGTGGCGTCAATTTTAAGTATATTTTAACAAAAGACCGTTTAAAATGGTTTAATACGGAAATAAATACATTAAAAATATAGTCCAAGTCTATTTGCATTAAAGTAATTTTTGCTTAAGGATATGAAGATTAAAAATGTTTTATAAATGTAATGTTTTTCATCCAACATCTTTATAATTAAACTAAAAATTAATGTAAGTATTAAAGAAAACAAAAAAAAATTACACACATAAATATTTATAATTTAAGGTCTCTTGGTTAATGAGCAAAACTTGGAATTTGTTATTAAACAAATCTATTTACATACACAGTCAAGGCCATTAGTTTTCGTACACCCTTGAACTTCTTTGTATCTAATTTCAAAAATAAAATCTAATAATCATATTAAAGAATTTAGCTTATCGTGTTGGCCTTTACACACGAAGTGCTTTGTAAATATCTATTATTTAATTAGTAAAAGTTCCCAAGGTTGTTACATAAAAGTTAGTAGCAACAAAATTCAAACTAAATTCATATTTGAAACTTTCAACAAAGCTACATACGTGTATATTAAGAGATTCACAACATTTACACAAGACTAAAATTAAGCACATAACATAGTTTCTTCATTTAGATTTTATTTTTTAATGAATTATAGAATATTGAGTACAGTAGAAGCCCGGTATACCGAACATCTATTTAATGGAAAATCGAAATAACATACAACCAAATTTGTAACATTAACTATCTTAAATTTTATACTCAATATGAAGAATGTTATAAAAGATACAATTTTTATCATTGATATTCAAGAATGGCTCAAATAATCGTCGATCACTAAATAATATTGAGAATTATCTAGAGGAAAAGGAGTTTTTTTCCGGGTTTACGTTCAGAAGACAACACATTCCATTTAATTGAAATCAAAGTTAACATATGGTCACACATGGCAAATATTTACTCAAAAAAGCGTAACTATGTACTTGTTTTAGCACAAATTTGTTTGACGTTGTTGACTCTTACAAGAGTTTTGCAAGATCAAATGCCATCAAATAAAATAAGACTAAATATTTGTTGTGTATTGACTGTTTGAATAAATAAACGAGTTCACAGATATTTTATTTAGTGCTTACCTCTTTTGCGGTAAATATTTGCCAAGTATGACCGCACCTTCAGCGATATGTTGCCTGTCTATATGCAAGAAAGAAATTGTGTAAGATTTTATTGTTAAAGAATCTGGAAAAAAGTTATCATTTCGATCTTACGAGTATGTGTTGTAGCAAAATGCGAATGAAACTGTTTCCTATTGAAAAATAGTACAAATTAAAAGTTTGTTCACGCTAAAGAAACTAGTTCTACAGGAAGATAGTTATCGAAGGTTAGATTAGTAATTTTACTTTGCACTAATGCCTCTGAAGCAAAGAAAATTGAATCTCTTCGAATGGCAAAGAAGGCGGTGTTTCTTTCGTAAAAAAGTTTTACCTGTAAATTATCTTCATTCAAATAAAGATTGTTAATTTTTAATGGTAGAATCATTTTAAGAACCGTAATCCCTCCCAAAGAAAATTTTGTTAATCCCTAATAATACCGCTAGTCATCCTACCGAAGAATTGGTAACAACAGGCTTCTTTGAAACTTATTTCAAACAGTAATCTTAATATAACAAATTTTTCGATTTTATGAAAAAGTCCGGGGCCAAATCGCGACATTCAATAGAGTATCTATCGTATCGAATATTATTACGATACGAGTCGTGTCAGCTCATTACTGCATTGTATATATGTACATCGAATCGTAATATTCAAGAAATTGCAATAGATTTATAAACATGCAACATTTAGGTGCAGCGTTGAATTTTATTCTTCAATGCAGGGCTGGTTGTAGTCTTGTTGTCATACACTCAAAGAAATCGAATGGTGTTAAATCACTCTATCTAGGTGCCGATTCTGAGCACCGACACAAGGGAATACACAAGTAGGAAACATTTTATGTGGTAGTTGAATTGATTCACATTGTTAGACAGAAAATACTCAGCTGTCAAGTTGTGGTTGCATTTTTTTCCACAATCGCATGTGATTTTTCAAATGCAGCAATTTTGACTCCATATGTATTAACTCTTACTTAGCTTGCTTAGTCCCAATTTTTATACAATTTTTGCTTTGAAATTTATTCGACGTTCACACAGCACAATTCATATTGCTTAAATCGCTCTTCTATTTGTGAGTATACACACATTTGTAATACGAATAAGATTGTAATACGCGTAACACACTAGTACAATCAAGTGTGTACTCGTCTTACCTTGCCCTCATCCCGATGTTTAAGATAATCAGCTTAGCTTACAGAATTGCTTCGTCTAAATTGCGACTTACTGCACAAATTGTGAAAATTTTGAATATCACCTGCATTTTGGGACATCGATGAAAATGTATTGAAAAGTAGCAAACAATTTATTTATTGATTGTGTTTTTTATGCACAATTTTTAATTTTAACGGGTTTCGTTTCGTAACGAACACTGTTCATATCAATCGTTTTACACAGCTTACAGTTCATATTAATTTCGAGTGTCTTGAGAATAGATGATAGGGAGTTATTTATCTAAAAACCTCCTTGCTTTTGGATAAACACAACTATTCTATTTCTCTATAAATAATATATTCATTGTTATAAACTTGTATGAATGAATAGCGTGTAAAAAATATTCTACCATTAATACGTTTTATTATTGAGGTATTAAAACAAACCACAAACGACTTAAGAAAATATTAAAAAATATTTAACCAAAAAAAAAAAACTTAAGGCTTCACTTTACTTTCTGTTGCTGTTCTGGTCCGTGTCGTTCTGTTGTTAAATTTTTGTAGTTAGTTTTTCCGTATAAACGTATAAGCTGTTTTAGGTAAACAGACAACACATACCGCGAAAATAAATCAAAAAATACAAATCAAATTTTTTTTATTGTGCAATATGTCATTACTTTCGACTATAGTAATGAGTTTTTCGTTATCCATCGTTTATTTTTTATATTGTTATAACTTTTATACAAAAACTTAATTAAATTCAAAGAAATTAAAAACTTTTGTAATAAATCAAAAAATTTTTTGTTGTGCGGATGTCAGCTGTTTTGTGCTGTCACTTACAATTACTTAGAAAATTTTTGTTTTCAACAAGTTCGTCCGCAACGGCACGGAAAGTTACAAAACAACTAACGACTTCTACACATTTTCTATTTAACAGAATCAAGTCAGCTGATTCGAAACGGAACAGAAAGTTAAGACTAACTGCCGTATTCATAAAAAATAAAGTATGTTTGAAGTGTGCTTTTAGACAAAATTTTCATAAAAAATTTTCTTAAAGTACATTTGAAGTCTACACAAGATGCCAATGGTGTTGATGACGAATTGATGATAGTGATCATGGTAATTGCGAATGGTGTTGCAAAGACGGTAGCTAAAGCATATGGGTAGTTCCATGAAAATGTCAACCACGACCAAAAACAAATAAAAGTACTTGAAAAATGTTTCTAATATGATTTAATAAGAGAAAAATATTCGATTTTTCATAATATGAAAGCATTTACAGGTTATTGAAATTTTAAAACTCAAAAATGGAAGAGAAAAACTGAATCTCTTCGACTCAGTTTTTGCAAATAAAATAAATTATTTTCTCTTTGCTGTTAACTAAATTAATAGATTTGAAACATTACAATTACATCTTAAAAATAAATTTGCAATAACAAATAACTATAATAATGAGAAAAACTAGTGGAAAATATGGTTCGTTCGACTTATTTTTTGATCTTCTTTTTTAGATTTTAATAGTGAAATTAAAAAACAAAATAACAATAAGATAAACACTTTATTACAAAAATGTATCTCCAATGACTAACGAACAGGTTTTGTTACACTTAACGTGACCAGTCTTACGGTTTTTATCAAAAGCAAAAAAATTAAAGATGAAAAAGCGGGATTTGGATGAAAATATGTATTTTGAAAATGCGGGATTTTAAAATTCTAATATGATATTTTAAATTAATCAATTAATTAATTTATTAATTCTAGAACTAGCTAAATCAGAATCGCAGCAGAATATTTAATTAATGACAGCCTATTAGCAAAAAATGCGCCCCAAAAACTTAAACAACAAACTAAGCAAAGGAATCGGAGATGTTGGCTACAAGTGATTGAAAAAAAATTGTACACTATATCTACTGCATACTCGTATTAATAAAGTTCAAGGTTTCAGATTAAGACAATAATTTGATTATGACTGGTATTTAAAAAAAACATATTAACCCTTAAATACCTGAAATTAAATTACAGAAATAAATTCTTGTACTAGCATGTATTTCTGCTGTAATTGGAATTTCAGTTCCATTTCAGCAAAAAATACTCCTGAAGAGCTCCAGGACAAAAACAAGCAATACCGTCTGTATACGGTCTTAGTAGCTAAACGGAAAAAAATAAATCAAATATGATGGTTACATGAAAGAATATCAGTTTTATTTTAAATTTTACATAAAATACATTTTCAAAAAAAAAAAAAAAGAAAATACATTATGTATCCATATGTTATTCTATAAAACAGTTATTTGTCTTTGAAAAACATAGGTGGACGTTGCTTTTGGTACAAAATGTGTGTGTATTTTACAGGATTTTTTTTGAACCTCATTGAGGAAAATGATTGTTCCTGTAATCTTATACTATCTACCAAATGAATGGCTTTTCTCCCAACAAGAGAAATACAAGATGGATTTTTAACCAATGATGGACGACCTACCGATCGTCTCTCGATGGAAGCGCAGAGCTCTTTTGCAATGCTCAAGCGAAATTTGTACTTTGTCATGTGGTTTTTCCATATTCATTGCCATTCGAATTTGATTCGAAATTTTCATGTCAAGCAAATGATAGTTTAAAATCATTCGAATACACGAATTAAATAAGAGAAAAATAAAAGAAATTTTCAAATTAAAATTTTAAGCTGTATATTTATATTTTATCGGTTTAAAATTCATCAAAGTTAACAATTGCTTGCAACATTGATGTGGGAAAAAATCTTACAACTTTTGAATAAAATCTTAAAAAAAAGACATTCAAAGTTTTTGCTCTGAAGCACTTTTATAAAGTTAATACATGCACTTTTTAAAAAAATAACATTTAAGACCCAGTTCTAGAATCATTCAGCCTTATTATGAGTGTCGTTTTCTTTTTACGACAACGACTGCTTCGTAATAGATTAAAGAAACAAATAATAAGGCTGATTATAAAAAAGAGGCACGATTTAAAAATAAATATATGGAAATAAACATTTCTCAAAATTGAATAATTTTAGATAATAATTCAGGAAACAGAAACAGTGGGGCAGAATCATATTTTATATTATAATATTTTGTTATTGCCATTTGTAAACGGTTGTTCCGATCGGCACAAAATTTTACAAGAGCCGTAGCCAAGAATTAGATTTGTTAATTTACAATTATTTGCCATTTTTTTTTTTTGCTTTTTATCCGATTTCAAAGATGTTTTTATTTTCTGAAAGTCTCCAGTTAAATCTTAAAAAAACATACATGCATTTGCATGTGCTCTTATACAAAATTTTAAAATTGAAATTTCAAAATACTGGTCTGGTTAAAAACATCCTCAAAATTTAGTTTATTACTTAAACAGCAAATTTGTTCCAAAATGGCAAAACCGGGTTTACTAAACGAAAAGCTGTTTAGAAAACCTAACTGTTTGACCCGAGATACATGTGGACCAGTAAAAATTACCATTTGTAAAAAAACGTTTTTATTAATTTAATTTTCGAAGAATTACTGGATTTTCAATCAATCATTGAGCAATAAAGCAAATTAAATTCAATTGTGACAAGAAGTTCAAATGTTATCACAGTTTTTAATTTTAATATTTCCTTTAAAATAAGCAGAAAAAAAAGAAACTGTAAGAATAAAAAGCGGGATTTTGGCTTAAAAAGCGGGTTCCAGGCGGAATGAGCTTTCACCAAATATGATAATCCCGCCAAAAGCGCGATGTATGCTCACGCTTCAGTTAACCAAACATCAAGAACTGTTAGAATATGTTTTAAAATAATATCAGCAGGATATGAACATGGTAAGTACAGTAAAACCTCCCTAATCCGGACAGAAATAGTTTCAGCTACTGTCCAGATTAGTGGATCGTCCGGTCTACAGTTGAAATAAAATTTTAAACGCAATACAAATACATATGTACATATAAAATTTATTTTTATTACCGAAAAGAAAGTAAGTACTCATAAGAATTCATTTGTATTTAATTGATTTACAGAAAACATAAAGAATCATACTGAAGGTGACAACAAATATTCATTTAGAAAAATAAGAATTTATTATTTTTTGATTTTATATCAAACATTGTCGACTTTGAGACACTGTATTGCTCAGCTACTTGTCTGATTGATTTTCCACTATCAATTGTATTCAATATTTTGGACTTTTCTGCCAACATTAATGTTTTATGTTGTCGTTTATTTACAGGTGCCATATTAACGTCTTAACTCCACGCAAACTCAAGTAAACTAAAATATTTTACACATTCTTTAATTCTTGCTTGCACACAAAAACTTATTTCGTCTAGCGGTAAAATAACGAACAAATTTTACTGAGAAAAAAGAACACTTGTCCGGATTATAGAGGAAAAATTTCTAAACTGTCCGAAAAATTTAAATGTCCGGATTATTGGATAGTCCTAATTAGCGCGTGTCCGGATTAGGGAGGTTGTACGAAACGAATTTTTTAGAGGGAAACTTTTTAATTAAATATTTAATGATTAATGACACTATTAAAAGTTCTTTGTCAATATTCTTAATTTATTTGATTATTATTTTTTTTGCATTTAAAGTATTTTCTTTTAATTAAAATATAAAAAATACTATTAAACATAATTAACAAATGGTTTCTGAATAAAACTGCTAATAAATTAGAATTAACTATTTTGTATTTCTATTTAAAAGCTTTAATTGAAATATTAAGAAATTCTCAGAAGTTTAAGCGTTCAAATTTAAAAATAATTGGTAATAAATTGCTTTTATATACGAATTTTATGGAAGGAGTTAAATGTTTTTAGCAGAATAATGAAAAATAAACATTTAATATTTTTGACATTTTCATTGTGGTCACAAATTGCATGTTTATATTGAAGGAATAATATTGGTTTTATTTATTTGAAAATAACGGTTATTCTTCGATCAGATCTCGTATTTGGATAACAATTTATTTCAAATTTAAAAATCAAGTTGATTTTTCTTAAAGACCACACAAATAGTTTTTATACGATAGTTTTTAACATTGCAAACAAATGAATTTTGCAATTGATCAAAGTAATATTTCTCAAAAATTATCTACTAAGTATGTCTGTCTAATTTGTCTGGAAATGTGTAAAGATATGGTCATACTTGGCAAATATTTACTCAAAAAGTGTAACCACTTGTTTTAGCACAAATTTTTTCGATATAAGAGGACCTCATCACAAAAAACAAGTATGTAAATATATTTTCAAAAAAAAAAAAAATTTTTAGTATGGAAATATTTAGTTTTTAACAAAAAATGACTGGTTTTTGAAAATTAACGATTGCAAACTTTTTTATATCTTTTAATGCATCTAAAGGTGATTGTAATTAAAAGGTTAAGCTGCCGCTAAGAGACATCTTTGTTGAAAGTCGTATACCTTGTAGCTATACATTCATGTAAAGTGAATGAGTTTAATTTTCAGCGGATTTATGGCGAATCCAATTTGCCAATCCCTTTCGGACAAATGTACAACACTGGTTAGCCTAACCCATTCAGACCTGACGCAAAACTGCCAGGGATTTTATAAAAAAGAATCAGCACAATCGATGCATGCCAGTATATTTCAAATTGGGTTAACAGAAGCAAAAATATTGAAACCGAAACCCACCCGAATACACACCCAACATGCATTACGGCCTGAAAGGGTTAAAGTAAAAAGAAATTTTGTCGTTGACTATATTGTCAACATCATCCGCTTAGGTGACAGCTTTAAAATCATTATGAATCAGATATTTTTGTACTGGACTAAGAGCCAAATATACTTCAACATCTCTGTTGTGATTAACATTCACAAAAATATGAATATTTGTTTTTGAACATTGAGACTGTAATATTAGAGCTTCTCATATCTTTCGATGGGGTATATACCTTAAGACAGCATGAGTGAATGTCCAAGAGCCTAGGAGATTCTATGTAGTCTGCAGATTCGCTGGTGAACTTATATGAGAAGTAAAGTTTGTTTAAATTTCCATTCAATGTTGAACAATGTGTCAATGAAATTTTGTAGGCCACAGTTTGAAAATTTTTTGTGTAAAATCATACTTTTTCACCAAAGACATCAACTTTGTAAATGGTTAATATTGCAGCATTTACAATTCAAAGAACCTACATGTGACCATTGGATTTTCTTTATGCGGTTATTTGAAGTCAAAGGTCTATCAAGTCCTCAAAAACTCATGCATTAAGTAGAAAATGCAGCCAACATTTGCACTTAAAACTACTACAAATCTTGCGTAAATTATGGAACAAACTTTTGTATACGCACAGAGAAAGATTGTCCTATTTACAAGTTTTAGGTTCCGGATGTATAAGATGCTGCTTGGATGATATCATCGCCTTGCAATAATTATCCGAAAATGAAATGCCAAGTATAATCCACCAGTAAACTTGGTAAAAAAATCGTTCATCTTTCAGATGTTCGTCTGGGTCTATATTAATCGCCAGTTCGTTAAAAACTTCGAAAATCTTATCAAACACTAGATATTGCAATATCAATTCATGAACAACATCAATGTTTTCAGATACAAATCCCAATTTTGAAAGACTTTCATTATATTTTGCATAACCAAGTCTCTATAAAAAACCCAAGTTCCAATTCTATGACAAAATGTTAATACATAATTTATAATAACTTATAATAAAATAGAGCTGACAATCTTTATTAGAGTGAGACTCAAATCGTTTTAAAAAGAACACTAATTTCAGTGTTGTTAACTTTAAAATTTTAAAACGCACCAAAATGGCGAAAAAACGCGCCATTTTTTTGTTGAAAATGTTTATTGAATTAATTATACATTTTTTTTAATATCATAAATTCTATATAAAACTGTTTAAAAAAAGAGCTAATAAAACAAAATAAAAATTTAACCACTCAAAATTTAACTTACAATATGCTATTTGGAACTGAAGTAAAGAAGGGCTAATTTCAGTACATATTTGGTACTTTTTTAATTTATTTTTATTTTCTATTTTAAGTACTTTTATTTACAATTTTTCCATAAAATTTGTTAGGGCTCCACTGGAACTCCAACCCTAGTTGTTCGTCTACAGTTCCGTAGACAAAACCATCAGGCTATACAAGAATTTTTATTTCTATGTTTAAAGTGTTAATTTTATTTCCTGTTTGGAAAATATTAGAAAATATTAAAATGATTTTCACCTTATTCACATTTAGCAATAACGAGCATGTGACGAATTTGATAGTATGTTCGAGTATTCATTTATCATACATTCGTATTTCAAATATGTACATTTAATGGGGACGTTTTTCATCGTATAGATTTCATGATAATGTATAATTAAAAAACGGCAATTAAAAATTAGTAAAAAGAAAGATTTCATCACATTTTTGGAAAAATTAAACAACGCACCGAAATTAAAAAAAAGCACACACAAAAAATTTAAAAAAGCGCCAAATATGGTCCGAAACGCACCAACTTGACAACGCTGTATTATATGTACTCGTATATTCGTTATTTGTTATTATTTATTTTTTAAACTTGAAAACCACAAATTAGTGTGAAATAAAATTATATTAATGAAAATATAAACAATGCTGTAGTTTTTAACCAAAACGTTGATAATATAAATGATAGTAAACTAATACCAAATTAATAATAATAACATGGTTTTTTACTCTAACCAAAACCAACTATAAATAACAAATGAGCAAGCTATAATTATCAAAGTCGACGACCTAATGAATGGATAATTTATGCGCAATATAAATTTGAATTTAAAAACGTAAATGAAAACTAAAATAACACAATTAAGATAATTTTATTTTTAAAATTCAAATGGAGCCTAGAACGTCAATCAGGGATCTGGATTGTAAACTAAGTGATAAAAACTGAAACTGGCAAACTTTTGGTTTGTTGCTTAACCCTCTATAACATATAATATACTACAGGCAACATACTGGCCATCTCTTATTAACAGCCACAGTAACAGTTATAAGTCTGTTCTTGTTTGAAAATTTGCGATCTTATTACTATTTCGGAGAATTTCAAAAGTTGCACATTTGATAAAAGTAAATAATTAACAAAAAATATTTTATTAACTAGAGAAGGAATTGAACTAATATTTATCTTTTTAAGAGAAAAGTTTTTTATTCAGGCTAATAGTTCTGCTGATGACGCCTTTGGCAGGGTAGAAAATGCATTCCAATTTGCCAATTGTTCCAATACTTTACAATAGTATTCTTGATTTTTCGAACTATTAGCCTCAATAAAAAACTTTTCTATTAAAAAAATATTTTTTTTTTACATTTATTTTGTTGTTTTACGTTTATACGCAAGAACATGAAATTTAGTGTTTGTGTCTTGTGAGCTACAATGTGCGTAAAGGGACCTACTTTATATAAATAATAGGAAAATTTATAGACTAAAATTTAATGACTAAGCTATATAACGAAGATATTGCCCGAATATTTCAAGCAGGTGAAGAAAGTGAAGATGGTATTGATTTCGAGATAACAGCTTGGCTGATCTTGACTTTGCTCCGGATTAATATAAGTTTCTTGAAGTGTATTTGGAAGATCTCAACATCGATTTCTCGATGTTGAACACTGACGGCATTATTTCTTCTCCTGAGAAAGAACCAACACCTTTCAGTTCCAATATTCCAAATTTGATAAGTCCAATCGAAAACGACAAAAGCCTGATAAAGGAACATTGCAGTGGAAAAAGATGAACCTCAATGCCCAGCAGCTCACTTTTACTAGCAACGAATTGTTGAATTCTTATATATTAGATCTCGAAACTCCTATAGAGTTATTTTTGTACCTTTTTCCAAAGGAACTTATAAAGAAAATTTCTGAGGAGACAAACCTTTATTTGACACAAAAACATCTCATAATCAATAATTTTAATGTATATGAATTGGAAATCCAAAAATGTATAGGTATGGCTTAACTAATGTCACCGATTCAACTGCCGAGAGTTCTTAGTACTCCGCTTATTCAATAGACGATGACCGCTAATAAATTTGAAAATACAAGACACTGAACTTCAATGACAACAGCAAATGTCTTCCAAGAAACAATCCCGACTCTGATAGAATATATTTAAATTCATAGGAAATTTGTTATTCGAAGTTCTTGAGTTATAGAGGGTTAAAAAGTCAGAAATAGAATTAAGCTTTGAAAGTATAGTTCTGCTGGATGTCTGCCAATGATTTTCGAATCAAAGTATTGCTTATTTAAACCATGTTCATTGAGCATTTAAAAAATCATCACAACATTAATTTTGTTTAATAGTTTCTTTTTACAAGCAATTAAGTCATTTTAATTTTATATAAAAATATTTGATTTATTTCTATATATTTATTTCCAATATTTCGCTATCACAATGGATAGCTTCTTCAGGGATAATATAAGTTTTGAATTATAATAAAATAATAATTGAAGTATGTACAAAAATGAAAAAAATTTTTAACAGAAAATGAAGCTATCCATTGTGATAGCGAAATATTGGAAATAAATGTATAGAAATAAATCAAATATTTGTATATAAAATTAAAATGACCTAATTGCTTGTAAAAAGAAACTATTAAATATTAAAAACCATTAATTTTATTTAATTTAATCATATTAAAATTATTTCCTTAATTAATACAAATTGAGCAAAAATCACACAAACTAATTTATAAGATTTAATAAATATGCAAAGATGAACTTTTGACCTGCAGAGAATTCAAACATTTTTAATTTCATATTCAAATGACCAATAGTATTCACAACCAGTTCTGAAAAATTATCATACACACAGTTTTAAGTATCGTAACGTACTGGTATAAACAGAATTATTAGTAGTTTTTATGTCCGGTACTACTACGACATATGATGATTTATACAAATAGATAGACGATGTATGGGTGGCTAGATAGTTTATGTTTTTTTGCAAATAAATCATTAGTTTGCAGTTTATTCTGTTTGGTCATAAACTTGTATGGGGAAAATTGACAACTTTGAGGTACACGATTGTGCCATGTTCTAATGATGCCATTAATTAAATTTATATGTACATATATTTAATTTTCGCTTAAGGGTTTCTGTCAAAGTGTGCTAATTTTGGTTTTCGAAAAACAAACATAAGCAATTCATTATAGATAATGTTGAAATTAAATATGTTTGCGAAATTAAATTTTATTAGCAGGCAAATGTTAAAATTTACATTTAAAAACCTAAATTGGACAACATGTTTGTACAGTAAAGATTTTCTTATAACCTATTGAAATGATTTGAAGACCATGAAGTGACAATAAATTATAGACACTAAAGATTCTTTAATTCTTTTATATAATAACAAACAATTGCCTAATTTTCTACATTGCATTATTCCAAACAGCACACCACACGAAAATACCATTAAAAATCCATAAATATCTATCACTATATAATCGCCACTGGTATTCTGAAAAGCCCATTATTATAAAAACATTTCGTTTAAATCTGAAATCACCAAAACTGTAAACGACCTTGCTAAAATTTTAACACTGTTTTTTATAACGAGTATTTCGTTCTTTTATGGTAAAAACAATAATCTCACAGACTTTCTTATTCAATCACAACTCTCAACTAATTAAGTATGTATATATTGTTTAAAAAATAAAAAAATATCAATGAATAAAAATTCTACACTAAAATGGTAATGGAAGACTTTTGTGATTTAATTCTAAATGACTAATAAAAAAACCCCATTTAAAATTGGTAGGGAATAAGCAAAACATGTAATAGTGCACTGGTAGGGTAAGTGGTCGAATATTTTGTAGGCTACATTCACACAAATTGGAATTCCAATTGTTTACACCGTTTATGACTGCAGTATTTTCAATTGAGAATTTTGCAAAGGTGGATTCATTCCCAACAAAATATTTGTTCGAACAAAGTTTTTTTCGTATGAAGTTTGAGAGAGAGAAAATATTTTTTACGAACAACTCTCAGCTTGAATTGGTTAAATTTTATATTTTGTCTGGATAAAGCTGAACTTAGTTGCCAATAGGTTACATTTTTCATACAAATAAAGATGCCTTGTGAACTTCAATGGCCATCAGCAAAAAGTGGTATATTGGATTTGTGCTGATGTTTGTAACGCCCAGAAATACTGGTCCAACACCCAATTTAAAGTATACCGATCGACTCAGAATCACTTTCTGTGTCGATTTAACGATGTCCGTCTGTCCATGTAAAGCTTGTGCGCATAGTACAGGTCGCAATTTTGAAGATATTTCGATAAAATTTGGTACGTGATACTTTTTCGGCCCCAGGATGGATGGGATTGAAACTGGTGGAAATAGGTCCATTATTTCACCTGTCCCCCCTACAAATGTCCTCCCAAAATTGGAGTTTACCGATCATAAGTGTTTGCATTATGCAAGCATCCAAACAACTTTCATCACAAACAAGTGGTAAAGGAAGCCAAATCACGTCAACAAATTTTGTGCAGAACGATCCATAATTACTCGTAGCTCCCATATAAGGCCCACTTCCGAAAATCATTTTAAAGAGCATAACTCTCTTAAAAATGTTGGTATCCAAATAATATTGAACCCAAATATATTTCATATGCATGCAAATAATAAGTTATAATTTTATTATGATCGGTCCATAATTAGTCGTAGCTCCTATATGAGGCCCACTTTCGAAATTCACTTTAACGATCATAAATTTTTTTAAAATGTTGGTATCCAAATAAAATTTGGCAGAAATAAGTTTCTTATATACAGAAATAATGACACCTAATTTTATAATGGTCGGTCCATAATTCAATTTAAGCTCCGTAATTCAATTTAAGCTCCATAAATTTTTTAAAAGTATTAATATCGAGATAAAGTTTAACATACATAATAGAAATCATGACACTAAATTTTTGGATGATCGGTCCATAATAGATCATATCTCCCATATAACGCCCATATCTGAAAAACTGTTTTATACATATACTGGGTGTAGGGGGAGTTAACATTAATTCTTGGACTTGCAATTTGGAGCACTTAAGGTACGGTCACACGAGACAAATATTTGCCGACAAAGACGTAACCACTAAATAAAATATATTTGAACTTGTTTATTTATTTAAAAACACTTTGTTTACAAATATTTAGTTTTATTTAATTTGATCTTGGTAAACTTTTGTAAGAGTAAATAACGTCAAACAAATTTGTGCTAAAACAAGTGGTTACGCTTTTCTGACTAAATATTTGTCAACACTTGGTGATTTTTCTTAAAACAATAATATGAATTTTAAATATACTAATTTATTAATATACTTACGAATGTTTAATGAAGAGTAGTTAATATATGTAGTTTGAATAATATTTTAATATTAATGTTATTTTAAGTGTCGCAAAATCTGAAATATTAGTCATAAGATCTTGGAAACTAATAAATTGTCACGATTTATGTACAAACATACATATATTTGCATATTTTAGTGGATGCTTTATACACATGAAAAAAATCAAATATATCGTTAAATATTCATCTTCGCATTCATTGATTAAAAAAAATTAGTATTCTCAATGCAAAGGTGGTTGCGCTATGGCAAGAGATTGACAGTTGTACAAATTTCATGATATAAAAAAATCTCTGATCGATTATATATTTATTCCCTTACTGCTGAAACTTTATTATTACACCTTTTACGGAGTATTTACTACTGAAATCAACTATTCGAAATACCTAAAGGACAGGAAGGGTACATCAATAAATCGGATATAGTCTCAAATAGGTAGATTTAAACAGATCTATTAGAAATACTTTATAGGAAATATCTGAAAATCGGCCTAAGGTATAAAATATTTTAAATTTTTTCATTAAAAACTTCAAAAACATATTATTTTCACATATTAAAACAATTCACAATATTGTGCAAGTGGTATTGCATCATTGCATTTGCAAAAACATTTAGCATATCTTTGTTCAAAATACACAGCAAGTGCAAAAACCTTTTTGCAAATGCAATGGTGCAATACCATTTGCACAATATTGTGAATTGCACTAATGTTTCATAATCTCTTTAAGTATAAAGTGAATCTTTCAAACCAGCTGTATATAACATTTCAATTGATTTACTGGAAATCTGTTTAGTTTAATATATACTTTCTGAGTATTTGTCAGAATTATTTTAGTTCTAAGATAAGTTTTGATATTAAGAAAGGCAATTTTGATCATATTGGTGTATAATTTTTTGCCATTTCGAGATAATGGAGTTTAACATTGTTCTTTTATTAGGCATCTGGCAAAACATTAATATTTTAGATAATAATGGATGGTTTTAAGTTGTGGTCATTTAAAAAATTGGTGGAATAATCATAATGATATTTCATTAATTTAGAAGTACTTTAATTGCAAATAAATGGGACTCAAAGTACCATTATACACTATTTTATTTTGTATGGTATACACTATTATATTTGAATCTTTTTGTCGGACGAATGCTGTGTATATCAATCTACGTCACTTTTGGATTTTATTTTGTAATAAAATAATAAAAATAGTGTAAGGTTTTTATACACTACTTTTCTTTTAAAATTATATTCAGAGAACCAACTAACTAAAACACCGTAACCTTCAATTGCATAATTATTAACGAAAAATTTCAAACACAATATTATAAGCTATTATTTCAATTGATCTTTTGACCCACTTTGTGGAAGTAGAATTTCACCAAATTTTGACCACATATAGAATTAGTTATGTGTAACCTTATTATGCAATAAAAAAATAATAGTGTACATGTGTATACACTATTGTTTTATTGAGGGCACAATATGTTTGACAAATACGCAAATGGTACGAAAAAGATGTAATCACTAAATGAAATATATGAATATATTAATTCTTTTCTTTATTCAATAAAACTACATTAATAAATTAGCAAAACTAGCTGCAGATTTTTAGTTTTGTTTACTCGGAGTTATGAATTTTTAATCAAAAAATAGTGGTTACTCTTTAGTCGATATAAACTAATAAAAACAAATATTTATAAACTTTATACAAAAAATCATGCCTTCAAACAATAACTTGTTGTCTGTTTAGTTACATCTTATAAACCTACAAACAAGTTACAAACTAACTAACAAGTTTAATGTACCCATCTTTTATACACAAATTGTTATTATTAGTAATACTATTTATTTATTTAATAATTCCAATATTAGTAAAAAATAATAAACAATTTTAAACAAGATCTTAAATATGTTTTGTTAATAACAACATGCATGCACATTGCTGCACATAATAATGAAGCATTTTGCATAATAAAAACTATATTTAATCGTGAACTAAATGAAACCGTCATACTGGAAATATTTTAAATTTGACCCAGCAAAAAAAATATTTGTAAAAAAGTAAAAGTAGGAGAATTTTTAAATTATTATAAGTTCAAAAAACATATTTGTTTTCTTATATTCAATCTAATGTTCATTGGTTAAAATGAGTTTACCTAAAAATCTAGTTAGTGTGCTGACACACATATTTGTCTATAACTCGTAACAAAAACTCGGTAGTGACTTGCATTTACGCAGTATCTTACACATGTTCATACATTATTCAGAAGTATTTGTATCATCTGTTATATAACTGCTTACTTTCTAGTTATTTGCTTGATCACATTTTTCTTACGGCATCTTTGAGACCTTACCTTCAATGTGTTGTTTAAACTATTACTTGTATCCAGTTGTATATTTATATCGGTTACTTAGCATCCAGCAACAATTTGGTAATATCTTGCAATTACTCAATATATTACATACCACAGACTAATGCATGTCGTCTGCCTTTCTTAGTAGTATTTGTATGATGACTTATTTATCATCTATTATATAACTGCTTACTGAGATCTATTTACTACTTACTGAGATGTTATTTAGGTCATTCTTGTAACTGGTTTTTATGTTGTAGCAAGAACTTAACACTAGTACAGTCGTAAACAGAACATAAAATCTTTGAGATTTTACTAATTGACATATCAATTGCAAATAATATTGGTCTACGTGATCCATTTTATTTGAAATGGACTACTTACAACATGGTCCAATGTAATGTAGTCATGCACCACGTCATAGTTAAACAAGAGTTTGTAGTTAAACGACATGGTTTCGTGTTAATACGATTGCATATTGAGTTGTTGTTGCTTAAAACTAACCCTCTTGAGTACTCCATGGAGTAGTTTCGGGACTACTCCGATGGGTTATATGGTGCAATCCTAGGACATCGCAATGTTATATCAACCACCTTTTTTCATATATTTGGAGAAGTTTTGGAGTACTCCTACTCCTCTTTGGTATAGTCTTTACATGCATGTATGGACTAGTCGCGTTATTTGTAGGGTAGTAGAAGCTTTGACAATTATTACAATAAATTAAATTTCGCTCGAAAATTCAGCATAAAAATGCTGTATCAGTAAAAACAACATTTCGTAAAAGTCGATTTTTGTAGTTCATATAATCCTTACCCCATTTTGGCATCTGAAAAATGAAATTGCTAAAAAGGCTTTGCCTGCTGAACGTGCCACTGAATGGTGCGCTATGTGGTCTGTTAGCATGATTGCCCAATTCGGCTGGAAATGGATCACGCTAGTCATAGATGATAACAACTAAATGTTGGCCTCCTATTGATGATATCGATATTACTAAATTGTGGTTTTAACAGGACGATCTCACACTCCCACCGAAACAATAAATTTATTGCAAACCAAATTTTACGCTTGTATAATTTCACGGTATTAAGCAGTTAATTAGCCACAAGGCTGTAATCGTATTGATTACAGCCTTGAAATAGAAAACCCATTTTGCCAAAATTTGATTGAAAATGTTGATAAAAGAAACGACATCTGTATGCTTGGACATGGTGGATTTCTGTCCGTTATAATTTTTCATTTGTAATTGTCAAACCTTAAACATTCCAATAAATTACTTATCCATCTCGAAGTTATTAAAAACAAATGCCAATCAATAACAAAATATTGAATTCGTTTACTATTGAACCGCTTTAAATATGTTCTTACAGCAAAGTAAGTACAGTGAAAGCTCCCATAGGCGGACACCGACCATCGAGGCATTTTTGTCCGCCTAGAGGAGATGTCCGTCCAAGGGATAGTTCGTTAAAATACTTCGGGATAAAATTAATAAATACATATTTACATGTTTATTATTTTGTGACTACGATAACTGTGATTAAAAACAAACTTCAAAATTATATTCATTAAACTTTTATTTTTCCCCTATACATATGTACATATTTATGTTTGTACATACTTTTATTTATATTCAGAGTAGCTAATTAAATTACATACATATAAAGGCAAGAAATATTATATATATTTTAAATAAGGCTGATCTATCTAAAATTTGAAATAAACAAACCTTTTTGCGATGGCACGAACTGAAAGTTTTTCATTTTCTGCAGTATCAATTACAAGCACTTTTTCTTTTAATGAAAGAAAATTTGGTGGAGCGATCGTGACACCATGCGATTTTGAAACACACTAACTTTTAACATTGACATCATATTTAATGACCATCCATCAATTATTATATAAACCAGAATAAAAAAGGGGAATCACAATTTAGATTTTGTCTATGAACATCTCATCAAATTACATACATAAAACAATAAATCGGGGAATTACCGCACTACGCAATGTTAATCTGATTAAGTTTAAAAATACACACTCAATATAGACAAATGTAATCTCTTTCCTTAAATCTGTTTTCTTTCCGAATAGAATGAAAAGGGGATGGACCAAAATACAAAAATTTGCTCAGCTTTGCCTTTCGTAATATATGTATAATATAATATATGTCCCTCTATGGGAGATGTTTTTGGAAAAACAGGTGTCCGCGTCCATCCAAGGGAGCGTTCGTCCAGGGGAGATGAATTTGTTCTAAAAATACGCCCTAAATCACGGGACCTAGAAAATCGTCCGTCTAGCGGAGATGCCCGCCTATTAGAGCTGTCCGCCAGTGGAGCTTTCACTGTACTTGATTCTTTCTTTTGTGATTCGCTACGCAGTTGCTAATTATTTTGTCGCTGGGATACTGGAGCACTTTTGTAATGACTGGAGCGGTAGAAACACTAAAAAAAACCAAACAACTGCTAATGATAAAAACCAAAAAATCCAATAAAAACAGAAATAAATAAAACGTGCGCCAAATTAATTATATTGTTAAAACACCAACAAAGTACAAGTCTAAAAATACACGTACCTACGTACATATATTGTGTACAGAAAATAAGAAACAATAACCAAACTTGAAATATGTAAACTATTTTACCCAGTTACAACAATAACAAATAATTTGAATAAGTAGTAGAGTAATTGTTAATAAAAAGTAACACAATAATTTTTATTTCTTTCAGATACATTTTTGCGTTTTAATTTTTGTTCATACTCATCCTCTGCTTTTATAAAGTACACATATTTATAGACTTTTTAACGCTACCGTCTGAGATTAAATGTATGTATCTTAAGGTATAGTCACACAAGGCAAATATTTGATGAAAACGATATAAACACTTAAGCTGGTTTCAGACGTTATGTATTTTGCAGTGTACTCGAAAGTTGTACGATACATATGTAATAGTGCATGCCTGACAAAATTGACAATATACAGGCAGCTTATAAGTTTTGCTTTCACACGTTGGTTTTTAGTTTCATGTGACATAATCTACAGCTGTTTTTGTTATGATTATTTTCGCGGAACTTTTGTAATCTTGCAAATAAAGTTTCAAATAATGGGTTCAGAAAATGAAATAATTGTTACTTGCTGCATTGTTCCAATAGCAGCTTTTATAAAATATAAAAATAAAAAAATTAAGCAAGAAAAATTAAAGAGAAATATGAAGCCACAAATGGTTGCTGAGAAGAAATAGTGGACTTGGCTTCATTCATTGGTTATGGACCAGCTGTGCTTAGAAGATGCGAAAGCGTTCCAAAGCGTTTTTTACGGATGAATTAAAAGACGTTTTGTGAGTTGCTTGAAAAAAATCCCACATTATTCAAGACAAAATCCACTAGAGCCCCAATTTGCGTCTATCCTATTTGCGTCGTTTCGATTTGCGTCGCCTTTTTAAATGTGGTTTAATCCGCTTTGCGTCGTTTTGATTTCGATATGCGTCGGCTTTAAAATCTTGTATCAATCCGCTTTCAGTTGTTTTGCTTTCGATTTGTGCCGCTATACTATACAGGCATGTAATGTAAATCGAAAACGAAAATGAATGAGTTTTAGAAGTCAATTTATTAAAAATATTTCTGTATTGAAAAACTTTTATCACATAAAATATAAAGATATTGGGCTACTAAAGAGAATCTTAAAACAAAAATTTTGAAAATTAGATTATAAATGCATTAAAATGTATTACCAAAACTGATTCGATTTCGATTTCCATCACATGCCTGATACATCCATAATTACATTTGAATATTTTTCCTACTTGTAAAAAAGAGAATTCCCATTTTATTCATACTTACCATATGAAGTTAAATTAAATTTGGTTATGCTTTTATGTTTATACATATGTATGTATATATGTAAATAGATTATTTCTCCTTAAATGTTATTTTATTCCTTGCTTAAACATATAGGGTTTTCTAATAGCTACTTGACAACTCTGAATTTAAATTGTGAACGCACTATTTCACTGATCATCTAATTGTTGCTTTCTTTTTTTTCAGTAAACTTAACATTTTCGTTATGGTAAAGTACACGAAGGAACAACGTTTGGAAATTATAAAAATGTACTACCGAAATTCGGAGTCGGTGACCGCAACTTTAAGAGCGTTAACTCCAATTTTCGGTCGTAATTATCGCCCTAGTAGACAAGCAATAACAAGTTTAGTGCAAAAATTTGAGTCTACATATTCATTGTGTGATGCTGTCGTGCCAGTGAGACAACGGCCTGGTCGAAGTTCCGAAAATATCGCTGCCGTTCAGGCGTCCGTAGCAAACGATTCAAATCAGTCGATTCCGCGGCGTTCTCAAGAACTGGGCATCCCCAAGACCACTTTATGGCGAATTTTGCGTAAGGATCTGGGTTTACACCCATACAAGATTAAGCTGACTCAAGAATTGAAGCCGATGGACCATTTGAGTCGACGTACGTTCTCCGATTGGGCTCTGGAGAAGATGCACCAAGATGATGAATTTCATCGCAAAATCATCTTCAGTGACGAAGCTCATTTTTGGCTCAATGGGTTCGTCAATAAGCAAAATATGCGTTATTGGTCTGCTGAAAATCCACATGTGCTTCACGAATCACCACTTCATCCACAAAAAATTACTGTTTGGTGCGCTTTGCATGCCGGCGGCGTCATTGGGCCATATTTTTTCGTCGACAATAACGATCGTCACGTTACTGTGAATGGCGATCGTTATCGCGCAATGATTAGCGATTATTTTTGGCCCGAATTGGAACACATGGACTTGGATGACATGTGGTTTCAACAAGACGGTGCCACAAGCCACACAGCACACGTTACAATCGATTTACTGAAGAGTAAGTTTGAGTTGTCAAGTCCTTATTGGAAAACCCTATATATTTTCAATTATTTCTTTATAATAGTACATAACAAATATCTGCTGCACTAAATATAATCAAGCGTACCTACCATAAGACGTTTGTTAATAAGAATATGATTTCGCTTGCTAAATTTTAAAATTTGGGACCCATTTAACAAAAAGTCATTGCATTTGTATAGAAAAAAGTGATACGATTTGCGTCGCATTTCCCCGGTCCCTATTAACGATGCAAATCGGGGCTCTAGTGTACTAACATTCGTGAAGCGATTTCTGCTACTGCAAGGTGGTTTCTGCCAACTACTTGTGGGATTTGTGTAAAATAATGTCTAATATTCTTCTTATGTTTAAATTACTTTTAACATTACGGTTTCTAGTACCGGTTCAAATTATGTGCAGTTGTCGTATAGATTTGGGATTTTTGTAGCGTCTATAACACACACTTTTTACTTGTAAATAAAAATAAGTCGGTATTAAAAACGGTTTTTCAATTAATATTTCAATACATAATACAATTTTTTTTTTAAATATAAATTTGCTGAAATGACAAACACTATGTTCTTGGCACCTTAAACAATTGACTTGCAGAACAGCTGGTTGCAATTGCTTTGTCAGATGAAAATAGAACATACTCTAATTGAAAATTTAAAATTTTTTCACTATAAATGCAGGCTGACATTTGCAGAAGCATTTTTTTTTTTTGACTTTTACACTAACATCGAACAACACTGTATTAAACATTAAATTATATTTCTTGCCTGAATATGATCAACAAAGTTGGTCGAAATATTGGAAACAAATAAAATATAATAAAAATTAAAAACGAACAAGAGTTTTTATATTTTTAATAAAAGAGACCTCAAGCCGAATTAATAAAGTAAAAAGATGTTTAACAATATAAAAGGTCTACATAGCACATAAAAAACAATCATTTGCTTTAATTCTTGACTTTAATAATGACTAATTGCAACAGAAGTTGAGTTTTATTTATTTCGATGATGTTTGATCTTACAAAACACGTGTAACCTTAAACATCTTCAAAAAAATTTGTACTAAAAATAGTGGTTACGCTTATTTAGGTAAATATTTGCCAAGTGTGACCGTACCAGAAGAGTCTCAGACAACTACAGATATAAAATCACTTGCTTCTTCTGTGATTATTCGCATAATGAAACTTTTAAAGAAAAAAAATCAGCTGAAAAACATTTACGAGCTGTGGGTAATTAATTTTAATAATGGTAATTATAATTTGTTTAAAAGATTATAAAACAATTTAAATTAAATTATACAAAGAAAACAAAAAACAAATAGTACCTAATACTCGTACTTGTACTGTAAACGGAGGTAAAAGGTTATTAAAACTCATAAATTGTGGAATTTTTTTTATACCCATGTCTTTTAAATAATGAATTAAACAAAAGCTAAATATAACAGTTGATGACTTTATTAACAAGAAAATTTATTAATATTAAATTACCCAACTATACACATTTAAGCTATTTTCTTAACCTTGAACAAGGCTAAATATATAAAGATATAAAAAAAACTCATATTTGCTCATGTTAGTTCCCACGATACGTAGCAGAAAGAGATGTTTCATTTCTTGAATTGACGTTTAATATCAAATGAATAAAATACAATACATGAGATAAAAAAAAATAAATAGATAAATTTAATTTGTATTAACTTTTCAATTTAATTTGCAGTTATTGTTTCCTTTAAATACATATATACGTATGGTATTAAATTGCCATAAGTAAAGTAAATTAAAGGTGTTTAAGTTTAGGCTTTGGTGCTGAACATGATTAATAAATTTGTTAAAGCCAAACAAACAAACAAACGACTGACTGACTGACTCTTTCAAACGTACTTTACCAATTTTTGTTTTCTTTTTGTTGAAATAAGTTTATACATTAATCAATACATAAATAGTTTTTAATATGCTTACATGTAGTTCTAAACACGGATCTGTAAGATTTGATACGAGGATCATTTAAAAAGTTTCTAACATGTTTCATAATTTCAATAAATATGCTGAAAATCTGTTTTATTTGGAATAAAGTTATCTGAAGTTTATTATAATTTAGGCTCCGATTACCGTTCACAACACTTAGTATTTTGATGTTGTATGTTGTAAACTGCGATTACGATTCACAACACTTATCGGCTTAATCGTATGAAAAATACATGTTGTGTTGTAGTCAAGACAATGCAATTCTACTAAAATAATTCTTGGAATAGAATGACAATCAAATTTATTTATTTAAACACTTATTAAAAATACATTTCTATAAAATAAACACATAAAAGAATAAAAACTAAAGTATGTAATTATATTTTATTTCAACTGCCATAAATGTTAGGGATGTTTCAAAAAGAGGAGGCTTCTAAGTAAATTCGTCCTTGTCTTAACAAACAGAAAGTGTCGCTTTCACTTTTTGATAAGAGGTTAAGGAAATTTCTTTCATATGAGGCTTTATACATGTAAATAATCGATTTTTTTAAAACTTGACATATAAAGAAATGACAAAAAAGTTAGATTTTTACGAAATTATTAAAAAAAAGTTAATAAGCAACCAAATAACGCATTTATTTGATTTTAAACCTGGTAGAAACTATTTTATCAACCCTCGCATTTCTAAACTAAATTTGACATTGTGAAATAACAATTTGTCATTTAAACAAATTACAAATTATGAATTCTGAGCAACACTTTCCATTTTTTTAGATACCATAAAAAGAATAAATATGTCAACGCCAAACAAAAGACTTAGAAAACGAGCACAATTAATAAGTAATTTTAAAATTTCAATTCACAATAAAACCTGTTCACTTTCAAAAAGAACACAAAAAAAAGAAACGGATTTTGTTATAAAATCATTACATTTAATTCAAATTTATATTCTAAGTTCTACTAATCTTTATAATTTAGCGTTTTTAGAATATGCGAAAGCTTGTTTTTGTTGTAGTAATAAAATCATTTCTGAATAATAATTCCCACGAAAAAGATTTCCATTCACTGGCATGGCAGGCAAAAATTAAACAAATCATCTGAAATTTGCATTTTTTAAAACGAGCAGAAAGCAGGTGAGCTGTTTTTGTTTTTGTAACATTATCAAATTAATTGAGGAAAATACAAAATATTTCCAAAATATGCCAGCAAACATATGATTTAAAAAGACAAGCATAGATTTAAACAGAGAATATTAAAATTGTATAAATTTATTGGAAGAATTAATGTGACGTAACTTTACTGTTTTTTGTTTGTTTCAGTATTTTAGAAAGCAGGAAAAGAACTAGAAACTAATTAATAATTTTAAAAAAAACAACATAATTAATAAAACAAATTACATTTTTGACAATTTTAATTTCATGCGTATATATGTGTATATAAAAAAAATAATAATATAAAGCCATAAACGGCCTTTTATTATGGAAAGATTTTTTAGGTCACATATTAATGTTAATTAAGGTTTAGATTAAAACATATTTTATAAGTCTTTATTTCTTTATTTTGGCTTTTTGGTAACATTCAAAAAACATTAAGTCTAAAAATCTTTTCATTGCCTAAAACTAATCAAAATTTATTTAGCAATTTTCAATGTTTCACACTAATTTCTTAGGTAGCAATCAATTGTTAACTCTAATGTGATTTTAAATACTAATCAAATATTGTTGTTAAGTTTAAGATTTTAGTTTAGTACAAAAGCTTTAGGTTTGATAATTAAAACAAACGAAAAAAAACCAAGTCGAAAAAAAGTTATGATTTGTAAAACTTCATTAACACATAAAACCGAAACAAGTAATTATTTACCAAGGCTCGATTGCTTTTTCAACTAATAAATGTGCAATTGATGCTAAAAAAAAAGAACAAAAAGAGCCTAAATTTGAAGTTGTATACATTTTTTTTAGTAACAACAGATCATATTGTGCCCTACAGTTATACTTTAAATAATAATTAACAATTAACTCGATGAATTTTTTCTCTGCATTCATCTTTGGTCATTGTCGTTATTGAGTTGAAGTGTGTTCGACGACCTTTCGTTCACATGTCATGTGGAAATGGTAATATTATGCAACTACCCCGGAGAGAAATAAATATAAGTTTGATTGCTTTTAACACTAAATTAAAACTAGATTATTTTACTAATTATTTGACCTTTATATATTTATTAAAAATTATTTTGTTTTGAGCTTAAGGTCAATTTCTTTTTTATTTATTCCAATATTTCACTACAACAATGTGTAGCATCTTCAGAGAAATAAAATTTGTTAACAAATTCACAAAATAACAGTAAAAATATTTTTCAATATAACAGAATTGTCAGAATGAAAAAATTTAAAATATTACAAAAACAAAACTGTGAAAAATAATTTAGTTTCCTTTTCCTTTTTTATAAATTAAGTGTCTACAGATTTAAGCTACATTATTTGTATCTGCTTTAAAATTAATTCTAAGATTTATTTTTTGGTACATTTATAATTTCTAACATTTCTAACATATAACGACGTTTATAATTATTTTCTGTTTTTTTCTCAAAGTCGGGTTAGTGATTCAAATTTCCACATTGTGATGATAATACTGTTTTTTGTGATGATATATCTATATATTTTTGATCAGATTTTGGTCCTGCTATTCTAGCTTTTAGTTTGTTTTTAATTATACCTACATATGGGCAACTTAAAAAATTTACGTCACTTAGAATATTTTTTTTAATTTTTTTTTTTGTCTGACATCAATGTCGATTTGCGTGCGTATAAACCGATATTTGAGCATGTGAAATCCGTTCGCGTTAATCATTTTTACTGCGGTTTTAAGTTAAAAATTAAAAAAAAAAAAAATATAAAAATTACAGTTTTTGAGGTTAGAAACATATTTTTTCCTCCATAAAATTTTAAATTTTTAAAATTGTTTCGTGCGTTTTCAATTTTAGTATCAAGCTCAGTAAAGTCTTCTATTCGAGGTACGTTTCAGCGCAATTGATACAGCGCTTTAGTTGTCACAAAGCAAATGTGTTTGGGAAAAACAAATTCTTTTTTTTTTTTTTGCACCGATAGGTTTAGTCCGTCGCGAAGAATCTATTTAGATGCCTAAACATGTTCCCATGCCATGTTTTGATATAAAAAAAGCTTAAAAAAATGTTTTTTTTTGCAAAAATTTTCAAAAGTTCATAAAATGTTTGCGTTTAAAAATTTTAAAGTGTGTTTTCGCCTCGGAGGTACCCTTTATGAAGTTACTCACATCACACAATACACTATCCAACTTAAAAGACAATTCAGATTGTTAGACGCATAAAAGATACATTTTTACAAAATTTACGCTAATTTCTTTTAAGTTTGTGATCTCCGTGATACGTTATTGGTGCGCTGACACCAACTTGATATACCTCAAACTTTATAAAATTACGCAGTTTTTTTAATTCTGCGCTTAAAACACATTTTTATTAAACGGCGCAAAACCCCTATGTAAAATCTTCAAAAAGTTCAAAATTCGGAAAATTTTCGTTTCACTTGTAAACCACATGTAACTTTTCACGCAGCAGCGATATCAATTTTTTTGTTGATATATCCTCCAAGTCTAGTAATTATATTTTGTATTGGTTTGGATCTGAAAGCTAAAAACTATTACAAAGAAAACGGAACGGATGAAAAAACGCTTGCAAGTTTCAAGTCGTTTTTTTTAATTATTCGAATTTTGGATGACCACCAATTCTTAAGGTGAAGACTTTTCAACGTAAAATTTTGCACGTCATGTCCTTCGAGTATAGTCATCCAAACCCTGTACAACGTTTTTTTTTCAATTCATAAAACTGAACAGAATAAGAGCCATAGTATGTTGGTTTCAACAGGTGCTCAAAACTGTAATATACTTTACAACATTTTTCATTGCCATTACCACTCCATGGTATTTTATAAACTAATGTCATGTGACTCAAATTTTTCGTCCAAATGAGTACAAAAATTAGTTTTGGGGTTTTATAACACAAGTGCCAATTTCTCTTGAGTGAAAACGTAAGACTATCTTTTTTTGTGGTTTCTACATTGCAATTTCAATTGTCCTACTGTCAAAAACAGACAAGTAGAAATAAGTGCTTGTGTGCATCACAAAACAATATAAGTTTTTGATATCAGTCTATTACTGATTTATTACCTCTATTTACTATTAAACTGTCTAAATAAGAAAGTATAGAATTACATTATTTTTCTATAGTAAATTTAACCCACATCGTCCCAGAGAATTTTTTGTTAATAAATTTATAAAATTTAGTAGTTTTAAGGTAATTTGAACTCAAAAATATTTTTAGATTTTCTATTTTTGAGAAAAATGGTGTTCGCTCAATCGAACACTGGGCACTATTTGGCATAATTCTTTTATTGTTCCTATATATTGTGAACAACGAAAAACAACTTTTTTCATTAACTCAAACCAATGTATTTAATTCATTAAAGAAAAATAGGAGACATCATTTATTTAAATTACAAATACGTATTATTTTTCTTCATGATATGCTTCAAAACAATGTGTATGAAACGCAACATTGCACTTTTGCAATAAAAATAAACACTTGGTTTACGGCATTTCTTACACCCCTACTTTTTATGTTGTTCTATTTTAATAATGAGATGTTGAGAGCCTTGGTGAGTCAGCAACACTGTCATCGCTCGTTGAATCCATATCTCCTTTTTGCACCATTAACCATTAACAACTACGCAAGGTCTACTTAAAAATCTTTTTCCGATTTACCACTGCAGTTCTTTGCTCAATTTGCAACACTATAATTTTATACAGCATTGTCATGCAAATCCACTCCACCCATCCACTCCTTTGTTGTAGTTTTTCAATAGCTGGGGTTGGTTATAAATTACAAAATGACCGTATTTTATTATGCTGCCATCATTATTTTTCTTTTGCTTTCCCCATTTTTTCACAAGAACAGTAGATTTGATCAAAATTGGTAGCCACTGTGACTTCTTGATTGTCCTGTTGCACACAATCTTCTTTCAATCAGTAGGCACATGAGGTACAAGTTTTCAAAATACACGGTATGCCTATGTGCAAACTCTACATTTTCCCTTTTGATAGTTTTCGACATGAGTTTCCGGCACATTCTTTTCTCACTTTTCGAGCAACGATGAAAAATTTTGTTTCACTTCTTTTCGATGCGAGAGGGTTTCATTACAATTACAGATATGCCAACAAACAATCGTATTTATACACCAACATTTACTGTTTATTCAAAAAAGCGTAACCACTTATTTTAGCACAAATTTGTTTGACGTTGTTTACTCTTACAAGAGTTTGGCAAGTGCAAACAGCATCAAATAAAATAAAACTAAATATTTGTTGTGTCTTGTCCTAAATAAACCAAGCTTTTTTTTAAATAAATAAACAAGTTCAAATATATTTTTGCCAAGTGTTAAACATTCATGAAAACCCTCGTGTACTATTGTGTGGGTTGGACACCAATGGGAAATAACCTACTTCTGGATAGAGGATAGGGAATGGCCGCTGATTGTAAAACGGTGGGCTATCAAGAAGTAGGTTAATATTATAATTACTCCTATGGAGCACTCCTATGGAGCAATTATAATAGATTGATTAAGTATAAAGAAAATGAAACAAGGATTTAATACGTTTTAAGTATGGGTTTATTACAATTCAAGTTTCATATCTTAAATTAGGTATGTGTATGCTTACGTACGTTACATTAATTTTGTAGCGTAAATAAAAAAAGGGGTGGGGCAAAATTGATGCTAAGTTCTCGTAGATTTGATGGAAGCTGCACGCACTCCTGGGTAAGGTGTTTAGTGATGTCTTGTTAAAAAGCAAGTGTGTGAACTCGCAAGAGCTACAATATATATATATATAGCTTCCAAACGTAATTACTTAACGAAAATTCAATGGAAAGGTTATAGCGAGTGTTAGGTTTCAGTGTGAGCAACTTTCATTAAATCTACGAGATTAGGTGTGGTGAGTTTATATAAATCAAGTAAAGAATTCAGTTAGATTCAAATACATAAATTGGACTCAATTCAATTCAACAGGTTAATTAATATGTTAGTACAGTAAGAAAAATAAATGGATCAATAATTATGATTTTTAGTAATATTTACATTTCCGAATTAAATCATATAATTGAATTAAAAAAATGGTTAAAGCAATGGAGGATAAAAGTTAATGAGCAGAAATGTACACACATAACCTTTACATTGCGTAGAGAATCATGCTCTCCCATGTATATCAATAATCAAGCAATAATACAACAATTCGAAGTGAAATATGTACCTTGGTATACACCTCAGTCGTCACCTTACATGGAAAATGAATGCAAAATTGACTCAAATAAAATTTAAATCAATTCAAATTAATTGTCTCACTGGCAGAAACTTTGAGTTTAGTTTAGATTGTAAACTCCTACTTTATAACTCAATCATTAAACCTATATGGTGTTATGGAATACATCTATGTGGAACGGCCTCAGTTTCAAATGTAGATAGAAATCAAAGACGCCAACACAAATTGCTGCGAATGGTCACAATTGCCCCCTGGTATATATAAAACTCAAATATACATAAGACCTAAATGTGCGTTTGGTAAAAACTGAGATCCAAAAAAAAAATGCGAAAAAATACTTTAAAAAGCTTTCACTACACCTAAACCCATTAGACTGCAACATATTAAATAACAGCCACTATATTCGATTACACGCAGAGAAAAAACATGGTTGGACATGGTTACGACAAATACACTGTGTTTTTGGTAACAATATATTGTTGTGGTACACAAATAATTTTTATTTTAATTTGACTTTAACAATGTTTTAGTTACTATAAACATTTTTATGTTTATCGCAACTATAAAATTCAATATGGTTCACAGAAACATAATTATTTTTAACAAATGTTTACCACAACTATTTAATGATATCTATTCAAACATATTACATCATTTATAACTATTTAAACTAACAAATAACCATTAAATGGTAAGTTTCTATATTTGTACTCATATTATGTTTAAAATCCAAACAAAATATCTTTAATTTTAATAATATTTTGTTTTAATCTTTTGTAGAATATTATATAATATAGAATTTTATATTATGATTACTTTAAAGTTACCTAGGCTCATAATATTATCATGTATGACAATTTTATTATCATATTGGGTTATAATATGATATTATAATGTCAAATTATGATTATTAAGAAAATATTATATGAAATATTTCGATGACAATTGATAATAATATGAGATTTCATGACACTTATATTCATCATAATATGTTTTGCCTACAATCATAAATCTTATCATATAATATGTTGCTCTTAGATTATGTTTAGCACAAACATGTTTTTTCGTATAAAGAGAGATACAGCGGATCTCAGCCGAAGACAAGAAGGAATAATGACAACTTAAAATATAAAGTCAACAATGCCACTGGCTGGTCTAGATAATTAAAATTCATGATTTGTTTGAAAGATCGTTTTGTTTATGGTTTCTTGGTAAAAGTCACTCGTTAAATTTAGCAGAATTTATAAGAAATCAGGAATAATTTGGTCAATTGTTAAAATAATTATATTATTTAAAAACCTTACCATCTCACACCAACATTGCTTGTTACTTTTATTGTTAGTAAACTCTTGCTAACTATTGTTTAATACCAAAACCTTTTAACAATATGTTTATTAACACGAATAGGTAATAATAACCCCAACATCTCCTTTTATAGGGTGATCAAAACTACAAAAACATTTGTCATTTAAACTTAAAAAAAATCCAAAACAAAAAAAAGTGTTTAAGGAACCACAATTGTAGCAAAGATATATTGTAAAACAAATGCTACTATTTTCGGCTTAAAAGGTGAACAAATCTCAATAAATTTTTTGATTTTTGTTTTAGAGAAAAATAAATAAACACAAATATTCAAAACAGAGACAGATGTTAAATATTTAACAAAAAAAAAAAAGAAAAAAAACAACAATTACAATGTATCTAGTAAGTAAAGAGTTGAATATAAATCTCATCATCATGAATTAAGAGATGCTTGTTGTCTACAACTAACTACTACATTAGACTTGCCTGTCAGCGTTTTTGTTAAGGTGGCAGGCAGGGGTAAGGTACAATAATAATGACTAGAGTAGTGGTGGGTACGTGAGATTCTTCTTAAATAAAACTGGTGACTGAAGACGACTAGTAATATTCAAGATATTATTAATGTAATTACACGAGAATATTGTAAGATTATTGTTAATAGTTTAACATTTTGAGCCAGTAGCCAACTCAAAGACATTGTCATGTTATGCCATTGCAATGCAAACATATTTTGGTGCAATGTTATAAAGAATGCTTGCCGCTGGTCCTGTTTCTTGAAATTTCTTCGGTGTTCACACAACATAATTCTTATTGCTTAAATCTTTATTTGAGAGTGAGTATACACACATTTATAGACACATATGTAATACGAATAAGAGAGTAAAACGTATTGCTAGTACAATCATGTGTGTACTCGTCTTAAATTCCTCTCACTGCGATGTGCCCCGATAGACTAGGCGATAGATTGCAGGAGAGGGTTGCGGGTTCGATTCCTGCCAAAGATTTTGGGTGTTTTCTGAAGATGAGCCAAAAAGCTTCGCAGTTTGTGTTTGTTAATCATATTAAGAAAAAAATCAGCTTAGCCTAAATAATAGCTTCGTGTAAATTGGGATCAAGTTCAGAGTAGTCAAACTTTAACCCCCTTATTCATAAAACATATCAAAGGTTTATAACAGGCTGATAAAGCAAATTTTGTATGGATATTTGCTTTATAAGCCTGTTATAAACCCTTGATAAGTTTTTATGAATTAGACTGTAACAATATTATTGTAGATAGCTGCATTTTTAGCTTAAACGAAGCCATAATTTACCAATTTACCAACTTTGGATATGTATATATTTTCGTTATCACATTTCATATAAAGGAATTCAAGTTTAGAAAATGCACTGCCTTGATATTTTTTATACAAAGTTTTGGATAAAGAAAACTGAATATTCATCATGAGAAAATTACAAGAAAAAGCAATTTACCTGTGTTACACTAAGTTTGCGACGCAATTATTATTTTACCTGTAGAATTGAACACATACATATGTCATTAAAACTTATAATTCTATAAAAGTATTTATGTTTTAGATTGTATTTGAATTTAAGTTTGTCCCTCATGCTGCTGGTTTATGGTTGTGTAGTATAAAAGCCTTAATTGTCGTTATAAAAGTAGCAGAATAATAAATCGATTATTAAGATATTGTTCGAGAATACTGGTAGTATGTGCTGAAAATAGCGAGACATTCGTAGGTTATTGGTATTAGTCATATTCGAACATTGTTACGAATACTGACAACACCTTCGATTTTAATGAGGTAAACAGTAACTCCAACTAATTTCACATACATATATGTATATCATCTCATTGGCAAGAAAGATATTGATTGAGTCCGATAGCACGGAGACTAGAGATATCTGTACTAATATTGATATGTAGAGGACACGACATGCTAAATTAGCCTAAATTCCATCTAATAAACACTGTAATGTTTGTTAGTGACCTCAACGGATTTTGAAATTTGTCTTTGTCCGGCAGTTGGAGATTAAGGCCCAGATTATCATTCACAACACCAAGTATTTTGATGTTGTATGTTTTAAACTGCGGTTACGATTCACAACACTTATTGGCTTAATCGTATGAAAAATGCATGTGGTGTTGTAGTCCAGACAACACAATATTTTAGTGTTGTGAACGATAATCGGATCCTGTTTGTTAAAAAAATCATGTTTGTTAAAAAAAAATACTGATTGACAAGTCTTGTCACTCTAACTAGCGCAGACTTCGGTAGAATTTACATCTTAAGTAGATTAAGAGATCTCAGAAATATAGGACGTGTGGTACGATAAACACACATCTGCTAATTAAACCAAACCTATACTCTACCCCAGCTGGATGTAGTTAATATGCTCAAAACACATCCTCTAAATTCTCCACTACTGATGTTTGAAGTTGCTATGAATTATTAATATAATGCAATGCAGTGTTCATTCCAAATAATAAAGTATAAAGCAATTTGGCACAACTACAAAAGAAATCTCGTAATTTCCCTAAAATCGAACGAAAATTCCACAAATGGAATTTCCGAAACTAATATTCGGCCAAGAGATCAATATTCGGCCTAATTCGAAGCAAAGTTAAACTTTTAAAATATAACATTAATTTCCAACAAATTTATTTTAATTTTATAATATATTTAGATAAATTTAAGGTGCCCTAAAGGACCAACATACTCTATAATTCTAGTTTTTTCATCTTGAATGAAATTTTTTTTTTGAGTGAACAGTTTTTACAGTCATATTCTTAAATATTTTACGACAAAATATAATTTGTTGTATTCTACGAATTATATTAGAAATATCAAGCAACTTGAAAATTTCATCATATATATGTATGTATGTATATGTTTTTCCCCTTATAAAATGTAAAAATATGACCGAAAACCGAATATTGGTATTCTGCCAATTTTCGTCCTAATACGTAACCGAATACTTGGTCGGACTCTATCAATTTGCCATTAGGTCTAGTAAATATATCTTAAGGATAAATAAATACAACTTTTAAGTTTCCAAAACTGCATAGTATTTAAATGCATATCAAACATGTTTGAAGAAAACAGCATGACTTGACAATGTTGTTGTTATTGCCTTTATTCATAGTTAAGTGAAAGAGCCAACATTTCGTTGGGAGTGCTTGACTAAACTGATTGTATTCGTGAGTGTATGAGAGATTTTGTGACTCACAAAGCCCATCGCATGCTCATCTCTAGTCTACAGTAAAAATATAAAAAAAAGCTAAAAACAACAGCAACAACAACAGTAAAAAAGTTTGTGTTTTTACTATTAATAAGTTTTTTTTTCAGCTTCTTTTCATGCTATAAAAATTGTGGATGTTACTGTTGTTTGCACGAATATGTAGTTGTGTCTACTAGATATTTTTTTGTTTACATACGAGTACATATACATATATTTTTTTCGGAAATTCCTTATGACGGATTTTATATAAAAGTGGCAAAGGGAGAACTTTAGTGCATCATTCAAACATTTCAACTTAAACAGACAACACTATTCATACGAGGACGGTTGAAGTCAGAGGTTTATCTCTTTTAAAAAGATTTCATAAATTGTTAATAAAATTTAAATTTAAAAGTTTAAACAAAAAAAATATACATAGAATTTGAGAAAAAAAAGTTTCAAAAATGGTGAGTGTAGCAAAAGATCTTGTAAAGAAATTAAAACTCTAAGAATCTCATAAAAGATTAAGCTGATCAAGCTCACAGTGTCTAAATTAATGTTGCAATTCTAACATGACATTTATTTTATGTGTGTTTAAATTTGTTAAAGTTACAACCTAACCATAAAATACAAAAAAAAAGAAACTAAGTAAAACAAAAACAATCTCAAGTAAAAAACAATCAAATAAACGCATTTAATAATCTATAAAGTAAATATTACAAATCTAAATATCTAAGCAAAGAAAATGAACACCAAAAAAAAAAAAAAAACAATCTGAAAAAATCTATAGTCAGTCAGAGACTCAGTTAGAAACAATAAATAATGAGAAGTTTTTGCTGTAACTGAATTTATTATTACTTGGTGCCAAAACAAGTAACCCATCATCTAAAGTCGTGACAAAGTTTTTTTGTTTTTCTTACAAACTGCAACAGTTCCATTTTTCCCCTCATTGTTGTTTTAGATGAATTTGTGTGTGTTTTTCTTTTATATATTTTGTTTGGTTTTAAATCCAAATTTTCTTCTTACGGTTGCAATTGTGTAAAGAAGTGATTTAATGATAATTTCAACAGTATTTTGTTGTTTTTTGTGGGTATTTCATACCAAAAAGGGTTTGTAATTCATGCTGACAAATGCTTTAGCATTTTTTGGTTTCAACTACAACTGATGAGGTTGAGATGAAGCTGCTTATGCAGCCGCTGCCGATGATGATGGCATCATTTGTGTATTTAATGCAGTCATTAGATAATAAATATTTCTATTTTGAATTTGCATTTGGTCTCGAAATAGATAAAAATCTTAATAAAGTTATGAGTGCAATAACTTAAGTAAAATTTATGACTGACCAAAATTTACAAACGATTTATGGTGACAGTTTTAAATTTTAAACTATTGTCAAAACAACAATTAAGAAATAATATCAAAGTTATGGGTCAACATATCAAGGACTAATTATGCCATAGAATTTTAAAATGTTTTAATTAACTTCGCTATTTTGAGAAAGAAAAACCATTAAGTAATTTTACTTGCCTTTGATAATTAATCTCAAATAATATTTGCAAAACCCCTTTTAAATCACTTCAAAATGTTTATACCGTTACAGAAATTATTTGTCACGCTGCTAGCGCTTTTGGCAGCTGTCGGTGTCCATGCTGATGTCTCACATTTGGATACCGATTTGCAGGAAGATGGTTATCATTATAAGCTGCCCACGGTACCATTTCCCCAACCACCCTCAGGTAATGGTATAGAAGATGACTACCAGCCATCCGGACCAGGACAAACCTCAGGCCCAGCACCTGGCTTCAGGCCATCTGGTCAACAGCCTTCATCACGTGCACCTCAACAACAGCCTGGTAGACCCAGCGGACCTACTGGACCACAACCTTCAGGTCCAGGTTCAAGTTACATACCGCCAGAAAAACAGCCAGCCGGACCTTCACCCAGTTATGGACCACCACAACCTGGTAGAGGAGGACAAGAACCAGCTCCAGGCCGTCCCGGTGCAGGTCCTTCCTATCGACCATCAGGACCAGCTCCAGGACCTTCATATCAACCTTCTGGACCCGCACCTGGACCTTCATATCAACCATCAGCACCAGCTCCTGGACCTTCGTACCAGCCTTCAGGACCCGCACCAGGACCTGCTCCTGGGCGTCCAGCTCCTGGACCTTCCTACCAACCTTCTGGACCAGCTCCCGTCCGTCCTGCACCTGGACCTTCCTACCAACCTTCTGGCCCAGCTCCTGGCCGTCCAGCAGAAGGACCGTCTTATCAACCTTCGGGACCAGCCCCCGGCCGTCCAGCACCTTCTTATCAACCATCCGGCCCAGAAACAGAAGGTCAACCCGATTGCTCTCCCCAAGGACCTCAAAGACCCGGAAGTCCAGCTCCTCGCCCTCAACCCGGTTGCCCCGCTCCTGAAGAACAACCAGGACGCCCAGGACAGGGCCCAAGTCAAGGCCGTCCAGCACCAGGTCCCAAACCTGGTTTGGAATATTTACCTCCTGACCAGAAACCTCAAAGACCAGGAACTCAGCCAAGACCCCAAGGTCCAAAACCCCAACCAAGTGAACCTTCAAGACCAGGACAAGGACCAGCTCCAGGGCGCCCAGCTCCTAGACCTTCATATCAACCTAGACCACAACAACCCGATTGTTCTCAACCTGGTCAGCCCGGTTGTCCCGCCCCAGATTGTACACAACCCGGACAACCTGGTTGTCCTGAACCAGACTGCTCACGTCCAGGGCCTCCACAGCCAGGCTGTCCAGCCCCAGGGCCAGAACCACTGCCAAAACAACCTGGCGGCACACCACAACAACCAGGCTCTAGACCATCTCAACCTGCCCCCAGACCTCAACAACCAATTCCTGTTGCTCCCGGTAAACCTGGTGCTCCCGGTAAGCCTGGTTTGGAATATTTGCCTCCTCAAGGTAATCAAGTTGAATCAACAAATGGCCAAAGACCACGTACAGGACCAGGACCTAAATCACAAGGACCTGCGCCAGGACCAAAACCAGGACGTCCAGCCCCAGGGCCTACATATCAACCTAGACCCCAACAACCCGATTGTTCTAAGCCTGGCCAACCTGGTTGTACTGAACCAGAACCAGACTGCTCTCAACCAGGTCAACCCGGATGTCCCCAACCAGATTGTTCGAAACCCGGTCAACCAGGCTGCCCTCAACCAGACTGCTCACAACCCGGTACTCCTGGTTGTCCACAACCCGACTGTTCTCGTCCAGGGCCACCTCAACCAGGTTGTCCAGCTCCCGGTCCACGTCCAAGACCTCAACCTGGTAGCCCTGGAAAACCTGATGCTGAATATTTACCACCCCAAGGCAATGAAGTAGGTCCCCCAAGTGGTCCAGGACCACGTCCAAGACCACAACCACTGCCCCAACCTCAAAAACCTTCATATCCAGGAATACAAGGTCCCGCACCAGGTCCACAGCCATCCGGTCCAGGATCACGTCCTGGTCCTGGTCCCAGACCACAAATCCAGCCACAACAGCCTTCATATCCCGGACCTGAAGGTCCAGCACCAGGCCAACAGCCATCATATCCTGGACCACAACCACAACAACCTCAACCTTCATACCCTGGAGAAGCGCCCGGTACTGGTGAAGATTCTGGTTCCTTGGGTCCCGACGGCTACAACTACAACAAACCCAGTAATCCCTTTAAATATTAGAAATGTTTAATACTCATAATCTTAATAATTACATAATGATAGACGTAAAAAATAAAGTATTACCACAAAACAAATTTATTTAAACAAAAAAATAATGAAAACAAAATGTTTTTTGAACTCAATTACCTTGACCACAACATGATAAAGAAAAACTTTAAGAAAAATCAAAAAACTAAACGAACAAATGTTATTTAAGCAATTTCATTAATAAATTTTTGATAATAAAAATTAAAAAAAATAATGTTAAAAAAAATTAACAAGCTGAATTTTAATTCTTGATTTTTTTTAACTTTTAGCTGGAAATAATAATCACAACACAAATTCTTGACCTTTTGTTTAGAATTAAAATACAAAAACAGCAAAAATTCTCTAGTAACTATGACAGCTGTCAAGTCTTAATATAATGATTTATAAGATTTCCATTTAATGGTCATTAACGGGCACTTAATTTGCTAGAAGTATTTAGTATGTGTAATTGTATGTATTCCTTTTATGTGCAACGTAATTTAAAAATAACTTTGTAATTTCAAGTTTATGATTTAAGCAAATATTGTTCTAACCTTTGCGAGAAGATCTTGAGCCAACTATTATGTAAAAGCAGTCAGACTCCAATTGCAGTGGTCAGTTTTTTAACAACAAAAAAATATCAGTAGGTCACGCTATCACAAGCGTAAAAACATTACGTTTTCCAGCTGGCAATAAAAACTACATATGTACATATAAAGGAAATAATTATTATTTTTTATTTTCTTATTTTTATAAACAAGTTTCTGTTTAAGTTCAACAAAGACGATTCTCTAAATTAACAAAATAAAAATAGAAAAAAATTAATAAGTAATTTTTTACCTGAGTATAAAATATAATTTTTTTTGTTTTCATAAACAGCAATAGCAAATCCTACTGGGAAACGTTGCGTTTGGCCAGTTTGACATGTTTGTTGTCTATAAATTTCATTAACAATTTGTTAATAAATCAAAATTTGTGAAATGTTTGTTTGTTGCCTGTCCATTGTGATATACAGTCGAGGTCAAATGTTTGCTCACAGCACTTGTGTGGCCATATTTGTGTCATTATTGTTGTATAGATTTTTAGGAGCATTTTCAGTGTATTGTAAAATTTATAAAATCAAGTAAAAAAAAATTATTTTTTTTTTGCAATTGATAATATCTAGTGTGTGGTATCATTGATTCCGCACGGAAAGGACAACTAAGCGGAAAGAAATATCGATCGATATGTAAAATTCAATTATTCATTCCTGCGGCATAGGTTTTCCGTGAAGTAAATTTAACATCCCTGATTTTATTAATTTCATGTTAATACTGTGTCAGCTGATGGTGGGAGAAAGACATTTCAAAAATAATTTATAGTTTGAAACTTAAAAAGAATGAGTGTGTTTTGTGTTTCAAGTAAAATGTATGTCTAATATCAAAACGCATTTACCCAGCAAAAACTTCACTTATATTCTTAATTTTAATCACTTCCAGAATTCATTAATTTGTAGCTTTATTCGCCACTTTTTGAATCTCTTTATTTATATCTAAAATGGGCATACTTATAAAATAAAAAAAATACTTTAAATAAATAGATTTAAAGAAGTTATTATGTATATGATAATAAATCATTATTAGTATCATTTAGAATAAGTTTCGTTAATATTTGTGTAAGTTTTCTTAAAGTTTGTGTATTTATTATATAACGTTTTGTTGTAATCAGTCTACAACTACATATTTTTATAAAACTTGTAAGTATAAAAAGAAGTTATTAGTTTGTTGCTTAAAAGTGGTAAAATTATATTTGATTACTTTTGAGACATCTCGAACAAAAATAAGTACTTTTTCTGGTAGATTTGTAAGTAGTTTGGTTGACAATTTCCTATTACTTTCTAACTTAATTTTTTTTTGGGTAATATGTAATTATAATATGGATACAGTTGCTTTTTTAATAGGAGTAGTGACGATAATTCTTCGGATATCCGATTAGAAAGAAGAATTTTACATTATAAATCTGAGGATGTGTTACAAATGAACGATAGTTAAAAAGTTAAAAAAACCATTTCACGTTAGCGCTAAATCTTCCTAGAATTTTTTCACATCTGCTAGAGCATTGGCTAAAACTAGAAGCAATGTTTTGATTTTTTTATTTAATCAACCATTGCTTTTTGTCTCTTACTCATAAAAAAATATTTAAAGAAACCAAACAGATTAGAATAAAACAATTTTTATTCAAAATTTTACATTTTTGTTCCTTTCGTTAGCTTGGCGTTATAAATTTATGAGTTACCGTTGTCCGATTTAATTTGAAATTAGAGTTTAGAAACATCGAATAAAAAAATAAATCTTTTTTCGTCAAATCTGGGCCTACATTGGCACCTTTATTTTTATTAAAGCGGTCTGATAAGATTTAAATGGTCTGGGGAATTTGTATTAACTTTAAAATTTATCAAATAATTCATTAATAGTTTCAATTTAACAAACGTACATTTATCAAGAAAGGTAAATTTTTTGGTACTTTCTCTAAAATATTTCATAATTACAAAATTTTAACTACTTTGTTAGTAAAGGTAGTTAAAAATATGTTCAAATACAAGAATGTACTTTTTCTGGTACTCTTGTAAAACATTTCAAATTATACAATTGTAGACTTTTAACTAGTTATTTAGTAAAAACAGCTGAAAACATTGTAAAATACAGGAAAGTACTTTTTCAATAAAAGTATCTTTTCTAGTACTTACTCTAAAATATTTCAAAATCATAAAATTGTAGACTTTTCAATAGTTCTTTAGTAAAAGCATCTGAAAATATGATAGATTTTACAAAAGTACTGTTTTTAGTACTTTCTTGTTCACGCAGTTGAAAATGTGTTATAGCCTTTTCACACTTGCATACATTTAGGAGTCACGCATGAAAGATGTTGAAAATGTGAAACATGCATTCAAACTTGCAACATCTAACATCTACCATCAGTTAAGTAGACAAAATAAACAAAAACCAAGCGGCTTTTAAAAAGTAAAATGAATTTTGAAAAGGATTTGATAATAGGATTGATTATTCGTTTGAAAGAGGGTTACTCTCAATTGCGCTGCGAAAGCAAATACGATGCGATAAGCGTACAATTTGTATGTACCCCCCAGATATTATTGCATTGTATAGGGTTAATAATAGAATGTATACTGGAGGAAGATGATGATGATTTGTAAAATTCAAATTTCATTTTGTTTGTTAATTTTGTTTTGTTGACTGTAAAAGTCGCTTTTGTTGGTCATGTAACTTAAATTTGATTTTCAATATCAGTTTTGCTAGTGATGATACTAAAAATATCGGAAGATATAAATGAAAACAAAATGAGTTAGGAACATCTTGTAAGATGTTGAAAGATGTTGATTTTCAGCTTTATACATTTCTTATGGGAAAATTTCAACCTCTTCGCAAATTGATGGATGGATGTTAGATGGTGACAAGTTTGAAAAGGCTATAACAATACCAAAAAGTACTTTATTTCAAAAAGAACTGAACAGTATTACTTCTTTATTGTAACTTGATATTTTATTTTGGCAATACAAACTTGAACCACTCCGATAAACAGTCTCGAAAAAATACAGGGCCTTAATTTCAGCATGGTGAACTGGACTTTATTCTTATTTTTGGCTCGGCTTGAACTCTACCAATTTGCGCTAATATTACTTTTTGGTCTTGAAAGTAAACGTGGAAATAGTACACAATATCTGAAATGTTTTGGCAAATAATATTTTGGCTTTTGGAAAGTTTTCTTATTATCTTCATTACCAACTTCGCTATTCCAGATTTTGTTGTCAGATAATGCTACGGATTTCAAACTGCGAAATGTTTTTGTATCGGTCATTGTCACATACTCATTTGAACCAGTAGTTGCAAAAATGACATTGTATATATTTAAGAAAATTTATTGAATATTTTCAAAAGTCCAACAGAAATGGAACTTCCAAAGAAGCCAAGAAATAAGTACAATTTACAAGTTGGAAGAAAATAAACAGGCGAATCTAAAACAATAAGCTGACATAGCAAATAAAATTGTTTTAGGGAAATACTTAAAATTTGTTTGAGGTTGACTCAGATTTTGATCCTTAACTTATTTGCTCGTAAACCAATAACAAATAGCTTAGGACAATAATGAACGTATGTATTTGTTTTAATCGTTATAATTTTATTTGTATATTTTGACCATAAACATGATTTACACACACTTGAGATAATTACCACCGTTAGTGGTTTATAATATGTTTCACATTATCGCATTCCTACATTTTAAAACGTTAAGTACTTCTCATTTTTATCATTATCATCTTTGAAATTAATTAGAAATGTTTAAAAAAACAGCAAAGTCTTCAGTTATTGAAGCTGTAGAAATGCGACTTGCTAAAACGTATTTTAATATATCTTTGGTTAAATGTTATTTTGACAATATCTTGCTAAATTCAAAAGCTAATCAAATTCGTTTCAAATGATTTTAATACTAAGATTTTAAAGTTTTTGTTTTAAATTTCCAATACATATTTCTTTGTTATTATACTTTCATTTTATTTATTGAATACAGGAAAAATACTTTCGATAACACATTCACACCTGTTTGGAATAAACCAAAAAATTGAATTACCAACAAATATGATGATTTTGATACAAAAATTCTTATAGAATAATCGATGTGTGTTGTTATCTGTTGATTGATTTGTGGATTGATAGAGCAAAAGTCGAAAAAAACAAAAACAGATTTATGAATATATAATAGATTTATGAAATTGAAATCATTCACGCATAGTAATTTCATGCTTCTCTCTCTGTCTAAAATGTTATACAGAGCAAAACACTTAAACAAAAAAAAAAAATACAATTTGGACTCATAAAATTTGAGATATATTTCCTTGTTTGCATAAATTCCTCTACTCATTAAGAAAAAAAAACCAACATACAACACACATTGATGTAAACTAATAAAAATGGCAAAAAATGTTTAGTAAAGGGTGTGGTCAAGTTTAATTTTTAAAAAGATAGCAAACTTAAAGCAGATAGCAACCTTAAAGCAGATAGCATAAATTCTAGCATTTAACTTAAATCGTCCACCACCTGTATGGAGCGTGCTTTGATGTGTTATAACTATTATTAGTTTACCACTTAAAAGCGTTATTGATACTACCTTTTCTATTTCACTCTACTACGAGCATTTTTTTACACTCATAAATCTACAAAATATTCACACACGCAAAAAAAAAATACTAAAAAAAAACTAAAAAAAAATACTAAAAAATGTGTAGTAAAGTGTTTTGCATAAAGCAAACATACAATACACGCAACGCACTTTTAATACAAAAAAGCCTAATTTTGTTATGGCTGGTTGAAGTTTTCTACACAACTTACAATAATTTCAAAGTAAATATCTACGAGTAGTAATGTATATAAACATGCCTGTAATATTTACTAGTTTTTAGTGCAAAGATTTTATTTTAGTTGAAAGCAAAATAAAGTTTTAAAAAACGTTAAAACAAACCCTGACCTATAATGGCATGTTGCACAAAAATGTATAGTGAATAATTAAAACAAGTAAATAATATATGTACAAATTGTAGAAAATTAAATAGAACATAATAACTTTTAATTTAGTTTATAATTAATAATGATTTCAATTTTATTACTAAGAAATGTCATTGACCATTAGTATTATTAAAAGCTGTTCTAATATAATGTCATTAACAGCCGAGATATGTTCAAATAAATTTGAAATCTCGAAGTAGTTTTTGATACATCTATAGAAATACATCATCGTTACTTTCTTGCAAAATATAAACTAATTTTCTAATTGAAAATTTTTGCTTTAAATTGCCACTCTCGAAACTAGATCTGGAACTCATGCTACGCAATGGTTGCATGAGTAATTATTCAACCAATAAATTTATGTTCTAAATTTTCACTCTTGAAACTAGTTAAAGCAATTGTTACGGAACCAATTTCAATAGAAAATTGCTTAGAACATTAATACACATTTTAGTTTTAATCTCTTTGATTTCAGTTACGCATTTTGAAAGAACAAATGAATTTTTTATATTTATGTTCCAAACTAGTTCAAGCATCAGTTAGGGAACAATGTTGGAAATTGTTTTGAGACTTTTTTCATAGTAAAGTAACATATATTGCGTTTTTATTAGAAAATAACTTCAATATGGCTACCACTTCTATACTGTATCCATTTAACACATGTTAATACTTAAAACTTTGGACAAAACATTTTTTCATAGGAATCTGCGTTTTTTAAGAAATGCATCACTTCTATTTTGGAACCGAAATCTATGTTTTTTTTTCAAAACTTAGATAAATGATAATTTAGTGGATACTGTTTATTTTTTTTTTTTGAGAAAATAAACTTAATGTGTAATCAATCAATTCTACTTGGGCTTCAAGCCTGATTTTTTCATTGAAAATTTGAAACAAGTAGGTTTTAGTGACATTGTTCAAAAAAAAAAATCATCAAATAGGGCTGACGAAGAAAATAATTCACGAGATGCCAGTATTTGTATATTTGTATCATTATAGATTTGCACAGGTATACCGAACATCGACTTCGCATAGTACAGATTTCCTGTATTGCCGGCCTATGGCGGGGCGGAAGGCTTAGTATAATAAATATTTTTGTATTTTTTATGTCCAAATGTCATAATCTTTCTTTACTATCATCGGATTTACATTATCTACACGGTCATATTACACATTAAATTAAAGCTTAATTTCTTGAATTTTAAATTCTGTAATTTATATACAGTATTCTCTCTTATATGCGGACACCAAAGGGACTGACTAATTTTCAGCTTAAAAAGAATTTTAACAAAGAATTTTTTTGGGACTAAAAAAAACTGTCCGTATTTGGAAGGTGTCCGCCTTAGAGATGTGTCCGCAAGGAGAGAGTACACTGTAAATACTCATATAGGTATTTTTCCCGGATGTTTTAGATTTTTTTTTTTAAATATCAGATCGAAATATAATTTTCCCGAAATTGACCTAAAGATGGTCCATAAGAGTAGGTCATTTTATATATTGTTGGAAAGGTCTTTAAAATATCTATATCGTTTCCAAGATAGAGCTAAATGTATTGCAAACTTTAGAGCCCCGTCCATTCGAATATATTCCTGGCCGACAAATTTTTTTTTTAAATTTACTCAGAATTTAAAACTCTACTAGTGATAAAATTTTGGCAGTGATTTAAAAAATGTCACTTAAGCCGAAAATTGTATCAAAACTAAAATCATTTATAATCATTATTTTTTATTCGAACTGTTAATTTAAAATTTTTTGCTATTTATTTAGTAGGGCTCGAGTTCATTAAATTTAATTTTCATTAAATTATTTTTACTGAAATCATTTATATCTCGTTAAATACTGCATTTTTTGAGAAAGTAAGCTCAATCTGTAATCATTACATTTCGGATCCAAAATTGATTGTTTATAACTCGGTAAATACGGCGTTTTTTTAAATAGGCTCAAGTTGTGATCACTTCCCCTTTGGATTCAGCATTTTTCTTTCATAAATTTTGATATTTTTTTTTAAAAATTCCATAAAAACATAAATCGTTTATAACACAATAGTTCATTCTTGTTCTTAATTATATTCTATTCTATTAATTGTATTAAAAACTTATATCAAAAAGTTTTGGGTACGCTATTTGGCCGATTTTAGGCCTTATCCGGAACCAAATATTAGGTAGAACTCTTTTATTTTAACAATAAAAATTAAGACTATTTTAAATTTTAGCATAAAGTCCTTTCGTTACTGGTTTATGATCTTTAGCACAAAGTATACATAGGTGTCAACAGACGGAATATAATTAGGTTTTATGTTTATCTCTTTCTTTCTGAACTGCCCCTTTTGTTTATATTTTAACAGCTAGTAACATAAAGCGATTTATAAAATAGGTTCCAAAAAGTAATATACCTTTCTTTTTCTATGAAAACTGCCCTTGGAAACTGACCAAGGCGTATTAATAACGTGTATGTAACAGATCAGCTGATTATTAATTCGCTGTGAAAAAATGTATCCATCTGTTAAACTTTGGTTTACATTTGTTATTTTAAATAAAAAAAAACGAAAAAGGAAAAATAAAATTATTTAAGAGTCTGAAAAAATAAAACTAATAAAAATAAATAAATTGTGTGTTGATTGAGTTAAAAAAAAAAACTGTGAAAATAAACGGAACAAATCGAAATAATTCTGTTTATTTTCCAATGCGCTTGAATTTTGACATTTCATATACATACATATTTACAAAAACAAAATGCATGTTGTTTTTGAATTGTTGTATTTGTGGCCGTGTCACATACACATTATTAATACACCTTTAAACTGATTCTGGCTTTTTGAAACGTCAAAATTGTCACTTTATATATATTTTGAGGCTTTAGTAAGAATCAGAAATTATAATATTGCTGCACAGAAGGCGTTCTGGAAGTGGTTGAAAATCAATTAGTTATTTTAAATAAAAGAAATTGCTAAAATCCTTAAACTAATTTCTATATTTATCTATGAATGTAAAAAAAACTAAACCAAACTGCTTAAATTACTCTTAATTTCGTTTTACATTTAATCACTGTCAACTTGTTTTTACATTTGTTTATAATAATTAATATTGACAACAAACCCTGTCAAAATTTATTTAATCATAGTTTTCGAAGTTTTAGCCAGATGCTGTAATATCTGATCATTTTAATATTTGCAAACTTTAACAACAAAATCTACAATAATCAATCGCATCAATTGCATCAATCGCATAAAATCCGCATGCCAATTACAATTTATAAGTTAAAAAAAATTGTCAGATAACTTGATTTGTTTGTGGTTAATTAACATTCGGATCTTTATTTAATGTGTGAAATTTTCAAATTTTGTCATCATTATAAGTAACTATGTATACTCTACTGTCAGTTGTGAGCGACTAAAGATTTACTAAAAAAACGTAACCAGTTTTTTAGCGTAAATTTGTTTGACGTTGTTTACTTTTACAAGAGTTTTGCAAGATCAACCAGCAACATATAAAATAAAACTAAATATTTGTTGTGTCTTTTCCTAAATAAAAGAAGTTTTTTTTTTTAAATTAATAAACAAGTTCAAAAATATTTTATTTAGTTACGTCTTTTTTTTGCAAACATTTGCCAAGTGTGACCGTACCTTAAGTATACGAACGAGTTTACCAATATTTATATATCTGAAATTCTCCTATATAATTCTAATATACCTTTGTTCAATTCACAAGTAATGTTGTATGTTGTACATTGTATTTTTTTTTTTTTTTTTTTTTTTTTTTTTTTTTTTTTTTTTATAATTTTTATTTATTGAATCTTCAGATATTGAAATGACAATAAGTTTTCGAATCTTAATACTAAAAGAAAATAATAAGTCCAGCCAGTGCTAGACAAAATATTATGATACTACAAAAAAATTTACATCCACTGATCCAGTCATCTGTTTTGCGTTTGAGTTAAAGCAAGGGTATCCCTCCTTCTCAACCGAACATGGCCACTAAAGTTAAGGATGTCTCGTGCAAGTGGGTTTGGATGGTGTTCAAGTTTGCTGACATATTTTAAGGCGTATTTTGTAAATTCGTCTTTCACCAAAGGAATGCCTAGATCTTTGTGAATTCGAGAATTTTTAACGTAACATGGAGCTGCAGTAATTATACGTAGAATTTTATTTTGACCTCTTTGAATTTTTTCAATGTTGGATGCTGAGGCAGTACCCCATAATTGAATTCCATAACACCATATTGGCTTTAGAATTGCATTGTACAACAAAAGTTTACAATCCAACTTTAATGTAGAATTTCTGCCGATTAGCCAATTAAGTTGCACTGCTTTTAATCTCATCTGTGTAAGTTTTGCGTCAATATGAGACTTCCAGGTTAAACGACGATCGAGGTGGATTCCGAGGTATTTGACTTCATTGTGTTGCGGAATAATTTGGTTATTTATTCTGATGGACGAACAGGTATCTTTTCGCAATGTGAAAGTTATATGAATACATTTCTGTTCGTTAACCGTGATTTTCCAAAGCTCAAGCCAATTCTCTAGTTTATAAATATAATTCTGCAAATTCTGTGATGCTATTTGATGGTCCTTATGAACGCTAATAAAGGCTGTATCGTCAGCAAAAGTTGAAGTATGTATATTGGGGTCTGACGGCATATCGGATGCATAAATCAAATATAAAGTAGGACCCAGTATGCTACCCTGGGGTACTCCTGCTTCAATTGGCTGAGCGGGGCTTAAAAAATCGCCTTCTTTGATTGTAAATTTGCGACCATATAAATAACTTTTCATAAGTTTGTGGGTGTTAGCAGGCAGAGCTAATTTTATTTTGTGCATTAAACCTTCATGCCAGACTTTGTCGAACGCTTGGGAAACATCAATGAAAAGCGCGGAACAGTATTTTTTCTCTTCAAACGACCGTCTTATCACATTTACTAATCTGTGTGTTTGTTCGATGGTACTGTGTTTAGCTCTGAACCCGAATTGATGATTTGGAATACATTGAGTGTCGTTCAGAATTGGAATCAACTTAGCCATTAACAATTTTTCAAACAGTTTTGAAATTGTCGGCAGTAGGCTAATTGGCCTATATGATTCTACTTTGGTGAGGTCCTTCCCTGGCTTAGGAATCATGGTAATCATAGATACCTTCCAATCTGCAGGATAGTATTCTAGGCGTAAAATAGCATTGAAGATAAAGAGAATAATTCTTCTAGCTACACGAGGTAACTCCACGAGCATTTTGTTGCTGATTTTATCCATACCTGGAGCTTTTTTAAGGTTCAGAGTACCAATAGCGCTTTGAATATCATTAAAGCTAAGTCTTAGAGGTACAGGAGGTCTAATAACGAGTGGTGGCAATTCAGTTGCATTATTTGAGTTGTTTATAGTAAACACATTTCTCAAATGGTTAACAAATAAAGTCCCTTTCTCGGAATCGTTTCTAGCCCAGTCACCAATCGGATTTCGCAAAGGAGGCTTTCCTCTAACTGGTCTTTTTAAACCTCGTGCCGCCTTCCATAACGAATAGTCAGATTGTGGGGAACTGTCAATTCCCTCCAAGTATGATTTAAGTGAAGCCATTCTTTGGGTTTCTAAGAAATTTCTTAGTATATCTCTGCATTCCCGTAGCCTAGCTTTCAGTTGAGGAGACCTGTGAATTTGCCACTCTCTTCTAACTCTTCTTTTTTCTGTCAGGAGATGTTCGAGTTCAGCGAAATAAGTTCTGTTTGTCCTATTTCTGCATTCAACGTCATATGTGGAAGCGTGATGCACAGCTCTTCGTATGTCCTCAGTAAACTTGCCAATCGACCCATCAATATCCTCGGTAGTTCTCAACACTACATTTTCCGTGCAGTGGGAACTTAAATACTTTTTATACTTTATCCAACTTACTCTGGATTTAGACATGTCCCGAAATGGAGAGCCATACCCTTGAAGGAAACGCATTGAAATAATAGAAGGAGAGTGATCTGAAGACAAGTCTAATGAAGGCTCCACTTGTATCGATTCTACAGGGATATTTTTCACTACTCCGAAGTCAATAATATCGGGAATCTTCCGTCGGTCCGTCGGCCAGTAGGTGGGATGCCCGCTTGAGAGTACATCTAAGCCCATTTTGGCAATGGTGTTCACGACCCTTCGGGGTCACTAGACGTGAACCCCAAAATGTGTGTTTGGCGTTAAAGTCACCAGCAACCAAAAATCTAGCTCCAAGGGAATTGAAGAAGCTGTAGTATTGATGTTCTTTTATTGAAAATCGAGGCGGCGAATAAATTGATGATAAAACAAAGTTGTATTGACAGAATTCAATACAACTGTTTGTTGCTTGTAGGTAATCCTCACAAATGTTGTTCATTAAATAATGTTTTATTCTGTTCTTTATAAGAATTGCCGAACCTCCACATGCTCTTCCGCGGGGATCTTTAGTATCATACAACACGTATCCATTAATTTTGAAGTACCCTGTCGCCGTCAAGTGAGTTTCAGCAATCATCATGACATCAATCTGCTTATCCATCAGGAAGTGTTCCAGTTCGTTTTTATGTTGGCGGAGGCCGTTCGCGTTCCAAAAACAAATTTTTAAACAAATCATTTCTTTAAAATTGCTTGTAAGATAGTGGATTGCATTTTCAGCATTTCCTGCATCATGGATGTCATAGTGGTCGTAAAAGTGTTCATAGTTTGGACAAGTGTCTGCAAAGTAGTCTCTAGAGTGTTAATATTAGGCTCGTAATATTGAGATTTAGGTTCCTGCTCCAAACCTGGCATATTAGATTTAACCACGTTAGCGTAAGAAACTTGTCTAGAACTAGGCGCGTTTTCATGACTAGTGGGCCGTAACAATTGAGGAAAATTGTTACTCGATGCAAAATTAGGCTGTTGTGGATGAACAGGTAATACTGACGTCTTGTTGGTCCTTATGCCTTTCAAATGAGTGTAAACTGGACAACCTCTATAATTTGCGGTATGATTACCTCCGCAGTTACTGCAGTTTTTGATTTTTGAGTCGGTTTTCGACTTATCACATTGAGCAGTTGTATGTAGTTCCCCACACGCAACACAAACTGACGGCAATTTACAATATGCTTTAGTGTGACCAAATTCTTGACAATTAAGACACTGGACGGGTCCCTGACGCTTATGCGGTTCTTCCACGGTGATTCTACGATGCAGAAGGTAAATCAGATTGTAGATGGGATGGGACTCGTTTTTCTTTAAGACTATATCTCCGGGTTCCAATTCCACCCTGAACATAGGCTGAGGAATCTTTTCACGGTTTCTAATATTCGTTATGTTCTTAATTTTGAAGCCATTTTCCATTAAACTAGTCTTTATCTCGGCAGGATCAACATCTGGGTCTATACCCTTTAGAACGACTTGGAGTCCTTTTGCGCTTTTCAGCTGGTAGGTATAGAAATCCCTACTCTCCCTCTCCAACTGGTTGGACAATTTTCGAAAGTCATCTTCCTTTTTCACTTGAATTTTGGTTTCGCTGATATTTCCATGTTTAATTGAGGTTACGCTAAACATATTTTCACCTATTACCGAAACAATTCCTTGTACCAATTTACTGGAAGTGGGCTCTCTCAGATAAATTGGTGGGGGCTTAAACGTTTTTTTAGGAAGTTCTGGATCATCCGTCTGGAGGAGAGCAAACCTGTTTTGATCATTTGGATTGTCAATACTCACGGTCTTGGGAGCTTTTGAATTTGATGACGTTTGAGCAGATGTCGGGTGTTATGGTAATGACCCTATTGTTATTGTAACCCCCCTAATAGTATTTAGTAAATACTTAATGACAACCCTTAAATGTAAAGTAACCATAAGTACTACTTGCCAATACCAATATGTATATTTTATCATCTCTATATATATTTATGTACATTTAATAAAGTAATGAATTAATAAGAAAGTCATCTTGAGTAACGTCTATTAAATAACATAATATGGTGTCAGGTGTGGGGTACCAAAATTAAAGAAAATTATAATTGTGAAGTCGTGAAAAAAAAAAAAAAAAAATCTAAGCAAAACAAAATCAGTTTGGTCGTTTTTGCATTAAGGAAAAATAAGAATATACAAAATGCCGGACAACAAGCCTCAAGTGGTAGAAAATGCAACGCCATATTTGTCAACAACGCCATTTTTTAACGTTAAAGCTCGTAATGTTGCAACGGAATGGGCTAATTGGAGTAAGCAGTTTAAGATTTTTCTGTTGGCTTCGAATTTAGTAAATGAATCTGATCAAAGGAAAGTTGCGCTACTATTGCATCATATGGGGCCGGCGTGTTTGCATATTTTCAATTCTTTTAATGTCGACATGGACACGATTAAATACAAAGATTTGCATAAGTTATTTGAAGCATATTTTATTCCTCAAGTTAACCTTGCCATGGAACGTCATGCGTTTTTTACGCGGCAGCAGAAGAATGAAGAATCTATTGGGCAATATGCGACAATTTTAGAGAATTTAAGTAATTCTTGTGAGTTTGGGTTATTGCGTTCAAGCTTGGTGAAGGATATTTTTATTTGTGGTCTGTCGCAAAACAACAAAAATATCAAAGAACGTTTACTGAGTGAAGGTAATATCGATTGGAAGAGAGCTTTGGAGATTGCCAAAAGTATAGAGATGGCGAAGGAAAATTTGGCCAGTATACAAAATGTCCAAGAAGAAGAAGCACCAGTGGTAGCAGCAATCCAACGTGTACAAAAGAAGCAACCACAACAACAACAACAATATCAAAAGCAGCCGTATCAACAACAACAATATCAAAAGCAGCAGTATCAACTACTACAAAAGCAGCAACAATCGTCGGCCATTTGTAATAAATGTGGCCAAAAACACAACAACAAGTGCCCTGCTGAAGGGGTTACATGCAATGCATGTGGGAGATTTAATCACTATGCTAGGATGTGTTTTTCAAGAAATGCTGGTAATTTGAATAAGAACAAATACGTAAAAAATGTTTTTGATAATACTGGAGAAGAAGAAGATGATAAAGAAGATCTATTTGTTGGAGTTATTGGTGAAAAGCTTAGTAAAAATATTTGGAATGTCAACGTAGAATTGAATGGAAAAGCAGTAGTTTGCCAGGTGGATACAGGAGCCCAAACGAATCTGATGTCAATCAACACTTTCAATACTTTAGGTATCAGTAAGGTAGATAATAAAGTATATAATAATATATTTACGTTTAGTGGGGAAAGATTACCGGTAGTTGGGAAGATTTTTGTCGATTTTTTATATAATAATGTAATTTATGCTGCATCTTTTTTTATTGTAAACATGAAATGTAACAATATTATAGGTCTTGAATTAGCCACTACAATGAATTTGATTAAAAAAGTCAACACAATAAATTGTGAGACAATTTTGGAAAAGTACAAAGATATGTTTAATGGGTTAGGGTGTCTTAAGAAAGAGTGTCATTTGAAAATTAAAGCACATTGTCAACCGGTAATAGATCCGCCGCGTCGTGTACCGTTTAGCCTTCATGAACCTTTGAAAAATGAAATTATGAGAATGGTTAAACTGAATGTTATTACTGAGGTGAAAGAACCTACAGATTGGGTAAATTCAATTGTGTTAGTAACAAAATCAAATGGTAGTTTGAGATTGTGTTTAGATCCGCGGAATTTAAATAAGGTAATTGTGAGACCTAGATTTGATTTTCCTACAATAGATGAATGTAAATCTCGAATGAGTGGTTCTAAAATTTTTAGTTTGCTAGATGCAAATTCTGGTTTTTGGATGATAAAACTGGATGATGAATCATCTAGGTTATGTACCTTTAACACCCCATTTGGGAGATATCGTTTTCTACGTTTGCCATTTGGCGTAAGTTCAGCACCGGAGATATTTCATGCTGAAATGATAAGACTTTTTGGTGATATATCAGGTTTAGTGATATATATGGATGATTTTTTAATACATGCATCAAGTGTGGAGAGGCATAATGAAATTTTAAATCAAGTTTTAGAAAGGGGAAAGGAAGTGGGTCTAAAATTTAATAGAGCAAAGTCAGCAATTTTAAAAACTGAAATAAAGTTTATTGGTCATATATTTAGTGACAGAGGGGTAAAACCCGATGATAAAAGAATAGAATCGATTTTAGCAATGCCCGTACCGAAAAATAAGCAGGAATTACAACGATTTTTAGGAATGATTACCTATTTAGGGTCATTTATTGACAATTTGTCGAATAAGAACAAGCATTTGAGAGATCTTTTGAAGAATGATTCGGTTTGGAGTTGGAACAATGAACAACAAATGGAATTTGAAAATTTAAAAAAGGAGATTACGAAAGCTCCAGTTTTAACGTACTATGATACGAAGCAACCTCTTACATTATCAGTAGATGCTTCAAAGTTTGCGGTAGGTGCAGTTATAATGCATGGTGAAAACCCTGTAGCATACGCATCTGCGTCCCTGACAGACAGTCAAATAAATTATGCACAAATTGAAAAAGAGCTATTTGCTATATTGTTTGGATGCACACGTTTCCATCAGTATATTTATGGTAGAAGTGTGACTGTTGAAACAGATCACAAACCTCTTGTTCCACTGTTTAACAAACCTTTATATAATATTCCAACGCGTCTTCAGAGATTCATGTTAAGGTTGTTATCGTATAATTTAAATGTAGTGTATAAACCAGGCAAGGATTTGTTTATTGCTGATACTTTGTCTCGGGCACCACTTAAGGAAAAAATTCTTTCTGATTTAGACAAAGACATTGATTTACAATGCAACTCATTAATATCCCAATTGGCATTACCTGAAAATCAAATTGAGAAAATTAAACAGGAAACTGAAAATGATCAAACTTTTAAGAAAATTATGAACTATGTGAGAGAAGGTTGGCCGGTTAATAAGAAACAAGTTGATGGGGATGTACAACAATTTTATCCCATTAAAGATGAGATAAGTGTGATAAAGGGTATTTTATTTAAAAAATAAACGTATTTTAGTGCCTAAAAGTTTAAGATCAAAAATGTTACACTATGTACATGAGGGTCATATGGGAATTCAAGGTTGCCAGAGTTTGGCAAGGGCTTCAATTTATTGGCCCAATATAAATAATGATATTTATAACATGGTATCTAACTGCAGCATTTGTTTAAAATTCAGAAATGCTAATCCTAAAGAGAGTCTGAAAACTCATGATATTTGTAACATTCCTTGGTACAAAGTCGGATGTGATTTGTTTGAATTTGATAAGAGGATGTATCTAATAGTTATAGACTATTACTCAAAATTTTTTGAAGTAGAACTTTTGAGTTCCGGTTATTCTTCTATACAGGTGATAACGAAACTTAAATCAATTTTTGCAAGGCACGGCATTCCTACTATTTTAATTTCGGATAACGGACCGCCTTTCAATTCAAACGATTTTAAACAATTTTGTATTGACTGGGGTATTGATGGTGTAACATCGAGTCCTTATTTATCTCGTTCAAATGGTCTTGCGGAAAGATCCATTCAAACAATTAAGAATATTTTATACAAATGCAAGGATTCTGGTACAGATCCATATATAGCTTTTTTGCAGCATCGAACAACATCCAAGGATAGTTTGCCAAGTCCTTCGGAGTTGCTAATGAGCAGAAAATTACGTACGAAATTGCCTTCATTTTCAAATGACTTAAAGCCAAAATTAGTAAATTCGAAAAAAATAAAAGAACAATTTAAACAAAGACAATTAAATGCCTCTAAAAACTACAATAGGAATTCAGTTAATCTAAAACCAATCGAAGTAGATGAACAAATATATTTTAAGAAAAGTCCAACATCAGTATGGTTCAGAGGTAAGATTATTGAAAAATGTAAAGAGCCTAGATCATTTTGGGTAAGAGATGAAAATGGTGTAGTTTATAGAAGAAACAGGCAGCACATAATGAAAATCGGTAGAAAATTAGGCAATTTGGCAAAGGAGAAAATTAGAGAAAAGAATTCTAATAATAATGAAAAGGTTTATTATGATTTTAATACCAGGTGTGAAAACGAAAATGTAAATAATGAAAATGTAAGAACTGATCATAATGATGAAAATGTTAATGCTAATGTTAGTAATACGAATATTAATATTAGTAACAATGAAAATGTAATCGATGAAGTTAATAATAATAATAAGAACAATAACGATATATATATTTCAAAATATGGGAGGAAAATAATGCCACCCAATAGATTAAATTTGTAAAATATTTTTACGTATCTTCATTTTAATAATTTTATATCTTTATAAAAAGGGGGATGTTATGGTAATGACCCTATTGTTATTGTAACCCCCCTAATAGTATTTAGTAAATACTTAATGACAACCCTTAAATGTAAAGTAACCATAAGTACTACTTGCCAATACCAATATGTATATTTTATCATCTCTATATATATTTATGTACATTTAATAAAGTAATGAATTAATAAGAAAGTCATCTTGAGTAACGTCTATTAAATAACAAAGTCGTAAAAAAAATCAAAAATTAATATTACAAGTGAGAAAAACAAAATAATTTCTGCATTGCATGAAAAATATAAAGCAGATATTTTAACAATTGAGTCAAGTTAGTAAAATAATTGATCGTTTTTCATAAATTATTTAAGTAAAATTACATTACATTATTTAAATTAATAGCTTATTAATTTCATTTTCTTGTTTTAAATGTTGAGTGTTACTGTTTGGCCAATTTTTTTTAAACTAAAATTAGTAACTTAAACTTTCATACAACATTCGAAATGTTGTGGGAGTTGTACAAAATATTTACATAGAAATTACCAACAACATTTTTACAACTATTGTAAATTCAAACGACGTACAACTTCACTTGTGAATTGAACAATTGTTTTTAAATCGATAAACCGTCGTTCATATTTAAATAATATTTTTGAAGAAGAGTGTCATAATTTCCTCATAATCTTTTTAAAAGTTCTGATTCACTACTAATATTAATAATATTAATTAATGTTTATAATTATTATACAGTATATTAATAAATAATACAACTTAAAGTAAAACATATTGACATTAGACATGACAAGTGATAACTTTGTTAAAAAAATACCAAAATAATTCATAGTTTTAGCATTATGTTTAAAAGTAACACAGAAAACAAATTAATAATCATTATTTTATGAAAACATTAATTAAACTTTTAAATTAATTATTCAAATAAATATTTAAAACCAAAAATTATTATCAAATAAATTCTTATAAAAACAAGCAAAGAGATTTTAAATTTCAAATGCATGCTAAATTGATGATTAATTAAATTCCCTTTAAGGAATAAAACAAAAAACAAAAAGCATTTCGGACAAAAACGTAACAAACATCTAATCACAAAAAATTGATTTTTTTAAACTAATAATAAAAAAAATAAATATGCAAATTTCCAGTTAATAACAATATAATGATATTATAAAATAATATTTATACAATAATTATAAATGAAATTGGCGGGAAATTACAACCGGATTAAAGTGTATTATTTAGTATTGCTAATTATTTATTTGTTTCGTTTCGTTTGTTTTATTTAATTAATTGTTTTTTGTTTCTTTTGTTTACGCTTGTTTACAAACTATAAATGTTTAGTTCATTCATTCATTCATTTACCTAAATTTACTATTTAATATAAATTCATGTTTATTAACATTTTATTAGTTTCCTTAATGTTTGCTGAATATATTTATAATGCCATAAATTATAAGTTGATATTTATGATAACTATGTAAACAAATTTTATTTTATTACACATATTTCTTTTATATGCCAGTGATATTTGCATAAATTTGTTTCAATTTGTTAATATACTGTTTGATATAGTTGTTAAACAAAAAACTTAGAGCTAAAGTTTCTCATAGTTTTAAATTCTATTATATTAAAGTTTGTGTGTTAAGTCTTTCGTTTTTGCTAGAAGTCTGTTGTTAGCCTAATTTTTGAACTTATGTAAATTAAATTAGAATTTCATGAATAAAGTAGTAATTAACATGAGTTTCAGTGCATAAAGCATTTTTTAATTGTTATCGTTAGTTATAAAAAAGTCACATTAATGACTTCCATGTTGAACCTCGTCCAGCCCAGGGACATGAGATTTGGATTACTTTGGAAATTTGTAGGCCGAAACCAAATCCAATATTCGGCAAAAAAAATATTTTTTAAATTTAATACATGTTTAGCTCAGTTACACCTATATATGGACATAAAGTCATAATAGGCAACTGTATTGCTGATTATTTAGCAAAGAAAGGCACCTGACTGAGGCATATACATGCAAGCAGCAATTTAGTTACATTTACTACAATTGTGAAATCACAAGATTGATCTGGCCTAGGCTAAAAAGGGAACATTCAGTGTATATACTTAAATTACAATGCTTCCAACAAAAAAAGAACATAACCCCTAAATAACATATATTTGAACTCGTTTATTTATTAAAAGAAAACTTTTCTTATTTAGGCCAAAGCAAAACTCTTGAAAGAGTAAACAATGTCAAACAAATTTGTGGTAAATAAGTGGTTACGCTTTTTAGTAAATATTTGCCAAATGTGTGCGTACCTTTAGTGACGGCGATTACTGTTCACTGTAAATTCGACCCTAAGACTGCCCTACAATGACTTCTACGGAAGTTGCTATAACGAAACAGAGGATTAAACTATTTCTTAACCTCTATGTTAATGTCTAGTAATGGACATTTTACGTACTATGTTTCTGGTTTCTGGTTTCTGGGACATCGTTTCTAACATACACTGCCGTGCAAAACCGAGTGCATGTTCCATATGACTGAACCTAAAGGGTCATAAAATTGTAAATAACGACAGAAATTTTGTCAAATTTTTACTATTATCAATATAAAAATATAAAGCAACTCAAATTACTCAGTTGTGCAGGTTTGCCAGAATCCATGAAAAAGTGTTTTTCTTAGTATGGTATCTATAGCCCCTTGTTTTGAATAAAAATAAAGAAATAATTTTAACAATAATAAATATTGAAGCATATATAAAGAATGGAGCATATTCACTAAAATCAGTAATTGGCTGCCACGGTCGGTTACATGAATTTCTTCTGGTGGCTATTCAATGGTCAATTAATTAACTTGACAAAACTTTCTCCATAATCCATCTATGTACGAATCCTCATTCCTAGACCGGATTTAATATTCTCTATCTTTCATAGCTATCTTTTATCTCCATATACTTTTCTACATCCTTCTTATCTTTTCGGGCAACACAAAGGCACCACCCGCCTGTCAAACCTTATCTAACGTTACCTAGCTCATTTTAAGGTGCCCTGAAGAACCAACATTATATTGTGGACTCCATTATTTTAGTCCGAAACCGAATACTCGATCAGACTCTATCAATCTCTGATAACTTGTATTGTGATTACAAAACCAATTTGTTCATAAAAATTTTAGTTAAAACTCAAATCTTTAACTGAAGTAATGTCACGGTTTTTGAGAAAATTAACTCAATAAACTATAATCAGAAATAGATTAAGACATAGAAAATTCCATTAAAACTTAAATTGTTAAGGTAAATGCTGTAATTTTTGAGATAGTAAGCTCAATCTGTCATTACCCAGCAAAATCGAGCAAGAACTTTACTTACAAATTAAGTTAAAAAGTAACTAATAGGAAATTGTTGACCAGAGTACTTACAAATCTACTAGACAAAGTACTTATTTTTGTTCGAGATGTCTCAAAAGTAATCAATTATATTTTGTTTTTGTGGCCAATGTTTATAATTATTATAATTTTTAAAACAGATATAAGAAATGGAAAAATATGGACGGCACTTTCCCAGCACGTAAAAGAGTGTAATCATGTGGCAGATTTTGATAATGTTAAAATATTAGATATAGAAAGGAAGGAAAACAAAAGGTATACACTGGAGAGTTTACGCATACAACAAAAAATAAAAACAACAATGAACACGAAAGAAGACAAAGACAACACGAAACTTCAATACTCCTCTGCAATTAATAATTAAATCAGTTCTGTGATATTAGCTTTAAGTTAAACTTGACTTAAGTTTTGTGGTCGTTTATTGTATATTATATTTTTATTAATTATTTGATTATTTATACCAAAATTCTGTTCGTGATGTCCCGTTTTTTAGTATTTTAGTAAGTAATTAATAATAAAAAGTAATATCCAATGATAAAAAAACATCAAAGCTGTAAGTAAAACTATATAATAAGTTAATAAGTTAAAGCTGTGTAATAAAACAATAAATTTTGTCACTAGATTATTTAGAACGAGACCCCTGAAGAAGTTAGAATAAAACTAACGAAACGTTGGGTAAATAAAATAAAAAATAAAAATCGAACAAGATTTTTATTTACGTTTGGAAACAAACATTTGACCAAATTAGCCTGAAGAAAACTCCTTAAAAATTATAGTAATCAATTATAATTTTACCACTTTTCAGCAACAAACTAATAACTTCTTTTTATTCTTAAAATGTTTGTAAAAATGTGTAGTTGTGGACTTATAAGAACAAAATATTATAAAATAAGTAAACAAAATAATTTTTTTCATAAAAATTCTATCAAAACTCAAATCGTTAATAACTCGTTAAATACAGCGTTTTTTTAGAAAAGAACCTAAATCTGTGATCACTTATATTAAAAGAAAGCAAGAACTTACAAAGAAACTATTATCAGGGTGTCTCCCGTGGGAACATGAAATGATGCATATATTTTTAATTTAGAAGCGCAAGCAACCATACAGTTTCGTAAAATTGTGCAAAAAGCAATGCGGTAAAAAATGCTGATACCTGTTACAACAAAATCAAACTTAAGCAGTGCTTTCAGACGAGCAATCACCGAATATAATAGTTTAGTTAATCAGAGGCAATTACCAATTTTAAGGATTTATAAAATCACACTGAATTGCCTTAGAAATGTCATTACAATCCCTCATTTAAGTGAGAATTTAAAAAGGTCGATTTAATGAAACTAATCTGATGAGTCTTGCTACATATATAACAACTATTATTTTTGTTACTACATGAAGTAAGTATCATGCTATAAAGTAGGTACTAATTGGTACTTTTTTTCCTTCATAGAGTAATTTTTTAGAAGATAGATAACAACACTTCTGAGTGTAGAAGAACCCACAAGGGGGAGAACTTTGGTATTTTTTATAATTGAGAATATGGCCCTGGACAAATGGATGTAATGTTACTTTCTATTTATTATCATGGTACTATTTTAATAAACTAAAACCAAAAAATTAGAAACAAATTGAATTTGACCATAAATATTCCTGTTCTCAGTAAGGAGAATACTTTTTCAGACTAAACTAATTGTAAATTAATGTTTCGAATGGTCTTTTAAATAATTAAACTTATTTATTCAGCAACAAGGACTCTTTTGAAGCAATATATATAATAAAACTAAACTGTAAAGTTCAAATTTTAAAGAGTTACAAAATGTTAAGTGACGCCGTTAATATTGGCGATAACTGATTACTATTGTCAAATTATTTGTATTAATGAAGTCGATTTTACGATGACTCGAATTGACTTCGTTTTTGTCAACAAACATTTTAGCGTCATCAAGTAAAATTGGAAAAAAATATATAAGAATATTTTAAAAATTAAAAGGTGGAAATGAAAAAAATAAAAGTAACAACTTTAAAACAATTTGAGACCCTTATTGCTGAACTCGAAAATAAACACCGTTTATCAAAAAAATTCCATAGGAGCTCAAGTCCTAACAATTTCAAACAAGAGTGGGAGGAAATAGCCACATAAATAATTTCAATAGGACCGCCAAGTACAGATAGTGAGGGTTGGAAAAAGGTAAGGCTAGACAATTATTTAAAAATATAAATTTCTAAATTAAAACATTTTTAGGTACGGAGGGATTTTAAATTATTTTTTTTTTTTGTTATTTTAAATATACGCAACTATAACACCAGGGAAACCCGTCTTCTAAAAGAAATACAACTTGCATTCAGCCTTCTCTTCTTCTGTCATTTTAAATTTGATAAAAAGTGGACAAATTGCTGTTTACAGTGAGCTAATCCAAGATGGAAATCATTACCAACACTCGATTGATATGAGCCTTGAGCTAAGAATCGTAATGTTGTTGCTAACTTTAGCGTGTTAGAGATTGATGTTGAGAGAGTTATATTCATCACTAAAGTCTCAATTTCTGTTAAAACAAAATCAAATACAGGTTTGTTTAATCGGAAATACCCAATAAATCTATATAAAGAAACAAAATTTTGTGTTTTTCATTTGAATTCTCACAAATACGTATCAAATTTTTTTATTAATAATTTATTATAAAAACGGATAATCATTAAATCACAACTTTCCTCTAAAACTTTTACTGGATTCAAAAAAAAAAAATGAAAATTTTTCTTGAAAATTTAAAAAACAAATTAATCAAAATAAATAGGAATGACAAATATTTTTTAAAAAAATATCGGTAATATGTCGACATCAACACATACTCCCAAATTAATACCGATTTATTGTCGAGTTGATGTCAGCGTAGATTAAATGTGACTGCAGCTAGGGGATTAAGTTCTTGTTTATTTGAAACATATCAAAAACGGCTCAAACCAATTTAACTTATATATTGTTAAAAATATATTTAACAGTTTCCTTTACAAATATAAAATTAAATATACTGATATTCTAACATATGAAAGGAAATACCAGTCATAATTTTCAACAAACAATATTCCATTGTTTGCTATATGTTAATAAATATAGTAGTTTGTATTGCCTGACTTAAAGCATTTTAATTACTATAATTTAAAAACTAAATAAGAAAAATACAATCAATTAAAAACTACAGCAATTTGCTTTTAACTAAGCCCCAATGTGCTTCGTCATGCAATTATGTTTTGAATACTAAAAATAGCGACATGCACATGTCAATAAAAATAATTTTCAAAGAAAAAAGGTAGGTGTAAAAAATTAATTCATATAAAAAATTAAAAAAGCTAAAAATAATAAACTTTTTTTTAACAACTTCCAGAAGAAAACACAAGTAAGAAAGTATAGTCGGTCAAACCCGACCATATAATACCCTACACCTAGTATATGTATAAAACGGTTTTTCAGAAATGGGCGCTATATGGGAGATATGACCTATTATGTACCGATCATCTAAACATTTTGTGCCATGAATTCTGTGAATATAAATATTATATGTGTTAAACTTTATCTCGATATAAATACGTTTAAAAGATTTATGGAGGTTAAAGTGAATTACGTAGAGGGTCTTATATGGGAGTTTCGACTATTATAAACCGATTATTCTAAACTTCGTTGTCATATAAACTTATTTGTGTCGAATTTTATTTGGTTACCAACATATCTAAGAAATTTAAAATCACTAAAGTGATTTTCGGAAGTGGGATTTATATGGGAGCTACCATTAATTATATACCGACCATAATAAAATTGTACCGTATTATTTGTATACATATAAGATATATTTGCGTTCAATATTATTTGGAAACCAAGAGTTATGCTCTTTAAAGCGATTTTCGGAAGTGGGCCTTATATGGGAGCTACGACTAATTATGGACCGATCTGCACAAAATTTCTATCTGTGGCTTCACTTGCCACTCATTTCTGGTGAAATTTATTTGGATACTTGAATATCCAAATCCCCAATTTCGGGGAGGACATTTGTATGGGGCCAGGTGAAATAATGAACCGATTTTCACCAGTTTCAATCCCATCCGTCTTTGGGCCGAAAAAATATCACGTACCAAATTTTCTTGAAATATCTTCTAAATTGCGATCTGTACTCTGCGCACAAGCTTTATATAGCCAGACGGACGGACATCGTTAAGTCGACTAAGAAATCATTCTGATACCGATCAATACTTTAAGGTGGGTTTTGGACCAATATTTCGGGGCGTTATAAACACAGCACTAATCTAATCTCTCCCAGTATGGTGGTGTAGGGTATAAAAATACAAAAAAACTACAAAATAAAATCAACACTTACCCAAAAAAGAAGCACACAAACACATATTACAACTGTAAAGAAATACAAAAAAAGAAGTAACAAAAATTAATATGAGTAAATTAATAATAAACAGCAGAATTTTTTTTTTCTTTCTTATTTTAGTGATCAATAAATTATAATTACTAAAGATATTTCATAAATTCATACAGATAAAAAACAACCCAAGAAGCTACAAAAACTTCACAAGATTCAATAACACAAAATCTAAGATTTTGCACAATAAACTAAAACAAAAAACACAATTCATCAACACAATAGAAAAACTGAAAACAAAAAAAAAAAAAAAATAAAACGACAAACATGTCAGTATTTCAAATTAATAAAAATTTACTAAACTATGTTGCACATACAAACACCAACACGCACATCCATCCATATGTATATATGTTGATGTTATCCATACATATTCATAGGTAGGGGCACATAAACATGCAACTCTAAGTTACAAACATTAACAAGAAATGTCATTAAATCAGTCAATATGGCGACATTATCAATCTTCTGACATGCTGTTGCACTGAAGTGTCTGATAAGTTCATACTAACACGGACAGACAAATAGACAGCCAGCTGAATATTTCTACATTTATTGTTGTACATGCAGCATTAAAAGTATGAGTATAAAAACAATATATTCACAACAAAAACAACAAATTATTAATAAAATAATACAAAAACAATAAAAATAATAAAATGAAACAACAGTAATGTTTAAATGACAAAAATATAAAATATATTATGCAAGTGCTTGTACAGTATCATTATAACTACATTTACATACATGCATATATTCACAGTACTGTATGTGTAATTTTTAAGGCGTGTGGGTACTTAAGTATAAATGTTCAATACAAATACACTTAAGTGACCATGTTCAAATAACTTAAAGTATTAATTCCTTTTTGACGTATATTTTTACAACCTACGAAGCTGGTTTTTATACTAACGGATATAAAAATGTTCATGGCAGCAATTTTATATTGGTAAATCAATGTGTAAAGGTACGGTCACATTTGACACATATTTACTAAAAAAAGCGTAAATAGCACAAATTTGTTTGACGTTGTTTACTCTTACAAGAGTTTTGCAAGATCAAACAGTATCATATAAATTAAAACTAAATATTTTTTTAAATAAATAAACGAGTTCAAATATATGTTATATAGTGGTTACATCTTTTTCGGCCAAAATATTTGCCAAATGTGGCTGTACCTTAAGAAACATTGGCGTTTGTATAATAAGTCTAACTGAGCTCTTACTAACAAATAGAACCAATAGTGTTGGCCATTTTCTTCGCCAGATAGTGCCAGAGCATTTTTGATATTCTACAAGTGGTAATTGTTGATCACTTGACTTAACGCCCATTTGTTTATCTATATATATCTATCTATACCTCAACCATGGGGGAATTTGAAAAAAAGGCAAATAAATCTGTAATTTCTGAACGGTAAGTCCGAGTAGAATTTAAAAATAAGTAAAATTTCACATGTCTAGCAAAAACGTGTTGTCGATTTTAGGTTTTGAGTTGAAATTAATTGATGATTCTTTGAATTTGCTCTTTCAAGGCGTCTTTTGAAGGCAAAGAATTTTTTCTTCAAATGCGGCATAAAAAGAAACGATCTGTTATTTCTGATCAGAGAAACAAGAGTGTAGACAACCAGTAATTGAATTATTTTTAACAAAATAAGGAATATGTTATAGTCTTGTTGTTAATATATCCAATTAAGGGAAATTAAGGCAAATACACAACAAACAGTGACATGTTTTGGAAGCTTTGTTTGAAAAATTGCAGTACATTTTAAGAAATAAAAAATAAAATCATAAAGGCGAAAATGTGCCTCAGCGATTTAACTGATTTGGCTCGAACTGTTGCTGTCATAATCTTGCGAAAAACATTCAAATTTAACAGATCGTAAATAAATAATAAATACATTCTTTAAAATCACTGAAACTGAACTAGTCGAACAAGTACTTAAGATTTCCAATACATACATCCCAATCATATATTGGTAAAACAAATACAATATCATCATCGTAATAATCACAATCACCATCGACACCGTCATCATCATCATCATTATAAGCAACATTTAAAAATGTTTGTTTTAAGGAATTTTATTAATATTTTTTTATAAATTAGCAGATAACTAAGTAAATTCTATAAAAAAAATACATACATATGAGCAATTTTGTATAATTTTTTTTTTATAATGTTCACACGTTGTAGAAACATCTATAATAATGTTAATTTATTTTGTTAATTTGTTGCATTGCCAGCACTAAAAAACATTGGCAGCAATTTTTTGTTAATTTTATACAAACATACATACTTTTTTCATATTAAATCATTATGAAATTGTTTACAGATTAGTCGTTTTTGCTTTTCGTTAATTGTTTATAATTAATTTATGCAAATACTGTCATTGAACAATTAAAATTATATCAAAATAATTTATGCATCAATCAATTAAATACAGCATGTTTTAAGTGATATTAATTTAATTTGTTAAACTACAAATGGATTCGCGCTATAAGAATGAATGAAAACATAAAATAGATAAATAAAAAAATGAAACTACTAACGCCAGGCAGAATGTAAAAGACTGGCAACTTTATTTATATTTGCTTAAAATAATTTCAGAACTTAAACAAAAACAACTATTTTTTGCAATATAAGATAACTGCTGAGTTTTTCATGAAAAAATTTAATTTTTCAAGGAATTAAATGTATTCACATAATATCATTATTTTTCACTTTAGACCACTTATAAAATAGCTAGAGCCTCTTTTATGTTTTCTTATAAAAATCGAGTGATCCTAGATTACCAACCCTTTTCAATTTAGAACACTTATAAAATAGATATAGCCTATTTTACATTATCATATAGAAGTGGAAATTGAAAATGATAAACAAATTATCATCCATTTTCAATTTACATTTTGGTCACTTATAAATCAGCTGGATCCCAGCTCTTATTGATCTAGCACATTATCTAAATTATTTGAAAATACACAAAGTCTCTAACAATCGAATAATTATTATACTTGTACCCTCACCCATATTTTGTAATATCATTAAAACATCAAACTTGCATGATAGTTTACATTGGCTAACTCTCATCATACCTTTAACATTTATCTAAGAAACTGTATAGTTTTTGTTTTGTGTTTCAGTATTTTTCACAAGTTTATACTGAACTTTCAATTTTACATATTCAATAGTGTATATATACACGACGACATTGTCAGTCTATCAAACATGATTTATGAATAGCATTTTGTCTATAGGGACGTTTTGTTTTTCTAATGTAAATTATTGATGGAGACATACGTCAAAATACTCTACGTTATGTCAAATTGTTAAAATAATTTCCTCAAATGTGTATACGTATTTGAGTCACAACAATCTCATGATTATAATTTTTTCCGGAACGAATGTTAGAATATGTCATAGTGCATTGTCATTATGAAACTTAATTTGTAATTTATTAAAGTTTCCTTAATGTTTGAAACGACTGAATGACATAAAGCAAAATTTTATTAATCATAATATGTTTCAAGGTAGTATGAAGTCAATTGAGAGCAAATTATTTGAAATGTCACCAGTTATTGTAAAAACGAGTAGTACTTAAACAAATATATACAAACATTACAGGTCAGAATGGATGATCTTTTTATTTAAAATGGAAATTTTAAATATAAACATTTTTACGTATTTAGTTTTTATCAAATGTTACATTTAAAAACTGCTTTAGGAAAGAAATAAAATGTGTGAACTAAACAGTTGGGGGTTCATGTTATTTTAAAAATTATTGTATGGGTAACTAATCAATCGAAATAACATAATGACATTTACAGTTATTTTGACATTGTAAATTACTTATGTTTAACATGAAAATTGTATATGTACCTTAAGCTAGATATCTTATATAATAGAACTACGTGATTGGTTTTACATTGTCTGATGTTAGAAGTTTTAAGGGAGAATTACTAGAAAACTTATACACTAGACGAAGAATTTTAACTTAATTGTATGGATAGCAAATGAGTGATCGATTACTAGAATTGTAAAAAATATTAGATTTTGACTAATAAGAAAGAGAAAATCAAGTTATTTTTTATAATTCTAATTTTATAATTACATTGAGAAACTATTAAAAAAATATATTAATATTAATCAAACAAAGTCAAAATTAAAATCCATTTTTAGTAGTTAAATGAAAAGAGATATTAGTAAATACTAATAGGATGCATATTTCCAGTCTAAAATTAAATTATTTAAAAAAATTGTTTTAATAAGATATACATACATATGTAAGTATATGCAAAAGTTTCATTCATTGAGACCTCTTTTTAAAAAAGTAAGGAAGAAATTTCTAATTATAGTTTATTTGACCTTTTTTATTATTATCAATATTTTAGCAATTAGCGTGAACAATTACTAAAATATTGTTAGGAAAAAATTTAAAAAAAATGTAAATGTTAGTATATACATACCTATGTAACTGATTTAAGCACTAAAAAGTTTTTAAATATTAACGTCTGCTTCAATTATAAGAAAAAGCTTTTTTTATTGTTTACTTTTCGAAAAACTGTTCAACAATATAAAAATTTAAAAACGGCGTTGAATGACTAATAAAAATATGTGAATCCAACTACAGTAAAAAGTAAAGCATACTGTAGGGCTGTGTATATAAAAATATTATTTAAAAACAAAAGACTTAAGAAACATACATTTTTTTAAAGGTTTTCAAACGGTGATTTGTTATCTTTTAAATAAAACTGATAATTAAAGACTGTATTTATCGATAAAAACAATAAATTATATCAGACGTATAGATTTTTCTTTTTGCGAGAGATAATAAATAAATACATATCATATCCATAAATATTTTTTAGTCAGAGAAGGAACTAAATAATAGAAAATTTGATTATAAAAGACACTGTTGTATTACAGGCAGCACTATACATATGCACCAATTTGCGCTAATTTTTATTATGCTAATTTTATGCACAAATATAATTTTATATATTATATACAAATTTTATATATTATATACAAATTTTATTGGTACAAGTTGGCGAATAACAATTTTGTGGCATCAATACCACCAGTTGTTCATACAATTGTTCGAACATATTTTATATACTTTGATTTTTGCTTGTTTTGGTACATAATAGCAATACAATATATGTATATATAAAAGGGTTTTAAAATATGTTAGAGTGCTATATTCGGCTGTGCCGATTCTTTAATACCCTCCACCTAACGTAATAAGATATACAAAAAAATCATAAATGCCCTAAACGTAATAAAAAATACAAAAACTACACTGGTTATAGGACTAGTATGTCCTTATTCTGTATTTTCTATTCAGTTTTAGTGCAAATTTTATTAGTATTTTATATATTGTTTGAAATGCAATTTTACAAACAACATAATTTATGTTAAATATTATGAAATTTTTTCTAATTTTGACCATTTATAATTTATGTAATTACCAATTCTCCCCATAATTTACAGAGTTTGTCTGATATTCATAATAATTTTGAGTGTAATTAAACAATTTATAAAATTAAAAGAACATTTTTTCATATTCACATTAAATTAAGAAACAGAGTATAATAACATTATTTACAATAGTTGTATGGTTGCTCGGAAGTGGACTTAATTCAGGAGCCATTATTGACTGACAACTACAAAATCCAGTAGCATAATTGCCATATAACCCATATTAATATGATTTCTGGATAAAAATTCTGGTCCATATAAAATTTGGTGCGATCTCGATATTTATAAGGCATTTTTGTGGGTTTATTGTTTTTCGGAAATGGTTCTTATATGGCAGCTATAGCAAATTATGGGCCGATCTTCTTAAATTGTGGAACAGTGATTTGTATGCATATGAGGATATTTCACGTCGAATTTCAACATAATAATGATATATTTAAGATATAGTATTAACGTAGATTTCGGAAGTGGGCCTTAATTATGGGCCGGTATTCCCAAAATCCAGAGGTTTGATTTTGTCATGTGGATACAGTTACAAATGGACCGAAATTCATAAAATTTTGTGGGATGATTTTTGTATATATGTAAATGATCTGTGGCAAAAGTTTGAGTCGGTACCGATATTTATACGATATACATATACAACATATATAGAGATAAATGGTTTTTTCGGATGTGGTCCTTGTATGGGAGTATGACCAATTATGGGCATTTATGTATAACTGAATAATATTTGGGAAAGATTTTTGTGTGGGGGCTATGAGAAATCATGGACCGATTGTTACTATTTTCCTCACATTTTCTTCTTTAATCATAAAAACAACGTATACAAAATTTTATGGTATTATCTGCAATATATTTAAAAATATAGGAAGAAAAATTTTTAAAAATATCATTTTTTATGGAGGTTGTCTTACATTTTGATCCATAACAGCAGTTTTTTGTAAACTTTGTTGATTTCGGTTGTGTCCTTTGGACGTGAGTGTGTTTTACAGAGACAGACAAACAGACAGACAGACGGACATAGCTCAATCGACTTAGAATTTCGTAAGCACTTTGTTGGGTCTCAGATGAGTATTTCTCAGTATTGCACACGGAATTATAAACTTATATACACCCTCATTCACCACTTATGGCGATGGAGGGTATAAAAACGAACAATATGGGTTAGAGATTGGCTGAAAAAACGGGATGCTTGTGTATATGAGAAGAATTACAGCCAAAATAGTGTAAGCGACAAAAACAAAATTTTACAGGAGAAGGTTTTATCTAATTATCTCTGCTTTTGGTCTAAGTATTACCGTGAAATTTGATATATAAGCATTATTTTGTCCAATATTTATGATAAAATTAGTTTTATTTATGAATATGTAATTCACAACATAACAGATATTTTTGTCGCTTACGTTATTTTCACTGTCAGCCTGGCAAGCTACGGACTAATGTTGTGTCTGTTACGTTAACACAATTTAAAAAAAAAACTAATTTTCTGTCTTCATATTTTTTTTTTTAATATGTTTGTGTACAAAAATAAAAATTAAAGTTTTTAACCTTAGATTCAATGGTTGTTTGTCTTCTTCATCTTGTTCAGGTAGTGAATCTTTAACAGACTCATCGTGCTCTTTTACCCACACACGTTTCTTCTTCAACATCTTCCGATGGATCTTCAGATTCTAATTCAGTAATCTTTGAAGAAAAACTTGTTTGTGAATTTATTATTTCCACAGAATCAGAATCGCTTTCGCTGTATGGAACAAGCGATTTTTTGGTTGAAAACTGAAACAGAAATTTCTTCATAACAACCCAAAAAATATAATACTACACTAATACCCCGGTTAGCGTCGCTAATTGGGACCGGAAAAACGAGACGCAAACCGAATCACAGTTTTCTTACATTTGTATTGATTTTCATTTAATTCGTTCCGAGACTCATAATTTTAGTAAAAAAGAATTGATTTTTAATAGCAAATACCAATTTTTTATTATTATTTGTGTAACAATAGTTTTTATTAAAGAAAAAAAATAACAATTCATGAAAAACACATAAAAAACATAAAAATATTAAGATTAAAACTTGTAGACAATTTTCACATACAAATTTGCATTATACTTCGACGGGGAATCACCTTTTTCTGTTTTTGCTTTGGACATACATTTATTAACGACGCAAATCGAAGCACTAACGATGCAACTTCGAAGAAATCCGACGCAAAATGAAGCAAAAACGACGCAACATCGAAGTTACGGAAATTTTAAAAAGACGCAACTTCGAAACGACGCAAACCGGGGTATTGGTGTACTTATATTTTATTTTAAATATTGTATATAAATTAAAAAAAACACACTTACCTCAAGGTGATTTAATGATATTACATACAAAAATAGTAAAATCGCGAATATATTGTAATTTATCACTTAATTTTTTACAGAAAATTTTAATGTAAGCGACACTTTGCAGTCACAAAAAATATAAACAAACTAAGAATGTTCACTTACCTTAAAATTGCTTTTGCTGTAAATTTGTAACGGAACTTTTTACAGTTATGAAATTTTTAAAGATTAATTAAAAAACGAAAATCGATAAAAGTGTCGCTTACACTATTTTGGCTGTAAGGGCTCGATATGTTTGTTGTTAATATCAGCCATTTCGGATTCTCAGTTTGTTTTTGGCAGATAAAAAGGTTTCGAGATCAAGATTTCCTCAAAAAAGATCATAACTGGCGACGCATCATGGGTGTATGGCTATGACATTGAAATCAAAGCCCAATCATCCCAATGCAAACCTCCAGAAGAGCCAAGACCGAAAAAAGAACGTCAAGTTCGGTTAAATGTGAAGGTTTTACTCACTGTTTTCTTCGACTGCAATGGCGTGGTGCATCATGAATTCTTACCACAAGGTCGTATGGTCAATAAGGAATACTACCCTGAAGTTATGCGCCGTTTGCGCTAAGCAATTCGTCAGAAACGCACAGAATTGTGGAAAAACCAATCATGGATTTTGCACCATGATAAGGCATCAGCTCACACATCGATGCTTGTGCGTGAGAGTTTGGCCAAAAACAAAAGCGTTATCATGCCTCAACCACCGTATTCACCGGACTTGGCCCCCGCTGACTTTTTCCTGACAAAACTGAAGACACCGATGAAATGAAAGCGTTTTTCTGCGATTGAGGAGATAAAAGAAGAATCGAAACAGGAGCTGTTGGCGATACCAAAAAACGCGTTTCAGAAGTGTTTCGAGAATTGGAAAAAAAACGCATAAGTGTATTATATCTGAGGGGGATTACTTTGAAGGGGACAAGATAGTTATTGATGAATAAATAAATACCTTTTGAAAAACTTTAAAATAACGGTTATTTTTTGATCATACCGGTTAGCGTCGCTAATTGGGACCGGAAAAACGAGTCGCAAACAGAAACGACGCAAACCGAATCACTGTTTTCCATACATTTGTATTAATTTTCATTTAATTCGTTCCGAGACTCATAATTTTAGTAAAAAAGAATTGATTTGTGTAATAATAGTTTTTGTTAAAGAAAAAAATAACAATTCATGAAAAACACATAAAAAATATTAAGATTAAAACTTGTAGACAATTTTCACATACAAATTTGAATTAGACTTCGACGGGAAATCCCATTTTTCTATTTTTGCTTTGGACATACAAACATTTATTAACGACGCAAATCGAAGCACTAACGATGCAACTTCGAAGCAATGCGACGCAAACTGAAGCAAAAACGACGCAACATCGAAGTCACGGAAATTTTAAAAAGACGCAACTTCGAAACGACGCAAACCGGGATATTGGTGTACTTATATTTTATTTTAAATATTGTATATAAATTAAAAAAAACACACTTACCTCAAGGTGATTTATTAATTGATCACTTAATTTTTTACAGAAAATTTTAATGTAAGCGACACTTTGCAGTCACAAAAAATATAAACAAACTATGAATGTTCACTTACCTTAAAATTGCTTTTGCTGTAAATTCGTAACGGAACTATTTACAGTTACGAAATTTTTAGAGATGATGAAAATAATAGTAAATAATCGATTTTAATCAAAAAACGGAAATCGATAAAAGTGTCGCTTACACTATTTTGGCTGTAAGGGCTCGATATAAATAGGATTTAAGAAATGTAAAATTGATTAAATCGAAAACTTTTTTACTAACGAAAATAAATGAGTGCTTGCATAAAGAAAAAACAAACACAATATTATCCGCGATTGTCACATTTATCAATTTATTGCTATAAAATATTGTAATAATTGGTGCATTTTGCACCATGTGATCTTAGCTTTATAAATTTAAATTTATTGGAATAATCATCATGTATCAAAATAAAATGAGTGGATAAACAACTGTAAGTTTCAGAAATGTATTTGTTTTACTTTTAAATGTCCATGCATTGAAAAAATGAATTAAAAGTTTGCATTTCATAATTATTTTTTTTATGCATGATAATGACGAGCATACAAAAATAATGATGATAATAATAAATAATGAATGTGTAAATAGATTTTGCATTGAAAATGCACATTTTAACAATATATTTTATTAAAAACTTCATCTGTTTCAACATATTTCTTTCATATGGTGATTTTCAAAACCAAGTTTCTGTTTTAAATGTGAAAAAAATTATGATCAAGATATGAATAATTTTCTTCATTCTTTGTGCGCGAGTTTATGTTAAATGTAATTAAAACATAAAATTAATTAAATAAGACATGACTAAAGTTCTTGTTTAATGATCAGCAAAGGTTTGGTTGGAAAAGATTTCTGATTTCTATATTGAGAGATTTTGGCTTCCAGTACTATTTTAGGTGTTTTATTTGAAATTAAAGAAGGCATAAGTGAATCACCCTATACAAACTAAACAAATAGAAAGGCTTTTACTTTGAAAGTGGTTGAGTAAAGCATTTACACATAAAACGAGGCCACCTTCGTTTGTTGTCGGCCTCAATGACTGTAAAAAATTTAAAGCTTCCAACGAGTACTGTAAATAATATTATACAACGATACAAGCGAGCATAACGAAATCATAATGGAAAGCAGAATGGTGTTTCCATAAAACGGACAAACGACAAAGTTTTAAGAAAATTTAACTACTGCCTTATTTTGCTTGATGAAGCAAATGTTGCATCAATGCATTAATGTTCCAGCGAAATGAAAGGATGCCCAACAAAATAGATGGATTTTGGTAAAAAGCCAACGGTTTGCAGTTATGATTTAAACATCTCCCCTTTAGTCGCCTCTTTACTTAGGACTTCGAATATTTACATCTAATAATGCCTGCAGAAACATTTGTTTCATCTGCGTCCTAAACGTCTAAACATTTTAGTAAGGTTTTGTGTCGATTTAGCACCCAGGCAGTATTCAAGAGCTGCAATGAATTGGTAGCGAAGAAATCAGGTCGACGTAATAGAAAATTTAACAATATTAAGCTATTTTCATACGGAAGGTAAAACGGAGTACCTGACAATTAAACTATTTCAACGATTTGGAATAAGTATACAGCGCAGAAAAATGAATTTCAGTTTTTTTCCTTTAGCTTTTCCTAAATATAAATAAAAATTAGTATCAATTTGTGGTTCAAAATTGTTCAATCGCTTTTTGTATATTAAATATACAACTATGCAGTTGGATTTTATGTGAACAAGACTTTATTTGTAAACTATTTAAGTTGTATGCTATTAGATTGCTAGTTTGGAACCACAACTGAAAAATTCAAAAAATTGAGAAAAAATCATTCAATTGGTTTTACAATTTCGGTTGACATAAAGAAATGTTCTCTTTATACCCTAGAAAAACTTAAATTCTTAATCCCACTATTACAAAGTGTAGTCTTTGAGAATTTTTTTTGTGAAGGATTGTCCACATAATATTTCTAAAAAAGTTTAATTTTGATAAAAAATTTTACAATATTCTAGAGAATATTTTTTTATTTTATAAATCTTTGTTTTGTCAATTCAATACTAACAATCTGCACAAGTTTAAACATACACAAACATTTTGATAAATAAACTACTTTCAAATAAAAAAAAATAAAAATAAACAACGAAATGCCTTCAAAATATTATTAATGAAATCATAATCATAGTTGTAGTTTTAAAAGTGGTAGTAGTAGTAGTAGTTTTGTCTCAATATTTGTTTAACAGTTTTTCGAAAATTTTAAAGCTTAAATACAAAAACACATCTATGTAAATGTATAACCACTCTCTGCTTAAGAAGCTCTAATCAAATGTATCAAAAATCTGCAGCCACATCTAAAAATAATTAGAAAAGGCGCACTTAAATACTAAAATATCAGCCGGCTATGATTTAACACGAGGTTTGCTGACGACAGTTAATGGTGGCTTTTAAATAATGTTATTTAGAATTTTGTGAAAGAAAACATGAGTAAACTATCTAGAAACTGGCTTTAATAACGGCCAGATGTTAAACAAAGAAACATTTAGAAATCATTAACATATTATAAATACAAATATATTTTATTTCTTGGTTGTTTTTGTCTGTTTTCTTTATTATAAATCCGATCATCAACCTTAACCATTGTTAATGTTCAGAACATAAAATTCTTATTGATGGTGTAAAAAGATACAAAGAAACGCTGACAGTGCTAGCTATGTAAACAAGTAAACTTGATGCCAAACTGTCTAGTTTTGAAAACTAGAAATGTTTTGTCTTTTTTTATAATTTGAATGAACTAGAATAGTTTATCAATTGATTTTACAGACACGTGCCTGTTAATTACTGGTTTGTCATTAGTAAGTGGTGAAAAAATATAGTCGATCAATTGTATGCACCTTACCCTACACTAAGCAATGCCTGGTCAATTTACATTTTTAACATTTATTTTTAAAGATATTTAAACATAAACAAACACAAACAAAACTTAAGTTATTTAATTAATATTCTATTAATTAAACAAAATCATACCAATATAATCAAACCCATTTGTATATCAAAATCACAACGGTTTTTCTTTACAAAAGTTTTTGTTGTGCTAAATTGAACAAATTAACATGAAAATAAATGACCTTTAATGCATACAAAGCCACAAATTTACTAAAAAAAAAAAACGAAAATTCAAATAGAAGCAACTAAATCAAAAAGCCATTAAATGGAAGTATGTATATATCAGCTGTTATTGTCTAAGAAAAAGCTATAACAAAACTCAAATCAACAATGGTAGCACAAATTAAAAACATGTGAATGAATTGAGTGATTCAAGCGTTAAAAAAAACAAATTTTCATGGTTAAAGGCATAAATGACATAAATCTTTGTGTCAAACATAGTTTTAGCCTAATTTAGTTGACATAGCAGTTAAGTACCCTGCCTCCAACAAATGGCCTAATGATTTACAAATAAATTACCTTTTTATACCAGTATCTCTGTAATTTGGCTTTGTTTTAACAAATATTTATCTTATTCTATGTTAAATTAAATGTGGATCGCTTTTGTTTCATATTTACGGCTGCTTTATGTGACTGATTATAATGATTAACTGTCACATCTGGACAGCTCGTGATAAGATTTTTTTATGTTCAGCTGAATGGTATGTGTGCGTATGCAAAGTGTAAAACTTGTTACGTTTGAGAAAACATCAATATCAGCCGCATTACAAAGATTTGAAAAAAAAACATCACTGCCTGTAAGAAAATGTCAGTTAAACAAAATATATATGATTATCATTTTATGATAATCTGTTTGACCATGGCCTTACACAATGGAAAGATGCTGAACAGTTTTAACAATTATTTTATCTAAGTTAATGACCAGAAGGCACTATTTGTTTATTTAACTTTTTGTCATACTTGATGTGTGTCTCGATAGTTACATAATTGTCAAAATATGCTGCCCGCACTATTGAATTATGACTTAACTAGCACTGAAATATAACTGAATTATAACTGAACTAGAACTGAACTAAAACTTAATTAGAACTGAACTAGAATTGAATTAGAACTGAACTAGAAGTGAATTAGAACTGAATTAGAACTGAATTAAAACTGAATTAGAACAGAACTACAACTGATTTAGAACTGAACTAGAATTGAATTAGAACTTAATTAGAACTGAATTAGAACTTAATTAGAACTGAACTAGAACTAAACTAGAACTGAATTAAAACTGAACTAGAACTAAACTAGAACTGAACTGGCACTGAATTAAAACTGAATTAGAACTGAATTATAACTGAACTAGCACTGAATTATAACTGGATTATGACTGAATTATAACTGAATTTTAAATGAACTAGAAATGAACCACTAAGCGAAAAAAAAACATAGTCAATTTTTTCCAAATAAGTCATTACTCAATATTGACTTAAATTAAAGTTTGATGCCTTCAATAGGTACTTTTTCCTAGCTTACCTATTATGTCTGCATATCATTGAAGTCTATTTTTAAATACCTCCTTTACTCTGATTATAATTTAGTTAAAGTAAAAAGTTACGCACCAACATCCAAGACCAATTCATTGCTTCTAAAATTCATATAGACGTAAACAATTAATAGTTATTCATAAATAAAACGCTGCACTCAAATAAATAAGTAAATCACTAAACGATTACGAGTGCAAATGCAATTAAATAATACCAAATATTTATTATAACAATAAAAACAAGTAAAAGGCTGTGCTGAATCTTGTGTACACATCATCAAATATCAGTAGTGTGATCTATGAATACTTGAATTTTTTTTTTAATATTTTGTATCGGTAGCGATAATTTTACTGGTTATTTTATTTTGCGGATCCCTTACATGAGTGCGATTGTAATAAAATATTGTACCGTAGTTTTTGTTTATTTGAAGTTTATTTTGTTTAAATTTCATCTCAATAACAAGAATTTTATGCATATTCCGGTTATTCCACAAAGTATAGGGAGGAGTCTCGAAACTCTTTTTTCCAGAACTGACATTTGTTTGAATTTTTGCAGCGTATAACGATTTACTTTCACAGACAGAAAATTGTCATCTCTTTATACTCTGTGGTTATTCTCGAAAGTGGAGCTTGTACGGGAGCTATGCTCTATTATGACCCAACTTTCACAAAAGTCAATATGTAGTATAATTTGTATATACTTATAAGTGATCTGTGTAATATTTCGGTTCGACATGAATGTTTATATAGGTTAATAAGTTTTTTCAGAAATAGTCCTCATAAGAAATGATTGGCCTCATCATAAAATTCTGTTCGACGATTTATATGTGTATGCGAATTATTTGTGTTGAATTTCAACATAATAATGATTGTTATAAGAGATTTATGTGCATTTCAGTGATTTTCGAAAGTGGAGTTTATATGGGGGCTACGGTCAAGTGTAGATCTGTTGTCATGAAACTTTGTTAAATTTCAACTTGTTAGTGATTTTTATGAGAGATTGAAATGCAAACAATATAAGTTATTTTCTTTGTATGCCAAAATATGGACCGATGCAAACAAAATATTGTTTGGAGATTTTTAGTTGCTTGAAACTTATTTTTTCTGAATTTTGTATGGCTACTGCTTTTTTTCTAGACATTTGTGTACCATAAAGCCATATTCCTGGAAGACGTTTGTATGTGGTTTATGGGAAGTTGTAGACCGATTTTCGCCATTTTCAACAGGACTTGTCCTTTTATAATAAAAATAAAGTCTGCTAAATTGTATTATATTTGAAGAAAGTTGTAAAAATATCTGAAAAACATCGAGATGGTCTCAAACTTTAGTCTATAACTCGGCTCGTACTAGACTGATTTTGCACATTTTTAATAACAAATATTTTAGTGGAAAAATAATGTTTGGTAAAATTTCACTAATCGCTTTTTTTTAAACTCTATCGTGCCTTTAACAGACGAACGAACATGGGTAGATCGTCTTGGAATCCTGTAAGAACTCAGAATATAGAGTTTTTGGTTCTAAGACCTATTTTTTGATGTGTAACAAACGCAATGACAAACTTAACTCTTTTTGGTGGTGGGTATAAACAAATAATTTAACAAAACCAGGAAATATTCGTAAATTGCTTTTATTTTGATAAACATGAAAACATCTTGTGCTACAATTAAGCATGCAAATATTCAAGAAATGGTTTATTTCTTGTACGTTAAATATAAATATTTGAAACATTTTTTTTTATTCGGCATTTCAGTTTATTTTTAATTCATTAGGGTCCCGGCTTGTTAGTCAATAAAATTGTCAACCAGTATTCATTATTATTCTTTTCTAAACCTGTCTCTGCAAGATTTTATGTTTAATAAAAAATATATTTAGCAAAAAAGAATTTTTAGATTATTTTTGTCTTTGGATTAGTATTTTAAAGTTTCTGTATGAATATATTGAACTATTTTAATTTTGTTGGAAATTAGCTTTGTCTTTTTGTTTACGCCCACTGTGCGTCATGAGCCTTTAAATGTTTACTAATGTTCTTTAGCGTAAATTCGATTTTGCAAAAAAGCAAAAAACTATATTATTTTAAGATGAATTGTATTTCATTATTTGTTTAAGTAAAAAAAATGTTGAACGATCTATGATGCTAGATTTCATAATTTTTTATTTAAGTGAGTTTTTTCTTCTTATTGATAAGAAGTGTTTTTAACTGCAGGGATAAAAATTGATACTTAATTTACCTAAAGACACATTTAAGTATGTAGGAATACAAATTGGTGAAAATAAAAAAGAAAGAAATTCTGGAGCATGTGATAAACTAAATAATTAGCTTATTAATGTAAAATTCAAATAGTGAGGAAATGTGGATACCAGCACTGTAGAGAATTGTAGTTGTGGATAAACTTATGGAGATTTAGATTTGATGAAGATTTATTTACTCTGCTGTTTTTATATGTTTTTCAAGTAGCTCCTTAATATTTTAGAATCATTTAATTATCTCTAATAAATTGTTCGAATTTGTAATTCATCTTCCTGTCAAAGTTTATATTTTGTTACACCTCATGCAACAATATTATTAAATTATTTTTAAAAATTATAAAGATTTATAACCCTTCACGCAAGTTCCATTCTATTCAGATTTACCCACATGATAACCGTTTGTCGCTAGAAGAAAACCTTCAAATATGTTTGTTAACATTGTGTTAATTAAAATAAAAAACACTGTTTTTTAAACAAAATCAAGTTATTTTAAAACAGTTTACATTGAGGGAATCAATTAATCAAAATAAAAAAAAATAAACTGAAATATGTAAAACAACCATTTACACCTCATTAAAATATAATTTAATAGTTGGATTTCTAACATAACTTCCTCTTCTAGTAGTCTTGAAGAATATTTTTGTAAATAAATTTTAAAAACTTTGATTTAACACTTTGTTAATTGGTCATTAGAGGGTTTTCGTGTGGACAAGTGTGTTTTTTTTTTGTAATAAGCTGTCATGACTAATAGAAGAACATTAGCAAAATATTTCCTTAAAAATAAAGAATAAAATAAAGATTTTACTTTACTGTTTTTTAGTTCTTTAGATCACTCTTTTAACAGATATGCGTAGGAAATTACAATTAATAGTAGTGGTGATGTGGGAGGTATTTTTAGTTTTATTAAGGAATGCACAAATCAATATTTGATACAAACTTCTACATGCAGACCAAAAATATGATTGTGGTAATCGTAATCTAAGAGCAACATACTCGTATTTCAATTAGATTCATAATTGTGTGTAAAACAAATTATATATATAATATTTGATAATAACATTACAACATATTAAAGCATGTTTTTTAAGATGTATAGAATTTTAAAATGGAATAAATCAAATAATATTTTTTTCAAATTGACATAAAATTTACTTTATTCGAAAGATAATCTTATCCTTCAATAAATCAATTGTGTCACATGTTGCGCCTTCTTCTTGAAACCATAACTCCAGCACATCATGATTGTTCAATTGATGAATCAAACATCATGATTGTTCAGTAGTCATGGCTCTATAACGGTTACCATTGACTGTAACGTTCTGGCCAGCTTTTTTTTAAAGAAATACGGACTAATAAAGCACACTAAACACACAGTTTTTTAACATACACTCGGGGATTATCATCACTTCAAATACGGCAGTTTTGTTTATTAACGTATCCATTCAAGCAAAAGTTGGATTTGCACAATAAAATTAGTGATATTTTCGGTCAATATTATTAGTCTTCTGAGACCGCTATTAAGAAGTTGGTTGATAAAATTTCACATTTGAACTTTTGAAAATCCAAAAGCGATTGTGAAGAAATCTTTTCATGTTGAACGTGGCAATGTATGGAGCGCTACTGAGTAATTCATTAATTTTTTCGAAAATTTGCCAGGAAATGTGGTTACTGTAAATGTATCACTCTAACGATAAACTTTAGCAACTAAATTTTGTCCTACTATTGATGACTTGGATACCACAGAAATGTGTTTTCCACAGGCGATGCTACAAGTCACACAGACACAATGAAACCAAATTTCTACACCGCATAATTTCACAAAATATAGCTATTAATTGACCGCCCTGATCATTTAATACCACTGGAATAGTTTATGCGGGATTGTGTTAATGATAGAGTCTATCACTCGTATTTTTATTTGAGCGAGAGTAGACACACATTTGTATATATATTTGTGTTAAGCTTTCATTCGTATGCAACAAGTAAAATTGTAGTATCTCCCCCTAACCGCGATGTCTAAAAGGTAATAAATTTTGCTGAAAGAATTGCGTCTACATTTGGACTCTCCTTTTAGTTAATGTAGTTTAGTTCACTACACAGATCCTACTCACAACTTTTTAAAAATATAATCTTTGGAACAACTCCTGCTTTTGAAAATTAATTTTAAGTCAATTCATTTAATAAAGAATTAAAGAATCGACATATGTTAACAATCTTTAAACATATGTTACTAAACTTGAAAACAAAATAGCAAATAGGTATTCTTCATGACACACTACATTAAATTATTGCATACATTGCAGTAGCATAACGTGACAATGTAGAACATGAAATATGAGAAAATTACAACTTTTTAAGACTTTTTTGGTACGTCGCATGGTGGCTCATCGGCCAAAAGTATAATTTTTTGTTGTCACTAATTTCCAAAATTGTAATTGTAAAAAATAGCCAACATATTAAAACTAAGGTAGCTAAAAAATTAGGTCAAAATATTGGCAATTTTGGGCGTGGTATCCTGTTAAAAACAAATATTTTACGTAATTTTAGAGAAAATGTAAATTTGATCGAAAGAATTGTCATATCTCGCAAACTATTATCGACAATGGGATGGATTTTTTTTAATATTGTTTTGATAGTAGTCTTTAAGAAACACTATGCCATATAAATATATTTTCTAAGATACTTAATTTTAGTTAAAATTTAATTTCAGAGGAGTAGAACTTTTGAAAATAAAAAAAGGGATTAAAAAAATTTCCTACCAGCAGAAACCTGAAAGTGGCCTTTTCAACCCTATATGTTGCATCTGCCTGGACCGCATGTAGAACATTTTTTTTATTTGAATGAAATTACTCAAATTATTTTACCTATTCATAAGACTCAAATATGTGTAAGTACACCATGCCTCATGTAAGTTATGCTAGGTATTATATATATATATATATATATATATATATGGATATGTATATATATCCCCTTATTCAAAAACGATTATTAAATTTAACAAACGTTTATTAAGCAAGTTTTTAAATGAAAATCTGTCTTAATAAACGTTTGTTAAATTTAATAATCTTTTTTGAATAAGGGGGATAGTATATAACATTTAAAAATTTAACAAATGAAGATTCCTTTAATATATTATTGGCAACGTCAGATCCGATCATCTCTAGCATACGAAATCAATGGAAAACACGACATCGGGGCTTAGATGAAGAAGCAAAAGGGCTGCTAGAGGACAAAAACAATACAAAACTCAATATGGAATATTTGCAGGAAATTTTACAACCAAATGAATAATAATTATATTTTTTTTTAAATAAAAAAAGAAAATAAACAATAAAAACCCGGTTGTAATGAAACCTGTTACAGAATTGATAAAGCGGAAACCTGTTGTCAAAATTATCCTGAATATTATTAAAATGTTTTTATTTTTATCTGCATGTGCCTTTTTTGTAATAAAATCAAATTCATCAAAACAAAAATCGCGTATTTTCATATTAAATGCTACAAAAAATCAAAAATTCAACTTTGACTCTAAATTTCTCATCAACAACTGTACCGATTTTAATGAAATTAAAACTGGAAGAAAAATCAAGATGTCTTCTCTTCACAAGAAAAAAAAATTAAAAATATCTCTATCGGTTTAAGAGTTGCAGATTTTTGGCCGATAAAAAACGACTCTGAGCCACTGTGCGTCGATACTTTTACTTTTACTTTATTTAAACCAAAAATGCATCTTTATTGTTTGCAATAGATATTTGTACATTTAAATATGTAACATTTTTTATTGGCGACATAGATTCCTAGGTTGTTTAAGGTTCTTTTTTATTTTGTTTAAGTTATTAAAAATTATGTATAGATTAAATGCCTTTTAATAAATAATTAATCAAAGACTTTTTAGCAAATTAAAAACAAACAAAAATTTGTCAAGATTTTTTTTATTAAAAAAAAAAAACAGAAATAACAAATTAAAAATGTTAACAACGAAACAGAGTGGAAACACTATTCACATTCACAAAGTTTCCCAATGAAGTATTTTTGGTGATGACATGAATTGTGAAATTGAAAGTGATATGCAAAATAATTAATTAATTAAAATTAATTTTAATATTATGTTTACGCTAATATTTTGAAATTAGCTGTCATCATTTCTGTATATACATATGTATGAAACTTGTTTGTATTAAATTTTATTTAGATACCAAAATTTTTAAGAAATTTATGGTCATTAAAGTGATTTTCGGAAGTGGTCCTTATATATGACCTATGACTAATTATGGACCGATCATCATAAAATTGCACCATATTATTTTTATATATAAAAAACATATTTGTGTTCAATATTATTTGGACACCGACATTTTTGAGGGAGTTATGCTCTTTAAAGAGATTTTCGGGAGTGGGACTTACATATATGGAGGCTATGATGAATTATTTACCGATCTGCACAAAATTTGTAGATCTGATTTGGCTTCATTTACCATTTATTTGTGGTAAAATTTGTTTGCAACTTGCATAATTCAGACATTTATGATCGGTAAATCCCAATTTCAGGAGGACATTTGTATGGGGGCCATGTGAAATAATGGACCGGATGCCCCCATTTTTAATCCAATCCGTTCTTGGGTGAAAAAAATGTCACGTACCAATTTTTATCAAAATATCTTCAAAATTGCGACCTGTACTCTGAGCACAAGCTTAACATGGACAGCCAGACGGACGGACGAACATCGTTAAATCGACTCAGGAAGTAATTCTGAGTCGATCGGTATACTTTAAGGTGGGTGTTGGACTAACATTTCTGGGCGTTACAACATCAGAACAAATCCAATATACCCTCCCCACTATGGTGGTGTAGGGTATAAAAACCAAAAATTTTAATACTAATTTCTAGGTATTTTTAAAACGATTTCTTTATTTTGACATTTCCGCCTATTAAAATTTTTGGCAATTCATTTTTGTTATATTTATTATCCAATTGTTGTGTAACAATTTCCCTTCTAAAACAATTGTTCAAATTCACTACTAAGATTGTATGTTATATATTGCATGTTATAATAATTTGACTGAGAATATATGTAGTTTTAAGTAAAGTTGTATGTTTATGTTGTCAAGCCTTTAAAATGCCAAAACTACTTTACTAGTTTACTACTTTCTGTACTACTTTCTTACTTTACGCTTTAGTATCTACAACTCAGCTGCAGTTGAAAATAGTCCTTTAGTTTATATAGGGTCATTAGGCAAGAAAGCATAAGTTAATTTTGGTTTAATATACAAATATGAATTTTTGGCGAAACTTAAATTTTTAATACAACTTTTGAAAAACCTACGTAAAAATGTCGTAGGTGTTGTACAAAACATTCATATAGAAATTACAACTATTGTAAATTCAAACGACGTACAACCCATCAGTTGTGAATTGAACATGTGTTTTTTTATTTTAATTCTATTATTTCTGTCTTCTTAAGTAATTTACATAACATTTTGTATTTAAGCACAATTGAGCCACGATTGAATACTTGATCTTATTACTAAATTACATCCGTTTTTAATAAAATCAAAACTTAATTGAAGTATTTCTTGTACTTAATGTTTGTATGATTAAAGTCTTAAACATTTTTTGAAAATGAATGAAGTAGAGTAATTTGGGTGTTTTAACTTCTTTGAGGCTTTTTGAGACTTTAAATCCAATTCAAATTTATGTGCGTAACATAAACAATTTCCGGGTTTACAAAACGCTTAAAAACTAATCTTGAAATGTATGTCCATTGTACCCTTCATTTATGGGTAAATTGAATAGTTTTTAAGTTGGACAATTAACAAAGTACTAAAAACCCATATTAACGAAAGTGCGATTGATTTCTGTTGAATCTTTTGTGCTATAGAAATTTCAAAACCGTAATAGATGGTGGAATTTTTCTAGACAAAGCTCATAAATTTGAGGCATTTATTGCAATGGCATAGCATGACAATGTTCTTCAGTTAATGCACAACATCATGTTTGAGTAGCCATAACATGAAAAGCAAAGCATAAAATATTTGAGTGTATGTATAATTTTTGCGCAGCATTTGTCTGTACAATTAATTAAGCAAAGTGATAAATTGCGTTTATATTACTCAATTTTGGTGACAAATTATTAAATTTATAATATTTTAAAAATTTATTAATAAACCAGAATTTAACCAGAATTATGTTACATTGATTATTGTTTTCAAAGTCATCATCTGTCTGCTACATTAAGTGATTCAATTTTAATTGTTAAAAATCTTTTCCAAACAAAACTATAAATGAAGTCAAGTTATCGTGTAAAGGTACGGTCACACATGGCAAATATTTACCCAAAAAAAGCGTAACCAATTGTTTTAGCACAAATTTGTTTGACGTTGTTTCTAAATAAACGAGTTCAAATATATGTTATTTAGTTGTTACATACATCCTTTTCGGCAAATATTTGCCAAGTGTGAGACTGTACCTTAAGTATGAAACATCTGTTTGTTGTTTAACATAAGTCTAGTTTTGTTCTATAATCTCAGATGTTTAATTGTCATAAAATAACAACAGCTTTCTAGAACCTTAATTATTAAATAAAAATAACTAAACAAACCAGATCTAAAAGAAAAGTTGTAGATTTTAAATGGTTTTAAAGTTCTAGGTATATTAAAATAGTAGTAGTAGTATTTTATAATATTTTAATGTATAAACAATTATAAGTGTAACCAGTTTCATATTTTTAGCAATTAAAATACAAAACAAATTATAAAAATACTATAATTAATAATTTTGTGCACGGTTGAAATGAATTAAAGAAACCCTTCACAATTAATTATGACTTTAAATATCACTTTTTTCAAGAAACCTATCATGTGACTAGTTCAGTGGCAGTTAACTTCACTCTAGCGAAATAATTACTTTTATTAACAGAAAAATAAAAGAAAGCAAATAACCTATGGATTTAAATTACACCTATAGCTCGCTGTGCTGCTTAATTAGTACTAATTTTCATTGTGTGTCATTAGATTTTCAAGGTTGCGTTGTTTTGGGTTCGAGTCTTTATTGTTTTTTTTTTTTTTGAAATTTTTGCAAATTCTGTAACATCATTAGATTCTTGAAACGATTGAAATGGAGTTCTTGCTTTCTATTTGGATTGAAAATCAAGTTGTGCAGAGAATACCATTAAGTAAAATGGTATTTCAGACAATTGCTACAAGGAAGTTTTTTTTACATTAAAAAAAAAACAGCTGTTCAGCAAACAATTTGTGAAAGAAAGCCGACGACTTGATACTTTCGTAACCCTAAAACCTTCGATCCTTACATGGTTTGCTATAGAAAATCAGAAAATAGAAATTCAATTTGCTTCGTTTCAATTTGTGTGTTTTTTGAAACGTAACCCGACGTAAAGTGAGGTATTGGTGTAAAATAAATGCGTGCAGCATTTATTTCGTACGCACTTCCTACTAATACTTGTTCAACAAATTAGCAACATAATAAAATCTACATAAAATCCAAGGTCATGAGTTCAAAAACTGCAAACTAACAAAACAAAAAAATATAATTTAATTCAACTTTTAGAATCTATACAGGTTTTAAATGAATATCAATTAATATATTTAAAACAAAAGAAAGAAATAAGTTACTTATGCAATAAAAAGTTCAACACTCTATCATTTTTAAAGTAGTACGTTTTTAAACATATGACACTTAAATGTTTTAATTTAATGGTCCCAAAAATTATTATAATTTGTAGTTATTTTGTTAAAATAATATACATAAGACTTTCTGTTCGCTATTCTACAGCTCTACAACATAAAATCATATAACATTTTCATTTCGATAAACACCACACAAGATCACAACGGCTATTGCGATGCAAATTGCGGGTGTCTTTAGTAGCAACAAATAAAAAAATAAATAAACATAAAAATAATTATTTAAATTCGATGATCAATAAATACACACAAATAGACTTATTTTTAGAATTATTTAGCAAATAAATAATATTGTATGTATGTATGTACAACAATACGTGAACTTAATGTTATTCATAATAAAAGTTAGCAATTGTATAGAAACTTGTTGATGCATCTAAATTTAATTTATTCACAATCACCTGTCCTCCATTTATTTAATTTTTTTTTTATTCATGTAAAATACATTTCGCATAAAATTAATTAACAAAAAAAAAATTAATTTGACTTAAATTGGTTTTTTCGACATTGTACGTAAGTGGTCTACGGGTGTGTAAAGCATACGAGTATTTGTTAGAGTGTTTTAAGCTTTCGTGTTCACACGGAAATTATACACAATAAATTATGTAAAATTAAGAAGTTCAAAATTTATTAAGCTATAATGCTTAATCCGCCGATAACAATAAATTGATTTTTCTATAGAGTGAAAAGAAATATTTGAAACAAAACAAAATCAATTATATTCAATTAAAATGTTTAACTGGAAACAAACAGTTTTATCATAAGATTGAAAGCTGATTTTAAATTTATCTAGATGTAAAGCACTATTCCTAAAATAGCCACACTAAAGAAGCTTTTTTTTAAAACCTGGTGTCAACAACAAGAAAACTTTTGTTATTTTCATTAAATTTCTTCTTCGTAACCTTTCAACTACGTTTTGATGTATTTCACTTTTAGTTAAAATTTCTTTGTTAAGGTAGAATTAGCAGAACGTCCGCGTCTCCCTACTGTAACGTACCGTACTGTAAGCACGTTTGTGCGATTATAGAACATTTAAAAACGTGCCGTACAACAAACAAAAAAATATAAACAACACATGGTACAACCATATTGTATTTTGTATCTAATTGTTTGTTTTCTACATCAGTTTAAATTATATATTTTCAAACTCAATTAATCTCGATTATAATGTATTCGGAGGATTTATTTACTGATTTAATGTTTTTACAATTACTAAATATGTCCAAGAAAAGAAAAACAAAACATACAATAAATAAACAGTCAGCTGTTCGAAACAGTGATTGTCATTGTAAAGTTTCTTTTCGTACATGCTTGCTTGAAAAAGTACCAAAATGGCGTTAATAGATGTAAAATTGTGTGTGTATGCGCATTTACATACATAATCTAGCACTTTGATAGTTATTTAATGTAATAATTTTAATTAATAATTAAATGTATGCATTAAATTTGTCATATTTATAATACAGCCCAATCATGAATAAACATTCCTAGGGAGTTGTTTCGCTTTTTATTTTTTTAACATTGAATAGGAAAAATGGAAAAAACTCCCGCGGAATTTTTATTCAAGATTGGGCTGATATTGTATGTGATTGTTTTTTTTTTTATTATATACATACATATAAACATATTCATATATGCAGATGTGTATTATATAAAACGTGTTGCTCAATTTCCACAAATATTATTATTAAAGAAAAGTACAAAAAAATCGGGCAAATTTACCCCAATACAATTTAACATACAAACATCCCATCATAGCTGTACAAATGTCACGTAAGAACGTAAGGAATTTCTATTTTATACAGGTTGAGACGTACCGTCAACGTGATATTAATATTCGGTAAGCATTTACATTGATTTCAAATAACAAAACGGGATCAGCTGTTTCGTTACAGTACAGTGTAGACGTTCGGCTACTTCTACCTTTAGCGTTCTTTTTATTTGCTTTTGTTATAGGTACTTTTTATTATAAAAATCATATGCTTTTTGTTTTGGTTACACAACTTTACCGTATTTAAGTTAAAAACCGAGATTTAAAATTTTTTTGGGAATAAACAAAATCGATCGGAATCTAGAAAACGCAATCAAATTATATTAATCAGATTAATATATGTAATCGGATTGGACCTAATCTAAACATTTTCTCCGCCCAAAAGGGTAACGAAATTCTCACCTTTGGCGACAAGCTCCAAATTCTTGAATCTCCAAGACAGTTCTAAACTTCACAAATTTCTAAAAGCATTTAAAATCTAATGTTTAACAGTTGCTGCTACAATTTTAAAATTTCTATAGGTATACATACATACATATGTATGTATGTACCTACATACATACTCGTATATGTAAGTATGTATCTATTCCAAGTTTTATATAGACAAACACATTAATTTCAAAATGCTTTAATTACTTATTAATATTTATAAAAAGTTTTTTTATTTAATTTTTATTATTTATTATAAATATATAAATTTACCTCGATATTTTTAATTACAATTTTATTTATTTGATAATTTTTTTTTTTAAGTTTTTAAAACCCGAACCGATTACCGTTTTATTTACACTATTTTGAATATGGGCAACTCTTTTACGTACTACTTGCTTTCAACTAAAAACAAAAACACTTGTTGTTTTGTTTGTGTAAACAAAACTTAAACACCACACTTTTCTTGCTCTGCTTTTATTACTGAGAAATTATATTGCTTTTGCTTTCTCGGCCTTTTTCTTTATGCAAACAAATACTACAACAACAACAACCGACATTGAAATGCAAGTCACGAGACACACTCGCGTATGAAGAAGCGCTTTTAACTAGACACACTAACAACAAACAAACACAACAACTACTAAATACCGCTAATAAAACAACAACAAATGAAATTTTTGCATACACCACACTTTATGTTCAAGAGTAATTCTTAATTTTATGAATTATTTTAATAAAAAACTTTACACACATCGTTTATGTAATTTTTAATAGATTTCTTATTAAATTACTTTAATATGTAAAATATTTTATAAATTTTCTTCTAAATAAAACACTTTTACTACATTAATAATGCATTTAAAGACGAACGACAAACAATTAACGACCGATTTATTTAAAGAACGTATGAGTACTAAAATATGTGTGTTGGCCACGAGAACAGAGTTGCTTACATAAATAGGATTTAGTTGTTGAAAGGGATTTTAGTAAAGGGCAGCAGGAAATCTTTGTTTTTTATACAATTTAAATTTAAAGAAATCTGTTTATTTAATTCTTTAGCACCCTGTAGTTTAAATTTAATTTCTGAATAACAATTTTAACTTAATCATTACTAACGGTTACCGGTGTAATTTTCTTGTTTTTTTGTCATTTACAATTCTTACAATTTTGATTTTCTAAGTAATTTATTATCAAAATTAACATTTTCTAAAACATTTAACGTTTATTTTAAAAGCCGAAAGTGAATTTTTAATTATCATCGTAAAACATACTGACGCATACTTTGTATTCAAAAGTTAAAAAAGTCCGCATGAGCCAGAATAGTATAGAGAAAAAAAACTGGAATTATAAAACACAAAATTGTCAATTTTGCTAAACAAACAGCAATTTAAGTCAATAAAATAACGAGAAATGAAAACGTTATTATGAAAATAAAATCGTTCTGAAGATGAACGAATTTATTTCCAAATTTGAAAGGAAGTGTGTAAAGCAATATAAAAATTTAAAGCTTTTTAAAAATATCATTTTTTTAATTTGACAGCACAAAGTTATCACCAAAAGAAAAAGGGACAGTCATAAAAAAGCGGAAGTTTTGTGGACCTGTTTATTTTTCAGTTTGTTTTTGTTATTGTTTTAATATTAATTAGTCTTAGAAATCCAAAAAACCAATAAAACATTCTAAAAACATGATTTTTAAAATATGTACTACAAATAACAATGAATATTTATTTTAATTCGGAATCAAGTTCGAATTTTCGAACATATCAATTTTAACGAAATATTGTAACATTTAATAAATTCTTTTAATTTTCTCTTAAGTTTTTAAATTTCATAAGTAATTTTAAAATTTTTTTTATTCATATCAAAACTTAAAAAAAATTTAGCATTTTTGAATATAAAATTTTTTCTTAAATAATGCAAATTATTTAGAATTTTGATAATTCTAGTAATTAATTTTTTCTTATTTTAAGTTTTATAACAATAGGATTTATTATTACATATTTACGTTTTGCTTAGTTTCGAAAATTTGTAATTTCGAATTTTGTGTAAACAAAACATTAACACCACACTTTTCTTGCTCTGCAGTAGACGCTCGCAAATTAGAATTTAAAGAAATTCGAATATTCGAATTTTTGTAATTTGTGGACTGTTTTATTTTTATAGAATAAAAAAAGATGAATCTGTCCATTAAAACTATCCTAGTTTAAAACTACTTTTTGTTTTTATTTTAATTAGTTTTATTAAAAACATTAACAAAACAAGTTAGAGTGCGATATTCGGCTGTCCGAATCTTTAATACTCTCCACCTAAATATAATAAGAAATACAAAAACTATTCTGGTTATAGGACTGTACGTATATCCTAATTCTATGTTTTCTATTCAGTCTTAGTGCAAATATTATTATTATTTTATATATTGTTTGAAAGATAATATTACCTGTTTGTCGTAATTCACTAATGTGATTATATTTTTATTGTTTTGAAATTTTATCTAATTTTAACCATTTATAATTGATGTAGTTACCGATTCTTACTGTAATTTACAGAGTTTGTCTGATTTTCATAATAATCTTGAGTGCAATAACAATTTATAAAATTAAAACAACATTTCTCCATACTCACAACAAGTTAAGAAACAGAGTATAAAAAAGGATAATATATAAGGTTAGGCTTTTTTTGTCTGAATTTGATCTAAATAATATTAGTTACAAAGGATTTTTGGGTGAGATAGTAGAAGTGGACCAGTTATGGACTGATAGCATCTGCATTTGAAATTAAAAAAATTTTGGGAAAAATTTAAAATTTGACAAACACTTTGTAAAACTACCAATATTTTATAGGTGCTTTTACAAAGTTTTAAGGAAGCCAAAGCAGTCACTTGATACAATAGAGTAACATCAGGTAATGTGGAATGTGCGTCTAATGTAGACCACCCGCATATTTTAGAAAATGCATGAAATATGACAACGCCGCCTTAATGTATATTTTTCGAATTGATGAAAACAAACATCAAATTTGATTTTGAATACATAAATAGAATGTTGACTTTTGAGTTAAATTCTGATTGTTGATGCGTAAGGCTCAGAGAATACCAAGGTGACAACATTTATTGGCATCAGAAACGTTTTGTATTCCAAAAACAACTCTTTTTAGAATGTCCAAAAGTAAAGCTAAAACTTTGATTCTATTGACTGAGCGGAAGCTGGTTCTGAATAAGGAGATGGAAAATTATTGGCTAAAATATGTCAAGGAAATGCAGGCACGATATTGGGGCCTTTTCAACTGGCAAAATCAAACAACGCACCAAATAAATTTTCCGTTTTTCAGGAATCTGCTGGCAAAGAATTGGTTTTATGGTTTTAAGCGGCATAAGCATGAATTAGGTTTGAAGGAGCCAACCGGCAACTCCTTTGATAGAGCAAAAGGCTTTACGGAAGAAAATGTGGAATTGTTTTTTAATATTTTGGAAAGTGAGTATAATGAGAAAATTTTGTTTAATTGATGAAACTGGATTTTCTATTGTTCCATCTTAAATTCAAAAAGTTGTCGCCACTAAAGGTAAAGTCAAATTGGATCAATTACTTCTGCTGAACGTGGGTCATTACTAGCGGTTATCAAATGTATGAGTGCCGCTGGATATTTTGTTCCTCCATTTTTTATATTTCCAAGAAAAAATTTGAATATCCAACTCATGCAGCACGCCCCAACTGGCTGCGAATGTGCTTGTCATTTATCCAGATGGGTTCAAACCGACATATTCAGTAACTGGTATCGTCACTTTTTAAAAATAACAAAAGCTTCACCTAGCGAGCCAAGTTTATTAATTTGAGATGAACATTATAGGCACACTAGAAATATAGATCTTTTGAAGCTCGTAAATTTACCACATGTAATCGATGGTAGCATCTGTTGATTAATTTATTTGCGGGTAATGTGGACCAGTATTCCAAATTACCCGCACATACACACAATACCAGCTAAGTTTCTTTATTAAGACATGTTGGATTTTTTTAAATCTTATGCATTCAAAATTTTGTAGACAAATATACATATATAATTTTTGATCTGAAATATATTTAGAGAACACATCTACTATGTTATTGAAACAATGTTTTGTTATTTTTTACCGGTATTATGCTCACAATATCAAAAAAATAAAATCGTAGTCCACATTACCCGAAGTTACTCTATCATCTCCTACTTAATGTCATTCAACAGGTCCGCTCTTCGTTTTTCAAATATTTTTAAAACAGTATTAAAATAATAAACCAAACAATATGGAAAACCATAAAAACTAAAATCTGAAAACAACACATATTAATTTTTTGAATTATAGATTTTACAGTGGCAATTTGGTGTGATAATTAGTTGGGTCGAAAACCGGTAATATTCTCAAAATATCTCAATGTTACAAAACCGTTACATGAAATTAATGACAGAAACAATAATCGGTCTTAATATTCTAATAAGACTAAGAAAATACGATTAAATTATTCATTATTATTAGGTTGTTTTTGAACTTATATTTGTTTACAAGATTTAGGTAAATCATGTTTACTCCGGCTGAAATTTATGTAAATTTTATAAATTTTACATAGAATTGTGTTTTTAGACAGGTTAGATGAATGCAATGCATTTTACTAGCAGCCATGACCTTTACTTGTCATTAATTGTGACCTCTAACATTAACATGATGTAAACAAGAGGTTTGGAACATGTAACAAACTTGGTAGAATATTTAAAATGTATGAATCTCAAATAATTATTTGAATAGAAAAGTCATGTAGATGCGTGTAGCTTGTAGTTATTTGATCGCATATAACCATACTTTATAAGTTGCATCTAAATACAATGATCACAGTTTCTTAGATAAAATATTAAAACTAAAAATATCCTGGAGATGCGGGGCATCGATCCCCGTACCTCTCACATGCTAAGCGAGCGCTCTACCATCTGAGCTACATCCCCCTGTAAAAATTCACTATTTGGAGTAAAATTTGCCGTAGGTTCCAAAAATTTAATTTTTAAGTACTTGCAGTTCACATCTTGGAAACTAATCACGTCTTAAGTTGCTTCATTTAATGTAAATGCGAAACATGGTTATCAATATCTTATTTGTACAGTATAATTTTCAGTCACGTTTTTATTATAATTTATATGGCTCTTATTAATTGAATTACAATAACTCTAGTTTGAAACAGAAATACCATTGCAATCTAAATAGAGTGCCAGCTCGTTAATCCGAATTAATGATAGCAGACCCTGATTCGTATTAACGAAATACATATTCGGATTCCTGAATGTGCTATAATTCACTATATGTATTCGAAAATAAAACACAAGCCAAATCTATAGCAATATTTAAGTGCTGTACAGCTTCACGATTTTTACAGTGTTTCATAGTTATAGACTCTGATTCTATATTTTCTGTTTCTGACCCTAAACTACTACTCGTGCAAGAATTATTGTCAGAGTTAAGAATTCCATCTTCACGTCGTTATTGCGGAGAAATAGGTTTGTTATTATGCACAATTCTTCTGTTTCTTCAAAACGATAATTCTCAGGCAAATCTGTTTGTAACAATGAAAGTGGGATATGTATTATCCTCTGAAGCCCTTCTTTGAGAATGAATATGTATGTAGGTACGATCGTAGCAAAGTAGCAAAGAAGATAACTAGTTAGTCCCATTAGTTTTGCAAAAACAAAAAAGACACAAAAAAAGTGGAAAAAAAGAAAATTTTAAAAAATATACAATTCAGTTTAGTGAGCATTCAATCAATGCGGACTATAGACACAGAGTATAACAGAGGCGACAATTTTGGCATTTCAAAATCGCTACAATCCGTTGATAAGGCAGTTCTATTAAAAAGAGAAAGAAAATATTTTGTAGTAGGAAATTTGTAATGTGAAAAAGCAAAGCAGCACTATATACTACAAGAATTTTGTGGACAAAACAAAATAAACAAAACAATTTTAGTTAGAATATTTGAATTGAAATTTTGTTTATATGTTTGTGATTTTATTAACTAACTAAATTGTATTTTAATAATTGTTATACTTTTTGGTATGCACTTAGAATTTATTTTTTTGTTTGTGCATTCGTTAGATGATATAAATGCATTTTTTTATGATTGTATCAAACAATACAAAAATTCTCTGTGGCAGTTCTCAAAGAAAGAGACAAGTATAAAACTACATTTTCTTTCACCTTCTGTCACCTCTGTTATACTCTGTGCTATAGAGCATGTAATACGCCTTAAATACAATTCGGATTACTGGATAATTCCGATTTCACACCTTCGGATTAGCGAGTTGGCACTGTATTACATTTCCTAAATATTTCCGATCTACAAAGAATCTTTATTTTTAAATGTTGCCACTAGTTATTGCGAAATGTAGTTCAAATCAAATGTTTCTCATAATATGTACATCGAATAGAAAATATCAAATTCAATCTTCGGCGGCTGCATCTGTACACACAAAACAACTCATTATAAAAGTATGTTTCAATATGTTGCCCTCGTACCGGGATTCTACAATTATCAGACGTCAAATTAACCTTTAATTAGGCGCATCAAGAAAATCACGCAATTAATTGTATGGGGACTTACTTGACCCCAAAGTTTATTGCAAGTGTTGGATTACATAAAAATAAAAATGAGCATGTTTTGTTAAATTTTCAAAGTTATTTATTTTAATTACTATGTATAAAAAAAAACCATAACATTTTTTTATTTAAAAACATAAATAAAATTCGGTACTTATTCGAACATTTTAACATATAAATGTTTCAATATTAATTTCTCCTGACCCCATGCGCCTAATTAAAGGTTAAGTAAAATAACGTGAATTTCTAACATGAATATCATTAAATAAGAACACATAGAGACAACAAATAAATCTAGCATTGCCCCTTCGCATCATATTAATTTTCATTAATTCTTTATTTAGAATATTTCTAAAACTCTAAAAACTTTACCTGGTGATTATGCCCGAACTACTGCATTACTTGATGAAATAATAAACTGATGAAACGAAAAAAATTACTAGATCGTGCTTTTCATTTACGATCACTAAAGTAGACAAATTATTATTGATAGAAAATTAGTGAGAATATTAAGATTGGACCTATTCTTAAACACAAATTTTTCTTAATGTTTTACCTTATTCTTAACAAATTCACGAAATACCTATTTAAAACTATTCTAACCTACCTACAATATGACCCCATTACCATAATCTAAACATTTGCTCCGCCCAAAAGGTAACGAAATTCTCAACTTTGGTGACAAGCTCCAAATGAATTGAATCTCCAAAACAGTTCTAAAATTCACAAATTTCTAAAAGCATTTAAAATCTAATGTTTAACAGTTGCTGCTACAATTTTAAAATTCCTATATGGGGTATTTCAAATTTTTGAGCACCTGCTGAAACCGACATACTATGGCTCTTATTCCGTTAAGTTTTATGAATTGAAAAAAACGTTGTACAGGGTTTGGATGCCTATACTTGAAGGATATGACGTGCAAAGTTTTACGTTGAAAAGTCTTCACCTTAAGAATTGGTGGTCATCCAAAATTCGAAAAATTAAAAAAAACGTCTTGAAACTTGCAAGCGTTTTTTCATCCGTTCCGTTTTCTTTGTAATAGTTTTTAGCTTTCAGATCCAAACCAGTACAAAATATAGTAACTAGACTTGGAGGATATATCCACAAAAAAAAATTTTTGATATCGCTGCTGGGTCAAAAGTTGCATGTGGTTTACAAGTGAAACGAAAATTTTCCGAATTTTGAAATTTTTGAAGATTTTACATAGGGGGTTTGCGCCGTTTAATAAAAATGTGTTTTAAGCGCAGAATTAAAAAAACTGCGTAATTTTATAAAGTTTGAGGTATATCAAGTTGGTGTCAGCGCACCAATAACGTATTACGGAGATCACAAACCTTAAAGAAATTAGCGTAAATTTTGTAAAAATTTATCTTTTTTGCGTCTGACAATCTGAATTGTCTTTTAAGTTGGATAGTATATTGCGTAATTTGAGTAACTTCATAAAGGGTACCTCCGAGGCGAAAACGCACTTTAAAATTTTTAAACGCAAACATTTTATGAACTTTTTAAATTTTTTGCAAAAAAACATTTTTTAAGCTTTTTTATATCAAAACATGGCATGGGAACATGTTTATGTATCTAAATAGATTCTTCGCGACGGACTAAACTGATAAAGTGCAAAAACAAAAATAATTTTTTTCAACCCGGGCGCGTGCAGCGGCAGTTTTTTCCCAAGCACATTTCGCTTTGTGACAACTAAAGCGCTGTATCAATTGCGCTGAAACGTACATCGAATAGAAGACTTTACTGAGCTTGATACTAAAATTGAAAACGCACGAAACAATTTTAAAAATTGGAAACTTTATGGAGGAAAAAATATGTTTCTAACCTCAAAAACTGTAATTTTTATATATGTTTTTAATTTTTAACTTAAAACCGCAGTAAAAATGATTAACGCGAACGGATTTCACATGCTCAAATATCGGTTTATACACACGCAAATCGACATTGATGTCAGACAAAAAAAAAATAAATTCTAAGTGCCATAAAATTTTGAAGTTGCCCATATACATACATACTCGTATATGTAAGTATGTATGTAGGTATCTATTCCAAGTTTTATATAGACAAACACATTAATTTCAAAATGCTTTAAATACTTATTAATATTTACAAAAAGTGTTTTTATTTAATTTTTATTATTTATTATAAATATATAAATTTACCTTGATATTTTTAATTACAATTTTATTTATTTGATAATTTATTTTTTTAAGTTTTTAAACCCCGAACCGATTACCGTTTTATTTACACTATTTTGAATATGGGCAACTCTTTTACGTACTACTTGCTTTCAACTAAAAACAAAAACACTTGTTGTTTTGTTTGTGTAAACAAAACTTAAACACCACACTTTTCTTGCTCTGCTTTTATTACTGAGAAATTATATTGCTTTTGCTTTCTCGGCCTTTTTCTTTATGCAAACAAATACTACAACAACAACAACCGACATTGAAATGCAAGTCACGAGACACACTCGCGTATGAAGAAGCGCTTTTAACTAGACACACTAACAACAAACAAACACAACAACTACTAAATACCGCTAATAAAACAACAACAAATGAAATTTTTGCATACACCACACTTTATGTTCAAGAGTAATTCTTAATTTTATGAATTATTTTAATAAAAAAAACTTTACACACATCGTTTATGTAATTTTTAATAGATTTCTTATTAAATTACTTTAATGTGTAAAATATTTTATAAATTTTCTTCTAAATAAAACACTTTTACTACATTAATAATGCATTTAAAGACGAACGACAAACAATTAACGACCGATTTATTTAAAGAACGTATGAGTACTAAAATATGTGTGTTGGCCACGAGAACAGAGTTGCTTACATAAATAGGATTTAGTTGTTGAAAGGGATTTTAGTAAAGGGCAGCAGGAAATCTTTGTTTTTTATACAATTTAAATTTAAAGAAATCTGTTTATTTAATTCTTTAGCACCCTGTAGTTTAAATTTAATTTCTGAATAACAATTTTAACTTAATCATTACTAACGGTTACCGGTGTAATTTTCTTATTTTTTTTTTGTCATTTACAAGTCTTACAATTTTAATTTTCTAAGTAATTTATTATCAAAATTAACATTTTCTGACATTTTATTTTAAAAGCCGAAAGTGAATTTTTAATTATCATCGTAAAACATACTGACGCATACTTTGTATTCAAAAGTTAAAAAAGTCCGCATGAGCCAGAATAGTATAGAGAAAAAAAACTGGAATTATAAAACACAAAATTGTCAATTTTGCTAAACAAACAGCAATTTAAGTCAATAAAATAACGAGAAATGAAAACGTTATTATGAAAATAAAATCGTTCTGAAGATGAACGAATTTATTTCCAAATTTGAAAGGAAGTGTGTAAAGCAATATAAAAATTTAAAGCTTTTTAAAAATATCATTTTTTAAATTTGACAGCACAAAGTTATCACCAAAAGAAAAAGGGACAGTCATAAAAAAGCGGAAGTTTTGTGGACCTGTTTATTTTTCAGTTTGTTTTTGTTATTGTTTTAATATTAATTAGTCTTAGAAATCCAAAAAACCAATAAAACATTCTAAAAACATGATTTTTAAAATATGTACTACAAATAACAATGAATATTTATTTTAATTCGGAATCAAGTTCGAATTTTCGAACATATCAATTTTAACGAAATATTGTAACATTTAATAAATTCTTTTAATTTTCTCTTAAGTTTTTAAATTTCATAAGTAATTTTAAAATTTTTTTTATTCATATCAAAACTTAAAAAAAATTTAGCATTTTTGAATATAAAATTTTTTCTTAAATAATGCAAATTATTTAGAATTTTGATAATTCTAGTAATTAATTTTTTCTTATTTTAAGTTTTATAACAAGAGGATTTATTGTTACATATTTACTTTTTGCTTAGTTTCGAAAATTTGTAATTTCGAATTTTGTGTAAACAAAACATTAACACCACACTTTTCTTGCTCTGCAGTAGACGCTCGCAAATTAGAATTTAAAGAAATTCGAATATTCGAATTTTTGTAATTTGTGGACTGTTTTATTTTTATAGAATAAAAAAAGATGAATCTGTCCATTAAAACTATCCTAGTTTAAAACTACTTTTTGTTTTTATTTTAATTAGTTTTATTAAACACATTAACAAAACAAGTTAGAGTGCGATATTCGGCTGTCCGAATCTTTAATACTCTCCACCTAAATATAATAAGAAATACAAAAACTATTCTGGTTATAGGACTGTACGTATATCCTAATTCTATGTTTTCTATTCAGTCTTAGTGCAAATATTATTATTATTTTATATATTGTTTGAAAGATAATATTACCTGTTTGTCGTAATTCACTAATGTGATTCTATTTTTATTGTTTTGAAATTTTATCTAATTTTAACCATTTATAATTGATGTAGTTACCGATTCTTACTGTAATTTACAGAGTTTGTCTGATTTTCATAATAATCTTGAGTGCAATAACAATTTATAAAATTAAAACAACATTTCTCCATATTCACAACAAGTTAAGAAACAGAGTATAAAAAAGGATAATATATAAGGTTAGACTTTTTTTGTCTGAATTTGATCTAAATAATATTAGTTACAAAAGATTTTTGGGTGAGATAGTAGAAGTGGACCAGTTATGGACTGATAGCTTCTAAATCTAGTATCCACTTATGTGGTTTCTACGCATTTGAGGCTTATCTCAATAACGTTATGTACAAGAGTTATAAGGTTGTTTAGTATTCTCGGAAGTGGACTTAATTCGGGGGTTATTATTGACTGACAGCTACAAAATCCAGTAGTATAATTGATGTATAACCGATATTAGTATTATTTCTGGATTAAATTTACTGATCTATATAAAAGTTGGTTTATTAGAAATTTTGCTGGGTTTAAAATTTTGCTATATTTGATAAATATTGATACTAAACTTCTTATAGGTACTTTAGAAAATTTTACGTTTTGACGAATTTAAGAAACTTAACGAAACCTTATTTTTTCAATGGAGTTGACTTAATTTATTTCTTCTCTACGTTTCATTGAAATTATATTATCTTCTTCCAAATACTAAAGAAATTTAAAAAATTTTATAATTTTAAAAACTTAACGAAACTTACTGTTTCCACCAAACTGAGCAAATATGTATATCCAAATAAAAAATAACTTTCTTTGCAATAATTTGGATATTTAAAAAAAATTGTTTAAACCTTTATATGCCGAAGTATTTCAAGCTCTGCTTTATTACGAGGACTTTATGTTGTGCATTGTAACGTTATGTCATTGCAATTCATGCATCATATTCTTTATTTTGATTTCAAGCAATTTGCAGATCTGGTCTGAAGACCTTCACTTCTTTCACCTCTTCCCTATATGACTTCGGACTTTTTTATGGCTTTTAATAAATGTCTGCACTATTCGACAAAATTTTGGCTCGATTTAGCTCCTAGTCACAAAGGATTGGTGTGTACGAAAATAGTATGATCATTTATACCTACCGAGTTTGGCCATATAAACAATAATTAAACATTTATGCGATCAGATTTTTAAGTGAATCACGCCGTTTGGTGAAAGATGGGCTTCATGGAAAACCGAATTAAATAATTAATATTGTTATTTCATTGTTTTTTTAATTATCTCATTGGTATTTAAATAAAGTGTGAAAAATTTCAAAGTTGGTGTCAGCAACAAGAAAACGTTTGTCATTTTTATTAAATTTCTTCTTCGTAGCTTTTCAACTGCGTTTTGATGTCTTCCACTTTAATTTAAAATTTTTTTGTTAGCGTTCTTTTTATTTGCTTTTGTTATACTTTTTATTATAAAAATAATATGCTTTTTGTTTTGGTTACACAACTTTGCCGTATTTAAAATCCGAGATTTAAAAATTGTTTGGGAATAAACAAAATCGATCGGAATCTAGAGAACGCGAAGTAAAAACGATCGATTTGCAAATACAGAATTAAAACCCTTCCGATCGAATTATATTAATCAGATTAATCTAATCGGATTGGACATAGGTATTCTTAAAAACAACTTTTTCTTAATGTTTTACCTTATTCTTAACAAATTCCCGAAATATTCAAAAACTATTTAGTTCTTTTATTCGACCTTTTTTATATTCTATAAATTGTTTTTTCACTTTTAATATTTATATAAAAATGTTTTACCTACCAATATTTCGCTAGGTAGGTATGTATATAAATATACCTATAAAACATTTTTATATAAATATTAAAAGTGACCTAATTGCTTGAAAAAACAATTTATAGAATATATTTAAAAACTATGCTAACCTACCTACAATATGACACTATTACCATAATCTAAACATTTTCTCCGCCCAAAAGGGTAACGAAATTCTCAACTTTGGCGACAAGCTCCAAATGAATTGAATCTCCTACAGTTGCTGCTACAATTTTAAAATTTCTATAGGTATACAAACATACATATCTATGTATGTACCTACATACATACTCGTATATGTAAGTATGTATCTATTCCAAGTTTTATATAGACAAACACATTAATTTCAAAATGCTTTAAATAGATATTTATTAATATTTATTAAAGGTTTTTTTTTAATTTTTATTATTTATTATACATATGTATATAAATTTACCTTGATATTTTTGATTACATTTTTATTTATTTAATAATTTTTATTACAGTTTTTAAAACCCGAACCGATTACCGTTTATTTACACTATTTTGAATATGGGCAACTCTTTTACGTACTACTTGCTTTCAACTAAAAACAAAAACACTTGTTGTTTTGTTTGTGTAAACAAAACTTAAACACCACACTTTTCTTGCTCTGCTTTTATTACTGAGAAATTATATTGCTTTTGCTTTCTCGGCCTTTTTCTTTATGCAAACAAATACTACAACAACAACAACCGACATTGAATTGCAAGTCACGAGACACACTCGCGTATGAAGAAGCGCTTTTAACTAGACACACTAACAACAAACAAACACAACAACTACTAAATACCGCTAATAAAACAACAACAAATGAAATTTTTGCATACACCACACTTTATGTTCAAGAGTAATTCTTAATTTTATGAATTATTTTAATAAAAAACTTTACACACATCGTTTATGTAATTTTTAATAGATTTCTTATTAAATTACTTTAATGTGTAAAATATTTTATAAATTTTCTTCTAAATAAAACACTTTTACTACATTAATAATGCATTTAAAGACGAACGACAAACAATTAACGACCGATTTATTTAAAGAACGTATGAGTACTAAAATATGTGTGTTGGCCACGAGAACAGAGTTGCTTACATAAATAGGATTTAGTTGTTGAAAGGGATTTTAGTAAAGGGCAGCAGGAAATCTTTGTTTTTTATACAATTTAAATTTAAAGAAATGTGTTTATTTAATTCTTTAGCAGCCAGAATCGTATAGAGAAGAAAAACTGGAAATATAAAATACAAAATTGTTAATTTTGATAAACAAACAACAATTTGTGAAGATGAGCGAATTTATTTCCAAATGTGAAAGGAAGTGAGTAAAGCAATATAAAAATTTAAAGCTTTTTAAAAATATTATTTTTTAAATTTGTCAGCACAAAGTTATCACAAAAAAAAAATCCGGGAAGATTTTTGTTATGGGGGCTATGAGAAATCGTGGACCTATTCTTACTATTTTCCTCACACTTTCTTCTTTTATCATAAAAACAACGTATACGAAATTTCATGGGAATATCTGCAATATATTTGAAAAAATTAGAAGAAAAATGTTGAAATATAAATTTTTATGGAGGTTATCTCACATTTTGATCCATAACTCTTGTTCTTCTATACCGATTTTGCTGATTTTTAATTTCAAACTGCTTAGGAGAACTATAAGGGGTTTTTTGTGTTCATTTCGGTTGTGTACTATGGACGTGAGAGTGCTTTACACAGACAGACAGACGGATATGTCTCAATCGACTTAGAATTTCGTAAGGACCAAGAATATATTTATGACAAACTTAGCTGTGGCATTAGAAACATTTGGCGGGAGTTCCGCAACATTATCGTCACTCATATCTAAAGACAGGCTGAGTTCACATGTAGATTCAAGCATTAAACACATTCGAGACAGCAGACTACAATATGTCAAAAATAAAATACACACGTTCATATGAGAGTGACTATATTGAGGACAGCAGGCATCACGACTGCAGGTTGTTGTCCAAGCTGATTTTTTCGTCGCTGTCAAATTAAACTAATTTCTATTGTTGTTGGAGACAAAACAAAAACAGTGTTGACCATATAGCAAAATGTGTAAAGCAAATTAAATAAAATAAAAAGCAAAATACAAAATTAAAATATTAAATGTAGCAATAATATTATATTAATAATATTATATTTTATATTAATAAAAATGAGTGAAGTTTATTAGCATGTCTGGAATCATGTACAAATGTTTTTTGTTTTGTTTCATGTTTCATAAATAAAACGCTACTTTAAAAAACTAAAAGCCTGAAGTGGCACCACTGAAATATAAATGGATTACTACAACAGCTGTTTATATTTTCATTGTTTTGTTTGATTAAAGTTTGTAAGTGTTTTATTATTTAAGATTTATTATTTTTAATGTTTTTATTTACTTTTTTGTTGTATTTTAGTAATAGCTTCTATAAAATCAACAAAATTCTCTTCAGCCAATATGTTATTTAAAAAATTCGAAGAACAAATTTATTTTTTATTAAAACGTCTGATTTCGGGATCAGCTGATGAGTATGTAGCTGTCATTTTCAAAATAATTAAGTAGCTGGCTACAGGGCGGCATAAGTACCCAGCGGCATTTGTCGTGTAGCCTGCTGTCTCGAATGTGTTTAATGCTTATAGTTTTAAAGTACATATTCCTGATTTTTTTTAACGAATTCGTCATATTTTTTTTAATATATAGTTGGAATTTTCGAACATAAAAATTTGTATGTAATAATAGAAATCGCATAAGGCTTTAAGAAATTTCAAATATTTTGTATAAGTGTTCGAACTAAATCAAGATCAGTAATTCAAAATCAATTTTGCTGCATCTGCATTTGAAATTAAAAAAATTTTGGGAAAAATTTAAAATTTGACAAACACTTTGTAAAACTACCAATATTTTATAGGTGCTTTTACAAAGTTTGAAGGAAGCCAAAGCAGTCACTTGATATAATAGAGTAACATCAGGTAATGTGGAATGTGCGTCTAATGTGGACCACCCGCATATTTTAGAAAATGCATGAAATATGACAACGCCGCCTTGCGGTATATTTTTCGAATTGATGAAAACAAACATCAAATTTGATTTTGAATACATAAATAGAATGTTGACTTTTTAGTTAAATTCTGATTGTTGATGCGTAAGGCCCAGAGAATACCAAGATGACAACATTTACTGGCATCAGAACCGTTTTGTATTCCAAAAACAACTCTTTTTCAACTGGCAAAATCAAACAACGCACAAAATAAATTTTCCGTTTTTCAGGCATCTGCTGGCTAAGAATTGGTTTTATGGTTTTAAGCGACGGCATAAGCATGAATTAGGTTTGAAGGAGCCAACCGGCACACATACACACAATACCAGCTAAGGTTCTTTATTAAGCCATGTTGGGTTTTTTTTAACTCTTATGCATTCAAAATTGTGTAGACAAATATACATATATAATTTTTGATCTGAAATATATTTAGAGAACACATCTACTATGTTATTGAAACAATGTTTTGTTATTTTTTACCGGTATTATGCTCACAATATCAAAAAAATAAAATCGTAGTCCACATTACCCGAAGTTACTCTATCATCTCCTACTTAATGTCATTCAACAGGTCCGCTCTTCGTTTTTCAAATATTTTTAAAACAGTATTAAAATAATAAACCAAACAATATGGAAAACCATAAAAACTAAAATCTGAAAACAACACATATTAATTTTTTGAATTATAGATTTTACAGTGGCAATTTGGTGTGATAATTAGTTGGGTCGAAAACCGGTAATATTCTCAAAATATCTCAATGTTACAAAACCGTTACATGAAATTAATGACAGAAACAATAATCGGTCTTAATATTCTAATAAGACTAAGAAAATACGATTAAATTATTCATTATTATTAGTTTGTTTTTGAGCTTATATTTGTGTTTTTAGACAGGTTAGATGAATGCAATGCATTTTACTAGCAGCCATAACCTTTACTTGTCATTAATTGTGACCTCTAACATTAACATGATGTAAACAAGAGGTTTGGAACATGTAACAAGCTTGGTAGAATATTTAAAATGTATGAATCTCAAATAATTATTTGAATAGAAAATTCATGTAGATGCGTGTAGCTTGTAGTTATTTGATCACATATAACCATACTTTATAAGTTGCATCTAAATACAATGATCACAGTTTCTTAGATAAAATGTTAAAACTAAAAATATCCTGGAGATGCGGGGCATCGATCCCCGTACCTCTCACATGCTAAGCGAGCGCTCTACCATCTGAGCTACATCCCCCTGTAAAAATTCACTATTTGGACTAAAATTTCCCGTACGTTCCACAAATTTAAGTACTTGCAGTTCACATCTTGGAAACTAATCACGTCTTAAGTTGCTTCACTTAATGTAAATGCGAAACATGTTTATCAATATCTTATCTTTTATGTTGCCAACATTATTTATTTGTACAGTATAATTTTCAGTCACGTTTTTATTATAATTTCTATGGCTCTTATTAATTGAATCTAAATACAGTGCCAGCTCGTTAATACGAATTAATGATTGCAGGCCCTGATTCGTATTACCGAGATATTAGGATTCCTGAATGTGTTATAATTCACTATATATATTCGATAACACAACGGGGATCGATGCCCTGCGTCCCCCATATATTTTTAGCAATTTTATTTAATTAAAGTGAACAATAAGGATTACGTTAAATCTCAGAATGATCGTGTAAAGAAGACTGTAAGATATTCACGCCTAGACGCTTTTAATGAGAAATTAGAAGACAATTTCTGTTACTCGTAATATTCTTACTATCTTTCTATCAATACTACTTTGTCTACTTTAGTGATCATATGTTGGAAATTACTTGTTACGAACGCACGTACTTTAAAGTTTAGTCCGAGTATTATTAGTAGTATTATTTGCCGGGTTTTATCAACTGTTTTTATTAAAAAGTGCATTAAAATCATCCCACAATAAATTGTCTGGTGATTAAATATTACACTTGTAACTAAACTTATTAAAAAATGTAAAATTTTCATCTTTAAAAAATTAATTTTGCTTTTACAAATACATTTACAATCACACAATCATTAAATATTTCACTCAATTGGAATTTTTTTTTTGTTTTGTAAATAAACACTATCAGCTGAATATCTATCTCAAATTCATCAGTGCTGCCAAGTTCGTAAAATAATCAGTGTTGTATTATTTAACAATTAACCGGTATTATCGACATACACTTAAAATATTATCGACATACACGTAAAGAATTAACTATGAATGACCAATTTAAATGTCTTAACAAAAGCTGTACCTTATCACGTGATGATGAGAGAATGGTGGTTTGCTGGCTTTGTCATAGCATATGTCATTTTAAGTGCAGTGGATTGTCTGGTTTGGTTGCTGAAGTGTCTGTAAAACTAAAGGTTTACATTGGTGCTGTAATGTCTGTCAAAAAATTGGTGTTGAATACTATCGTTTTTTTTTCAAAGCACAAAAACTACATTTTTAAACATTCAAAATAAACTTTCTTCACTAACTAATGAAATATCAGCTTATAGAAATCTTTTTGAGGAATTTAAACAATTAAACTACCTTAATTCTTCTCCACAATTATCACCGAAACGCCGCAAATCATCCAGAAATAAAAATAAACCGAATGCTTCTCAAGGTTCTGGTGCTTCTAGTTGCAATGTTGTTGATTCTGTTGTTATTACTCCAAGTACATCAACGAGTAACCTTAACAACTACCTTAACAGCTACAACGTCGAAAACCCTATCGGAGTCTAAAAATTCACATACGCAGACTTCAGTTATAATTACTCCAAGTATATCAACGAGTAACCTTAACAACTGTGCTACAACGTCGAAAACCTTATCGGAGTCTGGAAATTCACAAACTCAGACTTCATTTAAAATAGCAAATGACAGAGAGAACTGTGACTTCTAATTCTACTGCCAATAAATCTTCATATAACGGTTTAAAAATCATTCCGCCCAATAAATCAATTTTTATATCTCGTTTTGCTGCTGATGACCAAATTAACTTTTATATAAAATCAAAACTAAATCGCTGAATTCACTACATATAAATTCTCTTATTCTCAACCAAGGAGGATTACATCTTTCAAACTCAATGTTCCCTTCGATATTTATGCGCAAATAGTCAACCCTGATTTCTGGCCTGAAAATACTTTAGTTCGTGAATATGAATTTAAAGAAAATCAAAGGAAAAATAATATTGCTGTTCTTCTGTCCGTTCACCAGTTAAATGAAAATGTAAATTTCATTAACGTCCAAAAAAACTAAATTCTAAACTTTTCGATCAATTAATCATTGTTTATCAGAATGTTCGTGGCTTAAACACTAAATTGTCAAATATTCTAGTTAACAGTTTAGATTTTAATTATGATGTTATTATCTTTACTGAAACTTGGCTAAAGACAATGTATTCAATTCTGAAATTCTTTGCAATAAATATCAGATTCACCGATATAATAGAAATAATCGAAATGGCGGTGGTGTGTTAATTGCAGTTTCATTTCGTTTTGTCTCAGAATCTATTTCGACCTGCTCTACAGATAATACTGAGTTCATATGTGTAATGATTAAACTCAAATATAATAAAATTTACCTCACCTGTTCGTACATCCCTCCTAATTCCGACGAATTAGTTTATCAACAACATGTTAATGCTATTAAAACTATTGCAGAATTTGTTGAACCTGAGGATTCGTTCTTTGCTTTCGGTGATTTCAATTTACCATCAATTTCATGGACAAAACCACCTGATGCTTCAAATTTAATTCCAACAAAATCTACAAAGTTTGATGAAGATTTTTTAAACAATGTATTCGATGTTTGCCTTGATCAACTAAATAACGTTTATAATGAATTTGGTAAATTATTAGACTTGGTATTCGTAAATGATACATGCAATTGTGGAATTTCTCGTTGTGATCCTGTTACTTTACCCGAAGATAAATTTCATCCAACATTTGAATTTATTTTCTCTCTACATGCTGTACATAAATCCTTTACTCAAATTTATAATGAGAAAGTTTATAATTTTAAACAAACGAACTACGTTAAACTAAATAATTTAATATTAAATACCTATTGGAACGATCTACTGTGTATCCCTTACATAAACAATTATACTTTGTATGATATGACTAGTATTTTTTATAATAAAATATATTATTTCATGGATAAATGCACACCAAAACACTGTTCTTATAATCACACTGGTCCTCCTTGGAATTCAAAACTGTTATCTAAACTTAAGAATTTAAAGAATAAACATTATAAAAACTTTAAAAGATCTGGCTTGCTTGTGGATTATAGTAAATACTCAGTTGCTCGTGCAGAATATAATAACCTCAACAATTTCCTACATCAGTCATATTTACAAAAACTAAACAATTATTTTAAATATAATACTAAAGCATTTTACAACTTTGTCAACTCTAAAAGAAAAACAAATGGATATCCTTCAGCAATGATACTCAACAATTATGAATCTTCTGACGATATTAATATTAGTAATATGTTTGCTGATTTTTTTCCAGTACATATTCGGATAAGCAATATTGCTCCGATAGTTATCCCAACACACTTTACACTAACCGGGCTATATCGTTTCCAAATATTGATGCTGAGAATTTATTAGAAAGTTTAAAAAAACTTAAAATTTCGTATAATTATGGTCATGATGGTGTTCCTAGCAGTATTATACACAATTGTGCTCAATCCTTGCTATATCCATTAATTATTTTATTCAACACATCCATTAAATATGGGTATTTTCCGAGAATTTGGAGGTCCTCATTCATAATCTCATTATTTAAATCTGGTAATAAATCTGAGGTGTCAAATTACAGAGGTATTGCTAAGCTTAGTGTAATACCTAAGATTTTTGAACACTTTATCACTGATTACATGTGTCATCAATTATCATCAATTCTGTCATCTTCTCAACATTGATTTCGTAAAGGTTGCTCTTCTATATCAAATGTCCTACAACTTACTAGCCACGTTAACCAAGGCTTTGTACAAGGAAAACAAACTGATGCCGTTTATACTGACTTTAGAAAGGCTTTTGATAAAGTAAATTACAGACTTCTTCTTATTAAACTGGATTTTCTTGGTTTTACATCTCGCAGTCTAAACTGGATAAAATCTTATCTTCTGGATAGAACTCAATTCGTAAAATTTAATAATAAATACTCAAAAAATATTTTGGTTACTTCTGGTGTTCCTCAAGGCAGCCACCTTGATCCAATTCTTTTCTCCTTGTTCATCAACGACCTTCAACGATGTTTTAAATTTTTTGTAACATTCTAATGTATGCGACGATGTTAAAATATTTTTGAGCTTCTCTAAATCTTTGGATCATATATATCTCCAATCCGATCTCAACAATTTCTTTTTGTGGTGCAGTCTCAACTTAATAGAATTAAATTTAAAAAAATGTAAACTTATGGGTTTTTCAAGAAGTAATTATATTCCTGCTAATTTGGGTGATTACCGGCTTGAAATTGTTGATAATTTTCTTCATCTAGGAATTTTACTGGACAACAAATTAAACTTTGTTTCTCACATTACCATGATGATAAATAAAGCTAGAGGTGTACTTGCGTTTATAAAGCGATGGGCTAAGGAATTTGATGATCCCTATGTCACAAAACAACTTTACATATCCTTAGTAAGACCTATATTGGAATATGGCTCTATTATCTGGGATCCTTATTATAATATTCATATTCAGCGTATAGAGTCTGTACAGAAACAATTCTTACTCTTTTGTCTACGTGGGTTACCTAGGAATCCTGATATTAACCCTCCATCATACATCGATAGATTTAAATTGATTAAATTACCAACTCTATCTAGTAGAAGGACTATGCTTAATGTAACATTTATGATCAATATAATTAATGGTGAGTGTCTGCTCCGAGTTCCTTGTAAATAATGTTACTTTTAATGTTCCTCAACGATTTTCCCACCATTTTAAGCCACTGTATGTCAAACATGTTAGCACTAATTATGCTCAAGCTGACCCATTAAGAAGATTATTTTGTGAATTTAACAATCTATATAAAATAATTGCTTTTTCTCTTTCAACAAATGTAATTAAACATAAAATAATTAGTTTATTAAATAATTAATATTTTGTAATTAATTGTAATTTTCAATATACTTTTTTTAATAGTCTGTAAGGATTTAATCCATTGACTTAATAATAAAATAAAAAAAATATGTAAATGAAAAGCTCGATCTAGTAATTATTTTCGTTTCATCTCCTTGTTATTTCATAAAGTAATGCAGTAGTTCGGGCATAATCACCCGGTAAAGTTTTTAGAGTTTTAGAAATATTCTAAATAAAAAAATAATGCAAAATTAATATGAGGCGAAGGGGCAATGCTAGATTTATTTGTTGTCTCTATGTCTCCTTATTTAATCATATTCATGTTACAAATTCAAGTTATTTTACTTAACTTGACGCCTTGTAATTGTGTTAGAACATACTTTTATAATGAGTTTTTTTTTGTGTGTAAAGATGCAGCCTTCAAAGAATGCATTTGGCCTTCTATGTATTATTAGAATTATTCGCAATAACTAGTGGCAAGATTTAAAAGTAAAAATTCTTTGTAGACCGGAAATATTTAGGGAATGTAATATTTAGATTGCAATGGTATTTTAGTTTAAAACCAGAGTTATTGTAATTCGATTAATAAGAGCCACAGAAATTTTAATAAAAACGTCACTGAAATTATATATGTAGTATGTACAAGTATTTTTGTAAACATAAACAAAATTTTAATTTTTCAAACATAAGAGCATAACTTAGTATTGATAAACATGTCTAACATTTACATTAAATAAAGCAACTTAAGACGTGATTAGTTTCCGAGATGTGAACTGCAAGTACATAAAAATTAAATCCTTGCAATGTACGGCTAATTTTAGTCCAAATAGTGAATTTTTATAAGGGGATGTAGCTCAGATGGTAGAGCGCTCGCTTAGCATGTGAGAGTTACGGGAATCGATGCCCCGATGATGGTTTGCAAAGTTTGTTTCGTTTAAGGGAACTGTGATCATTTACTTGCTGGTTATACGATCAAGTTTTGCCAATTTTTATACCTTCTGATACATGCACTTTTGACTTCTTGAAAAGCCGAAAGTCATGCTTTCTCCCGTTTTGAAAATGACGTACAAATAATTTTCTTGCTCTTCTTTTCTGCAATTATTTGTGTTTTTAGCGTATGCTTTTTCTTCTTTCCTGAATAAAATCTTTTCTGCTTTTTTTTTTGGTCTCTCTACAGGTGTTTCCGTTGCATCAATCACCAAGATCTCATATTTCACGTCGCTTTTTGGGAGTTCTTTTCGTCCTGGCAATGCGAAATCTTGGTGTTGTATTAGAGTATCCTCTACCCATTTTACAGTTTTATATGCCGTACTTTCACTTACTCCATAACTTTGACTTATGTGAAAATATGTACGGTATTCTCGCAAGTATTCTAATACCTTTTTCACTAATTCATTCATACGTTTCAAACTTTCTACGAGATTGCATTCGGTTTCTCTTTCCATTGTATGTTTCAATTTACAGTCAAGAAAACAACTGATTGCAGTTGTAGGAAACAGTAAACAAATTGTTTGGTTTTTCTTTATAAAACTTCTGACGTTTATGTATGTTTATATTGTAAATAAAATTAATATTTTCATTGAAGTAATCATTTTAAAATGCTTCTTAGACAACATTTTGGTAAAATTTTACTTTAAATTTGCGGCAGCCTTTCACAGCTTTTAACTTTTGAGAATACATATTGACAAGCGGTATGTGTAAAAAACTTGAAAGCAAAACTTGACCGTGTAAGTGCACCGATATTTTCAATACAATAACAATAAATATTAACAGAAAATATGTCTTCCAATTGAATCGCTCTCTTCTTTAATTATAGCTTATATTGTTATAGAAAAATTACTTGACACTGGTATTGAAAAATTGACTATAAAACTGTAAAAGCACAAATGTAATTTCTAAATTAATAAGACAGACAAGTCAAAAATAAAACGAAAAACAGAGAAAGATTTTCTAAATCTGAGATATATAAATCATAAATATATGTATCGAAAATATACATATATTCAATATTGAATACATTTGATAATAACAAATGTATAGCAGATTGTTCAGCAAAGCTAAAGAACTGTCAAACATAGTTTATCAAATAAGTGTGACTTGTGGCAATTAAAAACACCAAAACCAATTTTCAACAAACAAAAACGCTCTACCATCTGAGCTACATTAACATGTAAAAATACACCAATCGCACTAATATTCCAACTAGAAAAAACAAACCTAAAGCATAAAATATAGCATTTTTAACCACACTTCATGAGTTACATATTAATGCACCAGTTAATAATCGCAGTTGCCCTAAACAAAATTTTAAAACGGAAATATAGATATTTTATAACAAAAATACTTCTCACATGCTAAGCAAGCGCTTTACTAAATGTATTTTAATTGCATATTGCATTTCATATAACACAAAAAAATTAATTTCCATGGTAATGTTTTCATTTGAAACCAGGCTTAATTTAAAAATTTGGAATTATTATGTAAAAAGTGCATAAAACGGGGGAATGTTAATTCCAGAAACAGTTTATTTGACACATTTTGTCATTCATATTGGGTTTATTATTGAAATGTGATTGAAATATGTTAAAATACTTATTATTAAGATCTCCATATTTTGACCACGAATATTGTCTATTTTCATGGAGTTTTGTTGTTAAAATAAAAAAAGCCCTGGAGATGCGGGGCATCGATCCCCGTACCTCTCACATGCTAAGCGAGCGCTCTACCATCTGAGCTACATCCCCATATAAATATACACTATTTGAAGTAAGATTTGTCATGCATACATACATTTGACCATTATGCACTTACAGTTAAATTACTGTAAACTTATCACGTTTTAAATTGATTCCTGACTTTTAATACATATGCTAAGCATAGTAATCAAATATTAAGAGCTATGTATACACTTGTTAAATTTGTTCAAAAAAGTCAAACATTTCTTAATTTTCCAAACATATTTGTGTACAATTGTCAGTCACATTTTTTCAATCGTTTCTATGACTCTTGATCACCTAATTGAATTGCAATGTGAAATGTGGTTTAAAACTGAAATACCACTGCAATCTAAACTTTACGAACAACCCACTACTTCATTCTCTAGATATTCTAGTTCTACAAAGAATCATAATTTTTAATATTTCCCCTAGTTAATGCGATACGTTCCTAAATGTCAGCTGAACTAAGGCAAGCAAATATTTACCCAAAAAAACAATTAAGAAAGTATAGTCGGTCAAACCCGACCATAAAACCCTATACACTCAGTATAGGGTTTTTTTTAGAGATGGGCGTTATGTGGGATATATAACCTATTGTGGACCGATCATCCAAAAATTTAGTGTCGTGATGTCTATGAATATACATAAACTTTAATATACATTAAACTTTATCTCGATATAAATACTTTTAAAAGATTTATGGAGCTTAAATTGAATTACGGAGAGGGTTTATATGTTAGCTTCGACTAATTATGAACCGACCATTATAAAATTAGGTGTCATCATTTCTGTATATTATTTGTTTTTTTTATTTGAATACCAACATTTTTAGGAAATTTATGATCGTTAAAATGAATTTCGAAAGTGGGCCTTATATGGGACGTAATTAGTCGTAATTATGGAGCGATCATAATAAAATTGTACCGTATTATTTGCATGCATATGAAATATATTTGCGTTCCATATTATTTTGATACCTACATTTTTGAGAGAGTTATGCTCTTTAAAGTGACTTTCGGTAGTGGACCTTATATGGTATCTATGATAAATTATGGACCGATCTGCACAAAATTTGTAGATTTGATTTGGCTTCATTTAGCACTCATTTGTGATGAAATTTATTTGGATACTTGCATAATTCAAACATTTATGATCGGGAAACCCCAATTTCGGAAGGACATTTGTATGGGGGCCAGGTGAAATAATGGACCGATTTTTACCAGTTTCAATCCCATCCATCCTTGGCCCGACAAAATATTATGTACTAAATCCTATCAAAATACCTTCAAAATTGCGACCTGTACTCTGCGCACAAGATTTACATGGATAGCCAGCCAACTAGCCAGACGGTCGGACGGACATCGTTAAATCGACTCAGAAAATGCCTCTGAGTCGATCGGTATACTTTAAGGTGGGACCATTATTTCTGGGCGTTACAAACATCACCACAAATCCAATATACCCTCCCCACTATAGTGGTGTAGGGTACAAAAAGCGCGTAACCACTATTTTTAGCACAAATTTGTTTGATGATGTAAATCGTGCAGGTGTTCTGTAAGAGCATACACAACATAAAAGTTAAATGAACCTAAACTTATATTATAATTTGTCCTTAGTAAGAAATGTTTTCCAAATAAACCAAAGGATTAAAAACATTTTTATTTATTGGTTACATCTTTCGTCAAATATTTGCTATATGCAGTGCCTTAACACTTATTTATTTTGAATAAAAAATATGCCATTTAAAAACCAAAAAACTTTTTTAGTGGTTAAAAATTATCTTTATTTTAAGACTAAGTCCCAATTTGCACGAGGTAATTCTTTAAGCTAATATGATTACATTTAAGACATCGGGATGAGGGGAAGATGAAACGAGTACACACTTGATTGTACTAGCAACTCGTGTTACTCTTTTATAGCAATAAGAATTGTGCTGAGTTGACACCGAATAAATTTCAAGGAAAGAATTGTATCAATATTTTCAACAAAAATGGCTTTGTATAAATTGGGACTAAGTTTTATCAGCTGCAATATTAACAAGCAAGAAAGTCCGACTATATAACACCCAACACCCAGTATATGTGTAAAAGGAAATGACCGCTATATGGGAACCATAACCTATTATGGACCAATCAACCAAAAATGTAGTGACATTACTTTTGTGCATTGTTTTGTCAAATTGTATATACATGTTAAATTGGCTTTCGAAGTGGATCTTATATGAGAGATTTGACTAATTATGGACCCATCATTATAAAATTAAATGTCATGATATCTGTATATGTGAAACTTATTTGTGTTGAATTTTATTTAAACACCAACACTTTTAAAAGATTTATGGTCGTTAAAGTAATTTTTTCAAGTGGGAGCAATAACTAATAATAACCGATAATAATGGACCGATAATCATTTAATTGGTGATTTTCGGTAATTAGCCTTATATGGGAGCTATGGTCAATTATGGACCGATCTCCACAAAATATGTAGTTGTAATAAGGTTTCGTGTACAACTTATTTGTAGCGAAATTTGTTTGAATTTGTCGTCACGTGGTCATTTCTTGACTGGCCTTCATGCAGTCCTAATCTCAGCCCGATTGAGAACTAATGGCAAGTTTTCAAAATCAAAGTAAGCTCTATAAAAATAAGCAATTTTAATAATTTCTTTGCCGAAACAACGAAAGCTTGGGCAGCCATTCCAAGTAGTGTATATACAAATTTGGTGACCTCAATGTCTCGCAGATGTCAAGCCCTTATCGATAGTAATTCATTTGCAACAAAATATGGATTTATTAATTAGTTGTTTTTTTTGTAAAATTTCTTAAAGTCCTTAATTACATGCACGACTGATACCAAACTTATTTGAAAATATGACTCACAGATTCCATCTATACTAAGTCCCCGTTTGCACAGGGAAACATTTTGAAGGGAATCATCTGGAATTCTCTTTTGTATTTTCCTTCGCGGTCATACAGGAAAACATTGTTGTCGGAAACATTCCAGTTTATATTTGTTTTTTGTTTGACATTTGTCTAATTGTTTTTAATTTCTACTGTATTTGATTTGCTAATGTACTCAATAAGAATGAAAGAATGAAGAACGGCAAACAAATTTCATATTCTCTTTCCCATCCATCCCTCTCTACCAAACGAAATGTTTCCCTTCTAATTGTTTCCCTATGTAAGTAAACGGGGGGACTAATTAATTTGACACAATACGCAGTTATTTTCTAGCATTAAGAGTTGAAAATTGACTAAACTAGGGAACCATAATTTGTGCAAGCATATATTTTAAATATTTTTTTTCTAGAATATTTTTAAAACTCTAGAATTTCCGGACATGCGGGGTCATAGATCCTCATACCTCTCACATGCTAAGCGAGCGCTCTACCATCTGAGCAACATCCTCTTATACAAATCTATTTAAGACTGTTTATTTATAATTGAAATAAGTTAATGTTGTATACAAATTGTAGTGGCTTTACAGCCATCCCTAAATACCGACGGAAAGCGTTTTTTAAATGTCAAAATTTCTCATGCTCATACATTTTGTATGGAGCATACCGAAACAACGCGGCGGCAACGCTTTGCTATTGGAAAATCCGATTTTGACAAGGCGTTTCACAGTGAAGTTAGTTGCAAAAGAAAACAAAACAAAAACAAAAAAGAGAAATAAAACAACAATGTCCAGCAGTTACAATAAACAGGGTCGTTTTATTTTGCCGCTTTTGTTTAGGGATGAGGTATCAGCGCTAATGCTCAGCTTAAAAATACGTTCTGCTTTCCGTCGGTATTTAGGGATGGCTGTTATTCAATGAAATAACTTGAAGTTTTAACGAAAATCTAAATGTTTAATTTCATTGAAAGAAAGATCATCTAACTTACGACCACAAACTTAGTTCGCTCTTGGTCCAACGGAGTTCTTTACAACCTAATTTTATTTTTTTATAAAAGAAATTTTGGAGATGCGGGGCATCGATCCCCGTACCTCTCACATGCTAAGCGAGCGCTCTACCATCTGAGCTACATCCCCTTGTTAAAATATGTACCTTAAATGTTTAAAATTATATGTATACATAGCATTAAACTTCATATGCAAACTTCAATTACATTATTTTAACTATAGTCAAAAATATATATCAGTAATTTTCATGAATTGCATACTAATTATTAACTCAAGACACCAGCGGTACATTGCCCGCTATTTTAGTTAATAAACACGAGTCATGTTAAAACGAAATACTATTGTATTTGAATTAGTAGTACAATTGAACCAATGTTTTTTTACGGTAAGTTTATAGAAATTTAATTTTTATACTTAAGTATAACAAATAATACACATATTTCAGAAATGAACATGTTAAGAAACAGATCAACAATCTGAGATATTTTCCTTATAAAAATATTGAAAAATAGTTCAGAATTTTTAAAATTTTATTTAGAAAACCGCTACAAATGAAAATATATGAAATATTGCATTTTATTACAATAATTTTTAAGAAACATAGGGTCTGCTATGAACTATTTTGCCAGCACTTTTTTGGTCCTTAAACGGCATTGCTTAGTTTATAAAGAATTTAAATAATTATTCTATTATATAAATATCTTAAATTCTTCATCATAAATACTAAAATGCTATTTTTTTATTTTCGTTTTTTATACGCTCCACCACTAGAAGTGGTGAATGAGGGTATATATACGAGGTTTGATAAAAAATAACCGTTATTTTGAAATTTCGTAAGTTACTTATGTTCGATTTTCGCATTTTTTTCTGTTATGTTGGTACACATGTCTGTTATATATGTTTGTTGTTAATATCAGCCATTTTGGATTGCCAGTTTGTATTTGACGAATCATGGGTGCATGGCTATGACATTGAAACCCAAGCCCAATCATCCCAATCCAGAAGAGCCAAGACCGAAAAAAACACGTCAAGTTCGGTCAAATGTGAAGGTTTTGCTCACTGTTTTCTTCGACTGCAATGGCATGGTGCATCATGAATTCTTGCCACAATGTCGTACGGTCAACAAGGAATGCTACCTTGAAGTGAAGTGAAACGACGCATGTTTGCTTGAAGCAATTCGTCAGAAACGCACAGAATTGTGGAAAAACCGATCATGGATTTTGCACCATAATAACGCACCAGCTCACACAGCGATGCTTGTGCGTGAGTATGTGGCCAAAAACAAAACCTTTATCATGACTAAACCACCGTATTCACTGGACTTGGCCCCCGCTGACTTTTTCCTCTTCCCAAAACTGAAGACACCGATGAAAGGAAAACGTTTTGTTACGATTGAAGAGACAAAAGAAAAATCGAAACAGGAGCTGTTGGCGATACCAAAAAACGTGTTTCAGAAGTGTTTCGAGGATTGGAAAAAACGCTGGCATACGTGTATTATATCTGAGGGGTATTACTTTGAAGGGGACAATATAGTTATTGATGAATAAATAAATACTTTTTGAAAAAATTTAAAATAATGGTTATTTTTTGATCAGACCTCGTACATATGTACGTTTGTCATTCCATGTAAAACTTTGGTTATATTCACCTGAGACCCAACAAAGTTAATATATTCTTGATTCTTTTGAAATTCTAAGTCTATTGACCTATATTCGTCTGTCTGTCCATCTGTCTGTCTTTTATGTCAAATATTGGCCATATGTGACCGTACCTTAAATCGATTAAGTCTTTTTTATAACTCAGTTGAAATGTGAACTTGATTACTTGTTTTCCTCATGGTCTGTGTCTTAAGTTACGGTCAAACTTGGAAAATATTTGCCGAAAAAGACGTAACCACTAAATAAAATACTTTTGAACTCGTTTATTTATTTAAAAAAAAAACAACTTCGTTTATTGGACAAGACACAACAAATATTTAGGCTTATTTTTTTTAATACTATTTGAGCTTGCAAAACTCTTGTAAAAGTAAACAACGTCAAATAAAATTGTGGTAAAACAAGTGGTTACGCTGTTTTGAGTAAATATTTGCCATTATTAGACATCACTATTAATAGAATAGATTTTAGTTATTAAAAAAAATTACCTAAATAGTTATAGTTTAGTTAAGTTGACTGTATAGGGGGATGTAGCTCAGATGGTAGAGCGCTCGCTTAGCATGTGAGAGGTACGGGGATCGATGCCCCGCATCTCCAGGGAAAAGTTTTAAAGTTTCAGAAATATGGGAAATTAATATAGTCCACTTACTTTTCATTTCCTATGATTTAATCATGTGTAGCCTTTAATTTCCCCGGTCCTTTACTAAATCTTTTTAAAAGTTAAAGCGGTTCAGAGTTTATTTGAAATTTTTGGAAAAAGTTTAATCTCAACTACAATTAAATAAAATATAAATTCGTTTTAAAATGATTACTTCTTTAACTAACCATCCGTGTAATAGAACTTCCTCCCCGGTTCCATACTAATGTGCTCATCTCCAGGATTTTTTTTATTAAAACAATAAAATTCGGTGGTAAAGAACTGCGTTGGAGCGACTAAGTAAAGCTTGTGATCGTAAGTTGGCTGATCTTAAACTGTTTCATTAATATTTCAACATTGTTCTTAAAAAGTATGTTAAATTGATCGATCCTAATGATAAAAACTAACTGTTAAACTTAATCTGGAATTATAATACCGTCGTTTAAAAAATTACACAAATTACTTTCAAACGTGAATAGTTTTATCTACGAATTAAAATTTTTTGAAATACATTTCAAAATTTTGTTAAACTAGTTCATTAATATGTAACTCGTGAAGTGTGGTTAATTATGCTATATTTTAAGTTTTAGGTTTTGAATTTCAGTTGGAATATTAGTGCGATTGGTATGTTTTTATAGGGGGATGTAGCTCAGATGGTAGAGCGCTCGCTTAGCATGTGAGAGGTACGGGGATCGATGCCCCGCATCTCCAGAGTACATTTTTGGTGGCAGAGCATTTTGTTACAAATACGTATATGTTTTAAAATTAATCAGTAATTTTAATAATTTGACTGTATCGAATCCTCTAGAGAATAAGTATCGATATCCTGCCACTTCCGAGTAATATATTTTGTATTTAATTCTACGTACTGAGTGAATATTGTGATATAGTTATGGGCAGAATTTTAATCTAATATACATACAAGTACTTATGTATATATTCTACAGCAACATTCCATTTCCAATTCACAGTAATGAAAGTGTAACTTTTTTAATGTGGTCTCAGTGTTGCCAGAAAATGGATTTCAAAATATGCTAAAATTTTAAAAACTAAGTGCTAAAATGTTCTACAGAAGAAAAAAAAAGTGCTAAATCTTTTCAATGTAACTACCTATACAATTTTTATTTCAAATGTTACAAATATAAATTATAGTTTTTTCTAATTTTGTTCGTAACCATTGTTGACTTGTTTTAATAGATTACATTTCATATATTAATTCAAACATTTCTGTGTTCATTTACTTACCACACCGAAAGAAATTTAGTTGAAATATTCATAAAAGTTATTTTTTATTTCTCCAAAAGTATTTTTTGGAGTAAAATAGTAAACATTTTTTCGACAAAAAAATTGTTTTTTATCAAGCAAATTATGCTAAAAAGCATTTAGTATAAGTTTTAAAAATTTCAATGCATTTTAGAGAAACAAAATGCTAAATCTAGCACTAAAAGTGCTAAAATGGCAACACTGAGTGGCCTTAAATAGACTAAACATAATTCTCATTTAGTTAACCCGGAGTTTACACATGCAAGTGCAAGTTCGAAAAAGTCAATACATTCACACTTTTTTACTAACACAATCACACATGCAGGCACTTGCAGCTCACTTGCAAGTGAATTTAGCTGGACAGTGATTTTTTGACACTGACAGAAAGGTAAACAGAGTTGCCAAATAAAAAATTCAGAATAAAGTTCATGGATTGTGGTAAAATAATTAATAAATATTTAACTTATTTTATGTATATTTGTAAAAAAAAAATATATTTTTTTTTTCAAATATGAAAAAAGTAGTGTATTGATATCATTTTAGAGCATTAAATAATAATTAAAATAATAATAATAAATTGTAATAATTATTTCCCAATAATTATACTCATGTGAAGGCCATGGCAACTCTTGGTAAACAAATACCAACTTTGTGCGCCATTTGTTAATTTAAACTAATTTTTTGAAGTTTACGCTTTGACAATATTTTGAAAATGAACTTTCACTGTCCTGTGTAAACAGGAAATGATGCGAATTTTTCGAATAAGTTTTCGTATATAATACGTACACAGCACTCGCATGCAAGTACTTGCATGTGTAAAGGCAGGGTAATACAGTCACATTTTTTCAATTGCAGAGCTACTCGAGTTTTTCGAATAAGTTTTCGTATATAATACGTACACAGCACTCGCATGCAAGTACTTGCATGTGTAAAGGCAGGGTAATACAGTCACATTTTTTCAATTGCAGAGCTACTCGAGTTTTTCGAATAAGTTTTCGTATATAATACGTACATAGCACTTGCATGCAAGTACTTGCATGTGTAAAGTCAGGGTAAGTGACAGTCGTAAGCCAGTGTGCTGGCACTCATATGAAAAAAATACAATTGCGGCACATTTACCCATTTTCGGTACATTAGAATTAATATCATTTTGGTTTATAAAAGTACGAAGTGCAATAAATTAAATAATAATAATTGATAAATAATAACAATTTTAATAACAAAAATAATAATAATAATAACAATGATAATAATTTTAGTAACAGAAAAGTGCGTTGTCAACTTGGTTTGTCAATTTCATATAAAAAATGTTTTTTCAACTGTCATTTTTTTAGTGACTTCACCTTTAAAATAAATTTGCTTTGCATTTGTTATTGTCAGCTGTTCGACGCCTGCGACGCTTCCAAAAGTAGAAATTAAATGAACTTTTCGCGTTTCAAGCGTCAACGCGTCCTACGCTTTTAAAGCTGTGTTCACATTGTGTGTATTTGTCATGTGGACTTTCACTTTTTCGCATGTCAAATTTGTACATATAGTCTGAACACCTGCAAACAATAGCATGTGTTATTTCGCTGTGTACAATACACATGACATTTTTTATTTAGAACGAGTTCTAGTTTTAAGTGACAAATCATCTGACATCAGCTGTTTTTTATAACCAAAATTTTGTGGCGGCAAAAACTAATTAAAATTTTAATCAATATAATTTATACAAAACAAAAATACAAAAAAAAAAAACCTACACAAATTTATTACTGAAAATGTAGGGAAAAATTGAAAAGGAGTTAACAAAAGTAAGTAACGGGTGGTTAAATTTCAAGGGCCGATGTTGATTTTGAATAAAACACAAACTATTTAGGAAATTATTGTAATTTTATTTTATTATGATATATTGGTATTATTCAATTATGTATGGCACAAAATATCGGCCAAATGGGCGTCGCGACCACGGCGGCACACCTCCATCCGATGGTCTAAATTTTCGATGACCCTGAGGCATAATGGAGGTTCTATGCCGTTAATGTGCCGAATTATCTCATCCTTTAGCTCTTGAATTGTTGCTGGCTTATCGACGTACACCTTTTCTTTCAAATAACCCCAAAGAAAAAAGTCCAACGGTGTCAAATCACATGATCTTGGCGGCCAATTGACATCGCCATTACGTGACATAACACGGCCATTGAATTTGTTGCGCAAAAGAGCCATTGTTTCGTTAGCTGTGTGGCAAGTGGCACCGTTCTGCTGAAACCACATATCGTCCACATCCATATCTTCCAATTCGAGCCATAAAAAGTTCGTTATCATCTCACGATAGCGAACACCATTCACAGTAACTGCCTGACCGGCCCGATGATGCCGCCAGCCCATAAACCGCACCAAACAGTCACTCTTTGTGGGTGCATTGGTTTTTCGACAATCACGATTCTCATTCGCCCAAATGCGGCAATTCTGTTTGTTGACGAATCCACTGAGGTAAAAATGTGCCTCATCACTGAAGATGATTTTCTTCGAAAATTGATCATCCACTGTTGCCATTCTGCCCATTCACGACGTTTGGAATGGTCAAGAGGCTTTAGTTCTTGAGCCAATTGCACCTTGTAAACGTGTAAATGCAAGTCTTTATGCATAATGTTCATCAACGACGAGTGTGAGAGGTGCAATTGTTGGGCACGACGACGTGTTGAGGTGGACGGCTCTTCAGCCACACTATCGCGAACAGCAGCAATATTTTCTGCAGTACGAGCTGTACGAGCATGCACTGGTGTTCTCACATCTTCTACAGACCCGGTTTGCTCGAATTTTTCCAAGATTTTTGCGATTGTACGAACATTTGGACGATCAAATTGACCAAAAAAATCACGAAGTGCACGATATGCATTTTGATTTGAACGCCCATTTTCATAATAAGTCTGGATAACTTTAACACGTCGTTGGATTGTGTATCTCTCCATGGTTCAAATTGAGTAAGTCTGAAATAGAGAAATGTCAAATAAAATTCTGAAAAAAGCTTGGCGTTTAGGTGTGGTTCACATTCAACATCGGCCCTTACAATTTAAACACCCTTTACATGCATATGCATTTTTTTTATTGCAATTTTTATAGTTATTTTTATGTTGTTCCGGTGCAAAGAAGCGGTTGATCGAAATATGGCAGGAGAAGGAATGTTTGTATAACCCGCGGAACAAGTTTTGCCATTAATGATTTGGCTGACAAATTAAAAATTTTCAATTCATCTTTTGGCCCTAATGAAGTTAAGGTAAAGCAGTTAATTTAAAGCATTTGGCAATTGTTATTTGTAATAAATGTAACGCAATATATTTCCAGAATAAAATAACATACTTGCGCGGTTAATATAGCCGGGAAATTGCAAAAGGAAAAGAAAAAAGAAGCGGGGCCGGTGCAGATGATGTGCATGTGTCATGTGTATTTTGGTTCGACGAAATGGGTTTCCTGGAAGAATTTATTAAAATTAAAAAAGGTGCATGTAATCTATATGCAACTATTTTATCAACCTCTCGTTCCATTTTTAAATAAAATTTTATTTAATTACAAATTTAATTTTTATATACATACATACAGCAATTAGCTGTTTTAAGCTTTTTTTATAGGTTATGTCAAATGTATTTGACATACCAACATATGAACATGTAAATTATAAACCGTATGTAAAACTCAAATTTTGGCACACACATGAAATTACATATGGGTAGAAAAGTGACATTCCACATGACAAATACACATAATGTGAACAGAGCTTAAGCGTGTAATTTAAAGCATACGACTACATTGATTCTACTTTTTTGACAGTTGCTTAGAACGCTTGAAACGCGTAGACGCTTGGTGTGCACATGAAAATAAAAATCCTTGTATAGCCTGATGGTTTGGTCTACTGAACTGTACACGAATAACCAGAGTTAGAATTCAAATAGAAGTATAAAACAAAAATAATTAAAACAAAAGTACCAAATTTGTACAGAAATTAGCCTTTTTTACCAATTAGTACTTCAGTTCCGAAACGCTATTGTGAGTGGTTAAGTGCTTATTTTATCTTTATTAGTTTGTTTATTAAAAAAGGCCTTTACTATTAATCGTTTATAAAAAGTTTTATATAGAATTTATGAAATTAAAAAAATGTAAACTATATTAATAAATATTTTAAACAAAAAAATAAATTTAAACTTGGTGCGTTTTTTTAATGCCGCGTTTTTTTACATTTTGGTGCGTTTTGAAATTTCAAAGTTGACAACGCTGGTGCTTACATATAACTCATGAATCAAATAATAAAGATTGCGCAAAGAATTTAAAGCAGTGATGGAAAATGACCTTTTGGATTTTGTACCAACTATATAAATAAAAAGTACTTTTTAGACCTCCACGGTACCATTTTTAATATTTGATAAATAATAATAAAACTGAACCAGAAAGTCACTTTAACAAAAAATTCGATATATACACTTACGGAAAAATGTTTAACTTCACCTTATATAACGAATGTTTAAACGATTTTATACTCGAACGACCAAATTTTTAACACTGACATTTTTGTATAACAAGAATGTCACAAACAATTGTCGAAATGGAAATCAAGCTTTGGTATTGCTTTGATGATAAAATAGGAATTACACCGTATTCTTCAAAGAATCACAATCTAACTCTATTGGAAAATGCTGCCAGATAAAACGATTGCTCACGATATAGGTACAAGTAGTGTTCCAGGAGGAAAGTTATCAAAAGATAGAGTAACAATTTTATATTAATGCATTTGAAGCAAAGATAAATTACAGGCAGATAAATAGAGATCGTTTCTTAATAAAATGTTTCCTGTAAATTATCTTTATTCGAGATTTGCCTGTATATGTTTAAATTTATAGTTAGTATACTTCTGAATCACCAAGAAGTTTATTTTCGTTTATTATCATGATTACCTATAACAGTCTTATTTATGAAGTATGAAGTATATATGAAGTATTCTCACTTGCTTCGATTAGAATTTCAAAATTACTAAAGCTTTTTATTTCAAGAATATATTAAATTAATATTAAATATTAAATTAAATTCTAATGTTTTTAAAATTCCGATTAACGAAATATTAAGCTTTAGTTTCTGAATTCAGCCTCAAAATCATTTAATGTGAATTAGTATTTTAGAGATTTCCATTTTTCGATAATTCAACCAGCAATTTATTGTCATGCTAACCATCTTATAGATGCATATTTTAAATATCATATGGATATCAGTTCCAAAGTGTTCATGTAATTGAATAAATTATCTCTTCTACTTGCACTACTATACAAATGTGCAAAATAACTTAAATCATATATTTATCTATATATTTCTTCTGCAATATCAAATGCAACAGTAATTTGAAATTGTACCAAATGGATCGTGGTATTTAATTAGTCTAAAATGTATCAAAAAAAGTACAATTGTACCATGTTTGCCAACACTGATGTAAACAAAATTGCCTACCTCTGCGCATAATGTCACAGGTTATTTTTCCCGCGTAATTATTATGTAAAATATAACTTTTTCTAACAATTTTTACAGAAGAATTTATTTTTCGTAAAATTTTTGTTTCAAAATAAAATATTAAATTATTTACTATTTAATTCATATTAAAATGTATCAAAAAAGTAATATTTTAGTATTTTATATATTATATTTTTATACCCTACACCACCGTAGTGGTAATTCGATTTGTGCTGATGTTTGTAACGCCCAGAAATATTGGTTCAACACCCACCTATCGGGATATGATATATATATCAGAATCACTTTCCGAGTCGATTTAACGATGTCCGTCCATCCGGCTGGCTGTCCATGTAAAGCTTGTGTGCAGAGTACAGGTAGCAATTTTGAACATACTTCGATAAAATTTGGTACATAATCACCCCTATCGTGAATAAAAATTCCGCATGAAATTTGTTCCCTTTTATGTTTTTAACATTGAATTTTAATAGGAAAATGTGAAATGGGAACAAATTTCATGTGGAATTTTTATTCACGATAGGGGTGAATATTTTTTCGACCCAAGGATGGATGGGATTGAAACTGGTGGAAATCGGTCTATTATTTCACCTGGCCTCCATACAAATATCCTCCAGAAATTGGGGTTTACCGATCATAAATGTTTGAATTATGTAAGTATCCACACAAATTTCATCAAAAATTAGTGGTAAATGAAGCCAAATCACATCAACAAATTTTGTGCAGAACGGTCCATAATTACTCGTAGCTCCTATATAAGGCCCACTTCCGAAAATCACTTTAAAGAGAAAATCACTCTCTCAAAAATGTTGATAGCCAAATAATATTTAACGCAAATATATGTCATATGTCTAAAAATAATACGGTACAATTTTATTATGATCGGTCCATAATTAGTCAAAACTTTCATATACGACCCTGTCTGTAATTCACTTTAACCTCCATAAATCTTTTAAAAGTATTTATATCGAGATAAAGTTTAACACATATAATATTTATATTCACAGACATCATGACAGTGAATTTTTGGTTGATTGGTCTACAATAGGTTATATATCCCATATAACGCCCATTTCTGAAAAACTGTTTTATACATATACTAGCTGTAGGGTATTATATGGTCGGGCTTGACCGACGACTATACTTTCTTACTTGTTTTTAATTTATTTTCTTTTGGAAATCGAAAAAATTTAAATTTATGTTATTTCTTTTAATATTTTCACAATTAAAAACGGCACACTTCATTTTTAAACTTTTATTTGCATTAAAATTTATATAGAAGTTAAGCGACATAAAAATATGTTTGACTTTTGACGTCACAAGAAGAAATTTTGCTCTCACAGTGAAATAATCTGTTTGGGTTACAGATTATTTTAAATCTTCCTAGCTATAGGATTTTGGAAGATTATAATTTTAATCACTCCAGTAGTAATTAAAATTATATAGGGTTTGAAAAGAAAATTTTCTTTTCAACGTTATAATATGTTTGTTTATTTTACCTTTTTATTTGCGGTTACAGTTGTTACGGTAAGTTATGTATTTTATAAATAAATTTGAAGTCGTTCCGCCTGTTGCTAAGTGAGAAGTGAATTCTTTTACATTATATGTTTTTGTTTTAATATTTTCTGTTAACAACAATTACAAAGAATTTTGGAACGTTTCCGTTATTATGTTGCTAGCAACGTCAAATTGGTTAATTAATTAAGGTAATACATATTAGCTTTTGTTAACAATTCATATATAATTCATTAGATATTAAGTTTAATAAATAGTACATTAGGAATTCATAAATGGGATTGTAATTCATAATGATAATTATATTAATTTTACAAAATTTAACTTAAAACAACAATTTTCAATTCTTAAGTAATATGGAAAATGATAAATTATAAAAGTTCTTGTATTGAGTTTATTGTCTAAACTTAGGTTTAGACGCATAGTTTTTGTAAAATATAACGGACCTGCGCAATGCTCAATCTTTATTATTTGATTCGTAAATAGATATTTGTCTATCATCAATATAATATCTTAATTATGTATTGATTTGTTAGATCAACAAGTTGAAAATTTGTTTCACTTAGTTGTATTCAATTCGTATTTCCTGATCAATTATTTATACACAGGCTTTTTGACTAGTTAGGCTTCATTCATTATACGAGTATATTTTGGTCTGTTTAATTGCGTGTTCATTTACTTTATTCTATTTCGATTCAAACAAAAAACCTCAAACTATTCTAGTTTTTGTTAAATTATTATTGTCTATGTTTTCTGAATTCTATTTCTTTTTCCCATTTATTTATAATTTATTAACAAAATTAATAGATTCTAAATGCTAAAATGTCAAAAGTATTAGACCTCAATTAATCATGCTAAAACGGCGGCTGTGATAAACAAGTGCCTGTTTAATCAATCGCACGTTATTAATGTACAAATTCAAAAACGTCTCTTTTATCTATTTGGATTTGTAGATAAACATGTACATATTTATAATTAAATAACAATAAACAACATAATAAAACATTTGAAATAAAGTTTTGGAAACTTTATAAAAAATAAAAAATAAAAAAAACAAATATTAAACATTTAATAGTTTCAATTTTTCAAATTAAATAATAAACAAATAAGAAAGTATAGTCAGTCAAGCCCTGCCATATAATACCCTACACCCAGTATTTGTATAAAACAGCTTTTCAGAAGTGGGCGTTATATGTGAGATATAACCTATTATGGTCCAATTACTTAAAAATTTAGTGTCATGATTTCTGTGAATATTAATATTTTATGTGCTAAACTTTATCTCGATATAAATACTTTTAAAAGATTTATGGAGGTTAAAGTGAATTACGGACAGGGTCGTATATGGAAGTTTTGAATAATTATGGACCGATCATAATAAAATTGTACCGTATTATTTTTAGGCATATGAAACATATTTGCGTTAAATATTATTTGGCTATCAACATTTTTGAAAGAATTATGCTCTTTAAAATGATTTTCGAAAGTGGGCCTTATATGGTAGCTACGAGTAATTATGGGCCGTTCTGCACAAAGTTTGTAGATATAATTCGGCTTCATTTACCACTCATTTGTGATGAAATTAGTTTGGATACTTGCATAATTCAAACATTTATAATCGGTAAACCCCAATTTCTGGAGGACAGTTTTATGGGGGCCAGGTGAAATAATAGACCGATTTCCACCAGTTTCAATCCCATCCGTCCTTGGGCCGAAAAAATGTCACGTACCGAATTTTATCGAAATATCTTCAAAATTGCAACCTGTACTCTGCGCACAAGCTTTACATGGACATCCAGCCAGCCAGACGGACGGAAGGATGGACATTGTTAAATCGATTCACGGAGTGATCCTGAGTCGATCAGTATTCTTCAACATGGGTGTTGGACCAATATTTATGAACGTTACAAACATCAACACAAATCCAATATACCCTCCCCACTATGATGGTGTAGGGTATATTTAATAATTTATCAGTTGTCAACTGCCGCATGACAATGACGTTCAAATTAATTTTATAGTTCAAATCTTTTATTAATGTTTAAAGTTAAAAGTTATATAGTGATTGTAATTTTCGGTTAACAACTTGTTCGCATTTTTGTTTTCTTTTTTTTTTTAGTAAAACAAAATATAAATAAAACAACACAAATTATTTAAATAAATTCAACTATAAAATGCAAAAGTAGGTGTTGAAACTCAATATTGCAATATGAACTAAAACTTTAAGACGTTTTAAAATTTGTTTTGGCAACAAAAATAAAAATCAAATAAATTTTGCTTCCGGCTATCTTAATAAAAAGCTTAAATTTATAAATTAAATTTTTCGGTGTTTAATATTAATGTTATCAAATTCGCAAAAGTTTAATATGTGCGATTTTTGTTTTTTTGTATGCTTTGAAGTAATTTCCTCTACCAAAGATTTATTAACACTTAATAAATTATTTAAATTTACGTAGCTCAAAATGTTTATGAAATATACACAATTTGTTACGATAAAAATTGTTGTTCAGGCATGTTCTCACAATCGCATGATTATGAAATCGCATGCGTTTTGAAAATCACCAAATTTATTTCTGCATGTTCTGTAGTTCACGCGTTTTGCTTGCGTTTTGCAATTTTTCAAACTTGTGTTCGAAAAATGAAAACATATCCCAGCAAAGCCACAGGAGTCCGAAAAGAGTATTTTCTGACACCTTTTTCGAAGCGTTAACGCTCTTTATGAGCCCAAAAAACAATTGCTCCGAAAACCTTCAGAAAAGAGGGTCATTACATTCGAAAATGATCCGTCAGAAAGAGCTCTTAGATAATATAAAGCAAAAGCTTTCGAAATACAATGTAAAAAGTATACAAATTCTAAATCATTAGAATTTGTATACTTATACCTTCCTGGATACCCAGATCGACTCAAACGTTTTTCCGAGCAATCTATTAAGATACCTTTACGAGTTTTAAGATTCAAACTTTAAATGTAATGACCTTCTAATATTCTTATCAAAAATATAATTAAAAATAACCACAGATTTTATTTTATAACCAACTACACATTAAACAACACTATTATTATTATTATTAAGTGAGGCCTCAAGCACTACGACCTATAAGATATTTTGTGTAGCGTTGAAGTTTCATCACGTTAGACATAGGCTGTGTATAAAGCCAATTATTCTGTTAGATGAGAGATCAAATACATCCCCTGGGGCCATAAAGGCCCTTCCGAGCCATCTTGTTTTGCATATTGCCAGCATTGGGCAGTCGCAAAGAATATGTTCAGAGGTTTCGGCTTCAAGTTCACAAAACCTACACTGTTCATTCTCAACATTACCTAAAGTACATTGGTGATACCTAAAGCCACCGTGTCCTGTGAATAATCCAGTAGGTAATCACCCTTTCCGAGCGATAGCAACATTTGGGATTTGCGGTTGGACAGAGTAATAAACCTTTTGGACTGTCTAAGTCCTAGTAAGATGTTCCAAAATCAGGAAAATTCCGATTCTACCCAAGAACTAATTCGTTCCATAGTATATCCACGTGGAATGCCAAAGAATGGTTCCAAGCCTATGAATGGGCGTCGAGCACCTCTATTGGCCAAACAATCAGTTACCAGCATGGCCTTCATGAGCAGGTACCCAGCACAAGGTAAGTTCATTATGCGTGCCAAGTTCATTCAATGATGTCTAGCAGTCCATAACTACCCTACCCTTATTTCATATGAAGATAAGGCTCTAAAAGTAGCTTGGCTATCAGACATAATAAAAATCTATAATAAACTTTACGTCCAGACATTCGTTAGAGCATACAAGGATGACATAAATTTCCGCCTGAAATATTGATGGGAATGTACCCATTGGGATACCCCTTTGGAAATTGGGTCCATATATGCCAGCCCCAGTGTCACCATTAGCCTGTTTGGAACCATCGGTAAACCACACTTGACCAGCATGTCTGATTTAACCATTCATCCCTTTTAGGTATAAGGACGTTAAACCTCCTATTTAACACCCGAGTCTTTGACATATAATCTGGTACTGCAATACTAGGATCATTCGTAAATATACCTAGTATGCTCATGTTTGCAACCAGATCTCGCGGCAATAGACGGGATATCTCCGGTAGTCTGCATGCACTCCTATAGGCCTCCTCCATTATCAATAAATGTAGGGGTGGGATTGCACTCAGAGTATGAGTGGGGCAGGTCCTCATGTACCCAGTAATAGAAATACAGATGAGCCGATAGACCTTGTCAAGTTGCGATCTAGCAGTCAGCTGTTCAACTTTTTTCCACCATGCCAAAGCAGCGTCCGTTTTTATTGGTCTAATAAACAACACTAGCATTAAATATTTAAAAATCAAGTAAATCAACGTTTAATTTGTGCATAGTTTTATTGTTATGCTACATTTACACGATTGTAATTTTCTTCAAAATGCCTCAAACTCATGTAAACAGCAAAAATTCTTCAAAATTTATTTATTTAATAGTTATTAATAGTTATTATATAAATAAATTTTGAAAAAATTTTGTTGTTTACACGAGTTTGAAGCATTTTGAAGAAAATTTTAATCGTGTAAATCTAGCTTTAGTTTGAAGTTCCGTTTCATTAAAATACATCAGTTCACTATAGTATGTGCTTGAGAGTTAAAGTCGCTAAACTTTTTGCGATTGTAAACTCCAGAACACCTATCATGCTATTTGAACTCGCATCGCAAATTTGTTTAAATTGTTTAAATTTAAATTAATCAAATGAAATAGTTACTAACTGAAACCTTCTTATTGACATAGACTTTTGACTTTAAATAATCCTATAAAAATAGCTTCAATAGTATTGAACCACACGATTTCCGCTGACGAATTCAAATCAATATCCTCAGCATATTTTGTTGAACCCTTTGACGACCATAGACAAATACATATGCTTATCTGGGGGTTTTTAATTTACATACATATTTCCAGGTTTTTAGTTTCTGTACATATGTCTAGGTAACAAATAGATGTAAATATGTCAAAGACTGTTTTATAGAAGAAGATTCGGGCAACAAAGTTGAGTGGTAGTTCATATCTGGCCCCACTTATTCAATACGAGGCTTTTGATCAAACAAATGTGTTTATGCCGAGGGCTGTCATGCAGTAAATATAAGATGCAAGGGTATGAGAGTCAATTATGTTCTGGATTAATTAAACCTTTATCTATGAAAAAAATATAGTGGACAAGTTTGCGCAAACTCCAACAAGTGTTTAACAAGTATATTTGTCTATGGCTTAAGTAAATTTGGTTCTAACTGATAACATGTATTAATAAAAAGAAAAACATATGATTAATACCCGAAATCTATTTCTCAGTAATGTTAGTAGTGAGTTGTTTACAAACAGATCTCGGACAACCAAACAAATAAAGGGTGGTTAAATTGTAAGGGCCGATGTTGAATGTGAACCACACCTAAACACCAAGCTTTTTCCGAATTTTATTTGACATTTCTCTATTTCAGACTTACTCAATTTGAACCATGGAGAGATACACAATCCAACGACGTGTTAAAGTTATCCAGACTTATTATGAAAATGGGCGTTCAAATCAAAATGCATATCGTGCACTTCGTGATTTTTTTGGTCAATTTGATCGTCCAAATGTTCGTACAATCGCAAAAATCTTGGAAAAATTCGAGCAAACCGGGTCTGTAGAAGATGTGAGAACACCAGTGCATGCTCGTACAGCTCGTACTGAAGAAAATATTGCTGCTGTTCGCGATAGTGTGGCTGAAGAGCCGTCGTCGTGCCCAACAATTGCACCTCTCACGCTCGTCGTTGATGAACATTATGCATAAAGACTTGCATTTACACGTTTACAAGGTGCAATTGGCTCAAGAACTAAAGCCTCTTGACCATTCCAAACGTCGTGAATGGGCAGAATGGTGGCAAGAAATGGCAACAGTGGATGATCAATTTTCGAAGAAAATCATCTTCAGTGATGAGGCACATTTTCACCTCAGTGGATTCGTCAATAAACAGAATTGCCGCATTTGGGCGAATGAGAATCGTGATTGTCGAAAAACCAATGCACCCACAAAGAGTGACTGTTTGGTGCGGTTTATGGGCTGGCGGCATCATCGGGCCGTATTTTATCCGGTCAGGCAGTTACTGTGAATGGTGTTCGCTATCGTGAGATGATAACGAACTTTTTATGGCCCGAATTGGAAGATATGGATGTGGACGATATGTGGTTTCAGCAGGACGATGCCACTTGCCACACAGCTAACGAAACAATGGCTCTTTTGCGCAACAAATTCAATGGCCGTGTTATCTCACGTAATGGCGATGTCAATTGGCCGCCAAGATCATGTGATTTGACACCGTTGGACTTTTTTCTTTGGGGTTATTTGAAAGAAAAGGTGTACGTCGATAAGCCAGCAACAATTCAAGAGCTAAAGGATGAGATAATTCGGCACATTAACGGCATAGAACCTCCATTATGCCTCAGGGTCATCGAAAATTTGGACCATCGGATGGAGGTGTGCCACCGTGGTCATGGCGCCCATTTGGCCGATGTTTTGTTCCATACATAATTGAGTAATACCAATATATCATAATAACATAAAATTACAATAATTTCCTAAATAGTTTGTGTTTTATTCAAAATCAACATCGGCCCTTGAAATTTAACCACCCGTTACATTCCAACGTACCAATTGTCCGAAAATACAATGGTATTTTTTGAATTATTAAAACTAATGAACTCAAGCCTAGTAAAATTTTCTCTAATAAAACAAAAAAAAATTACTTTTAAAATCGTCTAGAAAAATTATTGTTTCTAAAGTTTTTGTATTTGATTATTTAACTTAAGTTAAGGAAAACCAGTCAACAATTAAAGAACGGGCCAAGCACTTTGAGAAAATTTAAATATTTTGGAATAAAAAATGAACTTGTTTAAACAAAATAAATACACCTTAAACTTGCCCTCTTTTGAGTCCTCACAGCTCAGTTCTTGAAAGGTTTGTGGGTGCTATCTTTAATATTTAAACTTCAGTACTCCTTGGCTATGCTCATATTCAATTTTATATCGATCGGATCAACCGTTTAGGATAACAAAAATTTGCACGCATTTAAACAAATTATATTTTAAAGTTGTCCTACTTTGAGCTCTCACAGCTACGCCCTTGGAATATTTCTGAAATGTCAGAGTTATTTCTAAAAAATGTTAATACTGTCCCACTGTGCAATAGGGAAGTAACTTTGACTGTACGCACATTAAACTTTGAAAATGTTTAAGTCAATTGAATACCAAAATCATAAAAATTAAATAAATATTTAAACTAATCAATGATGCTTAACACCAACAGTTTTACAAACTACCAAAGATTAATACTCAGCTAATTAACTACTAAAGTGTAATAAAAATACACATAAATAAGAAATAAATAAAAAAATTTAATTCTAACATAGTGTGAGGCATTTATATTATTAATATAGGGTGTTTTTTTTAGATATATATAAGTCCCTACATCCAGTTTTTCAGAAATGGGCGTTATATGGGAGATATAACCTATTGTAGACCGATCATCCAAAAATTTAGTGTCATGATGTCTGTGAATATAAATATTATATGTGTTAAACTTTATCTCGATATAAATACTTTTAAAAGATTTATGGAGCTTAAAGTGAATTACGGAGAGGGTCTTATATGGGAGTTTCGACTAATTATGGACCGATCATAATAAAATTGTACCGTATTATTTGTATATATATGAAATATATTTGCGTTGAATATTATTTGGATACCAACATTTTTGAGAGAGTTATTTTCTCTTTAAAGTGATTTTCGGAAGTGGGCTTTATATGGGAGCTACGAGTAATTATGAACCGATCTGTAAAAAATTTGTAGATGTGGTTTGGTTTCACTCACCACTCATTTGTGCTGAAATTTGTTTGGATACTTGCATAATTCAAACATTTATGATCGATAAAAACGACATTTGTATGGGGGCCAGGTGAAATAATGGACCGATTTGCACCAGTTTCAATCCAATCCATCCTTGGGCCGAAAAAATATCGCGTACCAAACTTTTCGAAATATCTTCAAAATTGCGACCAGTACTCTGCGCAAAAAGTTTTACATGGATAGCCAGCCCGACGTTAAATCGACTCAGAAAGTGATTGTGAGTCGATCTGTATACTTTAAGGTGGGTGTTGGACCAATATTTATGGGCGTTACAAACACACAAATCCAATATACCCTCCCCACTATGGTTGTGTAGGGTATAATTATGGTTCTGTTTTTGTATAGTATATATGAGTTTAAATATTTAAAGGTTTTTCTGCGGGTATTTTTATTATATAGGGTTTTTTTATTGTTATTATTTTATTGTTTTTATCGTTATTGCCGATATACGGCCACAAATGTTGGAAAAAGTCATCGAAATATAAAATATAAAAAGTATATAGTATATAACTTTGAAATGGAATAAAACAAAGATGATTTTTTTAAATTGACATTAAATTTACTTTATTCGAAAGATAATTTAATTTATAATTTAAATATGACTTCTGGCATATGACCGCCACGGCTGACTCGGACGTATTCTAATCTGGTGGTGCAATTTTCGATGACTTTTTCCAACATTTGTGGCCGTATATCGGCAATAACGATAAAAACAATAAAATAATAACAATAAAAAAACCCTATATAATAAAAATACCCGCAGAAAAACCTTTAAATATTTAAACTCAATACTTAAATATAAAAGCAAAATCATTTATTATTTATAAATAACTACAGTTTTTAGATTTAATTTTAAATAAACATGTAAAAATTAAACTCTTTTTAGATTGTTAAATCTATTATTAAGATTAGGAAATACCTAATGCAGCCCATACACGTTTCAATTCAATCGTCAATTGAGTCTTTCAATTGAATTGATTCTTGGCCACCCACTTTTACACACCTAAATTTTGACAGCTAATCAAGAGACTCGAACACACACAGTATAATCGAATTGAAATACTTGTTAGTCAACTAGAAAAAATCAAAATCTTTTGATTTTTCTTCAACCAACTCGTCAACTGGCAAACTAATCAAATGACAAAGTCATACACGCTTTGATTTGCACAACAACCGACTCAGTTGCCAATTAAATTGAAACGTGTATGGGCTGCTTAATACATTTATTAGAATCGTTTAAGATGAATTTCTTTGATTTAGAAAACGTTAAATGTTTAACATCTATCTTGTTTTAATTTTATTATTACGTCAATTTATTGTTATTGTTGTTTAACGATTGTAGAGCACTTTATCAAATACCAAAAACAAATTAACCTTGATATATTTAAATCGACTTTTTTAACATGGGTGGTTTTAAATTATTTCAAATTTATTTGTGTATGATGAACTACTTCAAGTATAATTATTTATTACAAAAACTAACAAAACTATAACAAAAAAAACTGCTCTTCATATTGCCATATTTAAAGAATTTATTAATCATAAAAAAGTGATTGTTTTTTTTTCTGCTACGCATTCACTGTTCACAGCAGAACAAAAAAGAAACAAATCAAACAAATGTTTGAAATTTATGTGTATGAAAACTATTTTGCATATACAATTTGCTATGATTAATAGATTTCGGAAATATAGGTATAATTATATTTCCAGAACATATGTTTTAATTGCTAATTCATAGAAATGAGTTCAAGGAAGAGTTTTGAATTTAAAACTTAAGTTTTAATGAACAAACTATGCAGCTATGAAGAAACGCATTAAAATATTAAAAATTCATTTAAGAACAAGCCACTGGTTTTTCTGGATATGCTCTTCAGTTGAAGCCAATTTTTATTTGTCTGGGTATGTCAACAACAGGCCAAGGACTTTTAGAAAATTTAAAAATCTTGATATTTTAATGAATATCAAATTTGAGCCCTCACAGCTCAGCCTTGGAAAGGTTTGTGGGTGCTATCTTTATATTTGAACTTCAGTACTTCTTGGCTATGCGCATAATTAATTTAATCTCAATCGGGTCAGCCGTTCAGAATTTGGATGAATAACAATTGCACGCATTTAAACAAATTTCATGTTAAAGTTGCCCTATTTTCAGCCCTGACAGCTGCGCCCTTGAAAGGTTTCTATGGATTATCTTTAAAACTTAAACTCGACTAGTTCTTGGCAACGTTCATGTTCAATTCTATCTCGATCGGATCAGACATGCATTTAAACAAATGATATGTTAAAGTTGATCTATTTTGAGTTCGCACAGCTCCGCCCTTAGAATATTTATGTGGATGTCATAATGTCGTAGGTGTTGTACAAAAGATTTATATAAAAATTACCAACAACATTTGTACGAGTACAACTATTGTGAATTCAGACGATGTACGACTCCTACGACACCACAACATCAGTTTTGAATTAAACAAATAGATAAATTAAAATTAATAAAACACTTTATTATTTTTTAATTCTAGAAAAATTTAAAATTAATTTTTTCTATTGTTCAATAATGAATAGCCGTTAGAAAATCATTGTCTTAACGGCAATCTTTTCCTGTTAAAATGGCCATTAATTCAAAAAAGCCACACATACATAATTGATGATGGGTTTTTAATAGGCACTAAGCTTAATTTATTAATATAATAAATTAACATAAATCATACAATTTAAAAAATAAAAGTTAGTATAATATTCAAAATACCCTAAAAATAAAATGAACGAGAATATCTAGCCGAACAACACTTAAAACAAACTTTTTAAAATTTTGACTCTAGCAAAATTCATACAGACAGACGTCATTCATATATTTGTTTTTGAATTAACTTTAAATAATTTCTAACACAGTAAACTAGTTTAAATCACAAATTGTTTTTTATATTTTATATTGACATTGAAACTATCAACACAAATTTCTAGTTCAAATAAATATTTTAACTAAGAAAACTGCAAATTAAATGACATTCCCAAAAGTAGCATGCTATTCAAGAACGTGAGTAAAAATATGGCGAATGTATAATACAAAAATGTATTAAAAAAACCTAACACGCGCCCATAATTATTAAAGAAAATCTATCAGAAGACAGTTAGATAATTGCCAGTGCTAAAAAAACAGCTTTATTATAATGCTTGGTTTTCACTATGTCATTTTTGTTGTCAAATTGTCCAATTGTATGAAAACGGGTTGTCATATGGCGTCATCTATGTTTGCAATCATGATTGCAATGTCATTAGACGCCATAGACAACCGGTTTTCATACAATTGCCAACAATTTGACAACAAAAATGACATAGTGAAAACCAAGCATAACTCAGTAATTATGACAAAGAGAACAGCTAAATTTCAAATATAAACTAGTAAGAGTTTATATGCGGCAGTATCGAATCTTATATACCCACTACCAAGTCACCTATTATATGGCGAACTTCATAAAATATTACATCGTAATTTCGATCAATTTTGAGTTTGTTTTAGTTGAATTTCATCTTAATAACGATATTTATAAGAATCATATTCTAGTTATAATCAAGAATTTAAACTTTGTTTATATTTTTGCAGCATGTAACATAAAGCGATTTTCTTTAACACACAATAAATATCTGCATTATATCAAAAAATATCCGAAAAATATCGAGGATGTCTAAAACTTTGATGTATAACTCGTATCGTACTGGACCGATTTTGCCCATTTTCAATACCAAACATTTCGGTGGATCAAAGAATGTTTGGTAAAAATTTTATTGTACCATGTCGTTTTTTTCGAATTTGTTTGATACCCTCTTTCATTCGTCTCATGTTTTAACCATCAATTTATGAGTGAAAATTACTAAGAACCTTTTTTTAAAGTGTTAATTTCCTTAAAAGTTGAGTTCACAGAACTTAGTCCTGATTTACATGAAGTAATTCTTTAAAGCTAACTGAAAACCTTTTAGATACCGTGGTGAAGGGAAAATAAGACGAGTACACATTTGATAGTACTAGCAATTCGTGTTACTCTCTACTTTATATCACATACACAGAAAAAAATCATGTTTTTTTTCAATTAAACCTTTAATTGATTTTAAAATAATTTTCAATTAAAATTTTAATTGATTCAATTAATTTTTCTCCTTTTTCTGATATTTTCAATTAAATCTCACATTTTTTTTTAAATGATACTGTTATTTTGTTTACAGGTCCGATTTCAATAAAATTTTTAATTGATTCCACAAATATTTTAATTGGAACTGTGTACAAATGTGTGTATAGTCTCATTCTGAAATAAAAATACGAGCAATTTAAGTTTAAGAATTGTGCTGTGTGAACACCGAAGAAATTTTAAGGAAAAAATTGTATCAATGTTTTCAATAAAAATTGCTTCGTGTAAATTGGGACTTATGATTATGTTATAAACCATAAAAGTGTTTTATTTGTTTTAATGATTTATTCAGAAAAACTCGAAAATTCACTTTCATAACTGAAAAAACTACTCATTTCAAAATATGATAAATTATTTCCAACTAAGTCCAAAATTAACAAAACGTATTTAATAATTTTAAAATTAAACAAGTAACAATAAAATACATTCAATTAAAAGATCAAACAGAAAAAAAGGTTCATTCAATGAAAATCTGGCGTAAATATTAACAAAACTCAAAGATTTTTTTGTTAAACAAAATATGTGTGTAAAAGTGTGTTTTGGTTTAAACTTGAACTTGAAATTAAGTAACGCTAATCAAGCATTTCTTTCTTAAATGCGTACAATTTAAATGCACTCAACTTAATAAATACATTCACAAAATTTAACCTGTTCTTGTTGTGACTCAGTAAACAAATCTAATAGCTTAATAAAATATTTAAATTTGATTTTATGTTTTCAATTTTTAATGTCAAAAAAGTGATTGTGTGTTTTTTATAATTTAAATATGCTGTTTCTAGTTTCTAAAGCTGGATTTACACGATTATTAAATAAATAAATTTTGTAGAAATTTTGCTGTTTACTTGATTTTGAAGCATTTGGAAGAGCAATTTTGAAGAAAATTTCAATAGTGTAAATCTAGCTTAAGTTATGCTACATCTAGCTTAAGTTATGCTACATTTACACGATTGAAATTTTCTTCAAAATGCTTCAAACTCGTGTAAAAGGCAAAAATTCTTAAGAGTTAATAAATAAGTTTTGTAGAAATTTTGCTGTTTACATGAGTTTGAAGCATTTTGAAGAGCAAGTTTGAAGAAAATTTCAATCGTGTAAATCTAGCTTAAGTTAAACTATTTTGAAGAGCATCTTCTGCCATCAAGAGAAGTGATAATGTGTGTGGTTTTCTATTTCTAGCAACAGCAGCAGCAGTTAACAATCTATTGTTTTTGATGGTCATTCAAATATAGTTTGTTTTTTGAACATTTTTTTTGTTGTTGTTACTTTTAGTCTCTTAGTTTAGAAACGAAAATCTTCTTTTGGTTTTTTAATTTTTTTAATATTTTTTTTTTTTGTTTGTATGTTTCTTTTGTATGTGTGCGATTATGTTGGCTATTTTTTGTCTAGTCTAGTCCAGTTAGCATCTTTTCGAACATCATTATGTTTGTTATATAAATTTCACTGTTTCTTGTTGGCTTATCATCATTTGTGCTTTGAACTTCTTGAGAGTGTTTTCGAAAAATTTAACTGAACAAAAATCTCATAAAAGAATTTAAAATAATTTTATAAACTGCAAGTGCTTTTTGAAAAAAATAAATTAATAAGCCATACAAACCATGGTAGGTGAAAGAAATCCTGTCAAAAAGACTTTATTTTGTGCTTAGTGGTTTTTAAACATACAAATAAATTGAATAAAACAAAAACTTTAATTAAATAAAGTTAAAAAAAAACCTTAAAAAAAACTAAACAAAACTGAAATTATTTAAGTGTAAAATATATTAAAATAGTTTGGTTTATAATCTAACTTCATTTATATGAAATTAACATTGAGGTCACAAAAATGTCCTGTTATCATAAATTTCAAAATTGTTCTAAATATTTCGTTTTAAGAGTCCGAAAAGTGTTCTAAACTATTGCAAACAAAAAACTAGTGCATATTTTGAAGTTATTAGTTACAATTTAATACAAAATTAATTAAAAATTAAAAGTAATACTTAACAAAACCCAGTAAACATTTCAGCTGAAATTCATGTTGAAAACAAGTGTAATTCTAGTCTTGAGTCAATTGTGAAGGAATTAAGGACCTAATTTTGTAAAACGCAACGCCACAATTTTCTAAGCGTTGCGTTAAATTACATTTTGCAAATCACGACGTTCAAGCAAGTGATTGTTTGCGTTGTAACAGCTGATTCTTGCGTTGTTGTTAATACAACTGTTTGAAATTGTGTATTTTGTAAAAAGCAACGCAAAATTTTTTATCACTTGCGTTGTCAAATTTAACGCTTCCATTTTCTTGGCGTTAGTTTTTAAAGCTCTTGCTAGTGTAGAGCAAAAATATGTTAAATCTTTTTGCAAATGCAATGATGCAATACCATTTGCACAAGATTGTGAATTGCACTATTAATTCAAGCTATATGTCTGTTCAAAAAACTTCCCAAACAATTTGCAACAAATTCTTCAAGTGCTTGAATTTGTAGGTCTTTATGGCTTATTGGGATTGCTTTAAAGCAAACTCAAAAGGTTTATTTTTATAATTTTGTTAATAAAGTAAAACAAATGCTATAAAAAGCATTTTTTTAACATAAACGATAACAACTAAAAGGATATGAAAGTACGAGGGCCATTCGGAAACTTTTTAGCCTAAGATTCTGTCTTAGAGAATAGTTTTTCAAAAAACATTTTTATTTTTTAATATAATCTCCTGAAGCTTTAATAGACTTATCTAGCAATTCTATCCCTTGATTAAAATAGTTTTCCTCAAGGCCTTCAAAATAGTGGGTTACAACTGTAATTGAATCTTTATGAGGTGGGTGGTCAAGGAACTCGTACTTTAATTTGTTGATTTTAGCCACTGTTAAAACTCTTGTGCGCTGGTGAGTTGTCTTGATGAAAAATATTTTTTTTTTCATTTGTACATTGATTCAAAATGTTGCAATAGTACTTTGAATTTATTGTTTTACCCTTTTGCAAATATTCAATCAATAAAATACCTTTGAAGTCCCAAAAAACCATTGCCATAACCTTACCAGCCGATTGAATTGTCTTTGTCTTCTTTGGGGCACTTCCTCCAGCTTCAGTCCATTGCTTGTTTGTTCTTTTGCCTTTGGAGTTAGATCCATGTATCATCCACAGTTATGAAACGACGCTTAAAATACATTTCATTTTTCCAAACAAGCTTGAGCAATTTTCATTCCTGTGCGCTTTTTGTCGAATGTTAACTAATGCGGCACCCATCTAGCAGAAAGCCTTTTCATCTGTAGTCCTTCATGTGAAATTAAATGGACTTGATCATTTGGGATGCCCATGATATTAGTTATTTCACGCACTATTATTCGTCGATCATTTAATACTAATCATGCACTTTAGCTGCAATTTCTGTTGTTGCTGCTGTTTTTAGACGTCCACTACTTGGTTCATGCTCAATGCTTGTACGACCGCGTTTAAATTCAGCAACCTAATTTTTGTTGCATATAAAGGAGCACTTTCACCTAACACATTCATCATATCATTATGAATTTCGTGTCCCGATAAACCTTTTTTATTTAAATATTTAATGACACCACGAATTTCTAATTTTGCCATTGTAAAGAGATCGCGGCTGCTTCTTTTTTGAACACCTGTTACTATATGAAGGAGTTGTCATATTGAAAAGAAATTTAACATGTGTTCATAGCACAGATGGAAGTTTCTAAAACACTAACCCCCTTATTTAAAAACGATTATTAAATTTAACAAACGTTTATTAAGCAAATTTTTATATGCAAATCTGTCTTAATAAACGTTTGTTAAATTTAATAATCGTTTTTGAATAAGGGGGTTAACTTTTTTCTGTCTATGCCAAGAAGTTTCCGAACCGTCCTCGTAATCTTTACTTCACTGCATAATGAGTATAAATAATAATTTAATGTTTAGGAATAAAATCCTAAAACAACAGCTGATTTATTTACCTATAGCTTGTATTTAATTTATATTGGAAGTTATTTTTCAGCTGGTTTAAGTAAAAATTATTGCTTTAAGACAATGTAATTCATAACATGCCAAATATAGCCAAATATAAAAATCGATTTAGACTAACAAAATCTTTTAGGAGTTAGGAGCAATGCAAACTATAATTTTTATAATGAAACGATCTCAGTCGAGTGTCAAGTCATTATTCAAGAGACTGGTAAATCTGGGCTTGTAAAACACGGCGCTAAGTGTCACCTCAAACATTGTCAAGTCATGCCATAGTTCTCAAACATATGTATCGTAACATACAGTAGAAGACAAAACTGTACACGAAAAGCTTTATATTAGAATATGTTTTTTTAATTTTGTTTACCCATAAACAGATATGAAAAAAATTAATACATACATATATTTGTAAGAGTATTAATCTACTATAACTGAATAAATAAAAGATTCAAAAAATTAAAATTAATTTAACTTTTAAAAACTACAGTTTATATATGAATTCACTGTGAACACTTCTGTCTCTAGTTGCAAAAATTGTGAATTTTCTAAATTAATATTTGGTATGGCCCACACGGGATTTTTTTTACTGCTTTAATTCTGTTGACAAGATTTTCCAAAATGTGTGGACTTATATTTTCCTAAGCTATAAGAGCACGCTCCCACAATTCGTCCACGGATTTTGGAGCTTCTTTTTCAGCGAAAATCTTTTGTTTTAAACACGACGAAATATGCAGTTGGTATTCTTTATGACATTACGGTTGCAATGCTTGCTATTACATTACAATGCAAATAAAAGATTCGTAAAACCCAAGTAGACATATCAAAATCACGGAAATATTTAACGGTTTTTACAGATTTCCACTGCAGTTCTGTACAATTCCATGATTAGTTTCTAACAAAAGGAAAAGTAAAGTAAATTAAAACTAGACGTTATAATTAATGATGTGACAATTTAACACATGCTGTAGAAATTGAAAACAGCACTAGCAGATAGTATTCTTTATGACAATACGGTTGTGTTGCAATAACATAACATGGTAATGTGTTTGGGTTGGCTTGGCAAAACCCAACACTATTTTTAACAGTTTTTGCATTTTTCAACTATAGCTGTAATTTAAATTCCAAAACAGCATCCTAGAATGAAATAAATATTGAAAATTAGTTTAATTTAATGTAAAGTGCCAAAGTTGTGGTACTTTTTCTGAGAAAATTTATACAAATGTTTTTAATTGTAAATGTAAATAATTTGAAAATTTCATTAAAAACAACCAGGAACACTTGGTTTCTTTTGCATAAAAAGAACGTTTACTTTTTCTGAGCAGAGAATATTTTAATTTGTTTTTCATAATTTTTCTATACAACAGTTAAACTTTTAGTAAATTAATATAGATTTGGTACTTTTTCACCGAAGGCAAGGGACAAATTTGCTTACAATTAGTTACAAATTTGTATAATGATTTAGAAGCTCTAAATAATTATGCATAACTTTACTTTATTTAAATTCAGTATAAAGTACCAAAGTTGTGGCACTATAGTAAAATGCCTTAGTTGTAGTACTTTTTCTGAGTAGGGACTAGTCTTCATTTGTTTGAAATTTTTAACGACTTTAATGAAAACTGGTTAAAAAATTTTATTTGAAATTTTTATGACTTGCCTAAGGATTTAGAAACACTAATACACCCTGCATTTAAATAGTAGCTAAAGTACCAAAGTTATGGTACTTTTTCAGAGACTTGGATTTTAACATAATTTTTTAAACTTTGATAAACATTAAATTGAAAATTTCATTTAAAATCAACAGAATTAAAATAAGTTTTCTAAAATATGAATTAAAGTACCGTTAATTTACTTATATTGAGAAAAGTACCAAAATTGTGGTAATTTTTTTAAAAGTAAATACTATACAAATTTTAACTGCCATTACTTTAAAATTTTTCTTCCAAATTACCGTCTTTTAAATAAATATTCAAAAAGAGTGATGTATTAAAAACAGTTTGTTTTCTTAAACTAAGATTAATTTCAAAAACTCAAACTTGTGGTACTTTCTCTGTAAATACAAAAATACCTAGAGCTGGGCTTCAATAAAATACAATAATTTATTGGAAAAGATCATTATTGACTACTTAAGTTAATAATAAAGGGCCAACATGTTGGTACTTTTTTTAAGCTGTGAAAATATTAACATTTTTAAATATTTTTATTTTTTTAACTTATAAAAATTAATGTAGATCTGCAGAAATATTATATTATTTTTTATAAATTAATCTAACTCTTACTTAAAGTGAGACTTTAAGTGTCAAAGAAAAAGTACCATTTAAAACAGGCTACTGGTTGCTATGAATGCCGACCACTGTTATAAACATAACTTCAATATGCTGCTTATAAGGCTGCCCCAATATTTTGTTTATAATCTCCTATTTTGTTTTAAAGAGATATTTAAAACAAAAAAGGAGTTTTTATAAACTATTATTAAATGTCTCGATTGTTTTTTCTAAAACTTTGTGATTTTATTATAAACTCAATTATTTTAATCCATAGAAAATTATTGTATAAAAACTCAATATTTTTAGAATGAATTGATTTTTTATTATATTTCTCTATTTAGTTTAAATTTCCAAATTTCTAGACAATACTTTATTAGATCCGCTTCAGACGCTTAAAGCTTTGCAATTTATTTACCATAAATTATATCTTTAACCTCTCTAATTTTCCTTTTCAGAAATTCCTCTTGATTGCTTTCGCTTTAGTTGGCATTGCCGCTGCTGCCAGTCTACCCGATTCGGCCACACAAGGACCCAACCCTCAAGATATTGCCACACCCGAACCAGAATACATTGACATCGATTTGCCCGAGGACGCCCCGGCACCTAAAGTATTCTCCCCAGCACCCAGACCCATTCAACGTCCCTATCAAGCTGCTGCTTTCTCTGCTCCCATTATCCAACAACAATTCCAACCACAATTGCAGCAACCTCAATTGTTCCAACCTCAATACCAACAACCACAATACCAACAACCTCAATACCAGCAACCTCAATACCAACAATCTCAATTGCCCGGTCATATCCTTGGACAATCTGGCTACCAATACAGACGTCCCGTTTATGTCAGACGTGTATACCGTCGTCGTTACTAGAGTCTCGCTGTCTTTAGCTTTATACAGCTCAAATGACTCCCAAAACACATACATACATATATAATCATGGTAATAAAAACTAATCGCTAGATGTTAGCAGGAGAAAACAATTCATTGTATTATTAAGGTTTCTTTATGAAAAACAATTGAATTCTTTTAAAAGGGAATTAGAAAAAAATCAAAAGAAACAGTCATTTTGTATTAATAAAAAAAAATGTTATTAGATTTAAATATTTCATTTTTTTTTCAATAATTTTGTTTTGTAAAATGTTATATTTTTCCTTCTTAAATTTAAACATAAAAATATATTGTCTATTGTTAAACAATAATAAAATATAAATGTAACAATAATATTGTTAGAAAGTACAAAGAGACAAATGATGTTTAAAAAAATTGTTATAAAAAAGGGCACGAAAAACGCAAAAAATAAAAATTAAATTATTTTTAAAAAAAATTAAATAAAATAAAAGTTGTTTTTTTGAAGGATTTAAAATAAAGTTGAGTTGTAGTAAAATAAGTAAAATCAAAGTATGTAGTCATCCCATCTCCGGTGTTTTGTAGTTACAAAAAATAACATAATCCACCAAGAAAAAACAAAAACATACATACATTGCTGTTATTGATCCACAAAAAAAGTAGTCTGTCTACTACAGTAAGAAAAAAAAAACAAATTTGTAAGAATATGTACAAGATTTTTAAATAATAATAAAGAATACACACACATTGTAAACGTACGTAAATTTCGTTCTAAGTTTCACACTCATCAGTTCTGACTGTCAAGTCAAGTTATTTTTCAATGAGAAGGAAAGAGAGAATTCAAAGTAATGAGTACAAAGATGATAAAGAAGTCTAGTTCTCATGATTTCAAGTATTTAAGAGAAATAGAGCGGAATATCAGCCCTATTCGAGATAATAAGCATAGTAACTTCAAAATGATAAATTTTTAAATTAAATTTATAAAAAAAAACTGTTTTCAAAACTGTTACTTATTTTGTTAATGATTCATAGCTGTAATTTTTTAAAAATTAATTAGTAAAAATTTTATTGCTTTATTTGCAATTTTTATACCACAAGTTTATATACTTGAAGTTGAGCTTCATTTTCAACAATCTTCCATTAGTTTCAATATACGTTGCCATCCTAATAAAGAAAATGAAATGAAGACAAATTAAATATTGCTCATGATATAAGAAGCAATGAAGCTTCAAAATAAGCGCCTGCAAACTCAAAACCAATCAATTAAATTTATTTTTTAACATATGGGTATAAAGTTATTAAAACTACCAGCTGATGCTCTACACGGGGCGTTGCAACGCATTATTGTAATTATTAATTAATGAGTTTTTATTAATGAAAATAAACAAAACATTATCAGTAGGCAGTTTTTTTGGGCAGGTTAAACATAAATAGACTTTAAGTTATTTATTTTAATGTCTATGGATTTAAACAGGGCTACGTTAACCTCTAGCCTTAATAATAGTGTAGTGATAAAGTCAGTTTTTTTTATGGTGAATAATTTAATTTTATTTTTAAACGTAAATATGAGTTATCACATTAGCCAGTCATGGTCAATTTTTAATTTGAGACCATAAAGTCGTATTAAATCAAATGATTAGCGAAAATATTAGACTGGGTTTTGGAACAATTTGTTTTATTGACATAGTGCTATATATATTATGTTGTTTTATGCACTAAAACAGTTCTAAAAAAAAATAGTAGAAAGTTGTAATCCAGAATACAGACTGTTGGTGTCTCTACTTTTAAATACATTTATTAAAGAAGGTTTTTTGATTGATGAAATTCTATTTAACTTATTGCATTTTCTAAGCAGTTTCGTATTTATTGTTATTAAAATTTTGCTGTTAAAAAGTCAATAATAGTGGTTGTATAACTTAAAAATGCGGGATTTTTACAACTCTTTGGATTTTATTTTAAAACATTTGAAAGAATGTAAATTTATACAAACTATTATCCATTGGTAGCTATGACCTGTTTCCACCTTTCTGGCAATATATTGATTCTGCACCAAAATAACTGCTTATCTTTTGTGCCCACAAACCAGTAATTTCGGTTATCCTGTTTAGAAGTAATTCGTATTTCACATAGAACGTTCTACATCGATCGAAACAAACTGTATTCGGATGGGGCAATATTACGCTTTAATTTTTGGCCGTACAGTTGGAAATTTTTTCGGCCAATTCTCATTTCAAACGAATCAGTTGCATTCGGTACAGGTTCACTGTGATAGTCTAAACAGATTTCAGCAGTTCGTAATATATAGGACACTTTTGGTTCCACCAAATATAGATATTTCGTGGATATATAGCTGGTTGACCGTCCTTTTTTTTATATATAATTTAAGTAGAATTTGCAAAACATGCAAAATCCTATTTCAAGTTCTCTCTGCTTTAATTCATAAAGTACCCAATATCCTTGCTTTTGACTGGATCCTGTTGCTAGCAAACGTTTTGAAATTTGTGCTTGAGTAGCACTCTATGATTTTGCAAGATCTTATTGAAAGGTGGACAACAATTTTCATGAGTAATGCCTCCAATTACTGGTCTTCAAACTTTTTTGGCTGGCTTGGGCAATCTTTGTCTTCCACGTCAAAATCGCCACTTCTGAACATCACAAACCAACTCTCGCACATTGAAAAATTGAAAATGGAACACATTCACCATAAACTTCGTTGAGCCATCGATGTGCTTCAGCGGCACTTTTTTTTAATTAAAAAAGCAAAGCTTCTCGCACATGACGTGTTGTTGGCTCGAAATTAAACAGTTTCGAAAAAAAACTTTGTTGCGCACACTATATCTTTCAATAACTAAACGAAAACAAATGACAGTTATGTACAGTTTTAAAAGAAAAGATAAATTACCTAAGGCAAAAGCCGCATTTAAAAGATTAGGTCATCTGTCATGAATCCTGAGGCCAAATCGCGGCAGTCGATGTTACAATACAAGTCGAATCAGCGCAATTAAGAAATTGTAAAAGATTTATAAACATATGTTTACTTCATGCCAACAAATTATTAAATTGAAAGATTTTTCGGGCAGACAAAAATAAATTTTATGTAAAAAAAAACGAAGTGTATTAAATTGCTGTTGTGGTTATCCTCATCTATATGATCACGAATATTAATTTTTGAGCATTATTTTGAAATATGGTGAAGCAGCTCATGACTTATTAGTGTGGAGGCTTTCCACGGAAAAAAGTTGTTAGAGGTGCTTTACGATCAGAACAATTTGTAAAATGCTTGGCTGTTAGGTAAGGCAAAATGAAATATTTTGTGTACATATTTACAAAAGCTAAATAAATCTAACACTAAACGAGATTCAGGATACTGGCTTGAACCAGGCTTGCTGATTTCATACAGAAATCCCATTGACCCTCTGGCACACATTAAAGTGTGCCTATGGACAAACAAATAAAATAAAAATAAAGAAACGTTACAAAAAAAATTTAACTTGACTTGGCGGTAGAAAAACTAAATTATTGTGCATACGATAGTCATTGACGTATCGAATAACATTTTGAGAGATATAACTTAGTTGATTATTAGATATCGAATACCATCATCGCAAATTTGGCTACTTTTTCAAATATCATAATACTAACATACGGCTCTGTTCTGTAAACCGAATCCGAGTAATTTTTTCGTTTTAAAATGAATTCACATTATTTTGGTGTTCTGTAAACCGAATTCACATAATTTTTCTCGTTTCGAAACCGAGTAAACAAACCTAGTCAAAAGGAAATCGAATGTGTAATTATTTTAATAAATGACTACAAAATTAAAAAAAAAGTGCAACATAAAATAGGTATGAAGTCTTTTTTATTTATTCTATTAAAATTACATGCATTTTAATATATTCGAATTAAAAAAAAAATATATTTTAAAAGCACCCTAAAACTTCTACATATTTTTGCTTTAAGAGTGACAAAAAAAGTTTAATGAACAAAACACTTATAGAGAATATAAAAGGCATTTGAATAAACAACACTCTTGTAATAATAGTAAACATTATATTTGTATTTGTATATTATAAAAAATTAATTTTAAAATATTTGCGATACAAATAAAGACCAAATATATATCTGAAGGTTCAATTACCTCAAATGTTCTTTTATTACTCGCCATTAGTTAGCAATAAAATACAATAATTTGTCTGGCAACTCTAGAATTATATAGCATACGTTTTTGTAAAATAAACCACATACAATTTTTGAACGCGGCAAAATTAAACAGAAGCAAAAATAAAGATGTAAAGCTAGATTTACACGATTGAAATTTTCTTCAAAATTGCTTTTAAAAATGCTTTAAACTCGTGTTTAATAGTTATTATTTAATAGTTGTTAATAGTTATTAATAGTTGTAATCTAGTGTAAATCTAGCTTAAGTAATTTTACTTTTGCCTACCTATCATCCGTTACACTCATTGAATTGGAATCATCCCTTAATTGTCTTCTTTGTATGTTTAATTGGCGTATTTTAATTTTTTTTTTATGAAATTGTAGCTTAACACAAACGCTCCGGGCATTTTTATATCTTTCATTTTATTTACAAATTGTCAATTTTTTTAATCAACAGCTGACTTTGACGTTTAACTAAAAATTCGAACCTAATTTCGAATCATATCAATACGAGTAATTTGCAGAACACCAAGAAGCGATTTATTCGGTTTTAGAAATTTCTCGTTTTTAAAAACGATTCGATTAACAGAAGAGGACCGATAAACAATTTCGATACTATCTAATTTTCATTTGTATTTTATGTTTTTTTGTAATTCTATAGAAGATTAACAAATCATATTTTAAGGATTAAATTTTATTTAAAAAAGCAAATCATTTCACAATTATTTGAAAGTCTTGTTTTAGGCATTGGATTTAAATAAAATTGTTATATTTTTACCTTTATAATTCACTAAAACAAAGCGTAGTTTTTGGGTTCTTAACAAAATAATAAAATACAAAAAACAACTGCCCCCTGAAGTATGCTTTACCTGTAAACACCAGCAATACATTTATTTGACAAGTTTGTTGCTTGAATCTTTTGTTTCAGTTAGTCGTTCATACACATTCACAAATTGCTTACCTAAAAAGATAAGAAAAACCAAAAATAAGTCATAATTGTGTTATAAATTTATTAGCAGTTAAATGTTAATAAAATAGCCTTTAGTTAAAATGTTGAATAACAAAGATTTTTGTGCCAGTTATGGAAAATAAGGAAATTTATAGTATTTGTTAGCTACAAGTTAATAAATACATATAAATGTTTATTATAAATAAATAAAAAATAATGTTAAAATTTTTAGTTGTTAAATAGGTATTACAGCTAGAAATTTGTAAGTAGTCATATTGAATGGAAACAAATTTTTGAAAAAGAAAATGTATAATTTAAAAAAATAAAATTTTAAAGAATTGACAACTATTGTGGTTTATTGGCTGATTTGCAATTATGTTATGTTTAATAATAAATATTAAAAGGTATGTGATCCATAGTGCTTGTTATAAAGGTTTCACAAAATAATTGTAATAAAAAAGGAGCTTCATGTAAATGATATATATCAGAATTTTATATATGTATGTCTATTACTCAACGTAATGAAATATTGGCAAATTTCCAAATAAATGTGCACATGCATCTCGTTATAAAACACTATACACATATAAGCAGGTATTCTATCGGTATCAATGCTCGAGCGATGGTCTGTGCGGTTAAAAAGTGATGATTTTGACACGAAAGATAAAGATCACCCAGCCAACAAAAAAGTTTGAAGACCAAATATTGGAGGCATTGTTGGTTAACTCAACAAGGGCTTGCACAATCATTGGGATCTAAGGAAAACGTTTGCAAGCAGCAAGATTTATACAAAGGCAGGAAATTTGATTACTATATGAATTGTAGCCGAGAGATCTTCAATGACAATTTTGCATGTCCGAAATGTTGCTCAAACGCTATAAAAGAAAATCGTATATAAAGCCCTGCCAAACAGTCTAATCGATACCGGGGGTGCCCCGATAGACTAGGCGATAGTGTGCCGGACTATCAGTCAGAGGGTTGCGGGTTAGATTCCCGCCAAAGACTCTGGGTGTTTTCTGCAGACAAGCCAAAAAGCTTCGCAGTTTGTGTTTGTTTATTATTAAAAAAAAAATAAATAAATAAATGTCCATGATGCGTAGGTAATGATCGGTATTTGACCCAGCAGCGTCGTATGCAGACAATCAATCTCGGCCACATGTAAAAATATCTTTTAAAAACTACTTAAAAATAAGTACCACATTAGAGTTTAGATCTTGACGCCCTACACTTCAGAACAAGGTAACCGAAATTGGCTTAATTCATTATTGTCCTCAAGACAAGAATCCATATGTTGCCGGAAAGGTGGAAAAAGTTCATAGCTAACAATGGCCAATACTTTTTGAATACATATATATTGTACAAATCTTTCAGAATAAAAACTAAAATTTAAAAAAAAATCCGAATTTTTAAGTTATACAAGCAATTTTTGTAAAAAATTTGTATTCGATGTTTTACTTCAAGTTAAATATACAAACTGTCTGAAAGCAATTGACACTTGAATACATTAGTTTTTTTTTTTTTTTTTTTTTTTTTTTTTTTTTCAAGTTTTCGAGACGAAGTCTTGACATGAATACGAAAAAACTGAAGAAAAGGGAAAAAAAACAACTATGAATAGAAATTAATAAACAAATGATAATTACAGCAAAAACTTAGAACTACCAGAACTAACACTGGTTAACGGATTGATGTTTGTCTGTTGGCTGACCGGCACCGCAGTGGTGTAGGTGGTAGAACGCAAAGAATTCTGATGAGAGAAAGTGGGTTTTCTCGAAACATATGTAAATTCAACAACCCAGGTTCGAATCCTAGTCAAGAAAAATTATCAAAAATTTTTAATAATAAATTTTTCAAGTTGTAATTCCTAACTTCATTAAAAATAATTTAATGAAAATTAAATTTAATGAACTCGAGCCTAACTAAAATTTATCAAGAAGTATAAAAAAACTATTTTATAAAGTTTTCTTATAAATCTTTATGGTACTTATCAAAACAGTTTGTATGTAAGTATATACTAAGAGTATACACTTCTTGCAGGTAAAAATTGTATGTTTTTTGTACAATTTGCAGCGCCGATATTTATCTTCCGTACTTCTAATAATTGAGTGTAGCTATTTGTTGGTCCTGGAATGATTTAGTAATGCATTAATATCCTCACTGTTGATCTGCATGTCATATTTTAGCAAACTATTGTTACTTCGGAACGAAAATCTATTTGTGAAAGGGGTTTTGCTTTTTGTAGCTTTGCCAATATCTTCCATGCATTGACCATCTTCCATGCATTGACCATTGCTTTAACTAAAGCATTAGTCCATATTGGCTACTACCACTTCTTTCCCTTAATGCAGATGCGATAATTGGCCACGCCATTGTCATGGAGGTTAACACCACCCATTCCGTTATTTGCTTAGATTACTTTTGGTTGTGGAATATTGATAATCTGCTTTTGTATTTGGCAATACCGTTTAGCATTTACCATTGGTTAAATTTGGTGATAACATTAACAACCGAATTGTCATTCCAACGCACTAATATTATTTCTTACTGATCATCGAGCAACTGATCAAGTTCTCCGTGCTTGCTTTTTTAGATTTTTTAACGGAATTTTCGATATTCTGTTTTCTCGTATTGTACCGGTAGCATAAAATTTGCGCTTATTCAGTAGACACATAAGGTAATAGATTGAAAATAATTCTCAAAAAAAAAAAAAAACTAAAGTAAAGTTCCGGGCGACATATAAAAAAACTATTACCAGGTATAAAATAAAAACCTTAAAATTCAAAAGGTTTTCTGCATGCGACAATATGACTTCCGGTCGATTTATCGACCACTAAAGTTTGTGGAAATTTAAAAGTAAGAAATCTTACAATTCACAATTTGATTTTCTTCGATTCTTAAAATTATTATTTTGGCTTCAAAAAAAATGACAAATTAAAAACAAAATTTTTGAATTTATCATAGATTTTTAAATTGGAAAAAAGTGTAAAAAATTCGTTTTTTTTACACTTAAACTAAAAAATTTGGCACATTCTTTAGAAAATCAATTTAATACAAATATTTTAAACACCATTACAAATTTTATACTTCTGAAAACCGATCTAAAAAATCAAAGTTAACTTTGTAAATAAACGACAAATCGATGAAAAATTAACGTCTATAAACAGTAATATTTCACACTCTCCCACTTTTACACAAAAAAGCGTATAATTTTTTTTCTGACGAAAAACTCATCTTAACTGAGTTGAAAATTTGTCTACTTTTAACAAACTGTCCGCCTACTTTTATACCACACTTTGTCAGTATGTGTTTGAAAACGGGCCACAAACTCCTATTCATACTTTTCTACAAACACACACACACACCCACACACACACACCCACACACACACTCGTTTTTACTTAGTTTAAGTGCAAATGTATGTATTTTGGGAAAAATCTCCTCCACACATCCACTCTCTGCCACATCCATAACTAAAAATGAATAGAACAATTTATATTAAAATATGAGACTATTAAAATGAGTTTTGTGCCGAAAGTATAAAACTAGATTATATTTAAAAGGATTTTGGACAGTTGAATTATTTTTGCAAATCGAAGCCATTTAATCCAATATAGTCTTTAAATAAATCTATAGTATGTCTTATGTCTGACAAAACACAGTAGTTAAAATATAATCTTAGATTAATTTTCAGAAAAGATGTTGTGAGTAAACAATGACAAGTGTTACAAATGAAAAGATAAATCTAAAATAAAACATTTAAAATAAAACACTTAAAATAAAACTGGACTTTGTCGAACTCATTATTATAGTCCGAAAGAACAATTTTTAACATTGACTTTTTAACAATAATTTCATTAAAATATTGGGTGGATAATTTAAGAGGTCCTATTTTTAATTATTATTTTCAGCATTGTTGCATTATTGCATTGCAACTCGAGAATTACGAATCTTTCCAGCATTGCTACCGCAAACTCGCAAGTAACGACTTACGCCTTCACATAACCGCAAAGTAAAAACCGGAGGTGTGATATTAAAAGTTCTAGTTGGCCAGTCGACTGACACTTGCAGACAGCAAAATTAGCTAATTACCAAAATTATTTTCCACTAAATTTCTCACAGAATGCAGATTTGCTTAATAAAGCTGTATGATTTGAAAACTTTGTGGTTGTATGTACCTTTCCATGATGAACAGTACTGAATGAAAATAAGATGACAGTATAACACCATTCACGAGTGATCTGTGAATAAAAATTAATGACCATAAATCTCTTTTGAGTTAAATTTTAAGATTGCAAATTCAAATTAAGTAAGTGCCGTAAACCATATAATTTATTACATACGAGTATTACTTAATTAATTATAACAAACACTTGTACTTCTGTAGATAACTTCAAATCAATCTTCATTTTAACAAAAATACCGGTAGTATTACCCAAAACAACGAAAATCACTAAGGAATTATTAAAACAAATAGCACAATCATTAATTATACACATTATTATAAGATTAATGATAAAAAACAATAACAAAATAACACTAAACAACTTAGTTTAATTAAAAATAAATTTTGAAGTATAAGCCACTTGTACGATCTGAGAACATCATAAACAAGGTCGTTGTAACATGAAAAATCTAACAATTTATTGAAAAATAACCACAAATTTAATAAAGACTTAATGTCATAATTTCTGATAGTTGAAAGCTACAGAAACAACAACAAGTTTTTAAAAACAAATAATAAAAAAAATCTCACGGTGTAGGTGTTACCGACCATAAATAAATTTCAGTGACTCACGATTAATTTAAACAATTTAAACAATTTATTTCGATTTTGTAGTTTTCTTATTTAAAAAAACACCAAAAATAAATATAATAAGTATTTTAAAAATAAACATAATTGTGGGTTTTATTTAACTACAACAAGATCAAAAATGTTATTTCTATGCTATCAGATATAAAAGATAAGCATTCCCTAAAAGTCGTTTGAAAACCAAACATAATTAAATTCACATTCTATGCTATATCACAGCATCAGCTGTAATCGTGATAGTTCATCATCTCTCATGAGTTTCTTAAATCTTTCATCAAACATTTGAAATTCGCCACATCAGCTGTAAACATGCCTCTAACCATGTTATTTCATACCCTTTGTCTTCAGCCATAATATGTGTGTATTTAAATATATTTTACTTAATATACCCTCCACTACCATAAGTGGTAAATGAGGGTATATATAAGTTTGTCATTCCGTATGTGACACTGCTAAATATTCATCTGAGAACCAAAAAAGTATATTCTTGGTCCTTATGGAATTCTAAGTCGATTGATGTTCGTCCGTCGGTATGTCTGTCTGTGTAAAACACTCTCACGTCCAAAAGACACAACCAAAATCAACAGAATTTACAAAAACCCGTTTATAATTCTCCTAAGCAGTTTGTAATTAAAAATCAGCAAAATCGGTATAGTAGAACAAGAGTTATGGATCAAAATGTAAGACAACCTCCATATAATTTTGATATTTTTAAACGTTTATCTTGCCATATTTTTAAATATATTGCAGATAATACCATGAAATTTTATATATGTTGTTTTTATGATAAAAGAAGAAAGTGTGAGGAAAATAGTAAGAATCGGTCCATGATTTCTCATAACCCCCATACAAATATCTTACTGAAATATGGCTAATGATAAATAAATGCCTATAAAATCAGAATATTAATACAAAATTCAGTAAAAATAAGTGGCATGTAAAAAGAAATCGCAAAAAGAAATTTTGTTTTGTTCGGTCCATGTTTGACCATAGACCCCACTTCCAAAATTCACTTAAATACATATAAATCTGGTAAAAATATAGTTTCCAGGTTAAAATTCGACGCAAATTATTCTTATATATATATACATTTTTGCACTAAATTTTATGATGGTCGGTTCATAATTAGTCATAGCTCCTATATAAGAACCACATCCGAAAAAGTCATTCATCTTTATATATGTATATCTTATAAATATCGGTACCGACTCAAAACTTTATATATATAATATTTAAATATACACAAAAATTATTCCACAAAATTTGGTGAATTTTGGTCCAAATTTGACTGCATCTCCCATATAAAACCCTCTTTCGAAAATCACTTCATACTCATAAATCTCTTATAAATAATGGTACCGATCAAACATTTTACACGGAGCATTTACATACGTACATGCCAAATGAAACTGCTGGATTGGCAGCATATTTGACTATATCCCCTCGAAATTCACTTTAATTTTTATTTATTTGATTTAATTAGTCTATGAATATAAATCCTTACAGACTATTAACAAAAGAAACTTATTTTTACTTAAATTAAAAATATGAAAATAAAAAGAAAATAAACTTAACAATTGAGGAAGACAATAATTTTACATTTAATAATACTAGAGTTGAGACCAAAATCAACCAATTGGTATAAATCATTAAATTGTCTACATATTCTAACAAATGGGTCTGCATCAGCATAATTTGTACTACAGAATTTTACATGCAATGGCTTATAGTATCGAGAATTACGACGTGGAACATTAAATTTTACAAATTTTAAAAGATATTCACAATTAATATTTCCCTTTACAATGTTCAACATAAAACATACATTTAACATAATACGACGACTTTTCAAAGTGGGTAATTTAATTAAAGCCAATCTGCTCGTATAAGATGGTAAATTAGAGTAATTCAATTGAAAACTCCTGAAACACAAAAGCAAAAATTGTTTTTGCACTGACTCAATTTGTTCATTATAAATCTCATAATAAAGAGAAACTAATATGTATCGTAAATATACCATTATTACGTTGAAATTCGACGTGAGATATATGCATAAAATTCACTGTTCCAAAATTTAAGAAGATCGGGCCATAATTTGCCATAGCTGCCATATAAGAACCATTTCCGAAAAACAATTTAACCCACAAAAATGCCTAATAAACTTTTATATGGACCAGAAATTTTAATCCAGAAATCATATTAATATCGGTAATATGGCAATAATGCTATTGGATTTTGTTGCTGTCAGTCAATAATGGCTCCACTTCAGTCCACTTCCGAGCATAACAACCAACCATACAGCTCTTGCAAACAACGTTATTGAGATTAAATTCAACCAAAATAAGTCTAAAATACGTAGAAATCATATTAGTGGATAATGAATTTAGAAGCTTTAAGTCCATAATTGGTCCACTTCTACTATGCCACGCAAAATCTCTTGTAAATAATGTTATTGAGATGAAATACAAGCAAAATAAGCCTCACCTTTTTATGTATACTCTAGTTCTTAATTTGTTGTGAATATGGAAAAATGTTCTTTTAATTTTATAAATTATTAAATTACACTCAAGATTATTATGAAAATCAGACATAAATTATAAATGGCCAAAATTAGATAACATTTCAAAACACATAAAATAAGTTATGTTGCACTAAGACTGAATAGAAAACACAGAATAAGGACATACTAGTCCTGTAACCAGTGTAGTTTTTGTATTTTTTATTACGTTTAGGTGGAAGGCACTTATGATTCGGTACAGACGAATATTTCACTCTAAACTGTTTTATATTTGTTCAAATACCACTCAATATGCATAAGCATATACGCATTCTTTAACCCTTCGTCTTACACATGAGTCTGGCCAGACCTTTTTCAATTTGAAATGTTATTGAAATATATTGATATAGTTATATAGTTATAATATAGTTAGAGACTTGAAATTGCAGGTGAAATTCTACAATTTAGTTCGCTATAAATATTTAAAAATAAAATTCTGAAAATGATATTTTGCCGCACACATCACATTTGTAACACATGGGTTTGGTCAGGCCGATATATACGAGGTCTGATCAAAAAATACCCGGTATTTTCAAATTTCGCGAGTTTTGTATGTTCGATTTTCGCATTTTTTTCTTTTGTTATGTTGGTACACATTTCTGTTATATATGTTGGATTGTCAGTTTGTTTTTGACAGATTAAAAGATTAGTCGTGTTTTGGTGTGTTCTTTGATTTTTTACTATTCGAAAAAATGGATCAAAGAAACTGTATTAAGTTTTGTGTAGAAAATGAAATTAAATGCGCAAGGACATTTAAAATGTTGACTGTGGCATTTCGCGAGTCTACTATGAGCAGAACACAAGTTCAATTGTGGTATAACCGGTTTAAGGAAGGCCGAGAAGATGTCAATGACGATACTAATTAAGTACATGAAAAACTAAATGGGTCTCGGCTAGATCTCATCCGTTACGAATGTGAAAATCAAAACATGTGTAAGACGAAGGGTTAAAAGTTTTATTTTATAATAGACTTATAAAACAAAACAAAATCATCAATAGAAACTGATAACGTTCAAGTATATAAATGAAATATGCATGATTATGGGTTTCCAAAAGATTTTCTTATAATGAACTGTGTAAAATTATTTTAATTAAAAAACTATTTTTAAAAATTTGAAAAAAAAATTCGAATCAATTTATCTAATTTAAATATAAAACAATTTAGACATTTTAAACAAGTAAGAAAGTATAGGCGGTCAATCCCGACTATATAATACCCTACACCCAGTATATGTATAAAACAGTTTTTCAGAAATGGGCGCTCTATGGGAGATATGATCTATAATGGAGCGATTATCCAAAAATTCAGTGCCTTCCGTGAATATAAATATTATGTATGTCGATATTGATACTTTTAAAAGATTTATGGAGTTTAAAGTGGATTATAAAATTAGGTGTCATTATTTCTTATTTGGATGCCGACGTGTTTAAGAAAGTTATGCTCTTTAAAGTGATTTTCTGATATGGGAGGTCTGATCAATTATGGACCGATCTGCATAAAATTTGTTGATGTGATTTGGCTTCATTTACCAATCATTTATAGTGTAATTTTATTGAACACTTGCATAATGCATACATTTATGATCGTTAAACCCCTATTTCTGGAGGACATTTGTATGGGGGCCAGGTGAGATGCCCCGATTTACACCAGTTTCAATCCCATCCCTCCTTGGGCCGAAAAAATATCATGTAACAAATTTTATCGATATATCTTGAAAATTGCGATCTGTACTCTCCGCACAAGCTTTACATGTACAACCAGCCAGCCAGCCAGGCGGACGGACGGACATTTAAAACAAATATTGTATGTAAGGAATAAATATTAGAATTTTTTTGTATTGGGAAAATTTGGCCGACTAATGTCATATGTGTTTTATTTTTGAAGTGCAGGATAAGGGTTAAGTAACTTCTTTGATATTAAAAAATTAGTCTGAATTTGTGATTCAATTGATCTTCTGGTAACGTAAATTTTACTACTTGAGCTACTGACTCACTTAATCACAATTTTGTAATTATAAAGTTTAAAAGCTTATATCTTGATTGCTTTGAAAAACAATAATACACCAATAACTCGCTTTGCGTCGTTTCGTTTTACATTTTTTTCGAAGCTGCATCGCTACTTAATTATTATTAATTTTCACTGTGCGTCGTTAGATTTTCGAGGTTGCGTTATTTTGGGTACGAGTCTTTAATTTTTTTTTTTCTTGAATTTTTTGCAAAATCTGTAACATCAGTAGATGCTAAAACGATGACCCGTACAAAAAGTGCTTTAATGATCAAAATGGAGTCCTTGCTTTCTATTTGGATTGAAAATCACGTTACGCAGAAAATACCATTAAGTAAAATGGTATTTCAGACAAAAACTAAAAGCTTATTTAATGACATAAAAAGTAAAACAGTATCCAACGATAATGCTAGCGGTAGTAATACAGGCAATTGCTACAAGGAAATTTATTTTACGTTGAAAGCAAAACTGTTCAGCAAACATTGAATCAATTTTTGTGAAAGAAAGTCGACGACTTAGTATTTTCGTATCCCTAGAACCGATCTTCGATCTTTACATGGTTTGCTATAGAAAATTTTAATTCACTTTGCGTCGCGTTTTTTGGAAAATTTTGGTGTAAAATAAAACTAATCAAAACAGACTAGACATGTGGCATTTCTAATTGGTTTGGCTTATTGTAATTTTGCAATAAAGCCAGGACAGGGAGAGTATACAACAGAGTTGACAATTTTGAAGTTTCAAATACCCAATATCAGTTTCTTAGGCCAGTTCTTATAGAAAGAGAAAGGTATACAAATGTTAAAGCAAATCGCCTTATGTTACATAATGAAATAATATAAACAAAAGGAGCAGTTCTTAAAGAAAGAGATTTAATATAAAACTTGATTATCTGCCGTTTAGTGACAATTCTGTATACGCTGTCTGTCTTAATTTATTTCTTAATTTATTTGGGCTCCCCACTGTATATTCCTAATAGTTGTAACATTAGTAGTGTGGACAAGTAGAGCTACTATTTTCTCAATTAATGCATTAACTTCTGAACAAAATACCTTTTTTTAACAAACACAAACTGCGAAGCCTTTTAACTTGTCTGCACAAAAGATCCAGAGTTTTTGGCGGTAATCAAACCCACAACCCTTTTACTGATAGTCTAGCACACTATAGTCCTGTCAAAGGGGACACCTGAAGATGCAACATACAAAAAATAAATTATAAAATGGTCTAGTTTTGCAATAAAAAATTATAAATTTACTTAAATTATAAAGCAAAAAAACTCTCATAAATTGCTACAAAAAAACAAAATATATAAAAACACTTTTGCATAGTGCAAGAAATAAACATTATCACGTTTGTTGCGATCTCGTTATCAAGCTTTGAGTGCTCTATTTGTGCATTATTGTTTAACCTGTAAAGTGATTAACTTGATGTTTAAATTAAAAATTTAAAGGATCTTTAAAAATGAGAAAAATGCCAACTGCTGTTGTTCCAAAATAATTATTCATTGCTGAAAAAATTAAATTTAAGTAAATCCACGATAAGTGATATAAAAAAACAGCATAATGTAGCTTGCAATAATAACCAAGGGAGTCGACCAAGACCCCGAAAAAGTCTGCAAAAAGTGTTGGTTAAGATGTCAATTCCTGGACGGTTAGGCGCGCATTAAATAGAATTGGTTTAGTAGCCAGTGTGAAAAGAAAACGCCAGCACTTTCCGATAGAAATGTGAATAAACGGCTTCATTTCTGTAAAACCCTTAAAAATTGGACAGCAGATGATTGAAACCCGGTTATTTGGCATAGGTCGCATGAGCGCAATACTTACTTACTTCCTAAATGCAAAACATCCGCACAGTTTTGCTTCCCATTGTATGTATTTGCTAAGTGTTTAACAATAAAATTTACATCGCTAACTAAACCCCCTTTTTAACCTATAATATTAAACGACTCTGTTAACAAAAGCTTATTATCTATTTTTGTGCTATATAATATATCAACGACAGATGGTGTTTTGTCACAGTTTAGCATTTATCTATAGTTTAAGTAATATTCTTTTGTTTTACACTTTTAGTTCCGTAAAAATTACCATCTAAATGAAATCTATACAAGAAAATAATAAACTTTTAACAAAAGAAGCTGCACCAAGCAGATGGTTTTTGTCTTTTTGTTCATATTGAATATTTTTTGATATTTTCTTTTCTTGTATAAAAACATAAAATATTCTTTTCATAAAGAATTAAATTTGTTTGTCAATAAATATGTATGTATGTAGCTTGCAAAGCATTCATTTTTACTATATAGGCTAGTTACACTTTATTGAAAAACATATAATTTCAGAACTTTGAAGGTTTCTTTTTATGTGTGGTTTTTATTTTTAAAGTACATAAATGAAAGTTGTTCTAAAAACAAGCTGTAAATGCTTAAAAGTCTTTTAAGTATAGATAACTTTGTTTCTTTAGGACGTTGCTGGTAATCGTGGTAATGTGATGATTTTTGAAAATTGATAGCTTATTTTAAATTTGTCAATTTATCTGAAGGTTATGTTTGGGTTTTGTGTCAACTGTTGTTGGTTGTTGAAAAAAAGGTAGTGTAGTGTACTTATTTTTATTTTGGGCATTCTTTTTTTAAAAGTAATAAGTTAAGAATCTTTGAGAAATCATTTAATTATGGTTTTTGTTTATGTTTTGTTATTAAATATTTGTTACCATTTAAATTAGTTTATATTTTTTGTGTTTTGTTCTGGCGTGCGCCTTTATCTAATTTGACTAAATCAGTCTTTTTTAATCTTGTTAAAAAGTGTAATTAATTTTGTGAAATAACAAATGTTTGTGTCTTAAATCTTTTGATTTGTTGTATCAGGCCTTTTTACTAAATATTTATTTACTAAGTGAATACATATTTAGTTTTCAAATATTTAAATTTTTGGCATTAATAATCTTTTGATAAAATTTACGATCTTATTATGCAAATATTTAACTTAATGAGTTCTTGTTTCTGTTATGTTAATAACTTCTTTATAGTAATTCTATTTAAAGTTAATATAATCCTATACGTGAGCGGTACGAATAAAACAGAATAAACTTAAGTGTTTTGGAAACTTCCATCTCTGATATAAACACATGTTAAATTTATTTTCGATCTGCCAACTCCTTCATATAGCAACAGGTGTTCAAAAAAGACGCATACGCGATTTTTTTACAATGGCAGAATTAGACATTCGAGGTGTCATTAAATATTTAAATAAAAATAGTTTATCGAGACAATAAATTAATACTGATATGGTGAATCTGTTAGGTGAAAGTGTTCCTTCATATGCAACAGTAAAAAATATTGGGTTGCTGAATTTAAACGTGGTCGTCCACTACGTAGTGGGCGTCCAAAAACAGCAACAACAACAGAAATTGTAGCCAAAGTCATTATAAGATATTAAATGATCGACGAATAAAAGTGCGTGAAATAGCTAATATCATGGGCATATCAAATGATCGAGTCTAATTTATTTTGCATGAAGAACTACAGATGAAAAAGCTTTCTGTCAGATGGGTGCCGCATTTATTAACAGCAGACCAAAAACTTATATGAATGAAAATTTCTGGAGCTTGTTTGGATCGTTTTAAGAAAAATAAAATGGATTTTAATTGTCGTTTTATAACAGTGAATGAAATTTATATACTCCAGAGACAAAAGAACAATCCAATCAATGGACTGAAGCTTGAGGAAGTGCCCCAAAGACGGCAAAAACAATTAAATCGACTGGTAAGTTTATAGCAACGGCTTTTTGGCACTTCAAAGGTATTTCATTGATTAAATATTTGCAAAAGGGTAACTTAATAAATTCAGAGTACTATTGCAACATTTTGGATCAATTAAATGTAAAAATTCGAAAAAAACGTCCTGGCTTACAACACAAAAAAATAATTTTTCAACGCAACACCGCACAAGAGTGTTTCAACAATGGCTAAACTCAACGAATTTAAGTACGAGATGCTTGACCGCCCACCTTATTCTCCTGATTTAACTCCCAGTGACTTTTACCAGTTCTCAAATCTAAAAAATTTCCCAGCTGGAAACTACTATTTTGAAGGCCTTGTGGAAAACTATTTTAATCAAGGGATAGATTTGCTAAATAAGCGTTGGACTAAATATATTGAAGTTTCAGGAGATTATATTGACAAATAAAAATGTTTTTGAAAAACTAACTATTCTCTTTCTAGTGCTAGACTAAGAAGTTTCCGAACCATCCTCGTACATTACAAAAATAATATGTATGTCAAAATAATATGTATTTAATTTCTATATTAATTTAAAAGCAATAGAATATTGTGGTTTGATCTTAAAAAAGCTTCCTCAAAATTAACAAGACATCTAAAGTAAACGGAATCTAATTTAATTTTGTTATCAATATATGAAGCTGACGTAAAACATCGTACCCAATCAACTCTTGTTAGCAAATTGTTGTATGTTGATTGTATAAACAATGCTTTTTTACCCTCCGAAAGAAATAATTATATTTCTTATACAATATTTTATACCACATCATGACAAACATTATTAGGTCCTTTACATATTTAAATTACATTCATTATTGCATTCGTTTTGCAGTCAATGTTTTTAATTCGTTTCTAATAACAAACATTTCTATTTTACTAATCAAATTCACTTTTCAATTTAGGATTGTTTCTTTTAAGAAGAGATTTCACCAGTGCAATCAAGTTTTGATATCTCTTTTAGCCTTAATAAAAAAGCAACAGAGCTTCATAACTTCATATTCATAATATCAATTCTATTTGTTTAAGTAAAACAAATTCTTCATCTGTCATCTGTTGAGCTTTTAAATCATTCAAAGTTTTTTTTTTATAGAAATTTCCAATTCTAAAAACTTTAGACACATATAAAATGGTGTTTTCCATCGAGTTTGCTACTAGAATAGCTACTTTCTGTTATTACTAGTTAACAGTTTCTTCATTATTTATGGATAATTTGCAAAAAGTGTTTACATGTGGTAAATCAATATCAAGTTACTGTTTTTTTTTTTTAAATATAAACAAAGCAAAGACATACAAATCTAACCGTAAACTTTGATATTTTTGTGCAAATATTTTAAAAGGCACACTTGTGCAAATTTAAGTACATGCAAGTTTTTTTTGTTCTAATTGTTCATTAGTTTTGCATTTTGTATTGTTGTGTAGCTTTAAAATTTAAATAAATGACATAATACAATTTTCAAAATTTTTTTTAATCAGTTTTGTTTGCAATAAGTCAATAAGTCATAAAGATGTGTCCATTTATGCTATACACTGTATATAGTGGCCTATCATGATCGTTGAGCAGGATAGTGATAAGGATAAGTATTACTGCTAACGTAAAAATTTAAAGAATACAGGAAATCGATTGATTGCATCTTAAAAATTAAGTCAAATTGAAACAGACTTTTTAACACAATAATTGAAGATCAATATATCTTTGATATGCAAATATCACTTAATCAATATAATAACTGATAACTAACTGATTACGGCTCAAGTTAATTGGAACAGTATGAAAACTGGGGATCATTGAATTGTTATATTAAAAGCATTATTTTAAATAGGATAACAGTGCAACCAGTTTCACTTAAAAACTTTCACTGATTTACTATTTTAGATATTTTTAGAAAAACTCATTTATTAATTTTTGTTTTTTTAAAGTTAGTTTTTCGATTTATTTATTTATTTTTTTTAACAATTACAAATACATACAAAACATAAAACATTAATATCTAAAATTGTGGTAAATTTTTTTTGTTGCCGAAGTAAATTTTCAAAATTCCAAATTAAAAAAAAATTGTTCTAATACTCAGTCTTCGCTTCAGTTAAAATAACTGAATTGCTTTAGAAGAAAAATTTCTTTGCTGGAATATTGTAATGATAGCCGTCTTTCTTTAAGTTGTTTGCTACGGGTTCGTCTAGAGGAGCAGCATATGAGGGAATGGGTATTTTGAAGGTGGGCTTGGGAGCAGGAGGTAAGTATTCAACTTGAGGCTTGGCAGGAGGCAAGTAAGTGGGTGGTGGTGGTGGTGGAGGCAAGTAGGTGGGTTTGGGCGTTTTAGGGCGTGTAGTAGTGGTGGTTGTCGTTGTGGTAGTGGTCACGGGCTTGGGTGGCAAGTAAGTGGGTTTTGGTGGTGGTGGTGGAGGAGGCAAGTAGGTGGGTGCTGGTGTGGGTGCTTTAGTTGTTGTTGTGGGCTTGGGTGTGGTGGTAGTAGGTGGTGGCAAATACGTGGGCACTGGCTTGGGGGGCAAGTAGGTGGGCTTTGGTGGTTGAGGAGGCAAGTAGGTGGGCTTGGGCAATTCGAATGGTTTCTCTGGTTTGGGATAATCGTAGCCATAATGATGAGACTCCACAGCTTGGTGATGTTCATGCTCGTATTCGTATCCATGATGATGATGATGATGATCGTGTTCATTATTAAAAAGATGTGATACATCGGCAGCTGCCAAAGCCACACTGGCTAAAAAAACCACTATGATTTTCTAAAAATAAAATTAAAATAAATTTTTTTTATATAAAAAAATTTTATTATATTGAATTTTATGTTTAATACTTACCATTTTACTTTTAATTTCTTCTGTCTAGTTAAATTAAAACTAAAACAACTACTTTAGTCTTGGACAGTTAAAATCAAAATGATATCTGTTGTTCACTGAATATTGTTATTTATAGTACATACACTCAATGAACACAATTTTAAAATATGTTCTGTTTTTTTTGCTGTTGATGTTAATTCTCTGTTATAAACTTTTTTCTTATTTTGTATATATATTTAAATAAGAAACAATAAACAATTAAACAAGGCATTTGTGTGTGAGACTAGACTAGACCATACCATTTACGAGCAGTAATAAGAAAAAAAAATAAAAAAAATAATATTCACTCACTTCATATAATTTCATAAACACAGATACAGGTCTTCTTGAATAAATGCTGGTGAGTGAGTGTGTGTGTTTGCGTGTGTTTTTTTTTAACTAAAAGACACTTAATATCATTGTTATAAACCTGGCTAATAATAATAAGCTTGTTTACAGTTTGCTACAATTTTAATTAAAACTCATCCATATCTTTTATTTTGGGGTCGATGATGATTCTTTGAAATTGAAGCTCAGAATCATCTTTATTAGTTTGACAAGCAAAAAAGCTTTAGTCTATTATATTTTTTTTTTGTCTACCATAAATATTTTGTAAATCGTAGGGGTCAATAGTAATGTTAGGGGTAAAACAATATTTTTAGTTGGTTTCCTTTTGGAAAATGTAAAAAGTTTTAGTTGAACAATTAAAGTTTAAAAATAAATTCTTTGGGAGAAATGCAATAAAGTTAACAATCATTACAGATGCATTCAAGATTAACGTGGGTAGAGCTACCGTTCTGGTCTAATTTCACGGCGCACTCAAACGCAGGGTGAACTTGGCTCATTACCGCATTGTATGTCCGGAAAAAACATAGAATATATGTCTTGCAAACACCAAACTTGTATGAAATTGCCAGAAACATACAATTAGCAATTTCTCGATACATGACTGCAACGATCAATGTGATAAGCATCTGCAATTCATTCATAGATTTGCCAATTAACATGACTAAAAACTATTACTGCAAGAACAGCATGGTTGAAGATCAGAATTTACTGCAGTTGTCATAGGCCGCATATCAAACCTTGTCCAAAAGCGGATCGCAAAGACAACAATTGCCATGAAAGCCACAATGCCTGTATATTTCCTGAGCACCCAACTAAGTGTCAACACTACTTTCAATGGCTTTGTTGTTGTTCAGCAACAGCACCTAGGACAATTTGGTAGACGGAAATTTGCTGTTTAAACACACATCGGTCTTTTAACCAACTGCCATTCTCCCCTCTTTGGGTATCAACTACAGCCACTATCTGAACTCCGAAGAAACCTCAACCAATTGTCGATAAGGAGACCAGTACCACAATAGTTAAATTGGGTTAATCGGGCTTTTAACTGATCCAGTAGTAGTGGATAAGACTCTAGTCAGCTTCAAATTTCATTGGATGTAAATCAGTAAGACGCTAACCAGTTTCGAAACCGTGCAGCCCATGGCACCGGTGTCGCATATCTCTATAGGTGATGGATTTACACCAGAACGTATTTCCCTTGAAGGTAGCAATCATTACCAGGTAATGACTTGGAATTACTAAACCACATACTTTTCGGTGACTACTTCATGTCATTTCTATAACTGAGAAATGGCAATTCAACTTATTACTTGTTAATGTAAGTTTTTGCTGGGTTGTTATTGAAAATTTCCATAAATCAATTGTGTAAAGTCTGTGTAAATCATGCCCACTTCAAAGATAAGAAAACTAAATAAAGCTATGTTTGTCTCTGTTCTAAGTTATTTGGTATTGAAAATAAGCCAAATATTTTAATAGTTACATATGCCCAAATAGGAGATACTTTTAAAGAAATTTTATATATTTTCGCAATGTTTATGATATTTTTATAAAATTGGCATGCGCGGTTTTATTTTATTGAAACTTATAGAAATATGACCTAGCCAACGTTTTAGAGCTTAATTTTATGCAGTTCTAAGTTAAAAATAAAGAGTTTACAACAATTACAGTGGAAAGCAAAACTGTCCTGATGTCAGGACAGGCATTAAGAATGGTGCTTTTGGATGCGCTCATGCGGCCTATGCCAATAGTTTTCTTTTCTATCATACTGGTATTGGTTGACTATCGTTTCATCACTCCAAATAACCTGTTTTCAAGCATATACTGTCCAATTTTTAAGGGTTTTAGAGAAATGAAGGCTTTTTTCACATTTCTATCGAAAAGTGCTGGCTTTTTCTTTTCACAATTCTATTTAATGCGCATTTAATCGTCTAGGAACTGACATTCTTGTTAATACTTTTTGCTGCATTTTTCGCGGTCTTGATGTCCTTATTATGTAGCAGACGTTGAATCTGCCGGGCATCACCATCAGAAAGCAGTCTTGGTCGACCTCCTTAATTACTGTTGCAAGCTATATTATGCTGTTTTTTTATATCACATATCGTGTATTTACTTAAATTTAATTTTTCAGCAATTTTACGGCATGAATAATTATTTTGCAACAATATCAGTTAGCGTTTTTCTAATTTTTAAAGATCTTTTAATTTTTTAATTTATACATCAAGTTAATCACTTCACAGGTTAAACAATAATGCACAAATAGAGCAATAAAAGCTTGATAACGAGATTGCAACAAACGTGATAATGTTTATTTCTTGCACTGTGCAAAAGTGTCCGAATAGTGAATTTTTTGTTTTATTTTTTTATTTTTTTTTTTTTTTGAAGCAATTTAGAAAAATGTTCAATTAAATAAAAAAAATTATATATATAATAATATAACTATATTTTCCTTACCTTACTTCTTTAATGCAAAACATCCGGACAGTTTTGCTTCGCACTGTACATACTGTTAAAAACAGATAAAACCAAAAGTAAAGATTACAAAAAATTACGTTCAAAGGAAGGATGCTGCTTGTATGAATTTAGAGAAGAAATTTATCTCATATCAAAAACATCAATGAATTGACTAAATATTAGACCATAAGCAAGAGGAACTGGATCAGGCATATCCTTTCTAATACTTAAACATACGAAGGAAATATAGATTTGCAGAAGTTAGGTTTTCGCCTTAAATATCAAAAAAAACTGGCGTTACATGTTTTAAACTAAATTAAAAAATAACATAAAAGATGAGCGTATGAATCAGTTTTAATTGCAATACATATGTATGTACATATATTTCATTAAAAAAAATTAAAACGATGATCAAACAAATAAACCATTGTGATCAAATTAATTAGGTTTTTTTTGGACATAATTTAAAAAAAGTCTTTTATACAATCTCTTTTAAGATTTGACATCATACTGAAGTGAGAACAAGTAAATTTTACTTTTTAAACACACGACTAAACATTTAATTTCATTGAAATAATATCTAAACAAATACTTCCTTTTAGTTTTGGTCTTCATAAAAAAAAATGTGTGAATAGAGAACGTTTTTGGGGATAATTTAGCTAATTGGGGATTATAAGCACAGCAATTTATAGCCGATCATAACTCATATTTAGAACTTTGACAGTTTTATTTTAATTGTGAAAGTGAGAACACTTGTTTTCGTTGTCACACAAAATTATTAATTGTCAAATAACTTAATAGCTTTTTCTTAATTGCGTGTTTAAAAAATATAAATTTTATGTTTCTTAAATCTTAAACTGTTTTATTAGTGTTTGCAACTGTTTGAACACTCCTTGAATACTCGTATACTCGTGTGTAGGTTTTAATAAGTGAATATTTTTTTAACGTTAGTTAATGTTATGAAATCTTACTGATTTTTTATAAATTTATTTATGTTTCTGTGTAAATTGTATTTAAATAAATGGAAAATTTAAAGACAAAAACTTAGAAAAAAGACTTTTATATTTACAAAAAATTACTTCGAAAATAAACTGTTATTGGAAAAAAGTGTCAGTGAACGGCAGAACTTGGTATCCAAAAATATATCAAAAAGTCGAAAATAATCTTGGGTTTTTGCTTATACATATCTCAGGCTTTTATGGTTCCATTTAGCTGATTTTCAGTAAAAGAACTTTCATGAGTACATGTGATATATTGATACAAAATATACTGGCCCAAAGGATATCTGAGGGCTTCGGTAAACGATCGCACGGGTGCTCTTGGTTGGACATCATTATATCGGAATTCCTACATATAAATATTCATAATACAAAATTTACGCAATATGAGAATAAACCTTATTTTTTCAGTTAGATTGATTTATAAAGATTATGTATGACATTGCACTTCGACTCTTTTGTCGAAATTTTCCCTGACAATTTACAATCCAAGTGGATGAATTTTTTAGATGTCACTTAAAATTTCAGTAATCATTAAATTTATTATTCTTCATATATTCCCGTACAATTAAAGGGTGTCAAATCACACTAACACTAGGGACTAAATCCGATCACCTTAAAGTATACCGATCGACTAAGAATCACTTTCTGAATCGATTTAACGATGTCCGTCCGTCCATCCGTCCGACTGGCTGGCTGGCTGTCTATGTAAAGCTTGTGCGCAGGTCGCGATTTTGGAGATATTTCGATAAAATTTGGTACATGATTTTTTTCGGCCCAAGGATAGATGGGATTGTTCCACCACATTCAATCCCATCTATCCTTGGGCCGAAAAAAATCATGTACCAAATTTTATCGAAATATCTCCAAAATCGCGACCTGCGGTCCATTATTTCACCTAACCCCCATACAAATGTCCTGCCAAAATAGCGGTTTAACGATAATAAATGTTTGAATTATGCAAGTATCCAAACAAATGAAGCCAAATCACGTTAACAAATTTTATACAGATCGGTCCATAATTGATCATAGCTCCCATATAAGGCCCACTTCCGAAAATCACTTTAAAGAGCATGACTCTCTTAAAAACTTCGGCATCCAAATAATATGCAACACGAATGTGTTTTATATATATACAAATCATTCTGTACATTTTTATAATGATCGGTCCATAATTAGTCGAAAATACCATATAAGGCCACTTTAAGCTCCATATAAGGTCACTTTAAGCTCCATAAATCGTTTAAAAGTATTAATATAGAGAATGATAATATTTATATTCACAGAAGTCATGGCACTAAATTTTTGAATGATCGCTCCTTAATAGGTAATAGGTATCTCCCATAGAGCGCCCATTTCTGAAAATTTTTTATACATATACTGGGTGTAGGGTGTAATATGGTCGGGCATGACCAACTAACTTTCTTACTTGTTTTTAATTTAAATTTAATTACAATATCAAAATAATTTAATTTATTAAGTTTTAAATAACATTTGGAGTAAAGAATTAATTTCAATGCACTAATTTTTTAACGATTTTCGTTTTTCTGTTTTATTTAAATTTATTTCTGCGAATATTCTTTCGTCGTTATGTTTAAATAGTAAAAAAATCAACGGGGACATTCAGCAGTTCCCTGTTGAATTTCAGCAATTGTTTTCTCTAAAAATAGATTTTCATGTTTGTCAATAAAGTAAGTATTTTTTAAATCCGGACTCATAATATTATTTGAAACTATTATACTTAAATTCAACAGTTGTCAATATTTAAGAAAACATCACTATCACTTAGTTTTGTTCTTGTCATGTTATCTTGTCATATATACATACGTACATTGTACAAATGTAATTCTTAATGTTTATGATATTAAATGAAAAAATAGAATTTGTTGCCAAAACCATTAATAAAAAAAACTAATGATGGAAAATTTTTTTAATTACTTTCAAAGAAAAAATCTTCAATGGGCTATTTTTAAAACAAAAACTCGTCAAAATATCGATAAATTGTCAAATTTGGCAGCTATGCAAAATATATATATATAATACTAGATTACACAGGTGAGTTCATTAATTTTTCTATAATTTAAAGAGAATAGACACTGTAAAGTAATATTTTTGGACAATTGACACGAATAATTCGGATAAGTAATCGAATAATTTGAAAATACATATTTCCTTTTATATATTATTATTAACACAATAATTTCTAGTTTTCTTTCCTACAAAAGCACATGGATAATTAAACGAAAAAAAAAATTTATTCGAATAAAAAACCAAATAATCTTAAAAATTTTTAGGAAACATAGCTTCTTAGAATTAATTTTAAAGTAGATACAGATAATGTTGCTCAAACTTATAGACACTTAATTTAAAAAAAACAAAAACTAAAATATTTTTCATACAATATTTTTGTTTGTGTAATATTTAAATTCTGACAATTACTGTTATTTTTTGAAAAATAATTTTATTGTTATTAATTTTAAATTTTGTTATTGTTTCCCTGAAGATGCTACACATTGTGTAGTGAAATATCGGAAAAAATAAAAAAAAAATAAAAAAAAAAACTGACCTTAATCTCGAAAAATAAAATTGTTTAGAACATAATTTGTTTAATTTTAATAAAAATTATTCGGGTAATTATTCGAATAAAAACCGAATAAGCGTAAAAAATTCCTGGAAGGTAACTTTTAGTTCTTTAAATTATTAGAAAATAATTTTTAGATTTTGTTTTACAAAAATCCATGTATAATTAAACGAATAAAAATTTCTTTCTTGGAATAAAAAATCGAATAATCTTAAAAAATTTTAGGACATAGTTTTGTGGTTGTTATAATGAAAGAACATAATCTTTTAAATTGCTATAAACATAATTCGGATAATTTTTCTGCCCTGGCAAGGGTGTCATTTGTTGTCCAAAATCTGCTAGTAAACATCATATATTTAACTCACCATTATTGAGAAATAGAATTCGGGAATTAATCATATTTCTTTTTACATGTTATAAGTTAGAGCGAAATTTACATACATTTACAATCTTATTATTACAAATTTGTTGTTGTTTTTATTGCTGCGTCTACCGTTGGTTGACAATATCTGCAATGTATGTTATTGTTGTCATTTCTCCTCTATGCTAGATTCTGTTTTTTGCAACTACGAAACACTAGGGATGGTATGACAACTTTTTACACCGTGCCTTGTGTGTTTTGTTAATTTTTAGAGTTTTCTGTTTTCTTTTTCTTAACAAAAAATTGTTTATTTTTAGAGAAAAGTGTTTATTTGGCTTGAGTTCATTAATTTTATAATTCAGAGAATACCATTGTAAAGTAGTAAATATTTTTAGACAATTGTCACATTGGAATGCAATTGAAATGTTTGAATAATTTTCATAATTTATTTTAAAAAACAAAGTTCTTGTTGGGCATTCCTTTATAGAAATTTGGTTTAAATTTGCTTAATATCTTCATTTAGTTTTAAAATACTGGCCAACAAAACCTAAAATATATAATTAAAACAAGTAAGAAAGTATAGTCGGTCAAGACCGACCATATAATACCCTACACCCAGTATATAAATGATACAGTTTTTCCAAAAATTAAGTGCAATGACTCATTATGTATTTTATACTTTATCTCGATATAAATACTTCTAAAAGATTTATGGAGGCTAAAGTTTATTACGAAGAAGGGGTTATATGGGAGTTTTGACTAATTATGGACCGATCATAATAAAATTCTACCATTTTATATGTATATATACGAAACATATTTGTGTTCAATATTATTTGCATACCGACATTTTTAAAAGAGTTATGATCTTTCAAGTGATTTTCGGAAGTGGGCCTTATATGGGAACTACGACTAATTATGGACCGATCTTTACAAAATTTGTAGATGTGATTTATCTACATTTATTACTTATTTGTGGTGAAATTTGTTTGGATACTTTCATAATTCAAATATTTATGATTGTTATTTCGGGAGGACATTTGTTTGGGGGCCAGGTGAAATAATGGACCGATTTCCACCAGTTTCAATCCCATCCATCTTTGGGCCAAAAAAGTTTCACGTACCAAATTTTATTGCAATATCTTTAAAATTGCGACCTGTACTCGGCGCACAAGCTTTCCATGGACAGCCAGCCAGCCAGACAGACGACGGACGGACATCGTTAAATCGACTCAGGGAGTGATTCTGATCCGATCGCTATACTTTAAGGTGGGTGTTGGACCAAAATTTGTGGGCGTTACAAACATCATTGTGGTGTAGGGTATAATAAGAATCTTTAAGGAACAGGATATTGTTATTTTTTACAGAAACTAAAAAAGTGGTGGTAGCTACTTTTGCCCCTTAAATTAAAAGTAGAAAACTTATTCTTAGCAAAGCTGTAGAAAACCTCAATGTCAATTCAAAAATGTGTATTAAATAAAGTTTATCAGCCATGTCACAGAACTCGATTCCGATCGAAAGTGGTTTTGATTCCGCAAATTGAGTCTTTAGAAAACGAAAAACGATTTTTTTTTTGGAATGAAACCACTTTAGATTTCTAAAGTAGAATCGTTATTTCTTATTATATTATACTGGAAAAAAAACTCATACTACTAATTTATAATAACAATTAAACAATTAATTTTATTATTTCATTGTTGTTTTAGTTATCTCATTGATATTTAAATAAAATGTTAAAAATTTCAAAGTTGGTGTCAGCACAAAGAAAACTTTTGTCGTTTTCAGATGCATCCCTTAAATTTCTTCTTCGTAGCTTTTCAACTGCGTTTTGATGGCTTTGTTCATTTAAAACAGCAACAATTCAAAGTCCGGGCATTATTTTTTTAAAATTTTGTTCACTTTTATTTAAAATTTCTTTGTTAGTGCGCTTTCTGTTCGCTTTTGTTATACTTTTTATTACAAAAATCATATTTTTTTTGTTTTGGTTACACAACGTTACCATATTTAAGTTAAAAACCGAGATTTAAAACAAAATCGATCGAAATCAAGAGAACGCCAAGTAAAAACGATCGATTTGCGAGTACAGAATTGAAACCATTCCAATCGAATTATGTGACATGTATGTTTGATAAATAATATAAAATTTAGGGTAATAATAATTAATTAAAAATTTCGGTTATCTTTGAAAACAAATACAAATCTGATCTTATTCATCAGATTATTGAAATAAATTATTTTGTAGTTAACAATTAACCCCCTTATTCAAAAACGATTATTAAATTTAACAAACGTTTATTAAGACAGATTTACATATAAAAATTTGCTTAATAAACGTTTGTTAATTTTTATTTTTTTTATTATTTCGTAAACATTAAATTACATTCTAATTACAAGGTTGAAAATATAGCCTCAGCGTCATAAAGACATTTTTGAGGCAAGTTGGCAAAAAATAGTTAATAATTTATAGTGAAATGTAATTATATATAGAACAAAATATTAAAAAATGCAAAATTAAATTTGTATCAAATTCAATTGTTTAAAGATAGATCATATTAAAAGCAGTTCAAGATTTTGTAAAATATAGTTTTTCAAACTCATTTTGAAATTTGAGATTCTTTCAATTGTTTTTAAACTTTGGGGTAATTTGTTGAATTCAAAGCCACCAACATATTCGATTTTTTGTTTTTTTGATTCTAACCGAGATGATACCCTTAAATTCGAATTATTTCTTGTATCGAAATGTGTTTGATTCGTATGAAAAGTAATTGTATTGTGACCAATGTTTCTTAAAGACTTAAAAACAATAATAAGTAAACGATATTTGTACAGACCTCTTACGGGTAAAATATCTTTTGCAAAATGTTGGTAAAGAGACAAAGTGGAAAACTGTATTGGTAAGTTAAATACAGTTTTCAGAGCCTTATTCTGAGTCCGTTGTAACGATTTTAATGCATCAGTATTTCTGTAGCCATAAATTGAAACTAAATAGTTAAGACGACTTTGCACAAGAGCTTGATAGAGCAAGAGTTTTGTGTCCACATTAAATTTGTTTTTAAACTTATAAAGTAAGCCAATGGCTTTTGAAATTCTTGATTTCAGTGAGTCTATATACACATTCCAAGTCATATTACATTGAAGATCGATGCCCAAGTATGTTATTGATTGACTTTTAAAAACTTCATCGCCATTAACAAAAACGCTAAAGCTAGTCTGATCATTAGTACAGTAAGGTCGAAAGCGTAGAAGTTTAGTTTTCTTAGAATTAATAACTAATTTGTTTATACTTGAAAATTCTGATATCAAGGCAGCATCCCTCTCCATATGTACTTTGAGCGCGTTTTCATGTTTATATGGGTTTCGGGTTTTCTTTTATCTCCTCAATCGTAGCAAAACACTTTCCTTTCTTCAGTCTTTAGTTTTGGGAAGAGGAAAAATTCAGCGGGGCCACGCCATGACACATATATCATCTGTATACATTATTATTTTTCCATAGAGCCCAAGATTGTAAATTAATATATATAATGAAAAGAAGCGGACCTAAAACACTGCCTTGTGGTACACCATATTCAACCGTGCCAACAAAACTTTTGCTGTCATTCAACTCCACATATTGTGTCCTTTTATTCAAGTAGCTTTTAAAAATTTTTAGTTCTCTACCCCTAACACCATAAAAGTGAAGAAGAATCTCGTGGTCAACCAAGTCAAAAGCTTTAGAGAAAGAGATCTAAGCCCTGACATATACTGTTAACAACATTTATGACCGCATTCTCTGTTCCACTGCCTGTTCTAAACCCATACTGAAAATCATAAATTAATTTATTTTCCTCCAAATAGTTCCTCCAAAGTTCAAACAGAAAAGAAGTTTTATTAAACAAATTTACTGGTTTAAGTGATACCTGGTCCTCCTTCCATGACCGCGAAAATAAGTTAAGTAATATAAAATTTGACTTTAATTATAATTAATCAAATAGTCAAATAATTATTTGAAGAAAATTGTAAGTTTTAAAAAAGAAATAAGTTTTATTAAACAAATTTATTGGTTTAGATAAAAAAGGAACTTCAAAGATCTGTAATCTTTTGCAGCTGTTAGTTTATAAAGCCGTGCTCCACGAAAACAGCTTAAGTCACATAAATCTCTACTGTCGGTTTTTGATGAAAATCAAAAATTTATAATTATTTCTAAAATTTCCAAAATCAATTTTAACTTAATGACACATACTTTGTTTACTAAGAAATGAAATATCATTGCTTTTAAATAGATGACAATGTAGAAATGTTATATTTATAAATTTATCTTAAATTGGTGCATTGTTTTGTACTGTTTGAGTTTTGTGAATTTATTAAATTATCTTTTCAACTAATCTGTTGAGAAGGTCTTTTCAACGCAGTCATAAATAAAAATTTACCATAACAATAATCTGTGTAAAAAAAATACCTCATTATAACAAAACAGACCAGACTGTCATATATACGATTCAAAAAAAAAAACTTAAGAAGAAAAAATATAATAATGTAATAAAATGATGCCTAATCACGTTCGCGGATGTAAATCGTTAAATAAATATTATTCATATTTAAAACAGAAGATGATGACCAGGCTTCATTGAAGCTGGGCTAAATACTAGTATCTGCAAGCTGTATCAGCAAACATACGAAGTTAAATCATGTGTAAGTAAATAATAAGATATTTATTTAAGATATTACAAAAAGCTACAAAGGATTATTAAACAGAATTAACTAAACAAAAACTATAATTATTAAATAACTACATACATACGTATCTGGCCATTATTTTTTTAAACCCCCAATATTTAAATATTAAACGGTCATTGCACTTAATGTTTGATATTTAGAGTATTTAAAATCCACCGGCAGACAGATAGACAGATTAGACCTGCCAGCTAACATATAATGTTTTATTAACGTAAATAATCATCATATTTTATCGCTTCGCAGTTGTTATTGTTTATATTCATGTTTAAAATTTTTAAATTTTGTTTGGCAGCTATTGTTAGTGTTTCTTATACATAACCCTTTTTAAGTATTTAAAATGTTTAAGTAATATTTCCGTTTTAGTTTCTGTTTATTTTTTATTACAATTTATTAAATTAAAATTTTATGTCAGCTTGTTGTTTTTTAAATATGAAAAATTTAGTTCCGTTCTGTTATTATTTCATCATTAAGTTAGAAAAACATTAACAATAATTATGATTTGTTGCGGCAACAGAAATTTACACGAAGCAATTTATATTAAAAATATTGTTCCAATTTTTTTTTTGAACGGTGTTCACACAGCACAATTCGTATTGCTTAAAGCACTCGTATTTTTATTATAGTGATAGTGAGTATACACATACATATGTACCTATCAGTGATGGAAAATGGGTTTTTGGATTTCATACCAAACTGCACTTTTTAGACCTTCACGGTACCATTTTCAATATTTGTATAATCAATAATAAAACTCTACCGCAAACTTACTTTATCGAAAATTTTATACTCGATTGATGTTGATTTATTGTAAGTGATAAAAATGAATTCGCTAAAAGACTTTCGCAAAGAATCATTATCTAACTTTTGGTTATATTATAAATTCTGGTCTATATTGAAAATTCTACTAGATAAAGCGTTTGTTTACGATATGCAACTAGTGTTCCAGGAAGAAAATTACCAAAGGTTACCCTAACAATTTTATTTGAATGCAAACAAACAGAGCTCGTTTCACAATAAAATGTTTCCTGTATATTAATTTGAAATTTGTTTGTATTTGTTTAAAGTTAGTTAGACGGCTACTTCTAAATCTTTAGAATATTACTTGTGTTTAATATTGCGATTATCTAAAGTATTCTTATGTATGAAGTATTGGATTATTTGCGAAAAGTTGACCGTGTTAAATATATTTTTATATACGAGGTCTGATCAAACAATAACCGTTATTTTCAATTCAAATTCAAAAAGTATTTATTTATTCATCAATAACTTCAAAGTAATCCCCCTTATGCCAGCGTTTTTTCCATTCCTCGAAACACTTCTGAAACGTACTTTTTGGTATTGCCAACACCTCCTGTTTCGGGGTTTCTTTTATCTCCTCAATCATAACAAAACACTTTCCTTTCTTCAGTCTTTAGTTTTGAGAAGAGGAAAAATTCAGCGGGGCCAAGTCCGGTGAATACGTTGGTTGAGGCATGATAACGGTTTTGTTTTTGGCCAAAAAGTCACGCACAAGCATCGACGTGTGAGTTGGTGCGTTATCATTGTGCAAAATTCATGATTGGTTTTTCCACAATTCTGTGCGTTTCTGTCGAATTGCTTCGCGCAAACAGCGCATAACTTCAAGGTAGTATTCCTTATTGACCGTATGACCTTGTGGTAACAATTCATGATGCACCACGCCATTTCACTCGAAGAAAACAGTGAGTAAAAGCTTCACATTTGACCGAACTTGATTGGTATTGGCTCTTCTGGATGTTTTCATTGGCATGATTGGGCTTTGGTTTTAATGTCAATGATTCGTCACCAGTTATGACCTTTTTGAGGAAATCTGGATTGTCGTTGACGATGTTCAACAGCTCCTGAGCAATTTTGGAACAATCTTCGCTGCCGCACGTTTCATCCTAAAACATCTGTTAAAATTGCTTGGCATGAGCCGATCGATATGCCAGCATTATCAGCAACCTCACTGATAGTGATTCGACGATTATTTAAAATCATTTTCTTCACTGCTTCAATGTTTTCATCGGTTGTTGACGTGCTCGGGCGACCAGGACGAGCATCGTTATTGGCATCTTCTCATCCTTCCTTTAACCGGTTATACCACAATTGAACTTGTGTTCTGCTCATAGTAGACTCGCCAAATGCCACAGTCAACATTTTAAATGTCCTTGCGCATTTAATTTCATTTTCTACACAAAACTTAATACAGTTTCTTTGATCCATTTTTTCGAATAGTAAAAAATCGAAGAGCACACCAAAACACGACTAACCTTTTTATCTGTCAAAAACAAACTGACAATCCAAAATGGCTGATATTACCAACATATAAAACAGACATATGTATCAACAGAAAATCGAACATACGTAACTCACGAAATTTGAAAATAACGGTTACTTTTTGATCAGATCTCGTATATTCGTACATCCTTCGATTGCATTTCCAAAGTTACTAGATTTATTGTTTCAAAAATATAACGTTTAACTTCTAACAATCTTGAAATCCTAATTAACTACATTTTAAGCTTCAGTTTTTGGATTCAGCCACAAAAACTTTTAATCTGTATTAATGTGTCAGAGGCGACAATTGTTCGCTAATTTATGTTCATGAAATTTAATAAACTCTCTTTGGCTTGCACTATTACACAAATAGTAACTGAAATGATATATTTATCTATTTAAATCTGAAGTACCAAATTTTAATAGAACAGCATTTTGAATTTGTACCAAATGACTCGTGGTATTACCACGGTACCAACTGTGTCTTAAACGTATTAAAAAAAGTACAATTGTGCCATGTTTGCACAACACTGACATGTATGTAATACGAATAAGAGAGTAACACGAATTGCTAGCACAATCAAGTGTGTACTCATCAAATATTCCCCTCACCCCGTTACCTAAAACGTAATCAAGATCGCTTAGAACACGTTCATGTTACAAAAAGCAGTTAAAGTAACCTAGTCAAGTAATCTGTTAGGTAGCTAGTAAGGTTACTTACTCCACGTAACCGGAATGTTAATGCCATACATCGACTACTTTGCACCAGCTAGTACACAGTCGTTATCTAATTTATGTAGGCTCAAGCATGTTAAAGTAACCAATTAAAGACTGGTTTTTAAGAGCTTTAGGATTTGTTTAAAAATAACTCAAAAAATGTAGAGAAATATATGAAATCTTTATTTGAGTCGTTAGAATGATCTATATAATTGAATGTTTATAAATGTTGACCGCCTTAACTCCTCTTCAACATATCAGACCGTATCTCAGGAATAAATTCTTCAATATTAGCTTCCAATGCGTCAACCATTGCGAACTTGTCCGTATAGATATGAGCCTTAACATAGGCTAACAAAAATTAGTTTAAGGGCGTTAAATCGCACGATATAGGTGGCCTGTTGACCGGCCTAAAACGTGATATAAACCATGCTGAAATTAAATACCAGGTGACAGCATTGCTACAACAATTACAACAAGGCAAGAACAACAGGCATTTTTGTTTGTGTAATACTTTCGATACTGTCAAAAGCATCTGGCATAAAATAAAGAAAACAAATATACAAACATGGATAAAAACAGAAAACAATTGTGATTTTTTTTTTGTTTCTTTTATGTTCTCAAAGAATTTTTCTTTAAGTTACGCATACACGTGCAAAATTTTTTATTTTCAAAATTAATGTATATATGTATAGGTATTGTATAACAACAACGCATTTTTCTGCAGCAAAAAAAAATCACTTTAAAGAGGAATCTTAATATTTATCTTACAAAAAAAACTAACATTTTTAGCAAATCAACTTAAAAAATAAACACACTATTTAATATAATATAGTTTTTTTAACACTTTTAAGCTATTTTACGCAGATAAAACGGCGACAAAAACTCAATTTTTCAAAAACAAAATAATTTTGTAACGTTTTTATATAAACTTTGACTATTTGTAAACAAGTTTTTGACATTTTCAATTTCACCATGAATAGAGCAAAAAATTATCAGCTGGCACTATGCTGTCACCTGGTATAATTTCAATATGATATAAACTGTTCATCGCACTCGCCTATCAATTGGCTCATTGTTTTACGTGCTGTATGGCATGTGGCAACGTCTTGTTGAAACGACATGTCAGCCAACTCCAGTTCTACCATTTTGGGTAAAAAAATTTGTAATCAGCGCACAGTAGTACTCGCCATTCATAGTAATGTTCCTGCCTTAGTAGTCTCTGAAAAAGTACGGTCCAATGATGGCTATTGGCATCATACCAAACAGTGCATTTTTGGGGATGCATTCACAGTTCTTGCAATGCTTCTGGCTGCTCTTCACACCATATCACATCATTTACACGTATACATTCAACAAGAAATGAGCTTCGCCGCTGAACACAATTTTCCGATAAAAAAAGGGCACAGTGCACTTTTTTAATCGAGCATGAATTTTGATAAGAAAAAAAGAGGCAATAATCGATTCATTAACCATGAATTATAGAATAAACTGAACATGTTTAACATTAACATGTTACACAAAAGCAGCTGAGCTGCCAAAAAGAAAGTTGCTAAAAATCACCCTTTTATTTGTTTTAGATCTAGTCTTTAATCTAGACATTGGTCTTTGGTCTACTTTTTGGCCAAGTCTTTGTATTTGGGGTAGTCTTGGATCTAGTCTAATAATGGATCTGGATCTTTGGTGTAGTCAATGTCTTTTGGTCTAGTCGTCTATCTAGTCTTTTGTCTGGCCTTTAATCTAGTCTGGGATCTAGTCTTTAAAGTACTTATTGGTCTTTGTCTTACATCTAGTGGGGTTTATTATTTAATGTAGTGTTAATTCTTTGGCCAAGTCATGGAAAGTCTTTGATTTTGTATTTTGCTGGATATTTTTTTTAATCGTTGGTTTTGTCTTGAACCTTGTCTTTATTCTGGTCTTGTCTTTATTCTAGTTTTGGGTCTAATCTTTAGTCTAGTTATTAGTCTTTGTTTTTGCTATATTTTGAGGTATATTATTTAGTGTAGTCTGGCATATATTCTAAGTCTTTTGGCTGGTATTTGCAATATTAATTTTTAAAATCGTTGATCTAGTATTTGACCTAGTATTTGGTGTAGTTTTGGCCAAGTCGTTGTTTTTGGTCTAGTCTTGCATCTAGTCTAATCTTTGGTCTGGTATTTGTCGATATAGTTTTTGGTCTGGTCCTGTGTCTGGACCTTGTTCTGGTCTCTGTTCTGCCTTTGATCTAGTCTTGGATCTAGTCTTTAATGTAGCCACTGGGGTATGGTCTATAGCTTAAAAAGCTTCCCTTACTTAGCTATTTATAGTTCGGAACAGTTATCTAGAACTAGTGGGCAATAAGCTTCAACAAAAATTTAATATAGATTATACTCTAGTTTACACAGTTACAGTAAAGTGGCAATTTACTCTACTACTAGATTACCTGCAACGTTTAGGGTTAAATAATTGACTAATATTTGTACTAAATAAAACAAAGTGTCAAATAAGCCAAAAATATATAAATTAAAGGCAGTCTATAACGTTGTAGCTATCAATATATGTGATTTAGAAAAAGTTCCTTTTTTATATCGACTATTAAAAAAGAGCTCTCTTTACCTAATTGTGTGGGCCCACTTGAATAAGTAGCAATATACATATATTTTGAAAATATTTTCCAGCACATTCATTTAAAAGTTAAATAATTTGCTAGGCAACCAATTAGAAGGCACTTAATAAGATGCTGATTATAAAAGAAGATTTGGTAAAACCAAATTTGGTATTCATACTTGTTTTTTTAAATTAATTAAATTTAATGGTCAACTCTTGAATATATGTGGAAAGAGAGAGGCAAAGGACGGCGGTTTATTTAAAAACATGATGAATGCTCAGACACAGCGGAGAAAGAATTAAATTTGGCAAAATTTTTAATGATTTTTGGCAAATGTAAGCTGCCATTTGGCACGTGTATATTGAAAAATTCTTAACTTCCAATAGATTTCCAGTTTTCTTAACAACTGTTTTTGATCTACATATGTAGGTACTTTTAGCTTGTACTAACTTAGTTTAAATTTTAATTTTAACATTTTGTTATGTTTTGTTAATAAATATGGCTTTCTATCACCATTAATCATTTAACACCAGTTAATCACACACAAATTTATTCAACAAAAATCATGAAAAACATAAAAAATCTCACATAAAATTAATTTAGAACAAACCCTCTCATAACGAAAAAGTTAATAAATAAGACAAGCTTATTTATAATTAAATTAGTAAAATCATACTTAATAACAATTTTATACCTATAGAATTTATACAGCCTATAATATATTATAATAGAAAAAAAATACTGTAAAGATCTGCTTCTTAAGATTATTTCTATTAATTTCTCTTCTAAAGGAGACAGTAAATTTATGCTTAATTTCGTAATTTCTTAATACTTTTTCTATTGTTTATTATACCCTCCACTATAAGTGGTGAATGAGGGTATATATATAAGTTTGTCATTCCGTGTGTAACACTGATAAATATTCATCTGAGATCCAACAAAGTATATATATTTTTGATCCTTTAGGAATTCTAAGTCGATTGAGCTATGTCCGTCTGTCTGTCTGTCCGTTTGTGTAAAACACTCTCTTGTCCAAAAGACACAACCAAAATCAACAGAATTTACAAAAACCCGTTTATAATTCTCCTAAGCAGTTTGAAATTAAAAATCAGCAAAATCGGTTTAGTATAACAAGAGTTATGGATCAAAATATGAGACAACCTCCATAAAAAATTATATTTTTAAACATTTTTCTTCTAAATTTCTTAAATATATTGCAGATAATACCATGAAATTTTATATACGTTGTTTTTATGATAAAAGAAGAAAGTGTGAGGAAAATGGTAAGAATCGGTCCATGATTTCTCATAACCCCCATACAAATATCTTCCCGAAATAAGGCTTAATGATAAATAAATGCCCATAAAATCAGAATATTAATACAAAATTCAGTAAAAAAAAGTGTCATGTAAAAAGAAATCGCAAAACGAAATTTTGTTTTGTTCGGTCCATGTTTGACAATAGACCCCATATAAAGTCCACTTCCAAATAAATATAAATATAAATCTGGTAAAAACTATCCAGGTTAAAATTGGAGACATATAAATTGATGCACTAAATTTTATGAGATGAAATTCAACCAAAATAAGCCTCAAATTCGTAGAAATCATATTAGTGGATACTGGATTTAGAAGCTTTAAGTCCATAATTGGTCCACTTATACTACGTCACGCATAAATCTATTGTAAATAATGTTATTGAGATTAAATTCAAACCATCACCTTATAATCTTATCCTTTTTTATACTCTGTTTCTTAATTTGTTGTAAATATGGAAAAATATTTACAAAAATTTATAAAAATTTGTCTTTCAAACAATATATAAAATAATAATAAAATTTGCACTAAGACTGAATAGAAAACACAGAATAAGGACATACTAGTCCTATAACCAGTGTAGTTTTTGTATTTTTTATTACGTTTAGGGCATTTATGATTTGGTACAGCCGAATATTGCACTCTAACTTGTTTTTAAATGTATTTTATTTGTATTCAATAATTCCTTAAAATAAACACTTAATTTGTTAACGTGAAACAACTTTCTGTTATTTTTAAATACAAAAAGGTAGTTCTAGCTATAATTTATTTGTTTGTGGTTATTATTATTGTTATTATGCTATAAATAACTAAGTACCCTACACTAAACAATAGGTGTGCTAACAAAGTCATCAGTTTAGTTTTTTTTTGTCTTATCACTCCTTTACAACAGAAAAACATTACAATGTTAAACAATTTTCAACATCATGGTCGTCATTCTTGAAATGTTTCTAAAGTCATTAATTATTTTTAGCTAATATCCCATTAACTGTTTAATTCGCCACACAACTCTAACAAATTTGAACGCAATACTCACAATACATGCTCGTATTGTATGTCAGTAAATATTGAAAAGATTCACAATTACTCGAATTTGTTTAAAACATGTTTTATGCTGCTGTTGTTTTATAAAGTCATTCACCCCCGCACAATGGGGGTGAATGTAAAGAAAAAAGAAACGTACGAACGAACGTTAAAAATGTTTTGCTGCGGCATTAGATTTAAATGAAACAGCAACTATAAACTACTTTCAGTTTTATTTCATCTTTAAATTAATGATGAATAATTTTATTTTATTTTAATTAATCTTCGATCAATTTGTTTAAAGAATTTTAGTTAGAAATCTGAAAGTAATCCCAAAATCTAACTCTATATTGGACTGTATGTATTTGTATGGTGAGAAAACACATTGTTGAATTCTGTTGTTTTAAAGACTTTTGTTGTACATATTACTTAAAAACAGTAGCGTTGTTATTGAGTTTTTTTGCTGGCATTACAAACGATTTATTATTTACTATACAGGGGACCAAATGTAAAATAAATTATGAGTAAACAATGAACATTTAGGTGAAGTAGACTGCTTTTAACTAAAATTTAAGTTTACAACTTTTTAAAATACAATTTCTCTTAGTTAAATCATTGGTCTCATAAAGGTTTGCATATTTAGATAATAAAAAAAAGTGTTTGAATCACAAATTGTGACTCTTTTATTAATATTAAAGAACAGCTAAATTAAGAAACTAAACTTAATGTCCTCAATAAAAAACTGTGTTTTTGTTTTGATAGATCACAGTAATTGTCATTATAAAAGTACATTGGAATATGTTGCCCTATTCACAATTATAAGACTTCAGTTAAGTAAATTAACTTGAATTTGTAACATGAATATCATTAAATAAAAAAACATAGATACAACAAATAAATCTAGCATTGCCCCTTCTTCTCATATTAATTTTGAACTAATTCTTATTTAAAAAGTTTCTTAAACTTTAAAAATTTTTACCTGGTGATGATTCTTGAACTACTGCATTTCTCTATGAATTAACCAGGTGTTGAAACGAAAATAATAACTAGATCGTGCATTTTTTGATGATCACCAAAATCGACAATATATTATTGATGGACATAGTGAATTTTAAAATTTACCCCCTGGCCCACGATGTCGAACGATAACGTTCGCTTAGATAAGACTTAAGACACAAACTTGATGGTGGAATAAACAAACTTTATTCAGTAAAAAAAAATTGATACGATAAAAAGTTTGTGTCTTAAGTCTTATCTAAGCGAACGTTATCGTTCGACATCGTGGGCCAGGCGGTTAATATTACGAGTAACAGAAATTAGATGTCTACTATAAACATAAATTAAATAAAATTGCTAAAAATATATGGGGGACGCAGGGCATCGATCCCCGTACCTCTCACATGCAAAGCGAGCGCTCTACCACCTGAGCTATATCCCCATCTGTAAAATTACAAATACTACAAAATGGAACTACAGGAATAACAGTCCTTTGAAATTAATATTTTTAATAGTCAAAGCGGTTCACAGTTTATTTAAAATTCTCTAGGGCATGTTCCTTGCAAATACAAAATAATTTTTGGAGAAAGTTTAAGTTCAAGTATAATTAAATGTTTGCAAAGAGCATGCCCTAGAGGTCTTGTTGGAATTTCAAATAAACTTTGAGCCGCTTTAACTATTACAAATATTTATTACAAAGGACTGTAATTAATGAAATTCTATTTTTTAATCTTTATAATTTTATAGATGGGGATGTAGCTCAGGTGGTAGAGCGCTCGCTTTGCATGTGAGATGTACGGGGATCGATGCCCTGCGTCCCCCATATATTTTTAGCAATTTTATTTAATTAAAGTGGACAATAAGGATTATGTCAAATCTCAGAATGATTGTGTAAAGAAGACTGTAAGATATTCACGCCTAGATAATTTGAATGAGAAATTAGAAGACAATTTCTGTTACTCGTAATATTCTTACTATCATTCTATCAATAAGACTTTGTCTACTTTAGTGATCGTAAATGAAAAACACGATCTGGTAATTATTTTCCTTTCATCTCCTTGTTATTTTATCAAGTAATGCAGTAGTTCGGGCATAATCACCAAGTAAAGTTGGTAGAGTTTTAGAAATATTCTAAAGAAAGAATTAATGCAAAATTAATATGATGCGAAGGGCCAATGCTAGATTTATTTGTTCTCCTTATTTAATGATATTCATGTTACAAATTCATGTTATTTTACTTAACTTGACGTTTGATAATTGTAGAATCCTGGTACGAGGGCAACATATTGAAACATACTTTTATAATGAGTTGTTTTGTGTGTAGAGATGCAGCCGCCGAAGATTGAATTTGATATTTTCTATTCGATGTACATATTATGAGAAACATTTGATTTTAACTACATTTCGCAATAACTAGTGGCAACATTTAAAAATAAAGATTCTTTGTAGATCGGAAATATTTAGGAAATGTAATACAGTGCCAACTCGCTAATCCGAAGGTGTGAAATCGGAATTATCCAGTAATCCGAATTGTATTTAAGGCGTATTACATGCTCTATAGCACAGAGTATAACAGAGGTGACAGAAGGTGAAAGAAAATGTAGTTTTATACTTGTCTCTTTCTTTGAGAACTGCCACAGAGAATTTTTGTATTGTTTGATACAATCATAAAAAAATGCATTGCATCTAACGAATGCACAAAGTCCACAATGCATACCAAAAAGTATAACAATTATTAAAATACAATTTAGTTAGTTAATAAAATCACAAACATAAACAAAATTTCAATTCAAATATTCTAACTAAAATTGTTTTGTTTATTTTGTTTTGTCCACAAAATTCTTGTAGTATATAGTGCTGCTTTACTTTTTCACATTACAAATTTCCTACTACAAAATATTTTCTTTCTGCCTTATCAGCGGATTGTAGCGATTTTGAAATGCCAAAATTGTCGCCTCTGTTATACTCTGTGTCTATAGTCCGCATTGATTGAAAGCTCACTAAACTGAATTGTAAATTTTTTAAAATTTTTGTGTCTTTTTTGTTTTTGCAAAACTAATGGGACTAACTATCTTCTTTATGTTCTTTGCTACTATGATTGTTATTGTCAATGTACCTGCATACATATTTGTAGCGGACAATTCTGAAATTTTTTTGAAACAAATTAGTTTAAAAGACGCTTAACTGATCTTGGGACAGGCTGCCCAATTCTTCCATAAAGTTTTGTTGGAAGCATATTCATTCTTAAAGTAGGGCTTCAGAGGATAACATCCCACGTTCATTGTTACAACAAGATTTGCCTGAGAATTATCGTTTTGAAGAAACAGAAGATTTTCGCATAATAACAAACTTATTTCTCCGCAATAAGGACGTGCGAATTCCTGCGGATGAAATTCTTAACTGGATCATTAACTCTGACAATACTTCTTGTACGAGTAGTAGTTTAGGGTCAGAAACAGAAAATATAGAATCAGAGTCTATAACTATGAAACACTGTAAAAATCGTGAAGCTGTACAGCACTTAAATATTGCTATAGATTTGGCTTGTGTTTTATTTTCGAATACATATAGTGAATTATAGCATATTCAGGAATCCGAATATTACGTTAATATGAATCAGGGCCTGCAATCATTAATTCGGATTAACGAGCTGGCACTGTATTTAGATTGCAATGGTATTTCAGTTTAAAACCAAAGTTACTGTAATTCAATTAAAAAGAGCCATAGAAATTATAATAAAAACGTGACTGAAAATTATAATGTACAAAGATAAGATATTGATAAGATATTGATAAAAATGTTTTGCATTTCCATTAAATGAAGCAACTTAAGACGTCATTAGTTTCTAGTAATTGAACTGCAAGTACTTAAAAATGAAATTTTTAGAATGTACGGCAAATTTTACTCCAAATAGTGAATTTGTATAGGGGGATGTAGCTCAGGTGGTAGAGCGCTCGCTTAACATGTGAGAGGTACGGGAATCGATGCTCCAGAATTTCTTATGTTAAAACAATTATATTCGGTTGTAACGAACTTAATGAATTTAATTTTGAGTAGTGTTCAACTTATTTCCTTACTATTTCAACATTATCCTTAAAAATTATTTTAAATAGATCGTTAAATCTATAACGATAAAAACTGACAGTTGAACTAAATCTTGAAGTAACATACCATCGTTTCAAAAATTACACAAATTACTTTAAAACGTGATTTTTTTTTTTTTGACACGAATTTAAATTTTGTAAAATTTGTTTAAATTTGCTTTGCTTAAATATTAATATTTTGTTTATTGCTGCATTTTCGTTGTTGAAAGAAAAAATACTGAGTATTTGTTGAAAGTAATTACGCAAATCAATGCTCTAGAAATTTGTCTAAAATTAGATATTTCGTTAATTTTGTGGAAAGATAAATAAAATTATAAATTTATATTATATATAAATAAAAATTATTATCTACTATTTATAGATTGCTTTTGATGGTGACAGTAGTAGAATTTTTATTATAAATGATTGGCTCTGTTAGATCCTTAAACAAAACATATAAAAGTTATTGCAATAAGCTATAATTCTTAAAATAAATCTGATATTTAGTAAAAAAAAAACATACTGAATGTATTTCGAAACAGATATTTTGGAGTCGATATATTGACGTAATATTCACCCTTATTCTGTTTGGCGTCGTCGACACAAGACGACATCGTTTGTTGTAAATGTGTATTCTCGTTGTCAATATTGCCATTTATCGATGACTCTTGACATTGTTTGGTATTTTTGAATTGACGTCGATGTTGCCTTTCAATTTGTCGACGGTCTTTTTAGTATCGTCTTGTGTTCTGTTATATTATTTTGTGTACAAAGAAGAATTTAAAAAAAAATTTCAATAGTAAAAATAAAGAGCAAAAATTTATAATTGAAAAATATGAAAAAAATTAAAATTACAAACACAAATCAATTTGAAAAGCTGTGGAGGAATTAAAAAAATGTTTTAAGTCGGTTTTAGTGACACAGAGATTTAAATTTTAATTCAAATAATTTTTTTTTGTCGGCCACGCCTTTTTTCGAGTGGGCGAAGTCTGATCAAAAAATAACTGTATGTTGGTAATATCAGCCATTTTGGATTGTCAGTTTGTTTTTGACAGATTAAAAGGTTAGTCGTGTTTATGTGTGTCCTTCGATTTTTTACTATTCGAAAAAATGGAGCAAAGAAACTGTATTAAGTTTTGTGTAAAAAATGAAATTAAATGCGCAAGGACATTTAAAATGTTGACTGTGGTGTTTGGCGAGTCTACTATGAGCAGAACACAAGTTCAATTGTGGTATAACCGGTTTAAGGAAGGCCGAGAAGATGTCAATGACGATGCTGGTCCTGGTCACCCGAGCAGGTCAACAACCGATGAAAACATTGAAGCAGTTAAGAAAATGATTTTGGATATTCGTCGAATCACTATCAGAGAGGTTGCTGATGATGTTGGCATCGATCGGCTCATGCCAAGCAATTTTAACAGACGTTTTAGGATGAAACGTGCGGCAGCGAAGATTGTTCCAAAATTGTTAAATTGAATTGTTGAGCAAAAACAACGTCGCATGGACATCGCTCAGGAGCTGTTGAACATCGTCAACGACAATCCAAATTTCCTCAAAAAGGTCATAACTGGTGACGAATCATGAGTGTATGGCTATGACATTGAACCAAAGCCCAATCATCCCTATGGAAACGTCCAGAAGAGCCAAGACCTAAAAACGTTAAGTTCGGTCAGAAGTGAAGGTTTTGCTCACTGTTTTCTTCGACTACAAAGGCGTGCTGAATCATGAATTCTTGCCACAAGGTCGTGCGGTCAATAAGGAATACTGCCTTGAAGTTATGCGCTGTTTGTGCGAAGCAATTCGACAAAAACGTACAGAGTTGTGGAAAAACCAAACATGGATTTTGCACCATGATAACACACCAACTCACACATCGATGCTTGTGCGTGACTTTTTGGCCAAAAACAAAACCGTTATTATGTCTCAACCACCGTATTCACCGAACTTGGCTGACTTTTTCCTCTTCCCAAAACTAAAGACTGAAGAAAAGAAAGTGTGTTGTTACGATTGAGGAGATAAAAGAAAACTCGAAACAGGAGCTGTTGGCAATACCAAAAAGCACGTTTCAGAAGTGTTTCGAGGAATGGAAAAAAATGCTGGCACAAGTGTATTATATCTGAGGGGGATTACTTTGAAGGGGACAAGATAGTTATTGATGAATATATAAATACTTTTTGAATTTGAATTGAAAATAACTGTTATTTTTTGATCAGACCTCGTATATCTAATGCTAGGTATTTGAAAGACCTTTCCAACGATATAAAACATGACGTACTTATGTGGAGCATTTATAGGTCCACATAGGTCGAAATATAATTTTTCGATTAGTTTTTTTTTAAATCTAAAAAATCCGGGAAAAACGTTTATATTTAAAAGTCAAGAAATTAAGGTTTAATTTGAGATAAAATAATATAATCACCCCTATCGTGAATAAAAATTCCACGTGAAATTTGTTCACTTTTATTTTTCTAACATTGAATTTAAATAGGAAAAATGTGAAAAGTGAACAAATTTCACGTGGAACTTTTATTCACTATAGGGCTGAATATAAATCCAAAGATATCAAAGAAAGGTTATGACATTTCAACATAAAAATACAATAAATTTTTACTGTGCGAAGTCGGTGTTCCGTATACCATAGAGGAGAAAATCCCTTCTTGTTTCCTGCTTCGCTGGAATCCGAATAAAAAAATCATTTTAATTTAATAATATATGTACATATTAAAAAAGTTTTTGATTAATTCACAAAGATTTGTTTGTAACCAAAAAATAAACAAAACGAATCAGCTGACTCAAATATTAGATATATGTGTTGTATGTATCGATAATAAGACGACATCGATAAAAATACTGTTAGGGAATACCAAATTTGTACTGATGTCGTGTTAAAGTGAAGTTGCCTCAAATTTGACAACGATGTCGACAACGACAAACAGAATAAGGGTGATTATATTAACTATGGTATTTGGTATTGAAAGTGATTGCATAGAAAATACTGTATCAAATGGAATGTATCAAATAACAAATACAGAAGACTAAAAAAAAACATATCAATAATCGAATTGAAATACCAATAATGTAAATGGAAAAATAATGAACCGCTTTGTTTTCAATATACACTGGTTTTTAATTGAACAAACTAACCTCAGGTGGAGCTGAATATGTGAAAGTAACTGATATATAAAATGACATTGATGATGACAATGGTGACAAAAGACAAAGAACATAATTATTAAAATGAATATACTTAAGTGATATGACTAAAGGTGGCATTAGACAATACTACTTTCTATACGACTTGATGATGGAACAAACTTGTTAATTTACTTTATTTCAAAACAAATTTTGAATTATACGAATTATTCTATTAATTTTAAATATGTAAACGAACCAATTAAAATGTCTTATTTAAATTCTTTGAACAAAAGAAAAATCGAATAATTTGATTAGCCTGCTGATGTACTGATGATTTGCATTTAGCCAAAATATCTGCTGATTTGACTTTTATGGCCGAATTCACAGTCTTTAGTTAGCTAATGACAAAGGCTTAACTAATGATTCTTTATTCGCAATGCTTAGTTTGCAATAAGAATAACAAGTAATAGTTAAACAATAGTTAGCATTTTAGTTTACCAATGGTTAACTGATGACTGTGAATTCGGCCATTAGACTTTCTTAGACTTTGAAGGATTGTTTACACGAACGAACATGTCACAAATACTGGAAATTTGCATATGATAACCTGTTTTTAGTTTGACAAAAACAGTGTGTAGTTGTTACTTCCGAAAAGTACTCTAAAGTACGCGCTTTAGACTTTAGTAACTTTTATGTCGTTTTGAAGGCTACATATATATCTGTCATTTATTCTCACTTAGTCAATCAATATTATATTGTACCTATAAACAACTAAGTTATAGGGTACAACCAGTGTTGCCAAGTTTGCCGATTTAACTGCATTTTGACGATTTTTGATTTAAAAAAAATGACAAAGTGCGATTTGACGATTTTTCCTCTCAAAGTGACGATGTTTGTACACTAGACTACTATTTTTATATTTATAATGTTCTCAATGCCACTTTGTTGGCTATCGATGCAAAGTTTTTATTCCCGAAATAAAAAATTTTTTATTAAAAAAAATATCGAGTCTACCACATTCGTTTCAGAAATTGTTTATACAAATAAACACTCAAAGCAAATTTGTACTATTTAAAATTAAGTAAAGCCAATTGCATAGCTGAATAAAACATAATACATATATATTACAACAATTAAATTCCGAAATGTACGAAGGCGGTTCGGAAACTTCTTGGCCTAGCACAGAAAGCGAATAGTTAGTTTTTCAAAAACATTTTTATTTTTCAATATAATCTAATGAAACTTCAATACACTTAGTCCAACGCTTATTTAGCAATTCTATCCCTTGATTAAAATAGTTTTAAATTCCAATACGTATGAATGAGTAAATTATATTTATTATGTTAAAGCATATATGTATATGTATATATTTTATATGTAAATATTAATTTTTAACGTTTGTACAAAATTGTTATATACGATTAATTTAATTTAATTTTAATTGTTTAGCAACTATTTACACTATTCTACAATTCACAAGTAATGTTGTATGTTGTACATTGTCTGTTTATGTTGTCAAGCCTTCAAAAGTAAAATATTAAAAATTAATAATACAAGTGAAAACAACATAATTTCAGCACTGCGGGAAAACTATATGGCAGACATTTTAACAATTGAGTCAAGTAAGTAAAAATGAATGATCGTTTTTCATAAATTAAATTTGTAAACCAATCTCCATTAATAGAATTAGTTGATTTTATTTTCTTGTTTTAAATTTGACAATTAGTTTATGATTTGGATGTTACCAAAAAGAAGTGATTTTTCATTGAGATACACATTTGAACTTTTGGCAACACTTAAACTTTCATACAACATTCGAAAAACATATGTATAAATTTTATATGTAGGTGTTGTACAAAATATTTACATATATAGAAATTACCAACTACATTTGTACAACTATTGTAAAAACAAACGACGTACAACTCCTATGATACTGCGACATTACTTGTAAATCCATCTTTCATTTAGACGATAGATGCAGTCGTAAAATTTGACCGATGCTCATCTAAATTGTTTACTTTTTTATTATATTTTGCAAATTCTGTTAATCCCCATGAACATTTTGGCGGCTTAACAACAAGTAAAGTTTAGGCCCCGGTTACCCTTCACAACACTAAGTATTTTAAGGTTTAGCAGATTTTTGCCCTTGCCTGTGTATTTTGTTAGTGTAGAGGGAAAATATGATAAATCTTTTTGTAAATGCAATGCACAAGATTGTGAATTGCGCTATTGTTAACACACATTATATGTATTTGTCATGTGGACTATCACTTTTTCGCATGTCAAATTTGTACATATAGTCTGAACACCTTCAAACAATATCATGTGTTATTTCTCTGTGTACAATACATATGACATTTTTGTATTTAGAACGAGTTCTATTTTCAAGTGACAAACCATCTGACATCAGCTGTTTTTTATAACCAAAATTTTGTGGCAGCAAAAATTTATTGAAGTTTGAATAAATATAATTTATACCTAATAGTAAAACAAAAATACAAAAAAAAAACTACACAAATTTATTATTGAAAATAGAGGGAAAACTTGAAACGGAGTTAACAAAAGTAAGTCCATATGTATGTGACATAACCAACATATGAACATGTAATTTATAAACCGTATGTAAAACTCAAATTCTGACATACACATGAAATCACATATGGGTAGAAAAGTGACATTCCACATGACAAATACACATAATGTGAACACAGCTTTAGTTTGGTAGTGCTGGCTGGCAATTATGTACAATGGTGTAACTATACAAGGTGAGTGCAGTAGCACAGCTGACTGACTTTGTTTACAATTTACTTATGTCGAAAGTAATACTTTGTCAAGTATTTTTGACAGTAGTAAATTGTTTTACACAAACAAAATGCTTGTTGTTTCTATATTGTGTTGTATTTGTTGCGGATTTGCAATCACCTTGTATTTATTAATTTTTTGAACTGACATACGTCCCATAGAAATTATTTTGCACGACTCTCATATTTCTTTTTATTTAATTTTTTAGAATATAAATATCTCACAGATTTATTTGTTTTAATTATAAATAACCTTAAAATTTAAAAAAGTCTTAAAAATTCATATTTTCAAAGAGTTTAGGGGCGTTTAAAATGACTCAAGTGTAAAATGTTTAACAGCGGCAAATACAACAGCCAGCACGCAAATCATTAACACCTTTTTGTGTTTAAAAATAAACACATACATACATATGTACATATTTAAGTTAAAGCCAAAAAATCTTAATAACTTAAATACTACTAATAATTAAACAGAACTTGTCTAAGCAATAAAGAATGGTTTAAGAGGAGCCAAATAATTATAACCTGATTTCTTGCTAATCACTGTAGGTTTTGAGATTTTGCCTCTAGGCAAAGTAGAAGCAGATGCTGAAGTATAAGACCAAGAGGAAGTGCTAACAGCTCTTGGTTTTGGTGTTTGAGTGCTGAAGTGAGTTTTGCTAATCGCTGTAGGTTTTGAGATTTTGCCTCTAGGCAAAGTAGAAGCAGATGCTGAAGTATAAGACCAAGAGGAAGTGCTAACAGCTCTTGGTTTTGGTGTTTGAGTGCTGAAGTGAGTTTTCGGGAAAGCAGCTGTGGCCAACGAAGGAACAACTTCCGTTTCTATGGTTGATTGGGGCACTGTTGCTGCTGAATCGCCAAAAGCCTTTCGTGTCTGCTCATCATTGGCTGTGTCCAAAGGAGCTAAGGATAGATTAGAATAAACGGGAGAATCGTATAGGAAACCATTGCCGGATTCCACAAGTTCCGAAATATCCGCCAAGCTGTGATGGGCCAACAGAAATGTTAGCAGCGCTAAATGATAAAACTTTAAACAACATATAAACATATGGACAAAATTTAACAATACAATACAATACAATGCAATACAATTGAACCGAAATCAACATAAATCAATAGGCAAATATCTTTTATACCATTTTTATATAATCACTGAGGTTTGGAGTTTTCTTCAAATATAAATTATTTTGAAACGCTTTAAATTTTAACTGATTTTATTTCAACGAAATCTTAACGTATTTATATGAATTTGAAATTAATTGGTTTGAAATTGTAGCTAATTTTAATATTTTGAATTCATTTTTTTTTTGTTTGTTTCTCTTATATTCTCGAAGCTAATAATGACCAGAGAGTTCAACGATATAACAACATTATCAAACAAAAGCAATAAAGAAAGGAGACAAAGAAGAAGGCCTATACAAAAGCAGAAGCCGCTAGCAAAAGATGCTCGCTCGTACGCAGCTCGTGCTCTCAAGGTCATGTCAAATGTTATTTAAACACTTAAATATTATAGCTTTGTATATCTGGCTGTGCAAAATAGAAAAATTTAAATATTTTAATCATTTAGCCAAAGAAACAATTTGTTAACTTTGTTAAAATAATAGTTTAGTAGTGAATTTAACAGTTAGTTTTAGTCTTGTCTTTAGTCTTGAAACCAACGTTATGCTCTGAAAATTTGAAAGTAAACTGTATTTATTTAAGGCTTTATTAATATTCACGAATACAACATTGTTTTTTAAAGTTGTTCTAATAAATTACGCAGAAAGCTTTTCGAGGTGTTGGCAAAAGTTTTTTGTAATAAAATTAATGAATAATATAATGAAGTAGATACATATGTATGAGCTATGTAGGAGAATTCATGGCAAAAATGTACTCACTCTAATACAAAGACAAACCGAAATTAAATTGACTTTAAAGTTTGGAGTCATAATGTTTGGAAGATCTTTCAGTTTTGACAATACAAGTATATACACCTAATTCTTTCCTACACGGTTTTGATTTAAAACGATTTGGAAATAAGCAAATTTTATTTTGTTTTACTCGATTTTATGCACAATTCAAAATCTTTTGGGCTTAAATTTTTTTGCTTAAATTTAATTTTTGCAAAATATGTTCATATTGTATACGCCGGTTAAATACCCCACGCTTAATTGCCTTTTTCGTTTATTTAATTCGCCTTGTAAATCCCCGTTTATTTTTCATATTTTTGCAAACAAAACAACACGTTTTAATAACTTACGCTTAAATGCCCAATTCGGGTACTTTTATGGATTATGTATGCAAATATATATGAAAGTTTTGGCTTATATCCATTTTTGGCCTTTAAGCGGAATGGACTATAAGCGAAAAGCACATTACCTCAAAAAAATTTTCCCATCACGGACATTTTCGTTAGTTTCAACTTCGTTTATTCAGCCAAAGTACCTTTTATTTTAAATGGTAAAATTCTAGAAACATAAGTTTTCAAAAAAGTGGTGAATTTAATCAAATTTAAAGTGTTACATACATTTTTAATGCAATGCCTTCCAATAAAACATCTTTATCTATAAAGTAAAAACTTTTATTGATCTCTATTGCAAAAAAAAAGGGGAAAAACAACACCCAAAATAGCTGCATGGCCTCTAAAATAGGCATTCTGATAATTACCTTCTTAAATGAATTTAAGCAAATTATAAGTAAAAATAATTTAATGAAAATTAAATTTAATGAACTCAAGCCTGACTAAAATTATCAAGAAGAAAAAAAAATTATTTTTAAAAAAAAAATTAAAAAAAATTAAAAAATTTTTTTTTTTAAATTAAAAAAATATATTTTTGGAATGATTGAAGAAATAGCTATCTGAAGTCCTTGGGACAATTTTTGCTAGGACAAATAGGTAAAAAGTTACACTCATTTTAAGAAAAGCCTGTATGATCAAAATGTCCAACTTTGACCCTCTAACTCCGGCAGTTCTTGACTGATAGAGCTAAAAATTTGTGTTTGGCCTACTATCCAATAGTACTAACCTTGGTGCAAATTTCATCCAAAACGGAAGACATCGATTTTAAAAATTGGGTCACTTGACACGAATTTGCCCATATAGAAATTGCCAACAACATTTGTACAACAATTGTAAATTCAGATGACGACTTCTACAACACTACAACATCAGTTGTAAAGTGTACATATGTTTTAATACAATACACCAATACGAGTACCTCACTTTGCGTCGGATTTACATTCAAAAAAAAAAAACAGTTTATTATTGTGAGTCATTGTTGTGTAAACATCAAAGTGTTCTAAAACTAAGTGTGTTTTAAACCGTTATATATGTATATACTCGTAAGTATGTAAAAAAAGAGTGTTAATTATTTTTTTGTGAATTTAAATAAATAAAGACACGTTATATTTTCTTCAAACTACACACTTGACGCTTTTATTTTGCAATTAAAAGAAATCCGGTTTATTTGTAGGAAATAAACCACCGTTTTTAAAAGGTAAAAACGTAACAATTTTATATTTCTATGAATTCGAAGAAGATGTTGCATCGTGAGACTCACTTATAAACGCCAATTTATTATATACATAGTTCGTTACTATGCCCGTTCAGAAGATATATCCGATTATATATTAAAGTTTGCAGGCCCGCCCACCTCAAGCTAGGCATGACCGACAAAAAACGTTAACAGTTTTTATTAGGCATTTTTTTTTTTATTTTCAAGGAACATTACTTTGAAAAACTAGAAACCTTAAGTGGCACCGCTGAAATATAAATAGATTGCTTCAACAGCTGTTTATATTTCTATTGTTATGTTTGATTAAAGATGTTAAGCGTTTTATTGATTAAGAAATATTATTTTTAATTTTTTTATTTACTTTTTTCTTTTATTTTAGAACCCATATATGTTATTTAAAAATTTAAAAAGTTCAAAGAACAAATTTTTTTTTTATTAAAACTTTAGATTTTGCGATCAGTTGCTTATTATGTAGCTGACGTTTTCAAAATAATTAAGTAGCTGGCTACAGGGCGCCATTTGTAGTCGTGCAGCCGTATAGCCTGCTGTGGCAAATGTGTTTAATGAATGATTTCCCTTACTAATGACTAATAAATCTTTCATATATGTAATTAAGTTTTGTTTGCCTTTTGATAAACAAATATAGATGGAATTAAAATAATATGCTAAAGTTTAACTTTAATATTTAATATTTGTAAAACTATCTAATATGAAAAAAAGAAGTCTGAATAAAGTTACCTAACTGACTATCTAAAAAAAGTGGCTGTTAAATTTAACTAAATATGAAGCATTTTTTTGCTGATCACAAAAATACTACTTAACATAAAATGTATTTAATGTAAAGCATACTAAGATAATGAAATTTAATCGGAGGCCTAAAAATATACTTCACTTTTATGGTCTTTTTTTAATATCTACTCATCATTATAAACATCTTCAACTACCACAGATATTATATATATTTTATTTTACTTTTGTTTATTATATTAATGTTTATTTATGTAGTTTTTATTAATACAAGATTATTAAATGCGGACGAAATGAAATAAAAGAGGTTCATTGCACAGTGAAGCAAATCTCAAAATAAGTGAACATAAATTTTGAACCTCCAATTTTCTAATAAGAATGATGTAGTAAAAAAGTGAAAATTGTATGTACACAGTGCATATCAAAATTAATTAATTTTAACAACTTTGGGTTGTAACGCATTTCGAAAGATATTCATATCAAGATATATCATACTAAAGGTAAAGTCACACTTGGCAAATATTTGCCGAAAAAGACGTAACCTTTAAATAAAATATTTTTGAACTCGTTTATTTATTTCCAAAAAACTTTTTTATTTCGGACACGACACAAAAAATATTTAGTTTTATTTTGTTTGATGCTGTTGGATCTTGCAAAACTCTTATAAAAGTAAACAACGTCAAACAAATTTGTGCTCTAACAAATGGTTACGTTTTTTGAGTAAATATTTTCCATTTTTTTTTCAATAAATTCTTACTTTCTTGATTTTATCTTCCAAACATTTTTTCAAGTGATTTGTGTGGGTTTTTACTGTATGTCGTAGTAACCTCTAACCACTTAATCACAAGTTATTAACAATTGTGTGTTGTGACAAATATTATTATACAGGGATTCTGTTATTTTCTGAAGACACCCCAGGGAATAGGACAACTTAATCAAGCTGTGAGCTTTAGTATTACATATTGGGTATTAGCTTGAGGTGATTTAATTTTATGTAGGTATATAATGATTGTGAATATGTAACTATATTAGCTATAATTAAATATAATTCAAGAGAGCATATAAAAAATTACAAATATACATATGTAGCTACAATGCAAACGTGCCAAACTATGGCTAGTTTATTTTAAAACTTTAGTTTGGTTAAAAATATTTTCAAAATAAAAATTTAAAATTTTTCTTTTAAATCCAGCGTGTAGATTCTAAGCATTTTATATTTTCAACTCTTAAAATTGAGCATATATGTACATGTATATACTCGTATTGCCCCAAAGTATATAAAGTGTGTCCTAGATTTGCACCAGAATTTAAAAATTTTTATACCCACCACACACATCGAAATATTGGTCGTAGAACCAAAAGGTATACAAATATATTCTGGTTCCTTATAACATTCTAAAACGATCTAGCCATGTTCTTCCTTTTAACCGTCTCTTGGAGGTACGATAGAGCTTCAAAAAAAGACTTTGAACAGTGAAATTTGTATCGAACAAAATTGCTTGGCATTGAAAATGGTCCAGTAGAATCCGACTTATAAACTAAAGTTTCAGAAAACCTAAATATTTTTCAAATATTGTTTAATATTTTCTTCAAATATAATGCAGATAATAACATAAAATTTTGCTCACTTTTTGTTTAATATAAAAGATCAAGTCCAATACAAATGTTTTGCCGGTATTTGGATCTATGATACCAAAATGCCTAGAGCAAATACAATACAAGAATAAGCAAAAATAAGTTTCAAGAAAAATCTCAAAACTATACACTGTTGGCATTGATCCATATTGAAACATAGCTATCATATAAAGTCCACTTCCGAAAATCATTTAAAAGCGCACAAACAAACTACCAGCAGAAGTATTCCCTGCCACTTTCAATATTGGAAAATTCAAGTCAAATGTTTACAAACACTACTCCCTCTATCCTCCCTCCCATAACCTATTTTCCTAGTTCCAACACAATGCATTGCATAAGTAGGGGCCATCCCCTGAGTGCTGGTCCACGAAAAAAGAATAAGCGTTTTATAAATATCACTGTCAAGTTGAAATTCGGCACAAATAATCCATATACATGTGTATTAAAATCATTATACCCAATATCATGACGATCGGTAGGTACATATGTATCTGGCCATAGCATCCACATAAAGTACACTTCAGAAAATCTCTTAAATGAGCACAAATCTCTTATAAACAAACTATCAAGTTGAAATTTACCATAAATAACATATATATATGTATATATGTATATAAATCGTCATACCCAATTTCATGGTGAGCGACCCATAATATAAGGAGAGTTCCGAAAAACTCAATAACCTACGTAAAATTTGTATAAATGTTGATGTCGAACCGAAATTGTATACAGATCAGTTAAATGTATGCAAAGTCTAATCCATAATTGGCCATAGCACCCATAAAATTCTTGTAAATATCTTTATTGAGATGAAATTCAACCAAAATAAGCCTCAAAGACATAGAAATTACGACACAATATTTTATGACGACCGGCCCATAATAGGTGATAGCTGTCATGTGAGAGATCAGCAAAATATAATAACTTATATTAACATCTTTTTTGTTAAGATGCGATCAAATTAGTTTCAAGTATAAATAAATCACACTACTGGTATGTCGGTGGTGGGTATGTATTGGTAAGATTCGGCATAGCCAAATATAAACTCTTACTTGATTCTTTATTTATTTTATATCGAATAGCATATCGAACCGATTCCATGATAATTTTACATAAATGTAGTTTATTATTTCCTTGACGCATTTTTGTTCCGTGTACTTCGCTCAACTTATGGTCAACATAATCGGCCTACTGAGAGTACTATTCGTAACACCATCACCCATTTTGGACCCAGCATTCATTATTTGATAATATTCGACCGAATAGACCACGTCCAGAACGCTGTGTAGATGTGGAATAATCGGTCCATATATCTCTAAAAATGATGCCGGTGCGAACGTAACCGTCAATGGCGACCGTTATCGTGCCATTATAACCGACTATTTGATGTCTGAAATTAAAGCTCGTGATCTCGGCGACATCTTGTTTCAACAAGACGGCACTACTTCCCGCACATCGCATCAATCAATGGATTTATTGAGAGAACACTTCGGTGAGCACATAATTTCACGTTTTGGGCCGGTCGATTGGCCACCAAGATCGTGTGATATTACACCGTTAGACTTCTATGGGGATATGTAATGTCTAAAGATTATCCGTACAAACCCGCTTAGTTTCAGGCATTGTAGGAAAACATCACGCGTGTCATTCGCCAGTTACCAGTCGAAATGCTCGAACGAGTCATCGAAAACGGATAGACCATCTGCGACGTAGCAACGGCCAACATTTGATAGATATAATCTTCAAAAACTAAATGCCAAAGAATGTTATTTCAAATGATAATAAACATTTTTTAAGCAACTAATACGGTTTTTAAAGTGGCACTGGTTTCATTGCATGCAGTCTGCTTTTGCGACTATGTACTATATTTAGATTTAGTCTTTCCAACTGTCTTTTTAAACTTTTCTCCCAAATTTAAGAATTTACCAAAAATATTATTTTTTATAAAAAATTTATTTTTATTTACTAAATTGTACTAATAGTATAACAAAACATCATCGACATCCATAACAATAAAAATGTGTAAAACAAAATATACTTATATTAACTTGTTAATTTAACAAGTGTGGCTTTGCTTTTGGCCGGCCTCTTAGAAACCAGAAATTTAGAAGCGGTAATGGAAACGTTCAGCAGGAGCATCATAATGGTAACCGCCAGCTTGGCTTTGAGATTCCTGGTGATGTTCATGATGTTGTTCTTGGTGATGATGGTGCTGGTTGGTAGGTGCTGGAGCAGGTTGTTGTTGCTGGTAGACTGGAGCTGGTGCGGAGTATTCTGGCTGAGGAGGCAAGTATTCATTGGTGGGAGCTGGGATGGGACCTGACAATTGTTGTTCATGCACGGGGGCATGGTATTGTCGCTGCGGAGGCAAGTATTCGTTAGAAGGAGCTGGCGCTGGAATAGGAGCTGAGAGTTCTTGATGATAAACTGGAGCTGGGGCTTGGAATTGAGGTTGAGGAGCTAAGTATTCGTTGGAGGGTGCAGGGGCTGGGATGGGAGCGGACAATTGCTGTTGATGCACGGGGCCATGGTATTGTGGCTGTGGAGGCAAGTAATCGTTAGAAGGAGCTGGGGCTGGGGCTGGAATAGGAGCTGAGAGTTCTTGATGATGAACTGGAGCTGGGGCTTGGTATTGAGGTTGAGGAGTCAAGTATTCGTTGGAGGGTGCAGGGGCTGGGATGGGAGCGGACAATTGCTGTTGATGCACGGGGGCATGGTATTGTGGCTGTGGAGGCAAATAATCGTTAGAAGGAGCTGGGGCTGGGGCTGGAATAGGAGCTGAGAGTTCTTGATGATGAACTGGAGTTGGGGCTTGGTATTGAGGTTGAGGAGCCAAGTATTCGGTGGAAGGTGCAGAGGCTGGGATGGGAGCGGACAATTGCTGTTGATGCACGGGGGCATGGTATTGTGGCTGAGGAGGCAAGTAATCGTTAGAAGGAGCTGGAATAGGAGCTGAGAGGTCTTGATGATGAGCTGGGGCAGAGGCAGAGTATTGTGGCTGTGGAGGTAAGTATTCGTTGGTAGGTGCTGGGATGGGAGCTGATAGTTCTTGACGATGAACTGGGGCTTGGTATTGTGGCTGTGGAGAGAAGTATTTGTTAGAAGGCGCTTGGGCTGGAATAGGAGCTGAGAGTTCTTGATGATGAATTGGGGCTTGGTATTGAGGTTGAGGGGCCAAGTATTCGTTGGAGGGTGTAGGGGCTGGGATGGGAGCCGACAACTGTTGTTGATGAGCTGGAGTATGGTAATGTGGCTGTGGAGGCAAGTATTCGTTAGAAGGAGCAGGGGCTGGAATAGGAGCTGAGAGTTCGTGATGATGAACTGGAGCTGGTGCAGAGTATTGTGGCTGAGGAGGCAAGTATTCGTTAGAAGGAGCCTGTTGTGGTACATCAAAAACAGCTGAAGGTTTGTCGTAGTTGTAACCATGGCCAGTCAAATGGGAGACATCAGCCGATACGGCTGCAATAGCGCAAACAGCAATAATGAAGAATTTCTAAGAAAAAGCAATATTAGTAAATTTCCTGATCTAGCAAAGAATTTGTTTAAGAATATTTGAATACGAGTTAAAAGCTACTAAATGTTAGCTCTGGTAATCCAAATTGCTGTCTAAACATTAGTAATCTTATCTCGATTTTTAGTAGTTGATCTCAAACTTACCATTGTGTTTATTTTTTTTGATATGTTGTTATCAGTTTTACAAAAAAGCTGTAACTGATGATACTAAACACTTTACGTTGAATATTTATACACGAATCTTTTGAATTTTTCATCATAAAGTTTTTTATTAATAAAAATCACTATAATTTTTTTAAATTAAAACACAGACATTAAATTACCCAACCTACAAATTCTCTTTTCATACTCTTAAGTCATAATTTTAAAGAGCAGCTTTTTCTGTGCATTTTTTGTACCACCAAAAAAAGACATTTTCAACTAAATATTCATGATTTTGCAATGTCCATCATAGACTTGGTTAACAAAATAGTTGGAAGTTTCTTAGTAAGCGGAACCAGTTTTCAAAGTTTCTGTCAAAAGAGAATTCAATTTAAACATTTTATTATTTTTTTATTTTAAGATCTGCATTAAAATTTTCAAATTAAAAACTTAGTTTCGGTCATTAATCTCGTTGTAATCTTGTGTTTTAATATTTAAGAAGTTTTGTCTAGGCTTTACCGGCTTTAAACTATCTGTCAAAATATCATTTGCTGTTGTTGTCATAGTTTTTGTTTTTTTTTCAATGTCAAGTTCAATTTGTTTCTTTGAGGATTTATTTGTTGTAAATTCTAAAATCATAAAAAACTATATTTAAATGATCTTTTCGAAATCATGTTGGTTAAACAAACAACATTTAAATTTATATTAGTACCAAATTAGAAAATTAATAAAAAATTAATTTACTAATTTAGATAATTAATTAAAATGTCAATGACTTCGTAGTAAGACCGACCGTGCATATTTAAAAACATCAAAATTGAATAAACTTGTTAAATGAATTTATTGGTCTATTTGGAAATTAACTTTTAGGCCTCCATGCAGAGATGTGAGTTTGTTTTTATTTTTATGGGCATTTAGTATTTGACAGTTGCAAGTTAAGGTCTCCATACTAAAAGGTAGCTAAGTTATTTTTAAAATTATTTAAATTTTATTTTATTTTTAATTCTTTGATTTTTATATTGCAGAAAAGGAATACTATAATAATAGGACGCAAATACATCTTTGGAACTTATAATATGACAAATTTTTAACTTCATTTAAAAATTATTCGTTAATATTATGTATATCTGAGACCTGACGTTCCCAATGTACCCCGTTCCAAAGTCAACGCTATGTTATAATGTTAGAACTAATACTTAATACCGTCTTATACTACGTCCACCGTCTTGTAATTACAGACCGTCATTGAATGTGGTGTAAACAATGAAGAGACATTTTAATACTGCGTGACTAGTAGCATAAGATCCGAATATTCTTCCTATATATTCGATTAAACCTCAGCCAGTCAGCACTTTTTAGAGCAGTGGTTTCAGTTTGAAGAACTTAGACCACTTTTATGTAGGTATATAATGATTGTGAATATGTAACTATGTTAGCTATAATTAAATATAATTCAAGAGAGCATATAGAAAATATATACATATGTAGCTACAATGCAAACGTGCCAAACTATGGTTAATTTATTTTAAAATTTTAGTTTGGTTAAAAATATTTTCAAAATAAAAATTTTAAATTTTTCTTTTAAATCCAGCGTGTAGATTCTAAGCATTTTATATTTTCAAATCTTAAAATTGAGCATATATGCACATGTATATACTCGTATTGCTCCAAAGTATATAAAGTGTGTCCTAGATTTGCACCAGAATTTAAAAATTTTTATACCCACCACACACATCGAAATATTGGTCGTAGAACCAAAAGGTATACAAATATATTCTGGTTCCTTATAACATTCTAAAACGATCTAGCCATGTTCTTCCTTTTAACCGTCTCTTGGAGGTACGATAGAGCTTCAAAAAAAGACTTTGAACAGCGAAATTTGTATCGAACATTCTTTGTTTCACCAAAATGCTTGGCATTGAAAATGGTCCAGTAGAATCCGACTTATAAACTAAAGTTTCAGAAAACCTAAATATTTTTCAAATATTGTTTAATATTTTCTTCAAATATAATGCAGATAATAACATAAAATTTTGCTCACTTTATGTTTAATATAAAAGATCAAGTCCTGTTTAAAATGATGAGAATCGGTCTACGATTTATCATAGCCCCAATACAAATGTTTTGCCGGTATTTGGATCTATGATACCAAAATGCCTAGAGCAAATACAATACAAGAATAAGCAAAAATAAGTTTCAAGAAAAATCTCAAAACTATACACTGTTGGCATTGATCCATATTGAAACATAGCTATCATATAAAGTCCACTTCCGAAAATCATTTAAAAGCGCACAAACAAACTACCAGCAGAAGTATTCCCTGCCACTTTCAATATTGGAAAATTCAAGTCAAATGTTTACAAACACTACTCCCTCTATCCTCCCTCCCATAACCTATTTTCCTAGTTCCAACACAATGCATTGCATAAGTAGGGGTCATCCCCTGAGTGCTGGTCCACGAAAAAAGAATAAGCGTTTTATAAATATCACTGTCAAGTTGAAATTCGGCACAAATAATCCATATACATGTGTATTAAAATCATTATACCCAATATCATGACGATCGGTAGGTACATATGTATCTGGCCATAGCATCCACATAAAGTACACTTCAGAAAATCTCTTAAATGAGCACAAATCTCTTATAAACAAACTATCAAGTTGAAATTTACCATAAATAACATATATATATGTATATATGTATATAAATCGTCATACCCAATTTCATGGTGAGCGACCCATAATATAAGGAGAGTTCCGAAAAACTCAATAACCTACGTAAAATTTGTATAAATGTTGATGTCGAACCGAAATTGTATACAGATCAGTTAAATGTATGCAAAGTCTAATCCATAATTGGCCATAGCACCCATATAAGATCCACTTCCGAGAATAACTGGTAGTATACCCATAAAATTCTTGTAAATATCTTTATTGAGATGAAATTCAACCAAAATAAGCCTCAAAGACATAGAAATTACGACACAATATTTTATGACGACCGGCCCAATAGGTGATAGCTGCCATGTGAGAGATCGGAAAAATAAGATACGATCAAATTAGTTTCAAGTATAAATAAATCACACTACTGGAATGTCGGTGGTGGGTATGTATAGGTAAGATTCGGCATAGCCAAATATAAACTCTTACTTGTTTCTTTATTTATTTTATATCGAATAGCATATCGAACGGACTTGCTGACAATTCTATACAAATTTTCCATGATAATTTTACATAAATGTAGTTTATTATTTCCTTGACGCATTTTTGAATATCCTTCTTCAATATCCATATGATTGTTGACTCAAATAACCCCATTTAAAGAAAACTATTGTTGTTAAATGGGAGAGTAAATGATCAGCAAATGTGATGTTCAATTGTTTCCCAGGTATGTCTTGAAACTATGTGTTGTCCACATCAATACCATCAAATTTAGGCAGCTACATAGAACTGCACACCAGTAATATGCACTGATTAACCAACCTTAATGTGTAAGAAGTATGATCCAATGATGCCTTCAGCCCAAAATTGAACGGCGTGGATGTTTTAGTATTTCGACGATTGGTATCACTGATCCACAAATGCAGCGAATTTAAAGCGTTTTTTAATGCAAACTTAGAGGAAAACTTAAGTATGAATTTCGTAGAATCAATGTAGTTGTATGAGTTAAGTTACACACTCAAAAGCGTAGGACGCGCGCTAGAAACGCGAAAAGTTCGTTTACTTTCTACTTTTGAACGCGGTGCACGCGTCACAGCTGACTTTGACAAATTCAAAGCAAATTTATTTTAAAGATGATGTCACCAGAAAAAATGGCAGTTGCAATAACATTTTTTATATGAGTTTGACAAGCAAACCGATAAAAAACTTCATATAAAAAAAATCAGTTGGGCATACGGCAAAAGCACATACATATGAAAAAAAAATATTGACGCGAAAAATCTTTGCATCTAACTTAAATTGCCTGACGCTTAAAACGCTTAAGTTGTGGACCTCCAGCTTTAATGATGAAAGAATACAAGCAAAAACGACTCTCAGAGAAAACAGGTCCATAATTAAAACGACGGCTGCAACTTCACGAACTGTCATTTAATATTTTTATATTTCTTCTGTGTACCAACCTGTAATGCCGACAGCTTTCCCAATTTTTTGTCCACAAATCTTGTTTTAAATAAAAATTTTTGTACATTGGCGACTGCAAATTACATATGCAATCATGCTTTTGTACTTCTTCAATTCATTTTTCGATAATATCACTTATTTTTTTTTTAATTACAAAATCTCACTTTTAAACGTTTCTTTTGATTTTCTTTTGTTTGTATTTTTCTTGCGCCAAAGCTTCAAAAACATATGGTTTTGTTTACAAAATGTAAAAATTTAATCAACGTATGGTAATATTGTTGAGAGCATTTGTGTTTTAAAGTGAGAGCATAACAAAAATCGCTGTAAAAATAAAATAGATTCTATTTCACGACCGCATTCTCTGGCATATTTTATGTCAAACTGTATGGAAAAAAGCGTTCAGCCCCAGTTCTGTTTCATCATTTAGCTAGAGAATTTCTACTACAATTTAGTTCGCTATAAATATTTAAAAAAATTCTTTAAATGAGATAGAAGGACACTGATTCGAATGTAGTACATGAAAAACTGAGTGGGTCTGGCTAGACTCATGCTGCCAATTCGAAGTGATTAAAAGGAAAAGGTTAGGCTAATTTGGAATATTTTAGTGAAGGTATTAACCGATCGCGTTCTTTTTTCGATTAAAAATAACAATAAACTTAATTGTTGGGAACGTACATTTTTATTTCAATGATTTAAAATCATTTCAAAAACGATGGTAACGGTATTTTAACGCAAACGGTAATTGCAGTTATTTCGTTAAAGCTACTTTAGAGACAACTGTGTCGCTCACAGTAATTGCCTGTATTTCGAGATAACTGCGATCGGTATAAAGGGGTTTCTTTAAATTATCCTTAGTTTAACTGTAACGACAAACAAACATGCAAACATTTCTATTGCGTACCTTCTTAGTTGCAAAAAAGTTTCCATATGTTGTCCCTCAATGTGTTCCAATATGTTTAATTGATAATAATCCTTTGCAAATATTTAACAACGTTTACTTTAAATTTATCTTATTTTGATTTTTGTACATCTTTCAGTCACTAATCCCATTATCGTTATGCAGCAGCTTAAAACTTATTCGTTCATGTTCAGGCAAAATATGTATTGAAATTTTAACAAATAAAAAATTAAATGAAACTTTTTTTGGTGTCACCTTAGGGCGTTGCAGTGGATTTATTTGCGACATTTTATTGTCAAAATTTTAATTATTTGCATTAAAAAAAAAAAAAAAACTTTGCCGATTTTTTTTTATGTTGTCGAGACAATAAATGACACGTTAACACTGTTAAATCATTTAATATTTTATTTAATAACTTATTTAAACTAAATTATACAAAATATAGTTTAAAGTTTAAACTATTTATAAAATGTTTAATTGTATTAAAACACGAGTTAGTCGCAGCAGCAGGTATTAAGTTGTACTGTTATGTGTATTTAAGCCATTATTTTTTATATTAAATCATTTTTAATAGAGTTAATAAGACATTCAGAATGTCGTACAGAAAGTCTTAAGGTACGTTAATAATTGGCAAACATTTACTCAAAAAAGCGTAACCATTTGTTTTAGCACAAATTTGTTTGATTTCTTTTACTTTTACAAGAGTTGTGCAAGATCAAACTGTATCAAATAAAATAAAACTAAATATTTATTGTGCTTTGGTCTAAATAAGAAAAATGTTCTTAAATAAACAAACGATTTTAAATATACACCTGTCCCTCGATTTACACGATAGATGCGTTCCTGAAAAAATCGTATAAATCGAAATAGAAAATTTTTTTATTTTGTATATACGAATAAATTTAAAATTTTGTAAAAAAAAAATTCATTTATCTTAAAGTAAATTAAATTATGTATATAAAAAATAATGAAAATCAATACATACATTGTACATACATATTTACATTGCATTAATAAAACAAAATAAATGGAACTCATAAAAAATATTACATGTCAATATATACACTAAAAGTCATCACTTTCAAATAATTCTTCATCACTGTCGGCCTAATTCAAGCCCTTCATGAATATTTTTTATTGTCATTGCTACTAATTCCGTAACTTCTTCATCGGAATCGTTGTCGTTTGTTTCGACCACTATATTTACTAAATTTTCAACATCTACATCTTTAATTATCATCAATTCTTCAACATCATCTGCACAAAAGTCATCAAAATCTTCTCCTGCTACTGTATGGGCAAACTGAACTATCTCAGACATTTCATGCTCCAAGGATTGATAAGGTAGTATAATATTTTCTCCTTTGCACGTCGATTGCTTGGGTACAGTATAAATCAATGCAACATGCTTTACACAATCTAATATTGTAAATTTTGTCCATGCATTCATTACTGTTAAGATTTATAATTTTCGATTGGATCTAAAATATACCTGAACGATTGCTTGATATACAATGCTCTAAAAGGCGAAATTATTCCCTGGTCTAAGAGCTCCAACAAAGAAGTCGTATTTTTTGGTAGAAATATAACTTGCACATTCTCATGTTGCAAGTCTTGTGGATGTCCAGGAGCATTGTCAATTGCTAGAAGCACTTTAAATGGCAATCCCTTTTTGTTTAAATATCGTTTTGCGTCTGGGACAAATAAACATATGCACATAGTATTACCATACGAAAATACACATTTGGAAATATTCGTTAATTTGAAATAATGTGTAGAAGCTTCATAATTTTAAACGTTATCGATACGAAACAACTATTTTCAAAAAAAAAAATAATTTTTGCTAAAATTATTAAAACTAAAAAATCGTGTAAATTGAGGTAATTTCCACATCCATCGTTGTAAATGAAAACCAAAAAAATCGTGTAAAAGTGAAATCGTGCAAAAAAAAAGTATCGTATAAATCGAGGGTCAGGTGTATAATGTTATTTAGTGGTTACGTCTTTTTCGGCAAATATTTAGCAAGTGTGACCGTGCCTTTAGACTTTAAAGTTTAGAGTGTAAAATTTGCAATCAAAGTTCTCTGAACTAGTATAAAAAACAATGGTAGCTTAACTAAAATAGACACCCTGTGCATTACTTTACACTAACTAAATAGATAATGACATATCTAATGAGTGATTCAAGTAGAGATACTTTTTGCAATAGTCTTTTTCTGAAAGATCACGTATGAGTCGTGTCATGCTGTTATGTTATTTTTGTTTAGTATTGTTTGGCCTTTCATAGTGGAAAGACTTACATCTGAACAACGTTTATAAATCGTTCAACTTTATTGCGAAAGTTCATGTTCTATAAGGAATGTGTTTCGTGTACTTCGCTCAACTTATGGTCAACATAATCGGCCTACTGAGCGTACTATTCGCCACACCATCACCCATTTTGGACCCACCATTCATTATTGGATAATATTCGACCGAATAGACCACGTCCAGCACGCTGTATAGATGTGGAATAATAGGTCCATAAATACTTAAAAATGATGCCGGTGCGAACGTAACCGTCAATAACCGACTATTTGATGTCTGAAATTGAAGCTCGTGATCTCGGCGACATCTTGTTTCAACAAGACGGCGCTACTTCCCACACATCGCATCAATCAATGGATTTATTGAGAGAACACTTCGGTGAGCACCACATAATTTCATGTTTTGGGCCGGTCGATTGGCCACCAAGATCGTGTGATATTACACCGTTACACTTTTTTCTATGGGGATATGTAATGTCTAAAGATTATGCGTACAAACCCGCTTAGTTTCAGGCATTGTAGGAAAACATCACGCGTGTCATTCGCCAGTTACCAGTCGAAATGCTCGAACGAGTCATCGAAAACGGATAGACCATCTGCGACGTAGCAACGGCCAACATTTGATAGATATAATCTTCAAAAACTAAATGCCAAAGAATGTTATTTCAAATGATAATAAACATTTTTTAAGCAACTAATACGGTTTTTAAAGTGGCACTGGTTTCATTGCATGCAGTCTGCTTTTGCGACTATGTACTATATTTAGATTTAGTCTTTCCAACTGTCTTTTTAAACTTTTCTCCCAAATTTAAGAATTTACCAAAAATATTATTTTTTATAAAAAATTTATTTTTATTTACTAAATTGTACTAATAGTATAACAAAACATCATCGACATCCATAACAATAAAAATGTGTAAAACAAAATATACTTATATTAACTTGTTAATTTAACAAGTGTGGCTTTGCTTTTGGCCGGCCTCTTAGAAACCAGAAATTTAGAAGCGGTAATGGAAACGTTCAGCAGGAGCATCATAATGGTAACCGCCAGCTTGGCTTTGAGATTCCTGGTGATGTTCATGATGTTGTTCTTGGTGATGATGGTGCTGGTTGGTAGGTGCTGGAGCAGGTTGTTGTTGCTGGTAGACTGGAGCTGGTGCGGAGTATTCTGGCTGAGGAGGCAAGTATTCATTGGTGGGAGCTGGGATGGGACCTGACAATTGTTGTTCATGCACGGGGGCATGGTATTGTCGCTGCGGAGGCAAGTATTCGTTAGAAGGAGCTGGGGCTGGAATAGGAGCTGAGAGTTCTTGATGATAAACTGGAGCTGGGGCTTGGAATTGAGGTTGAGGAGCTAAGTATTCGTTGGAGGGTGCAGGGGCTGGGATGGGAGCGGACAATTGCTGTTGATGCACGGGGGCATGGTATTGTGGCTGTGGAGGCAAGTAATCGTTAGAAGGAGCTGGGGCTGGGGCTGGAATAGGAGCTGAGAGTTCTTGATGATGAACTGGAGCTGGGGCTTGGTATTGAGGTTGAGGAGCCAAGTATTCGTTGGAGGGAGCAGCGGCTGGGATGGGAGCGGACAATTGCTGTTGATGCACGGGGGCATGGTATTGTGGCTGTGGAGGTAAATAATCGTTAGAAGGAGCTGGGGCTGGGGCTGGAATAGGAGCTGAGAGTTCTTGATGATGAACTGGAGTTGGGGCTTGGTATTGAGGTTGAGGAGCCAAGTATTCGTTGGAAGGTGCAGGGGCTGGGATGGGAGCGAACAATTGCTGTTGATGCACGGGGGCATGGTATTGTGGCTGTGGAGGCAAGTAATCGTTAGAAGGAGCTGGAATAGGAGCTGAGAGGTCTTGATGATGAGCTGGAGCAGAGGCAGAGTATTGTGGCTGTGGAGGTAAGTATTCGTTGGTAGGTGCTGGGATGGGAGCTGATAGTTCTTGACGATGAACTGGGGCTTGGTATTGTGGCTGTGGAGAGAAGTATTTGTTAGAAGGCGCTTGGGCTGGAATAGGAGCTGAGAGTTCTTGATGATGAATTGGGGCTTGGTATTGAGGTTGAGGGGCCAAGTATTCGTTGGAGGGTGTAGGGGCTGGGATGGGAGCCGACAACTGTTGTTGATGAGCTGGAGTATGGTAATGTGGCTGTGGAGGCAAGTATTCGTTAGAAGGAGCAGGGGCTGGAATAGGAGCTGAGAGTTCGTGATGATGAACTGGAGCTGGTGCAGAGTATTGTGGCTGAGGAGGCAAGTATTCGTTAGAAGGAGCCTGTTGTGGTACATCAAAAACAGCTGAAGGTTTGTCGTAGTTGTAACCATGGCCAGTCAAATGGGAGACATCAGCCGATACGGCTGCAATAGCGCAAACAGCAATAATGAAGAATTTCTAAGAAAAAGCAATATTAGTAAATTTCCTGATCTAGCAAAGAATTTGTTTAAGAATATTTGAATACGAGTTAAAAGCTACTAAATGTTAGCTCTGGTAATCCAAATTGCTGTCTAAACATTAGTAATCTTATCTCGATTTTTAGTAGTTGATCTCAAACTTACCATTGTGTTTATTTTTTTTTTTTGATATGTTGTTATCAGTTTTACAAAAAAGCTGTAACTGATGATACTAAACACTTTACGCTGAATATTTATACACGAATCTTTTGAATTTTTCATCATAAAGTTTTTTATTAATAAAAATCACTATAATTTTTTTAAATTAAAACACAGACATTAAATTACCCAACCTACAAATTCTCTTTTCATACTCTTAAGTCATAATTTTAAAGAGCAGCTTTTTCTGTGCATTTTTTGTACCACCAAAAAAAGACATTTTCAACTAAATATTCATGATTTTGCAATGTCCATCATAGACTTGGTTAACAAAATAGTTGGAAGTTTCTCAGTAAGCGGAACCAGTTTTCAAAGTTTCTGTCAAAAGAGAATTCAATTTAAACATTTTATTATTTTTTTATTTTAAGATCTGCATTAAAATTTTCAAATTAAAAACTTAGTTTCGGTCATTAATCTCGTTGTAATCTTGTGTTTTAATATTTAAGAAGTTTTGTCTAGGCTTTACCGGCTTTAAACTATCTGTCAAAATATCATTTGCTGTTGTTGTCATAGTTTTTGTTTTTTTTCAATGTCAAGTTCAATTTGTTTCTTTGAGGATTTATTTGTTGTAAATTCTAAAATCATAAAAAACTATATTTAAATGATCTTTTCGAAATCATGTTGGTTAAACAAACAACATTTAAATTTATATTAGTACCAAATTAGAAAATTAATAAAAAATTAATTTACTAATTTAGATAATTAATTAAAATGTCAATGACTTCGTAGTAAGACCGACCGTGCATATTTAAAAACATCAAAATTGAATAAACTTGTTAAATGAATTTATTGGTCTATTTGGAAATTAACTTTTAGGCCTCCATGCAGAGATGTGAGTTTGTTTTTATTTTTATGGGCATTTAGTATTTGACAGTTGCAAGTTAAGGTCTCCATGCTAAAAGACAGCAAAGTTATTTTTAAAATTATTTAAATTTTATTTTATTTTTAATTCTTTGATTTTTATATTGCAGAAAAGGAATACTATAATAATAGGACGCAAATACATCTTTGGAACTTATAATATGACAAATTTTTAACTTCATTTAAAAATTATTCGTTAATATTATGTATATCTGAGACCTGACGTTCCCAATGTACCCATTGGAACATAGCGTTCCAAAGTCAACGCTATGTTATAATGTTAGAACTAATACTTAATACCGTCTTATACTACGTCCACCGTCTTGTAATTACAGACCGTCATTGAATGTGGTGTAGACAATGAAGAGAAATTTTAATACTGCGTGACTAGTAGCATAAGATCCGAATATTCTTCCTATATATTCGATTAAACCTCAGCCAGTCAGCACTTTTTAGAGCAGTGGTTTCAGTTTGAAGAACTTAGACTACTGTGTTATACCAGACTATCAATCGTTTTATACTCAGATTACCTACCGTCTTATACTCAGACTATTGTCTTATACTCAGACTACATACCGTCTTATACTCAGACTACATACCGTCTTATACTCAGACTACCTACCGTCTTATATCAGACTACATACCGTCTTATACTAAGACTACCTACCGTCTTATACTCAGACTGTTGTCTTATACTCAGACTACATACCGTCTTATACTCAGACTACCTACCGTCTTATACTCAGACTACATACCGTCTTATACTCAGACTACATACCGTCTTATACTCAGACTACATACCGTCTTATACTCAGACTACCTACCGTCTTATACTCAGACTACATACCGTCTTATACTCAGACTACATACCGTCTTCTACTCACCCCAAATAATTAGGATATGTTATGTAATAACAACAAAAGTGTGACTGCGAATTCAGTAAAGTTGCAGAAATAGAAAAATTTGTGTGAAATATTCGGGAGACTTTAAATTAAAATATGGGTCATATGGGACTTAGAAATATGAGAAGTATATAAATTATTTTTAGCCACATAAACTTTAAAATTTATAAATAGAAGAGTGAAGTCTGTCAAGCCAGATCATAGGATTTGTTGATTAAAAACAATTATGAGTATAAGGCAGTTTGTAATAGTTTGCCATCCACAATCATTTAAATTGACGCCACGCTAAGAAAACCAAAAGTAAAAACTTTGTTGAAAATTTATTATTTAAACCTATTGAAATCAAAGCTATTTTGAAATTTAACAAGTAAGAGTTTATAATCAGCTGTGTCGAATCTTATTTACCCACCACCAAATCACCTATTATGGGGTGATCGTCATCTAATATTGTACCGTAAAATCTATTTATTTTAGGTTTATTTTGTTTGAATTTCATGTCAATAACGATATTTACATACTCGTACTTATGTGAATTATTTGTTTTGAATTTGAGCTTGATAGTGATTCATAGTCCCTATGAAGTGGACTTTACATAGGGAATATGGTCAAATATAGACAGATCGTCATAAAATTGAATATGACGATTTTTATATACGTATGGAGTATTTGTGTTGAATTTCAACTTAATAGTGATTTTTATAAGAGATTATGCACATTTAAGTAATTTTTGGAAGTGGACTTTAAATGGCGGCTATGATCAAATATGGAAAGATCGTCATTAAATTTAGAACGACAATTGTGTATATATTGGATTATTTTTGTTGAATTTCAGCTTAATAGTGATTGTTTTCAAATATTTATGAGTAATTAAGTGATTTTCAATAGTGGACTTTATATGGGGCTATGTCAAAATATGAAGCGATGCAAACAAAATATCGTTTTGAGATTTCACATTGCATAAAACTTATCTTTGCAGAATTTTGTATGTAATTCGGATCCTACTATACCGAATTGGTCATTTTTAATATTAAACATTTCTTTGGATCAAAGAATGTTTGGTAAACATTTCTTTGTTATATGTCTTTTTCCGAAGCTCTATCGTGCCACTCATCTTTTTAGTGGTGGGTATAAAAACAACTGTGCGATGCTTTTATAATTATTTAAGGAATCGATCGCATTTTTTAATTTAATTTGACTTTAGACTTTTAAATCTTTTTTAAATTGAAACCTGACTCCGGCCTCGTAACATGTTGTGAGCTAAAAATTTCGTAGTTTAGGTGTTTTTTCTTTTTGTTTTGTAATATTTATTTAATGAATTAATGTTATTAATAAAAAGTTCATTAACACTAATTTCAATGTTTATTTATAATATTTACATGTTATATTTTTATTAATTTATTTTCTTAACATTTTGTTATTATTAGTAATTAAGCCTACCAAATGAATATTTAGGGATTTCAAAAAAAAATTATTTATTTATAATTAACAAATGTAAACAAAGGGGTTAACAAAATGTGGGTTGAAAACTAGAAAATATAGATATCTAACAAATTGTTTGTGGAAATGATGAACAAATAAAGTTTTATATACAAAAACCCTGGACACACTACAGAGGTTTTATTAAAAAAAAACTGGTAGCAGAATTATCATATGTTCAATATTGGTGTATTGTCGAATGAAAGTTAAATCGGATAGCTAGAACTAGCTAAAGCCCGTGTTCATACTTGCAAAGTCCATTAACAAGGTATTAGAGACTTAGTCCCTTTTGGGCCTATCATTCAAACTATGAAGACAGTATACCAGTTATTGGGATCCTCCAAAAGTGAGGATTTTATTTTGGTTAGTGAATCCCGGTTCACATAGAGATCAGCTGTAAAATAACTCTTTTAGAGATAACCGGTATTTCTGAAATGATTAGCCAATCCTAACTTAATACTTTTTGTGACGCCCTTTTATATTCTTTGTTTTTTTTCCAATTTGTCATTGGAATAAATTTAATTTATTCATAGTTACATTTGATTTTAAAGTCAGTCACTTAATTAATCTCAATGGTAAAATGAAAGTAAAACTAGTAGTTATTTAGTCAGTTAGTCACAGAATTGAAACCGTCAATTATTCATTATAAAACTCATAATTATGTAAATTTAATAAATCAACAAAGTAAATAGTAAAAACTAATAAATATTAATTATGATTTAAAGACATAGACAACTATCAAAGGCGATAACAATGTTAAGATTTTTGAAAATCATTAGATTATTTTGTTGACTTTTGCTTGCTGGACAGGCCAAGACAATGTTTTGTTTTTTAAGGTAAATATGCGATAAATATTTAAACAAAACTGGAATTATATTTAGCATAAACTTAATTATGTGGAGAAATATGTCCTGGTATAATTACATTACCTTAACGCTGTTTCAATTCTGGGTAGAGATATGGCAACACCAGGGCCATGCACTTGCAGAGATTCGAAACTGGATAGAATCTCATGACTAGAACTACAGGATCGGTTAAAAGTCTGGGGACTTGTCCCTTATTTAACTATTGGGGTGCAAGTCCCCTAACCGATAATTAGTTGAGGTCCCTTCGGGGTGCATTTAGTGGCTATAGTTGATACCCAAAGCGTGGAGAATGGTTAAAAGACTGATGTTTGTTTGAGCAGCAAATTTCCGTCCACCAAATTGTCCTAGGTGCTGTTACTAGACAACAACAGAGCCATTGAAAGTATGGATGACACGTACGAGCACGGGCATTGTGGCTTTCCTGGCAAGTGTTGTGTTGACGATGGACAAGGTTTGATATGCGGCCTATAACAAATGCAGTAAATTCTGATCTTCGTTCTTGGCAATGATCGGTCAATACAGTGTTGCGATTGCTGCTCTTATAGTAATAGTCGTGGGTCATGTTAATTGACTAAGCTAGGGATGGCTGGGATTAGATAGCACAAGCTCTTAAGCAAGATCCTCTTTACGTTCCTTGGTAGAGTCTTGTATCGAGAAATTGCTAATTGTTGTATGTTGCTGACAAGTTCTTTGCAAGACATACATATATGAAAATAGAATGCGTTAATGAGCCGAGTTCACCCTGCGTTTGAGTGCGGCCTAAAAGGTAGGTCAAACTTAAACACATCTGTCAAGCGGGTCTAATTTAAAAAAATATGCTGCTAGTTTTAGTAATTTTTCATAGACTTGACAAGCTTATTTGAAACATTAAAGACAAAAAATTAATAAATTTAGTTTAACATAATCAAGGCAGATTTAATTAGGTAAACTGTGTCTAAAATAATTCATTTCTAATAAATTATCACGTCAAAGTTTTCTAACTCAAATAAAAAACTAAATTCAATGTTAGTATGTACGTTTTAAATGAAAAGCAAAACAATATCACACAAAACTAATCCGAAAATTAACATAATTACCTAGTAAAATATAATTCAACTTGAAACATAAACAAAACAAACAAATAAACAAATTTGTTCACATGATTATTAGCTTGTTGCATATAAAATCTCATAATTATAATCAGAGAATTAATAAAAACACTCATCATAAAACTTCTATTTCTGCTAGAGATTATAACTGTGACCACGTTTTAACCTCAAGTTGTAGGTCAATATAAAAGTTTGCAAAAATCTCTGAAATTACAATTCAAATATGTGCAGAATATTCACAGCTGTGTGCAACTAATTAAGGACAGTAGCATTCAATACTTAAAACGTTATGTAAAAGGTAATATTTATAAAATAAAACGCTAAAATTTAACACTTTTCTTTTTAGTTTTTCTTTGTGGTGTTTTTTTGTAATTACAAATTGTAAAATACATAAATTGCTCGTGCACAAAATTAAGGATAGTGATAATTTTATTAATATTTTCAAATTCAGGTAATTTTTAAAAGTTAGATTAAATTAATTATAATTACACAGAGTGTTTTTCAGTATATAAAAGTTCTTTATACTTGCTTAGTCCCAATTTACACGTGGCAATTCTGTAAGCTTAGCTGATTACTTTTAAGATATCGGGGTGAGGGAAAGATAAGACGAGTATGTACTAGATTGTACTAGCAAGTCTTGTTACTTCCATGAATCAAATAATAAAGATTACACAATGCGCAGGTCCATTATATTTTACAGAAACTGTGAGAGTAAAAATGAGAGGAACATTTCTCTGGTAACGTCACAAGTCAAAATTATTTTTATGTTCGCTTAATTTTTATATAATCTTGAAGAATAATAAAAGTTTTAAACTGAAGTGTGCCGTTTTTGATTGTGAAAATATTAAAAGGAAACAAAAATTTAGATTTTTCCGTTTTCCAAAAAAAAAAAAACAAACAAAAAATTATATTAAATAATTTTGTATTTAAGTTATCTTTTTGATTTTATTTAAAAAGGATTAAAATTAAATTTAAATTAAATGTTTATATAATAATAATATTTTTAAGCAAAAAATTTACGAAAATATTTTTCAATTAAAAAAGCAAAGGTTTTCCAAACGGTGAAATATTTCAGAAAGCATTCGGCTACAGAAAAGGTAGCTCGGTAAAAAAGAAGCCGTAAAGATGCACTGATTGCGCGCGAGTCGAAAAAAATCCGCATAAATCAGCAAATGAAATTCGGATTGCAGTCTTTAGCCAAATTAGGGCAAACCCGATTGTAGATACAGTAAAATGTCGATTGCAAGAAGTTAAACTGTTTGGAAGAATTTTACGAAAGAGGTCATTATTGTTTCTGAACGTAATCGAAAGAATTCGCAAAGAATTTTCAAAGAGTATTATTTTCGGACGATATAAAAATCAATAGAGTCTCTCCAGATGGAAAAAATATGTTCGTCGGCCAAAATTGCAAGAATTTGAACCAGTGAATAGCCAGGACACTTTTAAGCATGGGTGAGGTAATATAATGCTTTGGGCTGTAATGTCGTTATGTGTTGTTGAGCCGTTGCAGAAAATTTGGGGATATATGGCTACAATTCAGTGTGCAAGAATTCTAAGCGACACAATGATGCTGTATGCTGATGAGAACATGCCAGTGACATGGATATTTCAACAAGATAACGATTTAACACTTCGGTTACTGTTCTGGCCTTCATGCAGTCCTGATCTTTTTTTTTTTCTTGGACCAGCAATCAAGGGACCCCTACTCATGCAATGCATTGTGTTTGATCTAGAAAAACAGATTGTGGTAGGGAGGATAGAGGGAATAGTGTTTTTGATTAGAATTTCCCTATATTGAAAGTGACAGGGAATACTTCTGCAGATACAGTACAGCTGTACTGTACCACATACAGACAGTACAGCTAAAGTACGGCTTCCTTAATTTCAGCAGAACACATTCCATTATAGTATCGATATAACAGTGAAACACAACCCACATTGGGGCGATGCTCCAGTGATTCAATAGAGTTGGATACCCTACTGTCACCGATAAGTATTTTCGCCGTCTCCTGTACGCGGTCGAGTAATTCCAACATTAACTTCGAGGTACCGGCCCATACATGAGAGTTGTATTCCATTTCCGGTCAAATATAGGTGGTGTAAATAGTACGGAGATCAGATGGAGTTAAGTATTTCCTAAACCCTTTTAAAAAAACCAAAGCACTTGAACCAAGTAGTGTAATTAAAAATTTGGTGACCTCAATGCCTGTTGTCGATAAGAATGGAATTGCAACAAAATATTGATTTATATTTAAATAAATAATTTTTTTTGTAAAATTTGTGGTATGTCCTTAATTATGTGCACGACTGATATTATTTGAAAATATGACAAATAATATTTAATTTGACACACTACGCAGTTATTTTCTAGGAGTAAGAGTTAAATTGACTAAATATACAACAAATTTTAAGAATATCATAGAACCTTTCGTCGAATTTGCTTCAAGCTCACATGCCAGTATTGTGTTCTTAATTAGTTGCACGTAGCTGTAGTTAATTTTAATTTGAGCAAAGAAACGAAAAGTCAAACTCAAAAAAACAAAACATCAACAAGAAAATGTTTAGCTTTTTTTTTTGTCAAAATAAATCAATAACGGTTAATGAATGTCTATAAAAAAGATACAAATTATAAAGAAAAAACAAATACAACAATAGATAATTTACAAACATATTTAACAAATGACAAAAAAACAAAACAGCAGCAAATGTAGACCAAATGACTGTTAAGATGATCCGTTTCGCTAACAGCATCAATGAATCAATTGATGAATCAATTGATGCTGAGAGTTGTTAGCAAAAAAAAATATAAAATTGTGCTAACAAATCTTTTACGTTTTTTCATTGACCTTGATTAATAAACATAAATTTGTTGTTTTTAATAAGATTACAACATATTATTAGTTTCACTAAAATTAATAAACATAAACGAAACGATTAAATTCAAATGAATTGATAATTACTTTATAATTACTGATGAAGAAGCTTCAACATTGATGTAGAGTCTCAAGTGGTATTCCTAAACGTAGCTAAGGAGCTACAATTAATGGGTAAATCAATGCCATTGTCATTTGAAACATGATCTTCTGAAAAATGTGATTGTTAAACTCAAAACAATTAGAGTATTTATTTACATTTATTAAACAGTGGGCCTATTGTAAAATTAAGTAGTAATAAAAACAGAATGTAGATTATGGGCCCAAAGATTAGATATTTCGCCAGTTACTCTTCATGATCATTAGAGTCAAACATGTAAACCTGGCTAATAGTGGGTCCAGTATTGGATAGAAATTCCTTTTAACAAAAGCCCCCGTTTTAGGACAATGGAACTCAAATACAATACGTATTAGCTGAGTTTTGTAGAAATTTCATAGCTCAAACGTTTTGGCTTCACATTGTTGTGTTTGCCGAAATCATTGTGTGACTTCAAGGAGTTTGCAATTTGTGGATGATGAAGATAAAAGCGATTATGTTATTCTTTCTTATTTGTCCTTTTACTTATTTCTATTCATAATAGCCAGAAGAGTCCTGTGTGGAGATGATATTTTAAATTGTTTGTTTAGAAGTCTGCCTCTTCGACCTTTGCTTCATTATCTTCATCTTCCTCGATATGTACAATGCGGTTTTTATTTATTATTTACTGCAAATAGTCATCAATATTATATGTTTGGCATCTATAATCCACTACTATCATATCATAAAAACATTTCTTAACTACAAATATCACATATGCCTCCATTATTTCATCCGGGATACAATAAGTCCCTTGTCCAATATAATCAATAGCCATAGTTATTGGTGTCCGGGACAGCTCAGAATGGTAGCATGACTAGCAATACTATTACTCTCCTATAAGCTAGTAGTATTCAGTATCCTGATGTTCTTACCCATTATAAAACACCAGTGATACCCTATTATTATACCAAATACATAGGGTGGGTGGTTTTGCCAAGCAATAGCTCCATACATTACACAATGTCGAAAGTTCATTTAAAATTTCTAGGTGTAATCCTGCAGGTTATTTCTAAGAATATTATAGTGTTCCTCACATTCCCGACTGTTCTGTTTCGAATTCAGAAAAGCTCCTATATACTGTGCGTTAAGTTGGTGAAGAGGAAAGATTGGATCTTATATTTCAACAAGATCTAGTTCTATGGGTTTTACAATTATCCAACTTTAAAAGCTTTCTCTAAAATATACTTTTCGCGAAAAATATACTTTATTTAAGAAAAGAAAACAAAATTCATTATTGTATACAGGAAAAGAAAAGGAGTTCACATTGCGAAGTAAAATTTATTAATCTATTCTAAGTATGGTAAATTATTGTAAAAACTGGGGCCGGAAATAAACATCTAAGTTCCCGGAGATGGCTTCATTTCTTTTTGGATATTTTTATCTTTTATTTGTATAATCGAACTGGTTCCAAAAAAAAATATCCACAGCGTCCTTATTACTAATTTGCAAAAATTTAATTTTCAACTAACAGGTAAACAAATGCTAACTTTGTTTTAATATATTTTTTTTGATTAAAAGTGTAGTTACGACTTTTTGGTTTATACAGTTATTAACATTATAATTGCTGCCTTTTAAAATGTATTAATAAAATCCACGTTTTTCGGCATATGTTAAAGAAGTTAAGAAGTTAAATCATTAAAAAAAATCGATTTTGAATTGTTTGTAGTTACGGCCTTTTGGATTTTAGGTGACGATATAAACTTATTACACTGAATAGTGAATAATTGAATAGTCAGTAACAAGATCGTGTAGGGCTAATGTCTATAACTATGAGTAAGAAAGAAGCTATATTTTGAATACTCCTGATTTCTCTCAGTGTAACTCACACGTTTATAAACCAAAGTCTTGATAACCTTCATATTGGCATGTTGCCAAGAGCAGACTATATAGGTTAATCACGGTTCTGAGATGCACATTAATCGCAGCTTTTAAAAAGAAGTAAGAGGTGTATGAAAATCATAGTTTTCAGTCGCAACTGGAACTTTTTCAGACAGTTATATATTCGCACTATCCAGACTTAAAGCGATAAAGTGCGTACAAGTATTTAATCTCAAAATAAAGACCTATTTAAAAACCTAACGATCATGAGTACTTGCATACGTAGTTATAAAAATAAAAGACAAAAATAACATCACAGCAGAAACTTATAAACAAACATGTTTTAAACTAAAATCATTAAGTGAGTTGCTTTTTATGTCTCTCATATCGTCATCTAAAGCTGTAAAACACGTGCATGTGGCGCATCTTTTTGTCTCTGATGATTTATTATTAAATTGACCGCTGTTTATGTTGGCTGTTGCTGTGGCTATTTTTTTATTTTTATTTATTTATTTCATTTTTGTTTTTTAATAGCTGCTGTTGTTTACCTTGTTTTTTTCATACCTACATGCTGTTTGTTTTAAACCACATTTTTATGGCGATTTGTAAATATTTATTAAAACTCATTTTAAGTTTTGTTTGAAACAAAATGAAGTTAATGGCCTTTTAAGAAAGTAAGTGATTAATTTCATATTTGCGATCTTGCTAATCCAATATACAATTAATCAGAACTTCAATACAATTTACAATGTTGTTCTATTCGAACAATGTTAAATCACATTCTTAATCTATTACGCCTTGCATCTATGTATATTAAGTAGTGTGTATTTTTTTTTAATTAAGTTTGTTTAAACAAAAGTAAAAGTCGTCTTCATCTTATTAATATAACTAATATATTATGCATAATCAACTACTCTAACATAAAGTATAGTTTATCAGTGACTTTATTTATTAATGCATGCTAATTTTATGTCGGCTTTTCTTTAATTTAATCTCTAGCATTTTGTTAAATACTAAATAACGATAATATATCAATACATACATTAACAAACAGGTTTGTTTGTAACTTTAATTTTTATATGTTTTTTGTATCTACTCCCTTTAAATTATTTATTCGAGTTTAATTAGTAGCTTTTTTATTTTTTGTGTTTAAATTATCCAAAATTTTTAGCTAAATGTCGGGAGCAAACATTGTTACATTCAATTTACTAACTACAAATTAATTTTTCATATAATTAAGTTTTCTTTACTTTTGATAAGCCTGTCGCATAACCAAATTAACATTTATGTACATAATTAAAATAATACGCTACAGTTTTAAGTTGTCTTATAATTAATGTTTATAAATCTTAAATTATGAAAAAAAAGAAGTCTCAGTAAAGTTAACTAACTAACTAACTATCCAAAATTATTAAATGCTTTTAAATAAATTTTCAGAGAAGCTTTATTATTTCGTGAATGAAAATTATAGTTTATACTAAGGCGCTTGTTTAAAACAGAGATGGTTTTGTTTATTACTTTGTGTGCATTTTTAAATGCATAACTTGGGGCTGAAAAACAAAATAGATCACTAAATTGATACTTTGTATAAAAAACTAAACTTTCTTAACCCTCCGATGATTTTGCCTTTTCAAACTGAAATTACTCCTACTTCGGCCACTACACCCCCCCCTCCCAAAAAAAAAAAAATTTTACTCTGTATTTCAAGAGTATTTTGTTGCGCATCTTTTGAAAAAAAATCTAGCCGATCGGATCATTACTTTAGGAGTTATTGAGGTTTTAGTGAGAATAGTACGCGAACGTGTGTATAGGTGCGTATGGACCTTGTACTGAATTTCACTAATAAATGCATGTTTTTGGGATTCATTATATTTTTTTTTTATTGTTTCAACACATAATTTACTTGTTCTTAACACAAAGACCTAAACTCAAAGACATTAGGGAAGATGATAAAAACCAAAAATTCTAAGAAAAATTTGAAGACATGAACCTTATTGCTTTCAAGGAAAGGCACAATATTCTAATTTTATACTACATACTAGCAATAAACCAGTTCTTAGAATTTTTTGTTTTTATCATCATCCCTAATGTCTTTGAGTTAAAAAAATTGAAAAAATTATTTTTGTATGTAGAATTTAGTTATAAACAATAAAAACAAAAAAAATCCAAAAAAAATTTTTTATATGAAAACAACATGATTTACAAAAAAGGTCCGTAGGGACCTTTTCACACGGCCGTGAAGTTCAGAACTGTCACTCATCGGAGGGTTAAATATACAGGTATGTGATGGAAATCAATCGGTTTGCAAATAAAATCGAAAATTAAAGACGAACGATTTGTTGTAAGATGTGAACAAAATCGAACGGTTTTATTTTCCATTTTTTTTTCTTTTCAAATTGTTTCAAGTGAAAATAGCAACTTTTGTTAAAAAATTAAAGTTGTTTTTAAATAGAAAAAAATTACATTAGTTTTATCAACGTCTTTTTAAATAATAAATAATTCGAATTCGAATGAAAACATACACCGAAAAAGATTGAAAGATGCTTCAGACCCATTAAATATGCAGGAAACTACAGTGGGAAGCACAAGTGTCCGGACGTTTTGCATTAAAGAAAAATTAAAAACAAGTAAAAAAGTATAGTCGGTCAAGCTTGATGTAATACCCTACACCCACTATATGTATAAAAAGTTGTTCAGAAATGGGCGTTATCACTATGGTGATGTAGGGTATAAAAAAAACACAGTACAAGAAATAAACATGATCATGATATTTCTCTGTTAAAATGTAATGGTATTTAACCCGTTGATTTTTTTTGTTCGTTGCGATCTTGTTATCAGCTTTTATTGCTCTATTTGTGCATTATTGTTTGACCTGTAAAGTGATTAACTTGATTTTTTAATAAAAAAGAAAAAAATCTTTAAAATTGACTGATATTGAAAACAGCGTGATAAATTTGTTGAAAAATAATTATTCATGCCGTAAAATTGCTGAAAAATTAAATTTAAGTAAATCTACAGTAAATGATATAAAAAAAACAGCATAATATAGCTTGTAATAATAACCAAGAGGATCGACAAAGACTTCTTTCTGATGGTGATGGCCGACAGATTGAACGTTTGCTACATAATAAGAACATCAAGACCCCGAAAAATGCTGCAAAAAGTATTGGTAACGATGGTAGTTCCTGGACGGTTAGACGCACATTAAATAGAATTGGTTTAGTAGCCAGTGTGAAAAGAAAAAGACAGCATTTTCCGATAGAAATGTGAAAAAATGCCATCATTTCTCTAAAACCCACAAAAATTGGATAGTAGATGACTGTTGACATAGGTCGGTTTTATTTGAATTCTCCAAAAGATCGAACCACATGTGAAAACCAATTCGATACCTTATAGAGTTAACAGCCACTCTAAGATTCCTTGCAGAAGGCAGCTTTCAAAGTCGGTTGGAAATAAATTAGCTACAGCCATGCATAGAACTAAGTTTTCAAAATCATTTTCCAATATGATAGTCATATTAGAAAGAGTACTAGCCAACATTGGATTAAAGTGACAGCTGACTAAGAATATGTGCAAAGGTCAAAGCAACATTTTTTTGAAAAGTTTAAAGTTCCACGTGTTATTGGTTGTGTTGACGGCACCCACATTAGGATCGTGAGGACTGGAAATCGGGATTATTTATACTATAACAGAAAAGGTAAGATACAATACTATACAAAATGTTAAAAATATCTGTTGTGTCTTAGATATGTGACTACAGCATGAAAATTATTGCAGTGGACGTCACTAGACCTGGCTCTAGCCAGTTGTGGGTGCTTTTCCATAAAATTTACAATGAACTCTTCCTGAGAAGTATTTGCATGCTTTATTTGTATGATTCTAGGTTTACAAACAGTTTAAACAGTAAATTTTCTTTTTAGCTTACATTTTGATAAAAACAAATGGAACATGAAATCGAATTCGTATTTAAAAAGTTGCCATCACACCTGTTTTTGTTTTCAGTTCGCTTTTGGAACGTATCGATTTCCATCATATACCTGATAATATTTTTGTAAATAAGCGTTAATTCCGAAAAAGAAACTCTATCTGTGATCACTAATATTTCTCATCAAAAATCTACTAACTTTTAATTTAGAACGAAGCTAATTTCTTAAGGTATGGTCACACACGACATACTTACATATATTAAACCACATTTTCTAACACGAGTTTGTTTGACGCTTGTGAGTGTTTTGTAATATCAAAAAGCATCAAATAAAATAAAACTAAATTTGTTTGTGTGACTTGTCCTAAATAAAACAAGTTTTTGTAATAAATAAAAGAATTTAAATACATTCTACTTAGTGGTTACGTCTTTTTCGTCATATATTTGCCAGGCGTGACCGTACCTTTAAAACTTTGTTTTTGTTTGGAAAAGAAGCTTGATCTGTGATCACTAATACTTCTCACCAAGCACCGATATTTTGTACCTATGAAAAAAAAAACTCATGATTTTTTAAATCTTTAATAACTTTTTAAATAAGCGTTAAATTAAAAAAGAAGCTTGATCTGTGATCAAACATATTTCTCACCTAAAATTAATATTTTGTATGAAAAACTTAATATTTCTTAAATCTTTAACAACTTTGTAAATAATCATTTCATTAAGAAAAGAAGCTCGATCTGTGATCTCTAATATTTCTCACCAAACACCAATATTCTCTACCTATATAAAAATCTCAAAATTTCCTAAATCTTTAATAAGCGTTTAATTGAAAAGAAATATCGATCTGTGATCTCTAATATTTCTCACCAAGCACCGACATTTTGTACCTATGAAAAAAAACTCATGATTTCTAAATTTGTTTGTGTGACTTGTCCTAAATAAAACAAGTTTTTGTAATAAATAAAAGAATTTAAATACATTCTACTTAGTGGTTACGTCTTTTTCGTCATATATTTGCCAGGCGTGACCGTACCTTTAAAACTTTGTTTTTGTTTGGAAAAGAAGCTTGATCTGTGATCACTAATACTTCTCACCAAGCACCGATATTTTGTACCTATGAAAAAAAAAACTCATGATTTTTTAAATCTTTAATAACTTTCTAAATAAATAAGCGTTAAATTAAAAAAGAAGCTTGATCTGTGATCAAACATATTTCTCACCTAAAATTGATATTTTGTATGAAGAACTTAATATTTCTTAAATCTTTAACAACTTTGTAAATAATCATTTCATTAAGAAAACAAGCTCGATCTATGATCAGTAATGTTTCTCTCGCAAAAACTTATATTTTTTAAACTTTTTTTAAATCTTTAATATCTTTGTAAATGAGCGTTTAATTGAGATTGAGAAAAAGAACTCGATCTGTGATCACGTTTAACCAAATTTCTTAAATTTCTAATAGCTTTGCAAATAAGCGTTTAATTGAGAAAATGTGTTCGATCTGTGATCATTCATATTTTTATCAGAAGTCAATATTGTCAAAGAAAATCTCAAAAAATATTAAATTACTAATAATGTTGTAAATAGTTCCAAAATATTTGCTAAAAAAAAAAATTTGGGTTAAGTTAAGCATATTCCCCAAATTATGTCAGTATTTATTTTGATTACTATTCAGTTTCTACACACATTTGTTATACATCAAATACACTGCGAAAGTATTAAAAAAACAGGAAAACCTAATCGTTCTAAAATATTCTGCAAAATTGCGATAAATTAGCATAAATTAAAGAAATAAATTTTAATTTATTCCATGTCCAGATTTGCTGTTAAATAATTTTCTTTTTTTGTTTTAATAAGTGCGAATACAACTTGTTCGTTTGGAGTATCTAGCTGGTTTTGAATAATTTATAATTTGAATTTTTCTATATTCTTAAGCTGGTTCTGAACTTTAGTATTAAAATACCACTTTATGTGTATGTTGAATTGAAATTAGTTTTTGTTTTTTACAAATAAAAGTCAATAATTTTTATTTTTTTATTTTTTTAATATTTTAACATTTTTCATTATTTCGTAATAGTCACTTGTTTGGTTCTTTGCATAGAAAAGATACCAACAAACTCGATTTTTTTATAATTTTTAAATCATTTACAATGTTTTCATCTTAAATATGGCATATTTTATGTAAAAAATAGAAAACAGATTCTTAAACTAAACTGGAAGCATTTTTTGGATCTTTCACAATATACTTTTTAACTAATTAAAAAAGGACTGGATATTAAATTAATTAAATAGTTTAGAAACTGAAAGAGGGCTTGGGGTTATTGGGATAGAAGTAACCTTCAGGTTCGGGTTGTTTCTTGGGGGCAGGGGGCAAATATTCGTTTTTGGGTGCTACTGGTTTGGGGGCAGGAGCAGGTTGGGGCTTGTAGACTGGTTTGGGGGTTACTGGTTTAGGAGCGGGGGCAGGGGCAGAAGGCTTGACTACAGGAGGCAAGTATTCGTTTTTGGGTGCTACTGGTTTGGGAGTAGGAGCAGGTTGGGGCTTGTAGACGGGTTTGGTGGTTACTGGTTTAGGAGCGGGGGCAGGGGCAGAAGGCTTGACCACAGGAGGCAAGTATTCGTTGTTGGGCTTGGAAGGAGCAACAGGTTTAGGAGCTGGCTTGGGAGCTACTGGTTTGGGAGCTGGGGCTGGCTTGGGTGTAGGAGGCAAGTATTCGTTGTTGGGCTTAGAGGGAAAAACGGGTTTAGGAGCTGGTTTGGGAGCTGGTTTAGGAGCTACTGGTTTTGGTGCAGGAGGCAAGTATTCCTTTTTAGGGGCAGGTTCAAAAGCCTTCTTGGGGGTTGCATAGTGATAACCATCTTCTTCCAAAACACCAGCCTTGGGGGCCACAGGCTTGAAGACTGGAGCTACTGGTTTGGGAGCTGGCTTAGTTACAGGAGGCAAGTACTCGTTCTTGGGCGCAACGGGCTTCTTGGGAATTACAGCGGGAGCAGCAGGCTTGACTACGGGTGGCAAGTATTCGTTCTTGGGAGCAACGGGCGTCTTGGGAATCACAGCGGGAGCAGCGGGCTTGACTACGGGTGGCAAGTATTCGTTCTTGGGAGCAACGGGCTTCTTGGGAATCACAGCGGGAGCAGCGGGCTTGACTACGGGTGGCAAGTATTCGTTCTTGGGAGCAACGGGCTTCTTGGGAATTACAGCGGGCTTCTTTGGTGTATCAACGTACTTGGGAGAAACAACAATGGGTTTCTGGGGCACAAATATGGGTGCAGCGGGCTTGACTACGGGAGGCAAGTATTCGTTCTTGGGAATGAAAGGTTTGGCAGGAACAACGGGAGCTGCTGGGATGATAGGTCTGGCAGGTTCAAAAGCCTTCTTGGGGGCTTCATAATGATAACCATCTTCCTCCAATGCACCAGCCTTGGGGGCCAAAGGCTTGGGAGCTACTGGCCTGGGAGCATCATATTTGGGAGCTGGTTTAGGTGCCACTGGTTTAGGAGCCACTGGCTTAGGGGCATCGTATTTGGGGAAGGGAATATCAACAACTGGATGATCGTAGTGGTAACCATCTTCTTGCAAGTTATTGCTGTGATCGAACAAATGCGATACATCAGCACTGACGCAAGCCACCAAGGCGAGAGCAATTAAAAATTTCTGAAATCAAACACAAAAGTTACAAAACACCCAATTAAAATCAAGACACTTTCCCTAATTTCACACTATTTATAATATAACAATTTTCACAAGCCAAAACTTATATTATTCCATTATGCTTGTATACTTTCTTTATTGTCACATCAAACAAAAGAATTTGTTTTGATAATTTTTTTTCAAGCTTGAAACTGTTCTTTTTCATCTCTTTAATCCACTTGTTTATATGTTACACTAAATTCACTCAGCGTTAGGTCCTTAAAATTCTTACCATTTTGTATTTTTTGCGACGAATTCGATTCTAATCCACACAACGAATGTCGACAATTGACTGTGTGGTTAATTTAGATTGCGAAATTATTTATATCGCCAAAGAAAAAAACTCAAATGAATAAAGAAAAAAAAACAAGTTAAGGATGTTACAATATGAGAACATTTTAAAGCTTTTGTTGCGTTCAATAAAAAAATATAAGCTGCTGATGTTACTGACTGATGCTGTTGCCAAAACCATCATCATTATGATCATGAACAACAACATCATAATGATCGTCATCATCATCAGCAGCAATAACATCATTATAATGTTCATAAGTATGATGAGTTGACAAACGTTAAAATTTTAACTTAAGTGTGTGTTGTATTCTTAGTGATTTAGTTAGTACACATTTTAAGTTTAAACATAGTTTTTGTAGATTGTAGAACTCTATGCTGTTTTCACTTATTTTGATACTCTGTTTCTCTATGACATATTAATGTGCTGTATGTGCTCATAATGAAGTTTTTGTTAATGTGATCATGATGATGTCAAGAAGAAGCGTTACTCTAGCATTAACACCAACTCATAATGATATTTACTTAAACAACCGGCTTCGGTAGAACAACACCACAACAACTTCCATTAAATCTTGATTCTTAAGCGATACATTTTGTATTGGCAGGCAAAATTAAAAAGAAATAAAAAGCACCAAACATAAATTTTAAACAATTTTCAGATGACGGTATTTTTATACACCCTACTGCAGGTTGGTTAGATGATTCAAGTGCAAAGTTAAAGTTACCAAAATAATAAAATAGAGCGAAACTAAAAATTAAATTAATAAACAACTTAATTGCCAAGTAATCTTACGATGCACTTTTGCATACTACATCTCATTAATACTTAAACGAGTAATGATAACTCTAACGCTAACTCTACTCTAACTGTACTATAACTCTACTCTAACTCTAACTCTAACGCTAACTCTACTCTAACTTTACTTTAACTCTACTCTAACTCTAACGCTAACTCTACTCTAACTCTACGCTAACTCTACTATAACTCTACTCTAACTCTACTCTAACTCTATTTTAACTCTACTCTAACTCTAACGCTAACTCTACTCTAACTCTACTCTAACTCTACTCTAACTCTACTCTAACTCTACTCTAACTCTACTCTAACTCTACTCTAACTCTACTCTAACTCTACTCTAACTCTACTCTAACTCTACTCTAACTCTACTCTAACGCTAACTCTACTCTAACTCTACGCTAACTCTACTCTAACTCTACTCTAACTCTACTCTAACTCTACTCTAACTCTACTCTAACTCTACTCTAACTCTAACGCTAACCCTACTCTAACTCTACTCTAATTCTGAATTTACTCTAACTCTATTTAAACTCTATTCCAACAATAAAAATAAAAATCTGAAACTGTAGGGTTTTTGTTATATCAGTTCTTACTCTCTAATACAATCCATTAGTTTCTTACTAGTTTATTATAAAATGTTTATATTTAACTGTTTTAAAGACTATTATGATTCTTTGTTTAAATTAATTCAAAATAGCTGTATAGGTATTTTTTCTAATTTTTTTGACAGAAGTGAGCGTTTCTGTTAAATTATTTTGTTTTTCTATTTTTGATTTTAAAAATGTTTTATAGGAGATGTTTTTTCTGCAAATACAAAAGTTTTATTTTCTCAATATCAATATCAATTTCGATTTCTCAAATTCAATTTATTATTTTCCAATATTAATTTAGATTTCTCAATTTCAACTTGAAAAGGTGTAGATGATATCAGTCGCTACAACAACATGTAAAATTTACAAGAATAAATAATTATTTCAAAAATATTTCTTTAAACCATTTAAAATTAATTCGAACAGTTTAAATTTAGGTTTATTTTTTATTTAATACGCATATAATTCCATCAGGCTCAATTAATCCATTCTAAATTAATTAACAGATTCCGCATGAAAAAAATTCATGCTTTAATGACTAATGACGTCTTAAGGCGTGTCATCTGCCAGCATTTCGGCACTCTAACTAGTTTTTCATTAAAAATTCTACAATCTCCAAATGCAAATTGACTTCACACAACCAACGTAAATAACTTAAATTCAAACATAGTACTCGTACATAATTTAGTTCTTAATAAAATTTCAAAATTATCGAAATTAAAGTGATACTTGTCAAACACGATACAAATTTAATATTTATTTCATTTCAACATTTATCTTTTGCTAAAAACTAGTCGGGACCATTTTTATACGAATGTGTGGCTGTTGCCCAAAATGGTTAAAAATAAAATTCTTAATTAAAACTTAATAAAAACAAGTAAGAAGGTCGGCCAAACCCGACTATATAATATCCTACACCCAGTATATGTATAAAACAGTTTTTCAGAAATGGGCGTTATATGGGAGATATATCCTATTATGGACTGTGTATATAACTTTGATATGTGTTAAACTTTATCTCGATATAAATAGTTCTAAAAGATTTATGGAGGTTAAAGTAAATTTCGGGTAAGGTCTTATATTGGAGTTTCGACTAATTATGGACTGACCATTGTAAAATTAAGCGTTATTATGTCTGTATATATGAAACTTATTTCTGTTGAATTTTATTTGGATACCAATATTTTTAAGAAAGTTATAGTCTTCAAAGTGATTTTCGGTAGTGGGTCTTATATGGCAGCTATGATCAATTATATATTATCAATTATACAAAATTTGTAGATGTGATTTGGCTTTATTTACTACTCATTTGTGGTGAACTTTGTTTGGATACTTGCATAATTCAAACATTTATGATCAATAAACCCCAATTTCGGGAGGATACTTGTATAGGGGCCAAGTGAAATAATGGACCGATTTCAATCAGTTTCAATCCCATCCGTCCTTGTGCCGAAAAATATCACGTACCAAATTATATTGAAATATCTTCAAAATTGCGCCTGTACTCTGCGCACAAGTTTTACATGGACAGCCAGCCAGCCAGCCAGCCAGACGGACGGACATCAGAAAGTGATTCTGAGTTGATCGGTATACTTTAAGGTGGGTGTTGGACCAATATTTATGGGCGTTACAAACATCAGCACAAATCCTTCCCGGTATGGTGGTGTAAGGTATAAAAATATAAAAATCAACCACTTTTTATTAGTTCTTGACTAAACACATGAATGCCTTTTTAGTTGGGAAGTTCCACTGTGAAAGATATCAATTAATGATTTATGTATACTATTGATAAGTATGAAATCATAAATTCGTACATTAATACAGACAGCAGTGAAGCCCTATGTTGATAAATAGAATTAGATTTGTTTCTAAAGAAACTAACAGTAGAATTAGAGTAGAGTTCTCGTTAGATTAGCAAAGCAAGAAAATTTATTTCCAAGAATTAATTTTCGCCATTGAACGAAGTAGTATGCAATCAAAGTTCTGTGATCAATTGATACTATAAGTAACAACGTATAACCTTATTTAAAATAAATTGTTTTCAATCTTATGCAAAATATAAGTTCGAAGTACGTCAGAAGATGAATTGATATTAAAGCAAACTACATATGATACAGATAAAAATATTTGCTAACAAAATTTATAATAAAAACAAGTTAAAGTGCAATATTCGGCTGTGCCAAATCTTAAATACCCTCCACCTAGCTATAATGAGAAAGGCAAAAGCTACAGTGGTTATAGGACTAGAATATCCTTCTTCAGAGTTTTTTTCAACTAATGGCTTAACATTTTATACATGGTTTGAAAGACAATTTTACGAACACCATAATTTATTTCAAATGTTTAGAAATTTAATTTAATTTTGCCCATTACAAATTCTCAGCATAATTTACAGAGTTTGTCTGATATTCATAACAATCTTGAGTGTAATTTAACAATTTATAAAATTCAAAAAACATTTTTCCATATTCACCACAAGTTAAGAAACATGGTATAAAAAGTGTAAGATTATAAAGTAAGGCTTCATTTGGTTGAATTTGATCACAATAACTTTATTTGCCAGCGATATATGGGTGGCATAGTAGAAGTGGGCCAATTATGGACTTGAAGCTTCTAAATCTAGTATCCACGAATGTCAATTGGTTGAAATTCATTTCAATAACGTAATTTAGAAGTCTTGTTTGGTTGGTTATTATACTCCGAAGTGGATTTAATTTGGGAGCTATTGCCAAATATGGACTGATAGCTACAAAATTCAGTAGCATAATTGCCATATAACCGATATTAGTATGATTTCTGGATTACAATTTCTGATCTGTGTAAAATTTTGTTTCGATATCGTTATTTATCAGGGTTATTTATTGAGGGTTAACTTGTTTTTCGGATGGGGTACGTATATCTGGACAATGCCAAACATGAGCCGATCTTCTTAAATTTCGAAACGGACGTTATATTTCAATATAATAATAGCACATTTAAGATACATATTAGTATAAACGTAAATTCCGGTAGTGGACGTTATATGAGGGATATGGCCAAATATGGAACGATATTTTCAAAATCCAGCAGTTTGATTTTGGATCGGTATCGTTAATACTAATCGTTAATACTAATAATACCTACTAATTTAAATGATATATGTAAATTTTTAGTCGATACCATATATAAGATATATATAAAGATAAATGACTTTTTCGGTCCTTATTATGGACCGACCATCATACAATTTAGTACAACAATTTATATATCTATAAGAATTATTTGTGTCGAATTTTAACCAGTTAACTATATTTTGTAACAGATTTATACGTATTTAAGTGAATTTTGGAAGTGGACTTTATATGGGGTCTATTGTCAAACATGGACCGAACAAAACAAAATTTGGTTTTACGATTTCTTTTTACATGACACATATTTTTGCTGAATTTTGTATTAATATTCCAATTTTATAGGAATTTATTTATCATTAGCCATATTTCGGGAAGATTTTTTATGGGGCTATGAGAAATCATGAATGGATTCTTACAATTTTCCTCACACTTTCTTTTTTTATCATAAAAACAACGTATACAAAATTTGGTGTGAATATATGCAATATATTTAAAAAAAATGGCACGAAAAATGTTTAAAAATATCAAATTTTTATGGAGGTTGTCTGACATTTGGGTTCATAATTCTTGGTGTGCTATACCGATTGTGCTGCTTAGGAAAATTTTAAACGGTTTTTTGTAAACTATGTTGATTTTCATTGTGTCTTTTGGACGTGAGAGTCTTTTACACAGAAGACAGACGGTGATAGCTATTTCTTGTGTTACACACGGAATGACAAACTTATATATACCCTCATTCACCACTTTTGGTGGTGGCCAGTATAATAAAAAACAAGTAAAAGCCTACAGCAGGCTGAAAACTATCGCCTACACATTCTATTTCAACTATAATTTAAGGTCACAAAATTCTAAAACATTTACTTTTTATTACCAAACATCATAACAAACTTAACATACTCACACAAACGCGCAGTGAAGGGGGGACGGTCCTAAAAAAATAGAAGAAAATTACAAAAATGTAAACATGTTGTTTTTTATGAGATTTCTTTCATTTAGTCTTTTGCTCAAATAAATTGTCGACAAAATTCTTCTAACAGTAACTAAATCTTAACATAACTTTGTGTATAATATGTTAATTAAGTTAAAATAAAGTATTATTTAGAATAGCATCAATTAAAGCAACATGAGTGGCAGCAGACAGTCAGTTACGAAACGAAAACGTCAAGTTTTAGTTAAACCCCGTTAAGGAACTAATTGGCTGGCGTTTCAGCTAGCGTGTTAAATAAAAGTTCCCTAAACTTTTTTTTTTTGCTTTTTGTTACGACTATAACAAATTAAATATGATTTAATTGCGCTAAACAAGTAGTGTGTAGTAGTTTAGTGTGGTTGATTGAGGTTTCACCTTAAACTTTGAGGTTTTTTCTTTTTTTATGTGTTATAAATAATAATTTATTATTTTGTAAAATTTTTTTCGGGTGTATTCGTCGGCAACTACTAAAATAAATACTTTCGATTTCATTCTTGTCGTAATTACCAGTTTCTTGATTGAAAACAACCTTAAGCAAAAAGAAAAAAATTATATAAAAAGTTTCTTAGTTGTTGATATATATTTTTTTTTATTTTATTATTTTCTGGTATCAAGGCCGTTGCTGCCACTTAGTATCTTCCTTTCAGGCCACTGAGCAAACAAAGAGCCTGCGAGTTTGGCAAAAGCCTGTTTTGTGCTGTTTCTTACATAAGATGCTTCAAAAGCAAAAACAAATATTAATTTAAGAATATATGATTTTGTTTATTTTTATTATTTTTTCTTGCCGTTGTAACATCTTGTTTTGGTATGTAGTGGTGGGTAAATAATGGCACGAGTCGGTGTTTTTTTTTTTTTTTTTTTTTTTTTATATAAACCAGGAAAACATTTAATAGTTAATATTTTTGAAAAACTATTTTATACGAAAAATGTATCTGACCTAGCGAATTTTATTTATTTAATTCGCGAATTAAAAAAAAAACATTTAAATATGTTTATTTAATATTCTCTGGCGAATTTTATTTATTAAATAAAAAACAATCGTAAATATTAAAAACACTTGAATAAAATTCGCTTACAAAAGAATTCAATTCGAGCATTACTTTGGTACCCTGGCTGTAACTCATGAAAATTTCGGAAATTGTTGGTTTTGTTTTGATAATTGTGGAAGTAATAGATACAATACACAGACAATTTTCGAGATGTGTCATGAACGAACGAAATTAATCATTAACTTAAAATCGTAACTATTCGTTTTCTAGACCTATTTTTGTTACGGATTTATGCGAAAAACCCACAGGTTCTGGAAGTTCTCGATCAGTATACTTATCATCCAAACTATTAAAAAAAAGCAGTTAGAAGAATCCAATCCGAAAATTGTTTATTTCATCATTATTTCATGTTGTTCTCTTTGATCTTTTCTCTAATGTTTCGACAGTATTATACTGAGTCTTGTTAACACAGAGCTCAGTAAAGTTATATAAACTTGAGGCCCTAATTTTGTAAAACGCAACGCCACAATTTTCTAAGCGTTGCGTTAAATTACAGTTTGCAAATCACGGCGTTCAAGCAAGTAATTGTTTGCGTTGTAACAGCTGATTCTTGCGTTGTTGTTAATACGACTGATTAAAATTGTGTATTTTGTAAAAAGCAACGCTGAATTTTTTATCACTTACGTTGTCAAATTTAACGCCTCCATTTTCTTGGCGTTAGTTTTAAAAGTTTAATTAAAATATCAAAATCAGAATTATTCAATTAATTTAATATTTTATAGGAACTTTATTAATACATTGTAAGTAAATATATACAAACATATTTATTTAGTACCAAACTACTACTAAAATTTTTCTTAGGGCGAAAAAAGAAGCCACAACGGCAGCTGAATTTGAATTGTTAATGCCTGAAATAGAAAATCATTCAAATGTGGCTCGTGGAATGCAATGAGGTTCCTTTGGAAATGGGCCTTTATCATGCAATATATATGAAAACGTTTTCTTGTTCATTCGAAAGTACATCTGAAATCTTTAAAAATGTTAATTAAAAAAATATTGTAAATCTCCACAGTGTTATTTTACTTACTCATTATTCGTCAAATTCATGGTGTTGATAGTAGAGCTTTTTCAATAGATATGTCTAGTACGCTTGAAGAATCTTCGCCTTCCGAAGAAGAAGAAGACATATCCATAAGTGCGGACATTTTTTTATACCTCTTAGTATTTTTGTATTTGTAAAAGCTTGTTTCTTCACAATTTCAAATAACCAAACAAAATTATTGAACAGCTGATAGGTTTGTAGCATTGCCAATGCAAAATAGGTGTAGCTTTATGTAAATTTTTATTTTAAATTTCAGTATCAACATTTTCGAGGGCAACATTAACCACGCAATGATTTGACAGTATTGTAACAACGTAATATTGCTGCGTTCGCTAAACACAATGACGCAGTAATTTACAGAATTTCATATTTTTGGTAATGCGTTCGCAAAAGCGTAGGTGATGCGTCAGAAGATATTGTCACAGTTGCCAGCTCTAATACTTGTAGTCATTAGATATAGTCGTTTTCGCTAACTCTCCCATCATTAGAAAGTTTCGAATTCAGAATGAATATTTCCTTAATGGCCAGAATTTATTGATTTATTTAGAGAATAAGATCCATAATACACACAATTGAACCACTGTTCACTATCTTTAAAAAATTAATGCCCCTACTTTCACCAAGAATGCTGATAGTAATAAATAATTCTTTAAAGAATGTGTTCCTGCAGTAACATTATCCATTCCAAAGAAGAAATGCAAGAGTATTGCACTTAAGATTGCTCACCTCTGCAGCAAGCAACAACATCTAAAAAATCAATACGCAGTTATTATCACTTGAGTTTACAACATCATTCTGGACAAGTAAAGGATGTATGAAGATGCAGCATCAAGGTAACTCACTGCAAGCGTGCGTAAGTCAACTTGAGGCAACAGAATAACGTTAAAATGTAAGTTGCTACTACAACAGGAAAAAAACCGGTAAAATTTGTTTTTTTTTTTTATATGATACCCAAAAATTCTTGTAAATGTTTAAGATCATCATCATGTTTTGGTAGATTAAAAATACATTTCCACTTACAGGAAGAAGATCTACTACATTTACTTACCGCCACTACAACTACTACAACGTTTGTTTAATGTTTCCACATTAACTTGACCTCTAAAAAATTAAAATAAAAAAAATAAAAGTCAGCATGTTTTTAATAAATGTAGGTATATTTATGTACACTGAAACTGAAATAGAATACATGTTCACATTTCCGAATTATGTGGAAGTAAGTAACTAAATAAATGTTGTTGTTGACGCCGCTTAACAAAGATCATAGTGATAATAATGCTAAAGATACATTTAATTATTTTTCGACTTGGTTTGAGTACAAACATTTGTTATACAAATATTCATTCAACCATTTAGTTCAGCTCAGTTTGCTGTATGTTTATACCCTACACCACCATAGTGGGGAGGGTATATTGGATTAGTGCTGATGTTTGTAACGCCCAGAAATGTTGGTCCCACCTTAAAGTACATCAATCGACTCAGAATCGCTTCCTGTCCGATTTAACAATGTCCGTCCGTCCGTCTGGCTGGCTGGCTGTCCATGTAAAGCTTTTGCGCAGAGTACAGGTCGCAATTTTGAAGATATTTCGATAAAATTTGTTACACGATATTTTTTCGGCCCAAGCACGGACGGGAATGAAACTGGTGGAAATCGATGCATTATTTCACCTAGCCCCCATACAAATGTCCTCCCGAAATTGGGGTTTAACGATTATAAATGTTTGAATTATGCAACTATCTAAACAAATTTTACCACAAATGAAGCCAAAACAAGCCCACTTCAAAAAATCACTTTAAAGAGCATAACTCACTTAAAAACGTCGGCATCCAAATAATTTTGAACACAAATATGTTTCATATACATATATGGATGTGTTTATTTAAAAATTCAAATAGTATCACCACATATATGTATATATAAATAATACGGTACAATTTACTAAAATAAAAAATTTAATTTTTAACGACCATAAATTTCTTAAAAATGTTGGTATCCAAATAAAATTTAACACAAATAAGTTTCTTATATACAGAAATGATGACATTTAGTCGAAACTCCCATAATTCACTTTAACCTCCATAAGTATCATAAAAGTATTTATATCGAGATAAAGTACATACATAATATTTATATTCACAAAAATCATGATACTAAATTTATGGATGATCGGTCCATAATAGAATATATCTCCCATATAACGCCCATTTCTGAAAAACTGTTTTATAAATATACTGGGTGTAGGGTATTTTATGGTCGGGCTTGGCCATCTATACTTTCTGACTTTCTGACTTAGTTTAAAAACACTTAATTAAATCGTCGTAGCTAATTTTTCCTTGAAATTTTAAATCATTTTTTTTTTTCAAAAATTAGACATTTTCGTCAATGAAACTTGTTTTATCGGCTACTTGTAGCTACAATTATACAAATTGAATGTTTTTAAAAAAAGTTGTTACTTTATTTTTGTTTATGCGTTTAAATGTGTTAAATTGCTGCTAATTTAATTTTAGTGCAATTTCTAAACAACTATCACTGTTAGTAAAGATGATTTATAATGATGACACTGTTTGGTTGTTTAGGTGAAGTTCTAGAATTTGTTCGTGATTGTTTTTTAGTTTCATGTTAAGAATGCTTATACCACTTTATTAATAGTTGCATTTATCTAACGAATTTTTTATGAAACACTTTTAGCTTTGAGGTGCAATAAGTTCAGCATTTCTAGAATTTATACGCATATGAATTACGACAGTGTTTTGACAGGTGTTTATGAGTTATGGCCATTATTTGTTGACATATGTATGTATATGAAAGCATGTAGTACTTGGAGATGATGCATTTTAGCGGAAATAATAAACTTGAACTTAAATACAACCTTAATTAAAATTAGTTGCTGTGATACTGGTTTTTTATTTGAAGAAATATCTACTATTTCATTATTCATACTTTAGATAAGAATAATTCATTACTTTGCATACAAACAAATAATAGCTTGTTTACTTAGATATATCAGTCTATTTGTGGACTTTTCCGGAGATAAAGACAAGAGAATATAGATTTAATTTTATAAATACGACCGGAATCCTATTATAGAAACCCTTCAAGACTCGTTAAGTTTTGCAATAACACGTCGTACAGTGTCTTATAGATCTGTACTGTCATAGCGCATAACAAAAGGAATTAGTTTGAGAATCACAGATCTGTCGGGTTCCTAGGTGCACAACACCATATTGCAACTAATTCCTATATACTTTAATTTAAGATCCAGCAATAGTACGGCAGAAATTTTTAGCACCTATATTTCTATTCTATCAAATAACAGACTAACAATTATTACAAATGATTGACTCGTCTTGAATAGTCATACCATTCGGCATTCAATTTCAATCTCATAAGCATAGGTTAAGTTTAATTGACAACTGATCACTTGGATCCATGCCTAGGTCTCACTGTGATATCTTACGTCTATCGCATCATCTGTCAAATGTTTCTTGGTCACTTTTATTCTTGTTATTCTAATGATTAAGTACATCCTTCTTTAATATTTGCTGAACAAACACTCTCCATCGACACCAAAATCGGCATTGACTGGGGCCCAGAGAGCAGACAACTAAAAGTCGAATTTTAATGTCTCATTTTTGTTTTTAATTTGCCCTTCAAGAGAGGGTAATCAAAAGGGATGCCTCCAGCATTCGCTGGTGCATCAGGTCTGATATTTCCATCAATATTCTAATTCCCAGAAACCATTACCAATTAATGTCGGCATTCTTGCTGGAAGTGATATACATACTCCCTAGGAATCCTTGCTATCAGTAAATATGTGAATATTCCCACTTGAAGCCTTGTTATATTTGAATGAAATTCTCTGAAAGTTGGTGGGCATAATCAGATCTATTTGTTATGTTTATTATAAAACCTAGATCGAGAACATTTTATGGTGCTGGATTACGTTTCCATAATAGATGATTCATTATCCTCTATTTATATGATCTTGTTGGGCGTTTGGTTAGTTAGTAACCTTAAAATTAATAGACACATTATGTAAGGCAACGCATACGTTAACAAAGCGGCCAATTTTTTTTTTTTAGAGTATCGGCTTCTCTTCTCGTTGCCTACGATTTTCCAACGAACCTTTAGTAAGCTAATAGTTCTCTCTAAAATGCATCAGGTTTAAGAGTCTATTTCATTAAAGTCTCTGGGATTTCTGTATGGTGTCAATAACCAAGGTTCAATCTCCTTAAGTGTTAATTTTATGTTCGTGATCATCATCTATGATTAACGTAACAGCAATGAAGGGTTCATATTTAACACATTTCTTTATTCGATCTTCTCTTTATAATATAAAATGCTCTTTCTCTTATAAAATACAAACACAATAAATATTTTCTTTGTACTAAATAAATACAATAAGTGTTAAGGAATACGAATATGCACGTGTTTGGAGAGGCAGTTCTTAAACTACTTATTGAAATACTCGAGTGTTTCGCAAGTTTTATATTATTTGTTAGTTGAAATGCAAAATATGCAATGTTGCATATTAAAATAGAATTATAGAATTAAATCCCAATATTTTTATCAATTGAAATGTCTTTGTATTTTTATCGGAAATAATAAAAACTGCAACTTTTTTCATAGAAATTTTTGTACTAAGCATTTTTGGCTTAAGTTAGGCATTTTTTTTAAATATTAGTTTCGTTTTTTGGAATTTCAACTAACTAAAAATTAAATTTTATTAAAACTAAATAAAAATAACTTCAAAATTCAATTGTTTAATATTCTATTTTAATGTCCATTATTTATCCATTAATCTTCTAGTTCATTTATATCATGGGAAAGATCACAACGATTTAAAAAAACGCGGCAAAAAAGACAAATTAAACAACCATTGCTTGCATTTAGTTCTTAAAATACCCATATTGTCAAATAAGAACCTAGCAAAATACTACAGTATATTAGCAAAAATAAAGTTTACTTTACTTTACTTATAGTGAGCAAGAATTAGTAAATACAAATACTCTGAGTATAAAAAGAATAAAATTTTTCTTTGTGTGTGTTTTTTTTTTTTGGAAATTATTTGCTTTGCATCTCTTTTGTACTTGGAACTACCCAGCATACCATTCTAGGAGCGCTCCGAAAAAGGAGTCAAAAAAGTGTCCAACTAAGGAGCATTTTCGGAGCGCTCCGAAAAAAGAGTCAGAAAAGAATCCAACTAAGAAGCATTTTCGGAGCGAAAGAAAAATTTGCTTGTTACTGGCCTGAGTCGGCACGCAGTATGACTCAGAAATTCCACTTAATTATGTGTGTACCAATACGTTGTTGTCCTGTTGTTTGTGCTTTGAACAAAAAAAAAACATAGCTGTACCACACAAGAATAATCAAAACAAGATTACACAGAGCCCAAAAACCCTCATTAAAGACTCTTTTCTGAAATTATCTAATAGCTCTTTAAGAGCCCAAAAAAACCCTCATAAAAGACTCTTTTCTGACAATTATCTAAGAGCTCTTTCTGACGGACCATTTTCGAATGTAATGACCCTCTTTTCTGAAGGTTTTCAGAGCAATTGTTTTTTGGGCTCATAAGGAGGGTTAACGCTCCGAAAATGGTGTCAGAAAAGACTCTTTTCGGACTCATATGGTAGTATGAGAATTAGCGTTGTCAACTTTAAAATTTTAAAACGCACCAAAATGGAGAAAAAAGCGCACCATTTACAAAAAACGCACCAAGTTAAGAATTTCGTTTTTGTTTCAAATATTTATTGAATTAATTTGAAATTTTTTAATACCATAAATTCTATAAAAAAAACTTTTTATCAACGATTATTAGTAAAAGTAATAATTATAAAAGCCTTTTTTTAATAAATGAGCTAATAAAGATTAAATAAGCATTTCACCATTCAAAATTTAACTCAGAGTATGATATTCGGAACTAAGGTACTAATTGGTAAAAAAAGCTAATTTCAGTACATATTTGCTACTTTTTTTTATACATTTTTTTTGTTTTCTAGTTAAAGTACTTCTATTTGATTTTTTCCAATAAAATTTGTTAGGATTCCACTGATACTCTAACCGTGGTTGTTTGTCTACTGTTCAGTAGACCAAACCATCAGGTTATACAAGAATTTTTATTTCCATGTTTAAAATGTTAATTTGATTTTCAAACAAAGATTTTAAAAGAATTTAATTTCATTTATCATACATTCGTATTTAAAATACATTTGTTCATCGTATAGATTTCATTAAAAAAACTGCAATTAAAAATTAGTTAAAATAAAGATTTCATCACATTTTCGAAAAAAATTAAAAAAACGCACCGAAATACACAAAAAAATTTTGCAGTGTTGAATGAAATGGTACTCAAAAAGGTGTATTTTATTGTAGAAAAATTTTTTCCACACTGAAACAAAAAGTTGTGTTGAATTTGCTTTGGTGCCACCAAAAATTAAAAAGCGCACCAAAATTTAAAAAAAAAGCGCACCGCGCACCAACTAAAGAATTTTTCGCACCAAAAATGTTAAAAAGCCACAAAAATGGTGCGAAAAGCACCAAGTTGACAACGCTGATGAGAATGTTTGAAAAAGCAAATGTTTTTGAATTTAAATGTATTTAGTGCGACATCCTAATGTCTACATATGATTTTATTTACATACTTCTTAATTCATAAAGATACGAGTACATTTTTGAAGTAAAATTTTTGTAATTTATTCTTATTAAAAAAATTCAATAAATTTTGAAGTTTTAAGACTTTTATACATTTTATAGTTCATTTTAATAAATCTATATAGCACAAATGTATTTTCTGTTTTATGTATGTACTCGTATATAGGACTATATGTCAACTTTACTGCTTACTTTTGTCACAAAGATAAAAAAAGTGACAAGCTTTGAAAGGTTTTTCACAAACATATCATATTTCAAAGATCTCTCATTAAAAAATCTTTTCAATAGCCTAACCCATAATTTGTCTATTAAAATTTAACTTAAAAACTTTTTGGTTCAAGTCATTCTTAATTACGCAACACACACGAAATTGTTGATACATAGTGGGTTTCCCCGTCACAAGCTATATAAAAGTTTCGAATATTAAATACCACTCACTATTAATTATTCAAATGAATCATAAATATCAGAAACTTTTTTTGATGAAATAAACAAAACAAACATTTTGATTGTTCGTGCTTTCAACAATATAAAAATCTTAAAGAAAAAATAAGAAAACAAAGGAAAAGGTATTTCTTAAGCTTGTTTGTCCAAATGTTTTATAAATAAGACTATGATGGCTGTTCAATGGTAACAAGTTAAAAGTCTAATGAACTTTAATACAAATAAATGACTCTGTTTTATGTAAAACAAAGATACGTCAGAAAATTTAAAAATTTTAAATACTAGTAAATTGTTGGTGTTTATAAATATTAAAACACGTTGATTAGGTTTATGTGATCCCTACACCACCATACTGGGGAGGGTATATTGGATTTGTGCTGATGTTTGTCTCGCCCAGAAATATTGATCCAACAGCCACCTTAAAGTATACCGATCGACTCAGAATCACTTCCTGATTCGATTTAACGATGTCCGCCCGTCCGTCTGGCTGGCTGTCCATGTAAAGCTTGTGCGCAGAGTACAGGTCGCAATTTTGAAGATATTTCGATAAAATTTTGTACATAATACTTTTACGGCCCCAGGACGGATGGGATTGAAACTGGTGGAATACGGTCCATTAGTTCACCTGGCCCCAATAAAAATGTCCTCCTGAAATTGGGGTTTCATAAATCTTTGAATTATGCAAATGATTACTAAATTAAGCCCAATCACATCTACAAATTTTGTGCAGATCGGTCAATAATTACTCGTAGCTCCCATATAAGGCCCACTGCCGAAAATTACTTTAAAGAGCATAACTTATTTAAACTGTCGGTATCCAAATAATATTGAAAACAAATATATTTCATATATATAGGAATAATACGGTACAATTTTATTATGATCGGTCCATAATTAGTCGTAGCTTCCGAAAATCTCTTTAACGATCATAAATTTCTTAAAAATGTTGGTATTCAAATAAAATTTGGTACAAATAATTTACGTGATTTACTTTAACCTCCATAAACCTTTTAAAACTATTTACATATATCGAGATAAAGTATAACACATATAATATTTATATTTACAGAAGTCATGGCACTAAATTTTTGGATGATCGGTCTATAATAGGTCATATCTCCCATATAGCGCCCATTTCTGAAAAACTGTTTTATATATATACTGGGTGTAGGGTATTATATGGTCGGGCTTGACCGACTGTACATTGTTGTTTATTATTATTTCCCCTAAAGGTCAAAATTGATATAAAAATTAATTACATATTTTGTTATTATCTATCTTTTGTTTTTAAGCTAATTCCTTTAATTTAGTAAATAATTTTATATGTGTATTTAAAGTATAAACAATTATTGAACTTTAAGCAATGATCTATTTTAGAATTGTTAGTCAAAATTTAGAAACCAGTCCACAAGTATAAAGTTCGTACAGTCGGGCCTCGATTTTCACGGTTAATCGAATAACAATTTTGATTATAAAGTTTTTAAACACTTCTTGATAAATTTTAGTTAGGGTCGAGTTCATTAAATTTAATTTTCATTAAATTATTTTTAATGAAGTTAGGAATTACAACTTGAAAAATTTATTATTAAAAATTTTTTGATAATTTTTCTTGACTGGGGATCGAACCTGGGTTGTTGAATTTACATATGTTTCGAGAAATCCCACTTTCTCTCATCAGAATTCTTTGCGTTCTACCACCTGCATCACTGCGGTGCCGGTCAGCCAACAGACAAACATCAATCCTTTAACCAATGTTAGTTCTGGTAGTTCGAAGTTTTTGCTGTAATTATCATTTGTTTATTAATTTCTATTCATAGTTGTTTTTTTTCCTTTTTTTTTCTTCAGTTTTTTCGTGGGATTTCTCGAAACATATGTAAATTCAACAACCCAGGTTCGATCCCCAGTCAAGAAAAATTATCAAAAAATTTTTAATAATAAATTTTTCAAGTTGTAATTCCTAACTTCAGTAAAAATAATTTAATGAAAATTAAATTTAATGAACTCGAGCCTAACTAAAATTTATCAAGAAGTGAAAATTAACAGTTCGATTAAGAAATTAATAGTTTTTAAACACTTTTATTATTTAACAAGTGAACATTGGTGTACGTACATATTTACATTAAAAAATAATTCATTCTTCTTAAAACTTCGTATTTTTGAGCTAGCATTTTAACACTCACAATATTTATTGAATGCTCGTTAATTATTGTAACTTTATCTTTAAAATTTACAACGTTTCTTTGTCTTTTTACCACTGGTAACGATGCCATACTAAATATATTTAGATCTAATCACCCGTACTTCCCAAATTTTAAAATTAAACTAATCACTTATAAATGCTTCCGACTTATCGTATGCAAACAAGGGAATTCACTGTTTTCATGTTTATTATATTGTATGTATGAATTTGAAGTTAATAAAAAAAAAATCTGTCATTACGGATAATAGAGGTAAACACGGTTAATCGAAGCAAACAATTTGAAAACATTGCAAACAAAAACAATAGACAAACAATAGGTTAACCAGATCATGTATAATCGAGCCCGACTGTATTTTATAATCAGCACTACGAGGCGGAAAGGTAAGTAGAGGTTTTTTATATCATTTGTAACTTAGCTAAATTAGTACTATTTAGTAGAGTCCGACCAAGTATTTGGTTTCGGATTAGGTCAAAAATCGGCCGAAAACCAATATTCGGTATTTGGCTTTATTTTGACCGCATTTTTTTTTTTTTTTTGAAAAACATATGTTCAATTAAATAGTGATGTTGTAGTGTCGTAAGAATTGTATGTCGTCTGAATTTACAATGGTTGCACAAATGTCGTTTGAAATTTCTATATAAATATTTTGTACAACACCTACGACATTTTTACATACATATGTTTTTCGAATGTTGTATAAAAATTTAAGTGTTGCCAAAAGTTCAACTATGTATGTATCTCAATCAAAAAATTACTCATTTCAGTTAAAAAAAAACCAAACGTTAACACTCAAAACATAAACTGATTGAAAAATTTAAGACAAGAAAATAAAACAAGCAACAAATTTAAATACTGTAATGTAATTGTATTTAATTTTCGAAAAACGATCATTAATTTTTACTTACTTGACTCAATTGTTAAAATGTCTGAATTATATTTTTCACACTTTTATTATTAATTTTTAATATTTTACTTTTGACATTTTGAAGGCTTGACAACATAAACATACGACTTTGATTATACAAGTTTTGAATATAATTAATAGAGTACAAAAAATTATATTTTATTGTAAAATTTTTCCGCTCAAGATGAAAAAGCAAGATTTGTGGAGTGCGCAATTTATTCTTGATGGTACTTTAGGGCACCTTTAAATAATCTAAACCTGTTATAAAATGTTATATTTTTTTTTGTAAATTAATGTGTAGTATGAAAGTTTAGGTGTGTTTCCGATTAGAGCTAATCGAACATTAGTTTCAGTTTGGTTTCGGCCTGCAAAAACTGGTTTCGGTCCTACTCTACTACTTAGAGAAAGTATCAATTGGTTTTGGCAATTAATTAAAATTTCAGGCAATTAATTAAAATATTAATAATTTTAAACATAATTATGAAACTAATAGGACCAAAATTGAAAATATGCCAAAAGTTTTAAATTATTAAAAAAAATATTTGCATCAATGTATATGGGATTTCCATGTAAGGCGACGATCGAGGTGTATACCGAGGTATTTAACTTTGGATTGTTGTGTTATTGCCGGATTAGGAGTAGGAGAGCATGATGCTCTACGCAATGTAGGAGTTATGTCATTAACTTTTAATTCAGATATATGATATTGTAGGTAGCGAGATGCTTCTTGAGGGTTTTTATAAATGCTTAGAATAGCAGTATCATCAGCAAGTGTAGATGTGTAAGTACGATTGTTTGTTGGCATATCAGATGTGTATATCAAGAGACCCATGATGCTTCCTTGAGGTACTCCTGCTTCAATAGGCTGTGCGGAGCTTAAGAAACCTCCTTCTTTAAGCTTAAATATACGACCAGTTAAGTAGCTTACAAATAGCTTATGTGTGTTTACCGGTAAATTTAGTTTCAACTAGTATATTAGACCATCATGCCACACTTTATTAAGAGATTGAGAAATATGAATAAAAAGAGACGAACAAATTTTTTTTCTTCAAATGTTTTTTTGATGATATATCTGGCAAGGGTTTGTTCGATAGTACTGTGTTTTCTTCTAAATCCAAAATGATAATTCGGAATATAATTGTTTTCACTTAAAATCGTTTATAACTTATTTATGAGCATTTTCTCGAATAGCTTCGATAAATTTGACAATAGGCTGATGGGTTTATATGATTCTACTTTTGTGTGATATTTTCCCGGTAACCAGTAAAACCTTCCATTCTGGTGGATAATATTGAGAGCGTAATATAGCATTGAAAATAAAAAGTATTATTTTTATTGCTAAACGGGGTAGCTTCATAAGCATCTTGTTACTGATTGTATCAATACCAGGTGCTTTTTTAGAGTTTAAATCAATAAAAGAGTTTTCAATCTCTCGAATCTCAAAACGTAGGAGTAAATGGAGTGTGACTGGTGGCAAGTATATTGATTCATTTGACTTTTTTCAAATGATTAGCAAATAGATTGCCTTTTTCAGTGTCATTTCTTGCCCAAAGAAATATTTTGGTTTTTTGGTGCAGGCACAGACACACATAGATGAATGTTAAGATGAAGAAGTTTGGATTATTGACAGTAAAAAGCCATTTAAAAAGAGGAAACCAATGCTCTATTTTTATTTAACTGTACAGCTGTCCAACCTATTAGATATTCAAATTAGGATATACAGTAGTACATCTGCTTGATCTGCTCCCTGTGATAATAGGTCAAAGTCTGAAAACCACCTTAACTAACCTAATCAAATTTTTTTTTAGGAGAAATAACACTCAGGCAAATAATATGGCTATATATACTTGCGTTACTATCTTTGGAAAGGAGATAGTTGAAGAAGTAAAGGTGGTAAAAGAAGAAAGCTTTTTTATATCACAACTCTGCAATTGCGCATTATGTTTTGTTTTTAGGGCCGAATTGCAGCGCCTCTGGTGGTGAGTAGACGCATTAATATTAAAGCTTAATTTAGCAAAAATATGAATATCTAACTGTTATCCAATATTCTAATGTTAAAAAGCTGAAATTACAACAGTTAGAGATCTCTTTCCAATGATCTAGAGCCTATAATTTGTACAAACTTGGAAATATTTCAAAAATAGTTATTAAAAGGATGAGGATAAGGGTAAAACTTACTCAATTAATTTTGTGCCAACTAATGTTACGCAGTTGTCTATACATTTTTAAAATCATTAACATTATTGCGATCCCGGATGTTCTTCTGCAAAAAAAGCACATTATAGTAAACTCTTAAGATAATACCACAATTTCTCAATTAAATATATTTCAATAATATATGTATTGTTATTAATAAATTTATATTTTTTACTAAAACTTGTTTTTTGCTTAAAAGTTAAATTAAAGTTTTATTATTTAAATTACCACAATTTAATAAAAAAAAAAAAAACAATAAAGTTCATTCACCAAAATAATTTTTATACATATTGTTTTGCGTTTTATTGATATAACTAAAATTGAAGACACGAAATACATGTTTCTTTATTAATTTTTATGTTTTTATTCATTTATTTTCTTTATAATTCTTAGAAATAGCAATTTTCGTTACTGTTGATTTTAATAAATACTGAACTAATAGAAATATGAATACATTTTTATAAATTTATCGTGATATAAAGCTTGAGCGTGCAGGAAAGAGTTTAACAAAACCAATCAAAACTATTCATACGATATATTAAACATAAAAATGGTATCAAATTCGAAAAAAAAGATAAAAATTATAAATTTATAAATAATAATAATAAGACACAAATCTTTGGTATAAACTTTAATGGTTGAAAGGTTATTTAAAATTATTTTCTTTGAGCTCAATATCTTTTTATTTATCCCAATATTTCACTACAACAATGTATATGTAGCATTTTCAGGGAAATATACAAATTTATAAAATATCTTCTTACATTACAAATTAAGTTAAAAAGTAATAGGAAATTATCGACCAGACTACTTACAAATCTACTGGAAAAACTACTTATTTTTGTTCGCAATGTGCCAAAAGTAAGCCGTTGTAATTTTGCCACTTTAAACCTAAAAATTAATAATTTAATTTTATACTTAAAAGTTATATAAAAATTATTACAACAAAATGATATAAAATAATTAAACAAATAGATATTAATAAAGGTTTATGATCATATTATAAGTGCTGTTTCACACGTTTCAGTTTTAACTGAACAGTTTATGTTCAATTCTTTTTTAAACCTGTTATTTCGTTTACACGCGTATCTTCGATTTTCGTACTCTTTACCATCAAGTTTGTACTTTTTCATGCAAACAACTTCACGCAGAATAAGATGGAGAAAATAAAAGAAGAAAACAAAAAGGAAGTAAAAAAATTTACTAGTAGTCAAGTATGTACCCCTTTTATACTCTTTCCCGTCTCACTAAAAAGTACTTGCCTTGAAGAGTCAAAATTGAAACGTGTGAAAGCAGACTAACTTCTTTTAATCTATTTATTTGAAATAAATTTTTTCGATTTTATAATTATGACCTCTTTAAGATACATATAAAGTAATTCTGTAATATATAATTAGTAATACAAAAAGTGCCGAATAAAGCTACGAAATAATAAATTCTGGAAGTCATTAAAATTAAGAATGTAAGTAAAGTTTATGCTGGGTCAGTTATTTATAATGATTTTTATTAAAAGCATTTTGAATGTTTATTTAGCAGAAACTTTAGTTATGAACTTTCGTTTCATTTAATAGTTTAAAGCAAATTTGGGTCCTTCAGTTTCACATTTTGAAAAGGTGTGTCCACATATTGTTGCTTAAGAAGTTAAGTGTCCAATAAGAAATTTAGTATAAATACAGAGGAATGTTAGTAGTTATTATGATTTTTATTTTGAAATTTCATTATGAATTGCTTTCTAAATACTTTGAGCCCTTTTATGCAAAATATATCTTATTTAGGTAATTATCTTCTGTTTCAAAATGGGCCTTTAATTCAGATTGAGTCTTATAGTTATGAGTGACTTTTTGAAGCAGTTTAGACATTAGTCTACATTTTGCTGTATAACTCCGTAAAGAGACCACTATTCCTCATGAAACTTTGTATAAATATGGATGAGTGTTAGTTCTTATTATGACTTTTTTTCTTGTAATTTTTACAGATACAGCTGTTGAAATATGATACATTGAACAAAAGTGTGACCTTTGACCTTTTATAACAAATATACTAAATGTTTTAAAATGGGCTTCGAAATTATGTTGTTTTTGAAAGACTTTCTGAAGAAGTTTTCACTTTTGTGTAAATTTCTCATAATAACAGTTTTACAACATGGAAACGTGTATCCACATTATGCTGTATAATTCCTTAAGCAGACCAGTATTCCTTATGAAACTTTGTACAAATATGGATGAGTGTTAGTTCTTGTTATGGCTTTTTTTCTTGTAATTTTTACAGATACAGCTGTTGAAATATGGTACATGAAACAAGATTCTGACCTTTAACCATCTATTAAAAATATACAAATGTTAAGTTAAGTTTTTAAATGGGATTCAAAATGATATTGTTTTTTCCAACGAAATTATTACACTCGAGTGAAATATCAATAACATTTCTTAAATTTAAAAACACTTCGTTACAAATTTAATAAATTTTAATATTATAATGATTAATTGCTGGGATTTTAACTAATAATGAGTATTCATTGATATCATAATCAAACTAATGCACTTCAATATTTATTAACTAATTCAATTACTTAATATATTTATAAATTTCAATTAATAAACCAATTGTATTATAAAAACGTTGTGTTCAGTTTGAAACCGTTATATAAATACAGATTCAAAAAAAAAAAAATTAAACATAATCCTGTTTCAGTTCAGCTCATTAAATTCATTTAAATTATTTTTTTTTAATCGCATAGAAAAACCCCAAAAAGTCCAACGGTTTATATGGTAATAATTTTTAGGTATTCCAACATCAATTTAATTGATTTTTTTTTCGTACTTAAAAGTGAGCTGGTGATTTCATTAAACAGCTAGTTAAATAAATATTACCCTACTAAAACAAGTTTGTCTAATGGCTTCAACAGTGGTCCGTGAGAGCCAAACAAATGTTGGTATATTGACCAAATTAGCTAAAATAAAAACAAGCTACCGAAACAAATGTATTAATTTCTTTTAACATTTATTGAAATATAGAAGCTGCCTTAGCTTAAATGGAAATCCATCAGTTAGTGAAACAAAAGACTCTTAAATAAATTTGCTACAATCATTTAAATAATGCCTCTGGATAAATACACAACATTAACTTCATCATCATCATCTTGAACATTTTAAACACTAAACAGTTGTTGTCTGAATGTATGTCAATTTATGGCAGGTGTATTCAAAACATTTCATATGATATATTCATAGTGGGTCAGAAAAGCTATGATTTAAATCTCTGGCAAGTGGTTTATTTTGCAATTGTTTCAATTAAATCTGTCTTATGGCCGAATTCACAGTCATCAGTTAACCATTGGTAAACTAAAATACTAACTATTGTTTAACTATTACTTGTTATTCTTATGACAAACTAAGCATTGCGAAAAAAGAATCATTAGTTAAGCCTTTGTCATTAGCTAAGCCGGCATTTACACATGCAAGTGCAAGTTCGAAAAAGTCAATACATTCACACTTTTTTACTAACACACTCACACTTTTTTACTAATGTAAGTGTAAGTGTATTAGTAAAAAATGTGAGTGTATTGAGTATTTCGAACTGTTACTTACATGTGTAAACCCCGGGTAACTAAAGACTGTGAATTCCGCCATACATGCCTGATTGCTGTGTTATCCATAACGAATTTGTTTATTATTGTTTGTTTCCAGAAGCAGTGTTTTCTAATTATATCAATTAATTTCATTAGTTTTTTTTTTTGTATTTATTTCCAATGCTATTTTGTCTGCCGTATTGTCTAGCGAAGTAAACAATAGTTGAATTAATTCAATAGTTTGTCTGAGTTATTGTTGAGTGTTTACTTTTCAAGTAGTAGTTTAAGTTTGAATTTGTGTATTGTTTAATTTTGACATAAAAACTGGTTTAACTAAGCAACTGCTTATAGCTTCTGTATTTAAAATTGTACTGACAGAGAACTGGTCTCGTTCTTGATTCATCGGGGTTAGGGATCGATTTTGCATCTAACACTGTATTTGAACAGTCACTTTATAATTGCAATATTCTAAAAAAAAAGGTAAATTGACACCTTTTATGCACTCTGAGACCGAGATGGAATTAATTCAAGTCATACAATATTATGCAATTTTTTTACATTGTTAAATCCTCCCATCGATTGCGCATGAATGATTTAAGCCGTCGACATCGCTCAACAGGTTTTGACCACACTTGTATCCGTAGTATCCATATTGGTCATATTTTTAAGACTTACTTAATATCCTTTTTACTTCACCCCACAAATGCTCGATAAGTCCATGCCAAATTTTTGGTAAACTTGGCCGTGAGCTTTGGATCATTGTCTTATAGGAATTGCCTTATAATAGGCAAATATTTCTCAGCCCACGGCAGTATTATACCATAGTATTTCCACGTATTTCTCCTTATTTAAAATACTATCAATTCTATGAATTGGGCCAGCATCATTACAGGAAAAACATCCCAATACCATAATAGACCCTCCACAACTCTTCACTATCAGAGAAATATCGATGGTTAGATTTATGCTTAATGGGACTTCTAACTTAGCTTCGACCATCAGGACCAATGCGATTAATCTTTGTTTCATCGCTCCAAAGCACATACTTCCACTGATTAGCCGTCCACTACCAATTCGAAACGATGTTTGCTTTGAACTTTAGTTAGAACAGGCATTAGCATGATTTTTTGGATCACCGCATGATAAACCGAATCTCTATTCACCTTATCATGCGGTCATATCAAAATTTACTGAGGTTGTCTGACATTTTGGTTCATAACTCTGGTTCTACTATTCCGAAATTGCTGATTTTCAATACCAAACTCTCTAACCTGAAAATTTTGTGAAGTTAAGTTGTGTATTTTGGACGCGAGAGTGTTTTACACGGACGGAGAGACAGACAGATTAATCGACTCTGAATTTTATTGGGATCAAGAATATATGTACATACATATATAGTATACTTTTTTGGGTTTCAGATAAATATTTCACACGTAATGACAAACTTGCAGTGGTGGAGGGTATAAACAATGAAAATAAAATAAATAGCATTTTGTAATAAAAAGAATAATGGTAAAATTAATTTTTTTAAATAAATGTCATCAAGTAGTATTATAATAAGAGCATTTCCAATTAGATGTCAACAGCTGTAAGTGATCACTAGGGTGGCACTTAATAAAAATTTTTCGATTTTGTCCAGTCTTTTAGTAAAAAAATTATACTTAAAAAATTTCAGGTCAATAGGTTGGGGTTGAGACGTATGGCAAGCCCGCTCAAATTTCGGAAATATCATAATTTTACAGAAAATCTGATTTTGAAGTAATGTACGAGAAGGCTATACAGTAAAACTCCCCATTGCGGACACTTCTTATAACCGAACACCTTCAATAACTGGACAAATTTCGTGGACACAACCATTTTACTAGTTTTTCCATACAAATATGACTCCAGTAACAGGACACTCTAATTACCGGACGCGGACACTTAAAACCATTTTGACCAAAAAATCCCTCATAAACGGACAAAATTTAAAAAATCCCAAAGTTTTTTTAAAATCTTGTAATCCTTACAAAAGAAATCGCATTTATGCTAATAAAACCAAAATTGGTGATTCCCCTTTTCACATTGCAATGTTAAACACGAATTTGGTGATTCCCCTTTTAACATATATACACACATTGTATCACTGTATGTGTTAAATAGTATGCGCATTTTAGTTTAGTTTGATAAATACAAATTATTATATTATGGATATGTATAAGTAATTCAGAAGAAGAATCTACGAAGAAATAAGTGAGCCAATAACATCATATGATGAGGCGTTAAAACTTGTTGCGCGTTTGAAACAATTTGCCACAAATTAAACACATTTGAACATTTTAAATTAATACAATCACTATTTGAGCAATCAACCATTAGAAAATTTTTTCAACCAAAGTAGTAATGAAATGTAAAAACTTGTACAGTGCACATATGTATTATTAAATATTATTCATTACATTCGTACAAAATATGAAATAAACGACAACTTCTAATGATTTGGAAGCAATTTCAATAACATTTTTCTGAGCCCCCTTCGATCACCCTCCCTATAAGCGGACACCTCCCACAACCGAACAAAAACACTGCGACGGTGAGTGTCCGGTTATGAGGAGTTTTACTGTAAATGAATAAAACATAAAAAAATATGCAAAACTATATTACAAAAAACAAAACAAGCAATCGATGACAAATATTTTTATTGCCCTACACACTTCAAACTTACAAAATATAAATTTTTTAGTTGGGAAAAAGTACATAAAATTGCAAAATATTAATAAAACGATTTTCATAATTTACTATTTGCCCACTCACCTTTAATATTCTTACTCCCATTATTAATTTCAACGACCGTACCTACATATTACCGTTTTATTTAACTTATTTATAATTTTGGCAACTCTACTAAACTTCACATTCAACTAAAAACAACAACAAACAACTTATTTATTTTGTTTTAGTAAACTTTTTACTTTTTACTTGCTTTACTTGCTCTGCTTTTGCTATTAAGATCAGCGTTGTCAACTTTGAAATTTCAAAACGCACCAAAATGAAGAAAAAAGCGCACCATTTACAAAAAAACGCACCAAGTTAAGAATTTCGTTTTTGTTTCAAATATTTATTGAATTAATTTGAAATTTTGTAATATCATAAGTTTATAAAAAACTTTTTATCAACGATTATTAGTAAAAATAATAATTATAAAAGCCTTTTTTTTTAATAAATGAGCTAATAAAGATAAAATAAGCATTTAACCACTCAAAATTTAACTCACAATTTGCTATTCGGAACTGAAGTACTAATTGGTAAAAGAGCTAATTTCAGTACATATTTGGTACTTTTTTTATATATAATTTTTTTGTTTTCTAGTTAAAGTACTTCTATTTGATTTTTTCCAATAAAATTTGTTAGGATTTCACTGGTACTCTAACCCTGGTTGTTCGTCTACAGTTCAGTAGCCTAAACCATCAGGTTATACAAGAATTTTTATTTAGATGTTTACAATGTTAATTTGATTTTCAAACAATGAGTTTTGAAGAATTTGATTTCATTTATCATACATTCGTATTTAAAATATATTTCATGAGTTATGAATTATTAAAAAAAAATAAAAAACGCACCGAAATACACAAAAAAATGTTGCAGTGTTGAATGAAATGGTACTCAAACAGGTGTATTTTATTGTAGAAAAATTTTTTCTCACACTGAAACAAAAAGTTGTGTTGAATTTGCTTTGGTGCCACCAAAAATTAAAAAGCGCACCAACTAAAGAATTTTTCGCACCAAGTTGACAACGCTGATTAAGATTATTTATTTAATTTTTGCATGTGCAAAAACAATAAAAACAATCCACTGAAATGCATGGCGTCACGCCACCCAGCGTAGTCAGTTTAGAGGATTTATCCCCAAATTGAGGATTTTTTTTCGTGATTTGGGATAAAAATTTCCTCTTGGGGATCCGGGGATTTGTTGCGGATGACATCAAATTTAGGGGATTTTATTTATAACTGGCAAGTCTAAAAATGTGTGTTATTATTTATAGTGGATGGTTTCTAATAAAGAAGAAGTATGTAAATATTTAAAAAAACAAGTATTTTTACTGTTTAAAATGGCTGCAAATACTGATTTTATTATAAAAAATCATAATGTTTCTTGGCAACACGAAGATTCGGCAAAAGGTTTGAAATGTACATATACGAGTATGTTTTTAAAGTGTAACGCTTGCGTTGAACGCGTTTTCTCAATAATGAATACTACCAAAACAAAAATACGTAACAAAATGCAATATGAATTATTGGAAGCATTTCTCAGAATAAACACATACTTTAAAAATAATTCAATTTGTTGTGAGAAATTTAATCCATCTGCTGAAATGCTAAAGCTTTTTAATACAAGCAATTTGTACAACAACATTTCTGAGGCTGATGAATCAGAAGATTTGTATTCTGAAGTTTTGGAAATGCTAAAGTCTGGTAAATAATTTTTTATGCTTCTATATATTAAATTATGTGTAATTTTTTCTTTACAAGATTTATAATTACAAATCGAATTATTAATATATGTAGCTATCGATAAAAATGAATTTTATTAAATAACAAAAAATTACAAAAAAAAAATTAAATCAAAACAAAAATCAGTTTGGGGGTTTTTGGGGATGACAAATCCAAAATTGGGGATAAGCTCTAAAAAAATACTGGCAGCACATACATCTTTGAATAGCAATAACACCGCTAAATACAATAACAACAAGAACTGCGAAGGAATTATTGCATTACACACTTTAATTTGTTTGTTGCTTATTTTTATTATTTAACTGATTTTTTAATAAAAACTAAACTTTAACTGGTTATTTTTTTAATATATTTTCTATTAAATTACGTTTTTATAATTAATATTTTTTTATATTTGTAAGAATTGAAACACTTTAACTATATTTAATAAGCAATTAAAAACGAACATAATTTACAAACGACTGATTTTAGTAGGGATCGCGTGAAAACTAAAATGTTTGGCCACAACAGCAGAGTTGCCAGTTAATATAGATTATTGTAAGTTACCAGGTTTTTATTAATGAATTTATTAATTTAAAAGATAGATTAATAATGACTATAGGCTAGTAAAATGAACAAAACATTTGCTTAAAATAATTATAATTCGCTTATTTCCTCAAATTTTGCCAATGTTTTAAACAGAAAACCACTGTGAAAATTGTTCAAAACATATTATTATTATTTAAACTAACTATCAATTAGATACTAACTTTTTTTAAATAATTACTGATTGTAGATGTAGTACCTAGATGTCTTAAACTAAATTAAATTATAGGTTTTTGTTATGTTGATGATAGACAGCATGAACTTATTGATTAGTTAAAATTTAAAAAAACATCTTTAAAGGTTAATTAAAACTATTGCAAATTTCAAAAGACAAAAAAAATACCACCAACCAAGTTTCAAATACATATGTACATAAGTATATAGTACAAAATTGATTTTAAAAGCATCAAGTTCAGGGACAACTAAAGAAAAAGTAACAAAATCGAGAGTGAAGATTAAAATTAAAGTTCAATAGATATCGGAATTGTAATAGGGGCAAATTGAAAACTAAAAAAATATAAAACCTACAAATTTTTAATGAAACTGTATCATTTGTTAGCAAGTGTTCCTGAAGTCAACAATATAATAAAATGGTGAGTAATAAATAATACACATTATATTATATTTTAAATAATATATAAATAAAAAATTAACAAATATTAAATACTTTTTTTAGAAATCGCTGTTTATTTTACTGGCCTTTACAGCCTGTGCTTATGCTGACATTTCACATTTGGGCTATGACTATCATGCTACTCCTGTTATGGCTTTTGAACTGCCACTACCCAATAACAACTATCTGCCTCCAGAGTCTGTCAAAATTCAACCCTTGCCCACCATCATGCACTTGTCTCCTGTTCCTGAAGTGGCTCCCAAAAATACTTATATACCCCCAACTCCTGTTAAAACTACCCCCCTACCTATTAACATATTCTTACCCACTGCACACGTAATCGCTCCTAAGAAAACTTACATTCCTCCCAAAGCCAGCAAGCCCAGCAATGATTATTTACCTCCATTTACACCCCTGAAAATGTACCTACCTCCAGTGCCTGTTCTACCACCAAAACCTGTACAAATCCGCACAGCTCCTCGTAAATCCTACTTGCCACCAGACCCTATAGCTCCCAAGCAAACGCCAAATCACTCCTACCTACCCCCCCTTGAGGAAACTACTCCAGCAAAACGCATTATAACACCACCTGCTCCTCGTCTGGAAGATTTAGTTCCTCCACAACCTCCACAAAAACATTATGAAGACTCTGAAGTCTTTACTGAAGATGGCTACAAGACTGTACGTAAACAGAAATATTAATGTATGCAAAGTGTGCTGGCTTTATGTGATCATTATTGTTGTTAAGTTTGTAACGGTTTTATTTTTATTTTGCGCATTAACTAAAACATTTTATTAAATATTCAAAATTATTAACATAGCTGCTTGTTTGCTTAATTTATGTCAGGTTTTTATAAAGCACAGTGGTTGCTGTGGTTAGAAATGTGGAAATCTGTGTATTAGGCAATTCATTCGCATTTGAAATATGTGAAATTATTTGACTACGTTTTTCAAAACTAGATTTATTTTGACTTTAAATCAGAGGTGGGCAAACACATACTATGATGTTTTTATTTGTGTTGGTTAAGCAGCAGAGAACTTTGTGTATTGATAGAGAAGTTTGTTTATAAGCATAAAAAATTTCATAGCGAGACCTTACTTTTACAAGTGCTAACCAGCAACTGATTTAAGTTTGATCTCTGAGATCACAAGAAAGAAATGCTCATTTTAGTAAAACACACAAGTAAGCTTAAAATTTTATGGCCAAGCACATGTGCTGGGAAATTTAAATTTTGCCCATGACTGCTTTACTTAAAGGCTTAATCTCAACTGAAGTTTGTTGAAGCAAGCTCTCTGGAAATATTTTTCCAAAGTTTCATCAACATCCATCAAGAAACACGTAATATTTAGTTTTTTTTTTGGTTCCATACATACATACTTTAATTTTTATTGGTTTTATTAAGATTTTTTTTGGGAACCTTTGTGGAATCAAATGTCGTTGAGATATATTTACATATGTAAATATATTCATGCATATTGGCTATGAGACATTACACTAGAAGCGAAAAACCGGTTTCTATTTGAATTTTATTGAATGTTTTTAGTTCCATACAGCAGCAGATCAGTCAATAACTGACTTCTAAATAAAATTCAACACAAATAAGTTTCCTATTGACAAAAAAAATTTAAACTAATTTTATAACAATCAATCAATTATTATAATAAGTCATAGCTCCCATATAATATTCTCTATAAAAAACAATTTTAACAAAATCTTTTACAATAATTTATATCGAGATTATATCTAATACAAATAATTTGTATATTCCCAAAAGTAATTCTATAGTGTTGTAGCAGTTGTAAGTAGTCTGAATTTACAATAGTTGTACAAATGTTGTAGTTAATTTTTTATAAATATTTTGTACAACTGTTACGACACTTTTATATATGTTTTTAGAAATGCAAAAGTTCAAATATGTATCGCAAAAAATTAACTAATTTTAGTTTCAAAATGGTCAAACAATTTTTGTCCGGCAGTAGCTGGACTAAATAATTCAAATTTATTAGATATAAGATTTAAAATACATACTTATTGTTAGTTCGTTTTTAATGTAAATACAATAATAAACAAAAGTACAAAAATGCAATAAATTAAAAAAAGCAATTAAACAATCAAATTTAAAACAAAAAAAATATTAAAATTTCTTGATTTTTGCAATTTTGAAGGCTTGACAACATAAGCATGAATGAGACTTTACTCCAAATTATGTTCACACCGAAATAATTGTATAATAATTGTATTGAACAATTTACCTGTTCTGCATTACTATCAATTATTACTATCAATGAGTTACTGAAGTCATTTCTTATAACTAGTTTTAGTGATATTAAAGTAATGACATATCTTCTGAACTAGTTCTTGAGAAACCTTTATTTTTAACGTTATGTTTTAAGATTTTGTTTGAAAAAATATAAATTTTTTAATTAAAAATTGTTTAAATTTAGACTCTAGAGTAACCCGAGACCCTAAATACATATAAAGTAATAAATGAATAAATTAAAAAACAAATAAATTATTTAGTTCAGCTAGAATTAAATTTGGAACCATAGTGCACCGTCAAAAATGTGTTTGCTGAAGTCGGCTTGAAAAAAGTCTAAATTTTGTTTGTATAACTTTCTTTTAATAAAGTTTCGAAATTATATTTTCTTATAATTTGAGTAAGTTTTCTTTTTGCCGCCGCCTACTTTTTTATCGAATCAGCCGGTGCGCCGTGCACAAGTAATTTATTTTAAGAAAGTGTAGAAATTCTAGAACGAAGAAATTTATTTTTTTCATACATACAATGTTGTAGCAATCTACTAACTCATGTTTCATTCGTCTTTAACCAACGATGAGCCAACAATTTATGCACTCAGCTAAAAATTTCTTCTCCGCACATGGATTTGTCTAGTGTGGGCCACTTTTGTCGATGTTATGTTCTTATTGGAACACGATTGTCAGAACATTTGTTCGCGCAACTACTACAATATTACAAAATTTAAAAAATCCCATTAACATGAATATCGTCAAATTTTACCCGTAGAAAAACAGGTTGGCAAATTTGTTTGACACAATTTAATTTCTGTAGATTTCAATAAACGCAATAATGGAGAAAACAAACTTTTGTTTTTCAGAATTCAAAATTATTTTTAAAATAACAATGATGGTATTATAAAGGTAATTGCAGTTATTTTGATTGCAGCATCTTAGAGTGGGTTCACACGCTACGCCTTTTTCCTGCGACTCGAGCTTATAGATCAGAGATGATCATTTCATAGAGCAATTGCTTATTTGCCCAACCCACTACTTTGTTATGCTCTTTTAATTCAGTTGGCTTTCACATGGCAAATTGTTTTTGTTTTTAATATACAGTACGTAAAGAAAGTATGGTACCATTATTAATAAAAAATGCATTTGGTAATTCTCAATTCCTTTTATCTTATAAAACATTTAAAGGTCACTGGGATTCGGTTATCGGAAGGCATTATGATGTTTTTCATAGCGATATTCAGAAATATAATGAAGATGATAAAAATGAGCTTTTCGCCGAAATGAAAAATATATATTGGAAAAAATTAAAAGGTTGGATAGAAGAGGAAGAAAATATTGAAGAAAAATTTGATAGAGACTTGAAAAAAATTCCTATGTTAATATAATAAAAAAAAGTAAAAAGAATACATTTTAATTTTTTAACTGTAAAGTATAAGGTAAAATTTTCTGTTTAACCAAGTAACAAAATAATTATGAACTGAATTATTAAACATATTTTTTAAACCGAAACAATTTTTTACGTTTACTATTTTATAAAGATCTTTCGTTTACTTTTTCGTTTTACTGCACCTTTAAATTTCTCTCATTTTCTCAGCAATACATAAGTTTTTTAATTTTGACCACCTCTGTAATAGATAATGAAAAGTCGCAGGTATTGCGAAACTAAGCGACAAATTTGACATTTCTTTTGTGCATCTACTTTTTTCTTTAATTAATTTCATTTCATTTACCAGCAGTGTTGCCAATATTGTTTCCTTACGAATACCATGTACATAAAATACATATAACATACTTTCAAATATTCGCCTTTTAAAGCCCCTAGACCACAAAATAAAAACTGCTCTATGCAAAAATATATTATTACACATATTTTCCACAAATGTCCAAAACTAAAAACACATTTGCGAATGAGCGAAATAGGTGAAATAAACACTTTAATGTCAAAATGTCGCCAGAATGATGCAACAATTGTTTTATCATGTGAACAGACGATGAATTTAGAAGGGACGGCAAAAGAGAACGTCAGCAGAGTCGCAACGACAAATCTCAGCGTGTGAACCCACTCTTAGCCGTAACGGTAGTAAGTCCATTTTAACGTTAAAAAGGAAATTTTACAAGTATCGTTAGCTATACTTTATTAACCCTCCGATGAGTGACAGTTCTGAACTTCACGGCCGTGTGAAAAGGTCCCTACAGACCTTTTTTGTAAATCATGTTTTTTTCATATAAAAAACTTTTTTTTTGATTTTTTTTTTTTGTTTACAACTAAATTCTACATACAAAAATAATTTTTTCAATTTTTTTTAACTCAAAGACATTAGGGATAATGATAAAAAAATTAAAAAATTCTAAGAACTGGTTTATTGCTAGTATGTAGTATAAAATTAGAATATTGTGCCTTTCCTTGAAAGCAATAAAGTTCATGTCTTCGAATTTTTCTTAGAATTTTTTGTTTTTATCATCATCCCTAATGTCTTTAAGTTTAGGTCTTTGTGTTCAGAACAAGTAAATTATGTGTTGAAACAATAAAAAAATTATAATGATGCCCAAATTCGGTACAAGGTCCATACGGACCTATTCACACGTCCGCGTACTATTCTCACTAAAACCTCAATAACTCCTAAAGTAATGATCCGATCTTTTTCCAAAAGATGCGCAACAAAATACTCTTGGAATACAGAGTAACTTTGGGGGGGTTGTAGTGGCCGAAGTAGGAGTAATTTCTGTTTGAAAAGGCAAAAAGGTCCCTAGGGACCTTCTCACTCATCGCAGGGTTAAAAGTGATTATTTTCTCAGAAACTACAGTTTGTAAATTTAATATTTGTTTATTCATTTTATTTTGGTGCAGTCTAATGATACATGAACAATTTATATCTCTAACAGCTATGCTGTTCGTAAAACACAAAATAAATCTTTATTTAAATTTGTATAAATAAATTAAAAAAGTTTAGTTTATTTTTCATACAACTTTTAACGAACAGCCCTAACATATGCTTTGAAAGCAAATCCTGCCGGTTTTATTCAATTTGTTTTATGAATCTTTAGAAAAGATAATTTAAATCAAGGCGTATTTTGAATATTGATATTTTAAACATTATAAATAAATTGTTAGTTAGTTAGGTAACTTTATTGAGACTTCTTTTTGTCATAATTTAAGATTTACAAACATTAATTATAAGAAAACTTAAAACTATAGCGTATTCTTTTAATTACATAAATATTCATTTGGTTATCCGACAAGCTTATCATGTATTCCAGGAGTTGTACATGAGTAAATGTTTTCACCAGGAAAATTATTGTGTTGTTCATATAAAATTCCAACCGTGGAAAGGTAATTAGTGTTTGACCAACTAATTCCTTGCTCGTCTGACAAAATATCTTACATTATATTGCCTTCGAAGAAAGACAGTCTATCAACAAAACATTTCATCAAATGTAGAGCATAATTGGAAATTGGAGATATTTTGGCCTTCTCATAAATAAATTTATTTGAAAACCTTATAAATAAATTGTTTTTTATTTCTAATCAAAAAGCTAAAGCTATAAAGCTAAAGGAAAAAATGCCAACTTAATACGAGAAATTAACAATCGTCAAACAATTTTTGTCCAGCACTGGCTGGACTAAATAATTAAAGTTTATTAGATTTGAAATACTTATTGTTATATTGTTTTTGATAAAGATACAATAAATAAATAGAAGTAAAAAAATAAATAAACAAATTATGTTATAGTGATAAGGAGCACTAACTGCATACAAATGTATATATATTACTTCAACGTTTGGAAGCCGTTTGATTTTGTATCAATAACGATGTTTATAAGAGTTATTTTATTTTTTGGATCCCTTATATAGAATCCTATATATGGGCCATAAAATAGTTTACTGTTTTTGAGTCTTATGGTGGATTTTATAACTCAAAATATATATTTTAGAGCTTTTTTTGTGGTATTCCAGTTATTCCTGAAAATGGACCTTATATGGGCACTGTGGCCAATGGATGGACTGACCTTTAAAAAAAAACTGATCGGTGAAGAATTTCAGTTCGATATCCATATTTTTAAGATACATTTTTACGATAGTTAATGTGTTTTTTTGGGAGCTATAAGCAATTATGGGTCGATCAACATAAAGTTCATTAATATGATTTATATATATATGTATATAGCTATACTCGTAAATGTTTATTAGAGATTTATATAGGGGTTATGGCTAAATATGAACCGATCATCATAAAATTCAGTATTGTGATTTGTATGTACATTTGGATTATTTACGTATAATTTTAACTTGTTGATTATGCTCATTTAAATGATATTCGAAAATTGACTTTATATGGGGGCTATGGTCAAATACGAAACCATCGTCATCGGTACGCTGCTTTATTTAGATATGTGGATTACTACTGTCGAATTTCAATCTGATATTGGTTTTTATAAAAGATTTATCAGCATTTAAGTTATTTTTGGAAGTGGACTTAAAAAAAAGTAATTAATAACTTAGGTTTTTAAAATTTCTAATATAATTGTATAAAGTTTTATTTTGGCTTTTAAATTGATTATTAGTTTAATTTATATGTAAATTTTTATACGAGTTTTTGTTTATTTTAATAATAAATAAAATTATTTTATCCGCAGGGTCAAATATGGACCGATTTAAACAAAATACCGCCTTGTAATTTATCTTTACGTGAAACTAAGAATTGCTTAATTTTGTATGCAGACTGCTTTTCTAAAGACATTTATTTATAGAGCCACATTCCGGAAGTCATTTATATGGCGGCTATGAGAAATCGTAGACCGATTCTTAACATTTTTAATAGAACTTTTCCCTTTATAATAAAAATAAAGTGTGCTAATTTTTATGATATTATCAACATTATATTTGAAGAAAAAAAAATAAATATCGAGGTTGCCTGATATTTTGATCTGCAACTCAGATTCTGCAGCTCTATCATACTTCTGTCAACAGACGGATATATGGCTAGATCGTTTTAAATCTTATAAGTACTTACAATACATTTGTATACTTTTTGGTTCTACGACCATCCATCTTTTTGGTGGTGGGTATAAAAACTAAATGATTATTAAATTTGATTGAAAATTTAGGCTAATTTTCAAATACACAATAAAACACTTAAGTAAAAATAAACAAATAAATTCTAAGAAGAAACGTATCTCAAGAGTATTTAAAATAACATGCTGATATTAAATAAATTTCGCGTCAAAAAGCAGACACACACACATACATACATGTTTTCTATAATAAGTACAAAATTTAGAAACTTTTAAAAACCAATTTGATTTCGAAAGTCCCATAGATGTTTCATTTTGCAGTCATTTGACAGTTTACTCCACGTTTTGCTATGCCACTAATTTGTACTTTAGCTTGTTTGAACAACTGTTGTCGATGTTATGTTCTTTTTAGGGACAACTATCTCTGCAATCAAATTAAATTTTCAGAAACAGAAAGAACGACATTTAAAAAAGTAAAAAATTTCAAACAATGCTATGAACATGAACATCGGTGTGTTTCCCCTACACCGAAGAACATTAACAAATGTGTGTCCGTAATTTTGTTATGTTTTGTTCTTGTGCGCCCAAAACGATGGCTCTCCAAGGCTTAGGGATGCCATAGTTGAACAATGTTTCCTTAATAAAGAAATTAAATTTAAAACTTAATCTTAATAAACTTCGGTAAACCCTACCTCAAAAAAAAAAATATTGAGTAATCTGTACTTAAATCAATCCGTAGCGGTGTCAATAGTAGAGTAAGTACGGATTTTCTTATACCGAGTACAAAATACTTGATTCAAGTACGGATTCATCAAGTCAAAAAATCTTAATTTTAGCTATCCTTAAGGATGGCTGAGATTGAATTAATCCCAAAATGAGCTTGGTTCAAGAATTTTGAACTAGATTTAAGCTCTAATTCATATTTGATGTAATCCTAAAATCGGATTGATTTAAGAATGCCCGAGATATGATTAATCCCAAAATGAGCTAAATAATACGAGATAAATACTTCGGATCTCGGTCGGCTAACTACGGCTACAATATTATGAAGTAAGAACCAAGGCCTCGTCTGGTTATATTTTGTTCGTTCGGAACAGATTATAACTGGATCGGTACTCCTATTCTTACTTGTTTTATTGTGATATTCTTATAAATCTTATATTAAAATTCACATAGACTATTTGAGAATTACAATAGTGAATTTTAACGTAGGAAGTAAGTCTTAATTTTCGCTTTAAGAGTTATCTTCTTGATTTAAGAGCAAATTGGACTTAAAGTAAGAATTTCTTACTCAATAAATTATAAAAAATTATTTTGAGAGCTTCTGAGAGAGTAAGTTTAACTTCGCTCATTTCTTCTCTGGGATTGATTTATGGTTTTTGTTCTTAATTTAAGTAAAAGAAATCTTAGTTTTCGTTTTAAGATTTATCTTCTTGATTTAAGAACAAATTGGACGTAATTTAAGAGTTTTTTACTTAAATCAAGAACACTATTCTTGTTTTAAAAAAATTTGCGCTTGATTTGTCAAATCAATCCCGATTTTTACTTATTTTAAGTATGAACTAGTAAAAACGTACTTGAAAATTTCAGGCTAAAACTGAGAAAAATAAACTTAATTTTAGAATGCCATTTTTTCTTTCTGTGTAATATATGTGTGTATAGAAAACGTATATATATTTTGAGCCGCATTATCTGGGAATAAGTGATATATTATAAATTATAGAATTGGCTTGAAAAATTACACAAATCTGGTTTAAATATTTAACTACAATAAATAAAACTATCTAAGAATAAAAATCCAAAACACACATTTTATGAATAGCAAATTCAATTTAAATACTAGTTAAAGTTGTTTAAATAAGTCTACTAAATAAAATAAAAATAAATTTAATGCTACAATAAAAACAATGTTTATTTAACTTAATTCAAACTGTATATAAAATAAATTTATATTTAAATTTATGTTTTAGTTAAAATTTTTTATATACTCAAGTAAATGTGTGTACTAGGCAAATGCGGTCAAAATACATAAATATACAAATTATACCTACACGAAGGCTAAAAACAGGTTTAAAAAAATTAAAATTAAGAAGAAAAATTAGAATCTTAAGAAAATTTTATTTAAAAATTTACTAAAAATTGAACATCATTAACGGCAAATTATTACTTGGCTGATTATTTACTTGGATGCCAGTCAAATGGTAAGATAATCAATCATTTGATTATCTTTTTACCACTTTACGACTTAAAGTGGTAAAAACAAACTTTAATAAAACAAGTATGAAAGTATATTCGGTCAAGCCCGACCATATAATACCCTACACCCAATATATGTATAAAACAGTTTTTCAGAAATGGGCACTATATTTGAGATATTACCTATTATGGACCGATCATCCAAAAATTTAGTGTCATAACTACCATGAATATAAATATTATGTATGCTTAACTTTATCTCGATATAAATACTTTTAAAAGATTTCTGGAGGTTAAAGTGAATTATCTTATACCGGAGTTTTGACTAATTACGGACCGAGCTTTATAAAATTAGGTGTCATTATTTCTGTATATACGAAACTTATTGGTGTTGAATTTTATTTGGATACCATAAATCATAAATCTTTGAATTATGCAAGTATGCAAACAAATTTCACCATAAATGAGGCTAAATCACGTCTAAAAATGTTGTCAAGATCGGTCCATAATAACTCGTAGCTCCCATATAAGGCCCACTTCCGAAAATACCTTTAAAGAGCATAACTTTCTCAAAATGTTGGTATCCACGTAATATTGAACACAAATATGTTTCATATATACGGTACAATTTTATGATGATCGGTCCATAATTACTCGTAGCTCCTATATAAGGCCCACTTCCGAAAACCACTTTAACGACCATAAATTTCTTAAAAATGTTGGTACCCAAATAAAATTCAACAAAAATAAGTTTCTTATATACAGAAATGATGACACCTAATTTTATAATGGTCGGTCCATAATTAGTCGAAACTTCCATATAAGGTCCTCTCCGTAATTCACTTTGACCTCCATATATCTTTTAAAAGTATTTATATCGAGATAAAGTTTAACACAGACATCACGGCACTAAATTTTTGGATGATCGGTCCACAATAGGTTATATCTCCCATATAACGCCCATTTCTGAAAAACTGTTTTATACATAAACTGGGTGTAGGGTATTGTATGGTCGGGCTTGACCGACTTTACTTTCTTACTTGTTGTAGTATGTAATAAAACGGAACACTGTCGTATAAAATAAAGTTCGGTTTTGTAAACTTCTTCATTTCTTTTTGATATTTTTCTTTTAAATGTATTATTTACTATTTATTTACAGTTCCGTTATTTGTTGGAGTATCTGAATTATTTACATAAACATTGCAATTTTATAAAGTCGCTCATTTATATTTATGATGTAAATATATTGAAGTGCACAAGAAATCTCCGCGACATAATAAAGTTGTATTCTTGATTTTTTTCAAGAAAAAGTAAGGTCACGAAGCTAGACGATGATCATATTGCAATTCTTGAAAAAATAAATTCTTTTACGACAGCCAGAGATATAAAGGAGGAACTAGCATTAAATATATCGACTCGAAATGTTTAATTCTAGACTTAACGAAAGTGGTCGCTAAGAAAAAGCCTCTTCTACAAGATGCAAATATAAAAAGGGATTAGGCTTTGCAGAGAAGTACATAAATATTAAATAAAATACTAACTGAATTAAAAATAAAACTATAACTTATAATTATTAGAAAATAATAAATACATGTTTTAATCAAAAAACAAAAAAACTAAATTTACCGGTAAACACACATAAGCTATTTGTAAGCTACTTAACTGGTCTTATATTCAAGCTTAAAGAAGGAGGTTTCTTAAGCTCCGCACAACCTATTGACGCAGGATTACCTCAAGGAAGCATTATGGGACTCTTCTTATACTTGATATACACATCTGATATGTCAACAAACAAGCGTACTTACACATCTACATTTGCTGATGATACTGTTATTCTAAGCATTCATGAAAACCCTCAAGAAGCATCTCGCTACCTACAATATCATATATCTGAATTAGAAAACTGGTAAAAGCAATGGAGGATAAAAGTTAATGAACAGGAATGCACACACATAATTTTTACATTGCTCTCCTACTCCTAATCAAGCAATAACACAACAAAGTTAAATACCTCGGTACACAACTCGATCGTCGCCTTACATGGAAATCCCATATAGATGCAAAATTGATTCAAATGAAACTGAAATTAATTCAAATTGATTGGCTCATTGCCACAAACTCTAAGCTAAGTTTAGTTTGAAATCTCTTACTTTACAACTTAATCATAAAACCTATATGGTGTCATGGAATACAGCTATGGGGAACAGCCTCAGCTTCAAATGCAGACAGAATTCAAAGACGCTAAAACAAATTGCTACGAATGATCACAATTGCCCCCTAGTATATAAAACGTGTCTTTGGTAAAAAACTGAGATCCAAACAAATGCAGAAAAACACTTAAAAAAGCTTGAAGTACACCCAACCCCATTAGCCCGCAACATATTAAATAATAGTGGCTATATGCGACTAAAAAGAAGGGACACAGCGGATCTGAGCCGAAGAGAAGTAGGAAGAATGCCAACTTAATAAAGAAAATAAAAAATGGTTAAACAATTTTCGTCCGGCACTGGCTGGACTAATAATTGAAATTTTTTAGATATAAGATTTTAAAAACTTATTGTCAGTTCATTTTTAATGAAGATACAATAAAGAAATAAAAGTACAAAAAAACTTTGTTTTGTCCGACAGTGTAAGTCTCTTAAGGCTAATTCTTTAAATAAACCTTTGAAAGAATAAAAATTCCATACATATCTGATTCTAGAAATTTGTTGCGAGATTGACTACTCTAAACAAATATAACTGATGAAAGAACTAGTTCGGAAGCTGTTCCAAAGAAAGCGAGTTGGCGTCATAAAGCTTCTGTACAACTAGATGCGTGGTTTACAATTTCAAACAAAAAATATTGGTCAATTAACTGGTTCCAAAACTGTTCTAAATAACGGGTGTCTAAAATTCTTCATTTGAAGCAGTTCTGATGATGATAATTTCTTACAAAAATCATTGATCCCTAAAACTATAACGAGTTCTAAATATATGCTTGCATTGTAAATATTGTTGTAGAACTTGTTCCTGGGAAATGTTATGTTCAGCATCAAGCTCATTTAATATTCAATGAATACATTGAAAAGCATTTTAGACTGCAGTAATCTGGAATGTATTAGCTTCACAGTTAGTAGTATTCAGTTATTTTGTAAATATATTGAAAGTGCCGTTTCTGAGATATTTAATTCGGGAGAAGGGTTTGGTAATTTTAATCAAAAATAAAATTTTAGATTTTCTTGAATACTTTTCGAAAATATTATTAAAACACTTTACTATATAAATCATAAAAAACTCTTATAATTATTTCACACACTGTCATTATATCACGCTTCACTATTGCCATAATTGTCAGCAAGATAATTATTTTGCTATTTTTTTATAAACATCTGGACTTATACATCTACACCTAAACCTAGAAAACATGGTATAACTATTTAATTTACATAAATTGGCCCAAAACTCCTGACTAAAGTTCATTGTACGTTTAAATTGCATTATGCTAATGCTAATTAAATATCAGCTAAAATTACTTAAATACTGTTAAATTTAAATATCAATTAAATTGAAAGTACTAGAGCTTCTAAATATCAAAATAAAAATGAGTACAATCAACAAAAATTTCTGAACTTCTTGCGTTTAAACAAATGATTAATAGCTGTTACTTAAAAAAATTTACATTAAAAATTTATTTTTTTTTTTTTTTTTTTGTATTTAGAATTTTTAACTATGTAAACAAACGTACATTAGGTATAGGATGGTAATAAGCTTAATTAACATAATCAAAATTTATGGTTTAATAATTGGATACCAAATGTTCAATAACGTTTATAAACTTAACCCTTTTAACTCCACTACTTCCGCTTCTAATTTTCTTCTTTTGTCTTAATTTTAAGACCCTATCTTATTTATAATCGAACGGTAGCCGTTTAACAATAAAAAAAAAAAAAAACATATAAATTAAAGAATAAACGTTGAACCACATCATTTACTTACAATCTTTCAACCTTTAAACACACAAGTAAAAAAACTCGAAACTTCTTCGAAAATGGTAATTAAAATTAGAATTAAAACAATATTGTGTAATTTAAATTGTTTATCTATTTTTTATAGAAATTCTTCATTGTTGCTCTTGTTTTGGTAGCTGGCGTTTGTGCTGATGTTTCCGAATTAGGTTACGATTACCAACAACCTGCCCCAGCAGCTTCCGAACAAAGTTTTGCTACTGCCCCTGAGCAAAGCTACATTCCCCCTGCTGCTTCTGCGCCAGCCCCCGCCCCAGCACCAGTTCATCGTCACAATGCCCCTGCTTCCGCCCAACATCAGCCTGCTCCTGCCCCAGCTCCTGCCCCAGCTCCTGCCCCAGCTCCCATCCAACATCGCCCTGCCCCTGCTCCCGTCCGTCAACCTGCTCCAGCCAAAGCTTCCGCCCATCATCATTCTGCCCCTGCTCCCGTCCGTCAACCTGCTCCAGCCAAAGCTCCCGCCCATCATCATTCTGCCCCTGCTCCCGTCCGTCAACCTGCTCCAGCCAAAGCTCCCGCCCATCATCATTCTGCCCCTGCTCCCGCCCAACATCACCCTGCCCCTGCTCCAGCTCCCGTTTCCCACCAACCTGCTCCTGCCCCAGCAGCAGCTGATGATAGTAACTCATACTCTGAACCTCAAGCCGATAAAGGTTACAGATACAAGACTATCCGTCGCGTTGTCTACAGACGCCGTGCTTAAACTGTGATCCCTCAACCCTGTAATTTGCTAATTGACTGGACTAACATGCTTGTATGTTACTGACTCTCACTCAGTTTTAAAGAAATCTTTATAAAAATTTTGTTCTAAATTTAAAAGAAAAAAAATTTAATATATACATACATATTTGTATTTTAAATGCATTAGAGAAGAATTATACAAATTGTTTTTTTTTTTTTTGACACTAAGTACGTTGTTACACGGTATGAAAACTAGAATGTTCCTTTCTTGTGTTCTATTTGTGATTCAAGAAAAAAAACTTTTTTTATATTAAGGAACATAAAAACATAGAGAATATGTGCGAAAAGTCTACAACACTCCCAATTATATTTCAGAATTTTCTAATTGTATTTTAGAATTTTCTAATTATAATACAGATTAAAAAAAAACAAGTTCTGAAATACAATTAGAACTTTCTGAAATACTAGAAACTTCTGAAATATAATTGGAAATGGTGTTATATATGGTGTTAATAGAACTGTTTTTTATTCAAAAATACAATTGGTTATATTGTGCTCACAAAAACTTTTGTCTGTAGCTAAAAAAGCTACACAGTAAGAACTTGGTAATGAATTGTATCTAGAACACACACCCGGGTACAAATATATTCACTTGCAACTTTTCAGTGCTGTAACTTTGTGTACATCTCTTAAACCAGGTAGAATATTTGTTTGTAAATAAATGCTTTTTTTATTTATTTAATGCTGAATATTTAGCAAAACGAAAATCATCATCATCAAGTTTTAAGAAAACAAACAAAACTAAAACAATTTGCACTTTGCATCACACAAAAACTTTAGGGCATAATAGTGTTTTTAATATTTAGTCCAAAGCCCGTTATTTCAAAAAAACCCTTTTTACACGTTTCGGCATTTTCTCGACCAATTATCAATTACGTCCTTTTGGAATATTCTCCATATCGCGCTGAACCCGCTGCCAAAGCTTGTCTAAATTGGTTGAAGTGATCAGTGTTGTCGCAACCGTGTCTTTACAATTGACCACAAATTCTCAATCGGAATGAGATCAGGACTTTTGGTGGCCACTGCATCGGTAATAAATTTTGCTAGCTAAGCCATTCTTGCACGATTTTGGCTGCGCCGAATCTTATATACCCACCACTCATTACATTTTTCGGTTTCCATACCTGAATATACATATGTATATGGGAGCCATCATTTAGTATGGGATGATCGTCATGCAATATTGTACTATAATTTCTATTACCGACCGATCATTAGTCCGCTTTCACACTCTTCAATTTTGACTCGTCAAGGCAATTATTTTTGGGCGCAAAGGCAAAAGAGAACAAAAGTGGTACAAACTTAAAGGTACTAGTCAATGTTCTTTTCCTTTTGATTGTTTCTTTCATGCATGTTGACTTGCATGAAAAAAAGTACGAAAGTTGAATTGAATTTGTGTGAATGAAATGGCAAGTTCAAAAGAGAATTGAACAAAAACTAGTCAGCTAAAACTGAGGAGTGTGAAACAGGACTTCTAAAATTTAGTACGCTGATTTATATACATATATACTTAATAGTGATTTTTATAAAATCTTCGGAAGTGGACTTTATATGGGGGCTATAGACAAATATTGACTGATGTAAACAAAATATCGTTTTGGGATTTTCCTTAGCATGAGACTTTTTTTTGCTGAATTTTCTACAGGCATTTATGTACCAAAGACCCAAATTGTAGACATTTGCATGGGGTTAGAGAACAACCTGTCCCGGTTTTTGCCAAAACTTGTTCAACCATAATTAAAATAAATTGTACAAAATTTCATGATATTATCTATTTGTATTATATTGAAAGGAAATATCGAAAAATGCTTGAACAATGTTTGAACAATAACTTAATATAGCCCCCGTTTTTTGGTGGTGGTCATAACAAGTAAGAACGTATTGTCCGTCAAGCCTTACTATCGGTCAATAATGGTATTATAGGCTTGACTGGGCCGATCAACCAAAAAAAAAAAACACTTTTAAAAAATTTATACTTGTTAAAGTGATTTTCGAAGAGGGTCTTATATGGGAGCTTTGACTGATTATGGACCGACAGTTATAAAATAAGGTATCATTATTTCTGTATATAGAAAACTTATTTGTTTGAATTTTATTTGGGTACCAAACGCTTTAAGAGACTTATGTTCATTAAGGTGATTTTCGGAAGTAGACTTTACGTGGGAGCTATGGTCAATTATGGACCTATCTGCACAAAATTTTTAAATGTGATTAGACTGCATGTAGTGAAATATACATACATATATACATATATACATAAATCAAACATTTATGATCGATAAACCCCTATTCCGGGAGAACATTTGTATGGGGGCTAGGTGAAATAATGAGCCGATTTCAGCTAATTGCAATCACTAATGTCCTTAGATCAAAAAAAATGTTCATATACCAAATTTTACCGGAATATCTGCCTGTACTTTGCGCACAAGCACTACATGGACAGCCAGCCAGTCAGCTGTGCCACTGCACTCACCTTGTATAGTTACACCATGACTCAGATGATTTTAAATTATTACACAGGACTTGGAAATAAATTAAATAAATGTGTAATAAGAAAATACTTAATAAGACCAAACAAGTTTCTATATCACAATCAGCTGAATTAAATAAACAATATGAATATGAAACAGCCGCTTAAAATATTTAACATTTTTAGAAAACAATATAAAATTTTTTAACTTTATTACCGTGTTTCAAATACATAAATTTTTAAAAACAAATTTTATTAATTATTCAGTTTAAAAAAAAGAACTGAATTTAGATTACATGATCATATCATGCGGTTGTATACTGTCATTAATAGAGACAAAATCAGTTGAAATTGTCTACTTGAAAAGGACTTGGCTTGATATGATAAAACTGAAGGACCATTTGAAATATTCAATCATTAATCGATATGACCAAATCCAAAAGATATTAAGACATAATTGCATCTAAATAGGCCTTTGCTATTCCTATTATATCTAGAAACTTAGAACGCGAAATAATGCCTTTAATTGTGAGCTTAGAATGACTATCTACTTTCAATAATTTGTTTGTTTAATTAACACTTGTATAATGAATCAAATTAATTTTTGAAATTAAAAATGCTTGTGTTTCATTAAAAATTCTTAATAATAATCAATAACTAGTTATTATTTTTATAAAGACATAGAAAAAAATCAAAATGATAATTTGTGAAATACAAATTACCGTTAATGTGTTATCACACTTAAAAAAATACATGTTTCAAATTAAAATTATTTTCATATACAAAATATTTGCCACAACTAGTTTTCGATTTCTTTGCTTTACTTCAACTACCCGGTTTCTCCGTGACTCAGTGGTTTCAGGTTTTTTCAGTGTAGTGAAAAAATATGGTAGTCAATTTTTAAGTAAGAATTCACAAAAGATTTTAGAAACTCATTTAAGTACGTAAAATAATGATACACATATGTACATACATTAAGACTTGTTTTATTTTATTATATCCACCATCAACAAGTTGGGGGAATATATTAAGTTTGTCATTCCGTTTGCAACACATCGAAATACTGGCCGTAGAACCAAAAATCATATATTATGGTTCCTTATAAGTTTCTAAGAAGATCTAGTCATATCCGTCCGTCTGTTGAAGACACTATAGAGCTTTGAAAAAAAACATAGATCAATTAAATTTTCACCAAACATTTTCTGATCTACCCAAATGTTTGGTACTGAAAATCGGAAAAATTGGTACAGTAGGATCCGTGTTATAGACCAAAGTTTCAGATAACCTCGGCACATAAATATGTATCTATAGAAAAGCAGTATCCATACAAAATTCAGCAAAAATAAGTTTTATACAACGAAAAATTTCAAATTAATATTTTTTTTTTTATATTTTAACAACAAGTCCACTTCCGAAAAACACTTAACTCTTTAGTAAGCCTCATTATCAAGTTGAAATTCAACTCAAATTATTCACAACGCACATAATTTCGTGCTAAACGATTCATAATTAGTCATAGCTCTTTTATGAGGACTACTCCCGAAAACACATAAACATCCATATCGAACCGAAATTTTACACACATCAGTTATAAATGTGTAAACATTATACTATTGGCTTTTGTGAAAATTAGTCCATAATTGGCGATGGACTCCCACACAATGTTCACTTCCGATCATAAACACAGAGTATACAGACAATTTTGACGTTTCAAAATGTCAAAATCTAATGATTTTTGGTATCTAATTTATTGTGTGTCAAAGGAAATCGTTACACGCTGCAAAACTATAAACAAAGGGATAAATAAACTTTGTGGAATAACTAAAATATGCATAAAATTCTTGTAAATGTTGTTATACAGATAATATTTATACAAAATAAACTTCAAATAAACAGAAATTACGTTAAAATATTTTATTACAATCGCCCCATAACAGTTGTTAGTACTCATGTAAGGGATCTGCAAAATAAAATAACCAGTAAAATTATCGCGACCCATACAAAATGTAACAAAAAGTATTTTTAAGTATTCATATGTAGATCACACTACTGGTATTTTGGTGGTGGGTATAAAGAAATATTAATTCTTACTTATTTTGCTTTGTTTTTTATTTTTGTTTGTTTTTACAATAGATTTATAAATTTATTTACGCTACAGAAAGAAACAAAACAAGTTATAATTAATTTGGGATTTTTTTTATAACTTTGAAGACAATATGATTAGTGACAGACTTTAAATGCTTTTGTTTCAAAGAACTATTAAATAGGTGCGAGAGTTGTGCGAGTAGTTGGGTCAACTAAAAATGATTTGCGGCAAATCAAATATATACCAACTAGTTCAGTTCTAGTTCAGTACCTTATACTATATATGCCAACGATTTACTTAGTATACTAAAAAATAGTAATACATTTGCATATGCAGATGACACTGCCATTGTATCAAATAAAAACCTCGAATATGTAGCAACAAATGGTTTAATCATTAATGCTAGCAAAATTAAGATCATGCACATAAAACCGCGGCACTTCAAATATTAAACTTAAATTCCATGAAATTAACTGCATCCACGACGAAAAAAATATATAATAATGATAACTGCACAACTATAATCGAATTAGTCAACACATACAAATACTTAGGCGTGCATATATATCATAATTTTAAATGGCGAACACACATCGATGAAGTGCAAAAGCTACTACGTAAGTCTTTAATTATGCTTTACCATTTAAGCTTATAGTGTCTTGGGGCAAGCATATTTTTCACTTTCGGAGTCCTATATTAGACATGGAATCACAGCATAAGCAAGCTCTACGTACTGCAATACTCTTCAAAACCTACAAAACAGAGTACTCAAAATACTTTGGAAAATTTTGTTTAAATCTAAACAATGCACACCACCAGCACAAACATTATTAACATCACTACCATGACACTAAAGGTGGATTCACCCATTCGTTCTTAACAAAAAATTTGTTCGAACAATATTTTTTTTATATGAAGTTGACGTCTCTCTTTTTGAGAGAGAGAAAATATTTTTTACAAACTTGAATTGGTTTAATTTTATATTTTTTTCTGGACAAAAATGAATTGAGTTGCCAATAGGTTGTATTTTTTCATACAAATAACAATGCCTTAGGTATTTCCATTGCCATCAGCAAAAGCAACTTTCTTTTTTCATTCATTTTGAATTTATATTTGTGATTTTGAATACACAATACACTAAAATAATTCAATATTTGTATTTTGGCACTTAAAACCCAAAGCAAAATAAATCAATGGCCACACTTGTAAACCTAGTAGATTTTATTTACATATGGCAGCTTTGTTTTTTCTGAAAAATCGTTCGAAATGGGCGAATCGTGCTGCAAAAAACTCTCAGTAAAAAAATGTTTCTCCGAAATGTTTGTTAAGAACAAATGGGTGAATCCACCTTAACACAATCAATAACGTAAATAACACTACAAGCAACAACACCAGCGCAAACAACAACATAAACAACATCATTGAAATCATCAATATAAACCAACAACAATATAAATACATAGACCAAAATACTAACATCGCCAAAAAACTTAATATAGCTACTTCCAACTTGAAAATACATATCTCAATAAAAAAAAACCACAAACACAACACCAGACCAGGACGATACAAACCGGATACATACAAAAACAATTATGGAAAAGCCAAATTGGATGTAACACTACCGAAAATTCTTAATAATTTGCCAACCATAATATTAATTATTACAAATAAACAAAAGAAAAAGAATGAAATAAAGAAATTTTACATTCGGACATTTTTATTGATATTTTTTAACCTATTACAAAAATTTTTTATTTTTTTCACTTTGAACTTTTTTTTGATTTATTTGATTTTTTTTACTCACTGATACACGTCCGTACTCGTCAAGAGCTGGCCAAGAATATTATGACAAATTGTCTGCGGCCCATGGTATATAAGTAATGATATTATCCACAGAGATCTCAACGTCCCCACTATTCAGGAGAAAATTATAAAATATTCAATCAGCTACATCGATAAACTAATGTCCCACCCTAATTACTTCGCTCGGGGTCTGCTTCAGTTCGAAGGTCACCAGAGACTAAAAAAACCGATTCTTTGAGCCTAACTAGAAGACATTTTTAAAATTTGAATACAGCAGTTAGTGGCTACATTGGTAGCAACTAATAAACAACAAGTAGAATTAAGATTTCAATACTTATTGTAAATTTCGATACGAAAGATTCCATAATAAAAAAAATTATTTGTTTTCATTAAATATTTTATGCCGATCCATAAAATCACCATCATATTCTTCTCACCATAACCTCTTCCATAATTTTTTCGATAACAGGTAAAACTGCTATCGGTCTGTAGATATTGTAGTCGTTTTTTGTACCGTTTTTATAGATAGGACGTACTATTGATATTTTAAATAAATCAGGAACAATCGCTTGATTTAAAATCATGTTAATAATATTTGTTATTATTTGTGTTAACGAAATTGCATTTTGTTTTAAGTCCCGTGGTCTTATGCCATCTATTCCCGCACTTTTTTTTAACATTTAGTGATTTCAGTATATTATGAATTTCGAGTTCGTTAGTATTCTCGGTAAAAATTTAATTGTTAATAGATATAGGATATATCTATAATTAATCGCTTAAAAATACATATATTTCAATAATAAAACAGATACAAACTCAAAGTCTAATAAAATAATAATTTTATTATTTGAATTACTTGACCAATAAATAGTAAATAAAACTCTTTTCCAAAAATCAATGCCTTTATTTAAATGTGTTTTTTACAAATTGGAGCCGAAGACTGATATCTCGCCAGGAGAGTTTCTTTGGCCGTCCTGATCTTGGCTTGTTTTCTACAAAACCAGTGTTTGCGAACTTCTTTATAATTCAATGGTTCAGTGTAAAAGGCTTGTTAAAAAGTTTACTAATCGCGCGGTAGGATTTTTTTTCTTGAGTTCTTGACTAACACGATTTTTTAAATCGACAATAACTTGTTTACGAGTGCTCATCTTGTTAATTTGTAACAACTTATGTGACTGACAAACTGCTAAAATGTAACTCAGCAATCACGTAAACTACCTGGGGCCAAATTACCGCCTTCGTGATCGAATGAGCTATCGTATCGAAAAATTATTTCGATATCGAAATTATGATAAAATGTACTAAATTTCTTGCTCGATATCGAATACCATAATCTTAAATAAGAAAATTACAATAAATTTTACTCGATATCGAATGCGGTAATTTGGCCCCCTGATTTGTAAAAAACTAATGGATGTATGAAAACTTTAGTCCCTAACTGTAATTAATGTAGTTTCATTCAAAACAATCAATTTTTTAATATATCCTTAAACCATTTTAATGATTTATTTTCTTGTACTTAAGTGCACATTAAGTGGTGAAATAACATTATCAATGTTACTCGTAAAATTTTAATTTGGAATTGTAGGCAGCATAAGAAAGGCTCTGGCCATGAATTTTCTCTTCACCAATCAATTATGTCAGCTTTCACTCAACTGCCACATCGTACTCACATACGTGTCTGCTTCACATCGTAGTATTTATATTTAATAAATATTTCCCAAAAAAAATTCATCATTTCCATTTAAATATAATTATTAAATAATTAGATAGAGAGTATATCCTGAAATATTTATTCATTTATTTATTCATATTTATTTAAGCTCTCTTTTCAGATTCTTGAAATTTATGAATTCCTCCAAAACAAAACAAAATAACTTAAAAAAGGACAGTATGCCATTAAATATTTAAAAAATTTCTGGTAGGCAAACAAACAAATAAAACTTAATCTTCATACCCCAACAACAAAACAAAATATTACTAGTATCCCAGAATAAAAGAAGAAATTAACATTTAAATTTATTAGAATAAATACAATGAAATTAAAAACAGGTAGAACAAACCAATAGAGATACACAAAAAAACAACTTAACAATTTAAAAGGATGACAACAACAGATAATTTATATAATTAAATACATTTGAAAAAAAAAATAAAATAAAAAACAGTCTGGTAGACCATGCATACACATTTTAACATATCAAAAGATTTATTTAAACAACAACATTAGGAATGTGTTTGAGTCACATCCAACCACAACAATTACACAGGAGGCGGGAAGTTAAAGAAGATGTTTAGAGTAAAGAGAGATGTTTTTGCTCTGTTTCCAATAGATGCTGTGGTTAAAACAAACTTGTATCACTAGAACAATAATAACGCGAAAAAAAATCAACCAGAATATGACAGAAGAGAATATTTTATGAGATGTGATGACGTAGATTTTGCAAAAAATGGTTAAATTTTAAGTTTAACGTATTTATATAAAAACTTTAACATTTCACAAACATGACAGTATTTAGCATTTGACCACAATTGGAATAATAACGCTAAGCAAAATGGTAAGTGCGGGATTTCTTTTTTAATTTGGATTGCAAAGGAGTTAAATATATACGCTATTTCATTTCAGAAATTGTTTTTAATCGGTTTAGCCTTTGTGGCTGTAGTGGTGGCTGATGTTTCAGAATTAGGATATAATTATCCTTCAGGTTCACCACCATTTGATGATGGTAGCTCTGCTGGCTCATCGTCCCACGGTGGACACTCATCGGGCGGTGGTGGTCATGCTGGTGGCTTCAGCGGTGCTAGCGGACACTCTTCATCATCTCACGGTAGTGTAGGTCACTCGTCTGGTGGATTCGGTGGTTCTAGCGGTCACTCTTCTGGTGGTCACTTTTCTGGTGGCCACTCTTCTGGTGGTCATTCATCTGGAGGTTTCGGTGGTGCTTCAAGCGGATTTGGCAGTTCTAGCAGTCAAGGTAGTGTAGGTCACTCGTCTGGTGGATTCGGTGGTGCTAGCGGTCACTCTTCTGGTGGTCACTCTTCTGGTGGTCCCTCCTCCGGTGGTTTCGGCGGTTCTGGCAGTCACTCTTCATCCTCTCACGGTAGTGTGGGTCACTCCGGCGGTGCTTCAGGTGGATTTGGAGGTTCTGGTGGTCACTCTTCTGGAGGTCACTCCTCCGGTGGTCACTCATCTGGTGGTCACTCTTCCGGTGGTTTCGGCGGTTCTGGCAGTCACTCTTCATCCTCTCACGGTAGTGTGGGTCACTCCGGCGGTGCTTCAGGTGGATTTGGAGGTGCTGGTGGTCACTCATCTGGTGGTCACTCTTCCGGTGGTTTCGGCGGTTCTGGCAGTCACTCTTCATCCTCTCACGGTAGTGTAGGTCACGCCGGCGGTGCTTCAGGTGGATTTGGAGGTTCTGGTGGTCACTCTTCTGGTGGTTACTCCTCTGGTGGTCACTCCTCCGGTGGTCACTCTTCCGGTGGTTTCGGCGGTTCAAGCAGTAACTCTTTATCCACTCACGGTAGTGTAGGTCACTCCGGTGGTGCTTCAGGTGGATTTGGAAGTTCTAGTGGTCACTCCTCTGGTGGTCAGTCTTCCGGTGGTTTCGGCGGTTCAAGCAGTCACTCTTCATCCTCTCACGGTAGTGTAGGTCACTCCGGTGGTGCTTCAGGTGGATTTGGAGGTTCTGGTGGTCAGTCTTCAGGTGGTCACTCATCTCATGGAGGTTCTGGACACTCTTCCGGCAGCGGTTCCGGTTCTGGTCACTCTGGACATTCTTTATCATCTCACGGTAGTACTGGACACTCTTCCGGAAGTTCTCACCATGGTGCTTCTTCAGGTTCATTCTCTAGTGGCACCTCCCACCACGGTGCTGCAGTTAATCGTGAATACATTCCACCCACATCCGGCTTCCACTCCAGCGGTAGCTCTAACCATGGATCTTCCTCCGGACATGGCTCCTCATCTGGTAGTTCACACCACGGCTCTGGAAGCTCTGGCCATGGATCCTCTTCCGGTGGCTCAGGACATGGCTCCGGCGCTTTCTCTTCCGGTAGTTCACACCACGGTTCTAGCAGCTCTGGTCACGGTTCTTCATCAGGCAGCTCCCACCATGGATCAGGAAGCTCAGGACATGATTCTGGCTCTTTCTCCGCTGGTAGCTCACACCATGAATCTGGTAGCTCTAGTCATGGTTCTTCATCAGGTGCTACCCACCATGGATCCTCCACGGGAAGCTCAGGACACGGTTCCAACTCTGGCTCTTTCTCCTCCGGTGGTTCACATCATGGATCTGGTCACGGTTCTGGTAGCTCTGGACATGGCTCCCATCATGCTGCTTCAGCTCCTTCTGCCTCTTATTCTTCCCTTGAATACTTTGGCACATCTGCTGGCTCCGCTCCTTCTCGCGAATACTTGTCACCAGCTGCAGCACCACAATCTAGCGGCAGTTCATCTCATTTCGGTGCTGCTTCTGCCCCCGCTTCATCTTACTCGACTGGCGGTTCCTCTTACGATAACTCCTACTCTGGATCTTATGGTGATGCTTCCAATGTTCATGTATCCAGCACCGGCGGTAAAGGTTACGACTATCCCCATCCCCATTCCACTTTCTTCAAATAAATTTTTAACAAAGTAAGCGTGTAGAACAATAATGATAATGTGACGTATATTATAAGTACTGAAAGAATTGTTAATATTATAGGACTTAGATATTTTCCGTAGTTAATGAAAATAAAATAAAAAGTCAATGTTTTTACGAAATGTGGAACTCTGAATTTAAATTATTTAATATTGTTATAGTTTCAGCCAATCTAGGAAATGTTGCACTCATTAGATAAATTAATCATCCGGAACTTAAATTAAATCTATGTCTGTACATACGAGGGCGGTTCAGAAACTTCTTAGCCTAGAACAGAAAAAGCGGTACAAACGAAAAAAATTAAGTGTTTTGGAAACTTCCATCTGTGCTATGAACACATGTTAAATTTCTTTTTGATCTTTTCGATTCTTCATATAGAAACATATACATAGTTCAAAAAAGATGCATCCGCGATTTTTTTACCATGAAAAAATTAGAAATTTGTGGTGTCATAAAATATTTAAATAAAAAAGGTTTATCAAGACAAGAAATTCATAATGATATGGTGAATGTGTTAGATGAAAGTGCTCCTTCATATGCAACAGTAAAAAATTGGGTTGCTGAATTTAAACGTGTGAAAAGTGCGTGAAATAGCTAATATAATGGGCATCTTAAATGATCAAGTCTATTTATTTTGCATGAAAGCTTTCTGCAAGATGGGTGCCGCATTTGTTAACAGTCAACCAAAAACGCATAAGAATGAAAATACCTCAAGCTTGTTTGGATCGTTTTAAGAAAAATAAAATGAATTTTAAGTGTCTTTTCATAACTGTTGATGAGACATGGATCCAACACTACTCCAGAGACAAAAGAACAATCCAAGCAATGGACAGAGGCTGGAGAAAGTGCCCCAAAGAAGGCTTAAATCCATTTTATTTTTTTTAAACAATCCAAACAATTGCTAAAACAAACGAATTTAAATGCGAGTTGCTTTTCCACCACCTTGTTCTCCTGATTTAGCTTCCAGTGACTTTTACCTGTTCCCATATCTAAAACAATTCCTAGCTGGCAAGCGTTTTACGTCAAATGAAAATGTAATTACAAATTTGAGGAAAACCATTTTAATCAAGGGATATAATTGCTAGATAAGCGTTGGAGTAAGTGTATTGAAGTTTCAGGAGATTATATTGAAAAATTAAAATGTTTTTGAAACACTAACTATTCTCTTTCTGTGCTCGGCTAAGAAGTTTCCAAACCGCCCTCATATATCTAAAATTAGTGCACTTTCAAAAAGAGATTTCAGTTTATTCATTTTGATGTTTAACATCTAGTGGTTATTGAGTGCTTTTCAAATGGACAAACAAAATAGTTTATTTGGTTCGTTTTTTAATTATACTATACTTGTAGTCATTAGGAGGATCAAGATCGAGTAGTGTTCTGAAATTTGTAACCAAATTCAGAATTTTATAATAGAGTGATAAAAAATGATGAAAATGTTGCTCTAAAGAATATTTAAAAATAAAATATTATGACTATAAAAGTAGTCGCAAAACAATTTTAGTATCTAGTAATATCGAAAGAGCGGCCATTAGATAACATCGAAAATTGTGCAATAATGCCTTGGACACGAGAATATAGAAGGTAATAATATAGCTGGCAGGATCTATTAAGGGGTAAACATTTGATTTCACACACATTTTAATCAACTGCCAAAAAAAGAAGCTGCACAAAAGTTAAGAAACCCTTACAATGACTTCTGCAGAAGCTGTAATGATTAGGAAGATGTGGAAACTACGGAACACAATTTGAGATAAACAATTTTTGCATAATAAATGCTTATTGTCAAAACCTGTCTATCAAATATGATTTAGGTAAGATCCACATATTTATTAAACAAATAGGATGACTGAAGAAGGATTACAATTAAGAAATATACGACTAATGGTGCGATGAACCCAAGTTATCATAACAGAACCTTCGAAAAACCCAAGTGACATTATTACTAGCTATCAACAACAGTAGTAGTCTAAAGCTTAAGAACATCTTTGTAGTAAAAATAAACAGTTGGGTTATATTTTAGTATATTCACATCCATGTGGTCTAATACCCCATGAGAATAAGCAAGTTCTAAAGCCACAACCTAAAATATGCATGAAACCATCCAGATCACGGCACGTCAGATAGTAGAGGAGAAATACCCCTTCTGTTTTCAAATAGATAGAATATTCAGAGCCCGTAGGATTTTAATATCTGATAAGTTATTGAAAGTCCCAGGTCCAAGAAGGCTGTCATTATTTATTATTTGCAATACAAGAGATTAGTTTAAGTTAAGTTTAGATTTAGTTAAATTTATATTTTGAAAAAATAAAAATCGTTTTTTGAAAAGATTTCTAAATTTAATTAGTAATAGATATTAATCTCCTTGTATTTAACAATTTCTTCTGGCATAAATGCATACATATGTAACTATATATGTATGTATTTTGTTTTCATAAAACAAATAAGTTTTGAAAAATAAATAAAAAAAACAGGCCTTTTTATTTTTAACAAAAGCCTTCTTAAATAAATAAAACAATAGATTTAAATAACAATGTGAAAGAGCATCTTCTCATGAAGATGTTTAAGTTATCTTAATAGAAAGAATTATGTCGTCGTAAAAATTTTATATAAAGAGTTGGCCTTTTAGATAAAAACAAATATTTCTATAGCAGTAAAAGATTGTTATATTCTCACATAATTTATTTTAAAATAATAAAAAAAAACATCAGAAAAGTAAGCAGTATAAAAAGTTGTTATAAATAGTAACCGACTATTTAAAGCTTTATTTGCTAAAATTTAATTAATTCAAATAATTCACAAAATAGCCGGGAGTGGCGTCATGGTTTAATAGAAAAACATGAGTAAATATATTAACTACATATTTACGTATTATGTATTTTTAGTTTTAAGAATATTAATTTTTTTTATTAATGTCTTATTTAACATTTTTCTGAATACAAAGCCAGGTAGCTTGAAAGAATGTGATATTAAAATTTTAACCAAATCGGACAATAAGAAAATATATTTTAAATTGAAAATAGCAACCAGAAAATTATATATCTGTTTATTATCATTGTCTTTTGAAACATGATAACTGCAACCAAATTATGGTTCAGTTATCATTCACATAATAGCTGAAATTATATACATGTATTGTTGTAATATCTGATATGCCGCTCTCAAACAATGTTACAGTTGCCACTTACGCAGATTAATAACAAATAAAAATTCTCCTGTAGAGTCTTCAAAGCTTATTCAAAAACGACAAATGCCGACAAAACGATTCATAGCACATTCACCGTTAGAAAAGAAAAATGTTCACCAATTTTTCTGAATGAAGAACATAGATAGAACTTAGAAAGAACATATCAAAACGAAAAATCGGTAGAAATTCTCAATTAAATTTTGAAAATAAAGTATTGCTTTACAAAGTCATCCTGTAAGCAATACGGACATATGGGATTCAACTATGGGGAATTGCGAGCAATTCAAACTTTAAAATATTGCAGAGATACCAATCAAAAGCTTTGTATAGACGGTTGTCAGATCTTACAGCGTTGTCCGAAAAATGTTCAGAAAATGTCTAACAATCGTGTGAACTTAAATTTTTTGTCTTTCAACGTTGTAAGAAAAAGTATTGACAATTTACCTTTGCTAACAATTTTTCAATGGCAGTACATTGCTAGCACATTGCTAGATCTGACAACATTGTATGATCTGATAACACTCTTAAGACCTTACGAATGATTACAAACGCTTCTTGGTACATGGCCAAAGATAACATTCATAGAGGCTTATACATTTTTTTAGGAGATATCATAATGAAATTGTTATTTTGTCAATGATATTTTTTTTACACAGTTGGAGTTTAGGTGTTTCTGTTCAACTTAAAAGTGTCATTCTCCTTTGCCTCCTATTTCAATACGAAAATCTTACAAATGTATAATTTTACCAATTGAAATCAGCTCAAAAGCATCACAGTTCTGACCATTGAACGTTAAAAAATACCGAAATTGATTGGCTACACAAAAGAGCAAGAACTTCATATACAAAAACGCTGAGGCGTAACATATCTCTATGCTAGCAGAGCACTCAAGCTAAAGTTGTTATTGCGTGTCTTTCGTTAAAAGGATAACTTCAATTCCCCAACTCCTACTATATTAAGGGATGTCCAAACATTCATTGATCCGATTCATAAAGCTATCCTTTCAGCACAATTTTTTGGAAATATTTGTTTCTTACCGGAAGGCAATTAACCACTGTCCGAGCTCGATAGATTATCAGTACCCAATATATAATTTCACATATATTATATATTATTTCACACTCACGCAGTTTAAAGAGTACTTTATACCGTGCCGCACAATTCCTAGGAGAGGCTAGCAATTTGTTAGGTTTATTATGTGCAATATTTAGGTTTGGAATTGGCAAGCGTTTAAAGAGATTCCAACATAAGTCTCCTGCGCCGGATCATACATCAGCACATAAGTCTCCTGAGCCGGATCATACAACAGCACAGCAGCTTCTTCGACACTAACTCCATAAGCTAACTATTTCAGCACTGTATACAGTGCCATCTAATTCTTAGGAGAGGCTGGCAATTTACTCTGAACTTTCTAAAGTTGTGAATAGTAGAGTAAATTACCATTGAGTCCAATAATTTATTAAAGCCAGCATGGTTTTCTTATGAGACAATCTACTGGAGGCTTACTAGCCTTCTGATCGCGAAGGCGGTGTCGTCATATTCCATATTAGTTTTTGAGCAAATAAAGTGATGACTTTAGATATTTCCAAGATGTCTTGCATGATACGTGAAAACTTAATATTTTTGGTGTCGGTGATAACTTTTCTCGATACGAGTTATTACCCAAAAATAAATATGGTGTAATTCCATCACCTTGACGCTGTTACAATCCTTGGTAGAGATGGGGACACCGGTGTCATGAGCTTGCACGGGCTACAAACTGGATTGAGTCTTATTGGTTAGAGACTGATTCTATCTAGTACCGCGGGATCGGTTAAAAGCCCGATGACTAGTCCCTAATTTAATCATTGGGGTGCAGGTCCCCTAACTGATAATTAGTGCGATCTCTTGAGAGTACACTTGATGGCTGTGGTTGATACCCAAAGCGAAAAGATTGGCAATGGCAATGGGCAATGGGGGACTGATGTTTGTTTGAGCAACTAACTTCGGACCACCAATTTGTCTCTAGGTGCTGTTTCTCAACGACAAACGAGCCACTGAAAGTAGTGGTGACACTTAGCTTTGTGTTTATGAAATGTACGGGAATTATGACTTTCTTGTCGTTTGTGTTGACGATCCGCCTTTGGACGGAACGTCCTTGGCAGAAGTCTTCGGTTAGTGCGATGTTGCGATTGCTGCGTTTTTAGTAATAGTTTTAGGTCATGCTAATTGACTAAGCTACGAATGGCAGGGATTAGATAGCCCAAGCTCTTAAGCAAGGTGCTCGTTACATTGATCGTTGCAGTCATGTATCGAGAAATTCCTAACTTTATGTTCCTGAAAAATTCATACAAGTATGGTCTTTGCAAGACATATATTCTATGTTCTTGCTGGACATACAATGCGGTGGTCAGCCGTGTTTAATATGCGTTTGAGTGCGCCGTGAAGTTAGCCCGAAAGGTAAGGTATCCACGTTAATATTGAATACATCTGTACGAGTTGTTATAGATGGGGTGCCGCAAAACGCTGTACTTTCTCCTACTTAATTCTGTCATTATTTTACAGATGATAACACCATTTTCCACTAATAATTCGAATTCATCTAACTGTAGGCAATGCTTGCCTGAGACTGGGGGAACGTGGCAAAACATGAATAATATGTTAATTAAACCAATTCTGGATCGGGCATATTCGGAAATAATACGTTTAATCAAGCTCTTGTGAAGTGTCGAAAGAAGCATTCACATGCCTCAGTTTTTTAAAAAGTTTGGTTTAAATACTTCATCTTATCTTTTTTGTACTTCGGGTACTTCCAAGTGTATTTTGAAGTTACCCGACAGTGTACACGAGCAGAAGAAGTTGCTTATCTGTGACAGTGTATCCAACTCTAGTGATTCACTGGAGCATCATCGCAATGTGGGCTATATTTCACTGTTCAATCGATACTACAATGGAAACTGTTTTGCTGAATTTAGGAAATTTGTTCCCGAAATCCATAGTTTTTAACGTAATACACTTTTCTCTGCAAGAGCTCCATTCGTGATCGACTGGACAATGGATCACACAATGCATTACAGGAAAAATTCATTATTTAGCCGTACCGTATGTGGAATTAACTTTCTTCCGAAGACTTTCCTGTCAATTCCAATACCCGAACATTCCAATCATGGTGTAATTATACAAGGTGAGTGCAGTCGCACAGCTGCCTGACTTTGTTTACAATTTACTTGCCAATTTGCAATCACCTTGTTTAATTACACCATGATTCCAATAGTCTAAATAAAAAAGTAACATTTGATATTAAGCATTGTGACATATCAATATATGATTTGCAGTTCATTGTAGGGTGCAGTTAATCAGAAAGTAATTTGTACTTGACTTAAATAAAATTGATAACAAAGAGTTAATACTTATTCAATACAATGCAAAAAACTAAACCAATAATATAAATATAGTGACAGAATTAACGTTTGGACATTTGCAGCCAATCATTGCAATTAAAAAGTAAATTAATGTTATAATTTTATAATATATAAAAACCAGGCCAACGTTTGGCAATATTTTCAATAAAGCCATCACTGCAGTGTGATCAGTTAACGCCATTAAACATGGTGAGTTGTTCTGCAATTCTAATAAAACATATTGCAAAACAAATTGTAATTGAAAAATTTATTTCTTTAAAGAACAAACACATAATTAAGGCGATTTTTCTATTATTTGTAAGTAATTATGTAAAAGGTGTTGCAAATAGTGTGCAGTTGAGTGGACGGGCCTATTTGCCTCCTTTCGGAAATAAACTGAACAATGAAAATTTACCACCGGCAAATAATAAGCAAGAACAGGCAAGGAAACGCTATGAAGCGGCACAGTTTCATAAAGAAAGTTATAAATACAATAAACCAGGGGCAATTGACGATCCTCTGCCTATGAGGGTTGATTATGTGCAACCTTTAGGTTTGGATTTTGCAAGTGGCCAGTACAAACCCATATTTAAGGGGGAATTAATAACGGGATTATTTTTTAATGAAAATGCTGCACAATCATTGAATAGAGATACAGCAAATGAAGCACCTTTAAATAATGTCAAGACAACTGAAAGTTCTAAGCTAACTCAAACCAATAACAAATTTAATTATGACTTAAATTCATTAAACAACAGTGACTCAAAGGCGGAAAATACAATACAATTGGAAAAATATGTCAAAAATCCCGTTGAACATGTCGTACCCATTAATTATTATGTTGAAAAGATATTTAAATATAAATTATTCAATTATGATGATGACACTGAATTGAGTAATGTGGAACCGGTGGTGATTTTCAAGCCCGGAGATGATATTCGTTTCACAGAAGACACTACCATTATAGACAACTATGAACACATGTTTCCTGTGCAAGAACTAAGTAAACAACAAACATCTGCTGCTGTTATACAAACTACAACAATTGAAACCACTCCTGCTCCTTTAATAACAAAAACACATGATACGCATTCAACTGAAGCCACCAAACAGCAGCCATCCACTGCAGAAAAAAGTGAAAGTAATGGTACAGGTCATGGTTATATTTATGAGAAACCCAAAATAGCATTTACGTTCTAAGTTGTTGTCTAATGCTACATTTACACGATTGAATTGCTCGTCAAAATGCTTCAAAATTTATTTATTTGCTTCAAAAGTTATTTATTTAATAGTTATAATTAGTTATTAAATAAATTAATTTTGAAGAAATTTTGCTGTTTACACGAGTTTGAAGCATTTTGAAGAGCAATTTTGAAGAAAATTTTAATCGTGTAAATCTAGCTTAAGTTGTTGTTATTTAGGACTCTGGGTTTTGTTTTTATGTTAATCATAATATTTAATCATTGTCGTCTAGAATTAAGTGTGTGCTCGTATATACGGGTAGTATTTGTTTTTTGTTTTTAAATTCACCAAACAAAATTGTTTATTAATTTGATGTTAATTAGAGAATGTGATAAAACTGGTTGCATACAGTTAAATATATTTTAAACGAAATGAACTATGTATGTATATAAATATCATAAAATATTATTATAATTCTGATACATATTGTGGACCTACAAGTTTTTTAAGAGAAACTAAAATACATACATATGTATGTATGTATGTATATAAAAATTTTAAAAATATTTTCATTCAGGTATAAACTATAAAATAATCCAATTTTTACATATGTAAATAAATTAACTAAATTGACTGTTAATATGAATTGACTATGGCTGTCGAGTTAGCAATTAATACGGAAAAGCAAAGTACTGTGAAAATTTGTTAATTAATTGATAAAATAATTAAACAATCTTTTAATGTCTGAAATGCGGCAGTAATTGTATGCTTACCCCTTCATTCATAATAACTTAAATAAAAAAAATTAGAGCAAAAAATTAATTATGTAAAAAATTTATTCGAATAAAATAATCGATAGTTAGATTGATAAATAACAAAATAGATTGCAACATATATTTCAGTATAACTTGAATACAGAATCCATTCCAGTAGCATTTATTATATTTTTACTCAATTATAAATTAATCCAATAACATTATTTCGAGCAGTCGCCACTTATCGATAAAAAAAAATTGTATTCTATGATTATGTTTAAAATAGGGATGCCAAGCCTGAAATCCCAATTTTAAAAATCCCGAAAACTAGTATTTGTTTGCAGTCATCAACAAAAATTTTAATTGAAAAAAATATGTCTAAGAAATAAAGGTGCAAGAATTAAAATTAATTTTGGATTGCCAAACTCGAACGCACTATTTGATGTGTCTACGGTTTTCGGAATTTGAAAAGCTTTAATTGATTTAACCCTTCTTTGCATGATTTTTTCTTTATTGATGAAATAAATCATGTTCAAAACTAAAGAAAATGGTTAAAAAATTTAGTATATATTAATACTCATAGTATAAATTTAGCAAAAACAATACTATGCAATTTTAGATCAGTAGCTTAATACTAAAGAGAAATAAAAGAATGCATTCAATGTTATGATGGAAATTTCCACCATTATGCAAAGAAGGGTTAAAACCTCAAGAGACGACGACCTTTTTTTACTTAATAAAATTCGAAGAAATATAAGTATTAATATATATCTGAATGTTTATTGTGTTTGTTTGTAAACATAATTTTTTTAATTCTCTTTTGGATTAAGCTCTTTCAAACAATTATTTGACAAGTCTTATATAATAAAACTCTTGTGGTATAATGTAATTTCATTTTATGTTTAAATTGTAAAGTAAGTCTTTAACAAAATATTGTTACAGAATTCGATTTAATTTTAAAATTAATGGTTTGTGACGGCTGGTATAAATATATGTTCAATTCACAAGTGATGTTGTAGTGTCGTAGGAGTTGTACGTCGCCAAAGTTTGTTGGTAATTTCTATATACATAAATATTTTGTACAACACCTACGACATGTTTTTCGAATCTTGTAGAAAGTTTAAGTTTTGACAAAAGTTAAAATAAAAATTACTCTTTTCAGTTAAAAAAAATTAACCAAACGGTAAAACTCAAATCATAAACTGATTGACAAATTTAAAACAAGGAAATAATCTTTAAAAACAACAAATTTAAAGAGTGGCTGGTTGTATTTAATTTATAAAAATGTCTGTCAGTATTTATAGTTTTCACTCTATGCAGAAATTATTTTGATTTTCTTACTTGTATTAATAATTTAATTTATTGCGTTTTGTATATTTGTTTTGATATTTTACTTTTGACATTTTGAAGACTTGACAACATAAATCGACTTCAAAATTGTGTCCACAATCAGATAGCCGTATCATACAATGTGCAACATTCAACATTAGTTGTAGACGAAGGGGAAAAAAGAAAGACTGAGGAGAAGAAAAAAATGTAAGAAAAAAGAAGACAGCCAGGACTGAAGACGAAATGGGGGCGGATGAGAGGGAAAAAGTCCCCAGTCTGAAGCTAGAAATATTTTTTGCTAGTGTGATTAATTAAAAAAAGTGTTGATTTTTTAGAAATTCACCACAAATACCGTTATACGAAAATTTTTAAGGTTATTGAAAACTTGTCATCCTAAAAGTAGGCATTGTGGTTTTGTTTACAGTTTTACGGGGTGGTTGCTGAATTAGCTAACAAATGAAATTTTAAGCTTAAGCTTGTGTGAAACTTTAAAAGAACCTAATATGATTTCAAAGAAAACAGATACAGTGCAAATTCATGGAAAAGAAAGTGCATACTAAAAAAATAAATTACGTCAGTACTGTTTTTTAATACAAACTTTTTAAAATAAGAATTCGATCGAACTTTAAATTTTTATATTAAAAAAAAACTTTACAATTAAACAAGAGTTTATTTTCGGCTGTACCGAATCTTATATACCCACCACCAAATCACCTATTATGGAGATTTAGAAGAGATTTATGCGCATTTAACTGATTTCAGTAAGTAGACTTTATATGGGGGCTACGGTCAAATATGGACCGATCATCATCATATTGATATGGAGGATTATTTTCAACCTAAAATAAATTTCCTTGCAACTGTCTGTTGTTACTGTGTTACTACCACTAGCATTATCGTTGGATAATGGCATCAATAAGCTTTTGTCTGAAATATAATTTTACCTAATTTTACTTAATGGTGTTCTCTGCGCAACTTGATTTTCATTTCAAATAGAAAGTGAGGACTTCATTGCGATCATCAAATCATTTCTTGTACGGGTGATCTTTTTAGCATCTAATGATGTTACAGATTTTGCAAAATTTTCAAAAACAAAAATTAAAGTCTAAAACCCAAACCAACGCAACTTTGAAAAAATGCAAAACGAAATGACGCAAAGCGAGGTATTGGTGTATATTAAACGTTATATAAGTTATTACAGTCACAGTAAAACATTGTGGGGGCAGTGTTATAGTCTTAGGAAGTATGTCGGCATCCGGGGTAGATCAGTTGGTTCTTTTTTAATTTAATATGCACATATGTATATCAGTATAAGACCATATGAGAATCAATTTTTAAGCCATCTGTGGAAAGCTTGGGCCTAAAAAATCAATGGATTTTCCAGCACGACAACGATTCCAAATATACTGCACATTTGGGATGTTTTGAAAAACTGGTGCAAAAATATGATATCAAACAAAAACTATCCCAACACGGGCGTGCTCTGAAATTACGTCCCATTTTAGGGCAGAATTTGGTGATGCTAATTAAAGCTTAAGGGCCCACCTTAAATTATTTTATTTATGTAAAAGGATTTAAATGACATCCACTTTTTAATGAATGCATGTAGACTTTTTTCGTATGAATTTTTATTATTTTAGTTATTTTTATTGTTGTTATGCTTCTGATCAGTGTTGTCAACTTGGTGCGCTACGCACCATTTTTGGTGCTTTTTTATATTTTTTGTGCGAAAAATTCCTTAGTTGGTGCGCAGTGCGCTTTTTTTAATTTCGGTGCGTTTTTTAATATTTCCGAAAAGGTGATGAAATCTATATTTTTGCTAATTTTTAATTGCAGTTTTTAATTATACATTATTATGAAATCTATACGATGAAAAAGGACCTCATTAAAAATCTTTGTTTTAAAATAAAATTAACATTTGAAACATGGAAATAAAAATGTTTCTAAACTGTAGACGAACAACCAGTGGAGCCCTAACAAATAGTACATACTTAAAATAGAAATCAAAAATTATTAAAAAAAAGTACCAAAGATCTACTGGAATTAGCCTATTTTTACCAATTAGTACTTCAGGTCTGAATATCATAGTGTGAGTTAAATTTTGAGTAGTTAAATGCTTATTTTATCTTTATTAGCTCGTTTATTAAAAAAAAAGGCTGTAACTATTATTACTTTTACTATTAATCGTTGATATGTTTTTAAAAAGTTTTATATAGAATTTATGAATTATAATTCAAAACTTATATTATCCCTGAAGAAGCTATCCATTGTGATAGCGAAATATCGGAAATTAATATATATAAATAAAATAAAATATTTGTATATAAAATGCAATTGACCTTATTGCTTGAAAAAAGAAGAAACTATTAGAATTTATGAAATTAAAAAAAAAAATTCAATAAACATTTTAAATAAAAAAGAAATTATAAACTTGGTGTGTGTTTTTTTTTTAATGGCGTGTTTTTCCTACATTTTGGTGCGTTTTGAAATTTTGTTTTTGTATTTAAAAAATGCAGCAAACATTTCATTAATTTTCCTTGCGAATACCTTAAAACACAAAATAAAGAGGCGTATGTAAAATATTTTTCTTTACTGTATGTATTTATTTATACATTAATGCTGGCAAAGTATTGAGTAATGGGTTCCGAGTATCGAGTATTTGTCTTTTTTTTTTGATACGCAATACTCAAAAGTAGTTACTCGATACTTTCTAAGTTGTATTTTTAAGCAAGTTGAGTGGGTAAAATAGTGCATAAAAAACCATCACTGTATAAAAAAACAACAATGTGTAAGCTACGAAATTCATTAATTTTCCAAAGAATTTATTTTAATTATTTCTTAAGTTGTTGTTAACGTTGAATTAAAAGTTTTTACATTTATTTTTGATTTTATAATAAAAGACATACAAACCAATAATAGTTGAAGATCTATTTTTATTTTTTGAAGAAACTACTTTAATTTGCAGATAAAAACTATGCGTTACAATTTCAAAAAATCCGTTAAAAGTATCGAGTAGTATTGAGTACCCACATGAAAAGTATTGAATATTATTGAGTAATGGAAAGTAGTAGAATTTGCCAGCACTATTATACATAGTTTAAACTTGAAAATTTGCTGTTCCTAATATTACTATTAAGAATTATTATTTTTTTTTCTATTTTTAATTTCTTCCTAAATTTGATTATTTCAATATTTGAATTCACCTCAAACAATAACATTAATATCCGGTTTATGCTCTCGATTATAATTTTGTTCCCAACTAAGCTTCTTTCGTTTGTATTTTTGTAAAAAAAACTAAGCTTTTTTTTGGCCAAACCAAACTTAAATCCCAAAAAACGAACAAGATAAAAAATAATAAAATTAACTAAAGAAACATAAAAATATGTAAGACAACCAATTATAAATGCAAATGCTAGACAACATGGAGTCGATAGGTTAATTAAAAAAACGGCTTTTTAAAATAAATTAAACATTTCTAGCTTCTAATCATACTTTAAGCTAAAATATACATATGGTTGGAGGCATTATAATAAATATTAAACACTTTTTTGCTGGTTTCCTTGCGGCAATGAAAGGCATTTGATTGTTTTTAAATTATGAATCGTAAATAAAGAAACACGATTTGCTGTTGTGTCTAAGCGTGCGATCTACTTTTTTTTCTTAACATTTATTTAAATATTTTTGTTATTTTTTTGTTTGTTGTTTACAAATTAAGCATGGAATCTATTATGAAACTGGCTATTTATAAGTTAATTTTTAGGGCAATGCCTTTAGAAAACAGCATTATATGAACTATATTGGTGACTTAGTGGTCAAATGTGCTAAGTCCAAGATTTATGAAAGTTAAGATTATGAAAACCAAGAATTTATAGCTTTTAGTGAGAAACAGCACTGGGTATCAGATCACAAACATTTCTTTATATGCAGGAAGCAAACGAAATTGCGGGTAATTTTGCAAGTTTACCATTGGATAAGACAGAAACTGATATTTTCTAACCTTAAACTTGTAGCAGGAGAACAGGTTGAAATCAATAAGGGTACATGCTGTTAATTAAACCAGTTTCATTCAAACCAACAAATAATGTTTAACATTGATTTTAGAATTTTGTTTGAGGTTCTCTCCCTTTTTGGTTAATAACTTTTTGTAAAACATTTTTGCTGATTTTATATATTAAACTGCTTAGAACAATTATAAGTAATTTAGATTAATCTTATTCATTACGGTTTCATATTTTGGAGGTGAGCATGTTTTACACAGACATAAATATAAACAGTCGTTTAATTAACTTCGAATTTTATTGTAAACAGGAAAACTGCTCAGACTTATTGAACAGGGCGGCATAACTGCATCAATTTAGATTTAATAAGAACACTTAATATATTAATATATTCTGATGTATTTCTTGATTTTATCTACAACATAATGGATTCATTAAAACTCTTTGTTTAAAATGTTAAATATACATATGTATATGTATGAATAATATTTGTTTAACACATCCGTTTTTTATTGGGTGTACAGCATAAAAAAGCAGTTTTCATAACAGATGCCCTACACAAAGAAAAAAAAAAATATAGTTGTACATGTTTACCACAACAATGTGAACATTTACTTTGAACCAAAAAAAGGCAAGATCTAATTTTTCTTTAATACAAATTAAGATTATATCATTTATTTATTAATAACATTGTTCATAATATCTTTTATAAATTGAAATTTTGACATTTATTTAGTCAGCAACAAGTTTTATTATATTTAAAACTAATTTATTTTTAAAATTAATTTGCAAAACCAACAACTTTCGAATTCGATCGTTTATTTATTATCAAATTTTATTTGTTAAATTGAATTAATTTGAATGCTTTAATGTTAAAAAAATAAAACAAATTAAATTAAATAATACAAATTGAAATAGCAATGTTATTTATAGAGAAAAATTAAATTCGACATTGTTTGCATAGATATTGCTGATTTTTAAAAATATTTCAAATCTAGTAATTGGGCAATTTAAATTGCAAACATCAAACATCACTTTTTTTATTTTTAAACTCCATTAAACATTAAATTATCGCTTATTTACCTTTTTGTACAATACACCAATACCTCACTTTGCGTCGGAGTTTCGTTCCAAAAAAAAAACCTTGTAAAGATCGAAGATTGGTTCCAGGGTTACAAAAATACTAAGTCGTCGGTTTTCTTTCACAAAAAATTGGTCCAATGTTTGCTGGACAGTTTTTTTTAACGCAATTTTCTGTATTACTACCACTAGTATTATCATTGGATACTGCTTTACTTTTTATGTCATCAAATAAGTTTTATGCTTTTGTCTGAAATACCATTTTACTTAATGGTATTCTCTGCGCAACTTGATTTTCAATCTAAACAGAAAGCAAGGACTCTATTTCGATCAACATATAACTTTAGCATCTGATGATGTTGCAGATTTTGTACAGATTTAAAACAAAAAACAAGTAAGAGCTATATTCGGCTATACCGAATCCTTTATACCCTTCACCTTTGTTGTAGATGCATAATTATATTATGCATAATTATGTCGATAAACACGCCATCTGTTGATGAATTTGTTCGTAACAATATTAATACACTTTGTTTTATCAACGCCATCTGTTGATGAAATTATTCGTAACAATATTAATACACTTAGTTTTTTTGATGAAATTTTCAGAGGTTGTCTCGGATTTTTGCTCATATCTCCGTTATTTATGGATGGATTTTGCTGATTTTAAATAGCAAAATGACAGAGTTATTGAAGATTTGGATCCTGAAGATATCTGAAAACTTCAGAAAATTGATTTCAACAGTCAGCCAAACAAACAGACAGACAGACGGACATGGCTTAATAGACTCCGCTATCTATAAGGATCCAGAATATATATACTTTATAGGGTCAGAAAATTATATTGTGGAAATTACAAACGGAATGACAAACTTATATATACCCTTCTCATGATGGTGAAGGGTTATATATATAAAATACTCGAACCCAAAACAACACAACCACGAAAATCTAACGATGCAGAGTGAAAATTAGTGCGACGTAAATCGAGGTATTGGTGTTTTCTTAATTAAATGAGAATTACATACATATATTTATTATTTTCAAAACTTTTACAAATGTTTTTGTATAATTTTAATTGCTATGCATTGCTATTAGTTGCAAATGGAAAATATTTGATTATTAACGAGTTCTTAAGTCAGTGGTGACATTTCATTTTAGTTTATTTATATCTAAATTAAACATTTGGACCAACACTTCAGTTTCCATAATGGAGAGGCAACATGTTCTACTGCATCAGTAGTATTGAATGTCTTGTCGCTAAGGAGCAATATTCTGTCAAGTACGTGAAGTATCTGTAAATTTTTTTTGAAACTCCGGTACTTAGAGCTGTATACAATTTTTTGGTCGGTGAGAAGATATATAGGGTCGAATTATTCATTCCGTTGCTGCGGTATTTTTCCTTTTTGCGGTATCATCTTGACACAGACAGTGTTGCGGTATGACGCAGAAATTAATAATTACATTTTATATATCAATCGATATTCCTTTCCGCTTAGTTTTCCTTGCGTGTGGAATTAACAATACCACCCATAGAGTGAAATAATCCTTGCTTTTTCTTAAATATATTTTATAAAAACCGAACCTAAATTGAGGAAAATTTTGATATTTCGATTTTAAAATGTGTATAACTTGTAAATTATAATAGAGAAATAGCATACGCACGACCTAGTCCAGAACTTTCAGTAAATACAAGAATCTTAGAAATAAGATAAAACACAAAAAATCCGAACAGGGGCGGATGTAAGTTTAAATTTTAATGATGATTTGATGATTAAACCCACGGGGGCGAATTTTTTGGGTTTAATCATCAAATCATCATCAAATTCTCTACTTTGCTACTCTTATGTTAAATTATATTTCGATCGGAACAGCTGACACATTTATTACCCAAAAATTTCGATTCTGTCCCATTGTCTAAAAAAAATAAAATGTTAACGATTTATAAAAGGTGACAAGGTTTGCTGAGCTTTTGAAGAACAAATATACGCTTTTTAGATAAGTATTTGGTAATTGGTGAAAACCCTGGGACTTGAAGATTGATATCTTACAGGAATGAGATCATTTAATAAATTGTTTGAACACCATTTAGTCTAAAAACTAAAATGGTGGTTTTACATGAAGAAAAATATAAAATTTGAGTTAATGTAGAATTTCAACGGTAACAAAAGATATCAGAACAACATTTTAAAACAAATATATACCCAAATATCCTTCCATCAATGGCATTATAATGTTTGTCATTTTATTTTCAAATACCAAAATTCCTAAAATTAAAAAAATGTGTTCAAAAATTTGAGTTTTATTAAAAAAGTGCCCACTGTGACGGTATTAAACGCTTGATGGAAAAAGTATTATACAGTGCTATACAAATATGAAGCTTCTCAGAGGATGTATGCTTTGGGATTTTAGAATTTATCATAAATATAAATTTTAGCACATTTTTCGACGCTCCGTAGGCCCGCCATATCTAAAAAACCCAAAAAATATATCGAGCAAAATTAAAAAAATAAACCTATGTATCTCTTGAACGAATTTATATTTTAAAGTAAAAGATTTCTAAACCACTGTGCACAAGTGGTTTAAGATTAATTTCATTGACACACAAAATGCCAAAGTCAAAACTCAAGCAGACTTCGAATAGTTAGCTAGTGGTAATCAAGAAACTCTGCAAGTAATTAATAAATTTCATCAAATATCAATTAACAAAGAGCTGAATACTGGCATATTAAGATTGTCTCAACAAGTGTAATTGAGTTGTAGGTCGGTTTAGCAAACTTTTTCCCCTATTTTGGGATTTCCAGCAAAAATTATTTTCCATTTGGAAGCAGTTGCATTTATTATGCTTGCTTACAGCTTCGAATAGAGCTGCTCACAGTATTTAGATTACAAACCTACCTGCAAGCAGAGAAAAAAACATGGTTACGACAACTACACTATGTTCTTGGTAACAATATATTTTTGCTGTGGCATGCAAATAATTGTTATTTTAATTATATTTTAACAATACACATTTTTACGTTTTTGAGTATTATTTTTTATTATTATTAATTTGAATTATATTATGATTAATATGAAGATATTATGATGATATATTACCATGATATCTAAACATAATGTAATATATCATGTTACTTATAGTGATAATAATATATTTTGACTACAATCAGAAATTGTTAATAGTTGAACTTTTGATATTTCTTATTTAAGAAAATTTTATTTGGCTTGAGTTCATTTTTAATTCAGAATTCAAAGAATGCCATTGTAAAGTAATATTTTTTTTAGACATTTTGCATTTTCTGCCCTGCCAAGGATATCATCAGCAATGTTTGTTTTCCAAGGTTCTCTAGTAGATCGATAGTACATATTTTATGATTTTTGTTCGTTATTCCTCTCCTAAAGGATCTGGTTACAGTAGACAGTTCTGTGTTTTCTTTACAGCTTGTTATACTGCTACGAGATCAGTAGAATTTGTTGTTAGATTATCAGTCAAATCAAAACAAATCCATTATTTGCTCTTCATATGTATGTACATACGTATGTATATAACAAACAAAAATGAACTTCCAAAGAAGTAAACAGATATGATGAGTTTTTTTATTCATAAGAGCTTAAAAATTTGCATGAAAACTATCAAATTTACCATAAGGTTGTCTGTCTACTTTAAAATTGCTTTTGAAGAACAGCAAATTAAAAAAACAGCCTTTCCCTTTGAAGTGATGCTAAAATGCTTTGCCGGGTGGTCGTGTGCTTATAATAAAATTCAAATAAAATTTAATTGTTATTAAAAAACTGGATATTTTAAAAACCACAGTTACTTTTATTGATGTTAATACCTATAAACTTAAAATTAAAAATACGTTAATTCAAATTTATTCAAATTTATTTAATAGTTTATTTAGTTATTTATCAAAGACAATTTAAATATGATTAAAACAAATAAAAATTATTTTGGCAAAAAGCTACATACTCGTATATAAAAAAATTCGAATAATCATATAGACCTAAACGTGCTTTTGGTAAAAACTAAGCTCCAAAAAAATGCAGAAAAATACTTGGGCCCTAATTTTGTAAAACGCAAGGCTGAATTTTTTATCACTTACGTTGTCAAATTTAACGCCTCCATTTCTTTGGCGTTAGTTTTAAAAGTTGAAGTAAAATATTACCAAAAACAAAATTATTCAATTAATTTAATATTTTATAGGAACTTTATTAATACGTTGTAAGTAAATATACACAAATATATTCATTTAGTATAAATGACTCCTAAAATATTTTCTTAGGGTGAAGAAAGAAGCCACAAGCTCAATTTGAATTGTTAATGCCTGAAATGGAAAAGCATCCAGATGTGGCTCGTAGAATGCCTAATTTTGGCAGCTGAAAGGGAAGCTACGTTAAAACTCCTGAATGCAATTGCAATTGTTCATTCGAAAGTTCATCTGAAATCATTAAAAAGTAAATAAAAACAAGTAAGAAAGTATATTCGGTCAAGCCCGACCATGTAATACCCTACACCCAGTATACATATGTATAAAAACAACCGATCATCCAAAAATTTAGTGCCATGACTTCTGTGAATGTAAATATTATGTATGTTAAACCTTATCTCGATATTAATACTTTTAAAATATTTATGGAGGCTAAAGTGAATTACGGAGAGGGTCTTATATGGGAGTTTCGACCATTATAAAATTAGGTGTCATCATTTCTGTATATATGTGAAACCTATTTGTGTCGAATTTTATTTTGATACCAACATTTTTAAAAGATTTATGGTTGTTAAAGTGATTTTTCTTATATGGGAGCTACGACTAATTATGGACCGATCATCATAAAATTGAACAGAATGATTTGTGTATATATAAAACGCATTTGCGTTCAGTATTATTTGGATGCTGACGTTTTTAAGAGAGTTATGCTCTTTAAAGTGATTTTCGGAAGTGGACTTTATATGGTAGCTATGATCAGTTATGGAGCGATCTACACAAAATTTGTTGATGTGATTTGGCTTGCTTTACCAATTATTTGAAGTGAATTTTGTTTGAAGACTTGCATAATTCAAACATTTATGATCGTTAAATCACTATTCCTGAAGGACATTTGTATGGGAGCTAGATGAAATAATGGTGCGATTTCCACCAGATTCAATCCGATCCCTTTTGGGCGGAAAAAATATCATGTACCAAATTGTATCGAAATATCTTCAAAATTGTGACTTGTACTCTGCGCACAAGCTTTACATGGACAGCCAGACGGACGGACGGATATCGTTAGATCGACTCAGGAAGTGATTCTGAGTCGCTCGGTATACTTTAAGTTGGGTGTTGGACCAATATTTCTGGGCTTTACAAACATCAGCACAAATATTGTAAATCTCCACAGTGTTATTTTACTTACTCATTATTCGTCAAATTCATGGTGTTGATAGTAGAGCGCAATTGGAGTTTTTTCAATAGATATGTCTAGTACGCTTGAAGAATCTTCACCTTCCGAAGAAGAAGACATATCCATAAGTGCGGACATTTTTTTATACCTCTTAGTATTTTTGTATTTGTAAAAGCTTGTTTCTTCACAATTTCAAATAACCAAACAAAATTATTGAACAGCTGATAGGTTTGTGCATTGCCAATGCAAAATAAGTGTAGCTTTATGTAAATTTTTATTTTAAATTTCAGTATCAACATTTACAAGGGCAACATTAACCATGCAATGATTTGACAGTATTGTAACAACGTAATATTTTTGCGTTCGCTGAACGCAATGACGCAGTAATTTACAAAATTTCATATTTTTGGTAACGCGTTCGCAAAAGCGTGATGCGTTAAACGCAAGTGATTTACAAAATCAGGCTAACATATTAAATAATAGTGACTATATTCGGCTAAGAAGAAGGCATACAGCGGATCTGAGCCGAAGTCAAGTAGAAAGAATGCCTACTTAACATACATAATCAACAATGGTCAAACAATTTGCCACTGGCTGGATTATTTAATTAAAATTTATTAGATTTGAAATACTTATTGTTAGTTCGTTTTTAATGAAGATACAATACTCGCAAATAAACAAAAGTACATACCAAAAAAAGAAAAAATTTGCCAAAAAAAAAAACAACCAACTAAGGTCATTTTTTGAAACACAATACCGCCTGCAAAATAAAAAAAAATATGAAAAGAAACATTGAAACTATATAGAAGAAAAGATTAACCTAAATGTTTAATACATTTTATTATTATTTTTCTGTCCAAATTACTAGCCTAAATTTATTAATATTTCAATCATCTTCATCAGCCAACACTTTTTTAAAAACAAACATTTTAATCGGAAATAAATTGTCTAGATTGTTTCAGTTTGTGTTAAAAATGAATGTCATTTTATTATTGATATTTACAATGAAACTGTTGATGATTGTGATCATGATGATGACAGTCGATTATCATAAAGCACATGTTGATCTAAACTGATCAATTGTTATTATTCTTATTTATTCAAATGATGTTGTTTTTCTTTTGTTATTATGTATAATGATTTGAAATGTCTTTATTTTGTAAAATTTTTATGTTTGTTTAGATGCTAAACGAACATATTGTTTATAAACTTATGTTAGTTTGACAAAAATGAAGACGGAAAATTCTAAATTATTAGTGCAATTCACAATCTTGGTATTGCATCATTGTATTTGCAAGAAGGAATTGAAATATTGCATTAAAATATTAATTTGAGAACTAACTGCTGATTAAACTGCTTTTAAAGTCGAAGCGCAACAGGCAATACATGTATTGTTACATTCAGGCTTCTGACATTCCAAGAGAAATTGTTATGAAGCCTTTGCATGTTGATGTGCAGAGATGTTATCAACTAAATTTTGGCTCATTATTGATAATTCGGATATTATTGTTATGTGGTTTCAACACAACGTTGTCATCAAAACAATGGAACCAAATTTTCCCGATTGCGTAATTTCAGGAAATTCAGCTGTCAATTGGCCGCATTTTTTTTGAGGTTATGTTACAGATAAAGCCTATACAGAGAATATCGAATCTATTGCAGTCTTCAAACATTAAATCCGTGACATGATTAACGACATCCACTTTGGCAAAATGTAAATGAAAAAAATCATAATTCCCAACGGGAAAAAAATGTGGTAAAGACGCCTTCCAAAAGGCCCTATTTTGCAGGCACAATGACTTCCAGCCTCATTAAAAAATCGTTTCAATTTTACACGGCCTGTCATTGGTAGCCAAGGCTTTGCCAACTCGCTACTGGTTCGATGCACACATGGGACGGTCAATTAAAATTCCTGCAGGCGTAGTTAAAGGTCTGGTTAATTAATAATTTTATTAAGAAAAGAGGAAATAAGCAAAAATTGCAAAGCCAATCATTGTTTGTTGACCATTTTCTGAAATGCAATTTTGAATGTGTTTCAAACACCTTCTGAGAGAAGGCATAGTGGAATGAGTAACGAATCTTTTGGAGTAAGGCCTACAAATGTAAGCCCTAGTAATTTTTCCCGCTGGTTTGTGAAACCTTATTCTTACCAATACAATAAAACTTTGAATGGATTTCATAGAAATTCTTAAATTCAAAAGACAACAACAACTTTAGAGATCATTTAAGATTTATTTATTTATTATTAGAAAAATTTCATTTGGCTTGAGTTAGCAATGTGATCGAATTCTGAATAGGAACATTTGTAATTAAACATTTCAGATAACCTGTCTATTTGACCACCACCAAGTCAGCATTAGCTACTCGGTAAAGTTTTACTGTAAAATATAGCCTTGAAAGATTATAAATTAATTTTAGCAATTTATTTTTTAGAATATGGAGTCTTTGGAGAAAGTGACAATTTGCACTATTCGCCCAAACAGGGACAGCGTAAGAAATAACTGTTTGAAATATCAATTTAAAAATTAACATTTTGTTGCTAATATTTAAAGACGATATTTAAAGGATAAAGTGTTCCTTTATTAAGAAGGAGTTCACACGCTGCGACTTTTACCTGCAACTTTTCACCTACGACTTCAGTTTGTAGATGAAACACGTAGTGGAGAGCACGGAGTAGCTACGTATTTCATCTATAAACTCGAGTCGCAGGAGAAAAGTTGCAGGTAAAAACTGCAACGTGTGAACTCCTTCTAACAATATATGAAACATGATCCCTATAGGATAATTTAGTATCTAAAACTACACCTAAATACTTTACATTTGTCTCCAAAATAATTTCGGCATTGTCTATATGTATTCATGTTATTCTGGGGAATAAAACATTGTTTTTGTTCTGGTAATATACATATATCGCCTGACTTTTATCACAATTTAAAGCTATTTGCCATTTGGTGAAAATATTTTAGTAATATTCCAATTGCCAGCTTCAGGGTTAAGAGTATTTCTGCGGATAATTTATCTGAACACAAAACTGCTGTATCAACTGTAAATATGGACATAACACAATGGTCCATTTTTGGAATATCGGCTGTGTATATAGGACATAGGCAGGATCCCTGAGGGCAACGTCAGAAGATTTGGAACCAATATGAACTCTGAAAGTCCTGGTGGTTACAAAGCTTTGGATTATTTTAACTTTATTAATTTATAAATTAAGCCATCGTGCCACACAGAATCAAATGCAGCCTTAATATCTAAGAGTACTTTTGGTTGTCAAATTACTATTAGAGAAATTGTATTTGTCTTGACTTCATTTTAATGCAAAATTCAAAAAATACCATTATAAAGTAATATTTTTAGACAATTGGCACATTGGAATGTATTTTCTGCCCTATCAAAGGCTTCATTATTTATTTATTTTTATATCCTCCTCCACCAGAAGTAATGAATGAGGGCATATATAAGTTTGTTATTCCGTGTGTAACACTGAGAAATATTATGAAATTCTAAGTCGATTGAGCTATGTCCGTCTGTTTGTCTGGCTTTGTAAAACACTCTCACGTATTAAAAACACAACCAAAATCAACAGAATTTTCAAAAACCCATTTATAATTCTCCTAAGCAGTTTGGTGCTGAAAATCAGCAAAATCGATATAATAGAACCAGAGTTATGGACCAAAATGTGAGACAACCTCCATAAAAATTTTATATTTTTAAACATTTTTCTTCCAATTTTTTGAAATATATTGAAGATATTAGCATGAAATTTTGTACACATTATTTTTATAGTAAAAAGAGAAAGTGTAAGGAAAATAGTAAAAATCTCATAGCCCCCATACAAATATTTTCTTGCAATATGGCTTAATGATAAATAAATGCCTGTAAAATTGAAATATTAACACAAAATTCAGCAAATATTAGTTTTATGCAAAAAGAAGTCGCAAAACGAATTTTTTTTTTTAGTTCGGTCCATGTTTGACCATAGACCCCATATAAAGACCACTTCCAAAATTCACTTCAATACATATAAAATAATGTTAAAAGGTTAAAATTTGACATAAATAATCCTTATAGGTATAAAAAATTGCTATACTAAATTTTATGTTGGTCAGTTCATAATTGGTCATAGTTCTCATATAGGGACCACATCCGAAAAAGCCATATATATCATATAAATATCGATAGCGACACAAAATTTTATATATCCATTTTTGAACATATCTCCCATATAAAGACCTTTTCCGAAAATCACTTTAATACTCATAAATCTCTTATAAATAACGGTATCGATCCAAAATTTTACACGTAGCATTTACATGCATGCCAAAATCAAACTGCTGGATTTTGAGAATACCGGTCCATATTTAACTATAACCCAATATAAGGCCCACTTCGGAAATCTACGTTAATACTAATATATATCTTAAATATACCATTATTATGTTGAAATTCGACGTGAGATATCCTCATATGCATAAAATTCACTGTTTCAATATTTAGGAAGTTCGGCTCATGATATGTCATAGCTGCCATATAAGAACCATTACCAAAAAAATAAACAAAAATTTCTAATAAATATACATTTTAATCCAGAAATCATATTAATATCGGTTATACGGCAATTATGCTACTGGATTTTATTGCTGTCAGTCAATAGCTCCTAAACTAAGTCCACTTCCGAGCATAACAACCAACCATACAACTCTTGTAAATAACGTTATTGAGATGAAATTCAACCTAAAGAAGCCTAACCTTATAATCTTACCCTTTTTTTATACTCTGTTTATTAATTTGTTGTGAATATGGAAAAATGTTTTTTTAATTTTATAAATTGTTAAATAACACTTAAGATTTTTATGAAAATTACAGAAACTCTGTTAATTATGGGGAGAATTGGTAATTACATAAATTATAAATGGTCAAAATTAGATAAAATTTCAAAACATTAAAAATAAATTATATTGGTCGTAAAATTGTCTTTCAAACAATATATAAAATACTAATAAAATTTGCACCAAAACTGAATAGAAAACATAGAATTAGGATATACTGGTCCTATATCCAGTGTAGTTTTTGTATTTCTTATTACCCATTTATGATTCGATGACTTTAACTTATTTATTCTAAAAACATTATTTTGATCTAAAACAATAATGAATTATGCCTATTTCCCAAAAAAAGGATGTACTAGTTACAAATTTATTACGATTAAAGATTTTTTGATATTGCTACAAATCACGGTTCAGCTTAAAGATTTTTAAAACTCCTTGCTGAAGGACTCAAAAAGATTTGTTGAAAGTGAAATTTTATATTAAAGCCATACCTTTATTTAAAAGCTCCACTGTTTAAATTTTAAATAACAAAAAAAAAGAAAAAACACACAAAAGCAAACAGTTATAGCTGTCATGAACAATTTCTTAAGTAAAACTTCGTTAACTATACAATTTGTGAAAAAATTAAAAAGCCACGTATAACAGTTCCATTGGACAACTTTACGTTATGCTAAAAAAACCTACATGTAGAAGTGGTAAGAAAGAGAAGAAAAAGATAATAAACAGGGCCAATAAAAGGCATCAGAGAAAAAATAGACAAATATCTATAAACAAGCAGTAGATCAATGAACTTTACATGTTTTGTTCTGTGTTTCATTGATTTTTTTTTCTAAACAATATATTTTTTAAATAAACATTTTCTAAAATAAGTTTTGAGCTACACGAAAAACTAAATTCTGCATTAATATGGAATTGTTCAACTGTTTTAAAGTTAATTGAAACTTAAATAAATTTATAAAATATAAATAAATAAATGCAATCTATATCTATATAATATATAAAAAATGAATGTCTGTCTATCTGTATGTTTGTGATTAATAGGAGGTCAACCCCTTGGACCGATCTTCCTGAAATTGTGACAGCATGTTACTATGACTCTGAAAGGAATAATGGGCTATATGAAATTTATATTGGACAAACGGGAGTGGCACCGCCCATATAACCCAAAAATTTAAATCGCAATATTTTGGGCATTTTTTGACCTACGGAATATGTACCAGGAGAAAAGTGGGTACAACCACGATATTCTTATAAATGGCTCCTCATCGGTGTCAAAAGTATGAGAAAACGAGACAAAATGCACTTAAAGCTTCATTATATAATTTTGATAAAAATTTCCTTTACGACACCAAACGTAAAATGGCTAACGCAATTCGGGCATTTAAGAATGATACGTATAAGAAAAGAGAAGACAGCGAGGAAGAAGACGACGTGAACGCGTTGGAAGAAGAGGGCGATAGACGGTTGCGATAGCAGTGGCAATCAAGATCGCTAATATTTTTGGAGTTAAAGGTGTTAAAACTATTACCGTCGACTCAACACAAATAAAGGAAGAACTAATGAATAATGATTTAAGCCAATACAGACCACCTGAAACAGCTAAATTTTTCTTACGCTTTGGATTATTATTGTACTTTATAGTTACCGATCCAGAAATCAGGAAAGAACACAAACATTACCAGCAAGAAATAGTTCGTAAATTATATATTGTCAATGACGCTGCCAAAAGAGGATTAAAATTAATTGAACAATATAACAACATATTGTGCCGTAACGAGAAGAAAAAATGTTTTTGCTGCAAATTGTCGCTGAAAATAGGAAAATATATAAAAACGATTTAATTTAATTATCATTAAATACTCGTAAACATTATTCAATTTCAAAAAATGGTTTTATTACAATTTTTGTAAGGGGACCACCCTAATGACTGAAGATAGAGGATAGGTATGTTCTGCAAACATATTGAGGTAACAAAAATATTGAAGTCGGTCATACATTTTACTCCTCTACCAATCTTGGGCTAGTTAGGGCGGTAAGAGCTAATTTTATAAAAATAATATTTTATATGGGAACCGCCATAAGGATGGCAGATAGTGGGTAGGTGTGTCCATAAAAAATGTAGGAGGGGAAATATTAGTGAGGGTCGCTCTCACATTTTAACCCTGTAAGTTCGACTCAGTGACAGTTTTAAAGCTTTAAGTGGATTTTGTCTCGTTTTCTCCTACTTTTGACCCCAATGAGGGGCCATTTACCCCCATACCACATCCCACCACTAATTTTTTGGCTAATGCATTTTTTTTCAGAAACTCCATAGAATAAGGGGTTCTAGCATATCGAAATCAAAATGTCGTTCACTATCCCACCCCTAATACGCGCTTGGCTGTGTGAACGAGCATTACTTGCTGCCAAAAACATTGACAACTGCAATAACTGCAGCCTTGTACGTTGCCATCAATACTGTAACGAGAGAAAAAGATGCCGTTAATTATCCGTTTGAGTTCTTAAATTCACTCGATGTGCCAGGATTTCCACCACATGTGCTACAACTTAAAATTGGAGTGGCTATTATTTTACTGCGTAATATCGATCCACCACGGCTTTGCAATGCCACTCGACTTGCAGTAAAAAAAAACTGAGAAATAATTTAATAAAAGCGATTATTACAACAAGAAAACATAAAGGGACAAATGTACCAACAGATTTACCATTCGATTTTAAACGATTGCATTTTCCTGTTCGGTTAGCGTTTGCGATGACTGTTAACAAAGCTCAAGGTCAATCTCAAAGCATGCTGTTGCATGTTGCATGCTCCCGTGTAGGAAAACCCACTGATTTATATGTGTATGCTCCTGATGGGCAAACTAAAAATATTGTATATTCGAAAGCATTGCAATAATTAAACTAAAATTAAATAAATAAATGTTTGCAAATATATAAATACTTTTTATTTTATTTTATAACGCTACCCCGAAGCACACCGGGTTCAGCTAGTAAAATATAAAACTAAATAAGTTATAAAATTATAAGCTAAAATTTTATTTTAAGCGTGTTATATATAATGACCATATAAAATATGTTTTTATTACGGCACATGTCGTGTCTTAAAAAAAATAACATTTCAGTATGTAGAGTAATACTCGTATTCAGTTATAATGCAAATTTATTTATGCTTAAAGTCAGCTTCAAATAACTATTATTATATGAATTATTCCATTTATTTTAAATAAAGAAGTTGTAGAGTTATTGTTTGTGTTGATATTGAAATATTTTGTTTTTTTTTTTTATAAACTATATTTTGAAGAGTTATTGATATGAAAATTTATCAAAAAAAACTTGAAATTTTTATTAAGGTTTTTTCTTTTCTTTAACTTAATTTATAAATATCATAATAAAATTATTCTTTGTAAATATTTGAATGTTAAAAAACCCACTCAAATTTTGCAAAATTTAACTTATCATTTGATACTGGTTTATTTGGATTCAAGATCGCACTTCCCTTGTACTATAAATTGAAATTCAATAGAGTTACTATAAAGTCTTAAGCTTACTACAACACATAGGACCTTTTGTGCAGCTCTAAATCACATCTTCAGTTCAGAGACTCAGTATAAAATCATTTATTGTGTTTGATGATGCAGCAAATACATCCCTTGCCCTCCAAGAAATTTCGCTCTACTCAAAGCTAAAATTGGACAGTAGAGTGGTCCAAAAAAATTAAATTGCGAATTATAACCGTCTCCACCTCTTCTACAATTGTTGAATGGATTGTAGAAAATGAAAATGATGATGGAACAAAGTTAACTGGCGCCGTAGCGGATCTGAAGTTTGGCGGTGTTCTAAACGCGATTGAGACCAAAATGTTCCCAAACTTGAATAAAAGAATACTGCGAATGTTGGGATAATTTTAGCCCCAAGAATGTTTAAGGGTTAATTTATATGTTCGCTGTAAATTGTAAATTTTGGATCTTAAGATATATTTTTCTCAAGTTTAATAAAAATCGACTAGCAAATGTATGTATACTTTTCACTAGAAATCGCAAATAAATAAAAATTTGACCTTTGACCTTTACGATTTAACGGTTAATATTGTCAGTTTTGAGTAACACTTTCGAAAAGTAGTTAACAGTTCTGGACTATAATGGGTACAGAAAAATAATGGGAGGTATTGAAATATGTTTTTTATATTTTTATTACCTCATATACATATTCTTAATAAATCTCAAAGAGATGTTTTCAAAAATTTAAAATTTTGTTTAACAAAGTTTTTAAAAAATTAAAACGGATTTTTGACACGGCCGTTAAAAAGGCCAACAATATTTGGGCATACTAGATAATAGGTTAACGTTATGCTACGAAGATAAAAACTCTAATACAAATAAATATGTACATATTATTTAAAGTAAAAATATGATTTTGATGGAATATTTCTCAAAATTTGTTTCCTACATTTCTAATTCAAGTGGTCATAAACACGTTAATTGCCTGAGGACTAATTAATAACACGGTGCTACAGTAAAAATATACTTTGAAAGTGACCTAGTGTAAGTTGTAGGCCTTATTGAGTAGATCATAAATCAATTTTTAAAAGTTTGGAAACACCCTCAAATTTCTGAGTTATTCCGAAAAAACGTAACTCAGTTGATTTTAATCCGATTTTCAATTTTTAAACGGTTTCAGAAAGAAAAAGAATAGATCTTTCCAATCCTATACATTTATGCTATATTAATTAAATATTGGTAGTAATTTTCGTAATAACATCTGCAATTTTTTTATTTTTTTATGTTTTTTTTTTAACTTTGAGTTCTTTTTTGTTATATATTTTTCTATAAAAGCAGATATATTTGTATAAAAGATTTCAAATAGAATTTTATTACAAATAAAATGAGCTTTAGTTTTTTTAAATCGGATAATGTTTGTGAAAGTTATTAAACTTTATTTAAAGAGCTTTAAATAGCACTTGATACCCCCAAGCGGAAAAAAAATTAAGTGAGAATATTTTTTTTTTATATTGAGATAAAAGAGAACCCCATTTAGTGACAAATGAAATAATTTTCATGATATTGTACGAGATTTGAAACTATCATGGCAAACAGAAATGTTGGGATACATGAAGCAGTTCGCTTAACGCCTGAATAGGGAAAGCGATGCCTTTTTACACTTAAAATCAGTTTTCCCAAGAATAAGTGAAGCAAAACTAAAAGAAGGTGCAAATTTCTTAACATAATTGTATTATTTTTTTATTTTTATGTATTTTAGTTGGACCTGAAATCCGCAAAATCATGCCTGACGAAGAACTCACAATTCAAAATTAAATGTTGTTGAAAAAAGAGCATGGAGAAGCTTTTGTTTATGTGAAAATTTTTTGGGAAATGAAAAAAGTGAAAATTATATTCATGTAGTAAATGAATTTCTTGAGGCTTATGCAGTAATGGGATGCAGAATGTCCATCAAAGTTCATTTTCTGCATGCACATTTAGATTTTTTCCCAGAAAACCTAGGACAATTTAGTGATGAGCAAGGCGAACGATTTCACCAAGACATTTGGATATCGAAAGATGCTTCGAAGGAAAAAGTCAAGAATAATTTGAAATTACTGTTGGTCGCTTAAGCGAGAAACAGACGATTTGATGTAAAAGCGAATTATGGACTTTTAATCAAATATTCTAAATTTCTAAATAAAATAATTCAAATACTGCTATTTTAAAATATGTATTTATATAATCATATCATTATCGTGATAATGATCAATATTTGTAAAAGCAACATTTTTAAACACTACACCACCATAGTGGGGAGGGTATATTGGATTTGCGCTGATGTTTGTAACGCCTAGAAATATTGGTCTAACACCCTGGCTGGCTGGCTGTCCATGTAAAGCTTCTGCGCAGAGTACAGGTCGCAATTTTGAAGATATTTTGATAAAATTTGGTACATAATATTTTTATGACCAAAGGATGGATGGAATTGAAACTGGTGGAAATCGGTCCATTATTTCACCTTGCCCCCATATTGTTTGAATTATGTAAGTATCCACACAAATTTCATAAAAAAATAGTGGTAAATGAAGCCAAATCACATCTACACAGATTGGTCCATGATTACTCGTAGCTCTCATATAAAGCCCACTCCCGAAAATCACTTTAAAGAGCATAACTTTCTCAAAAATGTTGGTATCCCATTAATATTGAAGCAAATATATTTCATATGTATGCAAAAAATACCGTACAATTTTGTTATGATCGGTCCATAATTAGTCGTAGCTCCCATATAAGGCTCACTTCCAAAAATCACTTTAAAGAGCATAACACTCTCAAAAATGTTGGTATCCATATAATATTAAACACAAATATATTTCATATGTATACAAATAATACGGTACAATTTTATAATGGTCGGTCCATAATAAGGCGATACTCCCATATAAGACCCTTTCCGTAATTCACTGTAAGCTCCATAAATCTTTTAAAAGTATTTATATTGAGATAAAGTTTAACACATATAATATTTATATTCACAAAAATCATGACACTAAATTTTTGGATGATCGGTACATAATAGGTCATATCTCCCATATAACGCCCATTTCTGAAAAACTTTTTTATACATATACTGGGTGTAGGGTATTATATGGTAAGGCTTGACCGACTATATTTTCTTACTTGTTAACTTTTGAAAAACCTTAATAACTTTTTTTTACTCGATTTTATTTATTGCAGGCTTGTTTAACTCAGAACTAAATTAGCTTTAATGAAATATATACATTAGGGTATGTTTCTAAACAATCTAATTTAAAAAAATGACGCCAAATTTAAAAAACCTAGAAAAAATAAAATTAAAATCAGATATAATTAAAAATAACACTGCAAAAATTTAATATATATGCCAAAAGGCACATATTTCTTCTTTCTGAAACCGTTTTAAAATTGAAAATCGGATTAAAATCAACTGAGTTGTGTGTTCATAAGTACTCGAACCTACCCGAAAATAGTTTTTTCGGAATAACTCCGAAATTTGAATTTATGATCTACTCAATAAGGTCTCTTTTCAAGTATAAAAAAGTGTTCATTTGTAGCACCGTGTTATTAGAATTACATAGGTACCCAGCAAACACTTTAACTACATTCTTAATGGTCGACAGTTGTGTATTACTTTTTAACTTAATTTGTAATTAAAGTTTTTGCTGGGTAGTACAAATTAGAAAGCCCCTAGGCTGTAAAAAAAACTCAAAAGTTTCCTATTTGCTTAGACTTCTATAAGGGTTAGACAGTTTAAAAGCTTTTTAAAATATATTTTTTGATGTAAATATGTTTAATCTAAAAATGTTTTGTAATTTTAATTGCTTTTTCATTTTAAGAGTACAAGTTTTTAAAGGGTTTTGCACACTATAATCTGCTAACGTTAATTGCGAATGTTTTTAATCTTTTACCCTGCATTACGTCATAAGTGTTTGTAAACCAAAAAATATTTTATTAATTTATATAAAAAATGTGTAAATAATAGTTTATTTATTTATTTACTGATTTATTGACTTGGACGTGTAGAAAACTGCGCATAAATCATGAAACTTACTTAAACAATTTGATTTTCATCCACCAGTAGTATTAAAAGTGGTCATTAATATTAGATTGTGAGAGTGAGTTGGTCTTTTAGTCATAAATGTATAAAATATTAAACTTGAGTGGCCGTAATATGTGATTGCTCAGGCAGTAACTACGACAAATATTTTGTAATTAACAATAATTCTCCGAAACACTATGTTGTACAACAATAATGCGAGACCACAAATACAACAACTCCAACATCACAACAATACACGAAAAATAAAATCTCGACTCTAGGTTGAAAACATAACGCTTATAAATTTTAACTACAAAAGCAAGTTGGCATAACAACATTGCGACAACATTGACAATAAAAATTCAGAGAACTTTTATTGGGCGTTATGAGATCGATGCAGATAAAGCTTTTTCTGTTTGGATGGTTACACTCTAACATGTGTGAGTTCTGAAATAAAGTAACTAGATTACAAAAATTTTAAATAGACAAAGAAATGTTTACTTATAATGGTCAAATGGACCCTTAAAGAAAAAATCTTAATTTTTTTCAAACTCTCATCGCAGGGTCAGGTGAAGTGGTTATGGAAACTAAAACCTAGGCTTAATAAGGGAAAGTAAAATACTAAAGTATTTAGCGATATATGATTTGTAATGAGTTCAATATGAGTATCACTAACAACAAGTTGTTCAAGATAACTGTCTTTGTAGTATATTTCTGCACAGTGGGTCAGAATAAAAATTGTTTGGAAATAAATCTGACATTTCTAAAACGCTGATACGATAGAGATAAATTTTACATGGACTTAGCCAAGGAGTATTCGAGTCTAACTGGACCCCACAAGTTTTTAAGCTTTCTATATTTTCTGATGCTTGAAAATTGTATATTTATGAATGTAATCGAGATATTTACTTTCATGTTTTTGAATTTGATTATCGATTAGTAATCTAAATAAAACAATCAAGTACAGGAAACTGGATTGAGTGGAACTTAGTTTTTCCAGAGGAAGCTCGCTGCTGACTAGAGTCTCATCTAGTACTGCGGGATCAGTTATTGCCCAGGGACATATCCCTAGTTTTATTGTTAGGGTGCTTGTCCCTTAACTGATAATTGTTTGAGGTCATTTCGGTGTCGGCTGTGGTTGACAACCAAAGCGGGTAGAATGGCAGTTGGTTTAATGGCTGATGTTAGCTTGCGAGGGTAAGCACACTTCGACCAACCAAATTGTTCTAGGTGCTGTTGCCGAATCAACAGAGCCGTTGAAAGTAGTGGTGACACTTAGCTCGGTGCTCAGGAGACGCATGGGAAGCAAGGTTTTCGTAGCAATAGTTGTATTGGTCGCCTTTGGTCTTGGTTCGATTCGGCCTATTGCAACCACAGCAAATCATAGACCTTGGCTTATATGATCTAATAGAATGCTGCGTCTGTGCTCTGCTTTCTGTTTTCCTGGGTAATGCTAATTGTACTAAGCTACGGATGGCAGGGATTAGATAGCCCAATCTCTTAAGCAAGGTGATCTTTGCATTGATCTTGCAGTCTTGTATCGAGAAATTACTAATTGAATGCTCCCTGGCAGGGCATACAAGTATGAATCTCTGTCAGACATATTCTCTATGTTCTTGCAGGGGCATACAATGCGGTTGACGAGCCCAGTTCGTCCTGCGTTTAAGTGCGCCGTGGACCTGTATATTTAAACATCAAATATTGTTGAGGTTGCTTTAAATTTGTTTAGCAAAATTATTTGTACTAAAAGGATTTTCTTAATATGCAATAACAAACTTCCTAGGTCAATATTAAATATCCTGAATAAATATCAATATTTTGATAATAAGCTTGAGTTACACAGACGATCAAATGGAAAGAGCGACTATTATACATTTGAGGGCGAAAAATAATGACTACTTTTTCTCTGGGAAATTGTATAACTACGATAACTGTCACAGACGGGAAAGAAAAAAACTTATTTTATTCATTAATTATGCATCCGCTTAACTGGGGGAAATGTGGGTTTGAAAAATTATGTTATTTTTGTTTAGTATAAATTCTCAGAGTTAACCTTAAGCCTAATCAATTGTTTTATATTCGCATTCAATTCGATATTGACTTGAAATTTCAGTTGGAGACTTTGAAACGTTTGAAAATGTGTTTAAGTTTGCAATCACTTCCGGAAAACCTTTAATAATTAGATTATAGTAGAGAACAATATGAAAATGCAGTTATTTCTGAAAACTATATTCCTAATAGTTTTTCTGTTTATTCTTAATCGATAAACTCAAGAATAATTGCACTAAATTTTACATACATAAATAAATCAGTGTTATGGGATATGAGGAGAGCTTCATATATTATTAGTACGCAGAGCACTGCAGGCAAACGTTTTCTTAAAAAAAATCGTGAATAAGAATTACACATGAAATTTGTTCCCTTTTATTTTTTTAATATTGAATTTTAATAGGAAAACAGTGAAAAGGAAACAAATTTCATGTGGAACCCGGTTTCAGTTAATTGCAAATCACATATTTATCAAAGATTTGAAATTTTACTTATTTGACAAAGAACTCTATATTATTTTAATTTATAGATAAACAAACTTTGAACTAAGTATGCGTCTGAATTATCAGAGTTTAAAGTCACGCAAGTGTCAAGAAGTCATTTATCTAAATCTGAGAAACTGTTTTCCTTAATTTATAACATGAATGACATGTTAAAAATTATGTATTCAATCAGCGTTTAATCTATTTTCTCGTATGAACAAACTCCTGTCGATTTTATGTTTCTGTTCGAAAAGAGTTGTTCGCACAACTATGCCTGTCATCAAATGTACTATTTACACAAATATTTAGCCTTTGGAAAAAACTAACTAAGTGCTAATTTATACGAAGCAATTTTTATTGAAAAGATTGATACAATTTTTTTCTTGGAATTTCTTCGGTGTTTACACAGTACAATTCTTATACACACACTATTATATGTAATATAAATATGAGATTAACACGAAGTGTGTACTCGTCTTATTTTCCCCTCACCCCGATGTATTAAAGATTTAAGAATTGCTTCGTGTAAATTGGGTCCACACAGAAGAACTTAAAACAATTTTTTGTCCGTAATTCTGTCGGAGTTTTTTCTTGTGCGATAAGTCCAAAAACCACCATATTCGCTGTTTTGTAGAATAAGGAATACATTTGGTAAAAAATTTTACATTTTATAAATTGAAGCACAAAAATTGAAATTTTCTGATTAACAACTATTACAGTTAATTCTTGAAAATTGTAATTGTTTTTAACTTCCAAAGTAAAAACCACTCTGTACAAAAAAAAAGCAATTTAATATTTTAATTAAAAAACAAAAACCGTACTCTTAATTACTAAATTTAAATAAGGAAACTGTTTTGTTAAAAACATTTTTAAAAATTTCTTTAAAAACGATTAACCTGTTTTAAATTGCCCTACTGTAAGTTACTAAAAATATCAACTGGTTAAATAATCATTTGTTCAAATTTTCTAGTTTTAATTATTTTCTGGCGATAATTAAACTACAACTAGAATCTTAAGTTTGTAGGTCTTATGTTAACCAATATATATACTATGTAGAACTTGTTCTAATTTATGTTTTTATTCTGATTTAATACCATCATGAACAAGAACATCCACATCATGATCATCATTGACCGCAAACTCCCCAGTCATTTAGCTCTCGTTTGTGTTTGTCCCACTGATTTATGAGCAAGAGTCAGTTAACAATAGTAAATTAATCTTAATACCTCGCACTAGAGTTTAAAAACCTGCTTAAATCTACGCACACACAAACACTCACTAACACTTTTGGGCACATTAAAACAAATAGAGAACTAAAAAATTTGACAAGTATAAAACGGCTAAAATCAAATAGAACTTTTTTTGTGAAACTATATTTTGTATAAAATTTGCATACTAATTATTAATTAATGTTAATCATAAAAGGTTTCAAGAGACAAAGCGTCTCGAAAGCCGGATTATGCAAAAGTTCTAAATTATAAAGACAAAAAACATAAAAAAAGCAAAAGAATCAAATACACAAGAAAATAAAGTTCAACAAGTTTTAAATAATACTAATGTGTAGAATAAATAATAAAAAAGATGTTAAACCAGAGCTAACAATACGTGTGTTATAAGTTTTGAAAACATTAGATAGAAATATGGAAAAAAAAACTTAGAAGTTCTAATGCTGTTTGCCATAAAGAAGAACTGTTTATGCTGTTCGTAGTTTGTTTAAATATTAAAATAGTGCTATTCACAATTTTGTGCAAATGGTATTGCAACATTGCATTTGCAAAATGTTTTGATATATTTTTGCTATTGCTGTGTATTTTGTTAGAGTAGAGCATAAATATGCTGTCTTTTTGCAAATGCAATAATGAAATGCCAGTTGCACAAGATTGTGAATTGCACTAATGTCTTTTTTATTTTTGTTTGAAACCGTTAATTGTATTATATTATTTTTTAACTCGTTTCACTAGTATTTTGTAAAACTGCTAAGGGTAAATTTTAGTTTGTAATATAAATTGTTTAACCTTATAAAACGATTGAAACCAACATTGGTTATCCAGCTATTTATTTCTATGTTTTTTTTAACGAACGCATGTCATTCCAAAGGAATCAGTTCTGTATAACTATTTACGAGTCAATTTACTAGTCATTTAGTAGCTAATTCTGGAGGTATCGATTTATAATTAACTAAAGGTATGTTCACACATTCAAAAAAGCGTAACCACTTGTTTTAGCACAAATTTGTTTGAGGTTGTTAACGCTTACAAGAGTTTTGCAAGCTCAAACAGCTTAAATGGCCACAAATTATTTGAACCTCCATAAATTTCCACAGCTATATTATTTAATATTACACTTAATATTAAACAAGTTATTCAATATTACATTTAATGTTAAACAAGTCTGTCTAACGTTACCGTTAAAGTAAGCTCTCAAATCAACTACTGTTACCTTTGATATGCCGTCAACGTAATAAATAAATACTCGTTATTCGGTTTATTGAAATTAGTTTTTTATTTTTAATTTTATTAAAATTTTTCTTAATGATTTAAGTCTGTCTGCCATTAACGCTATCGTTAAATACCGTTACCGAAAGAAGCAAAAATACTATTACCGAAATAATCAAAACTATCTTAACATTTCGCATTGGCAGGCAAAATTAGAAGCTTTAAGTTTTCAAAAAACTCATAATTTATTCGATTTATCATCACTCTAAATCTGAGCAGTGTTTCTGAATTAGATGTGTATGTGTTTGTATGTGTATTTGTATGTGTATCAGCTGAGACGAGAATTCAGATAGCGTAAGGGAAGTTTTTTTTTGAATTCTTGAATTGATGTTAAGGACATTTTTGTGCTTATCCAAAAATACAGGTTCGGCTGAATTAAAATAGTATAACGAAATAAATTGTGTAAATCTCCTGAAACTTCAATACACTTAGTCCAACGCCTGTCTAGCAATCATATCGCTTGATTAAAATAGATTTCCCCAATGTCTTCGCAATAGTGGTTTACAACTGAAATTGCATCTTCATTTGAGGTAAAACGCTTCCAGCTAGGAATTTTTTATACCCTACACCACCATAGTGAGGAGGGTATATTGGATTTGTGCTGATGTTTGTAACGCCCAGAAATATTGGTCCATTTAACGATGTCCGTCCGTCTGGCTGGCTGTCCATGTAAAGCTTGTGCGCAGACTACAGGTCGCAATGTGGAAGAAATTTCGATAAAATCTGGCACGTGATATTTTTTCGGCCCAAGGACGGATGGGATAGAAACTGGTGGAAATCGGTCCATTACTTCACCTGGCCCCCATACAAATGTCCTTCCGAAATCGGGGTATACCGATCATAAATGTTTGAATTATGCAAGTATCCAAACAAATTTCATCACAAATGACTGGTAAATGAAGCAAATTACATATAAAATTTTGTGCAGATCGGTCCATAATTTATCATAGCTACCATATAAGGCCCACTTCCGAAAATCACTTTAAAGAGCATAACTCTGTCCAAAATGTTGGTATCCAAATAATATTGAAAGCAAATATATTTCATATGTATACAGATAATACGGTGTAATTTTATAATTTATTATACCCTTCACCTTTATGAGAAGGGTATATATAAGTTTGTCATTCCGTTTGTAATTTCCACAATATAATTTTCCGACCCTATAAAGTATATATATTCTGGATCCTTATAGCTAGCGGAGTCTATTAAGCCATGTCCGTCTGTGTGTCGAAATCAATTTTCTGAAGTCCCCAGCTATCTTTGGGATCCAAATCTTCAATAATTCTGTCATTTTGCTATTGAAAATCAGCAAAATCCGTCCATAAATAACGTAGATATGAGCAAAAATCCGAGACAACCTCTGAAAATTTCATCAAAAAAACTAAGTGTATTAATATTGTTATAAATATTTTCATAAACAGATGGCACTGATCAAACAAAGTGTTTAAGTGTGTTCTTAAACCGTAATACAAGTGTGTAAGTTTTCGAAAACTTTAAATGTGTTCTTAAACCGTAATATAAGTGTGTAAAAAGACAGTGTGTTCATTTTTAATTGTGTTTATGTACATTTAAATAAATAAAACCTCGTTATATTTTCTTCCAAATACTTGACGCTTTTATTTAGCAATTAAAAAGAATCCGGTTTATTTAAAGTAAATAAACCACAGTTTTTAAAAGGTGAAAACGTAACATTATAATATATATATATGTATTATAATTATGCATCCACAACAAAGGTGAAGGGTATATAAAATTCGGCATAGCCAAATATAGCACTCTTACTTGTTTTTACTTCTATTTGATTTTTTTTTAATAAAATTTGTTAGCGCTCCACTGGGACTCTAACCCTGGTTGTTCATCTAAAGTTCATCAGGCTATACAAGAATTTTTATTTCTAAGGAATTTTTTGCACAAAATTTAAAAAACGAACCATAAATGGTGCGAAACGCACCAAGTTGACAACACTAACGCCTGGACTACAATCTCTTATGCTTCGTTTTATCGTAATGGAACCATTTAATTTAATTATTTGAACAATTTTAAAACTTGTATGCATATTATTTGTTTTATTTCCTGGCATAATTTTGATACATTTAAAGATACATTTTGGTTGCATTTGTTTCTTAACAAGGACTTTGATTTCGACGATTACATTGCTCTTAGATTGCCTGGCTCTAAATTTAACAACTGATTGAATTTTGTAAAGTAGTTAAACAATTCTTAAGAAACTATGAGATTTATTCGTCAGTTGTGTATATTAACATTTTCAGAAAAAGACAAAATATTCTTAAGTTTTTTTACGAATCTTTCCCAAACTTTAAAATGAATTTTGTGTGTTGTGTTTTGTTATTAATTTAAATAAAATATATTTCTTATTATTGTTTATTTGACCCTTTTTTTCTTAAGATTTTGGTAATTATTAAAGCTTATATAATTATAATTTTATAAATTTCAAAAATTATTTGTCATAGGAAAAAAGGATATGAAAACTTTAACATAACAAAATATTAAAACAATTTATAACAAGTAGAAAATATTACTAATTGTACAATATTTGTAAGTTGTGTTATTTTATTATTATATAAACTTAATATTATTATAACAAATATTGAAAAAAATTAAACTTAAAACAAATGTCGCCACTGCACCAAAATTATATGGACTACTAAAAATTCACAAACAAGAATTTCCATTAAAACCAATTTGTTCTTTTGTTAATTCTGCATCATACCAAATTACCAAGATCTAAATAAAATATATTTAGAATTTGTTTTTTTTATTAGATTAGAATGTGCCTTTTACTTTGTATGCCCTAAACAATTTTCTTAAAACCATAAATAAGTTTGTCGTTGCGTTTGTAAGTTCTAAAATATATATTTTTCAGGTTCATAAAGATGGGAGTTGAGGATATGTATAATGAAATTAATGTGTAAATGAAATCAGGTTTCCGAAAATCCCTAACGAAATAAGGCTTTGTGTGAAATAACAATATACACAGTTTTATTTTCTTCTGGAATAATAAAAAATGTCAGGGTTTTTTCCCTCCGGAATATTAAATCATGTTCGGGATTTCTATGAATTTTTTTGTATCAGTCATTGTAGAGCATTCCCAATATTCATTTAAAACAAAATTTCTTGTTTATTTATTTCAGTAATTCATATTTAAATTCGCACACTTATATTGTGTTTCGAAAAAGAAGCCATTCTCTAATTTACATTATTTTATGTAGATGACCATATATGAATATATATTTTTTTTTATCTATTCCAAAATAAATAAAGTGTTTTAATTTAATGAAACCATAATACAACACAAATCATTTTCATTTTAAATACTAAATATTAGAAAAAAATACAAAAAACCACAAACAGAAAGGAAGCATTTAAAATGCCATGTAAATAATTTGTCGGTTTTTTTAAACACTTTATATAAATCTAGACAAATCTAGACACAATTTTGTGCTGATTGTTTGACAAAAACTTGAAGTTTATTGTATCTTTTTTTATGGATTTTATGGCGGTGATGAACGTAATCATTTTTATAGTTTTTTTTTTTTAATTTAGGTATGATAATATGTACGGTGTCATTAATCAGTGTTTTCTTGATATATTTATGTTAGTTTGACTAATTAATATGTATGTGGGATTTTATTGTCCATTTAGAAAATTAACTGTATAAATTAGAAATTTATTTTCGTAATAAGAAAAGTTGAGCAAAAAATGTTTATAAACAAAACTCTATGCAAATTTAAAATATAAAAATTAAAACAAATCAAAGTTGATTAGTTTTTATTTATTTACTTCCCTTCACAAATTGGTTGAGTTTTTTTTTTCTTTAAATTAAGTAAAATCAATAGTTTTTTGAAGTTCTCCTCAATTCTTGCATTCTCATTTTTAAAAATGTAAATTTTGATTTTTGGCTATAAATTTAGTTAATTTAATTATTCATGTAAGCATAAGTTAGCTGCGATTTTGGTCTTTTTTTTGAAACAGTTTTTGGCGAAATGATATTTGAAACCGAGGTGGCATTAAATTGTGTAGATTTCTAAAGATGGTTATACAACCCATATGGTATTAATTAAGATAAAATCTGACATTAAATAAATAAAACATAACACAACATAAATATGCCAAATACAGAGCCCTTAATTGAACACACATGTACGCAGAGAAAAAACATGGTTGTGGCAAATATAATCTAACATATTATGAGAAGATATATGATTGTAGTCAAAATATATTATGATGAGTATAAGTGCCATAAAATATATTATTATCTATTATCATCGTAATATTTCATCATAATATTTTATTGTTAATCATAATTTGATATTATAACATCATATTATTATCATACATGATCATACTATGACCCAAGATAACCTTATTTTATAGTTTTATAGTTTTATAGTTTAAAGTAATCATAATATGATCTAAAGTAATCATATTATTATATAATAAGATTTATGATCTAAAGTAATCGTATTATGTTCGAAAGTAATAATATTATGATATAAAGTAGTCATAATCATGAAAAACTGTAATGGAAATTTCTCATCATAATATGGTGATCAACTTGAAAGTTACAACATAATATTTTTAATGAAATGAACATATTAATGGTTAAATGTAAAACAATATGATTAGTTATAAAACAATTATTTGTATGACGTAAATCGCAATTATTTCTATATATTTTTAAACACAAAACTTACAAGCACTAGTTAATATTTTTGAAATAGAAATAAATATTTGTGCACTTTCGACGTACATTAAAAAATTTAGTACTAATAGTTACTATATTTTAAATACGAATTGTTTTTTTTTCAATTATTGAAACATTTAAATCCAACTAAATAATCCGTTATCACACAGGCAAACTACTGAACTGATGCAAATCATTCTGCAAATGGTAAAAACAAAATATTATGTTATTATAAACATATTTTGTTTGCATTTTAAACATGATATGAGTACAAATATAAAAACTTGTCAGTTAATGGTTATTTGTAAGTTTTAATAGTTGCAAATAACATAATATGTTTGAAAAGTTATAATTCAATAGTTGTGGTAAACATTTTTTAAAAATAATTATGTTTCAGTGAACCATATTTAATTTTATAATTGCGATAAACATAAAAATGTTTATAGTAACTAAATTATTGTTAAAATAGCAATTATTTGTGTACCACAACAATATATTGTTACCAAAAACACAGTGTGGTTGTCGTAACCATGTCCAACCTTGTTTTTGCTCTGCGTATGACATTAGTCTCAATATTGATGTTACAGTTTAATTTGACCGTCGTGTAGCTCATTTTGGGTCCATTCAGTTAGTCTCTTTGAGTTGTTAGAAAAGAGAACAAATGGTAAGAGAGATAGATATGAAAGAAAATTGGCTAGAGAAAATATAAAAGGTAAGGGATATAGTGTAATACAAGAAATCGAGCTGAAAGTTTCAGAAGAAAAGGAGATCAGAAAAAGAAGAATATTTCGAGTTCCAAATAATTTAAGAGCACCCAGACGATATTCATATGTCCGCTTATGGTAACCAGTTGATGTTCCTAATAAAGAATTCAATCAACTCTAACTTCAGGTCACTAAATGTCGTTGGTAAGGTGCTCTAGAAACCTAATACGTAGACCCTTAAGTTTCGGCCCATGATAAATAAATTGGAAAATAGTTTCATTTTGCTGCAGAATGTGGATAAATATTTTTCATTTAACATTGTTTTAACCTACTAAGAAATGAGCCGCTCTAATTTATAGTTTTATATCAGTGATCGGCATTGGTAACCACCAGGGCACGAACTTTATTGATTATTTGCACTACATAATTGGCAACGAAGGTCATAAATATTTTGAAATAAGAAACAAAAGGTTAAATTACAAAACAGATTTTACAGTACCTAAATTGTTCCACATTATCTTTATGCCGATCACTGTTTTAAATACATATATAATTTCATTAGCTTTGCCTATGTTTTTTTGTGATTCATATTTAATAAATCTATTAAAATGAATTTTCTTCTTGGTCCATTTAAAATTAAATTGTTAGCTAAACTTGTTTCTTTAATCCTAAAATATATTTTAACAAGTCAGAGTGCTATATTCGACTGTGCCGCATTTTAAATACCTTACATCTAAATATAATGAGAATTACAAAAACAACGCCGTTGTTAGGACCAGAATATCGTTATTCAGTATTGCTTATTCAGTTTTAGCGCAAGTTTTATAAGTATTTTTTGAATTGTTTGATAGACAAGTTTACACACAATATAATTTATTTCGAATGTTTTTCAATTCTAATTTTAACCATTTTCCTATATATATAATTGATTTAATTCCCTATTCCTACTATTATTTACAGAGTTTGTATATTTATAATAAAAATTTAATATGTAATGCAAGCATTTATAAAACTTATAAATAGGTTCAACATTTTTCCATATTCAACAAGTTAAGAAAAAGAGAGGGCAGGGTTACAAGGTATAAGCCTGACCTCAATAACGTTATTTACTAGAGGTTAGATGTAAGTGGACCTATTATGGACTGACATCTTCAAAATCCAAACTCCAATAACGGGATTTTTATTATTTCAATAACGTAGTTTACAAAAGTTTAATGGTTGTTATAATAATACTCGCAAGCTTATTTTACTTGGGTGCTATTGCCAAATATGGACTAACAACTACAAAATCCAGTAGTATAATTGACAAATGACCGACATTAGTATTATTTCTGGATTAAAATTAGAGATAGGTATAAAATTTTGGTTTGATAACAATATACATATATTGGACATTTTTGTGGGTTTATTTGTTTTTCGGAATTGGTTCATATATGGCAGCTATGACCAATTATGGGTATTTTATATATAAGAAAGTATCGTATGGCATTTTAACAAAATATTTGTATATTTAAGAGAAATATGAGTATTTAAATAAATTTCGGAAGTGGACCTTCACAATATCCAATAGTTTGATTTTGGCATATATAACGATGATCTGTGAAAAATTTTGGATCAGAACAGTTATTTATAACAGTTTTATACGTATTTAAGTGATTTTCGAAAGTGGGCTGTGTTTGGCAGCAATGGCCAAATATGGACCGAACTAATCAAATTTTAGTTTTGTGATTTATTTTCTTATTTTTACTGAATTTGCAATTTTATAGACATTTGTGTAACATTTAACCATATTTCGGGAAGAAATTTGTATGGGGGCTATGAGAAATCATGGACCAATTCTTATTATTTCATAGAGTTTGTCATTCCATTGTAGAAATAAGGTGTACAAAACAAAACTGTATAAAATATCGTATTTTGATGATGGTTGTTACACATTTTGTTCCATAACTCTGGTTCGCCTAAACCGCTTTTGACGATTTTCAATACCAAACTGCTTAACAGAATTATAAACGGTTTTTTGTAAAGTTTGCTGATTTTTGTTACATATTTTAGACGTGAGAGTGTTTTACACAGACTGAAACGGACATAGCGCAATCGACTAAGGATCAAGAATTAATATACTTTGTTGGGTCTCAGATGAATATTTCTCAGTGTTATTCACCATTTGTGGTGATGGAGGGTATACAAATACTTTTATACTCTTGTAAAAAAACTTATTTTATTATTTTTTTTATTATTGATTTAAAGATTTTTTTAATTTGAAGCATTGTACATATATAATTTAACCTATATTTCTTAAGTGTCAAAAATTGGTTTCGCAACTAAACATACTCTTTGAAACTGAAAATATTCATTTAGTTTTTTTTTTTTTGTTTTATAGCTTTAGAAAAAAAAAACAATTTTAATATAGACTAAAAATTATATAACATAAGTATTATGTTAAAAAGGTTTGCAATTTATTTTGATTAGCGTTAATTAGTTCTTAGTGTTAACAGAAGGCGTTTGTTGGTAAACACATCATAAAATCTTTTAATATGGATTTTAATAAAACTCATTAAAAATATACACAAACTATTATTAAATTTTGTCGGTTTAATAAATTAAATTATTAGAAAATTATTAATGAATGAAAACAAGGAGAATACTAATTTGTTCAAAACTTTTTATAATTGGCATTAACACCCTGAGCAATTTAAGCTGATGTTTTTGTCAATAATTATACGGATGGATATCTTGTGTGTAGCTAGTTTTTGACATTAAAATAATTTTGTTCATTAATTTATATTTTTTTAAATAATGTTAGAATTTAATTAAACAGTTAAAGCAGATGTTGGTGATGCGATCATGGTTATATTATGAGTCAGCAGTATGTTGATGAATAATTATGGAAGTCATTTTGAATGAGTAACAAGTCAAATTAGAGTTTTATTATTCTTAGCTTCAATAGAGTTCTATGTTAAATCAAACAGTGAACAGATTTCCTTCAATGTACCGGTTGCTTAAGAAGAAGACTCCATTTGCAGCAAAAAGATCTCAAGTTATCAATGAATTTGTAAAAACATTTTGTAAATAAAAAACATTTTAAACAAAACCGAACAAGTTACTTTGAAGATTCTGAAGCAGATTTTTTGAAGTCTCTAAAGTATACGTTTCTGTAGAAGCCGTAGTCGCATAGAATCATAAGTAAACGCCAAAGTTATTGAGAAACTATGTAAGTGATAATCGTAGATGGTGTGACTTCTTCTCAGATGTTCACTTCACAATTACATTTGACCTTTGGATCGAAGAAACATTCCTTGGTAAATAAATTTTTACCTGCCTCGATCAGTTTCTCGCAAATTCGCCAGCCACGTAATTGCATCGAATGCTTTCTTTCATTCTTATTAAATATCGTTCAAGGAAAACCGGAGACTGAATGTATTTCCAATCGCTATTTATGTAAATAGTTCCCAATTATCAGCTTCTTGTATTCGTTGAAGGGCAAGTGACTGACATCACAACGCTTTATAACGGGAAAGTCAGTCTTGCAACGGTAACCACAAACCAACCAACCAAATAACGTGGGCAGATTCCTGAGAATTTAACTTTATTAAAGAGCCAGATACTGTATCACTATGGTTGGTGGATTCTTGTTTGATTTCTAATCGCTCTGCATAATCCTTGCTGCATACCTAGCAATTTATTTTCGTTGTTGTCATCTCAAATGGCCAATCTCGTCAGAAGACTGCGATTGTTACGAATAACAGAATTGACCTCCCAATCATCCATCCAACAGGCAATGTCTACCTTTAAATATGCTCGCCTCGCAGAAAACCCGTGGAATTTATTTACTTTGTTGTAAACTTAAATTCTAATAATAACTAATCTTGGTCCTGTATGTTTTCACCTGCAGACTGCGATTGAATTGTTAAGAATAATTAAGAATGACAGAAATAAAACTGAGAATTTATGTTTACGAATAAATTAATTTCTCATCCAGCTGTCGAAATTCATTAGATTGCTATGTAATCTATGAATAATCTCGTGTTCAATATGATCATCAGTTTACGAACACAAATTCCATATAGACATCATGCAGGTTTTCAAAGCATTAAGATAGTTTAACCTCCTGACCTTGTTAATGTTCGATAACATGACGTGGCGGACATATATTTAATGTAGACATCGAGCAGAGTTTAACCTTACCTCAAATGACGTGCGGATTGGGTCTTATCGCCGTAAGACAGCTTATCCTCATTATATTTCTTTGTATTTGGTCCTCTTCAACGGAAGGAAGCCTAACACAATAATTGATAAGATGGACTCGGTTATCATTCAATATGTTCTATGATTTCTCAAATGTTTTCTCACAAGTTTAGAAGGCATTGCTTATTCACGAGGTTAAGATTGGGTCATACCAAAACTAATCAACACCTGCTACAAAAAGAAGATAGCCCTATTTGCACTAGATGCAACGTACAGATAACTGTAAACCACATCCTTGATCAATGCCAAGATTAGAAATTTTTAAAACAACGCTACTCAGCACTTTACTAAAAACCCTAGCCATAGCAATATCAACAAAATCATTAAATTCATCATTGTAATATATTAAATCAAATATAATTAAAACATCTTTTTATTCCATAATATAATGACCTCTGTATAAATGTAAATAGAATATATAGATTATAATCAGAAGAGTCGAAGGCCTTAGGTGCTAGCACTCTCTTTAACTTATATTATATAGTGTCATTAATTGTATTATATAATATTAATAAAATTAAAAAAAAATAAACTTGGCTTCTTTCGAAAATACTATAATAATTGTTATAATTCCAAGTGTCAGGTTTCTCCCCGACCATTCCGTCCGGTTCAAGTAAGCAATTTTCCTTGCTATTAAACTCAACGTTAGACGTATGTATGTATGTATATGTATCTCTGTTACTCTGTAGAAATACTATAATATTTAAAACAATATTAAACTATATCATTGCAATTTACAATGCACGTTTTTAGATTCCACATTTTCTAAAGCTTTTCTTAAATATAATAAAGCAACAGATGTAGCCCTAGTAATAATTTTGATCGACAACAGATCTGCAGATCTGTTATAACAACAACCACTTGATGCAATTATCTTTGCCGAGCACATGACCAGAATGTCCCATGATCCCTTAAGAATGTCCTACGTCCCACACCATTTTTAAACCATGAAACATCTAAAAGCAGTTTCAATTAAACCTAATCTATAAACGTATTAACGGGTGATTCAAGTATAGACACTTTTTTCAATAGCCTTTTTTGACAGATCACGTGTGAGCCTTGTCATGCTGGCACGTTATTTCTGTTTAGTATTGTATGGCATTTCATAGTGGTAAGACGTTTACAAATCGTTCATCTTTATTACGAAAATTCACGTTCTGTGAGGAATGTGTTTCGTGCACTTCGCTCAACTTATGGTCAATATAATCGGCCTACTGAGCGTACTATTTGCAACACCATCACCAATTTCGGCGTTATCGTGCCATGATAACCGACTATTTGATACCTGAAATTCAAGGTCGTGATCTCGGCAACATTTGGTTTCAGCACCATGGCGCCACTTCGCATCAATCAATGGATTTATTAAGAGAACACTTCTGTGAGCACATAATTTCACGTTTTGGGGCGGTCGATTGGCCACCAAGATTGTGTTATATCACACCGTTAAACTTTTTTCTGTGGAGATATGTAAAGTGTAAAGTTTATGAGGACAAATCCGCTTCGATTCAGGCCTTGGATGAAAACATCATCAAAACATCTTCAAAAAATAAATGCCAAAGAATGTTCTTCCGAATGCTAATAAACATTCCCCATTAAATTTGAATTTTCTGTGTGTTTTTTTTTTCTTCAAAAAAGTAGGGACCTCGAAATGGCTCACGCTTTACAATGGAGTATTAATAGGAACTCCGTTTTGAGTAACTAAAACAGAGACACCAGGAAATACTTAAAAGTGTTTGATATGCATAAAATCATCTTTTGTTCATGGACAGCGTTGTCAACTTGATGCGTTTCGAACCATTTTTGTTGCTTTTTTAAATTTTTTTTGTGCAAAAAATTCCTTCAATGGTGCGCGATGCGCTTTTTTTCAGTGGGAGAAAAAACCTTTGTATAATAGAATACACCAGTTTCGATATCTTTTCATTCAACAGTGCAGAATTTTTTTTTACAATCAATTTTACAGTTCACAATGAGAACAACAAATAATGATATTTAAGACGTTCCAATATCATAGTCCTGTTTCACACTCTTCAGTTTTAGCTGACCAGTTTTGTTTAATTCTCTTTTGAGCTTGCCATTTCATTCACACGCTTCAATTCAATTTAAAAAGTGTCTTGTTGTAAATATTTTGTATAATGTGAAGAAAAAGAAATGTTTCATTATATGAAATTTGCTGTCCCTTTTTGATTTTCATTGTATGTAATTGTTTTTGTAGTAAAAGTAGCTGTCGAGTGTGGTGTAAAAAAAGTGTGAAACATTTATATAAAGTGCTGTAAAACTAAAAGTAATAAAACTCTTGTTTATTAAATGGCGCGTTTTTTTCTTCATTTTGGTGCGTTTTGAAATTTTAAAGTTGACAGACAACGCTGTTGATGGATATTTGATAGAGGATACTTGATAAATGATTGAATAATTGATTTCAATTTCTTTTCGAAACTCATAACTCTTTTTTTTTTTTTAAATAACAATCAACAGTTCAAACGAAACTGTTAATATGAAATTCATTTATATTTAAAATACGGAACAAAAACGTGATTGATTCGTAGAACGCAAAAACAAACAAAAAACAAGAATCCATAATATAATAATGAACAATTAAATATTTACCCTGAATTTGTTTTATAAACGTACCTACATACATTTCTTTAATTACAGTGATAAATGGTTATTGGTTAATGTGTGCTTCCAAAAATGTTTGTTCTATGAAGTATTGACTTAAATTGCAAATAATTAAACTTGGATGTTGAGTTGTGTGGAGGTGGAGGGTTCATGTTGGCAACAAGGCAACAAAATTAACCAAAAATTAAAAATAAAAAATAACACAAAACTATTTATTTGAAACGCACAAAAAAATGTTTATAAATTTTATAAATAAATAAAAAATTAAATAATTCTCTGTGAGGAAGATTAATAGCATCAAGCGAGAAACAATTCATCCAATTCAGATTTATGAAATACTTACTACATATGTATGTACATAAATAAACAACTATAGATACAACATAGATATGCATATATACATACATACATACATACATATATATATATATATATATGTACATATATACATAATATTTATATTCACTATTATTTACTGATCACGATGAATTGGTGATGGCCAATTAAATGTGAATAAATTATTGGGAGAGAAGAAGCTGGAACAGCTAGTTGAATAGTAGAATACGATCGACCACTGCCAACACCAAACACCATCAAACAATCATTAACTCAAAAATTAACTATCCCTTATTGTGAGATCGTATTTTGTTTGCTGTTGTTGTCATCTGAGTGTTCTACGTTTCTTTTGCTTTCAATCTTTATCGTTGCGTGTGCTTTATGCGTACGTTATATGCGAAACTTTTACAACTGATCCATGCTGAGAAGATGTGCTCACATTGTTAGTTGGTTGGCTCTTCAAGTTGCTGTTAATATCGTTGTAGTTGTTGCTATATTTTAGATAGTTTAAGCCATGTTTAAGAAGAAGACTTACAAGCGTTGTTATCTTAAGAGATTCTGTATAAATAGTTAGCAATAGTTCTGTGACTACAACATTCTAGTTTCAGAGTTACTACTGTAAACATTCGAAATACAGTATAAAATCGTTGGATTAGATTGCTTATTTAATTAAACACAAAATTACTAAAATGGTAGGTTTTACGCCAACTTTGTGGATTTGTCATCTGGGGAATAATTTTATTAATTATAAACTGTCTTTCTCTGTTTGAATTGTAGAAATTCTTCCTGATTGCCTTCGCAGTGATCGCAGCTGTAGCTGCTGATGTCAGTCACTTGCCTTCAAACGAATACTTGCCCCCTCTACAACAAGAAGCTGCTCCAATTGCTGCTCCTATTAACGAATACTTGCCTCCTTTACAACAAGCTGCTCCAGTTGCTGCTGCTCCCGCCCATCAATTAGCTGATGATGGTTACCGTTACAAGACCAATCGTCGCGTTGTCTACCGTCGTCACCGTCGTGATGTCAGTCACTTGCCATCCAACGAATACTTGCCTCCTGTACAACAAGAAGCTGCTCCCGTAGCTGCTCCTACCAGCGAATACTTACCTCCTGTGCAACAAATTGAAGCTGCCCCAGCTCACGAATTGGCTGACGATGGTTACCGTTACAAGACCCACCGTCGTGTTGTCTACCGTCGCAACCGTCGTGATGTCAGCCACTTGCCTTCCAACGAATACTTGCCCCCTGCACAAGAATACGCTTCCGTTGAAGTTTCTCCTATCCAAGAAGTTTCTCCTATCCAAGAAGTTTCCAACGCTGTTGCAGAAGAAGCTGCCCCCGCTCATGAATTGGCCGATGATGGTTACCGTTACAAAACTCACCGTCGCGTTGTATATCGTCGCAACCGTCGTGATGTCAGCCACTTGCCCTCCAACGAATATTTGCCCCCTGTACAAGAATCTGCCGCCGTTATTGATGCTCCTGTCCAAGAATTCGCTATTGTTGAAGAAGCTGCCCCCGCCCACGAATTGGCCGATGATGGTTACCGTTACAAGACCCACCGTCGCGTTGTATACCGCCGCAACCGTCGTGATGTCAGCCACTTGCCTTCCAACGAATACTTGCCCCCTGTACAAGAATCTGCCCCCATTGAAATTGCACCCGTCCAAGAAATCGCTGTTCTTGAAGAAGCTGCTCCCGCCCATGAATTGGCCGATGATGGTTACCGTTACAAGACCCACCGTCGCGTTGTATACCGTCGCAACCGTCGTGATGTCAGCCACTTGCCTTCCAACGAATACTTGCCCCCTGCACAAGAATCTGCCCCCATTGAAATTGCACCCGTCCAAGAAATCGCTGTTCTTGAAGAAGCTGCTCCCGCCCATGAATTGGCCGATGATGGTTACCGTTACAAGACCCACCGTCGCGTTGTATACCGTCGCAACCGTCGTGATGTCAGCCACTTGCCTTCCAACGAATACTTGCCCCCTGCACAAGAATCTGCCCCCGTTATTGATGCTCCCGTCCAAGAATTCGCTGTTGTTGAAGAAGCTGCCCCCGCCCACGAATTGGCCGATGATGGTTACCGTTACAAGACCCACCGTCGCGTTGTCTACCGTCGTCATTAAGTTAAGAAACCCAGCTTTTCAAGAACTGCAATAACTCAAAAAGTGATTTCATTTCTTCTCCACTCTGGGAGAATTACAAATTATAATAATTTAAAGTATTAACGCTTCTTGTACCGGAAACAAAATTTCTAGAAAAAATACCAACGACTTGAAACTATAAGAACAATACAATAAAGATAATAAGAAAAAATATGAAAAAATATCTAAAAATTTCGTTTTTATTCATTAGTTTTAGATTTTATAATAGCACTAGTTTTAAAGTGTATGCAAAAATAAATAAATTAAAAATCTAAAAATTAAATTAAAAAGTTGAACAAAACTTGTTCAATATTATGAATTTGGAATCACGCAAGAATTCTAAACCGGCTTGCATACATATTTGACTTTTTAGCTATGTATATGCAATAACGATTCGCAACAACAAAAAATGTCATAAATAAATTTTTCGATGATTTTGTGCAAAATATGCAAATTTTTTGCATTCAGCATTTCATATAAAAACGTGAAGTTTAGATGAAGAAAGTATCATTTTCTATTGGATTCTACATCTAGAAGGAAATAAGCACTTCAAAATGGTTAGTATATAATTCAAAGTGAATAATAGTAAATTAAGGCAAATAATAACTTTCTATTTCAATTGCAGAAATTCTTAATCGTTTTGTGCGCATTTGTTGCTGCTGCATCTGCTGATGTCAGCCACTTGTCCAACACTTACTTGCCACCCACTCACCATCATGCTGCTTCAGCTCCCGCTGTAAGCTTTAGTGCTGCTCCTTCCTATAATGTTGAAGCTGCCTCCGCTCCAGCTGTTTCATACTCGGCTCCTGCTACTCAATCTTACCACGTTGAAGCCGCTTCTGCCCCAGCTGTCTCCTTCTCAGCTCCTGCTACTCAATCTTACAACGTAGCTGCTTCAGTTCCAGCTGTCTCCTACTCAGCTCCTGCAACTCAATCCTACCAAGTAGCTGCTTCTGCTCCAGCTCCAGCTGTCTTCTACTCAGCTCCTGCTACTCAATCCTACCAAGTAGCTGCTTCTGCTCCAGCTCCAGCTGTCTTCCACTCAGCTCCTGCTACTCAATCCTACCATGTATCTGCTTCTGCTCCAGCTCCAGCTGTCTTCTACTCAGCACCTGCCACACAGTCCTACCATGTTGCTGCTTCCGCCCCAGCTGTATCTTACTCAGCACCTGCTACTCAATCCTACCATGTTGCTGCTTCCGCCCCAGCTGTATCTTACTCAGCCCCTGCTGCTTCTTACTCTGCTCCAGCTGCTTCATACTCTGCTCCTGCTGCTACTTTCGAGTCTGCTTCTTATGAAACCGCTGCCTCCGAACCAGCTCACACTTTCTCTGCCTCCGAAGGTTACCGTTACAAGACCGCCAAGAGTCGCGTCATCCGTCGTCGTCGTGATGTCAGCCATTTGTCCAGCGAATACTTGCCACCTCACCATGGAGCCGCTTCTTCTCTCTCTGCTGAATACTTGCCTCCTGTAGCCGCTCCCGCTGCTCACTATGAATCAGCTTCTTCTTACTCCGTAGCTGCTTCTGCCCCATCTTTCGCATACTCCGCCCCAGCTGGTGCATACTCTGCCCCATCTTTCTCATACTCCGCCCCATCTTTCTCATACTCCGCCCCAGCTGCTGCATACTCTGCCCCAGCTGCTGTATACTCTGCCCCATCTTTCTCATACTCCGCCCCAGCTGCTTCATACTCTACTCCCAGCGCTTCTTTTGCTTCTTACGAAACTGCCGCTTCTGAACCAGCTCACTCTTTCTCATCGGCTGAAGGTTACCGCTACAAGACAGCCAAAAGTCGTGTCGTCCGTCGTAATCGTTTTTAAACAACACGTACCTAAACTTAAATTATATATTTAGATTCTAAGAATCTAAATGAACAATAAATGTTGTATGTTAAAATTGTTCTACAATTTTTTTTATATAATAAAGACAAAATGAAATTAATTATTTTTTAATAAATTTCCTAATCGATTCAAATAAAATCAAATGTTTATTTCAGTTTTAAATATGTAAATTTGGTTATTATCAGCCAAATTATAGATAAACATAATCACGAAATATTCCGAAACCCATTTAATATGCAAACGTATCTAAATGTGCGTTACTAATGCATGTTTCTAATATTTCTAACTAACAGCTCAACATCGGACATATATTGCAACAAATCTATTGTTTTTAAATCGATTTAACAGATTTACAATTATTAATCATAATTCTTTCTGTTTTAAATCTTAGTTCATTATACCCTACACCACAATAGTGGGGAGGGTATATTCGATTTATGCTGATGTTTTTAACGCCGATAAATATTGGGTCCAACACCCACCTTAAAGTATACGGATCGGCTCAGAATCACTTTCTGAGTTGATGTAACGATGTCCGTCCGTCCGTCCGTCTGGCTGGCTGGCTGTCAATGAAAAGCTTGTGCGCAGAGTACAGTTCGCAATTTTGAAGATATTTCGATAAAATTTGGCACGTGATACTTCTTCGGCCCAAGGATGGATGGGATTGAAACTGGTGGAAATCGGTCCATTATTTCACCTAGCCCCCATACAAATGTCCTCCCGAAATTGGGGTTTACCGGTCATAAATCTTTGAATTATGCAAGTATGAAAACAAAATTTACCATAGATGAGAAGTAAATGAAGCGAAAGCACATCTATAAATTTCGTGACGATCGGTCCATAATTAGTCGTAGCTCCCATATAAGGCCCACTTCCGAAAATCACTTAAAAGAGCATAACTCTCTTAAAAATGTTTGTATCAAAATAATATTGAACACAAATATATTTCATATACATACAAATTTTACGGTGCAATTTTGTTGTGATCGGTCAATAATTAGTCGTAGCTCCCATATAATACCCACTTCCGAAAATCACTTTAAAGAGCATAACTTATTCAAAAATGTTGGTATCTAAATAATATTAAACACAAATATATTTAATATGTATAGTAATAATACGGTACAATTTTATTATGATCGGTTTTTAATTAGTCGTAGCTCCCATATAAGGCCCACTTCCGAAAATCACTTTAAAGAGCATACAATTTTTGAAATCAAATAAAATTCGACACAAATAAATTTCTTATATACAGAAATAATGACACCTAATTTTGTAACGGTCGGTCCATAATTAGTCGAAACTCCCATATAAGACCCTCTACGTAATTCAACTTCCATAAATCTTTTAAAAGTATATATATCGATATAAAGTTTAATACATATAATATTTATATTCACAGACTATACTTTCTTACTTGTTTTCAAGTCAAAATGTAGCACAAATTTTACAATTTTGTAATGGCCCATTCTTTAAATCGTCTCGAGTTCTTTTGGTGTAGAAAAATTCTGATTGAAAAGATTTTACAGCATTTGCTGAAATTGTAACTACTTACTTATGTACATACAAAACCAAGAAAGTAATGAGACAATATTAAACAGTACTGAAAGAACACTGATACCGTAATGAAAGAGAATTTAAATATTCTTAATTGATTAATAAATGACTGAATGCTGAAAATGTAGATTAACATTATAACATAATAACTTTAAATTTCATGATGCACATGTTTTAGGTAACTCTTGAATTTTTCTTCGAAAGTGTCCAAATTTGGAAATGACTTTTCCTTTCAAGAAATTCATTTCCATACGAGTCTAAAGAAGTTTAGTTTGGCTATAAGATAAATATCCCAGCAAAAACTTACTTACAAATTAAGTTAAAAAGTAACCTAAAAATTAATAACTTATTTTTATACTTAAAAGTTTTATAAAAATATGTAGTTGTAGACTGATTACAAAAAATGGTATAAAATAAATAAACAAACTTAATAAATATTAAGGAAACTTATTGCAAAATAGATATTAATAAAGATAAGTGCTCTTTCACACGTTTTAGTTTTAACTGAACAGTTTATATTCAATTATTTTTTAAACCTGTTATATCGTTCACACGCGTATCTTCGATTTTCGTACTCTTTACCATCAAGTTTGTACTTTTTCATGCAAACAACTTCACGCAGAATAAGATGGAGAAAATAAAAGAAGAAAACAAAAAGGAAGTAAGAAAATTTACTAGTAGTCAAGAGTGTACCCCTTTTATACTCTTTTCCCGTCTCACTAAAATGTACTTGCCTTGCAGAGTCAGAATTGAAACGTGTGAAAGCGGACTAACTTCTTTTAATCTATTTGAAATAATTTTTTTTGGTTTTATAATTATGACCTCTTTAAGATATATATAAAGTAATTCTTTAATATATAATTAATAATACAAAAAGTGGCGAATAAAGCTACGAAATAATAAATACTGGAAGTCATTAAAATTAAAAATGTAAGTAAAGTTTTTGCTGGGATACTAAGATCTATTTGATTTAAATACTTGTTCCGAATTTGGATGCGTGCAAAATTTTATATGGACCGCATAAAAAAATTTCTTCACTTAAGTAAAATAAATGAATATTTTGTATTTTTTTAATGTGTTTAGAATTATGGTAAAAACATTTAAATGTTTTCGCAAACAAAATATGTGCAGTGATAAGTTTTCATACAGTGACGAACAATTCAGTGGAACCATTATCAATTTTTCAATAAAAGATTTTTTGTAAAACAAAACATTAAAATGCAATTAGTTGTCATCATAGTCATTAGCATCAGCTACAACATTATAGGGCAATTCACGATCTTGTGCAAATGGTACTACATCATTGCATTTGCAGAAAGGTTTAGCATATTTTTGTTTTTGCTGTGTATTTTGTTAGTGTAGAGTAAAAATTAAACAATTATATTTTATTTTCGAGATTAATGCCTAATATTGTTTTTATTTTTATATCGGAATAAATATAAAATAAAAATAAAAACAAAAAACCTTAATCTCGAAATTAAAATATAATTCTTTAATAAACACAAAAAAAATCAGTTAAGTAATCAAAAGTAGAGTAAAAATATTTTGCAAATGCAATGATGCAAATCCATTTGCACAAGACTGTGAATTGCGCTTATTTGATTTGTTTATCGTGTGATAAAAAGTTTTTATTGACAATAACTAGTAATTCATTTATGGTATAAGCACAATTGGGACGTTCGACGAATTTCGTAGGGCACGATGAATATATCTACAAAAATTCGTTGCATAACTTCATATATTGGAAATAGAAATAAACTTATCGCATAGTTTTTTATGTAGGAAGATTTTTGCCAATCTCTTTCTGACACTGAATATTCGTTGCGAAAAATCGGTCGTCCGTTTGAATAAAGTGGCTTTGACAAATTATTAAAAACTTGAATATTTCGGCCCGATATTAGCGTCGAGTTGCAAAAGTTTCTCTTAAGGATTCTGTTCTTAAGGATTAAGAAATTTCATCTTTTTTATATAAAAACTCGATTTTTAGTAACAACTATGAGTGACTACCTACCGAGGGGCTTTTATCAGTGTGTAAAAGACAGACTGCCGTATTTATAAAAAATAAAATAGGTTTGAAGTGTGCTTTAAGACACAATTTTCATACAAAATTTTCTTAAAGTACACTTGAAGTCTACTTTAATTTTTTATAAATATGGCAGAGAGTGTTCTTTTACAATAGGTTTAGTGTACATTTAAATAAATAAAGACTCGTTATATTTTCTTCAAACTACTTGACACTTTTATTTTGCAATTAAAAGGAATCCGGTTTATTTAAAGGAAATAAACCACCATTTTTCATAGATAAAAACGTAACAATATGTAAGTATGTACATACACTCGCATATGTAATTTTTATGTGCTTCTTTTAATGTTTTCGCTTTAAAGTACTTCAATGACTAAAACTCCCTTGTTTATATTGTATGTATTTGCGATTGCGTAGAACCATTTGAAAAAAGCACTTTTTGAATTTGGTACCGTTAGGTTACTAAAGGTGGATTCGCCCATTTGTTCCGAACAAAATATTTGTTCGGACAATGTTTTTTTAATATGCATATTTTCTCTGTCTTAAAAAGAGAGGCGTCAAATTTCATATGTAAAAAACTTTGTCCGAACAAATATTTTGTTCGGAACAAATAGGTGAATCCACCTTAAATGCTCGTGTAACAACAATAAGAAAAATAAAATATTAGCTTTCTAGGGCAAAGAACCCATGATGACTCACAATAAACTAACTCATTTGAGTGGCCCTGTTAGTCTATTTATACATCAATCATAATTTCTAGATAGTTCGGAGCTAAGATACTATGTAGAATGTTCATGACTGCAAGTCTAGAATGTTCATTTCTAGAATATTCAGCCAAAGTCGTTAAAACTTAATGTTGCCATATTGCTCAGCTATGTTTATAACATGTTTATCAATTAAAACTTCTACAAATGCAAATATAGAAATGCTAAACATGCCGTGTGTTGATAAACATATTATATGTATGTTGATACAGGCTGTTAAATTTAAATTGAAATACAATTTTATAACAATATTTACAAAGTTTTTAAAAGGTTTTGAAAAATATAATTTTCCTAAACCGAAATCGAAAACGAATATTCCGTCGGACCCTACCATTTTGTTAGCATGCAGTTGTGAATCATCCCGGATTTAAATTGAATGTCAGATTTCTAGAAGAACTAATCAGGGAATGCTGGCGGAAGCAAGTCTCCATGCCATAACATCGAGAAAATTTCCAATGCTGACTACAAAACACATACATAGAATCAAGCAAGAAATTTGCAACGCCCATAAAGATTGGTGTGGCCTAGTGATTAAATAGATTGTGGGCGAATGATTCTAAAACCTAAATGTAAGAACATTGAGGTAGTTGTCTAAAAACTGCAAACGCTATACGACAAAATCATTTAAACATGGTGCTATTATCATGTGGGATACACAAACCCTCGTTCTACCTGTAAATCATTGGTTATACTGATTCTGTTTATTGTCGCATTTTAAATGTGTTTTTTGTTATTATTTACATTTTATATTTCTTTACTTTTTTTTCCACATCATTAGTATTAATATTATATTACTTTTAATTATATTACTTTTAATTTTTAAATTTAATTATATAGTTTTATTGATTTATTGGATTATAATGAATTGTCCGACACTGTATACTTTGATCCTATGTTAATTTGTGGACATATAATTAATTGTTTTAAACGTCGGAAGACTAACATTTTATTCTAAAACTGAATCATGCTTGGACTCGCAATGAATGTGTTCCCTGACCAAAAAGTTAGATACAATTACAATTTAAGATTCGGGATATTTAAATTAAAATGTCTCCTAATTAGAATATCAGACACTAACATACGATCATTCATCCATTTTAACAAATAAATAAAAAAAAAAACAAAGCACTGTGCGACAATTTGTTTAGATATTTACATTATCAGCCTCGGACGGACACATTAGACACAAATAACACAGGAAGAAATTCTGACTGGATTAATGTATTTATTTAGGAATCTTTAGTTTTAACATTAATAAAACAAATTATAAAACTACTTTCTGAATTTGCAAATTGAATCAATAAACAAAAGTTATTAGAATAAAAACTGTTATAGTTCAATTTTACGACTTCCGTTTGTAATATAAACATTGCGAAATGCATCAAAAGTATCTCTTATTTTATTTTTTTAATCAAAGTTATAACAAAAAATTAAAGATCCTTTGGCATCACTAATTAGTGCCACAATAAAAATTGCATTAAAAACCAATCGTAACTTTCAACCAACGACCGGAGTAAAATTTTGTTCATCCGTCATTAGTAAGTGCAAGTTACTCTTAGTATAATCACATTAAAACTAGTCATTAAAAACAATAGTTGAAAAAAATATATCTACTTCGCACGAGCTTCTAAAAAAACTTCCTCAAGAAAAAGATTCAATTAATAATAATTAATAAGGGATTGAAAAGAACGTTTATGCTAAAAAAGAACAACAAACAAAGAAACGAAAACCGGCTTGCATAAAACTTTTTATCTACTTATTTGCAATAAAATAAACGCAGCAAAAAAGTGCCGCAAATAAATTTAGAATTTTTTGTGCAAAATATGTTAATTTCCTGAATTTAGTGTTTTGTATAAAAACGTTGAGTAGAGCGGAGGAAAGTATCATTAGCTATTCGATTCTAAGTCGATAAGGAAGTTAGCACTTCAAAATGGTTAGTATGTACACTATCATATAAATAGAGGTGTTCAACATAAGTGAAAAAAATAATAACTAAACAATTTTAGTGCAGTAAAACTAACAATAACTTTGTATCTTAATTATAGAAATTCTTTATCGTTTTGTGCGCCTTGGCCGCCGCAACTGCTGATGTCAGCCACTTGTCCAACACTTACTTGCCACCCACTCACCATTATGCTGCTTCAGCTCCCGCTGTAAGCTTTAGTGCTGCCCCTTCCTATAATGTTGAAGCTGCCTCTGCTCCAGCCGTTTCATACTCGGCTGCTGCTACTCAATCTTACAACGTTGCCCCAGCTGTCTCCTTCTCAGCTCCTGCTCCAGCATCTTACCACGTTGAAGCTGCTTCTGCCCCAGCTGTATCTTACTCAGCTCCAGCTACTTATGAAACTGCCTCTTATGAAACCGCTGCTGCCGAGCCAGCTCACACGTTCTCATCTGCTGAAGGCTACCGTTACAAGACCGCCAAACGCCGCGTCATCCGTCGTCGTCGTGAGGTATCCACTGAATACTTGCCTCCAGTAGCCGCTTCCGCTCCAGTTGCCCAATACGAATCAGCCCCAGCTTACGAAACTGCCTCTTATGAAGTTGCTGCTTCTGAGCCAGCTCACTCCTACTCCGCTGATGAAGGTTACCGTTACAGAACCGCCAAACGTCGCGTCATCCGTCGTCGCCGTCGTGAAGTATCTACTGAATATTTGCCTCCAGTAGCTGCTTCCGCTCCAGTTGCCCAATATGAATCAGCCCCAGCTTACGAAACTGCCGCTTATGAAGTTGCTGCTTCTGAGCCCGCTCACTCTTACTCCGCTGATGAAGGTTACCGTTACAGAACCGCCAAACGCCGCGTCATCCGTCGTCGTCGTGAGGTATCCACTGAATACTTGCCTCCAGTAGCCGCTTCCGCTCCAGTTGCCCAATACGAATCAGCCCCAGCTTACGAAACTGCCTCTTATGAAGTTGCTGCTTCTGAGCCATCTCACTCTTACTCCGCTGATGAAGGTTACCGTTACAGAACCGCCAAACGTCGCGTCATCCGTCGTCGCCGTCGTGATGTCAGTCATTTGTCCAGCGAATACTTGCCTCCTCATCATGGAGCCGCTTCTTCTCCCTCTGCTGAATACTTGCCTCCTGTAGCCGCTTCCGCTCCCGTTGCTCACTACGAATCAGCTTCCTCTTACTCAGTAGCTGCTTCTGCTCCAGCTGTCTCCTACTCTGCCCCAGCTGCCTCATACGAAACCGGTTCTTATGAAACTGCTGCTTCTGCACCAGCTCACTCCTTCTCCTCTGCTGAAGGCTACCGTTACAAGACCGCCAAGCGTCGTGTCCTCCGACGTGTCTAAATCACACGCACCTCAACTCATGACATTCCTATTTAGATTCTAAGAATCTATGTATATAAATGCTACAAATATTGTATGTATAGGAAATTGTATGACAATTTTGTTCATATTGTAATAACTAGATAAATGTGAAAATAAAATTTATTGTTTTTAAATAAATGTTATTTATAAAAATCGAATCGAAGAAAAATAAGTGGTTTTTAATTGTTGAAATACATATGCTTATATATATAAAGATCTTGCATGATTGCACAGTATCTGTTATTTACATACATACATGTGAATAATGTTTTTTAAATAAAACATCAAAATCTTAAACAATAAGTGGTCAGACACTAGAGGAACAATAGCGCAATTCACAATCTTGTGCAAATGGTATTGCATCATTGTATTTGCAAGAAGATTTAGCATATTATTACTCTTGCTGTGTATTTTGGTAGTGTAGAGCAAAGCTATGCTAAACCTTTTTGCAAATGCACTGCAATACCATTTGTATAAGATTGTGAATGGCGATAATGTGTTTAACATGTATATTTACAATGCAAATTTGGATTATTTCGTTGGCTGTTTTAGGTAACGTTACTGCGACTACTGAATATTTGCCTCCAGTAGCTGCTTCCGCTCCAGTTGCCGAATACTAATCAGACCCGAAAAGGTTTACTCAAATTGGTCAAATTGGTTTTCAAAAAAAGATTTCTGATTCGAGATTCTTAAGATGACTGGAGCCTTCAGAATGCTTATTTTAAATAACTAAAAGACAGAGACTAAAAGATATAATAATTTAAGAGTATTTATGTTGATTTCACTGAACTTCATAATGCTAAAATAAACACAAATGAAAATTTTTAAAAGATTTTAAATATTTGCCATGATTTCATCCAAGTCCACAAAGGCAAAACAAAAGGAATTGTTAAACATATTTTATTGTTTTGAAATCCTGGTTAAAAAATTATCCCACACAACTGGTCCACATTCAAGAATTAGTCTAATTAAAGATGTTTCAGTTGCTTCCATCACCTGTCTAACTGTCTTAGATATCTTAACAAGTTCTAAATTTCTAACTCTCCCAAATCTAAAGCTAATTACTAAAAATATTTAACAAATGCTTATATTGCAGTTAAAACTTGCTCTAAGTACTCATGAATCAATATTTTTTAATCATGCATTATAAATAAATAAAGTTCTAATTATTAAAAAAAGTATTTAAATTAATTTAATTTAATTAAGTAGACAAATTAAAAGCCATATATGTCTACAATATTTCTAGTTTAAATAAAAAGTGAGACAAAATTTATGCACAACAAAAACAATGTGCGAGACAGACTGTTTTTGAAATTGTATAACATATTTTTATCATCTTGCAGTTGAAATATTGTTGTCAACTGCTCTTGTTTAAGTTGTCTTAAGATCTTCCGCATCTGTGTTTAATGAAAATAATAAATACCCTTCACTTTTAGAAATCATAAACAAAAAATTTTAAAATCTAAAACCTACGTTTAGACTTTTTCAGATAAAATATTCAGTAGAATTCTGACTTTCAAGATGGTTTACAAAACCCCCTAGTAACTAGAAATACCTTTCTCCCACAACGTCATTCATATGTATAATTGTGGATGTATTTTGTTTATTTATAATTTTATTAGAAATGCTCTTTATTGTTATTTAATTTAATGAAAGGAAACATGTTTTTATACGTTTTATTCATTTTTATTTATATTTCATTGTGCATCGCCAAACAACTAAAGCTTGTGTTAAACTTAAAATTAATTAGGAAATTAATTTTATAGGTACAGTGGCTCACATTGAGAGTTGGGCAAACTGTTTGTAAAATATTAAACCCTATTTGAAAATAGAGAGCTTAGGATGTTTTAAAATTTTTTTCAAAACTAAATAAATTATTTATTATTAAACACAAAAACAAATACTAGCATTAATATAACAAAAAACCTTAATAGTATAATCACACTGAAATTCGGTCAGATCATTAAATTCAATTATTTATAAGATATTTAGTATTTTGTTGCGTATCATTTTTCATTCTCGACAACTCGGAGGCTTTTTGGAATCGTGGCAACCAGTTTTATGCACACAACATTACTTATTTGGTTCCAGTAACGCAGCTTTAAGGTGGTCTTTACTGGTACATAATCTATTTTGTATCCGACATCCGAGCTCATCCCATAAATGCTCGACTACGTTAAGGTCTGGACTTTGCGCAGGTGTTTTGAAGACTTTAAAACAATTATACAACAACCAGTTCTTCGGTATCAGCGATGTGTGCTTCGGGTCATTGTCCTGTTAAAATTTAAAGTTATTGGCAATCCCCAATTTATAAGCACTTTGTTTAACATATGCCTTCAAAATATTAAGATACATATTTTTATCCATTATGCCTTCTATAAAATGAAGATTTCCGACACCGGAAGCAGCCATGCAACTCCACAGCATCACTGAGAAGCCCCACTGCTTTACAGTTTTCTTAGTATTATTAGGGCAAAACTCCTCATTAGGTTTGCGCCACACATAACTCCGGTCATCGGACCCAAATAAATTGATTTTGCTTTCAACCTGTGAACTTGTAAATTTTGAAAGTGCTCATAAATATAGTCCACAAGTGTTCATTGAAAATAAATTTTCAAAATCATCTTGTCCGACTTTGAATGTGAGCCACTGTTCCTTCTAAGCCTGGTTAAGTTTGTATAAAACAAACACCTTCTTTTTGACATATAAGAGAAAACTGTGTACTTTTTGTTAAATTATGCGATTGTTAAATAATTATAGCCAATTAAGAGATAAATGTTTACGTTTACAAATAAATAATGTAGAAATTAATCTATATATATAAAAATGAAATGGTCCATGTGTGTATTGTCATCACGTGAGAACGGCTGGAGCGATTTGGCTGATTTTTTTTATTCTATTCAAAATTTTCGGGAGATGGTTTGTAAAAAAAAATTAAAAAATTCCTGGTAAAACTCGGAAATTTTTAGTTTTTAATACATTGCCGCCTTTTCACTTCTCATTTTTTCTTAATAAGAAAAATTTTTTGAAGAAACTTGAAGAACTGACACCAAAGCCTCCTTTTCACTTCTCGTTTTTTTAAGTATGAGAAAATATTGTTTCCAGTTCGCAATGATGATAAATAAATCTCAAGGACAATCTTTAAAAGTGTGTGGGTTAAATCTAGAATCCCAATATTTTTCCCACGGTCAATTATATGTTGCGTGCTCAAGAGTCGGTACACCGTCAGGACTATTCATTTTCTGCCCCAATAGAAGAACAAAAAACATTGTTTACCATCAAGCTTTAAAATGATTTTTTTTTTGTTTTTTAATTAATAATTGTTTCAATTGTTGTTGCAATAATAATAATCGAATTTTAAAGAAACTTTTTAAGTAATAAATTGATAAAAATTTTTGTTATTTTTTCTTTTACTGAAATTTTTGTGTCTTTATTTTTAATTCTATATGGACGGTCGGTCGGCCCGGACGGTCAGCTAGTAAGTAATAAATTTGTTTACCTACATACATATATACTTAAATTACTAACAAGTAGGAAAGTATAATACCCTACACCCAGTATATGTATAAAACAGTTTTTCAGAAATGGGCGTTATATGGGATATATACCTATTGTGGACCGATCATCCTAAAATTTAGTGTCATGATGTCTGTGAATATAAATATCATATGTGTTTAACTTTATCTCGATATAAATACTTTAAAAAAATTTATGGAAGTTAAAGTAAATTACGGAGAGGGTCCGTTTCGACTAATTATGGACCACCATTATAAAATTATGTGTCATTATTTCTGTATATAAGAAACTTAGTTGTGTCAAATTTTATTTGGATGCCAACATTTTTAAGAAATTTATGATCGTTAAAGTGAATTTCGAAAGTGGGCCTTATATGGGAGCTATGATAAATTATGAACCGATCTGCACAAAATTTTTAGATGTGATTTGGCTTCATTTACCACTCATTTGTGATGATTTTGTTTTTTTTTGGATACTTGCATAATTCAAACATTTATGATCGGTAAAACCCAATTTCATGAGGACATTTGTATGGGGGCCAGGTGAAATAATGGACCGATTTACACCAGTTTCAATTCCCATCATTCTTGGGCCAAAAAATATCACGTATCAAATTTCATCGAAGTATCTTCAAAATTGCGACCTGTACTCTGCGCACAAGGTTTACATGGACAGCCAGCCAGCCAGTGATTCTGTTTTTACACGGTAATTGGTTCCGGGAAACTTCGTGTAAAAAAGACAAGTAAAGTTATTAAAGAAAAAACTATATTATTTCATGGTATGCACTAAAAGGGAATTTCCTCAAATTTGTGCTAATTACAATTCCTCTGATCAATCCATAAAAAGGAATTCCCCTACATTTGGAATATGAACATATTTCGCAAAAATTTAATTTAACCCATTAGGACCCTGGGTTGCATTTTGGCAACGTTCACTTAAACCACCTCTCAGACCACTTCAGATTACTTTATATTTAAATAAAGCACAAGGAAGTAAAATTTAGTCTCATATCTAATTGGCGTATTTCAGGATTTGAGGCATACATAAGTTTTTCTTATAATTTTTTTTTAAATAAATTGTTAATTTAATGTAATGGAAAAAATGTAGTAATATATGATGTAGCAATCGGTTACTTTTGGCAGAGATACCCTACACTTGCATATTATAATTTATTTATTTAAAAATTCAGCTACAAATACAGGGTGGCCCAAAATTACCGAAGGGTTTAGAATTGCTAATAATTTCTTCTTATAATTTCTTTTTTTTTCAGTATTTTGTAAAGAAGACTTGGGGAATTTAGAATGGAGCTGTATTCAATTGAACAACGTGCCAAAATTATTACTTGCCTATCGTCGATATTTTAATGCGCGGTTTGGACCCTCAAAGACAACAATAAACCGTCTGGTTGCAAATTTTCGACAACAAGAGGCAGTAAGGAACCTTCCTGGTGCTGGAAAAGACGAACGGAATATTGAACTGTTACATATGAGTAGCCGGGAAGATTTAGAAACATCAACCAGGAGACGTTCGACACAACTTGGCCTCTCACGAGCGTCGCTGCAGAATTTTGCACACAATAAGAATACTTCCATACAAGATTGTCCAAGAATTAACACCGACTGCAGGCAATCAGCAACAACTTGATTATGCAGTTTTTTCCGGCAAAAAGTAGAAGAAAATCATAATCACCCCTATCGTGAATAAAAATTCCCCATGAAATTTGTTCCCTTTTCACATTTTCCTATTAAAATTCAATGTTAAAAAAATAAAAGGGAACAAATTTCAAGTGGAATTTTTATTCACGATAGGGGTGAATATTATTTATAATTTAATTTCCATTTCCAATTAAGTGGGTTCGTTAATAAGAAAAACTGCAGGATATGGGTTTCATCGGAAAGGATAATTGGTCCTTATTTTTTTGAAAATGAACACGTGGTTGCCTTTTCCGTCAATGGTGTCAGATTTTAAGGCCAGCCGTAGAAAACCATCCGCAAGTATGATTCCAACAAGATGGAGCAACAGCGCACACTGCAAGGGACACAATGGCTCTTTTACGGGACATTTTTGGCGATCGAATTGTTTTGGGTACAAGTGATTTTAATTAGCCTCCGCGGATTTAACTGCCCGAAACTGTTTTCTTTGGGGTTATTTGAAAGGAAAAGTCTACATTAATAAGCCTAGAACCAGCAATTAAAAAGCAATATACGCGACGAAATAAACAACATAACACCTGAAGTTTTGCGAAAGGTTATGGAAAATGTGTTGGAAAGAGCACGAACTTTCGAAGCAAAAAATTGCCACCACTTGCGAGATATTATTTTTCATAACTAAACTAAAAATGTTCCCCATTTATATACTGTATTAAAAAAATAATAATTATTTCTTAACGAAAAAGTTATAACGAATTCAAACAACTTCGTTAATTTTGGGCCACCATGTATTAATAACAGCTGAGCATGATATGAATTACAATAATTACTTAAGTACAATACTAATACATACATACTATCAAAAACAATCATAATTATATCCATTTGTATTCAAGTAGTACGCCAGTCTGCAATTTATTTCCTCAGTTTGTACCAGAAAAATCAATTAAGTCAATTAACGTTTGCAATTATTCTTCTACTTCTCAGGATTCCAACGTAGATTCCGAAGGCAAAATAGAAGAAATTGTTTTTCAATATTCAAGTATCGGTCTTACCAACGTTGTGCCACATACGGGTCATTAAATTCCTTTGCCCAACGTTTTATATAGCTGAGGACAACAATTGATTGAATATGAGTTGAACGAACTTTTTCCATCAAAGATGAAAATAACTTCACATCATCTGCATACATTAAGATATTACTATGTTCAATGTAATTGGAAAGATCATTAATAAATATTACGAATAGTAAAGGTCCGAGATGGCTTCCCGGCGGTACTCCAGATATGACAGATGATGCTTTTGGATTTTCAATTATTGAAAATAACAGATTATCTACGATTTTTCAGGTAGGAGCGCACCCAATTAAGAAAGTTACTTGTGAAACCAATGCTATCCAGTTTCAATATTAATAAATCATGGTTAACTTTGTCAAAAGCTTTGCTGCAATATAACATGTACGTTTGTTGATTTTTACTAAAACCAGAATTTATATGTATATGATATGATGTTGACTTGTTGAGATTATGGATGACATTTGTTGAGACAGTATATCCGTTATATTCCTTTAAAATAATTTTGGGATAGTACTTAGCTTCGCTATAGCTCTATAATTCGTTGTATCACTACAGTTGTCGGACTTGTGACGAGGAATTACATATAAAGGATTCTTTCCATAACTCTGGGAAACTACCAAACTTTTTAGAAGAGTTAAATATGATAGTGAGAGGTTCTGCTAACACTTCTGCGCAATTTCTTAGGATACAACTGGGAATGCCATCCGGTCCAGTATTGAATGAACTCTTTAAATTTTTTAGACTCTTAACGAACATAGAGATATCTATAGAGAAGATACTAATGCGGGAAATTTGTGGAATCTCGTACGGATATTGTGTATTATTAAATGTTTTGATTCAAAATGTTTATGCGAAGAAATCGGAGAAAATGTTTGCAATGTCAATGTCATTAGAGAACAAAGTGCCATTAATTTTCATAGCAGTCGGTTATGATGATATTTTACTTAGGGTACTTTTTATGCTCATTCTCATTTTATTGATGTAGATGTTATAGCATCTCTTATTTTCCAAGTTGTAATGACTTCTAGCAACAAAACAATTCTTTTGATCATTCAAATTTATACATCTTTTGGATTTTTTAAAAAGACGGTTTTTACGATTCTTCATCCAAGCAAGTGTTACAGTGTTCCATGGAGGTCCATCCTTTCTACATTGTTAAATTAATGGGACTGTCATCAATATATTTGTTTGAAGTGTGAAATAAAATTTTCGGATGACTTGATCAAAGTTGCTTCCGTCATCATTAATTAATTGATAGAATTTCTAACCAATCAGTAGTGGATAATAGTTCATTTAACATTTGTGCGATATTTGGAGTGTTAGATGATGGCGATTTGTTGTGTGGGACTGTATTTTATGATTTGTGTTGGGCATACCATTTATTTGAAAAATATTTAATTCGAGAAGTGTCTTTAGGAAATCATTAGTCCAAGTAATTGAAGTGACTGGTACTAAGAAGTCAGTATAATCCAGTGTTACCCAAGAAGCTGATGGAATATTAAAATAACCGAGTATAACTAAGTAATCTGTCTGCCGGAGTTTATTTGTAATGAATTTAATTATATGAGCAAGAAACATATAGCGAAAGTTTTCCAGTTTTTATTACCACTACTACTAGCTCAATTTGAGAAGGGTTATCAAATATAACTTCTACTGCTAGATATCTAATTGATACTGCAATTAGGAGACCACAGTCCAGTTTACCACAACTATTGCTTCTAAATATTTGATATTTATCGCACACTATTGCGGAATTAAATGTATTTAAACAAAGCGAGTTATGAATGATTACAGATTTTTTTGATTTTTATATAAAGTCTATTTTTGGTCAGTGATCAGAAATTTAAGTCCTTTTCTCATTTAAACGCTTATTTACCGAGATATTAAGGTTTAAAGTTTTTTTTTCGAAAATTTCCATGAAAAATTGATTTTTGGTCAAAAATATAAGTGATCACAGATTTTGATTACAATTATCTTGAACGAAACTTTTTGTATTTAATTTATATCATCTGCAGTTGTATCATAATAGACGCGGGTAGCAAAGATCGTCTTTCTGTGTAGTATGGCATGAAGTTCTCTTAGTTTAGGTACTGGACTTGACGAAGGGTCTAAAGCTGGAGGTCCACACCAAGCATCTACGCGTTTCACGCGTTCTAAGCAACTGTCAAAAAAGTAGAATCAATGTAGTTGTATGTTTTAAGTTACACACTCAAAAGCGTAGGACGCGTTGACGCTTGAAACGCGAAAAGTTCGTTTACGCGTCGCAAGCGGCGAACAGCTGACATTGACAAATGCAAAGCAAATTTATTTTAAAGGTGATATCACTAAAAAAAATGACAGTTGAAAAAACATTTTTTATATGAAATTGACAAACAGACCATATAAAACTTCATATAAAAACGAAATTAGCTGGGCTTACGGCATTACCTCCGAAAGTACACACATATACATATGTACATACATATATAAAACACAAATGATTAACGCGAAAAATCTTCGCATGTAACTTGAAATACTTTAGAAAGCTTAAAACGCGTTGACGCCAAAAACGAGAGTTGTGGACCTCTAGCTTAAGATTTAATTTCTGTCTGTTGTGTTGAGGGATAAGAGAAGTTATGATTTTCAGTATTTACTTCCATTGCAGGTGAAGTAAGTAATGAGGATGCAGCTATTGGAAATGGTTCACAGATATTAGGACTAATTTGAGTTGTACGTGTTATTAAATAAGTAGAAGGGTGTTCAGAATTATCAACGGAAATGAATGAATGAGATGTCTGTCGAGGAATGATTAATAAGAGGAATAATTGGAGATTTAATTAATGTATTCTTCCTTTTCGGAGACGAGGTACTCTTCTCTTTAGTAGGTTTTTCAAAATTGGGGTAATTAGAAAATAATTCCCCAATCTTTAAGAGTTTCACCTTTGTAACTTTTGAAGAAATTATAAAACTTCACATTAACCTTTTTACATCGAGGACAATTCCATTGTAAAAATTTTTAAGAGTCCGAAATTGAGTCTGCATCACATACCTTAAGTCCACTACACTGTAGATGATAATTTTCCAGACATTATGTGTATTTAGAAGTAGGGTTGATAACAGATCAAAAATAGTTGTTGGTAGGAATAAAGAAAATAACAAACAAATTTATATTGTAAATATCATCCAACTTTTTTTTTACATTGACTAGATTTTTAATTATGTACTAATAACATTTGTGATGCAAAAACGCAACACTTGGCTTTAAAAATATAAAAATGCATGGATGTACTTGTCAAATACATACAACATGATTAACGTGACCATACGTCCCGTTTAAGAGTCCGAAATTGAGTCTGCATCACATACCTTAAGTCCACTACACTGTAGATGATAATTTTCCAGACATTATGTGTATTTAGAAGTAGGGTTGATAACAGATCAAAAATAGTTGTTGGTAGGAATAAAGAAAATAACAAACAAATTTATATTGTAAATATCATCCAACTTTTTTTTTACATTGACTAGATTTTTAATTATGTACTAATAACATTTGTGATGCAAAAACGCAACACTTGGCTTTAAAAATATAAAAATGCATGGATGTACTTGTCAAATACATACAACATGATTAACGTGACCATACGTCCCGTTTTGAACGGGACCGTCCCGTTGTCCCCCGGGAAGATAGTTTTTTTTAATATGTATGTATGTATGTACAAACATACATATGTATGTACAAAGATCTGGAAAAACTTAAAAGAAGTACCACAGTGGGAAGATGTTCAAAAAGTTCTAGATTAATAGATCGAAAAAGAACATATCGATTGCAATAAAGATACGGAAGAATTCGATGAATATTCACTCGTATCTAAATATGTATGTAACTAGTGTTTTCAATTTCGGTTAACCGATTAACCAAAAAACCGGTTTTTGGCAAATTTACGGATTTTAGAAAACCGGGGTTCCCCTCCCCCCCCTGATTAACCGGTTTTTAATATCTGTAAAAATCGTAAATTTTTCTTATTTTTTTCCGAAAGTTATAAGAACAACTAAACTTGACGTTAAAATCTATTCAAGACTTGAGTAATAAATGCAAACGTGTTAATCTCAATAGCCTTACAGATGACTTCGAATATTTGGAAAAATTTAACAAGAGAACGGAAAAATTAAACATGATCTTCTTACTATTAATCCGACATAAACTGTCAGTGAAAGAGTCTTCTCGGTATAAACACTAACAAAAACCAAATTGAAAAACAGAATTTAGGCGACATTTGGATTGTGTTTTGTTTTTGAAATATTACTTTAAATAAATTTCATAAAATTCACATTTATTTACCCCCGTATTCATAAAAACTTACAACAGGTTTATAAGAGGTTTATAAAACAAATTTTGTATAGAAAGTTTTATGAATAAGGGCATTAGTCTGTATAAATTTCTTTTAGTCACTATTTTTGTTTTTCTTACCACAAAGTACAAATTTTGTGTAACAAATGCTATTTTTTAAGTTATTTTTGTTGTTTTTTAAATTAAAATTAATTGTTTTTTACGTTTATTTATCTTCTGCATCGTAGAATTACCGTGGAGGAACCGCATAAGCGTGTTGGAACCGTCCAGTGTCTTAATTGTCAAGAATTTGGTCACACCAAAGCGTATTGTAAATTGCCGTCTGTTTGTGTTGCATGTGGGGAACTACATGCAACTGCTCAATGTAATAAGTCCAAAACGGACTTAAAAATAAAAAAATGCAGTAACTGTGGAGGAAATCATACCGCTAATTATAGAGGTTGTCCAGTTTATACTTATTTGAAGGGCATAAGGACCAATAAGTCGCCAGTATTACCTGACCATCCTCAACAACCTAATTTCACGTCGAGTAAGAATTTTCCTCAAATTGTACGACCAACTACTCACGTAAACGCTCCTAATTCTAGACAAGTTTCTTACGCAAACGTGGTCAAATCTAATATGCCAGGTCTGGAGCAGGAACCTATATCGCAATATTCTGAGCCACATATCAACAATCTAGAGACAACATTGCAGACACTTGTCCAAACTATGAACACTTTTACGACCACCATGACATCCATGATGCAGGAAATGCTGAAAATGCAATCCACTATCTTGCAAGCCATTTTAAAGAAATGATTTATTTAAAAATTTGTTTTGGAACGCGAACGGCCTCCGCCAACATAAAAACGAACTGGAATACTTCCTGATGGATAAGCAGATTGATGTTATGATGATTGCTGAAACTCACTTGACGTCGACAGAGTACTTCAAAATTAATGGCTACGTGTTGTACGATACTAAAGATCCCCGCGGAAGAGCTTGTGGAGGTTCGGCAATTCTTATAAAGAACAGAATAAAACATTATCTAATGAATAACATAAGTGAGGATTACCTCCAAGCAACAAACATTTGCATTAAATTCTGTCAATACAAATTTGTTTTATCATCGATTTATTCTCCGCCTCGATTCTCAATAAAAGAACACCAATACCATAACTTCTTTAATTCCCTTGGAGCTAGATTTTTAGTTGCTGGCGACTTTAACGCCAAACACACATTTTGGGGTTCACGTCTGGTAACCCCAAAGGGTCGCGTACTCTTCAATACCATTGCTCAAATGGGCTTAGATGTACTCTCAAGCGGACATCCCACCTACTGGCCGACGGACCGACGGAAGATTCCCGATGTTATTGACTTTGGAGTAGTGAAAAATATCCCTGTAGAATGGATGCAAGTGGATCCTTCATTAGACTTGTCCTCAGATCACTCTCCTACTATCATTTCAATGCATTTCCCTCAAGTGTGTGGCTCTCCATTTAGAAACATGACTAAGACCCGAGTAAGCTGGATAAAATACAAAAAGTATTTAAGTTCTCATTGCACGGAAAATATTGTGTTGAGAACTACCGACGATATCGATGAGTCGATTGGCAACTTTACCGAGGACCTTCGACGAGCTGTGCATCACGCTTCCACTTATCACGTTGAATGTAGAAATAGGACAAACAGAACTTATTTATCTGAACTCGAACATCTCCTATCAGAAAAAAGAAGAATGAGAAGAGAGTGGCAACTCCACAGGTCTCCTGAACTGAAAGCTAGGCTACGGGTATGCAGAGATATACTAAGACATTTCTTAGAAACCCAAAGAACGGCTTCACTTAGATCCTACTTGGAGGGTCTTGATAGTACCCCACAATCTGACTACTCGTTATGGAGGGCGGCAAGAGGTTTAAAAAGACCAGTGAGAGAAAAACCTCCTTTGCGAAATCCGACTGGTGACTGGGCTAGAAATGATTCCGAGAAAGGGACATTATTTGTTAACCATTTAAGAAATGTGTTTACTAAAAACAACTCAAATAACGTATCTGATTTGCCACCACTCGTTATTAGACCTCCTGTACCTCTAAGACTAAACTTTGGTGATGTCCAAAGCGCCATTGGTACTCTGAACCTTAGAAAGGCTCTAGGTATGGATAAAATCAGCAATAAAATGCTTGTGGAGTTACCTCGTGTAGCTAGAAGAATTATCCTCTTTATCTTCAACGCTATTTACGCCTAGAATACTATCCTGCAGATTGGAAGGTGTCTATGATCACTATGATTCCTAAGTCAGGGAAGGATCACACCAAAGTAGAGTCATATAGGCCAATTAGCTTACTGCCGACAATTTCTAAACTGTTCGAAAAATTGTTAATGACTAAGTTGATTCCAATTCTGAACGACACTGAATGCATTCCTAATCATCAATTCGGCTTCAGAGCTAAACACAGCACCATCGAACAAACACACAGATTGGTAAATGTGATAAGAGGGTCGTTTGAAGACAAAAAATACTGCTCCGCCCTTTTCATTGATGTGTCCCAAGCGTTCGACAAAGTTTGGCATGACGGTTTACTGCACAAAATAAAATTAACTCTGCCTGCTAACACCCATAAACTTATGGAAAGCTATTTATACGGTTGCAAATTTAAAATCAAAGAAGGCAATTTTTTAAGCCCCGCTCAGCCAATTGAAACAGGTGTGCCACAGGGTAGCATACTGGGTCCTACTTTATATTTGATTTATGCCTCCGACATGCCGTCAGACCCCAAAATCCACACGTCAACTTTCGCAGACGATACAGCCTTTTTCAGCGTTCATAAGGACCACCAAGTAGCATCACAGAATTTGCAGAATTATGTTTATGAACTAGAGAATTGGCTAGAGCTTTGGAAAATCAGGGTTAATGAACAGAAATGTATTCATATCACTTTCACATTGCGAAAAGAAACTTGCTCGTTCATCAAAATAAATAATCAAATTATTCCTCAACATAATGAAGTCAAATACCTCGGCATTCACCTCGACCGCCGTTTAACTTGGAAGCCTCATATTGAAGCGAAACTTACACAGATGAGATTAAAAGCAGTTGCACTGGCTAATTGGCAGAAATTCTTCACTAAAGTTGGACTGCAAACTATTGTTGTACAATGCAATTCTAAAGCCAATCTGGTGCTATGGAATTCAATTATGGGGTACTGCCTCAGCATCAAACATTGAAAAAATTCAAAGGGGTCAAAATAAAATTCTACGTATAATTACTGCAGCTCCATGGTATGTTAAAAATTCTCGAATTCACAAAGATCTATGCGTGCCATTAGTAAAAGTTGAATTTACAAAACACGCGTCAAAGTATGTCAGCAAACTTGAACACCACCCAAACCCACTTGCACGAGACATCCTTAACTTTAGTGGCCATAATCGGTTGAGAAGGAGGGATACCCTTGTTTTAACTCAAGCGCAAAAGAGATGACTGGATCAGTTGATGTGAAATTTTTTTAGTATCATAAAATTTTTGTCTAGCACTGGCTGGGCTTATTATTTTCTTTTTAGTATTAAGATTTGAATACTTATTGTCATTTCATTATATGAAGATTCAATAAATAAATAAAGGCTAAAAAAAAAAAATTATTTTGTTATTTAATGGGCGGTTAACCGATTAACCGGGTTTTTCGAGTTCGGGTAACCGAAAAACCGGTTTTCAAAAAAGTCTGTTTTTTGAAAACCCTATATGTAACATCGCAGAAAATTGATAAATGGGTTTAACAAAATATTGCTATGGAAAATAGTTGGGTGAAAGTATTTAAACATTTTAAAAGCAATTACCAAAACCATGCAAAGTTTCAAATTATCATTGAATATATTTTATGTTTGCCTGAAACAAATGCATCGGTTGAACGAGTATTTTCTTTGATGAACAAGTTGTGGACCGCAGATAAAACTCAATTAAGGGTATCAGTGCTTAAGGCTATGTTAATTGTTAAAGTTAATATTAAAAAATCCTGCCAAAAGTTCCACACATATTTGAAATCGTCACCTATAATTTTGAAACAAATTTGTACCTCGGAAAAATATAACAATGTATAAACAATTTTTTTGTAGTGTAACATAAAATAAATAAAGTCATTCATTACCGATAAATAATATATTAATATATTATCTATGAATTTTTATTTCATATAACCGAACCCATCAGTATTATTCGAATGGTCACTTTAAGCATGATAAAGAATATATTTTTTAGTATTAGCAAAGAGGGGAAGTACCTTTTTAAGAACAGCAAACACACAATCTCAAGAATGCTGCTGATTTCTGCTATGTTTGCATGTACATACATACATATGTATGTATGTATGATCTTATTTTAATTAGAAAGAAAAATATTTCAAGATAATGATCAGTTCGTAAACTGAATTTAAACACAGAAGAGAAATAGTGATTTAAAAATGTTTCGCAAAAAGTTTTTAAATTTAAAAGAGATTAATGAGATTTTAAATGAGAGTTCCGATTAGGATGAAATTATTATAAAAAATTCAACCAAAATTGGTATGTACGATATCAATTTTGACACCACCAAAGGTGGAAGAAATAAGTGACACAGAGGATATTGATGAAAAGGAGCAAGTTGTCAATAACCCAGAAACACTTCCAGCTGAACGCGCAGTTGTGGTGGAATTGTTATATGTATTTCTGATTTGAAGATCAACAAGATGAACCAGAAGGGCAATCAATTCCATTATCAGTAAAGTGGTGTAAGCGTCTACATGATAATGAGTTTTCAATATCGCCTATTGACGTTTAAAGTGAAAAAATTCAAAAGTTGACGAGTCCTACAGTTCTTTCAACCCAATGGAACTGTACATATAAGTTATTTATTGACGATTATATTAGATATTGATTTTTATTGTCGAAAGCATTAATCATTTTAGACATGCCGACAAGACCGACTCTACTTTTATTACTAATTATGGTGAAATTCAAAAATTTATTGGTATTTTATATTTGACCGGTGTGAAGCAATTCATGAATGTATTGGTCGGAAAGTCCCGCTTTTTATAATAATCTCGTAAAACAAAATATGACACGTGAGAGGTATAAAATCAAACATATATAAACAAATGCCTTAAAGGAAATTGTATAAGCTTTCTTTTAAGGAAAAAAAGGGCCCAAATTGAAAAAAAAATTAAAAAAAAAAATTTTTTAAATAAAAAAAATATTCTTGGAATGACTGAAGAAATAGCTATCTAAAGTCCTTTGGACAATTTTTGCTAGGACCAATAGGTAAAAACTTACACTCATTTAAAAAAACCCTGTATAACCAAAATGTCAAACTTTGACCCCCTCTAACTCCGGCACTTCTTGACTGATAGAGCTGAAAATTTGTGTGTGGCCTACTATCCAACCGTGGTGCAAATTTCATCCAAATCGGAAGATATCGATTTTAAAAATTGGGTCACTTGATTTGTTTTCTACTAAGAAAACAGAAAAACAAGTCACAATATCTCAGCTGAATTTTAGGATATTTATTATAGAATGCATGTTGAGATCCGCAAATATTGAGAGAATAAGAGCTCCCTGCACTAGTGTCTCATCCGCTATTTCAATTATTCGAACAGATCGAATAGATCACAAAATTGTTCGACAAGGCAAAAGATCGTCAAACGCATTAGAATGAAAATTTCTAAAGCTTGTTTGGGTCGTTTTAAGAAAAATAAAATGGTTTTAAGCATTTTTTCATAACTGTGAATGACACATGGATCCGCCACAATACTCCAAACACAAAAGTACAATCCAAGCAATGGAATGAAGCTGAACACAGTGAACCAAAAAGACAAAAACAATTCAATCGGCTGGTAAGGTTATGGCAACGGCTTTTTATTTGGACTTCAAAGGTATTTTATTGATTGACTATCTGGTAAAACAATAAATTTAAAGTACTATTGCAATATGTTGGATGAAATAAATGTAAAAATTCGAAAAAAAAATGTTCTGGCTTACAACACAAAAAAAAATAATTTTAATTTTTATCAAAACAACGCACCATCGCACAAGAGTGTTTTAACAATGGCTAAAATCAACGAATTTAAATACGAGTTGCTTGACCACCCATCTTATTCTCCTGATTTAGCTCCCAGTGACTTTTACCTGTTCCAAAAAGAAAAAGAATCCTATCTGTACTGCGATTCACTAACTTTTCTAACGATAATCGTATCGTTAAAATAAATATAACGAAAATTTATCGAATTTGCAATTCAGTAACATTTTTAACGATATTCGCTGTCGGCTGAAGTCAGCTGTTACTCCAACAAGTTTTTCTATCGTTATATTAGCGACAAAAACTTGAGTTATGTTTATTTTATCGATAAAGTGTATTTATTATATAAAGTGTGTATATAAGTTTATTTTGTGTTTAAAATGGCTTTTGAGTATTTGGCATACGAATTAGCAAGGGATGACCAAACTTTTTACGTTCCATCAGTTAATCGTCGTGTTCTTCAGAATTTAAACAATCCTTTTGAGTTGACAGCGAAGGAATTTCAAAAAAATACCGACTAACTCCGGACTTGGCTGAAAATTTAATTTTTGAGCTAGATGATCAACTAAGAGGATCTAGAATAACATCTACATACCTATATCGACAGAAAAGCAGGTAAGACATGCCAGCTTCAAGTTAAAATGAAATTTTCTGCCTTGTAATCAACTAAATGGCTGAGTTGTTCTGCGAAAGCCCAACTCCTTTTAGAATTAGAATTGGTCGCCATTCTGTTAAATGCACTTAAAATGTATGTACATACATAAATGTAAATAAAATAACTAAATAAGAACATAAATCACACATAAATAAATAAAATAACAAAATAAAAACATAATTAAATAAAACACACATTTTTTACTTTTTACAAAAATAAATAAAACCCCCAAATTATGTTTTGTTTTTTTTTCATTCTCTTTTGTGCTTTTCTCTTATTTTGGTACTTTGTACACAGAGCTGCCACATTTTATTAAATTAAGTGAGTACAAAAAACAGCTGTATACTATCGTTAAAAAAAGTTACAGAATCACACAATCGTTACTGCAAACGCATATTTATGTCGACAAATGTTACGAAAGTTAGTGAATCGCAGTACTGGCAAGCGTTTTACCTCAAATGAAGATGCAATTACAGTTGTAAAACACTATTTTGAATGCCTTCAGAGAAACTATTTTAATCAAGGGATAGAATTGCTAGATAAGCAATTAAGTGTATTGAAGTTTCAAGAGATCATATTGAAAAATAAAAATGTTTTTGAAAAACTATCTATTCTCTTTCTGTGCTATGTTAAGAAGTTTCCGAACCGCCCTCGTATTCTGTCAAAAAATTCAATCAGTCGGAATACATATTTTTGTAAGAGTGTTGAGCAATGGAAAATTATAATCGAAAGAAAATCACGTACACAAATTCATTGGAATTTAAGGTTCCTGGTTTTTTTTTTATTTCACCCAATTGTCTAAACCTGTGATTCTTGAGAATAAAACCAGATTGATTATAAACAAAAAACAGGTTGCGTTATACTTAGTCGATGGCCTTTAAGATTTTAAACAATTGAAATTGAGCCACTACCACTTAATGTAGCAGACAAATCAATAGCCAAAAATCCAAATCTATTTTGGTTTATAAATAAATAATAAAATCTTGAACTCTTTACTGTGTAAATTATACTTAAAATGAAATGTAGTGTAAATAAATAAAATAAAAAAAATAAATTTTTTTTTATATAAATACAATTTACCACTTCTCTAAATTAGTAATGCAGACAAAACGAAATACGAAACATTATTTTTTACACCGATCCGACATTTTTTAATTTTTTTAAAGAAGAACGTCTTTATTCAAAATCTAAGTCAATTTTAAGTTTTTGATAATTTAAGAAACTTAGCGAAACTTTATTTTTTTAACAAAAATTAGTTTATCGATATTTTTATATTATTCCTTAATCATTAATATACAATAATTTAAATCTGTAAAATTTTCCATTTTTGTTAAATTTAAAAAATAAATTTTGCACCGAGTATACTAATATTATATTTTACAAGTTTTTATTTAAATGGGATAGTTTTCTTTCAAATAAAAAAGTAACTTTGAATTTTTGTCATATTAAAAAACTTAACGGAACTTTATTTTAAAGATCCAATAAAGTAATCTTCTTTTCAAGAATGAAGAAATTTTCAATTTTTATCAAATGAAAAAACTTAACGAAATTTTATTTTTGAAACCAAAAGCATTTAATTAAAATTTTTGCTATATTCGATAAATATTGATACGAAACTTTTTATATTTTAGAAAATTTTATGTTTTGATGAATTTAAGAAACTTAACGAAACCTTATTTTTTCAATGGAGTTGACTTAATTTATTTTTTTTCTACGTTTCATTGAAATTATATTGTCTTCTTCCAAATACTTAAGAAATTAAAAAATTTTTATAATTTTAAAAACTTAACGAAACTTACTGTTTCCACCAAACTGAGCATACATATATTTTCACTTGTTTTTATATAAAAAATAACTTTCTTTGCAATAATGTTTAAACGTTTGTATGCATAATAAAAGTTCTGGGCCAAATTACCGCATTCGATATCGAGTAAAATTTATCGTAATTTTCTTATTTGAGATTATGGCATTCGATAACGAACAAGAAATTTAGTAGGGGAGAGGGGGGCACGTTTGAACACGGGAAACCTTTGAACAATGTTGATAAAATCTCAGTTTAACATTTTTTCCGATCCTTAACCAAGTTTTTCACATGACAACCTTGTTTTCTAGCAACGTAAACAACTTTTGCTAGTTTTTTCAATCGTCGACCGAATGTAGTTCGGTGAACAAGTTTTCGCAGTGTCATTCCATTTTTTTTTGTAAGATTGTAAGAAGTATTTTATCATAATTTCGATATCGAAATAATTTTTCGATACGATAGCTCATTCGATCACGAATGCGGTAATTTGGCCCCTGGTCTCAAGTATTTAAAGTTCTGCTTTATTACGAGGACTTTATGTTGTGGATTGTAACGTTATGTCATTGCAATGCATGCATCATATTCTTTATTTTGATTTCAAGCAATTTGCAGATCTGGTCTGAAGACCTTCACTTCTTTCACCTCTTCTCTATATGACTTCGGACTTTTTTATGGCTTTCAATAAATGTCTGCACTATTCGGCAGAATTTTGGCCCGATTTAGCTCCTAATCACAATGGATTGGTGTGTAAGAAAACAGTATGATCATTTATACCTAGTTTGGTCAAATAAAAAATTTAAACATTTATGCGACCAGATTTTTAGATAAATCGCGACGTTTGGTAAAAGATGGGCTTCATGGAAAAGCCAATTAAATAATTAATTTTTTTATTTCATTGTTTTTTTTTTAATTATCTCATTGATATTTAAATAAAATGTGAAAAATTTCAAAGTTGGTGTTAGCAACAAGACTACTTTTGTCATTTTCATTAAATTTCTTCTTCGTAGCTTTTCAACTGCGTTTTGATGTCTTTCACTTTTAGTTAAAATTTCTTTGTTAGCGTTCTTTTTGTTGGCTTTTGTTATACTTTTTATTATAAAAATCATATGTTAAAAACCAAGATTTAAAAATTTTTTGGGAATAAAAAAAATTGATCGGAATCTAAAGAACGCAAAGTAAAAACGATCGATTCGCAAATACGGAATTGAAACCCTTCCGATTGATTTATATTAATCAGATTAATCGAATCGGATTAGACCTGTTCTTAAAAACAACTTTTTCTTAATGTTTTACCTTATTCTTAACAAATTCCCGAAATATTTAAAAACTATTTTAACCTACCTACAATATGACCCTATTACTATAATCTAAACATTTGCTCCGCCCAAAAGGGTAACGAAATTCTCAACTTTGGCGACAAGCTCCAAATGAATTGAATCTCCAAAACAGTTCTAAAATTCACAAATTTCTAAAAGCATTTAAAATCTAATGTTGCTGCTACAGTTTTAAAATTTCTTTAAATAGCTACTTATTAATATTTATAAAAAGTTTTTTTTTTTAATTTTTATTATTTATTATAAATATGTATGTATATAAATTTACCTTGATATTTTATATTACATTTTTATTTATTTCATAATTTTTATTGCAGTTTTTAAAACCCGAACCGATTACCGTTTTATTTACACTATTTTGAATATGGGCAACTCTTTTACGTACTACATACTTGCTTTCAACTAAAAACAAAAACACTTGTTGTTTTGTTTGTGTAAACAAAACTTAAACACCACACTTTTCTTGCTCTGCTTTTATTATTGAGAAATTATTTTGCTTTTGCTTTCTCTTCCTTTTTCTTTATGCAAACAAATACTACAACACCAACAACAACAACCGACGTTGAAATGTAAGTCACGAGACACACTCGCGTATAAAGAAGCGCTTTTAACTAGAGACACTAACAACAAACAAACACAACAACTACTAAATACCGCTAATAAAACAACAACAAATGAAATTTTTGCATACACCACACTTTATGTTCAAGAGTAATTCTTAATTTTATGAATTATTTTAATAAAAAACTTTACTTTAACACATCGTTTATGTAATTTTTAATAGATTTCTTATTAAATTACTTTAATGTGTAAAATATTTTATAAATTTTCTTCTAAATAAAACACTTTTACTACATTAATAATGCATTTAAAGACGAACGACAAACAATTAACGACCGATTTATTTAAAGAACGTGTGAGAACTAAAATATGTGTGTTGGCCACGAGAACAGAGTTGCTTACAGCAATAGGATTTCGTTGTTGAAAGGGATTTTAGTAAAGGGCAGCAGGAAATCTTTGTTTTTTATACAATTTAAATTTAAAGAAATGTGTTTATTTAATTCTTTAGCAGCCAGAATCGTATAGAGAAGAAAAACTGGAAATATAAAATACAAAATTGTTAATTTTAATAAATAAACAGCAATTTGAGTCAATAAAATAACGAGAAAGCGAAACGTTATAAATAAAATAAAATCGTTGTGAAGATGAACGAATTTATTTCCAAATTTGAAAGGAAGTGAGTAAAGCAATATAAAAATTTAAAGCTTTTTAAAAATATAATTTTTAAATTTGTCAGCACAAAGTTATCACCAAAAGAAAAAGGGACAGTCATAAAAAAGCGGAAGTTTTGTGGACCTGTTTATTTTTCAGTTTGTTTTTGTTATTGTTTTAATATTAGTTAGTTTTAGGAATCCAAGAATCCAAGAAAACAATAAAAATTTTTAAAAACATGATTTTTAAAATATGTACTACAAATAAAGATAAATATTTATACAAAAAAAGTAGTGCATCATGAAAGAATGAATATTTTTTTTTTAAATTCGAAGGTAATTTTACTTTATTTCGAAAATATAAAACAATATTCCAATTTTCGAATATGAAATTTCTTATTAAATAATAAGAAACAGTTTTAATAATTTTTTTTTTAATTTAACTTATTACGAATTTACAACATATCAATTTTAATTTAAAAATAATATTTTTAATAAATTCTTGGCATCTTTCTAAAATTCTCACGTAATTTGAACATTTTTTGCTTCAATTATAAAATTAAAAAATTTTTAAAGTTTCGAACTTAAATTTTTTTCTATAATAACAGGAATTATTAAGAGTTTTAATCATTTTTATAATTTACCAGTGAAATTAATATTTTTTGCTTAGTTTCGAAAATTCGGAATCCAATTCTTTTTTATAAGACTTCTCAGCTTTACGAAAATCAAAAATTAAGCTACGCTGCGCAGGAGTACAGTTTTTACCTGTACCTAAATTAAATCTTAAAAATAATTAAATTTAATTTAAAAATATTAAATTAAAAATAATATTTACCTCAAATAACTTATTTATTAAAATTAGTTAAAGTTTTAAAGCAAAACCTTCAAGCCTTCAAAATTCAAGCGGTAATATGAAAGGAACATTCCAATATTTCGATGTGTTACGAACATTATACATTTATTAAATAAATAAAAATAATTCATGTTATAGATATGATGAATTTAAAATTCAAAGGGTTTATTGTCAAATTGTCTCAGTTTCGTTGGACATATGATGCCAATGGCAAGATGTTGTTTATGTATGTACATCAGCTAGAATCATCATTTCTAATAGAGTAGTTCGTTACACTTTCATTATGTTAAAAGAAGTGTCTTGCAATTTTGCATTCTATACATATTGAATTTTAAGTTTTTTGCATACAGTAGAACTGACGTTTTGATATGTCCTAGACATTTGTTAGACATTAGCAGGGCCGAAGATTTACTACTTGCTGGATTTTAGAAGAATTATTAGCAAAATGTTTAAACTTATTGTTGTATACAATTTTTCGATTAGCAATAAAATTATAATAATAGAAAATTGTATTTTTTTTATATAGCTTGTATTTAATTTATGTATGTTAAGCCGATAGCGATTGTTACTAGTGCTTTTAGCTTTTGTTTTACATATCGTAATTTTAATTATAATAAATTTGTAAATAATTAGAAAAATAAATTTATGTATGTTATTATGAATTGTTAGAAATATTGTTTATACATATGGATTGTTAATCAACCGGAAACGACACATATGTATTAGCATATCAAGATCTCTTACAATACAATATAAAACAAAAAGCTTTAAAAAACTCAACTTTTTAGGCATTAAAGTATAACAAGTAAATTAAGCAAAAGATAACTATGAGTAATGAAAGCTTTTACCCAATATTAATTAAAACAAAAATATTGCATACATGAAGGCGTTCACTTTTTTAAATAAAACTTTAACCTTCTACAACCAAAAAGTTTCCCGGGTAAGTCATATAGTTTACAAGTGAATTTGTTTATATTGACCTACTATTTGTTATTTTTATCAGCAACCTGATGCAGTTGCAACATATGTATATTATACAAAAACTAGTTCTCATCCCTCATCCAACCGTGTATCGATGGGTATTCAACGATTTTGGCCCATAATCCGTTATATAAGATTTAATAATGGCAATACACGCCAGTACCGCAAAGAAAGTGGTAAAGCATCTGCCTGACATGTTTCTAATGTTAAACATGTGCTGTTCTTACATCCCATCCTCTGAGTGGACAAATTTATACAGGGTTGTAGCCTTCTAGAGAAAGCGAAAAAATCAGGGTGAACGAGTCGTTTAAGATTTGTGTTGTAAACTTTTTCGTGGAAGTGGAAGACAATTTTTTTAAAAGTTAAAAAAGTTTAGCATCTTTTTTGATGTCGACTATTACTTGTCTATCTTGGGCACCGTGATCAAAAGGCGAACAGTTGTTCAAGCTGAATTTTCTAATCCGAAAGGATGAGAAGTATAAGCATCAGTTTTTGGATTTATATATTCCTCATATAATAAAAAAAAAAACAGATCGGTTGTGATTCTATCTACATCTCATATAAAATCAACGTTGGAGGTGTAAAACAAAGGCCTATAATGATACTGGACATACTTGGAGAATACACAACAAAAAGGAGAATAAACAAAATTGCTACATACATATGTATGTGATAAAAGAAGATCTACAAGAAAAGCTCACGAAGAATGCAAAAAAACCGCTCAAACTATGTAAATGTATCTCTAGTCTTGTTTTAAACCAAATGTAATTTTTTAATATAAAAATATATCAAATTGAATATAAAAAACATACCTGGGTTGTGGTTGTTGACATTTAAGAACCGATCAGAAAAATTAATTTTACTTACATATACAAAATTTTTAAAGAATTTTCATAAATAAATATTTTCAGAAGAATTTGATGGTGGAGGTTGGACTAATATTTATGCGCGTTACAAACATCACTTTCTGAGAAGATTTAACGATGTTCGTCCGTCCGTCCGTCTGGCTGGCTGGCTGGCTGGCTCCATGTAAAGCTTGTGCGCAGAGTACAGGTCGTAATTTTAAAGATATTTCGATAAAATTTGGTACGTCATATTTTTTCGGCCCAAGGATAGATGGGATTGAAACTGGTGGAAATCGGTCCAATATTTCACCTGGCCTCGATACAAATGTCCTCCCGAAATTGGGGTTTACTGGTCATAAATCTTTGAATTATGCCAGTATGCAAACAAAATTTACCACAGATGAGTAGTAACTAAAGCGAAAGCATATCTATAAATTTCGTGAAGAGCGGTCCATAATTAGTCGTAGCTCCCATATAAGGCCCACTTCCGAAAATCACTTAAAAGCGCATAACTCTTTTAAAAATGTTGGTATCCAAATAATATTGAACACAAATATGTTTCATATATATGCATATAACATGGTAGAATTTTATGACGATCGGTCCATAATTAGTCGTAGCTCTCATATAAGGCCAACTTCCAAATAAAATTTAACAAAAATGAGTTTCTTATGTACAAATAGGATGACATCTAATTTTATAATAGTCAGTTCATAAATAGTCAAAACTCGCATATAAGACCCTCTTCGTAATTCACTTTAACCTCCATAAATCTATTAAACGTATTTTTATCGAGATAAGGGCTAACAAACATAATATTTATATTCACGGAAGTCATGGCACTAAATTTTTGATGATCGGTCCATAAGGGGTAGTATCTCCCATATAGCGCACATATCTGAAAAACTGTTTTATTGATATACTGGGTGTAGGGTATTATATGGTTGGGCTTGACCGACTATACTTTCTTAAGTAAGTTGTATGTTTATGTTGTCAAGCCTTTAAAATGCCAAAAGTAAGGTATCAACTACTTTACTAGTTTACTACTTTCTGTACTACTTTCTTACTTTACGCTTTAGTATCTACAACTCAGCTGCAGTTGAAAATAGTCCTTTAGTTTACATAGGGTCATTAGGCAAGAAAGCATAAGTTAGTTTTGGTTTAATATACAAATATGAATTTTTGGCAAAACTTAAATTTTGAATGCAACTTTTGAAAAACCTACGTAAAAATGTCGTAGGTGTTGTACAAAACAATCATATAGAAATTACAACTATAGTAAATTCAAACGACTTACAACCCATCAGTTGTGAATTGAACATGTGTTTTTTTATTTTAATTCTATTATTTCTGTCTTCTTAAGTAATTTACATAACATTTTGTATTTAAGCACAATTGAGCCACCGTTAAGTTTATAAGATTGAACATTTGATCTTATTAATAAATTACATCCGTTTTTAATAAAATCAATACTTAATTGAAGTATTTCTTGTACTTAATGTTTGTATGATTAAAGTCTTAAACATTTTTTGAAAATGAATGAAGTAGAGTAATTTGGGTGTTTTAACTTCTTTGAGGCTTTTTGAGACTTTAAATCCAATTCAAATTTATGTGCGTAACATAAACAATTTCCGTTTTGTAACGCTTAAAATGTAATCTTGATATGTACGTCCATTGTACCCTTCATTTATGGGTAAATTAAATAGTTTTTAAGTTGGACAATTAAAAAAGTACTAAAAAACACATATAAACGAAAGAGGGATTGATTTCTTTTGAATCTTTTGTGCTATAGAAATTTCAAAACCGTAATAGATGGTGGTATTTTTATAGACAAAGCTCATAAATTTGAGGCATTTATTGCAATGGCATAGCATGACAATGTTCTTCAGTTAATGCACAACATCATGTTTGAGTAGCCATAACATGAAAAGCAAAGCATAAAATATTTGAGTGTATAACTTTTGCGCAGCATTCGTCTGTACAATTAATTAAGCAAAGTGATAAATTGCGTTTATATTACCCAATTTTGGTGAAAAATTATTAAATTTATAATATTTTAAAAATTTATTAATAAACCAGAATTTAACCAGAATTATGTTACATTGATTATTGTTTTCAAAGTCATCATCAATATGTCTGTCTCCTGCATTAAGTGACTCAATTTTAATTGCTAAAAACCTTTTCAAAACAAAACTATAAATGAAGTCAAGTTATCGTCTAAAGGTTGGTGACACATGGCAAATATTTACTAAAAAAAAGCGTAACCAATTGTTTTAGCACAAATTTGTTTGACGTTGTTTTCTCTTACAAGATTTTTCAAGATCAAACAGCATCAAATAAATTAAATATTTGTTGAGCTTTGGCCTAAATAAGAAACGTTTTTTTCTAAATAAATAAACGAGTTCAAATATATGTTATTTAGTGTTTACATGGTTGAAACGAATTAAAGAAACCCTTCACAATTAAATATCACTTTAAATATCACTTTTTTCAAGAAACCAATCATGTGACTAGTTCAGTGGCAGTTAACTTCTCTCTATCGAAATAATTACTTTTATTAACAGAAAAATAAAAGAAGGCAAATAATCTATGGATTTAAATTACACCAATACCTCACTTTACTGCTTAATTATGTAGTACTAATTTTCACTGTGTGTCTTTAGATTTTCAAGGTTGCGTTGTTTTGGGTTCGAGTTTTTATTATTTTTTTTTTTTAAATTTTTGCAAACTCTGAAACATCATTAGATTCTTAAACGATGACTCGTAAAAGAAGTGCTTTGATGATTGAAATGGAGTTCTTGCTTTCTATTTGGATTGAAAATCAAGTTGCGCAGAGAATACCATTAAGTAAAATGGTATTTCAGAAAAAAGCAAAAAACTTATTAAATGATAGTGGTAGTAATACAGACAATTGCTACAAGGAAGTTTTTTTTTACATTGAAAAAAAAACAGCTGTTCAGCAAACATTGAACCAATTTTTTGTGAAAGAAAGCCGACGACTTGATACTTTCGTAACCCTAGAACCTATCTTCGATCCTTACATGCTTTGCTATAGAAAATCAGAAAATAGAAATTCAATTGGCCCCGACGCAAAGTGGGGTATTGGTGTAAAATAAATGCGTGCAAATTGCGGGTGTCTTTATTAGCAACAAATAAAAAAATAAATAAACATAAAAATAATTATTTAAATTCGATGATCAATAAATCACACAAATAGACTTCTTTTTAGAATTATTTAGCAAATAAATAATATTGTATGTGTGTATGTACAACAATACGTAAACTTAATATTATTCATAATAAAAGTTAGCAATTGTATAGAAACTTGTTGATGCATCTAAATTTAATTTATTCACAATCACCTGTCCTCCATTTATTTAATTTTTATTTTATTCATGTAAAATACATTTCGCATAAAATTAATTAACAAAAAAAAAATTAATTTGACTTAAATTGGTTTTTTCGACATTGTATGTAAGTGGTCTATGGGTGTGTAAAGCATACGAGTATTTGTTAGAGTGTTTTAAGCTTTCGTGTCTATATAAAATTAAGAATTTCTAAATCCGCTTAATCCGCAGATAACAATAAATTGATTTTTCTATAGAGTGAAAAGAAATATTTGAAACAAAAGAAAATCAATTATATTCAATTAAAATGTTTAACTGGAAACAAACAGTTTTATCGTAAGATTGAAAGCTGACTTTAAATTTATCTAGATGTAAAGCACTATTCCTAAAAGAAGCTTTTTTTTAAAACTTGGTGTCAACACTTTCGTTGTGTGATTTTTTAATTTAAACAAAATATCCTTTACGAGTGCAGTTCGGAAACTTTTTAGCCTAGAACGGAGAACGCATTAAACAGAAAAACGTAAAGTATTTTGGAAACTTCCATCTCTGCTATGAGAACGTGTCTTTAAAAAATTGAAGACGCATCCGCGATTTCTTACAATGGAAAAATTAGAAATTCGTGGAGTCATTAAATATTTAAATAAAAAAGGTTTATCGGGAGAAGAAATTCATAATGATATGTTGAATGTGTTTGGTGAAAATGCTGCTTCATATGCAACAGCAAAAGATTGGCAACAACAACAGAAATTGTAGCCAAAGTGGATGATATGGTATTAAATGATCGACAAATAAAATTGCATGATATAGCTAATATAATGGTCATCTCAAATGATCGAGACTATTTAATTTTGCATGAAGAACTACAGATGAGAAAGCTTTCTGCAATATGAGTGCCGCATTTATTAACAGTCGACCAAAAACGCATAAGAATGAAAATTTCTAAAGCTTGTTTGGATCGTTTTAAGAAAAATAAAATGGATGTTAGCGTCGTTTCTTAACAGTGGATGAAACTCCAAACACAAAAGTGCAATCCAAGCAATGCATTGAAGCTGGATAAAGGCAAAAACAATTCAATCTGCTGGAAAGGTTATGGCATTGGTTTCTTGGGACTTCAAAGGTCTTTTATTGATTGACTATCTGCAAAAGGGTAAAAATTTAGAGTAATATTGCAACATGTTGGATTAATTAATCGTAAAAATTCGAAAAAAAACGTTCTGGCTTACAACACAAAACAATAATTTTACATCAAGACAACGCACCAGCGCACAAGAGTGTTTTAACAATGGCCAAAATCAACCAATTAAATAATTAATTTTTTTATTTCATTGTTTTTTTTTTAATTATCTCATTGATATTTAAATAAAATGTGAAAAATATTAAAGTTGGTGTTAGCAACAAGAAAACTTTTATCATTTTCATTAAATTTCTTCTTCGTAGCTTTTCAACTGCGTTTTGGTGTCTTTCACTTTTAGTTAAAATTTCTTGTTAGCGTTCTTTTTGGTTGCTTTTGTTATACTTTTTATTATAAAAATCATATGTTAAAAACCAAGATTTAAACATTTTTTGGGAATAAAAAAAATCAATCGGAATCTAAAGAACGCAAAGTAAAAACGATCGATTCGCAAATACGGAATTGAAACCCTTCCGATCGATTTATATTAATCAGATTAATCTAATCGGATTATACATGTTCTTAAAAACAACTTTTTCTTAATGTTTACCTTATTCTTAAAAAATTCCCGAAATATTTAAAAACTGTTCTAACCTACCTACAATATGACCCTATTACCATTATCTAAACATTTGTTCCGCCCAAAAGGGTAACGAAATTCTCAACTTTGGCGACAAGCTCCAAATGAATTGAATCTCCAAAACAGTTCTAAAATTCACAAATTTCTAAAAGCATTTAAAATCTAATGTTGCTGCTACAGTTTTAAAATTTCTTTAAATAGCTGCTTATTAATATTTATAAAAAGTTTTTTTTTATTTTTTATTATAAATATGTATGTATATAAATTTACCTTGATATTTTAAATTACATTTTTATTTATTTCATAATTTTTATTACAGTTTTTAAAACCCGAACCGATTACCGTTTTATTTACACTATTTTGAATATGGGCAACTCTTTTACGTACTACATACTTGCTTTCAACTAAAAACAAAAACACTTGTTGTTTTGTTTGTGTAAACAAAACTTAAACACCACACTTTTCTTGCTCTGCTTTTATTATTGAGAAATTATTTTGCTTTTGCTTTCTCTTCTTTTTTCTTTATGCAAACAAATATTACAACAACAACAACCGACCTTGAAATTCAAGTCACGAGACACACTCGAGTATAACCCGGCATTTACACATGCAAGTGCAAGTTCTAAAAACTCAATTCACTCAAATTTTTTTACTAATCTACTCACATTTTTTTCACTTGCAGAGCTAATCGAGTTTTTCGAATAAGTTTTCGTATATAATACGTACACAGCACTCAAATGCATGTTCTGGCATGTGTAAAGGAAGGAAGAAGCGCTTTTAACTAGAGACACTAACAACAAACAAACACAACAACTACTAAACACCGCTAATAAAACAACAACAATGGAAATTTTTGCATACACTACACTTTATGTTCAAGAGTAATTCTTAATTTTATGAATTATTTTAATAAAAAACTTTACTTTAACACATCGTTTATGTAATTTTTAATAGATTTCTTATTAAATTACTTTAATGTGTAAAATATTTTATAAATTTTCTTCTAAATAAAACACTTTTACTACATTAATAATGCATTTAAAGACGAACGACAAACAATTAACGACCGATTTATTTAAAGAACGTGTGAGAACTAAAATATGTGTGTTGGCCACGAGAACAGAGTTGCTTACAGCAATAGGATTTAGTTGTTGAAAGGGATTTTAGTAAAAGGCAGCAGGAAATCTTTGTTTTTTATACAATTTAAATTTAAAGAAATGTGTTTATTTAATTCTTTAGCAGCCAGAATCGTATAGAGAAGAAAAACTGGAAATATAAAATACAAAATTGGTAATTTTAATAAACAAACAGCAATTTGAGTCAATCAAATAACGAGAAATCGAAACGTTATAAATAAAATAAAATCGTTGTGAAGATAAACGAATTTATTTCCAAATTTGAAAGGAAGTGAGTAAAGCAATATAAAAATTTAAAGCTTTTTAAAAATATCATTTTCAAATTTGTCAGCACAAAGTTATCACCAAAAGAAAAAGGGACAGTCATAAAACAAGCCGAAGTTTTGTGGACCTGTTTATTTTTCAGTTTGTTTTTGTTATTGTTTTAATATTAATTAGTTTTAAGAATCCAAGAAAACAATAAAAATTTTTAAAAACATGATTTTTAAAATATGTACTACAAATAAAGATAAATATTTATACAAAAAAAGTAGTGCATCATGAAAGAATATTTTTTTTTTAAATTCGAAGGTAATTTTACTTTATTTCGAAAATATAAAAAAAAGTATTCCAATTTTCGAATATGAAATTTCTTATTAAATAATAAGAAACAGTTTTAATATTTTTTTTTAAATTTAACTTAAGTTCAAACTTAATACGAATTTACAACATATCAATTTTAATTTAAAAATAATATTTTTAATAAATAGAATAATTATTATTTCATAATCGAACTGTTAATTTTTACTTTTTGATAATTTTTTTAATAAATTCTTGGCATTTATCTAAAATTCCCACGTAATAACAATTTATTATTTTTTATTCGAACTGTTAATTTTAAATTTTTGATATTCAGTAAAAATAATTTAATGAAAATTAAATTTAATGAACTCGAGCCCGACTAAATAAATATCAAAAATTTAAATATCAAAAATTCCCACGTAATTTTAACATTTTTTGCTTCAATTATAAAATTGAAAAATTTTTGAATTTTCGAACTTAAATTTTTTTTATAAAATAACAGGAATTATTAAGAGTTTTAATCATTTTTATAATTTACCAGTGAAACTAATACTTTTTGCTTAATTTCGAAAATTCGGCATCAAGTTCGTATTTTCGAACATATCAATTTTAACGAAATATTGTTACATTAAATAAATTCTTGTAATTTTTCTTAAGTTTTTAAATTTCATAAGTAATTTTAACATTTTTTTATTCATTTCAAAACTTAAAAAAAACGTAGTATTTTTGAATATAAAATTTTTTATTAAATAATGCAAATTATTTAGAGTTTTAATAATTCTAGTAATTCTTTTTTTCTTATTTAAAATTTTATAACAACAGGAATTATTATTACATATTCACTTTTTGCTTAGTTTCGAAAATTTGTAATTTCGAATTTTCAAACATATACAGTAGACGCTCGCAAATTAGAAATACTTCGTTTTTAAAGCAATTCGAATTTTTGTAATTTGTGGACTGTTTTATTTTTATACAAGAAAAAAAGTGAATCTATCCATTAAAACTATCCTATTTGAAACTACTTTTTGTTTCTATTTGAAATGGTTTTATTAAAAACAATAACAAAACAAGCTAAAGTGGACTTAATTCGGGAGATATTACTGACTGACAGTTAGAAAATCCAGTAGCATAATTGCCGTATAACTGATATTAGTATGATTTCTGGATTAAAATTACTGATCTATATAAAAGTTGGTTCGATATCGATATTTATTAAAAATTTTTGTGGGTTTATTTGTTTTTTGGAAATGGTTCTTATAATATGGCAGCTATGGCAAATTATGAGCCGATCTTCTTAAATTTTGGAACAGTGAATATTGGAATGATCACAGATTTTGCTTATTTTCTCGAAAAACGCAATATTTACGGAGATATTAAGGTTTAAAGTTTTTTTGAAAATTCCCTTGAAAAATCGATTTTTGGCCCAAAATGTAGGTGATCACAGATTTTGCTTATTTTCTCGAAAAACGCAATATTTACGGAGATATTAAGGTTTAAAGTTTTTTTTTGAAAATTTCCTTGAAAAATCGATTTTTGGCCAAAGTGATCACAGATTTTGCTTCTTTTCGCGAAAAACGCAGTATTTACGGAGATATTAAAGTTTAAAGTTTTTTTGAAAATTTCCTTGAAAAATCGATTTTTGGCCAGAGTGATCACAGATTTTGCTTATTTTCTCGAGAAACGCAATATTTACGGAGATATTAAGTTTTAAAGTTTTTTTGAAAATTCCCTTGAAAAATCGTTTTTTGGCCAAAAATGTAGGTGATCACAGATTTTGCTTATTTTCGCGAAAAACGCAGTATTTACGGAGATATTAAAGTTTAAAGTTTTTTTGAAAATTTCCTTGAAAAATCGATTTTTGCCCAAAAATGTAGGTGATCACAGATTTTGCTTATTTTCTCGAAAAAAACGCAATATTTACGGAGATATTAAGGTTCAAAGTTTTTTTGAAAATTCCCTTGAAAAATCGATTTTTGGCCAAAAATGTAGGTGATCACAGACTTTGCTTATTTTCTCGAAAAACGCAGTATTTACGGAGATATTAAGGTTTAAAGTTTTTTTGAAATCGATTTTTGGCCAAAAATTTAGGTGATCACAGATTTTGCTTATTTTCTCGAAAAACGCAATATTTACGGAGATATTAAGTTTTAAAGTTTTTTTGAAAATTTCCTTGAAAAATCGATTTTTGGCCAAAAATACAGGTGATCACAGATTTTGCTTATTTTCGCGAAACACGCAGTATTTACGGAGATATTAAGGCTTAAAGTTTTTTTGAAAATTCCCTTGAAAAATCGATTTTTGGCCAAAAATGTAGGTGATCACAGATTTTTGAAAAACGCAATATTTACGGAGATTTAAGGTTTAAAGTTTTTTTGAAAATTCCCTTGAAAAATCAATTTTTGGCCAAAAATGTAGGTGATCACAGATTTTGCTTATTTTCTCGAGAAACGCAATATTTACGGAGATATTAAGTTTTAAAGTTTTTTTGAAAATTCCCTTGAAAAATCGTTTTTTGGCCAAAAATGTAGGTGATCACAGATTTTGCTTATTTTCGCGAAAAACGCAGTATTTACGGAGATATTAAAGTTTAAAGTTTTTTTGAAAATTTCCTTGAAAAATCGATTTTTGCCCAAAAATGTAGGTGATCACAGATTTTGCTTATTTTCTCGAAAAACGCAATATTTACGGAGATATTAAGGTTCAAAGTTTTTTTGAAAATTCCCTTGAAAAATCGATTTTTGGCCAAAAATGTAGGTGATCACAGACTTTGCTTATTTTCTCGAAAAACGCAGTATTTACGGAGATATTAAGGTTTAAAGTTTTTTTGAAATCGATTTTTGGCCAAAAATGTAGGTGATCACAGATTTTGCTTATTTTCTCGAAAAACGCAATATTTACGGAGATATTAAGTTTTAAAGTTTTTTTGAAAATTTCCTTGAAAAATCGATTTTTGGCCAAAAATACAGGTGATCACAGATTTTGCTTATTTTCGCGAAACACGCAGTATTTACGGAGATATTAAGGCTTAAAGTTTTTTTGAAAATTCCCTTGAAAAATCGATTTTTGGCCAAAAATGTAGGTGATCACAGATTTTTGAAAAACGCAATATTTACGGAGATATTAAGGTTTAAAGTTTTTTTGAAAATTCCCTTGAAAAATCGATTTTTGGCCAAAAATACAGGTGATCACAGATTTTGCTTATTTTCGCGAAAAACGCAGTATTTACGGAGATATTAAGGTTTACAGTTTTTTTTGAAAATTCCCTTGAAAAATCGATTTTTGCCCAAAAATACAGGTGGTCACAAAGTTTGCTTATTTTCTCGAAAAACGCAGTATTTACGGAGATATTAAGGTTTAAAGTTTTTTTTGAAAATTCCCTTGAAAAATCGATTTTTGACCAAAAATGTAGGTGATCACAGATTTTGCTTATTTTCTCGAAAAACGCAATATTTACGGAGATATTAAGGTTTAAAGTTTTTTTGAAAAATCCCTTGAAAAATTGATTTTTGGCCAAAAATACGGGTGGTCACAGATTTTGCTTATTTTCTCGAAAAACGCAGTATTTACGGAGATATTAAGGTTTAAAGTTTTTTTGAAAAATTCCCCTGAAAAATCGATTTTTGGCCAAAAATATAGGTGATCACAGATTTTGCTTATTTTCTCGAAAAAACGCAATATTTACGGAGATATTAAGGTTTAAAGTTTTTTTGACAATAGAATAATTATTATTTCATAATCGAACTGTTAATTTTTACTTTTTTCGATAATTTTAGTTAGGCTCGAGTTCATTAAATTTAATTTTCATTAAATTATTTTTACTGAAGTTAGGAATTACAACTTGAAAAATTTATTATTAAAAAATGTTTGATAATTTTTCTTGACTGGGGATCGAACCTGGGTTGTTGAATTTACATATGTTTCGAGAAATCCCACTTTCTCTCATCAGAATTCTTTGCGTTCTACCACCTGCATCACTGCGGTGCCGGTCAGCCAACAGACAAACATCAATCCTTTAACCAGTGTTAGTTCTGGTAGTTCGAAGTTTTTGCTGTAATTATCATTCTTTATTAATTTCTATTCATAGTTGTTTTTTCCCCTTTTTTCTTCAGTTTTTTCGTATTCATGTCAAGACTTTGTCTCGAAAACTTGAATACATTTGTTTTTGTTTATTATGTTTTTTGTACACTTTTGTACAACATGTAAATATTATGGCTTGTGCCCTAGCTATTTTATAGAATAATTATTATTTCATAATCGAACTGTTAATTTTTAGCATTTATCTAAAATTCCCACGTAATAACAATTTATTATTTTTTATTCGAACTGTTAATTTTAAATTTTTGATATTCAGTAAAAATAATTTAATGAAAATTAAATTTAATGAACTCGAGCCCGACTAAATAAATATCAAAAATTTAAATATCAAAAATTCCCACGTACTTAAATTTTTTTTATAAAATAACAGGAATTATTAAGAGTTTTAATCATTTTTATAATTTACCAGTGAAACTAATACTTTTTGCTTAATTTTGAAAATTCGGCATCAAGTTCGTATTTTCGAACATATCAATTTTAACGAAATATTGTTACATTTAATAAATTCTTGTAATTTTTCTTAAGTTTTTAAATTTCATAAGTAATTTTAACATTTTTTTTATTCATTTCAAAACTTAAAAAAAACGTAGAATTTTTGAATATAAAATTTTTTATTAAATAATGCAAATTATTTAGAGTTTTAATAATTCTAGTAATTCTTTTTTTCTTATTTAAAATTTTATAACAACAGGAATTATTATTATATATTCACTTTTTGCTTAGTTTCGAAAATTTGTAATTTGGAATTTTCAAACATATACAGTAGACGCTCGCAAATTAGAAATACTTCGTTTTTAAAGCAATTCGAATATTCGAATTTTTGTAATTTGTGGACTGTTTTATTTTTATACAAGAAAAAAAGTGAATCTGTCCATTAAAACTATCCTATTTTAAACTACTTTTTGTTTCTATTTGAATTGGTTTTATTAAAAACAATAACAAAACAAGTTAAAGTGGACTTAATTCGGGAGATATTACTGACTGACAGTTACAAAATCCAGTAGCATAATTGCCGTATAACTGATATTAGTATGATTTCTGGATTAAAATTACTGATCTATATAAAAGTTGGTTCGATATCGATATTTATTAGAAATTTTTGTGGGTTTATTTGTTTTTTGGAAATGGTTCTTATAATATGGCAAATTATGGGCCGATCTTCTTAAATTTTGGAACAGTGAATATAATGAATATGAGGATATTTTACGTCGAATTTCAACATAATAATAATAATATATTTAAGATATATGTATATTAGTATTAACGTAGATTTCGGAAGTGGGCCTTATATGGGGTATATAGTCAAATATGGACCAGTATTCTCAAGACACAGCGGTTTGATTTTGGCATGTACGTAAATTATCCGTGTAAAATTTTAAATCGGTACCGTTAATTATAAGAGATTTATGAGTAATAAAGTGATTTTCGGAAGAAGGCTTTATAACGAAATTCTCAACTTTGGCTACTAGCTCCAAATGAATTAAATATCAAAGACAGTTCTAAAATTCACAAATTTTCAAAAGCATTTAAAATCTAATGTTTAACAGTTGCTGCTACAGTTTTAAAATTTATATATACATACGAGGACTTTTCAAGTTTTTATAGACAAACACATGAATTTCAACATGCTTTAAATTCTTCTTAATAGGTATTTATAAAAAGTTTTTTTTTTTAATTTTTACTATTTATTATAAATATGTATGTATATAAATTTACCTTGATATTTTAAATTACATTTTTATTTATTTCATAATTTTTATTACAGTTTTTAAAACCCGAACCGATTACCGTTTTATTTACACTATTTTGAATATGGGCAACTCTTTTACGTACTACATACTTGCTTTCAACTAAAAACAAAAACACTTGTTGTTTTGTTTGTGTAAACAAAACTTAAACACCACACTTTTCTTGCTCTGCTTTTATTACTGAGAAATTATTTTGCTTTTGCTTGCTCTTCCTTTTTCTTTATGCAAACAAATACTACAACACCAACAACAACAACCGACGTTGAAATGTAAGTCACGAGACACACTCGCGTATAAAGAAGCGCTTTTAACTAGAGACACTAACAACAAACAAACACAACAACTACTAAACACCGCTAATAAAACAACAACAAATGAAATTTTTGCATACACTACACTTTATGTTCAAGAGTAATTCTTAATTTTATGAATTATTTTAATAAAAAACTTTACTTTAACACATCGTTTATGTAATTTTTAATAGATTTCTTATTAAATTACTTTAATGTGTAAAATATTTTATAAATTTTCTTCTAAATAAAACACTTTTACTACATTAATAATGCATTTAAAGACGAACGACAAACAATTAACGACCGATTTATTTAAAGAACGTGTGAGTACTAAAATATGTGTGTTGGCCACGAGAACAGAGTTGCTTACAGCAATAGGATTTAGTTGTTGAAAGGGATTTTAGTAAAAGGCAGCAGGAAATCTTTGTTTTTTATACAATTTAAATTTAAAGAAATGTGTTTATTTAATTCTTTAGCAGCCAGAATCGTATAGAGAAGAAAAACTGGAAATATAAAATACAAAATTGGTAATTTTAATAAACAAACAGCAATTTGAGTCAATCAAATAACGAGAAATCGAAACGTTATAAATAAAATAAAATCGTTGTGAAGATGAACGAATTTATTTCCAAATTTGAAAGGAAGTGAGTAAAGCAATATAAAAATTTAAAGCTTTTTAAAAATATCATTTTTAAATTTGTCAGCACAAAGTTATCACCAAAAGAAAAATGGACAGTCATAAAAAAGCGGAAGTTTTGTGGACCTGTTTATTTTTCAGTTTGTTTTTGTTATTGTTTTAATATTAGTTAGTTTTAGGAATCCAAGAAGCCAAGAAAACAATAAAAATTTTTAAAAACATGATTTTTAAAATATGTACTACAAATAAAGATAAATATTTATACAAAAAAAGTAGTGCATCATGAAAGAATGCATATTTTTTTTTTTAAATTCGAAGGTAATTTTACTTTATTTCGAAAATATAAAAAAAAGTATTCCAATTTTCGAATATGAAATTTCTTATTAAATAATAAGAAACAGTTTTAATATTTTTTTTTAAATTTAACTTAAGTTCAAACTTAATACGAATTTACAACATATCAATTTTAATTTAAAAATAATATTTTTAATAAATAGAATAATTATTATTTCACAATCGAACTGTTAATTTTTACTTTGTGATAATTTTTTTAATAAATTCTTGGCATTTATCTAAAATTCCCACGTAATAACAATTTATTATTTTTTATTCGAACTGTTAATTTTAAATTTTTGAAATTCAGTAAAAATAATTTAATGAAAATTAAATTTAATGAACTCGAGCCCGACTAAATAAATATCAAAAATTTAAATATCAAAAATTCCCATGTAATTTTAACATTTATTGCTTCAATTATAAAATTAAAAAATTGTTGAATTTTCGAACTTAAATTTTTTTTATAAAATAACAGGAATTATTAAGAGTTTTAATCATTTTTATAATTTACCAGTGAAACTAATACTTTTTGCTTAATTTCGAAAATTCGGCATCAAGTTCGTATTTTCGAACATATCAATTTTAACGAAATATTGTTACATTAAATAAATTCTTGTAATTTTTCTTAAGTTTTTAAATTTCATAAGTAATTTTAACATTTTTTTTTATTAATTTCAAAACTTAAAAAAAACGTAGTATTTTTGAATATAAATTTTTTTATTAAATAATGCAAATTATTTAGAGTTTTAATAATTCTAGTAATTCTTTTTTTCTTATTTAAAATTTTATAACAACAGGAATTATTATTACATATTCACTTTTTGCTTAGTTTCGAAAATTTGTAATTTCGAATTTTCAAACATATACAGTAGACGCTCGCAAATTAGAAATACTTCGTTTTTAAAGCAATTCGAATATTCGAATTTTTGTAATTTGTGGACTGTTTTATTTTTATACCAGAAAAAAAGTGAATCTGTCCATTAAAACTATCCTATTTTAAACTACTTTTTGTTTCTATTTGAATTGGTTTTATTAAGAACAATAACAAAACAAGCTAAAGTGGACTTAATTCGGGAGATATTACTGACTGACAGTTACAAAATCCAGTAGCATAATTGCCGTATAACTGATATTAGTATGATTTCTGGATTAAAATTACTGATCTATATAAAAGTTGGTTCGATATCGATATTTATTAAAAATTTTTGTGGGTTTATTTGTTTTTTGGAAATGGTTCTTATAATATGGCAGCTATGGCAAATTATGAGCCGATCTTCTTAAATTTTGGAACAGTGAATATTGGAATGATCACAGATTTTGCTTATTTTCTCGAAAAACGCAATATTTACGAAGATATTAAGGTTTAAAGTTTTTTTGAAAATTCCCTTGAAAAATCGATTTTTGGCCAAAAATACAGGTGATTTTATTTTGCTTATTTTCTCGAAAAACGCAATAGGTTTAAAGTTTTTTTGAAAATTCCCTTGAAACATCGTTTTTTGGCCAACAATACAGGTGATCACAGATTTTGCTTATTTTCTCGAAAAACGCAATATTTACGGAGATATTAAGGTTTAAAGTTTTTTTGAAAATTCCCTTGAAAAATCAATTTTTGGCCAAAAATGTAGGTGATCACAGAATTTTGCTTATTTTCTCGAAAAACGCAATATTTACGGAGATATTAAGGTTTAAAGTTTTTTTGAAAATTCCCTTGAAAAATCAATTTTTGGCCAAAAATGTAGGTGATCACAGATTTTGCTTATTTTCGCGAAAAACGCAGTATTTACGGAGATATTAAAGTTTAAAGTTTTTTTGAAAATTCCCTTGAAAAATCGATTTTTGGCCAAAAATGTAGGTGATCACAGATTTTGCTTATTTTCGCGAAAAACGCAGTATTTACGGAGATATTAAGGTTTAAAGTTTTTTTGAAAAATCCCTTGAAAAATCGATTTTTGGCCAAAAATGTATGTGATCACAGATTTTGCTTTTTTTTGGCGAAAAACGCAATATTTACGGAGATATTAAGGTTTAAAGTTTTTTTGAAAATTCCCGTGAAAAATCGTTTTTTGGCCAAAAATACAGGTGATCACAGAATTTGCTTATTTTCTCGAAAAACGCAATATTTACGGAGATATTAAGGTTTAAAGTTTTTTTGAAAAATCCCTTGAAAAATCGATTTTTGGCCAAAAATGTAGGTGATCACAGATTTTGCATATTTTCTCGAAAAACGCAATATTTACGGAGATATTAGGTTTAAAGTTTTTTTGAAAATTCCATTGAAAAATCGTTTTTTGGCCAAAAATGTATGTGATCACAGATTTTGCTTTTTTTTGGCGAAAAACGCAATATTTACGGAGATATTAAGGTTTAAAGTTTTTTTGAAAAATCCCTTGAAAAATCGATTTTTGGCCAAAAATGTAGGTGATCACAGAATTTGCTTATTTTCTCGAAAAACGCAATATTTACGGAGATATTAAGGTTTAAAGTTTTTTTGAAAAATCCCTTGAAAAATCAATTTTTGGCCAAAAATGTAGGTGATCACAGATTTTGCTTATTTTCTCGAAAAACGCAATATTTACGGAGATATTAGGTTTAAAGTTTTTTTGAAAATTCCATTGAAAAATCGTTTTTTGGCCAAAAATACAGGTGATCACAGATTTTGCTTATTTTCTCGAAAAACGCAATATTTACGGAGATATTAAGGTTTAAAGTTTTTTTGAAAAATCCCTTGAAAAATCGATTTTTGGCCAAAAATGTAGGTGATCACAGATTTTGCATATTTTCTCGAAAAACGCAATATTTACGGAGATATTAAGGTTTAAAGTTTTTTTGACAATAGAATAATTATTATTTCATAATCGAACTGTTAATTTTTACTTTTTTTGATAATTTTAGTTAGGCTCGAGTTCATTAAATTTAATTTTCATTAAATTATTTTTACTGAAGTTAGGAATTACAACTTGAAAAATTTATTATTAAAAAATGTTTGATAATTTTTCTTGACTGGGGATCGAACCTGGGTTGTTGAATTTACATATGTTTCGAGAAATCCCACTTTCTCTCATCAGAATTCTGTGCGTTCTACCACCTGCATCACTGCGGTGCCGGTCAGCCAACAGACAAACATCAATCCTTTAATCAGTGTTAGTTCTGGTAGTTCGAAGTTTTTGCTGTAATTATCATTCTTTATTAATTTCTATTCATAGTTGTTTTTTCCCTTTTTTCTTCAGTTTTTTCGTATTCATGTCAAGACTTTGTCTCGAAAACTTGAATACATTTGTTTTTGTTTATTATGTTTTTTGTACACTTTTGTACAACATGTAAATATTATGGCTTGTGCCCTAGCTATTTTATAGAATAATTATTATTTCATAATCGAACTGTTAATTTTTAGCATTTATCTAAAATTCCCACGTAATAACAATTTATTATTTTTTATTCGAACTGTTAATTTTAAATTTTTGATATTCAGTAAAAATAATTTAATGAAAATTAAATTTAATGAACTCGAGCCCGACTAAATAAATATCAAAAATTTAAATATCAAAAATTCCCACGTACTTAAATTTTTTTTATAAAATAACAGGAATTATTAAGAGTTTTAATAATTTTTATAATTTACCAGTGAAACTAATACTTTTTGCTTAATTTTGAAAATTCGGCATCAAGTTCGTATTTTCGAACATATCAATTTTAACGAAATATTGTTACATTTAATAAATTCTTGTAATTTTTCTTAAGTTTTTAAATTTCATAAGTAATTTTAACATTTTTTTTATTCATTTCAAAACTTAAAAAAAACGTAGAATTTTTGAATATAAAATTTTTTATTAAATAATGCAAATTATTTAGAGTTTTAATAATTCTAGTAATTCTTTTTTTCTTATTTAAAATTTTATAACAACAGGAATTATTATTACATATTCACTTTTTGCTTAGTTTCGAAAATTTGTAATTTCGAATTTTCAAACATATACAGTAGACGCTCGCAAATTAGAAATACTTCGTTTTTAAAGCAATTCGAATATTCGAATTTTTGTAATTTGTGGACTGTTTTATTTTTATACAAGAAAAAAAGTGAATCTGTCGATTAAAACTATCCTATTTTAAACTACTTTTTGTTTCTATTTGAATTGGTTTTATTAAAAACAATAACAAAACAAGCTAAAGTGGACTTAATTCGGGAGATATTACTGACTGACAGTTACAAAATCCAGTAGCATAATTGCCGTATAACTGATATTAGTATGATTTCTGGATTAAAATTACTGATCTATATAAAAGTTGGTTCGATATCGATATTTATTAAAAATTTTTGTGGGTTTATTTGTTTTTTGGAAATGGTTCTTATAATATGGCAGCTATGGCAAATTATGAGCCGATCTTCTTAAATTTTGGAACAGTGAATATTGGAATGATCACAGATTTTGCTTATTTTCTCGAAAAACGCAATATTTACGGAGATATTAAGGTTTAAAGTTTTTTTGAAAAATCCACTGAAAAATCGATTTTTGGCCAAAAATGTAGGTGATCACAGATTTTGCTTATTTTCTCGAAAAACGCAATATTTACGGAGATATTAGGTTTAAAGTTTTTTTGAAAATTCCATTGAAAAATCGTTTTTTGGCCAAAAATACAGGTGATCACAGATTTTGCTTATTTTCTCGAAAAACGCAATATTTACGGAGATATTAGGTTTAAAGTTTTTTTGAAAATTCCATTGAAAAATCGTTTTTTGGCCAAAAATGTATGTGATCACAGATTTTGCTTTTTTTTGGCGAAAAACGCAATATTTACGGAGATATTAAGGTTTAAAGTTTTTTTGAAAAATCCCTTGAAAAATCGATTTTTGGCCAAAAATGTAGGTGATCACAGAATTTGCTTATTTTCTCGAAAAACGCAATATTTACGGAGATATTAAGTTTTAAAGTTTTTTTGAAAATTCCCTTGAAAAATCAATTTTTGGCCAAAAATGTAGGTGATCACAGATTTTGCTTATTTTCTCGAAAAACGCAATATTTACGGAGATATTAAGGTTTAAAGGGTTTTTGAAAAATCCCTTGAAAAATCGATTTTTGGCAAAAATTTAGGTGATCACAGATTTTGCTTATTTTCGCGAAAAACGCAGTATTTACGGAGATATTAAAGTTTAAAGTTTTTTTGAAAATTCCCTTGAAAAATCGATTTTTGGCCAAAAATGTAGGTGATCACAGATTTTGCTTATTTTCTCGAAAAACGCAATATTTACGGAGATATTAAGGTTTAAAGTTTTTTTGAAAATTCCTTTGAAAAATCGATTTTTAGCCACAAATGTTTTAAGGCTTTTTGAAAATCGATTTTTAGCCACAAATGTAGGTGATCACAGATTTTGCTTATTTTAGCGAAAAACGCAGTATTTACGGAGATATTAAGGGTTAAAGTTTTTTTGAAAATTCCCTTGAAAAATCGTTTTTTGGCCAAAAATGTAGGTGATCACAGATTTTGCTTATTTTCTCGAAAAGCGCAGTATTTACGGAGATATTATAGTTTAAAGTTTTTTTGAAAATTCCCTTGAAAAATCGATTTTTGGCCAAAAATTTAGGTGACCACAGGTTTTGCTTATTTTCGCGAAACGCAATATTTACGGAGATATTAAGTTTTAAAGTTTTTTTGAAAATTATTCCCTTGAAAAATCGATTTTTGGCCAAAAATACAGGTGATCACAGATTTTGCTTATTTTCGCGAAAAACACAGTATCTACGGAGATATTAAGGTTTAAAGGTTTTTTGAAAATTCCCTTGAAAAATCGATTTTTGGCCAAAAATGTAGGTGACCACAGGTTTTGCTTATTTTCGCGAAACGCAATATTTACGGAGATATTAAGGTTTAAAGTTTTTTTGAAAATTCCCGTGAAAAATCGATTTTTGGCCAAAAATACAGGTGATTACAGATTTTGCTTATTTTCGCGAAAAACGCAGTATTTACGGAGATATTAAAGTTTAAAGTTTTTTTGAAAATTCCCTTGAAAAATCGTTTTTTGGCCAAAAATACAGGTGATCACAGATTTTGCTTATTTTCTCGAAAAACGCAATATTTACGGAGATATTAAGGTTTAAAGTTTTTTTGAAAATTCCCTTGAAAAATCGATTTTTGGCCAAAAATGTAGGTGATCACAGATTTTTCTTATTTTCGCGAAAAACGCAATATTTACGGGGATATTAAGGTCTAAAGTTTTTTTGAAAATTATTCCCTTGAAAAATCGATTTTTGGCCAAAAATACAGGTGATCACAGATTTTGCTTATTTTCTCGAAAAACGCAATATTTACGGAGATATTAAGGTTTAAAGGCTTTTTGAAAATTCCTTTGAAAAATCGATTTTTAGCCACAAATGTAGGTGATCACAGAGTTTGCTTATTTTCTCAAAAAACGCAATATTTACGGAGATATTAAGGTTTAAAGTTTTTTTGACAATAGAATAATTATTATTTCATAATCGAACTGTTAATTTTTACTTTTTGATAATTTTTTTAATAAATTCTTGGTATTTATCTAAAATTCCCACGTAATAACAATTTATTATTTTTTATTCGAACTGTTAATTTTAAATTTTTGATATTCAGTAAAAATAATTTAATGAAAATTAAATTTAATGAACTCGAGCCCGACTAAATAAATATCAAAAATTTAAATATCAAAAATTCCCACGTAATTAAATTTTTTTTATAAAATAACAGGAATTATTAAGAGTTTTAATCATTTTTATAATTTACCAGTGAAACTAATACTTTTTGCTTAATTTCGAAAATTCGGCATCAAGTTCGTATTTTCGAACATATCAATTTTAACGAAATATTGTTACATTAAATAAATTCTTGTAATTTTTCTTAAGTTTTTAAATTTCATAAGTAATTTTAACATTTTTTTTATTCATTTCAAAACTTAAAAAAAACGTAGAATTTTTGAATATAAAATTTTTTATTAAATAATGCAAATTATTTAGAGTTTTAATAATTCTAGTAATTATTTTTTTCTTATTTAAAATTTTATAACAACAGGAATTATTATTACATATTCACTTTTTGCTTAGTTTCGAAAATTTGTAATTTCGAATTTTCAAACATATACAGTAGACGCACGCAAATTAGAAATACTTCGTTTTTAAAGCAATTCGAATATTCGAATTTTTGTAATTTGTGGACTGTTTTATTTTTATACAAGAAAAAAAGTGAATCTATCCATTAAAACTATCCTATTTGAAACTACTTTTTGTTTCTATTTGAAATGGTTTTATTAAAAACAATAACAAAACAAGCTAAAGTGGACTTAATTCGGGAGATATTACTGACTGACAGTTAGAAAATCCAGTAGCATAATTGCCGTATAACTGATATTAGTATGATTTCTGGATTAAAATTACTGATCTATATAAAAGTTGGTTCGATATCGATATTTATTAAAAATTTTTGTGGGTTTATTTGTTTTTTGGAAATGGTTCTTATAATATGGCAGCTATGGCAAATTATGAGCCGATCTTCTTAAATTTTGGAACAGTGAATATTGGAATGATCACAGATTTTGCTTATTTTCTCGAAAAACGCAATATTTACGGAGATATTAAGGTTTAAAGTTTTTTTGAAAATTCCCTTGAAAAATCGATTTTTGGCCCAAAATGTAGGTGATCACAGATTTTGCTTATTTTCTCGAAAAACGCAATATTTACGGAGATATTAAGGTTTAAAGTTTTTTTGAAAATTCCCTTGAAAAATCGATTTTTGGCCAAAAATACAGGTGATTTTATTTTGCTTATTTTCTCGAAAAACGCAATAGGTTTAAAGTGTTTTTTAAAATTCCCTTGAAAAATCGTTTTTTGGCCAACAATACAGATCACAGATTTTGCTTATTTTCTCGAAAAACGCAATATTTACGGAGATATTAAGGTTTAAAGTTTTTTTGAAAATTCCCTTGAAAAATCGATTTTTGGCCAAAAATGTAGGTGATCACAGATTTTGCTTATTTTCGCGAAAAACGCAGTATTTACGGAGATATTAAGGTTTAAAGTTTTTTTGAAAAATCCCTTGAAAAATCAATTTTTGGCCAAAAATGTAGGTGATCACAGATTTTGCTTATTCTCGCGAAAAACGCAGTATATACGGAGATATTAAGGTTTAAAGTTTTTTTGAAAATTTCCTTGAAAAATCGATTTTTGGCCAATGTAGGTGATGACAGATTTTGCTTATTTTCGCGAAAAACGCAGTATTTACGGAGATATTAAAGTTTAAAGTTTTTTTGAATAATTAAGAGTTTTAATCAAAAATACAGGTGATCACAGATTTTGCTTATTTTCTCGAAAAACGCAATATTTACGGAGATATTAAGGTTTAAAGTTTTTTTGAAAATTCCCTTGAAAAATCGATTTTTGGCCAAAAATGTAGGTGATCACAGATTTTGCTTATTTTCTCGAAAAACGCAATATTTACGGAGATATTAAGGTTTAAAGTTTTTTTGAAAATTCCATTGAAAAATCGTTTTTTGGCCAAAAATACAGGTGATCACAGATTTTGCTTATTTTCTCGAAAAACGCAATATTTACGGTTTAAAGTTTTTTTGAAAATTCCCTTGAAAAATCAATTTTTGGCCAAAAATGTAGGTGATCACAGATTTTGCTTATTTTCTCGAAAAACGCAATATTTACGGAGATATTAAGGTTTAAAGTTTTTTTGAAAATTCCATTGAAAAATCGTTTTTTGGCCAAAAATACAGGTGATCACAGATTTTGCTTATTTTCTCGAAAAACGCAATATTTACGGAAATATTAAGGTTTAAAGTTTTTTTGAAAATTCCCTTGAAAAATCAATTTTTGGCCAAAAATGTAGGTGATCACAGATTTTGCTTATTTTCTCGAAAAACGCAATATTTACGGAGATATTAAGGTTTAAAGTTTTTTGAAAATTCCCTTGAAAAATCGATTTTTGGCCAAAAATGTAGGTGATCACAGATTTTGCTTATTTTCTCGAAAAACGCAATATTTACGGAGATATTAAGTTTTAAAGTTTTTTTTAAAATTCCCTTGAAAAATCGTTTTTTGGCCAAAAATACAGGTGATCACAGATTTTGCTTATTTTCTCGAAAAACGCAATATTTACGGAGATATTAAGTTTTAAAGTTTTTTTGAAAATTCCCTTGAAAAATCTTTTTTTGACCAAAAATACAGGTGATCACAGATTTTGCTTATTTTCTCGAAAAACGCAATATTTACGGAGATATTAAGGTTTAAAGTTTTTTTGAAAATTTCCTTGAAAAATCGATTTTTGGCCAAAAATGTAGGTGATCACAGATTTTGCTTATTTTCTCGAAAAACGCAATATTTACGGAGATATTAAGGTTTAAAGTTTTTTTGAAAATTCCCTTGAAAAATCGGGTTTTGGCCAAAAATACAGGTGATCACAGATTTTGCTTATTTTCTCGAAAAACGCAATATTTACAGAGATATTAAGTTTTAAAGTTTTGTTGAAAATTCCCTTGAAAAATCGTTTTTTGGCCAAAAATACAGGTGATCACAGATTTTGCTTATTTTCTCGAAAAACGCAATATTTACGGAGATATTAAGGTTTAAAGTTTTTTTAAAAATTCCCTTGAAAAATCGTTTTTTGACCAAAAATACAGGTGATCACAGATTTTGCTTATTTTCTCGAAAAACGCAATATTTACGGAGATATTAAGGTTTAAAGTTTTTTTGAAAATTCCCTTGAAAAATCGATTTTTGGCCAAAAATGTAGGTGATCACAGATTTTGCTTATTTTCTCGAAAAACACAATATTTACGGAGATATTAAGGTTTAAAGTTTTTTTGAAAATTCCCTTGAAAAATCGTTTTTTGGCCAAAAATACAGGTGATCACAGATTTTGCTTATTTTCTCGAAAAACACAATATTTACGGAGATATTAAGGTTTAAAGTTTTTTTGAAAATTCCCTTGAAAAATCGATTTTTGGCCAAAAATGTAGGTGATCACAGATTTTGCTTATTTTCTCGAAAAACACAATATTTACGGAGATATTAAGGTTTAAAGTTTCTTTGAAAAATCCCTTGAAAAATCAATTTTTGGCGAAAAATGTAGGTGATCACAGATTTTGCTTATTTTCTCGAAAAACGCAATATTTACGGAGATATTAAGGTTTAAAGTTTTTTTGAAAATTCCCTTGAAAATCGGGTTTTGGCCAAAAATACAGGTGATCACAGATTTTGCTTATTTTCTCGAAAAACGCAATATTTACGGAGATATTAAGGTTTAAAGTTTTTTTGAAAATTCCCTTGAAAAATCGGGTTTTGGCCAAAAATACAGGTGATCACAGATTTTGCTTATTTTCTCGAAAAACGCAATATTTCCGGAGATATTAAGGTTTAAAGTTTTTTTGAAAATTTCCTTGAAAAATCGATTTTTGGCCAAAGATGTAGGTTATCACAGATTTTGCTTATTTTCTCGAAAAACGCAATATTTACGGAGATATTAAGTTTTAAAGTTTTTTTGAAAATTCCCTTGAAAAATTGTTTTTTGGCCAAAAATACAGGTGATCACAGATTTTGCTTATTTTCGCGAAAAACGCAGTATTTACGGAGATATTAAAGTTTAAAGTTTTTTTGAAAATTCCCTTGAAAAATCGATTGTTGGCCAAAAATGAAGGTGATCACAGATTTTGCTTATTTTCTCGAAAAACGCAATATTTACGGAGATATTAAGTTTTAAAGTTTTTGTGAAAATTCCCTTGAAAAATCGTTTTTTGGCCAAAAATGTAGGTGATCACAGATTTTGCTTATTTTCGCGAAAAACGCAGTATGTACGGAGATATGAAGGTTTAAAGTTTTTTTGAAAAATCCCTTGAAAAATCGATTTTTGGCCAAAAATGTAGGTGATCACAGATTTTGCTTATTTTCTCGAAAAACGCAATATTTACGGAGATATTAAGGTTTAAAGTTTTTTTGAAAATTCCCTTGAAAAATCGATTTTTGGCCAAAAATGTAGGTGATCACAGATTTTGCATATTTTCTCGAAAAACACAATATTTACGGAGATATTAAGGTTTAAAGTTTTTTTGAAAATTCCCTTGAAAAATCGTTTTTTGGCCAAAAATACAGGTGATCACAGATTTTGCTTATTTTCTCGAAAAACGCAATATTTACGGAGATATTAAGGTTTAAAGTTTTTTTGAAAAATCCCTTGAAAAATCGTTTTTTGGCCACAAATGTAGGTGATCACAGATTTTGCTTATTTTCTCGAAAAACGCAATATTTACGGAGATATTAAGGTTTAAAGTTTTTTTGAAAATTTCCTTGAAAAATCGATTTTTGGCCAAAAATGTAGGTGATCACAGATTTTGCTTATTTTCTCGAAAAACGCAATATTTACGGAGATATTAAGTTTTAAAGTTTTTTTGAAAATTCCCTTGAAAAATTGTTTTTTGGCCAAAAATACAGGTGATCACAGATTTTGCTTATTTTCGCGAAAAACGCAATATTTACGAAGATATTAAGGTTTAAAGTTTTTTTGAAAAACCCCTTGAAAAATCGAATTTTGGCCAAAAATGTATGTGATCACAGATTTTGCTTATTTTTTCGAAAAACGCAATATTTACGGAGATATTAAGGTTTAAAGTTTTTTTGAAAATTTCCTTGAAAAATCGATTGTTGGCCAAAAATGTAGGTGATCACAGATTTTGCTTATTTTCTCGAAAAACGCAATATTTACGGAGATATTAAGTTTTAAAGTTTTTGTGAAAATTCCCTTGAAAAATCGTTTTTTGGCCAAAAATGTAGGTGATCACAGATTTTGCTTATTTTCGCGAAAAACGCAGTATGTACGGAGATATGAAGGTTTAAAGTTTTTTTGAAAAATCCCATGAAAAATCGTTTTTTTGGCCAAAAATGTAGGTGATCACAGATTTTGCTTATTTTCGCGAAAAACGCAGTATTTACGGAGATATTAAAGTTTAAAGTTTTTTTGAAAATTCCCTTGAAAAATCGTTTTTTGGCCAAAAATGTAGGTGATCACAGATTTTGCTTATTTTCGCAAAAAACGCAGTATTTACGGAGATATGAAGGTTTAAAGTTTTTTTGAAAAATCCCTTGAAAAATCTATTTTTGGCCAAAAATGTAGGTGATCACAGATTTTGCTTATTTTCTCGAAAAACGCAATATTTACGGAGATATTAAGGTTTAAAGTTTTTTTGAAAATTCCCTTGAAAAATCGTTTTTTGGCCAAAAATACAGGTGATCACAGATTTTGCTTATTTTCTCGAAAAACGCAATATTTACGGAGATATTAAGGTTTAAAGTTTTTTTGAAAAATCCCTTGAAAAATCAATTTTTGGCCAAAAATACAGGTGATCACAGATTTTGCTTATTTTCTCGAAAAACGCAATATTTACGGAGATATTAAGGTTTAAAGTTTTTTGGAAAATTCCCTTGAAAAATCGATTTTTGGCCAAAAATACAGGTGATCACAGATTTTGCTTATTTTCTCCAAAAACGCAATATTTACGGAGATATTAAGTTTTAAAGTTTTTTTGAAAATTTCCTTGAAAAATCGATTTTTGGCCAAAAATGTAGGTGATCACAGATTTTGCTTATTTTCGCGAAAAACGCAGTATTTACGGAGATATTAAGGTTTAAAGTTTTTTTGAAAATTTCCTAGAAAAATCGATTTTTGGCCAAAAATGTAGGTGATCACAGATTTTGCTTATTTTCGCGAAAAACGCAGTATTTACGGTGATATTAAGGTTTAAAGTTTTTTTGAAAATTTCCTTGAAAAATCGATTTTTGGCCAAAAATGTAGGTGATCACAGATTTTGCTTATTTTCGCGAAAAACGCAGTATTTACGGAGATATTAAAGTTTAAAATTTTTTTTGAAAATTCCCTTGAAAAATCGATTTTTGGCCAAAAATGTAGGTAATCACAGATTTTGCTTATTTTCTCGAAAAACGCAGTATTTACGGAGATATTAAGGTTTAAAGTTTTTTTGAAAATTTCCTTGAAAAATCGATTTTTGGCCAAAAATGTAGGTGATCACAGATTTTGCTTATTTTCGCGAAAAACGCAGTATTTACGGAGATATTAAGGTTTAAAGTTTTTTTGAAAATTTCCTTGAAAAATCGATTTTTGGCCAAAAATGTAGGTGATCACAGATTTTGCTTATTTTCTCGAAAAACGCAATATTTACGGAGATATTAAGGTTTAAAGTTTTTTTGAAATCGATTTTTGGCCAAAAATACAGGTGATAACAGATTTTGCTTATTTTCTCGAAAAACGCAATATTTACGGAGATATTAAGGTTTAAAGTTTTTTTGAAATCGATTTTTGGTAAAAAATGTAGGTGATCACAGATTTTGCTTATTTTCTCGAAAAACGCAATATTTACGGAGATATTAAGGTTTAAAGTTTTTTTGAAAATTCTCTTGAAAAATCGATTTTTGGCCAAAAATACAGGTGATCACAGATTTTGCTTATTTTCGCGAAAAACGCAGTATTTACGGAGATATTAAGGTTTAAAGTTTTTTTTTAAAATTCCCTTGAAAAATCGATTTTTGACCAAAAATGTAGGTGATCACAGATTTTGCTTATTTTCTCGAAAAACGCAATATTTACGGAGATATTAAGGTTTAAAGTTTTTTTGAAAATTCCCTTGAAAAATCGATTTTTGGCCAAAAATGTAGGTGATCACAGATGTTGCTTATTTTCTCGAAAAACGCAATATTTACGGAGATATTAAGGTTTAAAGTTTTTTTGAAAATTCCATTGAAAAATCGTTTTTTGGCCAAAAATACAGGTGATCACAGATTTTGCTTATTTTCTCGAAAAACGCAATATTTACGGAGATATTAAGGTTTAAAGTTTTTTTGAAAAATTCCCCTGAAAAATCGATTTTTGGCCAAAAATACAGGTGATCACAGATTTTGCTTATTTTCTCGAAAAACGCAATATTTACGGAGATATTAAGGTTTAAAGTTTTTTTGACAATAGAATAATTATTATTTCATAATCGAACTGTTAATTTTTACTTTTTTTGATAATTTTAGTTAGGCTCGAGTTCATTAAATTTAATTTTCATTAAATTATTTTTACTGAAGTTAGGAATTACAACTTGAAAAATTTATTATTAAAAAATGTTTGATAATTTTTCTTGACTGGGGATCGAACCTGGGTTGTTGAATTTACATATGTTTCGAGAAATCCCACTTTCTCTCATCAGAATTCTTTGCGTTCTACCACCTGCATCACTGCGGTGCCGGTCAGCCAACAGACAAACATCAATCCTTTAACCAGTGTTAGTTCTGGTAGTTCGAAGTTTTTGCTGTAATTATCATTCTTTATTAATTTCTATTCATAGTTGTTTTTTTCCCTTTTTTCTTCAGTTTTTTCGTATTCATGTCAAGACTTTGTCTCGAAAACTTGAATACATTTGTTTTTGTTTATTATGTTTTTTGTACACTTTTGTACAACACGTAAACATTATGGCTTGTGCCCTAGCTATTTTATAGAATAATTATTATTTCATAATCGAACTGTTAATTTTTACTTTTTGATAATTTTTTTAATAAATTCTTGGCATTTATCTAAAATTCCCACGTAATAACAATTTATTATTTTTTATTCGAACTGTTAATTTTAAATTTTTGATATTCAGTAAAAATAATTTAATGAAAATTAAATTTAATGAACTCGAGCCCGACTAAATAAATATCAAAAATTTAAATATCAAAAATTCCCACGTACTTAAATTTTTTTTATAAAATAACAGGAATTATTAAGAGTTTTAATAATTTTTATAATTTACCAGTGAAACTAATACTTTTTGCTTAATTTTGAAAATTCGGCATCAAGTTCGTATTTTCGAACATATCAATTTTAACAAAATATTGTTACATTTAATAAATTCTTGTAATTTTTCTTAAGTTTTTAAATTTCATAAGTAATTTTAACATTTTTTTTATTCATTTCAAAACTTAAAAAAAACGTAGTATTTTTGAATATAAATTTTTTTATTAAATAATGCAAATTATTTAGAGTTTTAATAATTCTAGTAATTCTTTTTTTCTTATTTAAAATTTTATAACAACAGGAATTATTATTACATATTCACTTTTTGCTTAGTTTCGAAAATTTGTAATTTCGAATTTTCAAACATATACAGTAGACGCTCGCAAATTAGAAATACTTCGTTTTTAAAGCAATTCGAATATTCGAATTTTTGTAATTTGTGGACTGTTTTATTTTTATACCAGAAAAAAAGTGAATCTGTCCATTAAAACTATCCTATTTTAAACTACTTTTTGTTTCTATTTGAATTGGTTTTATTAAGAACAATAACAAAACAAGCTAAAGTGGACTTAATTCGGGAGATATTACTGACTGACAGTTACAAAATCCAGTAGCATAATTGCCGTATAACTGATATTAGTATGATTTCTGGATTAAAATTACTGATCTATATAAAAGTTGGTTCGATATCGATATTTATTAAAAATTTTTGTGGGTTTATTTGTTTTTTGGAAATGGTTCTTATAATATGGCAGCTATGGCAAATTATGAGCCGATCTTCTTAAATTTTGAAACAGTGAATATTGGAATGATCACAGATTTTGCTTATTTTCTCGAAAAACGCAATATTTACGGAGATATTAAGGTTTAAAGTTTTTTTGAAAATTCCCTTGAAAAATCGATTTTTGGCCAAAAATGTAGGTGGTCACAGATTTTGCTTATTTTCGCGAAAAACGCAGTATTTACGGAGATATTAAAGTTTAAAGTTTTTTTGAAAATTCCCTTGAAAAATCGATTTTTGGGCAAAAATGTAGGTGATCACAGATTTTGCATATTTTCTCGAAAAACGCAATATTTACGGAGATATTAAGGTTTAAAGTTTTTTTGAAAATTTCCTTGAAAAATCGATTTTTGGCCAAAAATACAGGTGATCACAGATTTTGCTTATTTTAGCGAAAAACGCAATATTTA